>CM076850.1:111967357-114468718 GCA_039519185.1 Astragalus membranaceus
AAAAAAAAAACCTAGACTAAACAAGTGGTATTTTGAAAGCGGATTATGGAGAAAAAATCTTTTGTTGTTTTTTTTTTTTTGTTGTCATAGTTATTATTTAATAAAAGGGGGCCTTTTTTACTTTTTTTGAAAAAAGATTTTTGTTATTATATTATTTTTTTTTTAGAAAAGAGTAGTGACACTAGTAACCATTTATATATATATTTTTTTTTTAAAAAAAATTTTTTTTTAGTATTTGAAAAAAAAGCTTTATTTAAATCCGAAAATAGTAATTGTTAAAAAAAACAACATATTTTTTTTATCACCTTTTTTTTTAACTCCGAAAATAGTAATCATTTTTTTTTAAAAAAACAACATATTTTTTTTATCATTTTTTTTTAACTCCGAAAATAGTAATCATTTTTTTTAAAAACAACATATTTTTTTTATCACTTTTTTTTTTCCAAAAATTGTAATTATTTATTAGAAAAACAACATTTTTTAATGTTATTATTTTAAAAGAAACTTTATTTTTATAAAACAGAATATCTTATTGTAAATGATTTTTTTTGAAAATAACCAATCTAATGCCTAAAAATCGAAAAAACAGCAAAAACGAAAAAAAAATAAAAATAAAAACAACAAGAATAAAAAGTATGACAGCAACCAAAATAAAAACAGTAAGAGGAAAAAAAAAATATATTACAACAATGAAGAAGCAGCAACAATATATACAATAACAATAATTACAACAACTACAAGACTAAAAAAAAGAGCAACAAATTCGAAATTACAATACCTTAAAAACCCGAAATTGTGAAAAACTTTCCTTGGATCTCCTCAACAATAACAGAATGTAAACTAAAAAAATAAAAATTGTTTGTGGAAGGAGAAAAAAAAAGAACAGTGAACAAGCCTCAACTGTTTTTTTTTTTTTTAAAAAAAAGGGAACCCTAACCTCTCTTTTCTTTCTCTCTAAAAAAAAACTCTTCTTTTTTCGAAAATCTTTTTTCTCCTTCTTCGAAAATCTCCTCCCTTTAGTCCATGGCAAGAACCCTATTTATACTAAAAGATGAAATGCCTTCTTCGTTTTTGTACTGCTTTGTACAGTAGCTTGTCACTGTAGCTTGACATTTCGTGATGACTGAGAAGGATATGATGACCTAAGGTTTTGTGGAGAGTAGTTGGTGACAGAAAAAAAACTTGTGAGAGGAGGGGAGAGTGAGATATGCGAAGGTATGGGGTTGACAGAGAAGGGAAATGATGGCTTGTGTGTGAGAGAGAGAAGAATGGGGGTGTGGAAGGAGTGGAGCCATGTGAGGGAAATGAGTGTGTGAGTGTGGGTGTGTAGGAGAGGGATTGGAGAAGAAGGATGTGAAAAAAATGGGGGAGGCCGTAGGTATGGAGAGAGAGAGGAGGGAAGGGTTGAGTGTGAGAGAGGAAAGAGAGAAAGGATGGTTGAGTGGAGTGTAATTGAGAGAAAGTGATGTGTAAGGGAGAGGGAGAGATGGTCGAATATTGAGGGAGAGAGAGAGGGGGTCGAATATTGAGGGAGAGAGAGAGGGGTTGAGTGTGTTGGGAAGGGAAAAATGGGGAAGTGGGAAGTGTGGGGAAGTGGAAATGAGAGAAAAGAGGAGAGGTGGAGTGTGGAAGGGAGAATGTGGGGTTTTGACCATGGGATAATAGGGGGTGGCCGAATTTTTTTTGGGTTTTGGGGATGAATGTGGATGGATTTTTGGGTTAGGGGGAGAGTGAATGTGGATGGCTTTTAGGGTAAAGGGGGGAATTCGAATTAGGGTTAGGAGGAGGGGAATTAGGGTTTTGTGATGAGTTGGGTTATGGGTTGTGGGTTGGATATGGGTTGTGGGTTGGGTGGAGGAGTGGGCTAGGCGAATTGGGCTAACTATTTTGCTGGGTTGGGCTTCCATGACAGCACCTTATTTTTAATAGACCCCCCCCCCCACTTCCTTCTTGGCTTATTTTTATTTCTTCACTTCTAATTATTATTTTTTTCAAAAATTAAAAACTTGTAGCAAACTAAAATAAAATAAAACATGGCATAAAAAAATAAAATAATTGTTTTTATTAAAAATAAATAAAATTTCTCTTTTTTTGGATAGGACAAAATTAGGGTATTACAAATGGTATATTGTGATGTTGTGCTATGCTGAATTTTTAATTGTGCAAAGAGATGTTTGATTTGTGTTGAAATTGTACACAATTGGAATGATGCATGCCCATTGTTTAATGCTATGATTGAATGAATCTTTTTCTGTGGAAAAAGGTGATGGTTACTGTTCATATGATAAATTGGCGTTGGTGATTTAATTTGGTGAATTTTGGTTGAGAGGAACTCAAAAATTGATGGAGCCTTAGGCGCCCTAGGTGTGTGTGTGTTGCTGGAAATTCTGCCACTATTGTGTCTGTTGCTGTATCTGGGCGCTGGGTGCCCTCCTGGGCGCCTGTGCCACTGTGTTGCCAGTTTTAGCACTAGGCGCCTTGTGCCATGGGCGCCAAGGGTCCCCATTTTCTGTTGCTTATTTTGCGAAAATTGATACTGGGTTTTCATGTCCAAGTTAAATGGCTCGTGCAAAACAATTTTTGGAGTCATAGGAGTTGTGGTTTGTTCTGGCCTTAGGCGCCTAGTCCATGGGCGCCAAAGAGGTGTGTCACATTTTGCCAAAATTTTTGTTGGGTTCCATTATTCTGAGCATTTGGCTCGTGAAAAATTAATTTCGAAGCTAAAAGAGTTTTATTGCGTGTTTTGGCAAGGCGCCTTGTGCATGGGCACCGTGTTCCCTGCGCCAGTTTTCCTGCGCCTGTGTCTGGGCGCTAGGCGCCCTGCGCCAGTTTTGCTAGGCGCTCTGCGCCAGTTTTCCCTGCGCCAGTGCCTGGGCGCTAGGCGCCCTGCGCCAGTTTTTGCTGGGCGCCAAAATCAGAATGTTGCCTAAATTTTCCCGAACTTGTTTTTAATGTAACTTTTGACTCGGTTATCCAAATTTAACGGTTCAAAATGCGTTTCGAAGCTAATTTCAGTGTCTATCCAAATGTTTTGGTTTTATGCAAAGAATGGATTATTTTACTGGTGTTTCTGGGCTGAGGTGTTCAAGTGTCTAAATGGCAATTTTTATTCACTTTCCCTATGTCGTGTCAAATCCTAAATTGGCCTAATTGAAATTGGTGTTGGTGTGAGTGGTGGGTTGAGTTGGTGAGTGTATTATGGTGTGATTGGTGAGCAGAGGCTTCGGCCTAATTTTAATTGGTGAGCAGAGGCTTCAGCCTAATTTTAAATCGGTGAGTTGATTAAATGGTGAGTTTGATGAATTGTGTGGTGTGTGGTGGTGCATTTCCATAGCATCTCATGAACCATGTGCATTATTGGTGAGCAGAGGCTTCGGCCTAATTTTATTGGTGAGCAGAGGCTTCAGCCTAATTTTATTGGTGAGCAGAGGCTTCGGCCTAATTTTTATTTGGTGAGCAGAGGCTACGGCCTATTTGTATTTGGTGACGGATCCGACATGCATGTGCCCGTGGAGTTTGGGTTGCATTTCATTGCATAACCATACCTTTTGCATTGTTGATTGGTGATTGTAATTGTGATGTGGTTATTGCCTTTGTTGTGAATCTGTTTGTCTGGTTCCTTTTCCTATGCAGTGCTTAATTTCATATGTTATTAATTATGAAAAGAGACTCACCCTACTGCTTTTATGTTGCTTCTTATGTCGGCAACGTGCAGGTAATAACGAGTGAAGGTTACCTTTATACCTTCGTTTTGGTAGGAAGTGTCATGCTCTGATACGTAGCACCGGGGGGCGTCTTATGCTTAAGTGTTATTGTTTTTATACTGTTAGACCATTTTTGGTGATGTATTGATTTTGTTTCGAACTTAACTATTATTCCGCTGCTGGTAGTGACTGTATTTAGTTGATGTGAACTAAACAGTTTTCTTACTATGGTGCTATGTATCATGTGGTTTTAATTGATCTATGAAAGTTGAAGTTTTTGATTTTAATGGAGTAAGTGTAGCACTCGCTTAAATTATTTTCAAAAAAAAAAAAAAAAGGAAACTCTGATTTTATTAAATAGTAAGGTTATTAGAAAAGGGGTGTTACAGTGGGATGTGTGTTTAACTTGCACTTATGCCTCAGGTGCAAGGTTCGATTCCCACGGAAGGCAAAAATTCTACAAGGGGGGTAGAGAAGACCGTGATGTAATAGTGTTGGGGTGGCCAATGCGTTGGACCTGGGCTGTTACAACCACCACCGTGAATCCCTATCGCCGGAATGGCGCGAGCTTCGCCCTCTCGCCATGGACCGTCGTCTTCCTTCTTCCTTCTCTCTCTCACTCGCAGGTTTTCTCTCTCTCTCTCTCTCTCTCTCTCTCTTCCCTTTTGAAATTTCGGACTCTCTCTCTCTCTCTCTCCAACAATCGGAAACAGTGCTGAGTAGAGAGGAGAAAGGAATTAGGGTTTCATTTTGTTTCACACTTGCTTTATATAGACTAATTTTATATTCCGTTTTATTTTATTTTAACTTCGGGTTACTAATTAAACCCCCCCTCTTTCAATAACTTAACCCCTTTGAAAAGCCCATGAATTCGTGGGCCGGCAAAACTAAAACTGGGCTGCTTTACGCACCCCCCTTTTTAAAATACAACCCCCTACTGCTTTTCGCATCCCTGTTTCATTAATACACTCCCCCCTGAAGCCCACTACTCACGGGATCCAGATCCACAAACAAAACGGGTTGGGCTGCTAAATGCACCACCTACTTTTTCTTGATACCACACTCTTTGTTGTTGATTGCACCTACCTTTTTTTAGTCATAACCCATTGCTTTTTTTTATTACACCGCAATGCTTTCAAATTAATTTTTCTCTTGTATTTTTTTTTCTTTTCTTTCAAACAATCAAACTCACATAAAAAGCGGATTGTTACTAATGGTCACTCTGAGTCTAACTTGTTTGATCGTTAGTAACAACTATAGTTTTCAAATCGGCTACGAGTGATGACCACTGAGTTTTACTTGTTTGGTCATTACGAATACCTATCTCAATTTCAAAAAAAAACTTAACAAATACCAACACACAAACATTTTCTACCCAAGAACTACGTAGCTTTGATTTCTCCATCGCACCTGAGGATACGTAGGAGCAGGGGCCCACTCCTGTCAAGCGCAAAAAACTAAAATTTTTTATTAGGTCTTCCTTTTCAATGTTGTGGGGTGCTAATACCTTCCCCACACATAATCGACATCCGAACCCAAAAATAAAGGTTTTTTTTCAGTGTTTTTCCTATTAAATAAATATTGATGGTGGTTTCATTCCAAATGACGAAGAATCCCTCCTTCGGATTTTTCGGTCGCTACACTCTCCATCTCATCTCCTAGAGATATAGGAATCAAAATGATACTCATACAGTAAATTGGGATAGCTTGAGCCACTGATTTCACTAGAACCTCCCTCCCTGCCTTCGACAAATGTCGTCCTGACCACTGCCGAACCTTATTCCATACACGGTCTCTGAGATAGCCAAAGAGTTGTTTCTTGCTGGGCCCTACCATAGAAGGCAAGACAAGATACTTCCCAGTGCCAATATATTCAGTCACCATTAGAATATTAACAACCTGTGCTCTGATGGTCTCATTAGTGTTCCTGCTAAAATAGATTTCAGATTTCTGGAGGTTGATAGATTGCCCCGAAGCCTTCTCATAAGTCTCCAACACCTCCTTGAGTTTTGTACTCTCATTCTCATCTGCCCTGCAAAACAAAAAACTGTCATTTGCAAATAATAAGTGCCAAGATTGGTGCTCCTCGATACACTTTGACTCCATGAATCTCTCCTCTCGCCTCATTTTTTTTTAGCAACGCCGTAAGGCCCTCTGCACATAATATGAAAAGGTAAGGTGACAGTGGGTCACCCTGCCTGAGACCTCTCCCTGGTGAGACTGAGCCAGCTCTCTTTCCATTCATAAGAACTGAATAGTGTACCGTTTCAACACACATCGCCATCCAAGTCATCCACTTCTCATTAAAACCCAACTTCTCAAGCACACACCGCAAGTACCCCCAATCCACCCTGTCATAGGCTTTACTAATATCAATTTTGAGGGCCACCCGAACCTTACACTTCAAATGATGAATAGTTTCAATAGCAACCATTACATTGTCTAGAATAGACCGATTAGAAACAAAAGCTGATTGCTCTATTGAAACACACTTATGTAACACTTCTTTCAATCTATTTGCCAATACTTTAGATATTATTTTATAAATGACATTACAAAGAGATATTGGCCTTAAATCTCGCATTGTGGTCGGGTTATCGACCTTTGGAATCAAAACTATATTGGCGTCATTGAGCATAGAAAGAAACTCACCACTATCAAGCTAAGCCACACCATAATGAAATAACTCAGGTCCACAAAGATTCCAAAATCGTTTGAAAAAAGCCGGGTTCAAACCATCCGGGCCTGGAGCCTTGTCCGAATGCATTTGAAAAAGAGCTTCCTTAAACTCACTGATCTCAAATGGGGTTGTCAACTTCGCATTATCCTCCACGCTTACCACTCGTTGCATACAATTAACAACCGGCCCATAATCATCACCATGCACGCCCTCAAACAAGTTCGTGAAGTAGCCATGTGCCACCTCCCCAACGCCATTTGAGAGTCCGCCACCGAGCCATCATCACGTGCCAATTTAACAATTGCATTACGACGACGTCTCGCACTAGTCATAGCATGAAAGAACTTTGAGTTCGTGTCTCCAACCCTCAACCAATGGACCTTCACCTTTTGTTTCCAAAAGGCCTCTTCTTGGGTCAAGAGAGAACTCAAGCGAGCATTTACTTCTTTGTAACGATGCATGGCCCCCAAATCTGATGAACCCCTCAACACCTTCATTTCCTCCTTACACTTCTTAATATCAAGACGATACCTCGCCCTCAGCCTCCTTCCCCAACCATCAATAGCACTACTACAATTCTCCACTCTCCTCATCAAATCACAATCCCCGCCACTAGCCCAACTCTCCCCTACATTAATAGGAAGATCAGCCTCCTCCAACCATGCGTTTTCGAACCGAAACGGCCGCGGCGCTCCACGACGACGATGTTCCCATAATTGCAACCATAAAGGTGTGTGATCGGATCGGTCAGCAACACCGTTGACAAGGCAGCAATTTGGGAACAAATCTATCCAATACTGTGTTGCAAGAACTCTATCCAACCTTTCTTCTTTAAAGGCATCAGTACCTCTCCCTCTACTCCAAGTGAAAGGATGACCTTGCATGGGTATATCATGAAGAAGACAATTCTGAATAGCATCTCTGAAGCCCCTAAGTACCCTCAGAGCTTTATTCGCACTACCTCTTTTCTCATCATTAGATAACAAGTCGTTATCCCCAACAACACACCACGGTAACGAATTGTCCCGTGCTAAAGTTCTCAGTAAATTCCACGACTCACGCCTACGAGCTACGGCCACTCTCAGGACAACCGTAGAAGCCAGTGATTCTCCAAGATGGCCCATTCACACTCACAACTTCTGCGTCAATAAAGTTTCTAGAATAATTTGTCACCGTACAATCAAACGGGTGACGCAATAACAAAGCAAGCCCACCACTTCTGCCAATACTATCAACTGCGAAAGCGGAATCAAACCCAAGTCTCACACGGATCTCCTCCATCTTGTCAGCATGTACCAAAGTCTCGCACAAGAACAATACGTCCAGTTGGTACGACCGAACGAGGTCACGCAAGGAGGGAACTGCTCGTGGGTTACCCAAGCCTAAGCAGTTCCAGCTTATGATACTCATTGCTCCTGGCAGGTCTGACTGCCAGGACCTGCCCATAAAAAAGACCCATCATTATAGACTGAGAAGCACCAACCGAAGCTAAAGAAACGTTTCTTACACCACCCCCGCTAGATGCATTATTACTAATTTCTGCACACCCCTCACTCGAACCTCCACGCATCCGTTTACGGTCCGCAGCCACATCCACCTCAGTCTCCATCATAACCTCATTGGTCCTACTTGGCTCCTCATTAACCCTAGCTGGCATATCCCCCACTTTTTGTAACGGTTTAGGGAATAAAAGAGCTGGATTTTTAAACGCCTCCACTAATTGCTCAACGTCATTACTACGCACACACATACTATCCGTTTTTGTATCACTCCCTCCTATGTCCTTATTGCCATGCACCAATCCCGCACCCTGATTCCCATGATTGGCGCCTGCATTGATGGCGCAATTTGGAGTTGTCCAGGGTTGACTCTCCTCTCTCAACCAACGTGCGCCGCCGCTGCCACCACCCCTTCGCACTTCAGCCCTCAACTCCGATCCCCACCCTTGCGAACCATCATCATTCTCCATCTCAAACAGCTGATCACAGTCACTTTCTAAGTGACCCAGCATTCCACAAATGTAACAAAAGATGTCTAACCTTTCATACTTCAGCAACACCTCTTTGGCTTCTCCACCTCGTTTCTTCAACTTCAAACCCTACATCAATGGCTTCCTTACATCCAATAAAACCCTAATACGCATATTGAGCCTCCAAAAGTCAGACGAGTTTTTTGGATCATATTCCAAGAATGTACCCACTGTATTCACCACATGCTTCCTTATTATCTCAGACATAAACCCTGTGGGAACATTGTGGACTTGCACCCAAAACGGGATCTGAAAAAGTGGAACCTCACTTGGAACGACGCCGTCCGGTATCACACTCAGAATCAACAAATGCTTGTCAAAGGACCATGGACTTTGCTTCAATACTTTTTGTAGAACCAACAGATGAAAAAACTGAAAAAGAAAAGTACCTTGTCCAGTCTCTATGATCGAAACTCCTCTTCCTGGCCTCCACACCCCTACCATCCTTTCCTTCATGATGTGTGATCTAACTGGTCGGTTCGTGAGGAACCTCCCCACCAGTGTTAACGACGTATTTGCCCTAACCTGTGACTCCTCCTCCTCTTCCACTTCAACCTCTACCAAAGTATCCATCCCACTCGTAGACATGACGAAGATGATTAAAAATGGTACACAAAACCAGTGCTTGAACGTAAAGATGAAAGCTAGAACCTTTTCACTAGGAGAGAACTCTTCTCACATGGAGAGAAAAAAACTAAATTAGGCTTTATAATCATTCCCGCGGGTCCAATGCTTATCATTATTAATTGATCAGCGGTCGTAAGCGGGTCAAAACAATTAAAAAGGATTAAGAATGTAGTACAAGGTGAGAAACCTTGGTCGTCTCACAAGGATCTCTAATACTAAGATTACCAGAATCGGGAACAAAATTAACAATAAAACAGGGGATTTGTTTATGAAGAAAACGATTTGTGTTGGGGGTTTTATCAAATTAAAGAGACAATTGATTCACCGGTTTCCGGGTGTGCGTCTCGAATTTATCACAAGTTCTAAAAACAACAATTCGTTTAATTTCAAATTCGCAATTGACATAAACTAACTAAACAAGCACTAATTAGTTTATACGAATTCACACTGTTTCGAGCAAGCGCCGAAACAATGGGTTCAATCGGTCACGAGAGCGGACATGTGCCGTTTCAAACGCAACCAATATCATAACAGAATTCTAATCAATCCCTCTATCAATTTCTACTCGAATCAATTAATCTAAGCAATCAAGTAATTCAAATAATCAAAAATTACGAAACAAAATTGCATACAAACAAGCGTCATACACAACTGAAATGCATTTTGCAATAAAGACAGAACGATTACTAAGCAGAAAAATGAACTAAGAAGAGTGCATACATTCAAAACTAAATTCGAAATTGATAGAGATGGAATTAAGGAACTTAAAATGAAGTTGTATTAAAACATTAGATACCGAACCTCAAAATCCGCAAACGGCAGCCTTTCACCGATGAATCAACTTGGGAGTTTAGGCTTCCATGGAGGTTAGAGCACAAAAGTTTTGTAAAGTGTATGATAATGCGTAAAAAAAGAGAAAAATGGCTGCTCAACTATATTAAGTCTTAGCTCAACCAAAAACCTAAATCCCTAAATGGGTTCTATGATAAAAGCCCGTTAATAAACTAAAATTCGGCCCAAAACCCGTTTCACACAGTACTGCTTCGGTAATTCGCCGTTTCGACCTTCTAGACTTCTGAATTGGGTTTCGAGCTCAGAAAAAGAATTCTATCTCTCTTTCTTAGCTTTCCAACGCATGCTTTCACGCCTCAAGCAGATAACCACAGTCAAAGTTATGGCCTGTAGAGTAGACAGAGGTCAATATGCAACAAAAACAAGAATTAATTAGGAAATTGTTATATTGCTCAAATAAGACCCACGGTCTAGATACTGTGGATATCTTGTGTTGCAGGTTAAGTTTTGATGATGAGGTAATCTAAGACAAAGTGACAAACGGAACTCCAAGACACAACAGACTCAAGAAGCAAGTCTGTGTTAAGGGTAGTCACTAAGAAGTTGGGTCGTGTCTTAGGAATAAATTGTAAACCGCTTTTGAGGATCGGCTCAAGTCACTCATCTCACAGCACTCACATAATTAACCAAACGTATGCATGCTAAATAGGTTAGGCACATAATAATGAGAAAACAGTTTTTGAAAGCACATAATCGATTGTCCTCTTTATTATGGACAAACACAAAATCGATTATCTTCCTGTTATGAACTTGATTTTCAAAACACATAAATCGTTTATTCACTTGTTTTATAAAGCAAACAATCGATTTTGCACTTGATTTTTCAAGCACAAAATCGATTATGAGCTTGTTGTTGGAAGCTACAAATCGATTGCCTTCCTGTTTCTTTTGAACTTGATTTTTAAAGCAAAACAATCGATTGTATACTTAATTCATTAAGTGCAGAATCGATTCTGAGCTTCATCTTGGAAGCACACAATCGATTCATAGCCTTAGTTGTTTAAAGCACAAAATTGATTTTGATTCTATTTTGTTTAAGTAAGAATTGATTTTCACACTCAGTTTTAGAAGCAATCAATCGATTATTCACTTATGAAGTTGTTCTTATTTTAAAGCATAGAATCGATTGTCATGCTAAGTGGTTTTAAGCAAACAATCGATTTCTCACTTACTGAAACAATGTTAGAATTTGTCCCAACGGTCATATTTTTACGAAGTCTATAAATAGGGACTTAAGGCTGCACAAATTGTACAACCCTAATATTCACAAGCTGAAACGCAAAACCCTATTACACCGTCACTTTTGTTCTTCAAGGTCTTCATCTTTTTGAGCTGATCTCTCTCAAGGGTTAGATTGGGTTGGGAATCTTCAAGTTGTTATATCCACCTTCATAGAGGTATTTGTTATTTTATTGTAACCTGTTTTAAAGTTGTAATTGGTTTATACTAGAGAGTGAGGTATCTCTCTAGGGTTTGTGGTTGTAACAAGGGTGGGATATCTCTTGTTGGTAATAGATCTTGTGGGCTCTTGCAAAGGTGGGGTATCTTAGGTGAAGAGTGCCTGAGACTGTAAGGGTTTTAAAGCACCCGATTAAGCTTTGTTTTGATAGTGGAAAATCTCACAAGGGTTGTGAGGACTGGGCGTAGGTCACTGGGAGGTGACTGAACCAGTATAAATCTCCTGTGTTATTTACTGTTTTTATTTCTTTTTCGTTCGTTCCATAAACCTGCGCGAAAAATTGATCTAAGTCGTTAAAAGGGGAAAAAGTTTTAAAATCTCAATTCACCCCCCTGATAACTCTATTTTATATAGAGTTATTTATGCATCTAAATCTAAATAATTGCTCAAATTCAAGTAAAATAAGTGTTAAATATAGTTCTATAAATAAAATAACAACATTCAAAGTTTTTAAGGGTTAAAAGTATGACTTAGCATTTTGCATATATATTGGTATGTTTGATGTGTTTGTTCAGTGCAGCTGCAGTTGACGTACCTGCACCAGAATACAACAGTGCACCTGCACTGGAGGCATCTGCACTGGAAATAAACTACAATGCTCGAAGATATCTTAGACCATCAAAATGTTCCAGCACTCAATGCACCAGCATTCGTGGCAGACTGATGCACCAGCATTACATTTACGAGTGAGAAATTACTCCAACCTTAGGAAACCCATACATGAAGTAACCTCACTCAAAGGAGCCACCTTTTGAGGACATGTGTCAAATCTCTATAGGACCTCTTTACTTTAATAAAGCAATTGTCCAATCTACTTTTGGAGGCACGTCGATTCAAAAGAGGTCAAAGTTTTCTCCAAAGAAATCCAACCATGAAGAAAACTCACTTAGGGACACATGTTAATCGATTATTGGACCTCCCTTCATGGTTGAGTGATTGATTTGAATCGCTTTATGGGCTGGAAGGATAAAGGCAACCCTAACTTCATCAGCAAGCAAACCCTCACATGAAGGAAAGCTCAACTTGAATCCTATATAAAGACTTTCATTCTTCATTTGGAAAAATCATCTAAGATCTTCTTAGATCATCTCATACACTTCAATTTACATTTCAAGAATTTAGTTTTAGTTAGTTTTTAGATTGTAAGAAGGTAAGGGAGGAATTGACAACTTCTTTCTTCACTTCTACATAGAGGTAGCTTAGTGCAGTGGAGTAGTGCACCTGCATCACTTGGCAATTCCATGCAAAGGGAACTCCAACCGTGTAACTCTTATCTTATTGTTTCCTTTTGTTATTTCAATTATATGAATATGACTTCTTCTATTTATATAAGGCTTGTGATGACTAGCATGAACTAAACTCTTTCAGTTGGATGTTTTAATCTTATAATGATCTTTTAAGTAAGTTATTGTGTTCATATATGATGTATGCATTTTAGTTCTTGCATGATAACTCTTTCATATTCATCTTTAGAATTGGCCAACTAAAAGTGAATATAAATCATAAATACAGACATGGTTTATGATTAGAACTCAAGAACTAATATGGATAAGTGTTTAATAAAGGAAACTTTGTTAATTCCATGCTAAGACCTAGACATAGGATAGCATAGTCCTTAGGATGATACAGTGGGTACTTAAAATACAGGAGTGAACTTATTTAGCATCTTAGACAAGAATTGTAAGAAGGCGAGAAAGGAATTGACAACTTCTCTCTTTACTTCAAGATAAGGTTTTAAGAGCTTGTAATAAAACTTTGAAGATCACAGTGACTGAAAAGCTCAATTCTAATGCAACTGCATCCAGTGCACCTGCACCTCATATAACACAAAACTCTTAAAAGTGACTTATTTGATAAAGAACATCCCAACTATCATTTTCCACTGATTTCATACATATTTTACTTGCTTGTTTATTTTATGTTTGTTTACATTCTTGCACTCCTACCATATTGTTTATTGGTTACCTTTCACTAGTAAACTATTGATCTTAAACTTGTAAATTAATCCAATCCCTATGGGAACGATACTCTACTTTCACTTTATTACTTGTTGTCGACTGTGTATACTTGCACATTACCTTTTCGCACACCAAGTTTTTGGCCCCCTCTTGAGACTGAAGCCACTTGGTAACACGTGGTATCATAGCTAGACTCTTGTTTAAAGGGCCTAGCAGCTTCAAGAGAAATTAATGGCTTCAGGTTGGTCTACGCAAGAGGGTGCATCTCTTACCCGTCCTCTGGGATTCAACGGGAAAGACTATGCATATTGGAAAGAAAGAATGAGAATATTCATAGAAGGGGTAGATTTAGATGTATGGGATGCTGTGGAAAAAGGACCATTTGTCCCCATGCACTTGGTAAATGGTATTCTCACTGTCAAAGAAAGAACAGAATGGACTAATGATGAAAAGAAAAAGGTTTAACACAATCTCCGGGCTAAAAATATTATCACTTCCGCACTAAGTCCTGATGAATTCTTTAGAGTGTCAAACTGCAAAACTGCTCAAGAAATGTGGGACAGCCTTCAAGTCACTCAAGAAGGTACTAGTGAGGTAAAAAGAGAAAGAACAAACACTCTTATCTGAGAGTATGAGTTATTCAGAATGAATCCAGGTGAGACTATACAAGAAATGCAAAAGAGGTTCACTCACATAGTAAATCAGTTGGGCTCATTAGGAAAATAATTTTCTGCCGAAGACTTGATCAATAAAGTGCTAAGGTGCCTGAATAGAGAATGGCAACCAAAGGTAACTGCGATAGCTGAATCAAGGAATTTAGCTACCATGACACTCGCCACTCTGTTTGGTAAACTACAAGAGCACGAACTAGAGCTCACTCGTCTGGCAAAGCATGAAGATAAAGATAAGAAAAAGAAAAGCTTGGCTTTAAAAGCTTCTAGTTCAAATCGACCCGATGATAGTGATGACTCAGAAAATGACGATGATGAAAGTGAGGAGAACATGGCTCTTATGGTTAGAAAATTCAAAAGGTTCATGAGAAAGAAAAGTTTTCCTAAGAAGAATTTTTCTCCTAAAAATTTCTCAAGCAAGGAAAATTCATTTGGTCCTCAAATTTGCTACGAATGTGGCAAACCTGGTCATATGAAGATGGAGTGCCCAAGCTTACAGAAAAAGGCATCAAAATTTGAGAAAAAGGGATTCAAAGAAAACAAAGGTAGAAAAGCCTACATAGCGTGGGAAGACAACGACATGGATTCATCAGATGATTCAGAAGGTGAAGAAGCTCAAGTCTCTCTGATGGCCAATCATGAAGGCGGAGGTGAAAACGAAAATGAGGTAGATTCTAATTTTGAAACTTCACAAAATGCATATGATGAATTACATGAAGCATTTATTGAATTGCATAATGATTCTTTGAAAATAGCTAAAGCATTAACACAAACTAAGAAAACAGTTGCTCATCTTCAAAATGAAGTTATCACCTTGACTAAGGAAAGACTAGAACTTAAAAAAGAAAATTATAGTCTTGGTTGTTTTAAAACAAATTATGTTTGTGATAAGTGTGTTGAATATGAAAAGAAAGTTCATGAGCTTGAATGGACAATAGGAAAAATGTCCAACATACAACATGTGCATCCTAGGTCTCCAAGAAACAATTTCATGAAAAGGCATGTGCATCATAGACCTAAGTTCACTACTAGACCATATATCAAAAGTTAATATTGTGCTAAACCAGGACGACATACTGCTTCTGTTTGCATGGCTAGAGGTAGACAAAATGTGAAAAAGGTGTGGGTTCCCAAAAGGATCATATACCAAGTACTAACCCACAAGGACCCAAAGAGATTTGGGTACCAAAACTTTCAACTTGATCTTAGTGCAGGTATGCTTCAAGGTATGGGGGACAAATTGGTACTTTGATAGCAAAGACTCAAAGCACATGACTGGAGACGCAACGAAGTTCTTAATACTCACCCCCAGAAAAAGCGGTCATGTGACTTGTGATAACATCAATAGAGGAAGAATCCTCGGAGATGCATGTGTCTCAATCTGTCATGCACTGGCGGATGTTGGAAAATGACCTATCTTAGCCAACTCCCTTACAACCCAAATTAGGCTTCTCCACTACATCATTACCCGGATCATCCTTCCTAAACACTCAAACATTGCTCAGGTAACCTATGATGAAGTGACTTTACTTTGGGGTATTAAACATCGAAAAAGCATAAACTGGGCACATCTGGTTGTAAGCCACATGCTGAAATATAGAAACACACAAGCAAATCCCTTCCATATTGTGTCCTCATCACAAATATCCTCCGCCACTTCAACATTTCTTTTTTAGATGAGAAAATTATAAAAGGAAAAGCAGCCTATCACATGATTGGTATCTCTACCATAAATCAAATGTACTTTATTCAGGATGGCGACACCTTGTATCATGCCACTATTGGCAAAGCCTCCTCCCAAGAATATGATCCTAACAATGTGGAACCCATGACACCTGGTCCTAACACAAACTCCACTATACCTAAGGTTGCACAGCCCGACACAAACCACACTACTGCTGCAGCTGCTACCTCCTCTACTTCCCTTGATCATATCCTGGCTGCACTCAACATCTTTCAAACTGAGCAGCGTGAAATGTATGAAGCAATCCGACGATAAATCATCACCTCTAGAGAAACCCACTGTCGGCAAATTGCTGCCTTAAACAATCGGTTAACAGATTTTGAGACTCGTGTTGGTTCCTACTCGTTTTGGATGCATGACCCTTAGATAGTGATGCCATCTAGTACAATCAGCCACCATATCTTTCTATGCAGTTTAGTTATTTCTCTCTTTTGTTTTGGATATTATTGTGCTAGTTTGGACCTTTGATGTAATTTTCTTTATGAATTTAAATATGGTATCTAGTTGAACTGAATATGATTTATTTTCTGATGGATATCCTATTTTAAAAAAAAAAACTGCAATGGTCCACTTTCTTATTGTTTATTAGCTATGCTGTTCGGTTCGCAAACTTTGTCTCACGTTCACCCTTTTGATCATGACAAAAAGGGGGAGAAATATAGGATTGTTATATGAGGCATATAGGATTGTCACTTTGCATTTTACATTTAGTCAGGGGGAGCATCAAGTAAGGGGGAGTCTAGATACATATCATGAATAGTGCATTATTTTGCTTGATGAACTAACCTCCCACCTGAGATGAATCAAAATTTTGTCATCATCAAAAAGGGGGAGAGTGTGGATATCTTGTGTTGCAGGTTAAGTTTTGATGATAAGGCAATCTAAGACAAAGTGACAAACGGAACTCCAAGACACAATGGACTCAAGAAGCAAGTCCGTGTCAAGGGTAGTCACTAGGAAGTTGGGTCGTGTCTTAGGAATAAATTGTAAACCGCTTTTGAGGATCGGCTTAAGTCACTCATCTCACAGCACTCACATAATTAACCAAACGTATGCATGCTAAATAGGTTAGGCACATAATAATGAGAAAATAGTTTTTGAAAGCACATAATCAATTGTCCTCTTTATTATGGACAAGCACAAAATCGATTATCTTCCTATTTTATGAACTTGATTTTCAAAACACATAAATCGTTTATTCACTTGTTTTATAAAGCAAACAATCGATTTTACACTTGACTTATCAAGCACAAAATCGATTATGAGCTTGTTGTTGGAAGCTACAAATCGATTGCCTTCTTGTTTCTTTTGAACTTGATTTTTAAAGCAAAACAATCGATTGTATAATTAATTCATTAAGTGCAGAATCGATTCTGAGCTTCATCTTGGAAGCACACAATCGATTCATAGCCTTAGTTGTTTAAAGCACAAAATCGATTTTGATTCTATTTTGTTTAAGTAAAGAATTGATTTTCACACTCAGTTTTAGAAGCAATCAATCGATTATTCACTTATGAAGTTGTTCTTATTTTAAAGCATAGAATCGATTGTCATGCTAAGTGGTTTTAAGCATTGCTCACCACTGCACCTAACAACGATAATGATTCATAGCTCGCTATGTCAAACGACAACTTGTGGTTAACTATTGATCACATTGAGACATATCATGTCCTAACATAACAAGGTAATTCTCGCCTATACCAAAACAAAATCTTTCCTATGTTGCGACAAAGTTTTCTCCATAACACGAGCAAGCCTGCTAACTTTCGTAACCAGAACAAAACCAATTATTAACAACCAACCAATCTAACCAACAATTACCATTCCCATGTAGGACTATATTCAACTAACTATACTCACCTAGAATCACTAATAGTCACCCAGAAAACTATACTTCAATCTTCCTAATGAGGTTACTTATCGATCTAATTAAAAGGTTCGATTTTAAGGCATTAACTACTTTGTGCTCACAATCATCATTATAGCCTTGATTTACTACTAAAACATCATATACTACTCGGTTTAGGTTTTACTAATCCACGACATACGATAATATATTCCAAATAAAAATACTTCAGCTGTCCCAAATTATAAGAAAAATAAACAGTTCAAGCTTATTAAAAAATCGGTTTTCCTCATTTAATTTCTCAAGTTTACCAAAAAAAAATAGCGTTTCTCAAAATTTGTTGGAACTAAACAACTTCACTAGAAGTAGTAAAAACAATTTTTGGAAGAGACAAATTCAATAAATACTATAAGGGTATTTTTGGAACAACATAATTAAACAGGGAAAAAGTAGTTAGCTTTTACTAATAGTTTGGGACAAAAAGGTAACTATTTTGCTTATAACTTGGAACTTGCAGAGTATATACCCAAGAGCACTTGGATGAGATGGTAGGGGTCACTTCCAGCCTTGGGCATGCAGCAGTGTTAAATCTCTTGAGGGAGAGTTTTGCTGCCCATGTGGTCCTACCCAGCTCGAGAGATTAGTCTCTGAAATTGTGCGCAGAATATACCCGGTTTATATAAAAAATATATCAAAATATAAAAGCACCTTCGTTGTCATCCTCAAAACAATAAGTCTTAACCCAGAAAAATCTACAAGTTCTCTTCTTATATTATACCACTATCTGATTTACATCGCTCCCTAAGATGTACCAAGTAACCTACCCAATGTCATTGATCTTAAGGGTAGCCTACCCAGTAATTTTAATTGTCGCAAGAATTATTGCCTAATAGCTTACTCTAATCATCAATTTCAACATAATTTCATTTTGTTCTATGGTAGTCTAACTCAACCTTCTAATTTAGTACTCTATAATCCTAAAGTTTCGAGCGTAAGTTAAAGTCTACAAATGGTAATAATACATGTAGAACTAGCTAGACACCAGTACGTAATTTCTTAGTAAATACTTCATAATATAAAGGAATTTCTCAACATTACAATATCACACAGTCATAAACAATGCATACAAAGACATGAAACACATGGAATACCGGTAATTATCAGCTCTTATATAGTGATTCAAAACATAAAAACTACAACTAAACATAATTTTTCATTGCTCATACAATCGTATTCATCAATTATCATGTAGAGCGAGATGTAGAGGTAGTGGGACACGCCAATCGTGTCAGTTAAATTCTACGTTATCATTTTTTGATATCAATCATTCACTCTCTTTTTACCTCGATAAATAAATTCACGATATCAACAAGAATAGGGGAAATTTGCAATGACAAACGCGTTAACTGAATAAGCATACAATTTTTTTGGATCATACTGAAAGCAAAAAGTGACTGTAATAACATAGAAACAACTTCAAATAATTTTTTGGGGATATTTTTAAAGCTGGAATAAAATCAAAAGGAAGCTAAAAAGAGTGATTGGAAAACGCCTTACTGAGATAATGAATGGTAGTCAACTTCACCAAAAAGAGAAAAGACTAGTGGTTCTCGAAGGTTTTGATTAGAGGAATCCAAAAGCAATGTGTTTTTTCAAACAACAACTGCGGTAGCCGAAAAAAGACAATTATAGTTAGCTTGGAGAGGGACAAACGAGGCTCCAATTGATCGTGCAAATGTCAAAAAAACATGTTCAGGGGTCCATTTCAAAGACTGTAGAGTGGGAATGGTTTGATGGCAGTTGTGCGTGTGTTGTGTGTATGAAATAAAGAAGATAGTGAACAATGGCAACTAAATGAAGCTAGGGGTGCATGATTGAATAGGAGGGGTGCAACCAGAAAATTTCTCAAAATAATAGGGGTTATCGTAGGAGGTACAAATTAATATGGCCCAAGTTTTAAAAGTACAATTATACACTCATGGAAGACATATAATTATTCCAAAATAATAATTCATTAATCACGGTAAATATTTAATACGTTAATTGCTAAACAAGCACACATAAAATTACTAATATACTAGGGGAGTACTCGAGCAGTACAGATTGTTATAATA
Source organism: Astragalus membranaceus (assembly GCA_039519185.1). Taxonomy (NCBI): domain Eukaryota; kingdom Viridiplantae; phylum Streptophyta; class Magnoliopsida; order Fabales; family Fabaceae; genus Astragalus; species Astragalus membranaceus. The sequence goes on from CM076850.1 coordinate 111,987,042, forward strand.
TTTTTTTAAAAAAATTCTGGAGCTTTCATAGAAAAATATATAAGTTGTTAATATAAATTAGGCTAACTAACTCTTTTAGCCCTTTACTTTTGACAAAAGTTTCATTTGTTTTTTATCTTTTTTTTTTTCGTTTTGGTCCCCCATCTATCATTTATGTTTCGGTTTGGTCCTTTTTAGTGTTTTCCATCCATTAAAGTTATCAGACGTCACGCCAGCAGTTAACTGCTGACATAAGTGGCATGACTGATGTGTATTTCACTAAATGACATGGCATTTAATTTTTTTTTTAAATAAAAAACATAAAACTATTCATTTTGAATTTCATGTTTGATTTTGCATCAATTTCATTGAAATCTCTTGATTGCATTCACTTACTGCATTAATTTCGAGCATTTTGCAATTGGTTTGGTGCAATTTGGTTGGGATTTGAGCATTTTAGCCTCTCACAAAAATCCAAACCCGTTTTACGGCAAAAAACGCGTTTTCAGATAAGTTGTGTTACTTTTTGTGCAAATCGATGGTGGATTCGTGATCCTTGTTAAATTTCGTTCAAGTTAGGCACAATTTTCGTTTGATTTGGTGCTGTTTTGAGTATTTTACCATTGTTGACTTAAAGCTTTTGAATATTCATTTTCAACATTGGTTTTCCAAAATCACTTTTTCTTGTAAGTGTTTTTTTGGTCCTAAAACTTGGATAATCAGACTCCTTATGAAATTTTGAGCTAAATGGACACCAATTTTTTGTAGTTTGGTTCGGTATAACACGAGATAAACTTGTTACAAGAAATCATATGTTCTTGGTGTTTTTGCTGTTGTTCTTCAATTTCTGCATCTTGATCCAATATTATTTGTGAAAAAATTCAAATTGTGTTGGTGAATTCTTTATAGCTCCTTATTCAGTGATTCAAAAGCCAGATTACCTGTCTCGAAATCTAGTATTATTTGAGACATTGAAAAAAATATTCTAAAAAAAATACTGCAAAAAGTAAACAAAAAAATAGTATAATAATCAAAATAAAAAGACAAAAACCTAATCATGGGAGAATCAAAAAAATTCCAAAAATATTCATACGGTTGGTAAACATTTTTTGGATCATTGAAAAAAAATTCTCAAAATTTTTTGGGGACATTTCGACCATTTTTGGTTTAAATTTGTCTTTAAATACTCCATATTTGGTTTAACTTTCTAAAACTTTCTGCTTTTGATTTTGATCTTCAAAATTCGGCATTGATGCAGATCTAAGTTGGAGAAAACAATTAGAAAAATATCTTAAAGCAAATAATATTCAATATTTTGTTTATTTATAAACCCAAATGATGTTTTTTAGAGTAAATATATATTTTAGATATATTTCATGTTAGTTTTTAGCGTAATGCGATATTTTCATTATATGTTGAAATAATAAACTTAATAATATTTAATATGTTGAATTAATAGACATAAATTTTAGTAATAGAGATAACTGAATGTGTCTGGCGAATAATATATCATAGAAAACAAATAGTTAGTGATCTTTATTTTTTCTTTCTTTGATTGTCATCACCAATTAATAATTCATAAATTGAAAGTAAAACTAAAAGTTCAATTCAAAATAAAAGTGTAGTTAAAGAAATTTAATATAAATTAAATTTTGGAAAAAATAATCAGAAACTCTATGCTTTATTTTTCCTTTTATAATAATATAAAAAAGAATTGAAAAAAAAACTATGGTATTCACATTATTAAAAGAAATATTATTTTAAAATAATGAAAATAGTTTTAAATTTGATATATCTTAGAATCTAAATAAACATTACGTCATTAATATACAATATTTTCCCTCCAGAAAAAAATGTCATAGAAATTATCTCAATGCAAATAATACTCAATATTTTATTAATTTATAAATCCAAAAGATTGTTTAAGATGTGGAAGTTGAAGAACGAAACTCGATAGTAGTTGAATATAAATAACAATTAAAATATTTTTTGATCTAGCATATATATATATGCTGGTCTAAATAAAAATTAGGTCAATATTGGGCCACTATAACATTGTGCACTAAGTCCCAATACCAAAGGCAAACCTACCAATCAATGGTGATGATCAAATACCTATAAATAAGCATTCAATGCTAGCATTAAAGGTACACACTTTCCAATTCTCTCACTTGCAATTGACCCACTCACTGACTTGAGCGTCAGAGTGTTATTGCAGGTACCACCCACCTCGGGTCGGAGCTCAAACTCGGATTGACCAAGAGCACAGCTACCAACTATCTCGGACCGGACTTGGTATCTAAGATTGGATACTAGCTCGGAGATACGGTACAGAACATTGGCGACCACAGTGAGAGATATTATACTCTAGTCCCCCCCCCATCTCCTTGGTCAGCGATGGCTCCGGTGTTACGTCAGAGGAACGTCTCAAGTGTTATAGTAAGACCCGATCAACAGCAGCAAACACCCGAAGGTGTAGCAGTCACTCTGCCCCGTAGCTCGGCCCACGGCCACAACTCGTCCAGAGCAATGGTTCCCATAAGCTCCGCCAGGAACCAACTTCCACCTCCTCCCCAGACTGTCCAGGTGCCGGCCGATGCTGTTCAACAGCTCGTCCAGCTGCTGACAAGACAGGCCGAGGCTGACCAGCAGAGGAGTCAGCGCTACTCCCAGCTGGAAGCTGAAATTTCCGAGATCCGAGCTCGCGAGATCCCGAATCGGTCCTCTCCTCAAAACCATTCTCCCAGCAGAAGAATGTCTAGTCAAAGGCGTCACCGATCTCTAGCATGGAGGAGGCACCACCACTGTTCACCAGCTCGTCGGAAAGGAAGGCGAGGATCTGGAACTCCCCTAGGCGAGGATCCCGGAAAGTTTTGCAAGCAATTCGGCAGGGGGAGAACGAGTCTCTCCGGGACTATATTGAGAGGTTCAATAAGGAGGCCGCACAGGTCCCGAACCTCGATGACTCTTTCCGACTTTTCTTCATGGAAACCGGGGCAGCGAAGTAAAGGACATGACACCAATCGCTGCAATGCTTTGAAAGATGACATTGAGGATCTAATCAAGAAGGGGAAGTTGAGCCAGTACGTTACTAAGCCACCTCGACGGGACGGAGAGGTTAAAGAAGAAAAGGACGACCCTAGAAAAAAGGGTAAGGCTCGACAAGAGAAGGAAGAGAGCTCGGAGGACGAGCGTGATTTTCGAAAGTCTAAAGGTCGGCCGGTAATGATGGTCATCTCTGGTGGATACCCCGTCGAAGCTTCAGGCAAGACTATGAAAAGGAAGTGGAAGGAGATCATGTGTGCTGCTTCCACCTCGGCAGTAACCTCAACCCCAGACCGAACTCCCTTGGCATTTGGCGATCAAGACTTGCTAGATGGTAAACCCAACAAGCATGTACCTCTTTTGATCAGGGCTGTCATGGCCAATCACGAGATAAGGAGAATCCTTGTCGATCAGGGAAGCTCGACACATATCATTTTTATCGACCTTATGAGAAAGTTGCAAATCCCTGAGGAGGACTTCACCCCTTACAGGGGATCTGACCTTTCGGGTTTCAACGGGTCCCGGACCAAGCCACTCCGCTATTTGGAATTAATGGTCACCTACGGCGAAGAACCATTGAAAAGGACAGTCAAGACCAAATTCCTAGTGTTGTCATGCCCTTCGGTCTACAACTGTATTATCAGAAGACCGACTCTAGGAAGGCTCGGAGCTGTAACCTCAACAGTTCATCTGAAGATGAAATTCTACTCTCTGTGCAACAAAGTAATTACCCTTGATGCCGATCTAGAGTCCGCCAATAGGTGCTTCTATCTGCACGTAAAAGCATACAGGCAAGCCTCAGAGGAGGGGGTTCCCCCGAAGAAGCAGAAGCCCGGGAGGACTCCAAAAAGAGAAGAAACAGCAGAGCTGCCGAGGTCAATGTCACAGATCTTGACGCAAGGTACGACTCTGACAGCTCCGAAGAGGAGAGCGATGACGATCTAATCCGAGAGCTGAAAAAGAAAATCAGGCGATCTCAACCTGATGGTGAATTCGTGAAGATCCAATTGGGGGATGACCCAGCCCAAGCTGTCAAGATCGGATCTGACCTCTCTGAGGAAGTTAAAGCAAAGCTCGCTTTATGTCTGAAGTCTCATGCCGACCTCTTCGCCTGGTCGGTGAAAGACATCCCCAGGATTCACTCGGAAGTCGCCTGTCACCAGCTAGCGGTTACCCCCGGGGCTAAATGGGTTGCCCAGCGCAAGAGAGCTCAAAGCAAGGAAAAAGCAGCTGCCACAGCTAAGGTCGTTGATGATTTAATTAAAGCCGATTTTGTAAAGGAAGTCAAGTATACAACTTGGCTTTCCAACCCTGTACTTGTCAAGAAAAGTAATGGAAAATGGCGAATGTGTGTTGATTATACCGATCTTAATAAGGCCTGTCCAAAGGACGCCTTTCCTGTTCCTAGCATTGATCGTCTCGTCGATAATGCTTCAGGTTTGCGTTTACTATCTTTTATGGATGCCTATTCCGGATATAACCAAATTCCGATGTTCCCTCCCGACCAGGAAAAAACAGCCTTCAGGACTAACCGCGGTAATTTCTGTTACCGGGTTATGCCATTTGGCTTAAAAAATGCGGGAGCTACCTATCAAAGAATGATGAACAGGGTTTTCCGAAAGCAGATCGGGCGTAACGTAAAAGTCTACCTCGACGACATGATCGCGAAAAGCGAAGGTGAGAGCCTCCACATAGCCGACCTTGAAGAGATCTTCGCAGAAATCCGAAAAAACAATATGAGGCTAAATCCGGAAAAGTGCACTTCCGGAGTCCGAGCTGGGAAATTCCTTGGTTTCTACCTCACAGAAAGGGGCATTGAAGCCAACCTGGACAAATGTCGGGCTGTGACAGAGATGCGCACCCCGTCTACCAACAAAGCTTCAAAAGCTTAACGGGATGATCGCTGCGCTATCTTGTTTCATTTCCAATGCTGCGTTCAAATCGCTCCCGTTGTTTAAACTGCTTAAGAAGGAAACAAAGTTTGAATAGACCCCGGAGCGAGACGAGGCCCTCTCCCAGCCTAAAAAGGCTTTGACCGAGCCACTAATCCTGACTCGGCCAAACTCGGGGGAAACCTTATATCTGTACTTAGCCATCTCGGAAGAAGCCATTGGCGCCGTTCTCATTCGGGAAACAGGGACTGGTCAGAGTCCAGTATACTTTGTGAGAAAAGCTTTACAAGGATCAGAAGTTAGATACCAGAAAATAGAAAAAACCGCCTTTGCTCTACTCATCTCGGCACGCCATCTCCGACCTTACTTTGTCGCTCATCAGGTTGTGGTACGAACGAATCACCCGATCCGACAGATCTTACACCGACCTGACTTAGCAGGACGAATGATTAAATGGGCAGTAGAACTCTCTGAGTTTGGCATCAAATACGAGACCAGGCCGGCCATGAAAGCTCAGATACTTGCCAACTTTGTCGCCGAAATGACCCCGACCGACCCTGAAGGCGAATTGTGGACGCTCCATGTAGATGGATCCTCAAATCCAAAAGGGAGCGGTGCAGGGCTAATGCTTGAAAGCCCGACGGGCGTTGTAATCAAAGTATCCCTCACTTTTGGTTTCCCAACTTCAAACAACCAGGCAGAATACGAGGCATGCATAGCAGGACTCCGACTTGCCATAGACCTCTGAGTTACTCGGTTCTCTTTAAACACGGACTCGTTGTTGGTGGTCTCACAAATCGGAAAGCAATACGAAGCCAAAGATCCGACCTTGCAGAAGTATTTAACCCGAGTGCGGGAATTGCTTTCCTATTTCGTGTTTGCAGAGGTTAAGCACGTTCCCAGAGCGGATAACATCAGAGCGAACGTTCTTTCCAAGCTCGCTAGCACCAAAGTTCCGGGAAATCACCGATCAATAATCCAGGAAACGCTAAGCAAACCCAGCGTTCTCCCCAACCCGGAGCCCGCTTTTTCCATCAATGTAGTTGAGGAAAGCAAAGGTTGGATCTCACCAATAATGAAGTATATCAAGTTGGGAGACGAGCCTCCGGACTCCCGCGAAGCCAAGTTAATCAAGAGGAAGGCCTCGTCTTTCTCCATAATCGACGGAACACTCTACAGAAGAAGCCTCTCCGCGCCATTATTAAAATGCTTTGAAGGAGAGGAAGCAGATTATGTCTTGGCCGAGATCCACGAGGGGATCTGCGGACAACACCTTGGAGGTCGGTCTCTAGGTCAATACTGTTATGGATTGGGCCACTACAACATTGTGCACTAAGGCCCAATACCAAAGGCAAACCTACCAATCAATGGTGAGGATCAAATACCTACATCCAATGGTTCCCATTGATTCCCAAAACCTATAAATAAGCACTCAATGCTAGCATTAAAGGTACACACTTTCCAATTCTCTCACTTACAATTGACCCACTCACTGACTTGAGCGTCGGAGTGTTATTGCAGGTACCACCCCACCTCGGGTCGGAGCTCAAACTCGGATTGACCAAGAGCACAGCTACCAACTATCTCGAACCGGACATAGTATCTAAGATCGGATACTAGCTCAGAGATACGGTACAGAACAAATACCTTTACAATAATTTATAAAACACATTGCACAACGATAGCAGACGTAAATCCTCACACTCCTCAGATTGTCAATTTTAGGGATAAGCCCAACACTTGTTTTAGCCATTTGGGAGGGAACCTCTTTCAAACTAGTGGATGGCTGCATGAAAAAATTTTAATCCACATATTCAAAAATTGTTTAAAAATAGTAGGATTGAGCCCATCCGAACCTAGCGCCTTATATGAGTGCATTCGAAAAGAGCTTTTCAAAATGTTGTAATGGTGAAGGGCTTCAGCACTCGTGGTTATCATCATCAGTGACTTTCGACTATTCAAATTGAATATAACGGCATGATCAGTATATGTATTGCATATGTCTAACATTATTATTATTATTATTATTATTATTATTATTATTATTATTATTATTATTATTATTATTATTATTATTATTATTATTATTATTATTATTATTATTATGGTATACATGATTACTTTGACTTTTCTTATTCTCTAGAGCAATGTTTTAAAAAAAACTGAACATCGAACCGGTGAGACATTTAAGCCATGGTTCATCTGCTTAAAATTGCCTAAACTCAGTAAAACCACATTGAACCGTTGCAATAACCAAACCATAGAAAGTGTCGGTCATGGTTTAACCAAGTTAATCACTCAATTGGTTCGGTTTACAAAACACTCCTCTCTAGTAGTTTTTTTTTGACAAAAGTTCGTTAGAGTGCTTGTTCACGTCGTAATAATACGGTATAGGAAAGACAATGATCTAGAAGCTTGTGTGTTGTGAAGAGAAAAAGAATCGAGCCTTGTGTATTTAGAATCGAAGTTTGTGTTGACATGGCCAACACTCAACATGTTGAATCAACACGTGTCTGCATGTAAATTATGAGAATAATTAAGATGAATTGTTTTATATCTGACTTTTTTTTCAGTGAAAAAAATAAAAAAAATCTTATAATTTATTTATGAGTTATTAGCGTCTTGAAATTTCACAAAAATTCAATTTACTCTCTTACGTATACATTTACTATATCAATTAGTGTAAATTTTGCAAAAATGTTTCAATTTAATCCATTCATATATCAATTTGTTATTTCTATTTTACACAAAATGACAAAATTGAAACATTTTTGCAAAACTAAAAGTCTAAGATAAAACATTGTAAATGTCACGAACTAAATTGAACTTTTGTTGAATTTCAGGAACTAACCTAATAACTCATTTATTTATTGTAATTTGATTCTTATAGTTTTAAAATTGCTTTTCTTTGAGTCTTCAAACAAATTCATCTCATTGTAAAAAAGACAAATTCATCTCAAACTATATATTTTGGTCCAAAAAAAAATCTCAAATTATATACCAAAAAATGTGAAAAATAAACCAAATAAATGGATTTTAATTAAAGTATAGTGCTACACAAGGCGGACCTATATCTAGGTCAGGGTCTGCAGCTATGATAACTCTAATTTATATAGAGTTATTTATACATCTAAACGTAACAAATTGCTTGAAACCCAAGTATAAAGTATGTTAAATATAGTGGTACTAGTAAAATAACAACATTCTAGGAATTCTGTGATGAATAAAGCATTTTGTATATATATTGGTATGTTTGATGTGTTTGTTCAGTTTACCTACAGATGATGCTTCTGCACCACGATGCTTCTGCACTTAGTGCTTCTGCACCATCCCGCGCTGAAGATTTATAACCCCACAATGGAAGCACCTCAATTCATACCTCTGCTCCAAAACTTCCATGACATCATGTTTTGTCACAATTCACATGGAGCACATGCCCACATGCATAAGAAGGCGCCCACCATAAACATCATCATGAAAGGATACTCACCTAAAGACCTATGGCCTTACACAATTGGACCTCTCCTTATGGAAATGTGCTGAACTCAATCTTCACATCTAAAGATCAGAAAAGCAACCATGGTTAAGCCTCCTTAGGTTAACTTGGTTTTCAAGCAAACCCTCAAGCAAAGGAAATCTCCAAAGCTATAAAAAGGGCTCCCACTTCTCACTTGAAGGGCATCGCATATCTCACTTGATAATATGTAGATCATACACTTTACTTATATTTTAGTAGTTTCATTTCCTATAGTTTTTATAGTAGATAGTTGGCAAGAAGGTGAGGAAGGAATCGACAACTTCTTCATTCACTTCCTCATCAACTTAGTTAGGTGCAACTGCACCAGGAAGTCAGTGCTTCTGCACTGTAGGCCAATTTTATGCAAGAGTGCTTCAATCAGTGTAATCTCTACCTTATTGATATCTCTTGTATTTTCATCTATTTTAATATGTTTCATTTCATCCATCTTTGCCTTGCAATGCATATTATGAGCTAAATCTTTTTGGTTGAGATGTTCTAACTTTATAATGAACTTTTGAGTAAGTTATTGTGCTCTTTAGTGTTGCAAGCATTTTGGGTCTTGTGTTATACTACATCCATCTTATTTTAAGCACTACAAAAAAACAGTGGATTAACGACGGATTTTTCCGTCGCTAATACCTGTTTTTCCCTCGCTAATGACCTTTAGCGACGGAATTAGCGACGGATTAAATCCGTCGCTAAAAAGCTTGTTGCTAATTATTAGCGGCGGATTTAATTCTGTCGCTAATTAGCGACGGGTTAATCCGTCGCTAATTAGCGACGGGTTAATCCGTCGCTAATGACTGCCACGTGTTAGCTTATGAATGATCAAAATTAGCGACAGAAATCCATCACTAATGCCGTCGCTAATTTATGCCACGTGTTTATTTGGTTAGAAATATCCGCGACGGAATTCCGTCGCTAATGACCCCTGAATTTTTATTTTTTATTTTTTGAAAACCTGCTTTTGCTTTTTAAAAACCCTGTCTATTATAAACTACTATAATTATGATAAATGCGAAAATCCGAATTAACAATAAAATCGAAATCAACAATACAATCCCAATTAACAATAAAATCCGAATCAAAATAAACTAGTTCAAAATGTTAAAACATAAAACTTAAATATCAAACGAATACAACAAAGTCCTAATACCAAGTATCATCAGACCCCTCAGACTCAGACCCATTTGGATGTTTGCGGTTATAATACTTCAATATCTTCGCCTGCGTACGGGTAAAATTCAAGAAGTCTTCCTGCAGAGTTGTCTGCACCTGTTCATGAGTCTGCAGCCGCTGCTCCTGATCCTGAATGACCTGTGCCTGAGCCTGCACCTGCTGCCTAAGTTGCGCGGTCTCCTCAGCTGTAGCAGGAGGAGGAGGAGGATGTCCACTGCTAGAAGGCTCACTAGTGTCGAAGTGATCAACCTCAGAGTCCAATAACGGCGCCAAGGGCCCCGAACCATACAGGCGACCCTTATTCGGCCCACCTACCGCCTTCTTCCAATTGCGGTTCGCCAGAGCTATGATCTCAGGGTGAAGTGGACCAAGTGAGTCAGGGTTCCAGGTCCCCTGAGTCGGCTCAACCATCGTCTCACTAACATCCTCCTGTTTTCCATAACCAGATAACATAGCATAATTAGCGTTCCATTTTAAGAAAACAAAATTATTTAATACAAAGCAAGTTGTATATACCTGAGTTTTCCTAGAGCGCTCATCAACATACTCCGTAGTACCCTTCCTCAAATGTGTTGCCCTGTGAAGCTCAGGAATAGTGATATCGCATCCAACCTTTTTACTCTGTAATAATGAAACACATTTTCAATGATTGCTAATCACCCTAAATAAACTAAAATAACACACAAACTTAAAATAATTTACCAATCTGACAGCATGCTGAGCCTGGTTGACGGAGCCGCAACAGTGAAGTGAGCCACCCTTTTCAGAATTTCTATTCTGCTTGGCCTTTTCATCTTTTTCTTCGTAGCTCTCAGTAGCCCAAAGGTCCTTATAGGCATTCCAAACACGGCCAGGGATGTATTTCGGCTGCTTATCTTTACACCGCAGTTTATAAAGCAAATCCGACAATTGCTTGCCCATTCTTTTGAAAAAAAGTTTCTGCACAGCTACATCATGTTCCGGCAGCCACGACAACTTAGACTGTATTAAGCAAAATAAAAATATGTATTATTATATTTAACATAAAAAAATTAAAATTAACAATATATGTAATGACATAACTAACAATTACCTTAAACAAATCCAAAAGTTTTCCCCTTTCCTCATCATTGACTTTTGTCCACTTTTCATGATAAGTTTTAAAATACATTTTCTGAATGACATATGTGATATGCGATGAAGCGGCCTTCGCAGGAAGCAACCTACATAACAAAACATATATATCAAACAATAAAACATATATATATATATATATAAGTCATTGAATAATTAATTTAAACTAAAAAATTCAAACAATACTTACGTGTTACCATAGGGATAGATGACTTTGCGTTTGATACCATCATTACCGACAACCACCTGCACATCGTCTTCATCAGTCGATGAATCTGAATCAGTAACACCAACATGGGGCTCATCAGTATACGCATCACCATGGGGCTCAGCTGGTGTGGGCATCGATAACCCTGGTGTAGGCATATACCCAGGTGGTATACGCATATACCCAGGTGGTATAGGCGTATACCCTGGTGTATGCATCCCTGGTGTAGGCATATACCCAACTGGTGGAGACGTAGGCTGAACCACCGGTGGGGCAATTGGAGCGGTGGTCTGAGACGTCCCAATAAATGAGTTATTCCCAATATTAACTAATGTCACCTCACGTTGTCTACGACGATGATGCCTCTTCCCATGTCTCGATGGGTCCGAACTTTCTCCTGGATGCATATCTATGAACAATAACAAGACTCTAATAATAATGAGAACAATAATCACGATAATTAGAACATTAATGTAATAATGATAACAACATAATCTAATAATGATAAGAACATTAATACTAATATAATGATGATAATTAGAACATTAATGTAATAATGATAACAACATAATCTAATAATGATAACAACATTAATACTAATAAGACTACTCTAAATATTCATATTCTTCGTCTTCTTCATCTTCAGTATATTCTTCCTCCTCTTCATCTCCAGTCTTTTCTTCCTCTTCAGTCACTTCTGGTACTGGTTCAACTTCTTCAACGGAGAGTCGATCATCACGTAAGGTATCAATTGGTTCAACTTCAATTACCTCATTAACTTCCGACATTTCATCCACTTGATAAGGAACCTCATCCTCCACATCAGTTGCTTCAATGCGACCCCGTGGTTTTGTCTTAATTGCAACACACCAGCCCCTCTTAGTTGATGGATATGAAACATAATACACATGTCTTACATTTTATAGCATGATAAACGGGTCATAAAGTTTATACCTTCTATCCATTCGAATGTCCACGGTATTGCATTTTGGATTCAATTTCGTTCTTCTAACCGATGGATCAAACCAACTACAACAAAATAAAACTATTCTCTTTTGATAGTCCAAATGTGGGTATTCAAGTTCATATATTTGTTGGATCACACCATAGTAGTTGATAACTCTATTTTATATAGGTTATTTGTGCTCTTAATACTTAAATCAACACAAGTTCTCAAGTAATATTTGTGCTTTATTAGGTAAATATTAGTTATTTAGAGGAAAGAAGGGTTAGGAGCTTGTTTGTTATCATTTGACACATTTGGTGCCTTTGTGAATATATTGATGTTTTGCTTGAGTGCTGCAGCGGTAAGCCAGCGGTAAACGTTACAGCGCCTATATGACGGTGGGACATTTGGATATTTATAAAGCCACTTGCTGAAATGATGAGTCATCACCCTTATCTCTTATCCTTAGCATGACATTTCAGCACCCAAGTGGATGCTTCAAAGACACTTGGCGCCTCCTACATGTGTCTCATGTGATAGTTGGTGATTTTAATCATCACACCTTTTTGTAAAGTAGCTTTATGAATAATATCTAAGTTTTATGATCATAAATTATTATTATTATTTTATTAAGACTTTGTTAGATTAAATTAGAATAGAATGCTTCTTTAGGGAGAAACATACGTAGAGAGAGTTTTAACATGGAGGGAACTATCTTGACATAGTAGTTTTCCTCCATTGTTATTCCAGTCTTAAGCTTTTATTTTTAGTATAGTTTTCTAGTCTTCATTCAAGGTTTTGCTCACACCTCAACTTCATCCTTTGTATGCTACTTGGGATCATTGGAGTGTATCTTTTGCAACCACTCTTCTCTTGTCTTCATACGGTAATACATACTCTCTAGTTGTATTATGTTGATGGAACTTGTGATGAGCTAACTTTGTTGTAGTTGGATTGTTCTTAGTGTGTAATGAACTTTGAGTAGCTTTTATGTAATATTATGATGTTTGCGTTTTATTCCTTGTGTCATAATGCTTTCAACTTTGTTTTGGGAATGGCCAACTAAAACAAGGGGGCTTTGTGGGTACAGACATGGTTCACAAAGAGAACTCAAGGAATGATATGAATGAAAACCCTTTAAAGACATTTAAAGGAAGTACTACTTAACTCTAGACATAGGGGAGTAATAGTTCATAAGGCAAATGTTGTATGAGCTTAATATACAGGGGTAAAACTTATTTAGAGCCTAGACATAGGAGTCTTGTAACATAACCCTGACGATAGTGACTGAAAGGCACGCCACCAAGGCGCTACAGCGTCTACGGATTCTGAAGCGCTACAGCGCTTAACGCTACAGCATCTAATATTATAGAACACTACTCTTGGGAATTTACATAACTACTGAGCTATCCAACTCACTCTTAAATACTTTCAATTCATTACTGTTTTCACATCTTTATTTATTCATTTGCATTTATGTTAATCACAATGACAATACTTGTTGACAACTTGTATTTGTTACTTGTTTTGCTCACTAGCTAAATTACTAATTTAAATATAGAAGTAAACTCAACAATCTCTGTGGGAACGATCTTTATTTATCATTATATTACTTGTTGCGATTGTGTATACTTGCACATCTACTTTTCGCACAACAGTAGTCACCTTGACCTCCTTCTGTTTCCCCTTTAACATATACCCCACTATTAATTGTTTGTTTTCCCTCACTCGATGATTGGGTGTCAAATTTGTAATTGTTAACTAGGTACGTGTGCCACTCAGTCACCTCACGAAAAAGACGATCGGCTAAGTTCCTCAAGTTTCAGATTAAAGGAGTTGGTTCGGCTTCATAAACCTAAGTAATCACATATGGAAAAAATATGTCATGTCTCATAATCTACTTTAAACGGATTCTGAAGTGCTACAGCGCTTAACGCTACAGCATCTAATATTATAGAACACTACTCTTGGGAATTTACATAACTACTGAGCTTAGGGGTGTTCAGTGGTTCGGGCAAATCCAAACCAACCCACGATCCAATCCAAACCGATATGTTTGGTTTGGATATTTTTCGAGTTCGGGTCAAAATCGAACAAATCCAAACCAACCCGTAGTTGTTTGGATCGGGCAACGGATTTTCAAAATCAAATCCGCGAACCCGAACCAACCCATATTACGTCATAACAATTTTGTAATTTTATATGCACACGATTTTATTTGCTTAGAATTTTTACCTTAATAATTTATAATTAAGTTGTAAAATTGTAATACTATGAATGGAAAGACTATTAGTGGATTTGAGTTTGATTTCGTGTGATTTTCAATTTTTTTAGCTATTTAAAGTGTTGGAATATCATAAAAAAGTGTTGTTTTTTATATTTAAGAAAATTAATATTTTAGTGAATGACCCGTGAGCCCAATCCAAACCAACCCGTCCAATATCGGTTCGGTTTGGTTCGGATTTAATAGGAAAAAATGTAAAATCCGAACCAACCCAAACCAAATAATTATCATTGGTTCGGGCAACGGATTTGGTCAAATCCGATCCAAGCCGATCCACGAACACCCCTAACTGAGCTATCCAACTCACTCTTAAATACTTTCAATTCATTACTGTTTTCACATCTTTATTTATTCATTTGCATTTATGTTAATCACAATGACAATACTTGTTGACAACTTGTATTTGTTACTTGTTTTGCTCACTAGCTAAATTACTAATTTAAATATAGAAGTAAACTCAACAATCTCCGTGGGAACGATCTTTATTTATCATTATATTACTTGTTGCGATTGTGTATACTTGCACATCTACTTTTCGCACAACAAGTTTTTGGCGGCGTTGCCGGGGATTGTGAAAGTTAATTTCTATTGTTTAGTTAGTTTAAATTCTTTTGCTTAGTGTGTTCTGTTTTTCCAGCAATATTTTTATTTTGTATTGTGTTTTGTGTTTGTAGTGTGTTTCTCTTTGTTGTTATTTGTGTTTAGTTGAAAGAAAAAAAAAATTCCACTTTATGCCATGGACCATTGGAATTTTTACTCCATGCAAGCAAGGAATGCTCAACAACAATTTGTCAGCTATGATTTCCATGGGAGTGAATATGAAATGGGGCTGTTATGAGACAAATTTCATGCCCAAGACATCCCAAAATTTGGATTATGGCATGGAAAATGGTTTGTGTGAGCAAGATTCATATTCTCAAGCTCAAACCGAAGGAATACATGAGGGAAACTCTGATTTAAAAGAACACATGGCTCAATTCCTTCAAGATATCAAAGTGGATAGTGGCAACTTTGAAGCTTCGTGTAGGAATATAGATGCTCACTTTAAGACAATAATGGAGCATCTAAAAGAAGAAAGTTGTGTTGAAGAGGTGGTTGAGCAAAAGAAAGAAAAAAGTGTAGAGTTTGAAGATGATTGTTATCATTTGGGCAACTCTGATTTTAAAGAAATTTTTGCTCAATCCATTGAATCTACTGAATTGGTTGAGCAAGAGGAAGAAAAAAAGAATGTAGAGTATGAGCTTGAATATGGTCATATGGAAATTGTGGAAGAAAAACAATTTTTTTTTTGTAGTTGTAGAAAAAGAAAAATTCAAAAATAGTGACAAGGAAGAGAAACCAAGGTTGAGGAATGAAAAAAGTCACGTGACAAGGGAGACTCAACCCTTGGTACTTAAAGAAAATATCCCTCCGCAATATGAGCTTCAATTTTTTCAAAAAAAAGGGGAATTCCTATCCCAAATGTTTATTGGTTGGGGCATGGGAACACTTGCTGCCCTATACCAAATACATGGGATTTCTGACCAAAAAGAGAAAGCGGAATGATGATATTTTCTTCTTGCCCTATTATCCACCCTAACAAGGGTTTTGAATGTCAAGTCTAGCTAAGGACTCTTAAACAAAGCGCTATTGGGAGGCAACCCAGATTTTTAAGACTAATTATGTTTTCTATGTATTTTTGTTTTTACTATTGCAGGTATGAATAAGAAGACTTGTGGTATGTATGTGCTGTCAGGTATGCGGAATTTTGATGCTGTAGCACCATGCGCTGCAGCACTTGCAGCTGAGGTGTTGAGAATGTGGTTAAAATAGTTAAAAAGAAGATGATGAGAAAGATAAAGGAGAGCATAATAAGAAAGAAGAGGGAAGTAAGGAAGTATCCCTCACCACCCACCCAAAACCTTTCCACCACACCTTCACCTAAACCATCACCAACCAAAGAACCATCCCCTCCACCTAGTAACACCTCCAAATTCTCACAGTTCCAGCCATTAATCTATCCTTACCTCAAGCCAAACCATCAACCCTTATTCAAATACCTCCCCCCTTTCCAAAACAACCCACTCCACACAAGTCCCCATCTCCTAAGAAACTTCCCTCACCAAAACAAAAATCATCTCAGTCTCACAAAAGAACAAAATCCACAAAAACTCAGTCTGCCACAAAGCAACCACCAATGCTATTGGAAACTAAAGTGCAGAGAATGAATGCTGTCACAAATGGCGCTACAGCATCAGTATCAGAAGGCAGTGCTGCAGCATCTGCTGTAGCACCAAAGAAAGTTGTAAGAACAAAAATGGTGGCCAAAAAGAGGCCAAGGGTGCCTAAATCTGTTGTGGAGGAACCTAATTCTGTTGTAACAAATGATTGGGTCCCCTCTCCTACACGAGAGCCGCCATTAGCCAAAGATACCTACCACAAGACTTAGTCTGGCTGAGGACTCTTCAACAAAGCGCTCCTGGGAGGCAACCCAAGGTTCTTAAATTAACTTCTTTTGTGTTTTTAATTTTTCTTTTGTGCAGGAGTGAATTTTGTGAAGTGGGAAAAGAAGCCACCAAAGGAAAAAACCCTGGGACCAAGTTGGCAGATGACCATCCACTAGAAGAAGTGCCAGTTAGCGCTGTAGCGGCTGATGCTACAACGCCTAGCGCTGTAGCGGCAGAAAAGAAAAGTCCAGTAGCAGAGCCACCACAGTGCCCACCAGAGCAAGCAATAGGCTCAAATCTGGGTTAGCAAACAGTACTCTAACCCTTCTTTAAAAAAATAAAAAAAATGTTGTTTGTTTGTTTTCAATAATTCTGTTAGGTGCTATAGTGTCTGTTCTTGCATCTAACACTATGTTTAGAGTTTTATTTATGTTGTTTTTAATTCTGTTAAGTTTTAGTCATAGGCCTCTCCCATTAGAATTGCATGAGTAGTGGAAACACTGCTAGGTCTTAAGTTGGGGGGAGGACCTTAAATGTGTTTAATGTTATGTTTGTTGAATAAAAAGCATGATCAGTTGCAATTCCTAGTTTTTCAAAAATAGAATATGTTTCTTCCTGGGCTAAATTTAATGATGATTATGTGTTGTGAGTAGAGTAGTCTTGTTTGAACAATGACTAGTCTTATTGCTGCTTCTACACAAAACTCTAGGCTTAGCAAGGAACCTAGTTAGCTCCGAATGATAAGGTTTAGTCAAGTTTTACTAAATATTGAGAGTAGCATTTGAAGCTAAGTTTGGGGGTGCATCGGTTATGTTAAGGCTAGGAACAAAGATGATAGTTTGGTCAATGCAAAACGAAACAAAAGTGTGAATATGGTCTTGAAAAAAAAAAGTTGCAAAATGTCTAAAATAATTTGCTGAGCTGTTCCAATAGTGCATGAAAAGAAAAAGAAAAAGAAATGCAAATAAGGAGCTCAGTAGTAAAGACAGCAACTAGTTTTGTTCATCAAATTGCCAGCGCTGCAGCGTTTAAACGCTACAGCGTCTGAGAAATCACCAAATTAAAACCTTTTGCACTGACCAATGATCTAAATTGCCTAATCAAAGCCCTTTGTTGTGCTTTGAAGCCCCTCAAGTCTTATGTGAAGTTGTTAGTCTACTCTCTCTTTTGAAAAAATTCTTTGGCTAAACCAAAAGAAGGCCACTCTTTCCAAGGCTAGGAGAAATGTTGAAACTAGCTAGGAACTAAACTAAGCCTAGTAGTCACACACTCACAATTGAGCAGTAATAATTCTAGATGTTGTGAAAAATAATGATGTTGTGTGTGTATGTGTGAATCTGAAAATTTTAGCCCACTAAGAACATTTTTGAAAAATTGTTTGATTTAGGGATGCAACTGACCTTGTCTTTCTATGTTGTTGTTATTATATTTTAAGTTAGTTTGTTTATCTTTATAATGTGTTATTACTTGAGGACAAGCAATAGTTTAAGTTTGGGGGTGTGATAACTCTTATCTATAAGAGTTATTTATGCTTTCTAGACTTAAGTAAATGCGAGTTCTGAAGTAATAATAAATTTTTTTATTTTTTTTTTTTAAAAAAGATATTGTTGTTGTCTTGTTTGTACAGTTAATCTATGTAATTGTTTCTTTGTGTTGTGTTGTTTGTTCTTTGTCAAGCGTCATTACTTGAGGACAAGCAATGGTTTAAGTTTGGGGGTGTGATAACTCTATTTTATATAGGTTATTTGTGCTATTAATACTTAAATCAACACAAGTTCTCAAGTAATATTTGTGCTTTATTAGGTAAATATTAGTTATTTAGAGGAAAGAAGTAGGCATGGCAATGGGGCGGGGCGGGGACGGGTTTAACATTCCCCATCCCCATCCCCGATTCCCATATTCATCCCCGTTCCCCGTCCCAAACCCATCGGGGATGAAGAATTGATCCCCATCCCCGTACCCAACGGGTTCGGGGATCCCCGCCCCAACCCCGTCCCCGCAGTGGAATTCATTTTTTAAAATTTAAAAGTAGTTTTTACCTGTCTCAAACCCAAACCCGAACCCGCCCCCAAACCCAAAACTACCGAACCCGCCCCCAAACCCAAAACTTATCCCACACCCAAACCCACCCAAACCCACCCAAACCCGAAATTTAACACAACATAAAATCAATGCAATACTACAACATATAACCAAAATATCAATTATCCAAAATGACAACGTATAGCAATGACGTTGCATATCAATATATAAAAAACAATGTAACTTCCTACATTCGGGGCGGGTTCGGGGACGGGACCTATATCCCCATTACCCGTCCCATCCCCGTTTTTCAATTTCGGGGAAAACCCAAACCCAAACCCAAACCCAGTCAAAGCGGGGAAAACCCGTCAAATCGGGGCGGGTTTGGTTCGGTCCCCGCGGGTATGGGTTTCGTTGCCATGCCTAGAAAGAAGGGTTAGGAGCTTGTTTGTTATCATTTGACACATTTGGTGCCTTTGTGAATATATTGATGTTTTGCTTGAGTGCTGCAGCGGTAAGCCAGCGGTAGACGTTACAGCGCCTATATGACGGTGGGACATTTGGATATTTATAAAGCCACTTGCTGAAATGATGAGTCATCACCCTTATCTCTTATCCTTAGCATGACATTTCAGCACCCAAGTGGATGCTTCAAAGACACTTGGCGCCTCCTACATGTGTCCCATGTGATAGTTGGTGATTTTAATCATCACACCTTTTTGTAAAGTAGCTTTATGAATAATATCTAAGTTTTATGATCATAAATTATTATTATTATTTTATTAAGACTTTGTTAGATTAAATTAGAATAGAATGCTTCTTTAGGGAGAAACATACGTAGAGAGAGTTTTAACATGGAGGGAACTATCTTGACATAGTAGTTTTCCTCCATTGTTATTCCAGTCTTAAGCTTTTATTTTTAGTATAGTTTTCTAGTCTTCATTCAAGGTTTTGCTCACACCTCAACTTCATCCTTTGTATGCTACTTGGGATCATTGGAGTGTATCTTTTGCAACCACTCTTCTCTTGTCTTCATACGGTAATACATACTCTCTAGTTGTATTATGTTGATGGAACTTGTGATGAGCTAACTTTGTTGTAGTTGGATTGTTCTTAGTGTGTAATGAACTTTGAGTAGCTTTTATGTAATATTATGATGTTTGCGTTTTATTCCTTGTGTCATAATGCTTTCAACTTTGTTTTGGGAATGGCCAACTAAAACAAGGGGGCTTTGTGGGTACAGACATGGTTCACAAAGAGAACTCAAGGAATGATATGAATGAAAACCCTTTAAAGACATTTAAAGGAAGTACTACTTAACTCTAGACATAGGGGAGTAATAGTTCATAAGGCAAATGTTGTATGAGCTTAATATACAGGGGTAAAACTTATTTAGAGCCTAGACATAGGAGTCTTGTAACATAACCCTGACGATAGTGACTGAAAGGCACGCCACCAAGGCGCTACAGCGTCTACGGATTCTGAAGCGCTACAGCGCTTAACGCTACAGCATCTAATATTATAGAACACTACTCTTGGGAATTTACATAACTACTGAGCTATCCAACTCACTCTTAAATACTTTCAATTCATTACTGTTTTCACATCTTTATTTATTCATTTGCATTTATGTTAATCACAATGACAATACTTGTTGACAACTTGTATTTGTTACTTGTTTTGCTCACTAGCTAAATTACTAATTTAAATATAGAAGTAAACTCAACAATCTCTGTGGGAACGATCTTTATTTATCATTATATTACTTGTTGCGATTGTGTATACTTGCACATCTACTTTTCGCACAACAGTAGTCACCTTGACCTCCTTCTGTTTCCCCTTTAACATATACCCCACTATTAATTGTTTGTTTTCCCTCACTCGATGATTGGGTGTCAAATTTGTAATTGTTAACTAGGTACGTGTGCCACTCAGTCACCTCACGAAAAAGACGATCGGCTAAGTTCCTCAAGTGTCAGATTAAAGGAGTTGGTTCGGCTTCATAAACCTAAGTAATCACATATGGAAAAAATATGTCATGTCTCATAATCTACTTTAAACGTTTGACATTAAAACATTAATTTTATTTACTTACTCTAGCAGTAAACCATGATGGAAAACTTTCATGTATACGAACAGAAGATTCTTCAGCGCATATTCCCTCACTTCGTAAGAATGCACTGAAAAGGAATTATTTATACTCTTTAAAATTGAAAATTGATCCAGACATGATGTAGCTTCATACTCTAATGGTGTATACAGATTAAAAATTGAATTGAAGCATACTTACTTAAGATATGGTTTAACTTCGGTGCAATTGATCAAGACATGAACATGTGCTGATTCATACTCTTTATCTGATAACCAGTTGGTCGACTTCTTTCCCGAGGGGCAACCAGGTTTGGTAAACACAGATAAAGTGAGTGCGTGTCTTTCTTCTTCAACCTCCATTTCGTTTCTATTATTTCTTGACAACATGAAGTTGTTGAAATAATAAGAACAAAAATAAATTGTTTCACGGTGTAAGTGAGCTGCGCAGATCGATCCTTCAACTCTAGCTTTATTCTTCACCGATCGTTTACAATCACCCATTAATCTATATATGAAAGAAGAATGCTTGATTAAACAAATAGTCATACTAAAGGTCACTTTAATTAAAATGCTAAAATAGACAATTACCTCCCAAATGGATACATCCACCTATAGTGAACTGGCCCACCAAGTCTTGCTTCATATGGAAGGTGAACCGGGAGATGCTCCATGGAATCAAAGAAACCGGGAGGAAGTATTCTCTCCAACTTACAGATAATGAAAGGAATATTCTGCTCCATCTTAATAAGATCATCCTTTCTCATTGGTGTGGTTATTTTAATATATGCAAGTATACATAGTCACACAAGTAATAAAGTGATAAGAAAGGTCGAACCCACAGGGATTATGTATTGTAAATTTTTGTAGTTCAAAGTGTACACTTAGTGTGTCTACACTATTCAGTATTTTTTGGTTTGGAGTTTTCAAAGTAAGTAAAAATAGTAATAAGCAATAAAATGTGTGAGAAATCAGTGGAAAAAGTAGTTGAGATGTTTTCACCAAGTACTTTACTTCTAAGTGTTTTAATGGAGTATGTAGTGTGGGAACACTGGATGTAGGTGCATCAGTTTGTACCTTTCAGCACTTCTCTTTAGAGTTTCATTACAAGCTCTTATGATCTTTGTTTTTTACAGTAAAGAAAGGTTTGTCAATTCCTCCCTTGCCTCCTAACAATGATCCAAGTTTCTAAATAGGTTCACTCTTGTAATTTTATTATCCTAAGGACTATGCTATCCTATGTCTAGGTTTTAGCATGTATTTAACAAAGTTTCCTTTATTAAATACTTGTCCCTATTAACTCTTGAGTTCATAAATGTAGCCCATGTCTGCTGCTACAAGTTTTACCTATTCTAAAGTGATCAATTCCAGAATAAGTTGAAAGAAGTATTATGCAAGAGTTTAAAATGTTTTACACTACATAAACCATAATAACATATTTAGAAGTTCATTACAAGGTTAGAACATCTCAACTTAAGGGAATTTAGCTCATGTTACTCATGTTATAGAGCAAAGAATATGCAAAGAACATAAGTAAATGAATAATAAAGCAAAAGAACTTAAAAGAGTAGAGATTACTTGAATAGAAGATCTTTTGCATTAAGTTCCCTAAGTTGAAGTACAATAAAGATTTCTTACACGAATTTCTTCAAAGTAGAAGTGAAGGGAATGGTTGTCGAGCACTTCCTCACCTTCCTCTCCTTAGAAACTTGAAATGAAAATAAACTAAACCTAAACTAAGCGATCCTTTCAAACGAAAGATGAAGGATTTAAAGATGTGAAAAAGATTCTGGATAAGTGAAGATATGGCTTCTTTTTATAGGCTTGAAAGCTTTCCTCTTGCAAGGGGTTTCCTTTGGCGTGAAAGATCAGCTGAGGGGACCAAACATGGTTAGTTGTAGACAACCAATCAAGCAAGCTGCACAGGTGGTCGCTTGCATGCATAACAAAAGATGAGGTCCATTGGAGAAGTGCCACATGTCTTTTAGATAAGTTGAGTCTTGCAACTTGATTTTTATGTGTATCGCCGACTTCTGCAAGTGGCTTAGCTCTAGGTGACCAGGCATGACGTCACAAATCAAGTGTGGAAGCATTGAAATGGTCTTTGGATGTTTTGGTATAAACTGCAGAATTTAGCAGGTGTTGGCAGTGTTTCCACTCCTAGTGTTTCCACTCCTGGTGTTGGCAGTGTTTCCACTCCTGCGGTAGGTGCACTGAACAAAAACATCAAACCTAACAAGATTTGTGCATTTTGCCTAGATCATTGCCCTTTATCCATTTGAATATTTAGAATGTTGTTCCTTGATAAATAAGCTATAAATATATATAAATGTTCTTGAAAATAAGCAATAACTCAAGCTTAATTGTATGAATAACTCTATATAAAAATAGAGTTATCACACCCCCAAACTTAAATTGTTGCTTGTCCTCAAGCAACGACAAGAAACAAAACACAAGACTTATATAATTATGAAGACATCTCAACTCATGTTTTTCAAGAAGTGTTTGAAGTGTATTGTAATGAGCCTTTCTCTTTTCGTGCTTTTTCTTCCATGCCATTGCTTTAAAACATTCAGAGTTATAAAAACTCATTTGTGTGAGTGTGTGGCCCATTGAGTTTCTAATTGGTTCCATAACTGAACAAAGAGTTTTTCCTTAGCTTTTTGAAAAAGATGGAACTCTTTTGGTCACTCTTAGAGATTTTTCAAAATATGGCCGAGACTAACAATTTCTTCAAGTATTTAGGGGACTCTTAAGCACAACAAAGGGCTTTTGGTGTTCCAACTTGTTGAGCCAATACCTTATTTCTATTCTTGGTGTTTGATTTTTGATGATGTAATGCAGTGAGTGCAAAAACATCATTTTTGGATTGTAGGTTCACCTTATTTTGAGTGTAGGTGCCTTTTGATATAGATGGTGTTGGCACACTAAGTGTTGCCACACTTGAAACTCTTTGAGTATTTTTGGTAGCGTACACTGCCCTCCTCACTGACCTCCACATGCATTTTCTTCTTTTTCTTGGTTTGTTTTTCTTTTTCTCTTTGAACTTTGTTCATATTTTTCAAACCAAATTGCACTTAAGGGACAGGTTCAGTTTATATGACTCAGGCAAGTGTAGCTCATTTTTGGGATATTTTTAGTATTTTTGAGTGGTTTTGACACTTGTGGCTTGCACTCTTCAAGCTGTCACACTTTGGCCTTTGTATTCATGGAATTTCCCCCAAACTTAAGTCTTTATGCTCTTCTAAATTTTTAATGAAAATCTAATTTTGACCTCAAATTTCCAAAATTTCCTTGGCTTTAGATAGCTCTTGATCTAGCATGGTTCTTTTCAAAACTCAATTTTGCTGTGTCAAAGTATTTATAAAACTGATCATTTTTAGAAAACAAGGCTTTTCATTCAAAATTCAACTTATTGATACACTTCTTCAATTTTTGAGAAAAAGATGAATTGATCATGTTTCATATTTATTTAAGTTTTTAAAACATACATATGATGTACTTAGTTCTTCTATTTTTTTTTGAAAACATTTTTGATCATGTCATTTGCATGCTTTGTTAAGTACATCTAAACACACATACTAATATTGCATATTCACAAACATATACTACTAAGACATTCATAGCATATATTAGTTTTCACATAGTGCATATTTAGTTCAAAAGATATATTATTCTCCACTCTCCCCCCCCCCCCACCCCAAACTTAAAGATGAGCAGTGTCCTCACTGCTCTAAGTTTAGGAAACAGGGGAGTATTAAATTTGGGAGAAACAAACAAAAGTATTTAACACATAGCAACAGCTACCACATAGTATTTTAAACAGTTGAAAGTAAAGCAAAATATAGTTTTAGGAATAAACATTAAAAAGTATCCTTTTACTCTTTGTTTTGGAATTTGGGGCTGGCTCTCACAGCAGGGCTATGCTTGGCTATTGTCTTCTTTGGCTTCTTAGCAGTGGCCACATCAGAGGTAGGCACACCAGGATCATCTACAGTAGCCTCAGGCATTTCTGCCTCTTCAGGTGTAGCTTCTGCAGGAACATCTGGTGTAGCCAGTGTTTGGACTTCAGGTGCAGGTACACCACTCTACACTGGAGTGTGTTCTGTTTGTTGCTCAATTCCCTCTGGTTGTTGCTCTGCTACCTTCTCAGTTTGTTCTTCAGTTTCTTTCTAAATTTTTCTAACACCAGAGTAGGCAGTGTGACTGCATCAAGTGTGGAAACACCAAGTGTGGAAACACTGGCTACTCTGTTGTCCTGTTTTTCCTGCAAAATAACAAAACATGAAATTGCACAAAATAATAATATTAACTATATAGTGATGGGTTGCCTCCCTCAAGCGCTTGTTTTAAGAGTCTTACAGCCTGACTTGTACCTTGGTCTAAGGTTTTGCAAAGTGAGTGGTGATCTTGTCTCTCTCTACATGCTCTCCATAGTACATTTTCACTCTTTGTCCATTTACTTTGAAAGTGGTATCAGTGGTTGCATCATATAGATCAACTGCACTATGGGGGTAGATTTTAACTAATTTGAATGGTCCTGACCATCTTGATCTCAGTTTTCCAGGGAAGAGTTCCAACCTAGAATTGTACAACAGAACCATTCCTCCTTCTTTAAGTTCTCTCCTTTGGATTTTCTTGTCATGCCATACTTTGGTTTTAGCTTTATAAATTTCTGCATTCTCATAGGAGAAATGCCTAAATTCTTCTAATTCATTTAGCTCAAGAAACCTTTGCTCTCCTGCCTTTTTGAGATCAAAATTCAACTTTTTGATAGCCCAATATGACTTGTTCTCTAATTCAACAGGGAGATGACATGGCTTGCCATAAACTAACTTATAGGGGGACATTCCTAATGGAGTTTTAAATGCAGTCCTATATGCCCATAATGCTTCATCTAAGTGTAAGGACCAATCTTTTCTATTTGGTCCAACCATTTTCTCAAGCATTCTTTTTATTTCCCTATTTGAAAGTTCAGCTTGTCCACTTGTTTGTGGGTGATAGGCAGTAGCAATCTTATGTTTCACTCCATATTTTGCAAGAAGATTTTCAATAAGTTTGTTACAAAAATGTGAGCCTTCATCATTGATGATTGCTCTTGGAGTGCCAAATCTTGAAAAAATATTTCTTTGGAGAAATTTGCTAACAGATTTAGCATCATTATTTGGTAGTGCTACAGCCTCAACCCATTTAGACACATAGTCTACAGCCACTAAAATGTATTCATTGCCAAAAGAAGGTGGAAAAGGACCCATGAAATCCATGCCCCAAACATCAAAAAGTTCTATTTCTAGAATATTAGTCCTAGGCATTTCATGTCTATTAGATATATTACCACTTCTTTGACATTTATCACAGGTTTTGACCATATAATAAGTATCTTTAATTAGAGTAGGCCAGAAATAACCTGATTGAAGTACCTTAGCTGCTGTTCTTTGGCTTCCAAAGTGACCTCCATATGGTGCAGCATGACAATGCAAGAGCACTGCTTGCTGTTCTTCTTCAGGAATGCACTTTCTCATGATTTGATCAGGACATATCTTGAATAGGTAAGGGTCATCCCAATAGTATTGTTTTACTATGTGGAAGAACCTTCTTTTTTGTTGATAGTTCATGTCACATGGTACAATTTTGCTTACAAGGAAGTTTACTATGTCTGCATACCATGGTGTTGAAGCATGAGGTGTGGCCACACTGAGTGCAGAAACACTGGCTGCATTCATGGTAATTGCTAGTAATTTCTCATCAGGGAAACTTTCCTTGATTTCTTCAATTGTACCTGCATTATTACTTTCAAGTCTAGAGAGATGATCAGCCACTTGGTTCTCTACTCCTTTCTTATCTCTTATTTCAAGATCAAATTCTTGAAGTAGTAGAACCCATCTTATTAGCCTAGGTTTTACATCTTTTTTAGAAATCAGATACTTGATGGCAGAATGGTTAGTGTACACAATTACTTTGGTGCCAACCAAGTATGATCTAAATGTTTCAAAAGCAAAAACCACTGCTAATAATTCTTTTTCTGTTACAGTGTAGTTCATTTGAGCTTCAATGAGTGTTTTGCTAGCATAGTATATGGTATGAAATACTTTGTTATACCTTTGCCCTAGGACTGCTCCTACTGCAAAGTCACTAGCATCACACATAAGCTCAAAAGGTTTACTCCAGTCAGGAGTGACTACAACTGGTGCTGTAACTAAAGCTTTTTTTAATTTTTGAAATGATTCCATACAAGTTTCATCAAAGTTAAAATGCACATCATGTTGCAAGAGCACACATAATGGTTTTGAAACTTTTGAAAAGTCTTTGATAAATCTCCTATAGAATCCTGCATGACCTAAAAAACTTCTAATCCCTTTGATTGTTGATGGAGGTGGTAGTTTCTCAATTACCTCTATCTTTGCCCTATCCACTTCAAGACCTTTTTTAGATATTTTATGACCAAGCACAAAGCCTTCTTTTACCATGAAATGACATTTTTCCCAATTAAGCACTAGGTTAGTGTCTTCACATCTTTGAAGAATTTCTTCTAAGTTTGAAAGACACAATGAGAATGTTTCTCCAAAAACAGAAAAGTCATCCATGAAGACTTCCATTGATTGCTCAATAAAGTCAGAAAAGATTGACATCATGCATCTTTGAAAGGTAGCAGGAGCATTACAAAGTCCAAAAGGCATCATTCTAAAGGCAAAAGTGCCATAAGGACAAGTAAAGGTGGTTTTCTGTTGATCCTTAGGTTCAATTGCTATTTGATTGTATCCTGAATAACCATCTAAGAAACAATAGAATTCCTTTCCTGCTAACCTATCTAACATTTGATCTATAAAGGGTAAGGGGAAATGATCTTTCTTAGTGGCCTTATTGAGTTTTCTATAATCCATACAGATTCTCCACCCTGTTACAGTTCTGGTTGGGATTAATTCATTATTTTCATTGGCTACAACTGTGACTCCACCCTTTTTAGGAACACATTGCACAGGACTAACCCATGCACTATCTGAAATAGGGTAGATAATACCAGCATCTAGCCATTTAATTATTTCCTTCTTAACAACCTCTTTCATTATTGGATTTAATCTTCTTTGCCCTTCTATGCTATTTTTAGAATTTTCTTCTAAAATTATCCTATGCATGTGATAACTCATATTTATATGAGTTATTTACACTTATCCAAAGATAAATCATGCAAGTTCTCTGGCAATAGTAGGTTGTTTTTATTAAGTTTCTGTTAGTTTATTGCTTTTTGGTTAGAAAGGGGCTAAATTACAAGTTCTAGGCATATTGGTGCCAATTGGCGCCTTTGTGAGCGTTTTGATGCTTCTTGTGTTTGTGCAGTAAACTGAACGTGGCAACGTTTCTCATCACGTCTGAAGAAGGGCAGCAGAGCAAGAAAGAAATATCTTATTTTTTTGGCGCACAAGAAATGATGGCCAAAGATCTAGAAATGCAGAAGATCTTCTCTCTCCTCAGCGCTGACGCGGCTGACGCACTGTAGCAGTGCGGTGTCACTTCAGGGCAGAGTCAACTCGCAAGCAAGCTTGGAAGGTGGGGAATGACATCAGCAAGCATGTGACCTTCTTTTGACCATGGCTATTCTCTCTCTACAAAAAGGCAAAAGGGGCACCATGCAAAGGAGAGGAGGAATCCATTCATCATCCACCTTCCTCCATTTTCAGAGATAGTTTTTCTAAAAGAAGTTCTGGACACAGACTTCTTCATTTTAAATTTTCTCAAAGCTCCAATTTTCATCTTCTTCCGCAACCATTACTGTGAAGCTCAGACGTTGTAACGTCTTTACAGCGTGCATGAAGGAAGGCTACTTAAGCGTATCTTTTGCGTTTAGTCTCCTTTTCTCTATGTACGGTACTTGGATTTTAACTCCTCTTATTTCTGTAAGGATGCTCAGCATGAGCTAAACATTGGTAGTTGGGTTGTTGTTTTGCATGTAATGAACCTCTAGTTTAATGTTATGAAGTATTGATGTTTATGCGTTTTAAATCTTTGCATGTTAATATTTCCAAACTTGTTTTGAACTGGCCACTTAAAATAAGTAGATTCATAGGTACAGACATGGTCTATGAAAAGAACTCAAAGATTTATGTGAATGAAAAGGTGCACTAAAGACATTTAGGCATTTTTATCTAAGTCTAGACATAGAATGGATAATAGTTCGTAGAACATTGCTGTGGGTACTTAAAATACAGGAGTAGGCCTACTTAGAACCTAGATATAGGAATTCTAGTACTTGAAGCTCTGACGTTTTGTGACTGAAAAGCACAGCTCTTTTGCAACAGCGTTCAAACGTTATAACGTCTATACAACATAGCATTTGTACGTGTTAACGTGTAAACGTTATAACGTCTGACTAGAGGAGATTTACTTGCATGCAACAATCCAACTCATACTCTTCCATATTCACACTCACCTCTTATTTACTTGCTTTATTTATGTCCTTAGTTTTAATATCAACTTTTAGTGCCGATTTATTACTTGTTTCACTTGTGTTTTGAAGACTTGAACTTTGAAAGTAAAACAATCCTCGTGGGAACGATCTCTTACTTTTTATCCACTTTATTACTTGTACGACGTGTATACTTGCACTGATATTGCGATTATAAAACACACGGACGCAACAAGTTTTTGGCGCCGTTGCCGGGGATTGTATTTAACTTTTATTGCTCAACAAGAATTAAAACACTAGGTGAAAGAATTCTGCTGTGTTGTTTGTTGTTTTTGTGAGTGAACAGGTAAACGTTACAGCGTATGCTTAGTTCCAGTTCAAGCTCTAGTTCAACTGAACCAGGGAGTGGATCTGAGCCTGAATTCTATCCAGAACCTGAAAGAACCTTCAGGCGACTAAGGAGACAACAAAGGTTAAGAAGGCAGCAACAACACCAGCAATTTCAGCCACCAATCATGTCTGAACATGGTACTGGTGGTAGAAGCTCTAGAGGTGGACGAACTCCAAGAGGAGGAAGGCACTCTGATGCTGGAGGTAGAGAACGTGGCCGTGGACCACAAACTCATACAGAAACCTATGTTGATGATGAACACTGGCAGAGACAGCAACTCATCAATGCAGGGCCACAAGACATGGTCAATGACAGAGACAGGCCTATGCGTGATTATGCCGTGCTCAATCCTGCCCATTTACAAACAGACATTGCAAGACCACCTATTCATACTGGTCACTTTGAATTCAAGCCAATGATGTTCCAAATGCTGCAGACTGCAGGGCAATTTGGGGGTTTTCCTCAAGAAGATCCTTATGCACATCTAAGGCAATTTTTGGATGTGTGTAGCAACTTTGTCATCCCTGGAGTCTCAGAAGATGCCTTCCGATTGAAGCTGTTTCCATATTCTCTTAAGGATAAGGCCAAGAATTGGTTGAACTCCTTAGAGCCAAATTCAATTCACACTTGGGATGAGCTAGCTGAGAAATTTCTTGGAAAATACTTCCCTCCCAACAAAAATGCCAAGTTAAGAAATGACATCACTTCCTTCAAACAAAGGGAAGGGGAATCATTATTTGAGGCTTGGGAAAGATGGAAGGAATTACTAAGAATGTGCCCACACCATGGTATACCTGTGGTTATTCAAATGGAGACTTTCTATAATGGTTTAGATCAGCCTACCAGGCTTATACTTGATGCTTCATCCGGTGGTGTCATATTGAACATGTCTTTCTCTGAGGCATGCAGGCTTATTGAAGACATAGCTACTCATAATGCCCATTGGCCTTCTGAAAGATTCACTCCCGGAAAGAAGGCTGGTGTCCATGAGATAAGTGAAGTAACTGCCCTTTCTGCTCAGGTTGCTTCTCTGACTAACATGATTAAGAACTTGAGTACCCCAAACGTGGCAACGTCTGAAAAACAGACTGCTGCAGCTGTTGAACCAACACCATCTGGGGGAGTAGTGTGTGTCTATTGTGAAGGAGGGCATATCTACGAAGAGTGTCCCCATAACCCTCAGTCTGTAAACTTTGTATCCCATAACAAAGGTAACAGTCCTTTCTCCAACTCTTACAATTCAAATTGGAGAAATCACCCAAACTTTGGTTGGAAAAACAACAATTCTTTGAATGCAAGCGATGCTGCTCCTGCCATACCCCCAGGATTTCCCCCTCAACAACAAAAGCAGTATGTGCAGAATAACAACAACAATTTGGAAGCCTTGATGAAAACTTTCATAAGCGATTGTAGGGCAACCTTACAGACCCATGAGTCTTCAATCAAAACTTTGGAGAACCAAATTGGGCAGATAGCCTCAGCTCTTACTCAAAGACAGAATGGATCTCTCCCATCCAGAACTGAGACACCATCTTCATCTAAGTCAAACGGTAAAGATGTGGTAAATGCACAGGTGAATGCTATCTCTTTAAGAAGTGGCACTGAGTATCCTGAACCATCTATGCCTAAGGAATCCGAGGTGCCAGAAGAGGAAAAGGACAAAAACAGAAGTGGAGAAAAAGAGAAGATTATTCCAGATACTGTGCTATTTAAGCCAGACGTTACAACGTCTAGTTCTGACCCAGGAATCAAGACTGTTCCTAAGCTTGTACCTGAATATCCTCCTCCACCCTACCCTCAAAGACTAAAGAAAGCTCATGAAGACAAGCAATTCAGCAAGTTCATGGAGATGCTAAAACAGCTGCACATAAACCTTCCCTTGGTTGAAGCTCTTCAGCAGATGCCCAACTATGCCAAGTTCCTAAAGGATATCGTCACCAAAAGAAGAAGGCTAGGGGAGTTTGAAACTATTGCTTTAACTGAAGAATGTAGCTTAATTATGCAGAATAAACTCCCTAGAAAACTGAAGGATCCTGGCAGTTTTACTATACCATGCTCCATTGGAGATTTTTACCTTGGCAAAGCTTTATGCGACTTGGGGGCAAGTATTAACTTGATGCCCAAGTCCATATATGAAAAACTTGGTATAGGAACTGCCAGACCTACTTCTTTAAGTCTTACCTTAGCTGATAAAAGTAGAGTTTATCCTGAGGGGATATTAGAAGATGTTTTGATTAAAGTTGACAAATTTGTTTTTCCAGTGGATTTTGTTATTTTAGATTTTGATGCAGATAAGGAAGTTCCTATCATCTTGGGGCGACCATTTCTAGCCACTGGAAGGACACTCATTGATGTTCAGAAAGGAGAATTAATCATGAGGGTCAATGACCAAGAAGTCAAGTTCAACGTCCTCAACGCACTCAAGTATTCAGAACCTAACACAGAGGAATGCTCCTTTGTGGTTGCCCTTGACCATGTGGTTCAAAAACAATTCAATAAAGATAATGACCACTTGGAGAAGATTCTGGGCAAAGATGAGATTCAAGAGTTGTTAACAGAAGAGGCTGCTCAGTCAAACGTTACAACGTCAACTACAGACGTTGTCACGTCTGACTCCCCTGTACCCAAGGCGTGGACAAAGAAGTATGAATCTTTGGGGCAAGAAGACTCCAATCTCAAGAAGATAGTTCCTTCCATTGAAGAACCACCCACACTGGAGCTGAAAGTGTTACCTGATCACCTGAAGTATGCCTTTCTAGGGGAAAATGATTCTTTACCTGTAATCATTTCTTCTAATCTCTCACAAGAGCAGGAAAGTGATCTCATTAGCACCTTGAAAAGGCACAAGAAAGCCATTGGTTGGCAAATGGCAGATATCAAGGGTATCAGTCCCACAATCTGTATGCACAGAATTGTCTTGGATGAGAATGCAAAGAACAGCATTGAAGGGCAAAGGCGATTGAACCCAATAATGAAAGAGGTGGTCAAAAAGGAAATCATCAAATGGTTAGACGCAGGAATCATCTACCCAATCAGTGACAGCTCATGGGTGAGCCCAGTGCAATGTGTACCAAAGAAGGGTAGAGTTACTGTGGTGACCAATGACAAAAATGAATTAATTCCAACAAGGACAGTGACTGGATGGAGGATATGTATGGACTACAGGAAGTTGAACAAAGCAACCAAGAAGGACCATTTTCCTCTACGATTTATTGACCAGATGTTGGATAGACTTGCAGGCAAAGAATTCTATTGTTTCCTTGATGGTTACTCAGGATATAACCAGATAGCTATTGTGCCTGAGGACCAAGAGAAGACCACATTCACTTGTCCTTATGGTACCTTTGCCTTCAGAAGGATGCCATTTGGGCTGTGTAATGCTCCTGCAACATTCCAGAGGTGTATGATGGCTTTATTCTCAGATTTTATTGAAAAATCCATGGAAGTTTTCATGGATGACTTTTCAGTCTATGGAGACTCATACAAGGCATGCTTGGATAACTTAGAAGGAGTCTTAATAAGATGTGAAGAGACCAACTTAGTACTCAACTGGGAGAAATGCCACTTTATGGTCCAAGAGGGAATTGTTTTGGGGCATAAGATTTCAAAGAAAGGGTTGGAGGTGGATAAAGCAAAAATTGATGTTATTGACAAATTACCTCCACCTACCACTGTCAAAGGTATTAGAAGTTTCTTAGGGCATGCTGGTTTTTACAGAAGGTTTATCAAGGATTTCTCAAAAATTTCCAAACCTTTGTGTCTGCTGCTGCAACGTGATAACGTCTTCAATTTTGATGAGCAATGTCATGAAGCCTTCCAGAAATTAAAGACTGCCCTTATAACAGCTCCTGTAATAGTCACTCCTGACTGGTCCAAACCATTCGAATTAATGTGTGATGCGAGTGACTACGCTGTGGGAGCTGTATTGGGTCAAAGGTATGGCAAAATTTTTCACTCTATCTATTATGCTAGTAAAACCTTAGATGATGCCCAATTAAATTATACTGTAACTGAGAAAGAGTTACTGGCTGTTGTATTTGCTTTTGACAAATTTAGATCATACTTGGTGGGTGCAAAAGTTATTGTTTTTACTGATCACTCAGCCATCAAGTATTTGATTGCTAAAAAAGATGCAAAGCCACGACTCATCAGATGGGTTCTCCTCCTCCAAGAATTTGACTTGGAAATTCATGATAAAAAGGGGGTGGAGAACCAAGTTGCTGATCACCTTTCTAGGCTTGAGAATGTTGATGCAGGTACAGGTGCAGAAGAGATAAAAGAAAATTTCCCTGATGAAAAACTGCTGACAGTAGCCACAGTAGCTGAAGACGTTACCACGTCTATGGCAATTTCTTCAAACGTTATAACGTCTGATGCTACTGCACCCTGGTATGCTGATATAGTCAACTTCCTAGTCAGCAAGATTGTGCCTGTGGATTTCAACCATCAGCAAAGAAAAAAGTTCTTCCACACCGTGAAGCACTATTTTTGGGATGAGCCCTATCTGTATAAGATGTGTCAAGATCAGTTGCTTAGGAGATGTCTTGCTGAAAAAGAACAACTTCATGTGTTACAACAATGTCATGCATCACCTTATGGAGGACATTTTGGAGGAACCAGAACTGCAGCAAAGGTGTTACAGTCAGGGTATTATTGGCCAACACTCTTCAAAGATGCTCATGAATTAGTGAAAAGCTGTGATAGATGCCAAAGAACTGGAAACATCTCCAACAAGCAAGAAATGCCATTGACAAATATCCTTGAAGTGGAGCTGTTTGATGTGTGGGGAATGGACTTCATGGGGCCATTTCCTATGTCTCATGGAAACATATACATTTTGGTAGCTGTGGATTATGTGTCAAAATGGGTGGAAGCCATTGCATTGCCCAATAATGAAGCCAAATCAGTCAGCAAATTCCTTAAGCAAAACATCTTCACAAGATTTGGTACTCCAAGAGCTATAATCAGTGATGAAGGCTCTCACTTCTGTAACAAGCTGATTGAGAACCTATTGGCTAAGTACGGAGTGAAGCACAAGATTGCTACAGCTTATCACCCACAGACAAGTGGTCAAGCAGAAATTTCCAACAGAGAAATTAAAAGGATACTTGAGAAGATGGTTGGTCCAAACAGGAAGGATTGGTCCCTGCACCTTGATGATGCATTGTGGGCGTACAGAACAGCATTTAAGACACCACTGGGCATGTCACCATACAAGCTAGTCTTCGGAAAAGCTTGTCATCTACCTATTGAACTCCAACACAAAGCTCACTGGGCACTGAAGCAACTGAACTTAGATCATTTAAAGGCTGGAGAAGCAAGACTCCTTCAACTAAATGAGCTAGATGAATTCAGGCACACTGCCTATGAGAATTCAGTAATCTATAAGGAGAAAACCAAGAAGTGGCATGATCAGAAAATTCAAAGAAGGGAGCTAGTAGAAGGACAACCAGTTTTGCTGTTTAATTCAAGGTTAAAGTTGTTCCCTGGGAAGCTAAAATCAAGATGGTCAGGACCTTTCAAGCTGGTAAAAGTCTATCCTCATGGTGCTGTGGGCCTGTTTGATGAGAAAACTAATTCCATTTTCAAAGTCAATAGCCAAAGAGTGAAGCATTACCATGGAGAACATGTGGTTAGGGACAAGACCACAGTGGCTCTCAACAACCCCTGAATTCAAAAAGGGAATAGTCTGGCTGAAGACTCTTAAAGCAAGCGCTCTTGGGAGGCAACCCAATGGTTTTAACTAACCAGCAATTTTGTGTCTTTAAATTTTTGTTTTGTGCAGGAGTGGGAGCTGAAGTAGGGTAAACGTTATAACGTCTTTGCGTGTCTAGGATGTTGTCACGTTGGCTGCCTGGGTAAAATTTTAAATGAAAAAGAAAAGAAAATGAGTCAAGCAGTTTTCAAATGAAAAAAATTTTTAAATGAAAATGATTTTTTAGACGTGAGTGCCAAAGTGACCATGACGTCACTTCCAACGGTTACCCCTTTTTCCCAAACCCACGCCACCACCTACCTCTCAACTTCCCATAAAACCTCCCCAATAAACACTCACCAGTTACAATCATCAAAACCATCTTCAGACACCTTCAGAAACCACAATCTTATCCCTTCCCCCAAATCTCAAATCTCAAATCCCCCACTCTCCAGAAAACTCATTCAATCGCCATGACAAAAACCAAGCAAGCTGCAGTAAAATCATCTGGTAAAGGAAAGAATGTCAACCCGAGTTCTTCCTCTACTCAAATTCCAGAAATCCCCATTCCTTCAAAGAAGAAAGCCTTGCTACCAGAAAGGGGCTTCAGCTTGGAAAACCCAAATCCTGACTTTCTCGCAACAGTGGCAGCATTGGGATGGCAGAAATTTGTAGTTCACAGAAAGGAATACATTGCAACTCTGGTGCATGACTTCTACAAAGGAATCGTTGAAAGAACCGATGGAGAACTTTCAAGCACCTCCATCGTTCGAGGTGAAGAAGTCAAATTTGGTGTAAGAGTCATAAATGACTACTTTGGGCTGGGTTACTATGGCAAGGCTGTTGAGGTGAAGCAAAAGACTTACGAAGTGGCAGAGATGACTGAAATCAAAGAAAGGATATGTGTTGAAGGAGCTGTTTGGGAGCAAAGAGGCGACCATGGAAATGAATTCAAAATTTTGAAGAGATACCTTTGTGATGAGGCCAGTGCTTGGTTTCATTTCATTAGGCACTGCTTGATACCCACTTCTCACACTCTCTGGGTTGATAAAGAGAGGCTGATTGCTATTGATGCCATTATGTCAAGAGATAAGATTGAGGTGGGTAAGCTCATCAACAGGGAGATAAACAAATGGCAAAACAGGAAGGATGGATACCTATACTTCCCTTGTTTAATCACTGATCTCTGCATGGAGGCTGGAGTGGAGATTGAAGCATCTGAGCTAAGAGAGGAACCCCAAGGGGCATTCTCTACAAAGTTCAAAGCTAGGCAGAGAGCTGCAGATGCTACCACGTCAGTTGATGCACAGACGTTACAACGTCTGGTGGACCAGCAAAACAGCCTAGCCAAGTTTGTCAAGGAGCAATTTGAGTGGCAAAAGAAGGTGAATGCACAGACAACAAAAGGCAAGATGGTGATTGAAGAACCAGTA
This sequence comes from Astragalus membranaceus, assembly GCA_039519185.1. Classification (NCBI taxonomy): domain Eukaryota; kingdom Viridiplantae; phylum Streptophyta; class Magnoliopsida; order Fabales; family Fabaceae; genus Astragalus; species Astragalus membranaceus. The sequence goes on from CM076850.1 coordinate 112,023,664, forward strand.
CTTCCAGATTGGATGCAAGAAGAAGATGAAGATAACATACCCTTATCAACAATGAACCTCAGGGCAGTGAAGAAGGAAAAAGTCAAGAAAACAAGAAAACCAGCCACAAAAAGAAAGAGCCCAGCAAAGAAAAAGCAGAAGAAGGTAAGTAGTGAGGAAGAAGAGCTTAAATCAGCTGATATGGATAGCATCAGTGAGAGTGATGCAGAGGAATCAAAGAAGGTGAGTAGGGAAATCCTAAGTGATGATGAGGAAGAAACACATTCTGAAGAGAAAGGAAGCTCCAGTGATAAGACTGATATTGAGGCTGACTCTCCACCAACCCAAACACTCAAAGAACCAGCCCAGCCCACACCTCCATCACAAAAAGCCAAACAACCCCAACCCTCAGCTAAAGAACAATCCACCCATGACCAAAACATCCCCAAAACACCACAATCTGAACCTCAAGATCAACCCATTTCAAAACCAACCCCCACTCAACCTGAACCAACTAAAGAGCCATCACAACCATCCATTCCAGAAGTAACCAGTGCAGACGTGACTACGTCTGAACCAACTGCTGTTGAAACTAACCCAGACCCACAACTCATTCCCCCACCCAAAAGGCAAAGATTCAAGACTGTACCCACCCAGAGTCCATTTGGGAAGAAGAAAAGGCGTGAATTAGCCGCTGCTAGTGAAGAAGAAGAACAACTAGTTGATGCTCCTGCAACCAAAAGGCAAAAGTTGCAGGTAAGAAAGAAATCTGAAGCTGCTAAAGACAAGCCAGCAACAGCCACCAGTGCAGCATTTGTTGCTGCTAGTGGTTCAGAGAATGCTCCTGCTGTTGTTGCTGAAGAAAAAGCTGCAGACGTTACAACGTCTCAAGAGCCAGAGGTTGAAAAAGCCCAGGGGGAACCCAAAGAGCAGCTGGAAAAGCAGAAAGCATGGGAGGAAGCAAAGAAAAGAGTTGCTGAGAGCAGTGTAAAGATGCCCCAAGAAACTGAAGTCTCAATTGATGCTGGTGATGGTGTAGGAGAGAAGAAGAAGAAGGAAAAGAAAAAGAAGACTGTGCAAGCAAGCATCCCAGCCAGACAGAGTGGAAGGCTCAGGTCTGGTGCTCTGAACAAGTAAGTTAGCCCTCTTTTTAGCAGTAGTATAGTTATAGTTTATAATTTCAGTACAAATAAATAGCTGTCCAGACGTTACAATGTCTAGAGAGTTAGTAGTCAGTAGTTTGTTTTGTTTCTGTTATGTGTGAATGTTCCTCTCCCATTTTTCAAATTCAGTGAGCAGTGGGGACACTGCTCATCTTTCTGTTTGGGGGGGGGGGAGGATCATTTTTATGTTTTGTGTATGCATAAAATCAAATGCAAAATCAGTTTACTTCCCTACTCTAGAAATCATCAAAAATGTTTCTCTTTGGGCTAAATCTAGGAATGACTGTGTGTGAAATTGTGTGAGTAGCTGATGCATGCTTAAATGAATAGAATTGATTACTGCTTCCACACAAACTCTGTTTTAAGGAAAACCTAGTCAGCTAAGGACTATTTGATGCAAAGCTAGTTTTGGTTGACTATGGTGATGGTAAAACTTGATTAAAAACTTAGAGTGGCAGTAGAAACTAAGTTTGGGGGTATATCAGGTTGTGCTAAGGCTAGGTGCAAAGACTGTAGGATGGTTAGTGCTTGTGTAGTGTGTGTGCAACGTTGTAACGTCTACCCGTAACGTTATAACGTATGCCGTGTGTGTTTGTGAGTTGTGTTCTGTGTTATCAAACGTTATAACGTCTACTCCAAAAAGACCAAAAAGTGTGTGTTGTTTCAAATAAGTGGAAAAATCCACACGTCCTCTGTGTTTGCTGCAATTTCCCGAAACAAATACTGGGTACCCCAAATATCTCAAAAATCCAAAGGATCAAAAAGGAGAAAATCACAAAAACTCCAAACCAAATGTGAAGTGAATCAAATGAAAGTTGCTCAGTAATGAGGGGTTGCAGTCCTCTGTGTGTTTTGCGTTGTGTGAGTCAGAAAAGTAGTTTGCACTAATCTAGTCCTAGCACCCAAATTAAGACCCTTTGTCGTGCTTAAAATAACCCTCATGTCTTATGTGGAAATGTTAGCCTACTCTCTGTTTTGAAAGATGTTATACTCTCACCATATGGAAACCACTCTTTCATAGGCTAGGGTAGCTTCTGAACCTAGCTGGGAATAGAATTGATACAGAGAACACACACTCACTTTGGGCAGTAATGAATCTAGAATTTAATTGTGCATTGGTGCGTGAGTGTGTAGTGAAAGTCTGATGGAATTAGTCCCTTGAGGAAGCAGGGTGTAAACTGCTGGTGTATTTAATTCCTTGCATCTTGTCATATGTTGTATTCCAATTGCTTGAGGACAAGCAATGGTTTAAGTTTGGGGGTGTGATAACTCATATCTTTATGAGTTATTTACACTTATCCAAAGATAAATCAGCATGCATGTTGAGGGGCTAATCCCTTTAATGTCAGACATTTGCCAACCTATAGCTTTTCTATGTTTTCTCAAGGTGTTAATTAAATCAAGCTCTTGTTCTAAAGATAGATCAGATGCTATGATTACAGGAAGAGTATCATTCTCACCTAGAAAAACATATTTTAAATGCTTAGGTAGTTCTTTCAATTCTAGCTTAGGAGGTTGTTCAACAGAAGGTACATTTTCTTTAAGGTTGGGATCTTCTAAATTAAGAGATTCATAAGTTCTAGCCCATACCTTAGGTGTAGCTTGTTCCTTGGGCAATATGCTTTCTTCAATAAATTTCTCAGCAGGCAATGCAGAAACATCAGGTGCTAGTGCATTGGCAAGGTGATCATACTGCTTGTGGAACTGCTTCTCTACCAAATGATCAAGTGAGATTGATGAACACTCTTCACTCTCCTCTGCAGGATACTTCAAAGCATTCAAGACATTGAATTTTACTTCTTGATCATTCACTCTCATGGTTAGCTCTCCTCTTTGCACATCTATCAGTGTTTTCCCTGTTGCCAAGAATGGTCTTCCAAGTATGACTGACACTTCTTCATCTGCAATGAAATCAAGTATAACAAAATCTGCAGGAAACACAAATTTGTCAACTTGCACCAATATATCCTCAATAATTCCTTCTGGATATGCAATTGATCTATCTGCCAAAGATAGTGTCAATGTGGTAGGTTTAGCATTTCCAATCCCTAGCTTTGTGAAGATAGATTTGGGCATCAAATTGATGCTTGCACCTAAATCACATAATGCTCTTCCTGTATAGTACTTACCTATTGAAAAAGGGATTGTAAAGCTACCTGGATCCTTTAGCTTCCTTGGAATTTTGTTTTGTAAAATCAGACTACATTCTTTTGACATAACAACAGTTTCAAATTCCCCTAATCTTCTCTGTTTAGAAAGCACATCTTTCATGAATTTGGCATAGTTTGGCATTTGTTGAAGTGCCTCTATCAAGGGAACATTGATATGCAATTGTTTTAAAACATTTAAAAATTTACTGAATTGCTTCTCCTCATGTATTTTTTTCAATCTCTGAGGAAAATGAGGAGGAGGGTATTCTGGTACTAACCTTGGAGTAGGAGATGTAGGAACACCAGGTGTTTCTGCATCTTGAGAATTTTTTTCATTTTTATTTTTTTCTCCCTTCTCTGTACCTTCAAGCTCATATGGTTCTGTTAGATCCTTGCCACTTCTCAAAGATATGGCTTTGACCTGCTCCTTACCTTGCCTTTGTGAGGGTGAAGCTTCTGTGTTTGATGGCAAAGTACCTGCTGGTCTTTGCTGCAAAGCAGTTGCTAATTGCCCTACTTGGTTCTCTAGGTTCTTAATTGATATATCATAAGCTTGCCTAGCAGTTCTAGTTTCACTAATGAATGATCTAAGCAATTCTTCTAGAGAATTGGCACTGGCAGGTGGGTTTGATCTTTGTTGGCTTTGAGGTAGGAATCCAGGAGGAGTACTTGGTGCAGGTGCACTTTGTGCAGGTGCATTAGAATTGTTCCACCTAAAATTTGGGTGGTTCTTCCATCCTGGATTGTAGGTATTAGAGTAAGGGTTGTTATTTTTATTGTAACCTACATAATTGACAGAGACAGGGTTACTAGGACATTCTTCATATAGATGGCCTCCTCCACAATACACACAACTTGTAGTTCCTGGAGGGGCTTGTTCTATAGCTGCTGCAGTGTTTTCTTTAGGTGTTGCTACACTAGATGTAGGTGCACTAGTGCACTGTTTGATCAGATTGGTTAAAGTGGCTACTTGAGCAGATAGGGCTGATATATCATTAATCTCATGTACTCCAGAGGTTCTCTTTTGAGCACTTACCCTCTCAGTAGGCCAACTTGAACCATTTGTAGCAATTTTGTCAATAAGATCACATGCTTCATTATAAGACATATTCAAAAGAACACCACCAGCTGATGCATCAAGCATCACTCTGGTTTGTGGTTCTAGACCATTGTAAAAAGTTTCCATTTGTATAATGACAGGTAAACCATGATGTGGACATTTTCTTAAAAGCTCTTTCCATCTTTCCCATGCTTCAAACAATGATTCAAATTCTTTTTGTCTAAAAGATATAATATCATGTCTCATCCTAGCATTTTTAATAGGAGGAAAATATTTGCTTAAGAATTTTTCAGCTAATTCATTCCATGTATGAATAGAATTGGGCTCCATAGAATTTAGCCATGATTTAGCCCTATCTTTCAAAGAGTATGGAAATAACTTAAGCCTAAATGCATCCTCACTAATACCAGGAATGATAAAGTTACTACAAACTTCTATGAATTGCTTTAAATGCTCATGGGGATCTTCATGTGGAGATCCACCAAATTGACCAATTGTTTGCAACATTTGAAACATCATAGGTTTAAATTCAAAATGAACAGCATCAATTTGAGGTCTAGCAATACTAGTTTGTATGTGCTGCTGGTCATATTGAGCATAGTCTCTCATAGGTCTATCTCTATCATTAATCATACCTATTGGTCCCATTTGAATGAATTGTTGTCTGTGATCTGGTCCACCTTCAGGTTGTTGATGTGAATTAGGTCCTCCTCTTACTGAGGCATTTTCACTGTGGTGAGACATTGTTCTGCAGTCTTGTTGTCTTTGTCTTTGTTGTCCTAGCAATCTCCTAAATCTTCTCTCAATTTCTGGATCACAATCAAATTCTGGTGGTCTATCTCTGGGCATAAACTAGTGTTTCCACACTGAGTGTTTCTGCACTAAGTGTTTCTGCACAGAAAATAGAATACCAGTAGTACTAATAAAACACTAAATTAACAATCTAAACAACAAAATTTTACTATAATCCCCGGCAACGGCGCCAAAAACTTGGTGTGGTTATTTTAATATATGCAAGTATACATAGTCACACAAGTAATAAAGTGATAAGAAAGGTCGAACCCACAGGGATTATGTATTGTAAATTTTTGTAGTTCAAAGTGTACACTTAGTGTGTCTACACTATTCAGTATTTTTTGGTTTGGAGTTTTCAAAGTAAGTAAAAATAGTAATAAGCAATAAAATGTGTGAGAAATCAGTGGAAAAAGTAGTTGAGATGTTTTCACCAAGTACTTTACTTCTAAGTGTTTTAATGGAGTATGTAGTGTGGGAACACTGGATGTAGGTGCATCAGTTTGTACCTTTCAGCACTTCTCTTTAGAGTTTCATTACAAGCTCTTATGATCTTTGTTTTTTACAGTAAAGAAAGGTTTGTCAATTCCTCCCTCGCCTCCTAACAATGATCCAAGTTTCTAAATAGGTTCACTCTTGTAATTTTATTATCCTAAGGACTATGCTATCCTATGTCTAGGTTTTAGCATGTATTTAACAAAGTTTCCTTTATTAAATACTTGTCCCTATTAACTCTTGAGTTCATAACTGTAGCCCATGTCTGCTGCTACAAGTTTTACCTATTCTAAAGTGATCAATTCCAGAATAAGTTGAAAGAAGTATTATGCAAGAGTTTAAAATGTTTTACACTACATAAACCATAATAACATATTTAGAAGTTCATTACAAGGTTAGAACATCTCAACTTAAGGGAATTTAGCTCATGTTACTCATGTTATAGAGCAAAGAATATGCAAAGAACATAAGTAAATGAATAATAAAGCAAAAGAACTTAAAAGAGTAGAGATTACTTGAATAGAAGATCTTTTGCATTAAGTTCCCTAAGTTGAAGTACAATAAAGATTTCTTACACGAATTTCTTCAAAGTAGAAGTGAAGGGAATGGTTGTCGAGCACTTCCTCACCTTCCTCTCCTTAGAAACTTGAAATGAAAATAAACTAAACCTAAACTAAGCGATCCTTTCAAACGAAAGATGAAGGATTTAAAGATGTGAAAAAGATTCTGGATAAGTGAAGATATGGCTTCTTTTTATAGGCTTGAAAGCTTTCCTCTTGCAAGGGGTTTCCTTTGGCGTGAAAGATCAGCTGAGGGGACCAAACATGGTTAGTTGTAGACAACCAATCAAGCAAGCTGCACAGGTGGTCGCTTGCATGCATAACAAAAGATGAGGTCTATTGGAGAAGTGCCACATGTCTTTTAGATAAGTTGAGTCTTGCAACTTGATTTTTATGTGTATCGCCGACTTCTGCAAGTGGCTCAGCTCTAGGTGACCAGGCATGACGTCACAAATCAAGTGTGGAAGCATTGAAATGGTATTTGGATGTTTTGGTATAAACTGCAGAATTTAGCAGGTATTGGCAGTGTTTCCACTCCTGGTGTTGGCAGTGTTTCCACTCCTGCAGTAGCTGCACTGAACAAAAACATTAAACCTAACAAGATTTGTGCATTTTGCCTAGATCATTGCCCTTTATCCATTTGAATATTTAGAATGTTGTTCCTTGATAAATAAGCTATAGATATATATAAATGTTCTTGAAAATAAGCAATAACTCAAGCTTAATTGTATGAATAACTCTATATAAAATAGAGTTATCACTCATTGTTGAAGAGCACATATTCTTAAAAAATTGACTCACTTCAGTAAGTGGTTCCAAAACACTCTTTGGTAATGAACCAAAAGCAATGGGAATCAAACACTCCATGAATACATGACAATCATGACTTTTCATCCCATACATCTTCCCAGTGTTCACATCCGCACATCTTGCAAGGTTAGAAGAATAACCACCTGGAATCCTCAATCCCTTCAACCATCGACAAACATCATTTGCTTCTTCGGGTGTTAGACAATAATTGGCTTTAGGTTTTAACATCTTTCCATTAGTCATTCGCACCAAATTCAAATTGGATCGATGTTTGCTACAGTAAAGAGCAGAATCCATTCTAGCTTTATTATTGTCTTTGGTTCTATCTTTCACATTCATCACAATGTAAAATATGTTGTCAAAGAAATTCTTCTCGATGTGCATAACATCAAGATTGTGTCTCAATTGATTATCTTTCCAATATGGGAGATTCCAAAATATGCTTCTTTTTGTCCAGTTATGCAGTCGTCCATAACCGTTCAATCGGGAGAGCACACCTTCCTCTGTGGCTTGTGGCAAATCGATAACTCTCCTCCAGATTTCACCTGATGTCAACAAAGGCGGTGGTCTATCTCTTTCGACTACCCCATCCTTGAAGGCCTTCTTGTTCTTTCTAAATTCATGACCCGACGGTAAGAATCTACGATGTGAATCAAACCAAGAACTCTTCCCCCCGTATTTCAACGTAAACGCTTTTGTGTGTTCCATGCAGTGGGGACATGCCAATCTATCGTGAGTCCCCCAACCAGCCAACATACCATAAGCAGGGAAGTCATTTATTGTCCACATCAATGACACTCTCATCATAAAATTATTTTTTTGTGCTGCATCATATGTCAAAACACCACCCCACAATCTCTTGAGATCATCAATCAGGGGTTCCAAAAAGATATCAATGTTAGCTTTTGGGTTGGATGGACCAGGTATCATACAAGTCAAACACATATAAGGTTTAGTCATGCACATCTCAGGAGGAAGATTGTAAGGGGTAACAATGACTGGCCAACAGGAATAGGGCGACGCTGATGCTTGGATATATGGAGTAAATCCATCAGAGCACAAGCCAAGTCGAACATTTCGTGGGTCTGAGGCAAAATCCGAATGCACTTGATCAAAGTGTTTCCACGCTTCACCGTCAGATGGGTGGCGTAAAATGTCTGAGGTACGCCTATTCTCATAATGCCACGTCATTTTCTTCGCAATTTCAGCTGATGCAAACATTCTTTGCAACCTTGGAATTATAGGCAAATAGAACATCGACTTTACAGGGATGGGTTTATAATTGCGTTTTCCCCCTTTACGAACATGATACCTCGGCTTTCCACAGAATTTGCATTCCAGTAGTGCACCATCGCTTTTACCAAATTCATTATTGTAAAACAACATGTGCCCATCCACACAACAATCAATCTTCTTACATTTCAATCCCAGTTTCGAAACTAACATCTTTTCTTCATAATAATTTTTTGGCAAATTATCCTTATTAGGTGTCGCATCGAACATCATTTTAGTCACATAATCTAAACCCAACTCAGAAATATTACTCATGGACTTGAGAGCTAAAATCTTCACAGAAATAGATAATTTTGACTCTGGTGAGCCTTCAAACAACGGTTTGTTTGACTCCCTTAACAAATTATAGAATCTCTGTGCTTCTTCATTTGGAAGTTCATCATGATCGTCATACTGAGGTTCATCAAATGGCACATTCACCCTGAGACCATCACAAATCATGTTTTCCATCGACTCAAATTTAGAAGGAACAACAACACCAGAATTGCTTGAAGCCCCTACGTGAAAATTCGGAAGTACTTCTCCATGGTCCACCCAAATCCAATAATTAGGCATAAACCCGAGACGATACAAGTGCCCCTGACTTCATCATCAGTACTAATAGGTACACCCTTGCATTTAAGGCATGGAAATCTAATCCCCCCTTCCTCTTTAGTTAAATCATGTTGCCATGCTACCCTAATAAATTCTTCAACCCCATTTACAAAAGTTTTCTTTAAAAACGCTCTTCCCGGATATAACCGATCATACACCCAACCACGATTCAATTGACTCCAATTCATCTACACGCATTTAAAAAAATGTTTTACATTCTCATAACATTCCCAATATAAAACCTATAAAGTTAGTGGCATCGATATGATCTCGGTGGAGATGATTTCGAGCCGAATATGGGGGTTAAGGACAGATCAGACAAAACCATTTTCCATATAAGTAGTGAAGGAAGTTATTTCTAACTTCCAACCTTAAAATTGTTAGTATCGTCCCGCATTTATCTCAATGAAGATGATTTCGAGCAAAATATGGGGGTGAAGCACAACACCTCACCCTTTTCCATCAACAACACACAATAACAACATCAAATAGTCATCTAACCTAGGGTTCATCAAACATCAAAACAACAATTTAACATCTCCAACAACATACACATTTCCATTAGACATTTTTCAATTAACAACATACACATTTCAAAATTAACATACACTTGTCACCAATTATCAACTCCAATTAGACATTTTTTAATTAACAACTGTAACAAACATACACTTTTCAATTAACATCTCCAACAACATACACATTTCATACACATACAATTACACTATCTTAAACACATACACTATTCAATTACATTCTTCATCCTCAATTCAATTCCAATTACTTCTTTCAATTACAACTTTTTAAATAATAACAACAACAACAATTTTATTCTACAATTCTAAACACTATCTTAAACACATACAACAACCTTTCAAATTTCACAATCCTAAACACTAATATTAATATTTCTAACAATAAAACTTTATCCTATAATAACATACACATTTAAAACTCACATTTCACAACTAAAAACAACTAAACAAAAAATCATTTCGAAAAACAAAAATAAATAAAATCTAACTGTGACGGTGACTGTGGTGGCTGTCTGGTGCGGTGGTTGTCCGGTGACTTGCGAAATAGAGGTCCGGTGACTGTGTGAAATAGAGAGACAGAGACAAAATTAGTGAAAATAGAGAGAAGGTTCATAGAGACAGAAAGAGAGAGAAGAAACAAACCTTGGTAACGTGGACCGTGGTGGCGTGGACCGTGGTGGTGTGGTGGCGTGGACGGTTCGGAGAGGGGGAGTTTGAGAGAAAGAATGGAGAAGGGGAAAGAAAAAGAGAAAATAGGGAGGGATCCGGCTTTAAAAAAAATTTAATAGTTAGCGACGGTCGGTGGCACAATTTACTATGGTTAGCGACGGATTATTAGCGACGGAAATCTGTCGCTAACTGTTGCCACGTGTCAATTACACTGAAACGGTCAGTGGCACAATTTACTATGGTTAGTGATGAATTATTAGCGACGAAAATCCGTCGCTAACTGTTTCCATGTGTCAATTAAACTGAAACGGTCAGTGGCACAATTTACTATGGTTAGCGACGGATTATTAGCGACGGAAATCCGTCGCTAATTCAAATCAAAATTTTCGTCCCTTCGCGGCTTGTCAAATCTGTCGCTAAATGAGTGAAATTCCGTCGCTAAATTAGTAAAATCAATTCCGTCGCTAATGGAGTAAAATTCCGTCGCTAATTCTTTTTTTAGCGACGGACCTATAGTCCGTCGCTAAATTCTGTCACTAATCAGTCATTTTTTTGTAGTGAAGGTAGATCACTTAGAATAAGCAGAGCTATATTCACAGACATGGTTTATAATTAGAAATCAAGACTAATAAGGGTGAGTGTTTTAATGAAGGCTTTGTTATTAGTGTTTTAATGAAGGCTTTGTTATTAGTCTTTTTAATACCCATCTCGCTAATCAGTCTTTTTAATGAAAGCTTTGTACCCCAATAATATGTTATTTAGCTACCCCAACTAGCTTTATTTGTCTAACTAGTAGTTTACCCGTGCATACGCACGAGTGATACTGTATGGTCGATGTATTACCATGAAGTCATAATAGTAATTTGGAAGATAATCATAAGTTGTGAACAATGTCCAAAATGTATGATTTGAAATTCAAAGTGGAAAGAGATGGGTATTATGTCATATAAGATACAAATGAAAATTATATTGAGTCGAAGAAAATAAAGGAGATTGACAATCAGAATCACATTGATCCATAATAATGTATTTGGACATTAGAGGTAAAATATGCATCCCCGTTGACACTCCCGTTTGCATACTCGTTGACCCCCCCGTTGGCACTCTCGTTACCTCTCACGTTGCCACTCCCGTTGCAGCTCTCATTGCTAGTCTCTCGTTGTCGCTCCCGTTGCCACATATTAACTCATATTATTCTATATGATTTAATATTAATTAAATCATATTCGTTTAATTATAAGTAAGTTATTTTGTAAAGTTTGGTAGTGGCTAAAGTTGTATTTTTATAATTCTTAGTGGTTTAATTGATTGATTTCAATAGTTTTAATAGAGAGATTATATTAAATAATAAATTTTAGATGGAGTAAAAATGAAGAAAAAAGAAAATAAGATTTTTTAAAATATGCATCCACGTTGGCGATCTCCTTGCCTCTCTTGTTCCCACTCATGTTCCCGTTGTCGCTCTCGTTGTCGATTCCATTGTCAGTCTCGCATTGTCGCTCTCGTTGTGTTGCAAATTTTGTCTTTTAGCGGTGAATTTACTAAAATAGTCGTGTTGCAAAAAGTTAAAACAAAATCGGTATCTTCTTATAATATTAATAATGGAGTAAAAGGTAAAATATGCAGCCCCGTCGCTCTCGTTCCCTCTCTTGTTGGCACTCCCGTTGGCACTCTCGGTGGCGCTCTCGTTCCCTCTCTTGTTGGCACTCCCGTTGCTGCTCTTGTTTCCGATCTCGTTGTCAGTCTCTCGTTGCTGCTCCCGTTGCCACATGTTTTCTCCTTTTTTCTATATGATTTAATATTACAATTGTTAGTGGTTAAATGGATTGATTTTATTTATTAAATGAAAAGTTGATTGATTTTAGTAGTTTTAATAGAGAGATTATAGTAAATAGTAAATTTTAAATTATTTAATTATTGAGTGTGATATTAATTTAATAATTTATTTTTTTGGAATAAAATAATTTGGAAACTTTGTTAGAGGTATGGTTTTTTTTTGACAATTGGTAGTAGTTAAATTGATTAATTTTAGTAGTTTGAGTAAATTATAAAAATAGTTAAAAAAATTATGTTTTTAGTAAAAAAAAACTGACAAAAAGTGATATTTTATGGAAAGAAAAAATGGAAAAAAGCTGAAAAAAAAACTGAAAAAAAAGTTGGTTTTAAAATTTGCTATGATGGATTTACTCAGTTTTTGCTGCGTCAGTTGCAGCATCTGGTTGCAGTTTTCAATCAGTTTTTTGTCTCTCACTTTTTTGTCCCTTTATCGTTGCCACTCCCGTGGCCTCTCTCATTGGCGCTCTCGTTGCCACTCCCATTGGCGCTCTCGTTGCCACTCTCGTTGGCATTCTTGTTGGCATTTTACTCTTTTTTAGTAATTATAAAATAGTTATTTGGTAATTTTTTGTAGTGGTTAAATTGATTGATTTTAACAAAAGTAGTTAAATTGATTAGTTTTAGTAGTTATTTTGTAATTTTTGGTAGGGGTTAAAGTTTTTTTACAATTCTTTTTTTGACAATGGATAGTGGCTAATTGATTTATAGCGACAAATTATTTTATTAATTTTAGTAGTTTGAGTAGATTATAAAAATAGTGAAAATTGATTTATAGAGACTAATTGTTTTTACAAAAATATTGACAACCGTTTTTTTAAAAAAAATTACAAAAAACAGCGTATAATTTTTTTTAAAAAAAATCAGTTTTTTTAAAAAAAATTGAATTTTAAAAAAACCTGTATTGGTACTGTAGCGCGTCAGAAACGTCACTGTAGTGATACTGTAACATTTTGTCTTTATGTGGTGAATTGTCTATTTTGCCACTAAATTGTGACAAATGTCAAAATTTGGTGATGTCTAAAAATGTAAATGTGCTAACATATGTTTTGATTATATAGAAAGTAGATAAAAAAATTTTAAAAAAACAGCGTATAATTTTTTTTTAAAAAAAATCAGTTTTTTTAAAAAAAAATTGAATTTTTTAAACAAAACTGTATTGGTACTGTAGCGCGTCAGAAACTTTACTGTAGTGTACTATAGAGTGACATAAGCGGTACTGTAGCGCATCAGAAACGTCACTGTAGTGCACTGTAGTGATACTGTAGCATTTTGTCTTTATGTGGTGAATTGTCTATTTTGCCCCTAAATTGTGACAAATGTCAAAATTTGGTGATGTCTAAAAATGTAAATGTGCTAACATATGTTTTGATTATATAGAAAGTAGATGCAAAAAAAGAACAGTAAATAGTCCATTAGTTTAATTAGTCTTTTGATCAAAAAAAGTCTATTATTATCACAAACAAATATGGTTATTTTTGTTTGCTTTTTTATAAGCAATGTTAGTGGGGGTGGGGGAATGTTAGTTTCCAGAGTGTGAACCCGGGACCTCCTTCTTGCACTTTTTGGGTGCACTCCTTTGATATCCCTTAGCTCACCAACTGGGCTACCTACTTGAGATTTTTTATAAGCAATGGTGATTTTAGTCTTTTTATTTTACTTTGACAATTTTGGTTCCGACTTTTCTTAAAAATTTCGCAATTTCCCCCCTCAAAATCATATATTAATTGAATTTTTGGTCATCAAAAATCTTGAATTTTGGAAAAATAAAGGAATAAAATTGCACAATCCATGATTGTTAGCAACCAAAAGTGCAATGAAAAATCACAAAGACCAAAATAACGAAATTAGAAGAGAAAAATATGTTTAATTGGTATATACCATCACTGTAAAAACTTTTTAGGGTAAGTGAGATAAGGTCAAACATTTTTTATGATGTGTTGTTTCGTGATTGACTGACGTTGTAAAAAAATTTCTACACGACGATATATATTAATTGATAAATTAAGTCGTTTGATCATTCTTGACCATAGATACGCCACTTGTGCTGCAAGAACTCAATTGAAAAACAAAAACAACATGAATTCAAATTGAAAGTTTTAATATATATTCAAAAATCATAATACTCGTATGTTGTTGTATTTGAATGAAAAAGAAAAAGAAATCATGAGGGCGAAAGGTGGTGCTATTTTGGTTAGAACTATTACTGCCACAGAGTGTCTCAACGCTTTCAACGAATAATTAATATAGGACTAGTTGAATTAAACACCACGTGTGTGTCTGATTAGGAGGAAACAAAAATTAAATCTGAATAAAGTGAAGTAAGAAGAAGGAAGAAAGTTAGAAAAAGAAAGGAAAAGGAAAAGGAAAAGGAGAGCGTGAAAGATGGAATAGAAGTGGGGCCTCAATGGTCAAGAGGAGAGTTGTGATAAGTTAAGAAAGTTGTTCCATCAAGAACACCGTGGACTGGAGGAGAGAATGGAGATGGAGGTCTCTCTTCCGTTTTCACCGGTTAAGGAATGTTCTCGTCACCGGTGATAGCAATAGTAGTAATTGTATTCCACACTACTGTTGTAAAACTTTCACGTTCAAATCAAAATCAAAATTGGCGTCCCCTGCTAATAGTCCACGGTCAACACTCAATAAATACCCTATATCCTTCCCTTGCCCAAACTTGGCCTTCACATTTTTACAATTCAATTATTAAATAATTAAGTAGTAATAGTCACCCTTAACCTTTCTGCCTCTATTTAACAACCATAATTAATTAGTTAAATCTCACTATTCAACCATTCTTTTTTTTTTGACAAAACTATTCAACCATTCTTAAGTAGGTCATCAAGATCGTCATCCCTAAGTTTTTTTTGGTTACAAATACATTTTTTTTGGTTACACATCCCTAAGTTAATTACTCCTCAAGTAATAATAAAACATACTTAATTAATTAAGTAATTAGGAGTATGATAAGTGAGAAATTGCCGGGTTTGGATCTTCTGCTGCCTCTGCACCGTGCAGCAGACAGCAGAGCCGTTAGATTTAGAGAGAGATTTCTCTCTCTAAATCTAACGGCTCTGCTGCCTGCACGGTGCAGAGGCAGCAAAGGATCCAAGTCCGAAATTGCCTTGTTTCTTCCTCCTTCTAAGCTGAAACGCGTGGCTTAACACGCAAACGTTCTACACAGTTTCAAACACGCTCCTCTCTCTTCTCAAATCCCCTTATATTGACGCTTCTCCGCTGCTCTTTCTCCCTAGTATCTAATCTATCTATCTCAACACACTTTCTCTCTCTTGGCAAGAAAATGAATTCCGATACGCAACAAGGAGCGGCGTCGTTCTGGTGCTACAGCTGCAACCGCTTCGTTAACCTCTCAGACCACACCAACATCGTATGCCCTCACTGCGAAAGTGGCTTCGTTGAAGAGATCCAAGCCGGCGCCTCACCCAACCACCGTCTCAGTCCCTTTCCCGATGACCCTATTGCTTCGAGAAGGCAAGGGTTCCGCCGTCGACGCCGCGATACCGGCAGCCGCTCACCTTTTAACCCTGTCATCGTTCTCCGAGGAACCGGCGAAGACGCTGCAGATCAAGACGGAGCAAGCCCCTTCGAGTTGTTCTACGATGACGGCGATGGCACCGGTCTTCGCCCTCTGCCACCGATGGTATCGGAGTTTTTGCTTGGGTCGGGTTTCGATCGGTTACTGGAGCAATTTTCTCAGATCGAGATGAACGGTTTCGGACGGCCAGAGAATCCACCGGCATCGAAAGCGGCGATTGAATCGATGCCAACGGTTGAGATCTGTGAATCTCAGGTTGATGCCGAAGATCACTGTGCCGTTTGCAAAGAAGCGTTTGAGCTAGGTGTGGAGGCGCGCGAGTTACCCTGCAAACACATCTACCATTCAGATTGCATTCTTCCATGGCTGTCGGTGCGAAACTCATGCCCCGTGTGCCGCCACGAGCTTCCATCAGATCTCAACTCTCTGGAAACCAGAGTATCAGGTCAAATCGACGAAGAATCGATCGGGTTAACTATATGGAGGTTGCCAGGTGGAGGATTCGCCGTCGGGAGATTTTCCGGTGGAAGGAGAACCGGCGAGAGCCATTTTCCGGTAGTTTACACAGAGATGGATGGAGGGCTCAATGCAAACGGGGCTCCAAGAAGAATTTCTCGGGCAGTGAGAAGCCATAGGGTTAGGGAAAGTCGTGGATTTGGGAGAGTTGTTCGCAATTTCTTTTCATTCTTTGGGAGACTCGGTTCTAGGTCTAATTCTTCTTCATCTTTGTCGTCTTCGTATTCTGGTTCTGAGAATGTGTCTGTGAGTAGAAGCCGTAGTCAAATCAATTCAATATTCAGTAGAAATTTCCGGAGGCGTAGCAGGACTTCGGTATTGGAAGATTGATTAATTGATTGCAATTTTGCAAAGAATACATTTTTTTTCTTTCACTTTCGGTTAAGAAATTCATACTGTAAATAGTATGTAATTAGCAATTACAGAAGCAAGTTTAGTTTTTCCCGCATTCAAAATCAATAGAAGTTGTGTTTTGTTCTTATTGGTCACTGAATGGTGCAATATGAGACTTCAATTAGCTTCTACATTTTCTGGTTGGCACTAGCTGTGGCCTGTGCAGAGAAGAATGATGCATTATTCCCTGTGAACTTAATTATTTGATTTATTCATATAATTATATCTTGTTAATCACATACTTTTTTTGAGAATTCTTCTCAACTTGCACTTGTACATGGATGTTTACTTTTGACAATATGTTGATGAGGGAAAAACTATTTTCCCTCCGTCTAATCCCTTGAAATTGATTGGGATGAGAGTGTTATATATGAAATGCACTTTGAATGAACATGGGAGAAATTTGCATTGGAGCTGGCAAATCAGAGGATGTCTAAATTTTTTTTTCTAAATTTCAATGTTGTTTTGCACTGGTGCATGATTTTCATTCTTTCTTGAGTAAGCTGTTGGTCTCACCCTGATTTGTTATTGGGATCATGTCATGTTTGCTTGTGCTTTTCATGAGTTCCTTCTTCACTTTTTTCTCATCAAAGCAACTTGATCATGGACCTAGTTGTCAAAAGATAAAGGCTCTTTTTTTTTCTATGTTCCCTTGTCAAGTTATCCCTACTCTTTTTGGTCTGATGGTTGTGCTCAATACCTCTGGTAATTATTTTTGGCGGTACCGTGGATTCCATAAAGTGTTCACTGTATTTGCTTTATCTGCTTTCATTTTCCAATTGTCATCGTTGCTACATTTCTGCTAAGTACTGCTTACAGTGTTACAAAACTACCCAAAGTATTAGGTCAAACATTTTTGTTGACCGTCTAAATTTTGGTGTGTCCACGGCAGTTTGCATTTGTTTTACTTTTTTGTGGTCAAATTGTATTTATTTCTTCAAATTGTATCTATTTTATTTGGCCTATGCAGTTTGCAATTTTTTGGTGAAGGTCAATCGTGCACCAATAATTGTGACGGTAGATATATTATTTTACTTTACATCTTATATTATGTCGTAATTTTTAAAAATTGCAAATGGGCTCTTCCAAAACCTTCTTCTAGTTGGAAAGCAAATTACGTTGTAATAGAAGTTGCCATGGTGGTGGTGTTAGTCCTCGCCAACATGTTGGTGAGATCATATTCGCTAGAGAAGCGAGTATAGATGAAGGTCATGAGTTCTGACTTTATACATTATCACTAGTCTTTCACAAAGGCCTTCGAATGGCATGTAAGAATACTTGAGTATAGATTAAATTCTACTTTTGCGACAAAAATGTAGTTAATTAATTAAATTTTTATTAATTAGTAGGTGTACAACCAATAAGGGTTGGTCTTCCACCTTAAGGTCCCAGGTTTCAATCTTGAGTGTGCCAAAACCTCTGTAGAAGAATTGCCAAGCAGAACCAAACTTTACAAGAACAAGTGATGTCCATCCAGTGAGAGTGTGACCCCAACAATCTCGATAATGTCCAGATTGAAAATATTCAATCGATGACTGGCGACTTCTTGATCAATGTTAATTTAGTCAACTTCAATCCCCCACCATTGGACACCTATGATGGAAAGCGTCATCCTTAAGAGCACCTCACGGCGTTTAATACCCAAAAGTTCATCATAGGCGCCTTAGAAATGTTGAAATGCAAACTTTCCTCAAGACTAACGAAAGATGCAGCTTTATATTGGTTTATGAGTTTGTCGAGTCAATCCATCTCAAACTATATTGACTTCACTAAAAAGTTTATCAGACACTTCTCAAACCGACATCAGAAAGCCACAACTACCACTCTTTTTAACACTCGCCAAGGGCCCAACAAATCCCTACGAGAATATCTCAGCCATTTCAATGGCATCTCCATCAGTGTAGAACACCCGAACCCGAAGTAGTTAACTGACGCTTTCACCAACGGTCTATTATGGGGATAGTTCAACGAATCCCTGATCAACAAGTCTGCAACCAACATGCAAGAAGTTCTCGCCTGAATAGAAACATGCATACAAGGTGATATTAGAGAGAGTCAAAGATTCAACAAGTGGCAAGTCAAATACAACTCACTAGACACCTCAGCTCAAGTGGCAACCAGTCTTTTAGGTTAAGAGTAAATTGGGGATCTGTTATGTAAATTGGGGATCTGTTATTTGTTTGTTAGATTTGTTATATTTCTGTTAACAATAATTGAATCAGTTGCAACTGATTCAATCTCTCATATCTCTGTATATAAACTCTCTTGTATACCTTTGACTATCATCAATGAAATTTACAAGAACTTAGTTCCTTTATGGTATCAGTCGCAGCGTTCGATCTTGACAACTTCTTCTCTGCGTAACTCTTTGAAGCTTCGTCCATGGCAGATTCATCGCCGAAACAAGCTATCACCACCACTGAGCAAAACAATAACGTGTTCAACATGAACAACGTCGCACATCACGGATTCACCTCAGCACCGAAACTATCAATCAAGTTGGAAGATAAAAATTTTCTCTTATGGAACCAGCAAGTCGAAGGAATAATCACGTCCTTCAAACTTCATCGGTTCCTCGTGAATCCAGAAATTCCGCAACAGTACGCGTCGGAGACCGATCGTCTTGCGAAGAATAACACCAAAGCCTATGACAAATGGCTTGTCCAGGATCAAATGTTCTTTACCTGGCTTCTTTCAACACTCTCGGAGGCCGTTCTACCCAGGGTTTTGACCTGCAAGCACTCCTATCAAGTCTGGGATAGGATTCACCAGCACTACTATGCACATCTTAAAGCCAAGATCTGGCAACTGAGATCGGAACTCAAGAACACAAAGAAAGGGGAAAGATCTATCTCTGAGTATCTTGCTCGCATTCACGCACTCGCTGACTCACTCCTCTCCATCGGAGAAAACATCTCCGATCAGGACAAAATTGACATCATTCTTGACGGATTGCCGGAAGATTACAACGCTTTCGTGATAATGGTTTACGGAAGACCTACTGATTATGCTACTATTTCTGATATTGAGGCTCTCCTTCTGGTTCAAGAAGCACAATTTGCTAAACACCGTCAAGAACTCACCACTGCTTCAGTAAGTGCAAACATTGCACACTCCTCCTATGGCAATCGTGGAAACAACAACACTTACCGTGGGCGTGGCCGTAACTCTAATAACAGAGGTCGAGGGCGTGGACGCATGACCAACACTGCAAACTCCTCTTCCACCAATACTGGTTCTCGACCAACTTGCCAATTGTGTGGCAAGTATGGTCACGCAGTTGCTGAATGCTGGCATAGATTTGATGAAACATTCACTCCAATAAATGATGCCAGTTCCTCTCACACTGCACAACACAAAGATGAAGGAAATTCAAAGGATTCTCGCTCTGCTCAGAAGGAAGCTGCTCAACCAAAGGTGAATTTCGCTTCAACTGGTGAAGAACTTCCATCAAGCTCATTGGAGGAAGATTGGTACAAGGATACAGGTGCGTCCCACCATGTAACTCCTTTTCTTCACAATCTTGATACACACATGCCCTATCGAGGCTCAACACAAGTCTCCATGGGTAATGGACACAAAGTTCCAATCAACGCAATTGGAACAGCTAGTTTCAAATCACCTCTTAACCCTAGTGTAGTTTTCAAACTAAATAAACTACTACATGTCCCTTCCATTTCCAGAAATTTACTCTCTGTTTCTAGATTCTCTAGGGATAATAAGGTGTACTTTGAGTTTCACACATCTTATTGTCTTGTCAAATCCCAGGTCACTAAACAAACATTGCTCAAGGGAGTAAAAGGATCAGATGGACTATACTCCTTCAGGAAAATACCCTTTCAAGTTTCTGTCAAACCTAGACTTCAAATGAGGGGTTTGAAATCTAATCTGAGTAATTCTTCAGCTACTGTTGTAACACCACTTTTCTACCCGGTAATTATTTAATAAAATCAGAGTTACAAAAAAAATTTCATTATTCCATACTTCGAAAAGAGATGTCACACATTCATCGATAATCAAAACGTCTCATACGATATATAATACTTTGTCAAAAATTCATCACCACGCAGCGGAATAAAAATAAGTTTCAAAACATAAAATCATAACGTCCTGAATGGACTCCAAACAAATAAAATGCAACAGCCAAAGTCTAGCGTTTATCCCCCCTTGAGTGTTACATATCAAAGCAAAGGACACCGACTCAGACTAGCGAAGGTAGCTAAGCCTTCACTCGTGATCACCTGCACGTTACCGCATAGGGGTAACATTCAAACAGAAGGGGTGAGATATCTTCAATATAATAACGTAAATGATAGGAAATATGCTAGAATATGACAACTATATATACCACTCCACTACACACATCGAATTATAAACACACGTCAAATTGTAAACACCACAATCAGTCACCAAATGTCATGATAATGCATGAATGCAACCCACACCAACGGGCATATGCATGTGGTACCAAATCACCGAAAGTTTTGCCTGTAAATAAAGGCGTCACCAAAATTGAGAGCTTTCACACCCGACTCACCAATCTAGAAAAATTGAGCTTTCACACCCGGCTCACTAGTTTTAGAAAAATTGAGCTTTCACACCCGGCTCACTAGTTTTAGAAAAATTGAGCTTTCACACCCAGCTCCAAGACCAAAGGCCTTCACCGAAATAAATGCGTATGCTGTATGCGACACCATGAATGCACACAGACAATCATCATAAATTAGTCACAATGTGACACACCAAAAACCAATCACCGAATAACACCAATTGGGCTTCCACACCTAGACCAACGACACCGAAACACCAAACTACCCGAAACCACGGAACATCAAGATTCGGAGCCTTTACACCTAGCCCCGACAACACCAAGGTTTGAGCCTTCACACCCAGCTCAAACAACAAACATACTTGAGCCTTCACACCTAGATCAAACAGCACCAAGACACCAAGATGACAAAAATTTCCAAAACATTTGAGACGCGATGATTTTTCCCAACACCGGAGACAACGACAATTTTCTAAAATATTTGGGGCGACGACAATTTTCTTTTTAAAACAGCAACATTTGACGGCTAAGCCAACGGCTAACAATTTCCAGAAAAATAGATCACTTTGCCTAAAATTAGAATATTCAGCTAGGCCTCTGAATAAGCTTTCCAAAACATTTTGAAACGTCTCAATCGGACTCCCGAGTCAAAAGATATGTCGAAAACAAAACAGGAGAAAAACTGAGACACATCCTGAAAATGGCGCCCAGGAGCAGGGCGCCTAGCAGGCAACACGCAGGAACTGGCCAACAAACAGAAACTGGCGCCCTTAGCGCCCAGGCAGGCGCCCAGCAGGCAACACTGCAGGAAATAGCGCCCTTGGCGCCCAGACAGCCTAGAACAGCACAAAAACGCAACATGGCACAGGATATGGCGCCCTTGGCGCCCAGGCAACTCATAACACGGCACAGCAACACAACACAACACGGAACACACACCAGACACGGCACCCAGCAACAGGGCGCCTAAAACAGCAACACAGCAGGAAAAACGCAACACACAGGATGTGGCGCCCAGGCACAGGGCGCCGTTTCCTGCAGCACAGGCACCGAACGCAACACGACCAAACATGGCGCCCAGGCACAGGGCGCCGTTTTCTGCAACAGGAACAGCAACAACATTTGGCGCCCATGGCGCCCTAGGGACCCAAAATTTCAGAATTTTACCATGTTAAATCACCAATTCGATTTAGTCACCAATTTAGTTCACCAATTCTTAAACCCCAATGTCAATTATCATGAATTGTCAATCACAACACCAAACAACATTTATTCAAACACTTAGCATGCAATTCGTGATAACAACAATGAACACCAACTTTTAGAGTTACAACAATCACCAACAAGCCAATATCTCAATCAACATAGTCATGATCCAACTATCATCAAAACAACATCAAAACCAAACAAGAGGCATTATAGGACCTATTCCCACATAACCCCATCATAAAACCCTATTATAAGGAAGAACCCCAACCTTACCTTATAGTAGGAGATCACTAACCCTCTTGATCAAGTCACCAACAATAACCTCAGCAACACAGCTTCTTTCTTCTCCTTGAACTCGCGAAATCCTCCTCTCCTTCTCTCTTGGATGTGCGCCAAATCCTCTTCTCCCCTCCTCTCCTCTATTCGCGACTCCTCTCTCTCTTTTCTCAAGCAAAATCGCAAAATGAGCCAAAACCCTAGCCTAGGCGCTTCACCTATGCGCCTAGCTAGTGGGCTTTTGGATCACGGGCTTTCCTCCAGCTTAAGCCCGATCACTAACACTATCTCCTAATATCCAATTATACACCTCTTAATCAAATGCTAATATAATTACACCAACTGAAATAAATAAATGAATAAATGGATACCTAAATATTTAATTAAATAATTTAATTAAATATTTGGGCGTTACAACTCTCCCCCACTTAGAATATTTTGTCCTCGAAATTTACCCTACTCAAATAGCTGGGGTAGGACTTCCGCATCTTGCTCTCCAGCTCCCACGTCATGCTCTCCCCAGTAGCTCCTAGCCAGACT
Source organism: Astragalus membranaceus (assembly GCA_039519185.1). NCBI lineage: Eukaryota > Viridiplantae > Streptophyta > Magnoliopsida > Fabales > Fabaceae > Astragalus > Astragalus membranaceus. Next base: position 112,046,634 of record CM076850.1, read on the forward strand.
ACTTTCACCAACGCAATCTCCTTGCCTCTTAAAACTTTCACTTCATGACCTTCAATCCGTACAGGCATCGTCTCCACGGTGAGATTATCCCGTACCTCCACCTCGTCCATGCGGATCACATGAGATGAATCTGAAATATACTTCCGAAGTTGCGACACATGAAACACGTCATGCAAATTCGAAAGGTTAGGCGGTAAAGCCACTCTATAAGCAACATTCCCGACTCTTTCTGAAACCTGATAAGGACCAATAAAACGAGGAGTGAGCTTCTTCGACTTTGTAACACCCCTTTTCTAATAACTTTATTTTTAAATAAAATCAGAGTCTCTTTTTTTTTTTTTGAAAACAATTCAAGCGAGTGCTACATTTACTTCATAAATAACAAGATACATAACACCATGAGAAAAATGTTTAGTTCGCATCAACTAAAACCAATCACCATCAGCAGCGGAATAAATATGAGTTCTAAAACTTAAAACCAATACATCACCAATCAAATCTAACAGTTTAGGAAAAATAATGCATAAACATAGGATACCCCCCCTGGTGCTACGTATCAGAGAGTGACACTTCCTAACAGACGAAGGCATGAAGGAATCCTTCACTCGATATTACCTGCACGTTGCCGACATAAGAAGCAACATAAAGGCAGTAGGGTGAGTCTCTTTTCATAATTAATAACATATGAGAATTAAGCAATGCATAGGAAAAAGGAAACCAGGCACACCAATTCACAACACTGGGGACAATCAAATCAGCATTCTCATTCCAATCAGCACTATACAATATATGATTATGCATGTAATGCAACCCAAACTCCACGGGTACATGCATGTCGGATCCGTCACCAAATACAAATAGGCCGTAGCCTCTGCTCACCAAATAAAATTAGGCCGTAGCCTCTGCTCACCAATAATGCACATGCTTCATGAGGTGTTATGGAGAATGCATCACAACACACCACCAATCAATCAATGCACATTTTAAATTCTAGTCTCACCATAGTGCATTAATTAACTCACCAAATCAAAATTAGGCCGAAGCCTCTGCTCACCAATCTCACCTCATCATCACTCACCAATTCAGCTCACCACTCACAACAACACCAATTCAAATAGACCAACTCAGGACATTGACACGACATAGGAAAAAAATGGAGGAAAACAGTCATTTAGACACTTGAACACCATCAGCCAGAAACACCAGTAAAAATAATTTATTTTTGCATAAAATTGAGACTATTGGATAGGCACTGAAATTAGCTTCAAAACGCATTTTGAACCGTTGAATTTGGATAACCGAGTCAAAAGTTACATTAAAAACAATTTAGGAAAAATGTTAGACATCCTGGAAACTGGCGCATGGGCGCTGGGCGCCCAGGGGCAACACAGCGCTTGGCGCATGGGCGCTTGGCGCCCAGGAGAAGCAACACGCACAGGCGCATGGGCGCTGGCGCCCAGGAACAGCACGCGCAACAGCGCACAGGCGCTAGGCGCCCAGGGGAACAACACGCGCACAGCGCACAGGCGCTGGGCGCTAGGCGCCCAGGAAGGCAACACGCGCATAGGCGCTGGCGCCCAGAAGCAACAACGCGCACAGGCGCGCCCAGGGAACAGCAGCAACATGGCGCCCAAGCACTAGGCGCCTAAGACCAACTTGCAACAGAACTCATTTTTCTTCGAAATTTATTTTACACGGGCCAAATTCTCAGGACATGAAAACTCAATAAAAATTTTGTCAAAAGCTGAACATTATTTTTTGGCGCCCATGCACTAGGCACCTAGTGAAAATACGCAACTCAACTCCTTTCTTGACCAAAATCAGTTTTCATGAGCCATTTTACATGAGTATAAAAACCTGAAAACAATTTTCACAAAACTATCACCAGAACTTTGGGGCCCTTGGCGCCCATGGCTCAAGCAACGAGTGCCAAAACTGGCAGCACAGGAACACAGGATGGCAACACAGGCAACAGGGACAGCAACACAGAATGGCAACACAGTGACACAGAATTTTTGGAAAACTGGCGCAGCACACTGCTGGGCGCCTGGCGCCCATGACTAGGCGCAACACTGAAAATTTCAGCAACATGCTTATGGCGCCCAAGGCGCCTAGGGGCTCCTAAACAGAATTTTTCTCACTTTCATTCACCAAACTAAATTCATCAAAACGCCCAATTATATATATATTTCTAACATGTCACCATGATTCTCAATTTCACTACATAATCACCAAATAATCATATACTCAAACATATGGTCTACAATTCGCATTTTACCACAATTCAATCATCAATCATAAAATTCTCAACATAATAATTCAACAACAACATCACAATATTATAATTCCTCAACAACAACACAATTTAATCATGGAACTAACCTAGGACCCTAACCCTAAGCAATTCATAATTCGCATACTCATTAAGAACAAAAAGAGGACCCCCTAACCTTATGGAAGTCGAATTTGCTAGCCAAGCTCCAAGTGAAGAATGCGAACCACCAATGATCCTCCTCCTCTTCTCTATGAGCTTCGCCCCTTTCTTCTTCTCCTCTTCGCAACTCTCTTCTCACTCCCTCTTACGTTTCTTTTTCTTTCTTTTCTCACTTGGGTGAATTGCCACTAACTCCCTAGACCCCAATGAATTCGACTCCTATGCCAAAGAAATGGGCCACGGGCCTAATTGTGGATCACGGGCCCTTGCTCGCACCACTTAAATAGTGACAACACCCCCTAATAAAAATAAAATAAAATAATTAAACTCGAATTATTTAATTAAATTAAATAAATATTGTAAGCCTTAAATAATTTAATTAAATAAATAATTAAATTATTTTGGGGCGTTACAACTCTCCCCCACTTAGAATCGTCCTCGAAATTACCTGAATCAAACAACTCCGGATATGCCTCCCGCATCTTGCTCTCCAGCTCCCAAGTCATACTCTCACCAGCAGCTCCTAACCAAACCACTTTCACCAAAAGAATTTCTTTCCCTCTCAGAGTCTTCACTTCTCTATCTTCAATCCGCACGGGCATAGTCTCCACGGTGAGATTATCCCGCACCTCTACTTCATCCATCTGAATCACATGGGACGGGTCCGGAACATACTTTCGAAGTTGTGACACGTGAAACACGTCATGCAAGTTCGAAAGATTAGGCGGCAAAGCCACCCTATATGCAACACTTCCCACCCTCTCCGTAATCTGATACGGACCAATGAAACGGGGAGTTAACTTCTTAGATTTTCAAGGCACGCCCAACACCAGTCACCGGAGTGACTCTCAGGAACACATGATCACCGGCCTGAAACTCTAAATCCTTCCTTCTCTTATCATGATAGCTCTTTTGTCGACTCTGCGACGCTTTCATCTTCTCACGGATTAATTTTACCTTCTCAGTTGTTTCTCGCACAATTTCAGGCCCCAACACTGCACTCTCCCCAGATTCATACCAACACAACGGAGTCCTACATCTCCGACCATACAATGCCTCAAACGGTGCCATACCAATACTAGAGTGAAAACTGTTGTTATAGGTGAATTCTATCAACGAAAGATGAGAATCCCATGAACCTCCCTGCTCAAGAACACATGCCCTCAACAAGTCCTCTAACGACTGAATAGTCCTCTCCGTCTGACCATCTGTCTGCGGATGATAAGCGGAGCTCAACCTCAACTTAGAACCCAAAGCTTCCTGCAAACTCTTCCAAAATTCAGAGGTGAATCTTGGATCTCTATCAGATACAATACTAAGCGGAACGCCATGCAACTTCACAATAGTCTTGATGTAGATTTCTGCCAACTTTGGAACTGGATAAGTCATATTAATTGGTAAGAAATGAGCAGACTTAGACAACCTGTCTACAACCACCCATATAGCATCAAACCCTCTCACTGTATTTGGCAAACCAGTTACAAAATCCATGGAAATGCTATCCCATTTCCATTCCGGAATCTCCAATGGTTGCATCAACCCCGCAGGCTTCTGATGCTCAATCTTAGACTTCTGACAAGTCAGACACGAATACACAAACTGCGCCACATCCTTCTTCATACCAGGCCACCAGAACATTCTCTTCAAATCTTGGTACATTTTCGTAGCCCCGGGATGAATACTCAACTTGCTTCTATGGCTCTCCTCAAGAATCATTCTCTTCATCTCAGCATCGTCAGGAATGCAGATCCTATCTCTGAATCTCAATACACCTTGGGAATCTAATTTGAAATCTCCATCCACATCTTGATCATTCACAACCAACAGGTCTACCAACTTTACATCTGACTTTTGTGCTTCTCGGACACTAACCAAAAATTCATTTCCGATCTTCAACATCCCCAATCTGACACTCTGCGGTGTCACTTCACAAACCAGACTCATGTCCCAAAACTGCTCAATCAACTCTAACTCTTTCACCATCATAGCTGACATATGCAAACTCTTCCGACTTAAAGCATCAGCCACGACATTAGCTTTGCCGGGGTGATAGTTCAAGCCGAAATCATAATCCTTCAGCAACTCTAACCAACGTCTCTGTCTCATATTTAGCTCCTTTTGATCAAACAAGTATTTCAGACTCTTATGGTCACTAAACACTTCGAATCTGGTACCATACAGATAGTGCCTCCAAATTTTCAGCACAAACACAATTGCAGCTAGCTCCAAATCATGAGTAGGGTAGTTCTTCTCATGGGTCCTCAACTGTCTGGACGCATAAGCTACTACCTTACCCTCTTGCATCAATACACCTCCCAAACCCATCTTGGAAGCATCGCAATAAACTACAAACGGTCGGTCAGGAACAGGCAAAGTCAAAACGGGCGATGTAGTCAACCTCTTCTTCAACTCATTGAAGCTCTCCTCACAGCGTGCATCCCACACAAAAGCTTTTCCCTTACACGTCAATTGAGTCAACGGAAGTGCCAACTTCGAGAAGCCTTCAATAAATCTCCTGTAATAACCAGCTAATCCCAAGAAGCTTCTGATTTCTGTAACTGACTTCGGGCTCTCCCATTGAGACACAGCATCAACCTTGGCTGGGTCCACAGCTATACCATTACCAGAGATAATATGACCAAGGAAACCTACTTCATTCAGCCAGAACTCACACTTAGACAATTTTGCATACAATTTCTTTTCTTTCAATACTTCCAGCACTAACCTCAAATGTTTTGAGTGCTCCTCTTCTGTCTTAGAATACACCAGAATGTCGTCAATAAACACAACTACAAACCGATCCAAGTAACTATGAAAGGTACGATTCATGTACTCCATAAACACACCCGGCGCATTGGTAACCCCAAACGGCATAACAGAATACTCATAGTGCCCATATCTCGTTCTGAAAGCGGTTTTCTGAATGTCTTCATCCTTTACCTTGATCTGGTGATAACCCGACCTCAAATCGATTTTACTAAACACCTTAGCACTTACCAACTGGTCCATCAGATCATCAATTCTGGGAAGCGGATACCTGTTCTTTATTGTCACTTTGTTCAATTGCCTATAATCGACACAAAGTCTCATGCTCCCGTCCTTCTTTTTCACTAACAATACCGGAGCACCCCACGGTGACACACTTGGCCTTACAAATTTCTTCTCAAGCAGATCTTCTAATTGCTTTTTCAATTCAGACAACTCTGAGGCTAACATTCGGTACGGTGCCATAGACACAGGCCTAGTACCAGGTATAAGATCAATGGCAAACTCAACCTCCCTCTCTGGCGGAACACTTGGAATTTCATCTGGGAACACTTCAGGGAACTCACACACTACTTGAACCCTTTCAATGATTGCCTGATTCTCAGCAGACAATGACGCCATCAAGGCAAACAGATGAACTCCCTCCTTCATTACCTTATGCAAATGACCAGCAGGCAACAACACTGATTCTTCCTCTTCGGGAGGAAAGAAACTCACAGATCTCCGGAAACAATTAATATGCACATGGTTAAATACTAACCAGTCCATACCAAGAATGACATCCAACCCTCCCAACGGCAAACAAATAAGATCAACAAGAAAATTTCTGCCGAAGATTGACAGAGGGCACTTAGCACACACAAGAGAGGTAGTTACTGAACCCTTAGCTGGAGTGTCAATAACCATCTCCCTCATCATAGAAGATAAAACAAGGTCCAATTTCTCAGCACACAAAGCAGCAATAAAAGAATGCGTAGCACCAGTATCAATAATAGCAATCAAGGGAATACCATTAATAAAACATGTACCTCGAATCTCATTAGTGTCCTCTGATCCTGCGAGAGCAAACACCTTTCCATGGGACTTCTCTTTCTTCGGTTTAGTACACTTAGTACTAATATGACCTGATTCTCCGCAATTGTAGCACACCACATCCCTTTTCTCACATTTCGCAGCCACATGACCCTCTTTACCGCATTTGAAACATTTATTATCCGAGCAGTCAAAACTCTTGTGACCCGGCTTGCCACACCTGTAGCACACAACCTTCGCAGGGGCATCTCCCCCACTTGTTTTCTTATTATCAGCATACCTCTGCTTACCCTTACCAGCTGGAGCCTCATACGGTTTACCCCGGTTCTGAAATTTACCCCTCAGATCCCTCATGACCCTGGAGTGAGCATTACTATCATCCTCATATATCCTGCAACTGTCGATCAAATCAGCGAATACCCGAATCTTCTGGTACCCTACAGCTTTCTTAATATCAGCCCTCAGCCCATTCTCAAACTTAATACACTTTGAGAACTCAGAGTCAGCATCAGCATAATGGGGATAAAACTTAGCCAATTCAGTGAACTTGGCAGCATACTCTGTCACTGACGTGCTTCCTTGCTTCAGCTCAAGGAATTCTATTTCTTTCTTACCTCTCACATCTTCAGGAAAATACTTCCGCAAGAACTCTCTACGGAAAACAGCCCAAGTTATCTCTTCATTAGCAGTTTCTAATCTCTGCCTCACCTCCATCCACCAATCATCAGCTTCCTCTGCCAGCGTATGGGTACCATACCTGACCTTCTGCGCATCATCACAATCCATGACTCGAAATATCCTTTCAATCTCTTTCAGCCATGCCAGAGCACCATCTGGATTATACTTGCCCTTAAAGACAGGTGGGTTCTCTCTCTGGAACGTAGCCAAATTGCGCGTCCCACCATTAACAGCACCGGGTATATTACCCATCGCCCCGGCTATAGCCTGCAAGGCAGCAGCAAGTGCAGCATCGTCCCGTCTGGCCATTCTAGCACTGCAACAGAAAACAAAATTCAGAAACGAGTAACAAACTCAATGTTACTCAACACGACGACTCGACTACCGGCCGGACAGACCGAACTGCTCTGATGCCACTAATGTAACACCCCTTTTCTAATAACTTTATTTTTAAATAAAATCAGAGTCTCTTTTTTTTTTTTTTTGAAAACAATTCAAGCGAGTGCTACATTTACTTCATAAATAACAAGATACATAACACCATGAGAAAAATGTTTAGTTCGCATCAACTAAAACCAATCACCATCAGCAGCGGAATAAATATGAGTTCTAAAACTTAAAACCAATACATCACCAATCAAATCTAACAGTTTAGGAAAAATAATGCATAAACATAGGATACCCCCCCCCCTGGTGCTACGTATCAGAGAGTGACACTTCCTAACAGACGAAGGCATGAAGGAATCCTTCACTCGATATTACCTGCACGTTGCCGAGATAAGAAGCAACATAAAGGCAGTAGGGTGAGTCTCTTTTCATAATTAATAACATATGAGAATTAAGCAATGCATAGGAAAAAGGAAACCAGGCACACCAATTCACAACACTGGGGACAATCAAATCAGCATTCTCATTCCAATCAGCACTATACAATATATGATTATGCATGTAATGCAACCCAAACTCCACGGGTACATGCATGTCGGATCCGTCACCAAATACAAATAGGCCGTAGCCTCTGCTCACCAAATAAAATTAGGCCGTAGCCTCTGCTCACCAATAATGCACATGCTTCATGAGGTGTTATGGAGAATGCATCACAACACACCACCAATCAATCAATGCACATTTTAAATTCTAGTCTCACCATAGTGCATTAATTAACTCACCAAATCAAAATTAGGCCGAAGCCTCTGCTCACCAATCTCACCTCATCATCACTCACCAATTCAGCTCACCACTCACAACAACACCAATTCAAATAGACCAACTCAGGACATTGACACGACATAGGAAAAAAATGGAGGAAAACAGTCATTTAGACACTTGAACACCATCAGCCAGAAACACCAGTAAAAATAATTTATTTTTGCATAAAATTGAGACTATTGGATAGGCACTGAAATTAGCTTCAAAACGCATTTTGAACCGTTGAATTTGGATAACCGAGTCAAAAGTTACATTAAAAACAATTTAGGAAAAATGTTAGACATCCTGGAAACTGGCGCATGGGCGCTGGGCGCCCAGGGGCAACACAGCGCTTGGCGCATGGGCGCTTGGCGCCCAGGAGAAGCAACACGCACAGGCGCATGGGCGCTGGCGCCCAGGAACAGCACGCGCAACAGCGCACAGGCGCTAGGCGCCCAGGGGAACAACACGCGCACAGCGCACAGGCGCTGGGCGCTAGGCGCCCAGGAAGGCAACACGCGCATAGGCGCTGGCGCCCAGAAGCAACAACGCGCACAGGCGCGCCCAGGGAACAGCAGCAACATGGCGCCCAAGCACTAGGCGCCTAAGACCAACTTGCAACAGAACTCATTTTTCTTCGAAATTTATTTTACACGGGCCAAATTCTCAGGACATGAAAACTCAATAAAAATTTTGTCAAAAGCTGAACATTATTTTTTGGCGCCCATGCACTAGGCACCTAGTGAAAATACGCAACTCAACTCCTTTCTTGACCAAAATCAGTTTTCATGAGCCATTTTACATGAGTATAAAAACCTGAAAACAATTTTCACAAAACTATCACCAGAACTTTGGGGCCCTTGGCGCCCATGGCTCAAGCAACGAGTGCCAAAACTGGCAGCACAGGAACACAGGATGGCAACACAGGCAACAGGGACAGCAACACAGAATGGCAACACAGTGACACAGAATTTTTGGAAAACTGGCGCAGCACACTGCTGGGCGCCTGGCGCCCATGACTAGGCGCAACACTGAAAATTTCAGCAACATGCTTATGGCGCCCAAGGCGCCTAGGGGCTCCTAAACAGAATTTTTCTCACTTTCATTCACCAAACTAAATTCATCAAAACGCCCAATTATATATATATTTCTAACATGTCACCATGATTCTCAATTTCACTACATAATCACCAAATAATCATATACTCAAACATATGGTCTACAATTCGCATTTTACCACAATTCAATCATCAATCATAAAATTCTCAACATAATAATTCAACAACAATATCACAATATTATAATTCCTCAACAACAACACAATTTAATCATGGAACTAACCTAGGACCCTAACCCTAAGCAATTCATAATTCGCATACTCATTAAGAACAAAAAGAGGACCCCCTAACCTTATGGAAGTCGAATTTGCTAGCCAAGCTCCAAGTGAAGAATGCGAACCACCAATGATCCTCCTCCTCTTCTCTATGAGCTTCGCCCCTTTCTTCTTCTCCTCTTCGCAACTCTCTTCTCACTCCCTCTTACGTTTCTTTTTCTTTCTTTTCTCACTTGGGTGAATTGCCACTAACTCCCTAGACCCCAATGAATTCGACTCCTATGCCAAAGAAATGGGTCACGGGCCTAATTGTGGATCACGGGCCCTTGCTCGCACCACTTAAATAGTGACAACACCCCCTAATAAAAATAAAATAAAATAATTAAACTCGAATTATTTAATTAAATTAAATAAATATTGTAAGCCTTAAATAATTTAATTAAATAAATAATTAAATTATTTTGGGGCGTTACAGACTTCAAGGCACGTCCAACACCGGTCACCGGAGTGACTCTCAAAAATACATGCTCACCCGCCTGAAATTCCAAATCTTTCCTCCGCTTGTCATGATAACTCTTCTGTCGACTCTGCGACTCCTTCATCTTCTCACGAATCAACTTCACCTTCTCAGTTGTCTCTCGAACAATCTCCGGTCCCAGCACCACACTCTCTCCGGACTCATACCAACACAGCGGGGTTCTACACTTCCGACCATATAATGCTTCAAAAGGTGCCATCCCAATACTAGAATGGCAGCTGTTGTTATACGTGAACTCTATCAGTGGAAGGTAGGAATCCCACGAACCTCCTTGTTCCAAGACACAAGCCCTCAACAAATCTTCTAATGACTGAATTGTCCTTTCTGACTGACCATCTGTCTGAGGATGATATGCCGAATTCAACCTCAACTTAGACCCCAACTTTTCTTGCAAACTCTTCCAAAAATCTGAAGTGAACCTCGGATCTCTATCCGAAACAATACTCTTAGGAACTACATGAAGCTTCACAATCTCCCGGATATAAATCTCGGCCAACTTCGACACCGGATACGTGATGCTGATAGGAACAAAATGAGACGATTTCGTTAACCTGTCAACAATCACCCAAATTGCATCATACCCTTTCGCAGTATTAGGCAATCCCATTACAAAATCCATTGAGATGCCATCCCATTTCCACTCTGGAATTTCCAACGGTTGCATCAACCCAGCAGGCTTCTGATGCTCGACCTTTGATTTCTGGCAAGTCAAACATGCATAAACGAACTGCGCCACATCTTGCTTCGTACCGGGCCACCAAAACAACTTCTTCAGGTCTTGATACATCTTTGTAGCTCCCGGATGAATACTCAACTTACTTCTGTGACTCTCTTCAAGAATTGCTTTCTTCATCTCCGCGTCATCAGGAACACAGATCCTACCACGGAACCTCAACACATCTTGGGAATCCAATCTGAAATCCTCATTCTTCGATTGATCACTCTCAACCATCAAGTCTACCAGCTTAACATCTGATTTCTGGGCTTCTCTGATGCTATTCAGAAACTCATTACCAATCTTCAACATTCCTAACTTAACGCTCTGAGGTGTCATTTCACAAACCAGACTCATATCTCTGAACTCCTCAATCAGCTCTAACTCCTTAACCATCATTGCCGACATATGCAAAGTCTTCCGGCTCAAAGCATCAGCCACGACATTAGCTTTGCCTGGATGATAGTTCAAACCGAAATCATAGTCCTTCAACAACTCTAACCATCGACGCTGCCTCATATTCAACTCCTTCTGGTCAAACAAATATTTCAAACTCTTATGATCACTGAACACTTCAAATCTGGAACCATACAGATAGTGCCTCCAAATCTTCAACACAAAGACTACTGCAGCCAACTCCAAATCATGTGTGGGATAATTCTTATCATGAACCCTTAACTGCCTCGACGCATACACGATAACCTTCCCATCTTGCATAAGCACACCACCTAAACCCATTTTTGACGCATCACAATACACCACAAACGACCCTTCCGGATTGGGCAACGTCAAGACAGGAGACGTTGTCAATCTCTTCTTCAATTCCACGAAACTTTCTTCACATCGGGCGTCCCAAACAAAAGCCTTTCATTTGCAGGTTAACTGAGTTAACGGAAGTGCTAACTTAGAAAAACCTTCAATGAACCTTCTATAATAGCCGGCCAGCCCCAAAAAGCTTCTAATTTCAGTTGCCGACTTCGGAGCCTCCCAATTCAACACTGCTTCTACTTTCGACGGATCCACTGCAATACCATTACCAGAAATGACATGACCGAGAAAACTCACTTCCTTCAACCAGAATTCACACTTTGACAACTCCGCATACAGCTTCTTTTCCTTCAATACTTCTAATACGAACCTCAAATGCTCTACATGATCTTCCTCCGATTTAGAGTAAACCAGAATGTCGTCAATGAACACCACCACAAACCGATCCAAGTAAGCATGAAATATACGATTCATATATTCCATAAATACTCCTGGTGCGTTGGTAACACCGAACGGCATCACCGAATACTCATAATGACCATAACGGGTTCTGAAGGTCGTCTTCTGAATATCTTCGTCCTTCACCTTGATATGATGATAACCTGATCTCAAATCAATCTTGCTGAACACTCGAGCACCCACCAACTGATCCATCAAATCGTCTATCCTCGGAAGTGGATACCTGTTCTTAATTGTCACCTTATTCAACTGCCGATAGTCCACACAGAGTCTCATACTACCATCCTTCTCCTTTACTAACAATACAAGAGCTCCCCACGGCGATACACTTGGCCTCACAAACTTCTTCTCGAGCTGATCCTCAAGTTGCTTCTTCAACTCAGATAATTCAGACGCGGACATCCTGTACGGTGCCATAGAAACAGGTTTGGTACCAGGTACAAGATCAATAGAGAACTCAACTTCTCTCTCTGGCGGCACACTTGGAATCTCATCAGGGAAAACATCAGGGAATTCGCGCACCACCTGCAACTCTTCAATGATAGCTTGATTCTCAACAGACAGCGATGCCATCAGCGAGAATAACTGAACTCCTTCCTTCATCAACTTCCGCAACTGACTAGCGGATAACAGCCCAGACTCCTTCTCTTCAAAACTCACCGACTTGCTACGACAATTAATATGAACATGGTTATGCTCTAACCAGTTCATTCCCAAGATTACATCCAATCCGCTCAACGGCAAGCAAACAAAATCCATAACAAAGTCTCTGTCGAAGATCGACAAGGGACACTGAGAACACACTAGAGAGGTAGTTATCGACCCCTTAGCTGGAGTGTCGACAACCATCTCTCCATTCATAGCAGACAATACAAGACCCAACTTCTTACAACAATCAGCAGCAATAAAGCAATGAGTAGCACCAGTATCAACAATAGACTTTAAAGGAGTACCATTAATGAAGCACGTACCTCTAATGAGTCCATCATCTTCAGTGGGCTCTTCACCTGCTAAAGCGAACACTTTTCCACTGGACCTTTCCTTCTTCGGCTTCGGACACTGTGTACTGATATGCCCTCCTTCACCACAGTTGTAGCAGACCACTCCCTTGCTCTCACATTCGGCCACCACATGGCCGTCCTTCCCGCACTTGAAACACCTCTTCACGTCGCTTCTGCACATGACACTCTTGTGGCCAGGCTTGCCACACTTAAAACACACAATGCCAGCAGGGGCATCTCCCCCACTAGTCCTCTTGTCAGCACCAGCTCTCTGCTTACCCTTGCCCACAGGGACCTCATACGGCTTACTACGACCTTGAAACTTGCTCCTCTTATCGTTCACAATCTTGTAGTGAGCATTACTATCCTCCTCAAAAATTCTGCAACTATCAATCAAGTCAGCAAAGACACGGATCTTCTGATATCCGATTGCTTTCTTGATCTCGGGCCTCAAATCATTCTCGAACTTGATACACTTGGAAAACTCAGCAGTAGCCTCACTATAGTGCGGATAAAACTTTACCAATTCCACAAACTTTGCAGCATACTCGGTCACAGACATATTCCCTTGTTTCAGCTCTAGGAACTCGATCTCTTTCTTGCCTCGGACATCTTCCGGATAATACTTCCTCATGAACTCTCTGCGGAACACAACCCAAGTGATCTCTTCATCTGCAGTCTCCAACCTCTGCCTAGCCTCTAACCACCAGTCATCAGCTTCCTCAGCTAGCATATGCGTACCATAGCGAACCTTCTGTGCTGGAGTACAATCCATCACTCGAAAAATCCTCTCCATTTCTTTCAACCAAGCTAAAGCACCTTCGGGATCATACCTGCCCTTGAACGTGGGGGGATTCTCTCTCTGAAATGTCGCCAGACTGCGAGTCCCAGCATTCTCACCGACATTCTGTTGATTCTCCACAGCCTGCGCCATAGCAGCTAGAGCAGCAGCAATTGCAGCATCGTTCCTCCCAGCCATTTCAACTCACTTGGCCGGACAATTGACAACACACCATTGTCAATTGACACTATGACTGGACAACTTGGTCGGACAGACCGAACTTTTGCTCTGATACCACTAATGTAACACCCCTTTTCTACCCGGTAATTATTTAATAAAATCAGAGTTACAAAAAAATTTTCATTATTCCATACTTCGAAAAGAGATGTCACACATTCATCGATAACCAAAACGTCTCATACGATATATAATACTTTGTCAAAAATTCATCACCACGCAGCGGAATAAAAATAAGTTTCAAAACATAAAATCATAACGTCCTGAATGGACCCCAAACAAATAAAATGCAACAGCCAAAGTCTACCGTTTATCCCCCCTTGAGTGTTACATATCAAAGCAAAGGACACCGACTCAGACTAGCGAAGGTAGCTAAGCCTTCACTCGTGATCACCTGCACGTTACCGCATAGGGGTAACATTCAAACAGAAGGGGTGAGATATCTTCAATATAATAACGTAAATGATAGGAAATATGCTAGAATATGACAACTATATATACCACTCCACTACACACATCGAATTATAAACACACGTCAAATTGTAAACACCACAATCAGTCACCAAATGTCATGATAATGCATGAATGCAACCCACACCAATAGGCATATGCATGTGGTACCAAATCACCGAAAGTTTTGCCTGTAAATAGAGGCGTCACCAAAATTGAGAGCTTTCACACCCGGCTCACCAATCTAGAAAAATTGAGCTTTCACACCCGGCTCACTAGTTTTAGAAAAATTGAGCTTTCACACCCAGCTCCAAGACCAAAGGCCTTCACCGAAATAAATGCGTATGCTGTATGCGACACCATGAATGCACACAGACAATCATCATAAATTAGTCACAATGTGACACACCAAAAACCAATCACCGAATAACACCAATTGGGCTTCCACACCTAGACCAACGACACTGAAACACCAAACCACAGAACATCAAGATTCGGAGCCTTTACACCTAGCCCCGACAACACCAAGGTTTGAGCCTTCACTTGAGCCTTCACACCTAGCTCAAACAGCACCAAGACACCAAGATGACAACAATTTCCAAAACATTTGAGACGCGATGATTTTTCCCAACACCGGAGACAACGACAATTTTCCAAAATATTTGGGACGAGGACAATTTTCTTTTTAAAACAGCAACATTTGACGGCTAAGCCAACGGCTAACAATTTCCAGAAAAATATATCACTTTGCCTAAAATTAGAATATTCAGCTAGGCCTCTGAATAAGCTTTCCAAAACATTTTGAAACGTCTCAATCGGACTCCCGAGTCAAAAGATATGTCGAAAACAAAACAGGGGCAAAACTGAGACACATCCTGAAAATGGCGCCCAGGAGCAGGGCGCCTAGCAGGCAACACGCAGGAACTGGCCAACAAACAAACTGGCGCCCGTGGCGCCCAGGCAGGCGCCCAGCAGGCAACACTGCAGGAAATGGCGCCCTTGGCGCCCAGACAGCCCAGAACAGCACAAAAACGCAACATGGCACAGGATATGGCGCCCTTGGCGCCCAGGCAACTCAGAACACGGCACAGCAACGCAACACAACACGGAACACACACCAGACACGGAGCCCAACAGTAGGGCGCCTAAAACAGCAACACAGCAGGAAAAACGCAACACACGGGATGTGGCGCCCAGGCACAGGGCGCCGTTTCCTATAGCACAGGCACCGAACGCAACACGACCAAACATGGCACCCAGGCACAGGGGGCCGTTTTCTGCAACAGGAACAGCAACAACATTTGGCGCCCATGGCGCCCTAGGGACCCAAAATTTCAAAATTTCACCATGTTAAATCACAAATTCGATTTAGTCACCAATTTAGTTCACCAATTCTTAAACCCCAATGTCAATTATCATGAATTGTCAATCACAACACCAAACAACATTTATTCAAACACTTATCATGCAATTCGTGATAACAACAATGAACACCAATTTTTAGAGTTACCACAATCACCAACAAGCCAATATTTCAATCAACATAGTCATGATCCAACTATCATCAAAACAACATCAAAACCAAACAAGAGGCATTATAGGACCTATTCCCACATAACCCCATCATAAAACCCTATTATAAGGAAGAACTCCACCCTTACCTTATAGTAGGAGAGCACTAACCCTCTTGATCAAGTCACCAACAATAACCTCAGCAACACAACTTCTTTCTTCTCCTTGAACTCGCGAAATCCTCCTCTCCTTCTCTCTTGGATGTGCGCCAAATCCTCTTCTCCTCTCCTCTCCTCTATTCGCGACTCCTCTCTCTCTCTCTTTTCTCAAGTAAAATCGCAAAATGAGCCAAAACCCTAGCCTAGGCACTTCACCTATGCGCCTAGCTAGTGGGCTTTTGGATCACGGGCTTTCCTCCAGCTTAAGCCCGATCACTAACACTATCTCCTAATATCCAATTATACACCTCTTAATCAAATGCTAATATAATTGCACCAACTGAAATAAATAAATGAATAAATGGATACCTAAATATTTAATTAAATAATTTAATTAAATATTTGGGCGTTACAACTGTAAACACTACTTCTGCTACACATTCACACACTCACTCTACTAGCACTAGTTCTGCACTTAGTAGATACAATCTTTGGGACTATCGATTAGGTCATGCACATGTGAATGTTGTATATTCAGTACTCAAATTGTACAAGTTTTCTTTACCTAATAAAGCTGATATTTCAATTTGCAAATCATGCTGCATTGGTAAATCACATAGGATTCATGCCCCTGCATCTTCAACTGAGTATTCTAAACCTTTTGAACTCATTCATTCTGATCTTTGGGGACCCTCCCCTGCACCATCTATTACTGGATACAGACATTACATTACCTTTGTGGATACTTTTACTAAATTCACTTGGATATACTTCCTTAAAGCTAAGTCTGATGCTCTATTATCTTTCACTAAGTTTTTTGCTCTAGTAAACACACAATTTAACACTACAATCAAGGCTGTAAAAACTGATTTTGGTGGGGAATTTAGACCTTTCACAGCTTTACTAACCACCAAAGGAATTCTCCATAGACTCACATGTCCACACACCTCACACCAAAATGGCACTGTAGAGCGCAAACATAGGCAAATAGTTGAAATGGGACTCACTATACTCAACCATGCCTCCCTTCCTACCTCATTTTGGGATCATGCTTTCACTACATCCACTCATCTCATCAATAGACTTCCAACCTCTAGTCATTCCACCTATATTTCTCCCTATGAAGCCTTATACAACAAACCACCCAACTATACTTTACTTAAAGTGTTTGGCTGCACATGTTACCCTCTGTTACGACCTTACAACAAACACAAACAAGAGAACCGAAGCACTGAGTGTATCAATCTAGGTATCTCTCCACAACACAAAGGTTACAAATGTCTAAGTGCTGATGGTAGGATCTATATTAGTAAAGATGTCCTCTTTGATGAAACAAAATTCCCTTATCCTACTCTGTTCCCACCCCACACTCACTCTGCATCCAATCCAACAGAATTATCCACTGATACACCTGATACTGTGATCCTGCCTGTCCCTTCCCCACCCACTACACCATCTGATAATACCTCTGCATCTGCTCCAGAAACCTCTACACCCACCAACCCTACTGCCTCTTCCACTTCTACTGTACCACCACATAGAGCTGTCAATGGGTCGGGTCGGCCCGATATTTTGATGGGCTGCAAAATTTACGGCCCGAGCCCGCTCACCACCAGCCCATGGGCCAACGGGCCAGCCCAATGGGCCAACCCAACGGGCCACAAATCATTGACTTTTTAGAATTTTGACAAAAATAGTTTTAATGTCTCGTTAAAATATGGAGCTGATACAATTTATGACTTCCACGGTGTAGTTTACAATTTCGCAGTACTTTAGTGTTTGCTAACTTTAATTAACCTTTTTCCTTTATTTCATTGGACATGACAGGTACAATACAAACAGAGAAATATTAGAGATTTACACAAAATTGCTTCATTTTCTTAAAAAAATTGCTCTATTTTCTTTACTTTTTTATTAGAGATTTACACAAACGGATGAATATTAGAGATTTACACAAAATTTATTTACTTTTTTATTTTTTTTTACTTAAAAAAATTGCTCCATTTTTTATTGGACCATATTTTAAAATTTTAAAACTAAAACAAAAGAGTAACGGGCCAGCCCGAAGCCCATCAGGCCGACCCGGCCCAATACTATCATCTGGCCCATCGGGCCGGGCCAAAAAAGATACCGTTGATTTTGGGCTACTAATTTTAGAGCCCAGGCCCAACCAAAAAATCGGGCCATTGGGCCTGCCCAGTGGGCCGGGCCCAAATTGACAGCTCTACCACCACATAACACAGAATCTCAACCACCAGCACCAACCAGTTCCCCCCCCCCCCAACATAGTACAGAAACTGAACACACCTCAGCTCTCCCAACTCCTACAAACACCACACCACCTACCTCCACCTCACACCACCCTATGCTCACAAGATTTAAAACTGGGAAGCTCAAACCTAAGGTCTTGTTAACTATCTCTGAACCAACTTCTGTCAAAAGTGCTTTAGTGATCCTGTGTGGCATAAAACTATATGCAGGAAGAATATGACACCCTCCTCCAAAATGAAACTTGGACTCTTACACCCCTACCACCACAAAGAAAAGCCATTGGTTGTAAATGGGTGTTTCGAGTGAAACAAAACCCAGATGGCAGCCTTCACAAGTGCAAAGCACGTCTAGTAGCCAAAGCTTTCCATCAAATACATGGCAAAGACTACAAGGAAACTTTCTCCCCAGTTGTTAAGCCTGCCACAATCCGCATTATCTTCACCCTAGCCCTTACAAAAAAATGGACCATGCACAAATAGACATTAATAATGCTTTCATAAATGGCCATTTGACTGAAGAAATTTACATGAAACAACCACCTGGCTTTCACTCTTCTGACAAAACTCTAGTTTGCAAACTCCAAAGAACCCTATATGGACTTAAGCAGGCTCCCCGAGCCTGGTATGAAAAGCTTAGGTCTGTTTTTCTAAGTTTTGGTTTTCACTCTAGCAAATGTGATGCAAGTCTGTTTGTCTATACTAGGCAAGGTGTTACACTTTATGCTCTTGTGTATGTAGATGATATAATCATCACTGGTACATCCAACACCTTAATTTCTGACCTGATATCTAAGTTGAACCACACATTTGCCTTAAAAGAATTAGGCAAGCCAGATTACTTTCTTGGTCTAGAAGTAAAGACACTACCTAATGGCTCTTTACTTATGACTCAAACCAAATATATACTAGATCTCCTCAAAAAGGTGAATATGAGTGATTGCAATGGTGTGTCTACACCTATGCTTGCACACCAAAAATTAAGCAAACATGGTGCTGATATCTTACAGGATCCACATCTCTACAGATCAACAGTGGGTGCCCTACAGTATATTACTTTAACTAGACCTGAAATAGCTTTTAGTGTGAATAAACTCTGCCAATTCTTATCTTCACCTCTAGAATCACACTGGTTTGCTGTCAAGAGACTACTGAGATATCTCAGTGGCACTCTGCACTTTGGCCTTCATTTACAGCCTGCTATGCCTGATACAAAATACTCTCTCCGAGTCTACTGTGACAGTGACTGGGGGAGTGACATTGATGACAGAAGATCTACTACAGGTATTTGTGTCTTTTTGGGGCCCAATCTAATCTCTTGGAGTGCAAAAAAGCAATCCTTAGTGGCCAGATCCAGTGCTGAATCTGAATACAGAGGCATGGCACAGGGCACTGCTGAACTTCTATGGATACAATCACTGCTCACTGAATTACAGGTACCTCACCAGCTTCCTACTCTGTTGTGTGATAACCTCTCAGCAGTTATGCTTGCTCACAATCCCATTCTCCACTCAAGAACAAAACATATAGAGATGGATCTTCACTTTGTAAGAGAGAAAGTTGCTGCCAAAACTCTGCACATTAAGCATGTTCCAGCTACAGCTCAAGTTGCTGATATTTTAACTAAGGCACTTGGAACTTCTGCATTCCTCACTCTCAGAAACAAGCTCAAAGTGCAATCCCTCCTTGAGCTTGACGGGCCGGGGGAGTATTAGAGAGAGTCAAAGATTCAACAAGTGGCAAGTCAAATACAACTCACTAGACACCTCAGCTCAAGTGGCAACCAGTCTTTTAGGTTAAGAGTAAATTGGGGATCTGTTATTTGTTTGTTAGATTTGTTATATTTCTGTTAACAATAATTGAATCAGTTGCAACTGATTCAATCTCTCATATCTCTGTATATAAACTCTCTTGTATACCTTTGACTATCATCAATGAAATTTACAAGAACTTAGTTCCTTTAGGTGAAGAAAGTAATCCCGATAAGAGAAGCCGAGATGTGCGTGAAAGGGGTAATGAACGGAAAGGAGGAAATAATGACTTTCAGAGGAACTCTACTCCAAAAATAGGACAGGTCCACCCCATTCACAACGTGAGCACCGACTACCCCCAAGCAATCTCACCCCTCTCAGTGAAAAAAGGGAAATCATCTTAAAAGAAATCACGCACACTCGACTCCTCCTAGAGATGTACCCAAACAAAAAGACTTCGGGCTCAACAACAAATAGTTGCCATGTCCTGCAAGCCGGAATTGAGAAACTAGTTCAACAGGGACATCTTAAAAGTACACTCGACGCTCTGACTCGGAAGCCAGTCTCAATAGAACGACAGAGACACGTACATAATCCCCCAAGAAAACAACCGATCAAGATTACGAAGACAAAGACGATTCTGACAAAGTATGTCATACACCACACGCCATAAAATAAAAAATAAATTGAGGTATTATTGGAACGATACCAAACTTTCTGGATATACTGTGTTATGATAGAAGTTTCTACAAAAAATAAGTTCAAAATTTGATTTTCGGGTCTATATTTCCTTAGTTTTTTTCTTGAGTTTTTTGGCGCTTAACAAATTCATATTTAATTGATTTCATGTGAAAAAATTTCATTTTTTTTGGAGGATATGTTTATAATGTTCTTAACATAACATGTATGCAAAACATATTCAAAAATTCAAAGGGTATACATAAATTGACATCTTATAGAGACTAAAACCAAAGATGAAAAATATTATGGAGACGAAAAGTCGATGAAAAACTTTATAGAGACTAAAAACAAAATTGTTAAATTTTATATGTGCCAAAATATAATTATCCGTTTATTTTTTTGACAAAAAAACCCTTTATTATAAATGTAACGTTTTAATAAAAAATATAACTCTTTTACATATTTTTCTGATGTAACTTTTACACTTCTTCCTTATTGCTTATTTTTTAACCTTTTTCTTTCTTTCTTTCCGATTTTTATCATTTTTTCCAGCACTTGTAATAATATTTTTTTGGCTAAATTATAGTTTTGGTCCCCCTATTTTCAAAAATTCAGATATTTGGTCCCCCTATTTTAAAACTTGGACATTTGGTCCCCCTATTTTAAAAAATCAAAAACATTTAGTCCCAAGAGGAATTTTCAGTTTTTTATGGCTAATAATCAAAGACATTTGGTCCCTCAATTTTAAAAAATCAAAGACATTTGGTCCCCCAATTTTAAAAAATCAAAGACATTTGGTCCCTCTTCGGACTAAATGTATTTGATTTTTTAAAATTGGGGGACCAAATGTCTGAGTTTTAAAATAGGGGGACCAAATGTCTGAATTTTTGAAAATAGGGGGACCAAAACTATAATTTAGCCTATTTTTTTTTTAAAAAAAATAATGTTTTTTCTATCAATTTCTCATCTCTTTTTGTGACAAGATCTACTTCTCATCTTAAATATTTAAAGAACCGAAGGTTTAAATATTTGAATTAGGAGTAATTACACGGTCCTAAATTTTATTTAGTGTTAAATATGTTTTGGTGATTAAAAAGTTTGTGAATTTTATTTTTAGTTCTCCTTAAAAATTCGATTCAACTTTAGATATATATTTTTCTCTTCCAATAATTTTAGTCTATGAGGTGCAACCATTCAAGGACAATAGTATTCACCCTTCTTCTTTGTTTTCTGCAGGTACGATTTTATGTGGAGGGTCAATTTCTAGCGGTGACATCGCTCAGTGCAATAATAGATTTTGCACTACAAGAATGAGCAGATTTACCTACCACATATTTCCGAGGGATTATTTTTGGTCGCTAATGCGTTCGTTTCCGACGGAATATCCATCGCTACGTGTTTAGTGCATTTCCCGCTTATATTTCCGAGGGAATTTAAATCCCTCGCTAGTTTTCGAGGGAAATTTCGGTCGGAAGTGAATCATTATCCGTCGGAAACTGTTTTTCCCTTAAAACTAAAACTCGTATCATCCACTTCAGTTACGCATTTCTTCTTCTCTATTCCCCTATTCGCTACCACCGCATCCATTCCTCTCTATTCGCTACCACCACTACCGGCCACCACCGCTCTCACCTTCGCATTGCCGACCACCATCGCTCTCACTGTCGCACAACAACGCTTCTTCTCCTCCTCCCGTCGCACAGCAACACTTCTTATCCTCCTCCCGTCACACAACAACGCAACAACCACAAGACCCAGCGCTCCTTCTCCTCCTCCTCCTCCTCCTCCTCCTCCTCCTCCTCCTCCTCCTCCTCCTCTTCTATGGTAAGTATTCTATTCTACTTCTTCTCTATTATCTCCTAATCAGAACCCTAATTTTTGATTTACTAAAAACCCTAATCTCAATCTTCCTAATTTTACAGCTTCAATCTGAACCCTAAGCCCCAATACGTAAGAAAACCTTCTTTTCTGGACTCTCTCCACCGCGTGAAGGTAATGCCCTTCTTCTAACTCTGTTCTGTGTATTTCCTTTTTTTATAAGCTTCTGTGAAATTACTGGATGTGAAATTATTGTTGTTGTTTGAATTTGAGTGAAGAGATACCAAGAAAAGGAAAGTGGTGTTATTACTGGATGTGAAATTATTGTTGTTGTTTGAATTTGAGTGTCAAATTGATCGAGTCATAAGAGCTGTTTCATCTCATTTATTTTAAATTTCAGTCAATAATTTGTTGCTGAGTTGTAGGAAATTGATTTAGCTAATTAGTTTAAATTTCAAATGAAAATAACAACTCTACAACCCCTATACATTTGTACTGTGATTTCTGAATAATTAATCAAGTTGAATTCATTCTCTGTAGCTACATCAGGAAGTAAAAAAACATGCATTTCTCTTTTGCAAATTTGCCATTTGCTGAATACTTCTGTTATATCTGGTAGGTGCCAGCTGCACAAATACCACATATTGGAAACATTTTATACTCCTAGTTGGTAATTAGGAAAATGACTTACTAGTTAGAAAATTAATGTTATCTATGACTATAATCCTTAAGTGCATGGTAAAATTAATATGCTCACAAAATTGAGAAATATTGTAATGATCCAAGAAGAATCAAGTAAAGCCCAAAGGATAAAGGAAACTAAAACTACTATTAGGAAGATGTGAAGAACCCCCAAAGTTTAAAAATATTAAAACACTTAACCTGTAAGTCAGAAAAAACTATGGAAAAATGTAAAATCTTAGATGGCTCTTATCAGAAGCGATGCATCCATGAGTTTTCTATGTCCCTGTGTCATCCATGAGTTTCCTATGTCCATGAGTTTCCTATGTAGCATAAACTTTTAAGAGTTGAAAAGTCAATTTAGTAAGAACAAGACTTACTTTTCAGGTTGTAAAATAGTTCCAGATGCGAGACAATCAGTAAGCCAATCAACTTTTAGTATCGAGACACCAACAGCACAACCATACAAGAATTTGGTGGTTTGCACCTGAAAGAAACAACGGAAACCTTTATATTTCAGTTAACAATGCAACCCTTATATGTCAGAAACATAATTACTAGTTCTGCCAATTTGTCGGTTGGTTATTAAAAAAAACTTTGACCATTGCATAAAATCTTGAATTTTACAAGTGTTTCATAGACATTGAAGCTATGTACAGCTGTGATTTATGTTAAACCCTCACCACCTAGAAGTCATAATTAATACATCAGTGCAACTAGTGCTTACTGCTTAGTTTGACTGCAGCAAAGTGTGTACTCCGGTTTTCATTCATGAAAAGCATGCAATTGCTAAAGTCATAAACACCATTCTTTGACCTAGTTTAACAGTTGCAGCAGAAGAATTTAGATCAAATGTTTCTTTTGATGATTAATGTGATTAATGTGTTCTAGTACCCAGCGTAACTTCATTAACCACATAATTGAACTACATTAACCATTGATTTTTTTGTCGATTTTTTGTGTACAAATAGCGAGATCGTTCATAAAAGGCATCCATATAGGGATGCTGAACCAAAAAAAGGAACGAAAGTTTAAAAAAACAAATTAACTAAATGACATTTTATATTGGAACGTGGTCAATCTCTCAAAGGAAGCATCACTATGAACAGCCATGAACACTCAAGTAACTCTGAGGTGTTTCCTTTTGAAATGAGTTCTCCATTCTCTTGTTTCTAGTTCCTCTTGTCTTTGGTCAACATTCAATTTGTCCTATTTTTTATTAGTAATAGTATATGTTCACTCAAATAGCAACATTGTCCTGTCCCCCTTCAACATTGTCCTGTCTCCTTGATTTTGATTATGGGGTGTGTACATTCTTATCATGGAGCAAAAACTGAAGCACTTGTGTTGTCTTGAAGTCATACATCACACAACACTTGAGAAATTTATCTAATGGTCCTCGTTCAAGTGTCAAAGAGTATCACACATTTTTTGTGAATGGCTACAAGTTTCATACCCACTCATGGACGGAAGGCAAAGCAACTATTAACAGCGGAGTTTATGTAAAAGGGGTCAATGAAGGAGGTGAAGATGATTTTTACGGTGTGATTCAACACATTTATGAGCTAGAGTACAATGCTTTAGACTACACTAAAACTGTAGTGCTATTTTATTGTAACTGGTTTGATCCGTCGGCTAGAGGCACTAAAATGGATCCAAAGTATAATAGAGTGGACATATGAATGGACTGAAGATATCCAGCGTTTGATCCGTTTATAATGGCACAGAATGTGAGACAAGTGTACTATGTTCCTTATCCATCAACTCGAAGGGACAAGCGAGGTTGGTGTGTCGCAATCAAGACAAAGCCAAGGGGTCGCACTATTTTACCAATGACTAATTTTAACTTGTGTATTTAATAGGAGGAGTTCCACCGACGATTGTCTCAGTTAAATATACCAGTCGATCCCGCTGAGCTGGAGAAGTTGAAGGAGATGTTGTGGAAAGATACTGTTGGAGGCCCCTATAAGAGTCGCCTGTACGGGACAGGAGACATGTATACCAATTTGTTAGACTCTGGAGCTTTGACGAGCGCGGGTCTTTCCCCCGAGCACCTTAGGATTATCCGGGCATTGACAACGCATGTTGCACAATATCAGGAGCATGCTGCACGACAAGAGCAGCAGCTTGCACGACAACAGCAGCTACTTGACCATGTATATAATCATGCCGGAATTCCAGTACCTCCACCTGAGTCGCAGCCGCCCGAGCAGAACCACCCCCCCGGCCCAGCATGGCCAGTCTGCCCAACAGGACCTGGACCAGGAACTGGATGATGGAGGTGGTGATTACATAGACCATGCTTATGAGAAGGGTTATTGATGGCATCTAGGTAATTTGTCGTTGTTTGTCACTTGTTGAATTAGTTTTAAATGGTCTCGCTTTTGGACTTAGTTTATGTGATTTTTAGTTACATTGGTTTGGAAATATAAGTTAGTATATGTGATATTTAGTTATATTGGTTTGGAATTATAAGCTAGTTGAAATTATTTGGTTTGGATTGAATTTCTAGTGAATTGGTAGGCTGAGTCTGAATTAAATTGGCAGGGAAGTTGTATTGCAAATAGAATTGGTATGTATGTAACCGAATGATTTATAGTTTGTGATTTTTAGTTACATTGGTTTAGAAATATAAGTTAGTATATGTGATATTTAGTTATATTGGTTTGGAATTATAAGCTAGTTGAAATTATTTGGTTTGGATTGAATTTCTATTGAATTGGTAGGCTGAGTCTGAATTAAATTGGCAGGGAAGTTGTATTGCAAATAGAATTGGTATGTATGTAACCGAATGATTTATAGTTTGTGATTTTTAGTTACATTGGTTTAGAAATATAAGTTAGTATATGTGATATTTAGTTATATTGGTTTGGAATTATAACCTACTTGAAATTATTTGGTTTGGATTGAGTTTCTATTGAATTGGTAGGCTGAGTCTGAATTAAATTGGCAGGGAAGTTGTATTACAAATAGAATTGGTATGTATGTAACCGAATGATTTATAGTTTGTGATTTTTAGTTACATTGGTTTGGAAATATAAGTTAGTAAATGTGATTTTTAGTTATATTGGTTTGGATTGAATTTCTATTGAATTGGATTGGATTGAATTTCTATTGAATTGTATATGTCATTGTTAGTTATCTCATATATTAGTTTGTATATTGTTTATTTGATTTGTAGTGTATATTGTTTAAAATTGATTGTTAACGATGTTGGTTGTGAATTTTGCAGACTGATCTGCGTTTCCAGAACCATGCTGTGCTTGCTTTGCAAGAAGCTGCTGAGGCATACCTTGTTGAGCTCTTTGAGGACACTAACTCGTGTGTCATCCTTGGTGGCTGCGGATAGTGTTTTGTTATTCATGTTTCTTTTTATATATAATTTATTAGCGGAATTGTTTATTGGCTCTCAAGTAAATTAACTAGTATTATGCCAAGCAAATTTACTGACACTGTTGAATCTAATCTAATCGATTATGCTAATTTGTTTGGATCTAGTCTTATGTGGGTTCTATGCAATTACTTATTGTACCCATTGCATTATCTTAAGTTTAGGATGATACCTCTTTCGATTTCATCGATCTTTGAATTAATTATAGGCTAGTTACATTTGCTGAGTCTGAATTGGCAGGAAAGTCGTATTGCAAAATAGAATGGAGTTTGCATGTAATGGAAGGATTTTGAAAAATTATTTATCAATTCGTACCGACGGAATTTGCTTGGAAATTTGCGAGGGATATTTCCGAGGGATTTGCGAGGGATATTTCCGAGGGATTTGCGACGGGTTTTTGCGACGGAGTTTCCGAGGGATTTGCGACGGAAACGTTTCCGAGGGAATTTTCCGTCGGAAATCATTTGCGAGGACCGCTTTTCCAACGGAATTTTGTTCGTCGGAAAATCCGCCGGAAACGTGAATTAGCGACCGATTTTCTTGCTTTTCTGAGGGATTTTTCCCTCGAAAATCACCGAAATTCTTGTAGTGTTGGGCCCTTCAAAGCAAGTCTGTGGCAAGGAAAGTCTGGGAGAATTCTAAGAGCCTAAGGGTGGAAGGGAAGTTGCATGATGATAAGTATATTGATTTGATTGAAGCTGGCGAAAGAAGAGATGAAGCAGAGTGTAGTAAGAGGGCGAATACTAACAGAACCTCATGAATTTGCTATCTTTAAATATGCGTGGGTGGGGCGATCGAGGTAAACGTCGTCAGTTGGCTTCTTTAATTAACTCCAGGCCGTTTGATTTTGTTTGTATTCAGGAAACGAAGAGGGAGAAAATGGTAGAGGGCGAGATTGGGACTCTATGGGGTAATCGTTCTTTCCGGTGGATTCATCAACCTTCTCGGGGTTCGTCGGGTGGTGTTTTATGTTCTTGGCTAGAGGGTACGTGCACGGTGACGTCGCATTTTTCCGGGGTTGGATTTCTTGGCATTAGCACGGTTACTCGAGATAAAATTGTTCATGTGGTCAATGTATATGCTCCTTGTTCTACAGTAGCGAAAAGAAGAGTTTGGGCTGAATTTTTAGCTGCTAAACAGAGCCTAGGTGATGGAGAGTGGTGTATAGTAGGTGACTTTAATGTTGTATCTTGCGCTTTTGAGAAAAAGGGCAGAAATGGAAGTTCTTGAGATGCAGAGATGGACGATTTCAATAGTTTCATCGTGGACATGGATTTAGTTGATGTGCCAGTGTCGGGAAAAAAGTTCTCATGGTTTTGTTCAGATGGTGTGTCCATGAGTAGACTAGACAGGTTTTTGATCTCAGAGGGGCTTATATCGGATTGGGGGATCACGGGTCAATGGATTGGTAATCGGGACATTTCAGATCATTCGCCTATTTGGCTTCTTAGAGCATCAAAAGATTGGGGTCCAAAGCCGTTTCGCTTATTTAATGCATGGTTGGAACATGACGACTTCTTGCCATTTGTTCAAAAGTGTTGGAGTGATTTTAGCGTCTCGGGGCACAAGGCTTTTTTCATAAAGGAAAAACTGAAACTTCTCAAGGGAAGTCTAAGAGGGTGGAATAAAGAGGTGTTCGGAAAGGTAGACTCGAATATTGATAACTTAGTTCGGGATTTGAATTCCTTAGATGATATTCTTTGGGAAGGGTGGGATAGTGCCGTTGTGGTGAATAGGAAAGAAGTCTCTACCGCTCTTTGGAAAGAAATTCACGTGAAAGAGTCTTTGTTGGCCCAAAAATCAAAAGCTAGGTGGATCAACGAAGGAGATATGAATTCGAAATACTTCCACTCTCTTTTGCGGTATAGAAGAAAAAGATGCAACGTCGTAATTCAAAGGGAGAACGGGGATTTAGTGGAAGATGTAGATGAAGTGAAGTTGTATGTTAAGCAACATTTTGAGAAGTGTTTTGTCAAGCCAAACTATAATCGCCCAACTCTAGGAGGTCTTCACTTCAACCAACTATCGGCGTCCGAGTCGGAATCTTTAATTCAACCTTTCTCCGAGGAAGAAATAAGGATGGGTGTGTGGGATTATGATGGTGACAAGAGCCTAGGTCCGGATGGGTTTAACTTCAATTTGATAAAGCTTTGTTGGAGTTTGTTGAAGGATGATGTGGTGGGCTTTTTTAATGAATTTTTTGTGAATGCTTTCTTCCTAAGGCAATTTCGGCCTCTTTTATTGCATTGGTTCCTAAGAATGACAATCCCCAAGGTTTGGGTGAATTTAGGCCTATTTGTTTGATTGAGTGTTTATACAAAATTTTGGCCAAAATGTTGGCAAATCGTCTCAAGAAAGTGATGCCTAGTATAATTTCCAACCACCAATCAGCTTTCATTGGGGGAGACAAATCCTAGATGGGGTGGCGATTGTCAATGAAGTGGTGGATTATGCTAAGCGGGGTAAGGAATAGTGTTTGTTGTTTAAGGTTGATTTTGAGAAAGCCTACGATTCTATATCTTGGGGTTTTTTAATTTATATGCTTCAAAGAATGGGATTCCCACGTAGATGGATATCTTGGATAAAATCTTGTGTGTGTACTAGCTCTATGTCGGTTCTAGTGAATGGTAGCCCAACGCAAGACTTCAAAGCTTACCGGGGGTTGAGGCAAGGGGATCCGTTGTCGCCATTCCTCTTCCTCATTGTTGCCGAAGGTTTGTCGGGTTTAGTGCGCAAGGCGGTAGACATTGGCTCCTTTCAAGACTTTTATATTAACGATGATGTCCGGTTCTCAATTTTGCAATTCTCGGATGATACCATGTTGTTGGGTAAAGCCACGTGGGACAACCTATGGAGCATTAAGACCTCGTTGAGAGCCTTTGAGCTTGTGTCCGGTTTGAAGGTAAATTTCCACAAGAGCAAGTTGATCGGTATTAACATTCCAGATGGTTTTTTGGAAAGAGCTAGCACCTTCCTATTTTGTAGAACGGAATCAATACCGTTCAAGTTCCTGGGCATTCCGATTGGCGCTAATCCGAGGCGGGAAGCTACTTGGAGTACTGTTCTAGGGGGTATTAGAAAGAGATTAGCGATGTGGAAGGGTCGTTTTCTATCTATTGGTGGTCGGGTTACTCTCATCAACTCCGTTTTGAATAGCATCCATTTATACATGTTCTCCTTTTATAAAGCTCCGAAAGTGGTTATTAAGAAGATGGTTAAAATTCAACGGGACTTTCTTTGGGGAATTAAGGAGGGAGATCATGGAATGTATTGGGTGGCTTGGGATAGAGTTTGCAAGTCAAAAAAAGATGGCGGTCTTGGAATCAAAAATCTTGAGTTATTTAATATAGCTCTTTTATCTAAATGGAAGTGGGGGGCACTGGCGGATAGTAATGCGAGTTGGAGTCGGTTGTTGAGATATAGATATGGGGAATTCGCTTCCTGCTTCATTCATGACTCGGTTGTAGGCAATTCTCGCCGGAATTTTGGCTCTATTTGGTGGAGAGACTTGGTGACTTTGGATGATAACTTAGAGGAACCGAGAAGGTTCACTTGGTGCATTAAAAGAGTGCTGGGTGATGGCGCTTTAATAAACTTTTGGAAGGAACAATGGTTAGGTACCGAGTCTTTGCTCAAAGTCTTTCCCTTTTTGTTTGATGGAGGTGGGCAGCAACTTGTTACAGTGGCAGATTTCGGGTCTTGGCATGGAGATACTTGGAGTTGGAACAAACCGGGGCAGGTTTTTACGGATTCTGTCCGCGCATCAGAAGGTGAGATATTGGACAGTATTTTGCAATCGATAACGCCAACGAGAGGGAAGGAAGACGCATGGATTTGGCCGCAGGATCAGACTAAGAGTTTCACGGTGAATTCAGCATATCAACTACTGGTCCGCGGCAACATTCTTTCAACTGCTTCGGTTCAGCAGCGTCTGTCGGGGGCGTTGTGGACATCGCTTGTTCCTTCGAAGGTTGCGGTCTTTGGATGGCGTCTTTTGCTTGATTCTCTGTCTGTCCGTGACCAATTATCTCACAGAAATGTCCTCCATTCTGAACAGGAGGCTAGCTGCTCGTTGTGCAGTAACTCTCGCGAGACTGCCAGCCACTTGTTCCTCAGCTGCAGCTTTGCTCGTTCCGTATGGCAGCTTGTTGGCAATTGGCTCGGAATTGATTTTGACATGTCCCTGGATATTGTTGACTAGCTTCTTCCTTAGTTGTGGTCGCTTAAGCAAAGGGAAGAAGGCAAAGCATACGAAACACATGTTCTGGTTAACAACATGTTGGAGTGTGTGGCTTGCAAGGAATAGTGCTATTTTTAACAACGAGGAACCAAATGCCGAATCCGTGGCGAACCGCATCAAATGCTTAACTTGGAGTTGGTGTGTTTATAGATTGAAGTTATGCTCCTCTATTTCAATTTCAATGTGGTGGTCTAATCCACTTCAATGCTTAGAAGGGGGAGAAACGGTGGGTTGACATTCACATTGTTAGCAACGTTATTCCGTTTTGAGGTACTCGTTTTCCCTGCCTGAGTCTTTTTCCCATTGGGTTTTGGCTCAGGGAGGTTTTGAGGAGGTCCTCCCCCTTTCATTAATGTATATGGGATTGGTGCACCCCTAGTGCCCCCATCAATACAATTATTGCTTTTCTAAAAAAAATGGTCTTTCATAATGTATTGTTTTGATCTTTTATGGCGTATTTAAGCACTATTAAGAGTTATAAAGATTAAAAACATTTACAGAGAAAAATGTGGAGACTAAAAAAAGTGAAATTTTTTATAGACAAAAAGTAAAATTTGCTAATATATGGAAAAAAACATATGTAACCATTTTATTCATAAAACAAGATTTAATTTATATACACAATAGGTATATAAGTGTTTTACATTATCTACCCATTAAAGGTTAACACATCACTAGAGTCAAATTAGTCATTTAGTAACCACTAATTATTCCATAAAATGTGATTGATTGTATTTGTAAAAGAGTTTAATTTATATACATAATAGGTGTATAGGGTTTTAAACCACTACCAATCACAATGCATGGAGTGGTTGGTTACCAATGGACTAATTGGTGATTACCAATTGACTAATTTCTCTTTAATGATGTGTCACAGTGTGATTAGTAGATAGTGTACAAGATGCATACACCTATTGTGTATATAAATTAAACTCTTTCTAATAGGTGGACGCCGCACTATTTACTCAACAAGGTCAATACGGTATCGGGATGTGCATTAGGAACAATTTGGGAGAGTTTGTCAAAGCTGAAACTATGACTTTTAATGGCATACCTCTTCCTCAAGAAGCGGAGGCTATAGGGCTTAAGTTTGCTATTGAATGGTTGAGAGAGTTGGGTCTTCAAACGGTTACCATAGAACTAGCTTATTTACCAATAGTGAATGGTGTGACAGGAATCAACAATCACAACACAGACTTAGACGTTATCATTTCTTCTTGTAAATTGTTATTATCAAATTGTGAAAGCTATAGGATTAGCTACATTAGGAGACAAGCTAATCTCGTTGCTTATACTCTATCTAGGGCATCGAGACACTATGTTAGTTTTCAAGTCTTTGATATCAGGCCAACCTATATTGATACTATTCTTATGAATGAAATGAAGTGAGTTTTGTTTTTGTGTAAAAAAAAAAGAAAGCCTATCCATCAAACAAAACGTGTATATAAATTAAAATCTAAAAAAGAAGTTTGTTGTTATTATTTTACGGATAGCGTTTCCAATTCATATATGCAGCGAGTGAATGCACCGTCACCGCATCCCACCGCATCACACCGCGCCAACAACTTACAAAGAAAGTAACAGATTACAGAGCAACACCTGTGACACTTGCTACACAACTCTACAAACTCCTCCTTTACTCTAAACCACACTCCATTTCGCCACAATTTGATTTCTGACCTGTAAGTATTTTTATCGCTCTCTCTCTCTTCCCCTCCCCATTGATGATCATGTTTTGCATATCTCTGTTAACATTTTAGGTACATTGACATTCCAAGTCGAGAATTTACCTGTAATTGATTTTGTTTCTCTGCTTCTTTTTCGCCTATTGATTTTGGTTTCGATGAATCGCATCTTTTTAGTTTTTACACGTCTGATGGAAATGAAGTGCATAGTTTCCTAGTCCTTTATGCATCAATTGTCAAAGGCAACAAAATGTTATTTTACAATGTGTGAATACACGTCCTATTTTCTCAGAATTTTTCATATAAGAGGGGTGTTTTTCGTCATAAGTTGTAAATCGCTAAATACATGTGAAGGGAGAGTAACCGACTATGTTTTATACATTGCAATTGTTGGAGTGGCCATGATGTACAATCCATATACTGAATTTCAAATGAGTGTTCTGAGTCATTGTTCTTTTATTTTATTTTTCATATAGAGTCAGAAAATATAATGAGTATTTTCCACAACCTTTCTTAAGCTGTGAATGCAATCTCCAAAAATAGATCCATAAGTGTAGTTTTGTTGGCAATGCACCTTGAGGAAGTTATTGATGTGTTTGTAGAGAAGTCAGTAGAATGTGGGATGTGAATCAATGAAAAAAATTATCTTTGCTGTGATTAATGATTAATCAATGACATTTCAAGTTTTGCAGCTTTAGAAATTCACGCATGGAATTCTGTTTGTAATGCTTTGTTTGTTCCTTCAATGGATAAGTGCTTATTGATTCTTTCATTCACAATTTTAGGATTCTTTAAAACATCAATCGCCAAAATTCTTTAAAGGCACAATACTTGCAGGTTGTGTTGTTGTGAATTGCCAGTTGAAGGAGTTCCTTTGCAGTCATGAGTTTTGTTTTTCGAGGGAGTAGGGGAGACATCGAAAGCGGATTTTCAGAATATGATCCTGAAAGAACCTCAATGGTATGCTTACTTCATTGTTGTTTGTGTGTGTGGATGCTAGTCTTTGTGCTAGCTTTTCTCATCTAGCTCAGATTGTACATAATTAGACTGTAATTCTTATGCGCCCTTTTTACTTTTTTTCCCATCAGCGGGTTCATCCATCTCGGACAGTTAATAGCAATTCTCTAGCTTTTCTTATTACAGGTAAATTTATTACTGCCGTTTCTAATGCTTTGCTGCATCATATGGGTAGAGTCTTATATCTGTATTTGACATATGACTTACTCTTGCATATTTGGCAGTTATATTGATATTCATGATATTAAACTCCCCTCAAATGTTACATTATTTTTTGGTGAGTAATTGTTTATAATTTGATGAAGTATGCTACTGGTTTTTGTGCAACTTCTCTTATTCGTTAAATTAAAAAAGTAATTGTTGCCCCATTGACTCTCAGCTCTGGATAGTGCTGGCTGTTTTTATGATGGCCACTAGTCTGAGGATGTATGCAACTTGTCAACAGCTTCAAGCACAGGCTAGGGCTCATGCTGCTGCAGCCTCTGGGTTGCTTGGCCATACTGAATTACGTTTTCACATGCCACCGTCGATTGCAATTGCAACTAGAGGAAGATTGCAGGGGCTTAGACTTCAGCTTGCACTTCTTGACCAAGAATTTGATGAGCTAGGTATTATGCTTTTGTGTTGCACTTTTGGACGTGTATTTTACTATCTTCCTTGAAGTAGAAAATGCCTGAAATGGATGCTAAAAGTAGATGAAGGCTTATATAGCTTTATTTTCGTTCATATATGCATACTCAATTGCTTTTTCCTTCATTTTGTGGCAGATTATGACACTTTGAGAGCTCTGGACTCTAATACTACTTCTAGTACTCCTTCAATGACCGAGGAAGAGATAAATGCCTTGCCTGTTCACACATATAAAGTTCCAGGCACAACAAAGTAAGTTGTGACTTGTGATAATCTCTTCAAATTTTCTATTTGAAACAAAACAAGTCTCAACCCCAAAAAGAACAATTACATGGGAATCAAACAGGGAGTAGAAAGTCCCAACAAATCAGCAGCGACTGGAGGCTTAACCTGACAGGGAGAGTGCTCATATATCAAAAAATCACTCTCAAGCTTGCAAGCCACATTAGCCCAACCATTAACAATCATATTTGCCTCACGGTAAAAAATGAATCAGAAGAATGGCTTGCTGAAAAAGCTGTCTTTTTACGGCATTGCTTAGACAGCAGTAATTAATAATAGCCTATTGAGAAAAAAGTTTCCAGCGGTCTTTATTTTTAAGGTCTTTATAGAAGGTTAAGCGGTTAACGGTTAATTTTCTCCTTTTTGTGTGTCTGCATTTTGTAACGAATTGCTAAACCATGATAAATAAGTTGACACTTGTTTATATCAACAGAGATGTCTCAGCCGGTTTGGCATCCTCTTCTTCAGGTGCAGCTGAGGTAAATATCTGTCACCTCCAATCTCTGCTTTTGAGTTATTTGGTCTCCCTATGTTGTTTGAGTTATGAAGGAGTTTCTTGGTAATAATGATGTCAATGCATTTTACTTTTAGGTTTCGTTTTTAGCTTCATGCACTGCTGGTAGTCTATGTTATGTTTCTTCAGATATTAATATTTTAGGCAGTCCCTTGACATATAGACAGTAGATTATCTGATAATTAGCCATGTTGTGACGGCTCTTCACTGATTTGCTTTTAAATAATCAAATTGCTTCTCGGTATAAGATTCCTAATGCATTTTGATATTGGCATCTTTGTATAGAGCGGGGAATGGATAACCCCACTCAATGCCCCCCCTACTTTTCTGTTTTCCTGGAATGAGAATGGTTTTTGATTTCCTTTTCCATCAGATTAAACAAGACTCCAAAGGAACAGAGGGGAGTGTCAAAAGTCCAGAAGATGAGCTGACATGTACTATATGCTTGGACCAAGTTAAGATGGGAGAAGTTGTGCGTAGCTTACCATGCTTGCATCAGGTTTAGTGCTGCCTATTTTTTACCATGCTTGGAACTCATTCCTCCTTAACTCTTAATATTTTAATGTTACTCAAACCTGCAAGTGATGGTTATGTTACTTCAGATAAATGTCCAATTTACTTATTTCTTTTCACCCAGTTTCATGCCAACTGCATCGATCCATGGCTCCGGGAACAAGGAACATGTCCTGTTTGCAAATTTAGGATGGGGTCGGGAAGGCAGGGAAACAGGGAGAGCGAGTCCAATGGTTCAGATATTGTGTAGCATTATTCAGATATGGCTGTAAAATGTGCAACGTCTTGAGTATGTATATATTATTCGGTATTGGCATATACCCTTAGCATGAATATATATAAAAGAATGTAATTATGTAATCTATGTTTAGTCACTTATTATAATAGTAATGAAGGTATATAGTCCCCACATCTAGACAAATTTTCTTGCATGTTCCGTGAAATGTGTACCACTTCATATATCGCATCAAGTGGGCGGTGATGATGGTATAAGTGTGTGATACATATTATAGTAGAGTACTCCCTCTGGAGTCTGGACCTATTTATAAGGAAAAAACACTTTTTAGGTTAATTGAATAGTAGATGTATCTGGTCTATAATATAGATCAGATACTTATAGATCAATGAACCTAAAAGTGATTTTTTGCTTATAAATAAGTCCAAAGTAGTAACATTTTTCTTTACATGAGCACTTACAGCTCGTCTCCATCCTCAAACAGGATTTATGCTGTGTCATAAATTTGCAAGCTTTATTTGTCTTAAGCAATTCCTTGATATAATATAACTGTGTATAGGATAGCATTAAATTAAATTTAAGTTGTACTGATTTTTTCTGGTCAGAAGCTAGCTGTATTGATTTATGTAATGTATTCTTGGCTTGACCTGTATATGCTATATGTGGATGTTCTTTAGAGTTGAAACTTTTGTAACAAAATTTAAATAAGATTTTGATAGATTATATACTACGAATCTATGACTCACTTATGCCATTGTGTTAGTTGTGACTATACAATACAACTATACAATGCGTAAATACTTGGTATCTTACAAAGTCTCCAAAATGTCTTTTACTTGCCTTTTGCTTTGCGTCCGCAATAAGGCCAATTTCTGTCACTAGCTGACCCACTGTGACAAAATGAATTTCTTGTGCATATCAGCATCGCTGCAAGGCTTGTGATCCTAAGAGCAACTCATGCACGCCTCCCAACCAACTTCAATATCGTGCCAAGTGAATCCGTGAAAAAAGTTTAACAGTTTATGGATCATATGAATCTAGGATATCTAATTGGGTTTGTCCGCTATTCGAGACATAAACTTAGATACTGACAAGCAAAAAACACACTATTAGTTTTTTCCCTTAATTTTTTGATATAAAAAAGTTTTTAAATTAAGATCAATGCATGATTCCAAAATAACCAATATAATATCGTTCATTTATTTTGCCAACATTCGCTGCATGTGACAAAGTCTTCCATTTGCCCTTTATTAGGTTTTAAAACCATCACATTATTTTATTGATCAGAATCCAGAGAAGTATCAATGTAGAAACTTTTTCCATTAGGCTCTTGGGGTCTGTATGGGAGTTTGGAGGGAAGGGGAAAGGTTTTATACCTTAATTGAGAGTAATTTTGTAGACAATAATAAGAGAATTCTTATGATTAATATATTTTTAATTTTAAGGTTATTATAAAATGATGTAAATGATTTAAGGAGTTTGCCTAAGCTCCCCCAAACCATCTTAAATCCTCCTCCAATACATTTTTTTGAGTTCCTCCAAAATTTGAGGGATTTGGTTTTATGAAGAAAAATAAATCCCTATTAAAGCTGATGGTATATCCTTTCTTTGATTTATCTTTCCTCCTTTCTTTATTTTTTCAAGCCTTCCCCTCCCCTCCAAACTTCCAAACAAGCCTTTAGAGGTCTTAGCCCAGCTTTTTTTAGAGTTCGCCTATTAATGAAAAATAATATTGTGCCATATATTTATCTATAGATGAATAAACTCATACATAATAAAATTTTATATTTGCATTTTTGTTTATACAAGCAATTTTTAGTAGTTAGAAAGATGTGGAAGATAAGATTATACTATCTTCAATGTGTATGTTGTAGATAATTGAGGTAGGGCACGAAAGGAAGTTTGGGTAACAGTAAAATGAAGAGGATAGCATGTAAGATTTTTGGCCTTCCTTGTTATGTGCCTGGGCTATCAATGCTGTAATCTTTGTAATTTTACTATATATGTTAGTGATTAAGCTTGTGATAGAAACATTAATAGCATGATAATCTAATCTCTCTGCCTAACAATATTTCCT
Organism: Astragalus membranaceus; assembly: GCA_039519185.1. Taxonomy (NCBI): domain Eukaryota; kingdom Viridiplantae; phylum Streptophyta; class Magnoliopsida; order Fabales; family Fabaceae; genus Astragalus; species Astragalus membranaceus. The sequence continues at coordinate 112,084,466 of CM076850.1, forward strand.
TTGTCTTCCCCGCTAGAACAAAAGGTTGATCAAATGTCTTTCTCCTTCTGGCACTTTCTTTCTTACTGTAAGTTGTGAAAAGTACCAACCACACACACCGAGTTGAGCCTTTCATGAAAAGGATATCACTATTGTAACTTGAACTAAAATGTTTTTTTTTAGTGTAGTAATCTTAGATTAGATATGCCTTGGTCAGCAAGTCTTAATGCCCTTTTGTTGTTACTGTTTTGCCATGTTGGATATACATGACTACTTGGAACGGAAAGAAAGATGTAATTAGGGAGTAAAGATTAGGCCACGTAACTGAGACACAACCAGTAAAATTAACGTTGGTGACACTCCAAACTTAATTTATAAGATCATCAATGGAACCAATCCATACAAAGTAGGTAAAAATTAATACTCTTCTTTGTGTCCTACTTCGTATGAAATAAACATGGACATACTACCAAACATCACTCTTTAATAATCCGTATATAAGCTAGTTTCTTCATGCAGCTCCTTCTCACTTATCTTCTTCTCCTCAATATTCACTCACACAATGTTGATGCATAACACTGTTCATTCATCACCTGCACTCTTTGGTGCTTTTCTCTTTGCCACCAGCTTCCTCTGGACATTCCCTGAATTTGTTCTCGCTACCTCACAGCATGGAAGCGTTACAAGACATTACAAGTTCGATGTACGCTTTATATATATATATATATATATATATATATATATATATATATATATATATCATTTAACTAAACTATATTGGTTTTTTTTTCGTCAGTTTATATGAAATGACAAATAAACATAAATTAATTAGCTTAATTGTATGAGTTTGTAGTGTTAAAAAAATGCTATATAGATAAATTTTTGATTACTTGTGCAGATAAGGCTGGCAAACGTTACAAGGTTGTGCCACACAAAAAGCATTGTAACCGTGAACGGGAAGTTTCCCGGGCCTCGTGTTATTGCAAGAGAAGGGGACAGAATATTGGTTAAGGTTGTTAATCATGTTCCAAACAATATCAGCTTGCACTGGTATGAACTTAATTAATTTCCTAAGTTGGTGATTAAGTGTTGACTATCCTTAACCTTTAAGTACAAGCCTATGTAAAATATACATCACTGATAACATATGTGAGCATTTTCTTTTTGAATGTTGTACTTGTTCAACTTTGACCAGTGTGTCCATGCATGAGAATATGCGATGAATATATTGTGTGGCTAGTAACTAATTAACATACCATCCTGTTGAAAATAATGAATGGTGAATGTTGCCCGTTGCCCGTTGCCGGTTGCAATGACAATTTTAGCAACATGCATGGAAATGCCGGTTCCCGAGTTTGAACTCGGGTGTAACTGCCTGATAGTGTGTATAATTTGTGTTTATTTATCGTTTCGTCTAAGTTGAAAGAAAAATAATGAATGGTGAATGACAACAATAACAGGCATGGAGTGAGGCAGCTTCAAAGTGGATGGTCAGATGGTCCATCCTACATAACTCAATGCCCCATTCAAACAGGCCAAAATTATGTGTACAACTTCACCATTGTTGGTCAAAGGGGAACTCTCTTCTGGCATGCTCATTTCTCATGGTTAAGAGCCACTGTCTATGGACCTCTCATCCTCCTTCCAAGGCACAACGAATCTTACCCTTTTAAGAAACCTTACAAGGAAGTCCCCATCCTCTTTGGTACATGCCACAATCATCAACATTTCATAAACTTAATATTTATAATTTTCTTCTGTTATTTGATCAAAAAAAAAACTTCTATTATTTTTATTTCTTTTTTTAGAGTTTTACAAGTAAAGTTATATAGATGGAAAAAAAATTCTGATCTTAGCTTTGATGATTGTGGATAGGTGAGTGGTGGAATGCAGATCCAGAGGCTGTTATTGCACAAGCCCTTCAGACAGGAGGTGGCCCAAATGTTTCTGATGCATACACCATTAACGGATTTCCTGGACCCCTCTACAATTGCTCCAATAAAAGTAAGGCACACATCTTGTGTTGAATTGAAGCTACTTTTATTGTTATTTCAACACATCACATGAATATACTCAGTGTCTGTTTGGATTGGCTTATTTAGGTTTATTTACTCGCATAAGCACTTGTGAGACTCATTGAGAGAGCTTATGGAAACAGCTTAAGACATGTTCATAAGTTGTTTTCAGCTAATATCCATAAACTCCTTGGGATAGCTTATGAAAACAACTTATTTTATCTTTTTTTATATAACAACTTATACATAAACACTTATATGATAAGCATTTATGCCATAGACGCTTGATTAAGCTGTTTATCCAAACGGTCCCTTAATCAACTAGAGGTTAAAGAGAGGCTATTTTGTTAAAATCCCTTAGATAATAATTGCCTATTAAATTGCTAAATATTGAGCACAACTAGTGAATTTATTAATCGGTTATGATTATCATGGACAGATAATACAGATACATACAAATTAAAGGTGAAACCAGGAAAGACGTATCTTCTACGTTTGATCAACGCTGCACTCAACGATGAACTCTTCTTCAGCATAGCAAACCACACCTTAACCATTGTTGAAGCTGATGCCATATATGTTAAACCTTTCAAGTCAGACATTATTGTAATTGCACCAGGACAAACCACAAACGTTTTATTAAAGACAAAACCTTACTATCCAAATACCACATTCTTCATGCTAGCTAGGCCATATTTTACAGGAATGGGAACCTTTGATAATTCCACAGTAGCTGGCATTCTAGAATACACAAAACCACATAGTACCTTTGTTCCTAATTCCTCAAACCTTCCCATTCTGAAACCTTTACTACCGGCCATCAATGACACTTCCTTCGTTGCAAATTTCAGTAGCAAATTTCGCAGTTTAGACAGTTCCAAATACCCTGCAAATGTGCCTCAAAGTGTTGACAACAGCTTTTTCTTCACAGTAGGTCTTGGAACAAGTCCATGTCTAAAAAACCAAACGTGTCAAGGACCAAATAACAGTTCAAAATTTGCAGCTTCAATGAACAACATATCCTTTGCTCTACCATCCATAGCACTTCTCCAACAACACTTCTATGGGCAAGCTAATAATGGTATTTATACAACTGATTTTCCAGTTGTAACCCTCAAGCCATTTAACTACACAGGGACTCCACCAAACAACACCATGGTCAGTAATGGAACCAAGACAGTGGTTATACCATTTAATACTAGAGTGCAAGTGATATTGCAGGATACAAGCATTTTGGGAGCTGAGAGTCATCCTTTACATCTTCATGGATTCAATTTCTTTGTTGTGGCTCAAGGCTTTGGGAATTTCAATCCCAATACGGACCCTATAAACTTCAATCTTATTGATCCTGTTGAAAGAAACACTGTTGCTGTTCCCTCTGGTGGTTGGGTTGCTATACGGTTCCTTGCTGACAACCCAGGTGATTATTGAGTATCAACACCGACTTATTCCCTCTTGTCTCATAAATAAGAGAAAAGTGCAGTTTTAAGTTTATTGAACAACTAATCTATAACGTCTATATACATCGGTTAGACCTTATACATAAGCTATTTAATAAACTTAAAACTGCATTATTTTCTTATTTATGGCATCAGAATAAATATCACATATTATTATGTTTGATTTATTTAAAGCACAACATAAACTTGTATAAAATTGGTCATTTTCTTTTGGTCCTAAGAGTCATATTTTTATATTTTTGGTTTATACTTGCACATCTTGGTGGTTTGCACACTATTTTTGATCAATTTGATGGTTATATATGAGTATGGTTGAAACAGGTGTTTGGCTGATGCACTGCCACTTTGATGTTCACCTCAGCTGGGGATTGAGGATGGCTTGGATTGTTGAGGATGGGAAGCTTCCTAATCAGAAATTGCCTCCCCCACCTTATGATCTCCCTAAGTGTTGATTATTATGACTCTTTTGGGTTTCCTGGACCACTTGCCTCTGCCAATTTTCCCTCCTAAAGAAACTTTGTTGCACCTTTTGATTTTCCAATTCCAAGTTAATTTAAGGATTTTCGGTTTTTCACATTTTGCTTACTGTGCAAGAGTGAACAGTGATCGACACTAGCATTTGATTTAAGTCTCTCTTTCTATGTATCCACCTAATTTTCAAGTGCCAAAAATAAAGGGGTGTGGGTGGTGTTCTATTATTAGGAATATCATTGTACTTTCTTTTTAAAGGTAAATGATACCTTGAAATAATAAGTATTTTGTTCACAATGGGGCATTGGATCAACTTATTTGGATTTATCTATTGACATAAATATTTTGTGAGACTATTTGGAAGAGCTTTTATGTAAACAATTTATGACATGATCAGAAGTTGTTTTCAGCTAATAAACTCTTCGGGATAGCCTCCAAAAGGTAACTTCCAACATTGGCTGTACAATTGGCTAAACCTTATAATCCGCTAACACTAGATGTTGGGGATAAATACGTGAAAGGGACAAGAAAGGGAGGTGGCGGCGCTAAGGGACAAGAGGAATAATTAGGGCAATATCAATGAATAGGGAAAACTGCACTAATTTTTATGCAAAAAAGTTGTACATATTACATACTACTAATGTCTATATATATACAACAAAACAGGCCCAGGCCCATAATTTCGACTGGCCCATTCGATTGGCCCATTTCGACTAGGTTACTAACTACACCTACCATTATTACAAGCAATAGAATTACAAGGCATATCTCAATATTCCCTCCTAATTCACATTGCTGAATGACATCATCCCAAGCATCGTTCTCAGTTCTTCGAATCTTCCCTTTTGCAATGGCTTGGTCATTGCATCAGCTACTTGAAATTCCGAACAGCAATATTCCAGATTCAGCTTCTCGTTGTTTACTGATCACGCAGGAAGTGATATCTGGTCTCTATGTGCTTCGACCTACCATGTGCGACAGAATTCTTGGCGAGATCTATCACAGACTTGTTGTCGATCAACAACTTCATTGCTTCGACCCTGTGCACTCCAATTTCGACCAATAGCATGCTCAGCCATGATGCTTGACATGCTGCAAAGGAAGCAGCCACATATTCTGCTTCACAAGAGGATAACGCAACTATACTTTGCTTCTTCGAGCACCAAGAGATGGGTGTCGATCCATGCATGAAGACATACCCACTTGTGCTCTTTCGATCACTCTTGTCTCCACTCCAATCGGAGTTTGTGTAACCAAACACTTCAGCATCATTTTTCGACTCTGACTTGCTAGGGAATAGAATACCATAACTTTGTGTTCCCTTTATATACCTTAGTACTCTTTTCGCAGCTACTAGATGAGAGCTTTTCGGCTTCTCCATGAATCTACTGATCATTCCGACACTAAACATAATGTCAGGTCGAGTGTTGCACAAGTACCTCAGGGAGCCCACAATCTGTTTGAAGAGGGTGGCATCTACTTCAATCCCTTCATCATCTTTCGACAACTTGCTGCTTGTGTCTGCTAGTGTCGAAACCTCCTTGCAATTGATCATGTCGAATCTCTTCAGGATATCAGCTGCATACTTCGACTGATGCAGAAATATTCCCTTCTTCGACTCTGTGAATTCCATTCCTAAGAAATATGATAGGTGTCCTAGATCACTCATTTCAAACTCAAACATCATCACTTTCTTAAAGGCTTCGACTTCGACTTCATTGCTGCCAGTTACTAGTAGATCATCTACATACAGGCACAACAACAACTGAGTCGAAGTTCCATTCTTCTTCACATACACTCCATGTTCATTGGTGCATCTCATGAACTTCTGAGCCAAGAGAAATCCATCAATTCTCTTGTTCCACGCTCTTGGAGCTTGCTTGAGTGCATATAGGGCTTTCTCAAGCTTAAGAACCATGTCTTCTTGACCCTTCGACTCAAAACCAGGTGGTTGACAAACATAGACTTCCTCCTCCAAAGGTCCATTAAGAAATGCTGACTTTACATCTAGTTGATGTAGGGGCCAGCCTCTATGACTTGCCAATGCTACTACCAATCTTATGGTTTCGATCCTGGCTACTGGGGCAAAGACCTCATTGAAATCCAAACCAGGTTTCTGCAGGAAACCTTTGGCTACTAGCCTGGCCTTGTACTTGGCCACTTCTCCATTGGGCTTGAGTTTGGTCTTGTAGACCCATTTCACGCCTATAGCTTTCTTTTGCATTGGAAGTTCGACTAGCTTCCAAGTGCCATTCTTTTCGATTGACTTCAGCTCATCAATCATTGCTTCCTTCCACTACTTGTGACTAAGAGCTTCTTCCAGGCTCACTGGTTCTGCTTCAGCCATTAATGCAAAGTGTGTCAGGTCTCCCTCTGCTGTAACAGCAGAATCTGGGAACGTGTCGAATCCTTCTAACCTTACTGATCTCTGCCTTTCCCTCTGTGACCTTCTGATAGGTTCGACAGCAACAGGTTCTGGTTCGACAGCTTCATTTCGATCATCTAGATCCTGAACTTCGTCGAAGTCCATCATTGTAGGTTTCTCACAGCCTTATTCCCAGTTCCAATGTTTCGACTCATCTACTACAACATCTCTGATTTTCACCATTTTCTTCGACACAGGATCATACAGTTTGTATGCTCCTGTCGAATGATAGCCAACAAGAATCATTTGTTGTGCCCTATCATCCAGCTTGCTTCTTAGTTGCTCAGGGACATGTCTATAGCATAATGAACCAATTATTCTGAGATGCTTGACACTTGGCTTTCTTCCTAGCCAAGCTTCTTCAGGTGTCTTCCCAATCAATCTCTTTGTGGGGCATTTGTTCAGAATGTATACTGCTGTGGCTACAAGTTCTCCCCATAAACTATGAGGTAGCTTCTTCTCCTTCAACATGCTTCTTACCATGTTGGGGATAAATACGTAAAAGGGACAAGAAAGGGAGGTGGCGGCGCTAAGGGACAAGAGGAATGATTAGGGCAATATCAATGAATAGTGAAAACTGCACTAATTCTTATGCAAAAAGGTTGTACATATTACATACTACTAATGTCTATATATATACAACAAAACAGGCCCAGGCCCATAATTTCGACTGACCCATTTGACTGGCCCATTTCGACTAGGTTACTAACTACACCTACCATTATTACAAGCAATAGAATTACAAGGCATATCTCAATACTAGAGACCACTCTGTTTCCTTGGCCAGAACAAAAGGTGGATAAAATGTCATTCTCCCTCTTTTTGTTTCTTACTCACTTACAGTTAGTTGAGAGAGGTGCCATCACAAACCAGACACTTAGTAGATGATTAATGTGACTTGGACTGAAGTAATTTTTTAAGAAGGATAAGGCAATTATGAGTTCAATTAGCAATCTGAGATATGCCTTACCTAGCAAGTCTTAACGATTGATATATAATAATTACAAAACGCTCTTTTCTTGTTACTATTTTGCCACTTTTCACCAAAAAAAATGAATCTATATGTGATATGATTCCCCACAACAACTTGCTGCATTTAACTATGTAAAGCTTGAATAATATATTCTGATTTTACTACTTATAAACTCTTTTTTTAATTACTAGTATTTATTTTATAAGAAAATCAGTTTTCAAAGAAATAATCAACCTTCTTTTAAAAAATTATCTGTTTCAGTTTTTGTCAGAATCCAAAAAAAAAAATTTATTTGATTATAACTTATAAGAGTATGTTGAAACTTTTGATTACTAGGAAGCCGGGGAAAGTGGACTATAATCAAGCTTTTGAAGGTTCGGTACCTTGCTGCAAGGGTGTTAGGATCGATTCTGGATTGCTTTGGGTGTCTCGTTTGTTTTGGTACTTTGGTGAGTCTTGGTGTATCTTGGTCCAATTTTCTTTATAAAGATGAACTTTTATTAATAATTGTTATGGTGATTATACTGTTCTCTATTTACACCCCCTCTCCAAAAGCCCAATTGATGAGAAGCCCAATCATAATCAAGAGAGTCCAATCTTCAATGGCCAAGATCAGCCCGCAAGATCGGACGGCCCAAAAACGCCAACACAAACACATCCAAACTCTATAAATACCCCATTCAATGCTCATTAATGGTAAGCACTTTTCTAACCAAACACTCATTCTCTCAAATACTGACTTGAGCGTCGGAGTATCATTGCAGGTACAACGTCGCCCCTCAAGATCGAACATCTCAAGATCGAACACCTCAACATCGCCTCTCAAGGTCGAACATCTCCAGGTCGAACGAAACCTTCCACTCAAAGCCTGAAGACAAAGATAGAATCAAGGACAAAATATCTACCAACTGCATAATATCGATCCTCAAGATCGGAAGCACGGTACTGAACATTGGCGACCACTGTGGGAGAAACCAATACCCGATTTTTCTCACCATCTCCTTGAACTTATTGAATGGCACCAACACACCGCTCAATACCGACTAGTCTCATGGCCGAACCTGACCTCGGCCCTCAGTAAACCCCTGAAGGCCACGTCCAGGAACTCACGAATTCGTCGCAAACACGAAGCCGACATCCCAACACGGGACCTTCCCGAGCACAATCGGGCGCAGATGAGACGAGCTTACCATCTCCCCCTCAATTACTCCCGGCCTTGACGGACGCGGTTCAACAGCTCGTTCAGCTATTGGCTCGGCAAGAAGCGGTAAATGAAGAAAGAAACTGCCGTTTCGCCAACCTCGAATCCGAAGTAGCGAGACTGCAAGGTCGGAACGTCCTGGACCAACAATCATCCGGGCAGAGCTCACTGGAGGAACGACGCCCAACTCGAAGAAGACTTTTTCATCGATCACCCCCTCGGAGAAAGCTCACTCATCGCTCCCCCGCACGCCGTCAACGAGGGAATGGTTCCCGTTCTCCTCTGGCTCGACAACATGATGGTCTCAATGATCTTCACCTTTCCCCATACCATCACCAAGGGAGTGATTCCCGTTCTCCATCAGCTCGACAATACGACGATCTTGATGATCCTCATTCTCCTCCACGCCGCCACCGAGGGAATGGTTCCCGTTCTCCTCTGGCTCGCCAAATTGAAGGCTCGACCTCGTCAAGGAGACGATCGAGAAGCCATGACATCATTCAAAACAATCAAACACGACGATACGGACATCCTGAACCCCATCACAGAGGCCAACCACTGTCACGAGCAAATCGACCTGGGCGAAAAGGTCCTTTCACAAAATCGATCGACAATTTCCGGGTCCCCCGGTATCTCGAGAAACCACCTGGAGGATTGAAGACTTACGACGGGACGGGCGACCCCGACAGGCATCTAGACCAATTTGACACGACCATGCAGTATCGAAATGTACCCATGGAAATGAAATGCCGAATATTCCCTTTGACCCTAGACAAAATGGCTTCCGAATGGTTTCGGACGTTAAGGTCGAATACCATTTCCTCATGGGACCAGTTAGCAAAACACTTCTCGGTGCACTTTGCCCATTCCAAGAGCAAACCCAAAAACAAAAATGTTCTAGCATCTATTGTCCAGAAAGTAAATGAACCCCTGAGGGAATATATAGAGCGATTCAACATCGAAGCTCTTCAGGTTCGGCAGTTAGACGACGCTTTTCGAATTTTCTTCATGGCCCAAGGTCTGCTCCCTGGAAGCTCGTTCCGAAAGCACATCAACACCTGGGAACCTAACACCCTTCAAGAATTCCTCGAACTATCCCAGTGCTTTATTAACGAAGAAGAAAATTCCAAGGTCGACAAAACGTCGTCACATGCAGAACCGTCGAAACGCCACATCGAGATCGACCCTCGTAAAAACTCGTGGAACATCGGTAGGAAAAATCGTCACCAGGCATACACCGAACTCAACGTCTCCAACGCCCAGTTACTAGGGGAATGTTGGAACGTCGAATTCAGGGACGTCAAGCCTCCCAGGTCCTTACCTATCCGACCTGGGCAGAAGGCCAACAAATACTGCCGATACCACAGAAGCAATGGCCATGACACAAACCATTGCAACGCCCTAAAGGATGACATAGAAGATTTAATAAAACGGGGAAAACTATCTTCTTATGTTAAAAGGGAGGGAGAACGATCTGACAACGTCGGAAGAGAAAGAAATGAAAATCTCAGGGCAAAAGGAAAAGAAGTGATCGACCCAGACCGTGAAGAGCTGGATAAAAAATGCTCGGTTATCATGATGATAACTGGGGGATTCGATCATGAAGGATCGGGAAAATCCATGAAGAGAAAATGGAAGGAATTGTTGTGCGTGGCTTCAACGTCAACAACCCCGGTCAAGACTAATCGACCTCCATTATCTTTTAGTGACAACGACCTTATTGACGGAAAAGCTAACAAACACGTACCTCTCTTGATATCAGCAATCATAGCCAACAAGGAGGTACGTAGAATCCTGGTCGATCAGGGGAGCTCATCAGACATCATCTTTATCGATCTTCTGAGCAAAATGGGGATCGATAAAGAGGAACTCACCCCTTATAGAGGGACGGCTTTGTCCGGCTTTAACGGATCTCGAACGAAACCCCTTGGGCATCTGGAGCTAATGGTTACCTACGGAACCGAACCAATGGTTCGAACCGTCAGAACCAAATTCCTCGTCTTGCCTTGTGAGTCCATATACAACGGCATTATAGGAAGACCGACCCTCGACAGGCTCGGGGCGGTTACATCCACCACGCACTTAAAGATGAAGTTCCACTCTCTTTGCGACAGAGTTATCACTTTAAACTCTGACTTAGAGTCGGCCTCCAGGTGTTTTTTCCTATGGACTAAGAACGAACGAAAAGCTTCGGAGCATGAAGGGGTTCCCCCTTCGGAAGAACTGTCGACTCCCAAAATGCCAAAAGGAAGATCAACTGAAGTTAACACCGCCACTAACGTAGAAACCAACTGCGATCCGAAGGTCGAAAAACAAATAGACGTCGACGAGCTAACCAAAGAGCTCAAACAAAAAATCAAAAGACCAAAGCCTGATGGAAAGTTCGTCGAAATACAGCTCGGTTCGGACCCCTCCCAAAAGGTCAAAATAGGGATCGACCTTCCAGAAAAGATCAAGATCGATTTAACCCAATGTCTTAAAGATTTCAAAGACATCTTCGCTTGGTCGGCCGAAGACATGCCTGGGATCCCGCCAGAGGTTGCCTGCCATCGACTCGCAATAAACCCAGAAGCAAAATGGATCGCCCAAAGAAAGCGGGCCCAAAGCAAAGAGAAAGCCATTGCTGCCGCCTTAGCAGTAGACGACCTCATCCGAGCCAACTTTATCTCTGAGGTTAAATACACAACTTGGTTATCAAACCCAGTCCTGGTGAAGAAATCTAACGGAAAATGGCGTATGTGTGTCGACTACACCGATATTAATAAAGCTTGCCCAAAAGACGCTTTTCCGGTCCCCAGCATCGATCGTTTGGTCGACAGCGCTTCCGGTTTCCGGTTGTTATCTTTCATGGACGCATACTCCGGATACAACCAAATCGCCATGTTTCCCCCAGATCAAGCAAAAACCGCCTTCATCACTGACCGAGGAAACTTCGCGTACCGTGTTATGCCCTTTGGTTTAAAAAACGCTGGAGCAACTTATCAAAGAATGATGAACAAAGTGTTCCAAAACCAGATCGGTAAAAGCGTAGAGGTTTACCTCGACGATATGATCGCCAAAAGCAGAAGTGATGACGACCATATAAGCGATCTAAGAGCGATTTTTTCTGAGGTACGAAAGAATAGAATGAGATTAAACCCAGAGAAATGCACTTTCGGAGTTCGAGCCGGGAAATTCTTAGGTTTCTTCTTAACAGAACGAGGAATCGAGGCGAACCCGGATAAATGTCGATCCGTCACAGAAATGCGAACTCCGACGTCCGAGAGAGAAGTGCAAAAACTCAATGGAATGATAGCTGCTCTATCTCGTTTCATATCGAATGCAGCATTCAAATCTCTTCCACTTTTCAAAATCCTCAAAAAAGAAGAAAGAGATTTCGAATGGACGCCCGAGCAAGACGAAGCTTTGAAACAACTGAAAAAATCTCTCTCCGAGCCTCCAATTTTAACTCGACCAAATGAAGGGGAAACATTATACTTATATCTAGCGGTCTCGGAAGAGGCGTTAGCTGCCGTTCTAGTACGCGAGCTCGAAACCGGGCAAAGTCCCATCTACTTCGCAAGCAAGGCTCTGCACGGGGCTGAAAGTCGTTATCAGAAAATCGAGAAAATCGCCCTAGCTCTCATTGTCGCAGCTCGACGTTTTCGAGCCTATTTTGTCGCTCACCAGGTAGTCGTCCGAACTAACTACCCAATCAGACAGATACTCCACAGACCCGATCTAGCTGGAAGAATGATCAAATGGGCCGTGGAACTCTCAGAGTTCGGTATCAAATATGAAGCTCGAACTACACTTAAAGCGCAAGTTCTGGTGGACTTCATCGCCGAGATGACACCTGCTAACACCGAATCTGACATATGGATCCTATACGTCGATGGGTCCTCGAATCCAAAAGGGAGTGGTGCTGGGATTATGCTAGAAAGCCTGACTGGGGTCATCATCGAAGTTTCCCTTACATTCGGTTTTCCCACCTCGAACAACCAAGCAGAGTACGAGGCTTGCATCGCCGGACTTCGCCTGGCAATTGACCTCCAAGTCCAAAAAATTAAACTCCATACCGACTCTCTCTTGGTGGTCTCCCAGATCGGAAGCAAATACGAGACCAAAGAACCGATCCTGCAAAAATACCTACTTCAGGTACAGTCACTAATAGCTAAATTTGAAGCAAGCGAGATAGTTCATGTCCCAAGAACGGAAAACCAACGAGCTGATATCCTCGCCAAACTCGCAAGCACAAAAACCCCAGGTAACCAGAGGACGACCATCCAAGAAACACTACACAAACCCAGTGTATCTCTCGAGCCTCTGTTTAACCCGACCATCTGCATGCTCGAAGAAACAGACAGCTGGATAACCCCAATTTTAGAGTACATCGTCTCAGGAACGGAACCCCCAGACAGAAACGACGCCAAATATATCAGGAGAAGAGCCTCGGCTTTTTCAGCCATCAACGGAACGCTCTATAAAAGAAGCCTCTCTTCCCCGTTAATAAAATGCATCGAGGGAGAGGAAGCGGCCTATGTATTAACAGAAATTCATGAGGGAATCTGCGGCCAGCACATGGGAGCTCGATCTTTAGCACGTAAAACCCTTCGAGCCGGCTACTACTGGCCGAGCATGATCGGCGATGCTAGTAATCATGTGAAGAAGTGCAAAAAATGTCAAATCCACGCCAATGTGCACATAGCTCCCCCCACAGACCTCACAAGTTTATCCTCCACATGGCCCTTCGCATGGTGGGGAATGGACTTACTCGGACCTTTCGCAAAGGCACTAGGACAAGTCAAATTCTTGATCGTCGCCGTAGACTACTTCAGCAAATGGATAGAAGCGGAACCCCTGGCGACCATCACTGCAAAAAACTGCATAAAATTCTTCAAAAAAAAGCATTATGAGCAGGTTCGGGATCCCCGAGGTAGTAGTAACGGACAACGGGACGCAATTCACAGACACGGGATTTCGCAAACTAATGTTCGAGCTTAAAATTAAGCACCATTTCACTTCAGTAGAGCACCCTCAAACCAACGGTCAAGCAGAGGCTGCAAACAAAGTAATACTGAACGGGCTGAAACGACGTTTGGACGATGCTAAAGGAAATTGGGTAGAAGAATTGCCTTACGTCCTCTGGGGATACCGGACGACCCCCCAAAGCTCCACTGGGGAAACACCTTTTAGGCTCTCCTACGGCAGCGAGGCGGGCATCCCCGTCGAGATCGGCGAACTTAGTTGGAGAACGGCAAATCCCAAAACACAAAGCAATAACGATCAAGCCTTAAGAGAAGAACTCGACCTCATCGATGAAATCCGAGGTCGGGCCTCGCTCCGAGAAGCGATCATCAAACAAAAAGTTGCAACCAGATACAACACCAAGGTCGTTCACAGAGATTTCGATCCTGGCGATCTGGTACTCAGAAGAGCTGACGTCGGTCAGAAAAACGCCTCCCAAGGAAAGCTCGCCCCAAACTGGGAAGGCCCCTACCGAATTTTATCTAAAACCGGTACGGGAGCCTTTAAATTGGAGACCCTCCAAGGAAGAAAGATTGAGAGGACTTGGAACGCAACAAAACTGAAAAGTTATTATCCTTAGAAAGAGATCATTTACACCGATCTTATGTAAACTCGAAACAAGTTATTAATCAAAAAAAGAAAAACTTGACATTTCTTTCAAACGCTTTCGATGCTTCTCAAAACTTTTTACCAGGTCTCCACACATTCTTGATTTTCGTCAAACAGAATGAAGGGACCCAAATTCCCCCCACCGGGAATCAACTGGGACCGATCTTAAATGATCTCCCCAAAAGCGACCACCCAAGGTCGCAAACTCTTTGAGAAAACAGTTAAATCTGAGCCGAGTCTTGGCAAACTATCTCAAAGAGACCGGGTCTTCAAGGATCGAAACGTCCTAAGAACGACCATCGGCCACAGCTGCCGATATCCCTATAGGGCGAGTTAAATCTGGGCCGAGTCCTAGTAAACTGTCCTATAGGTTCGAACCGGTAAATCGAGTTCCTCATTTACCGACGTTCTTACATCATACGCAACGTGCAGAATTAAAAAAGCACTCGTTAAAACTCGCAAAAAATGACATACATGACATGCGAAATTCAAAAAGCATTCATTAAAGCTCGTAAAGGCCTGATAGGCATATCCCAAAAGTTCCGGATCTATACGAAAAACTACATAAGTAAAAGCATACACCAGGAACTTCTGCAAAAGAAACGCTGTTAAAACATCAGGCAGTGGAGGTCGGAAAAATCACAGTTTTCTTCTCCGTCTGAGCATCGATCTTAACGATCTTACCCCCTTCAACCTCGTGGTCGGCATCAATAATCGACCGATCCAAATTCACAGAAGGATTGACCAAAGCAATTTGCTCCTGGGCACACTCAAAACCCTCCTTATACAGCTCAATCACAGAGTTAGCAGCTTCACGAGCCTCCCTCCTAGCCTCGTTTGCAAGCTTCATAGCCTCTTTAGCATTTTTTCTGCTCTGCTGAAGGGCTGCTTCAAGCTCTGCAATTCGAGCCTCCGCATCGCCGCTTGTACCGACCCTTGCCTCGGATGCTTTCTTCAAATCATCTTCCAAACCAACTACACGAAACTCCAAACCTTTAATCTTCTCATTAGCCTCGACCAGTTGCCCCTCCAAAACTTTTTCCTTTTCTTCCAGCTCCTTTACGCGATACTCCGCGAACTCCGCCCGACGTACAACCTCCCCTTGGCTTTCCTTCAGAGCCTGAAGTTCTTGCTTTGTTCGAGTGAGCTCTTTCGATTTCGAAGCCACATCTTCCACAAGCTTCACTCTTTTTGACTTCTCGAGCTCCAACAAAACTGCAAGCACGAAAATAAGAAAGATCAGGTTATGAAGAAAGAGATGTTTTTATGAATGTAAGAAAGTGATGTTATTTACCCTTAGCCCGTTGCTCGTATTTCTCTTTTTCGATCCTATGAACGTCGGCCAAATTCGCCAACAATTTAACAGACGCCCCGACAGGATCCTCCCGCCATTGGGCGTAGTTTTGCTCCAAAAAGCCCTCCTCTAAAGGTACGGCCTTGTTCTTATGCATCGGTCTCCTCGAGGTCTTACTCCTTTTTTCCGGCCTTTGCTCGCCACTTGCCTCGGTGCGCACCCTTTTCGCCGAGGTCCCTGCACCAACGTCGGGAGCAGCCGCGGGAGGAGAACTGGAAACAAGATCGACCAGAGCCTCATAGGCAAGGTCCTCCTGGGTAACAGTGTTGATCGGGGGAAGCAGCAGTAACCGTCCCAACAACAGTCTCAACCTGGGGAGACGTCGGAAGCGGAGCACCCACCTCCTCAGCATCTCCAGATATATCGACACTCCTCATCGCCAGCGCCTTCATTACGGCGAGTTTCTTTGGGGGCCATGGTATCTGGAAAAGAAACAAAAATTGGTCATACAAACTACAGTCAAAGATGTGCAAAAATCAAAAGCAAGAAAAACGAACTACCTAAGACAAGTTGCACTCGTCTTCGCTTCCCAGCCTGAACTATCTTAGCCGCAGGGATACCCCGATACTTATGTTTTGAAAACGGAATGTTCTCAGAAATAAACATCAGGATCCTCTTGGTAAGAAGATCGGCAGCGTTCAATCGATTCTGACTAACAGAAAAGGAATTGGTGGAATCGTTCAAAATGGGCCTGACTCCAACCAATGGGAAATTTGGTGGACACCAAAGTCCGACCATCCTCTGAAAACTTTCCCACTCTCTCGATCGCTTCGTCGGTCACCGGTTCGACCCAGTAAAATAACTCCTTCCAATTCCCCTTCAATGAGTCCGCATAGGCTTTGAAAATCTTGGCCCCTCGCCTCGAGCGAAGACTGACATGCTCACGACCGGACTTATTCTCACTGCTGTTCCGATTGATCTCAAACAAATGGAAAAAGAGCAACGGCGAGACCGGCCTCTCCAGGTGAAGACACATTAGTTCGTAGGCTCGAACAAAAGCCCACGCGTTTGGATGCAACTAAGAAGGCGCAACATCCAAAGTCGCCAAAACCGTCTGCTCGAACCAAGTGAAAGGAGGCCGGATATTCATCTCGTTTATCAGCATATGATACAAAGTGAACTTGAGCTCTCTAGGCCACAAAGCCACATGCTCCCCTTTTTCATTCCCTCAACTCTCCAAATTCGCTTCGAGCGACCCGAAGCTTTCCTCCCGACCCTCTCCAAATTAAACCCGTGCTGGTACAACGATTCGATCCCCAAAATATTTCTGGAAACCCAATCATATTGAGAAACCTCTCGCACCGGTACGTCAAGGTCCCCACAACCAGTACTAGAGTACCCATCCAGAGAAGCAGCAGAAGCTCGGCTGGAACCCGGTTGACTCGAAGGGCGAGATTCGACTTGTTTTCCAACACCCTCTCTATCGGACTCATCGGCAGACTCGGAACTCGACCCAAGATCGACCTCGGAGCCTGTCCCAAGATCGACCTCGGAATCCTCTGATTCCTCCACTGGGATTTCCTCATCGGACTCGGAAGTGATGGCCATCACATCCACCAAGCAATCCTCCTCCGCATCTTCGGGAGTATCGTCATTCGGCTCATTAGCATCGGTCGCAGGAGAAGAACTTTCACTCTCAAAATTATCTTCCGCCTTATCACTCATAGGGGCGGAAGCAGAATGCTCTTGCACGTCCGGGGCGGCGACTTCAAGAGGCTCGGTACGAACCTCAGGGACTTCACCACCAGAAGCCATCGCGTTCGTAAACTCTTTCCGGTACTGAGTGACGTCTCTCCGAGTTTGTTTCGTCCTCGCCAGATCGAATCTACAGGAATGGGGGACGAAATGTCAGGATTAAAGATCGAAAATGGGTTCGCGAGCAAGTCGGAACCCGACCTGACGACCCCCATTCTGAGATCAAAGGGGACGGGGGAGGTCCAGGCACAAATGAAAAGAAAAGTAAAGAAAAAACAAAAATAGACTAACCTCGGAACTATGTCGCAAGTTGATTATATCAGGAAATAAACGGTTGTCGATCCTCAGAAACCGACCTTAAAAGTACTTCGAAATTTCTTCAAGCTCGTTCACTTTAAAGAAGCTCGGGAGCTCTCGAAGATCGGCAAATAAAAAACGAATGAACAACAAGCAACGAATGAGGAGGTGAGACCCTTTATTTATAGCAAGGCGAATCTAATGGGCCTGGGCCTGGAAGTCGAAGCGTCACGTCCAAGCCATGGTCCATTAAAATCCGCACGCTGAAGAATAAACGTCACCATCATGCGCCGCCACTACGAAGAGACACCTTGTCAGAAACAGTAAAAATGGCACTGATTCCAAGATTACACTGATTCCAAAGCAGCACTGAGTTCGGAAAAACCATCCACCTCGCTCGAAAGCTCGACGGACAGTTAACATCGCTCGAGAACCCCAGCCTCGACATAAGCTCGAGACCGAATAAGATCTCCACTCAAACAAAAATATAAAAGCTACGTCGCCCATCAAAGTCAAGATCGCTCCTCATAGCGACCAGACTTGGGGGACCACTGTTATGGTGATTATACTGTTCTCTATTTACACCCCCTCTCCAAAAGCCCAATTGATGAGAAGCCCAATCATAATCAAGAGAGTCCAATCTTCAATGGCCAAGATCAGCCCGCAAGATCGGACGGCCCAAAAACGCCAACACAAACACATCCAAACTCTATAAATACCCCATTCAATGCTCATTAATGGTAAGCACTTTTCTAACCAAACTCATTCTCTCAAATACTGACTTGAGCGTCGGAGTATCATTGCAGGTACAACGTCGCCCCTCAAGATCGAACATCTCAAGATCGAACACCTCAACATCGCCTCTCAAGGTCGAACATCTCCAGGTCGAACAAAACCTTCCTCTCAAAGCCTGAAGACAAAGATAGAATCAAGGACAAAATATCTACCAACTGCATAATATCGATCCTCAAGATCGGAAGCACAGTACTGAACAATAATATTCTCTATTTGTGAAAAAAAATAGTGTGTTTAAACTTATATTTACTCTTTCTTAAAAAAAAGACTTATATTTAGAGTGTGTTTGTTTTGAATGAAAAGTACAATATTTATACGTTGAGAAATTCTTGCATAGACTCCACACTATAACATGTCATTGTTGAGCACAACCAATGACATAATTACACCTAATCAAACTGAATAAAAAAATAAAAAGGAAAAACACCTAGGGGTGTTCACGGGTTGGATTGGATGGATTTTAACTAAATCTGTTGCCCGAACCAATCAAATTTATTCGGTTTGGATTGATTTGGATTTTGAGTTTTTTCTATAAAATCCGAACCAAACCAATCCAGTGTTAGACGGGTTGGTTCGGATTCGGCTCACAGATCATGCGTATAATTTGGGATAAAGCACATAGAATAGGGAATAAATGTTGGGGATAAACACGTGAAAGGGAGAAGAAAAGGAAGTGGCGGCGCTAAAGGGACAAGAGGAATAGGTAGGGCAATATAATATTAGGTAAAAGCTGCACTGAATTTCATAAAAAGTAGGGTACTGATTACATGCTACTGACGTCTATATTTATATACAATGAAACAGGCCCAGGCCCATAATTTCGACTGGCCCATTTCGACTAGGTTACTATTCACACCTATAAATTACAAGCAATAGAATTACAAGGCATGTCTCAATATTCCCTCCTAATTCACATTGCTGAGTGACATCATCCCAAGCATTCTTCTTAGTTCTTCGAATCTTCCCTTTTGCAATGGCTTGGTCATTGCATCAGCATCTGAAGCTCCGAACAACAATATTCCAGATTCAGCTTCTCATTGTTGACTTGATCACGCAGGAAGTGATATCTGGTTTCTATGTGCTTCGACCTACCATGTGCGACAGGGTTCCTTGCGAGATCTATCGCAGACTTGTTGTCGATCAACAACTTCATTGCTTCGACCCTGTGCACTCCAATTTCGACCAGTAGCATGCTCAGCCATGATGCTTGACACGCTGCAAAGGAAGCAGCTACATACTCTGCTTCACAGGACGACAACGCAACTATACTTTGCTTCTTCGAGCACCAAGAGATGGGTGTCGATCCATACATAAAGACATACCCACTTGTGCTTTTTCGATCACTCTTGTCTCCACTCCAGTCGGAGTCAGTGTAGCCAAACACTTCATTACCATTCTTCGACACACTCTTGCTAGGGAACAGAATACCATACTTTGTGTTCCCTTTACATACCTTAGTACTCTTTTTGCAGCTACCATGTGAGAGCTTTTCGGCTTCTCCATGAATCTGCTGATCATTCCGACACTAAACATAATGTCAGGTCGAGTGTTGCACAGGTACCTTAGGGAGCCCACGATCTGTTTGAACAAGGTGGCATCTACTTTAATCCATTCGTCGTCTTTCGACAGCTTGCTGCTAGTGTCTGATGGTGTCGAAACTTCCTTGCAGTTGCTCATGTCGAATCTTTTCAGGATATCAGCTGCATACTTCGACTGGTGCAGGAGTATACCCTTACTTGTCTTGGTAAACTCCATCCCCAAGAAATATGATAGATGTCCCAGATCACTCATTTCAAATTCTGACATCATCACTTTCTTGAAGGCTTCGACTTCATTGCTGCCAGTTACAAGTAGATCATCTACGTACAGGCACAACAACAACTGAGTCGAAGTTCCATTCTTCTTCACATATACTCCATGTTCATTAGTGCATCTAGTGAACTTCTGAGCCAAGAGAAATCCATCAATTCTCTTGTTCCACGCTCTTGGAGCTTGCTTGAGCCCATACAGGGCCTTCTCCAGCTTATAGACTTTGTCTTCTTTACCCTTCGACTCAAAACCAGGTGGTTGACAAACATAGACTTCCTCCTCCAGGTCCATTCAGAAATGCTGACTTTACATCTAGTTGATGTAGGGGCCAGCCTCTATGACTTGCCAATGCTACTACCAATCTTATGGTTTCGATCCTGGCTACTGGGGCAAAGACCTCATTGAAATCCAAACCAGGTTTCTGCAGGAACCCTTTGGCTACTAGCCTGGCCTTGTACTTGGCCACTTCTCCATTGGGCTTGACTTTGGTCTTGAAGACCCACTTCACCCCTATGGCTTTCTTTTCTTTTGGAAGTTCGACTAGCTTCCAAGTATCATTCTTCTCGATTGATTTCAACTCGTCAATCATTGCTTCCTTCCACTGCTTGTGACTAAGGGCTTGCTCCAGGCTCACTGGTTCTGCTTCTGCCATTAGTGCAAAGTGTGTCAGGTCTCCCTCTGCTGTAATAGCAGAATCTGGGTAAGTGTCGAATCCTTCTAGTCTTACTGATCTCTGCCTTTCCCTTTGCGACCTTTTAAAGGTTCGACAGCAATGGGTTCTTCTGGCTCTTCAGTTTCGACCTCTTCATTCTGATCATCTCGATCAGAGACTTCGTCGAAGTCCATCATTGTAGTTTTTTACAGCCTTCTTCCCAGTTCCAATGTTTCGACTCATCTACTACGACATCTCTGCTTTTCACTATTTTCTTCTGCACAGGATCATACAGTTTGTATGCTCCTGTCGAATGATAGCCAACAAGAATCATTTGTTGTGCTCTATCATCCAGCTTGCTTCTTAGTTGCTCAGGGACATGTCTATAGCATACTGAGCCAATTATTCTGAGATGCTTGACACTTGGCTTTCTTCCTAGCCAAGCTTCTTCAGGTGTCTTTCCAGTCAATCTCTTTGTGGGGCATTTGTTCAAATGTATACTGATGTGGCTACAAGTTCTCCCCATAAACTATGAGGTAGTTTCTTCTCCTTCAACATGCTTCTTACCATATTGAGGATGGTCCTGTTTTTCCTCTCAGCAGTACCGTTATGCTGAGGCGTGTAAGGTGCAGTGACTTCATGCACAATTCCTTCTTTCTCACAGAATTCGACAAATCCATGAGAATTGTACTCACCACCTCCATCGCTTCTAAGGGTTTTGATTGCACATTCACTCTGCTTTTCAATCATTACCTTAAACTTCTTGATTATTTCTAGTACTTCACTCTTCCTTTTGATCAAATACACCCAGGACATTCTAGTGTATTCGTCAATGAAAGTGACAAAGTACTTATTCCCTCCTAAGGAACATACTTCGAAAGGACCACAGACATCAGAAAATATCACCTCTAGCTTCTTCTCTGCTCTGCTAGGTACTTCTGATTTAAACGAGTTTCTTGGTTGCTTCGACTTGCAACAACTCTCGCAAACTTCGACAGGTACTTTTACTACAGGCAACCCATGAACCATCTTCTTTTCATGTAGTTGACTCAAGCTCTTGAAGTTGAGGTGGCCAAACCTTCTGTGCCACTTCCAGTGCTCCTCTTCGATAGTACTCTTGAGGCAATGTTCTTCGACTACTTGCAATTTGATCTTGAAGGTTCTGTTACTCTGCATTAACACCTTCAGGATCAACTTCTTGGTCGAATCAAACAGGCTGAGACTGTTATCACCCATTTTGACGGTGAATTTCTTCTCGATCATCTGCCCAATACTTAGCAGATTGCTCTTCATAGCCGGTACATAAAATACCCCTTGGATGTAGCACCACTTACCATCTTTCGACAGGAACTTTATGGTACCTACTCCTTCAGCAGTAACTCTACTGTTATCTGCAAACCTTATCTTTTTGCTTATCTGCTCCAGTTCGACAAACCACTCCTTGTGACAACACATGTGATTTGAGCATCCTGTGTCGAGATACCATTCGACAGAATTCTCTTCAGTCGAATTTGTATCAGCCTTCAACAACAGTAATTCTGGGTCAATAGCTGTCATGAATGACAATTCTTCATTATCATTGCTGGCAATGTTGGAGGCATCCCCAGTGTTTCCACTGCCCTGCCACACACACATTGCACAAGTATTTTGAGCATCACAAGTGAATCCACTTATACAAGTGTTCCCACTATTTTGCTCGCTACTTTCAGCAATTCCTTCATCGAGTCGAATCTCATCTTCGACAGCCATCATCATTAACTCCTCTGAGTCAGAGTCAGAGTCACCATCATTAGCAAACTTGGCTTCTGCATCTTTATCCCTAGGAACTTTCTTGTTTTTACACTTGTTCCTATAATGCCCAAATTGCTGACAGTTATAACACTGAACTTTCGACAGGTCTCCCTTCTTCTTGTCGAAAGATCCTTGTTCTTTCTTCTTACTGCTTGATCCCTTTTCTCTACCCTTCCCCTTGTTGCCTGCCTTCCAATTTCTCTTAGAGGAGTATGAAAGCAAGGCTTGTTCAGTTTCTTTCTCTGAACTTCTCTGCCTTATTCTCAATTCATGAGCCTCTAAGGAACCCTGAAGTTCATCTAACTTCAATGTATATAGGTCCTTGGATTCTTCGATAGCAGTAACAACGTAGTCGAATTCCAGGGTTAACGATCTGAGCACCTTTTCGACTTTATTTACTTCAGTCACAGTTTCACCATTACCTTTCATTTGATTAGTTAATGCTACTAACCTCGTAATGAAATCTCCAATCGATTCTCCATCTGTCATCTTCAAGCCCTTGTACTGCTTCCTGAGCGACTGTAGACGTATCTTCTTCATCCTATCTGCTCCTCCATACGAGTTCTTTAGGATGTCCCAAGCTGCCTTTACTGAATCACAGTCGATGATCAGGTTCAGGATGTTGGAATCAACGCATTGGTGAATCAAAAACAGCCCTTTTCCATCTTTCTTCCTCAGCGAATGGTGGTTGTTCCTCACCGCTTCAGTGGCGTTTGCTGCCAAGGGTGGAACACCATCATTCACGACATCAAGTACATCTTGATATCGAAACAGCACATTCATCTGCGCACACCAACGTTCATAATCCTTTCCGTCAAAGATTGGGAGAAGAAATGGTGGTGGTGGTAAGAAAAAATGAAAGAGGAAAATGGAGAAGGAAAAGAAATTAAAGAGGAAGAGGAGGAAATGAAAGAGGATGGTGTGGTGGTGGTGGTGTGGTGTGGTGTTGAAGGGAGAAGATGATGGTGGTGGTGGTAAGAAAAAATGAAAGAGGAAGAGGAAAATGGAGAAGGAAAAGAAATTAAAGAGGAAGAGGAGGAAATGAAAGAGGATGGTGTAGTGGTGGTGGTGGTGTGGTGTGGTGTTGAAGGGAGAAGATGATGGTGGTGGTGGTAAGAAGAAATGAAAGAGGAAGAGGAAGAAATGAAAGAGAGGAAAAAACGGAGAAGAGGAAGAAATGAAAGAGGAAGAGGAAGGATTCGGGTTTATAAAAAAAAAATTACCCGTTAGCGACGGATTTCCCTCGCTAATGTCTGTCACGTGTCAAATCAACTGCAACGGTCAGTGGCAGAATTTTCCAAACATTAGCGACGGATTTAGCGACGGATTTCCGTCGCTAATTCGAACCAAAATTTTCAAGTTGCGCGCCATGTTAAATCTGTCGCTAATTTAGCCAACTTCCGTCGCTAAAGACATTGTTTTCAATCCGTCGCTAATGCTGTGAATTTCCGTCGCTAATTTTGATTTTAGCGACGGACCACATATCCATCGCTAAAATCCGTCGGTAAACACTGTTTTTTTTGTAGTGTTACAAATTGTGATATCAATGCTTATGCTCCTAGGAAATATGGATAGTAATGATTCTAATGAATGAGTGTAAGTTTGTGAGAATTGAGATAGAGTGAAGTTGAGGAAGACTAACAATCAGTCGCTAGTCTAGTAATTTAACTAAGTAATTGTGCATCGTCGGTAGTGCTACGGGTTCGTGGGTTGGTTTGGATTTAAATTTTAAAATCTGTTATCCGAACCAAACTAGTACGGGTTTTATGAGTTGGTTCGAATTTGATCCGAACACAAAAATTATCCAAACCAAACGCTTCGGTTTGGATTGGGCTATGGGTTGGTTCGGATTTACCCAAACCAATAAACACCCCTAAAAACACCAAAGAAAAAGGGCACGTGCATCCCTCTTTCATCGCTCTGCATCCCACTTTCATCGCTCTTCTTAGTAATCGTTCCTCCTAATTTTCTTTCTATGTGTCGTCTTCGTTCCTCTTTGTGTCGTCTTATTTTGCTCATTTTTAATTTAGTATACAGTACATCTTCAATTAGAAATGTAATCACGATACCATAGTCTGCTTGGCTTCTGTTTTCATTCTTATTTTCGCGTATCTTGCCAAGTCACTTTTGCCTTAAACATTTCACTTTATGCTAGAACATTTCACGGTTTAAGGATGCTTTTGTAAGAGCTTCAATCCATATGCTTATGGCATACTATCAATATGATCCCAATTAAATAAATGAGCGAGTAAAATGGAAAATATAAAAGGGTAAGTGTTAGCTAAGGGGATCTACAGTTTTGGGAAAAGTACAAGAGCGATGAAAGAGGGATGCACGTGCCTTTTTTCTTTGGTGTTTTTCCTTTTTATTTTTTTATTTAGTTTTATTAGGTGTAATTATGTCATTGGTTGTGCCCAACAATGACATGTTATAGTGTTGTCAAAAAAAATGACATGTTATAGTAAGAATTTCTCTTATACGTTTTCATTATTTTGAGAAAATCATTGCCATTGTTGTTTTTTTTCTATTTGTCGCCCATCTATCTATTAATACCCTTTGATCGACATTTGATAATAAGATTTTATCTTGGTCTCGTAAACACAATTAAGTGTTTTTGATATTCGGTTGACCAAGATATCAAGTTTAGGCTAAGACATCGAGTGGGCCAGAAACATGCACACTTTCCCATTAAAATTATGGGATAATTACTTCAGAGCCCATTTAACCTCATAACACATGCTAAGAACCTCAGCTATACTGTATCCTTGACAGTATCAATAGTCTCAAAATAACTCCACCTATCAACAATACACTCCCAATTTGGCAATTTCGCTTCACAGGTAGTCAACGCATAGTCTAGAAAACCAGCCACAACATGAAATGCGCCATTTGAACTAGTTACAGTCGAAACCTAATGCCCATTTCATTGAACAACAAACATGTATTTTTAAGGCTAAAGTGCTCCCGGGGTCCCTTATCTTTATTTAAAGTAACGATTTGGTCTTTTATCATTTTTTTGTCCCAAATCAGTCCTTTATGTTTTAAATTTTTGACACATAAATCCTTTTCTGTCCCAAATCAGTCCTTTATGTTTCAAATTTTTAACACATAAATCCTTTTTTTTGACACATAAATCAGCACTGTTAACGAAAAAGGATTTATGTGTCAAAAATTTGAAAGATAAAGGACTTATTTGGGACAAAAAAAACATAAAGGACTAATTTGTTACTTTAAATAAAGATAAGGGACCCCGGGAGCACTTTAGCCTATTTTTAACAACACGCACGAACCTGAAATTATAAAAACCCCACATGAAAATCGATTAAAGCAAGTGAGGACCTCAATCCTAAAACCCACATAATATAGTTGTCAATATGGCCCTTGCAGGCAAGCCCAACCCTAACCTTACCCCTACATGGGCTGGGGCCAAAAAACCCATAGGGCTAGAAATCCCACTCATGTATATCTCATAGGCCAAAAAGCCCACAAATTCTTGTGTGCTAGAGTCGGCCCATGAGACCTAAATTTTTTTTGCTGTAAGTTCAGGAAACTATTATGGGTCATTCTTTGGGCTAGTCCATGGAGTGGGATGGTCGGCCCACCTTTTTCATATATTGGCCCATCTTATGTCCTCTCCAGTCTCATCAACATGACCTGCGGCACTTCTCCCGTTGAAAAAATAGTTTAGGTTTAAATATATATTTTTGTCCCTACAAATATAGTGTTTTTCAGGTTTAGTCTTTGTAAAAATAAAATTCGTTTTCAGTTCTTGAAAATATACCATATTTTTCTTTTAGTCCTTAATATTTTTTAGCCCCTGCAAAAATCTGATTATATTTGAATTGACTGTAATATGTAAAACATTTGATTTTAGTTCTTTTAATATGAGCGTCATAAAAGACTAAAATAAATATGACACAATATTATGGAGACTATATAATTCCAATAGACAAAATATCTCCCAATGTCCCTTAACTTATTTTCAGGTAACACACATATAGGTCCCTTAACTTCTTTTAGTAACGATTAGGTCCCTTAAATTTTAAAAATATCGCGTCGTTACCCTTTTTTAACTTTCCGTTAAACTCTGTTAAAAAAAAGGTGAAGTGACGCACGGTGCTGAGGTGGATGTTGATGTGGCTAAACGGTGATAATGTGACAAGTCACCTAAGTTTTTAATTAAAAATTAATTTTTTATTCAAAACTATAAAAACCCAAAATAACTCCAATTACTATTCATCATCCTCTTCAATCCACGTCCCTTTTCCTGCATTTGAATCAGAAGAAGAGTTCCCATGTTTTGAATGAACCGTGGAATGCAGTAATGCTGAAATAGGTAGAGCACTATATTGGGTTTTTAAGCAAAACCCTAAAAACTCTAACAGCTTCTTTTCAAACAGAAATAGCCGTTGGAATTTATATAAATAAGGTCCATGTTTAAACAGTTTGTTACGGCAAAAGTTAGTTACTACCTAACTGATAGTTTGTTAAACTGTTTAACAAACTGAGTTTGTTAGCTACAACAAACTCCAAACTAACAGCTAAGTTTCCCAGTGAAAGCCTATAAATACATATGTACATACACTGAATTTTATAGTTTTCAGTTTTACAAGTAAATGAAGTCTTTACATTTTTCTTTAAGTCTTCTTCTCTGTTTTCTCTTCTGTGCATCTCTTTCTTGAGTTCTGGGCGTGAGAGTTTGAGTGTGTCTGTTCAAAAGTGTGTTCACCTTGCAAACAAGAGAATCAACACAAGTTAGGTGTTGTTCTAAGTATCACAACCATAAAAGTTAGAACAGAAACAGAAAGAGAGGAAAGGAGAAGAAATTACCTGTGAAAGTGGTCACTGGTTGAGGATTTCATAGTGTTGAAATCCTGTGTGCACTCTCAGGTTATCATTTCAGTCATTCGTGGTTCATACAAAGAAAACAGTAAAGAGGAAATTAGGTTTTTGAGAGATAAAGTGTAAAACAAAGTGAAATAGCAAAGTTTGTGCTATTCGTACTTTCGTTGTTACATCCGCAACAAAACCTCAGAAGCTGTGTACCTGAAACATCAACAAGCAGAAATTAGGGTTTCTGCAATAGTGACTGTATCAAGCAAGAAAAGAGATTTCAAAGATCAGTTCAGTGATTTACCTTAGTGGCAGTGTCCGATTAAAACCCTAAGTCACAGTTCCTAAAAAAGAACAAGATTCAGATACTAGGGTTTCTGAATCTAAGCAAAAATAGGAGAAATAAAAGATCAGTAGAGCGATTCATACCTCTGTGCAGTGTCTGGTACGATTCGTTGAAAGTTTCAAGCAGTCCTGACCAGTGAACATACAGAACTTGGTTCGTAGGCGACGAACCTCAGATTGCTGCGATTCAGTGCATAAACCATAGGGGTTTTGCATCATCATCATCACGCATCATCATAGGTGAGAGAGTGAAGAGTTTCATCACTTCAATCACTGAAAACCAGTGAGAGCAGTGAAACTCTAGCAGAGAAGACGAAGAAGAAGACGAACCAGAGAACAACGTGGAACCAAGAAGAGAGAGAGGAGAGTCTTGAAAATCTGACTGGTTAGGTCAAAGAAAGGGTTTTATACCACGGGTCAGATAGGATCCTCTTGTTGATCCACAAAAAACGGGTTCAAGTTCCGCAAAATCCAGTTTGGAGCAAGGTGGATCACTCCTGTTTTTGTGAAGCTGTGGGCCGGGTCAAGTGGGCCTAAGAAGTGCTAATTGCACACCCCTGCTATCTGTTTTGCAACCTGAAAGAAAAGCAATTAAATGTTAGCAAATCCAACACACTAAACTTATCAACATGACTATGAACCAAATTCATGGAAAACAACCACTGGACCAAAAGGTTCAATGACATGCTATTCAATAACAAAATTCAAATATGTGATAACACGTTTCAAGCTACCGGATCATAAATCAAATTGATAAAATAGGAAAACTCAAAAATCATCTCTCACATTCTACCATGAGAGACAAAGTTAGTCCTTAAATGTCGTGCAAATGGGTTTCGATTTTCTGGATGATTTGGGGAAAAGTTTCCATGTTCTGTAATGGATGCCTTTGAATGGAGGAAGGTGAGGAAGATGGGAGTGAAGGCGGAGGAAGAAGAAAACCGATTTAGGGATTTCAAGTTTTTTTCTCTCTTTTAATTTTAGTTTTTTGGCTAAAGTGCTCCCGGGGTCCCTTATCTTTATTTAAAGTAACGATTTGGTCCTTTATCTTTTTTTTGTCCCAAATCAGTCCTTTATGTTTTAAATTTTTGACACATAAATCTTTTTCTGTCCCAAATCAGTCCTTTATGTTTCAAATTTTTGACACATAAATCAGCACTGTTAACGGAAAAGGATTTATGTGTCAAAAATTTGAAAGATAAAGGACTTATTTGGGACAAAAAAAACATAAAGGACTATTTCGTTACTTTAAATAAAGATAAGGGACCCCGGGAGCACTTTAGCCTAGTTTTTTAAATTTATTTTTAATTAAAATAATTATAAAATAATGAAATATCCTATGTGGCATGTCAAGTCAATTAAACAACCACATCAAACACTGGTTAACAGAGTTAGTGACAATACGTTAAAAAGGGCAACGATGCAGCGTTTTTAAAACATGAGGGACTTAATCGTTACAAAAAAAAAGTTAAGGAACCTATTCGTTATCTAAAAATAAGTTAAGGGACCTGGAGAGATATTTTTCATTCAAATATAAACAAGTTTAATAGGCACTTAAATGAAATAACAACGACAAGAAGCAAAATGTGGTATACTTTTGTATAGATATAGCCAAATGGAAGTGGAGGTTGATGTCGGATGAGGGTGCGCCTTGGAGGGGTATTCTTTTGTATAAATATGGTGATTTGGGGTCTATTTTTTTCAATGGTTCAACATCGGTGCATAGAAGGGAAGATTCTTTGTGGTGGCGCGATCTTAGTTGTATGGGGGATGAGAGATTCTCGGTGGGTTGGTTCGAATCAAATGTAAGACGGAGGTTGGGGGATGGTAGCAGAGTGGATTTTTGGCATCATCATTGGCTTGGGCAACGTCCGTTGAAGATTGAGTTTGACAACATTTTCAACAATTGTAACAATAAAAATGTGAGGCTGGCGGATCTAGGAGTTTGGCGCGATGATCATTGGCAGTGGAACTTTTCTTTTTTCGCAAGCGCTGGAACCGCATTCAGTGATGAAGTTGATGAGTTGTTGACGATTCTGCGTGATGTTCATATGGCCCGTGGAGTTGCTGACCGATGGTGTTGGTTTATTGATCCGCTAAAATCCTTCACGGTTCGGTCTTGTTACCAATTTCTTTTGCAAGCCAATCAACTTTCAGTCGTGGACATCAGCAGGCCAGTTTCGACTCTGCAGACATCTGACTTGATAGCGTTATGGAGGATTCGTATTCTAGCCAAGATCTTGTTGTTTGGTTGGCGTATATTCCACAATTCTATACCTGTTCGGTCCCTGTTACTTAGACGACATGTTATTCACTCGGTGGAGGATGCGGTTTGCGTTTTGTGTAGGTCTCACATTGAGGATTCTCATCACTTATTTTTGGCTTGCGATTTTTCTTTGAGGGTGTGGGGCGACATTGGTCGTTGACTGAATGTTCAAGTGTCCTGCCCATCTACTTTAATTGATCATTTTCTACGCTATGACGACCTTTGTACTAGTAAGAAAGCGAAGAGGATCTAACATCTTATTTGATTGACAACTTGTTGATGTCTTTGGCTATCTCGTAACGGTGTTTGTTTTAGAGGGATAGAGCCAAATGTAGACTCGATAGTGGCCCAGGTTCGAATCCAAGAGGAGGCGTTCTCGTATCGTTGAAATTGCCAAAGCAACTAACAATGAAGATTATAAGAGTGTCCTCTAGTGTTAGTTATACAACCACGCTAGTGATAAAAATTAAGGAGATTCATAGAATGATGTTAAAAGAAATATACTCACCATGTTTCCCAATATTTGTTGTTTCAAAGTTATTCACACATACAAAAAAACTAATAAATATTGTTATTATTGAATGAAGTATTTATCTGTTTTGTTGGATACATTGAACTATTTATTATTTCATTACATATTTCTTTTTCCGCAATAAATAATGAAAAGTATTAGTTAATTTTGCATTAAAATTTTTGTTATAAAATTTTGCATTAGAATTTGAAAACAATAAGATAAAATTTGCGAATTTTGTTTTTAGTCTTTATAAAAATTTCACTCACTTTATATTCTTACATTTTTCCGTAAAGTTTTTAGTTCTTTATGACTTTTAATAACTTTCATAGTAGCGTTATAAAAGACCCAAAAAAAATGCTAGTAAAAGTTATTATTAAGGACTAAAAGCATTTACGGAGGAAAACATAGTAAGCAAAAGTGAGTAAAATTTTTATAGAAATTTTAAAAAAAAATTACAAATTTTTTAGAAACTAGAGACATTTAACCTTAAAATTCATCATCACATTCAGTATCCAACATCGAGGCTTATCGAAAAAAAAGTATCCAACATCGAGGTAGAAACAAACCAAGCTACATCTACTAACAGACAAAATAAAAAGCACAAGCGAAGAGTAAGTAAGAGTACTAATTAAGTTTATGTATACTTCTTGTTATGGTGATTATACTGTTCTCTATTTACACCCCCTCTCCAAAAGCCCAATTGATGAGAAGTCCAATCATAATCAAGAGAGTCCAATATTCAATGGCCAAGATCAGCCCGCAAGATCGGAGGCCCAAAAACGCCAACACAAACACATCCACACTCTATAAATACCCCATTCAATGCTCATTAATGGTAAGCACTTTTTCTAACCAAACACTCATTCTCTCAAATACTGACTTGAGCGTCGGAGTATCATTGCAGGTACAACGTCGCCCCTCAAGATCGAACACCTCAACATCGCCTCTCAAGGTCGAACATCTCCAGGTCGAACAAAACCTTCCTCTCAAAGCCTGAAGACAAAGATAGAATCAAGGACAAAATATCTACCAACTGCATAATATCGATCCTCACGATCGGAAGCACGGTACAGAACATTGGCGACCACAGTGGGAGAGACCAATACCCGATTTTTCTCACCATCTCCTTGAACTTATTGAATGGCACCAACACACCGCTCAATACCGACTAGTCTCATGGCCGAACCTGACCTCGGCCCTCAGCAAACCCCTGAAGGCCACGTCCAGGAACTCACGAATTCGTCGCAAACACGAAGCCGACATCCCAACACGGGACCTTCCCGAGCACAATCAGGCGCAGATGAGACGAGCTTACCATCTCCCCCTCAATTACTCCCGGCCTTGACGGACGCGGTTCAACAGCTCGTTCAGCTATTGGCTCGGCAAGAAGCGGTAAATGAAGAAAGAAACAACCGCTTCGCCAACCTCGAATCCGAAGTAGCGAGACTGCAAGGTCGGAACGTCCTGGACCAACAATCATCCGGGCAGAGCTCACTGGAGGAACGACGCCCAACTCGAAGAAGACTTTTTCATCGATCACCCCCACGGAGAAAGCTCACTCATCGCTCCCCCGCATGCCGTCAACGAGGGAATGGTTCCCGTTCTCCTCTGGCTCGACAACATGAGGCTCATTCCCGTTCTCCTCTGGCTCGACAACATGAGGCTCATTCCCGTTCTCCATCAGCTCGACAATACGACGATCTTGATGATCCTCATTCTCCTCCACGCCGCCACCGAGGGAATGGTTCCCGTTCTCCTCTGGCTCGCCAAATTGAAGGCTCGACCTCGTCAAGGAGACGATCGAGAAGCCATGACATCATTCAAAACAATCAAACACGACGATACGGACATCCTGAACCCCATCACAGACGCCAACCACTGTCACGAGCAAATCGACCTGGGCGAAAAGGTCCTTTCACAAAATCGATCGACAACTTTCGGGTCCCCCGGTATCTCGAGAAACCACCTGGAGGATTGAAGACTTACGACGGGACGGGCGACCCCGACAGGCATCTAGACCAATTTGACACGACCATGCAGTATCGAAATGTACCCATGGAAATGAAATGCCGAATATTCCCTTTGACCCTAGACAAAATGGCTTCCGAATGGTTTCGGACGTTAAGGTCGAATACCATTTCCTCATGGGACCAGTTAGCAAAACACTTCTCGGTGCACTTTGCCCATTCCAAGAGCAAACCCAAAAACAAAAATGTTCTAGCATCTATTGTCCAGAAAGTAAATGAACCCCTGAGGGAATATATAGAGCGATTCAACATCGAAGCTCTTCAGGTTCGGCAGTTAGACGACGCTTTTCGAATTTTCTTCATGGCCCAAGGTCTGCTCCCTGGAAGCTCGTTCCGAAAGCACATCAACACCTGAGAACCTAACACCCTTCAAGAATTCCTCGAACTATCCCAGTGCTTTATTAACGAAGAAGAAAATTCCAAGGTCGACAAAACGTCGTCACATGCAGAACCGTCGAAACGCCACATCGAGATCGACCCTCGTAAAAACTCGTGGAACATCGGTAGGAAAAATCGTCACCAGGTATACACCGAACTCAACGTCTCCAACGCCCAGTTACTAGGGGAATGTTGGAACGTCGAATTCAGGGACGTCAAGCCTCCCAGGTCCTTACCTATCCGACCTGGGCAGAAGGCCAACAAATACTGCCGATACCACAGAAGCAATGGCCATGACACAAACCATTGCAACGCCCTAAAGGATGACATAGAAGATTTAATTAAACGGGGAAAGCTATCTTCTTATGTTAAAAGGGAGGGAGAACGATCTGACAACGTCGGAAGAGAAAGAAATGAAAATCTCAGGGCAAAAGGAAAAGAAGTGATCGACCCAGACCGCGAAGAGCTGGATAAAAAACGCTCGGTTATCATGATGATAACTGGGGGATTCGATCATGAAGGATCGGGAAAATCCATGAAGAGAAAATGGAAGGAATTGTTATGCGTGGCTTCAACGTCAACAACCCCGGTCAAGACTAATCGACCTCCATTATCTTTTAGTGACAACGACCTTATTGACGGAAAAGCTAACAAACACGTACCTCTCTTGATATCGGCAATCATAGCCAACAAGGAGGTACGTAGAATCCTGGTCGATCAGGGGAGCTCATCAAACATCATCTTTATCGATCTTCTGAGCAAAATGGGGATCGATAACGAGGAACTCACCCCTTATAGAGGGACGGCTTTGTCCGGCTTTAACGGATCTCGAACGAAACCCCTTGGGCATCTGGAGCTAATGGTTACCTACGGAACCGAACCAATGGTTCGAACCGTCAGAACCAAATTCCTCGTCTTGCCTTGTGAATCCATATACAACGGCATTATAGGAAGACCGACCCTCGACAGGCTCGGGGCGGTTACATCCACCACGCACTTGAAGATGAAGTTCCACTCTCTTTGCGACAGAGTTATCACTTTAAACTCTGACTTAGAGTCGGCCTCCAGGTGTTTTTTCCTATGGACTAAGAACGAACGAAAAGCTTCGGAGCATGAAGGGGTTCCCCCTTCGGAAGAACTGTCGACTCCCAAAATACCAAAAGGAAGATCAACTGAAGTTAACACCGCCACTAACGTAGAAACCAACTGCGATCCAAAGGTCGAAAAACAGATAGACGTCGACGAGCTAACCAAAGAGCTCAAACAAAAAATCAAAAGACCAAAGCCTGATGGAAAGTTCGTCGAAATACAGCTCGGTTCAGACCCCTCCCAAAAAGTCAAAATAGGGATCGACCTTCCAGAAAAGATCAAGATCGATTTAACCCAATGTCTTAAAGATTTCAAAGACATCTTCGCTTGGTCGGCCGAAGACATGCCTGGGATCCCGCCAGAGGTTGCCTGCCATCGACTCGCAATAAACCCAGAAGCAAAATGGATCGCCCAAAGAAAGCGGGCCCAAAGCAAAGAGAAAGCCATTGTTGCCGCCTTAGCAGTAGACGACCTCATCCGAGCCAACTTTATCTCTGAGGTTAAATACACAACTTGGTTATCAAACCCAGTCCTGGTAAAGAAATCTAACGGAAAATGGCGTATGTGTGTCGACTACACCGATCTTAATAAAGCTTGCCCAAAAGACGCTTTTCCGGTTCCCAGCATCGATCGTTTGGTCGACAGCACTTCCGGTTTCCGGTTGTTATCTTTCATGGACGCATACTCCGGATACAACCAAATCGCCATGTTTCCCCCAGATCAAGCAAAAACCGCCTTCATCACTGACCGAGGAAACTTCGCGTAATCGAGGCGAACCATATAAGCGATCTAAGAGCGATTTTTTCTGAGGTACGAAAGAATAGAATGAGATTAAACCCAGAGAAATGCACTTTCGGAGTTCGAGCCGGGAAATTCTTAGGTTTCTTCTTAACAGAACGAGGAATCGAGGCGAACCCAGATAAATGTCGATCCGTCACAGAAATGCGAACTCTGACGTCCAAGAGAGAAGTGCAAAAACTCAATGGAATGATAGCTGCTCTATCTCGTTTCATATCGAATGCAGCATTCAAATCTCTTCCACTTTTCAAAATCCTCAAAAAAGAAGAAAGAGATTTCGAATGGACGCCCGAGCAAGACGAAGCTTTGAAACAACTGAAAAAATCTCTCTCCGAGCCTCCAATTTTAACTCGACCAAATGAAGGGGAAACATTATACTTATATCTAGCGATCTCGGAAGAGGCGTTAGCTGCCGTTCTAGTACGCGAGCTCAAAACCGGGCAAAGTCCCATCTACTTCGCAAGCAAAGCTCTGCACGGGGCTGAAAGTCGTTATCAGAAAATCGAGAAAATCGCCCTAGCTCTCATTGTCGCAGCTCGACGTTTTCGAGCCTATTTTGTCGCTCACCAGGTAGTCATCCGAACTAACTACCCAATCAGACAGATACTCCACAGACCCGATCTAGCTGGAAGAATGATCAAATGGGCCGTGGAACTCTCAGAGTTTATCAAATATGAAGCTCGAACTACGCTTAAAGCGCAAGTTTTGGTGGACTTCATCGCCGAGATGACACCTGCTAACACCGAATCTGACATATGGATCCTATACGTCGATGGGTCCTCGAATCCAAAAGGGAGTGGCGGTGGGATTATGCTAGAAATCCCGACTGGGGTCATCATCGAAGTTTCCCTTACATTCGGTTTTCCCACCTCGAACAACCAAGCAGAATACGAGGCTTGCATCGCCGGACTTCGCCTGGCAATTGACCTCCAAGTCCAAAAGATTAAACTCCATACCGACTCTCTCTTGGTGGTCTCCCAGATCGGAAGCAAATACGAGACCAAAGAACCGATCCTGCAAAAATACCTACTTCAGGTACAGTCACTAATAGCTAAGCTTGAAGGGAGCGAGATAGTTCATGTCCCAAGAACGGAAAACCAACGAGCTGATATCCTCGCCAAACTCGCAAGTACAAAAACCCCAGGTAACCAGAGGACGACCATCCAAGAAACACTACACAAACCCAGTGTATCTCTCGAGCCTCTGTTTAACCCGACCATCTGCATGCTCGAAGAAACAGACAGCTGGATAAACCCAATTTTAGAGTACATCGTCTCAGGAACGGAACCCCCAGACAGAAACGACGCCAAATATATCAGGAGAAGAGCCTCGGCTTTTTCAGCCATCAACGGAACGCTCTATAAAAGAAGCCTCTCTTCCCCGTTAATAAAATGCATCGAGGGAGAGGAAGCGGCCTATGTATTAACAGAAATTCATGAAGGAATCTGCGGCCAGCACATGGGAGCTCGATCTTTAGCACGTAAAACCCTTCGAGCCGGCTACTACTGGCCGAGCATGATCGGCGATGCTAGTAATCATGTGAAGAAGTGCAAAAAATGTCAAATCCACGCCAATGTGCACATAGCTCCCCCCACAGACCTCACGAGTTTATCCTCCACATGGCCCTTCGCATGGTGGGGAATGGACTTACTCGGACCTTTCGCAAAGGCACCAGGACAAGTCAAATTCTTGATCGTCGCCGTAGACTGCTTCAGCAAATGGATAGAAGCGGAACCCCTGGCGACCATCACTGCAAAAAACTGCATAAAATTCTTCAAAAAAAGCATTATGAGCAGGTTCGGGATCCCCGAGGTAGTAGTAACGGACAACGGGACGCAATTCACAGACACGGGATTTCGCAAACTAATGTTCGAGCTTAAAATTAAGCACCATTTCACTTCAGTAGAGCACCCTCAAACCAACGGTCAAGCAGAGGCTGCAAACAAAGTAATACTGAACGGGCTGAAACGACGTTTGGACGATGCTAAAGGAAATTGGGTAGAAGAATTGCCTTACGTCCTCTGGGGATACCGGACGACACCCCAAAGCTCCACTGGGGAAACACCTTTTAGGCTCTCCTACGGCAGCGAGGTAGTCATCCCCGTCGAGATCGGCGAACTTAGTTGGAGAACGGCAAATCCCAAAACACAAAGCAATAACGATCAAGCCTTAAGAGAAGAACTCGACCTCATCGATGAAATCCGAGGTCGGGCCTCGCTCCGAGAAGCGATCATCAAATAAAAGGTTGCAACCAGATACAACACCAAGGTCGTTCACAGAGATTTCGATCCTGGCGATCTGGTACTCAGAAGAGCTGACGTCGGTCAGAAAAACGCCTCCCAAGGAAAGCTCGCCCCAAACTGGGAAGGCCCCTACCGAATTTTATCTAACGCTTTCGATGCTTCTCAAAAGTTTTTACCAGGTCTCCACACATTCTTGATTTTCATCAAACAGAATGAAGGGACCCAATTCCCCCCACCGGGAATCAACTGGGACCGATCTTAAATGATCTCCCCAAAAGCAACCACCCAAGGTCGCAAACTCTTTGAGAAAACAGTTAAATCCGAGCCGAGTCTTGGCAAACTATCTCAAAGAGACCGGGTCTTCAAGGATCGAAACGTCCTAAGAACGACCATGCCACAGCTGCCGATACCCCTATAGGGCGAGTTAAATCTGGGCCGAGTCCTAGTAAACTGTCCTATAGGTTCGAACCGGTAAATCGATTTCCTCTTTACCGACGTTCTTACATCATACGCAACGTGCAGAATTAAAAAAGCACTCGTTAAAACTCGTAAAAACGACATACATGACATGCGAAATTCAAAAAGCATTCATTAAAGCTCGTAAAGATTACAAATATCTCCAGCTGGATCGAAAGAAGTTCCGGATCTATACAAAAAACTACATAGGTGAAAGCATACACCAGGAACTTCTACAAAAAGAAACACTGTTAAAACATCAGGCAGTAGAGGTCGGAAAAATCACAGTTTTCTTCTCCGTCTGAGCATCGATCTTAACGATCATACCCCCTTCATCCTCATGATCGGCATCGATAATCGACCGATCCAAATTAACGGAAGGATTGACCAAAGCAATTTGCTCCTGGGCACACTCAAAACCCTCCTTATACAGCTCAATTGCAGAGTTAGCAGCTTCACGAGCCTCCCTCCTAGCCTCGTTTGCAAGCTTCGTAGCCTCTTTAGCATTTTTTCTGCTCTGCTGAAGGGCTGCTTCAAGCTCTGCAATTCGAGCCTCCGCATCGCCGCTTGTACCGACCCTTGCCTCGGATGCTTTCTTCAAATCATCTTCCAAACCAACTACACGAAACTCCAAACCTTTAATCTTCTCATTAGCCTCGACCAGTTGCCCCTCCAAAGCTTTTTCCTTTTCTTCCAGCTCCTTTACGCGATTCTCCGCGAACTCCGCCCGACGTACAACCTCCCCTTGGCTTTCCTTTAGAGCCTGAAGTTCTTGCTTTGTTCGAGCGAGCTCTTTCGATTTTGAAGCCACATCTTCCACAAGCTTCACTCTTTTTGACTTCTCAAGCTCCAACAAAACTGCAAGCACGAAAATAAGTAAAATCAGGTTATGAAGAAAGAGATGTTTTTATGAATGTAAGAAAGTGATGTTATTTACCCTTAGCCCGTTGCTCGTATTTCTCTTTTTCGATCCTATGAACGTCGGCCAAATTCGCCAACAATTTAACAGACGCCCCGACAGGATCCTCCCGCCACTGGGCATAGTTTTGCTCCAAAAAGCCCTCCTCTAAAGGTACGGCCTTGTTCTTATGCTTCGGTCTCCTCGAGGTCTTACTCCTTTTTTCCGGCCTTTGCTCGCCACTTGCCTCGGTGCGCACCCTTTTCGCCGAGGTCCCTCCACCAACGTCGGGAGCAGCCGGGGGAGGAGAACTGGAAACAAGATCGACCAGAGCCTCATAAGCAAGGTCCTCCTGGGTAACAGTGTTGATCGGGGAAGCAGCAGTAACCGTCCCAACAACAGTCTCAACCTGGGGAGACGTCGGAAGCGGAGCACCCACCTCCTCAGCATCTCCAGATATGTCGACACTCCTCATCGCCAGCGCCTTCATTACGGCGAGTTTCTTTGGGGCCATGGTATCTGGAAAAGAAACAAAAATTGGTCATACAAACTACAGTCAAAGATGTGCAAAAATCAAAAGCAAGAAAAACGAACTACCTAAGACAAGGTGCACTCGTCTTCGCTTCCCAGCCTGAACTATCTTAGCCGCAGGGATACCCCGATACTTATGTTTTGAAAACGGAATGTTCTCAGAAAAAAACATCAGGATCCTCTTGGTAAGAAGATCGGCAACGTTCAATCGATTCTGACTAACAGAAAAGGAATTGGTGGGTCGTTCAAAATGGGCCTGACTCCAACCAATGGGAAACTTGGTGGACACCAAAGTCCGACCATCCTCTGAAAACTTTCCCACTCTCTCGATCGCTTCGTCGGTCACCGGTTCGACCCAGTAAAATAACTCCTTCCAATTCCCCTTCAATGAGTCCGCATAGGCTTTAAAAACCTTGGCCCCTCGCCTCGAGCGAAGACTGACATGCTCACGACCGGACTTATTTTCACTGCTGTTCCGATTGATCTCAAACAAATGGAAAAAGAGCAACGGCGAGACCGGCCTCTCCAGGTGAAGACACATTAGTTCGTAGGCTCGAACAAAAGCCCACGCGTTTGGATGCAACTGAGAAGGCGCAACATCCAAAGTCGCCAAAACCGTCTGCTCGAACCAAGTGAAAGGGGGCCGGATATTCATCTCGTTTATCAGCATATGATACAAAGTGAACTTGAGCTCTCCAGGCCACAAAGCCACATGCTCTTCCTTTTTCATTCCCTCAACTCTCCAAATTCGCTTCGAGCGACCCGAAGCTTTCCTCCCGACCCTCTCCAAATTAAACCCGTGCTGGTACAACGATTCGATCTCCAAAATATTTCTGGAAACCCAATCATATTGAGAGACCTCTCGCACCGGTACGTCAAGGTCCCCACAACCAGTACTAGAGTACCCATCCAGAGAAGCAGCGGAAGCTCGGCTGGAAGCCGGTTGACTCGAAGGACGAGATTCGACTTGTTTTCCAACACCCTCTCTGTCGGACTCATCTGCAGACTCGGAACTCGACCCAAGATCGACCTCGGAGCCTGTCCCAAGATCGACCTCGGAATCCTCTGATTCCTCCACTGGGATTTCCTCATCGGACTCGGAAGTGATGGCCATCACATCCACCAAGCAATCCTCCTCCGCATCTTCGGGAGTATCGTCATTCGGCTCATTAGCATCGGTCGCAGGAGAAGAACTTTCACTCTCAAAATTATCTTCCGCCTTATCACTCATAGGGGCGGAAGCAGAATGCTCTTGCACGTCCGGGGCGGCGACTTCAAGAGGCTCGGTACGAACCTCAGGGACTTCACCACCAGAAGCCATCGCGTTTGTAAACTCTTTCCGGTACTGAGTGACGTCTCTCCGAGTTTGTTTCGTCCTCGCCAGATCGAATCTACAGGAATGGGGGACGAAATGTCAGGATTAAAGATCGAAAATGGGTTCGCGAGCAAGTCGGAACCCGACCTGACGACCCCCATTCTGAGATCAAAGGGGACGGGGGGAGGTCTAGGCACAAATGAAAAGAAAAGTAAAGAAAAAACAAAAATAGACTAACCTCGGAACTATGTCGCAAGTTGATTATATCAGGAAATAAACGGTTGTCGATCCTCAGAAACCGACCTTAAAAGTACTTCGAAATTTCTTCAAGCTCGTTCACTTTAAAGAAGCTCGGGAGCTCTCGAAGATCGGCAAATCAAAAACGAATAAACAACAAGCAACGAATGAGGAGGTGAGACCATTTATTTATAGCAAGGCGAATCTAATGGGCCTGGGCCTGGAAGTCGAAGCGTCACGTCCAAGCCATGGTCCATTAAAATCCGCACGCTGAAGAATAAACGTCACCATCATGCGCCGCCACTACGAAGAGACACCTTGTCAGAAACAGTAAAAATAGCACTGATTCCAAGATTACACTGATTCCAAAGCAGCACTGAGTTCGGAAAAACCATCCACCTCGCTCGAAAGCTCGACGGACAGTTAACATCGCTCGAGAACCCCAGCCTCGACATAAGCTCGAGACCGGATAAGATCTCCACTCAAACAAAAACAAAAATATAAAAGCTACGTCGCCCATCAAAGTCAAGATCGCTCCTCATAGCGACCAGACTTGGGGGACCACTGTTATGGTGATTATACTGTTCTCTATTTACACCCCCTCTCCAAAAGCCCAATTGATGAGAAGCCCAATCATAATCAAGAGAGTCCAATCTTCAATGGCCAAGATCAGCCCGCAAGATCGGACGGCCCAAAAACGCCAACACAAACACATCCAGACTCTATAAATACCCCATTCAATGCTCATTAATGGTAAGCACTTTTTCTAACCAAACACTCATTCTCTCAAATACTGACTTGAGCGTCGGAGTATCATTGCAGGTACAACGTCGCCCCTCAAGATCGAACATCTCAAGATCGAACACCTCAACATCGCCTCTCAAGGTCGAACATCTCCAGGTCGAACAAAACCTTCCACTCAAAGCCTGAAGACAAAGATAGAATCAAGGACAAAATATCTACCAACTGCATAATATCGATCATCACGATCGGAAGCACGGTACAGAACACTTCTTTTTAATAAAGTGCAATATTTATTTTTTGATTGAGATAAAGTACAGTACCTAAAACGCGATTAGAAACTTGAAAAGTAGGATAAGGGTGAGCGACCTTGACTTCGATCTAATGAGAAGAAACATCGTCTTTGAAGGATTCTTCATCTTTTTCTGGAATGATGTTGCATCCTCTTTGATTTGAGATAATCAAATAATTTTATCTAAGCAAATAAGAGAATAGAGGGTCTCGTAAAAGGCAATTAAGCTAAACAAGAATGAAAAAAAGAAGCTACATGACTATTTGCTTTTGCGATCGATGGACTGGGCCTAAATGTATGATTGTGCCACAGCTACAACCCGTAGCTTATACGTCAAAGGTTTTTTTTTTTTACCCCCATTATCTCCCTAGCTACCCCATCGACCCTGCAAAAAGACACAATTGCCCTTAACAAAATTTAAAAATCCCGAATGTATTCTGATTTCAATTTTTTTTGGAAATCGGATTTAGGTAAATCCGATTTCCACTAAAAATTTTAAAAAATTTAAATCGGATCTACCCCATCATATAAGGTAAATCCACTTTTAAAAATAACCAAAGCGGATTTACCTTATGTGGGGGTAAATCTGCTTTGTTAACCCAATTAATAAATAAATAAATCAGTTAAAATTTTAGAAACAAATTTCGACCGTCTTTTGGTTCTGTTTAGTGTGTAGTTCGTTAACACGTGACGATATTGTACGCCGAGAGAATAATTTAGGCTAAAAAATCAGTTTTTGGGCAACCTACTCAAATTGTAATGAAACCACATTCTTTAAATCCGAAAAATATCAAGGATCAATACTCCTCAAGAAGTAGCTTCTTTGAGGACAATGGACCTCAAAATCCCAAATTCCATCGTTTACTATTTTTTATTAATTTTTTTAATTTTTCATAATCTCCAAAAAATCTGAAAAAATTTGCATAACTTTATTTTGGTTTTATTAGATTTTTAGTGGCGTTTTTATAATTTTCGGATTAGTTTTAGCTGTTTAACGGATTTTTAGTAGTATTTTATAACCTTTTTTAAAAAATTAAATAAAAAATAATTGTTTTTAATAACAAAATCGGATTTACCTTAGGTGGGATAAATCCGATTTTCTTTTTTTAGGGAAATCGGATTTACCTTAGGTGGGATAAATCCGATTTTCTCTTTTTTTAGGGAACTCGGATTTATGTACCCACTAGGTAAATCCGATTTCCAAAATAACAAAGCGGATTTACCTTCAGCTAAGGTAAATCCGCTTTGTTATTTTTGAAATCGGATTTACCTATTGGGCACCCCCATTTGAGGTAAATCCGACTTTAAAAATAACAAAGCGGATTTACCTCAAATGGAGGTAAATCCGAGCGAATTGAAAATTGGGCAGGGGTATTTTCGGGTTTCACTTTTATGTGGGGGTAGATAGAGAGATGATGGGGGTACCAAAAAAAAACCCTACGTCAAATTGTGTAAATCACAACTGCTTGAACATGGTACCAAACATGTTGTGGGTTACGAGGATTTTTGCATGGTTTTTTTTTACCCCCACATATACACACTATACCTCACGCCAGGTTTGAAAGAACGAAAATATCCTTAAAAATTTTACAAAAGTCTAAAACATTTACCATTTTTCACTTACATTCGTTTGAGTGAAAGAGAAAGTTCCGGTTTTCACCCTCACAGAAATACATAGTTCCGTTTACGTCTCATCGGAAGTA
Organism: Astragalus membranaceus; assembly: GCA_039519185.1. Lineage (NCBI taxonomy): Eukaryota > Viridiplantae > Streptophyta > Magnoliopsida > Fabales > Fabaceae > Astragalus > Astragalus membranaceus. The sequence continues at coordinate 112,127,665 of CM076850.1, forward strand.
CCTAGTTCTGTTTTCCTGTCTGCAGAAGTACCTACTTCTGTTTTCTTGTCTGCAGAAGTACATAGTTCCGTCTACAGCTGCGCACAGAAGTAAGTAGTTCCGTTTTGAAGTCTGCGGAAGTACCTACTTCCGTATTCCTTGTGTTGGCCTGCGGAAGTACGTTACTTCCGTTTTTGCTTTTAATTTTTTTTTAACTTTTTTTTTATTTTTGGCAGTGGCTCATACCAGAGTCGGTGGCCGAATTCCCCGTGATTCACCAGGATTGATATTGTGAGGGGGTCTTCGTCACGACCGGGTGTTGGTGAACCGGAGGAAACTCCGGTGAGTACACGCACTCAGATTAGAGAGGCTGGACATGCGTCTAACCGACATAGACGCATGCAGAGACGACAGCAGTATACGAAGGATGAGGTACATGAGGAGCAGTACCAGCAGGAGCCGGAGCATTACCAGCAGCATTACCAGCAGCAGTACCAGGAGCCGGAGTACCAGGAGCATTACCAGCATCAGTACCAGGAGCATTACCAGGAGCAGCAGTACCGACATGATATGGATGTTGATGATCATCATGCTCGGAGAGGATTGACTATTCTGAATTGTACTATTATTTTCCTGACTATATTTGTACTATTCTGGATTTATCTATTTGCATTTAGTATTATTCCGTTAGTATTATAGTCGCTAAATTTAAAATTTAATTTCATTAATGCAAAAGTAGATTACAGCGACAACCAAACTTAAAAACCAAAGCATGATAGAACATAAAAGTTAAAACATAAACAACAACAAAGACAGTTCTAAACTATTCCTGGTCCTTCATTATAACAATGACTTAAAATCTCATTGACACTCCATTGATGCTCCACGTACAGCTCCAACGGCTTACGATTCTGAAGCATGTCATGGATGTTCAACATGCTTCGTACATCGTCGTCAGTCCTAATCCTCATGGACGAGAAGTAAATGCTGCCAACTTCTTGACGATCGGGTTTTCGATAAGTAATACTAGTAACCTCACGATCATCACCAATCACTTGAACTTTGATCTCCACTTTATCTTTCAAACTGTCGAAGGTGATGTCTTCGCGGAGCCTGCATAAAATAGGCTTTGGACATGAGAAGTAGACACTATCTTCTCTCATGGTGATTTGGCCGCCATGGTGAATAGCGGTAAGTCTATTCTCGCTTGACTACTGAGTTGAACAAATTTCCATTTTTGGAGCGAAATGTTGGTGTGAAAAGAATGAGGGCGGGGTGGGTATTTATAGGAATCGCCACTGATTATCCACTATTGATATTGTCGGTGCGATCCACACCGTTGCTCAAAACTGTCGATCAAATCGTGTCCGTTAAATTTTAACAAAAACGGAATTATCTAAATAATAGATAAATCCGTTAGTTCAAAAAACCAAAACGGATTTATCTAGTTATTAAGTAATTCCGTTTTGAAAAATAACAAAACGGAAGTACCTTATATAACTGTACTCCCGTTATGATAACATTACGAAGACGAAAGTAAGTCTGAGTTACATACTTCTATTGTTCAAAAATATAAAGACGGAAGTATGTTTCAATTAGGTAATTCCATCGTGTTATTTTTTCCAGAAACGGAAGTATCTATGGGTTAGGTAAATCCGTTAGTTACTTTTTACTAGGGGCATTTTGGGAATTAAAAAAATATGTGGGGGTATACTGTCAAAGTGTGGGGGTACAAAAAAAAACCTTTTTGCATTAACATGGCAATTCAGGGATCCATCGCCCCTTATTGGTTTTGTCTGTTTGTTACATACAATGGGCCACAGAGGCTCAACTCCCATATTTACGCCCATGCTTCTCCCACATCCCTCCCTACTCACCCCACACCCCCAAAACCTGTGAAATGACCAAAAGGCCATTAATGAGGTGCGTTGTTTTCACCGATTTGGTTAGGGTCAACCGAAAACTTTCGGTTAAGCCCAATCGAACGTGTATTTTTTTTGAGACACACCCTTTGTTTTACCTTTTTACACTATTCGGTTGACCTCAACCGAAATATTTTGGTTGACATCAACCGAACGCGTATTTCTTCATTGAAATATACACAAAATGTATAGAGCATTGGTTTAGCAACACAAAATTTGTATTCACGGGCAATGACTGAACTTCGGAACTTATGCCAACTGTACAAGCATCCGTACAAAGGTTTAATGCTCCTAATACTCTTATTTTTTTACTAAAATAAAACAAAATTCAATGCTACGTGTCATTTCCATATAATGTAAAATATCCACAAAGTGGACACTTTTTCAATATTGGAAGTAAGCAAGTGGCATAGAACTTGACACTTCATCTAAAAAGGTCATGATCCATTCAATATCCACAACTCACAACTATGTGTTGGTCGTCCTATGTGGCCTGTGTCAAAGCATATCCACTGGCTCATATTTTCAATTTTGGATTAGATGAAGTTCCACAAAACACACTTGTGTGGTGCAGATCAACCCCCATTTATACATATTCCACCAAAATACACGTTCGGTTGATGTCAACCGAAATATTTCGGTTGAGGTCAACCGAATAGTGTAAAAGAGGTAAAAAATGGTGCGTCTCAAAAAAATACACGTTTGGTTGGGCCTAGTCGAATATATTCGGTTGGCCTCAACCGAATCGCACGGAAACACGTCCTCTCATTAAGAGTAGTTTTGAAATATTTGGAGTTAGGGGGTGTGGGAAAAGTGATGGCCCATATTTATGGGTTGTGTGGGTTGGAAGCTTAAAAGGCCCCCTAATATATGGGCTAAGAAAAGTAGGACTTCAATTAGGCCCATACTTCGTCCAACCCCCCTCTACTCAGTGGACACCCCCAAAATGCGTGAAAAGACCAAATTGCCATTAATGAATTTGGTGCGCGCTTATTTTTTTCCTGGATTTACGATTGTTCGGACTAGCATGGTCCGAACCAATTCGACACTTCTGCACCGAGTATGATATATTGTATATGAACGCACAGACACGCCCCTTTTCCCTTTCAGTTATATTCGAACAGGTTCGAACTAGCGTGGTCCGAACCAGTTCGACACTTAGGTACCGAACCAGTCTGTAGCATAGACAGTTTTCATTTTATTCTTAATTAGTTAGAAATTATACCTAGTTGCTAATTTTTAACGACAAATGGAAAGCCTAATTTTCAACAAATAACATGTATAAATAAAACAGCACATATATATAAATAAAAATGTTTAACAACCCAAATTTGTTCATAAAATACAGCCCAAATTTGTTCATGAAATACAATAAAAAAAACCAACTACTGTGTCTGCCTCTCTCTCCGTTGGGAGACACAGCCATATTTCCTCATTGCCCGGGTGAATGGCCACACCAATTTCTTCAGCCTGTTTAAGTATTCCCCATGCACGGGTCTGTCATGGAATCCTACCCTCAAGTGCTTGCTCCATCTCATCAAACAGGTCCGCCATCTCTGGTATAACCTATGAGACAGAAAAGACAGTAATTAATAATATGAGACCGAAAATAAAACCATAAGTCTAAAATAAAATTTATACCTGTCCCATCTCTCCAACATCCAAGGGATAGTTTTCGGGCTGTATGTATGGGTGGGATACCCTCCTATACCAATCAAAGTAGCCCTCAACTGTGTCTGGGGTCCTATCCTCTACCGCCGGACCACGCTCAATAAGATGGTTATTGAAGTTGGCCCACATATCGTCAGCTTCCTCAGGGGAAATAGGCGCCCGTCTAGAAGGTTTGGGGTCAACTGGGATCCCTTGTACCTGACCACACGATTAGGCAGATACGACATCATGCACCCAGCATGACGTACAAACCCCCTAAAGTAGTTGAGCGGCTCCAAGGGTCGGAAAGGTCTGTGATTTGTGTATGGGAGCCATGTGACCTCATCTAGCTTAAGATGATCAAGCGCTGCCCAATAATGAGACACAGACCCATCAGCTTTTTTGCATTCCCATTTCTTAGCCCATGGCTCTTCTTCAGAATAATCAGGCTGCCTCCACTTAGTGCCAAAAATCTATCCCTGGAAATGTTCAAATATTGAGACCTGTGCTAAATGAGAACCGGGTTAGGTTTAGTAAATAAAATAAACTGAAAAAACTTTTTGAAATCATAATTGAAATAATACCTGAAGGAGTGTAGCATATCCAGCAAGCTGCCTACAATTTGGTACTGTGGCATCCTTCAACTGGTCATATAAGTGAGCCATGGATACCCCCCAGCTGTAGCTGCTAACCTGGTCCAAATCAAGAAGCAACCCAAGGTAGGCAACCTTGACCCTGTTACCAGATTTATCAGCGAACAATGTAGACCCCAGCATGTAAAGCAAGTAGGTATGGGCAGAATCCTCATGGATGGCTGCGGGGTAGACTGTATCCTTCAACCACTTGAGAGTTACAGTGATCCCTTTATCACGTATCTGAGCATATGCTTCTTCAGGTTCTGCACCCAAAAAGTCCACAAGTAGTTCTTGAGCCTCATACTTGGATGGCTCTGTCATGTCATAAAACTGGCCCATGATGGGGATATGCAGCAGCTGAGAGACGTCATCCAGTGTGATCATCATCTCACCAACCGGAAGGTGGAAGCTGGATGTCTCTAAATGCCATCTCTCCACGAAGGCCTTCCCCAACCCAACATTAATGTTGGTGAAGCAAATTCTGTGGGTTGAAGCAAAACCCCTTTCATTCCAGCTTTCATCCCAAGAGCCGAAGCGTTCCCAATTCATCATCTTCTACACCCCTAGTTGTTGTCACCACTAGACAGGGGCAAGCTATTCACTCATCAAAGACCTGAATTGGGGCAATCTTGTATCTCTTGGTCCCTCATAAGCTTCAGCAATAACCATGTCTGTCATTCCTTCACTTGCCATAAATGTCCATGCCCTAAACCAATTCCAAGTTAACTGACTCATTCATTCACATTTGCACTCTTATGCATGCTTACTAGACAATGCTTCAAAAAGAGAGAACACAAGTTGTTTACGTGATACCTAAAATTAAGTCATCATGGAAAGAAGGAGAACACAAGTGAGGTTGTTTGTAAATAAAAACCTTGAGAACATCAGAGTTTGAATCAAATTCAATTTTTCAACAGAATGGTCAATAATCATCTCAAGTCCTTGCATTCAAAATCTCGCATCTCATCATCACAAAAATGTTTACCTCATGCATCTAGGCATTATAGCATGTGCATCAAAGCATTACATTTGCATCTTCACATTTTGTGCATTCATCACATAGCAAAAAGAAAAAAACGTTCCACGTCAGTTGCACAGAAAAAGCAGAAACCTTTTCATTGCATTGGCATCATATTAATGTTCGCACTTCATAAAAAGAAAAGAACAAAATCATTGCATGTCATTCATCACTAGAGCATTACATTTGGCATCGGATATTTCACAGAAAAAGCAAAGAAAGCAAAAACAAAAACAAAAAAAAACCACAAAGGCAACCCAAAAGCATTCCATGCATGCGCCATTGCATCATCATCATTTTACAAGCGTTCCTTTGTCATTCAAGCCGCAAACATTAAAGCAGTGCATATGCATCATATTAACGTTAGCATTTCCATAAAAGAAAAAAGAACAAGAATCATTGCATCAAACATCAGAGCATTGCATCATATTAATGTTTGCATTTCATAGAATAAGCAAAAAGAAATAAACAGAAGTTAGAACAGGAGCATTTCATTCATCAAAGCATCAATCACCGCATACATTTGCATCAAACATCAAAGCAATATAGTTGCATCACATTAATACTTGCATCTCATGGAAGAAAAGAAAGCTAGAACATCCCATGTCATTCATCATTTCATGTTATTCATCATTTTTCCCAAAAAAAAAAAAGGGGGAAGAGAAAGTTTCCTTTGCATTAAAATACATGAGCTTTGCATTCGCATTCTTAAGAGAGCAAAAAGAGAAGCCAAAAGAGAGAAAAGAAAAGAGCCAAGAGAGCAACAAAAAGAGAAGAAAAGAAAGAAAAAGAAAGAAGAGAAGCTAGAGAAAGAGAAAAAGCATATAAGAACAGTAGAAAATCATGCATTCATAAGCGAAAGAAAAAGAAAAATCATGCATTGCGTACAGAAAATAGAAGAAAAGGAAAACCATTGCATTCATCAAGCATATAAGAACAGTAGAAAATCATGCATTCATAAGCGAAAGAAAAAGAAAAATCATGCATTGCGTACAGACAAGAGAAGAAAAGGAAAATCATTGCATCCATCAAGCATATAGGAACAGTAGAAGATCATGCATTCATCCGACATAGAAAAAGGAAATAAGAAACTCATCATTCATCATAAGAAAAAAGAGAACAGCAATCATGGCATTTGCATTGCATGCATTTGTTCATTTTCAGCTACAGGTACAAGAGAGGATGAGCACTTCGGTGTTAGCCCTCGCCCCCAGATTCCAGAAAATGTTCCCCCAAGTTGGGAGCTCAGAAAGAAAAAAAGAAAAGAGAGAAATAGAAAAGAAAGAGAGAAAAGAAAAGAGAGCGCTCAAGCGCGCATTGCGGATTGGAGCACAGAGATCATCGCTCCCTTCCGCCCAGGTCTCACGTCGTGTACGAGCAATGCAATGGACCGTAGCCCCATGTGAGGTTCAACGGAATAGTTGTATCAAGTCTAAGATACAGTGGACGCCGTGCATTGATCAGTATATCAGTTCCGGAGCTGATTACGATCCCCCCGGTCGCTCGAAAAGGCCAACGGGAAGCGTGCTCCTCAAAGCCACGTGCAAACTCGGATTCACCAAGAGCCCGTTTAAGGATTACAGGTTTTAGGCAGCCTGGGCAATTTACCGCTTTCTGCACGCTAAGTTCCCATTTACCGCTTTCTGCACGCCAAGTGCCCATTTACCGCTTTCTGCACGCCAAGTGCCCATTTACCGCTTTTCTGCACACCAAGTGCCCGTTTACCGCTTTCTGCACGCCAAGTGCCCGTTTTACCTTTTTTTGCCTCAGGTTGCTCTAGGTAGACAAAATTGGTATAATTTCTGAATTCTTTATTTCTATTTTGCCTCGGAATATGTCTCGGCCAATTCATATTCATTGTCAAAATCCAAATAAAGAGGGGCAGCTGTTATACCCCAATTTTGTCCGGTCTTTTATAATAATCGCTTTAACCCCGTGTCACAAGCCCATGGCATTTCGAGTGCTGTTTTGCTTCTAATTCAAACCGGTTTGTCCAATTGGGCCTGCTTTTGTTAGCTTGCCTAATTGGGCTTACGCTTGGCGTTTTGAACCAGTTTTTTAAATGGGCTTATGGCTAATGTTTTAGTCATTTGCCTAATTGGGTCTATGTTTAGTTTTGATTGGGCTTGGCCCAATTTAATCATTCTCTTCCATTTTGACCCAAAACAATAAATCTGTACAAATAGCAGTTCACAAATATCCCAAAAAATATTAAATAAAATCAGAATTAAAAATAGTATTTACAATAATCCAAAAATCTAAAAAATACAAAATAATAACCAAAAATACAAAAAATCAGAAAAAACGAAAATTACAAAAAAATGAGAAAAAGACAGCAGCTGCGCCTCTCTTCCTTCTGGCTCTCCTTGGTGAACAAGCCTTCTCAACCCTAATCCTGATCCTGAAATGGAAAAAAGATCAATCATCATAATTAGTTGATTCTGTTTTCACCTATAAAAGCAAAATGCATTTCATTAGAAAAGAAGCACAAAAATTACACAGAAAAACGGATACAAAATACATAGAAATTCAGAGCAAAATTAGGGTTTCACGTTGAAACCCTAATAAAAAACATCAAAATTCAGAAACAGTAAGCAGCAAGCAAAGCAAAAGAAACAGTAACCAGCAAGCAAATGTAAGGAGCATATCAGATGCTGGAAAAGAGGTTGGTCTTCACATTTTCCTTTTTGTTCCTTTAGGTTTTACAAATTTTAGTTCATAATAGGCTTTTTTTGTAAAGAACAGTAATCACAATTTGAACTGATAATCAGAAACCAGTGGCAATCCGAATTTTGAAAATATACATATAAACTAAAAGTTCAATCTTCAGTTAACGCTATGAGCAGATTCATGCATAAAATAGGCTTATAAACAAATTAGGGTTTATTCGGTAAATAGGGTTCATATTGTAAATAGGCTTGTAAACAGATTAGGATTTAAAAAAAAACCAATAACAAAACCACAGGATCAGAATTAAGAGAAGAAACAAAAGCATCGGAACCGTACCTGTTTAGTTCCGGCCACCGCAGACGGTGGCCGTTCATCCATGACCTCTCCGCCGTAAGCTCTCGCTGGCCCCACCGCGAACGCAGTCGCGTTCAACCGTGTCGTGAACGGTCGCCTTGGCTTCGCCGGTGTCGTTTTTGTTTTCCCCAAGCATGTCGTCGTCCTCCCTCACTGGAATCGCACCACCGCCCCCTCGCCGGAAGTCCTCTCTATCCCCGTGAGCTCTTTCTCTCCACCTTCCTTTTCGTTCTTTCTTCGCTCCCTGTTTTCGCGAAGCTTTTCCCTCTCCCTGTTTTCGCGAAGCTTTTCCCTCTCCCTGTTTTCGCGAAGCTTTTCCCTCTCCCTGAATCCCTTTCCTTTCTCTCTCGCCGGATCCCTCGCCGGATTCCTCGCCGTAGATCACGCAGCTTCGTTCTCTCTCTCTCTCTCTCTCCGTTTCTGGTTGCGGCGTAAATGGGGAAGAGAAAAATGAAAATTAGGGTTGTGAGTGTGTGAATGTTGGACGGCGTTGAGAAAATCAGAGTTAGGGAGGGAAGAGGACTGTGCGACGCTGGTTAGTGAAGAAGGTGAGAACGGTGGTGAGGGAAAGGAGGATGTTGTTTCGGTGAGGAGGAAAAAGCAGGGTTGAGGGTGAAGGGTATGGTGCGGCGCCGTGAGAGAGAAGAGAGGATTTAGGGTTTGAAAATTAGGGTTTCCTTTTTTAATTAGGCTTTTATAGTGGGTTTTTACGCCTACTTCGTACACCCCTCCATTTGCTGCGTGAGAACCCCCCTGAGAGGCCCAGGTTTCGTGGGCTGCTGAACCCAGTATGGGAACTGGGCTGCTTAATATTTACACCCTCAGTTTTAATAATACAGCTCCCTTTTATTCACACCCTTATTTTACCATTTCACCCCCCTTTTTCTCGTTTTTTTTTAATTTAATTTAATTCTCTTCAAGACAAAATATTTTCTCATAAATTAAAAACTTTGCTAATAATCTTGTGAAGCATTTGCTTGCATGATTATTAACAACGAGGTACTAGTGGTGATCACTTGGAGCCTTTGCTCAATTGATCATCATGAATGCCTAATTTTCCTAAAAATTTTCACTAAATCAAAAACTTTGTTAGTAGTCTTGCGAAGCCTTTGCTTGCATGATTATTAACAATGGAGTGCTAATGGTGGTCACTTGGAGCCTTTGCTCAATTGATCATAATGAAAGCTCAATTCTCACAATTAAACAAGATAAAAAACAAAAAAACGTTTTCCAAACAAACTAGAACTACGTCGCCTTTGATTCTCCACCCGGAGATACGTAGGAGCAGGGCCACGCCCCTGTCAAGCGCAAAAATAAACAATTTCTAAAATTAAAGAATATACAAACAGATCTCCTTCCTTTCAAAAGCAAAAGTCTTATTTTCAAAGTAGGGGATTAAATCGGTCGTACGGCCGGGTTAATCATCGTTTTAAGATAAGTGAACTGTGGTCCCTCAGAGCCCCAGCGCTCCTTCAGCCCTCAGTGGCCCTTCAGAGCCCCAGTGCTCCTTCAGACCCCCAGTGGTCCTCCAACACAGATCACACAGTCCTAAAACCCCTACATTAAAAAACACCAACCCACAAACATTTTCTACACAGAAGAACTACGTAGCTTTGAATTCTCCATCGCGCCAGGAGATACGTAGGAGCGGGTCACATCCCGTCAAGCATAACAAATAAAAATCATTTTTCACAATAAGTTTTCAACAATTATTTTCAAAAGAACCAAGAACTACGTAGCTTTGAATTCTCCATCGCACCGGGAGATACGTAGGAGCGGGCCACGTCCCGTCAAGCACTTCTTTCTAAAAACCCTTTTTTCCTCCTTTCTCGCCAAAAATAAAAAATTTCATTAAGTTCTTTAATTCATTTTCAATAAGAAATAAAGAGGCAAATCAGGTATTTTTCAAATCAACACTTAAAACCACACGTTTGATTAAAGGTTCCCTCTCAGTAGAGAGGACGTGTGGGGTGCTAATACCTTCCCTGCGCGTAACCGACCCCCGAACCCTATTCTCTAGTTTCGCAAGACCAATCGCTTTCCAAAAAAGGTTTTCCTAATATTTTCCTTAATAAATATTGGTGGCGGCTTCATTGTCTTAAGAAAAGTTGTGAACGAGGAAGGTTCTCCCTCGGGGACTTTTTCGGGCGCAACAGCTGGCGACTTCACTGGGGACACTAAAAAACATTTTTTCAAAAGTGGGTCAAGCCTAAATTAATTAAATGTGTGGTTTATATGATTGATTTGAATATCTTGCTTTGCCTCTCTTCTTTTTCCTTTTTCATAAGCATGTTACATCCATGTGCATTCTTATTCTATGTTTGCTTTTGCAATATTAGATAGTTACTTCTTTGCTTAGTTCCCTCATGCATTTCTTCCCCTTTCTTATCATGTCCCCTTCTTCTTTGCTCCCTTTCTTGAGGTAAGTAGTGCATTGTTATTGGCACCCTAGATTAGTTTATATTGGATCGATATTGAACCCTAGGATAAACAACATGCTATTTGTCTGGGCTGCTCTGGATTTTCATCTGCAGGTGGGGAAGGGTAGTTATTCCTAGGTGTTGTGCCCTCGACACACACGTCACATCCTATACTTGTGAGCATTGAGTGGGGCCTAAAACCCAAGGTCTGAACAAAAACCTAGGAGAGTGGGAACGATTAGTGACTGCCATTCGTAGACCTTTGTCTGTATGGCTCTCATGAAAGTTCCGCCCAAGAGTGCGCTTTGTCATGATACCTCACACTCGGTAGCTTTCTACGATTGTGGGTGCCATCATGAGAGAGACTTTAGCTCTTGGTTGCCATTGTAAGGAAGTGATTAGAACCTACATGGGAGGATTACCCCTTTCGTCGACTTTAGACCCTAGGATTCCCACCCTTTGTAGGACACGGGGGCACGCCTTTGTTTGTTGCATTAATTTAGGCATTCCTTTTTCTTAAACTCTATTTCAAAAATCGTAGAAAATAATATCCTTATTTTCTTACCCTCTTTTTATGTAAATGACACATCATTTCGCATTCACATCGTTTCGCATCATTGCATCACTGCATCATTGCATCATTTGCATTGCATAAAATTCCAATTTTGAAAAAAAAAACCATTCATCTTGCATCCCCTTTCATCACATAAAGATAAAACAAAAACAATTATCATCTGCATAGCATAAGCATTTCATTTATAATCATACAAAAAAAACCCTCGTCAAGTTCATCCAAGATGAGACGTCCATGCATAAGCATTATTCCAAAAAAGACACAGTAGAACTACGTAAGCTTTGATTCCTCATTACAATGGGGATACGTAGGAGCGGGTCATACTCCGTCAAGCACATTTTTCTAAAACCCTTTTTCCAATAAATCATTTGCATCTCCAAATAATTTTCAAAATCATGTTCCAAAACTAAAAAACAAAAAAGAAAATCATTGTGAGTATCATGCATCTCATTACACAAAAAAAAATGAAAACAAGAAAGCATCTCATTCATAATCATGAATAAAAATCATCATCAAATTTATTCCAAATGTAGCATTCATGCACCATTTCATTAACCTCATCACTTTGGTTCAAATACATCATTCCTCCATACATGCATCTTTCAAAAAAGGAAGGGGCATTGGCATTTCATACCTTGCCTTGCCTCTAAAAAAAAAAAATCATCATCATCATTTAGAAAAAAGCATCATTCCTGCATCTTTCATCATTCAAAAGGAAAAGGGGGCATTGGTATTTCGTACCTTGTCTCGCCTCTAAAAAAAATCAAAATCAAAATCAAAAATCATTTTGAAAAAAAAAGGGGCATCATTCTCGCATCATTCGCATTGGCATTCCATATTTTGTCTTGCATTAAAAATAACAAAATTATTTAGAATAAGCCACACTCTTCGAGTGGTCATTCTCCACACATTTGCAACATACTTGCATATCATAATTTGTTCATTCATTCATTGCATAAAATAAGAGTTGTGATGAGAAGCGAGACGTTCTTGCGAAACAATCATCCTTTTTGAAAAAGTTTATCCTTACTTGGTTGCAAACTCAAAGTGTTCCAAGGCACTCAGTTTTTTCAAATCAGTAGCTCATTTGCATTTCTTTCAAAAGCACTGCATCCCATCCATGACAAAAGACTGAAATAGTGTATCAAAGAAAAAACAAATTTTTAACTGATGTTAACTCTCTGTGAAGCATTCTTCTAATGAGCGTGCATGCTATGAGTACATTCTCTTGTTTGAGTCCGTTGGTTTTCCTCCCTTACCACAGTTTCCCGTCCAAGTCTAGTCCCGCCCCGTCCACCCATAAAGTGCATATTCTCCCCATCAGTGCGTATTTGACTTTTGGTTCAAGTCCTCCATGCTGGGGCAAGTCTGTGATCATTAATTCCCCTTGATTAATATCATATTCCTTCAGTGCAAGTCTCTCAAAAAAATAATAATAATAATATAATAAACAAGAAAACAAGCTCGCTAGGTTGAAAACCCGCAAGGGGCGGCCTAGGCAAAAAGGAGCGCCCGGTGGACTGAAAACTCGCAAAGAGCGGTCCAGGCAAAAATTAGGGCACAAAAAGGAAAAAAGAGCAAACACATGAAGATAGATAAATTATTGTTCTAAAGTTAAGTCTCATAGAAGTAAGCAATCGGGATTTGAAATGAAGTTTGGCCATCTCCTCAAAAACCCCAAAATCCCAGAAAGTCCCTTTCCTACCCACCTTGAGCCAAGGAAGACCAAAATCCAAAGATCACCCTAGGCAAGGATCACCCCAAATAAAAAAATAGCGCATCACTTTTTATCAGCTCACCCGAGTCAAAGAAGGAAAAGAATCATAAAACAAAAAAAAGGGGGAAAAGAGAAAATCAAAAAAAGGGGATTCAAAAATGAAAATCCCAAAACAAAAGAAAATAAAGTGGTGAGCTGGTACATGTTACCACAAAATACAAGAGATCCTTGTCTAAATAAACCTTCAAACACTTCATCATCCCAACACCTGATTCCATAAACCTTCAAACACTTCCTTTGGCCTCAACATCAAACCCCTTAGTCATTCTATCATGAGGCACGAATTTGCTTTAACAGAGCCCAAACAAGCCCAATAACCATCTTCCTCATAGTCCATTAACCGTCAATCAACGCCGAACAAAACTCATCCTCCCATTAGCCTCAAACACTTCACCAAGCCCAACCCTCCTTCCTCCACAAAACACCACGATCCCGAAAAGTCCATTCCGATCAATGACCGGTTGCTTTTGTTCTCTCAAATTCTAATCTTAGGACGAACAAGCTTATCTATGTACAATGTGTTTGCTCAAAAGAAAAACAAACGATCAGAAAAAAGAAAGCTGATCAAGAAAGAATAAACCCTCAGAAAAAAAGAGAACTGAGGAAACAAAAACGAACAGTCAGAAAAAAGAAAGCTGACAAAATAAAAAAAGAGGGACTTGCACTCCAAAACACATTCAAGATGCATTAAAACAAGGTTTAGTGATCACCAGGTAAGGATTCTTTTGCACCAAAAGTCAAGACATCAGTAGGGAACCAAAGATTTGCACTGAGAATACCACTCAGACCCAAAAGTTGGGGCATTCTCTTCACCACCCACACACCCTAGTCTTGGGAAAGTCTGTTCAATGCCCATCCCATGTCACTTCAGTTGTCAATGTCATTCCAAAGTGGGGCGAGTGCATTCCCATTCCTTCACCTCATTCATTCCCATAAAAACCTCACCGGGACAATCTCTCAACTCACTATCCTAAACAAGACCTTGTCATTCTGGTTGGGGCAGCTTTGTCCTCGTTATGACTGGGGCAACATCAAATTCTGTGGGTTGAAGCAAAACCCCTTTCATTCCAGCTTTCATCCCAAGAGCCGAAGCGTTCCCAATTCATCATCTTCTACACCCCTAGTTGTTGTCACCACTAGACAGGGGCAAGCTATTCACTCATCAAAGACCTGAATTGGGGCAATCTTGTATCTCTTGGTCCCTCATAAGCTTCAGCAATAACCATGTCTGTCATTCCTTCACTTGCCATAAATGTCCATGCCCTAAACCAATTCCAAGTTAACTGACTCATTCATTCACATTTGCACTCTTATGCATGCTTACTAGACAATGCTTCAAAAAGAGAGAACACAAGTTGTTTACGTGATACCTAAAATTCAGTCATCATGGAAAGAAGGAGAACACAAGTGAGGTTGTTTGTAAATAAAAACCTTGAGAACATCAGAGTTTGAATCAAATTCAATTTTTCAACAGAATGGTCAATAATCATCTCAAGTCCTTGCATTCAAAATCTCGCATCTCATCATCACAAAAATGTTTACCTCATGCATCTAGGCATTATAGCATGTGCATCAAAGCATTACATTTGCATCTTCACATTTTGTGCATTCATCACATAGCAAAAAGAAAAAAACGTTCCACGTCAGTTGCACAGAAAAAGCAGAAACCTTTTCATTGCATTGGCATCATATTAATGTTCGCACTTCATAAAAAGAAAAGAACAAAATCATTGCATGTCATTCATCACTAGAGCATTACATTTGGCATCGGATATTTCACAGAAAAAGCAAAGAAAGCAAAAAAAAAAAAACAAAAAAAAACCACAAAGGCAACCCAAAAGCATTCCATGCATGCGCCATTGCATCATCATCATTTCACAAGCGTTCCTTTGTCATTCAAGCCGCAAACATTAAAGCAGTGCATATGCATCATATTAACGTTAGCATTTCCATAAAAGAAAAAAGAACAAGAATCATTGCATCAAACATCAGAGCATTGCATCATATTAATGTTTGCATTTCATAGAATAAGCAAAAAGAAATAAACAGAAGTTAGAACAGGAGCATTTCATTCATCAAAGCATCAATCACCGCATACATTTGCATCAAACATCAAAGCAATATAGTTGCATCACATTAATACTTGCATCTCATGGAAGAAAAGAAAGCTAGAACATCCCATGTCATTCATCATTTCATGTTATTCATCATTTTTCCCAAAAAAAAAAAAAGGGGGAAGAGAAAGTTTCCTTTGCATTAAAATACATGAGCTTTGCATTCGCATTCTTAAGAGAGCAAAAAGAGAAGCCAAAAGAGAGAAAAGAAAAGAGCCAAGAGAGCAACAAAAAGAGAAGAAAAGAAAGAAAAAGAAAGAAGAGAAGCTAGAGAAAGAGAAAAAGCATATAAGAACAGTAGAAAATCATGCATTCATAAGCGAAAGAAAAAGAAAAATCATGCATTGCGTACAGAAAATAGAAGAAAAGGAAAACCATTGCATTCATCAAGCATATAAGAACAGTAGAAAATCATGCATTCATAAGCGAAAGAAAAAGAAAAATCATGCATTGCGTACAGACAAGAGAAGAAAAGGAAAATCATTGCATCCATCAAGCATATAGGAACAGTAGAAGATCATGCATTCATCCGACATAGAAAAAGGAAATAAGAAACTCATCATTCATCATAAGAAAAAAGAGAACAGCAATCATGGCATTTGCATTGCATGCATTTGTTCATTTTCAGCTACAGGTACAAGAGAGGATGAGCACTTCGGTGTTAGCCCTCGCCCCCAGATTCCAGAAAATGTTCCCCCAAGTTGGGAGCTCAGAAAGAAAAAAAGAAAAGAGAGAAATAGAAAAGAAAGAGAGAAAAGAAAAGAGAGCGCTCAAGCGCGCATTGCGGATTGGAGCACAGAGATCATCGCTCCCTTCCGCCCAGGTCTCACGTCGTGTACGAGCAATGCAATGGACCGTAGCCCCATGTGAGGTTCAACGGAATAGTTGTATCAAGTCTAAGATACAGTGGACGCCGTGCATTGATCAGTATATCAGTTTCGGAGCTGATTACGATCCCCCCGGTCGCTCGAAAAGGCCAACGGGAAGCGTGCTCCTCAAAGCCACGTGCAAACTCGGATTCACCAAGAGCCCGTTTAAGGATTACAGGTTTTAGGCAGCCTGGGCAATTTACCGCTTTCTGCACGCTAAGTTCCCATTTACCGCTTTCTGCACGCCAAGTGCCCATTTACCGCTTTCTGCACGCCAAGTGCCCATTTACCGCTTTTCTGCACACCAAGTGCCCGTTTACCGCTTTCTGCACGCCAAGTGCCCGTTTTACCTTTTTTTGCCTCAGGTTGCTCTAGGTAGACAAAATTGGTATAATTTCTGAATTCTTTATTTCTATTTTGCCTCGGAATATGTCTCGGCCAATTCATATTCATTGTCAAAATCCAAATAAAGAGGGGCAGCTGTTATACCCCAATTTTGTCCGGTCTTTTATAATAATCGCTTTAACCCCGTGTCACAAGCCCATGGCATTTCGAGTGCTGTTTTGCTTCTAATTCAAACCGGTTTGTCCAATTGGGCCTGCTTTTGTTAGCTTGCCTAATTGGGCTTACGCTTGGCGTTTTGAACCAGTTTTTTAAATGGGCTTATGGCTAATGTTTTAGTCATTTGCCTAATTGGGTCTATGTTTAGTTTTGATTGGGCTTGGCCCAATTTAATCATTCTCTTCCATTTTGACCCAAAACAATAAATCTGTACAAATAGCAGTTCACAAATATCCCAAAAAATATTAAATAAAATCAGAATTAAAAATAGTATTTACAATAATCCAAAAATCTAAAAAATACAAAATAATAACCAAAAATACAAAAAATCAGAAAAAACGAAAATTACAAAAAAATGAGAAAAAGACAGCAGCTGCGCCTCTCTTCCTTCTGGCTCTCCTTGGTGAACAAGCCTTCTCAACCCTAATCCTGATCCTGAAATGGAAAAAAGATCAATCATCATAATTAGTTGATTCTGTTTTCACCTATAAAAGCAAAATGCATTTCATTAGAAAAGAAGCACAAAAATTACACAGAAAAACGGATACAAAATACATAGAAATTCAGAGCAAAATTAGGGTTTCACGTTGAAACCCTAATAAAAAACATCAAAATTCAGAAACAGTAAGCAGCAAGCAAAGCAAAAGAAACAGTAACCAGCAAGCAAATGTAAGGAGCATATCAGATGCTGGAAAAGAGGTTGGTCTTCACATTTTCCTTTTTGTTCCTTTAGGTTTTACAAATTTTAGTTCATAATAGGCTTTTTTTGTAAAGAACAGTAATCACAATTTGAACTGATAATCAGAAACCGGTGGCAATCCGAATTTTGAAAATATACATATAAACTAAAAGTTCAATCTTCAGTTAACGCTATGAGCAGATTCATGCATAAAATAGGCTTATAAACAAATTAGGGTTTATTCGGTAAATAGGGTTCATATTGTAAATAGGCTTGTAAACAGATTAGGATTTAAAAAAAAAACCAATAACAAAACCACGGGATCAGAATTAAGAGAAGAAACAAAAGCATCGGAACCGTACCTGTTTAGTTCCGGCCACCGCAGACGGTGGCCGTTCATCCATGACCTCTCCGCCGTAAGCTCTCGCTGGCCCCACCGCGAACGCAGTCGCGTTCAACCGTGTCGTGAACGGTCGCCTTGGCTTCGCCGGTGTCGTTTTTGTTTTCCCCAAGCATGTCGTCGTCCTCCCTCACTGGAATCGCACCACCGCCCCCTCGCCGGAAGTCCTCTCTATCCCCGTGAGCTCTTTCTCTCCACCTTCCTTTTCGTTCTTTCTTCGCTCCCTGTTTTCGCGAAGCTTTTCCCTCTCCCTGTTTTCGCGAAGCTTTTCCCTCTCCCTGAATCCCTTTCCTTTCTCTCTCGCCGGATCCCTCGCCGGATTCCTCGCCGTAGATCACGCAGCTTCGTTCTCTCTCTCTCTCTCTCTCCGTTTCTGGTTGCGGCGTAAATGGGGAAGAGAAAAATGAAAATTAGGGTTGTGAGTGTGTGAATGTTGGACGGCGTTGAGAAAATCAGAGTTAGGGAGGGAAGAGGACTGTGCGACGCTGGTTAGTGAAGAAGGTGAGAACGGTGGTGAGGGAAAGGAGGATGTTGTTTCGGTGAGGAGGAAAAAGCAGGGTTGAGGGTGAAGGGTATGGTGCGGCGCCGTGAGAGAGAAGAGAGGATTTAGGGTTTGAAAATTAGGGTTTCCTTTTTTAATTAGGCTTTTATAGTGGGTTTTTACGCCTACTTCGTACACCCCTCCATTTGCTGCGTGAGAACCCCCCTGAGAGGCCCAGGTTTCGTGGGCTGCTGAACCCAGTATGGGAACTGGGCTGCTTAATATTTACACCCTCAGTTTTAATAATACAGCTCCCTTTTATTCACACCCTTATTTTACCATTTCACCCCCCTTTTTCTCGTTTTTTTTTAATTTAATTTAATTCTCTTCAAGACAAAATATTTTCTCATAAATTAAAAACTTTGCTAATAATCTTGTGAAGCATTTGCTTGCATGATTATTAACAACGAGGTACTAGTGGTGATCACTTGGAGCCTTTGCTCAATTGATCATCATGAATGCCTAATTTTCCTAAAAATTTTCACTAAATCAAAAACTTTGTTAGTAGTCTTGCGAAGCCTTTGCTTGCATGATTATTAACAATGGAGTGCTAATGGTGGTCACTTGGAGCCTTTGCTCAATTGATCATCATGAAAGCTCAATTCTCACAATTAAACAAGATAAAAAACAAAAAAACGTTTTCCAAACAAACTAGAACTACGTCGCCTTTGATTCTCCACCCGGAGATACGTAGGAGCAGGGCCACGCCCCTGTCAAGCGCAAAAATAAACAATTTCTAAAATTAAAGAATATACAAACAGATCTCCTTCCTTTCAAAAGCAAAAGTCTTATTTTCAAAGTAGGGGATTAAATCGGTCGTACGGCCGGGTTAATCATCGTTTTAAGATAAGTGAACTGTGGTCCCTCAGAGCCCCAGCGCTCCTTCAGCCCTCAGTGGCCCTTCAGAGCCCCAGTGCTCCTTCAGACCCCCAATGGTCCTCCAACACAGATCACACAGTCCTAAAACCCCTACATTAAAAAACACCAACCCACAAACATTTTCTACACAGAAGAACTACGTAGCTTTGAATTCTCCATCGCGCCAGGAGATACGTAGGAGCGGGTCACATCCCGTCAAGCATAACAAATAAAAATCATTTTTCACAATAAGTTTTCAACAATTATTTTCAAAAGAACCAAGAACTACGTAGCTTTGAATTCTCCATCGCACCGGGAGATACGTAGGAGCGGGCCACGTCCCGTCAAGCACTTCTTTCTAAAAACCCTTTTTCCCTCCTTTCTCGCCAAAAATAAAAAATTTCATTAAGTTCTTTAATTCATTTTCAATAAGAAATAAAGAGGCAAATCAGGTATTTTTCAAATCAACACTTAAAACCACACGTTTGATTAAAGGTTCCCTCTCAGTAGAGAGGACGTGTGGGGTGCTAATACCTTCCCTGCGCGTAACCGACCCCCGAACCCTATTCTCTAGTTTCGCAAGACCAATCGCTTTCCAAAAAAGGTTTTCCTAATATTTTCCTTAATAAATATTGGTGGCGGCTTCATTGTCTTAAGAAAAGTTGTGAACGAGGAAGGTTCTCCCTCGGGGACTTTTTCGGGCGCAACAAAAACCAGCAGTATTAATGGGGTCACTAGATGGGCCAGCCAGCTCAGCAGCAATAAACTCCTCAGCATCATGCTCAAAGTCATCATACTTCAATGCAGCATCAGCATGGGGTGGGATTGTTTTTCCGCGTACACGTGGATTATTCTGAGCATTCCTGTTGCGAACGGACGCCGTTGGACGAACTCTCTCATCATCCTGTCTCTGAGTAGAACTACCACACCCTGTCTTTGCCATACTAAAAATAATTAAACAAACTGTTAGAATTCAGAAAATTACAAAATAGTGTAAAACAGTCTGGTTCAGAGGTTATGCGTCGAACCAGTTCGGACCACACTGTGTTGAACTAGTTCGGACCACACTGTGTTGAACCAATTCGGACCACACTGTGTTGAACCAGTTGGGACCACGCTGTGTCGAACCAGTTTGGACCATGCTGCTTCGAACCATTCAAAACAACAGATCTGTCAGCGAAACTTCACATGGTTCGGACCACGCTGTGTCGAACCAGTTCGAGGATTCTCCTCCGAACCATGCGAATAACAGAAAAATTAAAACAGAATGTGAAAACGAAGCAAAATGGTGGTTACTTGTGGTTTCGAAGGCGACGACGAAGCAATGTGGTAGAAGAAGAGTGCGAGATTGAGGGAGAAGAGTACGAAATTGATGGAGAGGAGAAGAAGGGTTGGGGTTCGGACTTGGAAGAAGAGAAGGAATGTAAGGGGGTGTGTGTGAGAGTGAGAGGGAAAGGGAAAGGTTTTGGTGTTTTGAAGGAGGGGTATTTTGGGGATTTTGAGAGTGAGGGGGTGTCTACTAAGTAGCTAGGGGGTTGCTGGTGTGTGGAAAACATGTGCAAGTATACACAGTCCATAACAAGTAATACAGTGTTTAGAACAGGTCGAACCCACAAGGATTGATGAACTCTTTCAAAAGTCAATATTATGTAATTTAGAGGAAAGTAACTAATTTTAACAAGATAGTTGATATTGGTGAGTATCACAAGTAAGTTAGAATAAAGCAAAGTGTAAGTAGTTGAAATGCAAATAGAGAAAAGCTAGTTGAAATGTCTTTCCCAAGTAATTTACTTATAAGTGTTTAATGCAGTTATGATGCTGTTGCATTAGTTGTGTGCCTTTCAGTCACTTTTCTTCAGAGTTTCATTACAACCTTCCTATGTCTACGCTTGCTAAATAAGTTCACTCTTGTCTTTTAAAGTACCCACAGTATCACCCTATGGACTATATTATCCTATGTCTAGGACTTAGTATGGTTTTCACAAAGTTTCATTTATGTAAAACACTCACCCATATTAGTTCTTGAGTTCTTAATTGTAAACCATGTCTGCTTTTTGATCAGTGCATTTTGATGCACATTCTTCCATGTTTATACTTAAGCATTTCTATGTTTTGCTTTGTTTATTTTTATGTTTTATAATGTTTTTCTAATTTAGTTTATTTTTGGCTTAATTTGATTTCCGTATTTTATTTTCAGCTTTAGCAGCTTTCACGGAAAAAGTTCATAACTGGAGCTACGGGTATCGGATCGACGCGTTCTAATATGCGTTGAAAAGCCAAGAGAAAGAGCTGCAACTTTCATGTTGAAGTCAAAAGCTAATTCGGAGCTCAAGAGTCCCAAATAATTCGCTGAAGTTCCAGACTTAATGAATATTTAGTTTTGGGCCGGACTTTTTATGTTTTTCGACCCTGTTGGGTTATGACCCGAATTCCTTGTTTTCCATTATACCTAGGCAGCCGTTTACTGTTCACGGAGTCACTATTCACGAAATTTTTTGGAAGTTCTTGGGTACGAATTCTCATGGAGAACTAACCGATCCAGACAATTTGCTGTATTCAGGTTCCGACACCTTGAGATTTTAGTAATTATAACCCAGGTTTTCTATTCCTTTCAATATCAATCTATGTCTCTTGTTTGCTTAATTCGATTTACATAGGTTATATTGGTTTAATTCGATTGATTGTATGATCCTAACTATAGACACGTTATCGTTTGCTTAATTCGTTATCGTGTTCGTTTAATTCATGTTTGCTTAATTCATGAAACTTAATCCCGTTTGCTTAATTCGGATAATAGGAACATACAACTTATACTATCAATTGCGCTTGTCACTTGATATTATAGTAGAATAGGAATAGGTAATTTGCGGTTGGAATTACGACAATCGATGATAGGCAGGAACCGAATCAGTAAATTGATTCTTAAACTTATTTGATAATCACTTATTTACTCTATTTGTTAAATCGAACCTTAAACCAAACACCCCCTAATTCGATTTCAGTTGGTTAATTATTATACAAGAATCCTTGAGAACGATATTCGAGTTGTCGTTACCGTATACTACATTTTTAAAATCACTCGTTTTGATCCGTGCGCGACAGCGGATCAAATTGACGCCGTTGCCGGGGATTCTTGTTGTTATTAACTGATTTTAGAGTCATAGGTCTAGTGCTCTGGCGTTTAGACCCTAGTTTCCTCACTGTTTTGGCAATTTCGCAGCTCAGTGTCAAAAATCCGGTTTTCAGGAAAATTGTGTCCGTTTCAAAATTTGTTTCTTGCGACCTGAGCGGAAAAATCGTGCGATCATTAGTCCCTTACTCATGGAATGAGTTATGGGACTACAGCCTCAAATTGCCAAATTCCTCCTCCTTCTATTTTTTATGAATTTTTTACTGTTTTCATAGTTTCGAAAAATTCCAAAAAAATTCTCAAAATTATTATTTCACTTAATTAGATTAAATTTGGTGTTTTTGTATTTTTCTGAATTTATTTTAATCATATCTCTTCTTTGATTTTGTTTCTGCCTACTAGGGACATTGTTGGCATTTTCGCATTTGTTGCTGCATTGCTGCATTAATCCTGGCTACTAGGTCTGTTTGTTCTGACTTGTTTGCTTTTGATCCTGAAGTTGAGAGAACCTTACACACACGCCGCAGAGCAAATCAGACTAGCACTAGTTCACCACCCGTTATCGATTCTGATTCTGACTATTTGCATAATTTGTTTGATTCTGATTCTGAACTTGCTTTTGATAACATGGCTGAACAAAGAACACTAAGGCAGCTTGCTGCCCCTGATGTGAACTATAATGGTTTATGTATTGATTACCCTCAAGCTGATACACCATTTGAATTGAAATCTGGTTTAATACACTTGTTGCCAAAGTTTAATGGTCTTGCAGGTGAGGATCCGCATAAGCATTTGAAAGAATTTCAGGTTGTGTGCTCTACACCATTGAGGCCTGAAGGAATCACTGAAGATCACATCAAACTCAGAGCCTTTCCATTCTCATTGCAAGGTGCAGCAAAGGATTGGATATATTACCTTGAACCAAATTCTATCACAAGTTGGAATGCTCTGAAAAGAGTGTTCTTAGAAAAATATTTTCCTGCCTCCAGAGCTGCATCAATCAGAAAGCAGATATGTGGAATTAGACAGGATGGTGAGTCATTAGCTGAGTACTGGGAGAGATTCAAGCAGTTAGTGTCCAGTTGTCCCCAACACC
This sequence comes from Astragalus membranaceus, assembly GCA_039519185.1. NCBI lineage: Eukaryota > Viridiplantae > Streptophyta > Magnoliopsida > Fabales > Fabaceae > Astragalus > Astragalus membranaceus. The sequence goes on from CM076850.1 coordinate 112,150,912, forward strand.
AGATCACCGAGCAGTTACTTATCCAGTACTTCTATGAAGGTTTGTTACCAATGGATAGAAACATTCTTGATGCTGCTAGCGGTGGGGCACTTGTTGATAAAACCCCAGCTGCTGCTAAAGCCTTGATTGAAAACATGTCTCTCAACTCCCAACAGTTCACCACTAGAAACAGTAATGTCCAAACCAAAGGTGTGAACGAGATCCAGGCTTCCAACAAGGCTTTAGAAACAAGAATTGACGAGCTTACTTCTTTAGTGAAACGGTTGGCAGCAGGTAAGACTCAAGCAGCAAACTTGTGTGGTATTTGTACTTCTCCTGAACACCCGACCGATACATATCCTATTTTGCAAGATGAGTCAATCACCGAGTTGCCTCAAGCTTATGCAGCAACCCTTTACAACCAAGGAAACAATCAGCAAGGGTTCAACATTCCTGACCTGTCCACTAACAGATACCATCCCAATTGGAGGAACCATCCAAACCTTCGATATGGGAACCAACAGTCCAGCCAACAACAAAACCCTCCCCTAGTAACCACCCCTGTACCTTCCGGACCTTCACTAGAGGAACTTGTCAAGCAAATGGCTGTCAACAATCTCCAGTTCCAACAAAGAACTGATTCTAGCATTCAGACCTTGCAGACACAGATTGGACAGCTTGCTACTTCCATGAATGCCATGCAGCAAGCCCAAGGGTCGAACCAACTTCCCGCCCAAACAGTTGCGAATCCAAGAGGCCCTAATGTAAGTGCAATTTCCTTGAGATCCGGAAAAGTATTGGAACCAGCCAAAAATGAAAGAACTCCTGAGGTAACACCTTCTTCACCTGAACCCTCTTCTGTTTGGGTAGAAGCTGAAAAAGATAAACTGAAAGAGTATGTACCACCAGTTCCCTTCCCACATAGAGTACTGAAAAGTAAAGGGACTGATGAGGGGGACAAGGAGAGAGAGATTTTGGATGTATTCAGAAAGGTCGCGGTAAGCATTCCGCTTCTTGATGTCATTAAGCAGGTTCCGAAGTACGCAAAGTTCCTGAAAGATTTGTGTACACACAAAAGGAGGTTGAAGGGAAATGAGAGAGTCAACTTGGGAAGAAATGTTTCTGCTTTCATTCAGCCTAAGCTGTCATCTGAAAAAGCCACAGGAGAGCAAAATGTTTCAGCTCTCACTCAAGTCATGCCACAAAAGTGCAAGGATCCAGGAACTTTTGCTATTCCTTGTACCATCGGGAATAGTAAATTCGAGAATTGCATGCTTGATTTAGGAGCGGGCATTAATGTTATGCCTACTTCTGTTTATAATAACCTTAATCTTGGTCCTTTGCAGCATACAGGTTTAATCATTCAGCTGGCAAACAGAAGCAATATCCGCCCCACCGGAGTAGTGGAAGATGTCCTTGTTCAAATTAATGACTTAATTTTTCCTGCAGATTTTTACATCCTGGACATGGAAGGCGAAACTAAGTCAAGCAGGGCTCCCATCATTTTAGGCAAACCGTTCATGAAAACGGCGAAAACCAAAATTGATGTTGATGATGGAACCATGTCCATGGAATTTGGTGACATTGTCGCGAAATTTAACATTTTCGATGCTATGAAATATCCCTTGGAAGAGCATTCCGTTTTTCATATTGAATTGATCTCTGAGTTGGTTGATGACACTTGCTCTGAATTGTCTTCACTGGATTTTCCATCCTTATCTGGATTTGATGATATTTATTCATGTGCTGATTGTACTGACACTAACCTTTGTGTTGTATGTGTTGAGATCGATGCTGCCTTGCAGGGTGACATGTTTCCTACAAGTGAAGTTGTTGTCGATGAAGTTGTTTATGCAGTTGATGCTCTCGACATCCCGGCTGCCCCGAACACTCCATCCATTGAGCAGCCTCCGTCCTTAGAGCTGAAACTACTCCCGGATAATCTGAAATACGCTTATTTGGGGGGTTATGAAAAACTACCTGTTATTATTTCTTCTAACCTTGATTTCGACCAGGAAAATAAACTTTTGCAGGTTTTGAAGAAGCACAAAAAGGCAATTGGTTGGACACTAGCTGACATCCCAGAGAGATGCAAACATAGAGGAGCTTTCTTTGGAAGCGCTCAACTACACTGCAACTTGATCAGGGAGTTCTTCTTTCCTTCTCTCTACTTTAATAGTTATGCCCCTTTCATTGAGGACAATGCTTGTTTCAAGTGTGGGGGAGGGAATCATTGGTTTTCTTTGCTTTTGTTCGTTGTTTTGTTTTGTTTTCGGTTATTATAAAAAAAAATGCATCTTTTTGAAAGTTTTGGGTTATAGATTAATCTGAGTTTTTGGTTGTGGAGACTTGGGAAAAGTTCACAAGATCGGTATCGTCTTAACTCCGTGAGTCTCTTGCATATGGAAATTAATTTGAATCCTTATTATGACATAGCCTTGAATTCTCATTCTCTGACAGCTCTTGAGTAGTTTATCTTTGCAGTCAGCACCATCTCGCACACGCTCTACGTAAGGAAGCCGATGAAAATAAGTGAGTGATCCAAGTTCCAAAAAAAAAAAAAAAAAAAAAAAATAGGGAATGCTCCTTCTAAGTTTGGTGACCCTCACCCGGTCACTTAACCCAACGGTCGTAGAACCTACAAAAAAAAAAGAAAAGAAAAACCCATTGTTAGTTGGTTCAGAGGCTTCTGGTGCTGAACTTGGTAGGGTGGATTACGGTCCAATCCCCCGCAACTACAATTGGGTAAACAGGGGGTTATGCCATTTAATTCCAGAACCCCATGCAAAAAGGATCAGAGTCACTAACCGGCGATAGCCTTACTATGGGTGTGTGGAGATAACGGGCTTAATGTGATTGCGCCAGAATGAAAAAGAGAAAAAAAAGGAGGATTGGTAAGTTAGGCTTAGGCATAATAGCATGATTCGGATTGGGTTGTGTATTCAGGAGGCTTACGATTGCACAATTGTGGATTAGTGTTCTTACGATGCCCTTAGTGTGCCAGATTAGTACCTATCAACACAATCTTAACCGAAGAAAAGTTTATGGCCTAGGATGAGTAACTGATGATGCTTGTGTGTTTGCTGAGTTTTTATTTTTATTTTTATTTTGCTCGGAGTGCAAAAGTTCAAGTGTGGGGGAATTTGATCAGTGCATTTTGATGCACATTCTTCCATGTTTATACTTAAGCATTTCTATGTTTTGCTTTCTTTATTTTTATGTTTTATAATGTTTTTCTAATTTAGTTTATTTTTGGCTTAATTTGATTTCCGTATTTTATTTTCAGCTTTAGCAGCTTTCACGGAAAAATTCATAACTGGAGCTACGAGTATCGGATCGACGCGTTCTAATATGCGTTGAAAAGCCAAGAGAAAGAGCTGCAACTTTCATGTTGAAGTCAAAAGCTAATTCGGAGCGCAAGAGTCCCAAATAATTCGCTGAAGTTCCAGACTTAATGAATATTTAGTTTTGGGCCGGACTTTTTATGTTTTTCGACCCTGTTGGGTTATGACCCGAATTCCTTGTTTTCCATTATACCTAGGCAGCCGTTTACTGTTCACGGAGTCACTATTCACGAAATTTTTTGGAAGTTCTTGGGTACGAATTCTCATGGAGAACTAACCGATCCAGACAATTTGCTGTATTCAGGTTCCGACACCTTGAGATTTTAGTAATTATAACCCAGGTTTTCTATTCCTTTCAATATCAATCTATGTCTCTTGTTTGCTTAATTCGATTTACATAGGTTATATTGGTTTAATTCGATTGATTGTATGATCCTAACTATAGACACGTTATCGTTTGCTTAATTCGTTATCGTGTTCGTTTAATTCATGTTTGCTTAATTCATGAAACTTAATCCCGTTTGCTTAATTCGGATAATAGGAACATACAACTTATACTATCAATTGCGCTTGTCACTTGATATTATAGTAGAATAGGAATAGGTAATTTGCGGTTGGAATTACGACAATCGATGATAGGCAGGAACCGAATCAGTAAATTGATTCTTAAACTTATTTGATAATCACTTATTTACTCTATTTGTTAAATCGAACCTTAAACCAAACACCCCCTAATTCGATTTCAGTTGGTTAATTATTATACAAGAATCCTTGAGAACGATATTCGAGTTGTCGTTACCGTATACTACATTTTTAAAATCACTCGTTTTGATCCGTGCGCGACAGCGGATCACTTTTACAAATCTACCTATTCTAAGTGATCAATCTCAAAATAAGTGTTGAAAGTATTATCAAGCAAGAACTAAAGTGCACACATCATATACTTGTATTAAACTTACTTAAAAGTTCATTAAATGGTTAGAACATTCCAACTAAGAGAGGTTTAGCTCAACATAGACATTGCAAGGCAAATATAAACAGAATAGAACATGTTTATATAATTGAAATCACAAAAGAGAAACAACAAGATAGAGTTTACACAAGTTGTAGCTCTTAGCATGAATCCTCCTAGCAATGTAGTTGCATTAGCTTCTTAGCACTTTGATAAAACTATGAAATCGAGGTAAGGGGGATTTGTCACTTCCTTCCTTTCCTTCTTACAAAATAGAAACTAACTATGTATATTGAAATTTGAATCTAACTTATGGATTGTGATCTATCTTCAAATGAAGGAATGAGGTCTTTATATAGTCTTCAAGTAAGGTGCTTCCTTTCTTCATGTTGAAGTAACTTTGATGGCTGTATACATGGTTACTTTATAGCAGTTGATTCCCATGTGAAGTCTTCAATCAAGTGTATAGGGAGGTCAAATGAGATAACAACATGTGTCCCTACGTTGATGACTCTTCATAGCTATGAGGGAATTGTAGGCAACGAAATACGAGGTGTTCTTGCTTTAGGAGACCAAGCATGAGGTCATCAAATGCAAGTGGATGGCAAGTGGATGTGCAAGTGGATGGCTCCAATCTTCAGGCAATGCAGTTGCAGTGCAGTAGCATTGTACTAAACTAGTTCAGTTTTAAGTGCAGGATCAATGCAGGAGTATTTGATGCAGGAGCATCTAGACTGCACTGAACAAACTTATCAAACATTCCACAATGTTTCCAAAATGGCCTATTATCAACTATAACCATGTCAAACACTCAAGTTATCACATATTACATAAAATACTATATAAACTCTTTATCTTTGCTTGAAAGAGAGCAATTTACTAAATTTAAACATATGAATAACTCTATATAAAATAGAGTTATCACACCCCCAAACTTAAACTATTGCTTATCCTCAAGTAATGACAAAGACAAACTAACTAATACTATAGTTTCTAGAAGATAAATCAGCTTGATATTTGGATTTTCATGAGGTGCTCTCTATGAATTTCTTTGCTCATCAATTTTTCTTTTGCCTTCATTTCTTTTCAAACTTCCAGAATTATTTTCATTCTTTGTGTGTGTTTGAACCCACTGAGTTGGGATTGGTTCCAAGACTAAGTGAAAAAAACTTCTTTCTAGCTTTTGAAAAACTTAGTTTGCTTTTGGTCATATCAAAATAATTTTTCAGAAGAAGGATTACTCTCACAAAATCCTCAAGTATTGGGGAGTTTTAAACACAACCAAGGACTTGATTGAATTTTCAAGCTTTTTGAGTCAATGCATTATTTTTCTTGTGTTGGTGGTTTCTTTAATGCAGATGCATTACTTCTTTGAAGTGCTTTTTGCATTGATGTTTTTCTGCATTTATTTTCTGCAGTGCAGTTGCATTGCTTCTGCACTGTGTTATTTTTTTTTGTAGCCTATATTGCCTTCCTCACTGTCCTCCAGATGCATTTATTCCTGCATGGCACAGGTGCAGCTTTTCACTGACCTCCAGATGCATTCATGCACTTTGGCACAGGTACAGTTTTGAACTATCCTCCAGATGCATTTATTCATGCATGGCACAGGTCTTTGACCTCCAGATGCAATCATGCACTTAGGCACATGTATAGCTCAATCTGATTCAGGTCAATATGGCTTTTGATCTTTGATCTTTTCACCACTCTTTTGCATTGTTTGCTTTTACTTTTCAAATTCAGCATTGGTTTTCATAAAAATACCCCCAAACTTAATTCTTTAAGCTATTCCAACTTTTTAATCAAAATTTGTTTTGACCTTAGCTCACCAAAATTTTCCTTTGCATCAGATTGCTCTTTAAATAGCAATGTTCTTTTCATAAACTTAGTTTTGAGGTATTTTGGAAGAAAAAATAATTCTGGTTATTTTTGTGAGAAATAAGGCTTCTTTTGTTTTTAAAAAATCCATCCATAGGTGCAAAATATCTTTGTAAAGCATTTTCAAATTCAAACTGATCATCTACTAAAATGTTCTTAACAATTTATAGTATTCCTCATACTTGTCCCTATTTTCCAATGAAAATGTATCTTTGGAAAATTAGTTTCATGTATTTGGATACTACTTTGTTAAGTACATCTAATATATTTATACAAAAATATTTACTAAAAACATATATTTTCTAAAACACACATACATAACATATTTAATATGATAAGTTCCCCCCCCCCCCAAACTTAAGGGGTAGCAGTGTCCTCACTGCTAGAAGTCCACAAAATGTTTGCAAAAATATTTGTTCAAAATATGGGGAGAGGGATTAAAAACACAATCAGGGAAGAGTTAGTAGTAAAATAACATCCAAAATATGGTAGTTAAATTGCAGAAAGCATGTAACAAATACTCATTTCTTGGCTCCACTCCTTGTCCTTGCACTCTGCCTGGTAGGAGGAGTGTTCTTCACTTTCTGCTTATTTTCTTTTGGCTTTGAGATTGGAGTTACTTCTACTGGTGCAGATGCACCTGATTCCACTGGTGGTGATGCAGGACTTAATGCAGTAGCATCAGTTGGGATTGCCTCGAAGATCTTTCTCTTTGGTGCCTTGACTGCTGGTTGTTTGAAGAATGGTTGTGTATTTCCCAGATCTTCTCTCTTTCTCTGAGCTATTTGTTCCAGCTAGTTGCATAGCAGCCTCATCATGTTGTGGTTTCATTGCTGCTTTCTGTTGAGATGCAGAAGCATCTGATGCAGGTGCATCACTCTGCATTTCAACTGCTTCTGTGAAAACTTCAGCTTCTTCCTCCTGTACTGCCTCTGGTTTTGCCTCTTCAGTTGGATCTTCATCAGTATCCTGCACATTTTCATCCTCAAGAGCAGAAACAACATTAGTTATAATGTTAGTAGGGCTAGTAGGGGTTGTTTGTTCTGGTTGTGGGTCAGTGATAGGTGAGGTTGGGATTGGACTTTGTGGTACAGTGTGAGTTTGTTGTTCTGTTTCAGTTGGTGGAGAGGGTGGAGGAGGGGTTGTTTGTGGCGGTGACTGCGTTGGTGGATCAGTAAGGGAGGGTAGTGGTGATTTTGGTTGGGGAGATGCTTCTTTGGTAGGTGAGTGAATTGGTGATTGGATAGGTGATGTGATTGGTGAAGTGTGGGTTGTTTCTTGTTGGGCTTGTGGTGGTGTTTTCTTGGCATATTTTTGTCTGGCAATTTCTTCCAAAATGACACCTCTAGCATGTTCTTCTTCCTCACTTTCAACTTCAGTATCACTTTCTTCTTCATCTTCACTCTCTTTATCCATTTCCTTTGTTGATATGTCATATTCACTGGTGTCACTCTACTTGCAAGGAAATTTACAATATCAGCATACCATGGTGCAGATGCATTTGATGCTCCTGTATTGCTTGTAGCATATGCAGTTGCACTGTGTGCATTGACTGTGATTGCCAATAATTTCTCATCTGGAAAACTCTCCTTGATTTATCCTTCTAGTGATTCACCTTCAAGCCTTGACAAATCGTCTGCTACTTGGTTTTCTACTCCTTTCTTGTCTCTAATTTCAAGATCAAACTCTTGTAGGAGTAGAATCCATCTTTTCAGCCTTGGCTTTGCATCTTTCTTTGAAATCAAATACTTAATGGCAGAATGATCAGTATAAACGATTACTTTAGTGCCAACTAAGTATGATCTAAATTTTTCAAAGCAAATACTACAGCTAATAATTCCTTTTCTGTGACTGTGTAATTTACTTGAGCTTCAATTAATGTCTTGCTAGCATAATAAATAGAATGAAAAACCTTGTCATACCTTTGCCCTAGGACCGCTCCTACTGCAAAGTCACTAGCATCACACATTAATTCAAAAGGCATGCTCCAGTCAGGTGTTACTATCACTGGTGCTGTTACTAAAGCTTTTTTAAGCTTTTCAAAAGTATCCAAACAAGATTCATCAAAGTTAAATGGTACATCATGTTGTAAAAGCATACATAATGGCTTTGAAATTTTTGAAAAGTCTTTGATAAACCTTCTATAAAAACCAGCATGGCCTAAAAAGCTCCTGATACCTTTAACTGTTATTGGTGGGGGTAATTTCTCAATCACCTCAATTTTTACTTTGTCTACCTCTAGACCTTTCTTTGAAATTCTGTGTCCTAACACAATGCCCTCTTGCACCATGAAATGGCACTTTTCCCAGTTTAACACTAGATTTGTATCCTCACATCTTTTGAGAATTTGTTCCAAGTTTGATAAACAATCTTGGAATGTTTCTCCAAAGACAGAGAAATCATCCATAAACACTTCCATTGATTGCTCAATGAAATCTGAGAATATTGACATCATGCATCTTTGGAAAGTTGCAGGTGCATTACATAATCCAAATGGCATCCTTCTAAAGGCAAAGGTTCCATAAGGGCATGTAAAAGTGGTTTTATCTTGATCTTTAGGGTCAATGGTTATCTGATTGTATCCTGAATAACCATCTAGAAAACAATAAAACTCTCTCCCTGCTAATCTATCTAGCATTTGGTCTATGAATGGTAAAGGAAAGTGATCATTTTTGGTAGCCTTATTGAGTTTTCTGTAATCCATGCATATCCTCCCACCTGTTACAGTTCTAGTAGGTATCAATTCATTCTTTTCATTGGCTATTACTGTCACACCCCCTTTCTTTGGTACACATTGGACAGGGCTTACCCATGCACTGTCTGATATTGGGTATATGATGCCAGCATCTAGCCATTTAATGATTTCCTTTTTCACAACCTCCTTCATGATAGGGTTTAGTCTTCTTTGGCTTTCTATACTATTCTTAGAATTTTCTTCTAAGATGATTCTATGCATACACACAGAAGGACTAATTCCCTTGATATCTGTCATTTGTCAACCTATTGCTTTGGTATGTTTCTTTAGAGTATTGATGAGATCATTTTCTTGTTCTGAGGTTAAATCAGAAGCAATAATAACTGGTAAAGTCTCATTTTCTCCTAAAAAGACATACTTAAGATGCTTAGGCAATTCCTTCAATTTTAGCTTAGGAGGTTTTTCTATGGAGGGTAAATTTTCTTTGAGGGTTGGATCCTCAAGATTGAGAGGTTCATAAATTCTGGCCCAGACTTCCTTACAATAGTTTCCTATTGGCAGGTTTTCTTTTTCTAGTAATTCGTCATCTAGTAATACAGGTGCATCAAGTGCATCTGCATTAGCCAAATGATCATACTGTTTGTAAAACTGTTTTTCTACCAATTTATCTAGAGAGAAAATGGATGAGCATTCTTCTGTATCCTCTGTGGGATACTTCATAGCACTCATCACATTGAATTTTATCTCTTGATCATTCACTCTCATTGTAAGTTCACCTCTCTGCACATCTATTAAGGTTTTGCCAGTTGCTAGAAATGGTATTCCTAGGATAATAGGTACATCTTTATCTGCTTCAAAGTCAAGAATGACAAAATCTGCAGGGAACACAAATTTGTCTACTTTAACTAAGATGTCTTCTATTATACCTTCAGGATAGGCTATTGACCTATCTGCTAATTGAAGTGTCACGGTGGTTGGTCTTACAATTCCAATTCCCAACTGGTTAAAAATAGATTTAGGCATTAAGTTAATACTTGCCCCTAAATCACATAAAGCTTTACCAGTATAAGAGGTTCCAATAGAAAATGGAATTGTAAAACTTCCTGGATCCTTCAATTTTCTAGGAATTTTACTTTGCATGATCTGACTACATTCTTTAGTCATGGCAACTGTCTCAAATTCCCCTAATCTTTTCCTTTTGGTATGCACATCTTTCATGAATTTTGCATAGTTTGGTATTTGTTGAAGTGCTTCTACTAAGGGAACATTTATGTGCAACTGTTTTAGTACCTCTAAGAATTTGCTAAATTGTTTCTCCTCGTGTGCTTTTTTCAATCTTTGTGGGTAAGGAGGAGGAGGGTACTCAGGTACTAATTTAGGTGTAGGGATTTGAACTTCTGCCTCTAATGCAGGAGCATTGGATGCTTTGACATTTCTTTCTTTGTTATTTTTTTGTTTTTCTTTTTCTTTTTCTCCCTTATCTACACTTTCCCTCTCACTTGATTTAATCAAATCCTTGCCACTTCTTAAGGAAACAGTTTTAACCTGCTCTTTTCCCTGTTTCTGGGAAGGAGCAGCTTCTGTATTAGAAGGTAAGGCACCTGATGGCCTTTGATACAAAGCTGTGGCTAACTGTCCTACTTGGGTCTCTAGATTCTTAATGGAAGCATCTTGAGTTTGTCTAGCTGTTCTTGCTTCTCCTATGAATGCTTTGAGCATATTTTCTAGAGAGTTTTCATTGGTGGCTTGTTTTTGAGGTGGGAATCCTGGTGGTGTAGATGGTGCAGTATTAGATGCAGGTGCATTGTTATTGCCCCATCTAAAGTTGGGATGATTTTTCCACCCAAGATTGTAAGTGTTAGAATAGGGGTTGTTATTTCTATTATAACCTACATAATGTACAGAAATAGGGTTGCTAGGACATTCCTCATACAAGTGACCTCCTCCACAATATACACAACTGGTGGTACCTGGAGGTGCTTGTTCTACTGCTGCTGTAGTGCTGTCTGTTGATGCAACTGCATTAGATGCAGTTGCATTAACTGAAGTGAAGTTTTTTTATTAAGTTAGCTAAAGTGGCTACCTGAGCAGATAAGGCTGTTACATCACTAACCTCATGTACCCCTGATGGTTTCTTTTGGGCACTCACCCTCTCAGTAGGCCAACTAGAGCTATTAGCTGCTATTCTATCAATTAATTCACATGCTTCATTGTATGACAGGTTTAATAACACTCCACCAGAAGATGCATCTAGCATTATTCTGGTTTGAGGTTCTAAACCATTATAAAAAGTTTCCATTTGAATAATAACAGGTAAACCATGATGAAGACATTTTCTCAAAAGTTCTTTCCACCTTTCCCATGCTTCAAATAATGATTCAAACTCTTTTTGTCTAAAAGATGTAATATCAGTTCTCATCCTGACATTTTTGATAGGTGGGAAATATTTTCCTAAAATTTTTTCAGCCATTTCATTCCATGAATGGATAGAGTTAGGCTCTGAAGAGTTTAGCCAAGCCTTAGCTCTATCTTTCAAAGAATAAGGAAACAACTTTAATCTGAAAGCATCTTCACTAACACTAGGTAAGATAAAGTTACTACATACTTCTAAAAACTGTTTTAAATGCAAGTGAGGGTCCTCTAGAGGAGTTCCTCCAAATTGACCAATAGTTTGAAGCATTTGAAACATCATAGGTTTAAATTCAAAATGCACAGCATCTATATGAGGTCTAGATATGCTAGTTTGCATGTTTTGATGATCAAACTGAGCATAATCCCTCATAGGTCTATCTCTATCATTAATCATACCTATGGGATCCATGTGAATGAATCTTTCTCTGTGATCTTCTTCTGTATCTTGATGAGAGCCATGACCTCCTCTTACTGAGTGTGGTCTTGAGCTTTGTCCTTCACTGTGAGACATCTTGCAGGCTTGTTCTTTTTGCTTTTGGAGTCTTAACAATCTCCTAAATCTTCTTTCTATCTCTAGATCTAAGCTGTATTCTGGTGTCCTGTTTCTGGTCCTGTACATATGCTAAAGCACCATGTGCTCCTGCATGACAGAAACTTGCAAATACCAGAATAATATACACTAAATTACAGTATATCAGATTTTTAAAAGAATTTAACTACAATCTCCAGCAACGGCGCCAAAAACTTGGTGTGTGGAAAACATGTGCAAGTTTACACAGTCCATAACAAGTAATACAGTGTTTAGAACAGGTCGAACCCACAGGGATTGATGAACTCTTTCAAAAGTCAATATTATGTAATTTAGAGGAAAGTAACTAATTTTAACAAGATAATTGATATTGGTGAGTATCACAAGTAAGTTAGAATAAAGCAAAGTGTAAGTAGTTGAAATGCAAATAGAGAAAAGCTAGTTGAAATGTCTTTCCCAAGTAATTTACTTAGAAGTGTTTAATGCAGTTATGATGCAGTTGCACTGAATGCTGTTGCATTAGTTGTGTGCCTTTCAGTCACTTTTCTTTAGAGTTTCATTACAACCTTCCTATGTCTACGCTTGCTAAATAAGTTCACTCTTGTCTTTTAAAGTACTCATAGTATCACCCTATGGACTATACTATCCTATGTCTAGGACTTAGTATGGTTTTCACAAAGTTTCCTTTATGTAAAACACTCACCCATATTAGTTCTTGAGTTCTTAATTGTAAACCATGTCTGCTTTTACAAATCTACCTATTCTAAGTGATCAATCTCAAAATAAGTGTTGAAAGTATTATCAAGCAAGAACTAAAGTGCACACATCATATACTTGTATTAAACTTACTTAAAAGTTCATTAAATGGTTAGAACATTCCAACTAAGAGAGGTTTAGCTCAACATAGACATTGCAAGGCAAATATAAACAGAATAGAACATGTTTACATAATTGAAATCACAAAAGAGAAACAACAAGATAGAGTTTACACAAGTTGTAGCTCTTAGCATGAATCCTCCTAGCAATGTAGTTGCATTAGCTTCTTAGCACTTTGATAAAACTATGAAATCGAGGTAAGGAGGATTTGTCACTTCCTTCCTTTCCTTCTTACAAAATAGAAACTAACTATGTATATTGAAATGAATCTAACTTATGGATTGTGATCTATCTTCCAATGAAGGAATGAGGTCTTTATATAGTCTTCAAGTAAGGTGCTTCCTTTCTTCATGTTGAAGTAACTTTGATGGCTGTATACATGGTTACTTTATAGCAGTTGATTCCCATGTGAAGTCTTCAATCAAGTGTATAGGGAGGTCAAATGAGATAACAACATGTGTCCCTACGTTGATGACTCTTCATAGCTATGAGGGAATTGTAGGCAACGAAATACGAGGTGTTCTTGCTTTAGGAGACCAAGCATGAGGTCATCAAATGCAAGTGGATGGCAAGTGGATGTGCAAGTGGATGGCTCCAATCTTCAGGCAATGCAGTTGCAGTGCAGTAGCATTGTACTAAACCAGTGCAGTTATAAGTGCAAGATCAATGCAGGAGCATCTAGACTGCACTGAACAAACTTATCAAACATTCCACAATGTATCCAAAATGGCCTATTATCAACTATAACCATGTCAAACACTCAAGTTATCACATATTACATAAAATACTATATAAACTCTTTATCTTTGCTTGAAAGAGAGCAATTTACTAAGTTTAAACATATGAATAACTCTATATAAAATAGAGTTATCAGTTGTACAAAGTCATTGCCTTCTATTATGGGTTTGATGGCCTGACCCATCGGTCTAAGGCCTAAATGATAGCTCTACTACATACCAACATATACCACCACCCAAAAAAACTAGAATAAAAGGAAGATATCCCCACCACCACCCACATGCATCAAAATAATAACCTTAAACCCGAATAGAGAGAACACATTCACACCAAAATTTTGTAGAAAAAGGTTAAAACAAAGACAATACTTACTTTCAAAGCTTTTCATATCGTTATTCCGGTAGTAACCAAAATTTTTGTTGCCTAATTTCCCGTGGGACTCCAATCTCTCTTAGTTTTATGTAGAACCCTAATTCACTTGATTTTCTCTCGTATTCTTTTTTTTTGACAAATTTTCTCTCGTATTCATTCTTATGTTTGTCATTATTTTTGTGTAGTCTTTGTGCGAAATGACACGTAGACATATCATAATTGTAGGCCCTTTTAAAACGTAACGAGAGTTGATTAAAGATCGACGATCTAAACAATTTAAAACATAAAAGATCAATTTGAAGTAAAAAATAGGAATTTAATTAGTATGCACTATCAACGTAAAAAGTTTTACATTGTTAACCAATCAAAATTCATGGCACGAGTGACTTCTAAAATGATTGGAATGAAGTCAAATATTTTTATAATGTATTGTTTCGTGATTGATTGACGTTGTAAAAAATCTCTTACAATAATACTATGTATAAACTAAATCCTAAACATAAATGACAAACTTGTACTTTAAATTTAGTAGAAGAACTTCAGATGTATTTTTTTTTGGTAAACCAAAGTAGCATCCACCGCGACTGATGTTTTTCCATCTACCACGACTAAATAGTTAAGGGATGCAAATATCTACTATTCGTGTCACATCCATCATGTTGGTAACTTCGGATGTAATTTTTCTTGAGAAAAAAAAAACAATGCAACAATAGAGTAAAGTAATTGATTTTTCTTAAAGTAACTAATTTACTGTGTTTGGATAAGCAGCTTATATGATTATTATTATTATTATTATAGATTATAATATAGATTAAAGATAGGTAAAGCATGAAATATCTGTGGGCTCGTACCGTGTTTGGCAAGAGAACAAAGGCAACGTGCACCTTTGTTGACCTCAAGCATGGTGTTATAAAAACAAGGCGACGTCGTTCGTTCCCAAACAAACGCAGCGCTAAACCATCTGATACTACCTCCCACTCCTTGTGTTGTGTCTACCCAACAACAAGAAATCACTTTATTGTTTCCCGTATTTGTCATCTTCAGATCTAATCCATTTCACTGATTTTTAATTTTGAATAAAAGATTTATAGTTCGACCTAGATAACATTGTTTTCCTCAAAGCATGATTATCTCAAGGATTGGGCGCTCCCTGTCGCGCTCTTCTCGCGTTAGAGTAAGCTTTCATTTCTCTTCATTTGAATTCGTTTATTCATTAACCTAACCCAAATGAAGCTAACCTTGATGATGCCTTATATTGGGTCATAGAATATTTTGCACGGTGATCGGAGATTGGGAATCCTTTCTGGACTGCCGCGAACTAGTGTCTATTCCGATGGAGAGGAAGGGGGATTAGGGTTTTTCAGGGGTTATATATCTTCTGCCGTAGCTCGCAGTAATGGTCTCCTATCCAATTTGCCTGATTTTAAATCTGTTGCTGCAAACCCTAGGCTTCACCGCATGTTTTCCAGCGAATCCCCAAAGAAGAAGAGTAAGTTAGGGCTTTAATTACTGGCCCTTAATGTTAATGTATGCTTACTTGTTTAGTGTGAGGAGAATGAAAATGCTTTTAGCGGCTAAGCTCCTCTCCCCCCCCCCCCCCCCCGTTTGCTTTTGCTTATGGATTACTATGCCGTGCTTCAGTTAGCGTTTTGATTAGTATTTCTCGTTTTTGGCAGATTATGAGAACTTTTATCCCAAGGAGAAGAAGGAAGTTCCAAAGGGAGATGATAAAAAGAATGAGTCCAAAGGTAAAAAAAGAAAGATTGGTTGTACTGGTGACGTATTTTATTGTGAATCTGAAAGTGTGCCGCAAATTACTCAATAATGGCGGCCATAGCTGATGAGTAATGTGGAAGGATGTCATTCTTACGAGTTACACATTACTCATGTATGAGTGTGTTTGTGAATTGTGATACATACTTCAGAGTTTTTTGTTACATGATATTTGCTATAACTTCATATGTAAATTTCTGTCTTATTGGGACTTGATGATTCAAGTAGTGTGGAGTTGGTTTACTTGTATTTTGTTTGACTCTAGGCTTTTTTTTAGAGTTGATTTTTTAAAAGCATTTAGTACATGTTCTTTAGGATCCGAAGATTGAAAACCAAGTACGATCCTTCTTTTAGACTGGGCCAGGGTTATAATTTGTGTTGGGTTCAAGCTTCCACTATAACTTTACTCTTGATGTGAGATTTTGGGCTCTGAAGCACATCTTCCAATGCCTACAATATCCCCCCCCTCTCTCTCTCTCTCACACACACACACACACACACACACACTCATATCATATGTAATTGGTTTAAATGGGAGATATGTTTGTGTGTGAATTAATCATCTATATGCATTCAAGTTTATCTTGCAATGAACTATCACCAACTTTTTGAACTTGAATTCGTGTTTTGATTTCAGATGAGTCGGGGTCAAAAACAGATGAAAATGAAAGTTTTCAGGAAGCTTTCATGAAACAATATCAAAATTTTATCACCCCATTGTTGGTGATGGCGTTATTTCTTACATCCCTTTCTTATGGTAGTCCTGCTGGGCAGCAGGTAAGCATAACTTCAAAGTTCAAACAATTTAGCAGGGCCAGTTGTTGTTATAATTTGTGTTTGCCGGTGAAGTTGGTCAGAGTTGAGGACTTGAGACATATGAATATCAATATTTCATATGATGGGTGCAATAATTTCAAATTCATGAAATGAATAGTGTGATGCTTGACACATTATGCCACTATGATTTTCATTCTTTTGATGAATGGAAAAAATGGAAATATAGAAGTGATTATGAGAAATTAGTTTTGAGTTTTATATTTTGTATTGTTATTATAATATGTTTGCTGAAATCCTCTTCTAGTACTTCCTTGGGTAGCTCTCTGTGACTTCTTGCCTTCTCACTCCCTCTATGTGCATACATGTCTGTATGTTTAGACTTTGGAGCAATGTTATTAAAATCGAGAGTCAGAGTAGGATCGTTGGGGTGTTGAAAATCTTAACTCGAGGATCGTAGCACGGATTCGTAAGATCCTACTAATAGGCACTAATAGGCAAAAAATATACCTATATACATAATTATATGTCCTTATGCACAAAAATTAAACTAATCACGAACAATAAATCAATTTCATAACCAAAAATTCATTAAGTTCATAATCATAAGTCATGACCATAAATTCATAAGTTCATCAATAACTCAAAAAACTAAATGCAATCTAAATATCTATGATATCATTCAATCCAGGATTAGCATAGTCATCTTCATCACTAGCTTCATCCTCATTCTCTTCTTCATCAATGGCATCATGATTAGTAGGACTAGGAGGAACATCCAAATCATCACCAACATCTCCAACTCCAACTCCAACTCCAACTCCAACTCCATTGCCATCTTCAACATCATGTAAGATGTCTTCATTGATATCTCCCACATTCTCAACCCATTCATCATCAGAATCAATCTCCTCATAAAAATAGTTGGTTGACTTCCTAACTTCCTTCTTTTTACCCAACTTTGAATTAGCCAAGACATATACTACATCATTCATGGTTTTTTGCTTTAGACGGTTCCTTTTTTTAGTGTGGACCTAAAGAAAACAAATTGAATTGAATTAAAACAAGTAAGATACTTAGGAATTGAAGGAATGAAATACAAATATTTCATAATTTGAATTCTTACTCTTTCAAAGGCACTCCAGTTTCTCTCACAACCGGACGAGCTACAAGTCAAACTCAGTACCCGCATAGCAAGCGACTGCAATTCTGGACATGCACCTCCATATGAATCCCACCATTGCGTTGGTGTTTTGGTTTTAAGTGCAATTGTAGCTAAGTCACTACCAAATAATCCAGTCCTGTCTTTGAATTGTTCAAGCTGAAGATCAATCTGACCACGTTTTTCCAAGTCTACCACCATCCTATTCAAACAGGCATACATGCCGTCCGTAACTTCTTTATCAATAATGAATCTAGGAACATAACGAAATATAGGATTAAGAAAAAGGCTTGCATCATGCAATGGCCTATGAAGTTGCCTATCCCATCTGTCATCAATGATATTCCATATTGGAATGTAGCTAAAAAAGAAAAGAAAAAAAGTTGAATTATATTTCAAATTTGGTGTATAAATTATAAAAACAGAAAAAGTGTAAGATAAGATTGTTACCGTGCGGTGACACTGTTGAAGGATGCTCGAATCTTCTCTTTAGCTCTGTCCATCTCTTCATAAATGAATCCCATGGCTGGCTTCTCTTCTGAATCCACTAATCGCAGCACCCTAATTGGGGGAAAAGCACCCCTCATGCAATTCACAACATCTTTCCAAAACTGCTTATCCATAATTACTTTTTCCACCAAGATCCCTTCCGGAGTCTTTGCAATCTTAAGAGACTTCCATTCACTTGAATTGAACATATTAACTAGTGATGCTTTACTGTCATTCAGACATCCCAAGGTTAAATATGAGGTGGCAAAACGAGTCATAGCAGGTCTAATCAAATAACCGTCTTTGGTAAATTTATGCAATAAAGAAACCAAGCTAGTTCTTGAATAAACAAATGTGGTGATCTTTTTACCACTTGCAATTGTATCCTTGTGAAGTGGTATTTTCTTTTCAAAGTCCTCTAACATCAGGTCAATGCAGTGAGCTGCACAAGGAGTCCAATACATCTGCTTACGCTTTTGCATTAACAAGTCTCCGGCCGCTTTGTAGTTAGCAGCGTTGTCCGTAACAATTTGGACAACATTCTCTTCCCCAACCTCCTCAACAATATCATCCATCATCTTAAAAACTCTATCAGCAGTCTTACTTATATTAGATGCATCAATTGACTTTAAAAAAACAGTTCCCTTAGGACTATTCACCAAGAAATTAATTATGGCTCTTTTTCTCCTATCGGTCCAACCATCAGTCATAATACTACAACCTAGCTTCTTCCAAACAGCTCTATGTTCATCTAAATCACCATTAATCTTTTCTACATGATAATTCAAGTATTTAACTCTAACCTCATGAAAAGATGGTGGCCTGAATCCTTGCCCATGTCTAGCAACTGCTTCAAACATCCTCCGAAATTCATCGCTGTTGGTCACGTTGAAAGGTATAGCATTGTTGTAAAGAAAGAGAGAAATTTCCTTACATGCATCTTCCCTCAAGTCCTTTTTAAGCATGCTGTTGATAGTTTGCTGAGAGCTAACTCCTACTCCTCGTTTCTTGAAAATATTGGCTGGGTTCAGTGTCACTTCTTCACTTTTTCTTTTGGTTAGCTCTGGTTCAACATTAACAACACTAGGTCCTCCTCCTCCTTCAAGGTCTTGCTTGTTAATCAGGTTGGATTGCAAACGTATACAAACTTCGAGCATTAATTTCTTAACATCTTCCGGGACAGCTCTGCAAGGAGCAGCATCCTTATTAGTCCCCGCTAAATGATGTTTAATCCGATAAACTCCTCCAGTAAACGACTTCTGACAGTATTTGCATCTCACCCGTCTAGTCTTTGCACAAACTAGAACACAGTGCTTCCATGCTATGTCTGTTTTCTGTCCTGCAGCATTTTTAGGCACTGCTTGGCTGCCATCAACAACGGGTATTGACGGCGAAGCATTCTCTGCACCATCAGCAGCATTGACTGGAGCCACGTTAGGAGGTGATGAGCGTTGGCCACTGCCAGAAGCCATTAAAACTGGTCTTCACGCAAGTTAGAATATTACTTACGGAGAAGATGATTATGAACTTGGTCCAAGGAAGAAGAAAGAATGTATGGGAAGAAGAAGAACGTTACTAGGAACTGTTACTTGCTCGTAGGAAGAAGAAGAAGGTGGTACTAATTTTGTGCGTCACTCTGTTTTCTTCGCGTCACTCTGTTTTCTTTGAGCGTCACTCTGTTTTCGTGCGTGCGTGCGTGGGTTTCTGTTTTACGGTTTGTACTTGGTATAGAATATTAGGTTTTTATAGACTAAAATAATTAGGATTTTAATTGGGCTTTACTGAAAAAATTAGGTTTGGGCTTTTTACGCGCAACCCGACCCGGAAAGAAGTTGTCTTCTTCGCGCGATAGAGTTGCAGAAAACGAAAACGGTAACCACGATCCCAGTGTGCGAACGCGACCGATCCCACCGCGCCGCCTCCGATTCTGCCATCTCCGATCCTGTTCGACACTGCGCACGAAGACCACTCCATGAATCGTACGATCCTACGCGTTAGCGAGTTGACTCGCGATCTTGATAACATTGCTTTGGAGTCTTTATTCTCCTTTTTTGAAGGACTTGAATTTGGAGTTTCATTAATGGAAAAGTTTAACTTGATGAGTTGATGTTACTCAGTTAATTTTCTTTGGCTAAAAGTCACTGCTTGATGGTGATTATATGATTGAAAGTGTGTGAATCTATCTGTGAGATGAGCTTCATGCTGCTGTCCTTGATTGCTTTTATTGAAGGTCCATTAAACCAGTACTATAGTATTAGGATATGTCCGAGGATTTTAATATATTCCATCTTCTTTCTGCACCTCGTTGCAACTTGCAGGTCTTAAAGTAACTTGTTTTTGAACAATGCTTGGCATTTCACTATATCTTGTATATACTTAGGGTCTCTTTGTATGATAATTAGTATGTGAATTCAACCACTTTCCTTTTGGAAATGAGATGCCTTTTTATCTGTGTATGGTTTTTATAGTTTTTTTTTATACACTTCATTATCATTATCATCTTTGCTAATGTGGACTTAAAAATTTGATTATCTGCAGATTAGCTTTCAGGAGTTTAAAAATAAGCTTTTGGAACCAGGGTTAGTAGACCATATTGTTGTCTCAAACAAATCAGTTGCCAAAATATATGTAAGGAGCTCTCCCCGTAATCAAACAGATGGTGAAGTAATCCAAGGAACCCTTCCTGCAAAGGGATCTGGAGGCCAATATAAATATTATTTCAATATTGGCAGTGTTGAGTCATTTGAGGAAAAGTTAGAGGAAGCGCAAGAAGCTCTAGGCGTTGACCCTCACGATTATGTACCTGTTACATATTCTTCTGAAATGGTTTGGTATCACGAATTAATGAGATTTGCTCCCACACTGTTGGTTTTGGGAACTATCCTGTATTTGGGAAGGAGAATGCAAGGTGGACTCGGTGTTGGTGGTGGCTCCAATGGTAAGGGTGGTCGTGGAATATTCAACATAGGAAAAGCCCATGTCACTAAAGTAGACAAAAATGCCAAAAACAAGGTTGGTAGCTTTCTTATTCTTCTAGAAATAATGTGTCATTTTTTATATTTGAATTTGAACAATGTCTCTTAGTTGCCATCTTCCTTTCCCATTATAGTTTTCTCTTTGAGAGGAGTGGTGGTGAAGAATAACTTAAGCTGTAAGTTCATTTAAGATACAAATTTATTCTTACTGGTATTCATTTTGTTCAGGTCTATTTTAAAGATGTTGCTGGCTGTGATGAGGCAAAGCAAGAAATTATGGAGTTTGTGCACTTCCTCAAGAACCCTAAGAAATATGAAGAGCTTGGTGCCAAAATTCCAAAAGGTGCTCTTCTGGTGGGTCCTCCAGGCACAGGAAAAACCCTTTTAGCAAAGGCAACTGCTGGGGAGTCTGGCGTGCCATTTCTTTCTATATCTGGTTCCGATTTCATGGAAATGTTTGTTGGTGTGGGACCATCTAGGGTGAGAAACTTGTTTCAGGAAGCAAGGCAGTGTGCTCCCAGTATAGTATTTATTGATGAGATTGATGCAATTGGTCGGGCAAGGGGACGTGGAGGTTTCTCTGGTGCAAATGATGAACGTGAAAGTACTTTAAATCAATTGTTGGTGGAGATGGATGGTTTTGGAACCACTGCTGGAGTTGTTGTGATGGCAGGAACAAATAGACCTGATATATTAGACAAAGCCTTACTCAGGCCTGGGCGTTTTGACCGACAGATAACAATTGATAAACCTGACATTAAAGGCCGTGATCAAATATTTCAGGTTTACCTGAAAAAGATCAAACTTGACCATGAACCTTCATATTTTTCACAAAGGCTTGCAGCCCTTACTCCTGGATTTGCTGGAGCAGACATTGCTAATGTTTGCAATGAAGCTGCTCTGATTGCTGCAAGAGGTGAAAAAACACAAGTCACAATGGAACATTTTGAGGCAGCTATTGATAGGATCATTGGTGGTTTGGAGAAGAGGAACACAGTAAGTATCTTTAAAAGCCCATTTGTTTGGGTTTTTCCTGCCCAATTAAGTCAGTTTGGTATATATTATTAAAAATACTAAAAAAAAAATAGGAGTTTGTTTAAGCTGTGAAAACAATCAAAATTTGGGCTTGGGGGGGGGGGGTGTATTTATTGCATAAGCTTTAGATGTTTTAATATATTAATGACATACAATAGTGCCAAATTTCAACCAGAGAATGAAAATGATTGCCTTTGCTACAAGTTTTAACGGGTCTGTAATATGTCTGAGTAGGCCATCCATTATACTTTGTATCTGATATGCAGAAATAGTTTACCTTAGGTTATTGTCGTAATTCAAGACATGATGATGTTGAAGTTTTATCTACAATTGTTGAGAAATGATTAGGAACCATCACTTTGGTTTTTTCAATTACTGTTTAGAGTCACTGAATTACCCATATTTCTTATCTAGGTAATAAGCAAGCTGGAAAGGCGTACTGTAGCTTATCATGAATCAGGCCATGCTGTTTCAGCTTGGTTCTTGGAACATGCTGAGCCCTTGTTGAAAGTATCTATTGTTCCTCGCGGAACAGCAGCTCTTGGGTTTGCCCAGTATGTACCAAATGAGAATCTTCTCATGACAAAGGAGCAGCTTTTCGATATGACTTGTATGACCCTTGGTGGTCGGGCTGCTGAGCAGGTTGTTTACACATTTTCATTTTGTTTCACACTTTTTCCCCCTTCAGTTCATTGGTTTAAGTTAATGGTGATCTTTCTATGGGCAGGTTCTCATTGGGAGAATATCAACAGGAGCACAAAATGACTTGGAAAAAGTGACCAAGTTGACGTATGCTCAAGTAGCAGTATATGGTTTCAGTGACAAAGTGGGTCTCCTTTCTTTCCCTCAAAAAGAGGACTCGTTTGAGATGTCAAAACCATACAGCAGCAAAACTGCTGCAATCATTGATAATGAAGTGCGAGATTGGGTGAACAAAGCATATGAACGTACCATTCAGCTTATAGAGGAACACAAGGAGCAAGTAGCTCAAATTGCTGAGTTGTTGCTTGAAAAAGAAGTACTTCACCAAGAAGACTTGCTTAAAGTTCTGGGGGAACGACCCTTCAAGGCTGCTGAACCCAGTAATTATGATATATTTAAACAAGGATTTCAAGATGATGATGAGAAAAAGATAGTAGATAGCACCCTCGTCGATGGGCCTGAGGAGGGTGGTGGGTCTTCTACACCTCTAGAGCCCGAGATTGTTCCGACATAGTTGAATATGTTTCTGCTTGCCATTGTACATGAATATCTTGTTTATTTATCAATTTGCTCATATGGACCGAACTTGTACGATAACTGCAAAATAAAAATGATTCGTTTTTGATTTTTCATAAAATGGATATTTATAGAGGAGCCAATTCAAGCCTAGTTCTTTTGCATGGTAATTTTCATACTGTTTTGACTATAATGCACACACTTCCATTCGTCCATCAACTCTTGGTCTAAATGGCCTGTGAAGTTTTTCCAGATGATGTTTCCAGATGATGTATATGCGTGTGTATAGAGATGAACGATTATAATTATAATTTGTACTACTTACTCCAGAATGTGTACTACGATGTAGTTGCATCTTCTTCGATTTGAGATCTTCAAATACTTCAATTTAAGTAAATAGGCTTCGTAAAAGGCAATTAAATCTAAACAAGAATGAAAAAAGAAGCTAAGTGATTGTTTGCTTTTGCGATGGATTGGACCTAAATGTACTATTGTGTCAAAGCTACAACATGTAGCATATATACGTCAAATTGTAAATCACGATTGTTTGAACGTGATACCAAACATTGTTGGTTTCGTCAGTTGGTTTCATACGGTGTGGGTCAACCCACAAAGCCTCATCTTTCATATTTTATGGGTTGTGTGGATTGGGGGGCTTAAAAGGCCCCCAGTGTAACATTCTAACCTTTAGACGTCATAAAGATTAGAATATTAATCATTTACACCAATCAGAGTTATAAACCTACTTGAGTTGTTGGACGTGACAACTTGCCGGGAAAAATTACCGCCACCTTGAGTTCCTTAAGGTAAGATACCGATATCGGAACCATATAAACATGAACGACAATAAAATAAATCAGTCGTGATACCATAGATGCCCAAAAACTCAAAGTAACTTGATTAAAATCAAGCATTCAGTCTAAAGGGGATAGAACATAAACATGGCTAGGGAAAGCTAAGCAAACATAAACAACTTGATCCAAAAGGATCCCTCGATAAACTAAGCAGCTGCTACAACAACTTCTCCTCGGTTTGCTTTGCTTTGCCCTGTACATTGAAAACACCACACACATAAACAATGAGATTATAAATCTCAATGAGTTCCTTCGCGACCCCTCACATTTCCTCTCGGTGTTTTCCCTGTCTATGTTTTATTCCGGTGGCTTAGCACAATCCGAGAGACCAAATCACTCAATCTCAACGGAAACCCCAATCCGACAATCACTGTCGAATAATGCCTAGAGCCCTAGCTTCGGGATCATGGCTTCCCTCCAATAGGTGTGCTACAATGGTTTTGGGATTGTCGTGTATCATTTGTTTACTTAGACAATTCAATTTTTCTCATTCGGTAAACCTATCCTTAACGATCAGCCCAAGGCAGACCGAGTCCACAATATAACAGAGAAATAAAGGCATCATTCAAGCATTTTACTAAACACTTAATGTGCAGTATTTTTCAGCAACTGTACGTAAACTTCGACAATTTATTTAACATATCAAACAATGTCTAAATTAAGCAAACAAACATTCTTTGGAAAGCATAGACTGTCTAGTTTCTGAATATAATTTTTATTTATTTTTTTATGTAGCCAAAAGGTCAGTTTTTCGAAATAAAACATAGGGGTTTAGAAACAGGACAGCAATTGTTGTCCAACTTGTAACTCATTTTTATTTTTGAATTCTCAACCAAATGAAGCAAACCAAAAGTCCAAATTGAAGCTATGGAATTCTAGTTTACAATGAGACAGAAATCATTCAAAGAGGAGTTCTATGGAAAACTTTATGCACAAAACACTGAACCTATACCGACACGAATTTATGCAGTTTTTCATCATCTCAACATAAACACTTTTCAATTCAAGTTATAGACAATCAAAGCACCAAGAATCAACTTAAATCAATATACTAACATGAAACCCTAACATTCCAATTCAGACTACACACACCAAACAACATATATTTCGGCAAAACACGAAATCGAAGTAAGGAACTCACAAGTAATGTTGACAAATAGCTCAACATTATCGTAATATCACCGAAGACTTCAATCGTGCGCAAGGTAGCCTTCAATCTTAGACTATAACTCTCACTCTTAGCTTGAGTAATTCTGTAACCATAAGCAATTCATGATTGAGTTCCAGCCTTAACCCACAACACATATGAGATTTTCAAATTAAGATGCTAGGGAAATCCTTCCAAATTCTGTTCTTGCAGCAACAGTGACCAGTTTTGTAACATGCATATCTTACTCGCTACTTTACCAAATTTGCCAAACCAAGGGTCTATTACGAAGAATATTATGTCTAGTTTCGGATGGTTTTGGTTTCAAACTGATACACTGGGTATTTAGTGAGATATGGCCAAAACAATGTAACTAGGTCAAATCTGCCACTGATTCAAAATGCTAACTTGTTGGTTTAGTTTCTCCCTCATACTTAATGAAATCGAGTCACTCTTGTGCGAAACATGAAGGGTTTTCTGTCTAGTTTCGAAACAATGAAAAATGAACAACAAATAAGATCTGTGGAAATAGTTATGCATGAAATACTAGATGCTGTTCCAACCAATTCTCCCTCTCACTCTTCAACCAATTCTCCCTCTCCCTCTAGGTTTTCTTTTCTTTCTCTCAATTCTGATTTCAAAGTAAAGAAAGGGTGTGTTTTGTTTTTCCCCTTCAGCTCCTATGTCTCAAGGTGAGTGTAAGCGAGGGTAAAGGGGTTTTTTGACTCTAAACACTACAAGAAAATCGCGGATTTCCGGCGGAAAAAATCCGTCGGTAAAGCCTAAAACCCGCCGGAATGCTGCTTTCCGGTGGATTTTTTCGGCCGGAAATCCGTTCGCAGGTAACGGTTACCGGCGGACAATCCGCCGGTAATTTTCGGCGGATTTTTCAGATTTCCGATAGATTTATTTTTCAAAAAAAAAAATCCGTCAGAAACACACATTACCGGCGGATTTTTCCGCCAGTAATTTCCGACGGATTTTTAATTTTTTGTTTGAAAAATCCGCCGGAAATGCACATTACCGGTGGATTTTTCTAAAAAAAAAAAAAATTTAATTTTTAACAAATTTTTTTTTTTTAAAATCCGCCGGAAATGCACGTTAGCGGCGGTTTTTTTTTAAAAAAAATTAATTAATTTTGTTTGAATTTTTTTTAAAAATAAAATTATTATTATTTTTTTCAATTTTTTTCGAATTTTAAAGTTTAATATGTATTTTGACTGCTATTTCAGTGGTTGAAGTGCCGGTCGGCATTGCCTAAGTAACGTCCGGCTCTTGCGCGCTTCTCTCCATCCGTTGAGTCGGTGGAAGGCTACCTATTTTTTTATGATTTTGATGGCAGCTTCGCTCCAGAAAGTACCGCTAGACAGAAAGATAAATGGATAAACTTCGCACTTGGTATTCCACATTAGTAGTGTCATCGGGAGAAGCTCCTGCTTTGATGCTGGCCAACTGGGAGTAGGTTCCGGCTGCTCTTTCTGTGATGCTATTTCGACCTCGTAAAGATATTAGGACTTTCACACTGACATTGAGACAGAAAACATTCGATCAGTTTCCCAGCGTGACACGCTATGATCACCGTCAAAGACAGGATTCGAAAAAGTAAGAAAAAATGAAAATGAATTAGAATATGAGAAAAATTATATATAAGAGAATGAAAAGAAATAAATGAATGAGAATGTAGAAGTAGGAAGGAATAGGAATGAAAGAGTAAGAAGAAATAAGAATGAAGGAATGAGAATGAAGAATAAAGAAGAATGAAAGAGTAAGAAGGAATAAGAATGAAGTAGAGTATGAGAAATAATAATATATGAGAGAATGTGAATAAAGAAGTAAGAAGAAATAAGAATAAAGGAGTGAGAATTAATAAGAATGAAGAAGAAAGGAGAAATATGAGAGATATGTAGAGAAATTTATGGAGATGAGAGTATGAGAAAGAAGAAGAAAGATAAGATAGAGAAAATGTAGAAGATAATGAGAAGGAAATAAATAGTGAAATGAGAGAATGAGAGGAGTGTAGGAAATTTTTTTATTTATAGGCGGATTTTTTTCCCTCCGAATTTTTCCGGTGGATTTTTGAAATTACCGACGGATTTTAAAAAAAAAAATCTTTTTTTTTTAAAATTTGCCAGAATATCTGGTGGTCACATTTCCGGCGGATTTTTAAACTTTCCGGCGGTTTTTTAAATTTTGTTTTTTTAAAATCTGCCGGAAAATCTGGTGGTCACATTTCCGGCGGATTTTTTTTTAAAAAAAATATATATTTTTAAAATCCACCGGAAAATTTGGTGGTCACATTTCCGGCGGATTTTTAATTTTTTTTTATTTTTTTTAAAGTCCACCGGAAATGTATGGACGGAAAAAAAAATCCGCTAGAAAGACTATTTTTTCTGCCGGAAATTTTCCGACAGAAAAAATCCGCCAGAAAAAAGCCGCTGGAAATACGTGTTTTTCTTGTAGTGAAAGGGTGAAGACAACTTAAATGGGGCTTTAATGTACTAACTTGCATTTTAATACTCCTCATATTAACTAATGTTTCAACAAAATAATTCACCCAATAATCCCCTAATTTCACTAATGCATCCAATTATCAATCCAAACAATCCAATAATTAATTCACAATCACACAATTTAAAACAACACATCAATTCACTTAGCAAATAAAATAGTGGAAATGACTTAATAATCAAAGTAATTAAAATAATTACTTTGGGAGGGATGTTACACCTAGCAGGTGGGACAAGAAAAGTAGGACTTCTATTATCGGTTTGATGGGTTGACCCATGGGTCTGAGGCCTAAATGACAGCTCTATCACATTCCAACATATACCACCACCCAAAAAATCGTATAAAAGGACGATATCCCCACCACCACCCACATGCATTAATATAATAACTTCAAACCCGGATAAAAAGAACACATTCACACCAAATATTTGTAGAAAAGGTCAAAACAAAGACAATACTTACTTTCAAACTTTTCATATACTTATTCCAGTAGTAACTAAAATTTTTACCACTTAGTTTCATGTAGAACCCTAAGCTGGCTAAGCATTCTTTGTTTTATATGAAACCCTAAATCGTTTGATCTTCTCTCAAATTGAATCTTATGTTTTCTGTGTTTCTTCTTGTTTTTATGGAGCCTCTATGCGAAATAACATGTAAATGTTCACATGATAACTGTTACAAGTCACATAGGCCTTTTTTAATCCTAGCGTGAATTGATTAAAAATCAACAATCTGAACACTCTAAAACATAAAGGTTCAATTTAAAGTAAAAAGATAGGAGTTTAATTGGTATACATTATTGGTGTAAAAACGTTTTACACCATCAATCAATTAAAACTCATGGTATGAATGACTTCTAAGTTAATTGGAATGAAGTCAAATGTTTTTTTATGGTGTGTTGTTTTGTAATTGGTTGACGTTGTAAAAAATATCTTACAACAACGATGTATATAAATTTAATCCAAAACATAAATGACAAACTTGAACTTTAAATTTAGTTGAAGAGCTTCAGATGTAATTCTACCCGAGAAAAAAACAATACAACAATGGAGTATAGATAAATGCTCTGTTTGGTAAAAAAAGCAGATAGCGGATAATAGGGGTGTTCGCGGATTTGATTGGTTTTGGGGGGGGGGGGGGGGAATCATCCAATCCAATTCTTGCGATTTTGTATTTTTATCATCCAATGGGTTTGGTTTGAAAATCAAATCCGTTCCGATTTTACTTCGGTTTAGATTTGATTGAATTTTGGTTTTCTATTCTCTAAAATTACTTACAATGCAAAATAAAAAATAAAAAATAAACCTCTTTCATAACTTCATAAGATGATAATCATCAAAGTAGCTAAGTATGTTTTATAAAAATAGCTAAATCATTACAAAAATTGTAAAATACATAGACAAAAATACATCATCAAAGTAGCCAAAATAAAATATAAACAATAAGTGGGAAAGACACATTAAATGCAGGTAATATTGTAATTACATTTATAATATTAATTATTTATATATTGGATCCGTTCCATGTGAGGAAACTGAAAACCCCAATCCAATTTAAAATTTTGGTTTTTTGCAATTTTCAATTTTTTCGGTTTGCGGTTTATTCGGTTTGCAGTTTTTTCGGTTTGGCCGCTGCAGTTTCAAATGGATTGGATTGATTATGAACACCTCAAGCAGATAAGCTATAAATTGGCATTTATAATTAATGCAAGAGAGAAGATTAATTTAATGTAGGATAACAAGGAATTTAATTAAGAAAAATGAAACATTATAAGCCAACTTGTGACATTTTAAAGTAAGCTTTCGTATCGTGCTTGGCAAGAGAACAAAGCCAACGTGCATTTTTGTTGACATTTATATAAAAACAAAGCGACGTCTTCTCCTTCGGATTCGTGTTGTTGTTTCAGGCCCTTGTAGTTTGATTTGGCAACACGTTGTTCGGGACAGCAATGTTCCTGCAGACACTCTTGCCAAGCATTCCTAGAATATCCCTCACTTATGTAATATTCACATTTCTGTTCCCCCTTCCTCAGGCAAGCTTTACTGTCTGATGGCACTGTTTGTATTGACTCTTTCAGCTAGTTGTGTTTGGGCTTTAAGCCCTTTTGGGTCACAAAAAAAAAGCGACGTGGTTCGTTCTCAAACAATCGCATGCTACAGCAGAAGGTACGTAACCTCTGAGAATCGCATGCGATCGCTTTAGAGTAAGCTTTCGTTTCTCTTCATTTGAATTCGTTACTCATAAAACTAACCCAAATGAAGCTAACTTTGATGATGCTTTATATTGTGTCATAGAATATTTGGCACGGTGATCGGAGATTGGGAATCTTTTCTGGACCGCCGTGAATTATTGTCTATTCCGATGGAGAGAAAGGGGGGATTAGGGTGTTTCAGGGGTTACGTATCTTTTGCTATAGCTCGCAGCAATGATCTCCTTTCCAATTTACCTGATTTTAAATCTGTTGCTGCAAACCCTAGGCTTTACCGCATGTTTTCCAGCGAATCCCCAAAGAAGAAGAGTAAGTTAGGGCTTTAATTACTGCCAAATGCGAGGAGAATGAAATTGCTTTTATTGCTTTTAGCGGTTAAGCTCCTCTGCCCCCCTTTGCTTTTGCTTTTGCTTATGGATCACTATGCCGTGCTTCAGTTAGCGTTTTGATTAGTATTTCTCGTTTTTGGAGATGATGAGAACTTTTATCCCAAGGAGAAGAAGGAAGTTCCAAAGGGAGATGATAAAAAGAATGAGTCCGACGGTAAAAAAGGTAATATTGGTTTATGTCCAAAGACCATCTGCATCTGAAATGGACAACTCCATGGAAGCCTTATTGAAAGCATTTATGGGTAAAACAGATGCATTTATGGATAGGACAGAAGCATTTATGAGTGATACAAAAGTTCAAATTCCAACTCATAATGCCTCCATCAAAAATTTGGAGAATCAAGTGGGACAATTAGCAACAACTCTGTATCAAAGACCAACAGATACACTACCATCAAATACAGAAGCCACCACATCCCACAGGCCAGGTAAGGAACGGATGAAATCCATTTCTCTTAGAAATGGGAAGGATCTTGCAGAACCATATGAGATTGAAGGTGAAGGTAAGGTAGAAACTGAAAAAAATAAAAAAGAGAAAAATTTGCAAAATGCAGAAGCACCTGATGCACCTGCATCTAAAGAAGTTCAAATGCCAAGGTTAGTTCCTGAATACCCTCCTCCTCCTTATCCTCAAAGATTAAAAAAGGCACATGAGGAGAAGCAATTCAGTAAGTTTCTTGAAATGTTAAAACAATTACACATCAATGTTCCCTTAGTTGAAGCACTTCAACAAATGCCTAATTATGCTAAATTTATGAAAGATGTGCTTTCAAAAAGAAAAATGTTAGGGGATTTTGAAACAGTTGTTATGTCCAAAGAATGTAGTTTAATTTTGCAAAACAAAATACCAAGAAAATTGAAGGATCCTGACAGTTTTACAATTCCATTTTCAATTGGCAAATTCTATGCAGGTCGTGCATTGTGTGATTTTGGTGCAAGCATCAACTTGATGCCTAAATCTATCTTTACACAACTAGGAATTGGAAATGCTAGGCCTACTACTGTAACACTTCAACTTGCAGACAGATCAATAGCCTACCCAGAAGGGATTATTGAAGATATTTTGGTTAATGTTGACAAATTTGTGTTTCCTGCAGATTTTGTTATTCTTGATTTTGATGCAGATAAAGAAGTGCCAATTATCCTTGGAAGACCATTCTTAGCAAGTGGGAGAGCATTGATTGACGTGCAGAAGGGAGAACTAACCATGAGAGTAAATGACCAAGACGTGAAATTCAATGTGATGAATGCTTTGAAGTATCCTGCAAAGGATAGTGCAGAATGCTTAGCCATCATCTCTCTTGATCAAATAGTGCAGAAGCAGTCCCATAAGCAGTATGATGAAGACGTGGTAGAAAAGGAGAGTGTGGGAAGAAGAAATGAATCAGAAGAAAAAGGGAGTGTTAAAGATATTGAGCCTGAACCAGACCCTAAAGAAGCACTCAACAAACAACCAACTCTCCCAACCGAATGCCCATCTCACAAAAATCCAACTCCACAAACTTTGGTGAAAGTATATCCTAATGGGGAAGTGGAATTGTTTGATGAAGCCACTGGTTTCACATTCAAAATCAATGACAAAAGGGTGAAGCAGTATAATGGAGAACATGTGGTGAGGGACAAATGCACCACTCATTTCCAAAATCTCTAAATCAAAGAGATAGTCAGGCTGAAAGACTCTTAAATCAAGCGCTTATGGGAGGCAACCCATGATTTTGTGGTAAGTTATTAGTTATTTTGTTCAAATTGATGTTTTCAAGTGTTTTATAGGAGCACATGTTTTAGTGCACCTGCGCTGCATGCACCTGCACCACTCTATACTCAGTTCTCCTGCATCAAACAACCTAAAGAAAGGTGAATCAGATGCTGCAGAAACAACTGTTGCAGTGCAAGCTAGTGCAGGAGCACCTGATGCACCTACAACAAAGAAACCTGATGAACCAGAACCAACAACAGAGGTGGCTGGTGCAACTGCATCTAGTGCAGATGCACCAAAAGCCGAGGAGCCCAAGAAGAAGAAGCAGAAGGTCAAACACATTCATGTGAGATCAAGCTCAAGGCGCAGGAGTGGAGCCAAAAAGTAAACTTTAATGTTGTTCAGTTATTTTGCTTAAGTACTTTGTTTAATATGTTTGGTTTGTCCCACATGTACTAACCCCTCTCCCCATTTTGAACTCAACTTAGAGCAGTGAGGACACTGCTCAACTTTAAGTTGGGGGGGGGGGGGCACTTTATGCATGTGTGTGTTTAACTATAGTATGTGTGTTTGCTTTGATATTTGTTTATGTTTATGTGTGTTTGCTTTGATATATGTTTACTTTTATGTGTGTTTGTGATCAGCGGTCGTACGCGGGTCAAAATAATTAAAAAAAAAGGTAAATATAGTATCAAGGTAAGAGACCTTGGTCGTCTCTCAAGGACCTCTAAATACAGAAATTACCAAAATCAGGAACCAAAATAAACAATAAAAAGGGGGGTTTTGAAGAAAAGACAATTAAAGATAGACAATCAATCCATTGGTTTCAGGTGCGTTTCTTGGATTTCTCATCGGTTCTAAAATAAAGATTTGTGCAAGGTTTGATAATTCTTGATTGATCATAAACTAAGTGAACAAGGGCCAGTCAGTTTATACGAATTCACAGCTTTTTAAAGCAAGCGTCAAAACAGTGTGTTCAATCAACCGTGATAGCGAACAAGTGCCAGTATCACAATTAACATCATAACTGAATTCTATCAATCCTATAAACAAGCGTCATAGACTCTATCAATTCCTATCCAAACTAAATTAAACAAGCGATAAAATAGTTTGTATAATGAAAGTTGCAAAACAGAATCATGATTAAGTAATTAAGCAAAACTGAATAATAAAACGAATCACATAAGCAAATCACAGAGTTTGAGTAATTAAGCAAAACACAAACCGAATTTGCAGCAAGAATTACGGAGATGAAATTGATAGAGAAAGAATTAAAACCATAAAAACAAAATAAACATTAAGCACTGAACCTCAAAATCCTTACAGCAACACCCTTCACCAATAGATTGATCTAGGGCTTTAAGCTTCCATGGAGGTTAGGGCACAAAAGTTTTGTAAAGTATATGATAATGCGTAAGATGAGTCAAAAACGGATGCTGACCAGCCAAATCTATACTAAAACGAAATACCTAATCCCCTAAATGGGTAACTAGATAAAAGCCCGTTAACAAACTAAAAATCGGCCCAAAACCCGTTTTACACAGTATGGCTTCGGTATTTCGCAGTTTTCACATTCAAGACTTCAGAATTGGGTTTCGAGCTCAACAGAAGAATTGTATCTCTGTTCCTTAGCTTTCCAACGCATGCTTGCACGCCTCAATCGGATAACCACAGCCAATGTTATGACCTGGAGAGTAGATAGGGGTCAATATGCAATAAAAACAAGAATTAATCAAGAAATTGTTATATTGCTCAATTAAGACCCAAAGTCTAGAAACGTGCTAAGACTTAAATATTAGGCACAAAGCACAATTAAAATCACCAAGTGAAAAGCTATAAATAGTGCATTAAAATGCACTGATTAGTTTGCTTTGATATATGTTTGTTTTTATGTGGGTCTACATATTTATGCATGTGTGTGTTTAACTATAGTATGTGTGTTTGTTTTGATATTTGTTTATGTTTATGTGTGTTTGCTTTGATATATGTTTGTTTTTATGTGGGTCTACATATTTAGATATGTGTTAGGATTTGATAGATTTGAAGCATGATCAGCTTAGATTCTTTTTCACAAACTTAGCCAAATGCATTCTTTGAACTGAATTTTAAAATGATGAAAGAAGTCTTGTTTTCCCCAAATAACCAATTTTATTATTACTTTGACACATCAAAACTGAGTTTTGAAAAGAACCTTGTTATTTGAAAAAACTATCTGATGCAAGAGGAATTTTTAGAAAGCCAAGGTCAAAATCAAACTTTTACTAAAAATATAGAAGAGCATAAGGAATTAAGTTTGGGGGAGTTTCCATGAATACTAAGGCAAAATATGAGGAACTTAGAGTAGTCAATGCCAAAGGTTCAAAGTGTTGTAATTAGCTATATTTGCCTGAGTCATTAAACTGTACCCGTTCCAAAAGTGCATTTGATTTGAAAAGAAAAGCATCAAAATTCAAAAGAAAAGAAAGAAAAAGAAGAAAAGAAAAGCAAACAAAAAAAAAGTATGCATAAGGGGGTCAGTGAGGAGGGAATTATATGCTACAAAGTCTTGAAATGTAGTATCAAGTACAGCTGCATTCAATGCATCTGCACCATTACAAAAAGTTCAGTGCTTCTGCAATTCACAAAAATACCCAGTGCACCTGCACCTATGAGCTTCTGCACCAAAGAAAAGAACCACAAAAAATAAGAATAGTGCATTGACGCAACAGTTTTGAAATACTCAATCAAAGTCATTTGTTGTGCTTAAAGCCCCCCAAGTCTTGAAGATGTTGTTAGTCTAGTCTATATTTTGAAACACCTTTGCTTTGACCAAACGTGATCTAAAATTTTCCAAAGGCTAAGAGAAACTGTTTACTTAGTTTTGGAACTAATTGATTCTCAGGGGGACACACTCACACAAATGAGTTTTAATAACTTTGGATGTTTGGGAATTCAAAGGCCCAAAGACAAAATTTTCTGAAAAATAAAATTCATAAAAATGCATTATGTGAAAAATCATTTCTTGAAAAGATATGAGCTGATCTGTTCTTTTTAATTATAAAAAACTTATTTGTGTTTTCTTTTTGTCATTACTTGAGGACAAGCAATGGTTTAAATTTGGGGGTGTGATAACTCTATTTTATATAGAGTTATTTATGCATCTAAACATAGCTAATTGCTTGAAATCAAGTATAATATGTGCTAAATATAGTAGTATGAATAAAATAACATTTATGGTTTTAAGATGTATGCCATTCACAACTTAGCATTTTGTATATATATATATATTGGTATGTTTGATGTGTTTGTTTAGTGCATCTGCAGTTGATGCTTCTGCACCAGGAAAAACACAGTGCATCTGCACTAGAAGCACTTCCACAGTGCATCTGAACCTAAGTGCTTCTGCACCTTTCTGCAAAAGGACGGATAACCCCACATTGGAAGCACCTCAATTCATACCAATGCATAAACACCTCTATGACATCATGCTTAGTCACAAGTCACATGGAGGCACATGCCCTCTTGCAAAAGCTAGGAGGCGCCTACAATAGAAGACCATCATGAATGGTCATTCATAAAGGACACATGGCCTTCCGCGATTGGACCTCTCTTTCAGGTGGAGTGTTGGACTCAATTCCCAGCAAACTCCTCTAGGTTAACTTTATCTCCAAGAAAACCCTCACTTGAAGGAAAACTCCAAGGCTATATAAAGGCTTCCACTTCTCACTTGAAACAACATCCATACACATTCCATTATAGTTTATAATTATTTCCTTTCTTGTATTTTATTTCCTTTTATAGTTTTAAGTTAGTAGTTAGTTTGCAAGAATGTAAGGAAGGAATTGACAATTTCTCCCTTCACTTCTTCATCTTAGTTAGGTGCAGGAAATCAGTGCATCTGCACAACTGGACAAACTTATGCAAGAGTACTTCAATCAGTGTAATCTCTACCCTATTGATATCTCTTGTACTTTCCATTATATCAACATGTTTTATTCCATTTATCTTTGCCTTGCAATGCATATTATGAGCTAAACCTTTTTGGTTGAGATGTTCTAACTTTATAATAAGCTTTTGAGTAAGTTATTGTGCTTTTAAGTGTTGTATGCATTATGGTTCTTGTGTTATACTACATCTATCTTATTTTAAGGTTGATCACTTAGAATAAGTAGAGTTATATTCACAGACATGGTTTATAACTAGAAATCAAGACTAATAAGGGTGGGTGTTTTAATGAAGACTTTGTTGACTTGTGTAATAAAGAAAACTTTGTTAAAACCATGTTAAGTCCTAGACTTAGAATAACATAGTCTTTAGGGTGATACAATGGGTACTTTAAAGGAAGGAGTGAACTTATTTAGCAAGCCTAGACATAGGAAGCTTGTAACGAAACTCTGAAGAAAGTAGCTGAAAAACACATACTGATGCAGCTGCACTCAATGCATCTGCACCATATAAAAGTACAAAACTCTCAAAAGTGAATTATTTAGTGAAGACATCTCAACTATCATTCTCAACTGATTTCCTCTACATTTTATTACATATGTACATTCTGTTTACTTATCACCACCATCCCAATTTGTGAGTAGTATAGTTCACACTAATTTATATCATTTTTACACATACAAGAGTTAATCCAATCCCTGTGGGTTCGATCTTTTATACTACTTATTTGTGACTGTGTATACTTGCACATATTTCCACACACCAGTACTCTAGTACCAAACTGGTTCGGTAATATAGTATCGTACCAGTTAAAATGTAGCGTGAGGCCATTTTGGAGTGCGTTTCACGTGAGAGTATTTTTGAAATATTTAAGTATGACCCAATTAGAATTTTTTTTTGCTCCTAAAAGAGTCTAAGTAAAAACAACATAACTTTTTAAAAAAAGATTGACAAAATTTGCCCAAAAAAATTAGATTTATAGAATTTACATGATTACAAAAATAATAGAAGAAATCAGACAATCATAAAAAATTACAGATTACAAAAATAATTAATTACAAACTAAAAAATTACAAAAGTACAAAAAATCATAAAAAAAAAAACATCAGCCGCCTCCAGCCGGACTTCATCCAGCTGCAGCTCCTCAAAAGCTAAACCTAATCATAAAATAGGAAATAGAGTTGATTAGAATCAATTTACATAAAAAGAGGCTAAAGGGATTCTGTGATCAGAAATTAATTAGAATCAATTTACATAAAATATACCATGATCACAGTATTAATCAGAAATTAATTGATAAGTGTGTTTGTGTAATCAGATCACAGAATTAATTTCTGATTACACAAAATCATGATAATCAGTGTGTTTGTGTAATCAGATCCCAGAATTCTGGTAAATTTTATATAAATTGATTCTAATCAGCTGTGATTGATGTAAAATGATTCTAATCAGAAATTAATTAGAATCAATTAACATAAAATTTACCATGATCACGGAATTAATTTCTAATTACACAAACACACTTATAAATACAGTCTAAAGGGATTCATAATGCCCAATAAGAAAAAAACCTAGATTAGAGTCTTTGACCACAGCGAAAAGGGAAGCAAAATCAGTAGATAAAAGAGGGGTTTCTGCTTTAGGAGTAGAGACTAAAAGGAGAGATACTCCTCAAAAGCTTGGAAAAAAGGTTGGTTTCGTTATTTTTCTGTATTTTTAGACACACGCTTTAGGTGATTTCAGGGTCATTTATGTGCTATTGGATTGATATGAGTTAGTCTGCGATACTGTTATATTGTTACTTAGGCGCATATTTCATTGGTTATTAGCCTAATGTCAGTTTTGTTTAGGATCTAAAAAAGAATAGTAATTAAAAACCCAAACACGTTTAATCTTAGTTATGCTTATTGCTAATAATATTTAGGCATATGCGAGAGGGAGATGATGCAACAGATCCTCATGCTAATTGCTAATAAACATAATCAGTGGGTTAAACCTAAGGATTAGGGGTTAAAAAAATCAGAATAAAATTAACAAAGGAGGATAGAAAATAGATGATGTTAGACATAAAAATCACAAACAGAAACAGAACCTAGACAGTGAAATAGATTTGGGGTTTAGAAATCCTAAACAAAGATTAGATGAGGGAAAGACAAAACAGATTCGATATATAAAAAAAAAACTGAACTTACCTCGGGCCACCGTACCGGTGTCGCCGTCGTCGAAGCCATCACCGCCGTCCTCGGTTTGTGGGTCGCCGTAAACACCACCGCGAACCTGCTCCGGTCGCGGTCACCATCTCCGGCACGTCATCCTCACGCTGGCGTAATCCCCCTCTGGCCGTGACTGGTCAGCGTCGTCTTCTCCCTCTTTCTATTTGTTTTATTTTTTAAATAAAATTAAAAAATATCAACTCACAAACTTTTTCTACCACTGAACTACCTGAACAATAAACGGGTCTACGTGATTGTTGTCTACGTGATTTCATATTTTGAAACAAAACTTTAATAAATAAATTATACAACTCGTAATTGTTGTCTACGTGATTTCATATTTTGAAATCGTTAATAATAAGCGTCAATGTAATTGAATACATTCCTCTTGTCGTAAGTCACTAGATAGTCTTTCACCCACACTTCAGTTACGCAACCTAGTCTTTGCAATCTTCATAATGGGTGCAAAATTAAGGGGCTTAGTGCAAAATTATAATTTCAAGAGGTCAAAATATTTGCATATAGAGAGTAAAATTTATTTTTTAACCAAGAGCGTTGGCCCAATGACTTAATCTACCTTGGGACACGGGGTCGACCCGGTGCTCCTGGGTTCGATTCCCGCAGTGGACAAACTCGGTATTAGCCGGTGTGAAATTTGATCTAAGCACGAGCGGAGATTAGTCTTTCGTTGAAAGCGTTGGGACACTGCGTGGGTAACCAGCAATCGCCCATACCAAAAAAAAATTGATTTTTTTTTCCATGGGTTTAAGTGACCCCAGAATTGGCGGTAAGTCTGCCACGGTTGTGAGAACTGAGAAGATATTGTGAGGAATCTAAGGTTATGGCGGTAACTGCTAGATAATAGGAGAGCTGGTGCAACGATCAGATCTGTTAGAGAAAAATAAGGGGAAGGATATTGTTATGCATGAAATGAATTTCGTTGGGGGCCCACGGTTTCTAACAATATAATGCTTTGAATGTTGAAGCAACAAGCATTAGGTGGCTTTTTACAAATTGGAGTTGTTCCTTTTCTCACTATATAATAATAGTATGAATTCAACCACTTTCCTTTTGGAAATGAGATGCCTCTTTATCTGTGTGTATGGTTTTTGTAGTTTTTTACTTCATTATCATTATCATCTTGCTAATGTGGACTAAAATATGATTATCTGCAGATTAGCTTTTGAGGAGTTTAAAAATAAGCTTTTGGAACCGAGGTTAGTAGACCATATTAATGACTCATACATATTCTTCTGAAATGGTTTGGTATCAGGAACTGATGAGATTTGCTCCAATACTGTTGGTTTTGGGATATATGCTGTATTTGGTAAGGAGAATACAAGGTAGACTTAGTGTTGGTGGTAAGGGTGGTCGTGGAATATTCAACATAGGAAAAGCCCATGTCACTAAAGTAGACAAAAATGCTAAAAACAAGGTTGGTAGCTTTCTTATTCTTCTAGAAATAATGTCTGTCATTTTTCATATTTGAACAATATTATGTCACTTAGTTGCCATCGGTACCTTTCCCGTTGTAGTTTTCTTTTTGAGAGGAGTGGTGTGTGGTGAAGAATAACTCAAACTATAAGTTCATTTAAGATACAAATTTTTTCTTACTGGTATTCATTTTGTTCAGGTCTATTTTAAAGATGTTGGTGGCTGTGATGAGGCAAAGCAAGAAATTATGGAGTTTGTGCACTTCCTCAAGAACCCTAAGAAATATGAAGAGCTTGGTGCCAAAATTCCGAAAGGTGCTCTACTGGTGGGTCCTCCAGGCATAGGAAAAACCCTATTAGCAAAAGCAGTTGCATGTGAGTCTGGTGTGCCGTTTCTTTCTATATCTGGTTCTGATTTCATGGATATGTATGTTGGTACGGGACCATCTAGGGTGAGAAACTTGTTTCAGGAAGCAAGGCAGTGTGCTCCCAGTATAGTATTTATTGATGAGATTGGTGCAATTGGTCGGGCAAGGGGACGTGGGAAATTCTCTGGTGCAAATGATGAGCTTGAAAGTACTTTAAATCAATTGTTGGTGGAGATGGATGGTTTTGAAACCACTGCTGGAGTTGTTGTGATGGCAGCAACAAATAGACCTGATATATTAGACAATGCCCTACTTAGGCCTGGACGTTTTGATCGCAAAATAGCACTTGATGTACCTGACATTAAAGGTCGTGATCAGATATTTCAAATTTATCTAAAAAAGATTAAACTTGATCATGAACCTTCATATTTTTCACAAAGGCTTGCAGCCCGAACTGGTGCATTTACTGGAGCAAAAATTGCTAATGTTTGCAATGAAGCTGCTATTATTGCTGCAAGAGGTGAAAAAACACAAGTGACAATGGAACATTTTGAGGCAGCTATTGATAGGGTCATAGGTGGTTTGAAGAAGAGGAACAAAGTAAGTATCTTCCAAAGCCCATTTCTTTGAGTTTTTTATCACAAATAAAATGAGTTGGATATATTATCTACTATCTATCTATACCATTAACCTACTACAAAAATATCAATCTTACATTTTTTCCAACTAAACAATTTTAGGATATTTATGTAATTTCACCTTTTCACTTTTTCAAACTTTTTCACTCCCTCACATACTTTTTTCCAAACTCTTTACTCTCTCTTACACATTTTTCATATTTTTTTACTTTTTCACTGACTTTCATATACTTTTTCAAACCTAATAAAAAAAATCTACCTTTTCAAACTTTTTCACTCTTTCTCACACATTTTTTCACTCTGTCCTCCTCTTTCTTCCTCTAACTCTATCTCATTTTTCTATTTTTCACAATATATCTACTTTAATTTCATCTACATGTCTCCTTCATTTTTTAATATTCTATTTTTTTCTCTCAATAAATTTTATTTAGTCTCTACAACTGTAAAATTTGAAACTTTATTACAATTTTGTTTTCTAATCTCTATAGGAAATATTACTTATCACTCTCTGTCATATATTTTTTCAATTATTTTCAATCGTTCTCACACATTTTTTCACTCTCTCCTCCTCTTTCTTCCTCTAACTCTATCTCATTTTTCTATTTTTCACAATATATCTACTTTAATTTCATCTACATGTCTCCTTCATTTTTAATATTCAATTTTTCTCTATCAATAAGTTTTATTTAGTCTCTACAAGAAATATTACACTTTTGAAAATTTGAAACTTTAATACAATTTTATTTTCTAATCTCTACGGAAAATATTACATATTACTGGTAAATGTTCACGGGGTAATGATCGAACTAAATCAATTACAATTTAAAACTTTTTTGTTTATCTACTTTTAATTAGTCTTGATTTTCACGGGGTAATATTCGAACTAACTAAATTATGTCTAAGTCTATTAATAAAAATAATACGCCAACACCCGTGCATACGCGCGGGGTATACTGCTAGTTAAAAACACTAAAAACAAGTGTTTGTTGAAGGTGTTGAAAACAATCAAAATTTCCGGGGAAAAACCACACATTTCTGACTTAAAATCTCTAAACAAGTAATAACTTTGGCAGTGTGTGGAAAATTTAAATAGTTTTGTCAGAAACTTAAACAAACAATAGGATTTTATATTTCTGTTTGGAAGATTTGAGAAACGGGAGGGGGGCGGGGCCTGGTGTTTGAGGTCATAGGCACATTTATAGGCATATAGACTTAACGTTTTCCTTAATGCTTCTCTCCTTTCATCACTGCGGAGTCATTAAAAAAATTTCTTGCATAAGAAATACTTTAGTTGTTTCAATGTATTTAGACATAATAGTGACAAATTACAACCAGAAAATGAAAAAGTTTGCCTTTGCTACAGGTTTTAGCAGATCTGTATTGTATCTGAGTAGACCATTCATTATAATTTGTATCTGATATGAAGAAATAGTAGACCATCACTTAGGTTTTTTCAATTACTGGTTTAATTCTCTAAATTACCCAGGCAATAAGCAAGCTGGAAAGGCGTAGAGTAGCATATCATGAATCAGGCCATGCTGTTTCATCTTGGTTCTTGGAACATGCTCACCCCCTGTTGAAAGTATCTATTGTTCGTCGCGGAACATCAACTCTTGGGTGTACCTATTATGTACCAAATGATAATCTTCTCAAGACAAAGGAGCAGCTTTTCGAAAGGACTTGTACGACCCTTGGTGGTCGGGCTGCTGAGCAGGTTGTTTACACATTTTCATTTTGTTTCACACTCTTTTTTCCCTTCAGTTCATTGGTTGAAGTTAATGGCGATCTTTGTATGGGTAGGTTCTCATTGGGGGAGTATCAACAGGAGCACACAATGACTTAGAAAAAGCGACCAGGTTGATGTA
Source organism: Astragalus membranaceus (assembly GCA_039519185.1). NCBI lineage: Eukaryota > Viridiplantae > Streptophyta > Magnoliopsida > Fabales > Fabaceae > Astragalus > Astragalus membranaceus. Next base: position 112,193,357 of record CM076850.1, read on the forward strand.
TGATCAAGTAACAGTATATGGTTTCAGTGACAAAGTGGGCCTCCTTTCTTTCCCTCAAAAAGAGTCAAAACCATACGGCACCAAAACTGCTGCAATCATTGATAATGAAGTGCGAGATTGGATGAACAAAGCATATGAACGTACCATACAACTTATAGAGGAACACAAGGAGCAAGTAGCTCAAATTGCTGAGTTGTTACTTGAAAAAGAAGTACTTCACCAAGAAGACTTGCTTAAAGTTCTGGGGGAACGACCCTTCAAGGCTGCTGAACCTACTAATTATGATATATATAAGCAAGGGTTTCAAGATGATGATGAGAAAAAGATAGTAGATAAATAACACCCTCGTCGATGGGCTTGAGGAGGGTGGCGGGTCTTCTAAACCTTTAGAGCCCAAGATTGTTCTGACATAGTCGAATATGTTTCTGCTGCATTCCCAAGGCTAAATTCAAATCTAGGACCTTGGTTAAGTTGGTTGAGATCCAAACTATCTTATCCAAATGCTCTTGTGTTGTCAATTTTATTTTATTACGAGTTTTTTTTGGTTAACAATTTGCTCATGTTTTTTTTGGATAGTAGTATTTTATTTTATTAATGACGTTTGCCAGTTTTTCTTTATTGCTTTTTTTAGATAGTCGTATTTTATTTTATTCATAGGGTTGGTTATTGGGCTGTGCAACTTGTCGAGTAGCATAGCGCCTCAACCCAATCAAATTTTAATAGGGCCCAAAAATTAGTATAAAATATATAAATATATAAAAGAGATTGCGAAGTTATTAACACTTGGTATAGTAGCGCAGTGGTAAGATGCTAATCACTGAATTGTAGGCTCCATGGTCGACTGTCGTTACTCATTTTTTTTTCAAATATTTCTGGTATATATTAGCAGCGATAAAAATTTGTGTGCCCACATTAGGTAAGCTATTTCTATATATACTAGAGGTATACCCGTGCATACGCACGAGTAGTATCGTGTTACTTGCTATGGATGATTCAGAAATTAAATTTGCTATAACACCCTAAATTTCATACGACATAACTTCTAAATATTTAGCACGACACTTGAGTTTTAAAGGATTCATACATGTAAAATAAAAATCTAGCTTAACATAACTAGCTTAGCCAACAATAAGATCCCATGAAGCTAGAACTCTGATTGTGATTTGGTGACGGACACTCTACATTGGACTACTGACGAGCAATCCGGATATAATCTCCAGCTTTCCAATGTTATCTGTTACCTGGAAACATCACCCCAAACATAGTGAGTTTTACAACTCAGTAACAAAGAATATATGGAAAAAAAATTTACTTGATGTTTCCAGTCATATCTGTGTGCGAGATATGGAAAAATCCTCTCTGCAACATAGAAAATATAAATCACATACAAATGTTTTTCATTCAAATACAGTTCTCAGATAATAACGAAAAAAACACAATATAGGATAAGAATCACGTTGCATAAAAAATCACAATAAGATTTCTTGCGCGTATATCAGAGATATCATAAACATGACTTATTATACTATGTGCACATAGACCACGTTATCTCTTCGTCATGGCAAACGGTAATCACAGGCCGTATTATCTCTTCGTCACGGCAAAACGGTAATCACAGGTCGTATTATCTCTACGTCACGGCAAAACGGTAATCTAAAAGGACTGTGAGCATTTCACTCATAGACTGCATTATCTCTTCGTTGCAGCTAACGACCTTTCACAACAATAACAAATCGAATACATCAAAATAAATGTTTCCCCAACAACCACAATCAAAATAAAAGTTTCAACTTCATAGATTAACTACTCACGCAATACTCAATACCAAAGATAATTCATGTAACAATCAAGTGTCATTATCCTCATAATTATATATGCAGAATTAATTTTATTCAAACAACTTGGAACTAGATTTCCCCACTAACACTACAAAAAACGGAACAGATTGTGGGGGTTTTTAAGTCGCTTAGCGGGGGTTTTAAACCCCCGCAATGTAATCTGCGGGAGTTTTAAAAAACGCCGGAGTTTCAAGTGCCGCAATCGTTTTGCGGGGGTTTTTAGAAAACACTGGTATGATCATGTCTTTTAGCGGGGGTTTTACTGCGGGGGTTTTTAACCCCCACGATTAGTGGAGGTTTTTTTGAGGGGGTTATAAACCTCCTTAAATCGAGTGATATGTAGGAGTTCTATTTTTTGTGGAAATTGTTTATTGCCATAGTTGATAGGACTTTTTTGTGGGGGTTACAACCTCCTATATATTATTGAGGAGTTTTTTTTCCCTTGTTATCATTTATAATTGAGGAGTTTTTTTCCTCATAACATTATCACACTTAAATTACTAGCACCCATATATTATTTATATCTGACCAAACATTCCATAAATTATATTACATAAAAAAACATTCAATAAATTTAATCGAAGGTCTCAAAATTTCATTAAAAATATAACTATGATAACAGAAAATGTATTTCAAACATTTGTATATCAAATATTCAATGTAATACAACTCAATTTAAAATAGCTTAAAAGAAATTTTATACTAAAAGATGAAGCAGCTGAAACTATTTCATCTCATGTAAGCTTCGGTTACTGGGGCATGGAATCTTTTAGAGCATCCTCTAGTTTTTCTTTCTCTTTGACAGCACAAATAGCTCTTAGCTGGCTCGTAGTCTTTGCGCATGCTATCGCCGATATGTAAAGCTTCTTCAGGTGCAATATTTCCAGCCCTTGCAAGTGCAATCTCGTAAATTTTTGGGTCTGGCTTCTCAATGCCTTCAAGACCAGAAAACACACCAAAATCCCACTCAGATCCCTGCATCATCAAACATTATAGCAATCAGACATTCTTCTCTCTTTGACACAAGTTCAGATGCATGAATTGTTATGACAACATCACAGATGTACAGAAGAAAGAAGAGGCTTGGTTCTCAAAGCCTGGTCACCACCACTACAAAAAGCCTTGGTTCCCTACAACATCAAAATTTCATGATCAACATAACCATCTTCAGTTCTCAAAAGTAAATCCCGCAGAATAATGAACAAATGCACCAAAGGAGAAAATGTACGAATACCATAGGAGAAAAAATAACCTGGTTATCAGATCCCACATTTGTAGATGTTTCTGTTGAACTTCCTCCCAATATACCACCAACCAGTCGGCCAGGCAACCCAAGAACACCACAGACAACACCTTTTCCTGGACCTTGTTGAGCAAGGCCTATCCTTTGCTTGTCCTCATTAGAGAATCCCAGCATGCTGTTGCGCCCAAAAAAGTCCCCGAGGGAGAACCTTCCTCGTTCACAACTTTTCCTAAGACAATGAAGCCGCCACCAATATTTATTAAGGAAAATATTAGGAAAACCTTTTTTGGAAAGCGATTGGTCTTGCGAAACTAGAGAATAGGGTTCGGGGGTCAGTTACGCACAGGGAAGGTGTTAGCACCCCACACGTCCTCTCTACTGAGAGGGAACCTTTAACTAAATGTGTGGTTTTAGTGTGTTGACTTGAAAATACTTAATTTTGCCTCTCTACTTCTTATTGAAAAATTCTTAATGAAAAATCTTTATTTATCATGAAAAGGGGGAAGAATGGGTTTTTAGAAAAAAACGCTTGAGGGGACATGGTCCGCTCCTACGTATCTCCCGGTGCGATGGAGAACTCAAAGCTACGTAGTTCTTCTTTGTCTTTTTGAAAAGTTTTTGTTTTTTTATCTTTTTTAGTGAGTTTTTGAAATAGGACGAGCATTAGCGAATGATTAAACTAGCAGAGGCTGTGATGAATCACTACTAAATACTCAAAAAAGAGAGTTGTACCGCTAGTCAAACGAACAAAGGTTCTGATGGACTATTGATAACAACTCATTTTTATTATCTTTTTTGAAAGTGGTTTTCGAAAGAGATTGATTGGCACGAATGATCAAACTAACAAAGGTTATGAGTGATCATCGCTTGTTGTTCTTTTGGGAAAAAGACATTGCTACCAATGACTAGACGAACAAAGGTTCTGATTAGCCACTAGCGACGATAGGTTGAAAATGATTTTATAAAAGAAAATGTTTTTGTTCTGGAAATGATCTTGGTTTGCGAAAATTATTCTTTTTTGTTTGTTACGAAAATAATTCTTTTCTTTTTGTTATGCAAATGCTAAACTTTTTATGATTGCGCTTGACGAGAGTGTGACTCGCTCCTACGTATCCCAAATGGGAATCAAAGCGACGTAGTTCTAACGGGCCTTGAAAATGAAGTCCTTTTTGATGATGTTTTGGAAAATGAAGAGCGTTCATAATGATCAAGCTAACAAAGGTTATGGGTGATCATTACTAACACTTGCCATGATTTTTGACGCTTGGGAAATATCTTTTGAAATTGAAAGCATTCGTGATAATCAAACTAACAAAGGTTATGGGTGATTATCACTAGCACTTCATTGTTAATAATTATGCAAGCAGAGGCTTCGCAAGACTACTAACAAAGTTTTTGATTTTGAAGAGTTTTCGCAATTTGATTAATTTTGTTCGGGGAAACATTTATCCACCATTTGGAAAAAAGGGGTATGTAAAAAAAATAAGTTCGCTAAGGGAAAAGAAACGAAATTTTAAAAAAAAGAAACAGGGGGCGTAGTAGTAAAATAAGGGTGTAAATAAAAGGAGGGCTGTATTATTAAAAGGGGGGGGTGTAATCAGCGAGCCCGGTTTATTTTTGAACTGGGCTGGGCGTTTGGAAACCATGGGCTTGCGAGGGGGAGGCGCGTGAAGTAGACAGGGAGGTGCGAATAAGAATCTGAAAAATAAAAAAATGTGAAAAGACCAAATTGCCCCTGCGTTATACTATATAAACCTAAACCAAAAATGGAAACCCTAATTTTGCTTCTTTCCTCTCACACGGCGCCCACACCCCCCAAATGTTCAAACCCTAAAAAATTTCCTCTCTCTCTCTCCTTAGCCGTATCTATCTCTCTCCCTTGCCTCAGTCCTCTTCTCCATTTTCTTCCTCTCTACTTACTCCGATTCCCTTCTCCCTCAACTCCGATCTCGCCTCCTTTCTCAACTCCGATCTCGCCTCCTCTCTCAACTCCGATCTCGCCTCCTCTCCCTCTCATAACCTGAATCTCACCTCCTCTTTCCCTTAATCGCACCTCACCTTCATCTCTCAATCGGTGGTGGTTGCGAGTTGGTGGCTTGGTTCGGAATGGGCGATTTGATGGTTTACGGCGGCGTGGGGGTGTTTGGTGCGATGGGGTGGCTGTTTGTGGGGTTTTGGCCGTGGTGGTCTGGGGAGAAGGGATGAGGGTGGTCACGGTTGGATGGGGGTGCTGTGGTTGGTGAGGAGAGGGAGAGAGAAACGGGATGCAACGGTGGAGAGGGGGGGTACCGCGCCGGTTGCCGTTGGTGGTTGTGTGGTTGGTTTGATGGTTGACGGCGGTGGTGGAGCGGCGGTGATATGGTGCGCTGGTGGTGGAGGGTTGTCACGGTGAGGTGGTGTTTCGGGTGAGGGGTGGTGGTTGGTTGTTGGGAGTGGTAGTGGTGCTTTGATCTGTTCCCTCTTTTTCTGATTTCTTATCTTGACTCCCCTATTCATCTCTCCCTTGCTTTTGTTTCTGATTTTTTACCTTCCCTCTCAGAATATTTTTTTTCCTAATTTTTCTATCTTTCTTTCTTTTTTCTTTACCTTCTCTTTTTTCCCCCTCCTTTGAGTTCTGAACCTTGACCCTTTTATAGAGGAGAGCATTGCTGTCTGTGGTATGTTGTGTAAGGCTGTGAGAGAGTGGCCAAGAAACTGATGTGTTCAAAGCTGTGAGAGGGCAGCAGAGAAACTAATGTGTATTTTTTATGTGCAAAGATGTGTGGTGTGTGCAGAGAGGGTGGCGTGGAGTGTGAAGGTTGCTGAAGCAAGCTTGTTACTTGTAAAATTGGTGATTACTTTAGCCAAAAATGGGAAAAGGTAAAAACAACTAAAAAGGAAATTGACTTTAATTCTGAAAATTAAAAATAAACAAAGAGATGGTATCCAATGTTGCTTTATTGTATTTAATTCGATTATGATTTACAATTTAAATTGTAATGTATATTTGTAACTTTGAATTTTAATTCTATATAAAAAACATATTTTAATTCTTTTTTTATTTGCAATAAAAAAGTAAATAAGTTTTACTAATAACAATAAAAATGACGCAAAACTGTTAACGAGCACCAAATGACTCGTCCCAACGATAAAAATCTTAAAAAGTGGACAAGTATTATTTTTTATTTTTTCTAATAAATTTTGAATTAGCTGGACAAAATTGAGGTATGACAGCTGCCCCTCTTTATTTAGATTTTGACAAGGAATATGAATTGGCCGAAACATATTCCTAGGCAAAATTGAAATAAAGAATTCAGAAATCATACCAATTTTGTCTACTTAAGGAAACCCGAATTCTCTTTTTTTTGGAGAGATAGACACTTTGATGCGAAAACAGTAAATGAACACTGACGTGCAGACAGAAAAGGTAAAATGGGCACTTGCGTGCAGACAGAAAAGTAAAATGGGCACTTGCGTGCAGAAAGCAGTAAATTGCCCAGGCTGCCTAAAACCTGTAATCCTTAAACGAATTCTCGACGAATCCGAGTTTGCGCGTGGCTTTGAGGAGCACGCTTCCTGAAAATCTCTGGTCTTTCGAGCGACCGGGGGGATCGTTATCAGCTCCGGAACTGATATACAAATCAATGCACGGCGTCCACTGTATCTTAGGCTGATACAACTATTCCGTTGAACCTCACATGGGGCTGCGGTCCATCGCGTTGCTCGTACACGATGTGAGACCTGGTCAGAAGGGAGCGATGATCTCTCTGGGCTCCAATCCGCAATGCGCGCTTGAGCGCTCTCTTTTTTCTTTCTTTCTTTCTTTTCTTTTCCGTTTCTCTCTTTTCTTTTTTCTTTTCTTTTTTTCCTTTTTCTCTCTTTTTTTTTTCCTGAACTCCCAACTTGGGGGAGAATTTTCTGGAATCTGAAGACGAGCATTAACACCGCGGTGTTTATCCTCTCTCACTTGTCTGCAGCTGAAAAATGAACCAATGCATGCAATGCAAATGCCATGATTGCCATTTTCTTTTTCTTTTTCTTACGATGAATGTAATGCAAACGTCTGAATTTCTCTTTTCCAGTTTTGCTCTTTTTATGAAGTGCAGGTATGCGAATGCAAAACTTTGGGTGTTTGATGATATGTAATGCTCTTGTGTTTTGATGAAATGGCAGATGACATACAATGGAAAACTTTTCCTTCCTTGCCTTTTTCTATGAAATGTGAATATTGCTATAAAATGATGAATAACATGAAATGATGAATGACATGGGATGTTTTAGCTTTCTTTTCTTCTGCAAGTATTGATGTGATGCAACTGTATTGCTTTGATGTTTGATGGGATGATGAATCTTTGGTTCTTTTTGTTTTATGGAAATGCTAACATTACCATGATGTAGACGACACTGAATGTTTTTTTTTTTTTGCATAGGGACCTTAGGATTCTTGAGTGATCAATTCAAGTATCCTATCGTGATGACTGTTTCGAATGTACATTCGACTTAGTCTCCTGTTTATTGAAAATGATTTTGTATTTTGAGACTTGATCTGATGTCTGATGCAATGCTTGGTTTGCTAGAAAGAAAGCAGTAAATGAACACTTGGCGTGCTGATGAGAAAGCAGTAAATGAGGATGAACACTTAGCGTGCTTTTAATGAACCACTTGGAACCCGAGGGCATTTGAACTCCGAATTGAAGGAGTGACTGGGAATGAGATTTTGAGACTGACAAGTCCAGGATGGCTGGCTTGAGAATTTGATTGAAGATTGACACTTGAAGTGCTGATTCTTAGAACTAGGCATGAGGATTAACGTCTTGTGTTCATCCGCATTTTGCTTAGCAATGCAATGAATGACACATGTAATGCAGACGTATGCCATGATTGATGTTTTGAATATTATGGAATGCTTTTGTTCCTTTGTATCTGCTTCTTCTTTGTAGTTTATGAAATGCAAATATCAACATAATGCTTTGATGTTTGAATGCAAGTGTATGCGGTGATTGATGCTTTGATGAATGGAATGCTCCTGTTCTAACTTCTGTTTGTTTCTTTTTGCTTACTCTACGAAATGCAAACATTAATATGATGCAATGCTCTGATGTTTGATGCAATGATTTTTGTTCTTTTTCTTTTATGGAAATGCTAACGTTAATATGATGCAAATGCACCGCTTTAATGTTTGATGATTGAATGACAAAGGAATTCTTGTGAAATGATGAATGATATGGAACTCTGGATGACAAGGAATGTTTCTGTTCTTTTTGTTGTTTGTTTGGAGTTTGCAAGTGAGAGTCAACACTGGATGTGTTAATGAAAAAGCAATGAATGAGAAAACATGAAATGAGGATCGCTTGGGGTCAATGGAGTAGCTTTGAATTATGGACGCAAAGGCCTGGTTTATGGGTCAACATATGTCTGTATTGATCTAATGGTCTGAAGAATTTTGATGATGCAATGGTGCATGCAATGATTAGTATCTTGTGGAATGGTGGATGACATGGAATGATTTTGTTCTTTTCCTTTTTATGAAGTGCGAACATTAATATGATGCCAATGCAATGAAAAGATTTCTGCTTTTTCTTCTTTACTATTTTCCTCTATGAAATGCAAGTATTAATATGGTGCAACTGACGTGGAACGTTTTTCTTTTTGCTATGTGATGAATGCACAAAATGTGAAGATGCAAATGTAATGCTTCGATGCATATGCCATAATGAATAGATTGAAATGCCTAGGTGCATGAGGTAAACATTTTGTGAAGATGAGATGCGAGACTTTGAATGCAAGGAATTGAGATGGCTATTGCCCATTCTGTTGAAAAATTGAATTTGATTCAAACTCTGGTGTTCTCAAGGTTTTTATTTACAAACAACCTCACTTGTTTTCTCTTTCTTTCCATGATGACTGAATTTTAGATATCACGTAAACAACTTGTGCTCTCTCTTTTGAAGCATTGTCTAGTAAGCATGCATAGGAGTGCAAATGTGGATGAATGAGTCAGTTAACTTGGAATTGGTTTAGGCCATGGACATTTATGGCAAGTGAAGGAATGACCGACGTGGCTATTGCCGAAGCTTGTGAGGGATCAAGAGATAGAGATACAAGATTGCCCCAATTCAGGTCTTTGATGAGTGAATAGTTTGCCCCTGTCTAGCGGTGACAACAACTAGGGGCGTAGAAGATGATGAATTGGGAATGCTTCGGCTTTTGAAAGGGAAGGTGGATCAAAAGAGATTTTGTCTCAACCCATAAAGTTTGATGTTGCCCCAGTCATAACAAGGACAAAGCTGCCCCAATTAGAATGACAAGGCCTTGTTTAGGATAGTGAGTTGAGAGATTGCCCCGTCGAGGTTTTGTAGGAATGAATGAGGTGAAGGAATGGGAACGCGCTTGCCCCACTCTCGAATGACATTTCAAGTGGTTTCTTTGAGTGTGGTTGTGAAAGGCGACAGAGTTATGGTGATGGTTATGAACTGAGGGTGATATATGAATGGGGTGGGCAATGAACAAACCTCCCCAAAGTTGAATGGAGTGAGGGGTGAAGGGAATGACCCTAGTACACACTTTTGGTTCTCTTTAAGAACAACTCAAATGCAATGAAAGTTTCGACTTTTTAGTACGAGGAGAGGCTCCACCTGGTGACCACTAGACCTTGTTTTAATGCAACACGAATGCATCTTGGAGTGCAAGTCCTTCTTCTTTTTTACCAACTTTCCTTTTTTGATTGTTTGTTTTTTTTTTGAGCAGCTTTCTTTTTTCTGCTTGTTTATTATTATTATTATTATTATTATTTTTTGAGCAAATACGTCGCAAATAGATAAACTTATTTGTCCTAAAATTAAAACTTGAGAGAACGAAAGCAATTAGTCACTGATCGGAATGGACTTTTTAGGGTTGTGATGTGGAGAAAGGGATGATTGAGCTTAATGAAGTGTTCGAGGGTTGATGGGGAGGATGGGTCTTATTCGGTGTTGCCCGATGGTCAATGATTTGTGAGGGAAATGGTTATTAAGTTTGATGAGGTGTTTGGGGATAGTTGTACCCAATGAGGTGTTTGAAGGTTTTATGAAGGAAGAGATGGTTAAACCCAATGAATTGAGGGCTTCTTTGAAAGGAGGAATAATTGAACCCATTGAATCTGAGGGCTTTTTTGAAAGGGGAAGTGATTGAACCCATTGAATCTGAGGGCATTTTTGAAGGGGAGCTCTTATGCTTCATGACAAAATGTACTGACTCTTAATTTATACTCCCTTTGTCTTCCTTTCTTTGTTATGGGATTCTCCTTTTTGAAACTTTGTTATTCCCCTCCTTTGGTGAATTTCCTTTCCTTTTGACTTGGGTGAAAATGATATACCATCTTTGATGTAGAATTAACCCTCATCTAGAGTGATGGGGATATCTTGGGCTTTTCTTGGCTTAAGATGGGTAACAAAGGGTATTTTTGTGATTTTGAATCTTTGGCTTAAGAGGGGTAGGAAATGGGCTTTCTGGGATTTTAGGTTTTTTTTGAGGGTATGGAGAGGTGGCCAAACTTCATTTCAGATCCCGATTGTTTATCTCTGTAAGACTTAACTTTAGGACAATAATTTATCTATCTTCATGTGCATGCTCTTTTTTTTTTTACCCTAATTTTTGCCTGGACCGCTCTTTGCGAGTTTTCAATCCACCGGGCGCTCTTTTTGCCTAGGCCGCCCTTTGCGGGTTTTCAACCTAGCGAGCTTATTTTATCTTTTTTATTGATTATATATTTTTTAGAAAGACTCGCACTAAAGGAATATGATACCGACAAGGAAAATTAGTGATCACAGAATTGCCCCAGCATGGAGGACTTAAAGTGTTAGTGAGAATGAACCAAAAAGTCAAGTATGCACTGATGGGAGAGAATATGCACTTCAGGGGTGGACGGGGCGGGATTAGACTCGGATGGGGAATGATGATGAAGGAAATTGACTGACTCAAACAAGAGAAACTGCACGTGGCATGCATGCTTACTAGAAGAACGCTTCACAGAGAGTTAATATTGGTTAAAACATGATATGAAAACTTTTTTGATGAACTGTTTCAGTCTTTGATCATGGAATGGATGAGATGCAATGCCGTTTTTTTTTTAGAAGGACATACAAATGAGCTATTGATGTGAAAAACTGAGTGCCTTGGAACACCTTGAGTTTGCAAATGAGTGAGGGTAAACTTTACAAGAACATCTCGTCTCTCATCACAACATTTTTGTTGTATGCCATGCATGGATGAACTTGAAAAGTCTGATTATTCTAAAAGTATTTTCTTTTTGATGTTTCCTTTTTATGCAAGACGAGATATGAAATGCCAATGCATCCTTGGATGATGAATAATGCAAGAATGATGCTTCTTTTCAAAATGATCTTTATAGAGGCAAGACAAGATATGAAATGCCGATACCCCCTTTTTTTTCTTTTGAATGATGAAAGATGCAGGAGTGATGCTTTTTTCTAAATAATGATGATTTTTTTTTAGAGGCAAGACAAAGTATGAAATGCCAATGCCCCTTTTTTCTTTTGAATGATGAAAGATGCAGGAATGATGCTTTTTTCTAAATGATGATTTTTGGAGGCAAGGCAAAGTATGAAATACCAATGCCCCTTTTTTCTTTTGAATGATGAATGATGCAGGAATGATGCTTTTTTCTAAATGATGATTTTTTGGAGGCAAGGCAAAGTATGAAATACCAATGCCCCTTTTTTCTTTTGAATGATGAATGTATGGAGGAATGATGTATTTGAACCAAAGTGATGAGGTTAATGAAATGGTGCATGAATGCTACATTTTGAATAAATTTGATGATGATTTTTATTCATGATTATGAATGAGATGCTTTCTTGTTTTCATTTTTTGTGCAATGAAATGCATGATACTCACAAAAAAACATGCGTGGGAAGACATGGTTTTTATTGAATGGAAATGCATGCAAAATGAGAGGTTAATGTATTATTTTTCATGATGTGTGAAAAAGGACAACAATAATGCATGAGACGCGCTCCTAATAAGACACGATTTTTGGATCTTTCGAGAAAATAGGGGAAAAAGCCTTAGTGAATGGAAACGCACACGTGCGGAGAATGCACTCCTGACAAACCTAAATGAGATAGAGAAGAATGCATGTATGAATTTTATCAAGTTTTTGTTTTATGCAATGCCAATGATGTCTTCATATGACAATGATGGCGATAATGCGACTTGACATGCATATGAAAACATTTTTCGAGTTTGGTGACTGAAATTTCGAGAACATCACCTCATACGGCCCGGTAAAAGAAAAGACTATGATGATTTTTTGAAAGTTTTGCTTTTTACCCTTTTTTTTTTGAAAATTTTGTTTTATGTATGATGCAAGGATGTATGCAAATGATGATGTGAGGCAACCAATTGTCGTTACTCTGAGTAACTTGCATGAAACATTGAGTGGATCCTGACTCAATACTTCACGCAATATACTGAAATGCTTCGACATTTGGTTAACTCAAACTTATTCTCTTATTTGAAAACAAACCTCGCTTGATAGGGTCAAAGTGCCCCTGATACCGTAGAGTAACATCTCAAATTTGTAGTGCACAAACAAATTTGAGATATTACCCTTCGTCATTCGAATGTGCACTTTTACTCATTGAGCTTTTACATGAAGAGCTTTTCTATTTTTCTTTGTTTAGAGAAGATGCATGCATTGGAAACTTTTCATTTTTTTTATTTTTAGTTTTGGAACATGATTTTGAAAATTATTTGGAGATGCAAATGATTTACTGGAAAAAAGGTTTTAGAAAAAGGTGCTTGACGGGGTATGACCCGTTCCTACGTATCCCCATTGTAATGAGGAATGAAAGCTTACGTAGTTCTGCTGGGTCCTTTTTTTTTAAATAATGCTTATGCATGAATGCCATGTTTTTGCTGAACTTGACGAGGAGCTTTTTCCTCTTTTTTGATTATAAACGAAATGCTTAAGCTGTGAAGATGATAATTGTTTTTTCATTTTTATGCAATGAAATGAAATGCAAGATGAATAATTTTTTTCAAAATTGGAACTTTATTTAATGCAAATGACGCAATGATGTAATGATGCAATGATGCAATGATGCAGGATGCAAGATACTTCTTTTTTCTGCATAAGGAAGGTATTCACAGGCGGAATTTAGAAAACTTTCGCACTATATGCCACCTCATATAGGTGTTTAAGGGAAAATCATAACTTTTTATTTTTGAAAATCTTTGAGGGAAAAATTAACTGGACGAAATGCAACAAATGCAGCACACAATTTGGGGAAGCCCTTGTGACCTAAAAGGGGGTAGAATCTATGATCTAAGGCACTTTGGGGATAATCTTCTCATGTAGCTCTATTCACACCCTCACAAAGGCCATCAGAGCCACAGTCCCTCTCATGAAAATCCCCGTAAATGCAGCAAACTGCTAGATACGAAGCATCATAAAAGAGCACAACTCTGATTGAAACTTTCGCGAGTAGCCAAACGGATAAAGGTCCTGATGGGCTCCCACTACTCGAATCCACTCATCCTATGGTATCCTAATAGACCTGGGTTATGGTCTCCTTCTCTAATCATATAGCCTCAAGGTACAAGTGTGTGTGTGCGAAGGGCATTTCCTTAAAAAACTACCCCACCTGCAAATGAAAATCCAGAACAGTCCAGACAATAGAAAGCAATAACATGTCGTCTACCGTAGGGTTCAATACCAATCAAATACAACTAATCTAGGGTGCCGACAACAATGCACTACTTACCCCAAGAAAGCGAGCAAAGAAGAAGGGGACATGACGAGAGAGGGGAAATATGCATGAGGGGACTAAGCATTTAAGCAAAGAAGTACCTATCTATTATTTTAAACAAAAGCAAACATAGAAGAAGAATGCATATGGATGCAACATGCTTATGAAAAAGAAGAAGAATAGAGGCAAAGCGAGATGTTCAAATCAATCACACAAACCACACACTTAATTAATTAGGCTTGACCCACTTTTGAAAAAAATGTTTTTTTTTGTCCCCAGTGGAGTCGCCAGCTGTTGCGCCCGAAAAAGTCCCCGAGGGAGAACCTTCCTCGTTCACAACTTTTCCTAAGACAATGAAGCCGCCACCAATATTTATTAAGGAAAATATTAGGAAAACCTTTTTTGGAAAGCGATTGGTCTTGCGAAACTAGAGAATAGGGTTCGGGGGTCAGTTACGCACAGGGAAGGTGTTAGCACCCCACACGTCCTCTCTACTGAGAGGGAACCTTTAACTAAATGTGTGGTTTTAGTGTGTTGACTTGAAAATACTTAATTTTGCCTCTCTACTTCTTATTGAAAAATTCTTAATGAAAAATCTTTATTTATCATGAAAAGGGGGAAGAATGGGTTTTTAGAAAAAAACACTTGACGGGACATGGCCCGCTCCTACGTATCTCCCGGCGCGATGGAGAACTCAAAGCTACGTAGTTCTTTTTTGTCTTTTTGAAAAGTTTTTGTTTCTTTATCTTTTTTAGTGAGTTTTTGAAATAGGACGAGCATTAGCGAATGATTAAACTAGCAGAGGCTATGATGAATCACTACTAAATACTCAAAAAAGAGAGTTGTACCACTAGTCAAACGAACAAAGGTTCTGATGGACTATTGATAACAACTCATTTTTATTATCTTTTTTGAAAGTGGTTTTCGAAAGAGATTGATTGGCACGAATGATCAAACTAACAAAGGTTATGAGTGATCATCGCTTGTTGTTCTTTTGGGAAAAAGACATTGCTACCAATGACTAGACGAACAAAGGTTCTGATTAGCCACTAGCGACGATGGGTTGAAAATTATTTTATAAAAGAAAAGGTTTTTGTTCTGGAAATGATCTTGGTTTGCGAAAGTGATTCTTTTTTGTTTGTTACGAAAACAATTCTTTTCTTTTTGTTATGCAAATGCTAAACTTTTTATGATTGCGCTTGACGAGAGTGTGACTCGCTCCTACGTATCCCAAATGGGAATCAAAGCGACGTAGTTCTAACGGGCATTGAAAATGAAGGCCTTTTTGATGATGTTTTGGAAAATGAAGAGCGTTCATAATGATCAAGCTAACAAAGGTTATGGGTGATCATTACTAACACTTGCCATGATTTTTGACGCTTGGGAAAATATCTTTTGAAATTGAAAGCATTCGTGATAATCAAACTAACAAAGGTTATGGGTGATTATCACTAGCACTTCATTGTTAATAATTATGCAAGTAGAGGCTTCGCAAGACTACTAACAAAGTTTTTGATTTTGAAGAGTTTTCGCAATTTGATTAATTTTGTTCGGGGAAACATTTATCCACCATTTGGAAAAAAAAGGGGTTTGTAAAAAAAATAAGTTCGCTAAGGGAAAAGAAACGAAATTTTAAAAAAAAGAAACTGGGGGCGTAGTAGTAAAATAAGGGTGTAAATAAAAGGAGGGCTGTATTATTAAAAGGGGGTGTAATCAGCGAGCCCGGTTTATTTTTGAACTGGGCTGGGAGTTTGGAAACCATGGGCTTGCGAGGGGGAGGCGCGCGAAGTAGACAGGGAGGTGCGAATAAGAATCTGAAAAATAAAAAAATGTGAAAAGACCAAACTGCCCCTGCGTTATACTATATAAACCTAAACCAAAAATGGAAACCCTAATTTTGCTTATTTCCTCTCACACGGCGCCCACACCCCCCAAATGTTCAAACCCTAAAAAATTTCCTCTCTCTCTCCTTAGCCGTATCTATCTCTCTCCCTTGCCTCAATCCTCTTCTCCATTTTCTTCCTCTCTCCTTACTCCGATTCCCTTCTCCCTCAACTTCGATCTCGCCTCCTTTCTCAACTCCGATCTCGCCTCCTCTCTCAACTCCGATCTCGCCTCCTCTCCCTCTCATAACCTAAATCTCACCTCCTCTTTCCCTCAATCGCACCTCACCTTCATCTCTCAATCGGTGGTGGTTGCGAGTTGGTGGCTGGGTTTGGAATGGGCGATTTGATGGTTTACGGCGGCGTGGGGGTGTTTGGTGCGATGGGGTGGCTGTTTGTGGGGTTTTGGCCGTGGTGGTCTAGGGAGAAGGGATGAGGGTGGTCACGGTTGGATGGGGGTGCTGTGGTTGGTGAGGAGAGGGAGAGAGAAACGGGATGCAACGGTGGAGAGGGGGGGTACCGCGTCAGTTGCCGTTAGTGGTTGTGTGGTGGGTTTGATGGTTGACGGCGGTGGTGGAGCGGCGGTGATATGGTGCGCTGGTGGTGGAGGGTTGTCACGGTGAGGTGGTGTTTCGGGTGAGGGGTGGTGGTTGGTTGTTGGGAGTGGTAGTGGTGCTTTGATCTGTTCCCTCTTTTTCTGATTTCTTATCTTGACTCCCCTATTCATCTCTCTCCCTTGCTTTTGTTTCTGATTTTTTACCTTCCCTCTTAGAATATTTTTTTTCCTAATTTTTCTATCTTTCTTTCTTTTTTCTTTACCTTCTCTTTTTTTCCCCCCTCCTTTGAGTTCTGAACCTTGACCCTTTTATAGAGGAGAGCATTGCTGTATGTGGTATGTTGTGTAAGGCTGTGAGAGAGTGGCCAAGAAACTGATGTGTTCAAAGCTGTGAGAGGGCAGCAGAGAAACTAATGTGTATTTTTTATGTGCAAAGATGTGTGGTGTGTGCAGAGAGGGTGGCGTGGAGTGTGAAGGTTGCTGAAGCAAGCTTGTTACTTGTAAAATTGGTGATTACTTTAGCCAAAAATGGGAAAAGGTAAAAACAACTAAAAAGGAAATTGACTTTAATTCTGAAAATTAAAAATAAACAAAGAGATGGTATCCAATGTTGATTTATTGTATTTAATTCGATTCTGATTTACAATTTAAATTGTAATGTATATTTGTAACTTTGAATTTTAATTCTATATAAAAAACATATTTTAATTCTTTTTTTATTTGCAATAAAAAAGTAAATAAGTTTTACTAATAACAATAAAAATGACGCAAAACTGTTAACGAGCACCAAATGACTCGTCCCAACGATAAAAATCTTAAAAAGTGCACAAGTATTATTTTTTATTTTTTCTAATAAATTTTGAATTAGCTGGACAAAATTGGGGTATGACACATGCGCACCATTAGGTCCAAAACCTGTCCCAACATAAAAAAAAAAACTTAATGAACAAGATCAATTTGAACAATATAACATACAGACCAGATAAAAGAACACAACTTAATATTTGCAGTACAAGTTAGGGGAAGGAACCATAACATACTACCAGAGTATACATATGAAGGTGGAGAACATAATTTTATAACCTTCACTAGTTCACAAGTTCTTAATAATATCAACAATGCGCCTCCAAAAAACTCTACCTAGCATAGTTATCCAATTTCCTAATGAATTTAATCTAACCATGTACTAACTTTCTTGCACAAAACTTAGCAATCATAATTTAACTCAGCAGATAGCACACAAAAGGATATGATTATTACTGACAAAATAAAGGAAATGGCTTCACTCTTGAAAAATGCATCTAAAGCAACCACAATTAGAAGACTTCCACACCTCTTTGCTGTGGTTTCTCTGGAAATAAGTTATAAGTAGTTTTATCACAATGCGCCTGTCAAAATACAATTAAGATCAGTATAACAATTTATTCTCACAAATGGAAGCAACATAATGACCAAAAAATCCAAGTATAAATTAAACTCGAACCCATACTAGTAAACGCTAATTATAAACATTTTAGAAAATTAATGATAGAAGCAGAAAAGCTGTGTAAATAGTCAATCAGAGGATTTCGACTATGTTCTAATCCAATCAGCTAGAAATATATAGGGGGTTCTAAAACCATATTGATAAGCTAATATTGAGTGGAAATTAACTTTGAAGAAAAACATTCCAACCTGTCGACAAGAAAATCAGAATCCACTGACATTCTATTTAGTCGTGTCATACTCTGTTCAAGAGCTCGCCTCAATCTGGCATTTTCTTCCTCAAGCTTGCCTACTCTACTTCTCCATTCTGATTGTACCTTCTCAGATTGAGAAAGCTTTGCTAAAATTTCTTCTTTGTCACCCCTCAATACATCTGCTCTTGAATCTGCATCCTGGCAATAACAACCATTTAATCTACATGTTACTCAATTGAAAACACCAAAAGTTAGCTTCTTATCCTTTTGAGTCAGAAAAACAAAATACTTTTTCAATATAGTTGAGAAAAAATTTCAGGAATGACGGGGGATAATACAAGATGCATTATGCTTTAAGTAGTAGAATAAAGTAAGCTAACAGAGTGCAATACAATATGCCACACTAATACAAGATGCATGATAAGAAAAATCAAAAACTTGTGTTACCAACATTGTTGCCTTAATAGCTATTAAGGCAAAAAATGATTTGAAACTTGTAAGAGAAAATAGTCACACCAAATCAAATGCCATGGTACCTAGAAACTGAACAGCAGATGCTGGTAGATTCATTATTATGTGGTCAATATGTTCCCAAGTTTTTGTGACAGTGATCTCAGACCTTATCCTTCTCTTCTTTGTGCTTCCTTTTTCTCCATCACATTCAGGTATGTTAGTGCCATGAGCCTTCCCATTCCCTGTCAACCGAAAATGCTTGTAAATTTTACTTTTAACCTTACATAGTATTGTTATCAATGCTGTATTCATTTTTTGCAGAAGATGGGAGACTGCTAAACACAAAGGTTTTAAGCCTTTTAAATATAGAACTGAATTGTAGGAAATTTTTTACAAGCAAGCTGATAAGGTAATAACTACTTGTCATGCTAGCCGGATGTGTTTTCGTAATCTGTAGAATACCTTCATGGGGACACCATATAATTAAACAACCAAATCAAAATTTCTTCAATTCCATAATCAAACAACCAACACATTCTAACAAATAACTATATCCAAGCATTTTCAGAAATATAAATTATAGAATTACACAGAAGCAAAAACTTCAAGAAAGGGTTTCGCGAGAAAAGGTTTCAGAGCATACTAGGGATTCAATGTGTGAGAACCTTACCTCAAAATAGCTTCAGATCCAGAGACGCAAAAAGCAAAGAGAAATCGCAGGAGAAGACCAGCTTGGCGTATCCGGCTATAGCAATTTTGATCAACATACGTACGCGTTTTTCGACATGGTATTACACAAAAAAGACGTGGTATTACACAAAATACAACTAGTCTCACGCACCGGTCTTTGCAGGAGTAGCATTTTTTGCTTCCTTAGCAAAAACTAACATTTTCGCAGAGTCATCGGGCCTCTTCTTTCCATGTTCCGGCCTCTACAAGACAAAACAACAAATAAAAAACTTGGAATATCTCTGATAACAGAGTCATAATCAAAGAAAAGGAATATTGCAATATCAATATGTCATTAACTTCTTAGGAGTAGGAGTCTCTTCCTCATTATCTTCATCGCTATCATCATCCTCATCGTCCTCACTATCACCATCACCCATCTACAATGATCATATCAAAGCAATCAAATAAAAAACGAGTAGCAAAATACCATGCACACCCCTATGTATATATATATCATATTTAGGAACATAATTTCTTGCAAAATAGCAAAAAAAATAAAAGGGAAAGTGCAGCTAAACCTAAAATTCATCAATACCTCTTCTTTAGAGCTCCCAAATACATCATCAGAGTCATCTTCAGAATCGTCCTCTTCATCCTTCTTTGGTTCAACAACCTTGACTTGTTTAGCAGGTGCACTATTCTTGGCACCAGCTTTTTTGGCTTCAGAAGCCTTTGCCTCAATAGCTTTTGTTTCAGGTTTACCTAAAACAACTTAATTGATTTTAGTTACATATGTAAAATTCCAGCTGGTACTGCTCAAGAGTGTGAAAAAATCAACGTTAAAAATAAAGCAAAAATTTCAGTTCACACAAATTGGGGATTTCAATTCACACAGATTGGGATTTGGGGATTAATCAAAAATTTCAATCAAACAAACAGAAATTGGGGATTTCACAGAAATTAGGGTTTACCTTCAGTAGTTCAGCCCGCTTCTGCTTCACCAGTTCACCTTCAGTTCGTGGCTTTTGCAGTTCTGCTTCACCTTCAGTTCGTGGCTTCTGCTTCGTTTTCACAAAAATCGTGCGCAGAAATTTTGGCTTCTTCCTCACCTTCACAGCGCACGGGAAGAAGAGAGAAGAGGACCGACGATTGAAGAGAGAGAAGAGAGAGTCGGTCGTGGTGCGGTGGTGGTAGTTGTGGCGTGCGTGGGTGGTTTGTGGTCGTCGCGCAGCCGCGGAGGAAGAAGAGAGAAGAGAGAGTCGGTCACTGAAGAGAGAAGAGAGAAGAGAAAGCGTTGAGAGAAACGAAGTGAGGAGATGGAGGCGAGAGAGGCGGACTGCGGAGTGAGGAGGTGGAGGCGAGAGGGGCGGACTGCGGAGTGGATGGAGGCGAGAGAGGCGGACTCGGAGTGAGGCTGAGAAGAGAGAAATGATTTTTTACAAAATGATTTTTTGGAAATGGGTTTCACTGAAGCGGCAGTGTGAAAGTGAAGGGGGAAAGGTTATTTTTTTGTTTTTTTACAATTAGCGGGGGTTTTTATTGACAATCAGTGGGGGTTTTAAAACTCCGTAAATTGAAACGAAATTTTTAACTAGATGGACGAGAAGTTCTTTTTTAATGTTAAACTGAAGGGGTTTTTAAAACCTCCGTAAAAAACCCCCCGCTATTTGATCTGTTTTTTGTAGTGTAATACTCTTTCAAACTTAATATTTCCAATTCATAAATGATAGATAATAATGTAAATTCTCTAATAGCACAAGAACAAATCAAATCCAGCAATTGTACAACAAATTATAGCAATAATACTACACAACTCCGATACGAAATTTATATCCTAACTGTAACTTGCAATTCAGTTTTCACAATCAATACTTATTAAAAATAAGCCATTTCAGAGCCTATTTGATAAATAATTTTGTCTACTTTTCAATGGTTCAGAAATCCTTTCGATAGGATATTTGTGGAGAAAGATATGAGCAAAATACCTACAGGATATCAAAAAAATGATTTTTGAGAACAGCAGTCCGTATAAATTAGGAATAAAATATCAAATGAATTCGAATAATTTTTCCAATTTTTCTAGAGATAGCCAGCTCACATACTAACGTAATGCAATTAGTTCCAAATGAAAATTCAAAGCCAATAATTCGGGAAAAATCACGCACTAGGACTGATTTATGGAGTATTTTTCAGAAATTCAAAATCAACTCACATAAATCCTTTTCCGTTAACAGTGCTGATCAATGCTAGACGTTATTCAATCCTTAAGCCAGAAAATATGAAAAAGAAAGTTCACTCCATATATATTTACACTCAAGATCAACAAGCAACTAGTAAATGTTCCAACTTTGAGCATTAATCAACTTAACATACAAGAATTCACACACCACTTCTAACAAACACCTTGTAGGCAATCCAACAACCCACTTTCCTCTAACACAGATGCAACACCATTTCTTTATCCTCAATCATTCAAAATCAACAACAATCATCATTCATAATATCATAAAAGGCTAAAGTACTCCCGGGGTCCCTTATCTTTATTTAAAGTAACGAATTAGTCCTTTATGTTTTTTTCTCCCAAATAAGTCCTTTATCTTTCAAATTTTTGACACATAAATCCTTTTCCGTTAACAGTGCTGATTTATGTGTCAAAAAAAAGGATTTATGTGTTAAAAATTTGAAACATAAAGGACTGATTTGGGACAGAAAATGATTTATGTGTCAAAAATTTAAAACATAAAGGACTGATTTGGGACAAAAAAAAGATAAAGGACCAAATCGTTACTTTAAATAAAGATAAGGGACCCCGGGAGCACTTTAGCCTATCATAAAATCATTCATAAGTTAAATAGAAATCTAAGCACACTCTAAGAGAGGTTTTAAAGGGGGTTCTTTGTTACCTTAGCCAAGATTCTAAGACAGTGGCGGACCTAGGACCCTGGGCCAGGGGATGCAAATTTTTTTAAATACACACATCACATAAAATGTAATGAAAATAAGATTTTAACAGATTCATAACTTATGTTGTAGTAGACCAACACAAAATAAATGGCAACCAACATTGAGGGACATCCACAAAATCCAGTATAGATTCAAATTAAATAGACTAACATAATCATAATAAATTAAATAGCACTAACACAAAATACAAATAATTAAGGCTAAAGTGCTCCCGAGGTCTCTTATCATTATTTAAAGTAACGATTTGGTCCTTTATCTTTTTTTTGTCCCAAATCAGTCCTTTATGTTTTAAATTTTTGACACATAAATCCTTTTCTGTCCCAAATCAGTCCTTTATGTTTCAAATTTTTAACACATAAATCCTTTTTTTTGACACATAAATCAGCACTGTTAACGGAAAAGGATTTATGTGTCAAAAATTTGAAAGATAAAGGACTTATTTGGGACAAAAAAAACATAAAGGACTAATTCGTTACTTTAAATAAAGATAAGGGACCCCGGGAGCACTTTAGCCCATAATTAATTAGCACTAACACAAAGTACCAATTAAATAGCATTAACAAAATCAAAATTAGAAAAATAAGAACAAAAAATGATTCAAGGAGAAGGAAAAACTTTTTTAAAATAAAATATGTGAAAGTGTAAGTGATTGTGATGCACTAGAGTGGTACAAAACTAGAGACTTTGGTGCAAAACTTGAGACTTGGGTGCAAAGAATATTTTTAAGGGTGTGCTAAAACATTTTTTCCTAGGGTATTAGTGCTAATTTTATTTTAACGGGGTTCGCTTGAACCCCCTCAAATGTATGTAGGTCCGCCTATGTTCTAAGAGATGATGTTGAAACTCCCAAATGGGTATTGGATTTTTCCCTCTTTCATGGAACCCTAGTTTTCTTCAAGCTCCATCTTCCTTTCCTTGTTCTTCCTCCATAGCTTTTGTTTGACTTGAGATCTTTCTCTAAGCAAACCCTAAACTTTCTCTCTTAGTTTCTTCTCTTCTTTCTTTCTCAACTCTCGTCCTTTCTCTCCTTCTGTTACTCGTTCTCTCTTTTCTTTTCTGTCTTCGTTTCTTCTTTTTTTTTGTTTCTGTTTCTTTTTTTTTTCATTTTTTTTCTCCTTTTTTTCCTTTCTTTTTAACTAGTTAACTAACAAAGATACCATTTACAAACCGCACCCACTTAATTACTTACGCACCTTCAGTTACTAACTTAGTTCACTTAACTTAGGACACTTAGATCAAATTGTTTCTATATATATTTTTTCGGGAAGTTACATTTGCATACTAAAAGTAAAGATTTACATGAAATATTTTTTCATTTTACGTGAAAACAAAATGTTTATTTACATAAAATGGTTATTTATAAAAAATAGAAGGTATTTAGAAAGGAGAAATACCAAGTTACATATACGAATAACACGTAATTTTTTCTCGTTGACACTTAAAAACAAAATAGTTATTTACATAATATAGATACACTCATGAAAGCAAAATGAAAATTAACTATATTGCAAATAGGTAATATGAAAATAATTATACCGACAACATAAAATATTTTTTGGTCGGGATTCTTAAAAACAATGAAACTATATTGAAAATGTGCAATATTTGAAATTATATTCACATATTGTTTCTTCGTTACGATTCAAAATATACCAAAACATGTAATGTTTCACATTTGAAACTTAGAATCAAAATAGTTACTTATAAATAACAATGAAATTCGCGAAATTGATATGTGCTCAAAGACCATGAAACTATATAAAAAACATGTAATTTTTCCCCATAGGGATTCAAAAGTAAAATAATTAATAATAAATACTAAAGAGATTTAAAAAATTGCTACGTACTTACAGAATTAAAATGATACGAATCACTTATGATGTTTACCCCGTCACGACCTAAAAGAAAAACAATCACTGATATTTTATGAGTGTATTTTGGTCATCCAATTTTATAACTGTACGATGGTCATCTATTTTTCCATTATCTAGGTTGGGAATTATAACTGCAAAAAAAAACACAATATTAGGGCTAGAAGGTAATAGAAAAATTTGGGATTAAATTCATTAGATTTGAATTTTAGGAGGATTAAATTAAGGCTTAAATATAAGGTCAGCCCCTGCAAATATGAGCAGAATCCATTTAAGCCCCTATAAAAAAATTAAAATGACCCTTGTAAATACACACCGTTTCTAGTTAAGCCCTACTGTTAGTTTGTGTTAACAGAGTTAACTTTAATCTGACGTGGATGACACCTGTGCTTATTACGTGGCAGTAGGGCTTATATCATCATCTCACACACGCTCATCTTCTTCCTCTTCTTCTTCATCTCTGAAACACGCCTCTTCTTCCCTCTTCGCCGCTCTTCTTCTCTGTTCCTATCTCTTGTTGGATTTAGTTGTCGTTCGATCTCTCCAATCACTAGTGCAAAAATGGGATTAGAATTAGACATTTAAAGTCAGGCGCTCATATGCCTTACTTTATATGTTGACGCGGTGGCAAACTTGTAATTAAGAGGAAAAACTCGCGAGTTTTAAAGTCAGGCGGATACACGCCTGACTTCTAAAGTGAACAAATAGGGAAAAAATTAGACTTTAGAAGTCAGGCGTGTATTCGCCTGACTACATAAGTGACGCGGTGGCAAACTTGTAATTAAGGGTGAAATTATTTGTCTCTATTTTAATACTTTAGAAGTCAGGCGTGTATTCGCCTGACTTCTAAAGTACTAAAATAAAAAAAAAAAGAACTTCGCGAACCCTGGCTATCTCTCGCATTACGCACAACCCTAAATTCCCTTTCTCCTTTGCATACGAACTCACCCTCAGGAACTCACGCATACGAACTCACCCTCACAAATCTCAGGAACTCACCCTCGGAAATCTCAGAAACTCACCCCCTCCGTCACCGTCGTCGTCGTCGTTTCCTCACCCTCTCCGTCACACTCTCAGATCTCTCTCTCTCTCTCTCTCTCTCTCTCTCTCTCTCTCTCTCTCTCTCAGAACCCTTCGTGCTCTCCACTCTCAGAAGTCAGAACCCTTCTCACTCTCAGATCTCACGCCGTTTTCACTCTTAGATCTCACTCTCAGAACACGACCGGCAGACGGAGACGGCGGAACCCTAAAACGAGCACAGTTCCATCTTTAACTTTTTTGTTGTTGTGAGATCCACCTATAACCTTCATTGTGAAGAAAAGGCGAATACGACATGTCGTCGCTGAGAAACGCCGTTCCCAGGCCTGCTCACAAAGAGCGCCCTCAACCGTAACTCTCTTTTTCTCTCACTCTACTGCTATTCCCTTTCATATAAATCACGCGCTCTGCTTCAATTTGATTTTATTTTTTTCCGTTAGGTCATCGAGGAAGAAATTCGGCTTGCTCGAAAAACACAAAGATTATGTGGAACGTGCAAAAGCCTTCCACAAGAAGGAAGATGCTTTACAGGTAAAACAATTTCACAGTTTTCTCCTTGTTCATGTTCTGATTCTCTGTACTATTTCACTTTTTTAATTGCTTTTTTTTTTGTTTTACAGAAACTTAGGGTTAAAGCCGCAAATAGAAACGAAGATGAGTTTAGTTTTAAGATGATTAGAGCAAAAATTAGGGATGGCAAAACGGTCCAGCCCGGCCCGGCCCGGCCCGTTTTGCCTTCGGCCCGCTAAAAACGGGGCGGGGCGAGTCGGCCCGCCAAAAATGGCGAGTTCAAAAGACTGGCCCGGCCCGCTAAGTGATGGGCTGGCGGGTTGGCGGTCCGGCCCGTCTGAATTTTTTTTTTTCAATATTTTTGAACAAAAAACTTACATGTTTTTAACATTTCAATTTCAATAAGATTTTTCACCTGCTTTTTAAAATAGATTTTTTATAAAGCATTTTTAACAAATTTTTACTTTAAAAACTCTTGACATATTCAAAATAAAAGTATAAAACAATAATAGCATTGGAATTACTAGGATTAACTATATAGCAGCTAAAAGTATAAAACAAAAATAACATTGGAATTACTAGGATTAACCATTAAGAAATGTCACCTAAAAGGCTAGAACCATCAACCAAAAGGTCCAAATCCATAATTCGATCTTAAAAACCAAAATAAGTATTTTGATTGCTTGATAATGATAACTAGGGATTAACCATCAACTTCAAGCAACCAAAATAAATATTTTCAGGAACCAAAAAACCATAATAAGTACAATATATGGCACAGATCAAAAGATTGAATACACAAACAATTATCAAAATTGTATTTATTGTTTTGTGGACCAATTTGACAAAAACAGGCACCAATTTCCAGCGAACGAAGACAGCCCATGCATCGATTTTTTTTGTTCAAGAAATCTTGGAACAAAACTTGTATTATGGAGGATACGGAGCAAACTGTGATTCAGAAATGCGAACCAGGGAAACGTGAATCAGAACAAAACAGTCCAGAGAACAAAAAAATGATCCAGAGAACAAACCGTGATTCAGGAGATAATTCAGCAGAAAAACGTGATGCTGCACAAGACGCTCTAGAGATAAATCGCGTTGGATGATTCAGCAATCCAGAAAGCAAAAACGCGATTCAGATGTTCGATCTTGCAGAGAAGAAGAGTTCAGGAACACCGTTGAAAGGAGATGAGACGCCGTTGAAGGGAGAAGAGCGTGTTTGGTTATTGTTTGTACAGTGAGAAGTGAAAGAAGGGGAAAGTTGAAAACATAAAGTGATTCTGTTTAAAGTTTTTTTTTTTTTAAAAAAACGGGCCGGCGGGCTGACCCGCCCCGTTTTTGCTTTAGCCCGCGGTTTTTTTTTTTTGGCGGGGCGGGTTCGGCGGGTCAGCGGTCCCAATACCCCAGCCCAACCCGCCTTTTTTTGGCGGGTCAGCGGGCCGGCCCGGCGGGCCAAACCCGTTTTGCCATCCCTAGCAAAAATGGTTGATGGAGTTCATAAACCAGAGTAACTTCTTGCTATCCTTTTCAATTTTTTTTGTTGCTGGTTGATTTGCTTTGCTTAGTTGTGTTGAATTGCCGGATTTTCTTATGTAGGAGTGAGGCAAATAAGTACACTCAGGAACAATTAATTTTGATGAAGACACAAGATATGGGTTATGTTCTTCAAAAGCTTCAGAGTGAGAGAAAGGTCGTTCACTGCATTCAATTTCTCTCTTGTTTTTTTATGTAAAAAATGTTCTTCAGGAACATAACCCACTTCATTCGCGAACTCGTCGCCACCACTCCACCCACTCGTCGCCGTTCTCTCTCTCTCTCTCTCTCTCTCTCTCTCTCTCTCTCTCTCACTCTCAAACCTCTCTTCTTCTTCTTTTTCTTTTAATATTATCCTCTGAAAGTTCACTGTTTTCTGAAAAACAAAAACCCTAATATTATTTAGTTGTTGCTTGCAGAGTCTGTTGTGATTATGCCGGCTTTTGGAGTACAGCTTGAGACTCACTATGCAAGGTAGTTTTTTGTCAATTGGTTATTCAATCAACATTCAATATTATGTTAAGAGCACGTTTAATGTGAGAGTATATAACTTGTTTTGTAAAGGATTGTGTACTCTGTAATTATTGTCTTTTGAAGAAAAGGTTGGGATAGTGGAATGCTGGTGCTATTTTAGGGTTCTTTAGGTTATTAATGCTTGAGAAAAAATGGTGTATCATGACATATGACTGCTAGAACAAGTGCCTTCCAGTCTCTCGCATAGACAAATAGTTTAGAGTTCATGTATACTTTGGTTTTCAAAAATGGTTGCTGAAATTTCATAATATTGGTATTTTAATGTGGTATGTGTTTAACTTAGAAAATGGTTGCTGGAATTTAACTTATCTGTGGTTTTATTTCATAATGTTTGTATTTTAATGTTGGTATGTGTTTATTTGATGAGTTCGTATATCATTATTTCTATTTCTATACTTACAGAACCTTTTTTTATTTACCATAGCTTAAGCTTTTAAGCGATTTTAGTCATTTGTATCATCT
Source organism: Astragalus membranaceus (assembly GCA_039519185.1). Classification (NCBI taxonomy): domain Eukaryota; kingdom Viridiplantae; phylum Streptophyta; class Magnoliopsida; order Fabales; family Fabaceae; genus Astragalus; species Astragalus membranaceus. The sequence goes on from CM076850.1 coordinate 112,221,326, forward strand.
TTTTATAATAGCCATGGAATTTAACTTATCTGTGGGGTAATACCATGAAACTACACTTCAGTCTTTTCCTTTAGCTTAGTTTACTAAAATGCATTTGATGTACAAGAAATTGCAGTATACTGCATTTTTAACATGAGTTGTGTGTCTGATTATATTTTTTTATTTGCTTCTGTTTGATTCTGCTTGGCTGAACATTTTTGTTTTTAATGGAAAAATGTTCAAATGTGGTTTCCATTAAAACTTGTAGTGCTTGTCTTCAACATGTAAATGTGTAACTTGTAACTTGACTAATTAATATTATATTAGCGAGACTATAACAACAATCTAATTCTGTTGCAGTGGTGGAGTCTTGTCCTCATCAGCCACCATCCGTGTGTTCGATTCTTGGCTCCAACATTTCAGATTGACTGGGTTCTGTTATTGTAATTTTAGCATTGGAGATATAGAAGTTGGATGATCATGAAAATACTATAAGGCTAATCAGATTGGATGAAAGTTGCTTTATTTTGGTCCATTGCTTATTTTTTACCCCTATATTTTCTAAGAACACAACTAATTTTTTTGGTTGACACACATGCAGGTTTAGGCCGCGAATTCCCTTTGCTTGTTTAAGCACTGCTAAACAAACTACCAAAAGCATAGATTTGTTTTTGTTTCTTTAATGTTGATATTTTTGTTACTTACATATTGTGAAAATAAATATTTGTTTTCATGATTACTTTCCTATTCTGTTTCACAAGTGTGTACTGACTGTTTCTTTGTATTGGTGTTTATCTTCATAGGAGGTTTCAGGGTAATTCTTTTGAAGGTCCAATACCGTCATCGTTTTCCAATTTGACTTCCTTGACAGAGTTGTGAGTGCTTTCACTAGTTTCTTGTATGGCTGCTTTTGATCCATAAAAGCTAATATATCATCTGTGATATAAATGTTGGAGAATAAGTGGTATATCTAACGGAAGCTCCTCACTGGAAGTAGTACGGAATATGAAGTCTTCGACTATCTTGTAAGGATGCAACTATGCTAATAATTATGCCTAACAGTCTCCCAAGTAGATGTAAATATTTACTTGTACTTTTTCCTTTGTTCTGATTTTCTGAATTTAATCCAAGTATTTGTTTATGATTGTCACAGAGAACTGAGGAATAACAATATTACTGGTTCAATTCCATCCGCAATTGGAGGATTTCAAAATTTGACCCTGCTGTGAGTATCACCTGTTTGTGTTTCACTTTAGATGCACATGCACCCATTACTTAGGTTTCAATTGTTTCACTTCAGAAAACATTCTGTAGATATTCCAGAGCCTGTCTCCGACTCGATTGCTTTCTTGTTATATATGGGTTTTCATAAAATTTAGGTATCAATGTTTTCAAAATTAATCACTAGCATGGTCAATAGCTCAGCTTGGATGGATAGCTGGACCTATTATCTTGCTTCTCTTTGCAGTGGTCAATCTTTACACTTCCAGCTTACTAACACAGTGTTACAGGACCGGTGATTCTGTTACTGGACAGAGAAATTACACCCACATGGATGCAGTAAAGTCCATCTTAGGTAACAAGATTTGTAGTCAAAACTAGAAGAAAAAAATATGTAGTATTGTGTGTGATGAATGTTGATTAATGAACATGCCATGGTTTTTGGGTTTCAGGAGGGAAGATGGTGAAGGTATGTGGCATAATCCAGTATGTGAACCTGTTTGGAGTTGCAATTGGGTACACCATTGCTGCCTCAGTCAGTATGATGTGAGCTAAATCTTAAGTGTCATTCTTGTTCTATAAAATTAATTAAGTTGTTGCTAAATCTTCAGTAGAGGATTACATTAACTTGCAATTAACATTCAGTAGAGGATTATATTATCTATGTCTTCACTCATATATCCATCATTTGTATACCTCCAATTATTTGCTTCTCATATTAGTTCATTCCATCCAATTATTTGTATACCTCCAATTATTTGCTATAGTGTTTTGGCCTTTTGGGGGTAGGCACACTACACTATTTTGCTATTAACTACATAGATCTGAATCTGACACATTTGGTTTTCTATTTGTTGCACAAGTGATAGAAAACTTGATTCAATCTTTTTTAACTATTATAATGATAGCATAATGATAATACTTTTGTACACAGTTAGAAGAGGTGGCCAGTGCATTGAAGAGAATGTTCTTACTACATCAAAATTTCCAAGAGGAATCCAGACGGTTAATAATTCAATATCATCGAGTTGTACTCAGTTTCCATTTGGTAGAAGAATTCATTCTACACAGACAGCTGCAATAATATGTGCTGCAGCTTTGGTAATGTTCTTTACTTAGTATTTTAATTTATCATCTTCAATAGTCTCCTCCTTACCTCTAGATTGTGATATTTTTGAATTACAACAGTCTATCAGCTTTTTTTTGTGGTAAGAAACAAGGCTAGTCCCCATAGCATCAGCAACAGTTTATGCTCGCACAACAAAGTCTGGCATCACCATCTGCCAGTGAAGAAAGTAGAAGACTGAGAATGCTATTGAACAATAGGAATCTTGGCCTAAATAAAGACGGTATTTCAAACCCTATTGGCGATGTTATATCGAATGTCGGATCACCTCTTCAAGGTGGTGGCCCTCCTTTTCCTCGTGGAGATACAGATATGCTAATGAAGGCGCTAGTTCTCTTTTAATTTTCTTTCCATATTCAATTTAGTTGCTACACAATTAGTTGAACAGTTTTATATATAAAAATAAAAATTTCTTATATTTATGCTAATGAATGTTTCTGTATGTGCAGTTGAAACTGGCTCAGTTTCAGCAGTAGCAACAACAGCATCAACAACAGACAGGCATCAATACACAGCAACAACAACGTCAACATCATGCTCTTTCAAATCAGCAATCTCAGTCTTCAAATCATAGCATGCATCAGCAAGATAAAATAGGGGGAGGAGGTGGTAGTGTTACCAAGGATGGTAGCATGTCAAATTCATTTAGAGGAAATGAACAGGTCAGTCCTTTTATTGTTGTCAATACCATGTACATGTAACTTACGATGAGTATAAAGTAGGTTCCTAACAGAGTTCTCTGAATGCACTTGAAGGTTTCAAAAAGCCAGATGGGAAGAAAGAGAAAGTAACCTGTATCTTCTTCAGGTCCTGTTAATAGTTCAGGAACAACAAATACCGCAGGACCATCACCAAGTTCAGCGCCTTCAACTCCCTCAACTCATACTCCTGGAGATGTGATATCAATGCCTACTACCATGCCTAATAATGGTAATTCTTCCAAGCCTCTAATGATGTTTGGGACGGATGGCACCAGAACTCTTACATCACCTTCAAACCAGTTGGTGAGTTGCTTTTATATTTGGTTTGATCAATTAATGGAAGGAATGATTTCATTCCTTGCATGTAGACTCATGCCATTCCATTTTGGCAGTGGGATGATAAGGATCTTGAATTGTAGGCTGATGTGGATCGCTTTGTGGATGATGGATCTCTAGAAGAAAATGTTGAGTCTTTTTTATCCCATGATGATACTGACCCTAGAGATACCGTTGGTCGTTGTATGGATGTAAGCAAAGGTGCAGTAAATGCCATTTTAAATTGATCATAAAATATTCTGACTCCATCCTTGCAATAAAAGATAAAATATTCTTTATCTTTTATATCTGGATCTGCATAGTGCATAGTTACTCTTTAATTACTTGAACTGAGGCGAATGACTCAGATTGGGACGCATTGTTTTTTAATTTTTTTTTTCAGGCTTCTCATTTTCTGATGTAAATTCTGTACGTGCAAGCTCAAGCAAAGTTGCCTGTTGCCATTTCTCATCTGATGGAAAATTACTTGCAAGTGGTGGCCATGACAAAAAGGTTGGTGAAAGAATTAATCTTGATAAGAATATTTAATATAGCACTTTCTTTGTTCAACTAACTTGCTGATATTAGCAGTGAACTTGTGCAATTATCCCGCTCAAAATACATATTCATTTTTTTTCTTTTATTCTGTTCATGGTAATGCAGGCTGTTTTATGGTACACTGATTCTCTAAAACAAAAAGCTACTCTTGAAGAGCATTCATCTTTGATCACTGATGTTCGTTTCAGTCCAAGCTTGCCACGCCTAGCAACATCTTCATTTGACAAAATTGTCCGTGTTTGGGATGTTGACAATGTTAGTAGTTTTTTTCCTTCCAGTTTTGCTATATTAATATACCACTAGATTTTCATCCAAATAAAGAAGACCTTATTTGCTCATGTGATGGTGAAATACGATATTGGAGCATAAACAATGGCAGCTGTGCTAGAGTCTCCAAGGTAGAATTTTAGTCTATTTATCTTATTTTTAGCATGTGTTTTGAAGTGACAATGTATTCTTTTCAGTCTGCTGACAATTTTCTTGTTGATTAGGGTGGGACTACCCAGATGAGATTTCAACCCCGTCTTGGGAGGTACCTTGCTGCAGCTGCAGAGAACATTGTATCTATACTTGATGTCGAGACACAGGCTTGCCGATATTCATTAAAGGTTCGTTTGCCATAAGAATCAAATTCTTTTGACAGTAGGGTACTTATATATCCTAACAAGTAACAACTCTGGAGCTTGTATTTTCACTGTCGTGGTGATTTTCGCGATAGTTTTATCTTCCTCATTTAGTATTAGTGTATTACTTATTTATCATCAACTTTCTTTATTGGTTGTATGTTGTACTATGATTGTAGGGTCACACAAAGACAATAGATTCTGTGTGTTGGGATCCATCTGGGGAGTTACTGGCATCAGTGAGTGAAGACTCTGTCAGGATTTGGAATCTTGGAACAGGAAGTGAAGGTGATTGTGTTCACGAGCTTAGTTGCAATGGCAGTAAGTTTCACTCCTGTGTTTTCCACCCAACATATCCTTCACTCTTGGTCATTGGTTGTTACCAGGCAAGTCTACATTCTTTTCTATTTTATATTAACTCACATGTTTGTAGTATCAGAAAGGAATGGTTAATTTGAAGTCTTACTCTTGTTACATGTTGTGTAGTCATTGGAACTGTGGAACATGGTAGAGAACAAGACAATGACTTTGTCTGCTCGTGATGGTTTAATTACTGCCTTGGCTGTTTCAACTGTAAATGGTTTAGTTGCTTCTTCCAGTCATGATAAATGGTTGTTTTTGATAAATGGTTTAGTTGCTTCTGCCAGTCATGACAACTGTATTAAAAATTGTGCGAAAATTATGGTTGTTTTACTGTGAGTATTATTTATGACCTGAGCACTGATATATGACTCCATGGCCCAATGGATAAGGCGCTGGTCTACGGAACCAGAGATCTGGGTTCGATCCCCAGTGGAGTCGCTTCTACGGAACAAAAATTTGTATAACCAGGGTGTATAGATTAAACCAAAATTTGAAAAAAAAAAAAACTTTTAAGGTCAGGCGCATAATGCTTGACTTTAAATCACACTTACGAAGTCAGGCGCAATAATGCTTGACTTTAAATCATACTTACGAAGTCAGGCAAGAATAAACGCTTGACTTTAAATCATACTTACGAAGTCAGGCTAAACGCTTGACTTTAAATCATACTTACGAAGTCAGGCAATAATAAACGCTTGACTTTAAAGCATACTTACGAAGTCAGGCAAGAATAAATGCTTGACTTTAAATCATACTTACGAAGTCAGGCAAGAATAAACGCTTGACTTTAAATCTTACTTACGAAGTCAGGCAATAATAAATGCTTGACTTTAAAAAAGACTTACGAAGTCAGGCGCAATAAAATGCTTGACTTTAAATCAGACTTTCGAAGTCAGGCTATCGCTTGACTTTAAAACTCCTGACATACAAAGTCGACTTAATAAAAGTCAAGCGGGCGCCTGACTTTAAATCCCCTTTTTGCACTAGTGAATGGCAAGAAGCAATGTCTCTTCGAATGCTGCATCAAGGCAAGGCCTACTCCCTGTATGTGGATGTGGGGTAGCTATGCGTTTATGGATAGCCAACACTTCTGAAAACTATGGAAGATGATTCTGGAGGTGTATTAACTGGGGGTTATGTTAGATGTTTGATTTTAATTCTTATATTCCCTTTGCTATTTTGGTTTAGGGTTTGTAACATAATTCTTCTGTTTCCTTTCTGATATTTTGATTATGTGCAGAAGCGAGTAAGTTGCAACTTGTTTATCTGGGACGATGAACTCTAGATGTTGACACAATGAACATGGTTTCAGTTTCAGAAAGAAATGAAGCTCAAGTTGTGTCAGTTCATAAACCTTTTGAAGCTGAAGCTGCAAAACAAACAATCTGTCAATGCAAATGTGGTGAAATTTTCAAGGATTGGGAGTCAAAGAAAATTGCAAGGCTGAAGCTCAAGTTGTTAGATGAGAGGAAGAAGAAGAGTTGGATGCAAGGAATACTAGTTTTACTCATTGTGTTTATAGCATTTCAGAAATTTGATTTGGTTAAAAACTAGGGTTTAGGGTTTGTAAGGATTTGGTCTGTTTGTAGCATATCAGTATATCAGTATTGTAAGGGTTTAGCGTTACTGATCTATGTAAACTCTACTTGAATTATCAATGAAGTTTTTTAAGTTAACTCAATTCTATTTCATGTTTTGATTCATATACAGAGCAAGAATTGGTCTGTTTGTAGCATATCAGTATACCAGTATTTCATGTTTTGATTCATAAACGAGACAGAGCAAGAATTGAACATATAATAACAAACTTTGATTCATTATAGGGACTGTTACAGCAGCATTTGGTTGAACTTGTGCATCAAAATTTGGAATAGCATCTTGAACTGGTGCTTCAGAATTAGTGACAGTAGCTTCAATTACAGTTCCAGTAGCAGTTGCAGGCACATTTGATTCCTCTTGTGCATTTGATCCATTTCTTGGTTTTCTCTACTATGGTCCTAAACAAAGTCCACCGGTGCACTTTTACCATTTTTAGTAAGTTTTAATAAAAAATTATTTTTATTTTCCATTTTTTATTATTCTAAAATTCATTTTTTACCAAAAATGGTAAAGGTCCACCAATGAATTTTTTTGGGATCCATATTAGGAGGACTCTTTTAAATTAGAATGTAGTCTATATAATATTGTTTTAATATCTAAATTAAAAAAAAGATTTTTTTTAGTAATTAAGACCCAGTTGGTGAAAAGATACATTGTATGTTGTATATTGGAAACATAATTTCTAATCACCTAATTACATGTATAATCAATATAAGTAGAATCAAAAAATATAAGTAGAATATAATCTAAACTTGATTGGTAAACAATATTAGTTTTTTACATTTTGTGCTAAATTTCAAATTATGTGGGATACAAAATATCCTCATTAAACATTTTGTCATAATTAAGGGGAATTTAATCATTAGTTAAATATCATTTTATGTTATTTTACATTTATCAGCTATTTATACAGCTATTTTTACCAAACACATAGTTAGCTATCAGCTTGCTTATTCGCTAACTCATCCACTATCTACTACTTTTTACCAAACAAAGCCTAAGAAGAGAGTCCAACCGAGGCTTTGAGGAAAACCGTGAATTGAAAGGCAGCAGATTGAGTTTTTTTAGGTTTCCTACTATGACTCAAAACCCACTCCTACTGACACTTTTTTTTACGAGAATGGCCCAATTTTCTAATAAGATGATAGAGAAAAGCTTCCTCTTTTTTTAAACCCCAAGGATATACTAGTCATTTCGCAGCATTTCAAAATTAAAGAGAGTAACCAGCACTATATCTGTGCATACGCACGGGTGCTGTTGTGTTGTCTGTATAAATAGAGTCGGATAGAATTTAATTAGTTCACACATACAATGATAAATTATAAGATTTAATGTCAAATTATTTTTTTTTGACAAAAATCAAGAGTAAAATACATATATTTGGCGCGATTAAAATAAATTTTCAAGCAGATAAATATACAGAATATACTAAAAGGTGTAATTCAAGCAAAATATAAAATCAAAGATTTTGGAGCATTTTCTCGGTAATGAAATTATTCCAACAACGTGCAACATTTTCCGGTTGTAACTCAAAAGTAGAATATAAAATAATTATTAACATTCCATCAAATATCAACTATATTCAACTATATCTTTAATCAAAACACTCACTACCAAAATTACCAAACTACCCTTTTTTAAACTCACTTTTTATTTTTGTGTGTTTCACTTTCTCATCAACTATACATGTAATCAATCATCAATTAACTATATTTTTATCAACTATCAACTATATATTTATCAACCATATCTTTAATCAAAACACCCACTACCAAAAATACCAACTACCCATTTTTTAAACTCACTTTTTTTATCTCACTTTTTATTTTTGTGGGTCTCACTTTCTCATTAACTACACATTTAATCAATCAACTATTCAACTATCAACTGTCAATTATATCTTTAATCAAAACACCCGCTACCAAAAAATCAAACTACCATTTTTTAAACTCTCTTTTTATTTTTGTGTGTCCCACTTTCTCATCAACTATAGATTTAATCAATCACCAGCTATCAACTATATCAACTATATTTTTTCATATAATGACTTTTTTATATTCTGATTTTGAATTACAACGGGGAAATGCTACATGTTGTTGGTATAATTTCACTACTGATAAAATATTATAATTCTTTATTTTATTTAAAAATACTATAAAGATATATCTTTATATCTTTAATAAAAACACCCACTACCAAAAATACCAAACTACCCTTTTTTTAAACTCACTTTTTTTTTCTATCTCACTTTTTTTATTTTTGTTGGTCCCACTTTCTCATCAACTATACATTTAATCAATCACCAGCTATCAACTATATCAGCTATATCTTTTTTATATAATGACTTTTTTATATTCTGATTTTGAATTACACGGGGAAATGCTACATGTTGTTGGTATAATTTTACTAGATAAAATATTATAATTCTTTATTTTATTTAAAAATACTATAAAGATATTTGACTAAAAACATATAAATTAACTTTACTATTCAAATTTATTTTTAAAATATCCTTTTATGGTATTTTACATTTATCAGCTATTTTTACAGCTATTTTTACCAAACACATAGTTTGCTATCAACTAGCTTATTCGCTAGCTCATTTACTATCTGCTACTTTTTACCAAACAAAGCCTAAAAAGAGAGTCCAACCGAGGATTTGAGGAAAACCGTGAATTGAAAGGCAACAGATTTTGAGTTTTTTTTAGGTTTCCTACTATGACTCAAAATCCACTCTTATTGACACTTTTTTTTACGAGAATAAATTTTCTAATAAGATGATAGAGAAAAGCTTCCTCTTTTTTTAAACCCCAAGGATATACTAGTCATTTAGCGGCATTTCAAAATTAAAGATTGATTGATTGATGGAATGTTGTGTTTGGGTAGAGTATTTTTAGAATTTTTTTTAAGGAAATTAGAATACATCGATCTAAAATATCTTTGTTTGAATAAAAAAGGAATAGAATTTTAAAACATAATGGTCGTTACAAGATATTTTAGAAACACAACGCCTCTCTCTCTCATTCATATTCCTCGTCTCTCTCTGCCATAACTTTCCAGTTTCACATTAGTGTTTGGAGTAGCTCTCGTCTTTTGTAGGAACTCTCTTCTCTCTGTGTTGCAGTTTCAGACTTCGTCTTCTCATGCAGTAGCTCACAGTACCTTGCGGCTTTCGTTTCAATCTGGACTATATTTCAAACCAGAGGTTAGTTAGTAATGATTTTTTGCTACTTTATCATTTTTGCTTTTGAATCGCTTTTCTATGTTTACACTAAGTTTCTGTTAGTTATTGCTTCATTCTTGGTGCTGGCTTCTTCTATGTTTATTGGTGTTGAGAAAGTAAGCGTAGGATGCATAGTCTGGCTAAGAGTTTACACCATAAATATGGTTGCATGCTAGCTGTTTGATTAAAAGTCAATATAAGATTGTTTTGCTATGCCTATTAAGATTGTTTGACATGCTTTTATGTCCTCTTTCTTGACACGTTTTGATTATCTTTTACTGTTGTTTATGTAGTGTAAGAATATGAGTGTTCAATTTTTGGTATAATTAACTAATCTTATTCATAGTCAATTGCTTAGTTACTAGTACTGTGATGAAAATGTGTATTTGTGCCTTTGGAGTTTCTGATTCTGTTGGCAACGAGCTATTCAAACCTCAAAGCTTGAATTGGGAGACAATTCAAAAATTATGTTTGGTGACTCTAACATCCAAGTACATCGGCTTGCAAATGCAACAGCACAAAGGAAGATGAATTATGTATATTACACACATTTTAACCAAGGGAAGATGATCAGTACTTGATTATGGAAAACTTGCTGAAAATGAAGTAGAAATTCTTCCTTTTTTTTCTTATCTTGTTTGTGTATGTGTGTGTATCTGTTTTCTTACTAGAAAATCTGAGGATACCTTCCATGGTGATAATGTATTCTTTCTCCTCCAATTCGTTTTACTGGAAATGTACTAATGCAGTGCTGCAATTCGCTTTTATAAAGTGGTGCTTTCTGGATCAATTGCTGTAGTTGATTTTGATTTTGTGAAAATCAACTAGTAATGATGATATTCAAAGAAACCAAATATATACAGTATATGCATTCAACTGACCACAACAGAGTATACCTAAAACATTGAAGAGAGAAGTCGTTCTTTACTTGATCTATTTCCTAGTAAATGAACACAACACAACTCCTTTCTTTAGCCAATTGATTTGAACTATGCCGGGAGGTGGGTACTATATTTACAAAAACGATATCAAGTTTCTTTATGAACATGTTTTAAGTGAGTAATCTATAAAAGCTGCTAAGTTGCTACCTTTAAACTAGGTTTAGTACTGGTATAGCTTCTTTCCTGCATGTGAGCAGCACTAATGCCTTTAAAGAAGGTCTACTGATATAGTTTCTTTATGAACACTAATGCTGAGATGTTTTTTAAAAAATACCAAGGAAAATCATGAGAACACAATATATCCAGATAGAGACTATTGTTACTGAAACTTCACAGGTGTAGTTGTTACTTCAAGAAAGTGTAAACTAAACGAAGAGTTGGCAGAGCTTGAGGAAACCTTAGGGTTGGACCATGTAACTATATTTTTCCGGACAACATATTTCATGCGAAAAATTACATTTAGTAGATATATGGTTTATATTTATGTAAAAGATGTTCTCCATGTGAAGGATTACATTTAATAGATATATGATTTATATTTGTGTATATGACATTCTCAACGTCAATCATATTTTTTGTAGGTACATGGTTTATATTTGTATATTGTATGTTCTTTTAATACTAATTTTAGTTTTACTATAATTATTTTGATATTATTTTTAAGTAAAGTTAATTTATATAACTTTTATGATGATAATATTTTTGATATTTATATAATTTACTATGTACTATAAATAATGATAATTAATTTAAAATGCAATTTAAAGTTAAATAAATTACAAATGATGCAATTCAGTAACTCTATCCAGACAAGGTAATTTACAAATGATGCAATTTATTAACTTCATCCAACATTTTACAAATGAAGAGAATTTAATTGAAGCAATTGGATTCCCTAGAAATTTGAATTGCTCCATCCAAACACTACCAATAATTTTTCACTAAAAGTGAGAATTTTAAAAGAAAACGTAGGATTTTAATAACTTATAGGAATTTGTTTAAAAAACTTTTATAATTCAGATTTTCTAGTTTAGATTTTAGTGAATTTGAAAATTTAAAAGATATGGACGTATTTTATGGATTTGAAAAGACTTAATGATTTTAAAGTATATTAAAAATTAATATATTGTACCAAAAAATAAATAATTTAATATAGACAACATAGTAAATGATAGATTCTCTAATTCATGGGTTGGGTCCACAATAAACCCACTATATGTGTGTATATGCAGGTGTGTATTGTGTGTTTAATTGCTAATTATATATATATATATATATAGAGAGAGAGAGAGAGAGACGTGTGTATATATATTTTTTTAACAGCAAATATATGTGTATATATTGATAGTCATGTTTGTCATTATATTTTTACATGCTTATTTGTTATTAATTAGCATATAATTATAATCTAGTAATGTTCAAGGTAATCAAAATTGGACCGGACGTTGAACTGGTGCAGACACCGGTTCAAGGTTCAATGGTGTGACCAAACCGGGGTTAGACTGGTAATAATAAAGTCTCATGACTCTCATCTTTAAATTTTTTTAGCAAAATATATAAAACAATAATAAACAAAAGAAAGCAACATATAATATTCAAAGCTTCACACATTAAAAATTATACTGAGTCATTAAAAATTAAATTTTGTGCTTATAATTTGTGTTGCTTTGATTGTGTCATTGGTTTTTAATGAAATACTATGAGTTTATTTTTCTCAAAAACAATCTTGAGAAGATATTTTGTGAGAAGATACTGGGAGGAAACTGCTAATCGAGATAATAGGAAAGCTGGTGCAAAGGTCAGATCTGTTAGAGAAAAATAAGGGGAGGATATTGTTATGCATGGAATGAATTTCGTTGGGGGCCCACGGTTTCTAACTATATAAAGCTTTGCACTTTGCAGCAACAAGCATCAGTTGGCTTTTTACAAATTGGAGTGGTACCTTTTCTCACTAAAATTCAAGTAGTGTAGTGGATGATGACATTGACATCTGCTCTGATGAAAAGAAGAGGAAAAGAGGTAACATTGTCACGGCAATGATGAGTGCATTGACTTCAAATTCATAAGAAATGAATATTGTGGTGCTTGGGCCTGAACATTATGCCACTATGATCTTCATTATTTGATGAATGGGAAAAAATGGAAATATAAAAGTGATTATGAGAAATTAGATTTCAGTTTTATATTTTGTATTTGTATTACTATAATTATAATAGTATAATCGCTGAAGTACTTCCTTGGGTAGCTCTCTATTGAAAGTGTATGTATAATATACCATCATCATCTTTCTAATAATGTGGACCAAAATTTGATTCTATGCAGATTAGCTTTCAGGAGTTTAAAAATAAGCTTTTGGAACCAGGGTTAGTAGATCACATTTTTGTGTCAAACAAATCAGTTGCCAAAATATATGTAAGGAGCTCTCCCCGTAATCAAACAGACGGTGAAGTAGTCAAAGGAACTCTTCCTGTAACAAAGGGATCTGGAGGCAAATATAAGCATTATTTCAATATTGGAAGTGTTGACTCATTTGAGGAAAAGTTAGATAAAGCGCAAGAAGCTCTAGGCATTGACCCTCACGATTATGTACCTGTTACATATTCTTCTGAAAATGTTTGGTATCTGGAATTGATGAAATTTGTTCCACAACTGTTTCTTTTTGGAATTAGCCTGTATTTTTTCAGGATAGCGCGAGATGAACTCGGTCTTGGTGGTGGCTCCGGTGGTAATGGTTCCCGTGGAATATTCAACATAGGAAAAGCCCACGTCACTAAAGTAGACCAAAATGCTCAAAACAAGGTCGGTAGCTTTCTTAATTTTTTTCCTTCAAAAATGCACTTTTTGGTGCTTTATGTTTGTTAAAACTTTTAGTGTGGTCATTTATGTTTTTTCTTCTCATTTTAGTCTTTTAAGTTTATTTTAAATTTCAGTTTCGTCCTTTTCGTCTATTCTGATTAATGAAAGCCGACGTGTCTGTTAGTTTGATGGCTATTGGTTAGTAGTTACGTAACTTTTACACGAAAACTTAAGTTTTTTTTTTTTAAATTTCAATGTAGTCATTTTTGTTATTATTTGTATTTTGTATTCATTTTGTTTATTTTGTTTAGGTCTATTTTAAAGATGTTGCTGGTTGTGATGAGGCAAAGCAAGAAATTATGGAGTTTGTACACTTCCTCAAGAATCCTACGAAATATGAAGAGCTTGGTGCCAAAATTCCGAAAGGTGCTCTACTGGTGGGTCCTCCAGGTGCAGGAAAAACCCTATTAGCAAAAGCAACTGCAGGGGAGTCTGGTGTGCCATTTCTTTCTATATCTGGTTCTGATTTCACGGAAATGTTTGTTGGTGTGGGACCATCTAGGGTGAGAAACTTGTTTCAGCAAGCAAGACAGTGTGCTCCGAGTATAATATTTATTGATGAGATTGATGCAATTGGAAGGGCAAGGGAACGTGGAGGTTTCTCTGGTGTAAATGATGAGCGTGAAAGTACTTTAAATCAATTGTTGGTGGAGATGGATGGTTTTGGAACTACTACTGGAGTTGTTGTGTTGGCAGGAACAAATAGACCCGATATATTAGACAAAGCTCTACTTAGGCCTGGGCGTTTTGATCGTCAAATAGCAGTTGATAAACCCGATATTAAAGGCCGTGATCAGATATTTCAGATTTACTTGAAAAAGATCAAACTTGACCATGAACCTTCTTATTTTTCACAAAGGCTTGCAGCTCTTACTCCAGGATTTGCTGGAGCAGACATTGCCAACGTTTGCAATGAAGCTGCTCTGATTGCTGCAAGAGGTGAAAAAACACAAGTCACAATGGAACATTTCGAGGTAGCTATTGATAGGATCATAGGTGGTTTGGAAAAGAAGAGCAGAGTAAGTGTCTTTAAACGCCCGTTTGTTTGAGTTTTTTCTTACCAATAAAGTCAGTTTGATAGTAAGTTTTTAAAAATACTAAACAATTTAGGTGTTTGTTTAAGCTGTTGAAAACAATCAAAACTTTGGGGGAATAACCACATTTCTGATAATTTTGTGATATAATAACTTCTTAATATAAAAAAAGTGCTTTTTATGATTCTATAATTGTTAGTAAAATGAGAAATAGCTTCTGTATTACTTTATAATTCTATAATTGGTAGTGTATGAAAGATTTAAATCATTTTGTCAGAAACTTAAACAAACATTAAGATTTTATATTTCTGTTTGGAAGATTTGAAATAGGGGAGGGGTGGGGCTGGGTGTTTGAGGTCGTAAGTTAAAGTTCTGCATACCATAGGCACAGTTATAGGTCTTTTGTGGGTCTATTGGTCTTTTGTGGGTTGAGGTGGATACCCTGTGTGGATGAAGGGTGTTGTTTCTTGTTTTGTGGTTCTTCCTCCTGATCCCTACTTGTGAGAGTGAGATATATATATATATACTAGTTTTTTAGCCGTGCATACGCACGGGTGATATTGTATAGTCGGTGTATTGCCATGAAGTCATAATAGTAATTTGGAAGATAATCATAAATTGTGAACAATGTCCAAAATGTATGATTTAAAATTCAAAGTGAAAAGAGATAGGTATTATGTCATATAACATACAAATGAAAATTATATTGAGTCGAAGAAATTAAAGGAGATTGACAATCAGAATTACATTGATCCATAATAATGTATTTGGACATTAGAGGTAAAATATGCATCCCCGTTGACCCTCTGTTTGCATTCTTGTTGGCCCTCCCCTTGGCACTCCCGTTAGCGCTCTCGTTACCTCTCCCGCTGGCACTCCCGTTATTGACAATCAAAATTACATTGATCCATAATAATGTATTTGGACATTAGAGGTAAAATATGCATCCCCGTTGACCCTCCCGTTTGCATCCTCGTTGGCGCTCTCGTTCCCTCTCTTATTGGCACTTCTGTTGGCACTCCCGTTGTCGATCTCGTTGTCAGTCTCTCGTTACCGCTTCCGTTGCAACATATTTTCTCCTTTTTTTCTATATGATTTAATATTAATTTAATCTCATATATATATATATATATATATATATATATAGTAGAGTAGGGTTCAAGTTCCGCAAGAGTAACTTTTATGGACAAATTATTTTGCTGTTAAAAAAAGTTATTGGCATATACCCTAATTTTTTTCTTCATGCTTCTCGCCTTTCATCACCTTGGGATCAAAATAAAAATTTCTTACGTAAGATATACTTTAGTTTTACTATATTATTGACATTGACATATAATAGTGACATTTCAACCAAAGAATGAAAATATTTGTCTTTGGTACTAGTTTTAGCGAATCTGTAAGACCATTCATTATACTTTGTATGTGATATGCAGAAATAGTTTACCTTTAGCTGCTGTCGTAATTTAAGACATCGTGATGTTGAAATTTTTATGCTACAGTTGTTTGATAATGATTCAGAATCATCATTTCGGTTTTCAATTACTGGTTTAAGTCACTAAATTATCCATATTTCTTATCTAGGTAATAAGCAAACTGGAAAGGCGTACAATAGCTTATCATGAATCAGGCCATGCTGTTTCAGCTTGGTTCTTGGAACATGCTGAGCCCTTGTTGAAAGTATCTATTGTCCCTCGTGGAACAACAGTTCTTGGGTTCGCCCAGTATGTTCCAAATGAGAATCTTCTCATGACAAAGGAGCAGCTTTTCGATATGACTTGTATGACCCTTGGTGGTCGGGCTGCTGAGCAGGTTGTTTACACATTTCCATTTTGTCTCACTCTGTACTTTCCCCCCTTCAGTTCATTGGTTTAAGTTTATAGTGATCTTTCTATGTGCAGGTTCTCATTAGGAGAATATCAACAGGAGCACAAAATGACTTGGAAAAAGTGACCAAGTTGACGTATGCTCAAGTAGCAGTATATGGTTTCAGTGACAAAGTGGGTCTCCTTTCTTTCCCTCCAAGAGAGGACTCATACGAGGTGTCCAAACCATATAGCAGCAAAACTGCTGCAATCATTGATAATGAAGTGCGAGATTGGGTGAACAAAGCATATGATCGTACCATACAGCTTATAGAGGAACACAAGGAGCAAGTAGCTCAAATTGCTGAGTTGTTGCTTGAAAAAGAAGTACTTCACCAAGAAGACTTGTTTAGAGTTTTGGGTGAACGACCCTTCAAGGCTGCTGAACCCAGTAATTATGATATATTTAAGCAAGGGTTTCAAGATGATGAGAAAAAGATAGTAGATAGCGAGTCTTCTGCACCTTTAGAGCTCAAGATTGTTCCGACATAGTTGAATATGTTTCTCATTGTCATTGTACATGAATATCTTGTTTTTTCAATTTGATCACATGGAACAAACTTGTATGATAACTCCAAAAATAAAAAATGATCCGTTTCTGATTTTTCTTAAATGGATATTTATAGAGGAGCCAATCCAAGCCTAGTTTTTCTGCATGGCAATTTTAGTATAGTTTAGAGACGAAATATGAGAGAGTGCCAGCTAATTTAGGGACTAAATTAGGGGTTTACTCAAAAAGAAAATTCCCCCTCATCTCATCACCCCCCACCCTTTCCCACTCATCTCTCCCTTTATTATCTGTGCAGTAGGAAGGGGAGTTTGAGAGTCTTAAACCAATGTGGACCGTCATGGACTTTTGGGCTCGGCACACCGCAAGACGGACCATCTTTCAACTTCACATGAAGACCTCGGCCCAATACCAGAAGAGGCCCGACTAAGCCCATCCGGATAGGAGAGCAAGAAAACTGCCCTCAATAACCGCTTGGAAGTTACACCGGCTCTATATATAGGAGTATTAGAAAACATAGAAAGGGCACACATTCATGTACACAAAAAACACATGTAAACTAGGCACGCCGGTATAGCCAAAAAGCTATCTGGCCTCCATTGTTACAATCCGAGTTCATCAATAAAACTCTATCCAAGAACATTGGCGCCCACTGTGGGGCCGCGGTAAAACTTTTCCCGGCCACACACTTTTCTTGATTTCCTACACACTTCTTTGAATCGTGGGAAATCCAGAACGACGTGGATGCCCTGGGCAAGTTGGCCAGTGCTGCTGATGGCAATTCCAACTTCTTCTGGGTGTAACGTTTTGGAAAATTGTTTGTTGGCATGAATGATCTTCGAATCGCACACTTATATTATCAACCGTGCCGGAAGTTTTAAGAATCTCAACATGTTCACGTCATCTGCGTTCTGCGCCTATTGCACTTTGGCAGTGATCCCCCCATCATTTTCCCTTCCATCGACAAGATTTCCACCGAAAGGTTGATTCAACCGTTTTCAATTGGCACATTGGTATTCAACGGCGACGCCGGTTTCGACAGGTGTGGGGAACTCATCAGGGAGTCTTTGATTAGAAAAGAACCGTGTTATATTAGTTTTCAAAAGTTAAATACATTGGATCTGATTATTTTTATTGATTGATTAGACTAAAACCAAAACCGTAAGTTATGATACTAATTTTGTAACCGAATTAGTATCTCAACATGGTTGTCTTGAACATAATAATATTATCCTTTAATCTTGTGCATGTTATGCAAATATGGTTTTGACAAGTCATCCTAATATTAATTTGAACGAAACAAATGTTGATACAATCTTGTTATGCATGACCCATTATACATATGACTTCAACTTAAGTTTGAAAGGGAACCATACCACTTTGTTTTGTCACTGCTCTTTACCTTTCTAAAACTTCGCATAGATGAATATGCACTTGTTGCTATTCAAATTGCTCTGTCTTAAGCTTATTAAAGCATAAGGGTTAGGCCACGGCTATACTCCCATAAAGCAAGCAAAAACTTGCACGGTCTCCACGAGATAAGGGTTCGCTTCTTTGAAGAATACTCCCACTTACTGTAAAGAAAGTAAGTAAAAATTAACCATTCGATCAGCCTAAGGACTAAGATCTCCATGAGACAGTTCAAAACCAATAAGATCAATGGTTACTCTCCCAACATATAGGTCAGAAATCCGATTATTCCTAAACTAAGCCTGTAACCGACTTGGGAATAATGAGGTCACACTTGAACCTTAAAATACCTCGGTCAAAAAGATAAGTCTGAGATGAATAACTCAGTCAAAAGGATAAGTCCGAGATGAATAACTCGTTCAAAAGGATAAGTCTGAGTCAAATAACTCGACCAAAAGTATAAGTCCGAGCTAAAACCCTTTCCATGCTAAGCTTGGGGGGCTAATTACAAATTCAAATTGATAAAATCTGATGCGTAAGCTTGGATTCAGTTTAAGGCGTTTGACCTTGAGAAACAACTCGGTTAAAACTCATTCAATTCATTCAATACAAGCAAAAAGAATATATATATATATATAGCAAAGCTCAGTTTCATAACTCAGTCTTAGGGACAATAAAGCTCAGTTTTCATTCAAGTAAAAAGCCCGAAGGTGTTACACAAGAGTCAAGAAACATTGCAAAATAAATTCTAAAGCCCGATGTCATTACAAAAAAGCCAAGAGGCTTCGTGAAAAAGATGCCAGGGCTGAAAGATCCTATTCCCCCTTATTAGTGCTGTCTTCGATGATATCCTCTTCCATCTTGTCTCCTTGCTCATCCTCACTAGAAGAGGGTATCTCCACCAACTTTCCATCGGAGACAGTGGCGGACCCGACTTGTTATCAGGGGTTCAGTTGAACCCCCTGGAAAAAACTTTTGCACTTATCATCTTATATAAATAGTCTAAATCTCCTAAAATTTTGATTTTGAACCCCCTGAAAATTTTAAATTGCACTAGTAGACCAAGTTTTGCACCCATTTGACACTGGCCTTAAAAAATTTGACACCCCTGACCCCGGGGTCCTGGGTCCGCCACTGATCGGAGATCGCCTTGTACGCGCTGATCTCCAAAAGATCCACATCTGATTCAACCATTCCACGAAACGAGGATAAAATCTCCATGAGATAATCCCAATTCAAGGGTTAATATTCTCCATGAGATACTCCCACTTACATCATATAAGTAAAAGGCTTCCAGTAACAGGTCAGAGCGGTTATTCAGAAAAATTTATACGACCTCCATGAGGCACAACCTCCAGGAGGCAAGGGTTAATATTGTCTACGAGATACCCCTACTTACATCAGAACGTAAAAAGCTCCCAATAATAGGTCGGAGCGATTATTCAGAAACTAGGCCCGTACCACTTGGGGAAAAGAAGGTCCACTCACCATAAGAAAAAGGACGACTTTCACTCTGAAACAACTCGGACAAAACAATAAGGCCGAGTACAAACCCCTACCACGCCATGCTTGGGGGGCTAACCACATAGTCAAGTTAATAAAATGAGCTCAATTCACAAACATAATTGGTTCCCTCAAAAAATTACTTGACCCTAAAACAACTCGGTCAAAACATGTAAGACCGACTACGACCATACCACGCCACGCTTAGGGGGATCTTTACGCAGTTAAGTCAACAAGACAGAAATTGCTTACAAACAGATCCCTCTAAGTCACTCAGAGCTTAATGCT
This sequence comes from Astragalus membranaceus, assembly GCA_039519185.1. Taxonomy (NCBI): domain Eukaryota; kingdom Viridiplantae; phylum Streptophyta; class Magnoliopsida; order Fabales; family Fabaceae; genus Astragalus; species Astragalus membranaceus. The sequence continues at coordinate 112,241,436 of CM076850.1, forward strand.
CCCGTGTTTGAAGGGGTTATACATATAAAGGGTCGAGATCCAAGATCTGAGTAAATGCAACGACTTGACAAGGAAAAAATCAAGCAATTTACTAAAGGTCAAATCTCAGGGTGATGCTCCTTCTCGGCCCATGTCGAGTAAAACACTATTAAAGATCAAATCTCAATGAGATGCTCCTCCTCGGCCCAGGTCGAGTAAAAGACTATCTCAAGGTCAAATTCCTAAGAAATGCCTCTGCGACCTATGTCGAGCAAGGCATGCAAAAATACCAGCAAAGATCTCCATGAGATGCACATATCCAATCTCTTATCAAGGACAAAATAAGCCCCGTGAGACGGCCTAGGAAAGACAACAAAGGACGTCCACACGCATAATAAATTAAGGCATGCAGATTCCTTCGACACATCGCCTTCTACCGCGACATCATGCCTAATCATTCTGATTCAAAACAAAAGGCATACTTCAAGAAGCTGAGCTAGGCTTAGCAAATTTACGCTCGGCTTACTTACTCAGCACCTAAGGCAAACTACTCAAAAGGGAACTTACCACTCGCCTTGGCCAATTGAAAATGGCCATTATTCTCTACTACTCAAGTTCTCCCAATCCGAGAATGAATTTTGGTGAGTACAACACCACAATGACAACAATGATGTTGGGGTGATCTATCCAAGTTTGTTTAAGAAATCACTCGGTGTCCGCAATTATGGCAAAAACACTCGGTTGAACCATTAAAAAGGTTTAAGAAATCACACGCGCATTAAAGACCTTCTGATCCGAAGTCAGACGCGCTAATCCACTGCATTATGCGGTCATTAAAGATCATCTGATCCAAGTCATATCCTTGAGGGACTAAACTCATCGAGTATTTTCTAAACTTTCCCGCTAGGCATACACTATGAGCCAGGTGAGCTAAGAGCCAAACATTTTATGAAGCAAATCACAACCGAGGTCAAATTCCCCTGAGATGAACCGAACCTATACAAAAAGGAAAGCCAATAGATCGGCAACCATTATAAAGAAAGAAAAGAGGCCAAATATCCATGAGATGCGCCGACTTGATACTACTCAACTATAACGCAAATCTCCAACGGCAAATAAGGCCAAGTCTCCGCGAGACAATCCGACCTTGAGTCCTGCTCAAGGCAAAAACAATAAGCCGACCTTGATTCTAACAAGCCTTCAACAGCAAGTCAAAGGTATACAATTTGAACAATATGTCACAGGGGCAAGCCACCTGAAGCGTTCCCACAAGACAAAGCGACCTTGGCTCTACTTCAAGGTTAAAATAAGTCTCCAAGAGACAGATAACTCGCTTCGGGTACATCGAACCTGAACGAGCTTCCCACAAAAAGGCAAGAGACAATAACGAACCCATACTCGGAAGGCTTGTGGCATGATTCGCCGACTAAAGATTAAGAAGCCAAAGGCCGACCTACAACCAACAAAACCGAACTGGGGGGCTCCATCATAACTTCAAGGTCACAAATCAATGTAAAGCATGCAAGTCACTTCAAAAAGCTCGCCGTCACGACGAGGTCTAATTCAAATATACAAGTCAGCTTAGAGAAAGCTCCATCAAGGCAAAATTACTTGTTCACACAAACTAGAACAAGTTACTAGAGAGTCCATCAAGTTGAACTCGCGTACACCATAGGAAGAGCTAAAGCAATCGAGTTACAAAGGAACTTGGAAACAAATTTATGCACTTAAGACCACATAAGGAAGAATCGAACAAACTAACACCGGGTTTTATCTCTCCTGACCAATAATTAATTAATTACAATATGAATATTTAGTTGCTTATGGATTCATCAAAACCGCCGAGTTCGTCATCAACTCGGCCAAATTCTTTCCATTAGTCGCCGTAATGAAAACAGGCACTCGGTCGACCTTCAATAACCGCAATGATAATGATAGCATTAGGTTAAAAGATAATTTATTCATTCGTCTTTGTTTAAATTTAACTTCGATGATTTAGTTGCTTCCTGAGTTCATGATTCCATTGATATGACAAAGTCAAGTTAAACCTCAATGTATACGCATGTGCCCTGGTTAATTCGAATGGACTACTTTCATAAATTTTATTACCTCTTGCCATAAGACACTTCCCATTTGCCGGATGAAGTCGAATGGTCTACTGCTACTTTTCTCATATGATTGTAGGTGCATTTCAAGACGCAATATCAAATGAAGTTCGGCGAAGACACTAAAAGAACTCGACAACAATCAAGAACCTTAAGCACTTCACCCTTGCAGAGCTCGTGCTTGGGGGGCTGTGGACCGTCATGGATTTTTGGGCTCGGCACACCGCAAGGCGGACCATCTTTCAACTTCACATGAAGACCTCGACCCAATACCAGAAGAGGCCCGACTAAGCCCATCCGGATAGGAGAGCAAGAAAACCGCCCTCAGTAACCGCTTGGAAGTTACAGTGGCTCTATATATAGGAGTATTAGAAAACATAGAAAGGGCACACATTCTTACACAAAAAACCCATGTAAACTAGGCACGCCGGTATAGCCAAAAAGCTATCTGGCCTCCATTGTTACAATCCGAGTTCATCAATAAAACTCTATCCAAGAACACAATGGTTAAACCTTAACACCGGGAAGTGAGGGTGAGAGAGGGAGAGAGAGATTTTATCCATTTTTGTTTCTCATTAAATTCTGTTTTATAGCAGCAACAACAGCAAGAGAATTGTTCCTATTGTGTTCTTTAGAATAATAAAGCAATGTACTTAAGAACAGAAGTGTTCTTATGTTATATTATGTAGCAACAACATATATGTGTTTATATCTCAAGACGCAATTCAAATCAAGCAATTGAGCTAAGTCAAACTGTGATATGACTTAATTTGTCTTGTATAGTTTTAGGCTAAAATTTCAAAATAAATTGAAGCAGTGTTATCATAATCACAAGTTTACTTGTTGTATGAATTGCAATTGCATGGTGTTGGGAAATTTATGCTACTCGTTAAGGATCGCAATCTAACGAGATCACTGAGAAATTCGTACTTGTTCCCTATACTTTACCCAATTCTCTCAACTTCAAGTGGTTTGGTGGTTTATTAGAGGAAGATAGAAGTTGGAGAGATAAGAGATTATGGATTCAAATTTTCCCCATTATAATTTTTAACATGCTTCTATTAGCAAAAATTTCACTACCCCGATATTTATCATTTATATTCAAGAAGTGGTCCTGTATATACTTTCAATCATACCAAAGTATGTAAATAAATATAAATACGTCATATATATGTATTATTAGTTTTTAGTTTTAATGTTTTTTGTAAAAGGGGAAAATATCAAAATAAAGCAGTTGTTGTGTACAGGTATTGAGCACTCTTTGTCAAACATATTGGGTGTAATTCATGTTGATTTAGATCCGGTTTAAGTTTGTAATTGATTAATAAATAGCTTAAGTTGTATTAAGCTTGATAGTTTTCTTTTTGCCATGTCATCATACCATAGAGTGTATCTAGTCACATTGACTATTACACCAAATTCTTATTTTCTCTCTAGATTCGGTTACCACTAGTGCAAAATCAGGGAAAGAATTGGACATTTAAAGTCAGGCGCTCAGATGCCTGACTTTATATGTTGAGCCGGTGGCAAACTTGTAATTAAGAGGCAAAACTCGCGAGTTTTAAAGTCAAGTGAATACACGCCTGACTTCTAAAGTGAAAAAATAGGAAAAAATTAGACTTTTAAAGTCATGCTATCAGACGCGTGACTACATAAGTAGACACGGTGGCAAACTTGTAATTAAGAAGTAAAGTTTTAAAGTCAAGCGTATACACGCCTGACTTCTAAAGTACTAAAATAGAAAAAAAATTCACGCATTCGCAAAACACGCGAACACATTCTCACGCCTCAGTTCTCATGACTCTCTCAGTACTCTCTCAGTTCCCACCACTCTCTCACCACTCTCTCAGTACTCTCTCAGTTCCCACGCAAACCCTAATTTCCTAAGTCACTTCCAGCGCCGCACCACCACCAGCACCAGCACCGCACCGCACCACCACCGCACCACCACACCCACGCAAACCCTCTCTCAGTTCAACACCACTTCTCCGTCGTCACCACTAAACTGGATTCTCACCTCAATCTCTCTCTTAGCATGGCCGCCGTTACTCTCTTAGCCCTTGGTAACGGTTCTCCCGAAGTTTTTTCTTCCCTCACCGCTCTTCGTTCCGGCCAATACCGAACCGGCTTCGGTGCTATACTTTCCACCAAAACCTGCTATGACAACAAACAACACCTAGCTTCTCTCTCTCTTTCTTGAACACTCTGGTTCTTCTCTCGTCTTCTCCACTGAGACTGGTTCTGGATCTTGATTTCTGCTGGTTCTCTGATGGAAACACGCTTCCAGATTCACAACGAAGCTCCGCTTCGCCACGAAGCTAGGGTATAATGCTTTCTCCTTCTCTAAAATCTTCTCAGTTGCATACGGTTGGAAACCCTAGTTTCAACCACTGACTTTGCTTCTTTTTGGTTGTATTTCTGGGTGAGATCTTGCTGGATCTTGATGCTACGCACAAGGATCTTCACAACGAAGGTAGAACCACTGCCTTTTACTTCTGTTCAGTTTCAGTTTTAAGTTTTTGTGACGAACAAAAACCCTAACTGCCTGATTCTTGTTTTCTGGGTGCAGATCTATGGAGGGAAGTTGTTTTGAAGGATCCGAGGTGAAGATGTTTGATAGTAATATGGGGGTGTGTGTCAACTCCAAGGAGTTGTGTTGGAGGGAAGTTGAGCTCTTCTAAGAAGAAAACAAGGAAAAGAAGGAAAGTTGGGTTCAGGAGAAGAGTTTCTTCTAGGTTGTCATTGGACAAAGTTGATGTGGCAAGGTTGCCTGAACACCCCACTTTCCAAGGTTGATGTTTAATTCTTTTGTTTTTGTCTTTTTGAGTTGCATGTCACAAATGATTTTGGTGTAGAAGGTTGTAAATGAGACAGCAGAAAGGTTTTTGTTTTTGGTTTGGAATGAAATTTGTTGTTTCAATCCCCTTTATTTTGAGTTTCCTACTTGTTTTGATGTTTTTGGGGTAGTTGGAGTTTGTGAAGTATTGTAGGTGGAGTTGGTGTGTTAGAGTAGAATGAAATTGGTTATGTTATGTGGAATTTTGAAGTAACATCAAAATTAAAGCTGAGAAATTACTTTAGAAAATTGGACAAAGTTATTAATGATTGGTGCAAATTACTTTCTTTTTCACATTTCATTGTCAATATTTAGGTCTAAAGTTAACAACTTATGGTGGAAAAGTGTTATTCAAATATTGGGTAAAATAGTACATATGCTGATGTATCAGTGTGACTAGTTGAGCATAAATGTAGTTGGTGAGTGGCTCATTTCTTCTCTTCCAAGCATTTTTCACCTTATGTGTTGCAGAATCAGAATTTATAGCCTGAGTTTTACTAATCTGAATTCTGAAGCAGTTAATTTTAATTTTTTGCACTGAGTATTGAATTCTTATTTTAGCCTTGTGGATCTGTTCCAGCTGCTACTGATTGCTTATTTTTTCTTCCTCTAATAGATAGTTTAATTATCTTCTGATCTAATGTAACTTATACTTCAAATGCTGCTATTTTTTCCCCTTAAATCCTAATTGGCTTTTGTATGACCTTTTAAATTTGTGTCAGCAGGAGGTAGTATTGAGGAGGCATGGTTTGATTCAGCTGCAGTATTCGACTCCGACTGCGATGATGATTACCAAAGTGTTCCTGATGGTATGTATGATTTTCAATTTTTTAACTTAGATATATTTTTCTTACAACCTCCTTGATGGAACAATTATTAAATACAATTGATATCTGCAGATGTTGTATCTCTGAATGGAATAGAAGGTGGATCTGTATCAAGTTTTCCGTCTTCAAGAGATCCCAACCATAGAGTTTCAACTGATCAAGGACTGAAACTTAAGGAGATATCGGCCGGATATTCTGCAAATATCTCTGAGGCTGCAAGAACTTCAGATGCACAACATTTTGGTGTGTAGATGAAGTAAACGAACCTGTGTTCCTCGATGACATTTCCTCAGTGGACGCGAATTCCAACAAGGATGAAGGCATTTTGGATAATTGTGGCATTCTTCCAAATAATTGTTTGCCATGTCTTGCATCTACTATACCTTCTCTTGAAAAGAGAAGATCATCATGTTCTAGTCCTCCTAATGCAAAGAAGAAGGCATACCTGGAAATCAAGAAACCGACACAGTGGTACCTGTTCAACAAGATGCACCACTTGATCCAGAGAAAATAAGGCAAGAGGAAGCAGCTACAAAGACACAGGCTGTTTTCAGAGGTTATTTGGTACGTGACTTTTCCGTTGCTGATAAATTTGTTAATTTACAAATATGTCAATGAAGGACTTGGTAGATGGACATGGTTATAACTTATTGGAAATATGTTTTTGGAATTTTGATTGTATGAGTTCTTATAGGTTGTAATATTTGATACTATGGCTAAACTAACCGAAGTGTTCTTAATGAAGGCACGCAGAGCATTTAAGGCCCTAAAAGGCATAATAAGTTTGCAGGCACTTATTCGTGGGCACTTGGTAAGAAGACAAGCTGCTGTTACTTTATGTTGTATGTATGGAATTGTCAAACTACAAGCACTTGTTCGTGGAAAAAGAATTAGAAAGTCTGATGTTGGATTTGTCATTCATGAGAAGTGCAATCTATTGAAGATTCAGGTGATTTTTTCAGAAGCTGATTTTTCTGTACGTTATCAACTTATCATTTATAGATTGGTTGATACACCTTGAGTAGCTTCTTTATAGATTTCTTTAACAGGATTTAATACTTGTATTAATATTATAAACTTAACATGGTTTTATTTAATCTGTTATCATAAAATCTAAACCTTGAGTATAGTTTTTAATCATTATATATAGTGGGTGACTTAGAAGAATTTGTGAACATGATGTCTATCTTGGTTACTCAGAATGTTGATATGTTCATCACCATGCTGAAGGAGATGTATTGGTTGGAGCAGATGGTATATGGTCCAAGGTCCTAATAACTACTCTAATCCTATTCATTAGCCAGTAATTTTTCTCATATAGAAGTCAATATTATTAGTATAATGGAACTCATGTTCGCTTGACTTGTTCATCCATCGTAAATTATGGACTCTTTTTTAACATTCTGGTTGTAGGATGTTTATATGATCATAAATTCAGCACCTAATTTTATTGTATTCTTTTGTGAATAGGTGAGGAAACAGTTATTTGGGCTAACAGATGCTGTTTATTCTGGCTATACTTGTTATACTGGTATTGCAGATTTTGTGCCTCCTGACATTGAATCTGTTGGGTATGTAGGCCATTAGTTGTGTATTGTATATCAATTTTCTTTGACCTATATTTATATTTTGTTAACATTACCTATATCACATTTAGAAGCTTACTTAAACTTCTCTTTTGGAAGGTACCGTGTATTCTTGGGACACAAACAATACTTTGTATCTTTAGATGTTGGAGCTGGAAAGATGCAATGGTATGCATTTCACAAAGAAGCTCCTGGTGGTGTTGATGAACCCAATGGTATGAATTCTTAATGCGTATGAGATTTTTTGCCTATTAAAGTGAAACCTCTGCAAATGTTAAATTTTATATAAAGCGGGAAAAAGGCAGAGAAAGTTGCCCATGGCATCATCTTCTCTGTAAACTACAAAAATGATATATGTTTGAGATTATGTAATGATTGCATTTGTTAAACTACAAAGATGCGCATAAATGCGAGTCAAGTCTATATCAGACTCTAACTTTCTTGTCATGCAATAGAATGGATTCTAGGTTTCTATGGAAATGGTATTAAGATGAAAGTTGCTAATCAGATTGACTGGGTTCTGTTATTGTAATTTTAGCATTGGAGATATAGAATTTGGATGATCATGAAAATACTATAAGGCTAATCAGATTGGATGAAAGTTGCTTTATTTTGTTCCATTGCTTATTTTTTACCCCTATATTTTCTAAGAACACAACTAATTTTTTTGGTTGACACACATGCAGGTTTAGGCCGCGAATTCTTATCGATGTGAGCAAGATAGATATGTCAACAACTGTCCTGGGATTCAAAATATCCATGCCAATCATGATTGCCCCAACAACCATGCAGAAAATGGCTCATCCTGAAGGTATCATTGTGATTTTTTTTACTAGGAAAACTTTATAATAGGCAGTAATATGAAAGTTAAATTTGGTGACATTTTTATATTAGATTTCTTTAATTCCCTTTGCTTGTTTAAGCACTGATAAACAAACTACCAAAAGCATAGATTTGTGTTGGATGATATGTGCTATTTTTCTTATGCAGGAGAATATGCAACAGCAAGAGCTGCATCAGCTGCTGGAACAAACATGGTACTTCTCTCTTTATGTTTATATTCTTGTTAATTAAGGATTTAGAAGTTTACTTGATTAATCACCACATACTCTTCACAATTTGCTCTTCTAAGAACCACTTAGAGCTAAGGGACACCAAAAAATGTTTAAAACAAGAGGAACCACTTATAGTCTCAATGAGTAACCTGTTGATTTTTTCAGACTTTGTCTTCATGGGCTACTTCAAGTGTTGAAGAGGTGGCTTCCACAGGACCTGTCATTCGCTTTTTCCAGCTATATGTGAGATAGGTTAATATGGTAATTTTTGGGGAAGGGTTTATTGTTGGTGTGTTGAGATAGGTTAATATGGTAAGTTTTGCTGTGATCAAATTGGATTTTTTATTTGAATTATTGTTGATGAAGGTTTATTCTAGATTCCAATGGTTGAAATTTTAGGGTGATCAAGGTTTACTTTACCTGATCAAGGTGGTCTAAGCATGAAGGCATAATCATAATCAATTTGAGTATTAGCTAATCCTTGAATTGGGAATTCTATATCTGTGTTCAATTAATGTCTTCATTCTTTGATGTTAGTATTCTGATGTTATATACTGATTTCTAGTTGTAGTCCTTTACTTTTATTGCACAAGTAGATTTTTCTAAGATTCTGTTAGCCATTCACTATAAGAGTAATCCAATTGAAGAACAAGGGACTTGAATAAATTTCTTTATAGATAATTCATTTGTGCATTGCTGCTTCTTCTGATTCTTGTAGTTAGATATGTATTTGTGATGGAATTATGTGGAAGTCATTATATGTTTGTATTTGTGTGGAATATATAATTTGATATTGTTGTAAGATTGTGTTGATATAAGATTATAAATGAAAAAAAGTGTGTTAATGTTTGATTGTTTTCTGCCTTTCTTTATTCTAAGTTCCATTTGTTTGAATTTTTTTTAAAAAAAAGTAATTTAGATTAGCTGGCTAGTTTTTGGTTTGATTTTGGTCTGTTGAATTAAAATTAGCAGTCATTATTTAGATTAGCTGGCTACCAAATAATTTTTTTTAAAAAAAAATGAACTTTTAAAGTCAGTCGAAACTAAAGCCTGACTTTAAATCATACTTACGAAGTCAGGAAGAATAAATGCTTGACTTTAAATCATACTTACGAAGTCAGGCAATAATAAATGATTGACTTTAAAACAGACTTACGATGTCAGGCGAAATAAATGCTTGACTTTAAAACCGACTTACGAAGTCAGGCGAAATAAATGATTGACTTTAAATCAGACTTACGAAGTCAGACTATCACTAGACTTTAAAACTCCTGACATACAAAGTCGATTTAATAAAAGTCAAGCGGGCGCCTGACTTTAAATCCCCTTTTCGCGTGACTTTAAATCCCTTTTTTTGCACTAGTGTACAGTGGAAGAAGTGTGAGCAATTGTTCCAACAGAATTGGTGTTGATGTGGCATATTCACACATGGCCATTAGATTGGTGAGATGGCAAGTCAATTGACATTTTTGGGCATTTTGGTAATTTCCTCCACGGTCAAAATTGTATGCTTGGAGATTACGCTCACTCTCTCCTCTCAAGTCTCTCGCTCTTTTTCTTCTTTCTTCTCCCGGGTTGGTTGTGTATATATATAGTGGCTTAACAGATTCAGTTCAGAACAGTTTTCTTTTAGATTCGTCCATTGGGTGTGTGATTGACAAAAATTGGGAAAATTGGGGCCTGGGTTGTGAGGGGGAAACACAAGTGAAATCAAATTGTAATTCATCTTGTAATTTGATTCTGATTCAGTAAATTGGATTGAAGGAATTCCTCAATCCCCCAGATGTAAACAACTTAATTGTTGTTGAACTGGGTAAACAAAGATTGATTGTGTTCTTCCCTTTTTTCCTAAATTTCTGCGTATTTCTTGTTGGTTGATTTCGTATCTGATTCATCGCAAAATCATCTCTGTTATTGCGCGTTAATTGCAAGAAATTAACGCCTCTGGTTCGGATTAATTTCGCTGATGTTATGTGCAATTATGATCGCAGGACAGATTCAAGAATTGCATCTGTTTGAAATTGCTGTGTTGCTGCTGTATTGTTTTTCCTGCAGGTGCTGTGTTGCTGTTGTATCTTGTTTCTGCGGGTGTTCTGTTGGTGTTGTGCAGCACCTCTGCTGGTTGCTGTATCTGGTTTTCTGCAGGTTGTAGCTGCTATTTTCTGGCTTGGATTTTCTGGCTCAGTTCCGTCTTGCAGGTTCTTTGTTTCGGTACCGTCGTCTTTCGGTCCGTTCCGTGTTTGGTTACGCGTCTTGAAACCCAACAATTGGTATCAGAGCTCGGTTGAAGGTGGATCCACACGGTGGAAATGGCGAATTCTGGCGGTAACAACGGTCAATTTCTGGCCAAACTTCCGATCCTAGACGGAAAAAACTATGATAGATGGATAATCCAGATGAAGGTTGTGTTTCGATACCAAGACGTTCTCGAAATCGTTCGCAATGGCGTGACGGCAACTGCCGGCGTCACACTTCAAGATCAACTGAAGAAAGATAGCAAGGCACTATTTCTAATCCATCAATGCGTGGATGTAGAGGTGTTTGAGAAGATATCGCAGTATGAGACGGCAAAGGAGTCGTGGGATGCACTGGCGAAGGCTTACTCTGGTGATGCAACGTTGAAGAAAGTGAGACTTCAAACAGTGCGAAGAGAATACGAGTTGATTCAGATGGAAGAGAAGGAATCAATTGCTGAGTACTTTAATAGATTAACACCGTTGACAAACAAGATGCGTACCAATGGCGAGACGATCTCCGATGAGAAGAAAATCGAAAAGGTACTTCGAACCCTAATTCCTAAGATTATGTGGTAACTGCAATTGAACAATCAAAAGACCTAGAAACGATGAAAATTGAGGAACTACAAGGTTCGTTAGAGGCGAATGAGGCACGAATTAGAGAAAGATCTGGTGATAGGGATAAGGATAAAACTGCAGAGAAAATAACTGAACACGCATTGCAGACTAAATTCACAAAAGGAAAGGGAAATTGGAATAAGGGAGAGGGATCTGGAAAGAAAACTGATAACAATTCTAGTAACTATCAAAGAAGGAAGGAAGCGTGGAAGAACAAGGGACAAAAGAATAAGTTTAACAAGAAAGAAATCCAATGTTATAACTGTGACAAATACGGCCATTGCAGACGAGTGTAAATCAAAACAATCACAAGAAGAGGCACAACTGGCTGATGATGAATCAGACACTGATGAAGTAGTGTTTATGGCAGAAACTGTTAATGAAGTGGCTCTCATGGCAGGTACTGAAACTGAGAATAGGGAACAAATGTGGTATCTAGATACTGGTTGCTCGAACCATATGAGTGGAAATAGGGCTTGGTTCACTGATCTTGATGAAACTGAGGAGAGATCAATTATATTTGGGGATAACAGTGTGGTGAAGTCAGAAGGTATTGGGAGTGTGAAGATTCACAGGAATGATGGAAAGGTGTGCACAATCACTGATGTGCTCTATGTTCCCTCAATGAAGAGCAACTTGATATCCCTTGGTCAATTGCTAGAGAAGGAATTCTCAGTCATAATGGAAAACAAGTAATTGACATTGTTTGATGCAACAGGTAAGGAGGTGTTGAGGGCCTCTTTGAACAAGCGTAGAACCTTTAAGATAGGCATGAGTGTAGTGAATAATGACTATCTTAAAGCTGTAGCAGAGGGTGAAAATTGGATATGGCATGAAAGATTTGGGCACTTGAACTTCAGAGATTTGAAGAGTCTTGAAGCTCAAGAAATGGTGTATGGCCTGCCAAGATCAAACTGCCAAGTGAAGTGTGTGAACAGTGCTGTGAGTCAAAGCAAACCAGAAACTCCTATAATGCTGAGGTGAAAACTAAGGCATCAAGAAAGTTGGAGGCTATCCACTCAGATGTGTGTGGACCTTTAGAGGTGAAAACTCTAGGAGGTAACTGCTATTTTGTCTCTTTCATTGACGAATTTACTAGGAAGATGTGGGTTTACTTGATGAATAGAAAGAATGAAGTGTTTGATATCTTTAAGAGATTCAAAGTCATGGTTGAAAAGGAAAGTAACTGCTCAATAAGTAGATTGAGAACTGATGGAGGTGGAGAATACACCTCCATTGAGTTTAAACAAATCTGTGAAAATGAGGAAATTAGACATGAAGTCACTGCACCCTACACTCCACAACACAATGGCACTGCAGAGAGGAGAAACAGGACAATCTTAAACATGGTGAGGAGCATGTTGAAGAGTAGAAACATGCCTAATCATTTTTGGGGAGAGGCAGTGTCTACTATAGTACATATTCTCAATAGAAGTCCCACCAAAATGCTTGAGAAAATCACTCCCGAGGAAGCATGGTCTGGTGAAAGACCAAGTGCCAAACATTTCAGAGTTTTTGGCTCAGTCTGTTATAGACATGTGCCAGATCAAATTAGAAAGAAACTTGATGACAAAGGGCAGGTAATGGTACTGCTAGGCTATCACTCCACTGGGGCATACAAGTTATTTGATCCTAGGAGGAATAAGGTAGTGATTAGTAAGGATGTGAAGTTTGATGAGTCACAAGGTTGGAGTTGGGACAACTCTGTGACAACTCATGAACCAGTGGCAGTGATGTTAGAGCATGCAGAGAATGAGGCAGAGCAAGAAATTGGTGAAACTAGTGAAGAGTCAACAAGGCCAAGGAGAGAGACACAGCTTCTACAAAGGTTCAGTGACTTTGTCGTGTTCCCAGACACTGTCACTGATGGTGACATTGATGATCTGGTGCAAGCAGCCATGCTTGCAGAAACAGAACCTGTGACAGTTGAGCAAGCTCTCAAGCAACCACATTGGAAGCAGGCAATGCTTGAGGAATTGAGGTCCATTGAAAAAAAATGACACATGGGAATTAACTAATTTTCCTCCTAAGAAGAAAGCAATTGATGTAAAATGGGTGTACAAAACAAAGGTGAAGCCAAATGGTGATGTTAGCAAGCACAAGGCCAGGCTTGTGGCAAAGGGTTTCCTACAGAGACCTGATTTTGATTATAATGATGTGTTTGCACCTGTTGCAAGAATTGAAACAATTAGAACGATTGTAGCTATAGCTTGCTCAAGGAATTGGTCCATGTACCAACTTGATGTGAAATCGGCCTTCTTGAATGGCTACTTAGAAGAAGAAGTGTATGTGAATCAACCCCCTGGCTTTGAAGTAAAAAAGTAAGAGAACAAGGTATACAAATTGAAGAAGGCCCTCTATGGCTTGAACCAAGCCCCAAGGGCATGGAACAAGAGGATAGACTCATTCATGCTGCAGCAAAAGTTCATGAAGTGTACAAATGAGCATGGGATATATGCAAGGGGATCAAGTGCTGATCAGTGCTTAACAGTTTGTCTATATGTGGATGACATGCTATTGACTGGGACAAATGAGACTGACATGGAGAGTTTTAAGAAGAGCATGATGACAGAGTTCGAAATGTCAGATCTGGGCTCTCTCACCTATTTCCTTGGGATAGAATTCACTGTCACGGACAAAGGGATGTTGCTGCATCAAAGGAAATATGCTGAAGATGTTCTAAAAAGGTTCAACATGAGTGACTGCAATTCTGCAGCCACACCTTGCGATCCTGCAGTGAAACTAGTAGTGGAATCTGATGAGAACTATGTTGACTCAACTCTGTATAAACAGGTAGTTGGTTCTCAAAGATATTTATGCCATACATGGCCTGATATCTCCTATAGTGTGGGGTTGATTAGCAGGTTTATGGAGAAGCCTAGAGCATCACATCTAGGAGCGGCCAAAAGGGTACTGAGGTACATCAAGGGAACAGTTGATTTTGGTGTTCTCTATCCTAGAGAAACAGATAGTGCAGATCAGGAAGTATACGGGTTCTCAGACTCTGACTGGTGTGGAGACAAAAGTGATAGAAAAAGAACTGCAGCTTATGTGTTTATGTATGGTAAGGCACCAATTTCTGGGAGCTCAAGAAAGGAAAGTGTTGTGGCGCTTTCTTCATGTGAAGCTGAATATATAGCAGCTTCTATGGCTGCCTGTCAAGCACTCTGGCTTGAAATGTTGCTGAGTGAGCTGAAGTTGAAGGGAAACAGTAGCATGAGGTTGCTGGTGGACAACAGATCAGTAATTGATATGGCTAAGTTTCCAATTGCTCATGGTAGGAGCAAGCATATTGAGACAAAATTCCATGTTCTAAGGGACCAAGTGACAAAGCTGAAGCTGACACTGGAACACTGTAATACCGATGACAATTATGCAGATTTGCTTACCAAGGCTTTGAAGATCAAACGATTTGAAGAGCTGAGAAAGAATGTGGGAATGAAGAGTTTATCAAGCATGAATTAGGACGTGTATTGGGTGTAATTCATGTTGATTTAGATCCAGTTTAAGTTTGTAATTGATTAATAAATAGCTTAAGTTGTATAAAGCTTGATAGTTTTCTTTTTGCCATGTCATCATACCATAGAGTGTGGTATAAATACCTTGTAAGTCAACTTTCATTGAATAATAGAGTGTATCTAGTCACATTGACTATTACACCAAATTCTTATTTTCTCTCTAGATTCGGTTACAGTGGAAGAAGTGTGAGCAATTGTTCCAACAAAACAAAGGAGTATTGAGCACTGAAGCTTTGATCAAAAATAAGTCAGCCATGTAGAGATGTGAATATTCATTTACGAAGTCCATTTCATCAATGGAGTTTTTTAATTGAGGTGAAACAAAATGTATAGGCATATATGCATAGAGATGAATGATTATGATAACAATGATTATAATAAGAATGATTATATAACTATACCTTACCACCCCGGTGCGATGCACGGGATATCCTTATGAAAAATAGATAGTATTATGCATATTTTGATTTTTTACGTACTTGAACTATTTGATAGACAGTATATTATTGGAGAATTTTATATGAAAAAAGCAAATCTAACTCAGATAAAATTATGTGAGTAGACAAATTAGTGACATATATCGAGGTTAAATATTAAAATTGAAAAAATGCTCACTTAAGCAATTAAAAACAAAAACAAAATAAATTTTTATTTTCAAGGAAAAAATTAAAATTATTATTTAGAATCTCCCAACTATTTTAAATTCAACTCTAGAATTCATTCCCTATTGTTTTAACAACTTTCTTGTTGCGAATTTATAATGGTCTTCTGAAGCACGTGGGGTTTGCTGTAGAAGGGATTTCTGATGGGTACTTAATTTTTTTTTCCAAACCACAAAGTACCCAAACACACTAATAGGTATCGCGCTTTACATGTTCTATCATGAAAATAATTTGTCATGTAACTAATTTTTCTTCCCGAAAAATTAATGTTATTTTTCACAAAACTGATTTTCGAAGAACGAATTTTGCCTATTTAAACAGTTAAAAAAACTGTTCCGTAAAGCAAAACACACTGCTTAGCACCGCATTTTACGTATTTTGTCACGAAACTAATTTTATTTTTCACATTTTTGCCTTAAGATTAAAAGATGATACCAATAAAATATGTTTTACCAAAGTGGGACCCACCCAAGGCATATGTATCTTTTATTGCAAATTGAGTATCTCCCTTTTTTTTTACTCATACCTTACTTGTGGGACCCACTAAAATGATTGTGGAACCCCACCTAAAATTGGCTCCAAAACACCACTACTAAACTTACTTACATTCAATATAGCCTTAAGAGTATTAAGATTAAGATTAAGATGTGTACTACTCCAAAGCCCAAACTGTGCTGCAACATAACAACCGATCGAGAGGTCTTGTTTTAAAATTCACTAGTACTTTACCCGTGTGCATACGCACGGGTGACACTGTGTTTGTTATAATTTACTATGAACCTATAAATACTTTGAAAATTGTAAAAAATTAATAAAAGAAAGAGAAAAAACTCAATAAAAATGCTATATTTCAACTTGCTTAAAAAAATCGTGTCGCAAAAAGTTAAAAAAAGTCGGTATCTTCTTCTAATCTTAATAATGGAGTAAAAATAAGAAAAAAGAAAATGAGATCTAATATAATATACACCCTTGTTGTCGTTCATGTTGTCGCTCCCTGTTGACACTCTCTGTGGCCTCTCTCGCTGCATCTCTCGTTACCGACCTCATTGCCAGTCTCTTGTTGTCGCTCCCTGTTGCCGCTCTCGGCTGCCTCTCCCGTTGCCGATCTCGTTGCTAGTCTCTCGTTGCCACTCATGTTGCCGCTTCCCGTTGCCTCTCGCGTCCGTTGCCTCTCCACATTGCCGCTCTCGGTTGCCTCTCTCGTTGCCGATCTCGTTGCTAGTCTCTCGTTGCGACTCTCATTGCTGCTTCTCGTTGCCTCTCCTGTTGCCTCTCCCGTTGCCTCTCCCGTTGCCTTTTTCGCCGCCTCTCCCGTTCCCGATCCTTTTAATTAAATTATTTCAAAAAAATTATTTTGGATTTTTTGCTAGTGGTTAATTTTTTTGTCAATTATTAGTGGTCAAATTGACTCGTTTTAGTAGTTTTAGTAGATTATAGTAAAAAGTGAGATAAAATAATTGGAAATGACATATTTATCCTTAAAATTGATGATGTGTCAAGTTTCTAAAAATGAGCAATGTAGTATTTTTGGTAGTGGTTTGTTTGATTATATTTATAGTAGAATAGTAGCCAGTAGATAAATTAAAATAATTAAAATGTGAAAAGAGAGAATGGAGGGATCACAAACCCCATATTCCTATATTAGTGAGAGAGAGAGAGAGAGAGTGGGAAAGATAAAAGTGAGTTTTAAAGGTGAAATAAAAAATTAAAATATGATGTGAGAGTGGGACCCACAAAAGATAAAAGTGAGAGAGAGAAATGAAAAAGTGAGATAAAATAATTGGAAATGTCATATTTGTCCTTAAAGTTGACGATGTGTCAAAATTTTAGAAATGAGTAATTTAGTACTTTTGGTAGTGGTTTGTTTGATTATAGATATATAGTAGATAGAAGTAGATATAGATTTAGTCATATCATCAAAGCTCATGTGTTAAAATTTTAAAATAGAATTGACAGAGTACAGATGTTAATTATTCATTTTCATAAAGACCACTCTTATAGTCGTGTTTTTTTTTTGTCAAAAAAAATAATTGTCTTTTTTTATTTGAAATTGATTTGTTTTTTTACAAAAAGACGGACAAAAAGGAAAAAGAAAAAAGCGAGGAAAGACTACAATCTAGGAAAGGGGACTCTACTAGCATCTGCTAATAGAGCATTCCAGAGGAGGATGATTCAAAGCAATCTAGGAAGAGGCCGAAGAAGCACCAAGCTTTGCCAGGAAATCTGCACAAGCATTACCCTCTCTAAACGTATGAGAGACGCGAATAAACCAGTTTCTAGCAATCAAGTCCTTAATACTTTGAACAATAGCTGCATATTGATGCCACGATTCCAAGGGGGCCAGACACCAAAGAGATAGCCTAAAGAGAATCAGAGTAGCACTCAAGATGGCGCATACCATATTCCCACACCAAGGAGAGAACATGATACAAAGCAAGCAGCTCGACATAGAGGTTATCTATTACACCAAAGTGACCGTAGAAACTTGTGATCCAAGATCCATCGTTGTTGCGAAGCAACCCACCAAATCCCGAAGGGCCAAGATTCCCCAAACTAGTATGCATGATCAATTAAGATAATATAAAACTGTTCAACATTTGGATTGGTAAAATGTAATGTTTACAAAGTAAGTTGATCCCTACTTATATATATATATATATATATATATATATATATATATATATATATATATATATATATATATATATATAATATATTACTAAAAATAGTTGAGTCATCTCTAAACTACATTGAAAGTAAAATATCTTGTGATTTGTGATTGGTTGTTAGTGTAAGAAACTTTTTTATGGCGACCGTGCATAACAATTAAACTCATACGATAAAAAATAGAAAGCAAGAGTAACATCTGGACTAAGAGCAACTAAACTGACTCAAAAAACACCAAAAAAGTAACCTAACTATAGGATCAACAATTTAATGAATACTTCTTTCCAGTAAAAGCTTGAAATTTTGGCTTTTCCTCCTTCTGAGATGACTCTTGACTTGTGTTTATCAGAGAAGCCTATTTAAGAGACAATATGTCAAATATCAATACATTGCAAGTTGTAGGTAAGTCTCTGTTGCTCCACAAATATTACAAAAAGATAAAACAACTCACCTTTGGCCGTGTTTGAATCTTTGGTGTATTTGCATTTGACCCGAACACGAGCTTTCCACAAGTTCTCTTGCAACTTCTCTTTTCATTTTTAGTTTGTTGCTCCTTTGGCATTGTAGAGGAAGTTTGTTCAACTGATTCTGTTGAAGCTTTGCCATCTAAACGCCTTCCGGTACCATTAAATGTGATGATCCTAGGAGTCTTTGTTGCTGGCTCATCTTCAGCTGAAATGAAAAGAATCAAGAGTATAGTCAGAATCTTTGTTGCTGGCTCATCTGCACTAGAAAAAAATACTTGAGAAAATTCTTAAAGCTTGTTCCAACAGATGAGTAAGAATGGCGACCTTCTGGATGTTCGTGGTCACACAAAGCAGATGGAAACTTCTTCTCAGGTTCTTTGTAATCAAGAGGTGGAGCAAAATCAACTTCACAGTCTGTTTCAATTATACTGACTGCAGTAGAGGGTTTAGTTTCAACCACATTTATGTAATATTTTTTGTTGTTATAAGGAATCATCATAGTATCACCAGTTGTCAAACATGAGTAACTCCTCAATGAAGTTTCTAACCTGCAAATGATCAAAGTGAAGAAAGAAAATATTAACTAACATAATTATGAGGTTTCTGTAAAATGCAAGTAGATAAGGTGTTAATTTATACATGGCTTTTGGATTGGAGATATCCAAAAAATTCTTGGTGTGAGGCTGCAGCTTCACAAATGTTCCTTTTGCAAGACTTTTGCTTCTTAGAACCACAAGGTCTCCCTCTTGTAGGCACATATTTTCCATCATCTGAAGATTAAAACGAAAAAATAACTAGACAGTGTAAATAAAAATGATTAACTATTTAACTAAGAGAAAGAAATATGAATAAAGAAGGAAAGGAAATAATACCCAGTTTGGCATATATGTGACCCCCTCATCAGCAGTGAATTCTAAGACCCCACAGTGAGTAACTTTTTCAGCACTAGGATTTCTCAATTCAAATAACATTGGGTATTCAATGTGCAAAGATGCTGAAATATTTTCACATGAATAAGTGTACTAGTTTAGCAAGAGAGAAGAAAGAAAAATCCAATAGTTGAAATCAGATAAATATAGGCTTACCAAGGCGATCTAGAGCTGAAGGGGGCATGATAACTGGAAGGAAAAAGAGTTTACATTAGCTTTCAAAATTTCACAATGTTTGATATCAAAGACTAATATATAAACTATGTAAGGTGTTAGTGTACATACCTTTATCACCGGTTTCCAAACTTGGCTGCAAAAAATCAAAAGTAACAATTAGTTTTAACTTGAGGTATGGAATCAAGTGCAGGGAATAAAGAATAATACGAGTTATTAATCAAAACCAATATATATATATATATATATATATAAATGTCAATTCTAAATCAGTAAGGGGAACTTTCAAATATGCTCATGCTTAAGAGCAAATCTCGCAGAGATCAACACCAATTGTCCAATGTGGGACGGGAGCACCGACCCCCGTGTCCCAAAGTAGCTTATACGGCCAACAATGTTGGTTTGATCGATAGCTACTTATCATAAGTATAATCACAAAGGACAATTTCAACCTTAACTTAATTTATTAACAAAAACATTTAATCAATTTGAGGAGTTAAATATGCATCAAGTGACATAGGTGATCAGACCCTTTTAATTGAGGAGACTGGGAAACAACGGTAATAGTGTTCAAAGACTGCATCATGTTCCTTCCAGTTATTGTCGTGCAAATCCTTAAAAAAAAAAAAAAAGAAAAATCAAGTTATCTATGCATTCAAGTTTCAGTTTTTCTGTATACAAACAATAACTAAGCAATAGTCTGAATATAAAAGATAAAAAGAAAATAACAAACCAACATACCATCATATAAAAGGGCGAGTTTAGAAAAGTTGTTAACGAGTGATCAAAGATAAATACTGTGAAGAGAAAGAGAATAGTGATAAGAGAGTAAAAACAAGGGTTTTGAGGAAAACTGTGAATTGGAGGCAACAGTTTGAGTTTTTATAGGTTTCCTACTATGACTTAAAAACACCCCACTCCTATTACTTTGGCGAGAACCGCCCAAACTTCATTTTTGTTTTATAATTCCCAGGGGTATACTAGTCATTTTGCGGCAATTCGAAATTAGGGGGAGTAATTTTTTGAACTAAAATTAGGGGGAGTAATTGATGGAGATTTTAAAGGAATTTTACATAAAAAGTGTGGATTTTAAAAGATAAAGATAACGTAGGATTTTAATGACTTCTAGGACAATTTTGTGCCTATAATATTTTTTTTGACAATAAATCATAAATTGTGCCTATAATATGTGGTGTCGTAGTTGTCATCTTTTAGAGGTAGGAATGTTAGTTTTTCGAGTTTGAACTAGGATCTACTGTTTGTACTCATTTGGTGCACTCCTTTCATATCTTTTAGCTCGTCAACTGAAATACCTACTTGAGATTTGTGTTATTGATTTTAATGAAATAAAAAAAATATATCTTGAGAAGACATTGTGAGGAATATGAGGTTTTGGTGTAATTGCAAATCGAGATAACAGTAGAGCTTTAAGAGTTCATTGCAACCGCCAAATTTATTAAGATGTGTTTGGTCGAAGAAAAAGAAAGAAGATGGAATATTTCCTCTCTTCTCTTTTTCTATTGTTTGACAACGTCACTTCTCTCTTTCTCTATTTCCTTTTGTTCTCTTCCTCTTTCTCTTCTACCAAACACACTCATAAAATAGTATTAAACTAATTACCCCTCTTTTCTCATAAATCAAACAATAAAAAATAACTTTTTATTCTCTCTCTCTTCTACCAAATACACCAGTAGAGAAAAACAAGGGGAAGAATATATTGTTTTTTTTTACAATAGGGGAAATATATCTTTATTAAGGCAAAGTTGACCGTAAAGTAAATTTAGCCGCAACTTTTTAGGTGATAAAACTATAAATAATTCCAACATATATGTCATTATCCATCATCTAGCACACCTTTTTATGGCTATCTTACTCTCCTCTACCTTGTGTTTTTTTTTCTTCTTATTTTAATATCAATTAGTGTATTTTTAGGTATTTTAAAATCCAAAAAAAAAATACTAAATCTTCAAATGCGTGAAGTTTTTTACTCCATAACCAACACGATTTGGAGATGTAGAGTGAGGTAGCATCGATTGAGAGCTTGCATGTTCGGGTTTGGAGTAGATTTGTTGCTCCATGACAAACCGTTACACTTCTTTCTTTGGTGGTGAAAAAAGATCGAGAGATAAGGATAAGGAATGAGATGGAGAACTAGGCGAGAGAGGATTGAAGAAGGGAAAAATGATCACGATGGAGATAAAAATCGTGTAGTTACCTGTTGAATGGTTGGATCTGTTGCGAGGTACTTTGTAGTTGTTGTTGTCGTCTACATGAGAAATGGTCGAATTGTTGTCACACTTTTGGGGTGGGGCTACGAAGGGAAAGAGGATACAACTTGAGAGCAAGAGCCTTTGGGAGATGAGACTATAGTTTCAGAAAAATAAAATAGGGAGGTGAAACAAGTTGAATTAGGAGAGAGAGCAGGGTATACACGGTATGGAAAGTGGAAATGGAATTAAATTACATTTAATTTACTTCAAAAATTCTAGACAATTAATTGAGACAATGTGAAGATGCTAGACTTTTGGTTGAAAAGGTTATTATAGAGTTAAATTCAAAAATAACTGAAAGATTCAAATATGGTGTTACCAAGAACCCCAATTGTCTGCAAACCCTTTGAAGATGCATTTGAAAAGGCTTTCGATTTGGCTGCCATTGATACTCAAAGAATAGTAAGAGCGGAGATCTTGCTGTTATTAACTTTTTTTTGGTCTACTAGATGAAATGACAAATAAACACCACGCCACACACTACTACCGGTCACATTCGGTTTCGAACCCGAGAGCCGACGTCCCCATGTCGCTGAAATTGCCAAGGCAACCAACAGTGAGGGACTTGCTGTCATTAATTCATATATTTTGCTCTTTTCTTCTGAATTTAATTTGAATCAAGACTTTCATTTGTGAACTTCTTTTGGTACCTTTGACAACCAATGACTAATCTATTATACTCCAAGTAGATATAAGATGATGCAAAGGGTTAGTTATTAATTACCAAGGGGTTATGCACAGAAAGGATATTGGAGAAATCTCATCACTGTTCTTATTATTTGCATTTTCACTACGTGACAAATGATATTATTTATTTACTCTTTTCAGTTCAGTTGTTCTTCGATGACAATGTTCACAATTTAGTGACAGCAAAAGGTTTAGGCCTCCATACGGTAATGGTTAGTGGTTCCTAATTGTTACTGATTATTGAATGAAATATTAGTTGCATTTGGACACATCATACATCACACGTCAATTTGGTTTTAGAACTAGAGTATTCAACATATATTTTTTTACCTAGTTTGCATATGTTTTGATGATTCAAACGGATTTGATCTTAAGAAAACTGATTTGACAGTAAAAAGAATTTGAACCATACAATGTGAATCCAAATGTTAAGTCCAAATGCCACATATGGATGCAGGATCATGCACTAGAGTGTATCCATAATATCAGAGAGGCATTTCCAGAGTTATAGTAAACCAATGAGAAGCATGAAATTGTCAAGTATATGGTTGTCATTGAAACATCAGTAGAAGCATAGTTCATTTTAGCCCCTAATAACTGTTGGTGTCTAATTTGTTGGCACATGCTATGTAATTGTTAATTTAAATTTGATGTCTTTAAATATGAATACCGTAGGGATGTAGCATGCACCATTGCTATCTCTTCTATGGTTGTTAATTATTGTTGGAACAATTACAGACACACTGACGAACACGAACAAATAGGCTGAGTCGCGGACTAAGTCGCTCTCTTTAAGACGTTTCGCGGCTCTGCCCAAGTTGTGCAAGCAGTCTCTCCTAGCCTCGTCGTCTCCAGGATAAAACAGCCTTTTCAAAAATTAAAATATGTTCTTCCCTGCACCTAGGAAAACCACCAAACTCACCCCCTTCTGTATATTTTACTGCTCGGGATTCTTTGTCATTTCTCAAAATTGAGAAGTATCTTCCTCTTTTCTATTTCTATAAAATTCGTTTCTTTCTTGTAAAAAAATATATTTTCCGAAAGTTTTTTCTTCTTCATCTCTTTCTGAATACAGAATACCCGTCGGTTCTTTTTATACTTGAAAACCAAAGTATAGTACAAGAATTACTTTAATATCTAATAACCATACGTTCAAAAGATTTAAAAAATAATAAAACCAAATCAATTGTTTTTAATGGTGTTAACACCATTGTCTTGAAACCGATTCTTAATGAAATATGAACGTTGGAATTTATCATTATAATAACTTTCTTGACTTAAATTTAGAAACTACAAAACGTTGGAGATATTCGGCCATTCAATGGCTAAAACAAGTAATAACTATAATAATAAAATATAAACCATGCTTTTAAATCAATTAAATTGTTTCAAAGATACAAAATGTTAACCAACACGTCTAGCCCAGTGGTCGGGCTACCCTGAGCTACGTAGTGGGGGTCGATCCGGTTTGCTCCCGGGTTCGATTCCCGCCCACGTTAAAAAGGCGTGTTGGCCAGCGAAATCCTTGCCGCAAGTAGCGAGCGGAGATTAGTCCTTCGTTGAAAGCGTTGGGACACTCCGTGGGTAGCCAGCAATGGTCCTAAATCAAAAAAAAAAGATACAAAATGCTCATAAAAACCAATACCTTATGAAACGGATAATTATCATTAGTATCTTTGAATATGCAGAGTTAATGTCTCAAAATATTTAATAAAATACTTTATTATAACTTTTAAATAAAACACACAACAATCCCCACTTTGTTTTCTTTAAAAATTTCATCGAGCAGTAAATCAATCTAATAAGATTGAGCATAAATATTGGTGTACGTATACTTGAACCAATACATAGTGATGATGCTTCCGATTCAACAAGAGTGACTCGTAGTCTTGAACTCTATCTCAGACAACATTACACACTTAATCTTTCAAGATGTAGTTTATAAGCCCGTGCATTATGCCCCTGCACGTTATCCCAGTATAGTGAACGCTCTAGCAAGTTTTGCCCAAAACTTCATAAGAAGCGGCCTCACTTCCACATTCACATAGGTGAGCTTATCAAGAGTACTCATGTAGCTGCGTACCCCACTCTATATAGAGTATAGAACTCATTAAGAAATTAATTCAACCTTCCAACACTACATGATATCATGCTCCACACTATGAATGAGACTTGAAATTATTTGTGCATGATTCTACATCTTTTATAAGTTGTTATTACCACATTGAACCTATTTCTTTGGATCTCCAGTCTATTAGGTTGGGTTACCCTTATAAAAGACAAACTAATGGGAATCAGTCTCATTCTTCTTGCTAATCTTTTCGGCAAAGGATCAGTCAAATTTTCTTCAAACATCATATGATCTTCTTATTTACTTTGTGATAGCCACGGTTCTATCACAATAGATCCATATGGTTGGAATCAACTTTTCATATTAGGAATATCTAAAAGACTATTCCATTTGTCATCACTGTAACTTCATAGCACAGTGGAAAACTTTTTGTAATCTCAAGTGCATGGTCCTTTTAAGGTACATCATGACCCTCTCAGTAGCACACAAGTGCTCATTACTAGAATTAGTAGTAAACTCGTATAGTAAACTCACAACGTTAGTTATAATTCTAGTGCAATCAGCAGCATAATGAAGACTGCAAATGATGCTCGCAAACTCAGACTTTTCAACACTCTCATAATGTTCTTGAGCAACTTGACACTAGGATCATAATGAGTGCCTGATTTACAATAGAAGTAATTTATATTTACCTCACCAACATCATTCATATCAAAACATATTTTTGATTTTTTTTTTGACAAAAAAATAATATTAGAACCAAAATTAACTAATTAAGTAATTCATCCACGTGTAGAAAAATAATAGGGCAATTATTATTATCCAAAATATAATATAAGCACTTACCACTTTTATTAATTTCAAAACATATGAAAACAAAAGATTAAACTTCTCATAATTAGAGAAAGCAAAAGTCATTATTTTGATCCAAATAATTTTCTTTCTTCTAATATATAAAAAAATGTATTATTTTTAGAATCACATGTTCTAATAATGCACTATTAAAAATAGAACCCCCACTATTTTTACATTTAAACAAAAAAACGATTTTCGTAACATCCACGTTATTCTTTTCAATAAAAATATCATCATTTAATTAAAACCTATAACTTTCATTGTTAACCATACACACCATAAAAAAGATCTAACTCCATGGGGACAAAAATAAATAAATAATTTTTTTTTTCATATCACGGTGTGGGTTTTTCAAAACTTTTCCTATTCCAAAACTTGATTTTCATTAAAATCAATTGCAAGACAAATCTCTTGTAGCTCATTAAAAAGTATATAATACAAGAGTAAACTTAAGAATAATCCAAAATAAAACAAATATGTTGCAGCTCATGAAAAAACAATAATTCAAAAAAGTAACAATAGTAACATAATAATAGTATAATAAAAGTTACTAATTAATCATTTAAAAATTCATAATCAAAATATTATAAAAGTATGAATATTAAAAATAAATCATCTCAATTAAAATTGAGCATTTTCGCAGTGCCATAATTCTTCCTTACAAAAATAATATTGTTTGTAAGGGTATACAAGTCAATTCTCGTGGTTTGAGTAAACCCAACTTAATTAAGAAGATAACTAGAGTTAATTCTTCCTCATCTCTGGAGTATCCATAACATCATTGAGAACCTTAGTCTTTCCAGAGGTAAACATCAATTTCACATCTCATATATTAGCAATAACAAACAACAAAATTTCCTTAAAGAAATTTCTATCAATGCAAACATGGCGTCTTACGCCATAGGTCTAACAACCACCCTTCGAATCCACCAATAACATCGATTCAACAAATCATAACAATTCCTGAGGGGGGTTTCTGCTAATTCTCATTTTCATTTTGATTGTTGCTCTATTCATGATTTTGAGTTTGCTAATTTTTTTTAGGATATATTGTCGAAGTGAAAGTGATGATTGCAATTTTCCGGAAGAAACAATTTATCAATTAACGAAATCACTTGAAATAATAATCCAAAGACATACCTTAAGAGACAATTTCAAGAGCGATTTACCAGAATAAGTCCGCATTGGTGTCGCGATCAGCGAGAACATCGTGCTCGGCAAACATGGCAGAAAATGCAACGTCTTAAAATTGTTGGAACAATCACGGGCACACTGACAAACACGAACAAAATAGGCTGAGTCGCGGGCTAGGTCGCTCTCTTTAAGACGTTTCGCAGCTCTGCCCAAGGTGTGCAAGCAGTCGACTCTCCTAGCCTCGTCGTCCCCAGGATAAAACAGCCTTCTCAAAAATTAAAATATGATCTTCCCAGCACCTAGGAAAACCTCCAAACTCACACCCCCATCTCTATATTTTACTGCTCGGGATTCTTATTCATTTCTCAAAATTGAGAAGTATCTTCCTCTTTTCTATTTCTATAAAGTTCGTTTGTTTCTTGTAAAAAAATATATTTTTCTGAAAATTTTTTCTTCTTCATCTCTCTCTGAATACAGGATACCCGTCGGTTCTTTTTATACTTGAAAACCAAAGTATAGTACAAGAATTACTTTTATATCTAATAACCATACGTTCAAAAGACTTAAAAAATAATAAAACCAAATCAATTGTTTTTAATGGTGTTAACACCGTTGTCTTGAAACCGATTCTTAATGAAATATGAACGTTGGAATTTATCATTATAATAACTTTCTTGACTTGAATTTAGAAACTACAAAATGTTGGAGATATTCGGCCATTCAATGGCTAAAACAAGTAATAACTATAATAATAAAATATAAACCATGCTTTTAAATCAATTAAATTATTTCAAAGATACAAAATACTCATAAAAACCAATACCTTATGAAACGGATAATTATCATTAGTATCTTTGAATATGCAGAGTTCATGTCTCAAAATATTTAATAAAATACTTTATTATAATTTTAAATAAAACACACAACAATTCAACGAGCAATTAAGTTTTCTTGAATGCTATTTGTGCAAATATCAGACGTTCTACTCGTAACTGTGGCAAAGTAATGAAAATAGCATTTTGACGTGTGATTTATCGGTGATTATTTAAACACTCAATCATCTAATGAAAATATGGAACTATACGATATCCCTTCAATCAGGTAAATGTTTTAATGAAAATTTCCTAAAATCGCAATATTCGCTTTTGAAAAGTCAAAACGGACTATAGGGCTATGCTAGGGTTTTTGGGGCGATGAGTGAGCAACCGGTGGTTGGTGACCGTGATGCCTCTCGGGAGGAGGAGGACCTCCAGGAGCGTAGTACGAAGAAGGTTAAAGGTGGGGAGCACACGTTTGCAACAACCTCCACGGGTCCGGTGAGTTATGCTGATATTGGCGATCCACCCATGGAGGACGATCAAGGCAAACGATCATACAAGGAGACGGTTATGGGACTTCATGGTGGGGAAAAGAAGGATGGAGATAACATGGAGGTGGAAGGAGGACGTATGGAGAAGGATCAGGTTGATGGAGAGTATACTATGGGGTGTATGGACTTGCAAATCGTTGAAAAAACTCATGGTGGCTATGAGTGCCCGGAGATAGTTATTCCACCAAGAGCAGAGGTGCGATTGTGCAGGCCATGGAAACAAGGCTTGATTGTTAAACTTCTTGGAAGACATATTGGATTCAAGGCTCTAGAAAATCGACTGAACCAGATGTGGGTACGAAAAGGTGTCATGAACATTATTGATCTTGGAGGTGAATTTTTCTTGGTTTATCTCTCGAGTCCAGAAGACCATGACAAGGCCTTGACAAATGGTCCATGGTTAATTTATGATCATTATCTCACTGTGAGGGAGTGGAAACCGAACTTCCGGCCAGACGAGGAAGAGATTAACAGAGTTAAAGTGTGGGTGCGGCTTCCGGAGCTTCCGATTGAGTATTATGATCCGGATTTCCTAGTCTTCTTGGGTAATCGGATTGGCAAGACAGACAAAGTAGATAAGACAACGGAGCAATTGGCTAGGGGGAAGTATGCAAGGCTTTGTGTGGAGATTGATTTAGACAAGCCACTGTTGGCTATGTTTGAACTTAAGAACCATATTTACAAGATCGAATATGATGGGCTTCACATGTTGTGCATGGTGTGTGGGAAATTTGGCCATCATAAAGATCAGTGTGCAGCCAAGGTTACTGATGATGGGGGGTCTAACAATGTAGCCGAGGGGCAGGCTACAGGCAGTGTTGAGCCTAGAGGTGAAGTCGTGAAAGGCGTGGGAAAGATAGGGGCAGAGGGCCGGCGGTACCGTCGACTGGTAGGGTTTTACCTGAGACCATTAATGGTACAACGATTAATTCGGGATCACGTTTTGGAATCCTTAGGGATAGTGCTGAAAACGTGGGGAATAATAATGAAGATGTGCATGGGAAGGGCGTGGATCATGCAATAATTAATGAGGAGCCACAATTTACGTATGTGACTAGGAAAAATAGGGGAAAATCCAATCAAGCAACTGATGAGATAAATGTGGAAATTAATGGCCAATTGAAGTCAAATCCTGGGGTTCCACATGCGCAGAGAGAGAGAGAGAGAGAGATCTTCAAGGAATAATGATAATATTCCTAGGCATACTAATCATTTGGTGTCAGTGGGGTCCATTCAAAGGCATAATGGTGACACTAGTAATATAAGTGTTGTTGAAGTGTTGGATCAGAACTTGGATGGCCGAATACAAAGGAATGTTGGGCCAGATTTAATTCTTCCAAGGCCCATTGATCACATGGATATTGGGCTTCAACACCCCCCTCGCCCACCAGATATACAAAATGGTGTTATTGACACCCCCCCCTTTTTCATAATGCTCCTATTCACAATGAGGAGCGTGTTGATCTCGAAGAATACATGAATGCACAAGAGATGGGTACTTCAGGTGCTGAAGACTCTGATGTGGATAGGGTTATGGAGACCCCTGGTCTTCATGTTGTTTCGCGTGATTGATTGCTCCTTTTCATATTGTGTTTATGGATTTAAACAAAATTTTAATTTGGAATTGCCGTGGGGCGGCTAGTCCGGACCTTTTCCGGAACTGTAAGCAGTTTGTGAATGTGTATTGTCCTGAGATTTTTGCTATTATTGAGACTCGGTGTAATCCATTGCGTACTCAAAATACTTTTCGCAGACTTGGGTACGATGGATTCAGTTTTTCTGAAAATAGAGGCTTTGCTGGGGGTATCGCGGTTGGTTGGAAGACTGATTTAGTGTTGATGGTTGAAGATAGAAATGACTTTCAGTTTTTGCAATTTAATGTCGTTATGCATGATCATAGGAGTTGGTTTTTCTCTATTGTGTATGCAAGTCCGGTTGATGAGATGCGTGCAGAGTTGTGGGGGACGTTAACTACAATGGCAAATACTATACAAGGTAACTGGATGTTAGCTGGAGATTTTAACGATATTTGTGATAGTAAGGAAAAGAAGGGGGTGCTCCGCTCAACGTGCGGAAGTGCCAGCTTTTTCAGAATCGGATTCAGCAGTGTGGTTTAATGGATTTGGGTTCAACTGGCTCTAAATTCACTTGGAGGGGCCAAACTTATGGTACATATGATCGGATGTTTGCTCGTTTGGATAGGGGTATGTGCAACGCCTCGTGGAGATTAGCCTTTCCAAATGCCTTTGTTAAAGTTCTTACTAGAGTGGACTTCTCGGATCATCATCCGATTCTTATTAATTTGCATGGGAGGGATGGAGGTAGGGAGACTAGGCCGTTTCGGTTTGAAAGTGCGTGGGTGACGCATTCAGATTTTGCAAGAATGATGAAAGAGACTTGGCGTTCTACTGGGGGACTGGAGGACAAGTTGGTTAGTATGAAGGATCATCTTAAAGGGTGGAGTCATAATGTTTTTGGTTCGGTTAAGAAGAAGAAAAGGCAATTGTTAGCTCGTCTTGATGGTATCCAACGGCAGAATAGCCTTGGTAATATGAATTGTTTTCTTTATAATCTTGAAAAGGAGCTCCAAACCGAATTACATGATGTTCTTTATCAAGAAGAGCTCATGTGGTTCTAAAGGAGTAGAACACAATGGCTCCATGACGGGGATCGTAATACTCGTTATTATCAGCTCAAAGCGGTCAACCGTAAAAAGAAAAATCAGATTTGTATGCTTAGGAATGGTGAGAGGTGGTGGATGGAGAATGAGGCTGTGAACACCCAATTTTAACCGGTGTATTTTATTTATTTATTAATAATAATGAAATAAGTCCATTTGACAAAATATTCGGTTTGTGCGCGTATTCGTCGCGTCGTTGTTTTAGCGTTTCATCGTGTTTAGTCCGACATGTTTTGTCGCGTTTCCTTTTAATTTCCCTTTGTTTAGTAAACATAATAGTAATAAAATAGGAGAGGTGCAAAAAATTTTATTTACAAAATGTCTGGTTACACTTGGCCCAAACATATGCCAAAGTTACAAAAAAAAAGGCTTCAAATGGGGCCAAAAAAAAACAAAATACACCCAACTTTCAGAAAACAAAAAAAAAAGAAAATCAGAGCCCCAAAATAAAAGCCCAACAAAATAAACCTAATCCATGCCAGCAGCCGTACGCGCCTCCCTCCTGCTCCCGAGCTTACAGAGCAAGCTTGCACCAGCTGCCCAAGCACCTGAAAATAGCAACAATTCAAATCAGGAGCTAAAAAAGGGGAAGGTTGAGTCAGCCCTGAGTCAGCTACTAGCTGTCCAGAGACAATGCAATTAATCAATAATCAAAAACATTAATTTTCAGTTTCCAAAAAATGGCTATAAAATGCTAATCCGAAAACCAAATCAGGGGGGACAATTTCAAACAGAAAAATTCACACACAGAAATTCAGAGAAAAAAAATAATAACAGGGTAGTAGCAGTAAAACAGCAGCAAAGACAAACAAGAGAACCAGAAGCAGCAGTAGAGTAAGAGGGACAGGGTTTAACAACAGATCTATTTTCATTCAGGAACCCAGGTTGGTCTTGTCTTTTAATTCGAACATGTGCTGGACAAAATGTAGATATGAGATGTCAAATAGTCGAAATTTCAAGCATGCTGTTTCTAAACATTGTTTAGTGTTATATGTTATACGAATAGTGAATAAGTAATTTGTTGTTGATAGGATTTCAGAATATCCCAAACAGTTTGAATAAAAGATTAGGGCTCTAGATTCAATTTGTTCTAGAAAAAACGAAGTTAGCAATTAGGCTCAGTTAGGAAATTAGGGTTTAATTAGAAATCGGTTGTTAATCAGAAATCAGAGATAACAAATGGTGAATAAAAGAAAGAAGTTTGTTGATATGAGAACAAAACAGGTTTAAATCAGGATTGTAAATACGTTAGGTTTTCTTTGAAACTTTATGCACAGATCAATTTGAGTAAAATTAAATTAGGGTTTTAGTCTTTGAAATCAGGACTGGTTGAAATAGGATTTTGGGTGCTGAATGAAATTAGGGTTTAGAGGTTTTAAAGTTAGAACCGAAACAGGAAAAAAGAGGGAATCAGAACCGAAACGTACCCATTCCGACCACCGTAGACGGTGGTCGTCTCTCCCCAAAGTGCACAGTCACTGTTGCTTAACACACCGTCACCGTTGGCTCCAAGCGGAACGCCGTTAGCCGCCAGCCTTCGCCCTCCCCCGCCACGGCGTCACCGTCAGTGAACACCGCCGTAAGGCTCGCCGGTGACCAAGAACCACCCAAAGAAACAGCAAAAAAAATAAACATAAAAAATAAGAAAGAATAGAATAGGAGGAGAGAAGATAAAAGCTAAAAAGAAAACAGCAAACGAAATAGAAAAGAAAATGGTAGAGGTTACCTCCGGCCACCGTGTACGGCGGTTGGCTCTCAGGTCGCCGTCACGGTCATCTCCCCATTTACGCCATCGCCGTAGCCAAAACCTCCACCGTACTCTCCCCTTCGCAAAAATCCAGATTTGGAATAGAAGAAAAGCTAAAAAGGGTCAGAACCGTACTTACACTTCTGGCCACCGTAGACGGTGGCCGTTTGCCACAGACTACGAACATCACCGCTATTTCTTCACGCGCCGTCGAACCCTGTTCACTTCGCCTTTCGTTCTGTTTCCAACAGAAATCGCATCCATTTCTTTCCCCCCCTTTTTCACCATTCTGCAAAGCAGCGCCGTGAGGAAGGCAAGGTAAAGGTTTGGGTTGTGTCGGTGGCGGAGGAAAAAGGGAGAGTGAGGTTTGAGACGTTTGGGTTGACGACGAAGAAAAAGAGAGGAAGAAGGGATTAGGGCTAAACGACGGTGGGCAAAGAAGAGAAGAGAGGAGGGGCTATGGCCGTGAAGTGAGGCGGAAAGGAAGGGGAAGTAGAGAAATTAGGGTTGAGAGAAAATGAGATGGGGACAGCGCCGCGAGAGAGTTTGAGGAGAAATTAGGTTTAGGTATTTTTTAGATTGCCTTATATAGTGTGGACACCTAGGGTCATTTTCGTCTTTTCATTTAACTCAATACTACTTACACCACTCTTTTTTCGTATTACGCCTCCCCCTGAAAAGCCCATGAACTCATGGACCAGTCTACAAACTGGGCTGCTGCTTTTCTCACCCAGTTTTAATAATACAACTCCCTCCTGCAAACTGCCCTCCATTTTACTATTGCACCCTCTGTTTTCGTTTTTATTATTTTCTTTTACAAAAAAACCTATAAAAATAAATAGATAAATATTTCATTTTCAAAAAATATAAATAGGGGACTAAATCGACTGTA
Organism: Astragalus membranaceus; assembly: GCA_039519185.1. Taxonomy (NCBI): domain Eukaryota; kingdom Viridiplantae; phylum Streptophyta; class Magnoliopsida; order Fabales; family Fabaceae; genus Astragalus; species Astragalus membranaceus. The sequence goes on from CM076850.1 coordinate 112,274,801, forward strand.
CAGTCGGGTTAGTCTGCTTTTTAGGTTACTAATGAACCGTTACGGATCATGTCCTAAAATCCCTATTTAAAACAAACAATTTCTAAATCAAAAATAAACACAAACATATTTCTTTCCATAAATCAAAAACTCCATTTTTCGAAAATAGGGAGCTAAGTCGACTGTACAGACGGGTTAGTTAGCATTCTAGGATAAATGAACCGTACAGTTCAAGAGTCCTAAAATCCCTATTCAAATAAAATCAAAACCAACACACATCAAGTCATTTTCAAAGACTCCAAAAACTCCATTTTTAAAAAATAGGGGACTAAGTCGACCGTACAGACGGGTCAGTCAGCGTTCTAGGATGGATGAGCTGTACAGCTCAATAATCCTAAAACCACTATATTAAAAAATACCAACCAACAAAATTTTTCAGAAAGAACTACGTGACTTTTGAGTTCCTCATTGCACCTGAGGATACGTAGGAGCGAGGCTTCCCCGTCAAGTCAAAATTAAATTTTCTTCAAATGATCTTATTTTATTTCGTTATAAATAATTACTTTTTATCGTTTTTAGAGGTATAACGATAGTTCATTACTCAATAATTTTTTTTTTCACAACCAAATTTAGGGTAACTGTCTTAGGACAGATGTACTAGGGGTGCAGTGGAATTAGGTTTTCGCCCTTCCCTATGCATAACCGACTCCCGAATCCAACCTAGTTTACGCAGACCAAATAACATTAAATGTAGGTTTTTCTCAGTCAGCATTCTAGGATGGATGAGCTGTACAGCTCAATAATCCTAAAACCCCTATATTAAAAAATACCAACCAACAAAATTTTTCAGAAAGAACTACGTGACTTTTGAGTTCCTCATTGCACCTGAGGATACGTAGGAGCGGGGCTTCCCCGTCAAGTCAAAATTAAATTTTCTTCAAATGGTCTTATTTTATTTCGTTATAAATAATTACTTTTTATCGTTTTTAGAGGTATAACGATAGTTCATTACTCAATAATATTTTTTTTCAACCAAATTTAGGGTAACTGTCTTAGGACAGATGTACTAGGGGTGCAGTGGAATTAGATTTTCCCCCTTCCCTATGCATAACCGACTCCTGAATCCAACCTAGTTTACGCAGACCAAATAACAATAAATGTAGGTTTTTCTCAATTTTTCCTATTAAATAAATTGGGTGGCGACTCCCTTAAATAATCAATTCTTGAGCCGTCTACGTCGAGATCACGGTCACGACAGAGGCTGAGATCAAGGATCATGTAAAAAAATATTTTGTGGAGTTGTTTACTGACAATGAAGCCACGGATGCTCTTCCTGTGATGAGGTATCAGTTTAAGGTGCTGGATGATGGGGTTGTGCGTAATTTAGATGCTATGGTGACTGATGACGAGATTACAAAGGCCGTCGTGAGCATGAAGCCTTGGAAGGCCCCCGGTCCGGATGGCTTCCAAGCTGGTTTCTATTAAACAAATTGGGAGCTAATTCGGAAGGATTGTTGTGACTTTGTGAAGAAAGTGTGGAGCTGCCCAACAAGTGTGGCTGCTGTAAATGATACAAATATTTGTCTCATCCCGAAGATTGCTAGACCGGAGTTTATTAATCAGTTTAGGCCAATATCCCTTTGTAATATGACTTATAAAATCATTACAAAGATTATTGTCACTAGACTGAAGCCTCTCATGCCGAGTATTATTTCCCCTTACCAGACTGGCTTTATTCCTACTAGAAGCATTCATGAGAATATTGTCGTTGCCCAAGAGCTTCTCCACTCAATGGGGATTAGAGGGAATAATGGTTTTTTTGCTATTAAAGTGGACCTTGCTAAAGCTTATGATAAGGTACGTTGGTCTTTTCTTGATATGGTTTTGAGTGAGCTTGGAATGCCTCCTAGTTTACGCAATCTTATTATGAAATGTGTCTCTACGCTAAATACCAATGTGTTGTGGAACGGTAGAAGATTTGAGAGCTTTACTCCACAGCGGGGTATTCGGCAAGGTGATCCTATGTCTCCTTATCTCTTTGTTATGTGTATGGACAAACTCACTCATTTGATTGAGGAGGAGGTTGAAGCTAGTCGGTGGGTGCCAATTCGGGCTGGGCGGAGTGGGCCCCATGTTTCTCATTTAATGTTCACAGATGATTTGCTCTTATTTGGTAAAGCAACAGATGCAACTATGGCTAGTGTTTTAAATACTCTCAACAAGTTGTGTAGGATGTATGGTCAAATGGTGAGTCAGGAGAAAACTAGCTTATTCGTTTCTAAGAATGTTGATGTGGTGACCCGTAGAAGGTTGGAGCGCATGTCTGGGTTTTATACTACACGAGCTATGGGGAAGTATTTGGGTATTCCGTTATTGGGGCGGGCTCCTAAGAGGCAGGATTTTAATTACTTAATTGAAAAGTTGAATCACAAGCTCTCAGGGTGGAAAGCAACTCATTTGTCCTTTGCTGGGCGTGTAACACTTGCTCGGTCCGTTATTCAGGCTATGCCTACGTATACTATGATGACAAATCCCATACCAAAGGTGTGTTTGAGAGAGATTGAAAAAATTCAAAGAAGCTTTATTTGGGGTGATAGCAATGAAGGGCGTCGGTTGCATATGATCAAATGGGATGCTCTCACTCTTCCTAAGGTAAATGGTGGTCTGGGGCTGAGACGTTTAACTGATATGAATAAAGCTTGCATCATGAAATTAGCGTGGAATCTCAAGCCTGAAAGGAACAAATTGTGGAGCCAAGTGCTAATAGGGAAGTATGGTAGGAACAGTTGGGAGCAGTGTGAGGTGCAATGCAAAGTAACTGATTCTCATTTGTGGAGGGCCATCACTGATTGTTTGGAGGATATCAAGAGTGAAGGGGCCTGGTCTATTGGAGACGGCACTGCAGTTAGTTTCTGGTTTGATAAATGGCTTGATAGTAATCAGCCCTTGTGTGAGTTAATGACTGAGGTACCTGCTCCTATGCATGACTGGAGGGTGGTGGAGTTTGTTGATGAGAATAATAATTGGAAGTTGGATGTGCTTCATCATATTTTACCAGGCCAAATGTATAACAAGCTGTTATCCATGTCAGCGCCTACTCCATATATGGGGCCAGATTTGATCTATTGGCCGAAAGCGAGAGCTGGTAATTTTACCGTTTCTAGCGCGTATGTTTACCTTCGGAACGCAAGGAGCTTGGGCAATGAGGTCAATTGGAAAACTATTTGGAAGCTTGATGTTCCGGAGAGAGTTAGAAGCTTTGCTTGGCAAATAATGCATGGTAAGCTTCCTACAAGAGTGTATTGTAGTAGGTGGAGTGGGATACTTCATATTGTTATTATTGTGTTGGTGTGGATGAGACTATTATCCATGTTTTGAGGGATTGTCCACTTGCTGTAGCTGTTTGGAAGTTGTTAGTGCCGCAAGATATGAGATCCAATTTCTTTGGTTATGATTTTGAGGCTTGGGTTCAGTATAATATAGGGGTAATGGATGGCTTGGGGTGGAGGAATGTGTGGGCAACAACTTGTTTCTTCTTTTGGGGGTGGCGTAATAAAAAAATGCATGATCCTAGCTTTTCTAGACCGGCCTTTCCCGCAACGGTGATTCAGAAATATGTTCATGAGCATCAGATGGGGAAGCATCAGTTAAATCCTGCTCACGTGGTAGTCAAGGAGACGGTGTTAGTGTCTTGGAAGCATGCGGTTGATGGCTGGGTAACTGTTAACACAGATGGTGCGTCAAAGGAGGGTGGCGGTATTAGCGGGTGTGGATGGCTTGTGCGAGATCATCATGGTAGATGGCTTGGGGGTTTCACGCGGTTCTTAGGCGAAGCACACGCCTATATTGCGGAGCTTTGGGGGCGTTGGAAGGGCTTGTGTTGGCTTGGAGCAAAGGATACCGGCACGTTGAGCTTCAATTGGATTCTAAGGTGGTGGTATCTCAATTGACCGGCAATGGTTCGGGAACAATGATGGGTAGGGGGCTGGTACAACGCCTTCAACAGATGTTGCAGCGTGAGTGGCAAGTCAAGATCCTGCATATTTATCGTGAGGCCAACATGGTGGCCGATGACCTGTGAAGCTGGGGAAGGCATTCGCTATTGGGAGCTTCCTCCGGAGCATATCTTACTTTTTTTCATGATGATTGTATTGGAGTTTCTACTCCTCGATTAGTCTCTGTGTGGTTCGTGTTTTTCGTTTCGGGCCTTTGAGCCCCTATTATATTCAAAAAAAAATATGGAACTATACCAAGTTGTGATACAAGAGACTATGAGGTTTTTGACTTAGGAGGAGGTTTTCAGTCTTGTCTCTCCATTCACACCACAATGTGCAAATTGAGTAAATATATGACGTTAAATTTTAATGACAGGTTCACCTAGTAAATCTTGCAATTATGAGTTTGAATTAAAGGCACAGTAAATCAAACAAGAAATCATCAATCTCCAAATTAAGTAGACTAATGTACCCTATATGCATATATCGTCATTGGTGCATGGTTAGAGATATCTTTTGGATTGTTTAAATCCGAAGATTACATACTTTCCGAGACAATAACTATACAATTTAGTTTATCTATACCGCTAGTGTAAAGATCATTATTAACCAATTACAATTTGTCACGTCATTAAAAAATACTTGAGTTATCTCCCAACTATATTGAAAGTCAAATATACTGTGATTTGTGATTGGTTGTCCGTGTAAGAAACTTTTATAGTGACCGTGCATATCAATAAAACTCATACGATAAAAAGTAGAAAGCAAGAGTAACGTCAGACTAAGAGTAACTAAACTGACTTAAACACCAAAAAAGTAACCTAAATAACAAGGATCAACATTTTAATTAATACTTCTTTCCGGTAAAAGCTTGGAACTCTGGTTTTCCTCCTTCTGAGATGACTCTTGACTTGTGCTTATCGGAGAAGCCTATTTAAGAGACAATATGTCAAATGTCAATACATTGCAGGTTGTAGGTAATTCTCTATTGCTCCACAAAGATTACAAAAAGATAAAACAACTCACCTTTGAGCGTGTTTGAATATTGGGTGTAAAGAATTAAGAATTAAGAATTAAGTATATAGTCGGAATCTTTGGTGCTAGCTCGTCTTCAGCTGAAATGAAAAGAATTAAGAATATAGTTAGAATGCTCATCTACACTAGAAAAAAATACTTGAGAAAATTCTTAAAGCTTGTTCCAGCAGGACGAGTAAGAATCGCGACCTTCTTTGTAATCAAGAGGTAAAGCAACATCAACTTCACAGTCTGTTTCAATTATAGTAACTGCAGAAGAGGGTTTAGTTTCAACCACATTTACGTAATATTTTTTGCTGTAATATGGAATCATTATAGTGTCTCCAGTTGTCAAACATGAGTAACTCCTCAATGAAGTTTCTAACCTGCAAATGATCAAAGTGAAGAAATAAAATATTAACTAACATAGTTATGAGATTTGTGAAAAATGTTACTAGATGTGGTAATAATTTATACATGGCTTTTGGATTGGAGATAGCCAAAAAATCCTTGGTGTGAGGCTGCAGCTTCACAAATGTTCCTTTTGCAAGACTTTTGCTTCTTAGAATCACAAGGTCACCCTCTTGTAGGCACATATTTTCCATCATCTAAAGATTACAATTAATAAAAAAAACTAGATAATGTAAATAAATAGGGTTAATTAATTAACTAAAAGAAAGAAGTATGAACAAAGAAGAAAAGGAAATAAGATACCCAATTTGGCATATATGTGAGCCCCTCATCAGCAGTGAATTCTAGGACCCCACAGTGAGTAACTCTTTCAGCATTAGGATTTCTCAGTTCAAATAACATTGGGTATTCTATGTGTAAAGATGCTGAAAAATGTTCAGATGAATAAGTGTACTAGTTTAGCAAGAGAGAAGAAAGAAAAATCCAATTGTTGAAATTAGGCTTACCAAGGCGATCTAGAGCTGAAGGGGGCATGATAACTGGAAGGAAAAAGAATTTATATTATCTATCAAAATTTCACAATGTTTGATAACCAACTATGTAAGGTGTTAGTGTACACACCTTTATCACCGATTTCCAGATTTGGCTGCAAAATATCAAAAGTAACAATCAGTTTTAATTTGAGGTTTGGAATCAAGTGCAAGGAATAAAGAATAATAAGAGCTATTAACCAAAACCAATTTAATGTCCAATCTAACACAATAAGGGGAACTTTCAAATATGATCAATTTGTTCATGATCAATGGACACTTATCACAAGTATACAAAGGACAACTTCCCTCGTTAATTTAATTTATTATCAGAAAACATTTAATCAATTTGAGGAGTTAAAGATGTATCAAGTGACGTCAATGATGATACCCTTTTAATTGAGGAGACTGGGAAACAACGGTAATAATGTTCAAACCCTGCATCATGTTCCTCCTCCCGGTTATTGTCGTGCAAATCCTTCATAAAAAAAGAAGAAAATAGTTATTGCTACCCCATTATTATCATAAGCAACAACAAATAAATAAATAAAAATTTGTGTTGAGAAATACAGAATTTAATCAACATAGACAACAATTAATCAATTTTCTAAGACACTATCAAAGCTACCAAAGGGTTGGTCCGAGTGGCAAAAACTCTGTTGGGAGAGGAAAACCACACGGACCAACAAAGTCGGTACACGTGCCCACCCGACGTAGATTAGTCACGGGCAAATGCGCACCAATAACACAGTAAAAAAAAGGCACTATCAAAGCTAACCGATGGTTTAGAGACACCGACAAAAGACCAAAATTAAGTTATCTGTATGCATTCAAATTTCAATTTTTTTGAATACAACAATAACTCAGCAGCAATGCAAAATAGTCTGAATATAAAAGATAAAAAGAAAATAACAAATCAACATACCATATTAAATGAGTCCGTGAGACTAGATGATAACCGGCGGTGATCTGCATAAAAGGAACAATAATAAATAAGTAAAACCCAGGTATTTTAAAACACGGATGTTAATAATAACAAAAAAATCATCGGCAGAACAAGAATACGCAAGTAAATAAATAAAAGGACGCAAATAGTAACAGGGATAAAGCCCTTCATAAAAAAGGATGAGTTTGTTAACGAAAGATCAAAGATATGGAGAAATATAACGTCAACTTCAATGGACGGGTGATCAACAAGAAAGAAAAAGAGAATACTAAGAAGAGAGTCCAACCAGGACTTTGAGGAAAACTGCGAATTGGAGGCAGCAGGTTTTGAGTTTTTATAGCTTTCCTAGTATGGCTCAAAACTCACTCCTATCGACACACTGGTTTTTGACAAGAACGGCCCAATTTTCTCGAAACATGTTACGGAATTATCCCATAGGACATAATTCCGGAAGTGTTTTTTAAAATTGAAACTTTATTTTAAATAATTAAAAACGCGGATTACATTGATTGAAAAGCGGATTAATTAATTAAAACATTCGACTACTGTGATGGTGGAGTGTTGTTTTACTAATCCTAATTCTATAGTTTTAAACACTTGTAATTTGGTTTTCTGTTGTAAAAAACCGAAACCCTAAAAAACGAATACAAAAGGGTAAACAAGTGTTAAGCTGAAAGTTTGTTAAGTAACAAACTCTCTAAATCAATTGTAAATCATGTATATATACATACACATACATCAATGAAAATACAAGAAAAAAATTTTACATTGCAAAAAGCCCTTTGTTACTCTTCACTAAACTGTTTTTTTCTCTCTGCGCCATCTTCTTCTCTTCGTGAAGAAAACCCAGGAAGCGCTTCTCTTCCTCTTCACGCGTGAAGTATGGTTCCCATTTAAACACCAGCGCCTTGAATCTCCTTGCTTCTGAACGCTAACTTTGCTTGCTTGTTGAAGCGAGTGAAACATGCAATTAAGAAAAGAAGATTAGGTTACAGAAGGTAGAAGAGAAGAAGAAGAAGCAGCGAGAGAGAAGAGAGAAAGAGACGTATCTGTGCGAAGTCAGTGAGAAAACTAGGGTTGTCTTACTGGACCGGGTCTAAGACCACAAAAGAAAGTGCACAGTACCTACAGGTGAAGCTTGGGTCAGTTCAGTATAAGAAAGACTGGGCCTTTTATTTCTGCTATCTACACCCCTGCAAATCAGGTTATACACCAACAAAAGTGATATCCAGAGCTTCAGCTACAATTCTTGGGAGTCAAGATTCAAAAAGAATTCAGAAAGCATTCAGCAGTAAGTTGTGCAGTGTGTGTTCAGTGACAGGTTTAGTCAGTGTGACAGACTACAAAGTGAAAAACAGTAAGAAAGACTGTTCTTTCAAGTGCCAAAAATGGCAGCAGCTAGTCTACCTACAAACATACCAAAACTTACAAATAAGAACTATGACAGATGGTGTATTGAGATGGAAGCAATTTTTGGCTTCCAAGACTTGTTTGATATTGTCACAGATGGGTATGAAGACCTACCTGAAGAGCCTACAGTGGTTGAGAGGGCCAGTTATGCAGAAAACTGACTGTAAAGGGAAATACTTGATTCATCAAGGTTGTGATGAATCCAACTTTGACAAGATAAGGAATGCAAGAACTTCAAAGGAGGCTTAGGACATTCTGAAGGTTAGCTTTGTGGGAGATGCACAAGTTAAGAAAGTCAAATTGAATGCATTAAGGATGAAGTATGAAGGTACAAAGATGCAAGACAAAGAAAAGGTTACAGAATATGTGGCTAGGCTAAGGGCCATTACAAATGCAATGGCATTGAATGGGAAACAACTCACAAATCGGCAAATTTGTGAGAAGATTGTTAGATCCCTATCACCAAGATTTGGATTTGTGGTGAATTCAATTCAAGACACTAAGGACCTATCAACAATGACAGTTGAGCAGCTGCAAAGTACACTAGAGGCCAAGGAAATCAATCTTGATGAGATGGATGGACAGGTGAAAAAGAAGGAGACAACCTTCCAAGCAAAAACCTCCAAGTCAAATTGGTCCAAAGGGAAGAAGAAGGGAAACTGGAATCCTAGCAAAGGCAAAGGGAAGGGTTCATATTCTACTAAGGCAGGAGGATCCAGCAGCTCTAAAACTAAGAAGGAACCTGCTGACAAGAAGCACATACAGTGCTGGAATTGTGAAAAATATGGTCACTATGCGAGTGATTGCTGGTCCAAAGGCAAGAAAGATAAGGATAAGGAAGAGGAGGCAAATGTGGCTCAAGAATCAGATTCAGATTCTGAACCAATAGCCTTCATGGCTACAGTTCATGACAAGGCAGATTGTGTGGCTTTCATGATTACCACAAGTGATGGGAAAACAGTGGTTGATATTTGGTACTTGGACACAGCATGCTCAAATCACATGACAGGCATTAAGGAGTGGTTGATCAACTTTGATCCAACCAAGAGGACATCCATTAGGTGTGCTGACAATGAGAGTGTGATGGAAGAAGGAATGGGTGACATACTCATTCAAAAATAAGATGGTAAGAAGGTGCTAATTGAGAATGTATGGTACATTCCCAAGATGAGGAATAATCTAATGAATGTGGGGCAGCTGATTGAGAAAGGGTTCTCTATTACCATTAGAGATAACCTACTGAAACTTTATGACACTAAGGAGCAGTTGATTCTAACTTCTCCATTGTCTAAGAATAGAACCTTCAAGACAAGTCTTGAAGCAGCTGATACAGAATGCCTACACACCACTGAGACAGATTCACAAAGTCTACTATGGCACCAAAGGTATGGTCACTTAAATTTCAGAAGTCTATCCCCATTGCATACTAAGGGTTTGGTTCATGGACTACCTAAGACAGAGTCACCTGAGAAGGCCTGCACAGTATGTTTAGTGGGCAAACAGCCAAGGCAGAAATTCAAATCTGATTTGAAGGGAAGGGCCAAGGAAGTGCTTGAAGTGGTGTATTCTGATATATGTGGTTCTTTTGAGGTTCAATCCATTGATGGTAATAAGTATTTCATATCCTTTGTGGATGAATACTCAAGGATGCTTTGGGTGTACTTGATAAAGGCTATGAGTGGGGCTCTTGAGAGCTTCAAAAGGTTTAAGGCTATGGCTGAAAAACAGAGTGGCAAGGCCATCAAAATTTTGAGGACTGATGGTGGAGGGGAATTCACTTCAAATGAGTTTGAAGTGCTGTGCTCAAATGAAGGAATTGTCCATGAGGTAACTCCTCCCTACACCCCACAACACAATGGTTTGGATGAAAGAAGAAACAGGAGCATCCTAGATATGACCAGAAGCATGCTAAAGCAGAAGCAATTACCTCACAAGTTATAGGGAGAAGTTGTGATGAAAGCCACCTACTTGCTAAATATGTGTCCTACAAAGAAGCTTGAAGGGAAAGTGCCTGAAGAGGTTTGGTTAGGCAGAAAACCTATTGTGTCACACCTAAAGGTATTTGGGTCTTTGTGCTATGGACACATACCTGATGCTACTAGGAGGAAGCTAGAGGACAAGAGCAAGCCTTTGATTTTAGTAGGCTACCACTCTACAGGAGGCTACAGAGTCTATAATCCTACTAGCAACAAAGTAGAGATTAATAGAGATGTGGTTGTTTTGGAGAATGGGTGCTGGGATTGGAACAAGTCCAATCAAACCAGCCCTCAACCTATTGTACAGGTGAATTTAGACAATGTTGATGCTGCTGCAGAACCCACAGCTACTCCAAATGATGACACCAGCAGCAATGAGAGTGATGAAGATGAAGAACCAGCAGAACCAACACCTGCTCTCAGACCACAGAGGCAGAGGCAACTGCCAAGCAGATTCAGTAACTTTGAGGTGATCAATGATGATGAAATTACCAATGATGGTGACCTAGTTCAGCTTGCCATGATGGCTGATGCTGAACCAGTTAGTGTGAAAGAGGCTTTGAGCAGTAAAGCTTGGAAAGATGCAATGGAAGAGGAGCTCAAGTCCATTGAAAAGAATGGGACTTGGGAATTAACTAAGCTGCCTAAAGGAATGAAGTCTATAGCAGTTAAATGGGTCCTTAAACTGAAATTAAATCCAGCAGGGAAGGTAGTGAAGCACAAGGCCAAATTGGTGGCAAAGGGGTTTCAAAAAAGAGAGGGATTTGATTTCTTTGAAGTCTTCTCACCATTGCCCTTGCAAGCAGCAGGGAGTGGACTTTGTCTCACCTTGATGTAAAGTCTGCCTTCCTCAATGGTCCACTTGAGGAGACAGTTTTTGTGGATCAGCCACCTGGGTTTGAAATCAAAGGCAAGGAAGACAGGGCATTTCGGTTACATAAGGCCCTATATGGTCTAAAGCAAGCCCCAAGGGCTTGGAACAAGAGAATAGATAAGTCCTTCTCTGACTTAGGACTGAAAAAGTGCACAGTGGAGTATGGCTTGTATGTGAAGCAGAAACAGGCTGCTGATATTCTGATTGTGTGCTTATATGTGGATGACCTACTAGTGACAGGAAGCAATAAGGCTGAAATTGCAGAATTCAACTTGCAAATGAAGTCAGAGTTTGAGATGACAGACCTAGGGAAATTGTCCTATTTCCTAGGGCTGGAACTGCACTATACAGAACAGGGCCTGGTCCTACACCAAGCTAAGTATGCTGCAGACATTCTAAAGAGGTTTAACATGCTGGAATGCAACCCAGCAGCTACACCCACTGAAGGCAGTATCCAAGTGACTGAAGAGGAGCATGAGGCAGTGGATCCTACTTTGTATAGAAGCACTATTGGCTCACTAAGGTACTTGTGTCATACAAGGCCTGATATTTGCTATGCTACAGGATTGGTGAGCAGACACATGAGTAAGCCATTAAAATCTCATTTGCTTGCTGCAAAGAGAGTGCTAAGATATGTTAAAGGTACACTACACTATGAAATTCTGTTTCCTAGAGGAAAAAGTGCTAAGGGGGCAGAACTGATAGGCTACTCAGATTCGGATTGGTGTGGTGATAAGACAGACAGAAGGAGTACTAGTGGTTACCTATTCAAGTTCAATGATGCTCCAATTTCTTGGAGCTCCAAAAAACAAAGCATTGTAGCTTTGTCTAGCTGTGAAGCAGAATATGTTGCAGGCTCAGCAACTGCTTGCCAAGCAAACTGGCTTGAATCCCTTTTGGAAGAACTGTTTCTAAAGGGAAACAAACCTATAAAGTTGCTGCTTGACAACAAGTCAGCAATCAACTTGGCTAAAAATCCCATTGCTCATGGGAAGAGTAAGCACATAGAGACTCGGTTCCATTTCCTAAGGGACCAAGTGACTAAACAGAAGATTCAACTGGAGTATTGTTCCACCAAAGAACAACAAGCAGATATCTTCACTAAAGCAGTGAAGGGAGAACAGTTCACTAAGCTACGAAGAGACGTGGAGATTGTCAGCTTCGAGGGGAATCAGAATTAAGAAGGGATGTTGTTTTACTAATCCTGATTCTATAGTTTTAAACACTTGTAATTTGGTTTTCTGTTGTAAAAAACCGAAACCCTAAAAAACGAATACAAAAGGGTAAACAAGCGTTAAGCTGAAAGTTTGTTAAGTAACAAACTCTCTAAATCAGTTGTAAATCATGTATATATACATACACATACATCAATGAAAATACAAGAAAAAACTTTACATTGCAAAAAGCCTTTTGTTACTCTTCACTAAACTGTTTTTTTCTCTCTGCGCCATCTTCTTCTCTTCGCGAAGAAACCCCAGGAAGCGCTTCTCTTCATCTTCACGCGTGAAGTCTGGTTCCCATTTGAACACCAGCGCCTTGAATCTCCTTGCTTTTGAACGCTGAGTTTGCTTGCTTGTTGAAGCGAGTGAAACCTGCAATTAAGAAAAGAAGATTAGGTTACAGAAGGTAGAAGAGAAGATCATAAGAGAAGAAGAAGAAGCAGCGAGAGAGAGAAGAGAGAAAGAGACGTATCTGTGCGAAATCAGTGAGAAAACTAGGGTTGGATACGTTGATCAACCTTCTGCGTTTGTTGTCTTACTGGACCGGGTCTAAGCCCACAAAAGAAAGTGCACAGTACCTGCAGGTGAAGCTTGGGTCAGTTCAGTATAAGAAAGACTAGGCCTTTTATTTCTGCTATCTACACCCCTGCAAATCAGGTTATACACCAACATGGAGTTAAACGGCAAATGATCTCGGCGAAACTCCGTGTGGTTTCCACGTACAAATGCATAGGACTGAGACATCGAAATGTGTCATAGATGCGGATCATGGCTTGCACGTCATCGTCGTTCTTCACATCCATTGCGGACCAGCGAACACATCCATTACCGCACCGCTCGGGTTTGTGATAAATGATACGTTTGACCTCTCGCACGTCACCCTCCACTTGCACCTTACTCTCTAGTTTATCTTTGAGAGAAGCGAAGGTCATGTTGTATTCACTACAAGAAATTCGCGGATTTCCGGCGGAAAAGCCCAAAATCCGCTAGAATTTTCCACTGGAAATGTGGCTTTACCGGCGAATGTTTTCCGTCGGAAAATCGTTCGCAGGTAACAGTTACCAACGGATTTTCTGCTGGAAATCACCCGAAATACGCCGGTAATTTTTTGAAAATCCGCCGGTAATTTTTGAAAATCCGCCGGAAATTTATTATTATTTTTTAAAAAAATGCTAAATCCGTAGGAAATTTTATAAAATCCGCCGGTAATTTGTTATTTTTTTAAAGCGGGTTTTTATTAATTCGTTTATTTAAAAAACTAATATTATTTAATTTTTTTGATTTTTTTTAAAACAGGTTTTTGAATTCGTTTATTTAATTAAAAAAATAAATATTATAAAAATGAAGTAGATGAATGTGAGAAGATTTGAGAAGAGAAGAGAAGAGATTTGAGAAAATCAAATGTATGAATGTATGAAGATTTGAGAATAAAGAGTGAATTGAGAGAATGAGAAGAGTTTAGGAGAAAGTTTTATTTATAGGCATTTTCGAACGGTTCCGACGGATTTACCGGCAGTATTTTTCCATCTGAAATGTGCATTACCGGCGGATTACCGGCAGATTTTTTGAAATGTGCATTACCGACAGATTTTTTCGTCGGAAATTACTGGCGGAAAAATCCGCTGGTAATGCACTTTACCAACGGATTTTTTAAAAAAAAAATAAAAAATAATTTAAAAATCCGCCGAAAACGCGCATTACCGGCGGATTTTTCCGCCAGTAATTTTCGGCGGATTTTTTCCGCCAGTAATGCACATTTCGGGTGGATTTTTTTTTAAGAAAAATTTTAATATATTTTTTTAAAAAAAATCCGCCGGAAAGTCTATTTTTTCCGCCGGAAAAACGCGTTTTTCTTGTAGTGATTTAAGCCTGCATGAAATAGGTTTTGGACACTGGAAATGGACATCACCATCTCTGTTGGTAATTGTGCCCTGATGGTAAAGGGCAGTCAGTGCAGAATCACGAGAGTATTGGGTTGAATGGGTGTCGATGTCCATTTTCTTGTGTGGTGTGTGAAAGAAGTTGAAAGTGTGAAAGAACTGAAACCTAAATGGGTATATTTATAGTGAAAGATCTGAAACCCTAAACAGGATTTCCACCGTTGATGAAAAGTGTCGGCAAAATCTAGACCGTTGAAAGTGTCGGCAACATCAAGGTCATTGAAAAGTGTCGGTAAAATCAAGACCGTCAAATAATAAAACCGTGGAATAAAATATATTATAAAGCCGTGGAATAAAATATATTATCATACAATCAGCTAATGGCTACATAATCAACTGGGTCGGTCGGTGCAATATGGCCTGGAGCTAAAGCAGTCCATAACTGAAGCGCGCGCTCAATTGGTAGTGGGAGGTGTGTTTAACTTGCACTTATGCCTCAGGTGCAAGGTTCGATTCCCACGGAAGGCAAAAATTCTACAAGAGGGGTAGAGAAGACCGTGAGGTAATAGTGCCGGGGTGGCCAATGCGTTGGACCTGGGCTGTTACACCGTGAGTAGCCAAGTGAGGCAGCAATACATCTATAGCCACAATTTCCATCCCCGACTACATCAATAATGTCATCAATGTATGAATGGATATGTTCCGGAAGGTAACTAACCAAATGGATGTCATGTTGTGCCCGTTCCTTTGCTCTCCTCGGTTACGGTAGCTGGGAGAGTTGATGTGATGACCGCTGGGGTGGTTGCTTTGATGACTTTTGGGAGGGTTTCCTAACTGAGCTCTGGCTGTGATTCTTCAAAGACTCGTCCACGTGCTCAAAATATGAAGGATCTCGCTTCACATCATACTGTTACTTCTTCTTTGGTGCACCCTTCATCTTCACTTTGGATTTAGGTGGAACCATAGATGTAGTGCTTGGAAAGGCAAATTGATCAAGACCTTTCTTAAATACAAATTTCTCCTCAAGATCCATACCATTAAACCGCTTCCAAATTGTCTCCATAGTATAGCTTATGTCACAATCTTTTGATGCTTATTTGATGCGCTCCTCATCCAAACCCTCCAAACTGAGCCTCATCCAATGGGAGTCAACCACCTCCAATGGGATTGGACGACCAGATAGGTGCATATAACCAAGATTGCAAGCACAAGGTAACTCATGTGTAACTTTAATCGTGCAACCACAACGACCTTTATCAGTACCCACTTCAGACAACATGCTATCAAACTCATCAGCAATATGATTCAATGCATTTACCGAGACCAAACCACGTAGATCCTTGTAGAATGTAGTGTTGTGTTGGGCATCCACTTGGTTGATGATTTTTTGAAAAGAATCCACAATCTTATCAATTTGTGCATTCACCATACCGTGCATTGACTCCCAGCATCTGCGTAAATCTGCTCCACTAAAACCCAATGCCCTCTTCAATGCCCAATGGGCTGTCTCGACCCTATTAGTTGTTGTATTCCCAAAGTGTCTCACCCTATCAGTCCACGGTCCAACAAATTTCTAAGGCACCAATCTCCCACTAATCTAAGGCACCAAGGATCTCACAACACCCATATGGGTTACATGATCCGCAAAAAAAAAACTTAACAGTCGAAGCCTTAGTTAGGGGATCTATCACCACAATTAGAGTCAAAATAAATCTCCCACTAATCTAAGGCATCAAGGATCTCACAACATCCATATGGGGTTACATGATCCGCAAAAATACTTAACAGTTGAAGCCTTAGTTAGGGGATCTGCCACCACAATTAGAGTCAAAAAAAAACTTAGGAGGATTACTCAAGTATCTCCCAAGTACATCAATTGCATAAGCAATGTCAGGACGTGTACACACTTAGGCATACATCAGATTGCCAACAACGGAAGCATATGGGGATTTTCCCATTACAGCATTTTCTGTATCACTTATAGGACATTGGATGTTAGGGAGTCTCTCACCCTTTGAATGGGTGTTGAACAAGGGTTACAAAATTTCATATTGAACCTTCTAAGAACCTTTTCAATATAAATTTTCTGAGATAAACCAAGAAACACCACAAGATCTGTCACGATGACTTTCAACATGGAAGAATTTTCAGCAACTCTACCTCGCTTACTTCCTACTACAATATTAACAATTGAACTCTCTCCAATGCCAGGAACAAAACTAATATCCAACAAATATAAACCATCACGCAAAACTTTAGAACCCACAACGTAATATAAAGTAACCATTTTATTACCGAAATGGAAAGAGTAACCACATCCATCCAACACATAAACAGAGATCAAGTTCCTTTTAAAAAAGTACATAAAAAAGTGTTTTTTCAAATTTAAAACATGTCCAAAAGAAAACTTAAGAGAAACAACTCCTATATGCTCCACTTTCACACCAGCTCCGTTCACAACCGCGATCTTCATTTCCCCTTCATTTGGCTTCCTTCTGTGTCTGAGCTCCTTTCTTCTTCTTAAGCCAATTTTTAAAACCTCCAACAATTTGTCTGCTTGTGCAAAACTTGCACTTTCCATTGAACTCGTATTTGGGCATTGAGGCTTCTTCTTCTTCTTTCTTCTTCTTCTTCTTCTTCTTCTTCTTCTTCAAAGATGGAAGAGATTCAAAAACCTGCCATATCAGACATGCTCACGAACTCCGCTCACCCCATCATACTTAGTCTTAGCCAATGAGTTCAAATATTTGGACTTCTCAGCCTTATCAAGTTTCTTAAATTTCTCACCAACAGCTGTGAGAAATTCTTTGGCATTTTCAATATCGCGGATACTTTCCTTAATTGTCTTGTCCATAGTGTAGTTCATAGTCATCAAACACACCTTGTTTGAATGTACCCACTTATTATATTTTAACTTTTCAGTAGGGGAGGAAGTGTCTGTAGGTTTGGTAGGCTCATCATCAATGAGAGCCATGTCCACATTAGCCACAATGAGGAATAGTTTCAGAGACTCAACCCAGTCATCATAATTGGTTCCAGTTAGCCTTGTCAAGGAATTCATTTGAGTAGGCAATGTTGAACAAGCAAATAAAATAATTTATCAAGCTTGCCAACATGAAACAACCTTTTAATTGCACATTGTAATACCGCCTAAGGGTCCCGAATTACAATGCAGAATTAAAATCACAACAATATTAAAACATCTCCTCAAAGTTAATATCATAGGATATTAAAACTCTAAGGCCATAATATTCAATAAGTGTCACAAACAACATCATATAACAATCTTTTAATTGCAAATTGTAATCCCGCATATGGGTCTCGAATTACGATGCACAATTAAAATCACAACAATATTAAAACATCTCCTTAAAACTAATATCGATAGGATATTAAAACTTTAAGGCCATAATATTCAATAAGAATCACAATCATTAGGAATTATATCAACAATTACAAGGACAAACGGATAGAGTAAGTTAGACATTAGAAATAATCCCCGATGCAAATTTTACAAACGAATTTGTCACAATATTGGTCTCACGATAGGTTGACACACAGTTATGCAAATAACTGAAATAGTCTAAAGTATAAAGTCGGTTCAATATTTCTAATAAAACCAATATTTATATAACTATGTCATATATGATAGTTTCTCAGAATTAGTTATAAAATTTAAATATACATGTATGTATCAAAATAATTTAATGCCCGAACATAATCGATTGGGAGTGAAGAAGTTATAAGATGTATAATAATAGGCTAAATATATATTTTGGCCCTTTATCTTTGGGGTTGTGGTCACTTTGGCCCTTTATCTTTTTTTTTTCTCATTTTAGACCCTCATGTTTTTTTTGTGTGTCATTTTGGCCCCTACTGTTATGTTTATGTTTTTTTAGGCAAATTTTTAAGGACGAAAATGAAATCAATTAAAAACATAAGGGCCCAAAATGAAATCAATTAAAAACATAAGGGACTAAAATGAAATCAATTAAAAACATAAGGGACCAAAATGATAACAGTAGGGGCCAAAATGACACACACAAAAAACATGAGGGTCTAAAATGAGAAAAAAAAAAGATAAAGGGCCAAAGTGACCACAACCCCAAAGATAAAGGGCAAAAATATATATTTAGCCTATAATAATATTAGTAACATGTAGAAAGAATAAAAAATTGAAATTCTGGGCACAACAATATTAGCAACATGTAAAAAAAAATTGGAATTCTGAGCACAACACAATTATTTAATATATCCAAGTATAAGAAAAATAAAATAAAATATTTATACATTAAAAAAAATAAAAAATAAAAAAATTTAAAAAACGGAATACTAATGATATATGATTTCTAATCCTAAATTAATTATTACACGTTGACATCATCTTGATCGCTAAGATTAAAGTTTTGGGTGTTTTTTTTTAACCCCCCAAGTGGCCAACAGACTATCATAGACATCTTCAGGGAAGTGGAACAACATCCTCAACAGCTGCAGGTGAAAGCGGAGCCGCAGGTGAAGGCGGAGCCGGAGGTGAAGGCGAAGCCGGAGTCAGGCGGGAAATGGACACCTGAAAGTACCATGGTAGGTACTCGTCATCACAAGCACCCTGGATGATTGTCTGTCGACTGCTGCCCCTGAAAGCCCGCGCTGGGGACTGATAGAACATCAGCTGCCGCACTATGGCCTCCGTAGATGGACGTGAGCCCGAAATAGGTGTACCAGGAATCTGCTGGACATATCCAAACTGCCAACAGACGCTGTCTGCCATATAAGGCACAACCACCTCCCCCCACAGCAGCCAACCTCTGAATAATGAAATGTTGTGAAACCGGAGGTACTGTCTGTGGTCGTCCCAGGGGCTCCATATGACCCACTCCCTCTACAAGTCATCCAGCAGCTGCCGAAACTCCGGAAGCTTGATACTATCGCACTTCTTGTTCGCCCACCTGCTGCAACGTGGAAGTGCACTGGCACCGAAGTCTTTCCGCACCACGATGGTGGGGAAATACTCATATATCCAACACTAAAATAACAAAAATAAAAATAAATAAGTAATTATATAAATAAAAGTAATTAAAAAGAAATAAAAATAATTAATTAATTAAATACCTGCAGCAGAGAAGTGTATCCGCTAATCTGCGGCGTCTCATAGTAACAAGCATCATTCAGCTGCTCGTAGAGAATAGCTAGAGAAGCTGGACCCCAAGCCCACTGGCCACACAGGTCAAAGTCAGAAATAAGAGTCACCCACTTGACAGGGACAGATGTGTGACTCTTGTCGGCAAAAATGGTGCTGCCCAACAAGTGTAGCAGATAGCACCGTGCCGCCTGATCAAGATGGCCGCGCTCCATGTTCTCTGTGTATGCTGCCGTCATGAAAGAAAATCTGAATGCCGGTCCCCTGTTGAACTGACACTCTTGCTAGCAGGCTGTGTGGTCTACCCCCAACAGGTCAACTCCAGCCCGAATAGCATCGGCACTCTCAAAATGTGGTCGATGCGCCAACGGTGTGCCGGTGAGCGGCAAGTGGAGCAACGCGGACACGTCGTCCAACGTCACTGTCATCTCCCCCCATGGCATGTGGAATGAGCTGGTCTCAGAATGCCACCTCTCCACAAAAGCTGATATGAGCTCGTGGTTGATGTTGTTGAGAGGTGTGATGTCCAACTCAAAAAGATGCGCCTGATGCAACCATCCCGCTATATGGGGGTGGTGCTGCGCTGAGGTCTCATCTTCAGTATCTTCCCCCCCATGGGAAGCAAATTTAATCTTACCCCGGTCCTGTAAAAAAATAAAAGTAATTAATAAATTATTAAAATTAATTAATTGTTAAAAAATAAACAAATTATTAAAAGTATTACCTGTCTCATCTGTAGTAGTTTGTGGACGCAGTGGACATGTAACCGGTGTAATAAAACCTCATCATCATGCTAAGCAACCTCAGCCTCAGCCTGGTCATCTACATGGATGGCGTCTGGCTCAGCAGGCTCGTGATAATAATGCTCCTGGTCCTGCTACTACGCTCGGTCTCGGACACGTCTCTGACGCTCAGATGCGTGTCCCGCCTCTCTAGTCCTCAATCTGATCCTGGTCCTACTGCCAGCAGAACTCTGCTCATCTCGGGGTCCTGCTCCTGAATGCTCGCCTCGCTCTAGGTTTCCTGTTTTGGTTGCCACTGAAAAAAGCAAAAAAATTAATTAAAAGGGAATTCCAAAAAAAATCAAAAACATTCCGGAAATACCATTTTTAAGGTATTTTCGGAATGTTAAATTTTAGGGATTTCCGAATATATCTCAAAAAGAGGTATTTCCGGAAGCCAAAATGGCTTCCGGAAATACCTCTTTGAGATATATCCGGAAATCCCTCTTTTTGAGATATATCCGGAAATCCCCAAAATGGCTTCCGGAAATACCTCTTTTTGAGATATATCCAGAAATCCCTAAAATTTAACTTTCCGAAAATACCTTAAAAAATGGTATTTCCAGAATGTTTTTTGGAAAAATACGTTCCGGAAATACGTCTATTTCCGGGAAGTTTAGGGAAAAAACTCACTTTTTCGGAAATATGATGGAATGATGAATGATTTCGTTTTTTAACAATTTTTAGGGGTATTTTGGTCCATTTGGTCAATTTGGGGGGTATGGGGTTCAAGGGGGGGGGGGGGGGTAAAAAAAAAACACCCTAAAGTTTTAGGATTACCTGAACAAGCAGTAGACAAGGATTCCATGTTGCAGCTTTTCGGTCCTGTTTTTTTCTTTCGTTTCAGGCAGAGAAAATGAGAGAAACTCGGACAGAGAGGAAGAAACTATCTATATTCCAATAGTGATATTGTAGTATTTCATTGGGTCAACTACACTATATATTGGAAAGAGATAGGGGTCTTTCTTTGAGTCAAAATAATATAGACTTACCTACCCATCATAGTAAGTCCTCACAAAATATAACAATACTTTCACATTGACTTATTACAAAATAGTCTCAATTATCAATAATAGTAATAATAAAATTGGGATTAAAATAACAATATTATTTTGACATCCAATTAATTTGAGTATTAAACCAAAAATTAATTTGATTATGCAAGTCCAAAATAAATAATCCAACATCTACTCCTTAAAAACCAAAATACTTAAGTTTTTTATTGTGTATATTTAGTGTTAGAAGTAACCGTAAAATAAAAGTTAGAAGAATAAATTAGTATTTTTTATACCATAATCTAAAAACTATTGACATATGGGGGTAACTTCTCTTCTTTTATGGGGGCAAAATATTTTTTATCATATATAACTAATTAAAATATTTTTACATGGTGGGGGCAATTGCCCCCACCACTTACCGTGTGCATGCGTCACTACTTTTTATTTTAATAGAGTTTTTACCACATCCAAAATTTGAACTGAAGTGGGATTCAAGCTGAATTACCACTCGTACAAACTTGAATCTGATCTGAGGTTATTGGTGTAAGTAACTGCTAATCAAGATAATACGACTATATATAGGAGTGGGACCTTCTCCCACTAAATCAAATAGTGTAGTGGATGATGACATCAGCTCAGATGAAAAGTAAAGGAAAAGACGGAACATGGTCACGGCGGCTACTTGCAGCGAAAAAATGGGACCTGGATTAGGTGTAATCAGGATTCCCATGCCGTTAGCTAATCAACAACCCTTGCGGGTGTTTGTTTCAAGTTTAGTAAATTCATTCCAGGGAATGAATTTCCTAGGAACAAAATGATGGGAATCTTATTCCAAGGTATTAGTGAAAATTGTGTTTGGTAAATATTTATAACATTCTCAGGTATTATTCTAAGAGTTGGAATATAGGTAGTTACTCATGGTTTTTATTCACATATTCCTGGGAACTTTTTTCCCACCCCTTTTCATTGGGAATAAATCCTTGGGAATGATGGAAGTTATTTCACTCATAGGAATATTGATACTTGGGAATATTTTTTTCAAACTTCTAACAAACATAGGAATACTCATTTTCTACCTATGTATTCCCAGGAATGCTAATTCTACACTTGAAACAAATACCCCCTTGGATCTAACTTGAATTCAATCTTAACCCTTGACTTGTTTTATTTAAAAAATAAAGTAAAAATATTGAAGGAGAGAGATACAGATGCATGGATGCATCTAATCTAAATCCAAACTGACAGTAGTGATATTTTTTTTTGGCAGGTCCTTGCAATTGGGCCTCACGGGAGAAGTGAGTATTCAAAGTTGGGATTTTTTTTACCCCTATCATATCACCATATACGCTTTTAGTGAGGTAGATCCGATTTGTTAAAATATAAAAGCGGATATACCTATCAGTGGGGGTATGTCTGCTTTGTTAAAATGCAAATCGGATTTACCTCCCTGATAGGTAAATCCGCTTTGCAATTAACAAAGCGGATATACCTATCACTGGGGGTATGTCCGCTTTG
This sequence comes from Astragalus membranaceus, assembly GCA_039519185.1. Taxonomy (NCBI): domain Eukaryota; kingdom Viridiplantae; phylum Streptophyta; class Magnoliopsida; order Fabales; family Fabaceae; genus Astragalus; species Astragalus membranaceus. The sequence goes on from CM076850.1 coordinate 112,297,468, forward strand.
TTAAAATGAAAATCGGATGTACCTCCCTGATAGGTAAATCCGATTTGTACTAAATTCGACGGGTAGGATTTGACTGCCAATGTTGATCAACGGTGTAGATTGCACCGACAATATCAACGGTTGATAATCATTGACGAATTCTATAAGTACCCATTGCCAACCTCATTCTTTTCACTCAAAAATTTCACTCTCACTTGCTTATTTCACTCATCCAAAATGGAGATATACCTCACTCAACGCTCAGATGACAATAAGCTTTGCGGTATACATCATTGGGGCCAAATCACGATGAGAGAAGATGGTGTCCACTTCTGGAGTCCTCAGCCGGTGTTATGAGAATCCACTGCGGCATGGGGTTTGAAGGTTTGAAGGATAAAGTGTGGTCCAAAGTTCAAGTGACTGGTGACGACCGTGACATCACTAGTATCACTTATCGCAAACCATATCTTGGAGACGATGGCTGTGTTTCATTCTCGTCCATGACAATCAAGACTAACGAAGACGTGGCGAACATGTTAAACATCCATGACACGCTTCAGGGGTATAAGCCGTTGGAGCTATACGTGGAAACTCAACGGTGTGTGAATGAGATTTTATGTCGTGTTTGAGGACCAGAATTTTAGGGAAATGTATCTGTCTATTGTTATTGTAGTTGGTTATGTTTTATCTTTTATCGCATGAATGAAATCGAAATTTTAATGAAACTCCACAAATATAATAAACAAGAAATAATAATAATCAAGTCATATAAAAATAGTTCAAACATACAATCCCACAGTCACGCCTCGGTAGCATATCCAGTAACCGCGTGAGGCGAGCGTATGTCTGACTGCCCATCGTAATGTCTCCGCTCTGAATGTACTAGTGGTGGTGGTGGTGATGCAACCCGTAAGAGTCTAGGAATAGATGCCCTCACATCAATGTAAGTAGTCCGGAGCAACCTGACCCAACTCCTCAGCAAGATAAGTAGTACGCAAAACCTCCTCCACCACAGACATATAATGTGCAATACGAAAAATGCAGTTTGCATGGCTCGGACGACCAGTAAGAGGGTGACGTGGGATGACCTGCGCGTACCTCAACTGTCTGAGGCACCTATCTGGCATGTAGGGAACAGTGATGTCTCCCCAGCTGATGTCTCCCCTATATAATGACACATGCTCAAAGTCTCTATCCCCCCGGTGCTCCTCAAACGGCCGCCAACAGACATCATCCGAGGCCAGCGCATCAATCCTATGCCTGAATACCCCCAGCTTCACTCCAACCGTCGGTCTTGACTGTGAAGATGGACCAGCTCAGGATCAGAAGGATAAAGGCCCTGACAGCAGGACGCATGTCATTCTCTATGGACCCTCTACTAACAATCTTCTGCAGCCACTCAAAACGGTAATATGGGCCAGATGAAGCTCGACACTCCAGCCCCGCCTCCTCCATAGTCACACCTAGATAAACATGTGCTAGGTGGATGGCCTGATCAGCGGTGACAGAAGTAGGTGGAGCTCTGTAGTAGTTCCCCGTAATGGGTAGATGCGGCCAACATGATACATCATCCAAAGTAATAGTCATTTCACCAAATGGTAAGTGAAATGACGATGTCTCTGAGTGCCACCTCTCAAGAAAAGTAGACATCAGCTCATGGTCTACCTTTGTATGTCCGGTCGAGACGAGGGGGGCTAATCCCGAAACCTGTGATAAAGGTCCACAATCGGTGGTTTTGGGAAAACCCAAGCAGTCTCTGAGCCAGCTTGTTACCATGGTTGGTAACCTTCAATTTACGCTCAGATGTCTGCATTATAAAAAAATTAAAAAAATAAGGCTATGTAAATAAATTAAACTAAGAAGGCTACGTAAATAAATTAAACTTACCGGGTCTCTCAGTATAACGGTACAAACATGATATGCTAGCTCAGTGAATAGAGGAGGCTGCTCCTCATGCTGTTCCTGATGCCCCTTACTGAGGCTGATCCTCCTGGTACTGCTGCTGCTGGTAGTGCTCAGGCATATACTGGTCCTCAGGCATAGAATGCTCCTCAGACATAGAATTCTCATCAAAAGGGTGCCCCTGCTGGCCCTCCTCATAGTGATAGTCTGGGGCCTCCTCCCTTGCTGATACTGCTGCTGTCGCCTATGCCGGGAGGACTCATGTCCCACAATCCTGTGGCGGGTGCGTGTACTGCGTGTACAATGTGGCACTAAACGTGCCACATCAGCCAAATTGACCTATTTACCCTTAGAATTTGAATCGGGGGGCGTGGATGAGTAGGCAAAACCAATGTTTTAAAAACCGGACCGGACCAACCGGTTCAACCGGTTGAACCGGGAACCGGACCCCCGGCCGGTTGGTTCAACCCCATTTGAACCGCTGTCCTATTGAACCGCCCAGAACCGGATCGAACCGGGTTGAACCGGAAACCGAACCGGATTGAACCGCCCAAAATACATTTTTTATTTTTAAATTTACTTTTTTCTCCAAAATTTAATATTTTTTATTTTTATTTAATAAATTACTCATCCGGTTCAACCATGGTTGAACCAGTTGAATCGATTGAACCATGAACCGAAGGCCTCACCGGTTCGATCTCCGGTCCGGTTATAAAAACATTGGGCAAAACACATTATTTTGGGATAAAGGCTTGGTAGTTGGAAAACGAAGACTTATTTGGTCTTTAAAAAATGACGACGACTTTTCTATTTAAACTCTCCTTTCTCCTTCTCTTCTCTACATTTTCTCCATTTTTCTCTACGCAGTGAGCTCCCTTTCCCCTCTCTCTCTCTCTCTCTCTCTCTCTCTCTCTCTCTCTCTCTCTCTCTATATATATATATATATATATATATATCTTTCATTTTTGGATTTTCTTCACTATCGTACTATACTGGATCTTCCCTCCTCTTTTCTAGAAAACACTATTTTTTTCTTTTGTTTTCAATCATTACCCTTTATTTCTGAATTTTGTATTTGCAATGTCTAACTAGTTTGTGCATTTTCATTTTCTCAGGTGTTGTCATTTATTCAATTGTGATTTGGCCCACTAAAGTAGTCAAGTCCAAATGGAAAACGAGCTTAAGATCCAGGAAGTTTCAAAAACAAAATACGATTGTCTCTTATTTGGTAAGCCGAGACTTTCATAATAAGCATTTAATCTTTCTCTCTCACCTGCTTCATTGTCTTTCATAATTTCAGATATAGATGATACCCTTTATCCTTCGAGTTCTGAAATATCTGCCCAAATACCAAACAATATCGAAGGTAATGAATTTTGTCACCCATGGATGTGTATAAAGTTTTGGTATTTTTGTTGAAGTGTGAATTCACTTATTTATTGAAACTATTGCACAGAGTATATGCTTCAAAAGCTTGGAATGGAGCCTGCTAAAGTTCCCGAATTATCCTATTCATTATACAAGACTTATGGAACAACAATGGCTGGTCTAAGGGTACTATTTAATTAACCTTTTGATTGTAACAACATTTTTTTAAAAATGCAAATCATTTTGTCTCTTTGTGTCGCAGGCAATTGGCTATGACTTTGACTACGACGACTATCATAGGTAACTTTTCATTTGTTTTGTATCACTATTACTATTATTACTAGTTGGCCATTAATTTAAAAATCACGTGAACCTCGCAGCTAAAGCTTTTTTTTTTTTTTGTTGAACAGTTCTGTTTATGGGAGATTGCAATATAATGATATACTGAAGCCAGACCCAGTTCTCAGGGGCATTTTGCAAAGCCTGCTTCTCAGAAAAGTTGTAGGTTTCTGAGTTATGTCTTAATAGTGAAAGTAATACCCGGTTAAGAGGAAGTCTTTCGTTATTATATGGATATGATATATTTTTTGTTTCCTTTTCCAGATTTTTACCAATGCAGACACAAAACATGCAATTAGAGTGCTTCAAAGTCTTGGACTAGAGGATTGTTTTGAAAGTATCATAAGCTTTGATACTCTAAATTCATTTAACAACAGCAACCCGCTTGATGATGAAGATCAGAGTGAAACGAAACCAACCAAGACAGAGATTTTTGATTTTTGTGAGTACACGCGCCGCAGTGATTCAAATACGGTGCTACCAAGAACTCCAGTTGTCTGCAAACCCTTTGAAGATGCATTTGAAAAGGCTTTCAAGTTGGCTGACATTGATCCTCAAAGAACAGTAAGAGCGAATATCTTGATGTCATTAATTAATATATTATACTCCAAGTAGATATGACATGATGCAAAGCGTTAGTTATTAATTGTCAAAGGGTTATGCATATAAAAGATATGGGAGAAATCTCATCACCATTCTTATTATTTGCATTTTCACTACGTGACTACTGACTAATGATATTATTTATTTACTCTTTTCAGTTGTTCTTCGATGACAGTGTTCGCAATTTAGTGACTGCAAAAGGTTTGGGCCTCCATACGGTAATGGTAAGTGGTTCCTAATTGTTACTGATTATTGAACGAAATATTAGTTGCATTTGACCACATCACACGTCAATTTGGTTTTAGAACTAGAGTATTCAACATTTAAGTTGTTTGTACCTAGTTTGCATATGTTTTGATGATTTAAAAGGATTTGTTCTTAAAAAAATGATGATTTGACAGTGAAAAGAATTTGAACTATACCATGTGAATCCAAATGTTAAGTCCAAATGCCACATATGGATGCAGGTGGGTACATCAGTGCGCAGTACAGAAGTGGATCATGCACTAGAGTGTATCCATAATATCAGAGAGGCATTTCCAGAGTTATAGGAAACCAATGAGAAGCATGAAATTGTCAAGTATATGGTTGTCATTGAAACATCAGTAGAAGCATAGTTCATTTTAGCCCCTAATAACTGTGGGTGTCTAATTTGTTGGCACATGCTATGTAATTGTTAATTTAAATTTGATGTATTTAAATATGAATACCGTAGGGATGTAGCATGCACCATTGGTATCCCTTCTATGGTGTTAATAATTTAACGGGCAATTAAGTTTTCTTGATTGCTATTTGCCCAAATATCAGACTTTCTACTCCTGACTGGCAAAGTAATGAAAATAGCATTTTGGCGTTTGATTTATTGGAGATTATTTAAACATTCAATCATCTAAGGCAAATATGGAACTAGACTAGGTGTGATACAAGAGGCTATGAGGTTTTTGAGTTATGAGTAATGAATCAAAAGAGCAAGAGTAACATACCATAAAAAATAGAAAGCAAGAGTAACATCTAGACTAAGAGCAACTAAACTCACTCAAGAAACATAAAAAAAAGTAAACAAACAAGCAATGAGGTTTCAATTTCTTATTAAATTCAAATTGAAATTCAGAAATAATACACCAAGTTCAAGTGTTAGGCTCAAGAGAGCACCATTCCACAAATTACACCTTTTCTACACTAACAAAACTCAAAAAAAGAGCCCATACATTGAGTGTTGATTAGACATAGACCCTCTCTAGAAACATGCATGCAGTAGAGATTATTCAAGACACCTAAATAGAATACACCTATTTTAGTTGCACCATACATATATAGACTACTCCACAATCTGCACTAACTTTGGTATGCTTTCTCATTAGCCTCTTGGAGAACTTATCAGTATTAAAATATTGGTACTGATAATCTGTAAAGGACAAGGTAGAGGATTACTTATTTATTCTAGTTTCAGAAGGCCTTACAGCTTTGATTAATCAGGCAGTGGTCCGGGGGGTTCTCTGCATGGTGTGGGTATTTGTTGTGGAGCACCTATTATTTCTTTCCTTCTTTTTGCAGACGATTACTTTCTCTTCATCTATATATGCTTCTCAAAGGGAGGTGGAATGTATGAAGAAAATTCTTGATGATTATGAGCGTGCTCGTGAAACAAATTAATTTCCAAACGTCAAAAATCGTCTTTAGCAAGAATGTCAAAGAATTGTCCCAGAATGCTTTAGCAGCCCATTTGGGGTCTTCCTTCTATGATTGGGAAGAGTAAAAAATCTATATTCAAATTTATTAAAGATAGAGTTTGGAAGAAGATTAATTCATAGGGGTAGTCAGTCTTTATCCAAAAGGAGGCAAAGAAGTCATGTTTAAGTCTGTTTTGCAATCTATCCCATCTTACTTTATGAGCATTTTCTTGATCCCTGAATCTTTAGGGGAGGAAACTCAAAGAATGATGAATGTCTTTTGGTGGGGCGGTGGAGGCGAAAGGGGAAAAGGTATTAGGTGGCCTGAATGGGATAAATTGTATATTTTAAAGCAAGAGGGTGGTATGAGATTTTGAAATTTATATGTTTATAACATTGCTTTTTTGGGGAAGCAATGATAGAGAATTTTTACCCAATCAGAGCCTTTGGTTGCTAGAGTCTATAAGGCCGAGTATTTTCCTAATTTTAGTTTCTTGGATGCATGGAAAGGGATCAACAACTCTAGTTATGTGTGGAGGAGAGTATTCACGAGAAAGTTGGTCTTTAAAAAATGATAAGCATAATTTTTTTATTCTATTCAAAATTCGCAAGTATCTTTTAAATTAGTCCAAAGATACGCATTTTGTATTAAGTTTGAGGCTCTTCACTTTTCTATTTAAACTCTCATTTCTCCCTCTATTCTCCATTCCCCCTTCTCTTCTCTACATTCTTTGCAATTTTCTCTTTGTGTTTGTAGTGAGCTCTCTCTCTCTCTCTCTCTCTCTCTCTCTCTCTCTCTCATGTACGTTTTCATTTCTAGTTCTGTATCATTACCATACTATATATGATGGATCCTCTCCCTCCTCTTTTCTCTATAGAAAACACATTTTTTTGTTTTCAACCATTACCCTTTATTTCTGAATTTTGTATTTGCAATGTCTCAGTATGTGCATTTTCATTTTCTCAGGCGTTGCCACTTTTCCACTTGTGACTTGCCCCACTAAAATAGTCAAGTCAAAATGGAAAACGGGCTTAAGTTCCATGAAGTTTCAAAGACAAGCATAAATTGGTTTTTATTCCTCTGACTAGTCACGACGGTCGACGTATGACTACGAAGAAACGCATTCTGAATTATTAAGTTAAACGCTCTTCACTTCACTTTTCTATTTAAACTCTCTTTTCTCCATTCTCCATACTCCATACTCCCTTCTCTTCTCTTCTCTTCATTCTCTGAATCGAATCTTTCTCTCTCACAATGGAAAACGGGCCTAAGTTCCATGAAGTTTCAAAGACAAAATATGATTGTCTCTTATTTGGTAAGCCGATGGAGACTTTCATAATAATAAGCATGGAATATTTCTCTCTCACGTGCTTCATTGTCCTAATTTGATTTTGATATTTTCAGACATTGATGACACCCTTTATCCTTTGAGTTCTGGAATATCTGCCCAAACAGCAAACAATATCCAAGGTAACGAATTTACTACCCTTAGATGTGTATAAAGTTATTTGGTATAATTCACTTATTTATTGAAACTATTGCACAGAGTATATGCTTCAAAAGCTTGGAATGGAGCCTGCTAAAGTTCCAGAATTGTGCTATTCATTATACAAGACTTATGGAACAACAATGGCTGGTCTAAGGGTACTGTTTAGTTAACCTCTCGTTAAATTGTATGAAGCACTTTTTTTTGAAATGCAAATATGATTATTTGATGATTATTGAGCCAAACATTTTGTCTCTTTTCCTCTCCTTAGGCAATTGGCTATGACTTTGACTATGATGACTTTCCATAGGTAACTTTTCGTTTGTTTGTCCATTTGTTTTGTATCACTATTACTATTACTCTTACTATTTGGCCATTAATTTAAAAACCACGTGAATCTTGCATCTAAAACTATTTAACTTGTGTTAACAGTTTTGTTCATGGGAGATTGCAATATAATATATTGAAGTCGGACCCAATTCTCAAGGGCATTTTGCAAAGCTTGCCTCTCAGAAAAGTCGTAAGTTTGAGCTATGTCTTAATAGTTAAAGTAATGCCTAATTAAGAGGAAGTATCTCGTCACTTTTTGTTTCTTTTTTCAGATTTTTACCAATGCAGACACAGGGACATGCAATTAGAGTACTTCAAAGACTTGGACTAGAGGATTGTTTTGAAAGTATCATAAGCTTTGATACTCTAAATTCATTTAACAACAACAACCCTCTTGATGATCAAGATAAGAGTGTAAGGAGACCAAGCAAGACAGAAATTTTTGATTTTTCTAAGTACACGCGTCGCCCTGATTCAAATATGGTGCTACCAAGAACTCCAATTGTCTGCAAACCCTTTGAAGATGCATTTGAAAAGGCTTTCCATTTGGCTGACATTGATCCTCAAAGAACAGTAAGAGCGAAGATCTTGCTGTCATTAATTCATATATTTTGCTCTTTTCTTCTGAATTTAATTTGACAATCAATATATGACTAATCTATTCTACTCCAAGTAGATATAAGATGATGCAAAGCGTTAGTTATTAATTGCCAAGGGGTTATGCACCAAGGATCTTAGAGATATCACTGTTCTTATTATTTGCATTTTCACTATGTTACAAATGATATTATTTATTTACTCTTTGCAGTTGTTCTTCGATGACAGTATTCGCAATTTAGTGACAGCGAAATGTTTGGGTCTCCATACGGTAATGGTAAGTGGTTCCTAATTGTTACTGATGATTGAGCGAAACATTAGTTGCATTGGGATTAGAATTGAAGTATTATACATTTAAGTTTTTTTTTATGTGTTGATGATTCAAAAAGATTTGATCTTCAGAAAAATGATTTGGTAGAGAAAAGAATTTTAACTATACAATGTGAATCTAAATGCTAAGTCGAAATGCCACATGGTTGCAGGTGGGTACATCGGTGTGCAGTACAGGAGTGGATCATGCGCTAGAGAGTATCCATAATATCAGAGAGGCATTACCAGAGTTATGGGAAACCGGTGAGAAGCATGAAATTGTCAAGTATAAGGTTGCCATTGAAACATTCGTAGAAGCATAGTTCAGTTTAGCCCCTAATAATAAATATTGGTGTCTAATTTGTTGCCAGACACCTATTTGTTGGCAAACACCTATGTAATTGTTAATTTAAATTTTATGTATTTAAATATGAATACCATTGGTATCTCTTCTATGGTTGCTAATAATTCAATGCTAATATTTATGTGATGAAAGACTTTTTATTGAGCAATTTTGATAGAAAGGAGATGAAAGATTAGCTAGATAGTAAAAATAATAAGACATGATAAAATTATGGGGCAGCAATCACTTTTTATTAGACCTAATTTTAACTAAATATTTTATTTTTGGGGTAGCAAGGACTACCCCATTGAAAGCCAAGGAGCTGGCACTGATAAACATCTTGGCCTTCCTTCTGTGATTTCGAAGAGTAAAAAATCTATGTTAATTCATGGGGTGGCCGCTCTTTATCCAAAGGGGCAAAGAAGTCATGTTTAAGTCGGTTTTGCAATCTATCCCCACCGACTTTATGAGAATTTTCTTGATCGATCCCTGGATCTTTAGGGGAGGAAATTCAAAGAACAACGAATGCCTTTTGGTTTGGTGGTGGAGGTGAAAGGGGAAAATGTATTGGGTGGCTTGAATGGGATAAATTGTGTAAATTAAAGGAAGAGAGTGGTATGGGATTTCAAAATTGATATGTTTTTAACATTATTCATTTGGGAAGCATGGAGAGAGAATTTTTACCCAATTGGAGTATTTGGTTGGTAGAGTCTATAAGGCCAAGTATTTTCCTAATTATAGTTTCTTGGATGCACTGAAAAGGAGCAACTCTTGTTATGTGTGGAGGAGTATTGATGAGGCTAGTTATGGTTCCACAAAGCATATCAAATTTCTCCATTGCATCTGATGTACATAAAACTTGTCTGCCTTCAAGAAATGTTATGAGGTCAATGGCAGTGGTAAAAGGAAACTGTCAGGGAGAGGTAATATGTGGAGCACAATATCCTATCCTAATAAATCCTCCAAGAATGACCAATGGAATAGACATTATTAATCTCCAAATAATAGTATGGGGATTTGGCAAGATGTGAAAGTATTAACGTCTAAAATCCTCCAACCTGTATGCGTGAGGAGAGTTATATCTAACAATCCGTTTCAGACGGCAATTGTGATTAAGTCTTACAATCAGTTTGTATGTCACAAGACTTCATACTTAGAGACTCACTCCCACACTCACATCCAAGCAATGACTAATAAACCAAGTAAGATTCATTTGTTGACCTTATGATACAGTTTTTACAAGTTTTTTTAGCTTTGGAAAAGAATATGGCTTCTCTAAATAAAATGCAACAATTATTATTATGAAATAAAACTTAATAAGATACGTGTATATGTATGACAAACTATAAATCTGTCAAAATCCTAATTGTTGATTTCTAATAGAACACAATTCTCTGCCATTCTAATATTTTGGATTCGTCCCTCTATGTAGACCTACCCGAAACAAACATAAAAATCAAAGAGATGATATGATCATGCACAACGAGTGGCAGTTGGGAAGCCATAATCAGCTTATCAAGAAATGAAGTGGCAAACCAGAAGAATGCCTCCACTTGTTATGCAGAAAAAAAAAAAAAGAATACTTCCATACAAGTGTAAATTCTCTTAAACAAAATATCAAAATTGAATAATTACAATAAACATTAGGTGACTAGACTTTTGTCTCCTAAAATAAAATAAATCCACTCAACTTAACTAAAAAAATTATTAGAGTGCAAAATACTTCCAGATAACAAGAGTCTTACAAGCTAATTAGCTAGGAAGCCAATCCAGTATCTAAAACAAAAACTCAAATGCATAAACTATGAACTTGTATATAAAGTGCATAAGAATATACCCTATCTTAATTTAATTTGAAGTATCTTATCTTATGATTTAAATCCAAGATTAATATATCCTTGTTACTTTGTAGTTTATAGTTCACACACAAACTACAAAAGAAAAACAAATTCCCTAAGTTAGGAGTAGCTTTGATCATTGCTTAAGCAGGAACCCAACAAGAAACACCATGAAGAATACGTCCTTTCCATCCCTGCAAAATCCATTTGCCATCTTCATTAACTACAAAATCTTTATGATATTCCTTCTTCACCATTTCTTTAACTCTATTCAACAATTCTGTAGCCAAAGGAAGTTGCTTGAACCCCGCTCTCCTATTCCTAACCTGCCACTGCTTGTAAGTTTCTGGTCTTTCAACCCTCTCTACCCCTTCACATGCTATCACATTTACTGCATCCCTTCCAAATAACCCTTTCTCAAACATTAATCTATATGGATCTTCGCGCGGGACATTAGCTTCTATCATATCAAACAATGATGAGAAGTGAAAGAGTGCTTCTCTGAACCTGGTTAAGAAAAATGGAGCATTGTAAGTTCCATTTACCACTCCATGTATGAAGATGTTTGGATTAATCCTCCTTATCAACCTCAACACAGCATCTCTAGGACAATTCACACTCACTGTTTCATCAGAAAGGTTCTTCAATCTGTATAAACAGTTAACCACAGTTACTTCCTCTCTATTGATCTTGAGGTCCTCAAGTTTTATAGTGTCCCATTTCTGTGCAAGGCAATTGTACTCAAATGGAACTCCAAATCTCTTGCAGTACTTCACAAGACGCCTCCCCGTTTCCTCGACCCTCTCAGCAGGCCTAAATCCTGGTTGAGGAAGATCGATTCCTGTAATCCGAAGCCTTGGAGGCCCACCAGGTCTTTCCGAAAGACGTTGGATGAGACAAGGCCATTGGAAACCATAGAAAATCCCAAAGTCAATGATGTGAAGACTTGTTTCATTTTGCACCAGCTTCAGAATAGTTCTGTTGGCCAAGAAATTGGACATTCTCTGAAATGGAGATGCTGTGATGTAAACTTTGTAAGCTTTTAGCATATCTGCAGCAGATGAAGATTGAAGGAGTTTATACTTTGGTGTACCAGCAGCTAACCGCGACTCAAGACCATCTGCAAAGTAATGAGCCAAACGCTGAAGTCCATCGCCAAAAGGCGAAGAGTGCTGCCTAATTTGCTTGAGTATTTCATTTGCATTCCTTTGATCATAACTACCAACAGCCTGTGCACATTGAGTTAGCAGTGTCCATAAATCAACCGATGCGCTTAGATTCGTACCCTTGTTTGAACCTTTCTTCGATCGCGATGTTTTTCCATTAGATCCTACTGAGTTTGAAATCAGTGATGGTTTACCATTAGCACAAAAAATAGGTGGGCTTTTACCTTCCCCACAAAGCAATACCTCATCAAACATGTCCGACAGCTCGGAATCGTCGGTATAAGCAGCTGAAAGCTTGTTGCTTCTAAGCTCTTCTTCATCATTATCATTCATAAGATGACCTCTCTTTTCCCTTGTTCTTGTTGAACTCCAGAACACACCCTCTTCAATCACCTGTGATTGTGAGGGAATCATATTCCAAAAAGAGTTTGGAAAATGGAAAACAGCTTGTGTGTCTTTAAATGGATCAACAACGCTAACATCTAAGGAATCAACAATAGTACTATGATCAGTGATGGAACTGCTATAGCTATCTGAACTAGTAGTAATAGTAGTAGTGCCTCCACCAAAATTATCATCTGGGAGACAACCTTGGATAGGGTAGCTATGACCAAGAACATCATAAAATGATCTTTCAGCAGCTTGAAGTTTCAAACAATCGTGCAACATACAGGGTTTGCGTTCCAAGTCTTCTTCATCCATGAGGATGTCACTTATGTATCTAAGAATTGGATTGGAATGCTTACTACTCTCTGAGGATTCTCCATTTGAGCGAGTACCAGAATCACTGGCGGATTCTGAATTAGTTGAAGGTGATGTTGAATCTTCTGACTTGAACCCATTTCCTAGGTTCTGGTTTGAGAATACAGTGATAGGATGATTTCCAAACATACATCCGTTCACAGAACCAGGGAAATTTTCAATAAGTGAATCCGTAGAGATCATTGCAAATATTAGAAGAATCTGAAGAATAAATTACACGTAGAGATCTAGCTGAAATTTGTTTGGTTATCAGATCTAGTAATTGAAGTAATGATTAATATGATGAATGAACAAAGTGACAGCAATAATGATAAAACAGTAGTAAGTAGTAATAAGAAGGAGCAAAGTACAGAAAGAATCTAAACAACACTGACCACTAGTCCTTGTGCTTCATTCAGATTGTGTATAGAATAGCGAGCAATGATATGGTTGAAGAGTGGTCAACCGATGAATAAGGGTTATCTCTTACTTATATATTTTATGAAAAAGGGATTTTATTTCCGTGTTTCGGAACCTTCTAGGAACCTGTTTATTTCTCAGTCGCACTTTTTTAACCTGCTGCTTTAAAAACACGATCTGAAGGGATCTAGAAAATTAAAGTTGTTATTTTTTATTATTATTGATAATAAATTTAAGCCTTTTTCATCCCTAGAATTTCAGCCTAGTCCCTCACATGTCCAATATTCATACTTAGTACTTGATTTTTACAAATATTATTCAACTTAATCCATCCATCAATCAATCATTGTAAGTTAATAGTACTGACGTCTGACGTTTATGCTTGTGTGGCGTCCATATTAGCAAATGTCGGGAATAAATTGAAAAAATGTTAATACAGTCGGCTCACTTGTTACATAAATAAATTTAGAGGACAAATCTACTCTACTACAATATAATAAGAACACCTACCAACAAATTTACATTTATAGACATTACCAAATTTTGACATTTACCACAATTTAGGGGCAAAAAAGTAATTCGCCGCATAAAGTCAAAGCGCTACAGTACCGCCACAGTGCCCTACAGTATCGCTACAGTACCACTTCTGCCACGCTACAGTACGCTACAGTATCACTTCTGACACGCTACTGTGCCTCTACAGTACCACTTCTGACACGCTACAGTACCACTTTTAAATTTCAATTTTTTTAAAAAAAACTGATTTTTTTTAAAAAAAAAATTATACGCTGTTTTTTTAAATTTTTTTTTAAAAACTTTTTCTTATAAAAGTCTTTTTTCCATTTTTTATAAAAGTAGTTAAACTGTTTTTTTAATTAATATTTTAGAAACTGTTTATTTTTTCAATTTGTTTTTTAAAAAAAAAACTGAATTTTTTAAAATAACTACTAAAACTAATCAATTTAACCCTTAACAAAAATTACAAAATAACTACTAAAACTAATCAATTTAACTACTTTTGTTAAAATCAATCAATTTAACACTACAAAAAATTATTAAATAACAATTTTATAATTACTAAAAATGAGTAAAATGCCAGCGGCAGTGGCATCTATCTATCTACTACAATATAATAAAAACACATACCAACAAATTTACATTTATAGACATCACCAAATTTTGACATTTGGCACAATTTAGGGGCAAAAAAGTAATTCACCGCATAAAGTCAAAGCGCTACAGTACCGCCACAGTACGCTACAGTATCGCTATAGTACTACTTCTGACACGCTACAGTACTGCTACAGTACGCTACAGTACCATTTCTGGCACACTACAGTGCCTCTACAGTACCACTTCTGACACGCTACAGTACCACTTTTAAATTTCAATTTTTTATAAAAAAAAACTGATTTTTTTTTAAAAAAAAAATTATACGCTGTTTTTTTAAAATTTTTTTTAAAAACTGTTTTTCTTATAAAAGTCTTTTTTCCATTTTTTATAAAAGTAGTTAAACTGTTTTTTTAATTAATATTTTAAAAACTGTTTATTTTTTCAATTCGTTTTTTAAAAAAAAACTGATTTTTTTAAAATAACTACTAAAACTAATCAATTTAACCCTTAACAAAAATTACAAAATAACTACTACAACTAATCAATTTAACTACTTTTGTTAAAGGCAACGAGAGCGCCAACGGGAGTGGCGACGAGAGCGCCAACGGGAGAGGCAAAGTGAGTGGCAATGATAGAGGTAGCGAGAGCGCCAACAGGAGTGCCAACGGGAGGGCCAACGAAGATGTAAACGGGAGGGTCAACGGGGATGCATATTTTACCTCTAATGTCCAAATACATTATTGTTACCTCGAGATTTCGACAATAGTATTTGAATAGGTATTATGAAGGTCCAGTTCCTTATTAATGATACTTTGGGAGTTACAGGTCTCATTCAAATCTATCAGCTACCAGTTTCGACAAAAGAAGTTTTCAAGCGTGAATAGTTAGGAAGGAGTTCGACGGGTCGATGCGTTGATTCTATAGGGAAACAGAGCAAAGGTCTTTTCGACAAAGTGGTGTCCAAGGTTTCGACAAACAGTTACCAGCGAACCGGTTGAAGTTCGAATTCAAAGAGCAGTTAAGGGCGGTTTCTAGCCGTTTATGTATACCTCTAGTAGTATATATACTATTTTGTAATAGAGAATTAGGGGGGCACAAATCATTACGCAAGTTACAGAATTCTGAAACTCTAACTTCCAAGCCAAAGCAAAAAACGAGTAGAAGAATCATTGTTCATTGTATGTGATTGTGCGCCGTTTCTTCTTTATTATTTTTTCAACTCGATTCGAATTTGTTTACATCTTTGCGAACCATTTACTGTTTCTTTTATTTTAATCCTGTTTTTATGGCAAACTGTCCCCTTTTCTTCAAACTTCTTCTAATCAAAACACTGGTGTTCAAAGGCAATTGCACAGAGATTTTTCTAGTTTGATCTCACAAACATTTCTCATAAAACTAGTGATTGTTTGCTAAAAACACCAGCAAACAAATTGGCACGCCCGGTGGGACCTTTGCCTTTCATGTTGTGTGTTTATTTGTCAGTGTGTACAATCGTATGCGCTTAAGAAGTGGTAGAATGGTGCGTACTAATTCTAACAGTTCTTCGAGTTCTAGTCCTGTAGTTTCGCAAGTGCAAGGAACGACTGTTGATTCTGCAAATGTAAATGCAGGGGTAGTTGTAGGGACAATATCCCCTTCGACATCAATAACCGTTCCCACAGTATCAATGACCAATATTGGTTCAACACAGTCGGTGTCTTTGCCATCGAGTGCAGGGTTTCATTCTAGTCCTTGTTTAGGGCCTCACTTTGATCCTTATATGGCAGGAAGTGGTTTAGATCCGCGTTTTCAAAACTTGAGTTTGCCACCATTTCCTTCGGGTATATATGGCATGCCTACTGGGATGCCTCATGTGTCAACATTCTCTCCTACACGCGTTTCTTATGAAAGTGTGCAGGGACGAGACCCGACTGCATTAACCAATGCATCGTTGTTGGCATTAAGACAACAAGTGGATGAAAGTAACCACGATATGGTTAATATGCTAACCCAACAGATCGGCACGGTTTTCAACCCCTTAATTCAAAATACCAACACAAGTTATCAGATGTTGGCAAATCAAATGGGTAGAATCGCCGATTTCTTTGGGACTCCGACGGCTGATAATAGGCAAATTCCCAATGTTATGGGTAACATGCCTGGTAACCCTCAAAGAGCGGTTGCAGTCGAAGCCCAAGCAGTTGTAGGCGAACAACAAGGGGTGGCAAATCATATCCCTGAAGTAGTTTTGGTAAACCGAAACCAGAACGCTGACGAGGTTGTTCGACAAGTGCAACGAAATAATATTGGCGCTCAAGATAATATAGCCACTTTAGTAGAAACTATAATGGCTCAGAATGGCCTTAACATAGGTTTACATAGGCCTAATTTCATATCACCATTGTGTGAATATGTATTACAAACGGAATTGCCAAGAGGTTGGAAAATTCCTAAGTTTACCAAATTTGGTGGTGACACAAACGAGTCTACTGTCGAACACATTGCGCGTTTCTTGACTGAGGCTGGGGACATAGCCCAAAATGAGAATTTGAGAATGAAATGTTTCCCAAATTCTCTAACAAAGAATGCCTTCACGTGGTTTACCACATTGCCTCCTGCTTCTGTATTCACATGGGGTCAACTAGAAAAGGCGTTCCATGCACAGTTTTACATGGGTCAGTCAAAGATTAGTCTAAAAGAACTGGCCAGCGTTCCATGCAAAATGCCTGAGACCGTTGATGACTATCTGAATAGGTTTAGACTTTTAAAATCTCGTTGTTTTACACAAGTACCTGAACATGAACTCGTCGAAATGGCTGCGGGTGGCCTCGATTATTCGATCAGGAAGAAGTTGGACACATCTCATCTAAGGGATATGGCCCAATTAGCTGACAGAGTTCGACAAGTGGAAAGACTTAAAGAAGAAAAATCTACGTCAAATAGGTTTCATAAAAAAGAAAAAGTGGCTTATGTCGAAGAAGAATTCGACACCATACTTAGTGATGTCGAAAGAGAGGAGATAGACGTAGCTGAACTTAAGCCTGGTCCTCCTTACACCTGTAAATTGTTAAGGCCTGCAAATGGGGGCAACCCTGTAGAGCCTAAAAATGATAGGTTTATGCCTAAAACTTATACATTCGACGTTACTAAATGTGATGAGATTTTCGATCTTTTGGTAAATGATGGCCAAGTATTGGTGCCTAAAGGTTTAAAAGTGCCAACTATTGACCAAAGAAAGAAAAAGGGTTACTGTAAGTTCCATAATTTTTTGGGACATAACACTGACCGTTGTGTACTTTTCAGGGATATTGTGCAAAAGGCAATTGATGAGGGAAGGCTGAAATTTGCTGATAAGAAAATGAAGGCGCCCATGCTGATTGACACTGATCCATTACCCAAAGCTGAAGCCATGTATGCAGAACCTTTCGAAACGAATGTAAACATGGTAGATGCTGAAATGGAAGATCCTCCAAAAAAACTTAAATCCTCCACCAAGAAATTGGAGGGTTTTATATATGCTGAAGGGAAGAAACAAGAGGTAACCTTGAAAGAGTACGATGGGAAGCTACATGCTGTGTACCCAAAAGCTGAAGAGGAATTGATAGACTTCCTCAACAGATGTAAGTGGAACAATTCTGAAGTCATGCTGTGTCCAAGATGCAGTGCTGTTTTCGATAAAGAAGCAGCCAAAGCTGTCGAAGACTCGAAGGATACCAAGAGCAGGAACGACGCAAGAGAAAATGGCTTGACAACAGGCCAGATTTTAGCTTTGAAAAGGGAGACCTTCCTTACGAGATTAATGCTTCTGCTAAGCCGTCGACAAGTAAGCAACAGTTTGTCAAGAAAACCTCAACCCAGAAGGGGTTCTTGAAAATTTCTCCCGGAAAGTCTTTTGTTCCTAAGTCAGATGCTCCTGTCGGGCAATGGATGTACAATAACAAACAAGCTAGAGCTGTTAAACAGGGTTTGGATGCTGCTAAGTATAATTACCAGAATAATTATAAAGGGAAAAATCCCATGACTAAGACCCAGTGGCGTCGTTACCAAAGGCAGCAGAAAAAAAAAGAAGGTGCTTGTGGATGTTGATAAAGTTCCAAGTTTTCTGGCAAACAACCGTGTTCCACGAAGCATGGTGACAACAAAAGATGTGGCTGATGTCATACCCCAATTTTGTCCGGCTTAGGTCCAAACCCTAATTTTCCACACAAAAAAATATATAATAAATTATGCATTGCATTTTGGGTCCTAGAAACCATTCCAAAGTTTTGAAATCATTTTTAGGGTTAGAATGCACTTTTTGGGAAATTAGAGTTTTGAAAAATATGTTATGCATGCATGGCAAGCTTTGGAAAATATTTTATGCATGCATGGCAAAGACCTAAAAAAAAAAAATTTTTGTGGAAAGCAAGAATTGATTTCTATTCTGTTCCAATGGCCAAGAATCGATTTATACTATTTTTGTAAAAGCCATGAAATCGATTCCTTAATCCAATATTAAACCATAAAATCGATTTTCAGGATCTCCTAAAAGCCAAGAATCGATTCCCACTATTTTGTAAAGACCATGAAATCGATTTTCAAGCTCTTCTATAGGCCATGAATCGATTCCTCCTTATTTTATCAAAGCATGAAATCGATTTTCAAGCTCTTCTATAGGCCATGAATCGATTCCTCCTTATTTTATCAAAGCATGAAATCGATTTTCAAGCAATTTTAAAGAGCCAAGAATCGATTCCTCACTCATCTAACTAAGCTTGGAATCGATTCATGTGATTTTTCAAAGGCAAGGAATCGATTATACACTTGTTACACTTCATCAAACAATCGATTCATCTTTGTAATAAATATTTTTCCAAATTCCTACGCTTTCCTAAGCCTATAAATAGGCAGCCTCAAGTCACATTTTGGACAGAGATCTTTTTCACGAGATCAGAGAAGACAACTTTCGCAAATCTCACTTCCAGAAACTCATTTTTTGCGAAATCCCTCTTTAGAAAAAAGAAACTCTTCTACGCTTTATTTTTTGCTCTATTCGTTCCGCTGGTCCGTCTGAGCTGATCTTCTGCAAGAGTTAGTTGGGGTTGCGTTCTTCAAGTTGTAGTATCTGCCTTCATTAGAGGTATTTCGGTCTTTACATTTGTTAATATTTAATTATTGTGATCCGTGCCAAAATTGCCCCCTCTTTGAGAAATCGTTGCTCATATGTTCCTTAGTTTAATTAAAATCATTCTATGTCTATGATCAATTGCTTGCTTGTTTTTTATGCATTTTAAATGTCTCAATTCAATATGCCATTCCATCCACGTGTATGACCTCCTAATGAAGACGTAAGCCTACATGCCTGTTGTAGCATAGAGTCGTTAGGGTAAATACACTCCCTCCTACACACACTTGCTTTGAGAACTTTACCTTGCATCCCTGATAAGTGGGTCTTTTGATTATATTGGCATGTTTAGTCTTGATTAGATGTTCAACATATGCATGATTTCGTGATTAGTGAATGTGCTTGAATTTTTGTAATCAATCATTGATGGTGCCTTCACCCTTTTTCCAAAAATCTTTCAAACCCTTTCAAAAACAATTTCCTTAGAACTACGTCGCTTTGATTCCCATTTGGGATACGTAGGAGCGAGTCACGTTCTCGTCAAGCGCAACGAATAAAAATCCCTTTCGCAACCATAAACAAATCATTTTCATAAAACAAACAAAAAGAATCATTTTCAAACCCATTGTTGCTAGTAGCTCATCAGAGCCTTTGTTCGTTTAGCTATTAGTGGCAATGTCCTTTTCTCATAAGAATAATAAACGATGATCCATCATAACCTTTGTTAGTTTGATCATCGTGCAAATCAATCTCTTTCGAAAATCACTTTCAAAAAAGATAATAAAAACAAGTTGTTATCAATAGTCCATCAGAACCTTTGTTCGTTTGACTAGCGGTACAACTCTCTTTTTTAAGTATTTAGTAGTGATTCATCATAGCCTCTGCTAGTTTAATCATTTGCTAATGCTCGTCCTATTTCAAAAACCCACTAAAAAAAGATAAAAAACAAAAACTTTTCAAAAAGAACCAAGAACTACGTAGCTTTGAATTCTCCATCGCACCGGGAGATACGTAGGAGCGGGCCATGTCCCGTCAAGCACTTTTTCTAAAAAAACCCTTTTTTTTCCCCCTTTCTCGCCAAAAATAAAATTTTCATTAAGTTTTCCCATTCATCTTCAAACAAGAAATAAATAGGCAAATATAGGCATTTTTCAAATCAAATGTTAAAACCACACATTTAATTAGAGGTTCCCTTTCGGTAGAAAGGACGTGCGCGGTGCTAACACCTTCCTCGCACGTAATCGACCCCCGAACCTATATCTCTAGTTTTCAAAAGACCATCCGCCTTGTTCAAAAGACTTTTTTTCAATGTTTTGGTCTTAAAATTAAAATATTGGTGGCGGCTCCAAAAATTTTCCACGTTGTACATTGAGAAACCCAAACCGGATTTTTCGGGTGCAACAGCTGGCGACTCCACTGGGGACACTTTTTAAAAGACGAGGGTCAAGCCTAACTAATTAAAATGTGTGGTTTAATGTATTGTTGATTCGATTAATACCTTGTTTGCCTTTCTTTCTTATCATTGATTGTAGGCATATGCATTTGTCTTCTTTGTTGTTCCCTATCTCCTCTTCTACTCCTTTTTTATTGCTTATGCTCATGCATTCTTCCAACCCCCCATGTTCCCTTCTTCTTTGCTCCTTTTCTCCAAAGGTAAGTTCATGCATCTCTCCCCCATTCTATCATGTCCCCTCTTCTTGGCTCCCTTTCTTAAGGTAAGCAATACCCTTGTTGTTAATATCCTAGGTTAGTTTATTTGGTATAGAACCCTAGTGTAGACAACATGTTATTGCTTGCAATTGTCTGGACTGCTCTGGTTTTCATTTCAGGTGGGGTAGTGCTAGGGAAAACGCCCTTGACACACACTACACTTATCCCTTATGATTGCATGCTTTGAGTGGGACCATAACCCAGGTCTGCAGAAAACTTAAGAGAGTGGATTCGAGTAGTGAGGGCCCATCAGGACCTTTGTCCGTTTGGCTACTTGCGAAAGTTTCAACCAGAGTTGTGCTCTTTCATGATGCCTCACACCTAGCAGTTTGCTGCATTTGTGGGGAGTTTCATGAAAGGGACTGTGGCTCTGGTGACCTTTGTGAGGAAGTGAATAGAGCTACATGGAAAGATCACCCCTAAAATGCCTTAGATCATGGGTTTCTTCCCTTTTAAGTCACAAGGGCGTTCCAAATTGTGTGCTGCATTGTCGCATTCAGTTTAGTCAAATTTTTGCCCTCAAAATTTTCAAAAAAAAAAATTAAAAGGATATGCTTTTCCCTTTTCAATAAATGCCTATGTGAGGTGGCATATAGGTTGCAAATTCAAAATACCACTCCATTCAAAATACCACTCCACATTCATCCATTCGCATTCTCATTTCATTCACATTTATTCATTTGCATTCTCATTCCATGCGCATTCATTTGCATATTTACATCATGCATAAAAAAATGAGCATAATTCTAGAGAAACAATAATAATTCTAAAAAAAATTGTGATGAGAGGTGAGACGTTCTTGCGAAGCTTTTTTATTCCTCTTTGGAAAAGTTTTACTTAGTTGCAAACTCAAGGTGTTTCAAGGCACTCGGTTTTTCAAAACAGCAGTTTGTTCACATTTTTCAACAAAGCATTGCATCTCACCCACCCCATGATGAATGACCGAAATGGTCCACAAAAATTTTTCTTTCACGTTTTAACTAATGTTAACTCTCTGCGAAGCATTCGTGTAGTAACTTCTGTGTGACGTGTGTCTTTATTTTTGTTTGAGTCAGTTAGCGTCCCTACATTGTCATCATCCCTTGCCCAAGTCTAATCCCACCCTGACCACCCATAAAGTACATATCCCCCAGATTAGTGCATAGTTGGCTTTTTGGTTGGTTACCCTAATGAAATACCACTCTTGGTCCTCCATACTGGGGCAAATTTGTCGTCACTAGATATCTTGTTAACATTGTATTCCTTTGGTGCAAGTCTTTTTTTTAAAAAAATCAAAAAAATCAAAAAAGCTCGTTAGGTCGAAAACTCGTAAGAGCGGCCTAAGCAAAAATTAGAGCATGCAAAGAAATAAAGAAAAAAGAGCAAATATATGAAAGTAAATAAATTATTGTCCTTGGGTTAATTTTTGAGAAAACAAGCAATCATGATTTTGAAATGAAGTTTGGCCATCATTCCATACCCAAAAACACCTTAAGCCAAAAATCCCAAAAATCTCAATCACCCTAGACAAGGATCAATCTCACATTGTGTATCACCTTTATCAGCTCACTTAGCTCAAAAGAAAGAGAAAGAAAAATCACACCAAAAAAAAAAAAGAAGAAAGTGGAAAAAGAGAGGATTGAAAAGGAAAAATCCTGAAAAAGAAGCAAAAGTAGTAGAAATGGTGAGCTGATACCATTAAATGCATGAGAGATCCTTGTCTGAAATAAACCCTCAAACACTTCCTTTGGCCTATCCTCCATAAACCCTTGACCACGTTACAACCCTAAAACAGGTTCATTTTACTGTAAGGCACATAAGAGGTTCTCATCTCAATAAAACCTCAAACACCTCAATGAGCCTAATAACTCATTCTTTCATAAACCATTAACCTAGCCAAATTATACCACTAAAAAACATCCGTTCCATCAATCATCAAATACTTCTTTGAGCCCAATTATCCCTCCCTTCATAAATCACTAACCATTAGTCACATCACAACTCCAAAAATCCATTCTGATCAATGACCGGTTGCTCCTGTTTTCTCAAAGTTTTAATCTTAGGACAAATAAGTTTATCTATTTATGACGTGTTTGCTCAAAAAGAAAAACAAACAAGCAGAAAAAAGAAAGCTGCTCAAAAGAAAAACAAACAAGCAGAAAAAAGAAAGCTGCTCAAAAAAAAAAACAATCAAAAAAGGAAAGTTGGTAAAAAGGAGAAGGACTTTGTTGCGCCCAAAAAAGTCCCCGAGGGAGAACCTTCCTCGTTTACAACTTTTCTAAAAAAACAATGAAGCCGCCACCAATATTTATTAAGGAAAATATTAGGAAAACCTTTTTTGGAAAGCGATTGGTCTTGCAAAACTAGAAAATAGGGTTCGGGGGTCGGTTACGTGCGGGGAAGGTATTAGCACCTCACACGTCCTCTCTACTGAGAGGGAACCTTTAATTAAATGTGTGGTTTTAAGTGTTGATTTGGAAAATATCTAATTTGCCTCTTTATTTCTTATTGAAAATGAATTAAAGAACTTAATAAAATTTTTTTATTTTTGGAGAGAAAGGAACAAAAAGGGTTTTTAGAAAGAAGTGCTTGACGGGACATGGCCCGCTCCTACGTATCTCCCGGTGCGATGGAGAATTCAAAGCTACGTAGTTCTTGTGTGTAGAAAATGTTTGTGGGTTGGTGTTTTTTAATGTAGGGGTTTTAGGACTGTGTGATCTGTGTTGGAGGACCACTGGGGGTCTGAAGGAGCACTGGGGCTCTGAAGGGCCACTGAGGGCTGAAGGAGCGCTGGGGCTCTGAGGGACCACAGTTCACTTATCTTAAAACGATGATTAACCCGGCCGTACGACCGACTTAATCCCCTACTTTGAAAATAAGATTTTTGCTTTTGAAATGAAGGAGATCTGTTTGTATATTCTTTAATTTTAGAAATTGTTTATTTTTGCGCTTGACAGGGGCGTGGCCCTGCTCCTACGTATCTCCGGGTGGAGAATCAAAGGCGACGTAGTTCTAGGTTCTTTTGAAAATAATTGTTGAAAACTTATGGTGAAAATGATTTTTATTTGTTATGCTTGACGGGATGTGACCCGCTCCTACGTATCTCCCGGTGCGATGGAGAATTCAAAGCTACGTAGTTCTTCTTCGTCCTGAAAAAGGTTTTTGTTTTTTATCTTGTTTAATTTTGAAAATCAAGCTTTCATGATGATCAATTGAGCAAGGGCTCCAAGTGATCACCACTAGCACTTCATTGTTAACAATCATGCAAGCAAAGGCTTCGCAAGACTACTAACAAAGTTTTTGATTTAGTGAAAATCCTTAGGAAAATTAGGCATTCATGATGATCAATTGAGCAAAGGCTCCAAGTAATCACCACTAGTACCTCGTTGTTAATAATCCTGCAAGCAAAGGCTTCACAAGACTATTAACAAAGTTTTTGATTCATGAGAAATTATTTTGTCTTGAAGAGAATTAAATTAAATTAAATTAAAAAAAACGAGAAAGGGGGGTGAAATGGTAAAATAGGGTGTTATTAGTCGCAAGGGGTTGTATAATTAATAGCAGGTGTAAAAAAAGGAAGCCCGGTTCGCATTGGAGGGCCCAGAATGCGAAACTGGGCTTAAGTGAGGGAGGTGTGCGCATGAATTGAATGGGTGTTGCTAGCATTCTGATAATAAAAATAAAATTAAAAATCAGTTAAAATAGGAGACACTATATAAATTTTGATAACAATAGATGGGACCGATTCAATCGAAAGCATCTAAAGCCCAATCAGCTACCGGAAAAGAAACAAGAAGAAGAACCACAAACAAAATCCAAACCAATTATTAGGAAGAAAGACGAAGTAAAAAACAGGAGTTGTGCCTTGAAATAAACAAATTGCGTTGTTGTCTGAAATTACATAATGCCAATAAAATAATCTTTCCTAACACCCAAATTCATTGAAGCTCAAGAAAAATAAACCTATAACAATTAGAGCAGCCACAAGTGATTCAAAATGTTCTAAACTTCTAAAATTTCCTTCATCCAACAAACACCCTCAATGTTATTTGTCTCTCTGAAAAGCATCACTATTTTTCAATCAAAAGCCAATCACACGCAAATTAAAAACCAGTATTATTTGGAGTCTAAGACAAGACAACAACCAATCGGCGCACACAACAAAAGCTTCACAATTCTTCTCCCTCTTAAGTCTTAACCCATTACATAGTTTAGAAAACACGCACAAAATTATTTGATTAAAATTATTGAAATCCAATCGGTGCCACAGTTATACTAAACGAGTTAACGAATAAATAAAGATAGAATTAAAATTAAAATAGAACCTTGTAGAGTTGTTCAGTGATGGCAGCACCAACTACACCAGAGTAGAAAGCAGTTATATAGACAGTTACCAAAGGAGTAAATGATTTCGGCCTTCTGTAACGTTCCACCATGTCCCAGAGAAAGGTCTTCTCCCACTTTGTGTACAAATAATCTGCATATTTTCTCCAGAGGTGGCTCGCCATTTCAATAGCTTCCCTTCCCCTGAATCTCGGTTCCAGCCTCTGAAATTGCTCTCAATTCGCACACCGCTACCGTTGATACTTCTATTCTTCGCTGCTCCTGTGATACTTCCAATTCGCACACCGCTACCGTTGATACTTCCATGTGAAACCTTAATCTTTATTTTTTAGTGATTCCTGCCATCTGTTTTTTTGTATGATTGTGTCTGCCCCCTTTTACTTTGAGGGTTGACTGCCTATTTATACTAAAAAAAATAGGTCAGACATTAGTTACGTTTGAACGGGCTTTGACCGTGTTATTTTCTTTTCAGATCTGATGTCTTTGCAGGCCCTGCAGACCCAGCAGCAGCTGTAGCAGTTTGGAGTGCTGCTTGCAACCCTTTTCCTATTTTTTGTACATTTTCGTTTTTTTATATTTTTTTTTGTATTTTTTTGTATTTTTGGACAGTTTGGACTCTAAACACTCCTAAATTGTAATAAAAATAATATTTGACATTTTTGGACTATGAACTACTCAAAATAAATTAAAATGGTAAATAAAGAATACTAAAAAAAGAGCTAAGAAGTTGGGCCAAACACAAAACGAAAATGGGCCCGACTGAACAAAAGTGCTTAGAATGAAACCCAAATAGAAGAAATAGGCCCATTAAGCGATAAATACTAAAAAAAATGAATCGGAACCACGTTTGTAGGCCCAAATCAAAATGATAAGCCCAATAGTGAGAAAAGCGACTTAAATAAGCCCACTTAGGTTCAACTAGGCCCAAATATCAAGATTAAACTGGAGAATGCGCGAAAAGATCGATCATTCGCGTGCATGCCTAGCTTAAGTAACGGTATTTCGGCTTAACTGAACGGATAATTGAAATTGGCTTAAATAAAAAAAAGACGCTATTCTAACTACTCAAAATACAAATTAAATAAAACAAGTGACTAGAAGAAGGCGGACAAAATTGGGGTATGACAGCTGCCCCTCTTTATTCGGATTTTATCCAGAAATATGAATTGGCCGAGACATATTTCGAAGATAAAATAGGAATAAAGAATTCAGAAATTATACCAATTTTGTCTACTTAGAGAAACCCGAATTTCTCTCTCTTTTTTTTTTTTTATTTTTATTTTGGAAAGATGGACACTTTCGTGTCGATGCGAAAACAGTAAATGAACACTGACGTGCAGACAGAAAAGGTGAAATGGGCACTTGGCGTGCAGACAGAAAAGGTAAAATGGGCACTTGGCGTGCAGACAGAAAAGTAAAATGGACACTTGGCGTGCAGAAAGCGGTAAATGGGCACTTGGCGTGCAGAAAGCGGTAAATTGCCCAGGCTGCCTAAAACCTGTAATCCTTAAACGGACTCTTGACGAATCCGAGTTTGCACGTGGCTTTGAGGAGCACGCTTCCTGTTGGCCTTTTCGAGCGACCGGGGGGATCGTTATCAGCTCCGGAACTGATATACTGATCAATGCACGGCGTCCACTGTATCTTAGGCTGATACAACTATTCCGTTGAACCTCACATGGGGCTGCGGTCCATCGCGTTGCTCGTACGCGACGTGAGACCTGGGCAGAAGGGAGCGATGATCTCTGTGCTCCAATCCGCAATGCGCGCTTGAGCGCTCTCTTTTCTTTTCTCTCCTTCTTTTCTATTTCTCTCTTTCCTTTTTTTTTTCTTTCTGAACTCCCAACTTGGGGGAACATTTTCTGGAATCTGGGGGAGAGGGCTAACACCGAAGTGCTCATCCTCTCTTTGTACCTGTAGCTGAAAATGAACAAATGCATGCAATGCAAATGCCATGGTTGCTGTTTTCTTTTTTCTTATGATGAATGATGAGTTTCTTATTTCCTTTGTCTATGTCGGATGAATGCATGATCTTTTACTGTTCCTATATGCTTGATGAATGCAATGATTTTCCTTTTCTTCTCTTGTCTGTACGCAATGCATGATTTTCTTTTCCTTTTGCTTATGAATGCATGATTTTCTACTGTTCTTATATGCTTGATGAATGCAATGCCTGACTTTATTTGTTCTTTTGCTTTTCTCCTCTTCTTTTCTTTTGCTCTTTTTATGAAGTGCAGGTATGCGAATGCAACATTTTGGTGTTTGATGATATGTAATGAAATGGCAGATGACATGCAATGGAAAACTCTTTCTTCTTTGCTTTTTTTCTATGAAATGTGAATATTGCTGATGAATAACATGAAATGATGAATGACATGGGATGCTTTAGCTTTCTTTTCTTCTATGAGATGCAAGTATGATGTGATGTAACTGTATTGTTTTGATGTTTGAATGCAAATGTATGCGGTGATTGATGCTTTGATGAATGAAATGCTCCTGTTCTAACTTCTATTTGTTTCTTTTTGCTTCTTCTATGAAATGCAAAATGCAATGCTCTGATGTTTGATGCAATGATTCTGTTCTTTTCCTTTTTTATGAAAATGCTAACGTTAATATGATGCGTATGCACTGCTTTAATGTTTGATGATTGAATGACAAAGGAATGCTTGTGAAATGATGAATGATATGGAATGCTGGATGACAGGGAATGTTTTAGTGTTGCTTTTGTGGTTTCTTTTCTTTGTTTTCTTTTTGCTTTCTTTGCTTTTTCTATGGAATATCTGATGCAAAATGTAATGCTCTAATGATGCAATGATTTTGTTCTTTTCCTTTTTTATGAAGTGCGAATATGATGCCAATGCAATGAAAAGATTTCTGCTTTTTCTTCTTTACTATTTTCTTCTATGAAATGCAAGTATTAATATGGTGCGACTGATGTGGAACGTTTTTTTTCTTTTTACTATGTGATGAATGCACAAAATGTGAAGATGCAAATGTAATGCTTTGATGCATATGCTATAATGCCTAGATGCATGAGGTAAACATTTTTTGTGATGATGAGATGCGAGACTTCGAATGCAAGGAATTGAGATGATTATTGACCATTCTGTTGAAAAATTGAATTTGATTCAAACCCTGGTGTTCTCAAGGTTTTTATTTACAAACAAACTCACTTGTTTTCTCTTTCTTTCCATGATGACTGAATTTTAGATATCACGTAAACAACTTGTGTTCTCTCCTTTGAAGCATTATCTAGTAAGCATGCATAGGAGTGCAAATGTGAATGAATGAGTCAGTTAACTTGGAATTGGTTTAGGGCATGGACATTTATGGCAAGTGAAGGAATGACAGACATGGTTATTGCCGAAGCTTATGAGGGACCAAGAGATACAAGATTGCCCCAATTCAGGTCTTTGACGAGTGAATAATTTGCCCCTGTCTAGTGGTGACAACAACCAGGGGTGTAGAAGATGATGAATTGGGAACGCTTCGGCTCTTGGGATGAAAGCTGGAATGAAAGGGGTTTTGCTTCAACCCACAGAATTTGATGTTGCCCCAGTCATAACGAGGACAAAGCTGCCCCAATCAGAATGACAAGGTCTTGTTTAGGATAGTGAGTTGAGAGATTGCCCCGGTGAGGTTTTTATGGAAACGAATGAGGTGAAGGAATGGGAATGCACTCGCCCCACTTTGGAATGACATTGACAACTGGAGTGACATGGGATGGGCATTGAACAGACTTTCCCAAGACTAGGGTGTGTGGGTGGTGAAGAGAATGCCCCAACTTTTGGGTCTGAGTGGTATTCTCAATGCAAATCTTTGGTTCTCTACTGATGTCTTGACTTTTGGTGCGAAAGAATCCTTACCTGGTGATCACTAAACCTTGTTTTAATGCATCTTGAATGTGTTTTGGAGTGCAAGTCCCTCTTTTTTATTTTGTCAGCTTTCTTTTTTCTGACTGTTCGTTTTTGTTTCCTCAGTTCTCTTTTTTCTGAGGGTTTATTCTTTCTTGATCAGCTTTCTTTTTTCTGATCGTTTGTTTTTCTTTTGAGCAAACACATTGTACATAGATAAGCTTGTTCGTCCTAAGATTAGAATTCGAGTGAACAAAAGCAACCGGTCATTGATCGGAATGGACTTTTCGGGATTGTGGTGTTTTGTGGAGGAAAGAGGGTTAGGCTTAATGAAGTGTTTGAGGCTAAAGGGAGGATGAGTTTTGTTCGGCGTTGATTGACGGTTAATGGTCTATGAGGAAGATGGTTATTGGGCTTGTTTGGGCTCTGTTAAAGCAAATTCGTGTCTCATGGTAGAATGACTAAGGGGTTTGATGTTGAGGCCAAAGGAAGTGTTTGAAGGTTTATGGAATCAGGTGTTGGAATGGTGGAGTGTTTGAAGGTTTATTTAGACAAGGATCTCTTGTATTTTGTGGTAACATGTACCAGCTCACCACTTTATTTTCTTTTGTTTTGGGATTTTCATTTTTGAATCCCCTTTTTTTTCTCTTTTTCCCTTTTTTTTTTATGATTCTTTTCCTTCTTCGACTCGGGTGAGCTGATAAAAAGTGATGCACTGTTTTTTTATTTGGGGTGATCCTTGTCTAGGGTGATTTTTGGATTTTGGTTTTCCTAGGCTCAAGGTGGGTAGGAAAGGGACTTTCTGGGATTTTGGGGTTTTTGAGGAGATGGCCAAACTTCATTTCAAATCCCGATTGCTTATTTCTATGAGACTTAACTTTAGAACAATAATTTATCTATCTTCATGTGTTTGCTCTTTTTTCCTTTTTTGTGCCCTAATTTTTGCCTGGACCGCTCTTTGCGAGTTTTCAGTCCACCGGGCGCTCCTTTTTGCCTAGGCCGCCCTTTGCGGGTTTTCAACCTAGCGAGCTTGTTTTCTTGTTTATTATATTATTATTATTATTTTTTTGAGAGACTTGCACTGAAGGAATATGATATTGATAAGGAAAATTAGTGATCACAGAGTTGCCCCAGCATGGAGGACTTAAAGTCTTAGTGAGAATGAACCAAAAAGTCAAGTATGCACTGATGGGAGAGAATATGCTTTATGGGTGGACGGGGCGGGATTAGACTTGGATAAGGAATAAAGGAAATTGACTGACTCAAACAAGAGAAACTGCACCTGGCATGCACGCTCATTAGAAGAATGCTTCACAGAGAGTTAACATCAGTTAAAAAATTTGTTTTTTTTTTGATACACTATTACAGTCTTTTGATGCAGTGCTTTTGAAAGAAATGCAAATGAGCTATTGATTTGAAAAACTGAGTGCCTTGGAACACCTTGAGTTTGCAACCAAGTAAGGATAAACTTTTTCAAAAAGGATGATTGTTTCGCAAGAACGTCCCGCTTCTCATCACAACTCTTATTTTATGCAATGAATGAATGAACAAATTATGATATGCAAGTATGATGCAAATGTGTGGAGAATGACCACTCGAAGAGCGTGGCTTATTCTAAATAATTTTGTTATTTTTAATGCAAGACAAAATGCCAATGCGAATGATGCAAGAATGATGCCCCTTTTTTTCAAAATGATTTTTGACTTTGATTTTTTTTTTTTTTTTTTAGAGGCGAGACAAGGTACGAAATACCAATGCCCCATTTTTCTTTTGAATGATGAAAGATGCAGGAATGATGCTTTTCTCTAAATGATTTTTTTTTTTTAGAGGCAAGGCAAAGTATGAAATGCCAATGCCCCTTCATTTTTGAAAGATGCATGTATGGAGGAATGATGTATTTGAACCAAAGTGATGAGGTTAATGAAATGGTGCATGAATGCTACATTTTGAATAAATTTGATGATGATTTTTATTCATGATTATGAATGAGATGCTTTCTTGTTTTTCATTTTTTTTTTGTGCAATGAAATGCATGATACTCACAATGATTTTCTTTCTTTGTTTTTTAGTTTTGGAACATGATTTTGAAAATTATTTGGAGATGCAAATGATTTATTGAAAAAAGGGTTTTAGAAAAATGTGCCTGACGGGGTATGACCCGCTCCTACGTATCCCCATTGTAATGAGGAATCAAAGCTTACGTAGTTCTACTGTGTCCTTTTTTGAAATAATGCTTATGCATGAATGTCTCATCTTGGATGAACTTGATGAGGATTTTTTTTTTGCATGATTATAAATGAAATGCTTATGCTATGCAGATGATAATTATTTTTTGTTTTATCTTTATGTAATGAAAGGGAATGCAAGATGAATGTTTCTTTTTCTTTTTCTTTTTTTTCAAACTTTTGTTAGATGCAAATGCAATGGTGCGAAACGATGTGGATGCGAAATGATGTGGATGCGAAATGATGTGTCATTTACATAAAAAGAGGGTAAGAAAATAAGGATATTATTTTCTACGATTTTGAAATAGAGTTTAAGAAAAAGGAATGCCTAAACTAATGCAACAAACAAAGGCGTGCCCCCGTGTTCTACAAAGGGTGGGAATCCTAGGGTCTAAAGTCGACGAAAGGGGTAATCCTTCCATGTAGGTTCTAATCACTTCCTTACAATGGCAACCAAGAGCTAAAGTCTCTCTCATGATGGCACCCACAATCGTAGAAAGCTACCGAGTGTGAGGCATCATGACAAAGCGCACTCTTGGGCGGAACTTTCATGAGAGCCATACAGACAAAGGTCTACGAATGGCAGTCACTAATCGTTCCCACTCTCCTAGGTTTTTGTTCAGACCTTGGGTTTTAGGCCCCACTCAATGCTCACAAGTATAGGATGTGAATTGTGTGTCGAGGGCACAACACCTAGGAAAAACTACCCTTCCCCACCTGCAAATGAAAATCCAGAGCAGTCCAGACAAATAGCATGTTGTTTATCCTAGGGTTCAATATCGATCCAATATAAACTAATCTAGGGTGCCAATAACAATGCACTACTTACCTCAAGAAAGGGAGCAAAGAAGAAGGGGACATGATAAGAAAAGGGAAGTATGCATGTGCTTACCATAGGAAAGGGAGCAGAGAAGAAGGGGACATGATAAGAAAGGGGAAGTATGCATGTGCTTACCATAGGAAAGGGAGCAGAGAAGAAGGGGACATGATAAGAAAGGGGAAGTATGCATGTGCTTACCATAGGGAAGGGAGCAGAGAAGAAGGGGACATGATAAGAAAGGGGAAGAAATGCGTGAGGGAACTAAGCAAAGAAGTAACTATCTATTGCAAAAGCAAACATAGAATAAGAATGCACATGGACGTAACATGCTTATGAAAAAGGAAGAAGAAGAGAGGCAAAGCAAGATATTCAAATCAATCATATAAACCACACATTTAATTAATTAGGCTTGACCCACTTTTAAAAAAAAAATTTAGTGTCCCCAGTGAAGTCGCCAGCTGTTGCGCCCAAAAAAGTCCCCGAGGGAGAACCTTCCTCGTTTACAACTTTTCTAAAAAAACAATGAAGCCGCCACCAATATTTATTAAGGAAAATATTAGGAAAACCTTTTTTGGAAAGCGATTGGTATTGCGAAACTAGAGAATAGGGTTCGGGGGTCGGTTACGCGCGGAGAAGCTATTAGCACCTCACACGTCCTCTCTACTGAGAGGGAACCTTTAATTAAATGTGTGGTTTTAAGTGTTGATTTGGAAAATATCTAATTTGCCTCTTTATTTCTTATTGAAAATGAATTAAAGAACTTAATAAAATTTTTTTATTTTTGGAGAGAAAGGAACAAAAAGGGTTTTTAGAAAGAAGTGCTTGACGGGACATGGCCCGCTCCTACGTATCTCCCGGTGCGATGGAGAATTCAAAGCTACGTAGTTCTTGTGTGTAGAAAATGTTTGTGGGTTGGTGTTTTTTAATGTAGGGGTTTTAGGACTGTGTGATCTGTGTTGGAGGACCACTGGGGGTCTGAAGGAGCACTGGGGCTCTGAAGGGCCACTGAGGGCTGAAGGAGCGCTGGGGCTCTGAGGGACCACAGTTCACTTATCTTAAAACGATGATTAACCCGGTCGTACGACCGACTTAATCCCCTACTTTGAAAATAAGATTTTTGCTTTTGAAATGAAGGAGATCTGTTTGTATATTCTTTAATTTTAGAAATTGTTTATTTTTGCGCTTGACAGGGGCGTGGCCCTGCTCCTACGTATCTCCGGGTGGAGAATCAAAGGCGACGTAGTTCTAGGTTCTTTTGAAAATAATTGTTGAAAACTTATGGTGAAAATGATTTTTATTTGTTATGCTTGACGGGATGTGACCCGCTTCTACGTATCTCCCGGTGCGATGGAGAATTCAAAGCTACGTAGTTCTTCTTCGTCCTGAAAAAGGTTTTTGTCTTTTATCTTGTTTAATTTTGAAAATCAAGCTTTCATGATGATCAATTGAGCAAGGGCTCCAAGTGATCACCACTAGCACTTCATTGTTAACAATCATGCAAGCAAAGGCTTCGCAAGACTACTAACAAAGTTTTTGATTTAGTGAAAATCCTTAGGAAAATTAGGCATTCATGATGATCAATTGAGCAAAGGCTCCAAGTAATCACCACTAGTACCTCGTTGTTAATAATCCTGCAAGCAAAGGCTTCACAAGACTATTAACAAAGTTTTTGATTCATGAGAAATTATTTTGTCTTGAAGAGAATTAAATTAAATTAAATTAAAAAAAACGAGAAAGGGGGGTGAAATGGTAAAATAGGGTGTTATTAGTCGCAAGGGGTTGTATAATTAATAGCAGGTGTAAAAAAAAGGAAGCCCAGTTCGCATTGGAGGGCCCAGAATGCGAAACTGGGCTTAAGTGAGGGAGGTGTGCGCATGAATTGAATGGGTGTTGCTAGCATTCTGATAATAAAAATAAAATTAAAAATCAGTTAAAATAGGAGACACTATATAAATTTTGATAACAATAGATGGGACCGATTCAATCGAAAGCATCTAAAGCCCAATCAGCTACCAGAAAAGAAACAAGAAGAAGAACCACAAACAAAATCCAAACCAATTATTAGGAAGAAAGACGAAGTAAAAAACAGGATGAAGAGTTGTGCCTTGAAATAAACAAATTCTGTTGTTGTCTGAAATTACATAATGCCAATAAAATAATCTTTCCTAACACCCAAATTCATTGAAGCTCAAGAAAAATAAACCTATAACAATTAGAGCAGCCACAAGTGATTCAAAATGTTCTAAACTTCTAAAATTTCCTTCATCCAACAAACACCCTCAATGTTATTTGTCTCTCTGAAAAGCATCACTATTTTTCAATCAAAAGCCAATCACACGCAAATTAAAAACCAGTAGTATTTGGAGTCTAAGACAAGACAACAACCAATCGGCGCACACAACAAAAGCTTCACAATTCTTCTCCCTCTTAAGTCTTAACCCATTACATAGTTTAGAAAAAACGCACAAAATTATTTGATTAAAATTATTGAAATCCAATCGGTGCCACAGTTATACTAAACGAGTTAACGAATAAATAAAGATAGAATTAAAATTAAAATAGAACCTTGTAGAGTTGTTCAGTGATGGCAGCACCAACTACACCAGAGTAGAAAGCAGTTATATAGACAGTTACCAAATGAGTAAATGATTTCGGCCTTCTGTAACGTTCCACCATGTCCCAGAGAAAGGTCTTCTCCCACTTTGTGTACAAATAATCTGCATATTTTCTCCAGAGGTGGCTCGCCATTTCAATAGCTTCCCTTCCCCTGAATCTCGGTTCCAGCCTCTGAAATTGCTCTCAATTCGCACACCGCTACCGTTGATACTTCTATTCTTCGCTGCTCCTGTTTTACGGCCACTTGTTTCAGATTTTGTATTTGTTGATCAGGGTTTCCATGTGAAACCTTAATCTTTTTTTTTTAGT
This sequence comes from Astragalus membranaceus, assembly GCA_039519185.1. Classification (NCBI taxonomy): domain Eukaryota; kingdom Viridiplantae; phylum Streptophyta; class Magnoliopsida; order Fabales; family Fabaceae; genus Astragalus; species Astragalus membranaceus. Next base: position 112,332,613 of record CM076850.1, read on the forward strand.
GATTCCTGCCATCTGTTTTTTTGTATGATTGTGTCTCCCCCCTTTTACTTTGAGGGTTGACTGCCTATTTATACTAAAAAAAATAGGTCAGACATTAGTTACGTTTGAACGGGCTTTTTGACCGTGTTATTTTCTTTTCAGATCTGATGTCTTTGCAGGCCCTGCAGGCCCAGCAGCAGCTGTAGCAGTTTGGAGTGCTGCTTGCAAGCCTTTTCCTATTTTTTGTACATTTTCGTTTTTTTATATTTTTTTTTTGTATTTTTTTGTATTTTTGGACAGTTTGGACTCTAAACACTCCTAAATTGTAATAAAAATAATATTTGACATTTTTGGACTATGAACTACTCAAAATAAATTAAAAAGGAAAATAAAGAATACTAAAAAAAAGAGCTAAGAAGTTGGGCCAAACACAAAACGAAAATGGGCCCGACTGAACAAAAGTGCTTAGAATGAAACCCAAATAGAAGAAATAGGCCCATTAAGCGATAAATACTAAAAAAAATGAATCGGAACCACGTTTGTAGGCCCAAATCAAAATGATAAGCCCAATAGTGAGAAAAGCGACTTAAATAAGCCCACTTAGGTTCAACTAGGCCCAAATATCAAGATTAAACTGAAGAATGCGCGAAAAGATCGATCATTCGCGTGCATGCCTAGCTTAAGTAACGGTATTTCGGCTTAATTGAACGGATAATTGAAATTGGCTTAAATAAAAAAAAGACGCTATTCTAACTACTCAAAATACAAATTAAATAAAACAAGTGACTAGAAGAAGGCGGACAAAATTGGGGTATGACAGACTTGCACTCCAAGATGCATTCATGTTGCATTAAAACAAGGTCTAGTGGTCACCAAGTGGAGCCCCTCCTCATACTAAAAAGTCAAAACTTTCATTGCATTTGAGTTGTTCTTAAAGAGAACGAAAAGTGTGTACTAGGGGGCATTCCCTTCACCTCTCACTCCACTCAACTTTGGGGAGGTTTATTCATTGCCCACCCCATTCATATATTACCCTCAGTTCATAACCATCACCATAACTCTGTCGCCTTTCACAACCCCACTAGAAACAATCATTTGAAATACCATTCCAAAGTGGGGCAATCCCGTCACCCTTCACTCCACCTAAAGTCAGGGAAATTCTCCCTACGCCCATCTCATCCCCTCGTCATATTCACATCCATGAGACCACACCAGGGCAATTTCTCGACCCACCATGCTAAATACAGCCTTTTGCAAACTCGAGTCGGAGCAACCTTGCTCCCGTCAAGATTGGGGAAACACCAAACGTCGTGGGTTGAGACAGAATCTCTTGTTTGCCACCCTTCATTCCAAAGTCATGGTATTTCCAATTCATTATTCCTCTACAACCCTGGCTGTTGTCACCACTAGACAGGGGCAAGTTATGCACTCACCTTCACTAGTAGTCTAAATCGGGGCAGTTCCACCTTTCATGACTTTGGCAAAAACCTACATTTCGTCCCCTCACGTGTCATATCTGTCATACCAAGTCAACTGACTCATTCATCTGTATTTTCACTACTCTACATGTTTATGCTTCAAAGAGAGAGAACACAAGTTAATAATGTGAAGTCGGAAACTCACTCAGCTAACTTTGTGGACCTAAAAATCAATCATCATGCGGCACCATCATAGGAGAGCAAAATAAGTGAGTCTGCAAATACGGTCAAATAGTTTTTGCACATTAGTGTCTGTGAATAACAACCTTGAGATTGCCATGTCTGAATTCAAACCTCTTTCCAAGGAATGATTATTCCAAAGCACTCACCTCTCTACCCCTCGCATCGAACGTCTCATTTATCATCTCAAAACAAAACACATTTGCATGCATTACTATATCATTGCACCATACATTGTATTTCAACAACAAGTCATGCATCTACCACAACTATTGCATTTAAGCATTACCTGTGCGCATTCATCCATTTATTCAAAAAAGAAAAAAAAAAAGGGAAAACCAAAAAGGCAAAAATCATCCACATTGCACCCGTTGCCCCCACCAAAGCATAAATCATTCCATCATACAGCCAGCAGTATATTTGCATTCGCATACACAGCTTATCAATTTCTGTTTCCGACCAACTTCAACATCCATCATTCACGGGCCTTTTGTAGTCCATTTACTTTCGCATTGCACATTCATCACATTGCATACCTGTAACACTTTTTTGCTTCGATAGACGTGCCAAGTGCCGGCCTCATCGTTGCCAAAAGCTTTCTACATCACCAATCATATCATTTGCTACGCATTCATGTGTTTCCTTTATTCACCATAGCATTTGCATCAAAGTATCACATTCGCATCATATTCACATTCGCATTGCATGCATCAAGAAAAGAAGCAAAATAAATAAGGAAAAAGCAAAAAGAAAAATCCGTCCATCATTCCATCAGGTTCAACACCCATGGTATACCCATTTCATGCATCATCCCATGTTCATCACATTACATGCATGACTTTGTTTGCTTCGATAGATGTCCAAGTGCCGGTCTCATCGTTGCCCAAAAAAAAAAGAGTTTTTTTTATCACTAATCATATCGTTGTACCATGCATGGCATTCGCATCAAAGCATTACATTTGCATCACATTCACACTTTGCATTTCATACACTCATACCAAAGGAAAAAAGAGAAAAGCCAAAAAAAACAAAAGGAGGAAAATTGCTCATTCCATTACATTCATCATTAATCAGCACAATCACATTCATATCTTATCTGCATTCACATACGTTGGTTGTCAACCTCCATGTTCCATCAATTTCAACTCACATCATCTGCCCCGCTTCATTCATCCCATCGGATGCCTACCATTTCACACACCTATATTGCACGCATACATCATTCATTGCATTTTTAGACATGCCAAATATAGATAGCTTTTCCCGTCTCAGGTAAATGCATTCATTAGGTATGTTCTAGGCAGATACGCCATGTACCAATCCCAATAATTTGTTCCCTCAAAGTCAGTGCTCCAAGCGCTGGTCTCATATCACAATTCAGAGTCCCAGTACTCTTGCTGACCCCCAGTGGTCCTTCAGAGCCCAAGCGCTCCTTCAGACCATCAATGGTCCTTCAATCCAGATCGCACGTCGCGTTATCGAGCAACCGACGGATCATCCGACCCCAGGTCCTTCAGACTAGCTGTGTCCGCCTAAAAAACACAGTGGACATCCTTCGAGGTGGGCAAATCAAGTCAATGACCTGACCTTGCCACCCATGACCGCTCGAAAAAGGCCACCCCCCAAGCAGACCGTTTTACTAGTACCGTTGCTAGTTTGTGCTCCATCAGACCCATTGGTCCATCAGGCTTAGGCATGCCCTTCAGACCTCGTCGGTCCTTCAGTTTAATTCCAATCAATGCGCCAAGCATCGACTGCGAATTAGACCATCAGAGCCCAGTGCTCCTTCAGATCCCCGGTGATCCTTATTTACTCTTGTTCTATGTTAACCCAATTTTTCAAGAATTTCTATAAAAAAAAAAAGTGCCGATCAGGAAAAAACAGTCAGACCAAAAGAAGAACTTCAGGAATGTTCCACCACATTCATCATCACACCAAAATCATAGCATTGCATGCACATGCATAACATGCCCTTGCATAACATGCACCCATACTCCATGCACTATTCCTTGCATCAACTGACGTATGCAGGTACCTCAATTCAGTGCGGCAGCATTGGTCATTTCAATCAATCAATCAACAGGATTCGTGAATCCCTTCAGGACCCAAGTGTCCCTTCAAAAGCAGACTTCCCCCCGTATTCGAGCTGCGGGTAAGTCCTTCAGACCCCGAGTGGTCCTTCAGACTAGTTGTGTCAGCCTAAGACACAGTGGACGTCCTTCATGGTCAACATATCAGTTTCCGGATCTGATCTTGACCCATCATGGCCGCTCGAATACAAAGGCCCCTTCAGACCTGTTTTACTAGTACCGTTGCTAGTTTGCGCTACATCAGACCCATTGGTCCATCAGGCTTAGGCATGCCCTTCAGACCTAATCGGTCCTTCAGTTTAACTCCAATCAATGCGCCAAGCATCGACTGCGAATTAGACCTTCAGAGCCTTAGTGCTCCTTCAGACCCTAAGTGGTCCTTCAGAGCCTTAGTGCTCCTTCAGACCCTGAGTGGTCCTTCAGAGCCTTCGTGCTCCTTCAGACCCTGAGTGGTCCTTCAGAGCCTTAGTGCTCCTTCAGATCCCGAGTGGTCCGTCATTTTCTCTCTCGGTTAATGCGCCAAGTGTTAACCGTTCCCCGTTTGTTCCCAAGCCCATCTATTCAAAAAAAAAATAGAAAAAAAAAAGAGGAAAATTCGGGTTTCCCCAAGTAGACAAAATTGGTATAATTTCTGAATTCTTTATCTTCATTTTGCCTTGGAATATGTTTCGGCCAATTCATATTCCTCGTTAAAATTCAGATAAAGAGGGGCAGCTGTCATACCCCAATTTTGTCCGGCTTAGGTCCAAACCCTAATTTTCCACACAAAAAAATATATAATAAATTATGCATTGCATTTTGGGTCCTAGAAACCATTCCAAAGTTTTGAAATCATTTTTAGGGTTAGAATGCACTTTTTGGGAAATTAGAGTTTTGAAAAATATGTTATGCATGCATGGCAAGCTTTGGAAAATATTTTATGCATGCATGGCAAAGACCTAAAAAAAAAAAACATTTTTGTGGAAAGCAAGAATTGATTTCTATTCTGTTCCAATGGCCAAGAATCGATTTATACTATTTTTGTAAAAGCCATGAAATCGATTCCTTAATCCAATATTAAACCATAAAATCGATTTTCAGGATCTCCTAAAAGCCAAGAATCGATTCCCACTATTTTGTAAAGACCATGAAATCGATTTTCAAGCTCTTCTATAGGCCATGAATCGATTCCTCCTTATTTTATCAAAGCATGAAATCGATTTTCAAGCTCTTCTATAGGCCATGAATCGATTCCTCCTTATTTTATCAAAGCATGAAATCGATTTTCAAGCAAATTTAAAGAGCCAAGAATCGATTCCTCACTCATCTAACTAAGCTTGGAATCGATTCATGTGATTTTTCAAAGGCAAGGAATCGATTATACACTTGTTACACTTCATCAAACAATCGATTCATCTTTGCAATAAATATTTTTCCAAATTCCTACGCTTTCCTAAGCCTATAAATAGGCAGCCTCAAGTCACATTTTGGACAGAGATCTTTTTCACGAGATCAGAGAAGACAACTTTCGCAAATCTCACTTCCAGAAACTCATTTTTTGCGAAATCCCTCTTTAGAAAAAAGAAACTCTTCTACGCTTTATTTTTTGCTCTATTCGTTCCGCTGGTCCGTCTGAGCTGATCTTCTGCAAGAGTTAGTTGGGGTTGCGTTCTTCAAGTTGTAGTATCTGCCTTCATTAGAGGTATTTCGGTCTTTACATTTGTTAATATTTAATTATTGTGATCCGTGCCAAAATTGCCCCCTCTTTGAGAAATCGTTGCTCATATGTTCCTTAGTTTAATTAAAATCATTCTATGTCTATGATCAATTGCTTGCTTGTTTTTTATGCATTTTAAATGTCTCAATTCAATATGCCATTCCATCCACGTGTATGACCTCCTAATGAAGACGTAAGCCTACATGCCTGTTGTAGCATAGAGTCGTTAGGGTAAATACACTCCCTCCTACACACACTTGCTTTGAGAACTTTACCTTGCATCCCTGATAAGTGGGTCTTTTGATTATATTGGCATGTTTAGTCTTGATTAGATGTTCAACATATGCATGATTTCGTGATTAGTGAATGTGCTTGAATTTTTGTAATCAGTCATTGATGGTGCCTTCACCCTTTTTCCAAAAATCTTTCAAACCCTTTCAAAAACAATTTCCTTAGAACTACGTCGCTTTGATTCCCATTTGGGATACGTAGGAGCGAGTCACGTTCTCGTCAAGCGCAACGAATAAAAATCCCTTTCGCAACCATAAACAAATCATTTTCATAAAACAAACAAAAAGAATCATTTTCAAACCCATTGTTGCTAGTAGCTCATCAGAGCCTTTGTTCGTTTAGCTATTAGTGGCAATGTCCTTTTCTCATAAGAATAATAAACGATGATCCATCATAACCTTTGTTAGTTTGATCATCGTGCAAATCAATCTCTTTCGAAAATCACTTTCAAAAAAGATAATAAAAACAAGTTGTTATCAATAGTCCATCAGAACCTTTGTTCGTTTGACTAGCGGTACAACTCTCTTTTTTAAGTATTTAGTAGTGATTCATCATAGCCTCTGCTAGTTTAATCATTTGCTAATGCTCGTCCTATTTCAAAAACCCACTAAAAAAAGATAAAAAACAAAAACTTTTCAAAAAGAACCAAGAACTACGTAGCTTTGAATTCTCCATCGCACCGGGAGATACGTAGGAGCGGGCCATGTCCCGTCAAGCACTTTTTCTAAAAAAACCCTTTTTCCCCCCTTTCTCGCCAAAAATAAAATTTTCATTAAGTTTTCCCATTCATCTTCAAACAAGAAATAAATAGGCAAATATAGGCATTTTTCAAATCAAATGTTAAAACCACACATTTAATTAGAGGTTCCCTTTCGGTAGAAAGGACGTGCGCGGTGCTAACACCTTCCTCGCACGTAATCGACCCCCGAACCTATATCTCTAGTTTTCAAAAGACCATCCGCCTTGTTCAAAAGACTTTTTTTCAATGTTTTGGTCTTAAAATTAAAATATTGGTGGCGGCTCCAAAAATTTTCCACGTTGTACATTGAGAAACCCAAACCGGATTTTTCGGGTGCAACAGCTGGCGACTCCACTGGGGACACTTTTTAAAAGATGAGGGTCAAGCCTAACTAATTAAAATGTGTGGTTTAATGTATTGTTGATTCGATTAATACCTTGTTTGCCTTTCTTTCTTATCATTGATTGTAGGCATATGCATTTGTCTTCTTTGTTGTTCCCTATCTCCTCTTCTACTCCTTTTTTATTGCTTATGCTCATGCATTCTTCCAACCCCCCATGTTCCCTTCTTCTTTGCTCCTTTTCTCCAAAGGTAAGTTCATGCATCTCTCCCCCATTCTATCATGTCCCCTCTTCTTGGCTCCCTTTCTTAAGGTAAGCAATACCCTTGTTGTTAATATCCTAGGTTAGTTTATTTGGTATAGAACCCTAGTGTAGACAACATGTTATTGCTTGCAATTGTCTGGACTGCTCTGGTTTTCATTTCAGGTGGGGTAGTGCTAGGGAAAACGCCCTTGACACACACTACACTTATCCCTTATGATTGCATGCTTTGAGTGGGACCATAACCCAGGTCTGCAGAAAACTTAAGAGAGTGGATTCGAGTAGTGAGGGCCCATCAGGACCTTTGTCCGTTTGGCTACTTGTGAAAGTTTCAACCAGAGTTGTGCTCTTTCATGATGCCTCACACCTAGCAGTTTGCTGCATTTGTGGGGAGTTTCATGAAAGGGACTGTGGCTCTGGTGACCTTTGTGAGGAAGTGAATAGAGCTACATGGAAAGATCACCCCTAAAATGCCTTAGATCATAGGTTTCTTCCCTTTTAAGTCACAAGGGCGTTCCAAATTGTGTGCTGCATTGTCGCATTCAGTTTAGTCAAATTTTTGCCCTCAAAATTTTCAAAAAAAAAATTAAAAGGATATGCTTTTCCCTTTTCAATAAATGCCTATGTGAGGTGGCATATAGGTTGCAAATTCAAAATACCACTCCATTCAAAATACCACTCCACATTCATCCATTCGCATTCTCATTTCATTCACATTTATTCATTTGCATTCTCATTTCATTTGCATTCTCATTCCATGCGCATTCATTTGCATATTTACATCATGCATAAAAAAATGAGCATAATTCTAGAGAAACAATAATAATTCTAAAGAAAATTGTGATGAGAGGTGAGACGTTCTTGCGAAGCTTTTTTATTCCTCTTTGGAAAAGTTTTACTTAGTTGCAAACTCAAGGTGTTTCAAGGCACTCGGTTTTTCAAAACAGCTGTTTGTTCACATTTTTCAACAAAGCATTGCATCTCACCCACCCCATGATGAATGACCGAAATGGTCCACAAAAATTTTTCTTTCACGTTTTAACTAATGTTAACTCTCTGCGAAGCATTCGTGTAGTAACTTCTGTGTGACGTGTGTCTTTATTTTTGTTTGAGTCAGTTAGCGTCCCTACATTGTCATCATCCCTTGCCCAAGTCTAATCCCACCCTGACCACCCATAAAGTACATATCCCCCAGATTAGTGCATAGTTGGCTTTTTGGTTGGTTACCCTAATGAAATACCACTCTTGGTCCTCCATACTGGGGCAAATTTGTCGTCACTAGATATCTTGTTAACATTGTATTCCTTTGGTGCAAGTCTTTTTTTTAAAAAAATAAAAAAAATCAAAAAAGCTCGTTAGGTCGAAAACTCGTAAGAGCGGCCTAAGCAAAAATTAGAGCATGAAAAGAAATAAAGAAAAAAGAGCAAATATATGAAAGTAAATAAATTATTGTCCTTGGGTTAATTTTTGAGAAAACAAGCAATCATGATTTTGAAATGAAGTTTGGCCATCATTCCATACCCAAAAACACCTTAAGCCAAAAATCCCAAAAATCTCAATCACCCTAGACAAGGATCAATCTCACATTGTGTATTGATAACTCATATTTATATGAGTTATTTATGCTTAGTCAAAGTTAAATCATGCAAGTTCTCTGGCAATAGCAGGTTGTTTCTAGTAAAGTTTCTGTTAGTTTATTGCTTTTAGTTAGAAAGGGGCTAAATTACAAGTTCTAGGCATTTTGGTGCCAATTGGCGCCTTTGTGAGCGTTTTGATGCTTCTTGTGTTTGTGCAGTAATCCAAACGTGGCAGCGTCTCTCATCACGTCTGAAGAAGGACAGCAGAGCAAGGAAATAATATATATCATTTTGGCGCGCATGTAATGATGACCAGAGATCTGGAAATGAAGAAGATCTTCTCTTTCTTCAACACTGACGCGGCTTACGCACTGTAGCAGTGCGGTGTCACTTCAGGGCAGAGTCAACTCGCAAGCAAGCTTGGAAGGTGGGGGAATGACATCAGCAACATGTGACCCTATTTTGACCATGGCTATTCTCTCTCTACAAAAAGGCAAGGGGTGCACCATGCGGAAGACACACGACTCCATTCATCATCCACCTTCCCCCATTTTTCAGAGATAGTTTTTCTGAGAGAAGTTCTGGACACAGACTTCTTCATTTTTAATTCTCTCAAGGCCCCAATTTCCATATCCATCCACAGCCATTACTGTAAAGCTCAGACGTTGTAACGTCTTTACAGCGTGCATGAAGGAAGGCCACTTAGGCGTATCTTTTGCGTTTAGTCTCCTTTTCTCTATGTACGGTATTTGGATTTTAACTCCTCTTATTTCTGTAAGGATGCTCAGCATGAGCTAAACATTTGTAGTTGGGTTGTTGTTTTGCATGTAATGAATCTTTAGTTTAATGCTATGAAGTATTGATGTTTATGCGTTTTAAATCTTTGCATGTTAATATTTCCAAACTTGTTTTGAACTTGGCCACTTAAAACAAGTAGATTCATAGGTACAAACATGGTCTATGAAAAGAACTCAAAGATTTATGTGAATGAAAAGGTGCACTAAAGACATTTAGGCATTTTTATCTAAGTCTAGACATAGAATGGATAATAGTTCATAGGACATTGCTGTGGGTACTTAAAATACAGGAGTAGGCCTACTTAGAACCTAGACATAGGAATTCTAGTACTTGAAGCTCTGACGTTTTGTGACTGAAAAGCACAGCTCTTTTGCAACAGCGTTCAAACGTTATAACGTCTATACAACATAGCATTTGTACGTGTTAACGTGTAAACGTTATAACGTCTGACTAGAGGAGATTTACTTGCATGCAGCAATCCAACTCATACTTTCCCATATCCACAACCACTACCTCTTTACTTGTTTTATTTATGTCCTTAGTCTTAATATCAACTTTTAGTGCAGATTTGTTACTTGTTTCACTTGTGTTTTAAAGACTTGAGCTTTGGAAGTAAAACAATCCTCGTGGGAACGATCTCTTACTTTTTATCCACTTTATTACTTGTACGACGTGTATACTTGCACTGACATTGCGACTATAACACACACGAGCGCGAACAAGTTTTTGGCGCCGTTGCCGGGGATTGTATTTAACTTTTATTGTTCAACAAGAATTAAAACACTAGGTGAAAGAATTCTGCTGTGTTGTTTGTTGTTTTTATGAGTGAACAGGTAAACGTTACAGCGTATGCTTAGTTCCAGTTCAAGCTCTAGTTCAACAGAACCAGGGAGTGGATCTGAACCTAAATTCTACCCAGAACCTGAAAGAACCTTCAGGCGACTAAGGAGACAACAAAGGCTAAGAAGGCAGCAACAACAACAGCAATTTCAGCCACCAATCATGTCTGAACATGGTACTGGTGGTAGAAGCTCTAGAGGTGGACGTACTCCAAGAGGAGGAAGGCACTCTGATGCTGGAGGACGTGGTCGTGGACCACAAACTCATACAGATACCTATGTTGATGATGAACACTGGCAGAGACAGCAACTCATCAATGCAGGGCCACAAGACATGGTCAATGACAGGGACAGGCCTATGCGTGATTATGCCGTGCTCAATCCTGCACATTTACAAACAGGCATTGCAAGACCACCTATTCATACTGGTCACTTTGAATTCAAGCCAATGATGTTCCAAATGTTGCAGACTGCAGGGCAATTTGGGGGTTTCCCTCAAGAAGATCCTTATGCACATCTAAGGCAATTTTTGGATGTGTGTAGCAACTTTGTCATCCCTGGAGTCTCAGAAGATGCCTTCCAACTGAAGCTATTTCCATATTCTCTTAAGGACAAGGCCAAGAATTGGTTGAACTCCTTAGAGCCAAATTCAATTCATACTTGGGATGAGCTAGCTGAGAAATTTCTTGAAAAATACTTCCCTCCCAACAAAAATGCCAAGTTAAGAAATGACATCACTTCCTTCAAACAAAGAGAAGGGGAATCATTATTTGAGGCTTGGGAAAGATGGAAGGAATTACTAAGAATGTGCCCACACCATGGCATTCCCGTAGTTATTCAAATGGAGACTTTTTATAATGGTCTAGATCAACCTACCAGGCTTATACTTGATGCTTCATCAGGCGGTGTTATATTAAACATGTCTTTCTCTGAGGCATGCAGACTTATTGAAGACATAGCCACTCACAATGCCCATTGGCCTTCTGATAGATTCACTCCTGGAAAGAAGGCTGGTGTCCATGAGATAAGTGAAGTAACTGCCCTTTCTGCTCAGGTTGCTTCTCTGACCAACATGATTAAGAACTTGAGCACTCCAAACGTGGCCACGTCTGAAACACAGACTGCTGCAGCTATTGAGCCAACACCATCTGGGGGAGTAGTGTGTGTATATTGTGAAGGAGGGCATGTCTACGAAGAGTGTCCCCATAACCCCCAGTCTGTAAACTTTGTAGCACATAACAAAGGTAACAGTCCCTTCTCCAACGTGTACAATTCAAATTGGAGAAATCACCCAAATTTTAGTTGGAAGAACAACAATTCTTTGAATGCTAGCAATGCTACTCCTGCAATACCCCCAGGATTTCCCCCTCAACAACAAAAGCAGTATACGCAGAATAACAACAACAGCAATTTGGAAGCGTTGATGAAAACTTTCATAAGTGATTGTAGGGCAACCTTACAGACCCATGAGTCTTCAATCAAAACTTTGGAGAACCAAATTGGACAGATAGCCTCAGCTCTTACTCAAAGACAGAATGGATCTCTTCCATCCACAACTGAAACACCATCTTCATCAAAGTCAAATGGTAAAGATGTGGTGAATGCACAGGTAAATGCTATCTCATTAAGAAGTGGCACTGAGTATCCAGAACCATCTATGCCTAAGGAATCTGAGGTGCCAGACAAGGAAAAAGAGAAAAACAAAGGTGGAGAAAAAGAGAAGAATATTCCAGATATTGTGATGTCTAAGCCAGACGTTACAACGTCTAGTTCTGAACCAGGAATCAAGACTGTTCCTAAGCTTGTACCTGAATATCCTCCTCCACCCTACCCTCAAAGACTCAAGAAAGCTCATGAAGACAAGCAATTCAGCAGGTTCATGGAGATGCTAAAACAGCTGCACATAAACCTTCCCTTGGTTGAAGCTCTACAACAGATGCCAAACTATGCCAAGTTCCTAAAGGATATCATCACCAAAAGAAGAAGGCTAGGGGAGTTTGAAACTATTGCTTTAACTGAAGAATGTAGCTTAATCATGCAGAATAAACTCCCTAGAAAACTGAAAGATCCTGGCAGTTTTACTATACCATGCTCCATTGGAGATTTTTACCTTGGCAAAGCTTTATGTGACTTGGGGGCAAGTATTAACTTGATGCCCAAGTCCATTTATGAAAAACTTGGTATAGGAACTGCCAGACCTACTTCTTTAAGTCTTACATTAGCTGATAAAAGTAGAGTTTATCCTGAGGGCATATTAGAAGATGTTTTGATTAAAGTTGACAAATTCGTGTTTCCAGTGGACTTTGTTATTTTGGATTTTGATGCAGATAAGGAAGTTCCTATCATCTTGGGGCGACCATTTCTAGCCACTGGAAGGACACTCATTGATGTGCAGAAAGGAGAATTAATCATGAGGGTCAATGACCAAGAAGTCAAATTCAACGTCCTCAACGCACTCAAGTATCCAGAACCTAACACAGAGGAATGTTCCTTTGTGGTTGCCCTTGACCATGTGGTTCAAAAGCAATTCAATAAAGATAATGACCACTTGGAAAAGATTCTGGGCAATGATGAGATTCAAGAATTGTTATCAGAAGAAGCTGATCCGTCAAACGTTACAACGTCAACCACAGACGTTGTCACGTCTGATTCCCATGTACCCAGGGCGTGGACAAAGAAGTATGAATCCTTGGGGCAAGAAGACTCCAATCTCAAGAAGATAGTACCATCCATTGAAAAACCACCCACTCTGGAATTGAAAGTGTTGCCTGATCACCTGAAGTATGCCTTTTTAGAAGAAAATGATTCTTTACCAGTGATCATTTCTTCTAACCTCTCACAAGAGCAGGAAAGTGATCTCATTAGCACCTTGAAAAGGCACAAGAAAGCCATTGGTTGGCAAATGGCAGATATCAAAGGTATCAGTCCCACAATCTGTATGCACAGAATTGTCTTGGAAGAGAATGCAAAGAACAGCATTGAAGGACAAAGGCGATTGAACCCGATAATGAAGGAGGTGGTCAAGAAGGAAATCATCAAATGGTTAGATGCAGGAATCATTTATCCAATTAGTGATAGCTCATGGGTGAGCCCAGTCCAATGTGTGCCAAAGAAGGGTGGAGTTACTGTGGTAACCAATGAAAAAAATGAATTAATTCCAACAAGAACAGTGACTGGATGGAGGATATGTATGGACTACAGGAAGCTGAACAAAGCAACCAAGAAGGACCATTTTCCTCTGCCATTTATTGACCAGATGTTGGATAGACTTGCAGGCAAAGAATTCTATTGTTTCCTTGATGGTTACTCAGGATATAACCAGATAGCTATTGTGCCTGAGGACCAAGAGAAGACCACATTCACTTGTCCTTATGGCACCTTTGCCTTCAGAAGAATGCCATTTGGATTGTGTAATGCGCCTGCAACATTTCAGAGGTGTATGATGGCTTTATTCTCAGATTTTATTGAAAAATCCATGGAAGTTTTCATGGATGACTTTTCAGTCTATGGAGACTCATACAAGGCATGCTTGGATAACTTAGAAGGAGTCTTAATAAGGTGTGAAGAAACCAACTTAGTACTCAACTGGGAGAAATGCCACTTCATGGTTCAAGAGGGAATTGTTTTGGGGCATAAAATTTCAAAGAAAGGGTTGGAGGTGGATAAAGCGAAAGTTGATGTTATTGACAAATTACCTCCACCTACAACTGTCAAAGGTATTAGAAGTTTCTTAGGGCATGCTGGTTTTTACAGAAGGTTTATCAAGGATTTCTCAAAAATTTCCAAACCTTTGTGTCTGCTGCTGCAACGTGATAACGTCTTCAACTTTGATGAGCATTGTCATGAAGCCTTCCAGAAATTGAAGAATGCCCTTGTAACAGCTCCTGTGATAGTCACTCCTGACTGGTCCAAACCATTTGAATTAATGTGTGATGCGAGTGACTACGCTGTGGGGGCCGTATTGGGTCAAAAGTATGGCAAAATTTTTCACTCTATATACTATGCTAGTAAAACCTTAGATGATGCCCAATTAAATTATACTGTAACTGAGAAAGAGTTACTGGCTGTTGTATTTGCTTTTGACAAATTTAGATCATACTTGGTGGGTGCAAAAGTTATTGTTTTTACTGATCACTCAGCCATCAAGTATTTGATTTCAAAAAAAGATGCAAAGCCACGACTCATTAGATGGGTTCTCCTCCTCCAAGAATTTGACTTGGAAATTCATGATAAAAAGGGGGTGGAGAACCAAGTTGCTGATCATCTTTCTAGGCTTGAGAATGTTGATGCAGGTACAGGTGCAGAAGAAATAAAAGAAAATTTCCCTGATGAAAAACTGCTGACAGTAGCCACAGTAGCTGAAGACGTTACCACGTCTATGACTATTTCTTCAAACGTTATAACGTCTGATACTACTGCTCCCTGGTATGCTGATATAGTTAACTTCCTAGTCAGCAAGATTGTGCCTGTGGATTTCAACCATCAGCAAAGAAAAAAATTCTTCCACACCGTGAAGCACTATTTTTGGGATGAGCCCTATCTATATAAGATGTGTCAAGATCAGTTGCTTAGGAGAAGCCTGGCTGAAGAGGAACAACTCCAGGTATTACAACAATGTCATGCATCACCTTATGGAGGACATTTTGGAGGAACCAGAACTGCAGCAAAGGTGTTACAGTCAGGATACTATTGGCCAACACTCTTCAAAGATGCTCATGAATTAGTAAAAAGCTGTGATAAATGCCAAAGAGCTGGAAACATCTCCAACAAGCAAGAAATGCCATTGACAAATATTCTTGAAGTGGAACTGTTTGATGTTTGGGGAATGGACTTCATGGGGCCATTTCCTATGTCTCATGGAAAATTATACATTTTGGTAGCTGTGGATTATGTGTCAAAATGGGTGGAAGCCATTGCATTACCCAATAATGAGGCCAAATCAGTCAGCAAATTCCTGAAGCAAAACATCTTCACAAGATTTGGTACTCCAAGAGCTATAATCAGTGATGAAGGCTCTCACTTTTGTAACAAGCTGATTGAGAACCTATTGGCTAAGTACGGAGTGAAGCACAAGATTGCTACAGCTTATCACCCACAAACAAGTGGTCAAGCAGAAATTTCCAACAGAGAAATTAAAAGGATACTTGAGAAGATGGTTGGTCCAAACAGGAAGGATTGGTCCCTGCACCTTGATGATGCATTGTGGGCGTACAGAACAGCATTTAAGACACCACTGGGCATGTCACCATACAAGTTAGTCTTCGGAAAAGCTTGTCACCTGCCCATTGAGCTCCAACACAAAGCTCACTGGGCACTGAAGCAACTGAACCTAGATCATTCAAAGGCTGGAGAAGCAAGGCTCCTTCAACTAAATGAGCTAGATGAATTCAGGCACACTGCCTATGAGAATTCAAAAATGTATAAAGAGAAAACCAAGAAGTGGCACGATCAGAGAATTCAAAGAAGGGAGCTAGTAGAGGGACAATCAGTTTTGTTGTTTAATTCAAGATTAAAGTTGTTCCCTGGGAAGTTAAAATCAAGATGGTCAGGACCTTTCAAGATAGTAAAAGTCTACAGTCATGGTGCTGTGGACCTGTTTGATGAGAAAACTAATTCCATTTTCAAGGTCAATGGCCAAAGAGTGAAGCATTACCATGGAGAACATGTGGTTAGGGACAAGACCACAGTGACTCTCAACAACCCCTGAATTCAAAAAAGGGGATAGTCTGGCTGAAGACTCTTAAAGCAAGCGCTCTTGGGAGGCAACCCAATGGTTTTAACTAACCAGCAATTTTGTGTCTTTAAATTTTTGTGCAGGAATGGGAGCTGAAGTAGTATAAACGTTATAACGTCTCTGCGTGCCTAGGATGTTGTCACGTTCGCTGCCTGGGTAAAGTTTTAAATGAAAAAGAAAAGAAAATGAGTCAAGCAGTTTTCAAATGAAACAATTTTTAATGATTTTTTTTGAGACGTGACTGCCAAAGTGACCATGACGTCACTTCCAACGGTTACCCCTTTTTCCCAAACCCACGCCACCACCTGCTTCCCAACTTCCCATAAAACCTCCCCAATAGACACACACCAGTTACAATCATCAAAACCACCTTCATACACTTTCAGAAACCGCAATCTTATCCCTTCTCCCAAACCCCAAATCGCAAATCTCAATCTCAAATCCCCCACTCTCCAGGAAACTCATACAATCACCATGACTAAAACAAAGCAAGCTGCAGTAAAATCATCTGGCAAAGGAAAGAACGTCAACCCAAGTTCTTCTTCTGTTCCAAACCCAGAAATCCCCATTCCTTCAAAGAAGAAAGCCTTGCTGCCAGAAAAGGGGTTTTAGCTTGGAAAACCCAAATCCTGACTTTATCGCAACAGTGGCAGCATTGGGATGGCAGAAATTTGTAGTTCACAGAAAGGAATACATTGCAACTCTGGTGCATGACTTTTATAAAGGAATCGTTGAAAGAACCGATGGAGAACTTTCAAGCACCTCCATCGTACGAGGTGAGGAAGTCAAATTTGGTGTAAGAGTCATAAATGACTACTTTGGGCTAGGTTACTATGGCAAGGCAGTTGAGGTGAAGCAAAAGACTTACGGAGTGGCAGAGATGACTGAAATCAAAGAAAGGATATGTGTTGAAGGAGCTGTTTGGGAGCGAAGAGGCGACCATGGGAATGAATTCAAAATTTTGAAGAGATACCTTTGTGATGAGGCCAGTGCTTGGTTTCATTTCATCAGGCATTGCTTGATACCCACTTCCCACACTCTCTGGGTTGATAAAGAGAGGCTGATTGCTATTGATGCCATTATGTCAAGAGATAAGATTGAAGTGGGTAAGCTCATCAACAGAGAGATTAACAAATGGCAGAACAGGAAGGATGGATACCTATACTTCCCTTGTTTAATCACCGATCTCTGCATGGAGGCTGGAGTGGAGATTGAAGCATCTGAGCTAAGAGAGGAACCCCAGGGGGCATTCTCTACAAAGTTCAAAGCTAGGCAGAGAGCTGCAGATGCTACCACGTCAGTTGATGCGCAGACGTTACAACGTCTGGTAGACCAGCAAAACAGCCTAGCCAAGTTTGTCAAGGAGCAATTTGAGTGGCAAAAGAAGGTGAATGCACATACAACAAAAGGCAAGATGGTGATTGAAGAACCAGTACTTCCAGATTGGATGCAAGAGGAAGATGAAGACAACATACTCCTATCAGCAATGAACCCCAAGAAAGTGAAGAAGGAAAAAGTCAAGAAAACAAGAAAACCAGCCACAAAAAGAAAGAGCCCAGCAAAGAAGGAGCAGAAGAAAGTAAGTAGTGAGGAAGAAGAGCTTAAATCAGCTGATATGGATAGCATCAGTGAGAGTGATGCAGAGGAATCAAAGAAGGTGAGTAGGGAAATCCTAAGTGATGATGAGGAAGAAACACATTCAGAAGAGAAAGGAAGTTCCAGTGACAAGACTGATATTGAGGCTGACTCTCCACCAGCCCAAACACTCAAAGAACCAGCCCAACCCACACCTCCATCACCAAAAGACAAACAACCCCAAACACTCAAAGATCAACCCATTTCAAAGCCAACTCCCACTCAACCTGAACCAACTAAAGAACCATCACAACCATCCATTCCAGAAGTAACCAGTGCAGATGTGACTACGTCTGAGCCAACTGTTGTTGAAACCAACCCAGACCCACAACTCATTCCCCCAACCAAAAGGCAAAGATTCAAGACTGTACCCACCCAGAGTCCATTTGGGAAGAAGAAAAGGCGTGAAGTAGCCGCTGCAAGTGAAAAAGCAAGACATGGTGAAGAAGAAGAGCAACTAGTTGATCCTCCTGCACCCAAAAGGCAAAAGTTGCAGGTAAAAAAGAGATCTGAAGCTGCTAAAGACAAGCCAGCAACAGCCACCAGCGCAGCATTTGTTGCTGCAAGTGGTTCAGAGAATGCTCCTGCTGTTGCTGCTGATGAGGAAGCTGCAGACGTTACAACGTCTCATGAGCCAGAGGTTGAAAAAGCCCAGGGGGAACCCAAAGAGCAGCAGCAGATTCATCCTGCAGAGCTGGAAAAGCAGAAAGCATGGGAGGAAGCAAAGAAAAGAGTTGCTGAGAGCAGTGTAAAGAGGCCCCAGGAAACTGAAGTCTCAGTTGATGTTGGTGACGGTGAAGGAGAAAAGAAGAAGAAGGAAAAGAAAAAGAAGGCTGTGCAAGCAAGCATCCCAGCCAGACAAAGTGGAAGGCTCAGGGCCGGTGCTCTGAACAAGTAAGTAGCCCTCTTTTAGCAGTAGAATAGTTTTAGTTTACAATTTCAGTACAAATAAATAGCTGTCTAGACGTTACAACGTCTTGAGAGTTAGTAGTTGTTTTGTTTCTGTTTTGTGTAAATGTTCCTCTCTCATTTTTCAAAATCAGTGAGCAGTGGGGACACTGCTCATCTTTTTGTTCGGGGGGGAGGATCATTTTTATGTTTCCTGTCTGCATGAAATCAAATGCAAAATCAGTTTACTTTCCTACTCTATTAATCATCAAAAATGTTTCTCTTTGGGCTAAATCTAGTAATGACTATGTGTGAATTTGTGTGAGTAGCTGATGCGTGCTTAGATGAATAGAATTGATTACTGCTTCCACACAAACTCTGTTTTGAGGAAAACCTAGTTAGCTAGGGACTATGTGATGCAAAAGCTAGTTTTGGTTGACTATGGTGATGGTAAAACTTGATTAAAAACTTAGAGTAGCAGTAGAAACGAAGTTTGGGGGTATATCAGGTTGTACTAAGGCTGGGTGCAAAGACTATAGGATGATTAGTGCGTGTGTAGTGTGAGTGCAGCGTTGTAACGTCTGCCCGTAACGTTATAATGTATGCCGTGTGTGTTTGTGTGTTGAGTTCTGTGTTATCAAACGTTATAACGTCTACTCCAAAAAAAAAAAAAAAAAGTGTGTGTTGTTTCAAATAAGTGGAAAAATCCACATGTCCTCTGTGTTGGCTGCAATTTCCCGAAACAAATACTGGGTACCCCAAATATCTCAATCCAAAAGTGTCAAATCCAAAAGATCAAAAAGGAGAAAATCACAAAAGCTCCAAACCAAAAGTGAAGAAAAAGAGAAAAGTTGCTCAGTAATGAGGGATTGCAGCTGTGTGTGTTTTACGTTGTGTGAGTCAGAAAAGTAGTTTGCACTAATCTAGTCCTAGCACCCAAATTAAGACCCTTTGTCGTGCTTAAAATAACCCTCATGTCTTATGTGAAAATGTTAGCCTACTCTTTGTTTTGAAAGATGTTATACTCTCACCATTTGGAAACCACTCTTTCATAGGCTAGGGTAGTTCTGAACCTAGCTAGGAAAATAATTGATACAGAGATCACACACTCACCTTGAGCAGTAATAAATCTAGAATGTAATTGTGCATTGGTGCGTGAGTGTGTAGTGTAAATCTGAAGGAATTAGCCCCTTGAAGAAAATTTTTAATCAAAAATAGATGAGTAGGGTGTAAACTATTGGTGTATTTAGTTTCTTGCATCTTTTCATATGTTGTATTTCAATTGCTTGGGGACAAGCAATGGTTTAAGTTTGGGGGTGTGATAACTCATATTTATATGAGTTATTTATGCTTAGTCAAAGTTAAATCATGCAAGTTCTCTGGCAATAGCAGGTTGTTTCTAGTAAAGTTTCTGTTAGTTTATTGCTTTTAGTTAGAAATGGGCTAAATTACAAGTTCTAGGCATTTTGGTGCCAATTGGCGCCTTTGTGAGCGTTTTGATGCTTCTTGTGTTTGTGCAGTAATCCAAACGTGGCAGCGTCTCTCATCACGTCTGAAGAAGGACAGCAGAGCAAGGAAATAATATATATCATTTTGGCGCGCATGTAATGATGACCAGAGATCTGGAAATGAAGAAGATCTTCTCTTTCTTCAACACTGACGCGGCTTACGCACTGTAGCAGTGCGGTGTCACTTCAGGGCAGAGTCAACTCGCAAGCAAGCTTGGAAGGTGGGGGAATGACATCAGCAACATGTGACCCTCTTTTGACCATGGCTATTCTCTCTCTACAAAAAGGCAAGGGGTGCACCATGCGGAAGACACACGACTCCATTCATCATCCACCTTCCCCCATTTTTCAGAGATAGTTTTTCTGAGAGAAGTTCTGGACACAGACTTCTTCATTTTTAATTCTCTCAAGGCCCCAATTTCCATATCCATCCACAGCCATTACTGTAAAGCTCAGACGTTGTAACGTCTTTACAGCGTGCATGAAGGAAGGCCACTTAGGCGTATCTTTTGCGTTTAGTCTCCTTTTCTCTATGTACGGTATTTGGATTTTAACTCCTCTTATTTCTGTAAGGATGCTCAGCATGAGCTAAACATTTGTAGTTGGGTTGTTGTTTTGCATGTAATGAATCTTTAGTTTAATGCTATGAAGTATTGATGTTTATGCGTTTTAAATCTTTGCGTGTTAATATTTCCAAACTTGTTTTGAACTTGGCCACTTAAAACAAGTAGATTCATAGGTACAGACATGGTCTATGAAAAGAACTCAAAGATTTATGTGAATGAAAAGGTGCACTAAAGACATTTAGACATTTTTATCTAAGTCTAGACATAGAATGGATAATAGTTCATAGGACATTGCTGTGGGTACTTAAAATACAGGAGTAGGCCTACTTAGAACCTAGACATAGGAATTCTAGTACTGGAAGCTCTGACGTTTTGTGACTGAAAAGCACAGCTCTTTTGCAACAGCGTTCAAACGTTATAACGTCTATACAACATAGCATTTGTACGTGTTAACGTGTAAACGTTATAACGTCTGACTAGAGGAGATTTACTTGCATGCAGCAATCCAACTCATACTTTCCCATATCCACAACCACTTCCTCTTTACTTGTTTTATTTATGTCCTTAGTCTTAATATCAACTTTTAGTGCAGATTTGTTACTTGTTTCACTTGTGTTTTAAAGACTTGAGCTTTGGAAGTAAAACAATCCTCGTGGGAACGATCTCTTACTTTTTATCCACTTTATTACTTGTACGACGTGTATACTTGCACTGACATTGCGACTATAACACACACGAGCGCGAACATGTATCACCTTTATCAGCTCACTTAGCTCAAAAGAAAGAGAAAGAAAAATCACACCAAAAAAAAGAAGAAAGTGGAAAAAGAGAGGATTGAAAAGGAAAAATCCTGAAAAAGAAGCAAAAGTAGTAGAAATGGTGAGCTGATACCATTAAACGCATGAGAGATCCTTGTCTGAAATAAACCCTCAAACACTTCCTTTGGCCTATCCTCCATAAACCCTTGACCACGTTACAACCCTGAAACAGGTTCATTTTACTGTAAGGCACATAAGAGGTTCTCATCTCAATAAAACCTCAAACACCTCAATGAGCCTAATAACTCATTCTTTCATAAACCATTAACCTAGCCAAATTATACCACTAAAAAACATCCGTTCCATCAATCATCAAATACTTCTTTGAGCCCAATTATCCCTCCCTTCATAAATCATTAACCATTAGTCACATCACAACTCCAAAAATCCATTCTGATCAATGACCGGTTGCTCCTGTTTTCTCAAAGTTTTAATCTTAGGACAAATAAGTTTATCTATTTATGACGTGTTTGCTCAAAAAGAAAAACAAACAAGCAGAAAAAAGAAAGCTGCTCAAAAGAAAAACAAACAAGCAGAAAAAAGAAAGCTGCTCAAAAAAAAAAAATCAAAAAAGGAAAGTTGGTAAAAAGGAGAAGGACTTTGTTGCGCCCAAAAAAGTCCCCGAGGGAGAACCTTCCTCGTTTACAACTTTTCTAAAAAAACAATGAAGCCGCCACCAATATTTATTAAGGAAAATTAAAATCATTCTATGTCTATGATCAATTGCTTGCTTGTTTTTTATGCATTTTAAATGTCTCAATTAAATATGCCATTCCATCCACGTGTATGACCTCCTAATGAAGACGTAAGCCTACATGCCTGTTGTAGCATAGAGTCGTTAGGGTAAATACACTCCCTCCTACACACACTTGCTTTGAGAACTTTACCTTGCATCCCTGATAAGTGGGTCTTTTGATTATATTGGCTTGTTTAGTCTTGATTAGATGTTCAACATATGCATGATTTCGTGATTAGTGAATGTGCTTGAATTTTTGTAATCAATCATTGATGGTGCCTTCACCCTTTTTCCAAAAATCTTTCAAACCCTTTCAAAAACAATTTCCTTAGAACTACGTCGCTTTGATTCCCATTTGGGATACGTAGGAGCGAGTCACGTTCTCGTCAAGCGCAACGAATAAAAATCCCTTTCGCAACCATAAACAAATCATTTTCATAAAACAAACAAAAAGAATCATTTTCAAACCCATTGTTGCTAGTAGCTCATCAGAGCCTTTGTTCGTTTAGCTATTAGTGGCAATGTCTTTTTCTCATAAGAATAATAAACGATGATCCATCATAACCTTTGTTAGTTTGATCATCGTGCAAATCAATCTCTTTCGAAAATCACTTTCAAAAAAGATAATAAAAACAAGTTGTTATCAATAGTCCATCAGAACCTTTATTCGTTTGACTAGCGGTACAACTCTCTTTTTTGAGTATTTAGTAGTGATTCATCATAGCCTCTGCTAGTTTAATCATTTGCTAATGCTCGTCCTATTTCAAAAACCCACTAAAAAAAGATAAAAAACAAAAACTTTTCAAAAAGAACCAAGAACTACGTAGCTTTGAATTCTCCATCGCACCGGGAGATACGTAGGAGCGGGCCATGTCCCATCAAGCACTTTTTCTAAAAAAACCCTTTTTCCCCCTTTCTCGCCAAAAATAAAATTTTCATTAAGTTTTCCCATTCATCTTCAAACAAGAAATAAATAGGCAAATATAGGCATTTTTCAAATCAAATGTTAAAACCACACATTTAATTAGAGGTTCCCTTTCGGTAGAAAGGACGTGCGCGGTGCTAACACCTTCCTCGCACGTAATCGACCCCCGAACCTATATCTCTAGTTTTCAAAAGACCATCCGCCTTGTTCAAAAGACTTTTTTTCAATGTTTTGGTCTTAAAATTAAAATATTGGTGGCGGCTCCAAAATTTTTCCACGTTGTACATTGAGAAACCCAAACCGGATTTTTCGGGTGCAACAGCTGAGAAAACTGGAGATGTCAAAGAGGAGAATGCAGAGGAGAATGGTGCTGTTGCAAGTCAAACAGATGCTGCAAACAAGGATCCAGACAAGAAGGGGTTCGAGTTATCAGCTTCTGCCAAGTCCTTCGTTCCAATGGCAGCTCCTACATATGAGAAGTGGATACATGCTAGGTGTAGACATTACAGACATGCTAGTCCGCGTGGTGAAGTTGTTGAAAAAGAGAAGGGAAAAGCTGTTGTTATAGAAAAGCCAAGAAGGCCTGCTCTTGAAAGGATTTTTCCTCCGTTGTCGAAGTTGAAGGAGCAAAACTCTGATTTCGATGAAGAAACAGAGTCAGATTCTGATTATTCTTTCGACGTTGTTTGCAATGTGGTGTCAATATTACCTGTTGAGTATGATG
This sequence comes from Astragalus membranaceus, assembly GCA_039519185.1. Classification (NCBI taxonomy): domain Eukaryota; kingdom Viridiplantae; phylum Streptophyta; class Magnoliopsida; order Fabales; family Fabaceae; genus Astragalus; species Astragalus membranaceus. Next base: position 112,356,416 of record CM076850.1, read on the forward strand.
TCATCACGGTACCAAATGATGTAGAAGAGGATTTTACTGAAGATATGGCTCATCATAAGCCAATGTGTTACTATGTGATGGACGATGGCTGCGTCGAAGAACAAACAACAACCTTTGAAAGGCCAGATATGGTTATGAAAGACCATTTGAAGCCATTGTATGTGCAAGTCAAAGCAAATGGCGTTGGTATAAACAAAGTCCTGGTAGATGGCGGCGCTGCGGTAAATCTAATGCCACAGGGTTTGTTGAAGAAAATAGGTAAATTCGACACAGATCTGAGCCCACACAACGTTGTGTTGAGCAACTATGAAGGCAAATCTGGCCATTCTTTAGGTGCCATTGAAATAGATTTGGTAGTAGGAACAGTGAAGAGAAAGACTATGTTCTTGGTGATAGCTTCAAAAGCTAATTATAACATGCTCCTTGGAAGAGAATGGATTCATGGAGTAGGTGTCGTACCCTCAACTTTGCATCAACGTTTGGTGATTTGGAAGGAAGATGGTCTGGTTGAAAATATAGAGGCAGACCAAAGTTATTTTCGAGCTGAAGTGAACCAAATAACAAGAGAAAACTTTGAAAAACAAATGGCTAAAATTGCGCCATTTATATCTTCACCAGCATATACTCCCCATGATAGCACACTTGCTTCAGTAAACTTACATCCAATGTATGGCTTCATGTGGGAAAGACAAATGGTGGGAGATGTAGGTGTTTATCCTGTTCCTCCAATAGGATGGAACACTGATTCTTAAAAGATTTGTTTCTTATGTCAGCCCCCAATGCGTGGGACAAGATTACGGCTTATATGGCCGAAAACAAGATAAAGGCGGCTATGGAAGCCAAGTTGATTCAACAAACAATGGCTGTCGAAGCCAGGGACTCTGAAGAAAAAAACGGCATCATCATAGAAGAAAGACTTGATTGCATTTATGATGATGGGCCATTAGGGTTCGAAAAGGATCCTAGAGATTTAACAAGGCGTATGCAAGCTCAAGACCCATTGGAAGAGGTAGACTTGGGAGATGGCTCAAGGAAAAGGCCAATTTATATTAGTGCATACCTTGATGTCGCATTGAAAGCCCAAGTTATAACATTATTAAGGGAGTTCAAAGACTGCTTTGCTTGGGACTACGACGAAATGCCTGGTCTAAGTCGAGAAGTTGTAGAGATGCAACTACCAATTCGCCCAGGGAAGAAACCGGTGAAACAAATGCCAAGGAGATTTGCCCCTCAAGTGTTGACGAAGATCAAGGAAGAAATCGAAAGGCTATTCAGGAATAAGTTCATCAGAACTGCCAGGTATGTCGAATGGTTAGCTAATATAGTCCCTGTAGTAAAGAAAAATGGCACACTTAGAGTTTGCATAGACTTTAGAGATTTAAATAATGCTACTCCCAAAGATGAATATGCTATGCATGTGGCAGAAATGCTAATCAATTCGGCGGCGGGATTTGAATATCTCAGTATGCTAGATGGTTATTCCGGGTATAATCAAATTTTCATTGCTGAAGAGGATGTAGCGAAAACCGCATTTCGATGCCCAGGGGCGTTAGGTGTTTACGAATGGGTAGTGATGCCATTTGGTTTAAAAAATGCTGGGGCTACATACCAAAGGGCAATGAATTCTATATTTCATGATTTTATTGACAATTTTATGCAAGTATATATAGATGATGTGGTGGTAAAATCTTCCTCAGAAAATGGTCACTTGAACCATCTTCGACAATCTCTTGAAAGAATGAGGAAATATGGATTAAAAATGAATCCACTAAAATGTGCCTTCTGTGTACGAGCAGGTGATTTCCTGGGTTTCGTAGTGCATAAAAAAGGCATTGAGATCAACCAGAATAAGACTAAAGCTATTATGGAAACGAAGGCTCCTTCGACCAAGAAAGAACTTCAGTCATTGCTAGGAAAGATTAATTTTCTTCGAAGATTTATATCAAATCTAAGTGGCAAAACGCAAGCATTTTCGCCATTGTTGAGATTGAAGAAAGAAGACGTGTTCAAGTGGGAACAAGTCCATCAAGCAGCTTTTGATGAAATTAAGTCTTATTTAATGAAACCACCAACTTTATTGCCAGTTATTAGAAATAAAGTGCTAAAATTGTACATAGCAGCTTCTGATAACACAATAGGTAGCATGTTAGCACAAGAGGATGATAATGGTGTCGAAAGGGCCATTTATTACCTTAGTAGAGTTTTGATTGATGCTGAAACCAGGTATAACCCAATAGAAAAGTTGTGCCTTTGCTTGTATTTCTCTTGCACAAAGTTAAAGCAATATATAAAGGCAGCTGATGTATATGTTTATTCGCATTTTGATGTAATTAAGCATATGTTATCAAAACCAATGCTACACAGTCGAATTGGTAAATGGGCTCTAGCTTTATTAGAATATAACTTAACATATCAACCTCTCAAGTCAGTTAAAGGACAAGTGGTCGCCGATTTTATAGTAGACCACTCTGTTGTTGAAAATATGATAAGTATTGTAGACACGCGTCCTTGGAAGTTATATTTCGACGGTTCAAGCCATAAAAAGGGAGTTGGGATTGGCATGTTAATTATAACCCCTAATAATATCCCAACGAAGTATAAGTTCCGAATTCAAGAATCTTGCTCCAATAATGAGGCGGAGTACGAGGCTTTAATTGTAGGCCTTAAAATTTTGCTCGAATTGGGGGCAGATCATGTCGAAATAAAAGGTGATTCTGAACTGGTTATCAAACAGTTAACCAAAGAATACAAATGTATTAAAGAACACCTTATAAAGTACTATGTTGTTGCCAACACTATGTTACAGAAGTTTACAACTGTACACCTGAAACATTTACCACGGGTTAAAAATCAAGTGGCAAATGAATTGGCGCAAATAGCTTCAGGCTACAAAGTCTCAGCAAAAAGCCTAAAAGAGTTGATTGAGATAAAAGACAAACTCGTTTTAGTCGACTCTCTTTCTCATGATACATCTTCAACGTTATTGTCAACACCAAAAACTTGGGGGGCAATAAATACAAATGAAGAAATTGTCGAAAAACATCACATTGATGATGATATCAATCTAGCAGAAATTTTTGCTCTTGACAATATGATTGGTAATGATTGGCGGAGGCCTATTGTAGAGTATTTGCAAAATCCTACAGGAAACACTAACAGAAAAGTGAAATACAGAGCTTTAAGTTATGTGATAATTGGAAACGAGTTACTCAAGAAAACCCCGGAAGGAGTGTTATTAAAATGTCTTAGTGAGAATGAGGCATATTTGGCAGTCTCTAATACGCATAGTGGAACTTGTGGTTCACATCAAGTAGGCCACAAAATGAAATGGTTATTGTTTCGACAAGGAATATATTGGCCAACTATGTTGAAAGATTGCATAGAGTTTGCCAAAGGATGTCAAGAATGCAAAAAGCATGCTGGGATACAACGTGTGCCTGCGAGTGAGTTACATTCTATAGTCAAACCTTGGCCGTTTAGAGGTTGGGCCCTAGACGTAATCGGAGAGATAAAACCAACTTCATCAAAAGGCCATAGATACATCCTGGTGGGGATTGATTATTTTACCAAATGGGTTGAAGCAATACCTCTAACCAATGTTGATCAAGAGGCAGTTGTAAAGTTCATTCAGAATCATATCATTTATAGGTATGGAATTCCAGAAACCATAACTACGGACCAGGGTACTGTTTTTACTGGTCGAAAAATGGTTGAGTTTGCTGCTGAAATTGGTTTTAAGTTATTGACTTCGACACCGTACTACGCACAAGCCAATGGTCAGGTGGAGGCTGCCAATAAAATCATTATTAATTTGATTAAAAAGCATGTTGGGCGAAAACCCAAAAATTGGCACAATACGCTTGATCAAATATTGTGGGTTTGTCGAACTTCACCTAAAGGATCTATCAACACTACTCCTTACAAGCTAACATTTGGACATGACGCAGTGTTACCTGTTGAGATTTGTTTACAATCAACAAGAATTCAGAGGCAGGAGGAAATTCCCTATGATCACTATTGGAATATGATGCTCGATGAATTGGTTGATTTAGACGAAGAAAGGTTGTTAGCTTTAGAAATGCTTATTCGTCAAAAAGAAAGAGTAGCTAAAGCTTACAACAAAAAGGTTAAGTCGAAAACCTTTGAAGGGGGAGAGTTAGTGTGGAAAGTCTTGTTACCTATGGACAAAAAAGATAGAGTTTTAGGTAAATGGTCACCAGGGTGGGAAGGCCCACTTCGCGTGTTGCAGTGTTTTTCGAATGGCGCTTATGAAGTCGGAGAACTGGGTGACGAAAGCAGGATATTTAGAATAAATGGCAAGTACTTGAAACAGTATAAGCCAACGCTGAATGAAATAAAAATTGAACAAAAGTAGATAAAGGGAAGTTGTTCAGAAATGGTAATGTAAAGTACGAAAGAAAATTACATAACCATTGTCAAATCTCTAAAACTATTACAGAACTTTAAAAATTCTTCAAAGAGGCCTTGCACCTTTCAAGAATGCTGGCACTCAAAGAGATGGAAGTCTCAAGAAGGTTCAAGCTTTTGTCGAGTTCAGAAATAGCAACTTGGCGTTGATTGGCGTTTTCCAAGTGCTCTATGGCTGTCAATGCTTCAGTTTCCTGTTGCAAAGAGGAAGAGTTTCTCATCCTTTCTTCGACCAAACCTTTCTGGTACTTAGCATTCGACATCTTTGTTTGAAGAATTCTCATCTCTTCATCGTAGCGTTGGATTTTTAAATCCCATTCGGCAATCTCTTTTTTAGCTTCTTCTGCTTGTGCCTTAAGAGCTTCAATGTTACTCTGAGCAACATTAAGAGAGTCAAGCTCCTTCTCACGGAGTTGGACTTCTTGTTCTTTCTTCTTGAGAGTACTAGACCGTTGCTTGAGTAGAAGAGAAAGCTGCTCGAAGAGAGAACCAAACTCGATTGAGACAAGGAGGAATTCTTGAGAAGGATCTGACCTATTTATCTTCTGAATGAGAGTCTTGATTTCAAGATACTCAGAAGGGTTTTGAGAAAGCCTCGTCACAAGGTCCCCATTTAATATCTTAGCCTTCAATTGTCGGATCAGGTCTTCTGTCGATTCTTGGTTAATAGAGGCTAAGGAAGTAGTCGAAGAGCTGTTAGTCAAGTGTGTTGACGAACTTTGAAGACTCAACATAATTCTTAAAGCGGCCAAAGGGACTCTTTTTCTTCATCTCAGAAAGCTCTTGTTCACTGACAGCACTACTAGTCGATTCTTTAGCAGAGGTAGTCGGAGTTTTGGATTCAGCTTGGCCAAGATCTTTTCCTCCTACATCAGCCATGGGTGCGTCGAGTTTTTCTTGAGAAATGACTTCCTTTTGTTGTGGTGCCTCTTTTCCTGGATTATTGGCTCCGTCTTGGGCTTTGGTGTTTGTTTCAGCAAGAGCTTTAGGTTCAGAATTACCAACATTAGAAGTGTCAGCATCAACAATTGGGAGTTCTGCTTTGACAGGTGGATTAATGGTCTCCACAAAAGTGGTTTCCATGTTTGTTGTCGACGAGGTTTCCGGTGCAACGAGTTCTTGGGCCACATTGTCCATTGAAAGATTTGAGGGGATTTCTTCGACAGCTAGACCAGGTGTTAGTGTAGGCGAAGAAGGCCTAGCAAAAGAAAGCTCTCGTGCTGCAACTTCAGTTAAAGATTCGACAACAGGAGTTTGGACAGGTTCATCTACCTGTTTGCATTAAGTTACGCTATTAGTGTCGAAATTAACGCAGTTGTGAAACAAACAAAGTTTAAGATAAAATTCAAAGGAATGCTTACCTTACGCTTCTTGCCTAAAGGGGAAAGTTGAAATTCGGAAGGCTCTTTGATAGTAATGCCTTTTGTTTCCCTTTGAGGGTCAAATAAAGCTCTCTTCCTTGACCTCTGTTTAAGAGGAATATCATCCTCACTTTCGGTGTCCTGAAGAGAGAAATCAGTTTACAATGCAGGCAACATTATAGAGTAGGTGATGAACTTGAAAGAGTTTTCGAGTTAAAGAGGAGGTTTATAAATGTTACCTCAGAGATAGAAGAGACAACTTGTTTTTCCTCGAATTTTCGTTTTCTGAAGAAGGCTTGGTGCTTTGGGTACTTTCTGAAAGAAGAAAAGTTTTCGACATGATTGAGAGTCCTTACTCAAGGAAAAACTTGGAATGAGGTGATAACAATGTACCTTTTGTGAGGTAAGACTCGAGGCAGGGCTTGCTTCAGTTTTCTTCGTGATTTTTGGAGAGGAATTCTTTGTTGTTTTCTTGCTTCCTTTTCCCTTCGACTTGGCTATAATTTTTTCTGATGTCGAAAATATTGGAAAACAAGCAATAATTAAATTTGACTACAAGTAGCGAAATTTTAAAAGACATAAAAATGTCGAAAAGATACATACCTTTGTGTCGGGAAGGGAAAGCAGATTTCAGTTTCTTCAAGAGCTTTTCGTCAAAAGTGTCAATGGTTCCGCAAGCAGCGTTAATGTAATACTCGAGCCACCAGTCATGGAACTTGCCAGTACAGGAAAATTTGGGATTGAAGTTGAGAGGCTCGAAATCCAGAGCTTTGTAATGAAACTCTTTGAAAGACCGTTCATAGTCTCTCTCGGTTTCTGGAGTCATAATTTCTCGCCTGTGAAGATGCATGGTGTAACACCCCCTTCTAATACTTAATATTTAATTAATAAAAATCAGAGTTTTCGAAAACCGTTTGAGACGTTAAAAAGGAAAGCGTTACATTTACTTCATAAAAACCATCAACTTCAAAAGCACAGATCAACAATAAAAGAGTATGATACATAGCACCCAAAAACATAAGGGACGAACCCATAAGCACCTGTTTAGTTTACACCACCATAAACATAATCGACAACGCAGCGGAAAAGCAACAAGTGTATCAAATACTTATACATCGCCAAATAAACAGTTAATCATTAACAGATAAGACAACTACATAAAACTAGAACGCCCCCCCCCCCCCCCCCCGGTGCTACGTATCAGAGCAGAGACCAACCGACAAGGAGAAGGTACAGAAATAACCTTCACTCGCTAATACCTGCAGGTTGCCGACATGAGAAGCAACACGAAAACAGTAGGGTGAGTCTCTAAACACATATAATAGAATGGATGATAAGCAATATATTAGGACAAGGCAACTAGAAGCACCAATACACAACTTCATAAGCATACATCATCATCTTACAACATATATATTATAATCACCAAGGCAACATCGTCAATAATAATCACCAAGAGACATCATCGTCAATAAACATAGGCACTAAGGCATCATCGTCAATAATCATGGAATAATGCATGAGATGCAACCCAACACCAAGGGCATAATGCATGTGGTACCATCACCGTCATTAGTTAGCCATTCGGGCATAATCGTCAATATAAGGCCAACACCTATAATCCTCAATAATCAACCACAAGGCCGAAGCCTATAATCGTCAATCAACAATGCACATGAAGCATGCGACACCATGAACAATGCATCAATCATCATTCACCAAATTCGTCAATCATTAAACTCACCATAAGGCCAATGCCTATAATCGTCAATCATTAAATCCACCATCATCATTAATTGCATCGTCAAACAATAGCTCTAAGGCTAGCACCAACTCATATCAATTGAATACACCAAGTACATCGTCAATAAATAGCTCTAAGGCTAGCAGTTAATTCATCAATAATACCATCGTCAATTAAATAGACTATCACAAGTCCACGATACAAGACAGGCACCCTGGACAGAGACCTACAGCCTAAACAGGTCACACCGACACGCCAACAGGCAAAAACAGACAAAATATCACTTAGACAGTTTTTGGCAACACCGGGTAACACTGCGCCAAAAACTGCGCCCAAACAGCACCTAGACATCCACCAAACAGTGCCTAGACACCCACCAAACAGCCCCCAAACACTTGACCAAACAGCGCCTAGACAGCGCCCAGACAGCCCCTAGACATTCGCCGAGACAGCACTTAGACATTGGCAAGACAGCACCTAGGCATTCGCCAAGACAGCAGCAACATGGCAACACTGCACCAGGCACACAGGCAACACTGCCAGGCAACACTGGCGCAGCAGACAGCAACATTGGCAGCACACTGCACCAAGGCATACGCCCGGGCAGCAACACTGCAGAATTCCTACAACAGTGCGCCTACTTCGGCGAATTAATTAAAATTGCAAACGACCTCGGGTTTCAACAAAAGACCACTCATTGGAAAGCTCTTTGAGTGTAGTTTCAGCCTATGATTTTCATTTTTCAAAATAAGTATCCAGTTGGTACCGTTTTTCAAAATACTACACTGAGGTACCAATTCGGACAGGTTTGCATGACCAACTTACAACCAACTCTTCTTTCTCTTTTCTTAATGAGATTTGATGAAACCAGTGCTCATTTTGAAGGGAATTGAGTCTACTTTCCAACTAAGCAAGAATCATTAAAAACGGGGTTCGAATGAGGACACAAAACTTGCCAAGACCGAACCTATACACAGATTGGTTCCAGAATTTGACCCGACTTTGGAGGCTCATAACTCGAGCTACACAACTCCGATTTAAACCAAACCAGTGCCCAAACGACCGGTATTAAGTCTATTTTCCAAAACAATCAGCCGCCTAATTTTCAGACCAACCAAACAGTACCAGTTTTGAAAATACGAAACAGTGTCCAGAAAACGCGCACAACAACAAGGGGGCACGCCACACCCAAGTTGGCGCCCCATGACACAACACCGAGGCACACTTGTGCCACAACCACCAAGGCACCGAGACACAACCAAGCAACATTCAACGAGGCACATGGGCACTTGGCCCGTGCCATAACATGAACAACACACACACGCCTAGCACGCCCACAATATTGGGATTAAGGTCACGTCATGCCCGTGCTACAACAACAATTAATTCAAATATCAAGCGCGCCCCAAAGCGGGCATAAAGGCCTCGTCATGCCACGCTACCCAAACAACCAAAGCACATGGGCCAAAGGCTAGGAGCCTAGGCCATGGCACCAACAAACAACAATAACCTCAAGAACAACAACAACAACAACCACATAGTGGCATAACACCCAACATTTCCAATACCACAATTTAACAACAATCACCGACAAATAATCGTCAATCTCAAGTGCCATTTCACATAGGCAATTCCCCAGCTACAATTTTTTTTTGTGAAATATTCCCCAACTATATAAGTGTATTCATTTATTTTGTTTTTTGTGAAAAACAAAAGAGTATGGTCTGCTACTAGTATGTTATGTTGCAGAAATATGAAAACAAAAGGCAAGAGTTGCAGAGTGCCAAGAAATCCATTGAGGCAATTCATGTTACTCATGTTTCACACTATGATCGACAGCCAACAGAAAAATCATTACCAAGCAAGAAAATAATAATATCACAGGGTTAAAGCTTTTATGTCGTGGCAAAGTGATTATGTGAATGAATAGGCCACGTCACCTTGGCAAAGGTATTACAAATAATAAAAATAAGCTTTTAACATGGGGAAAAGATAGTATAAAAAGCTACAACCTACGGCTGATTTTTATGTTGACTGTCTGCAGGAGTTCTTCACTGCAGGCACCCAACAAGTAGAAGCATACAAAATGCGGCCTTTCCAACCAAGAAGCATCCAGTTGTTGTCTTCATCAAATACAAACTCTTTGTGATCCCATTCCCTCAACTTAATCCTAAATTTGTTCATCATTTCACGGTTCAGTGGGAGCTGCTTGAAACCAACCCTTGTAATCCTAGCCTCCCACTGTTTATATGTCTCAGGCCTTTCAACCCTCTCATAACCTTCACAAGCTATCACATTCATAGCTTCCCGACCCACAATTTCTCTCTCAATCATCATCCTCCATTCGCTCTCGCGGGGTATCACAGTGTCAAACATATCATAAATAGTTGAGAAATGGAACAGTGCCTCCCTATACCTTGTGGCAAAGAAAGGGGAATTATAAGATCCATTACCAATGGAGTGAGTGAAAATATCCGGATTTATCTTCTTGATCAAATGCAGAACTGCATTTCTAGGACTGTTCACTTCAATAGTCTCATCCAGCAAATTTTTGAACCTCATCATACAGTTTACAACAACCACTTCGTTGCTGTCAATTTTAAGGTCATCAAATTTTATTGTTTCCCAGTTGCGTGATGCTATGGCGTTGTACTCAAAGGGAACACCGAAACGCTTGCAATAATTGGCTAAACGACGACCAGTCTCCTCATTTCGTTCTGTGGGACGAAACCCCGGCAAGGGGAACTCTATCCCAGTGATCCTAAGCTTGGGAGGTCCACCTTCTCTATTTGATAAAAACTTGATAAGTATTGGCCATTGGAAACCATAGAGGATACCAAAATCAATAATATGAAGGGTTTCAGCCTTCTCAGCTGCTTTGTAAATCATTTTATTTGCATAGACATATGCAAATTTTTTGAAGGGGATAGTCGATAGATTTACTTGAGAAGATTTTAAAAACTCAGCAGAAGTAATCCTCTTAGAGCTAGGACAAGAATAGAATGTTTGTGCCGCACCTGTAGCATCGCCAACAAGGCGTGCCTCAAGACCATTGGCAAAGTAATGACCTAACCTCTGTGATGCATCCCCAAAGGGTGAAGAATGTTGCCTAATCTGCTTCAAAAGTTCATTAGCAGTTCTGTTGTCATTAGTATACACAGCTTGTGAACACAGAAGTAGAAGTGTTCTCAAATCTATTGTTTCCTTCTTCCTTTCTTGTTTCTTAGAACGACCCCGGCTCTTCCCTCCTTCAGATGATGAAGGTGGCTGCTCCAATGCGGTGAACAGTGGCAGGTTTTCCACATTGAGTAAAATTTTATCAAACATTTTTGATAAGTCTTCTTCATCAACTACAACACCAACTGCTGATTGCTTGTTACTTCTACCTTCTTCTTTGACATCACTTTCTTCGCGGTCGTGATTCTTTCGACCTTTTAACCCAAACGAATTCTTTCCTAACATGTTTGAATTGGATGATGGTTCTAGACCAGTTAGAAGGAAATTAGGTTGCGGAGGAAGAAACTTGTTGGCTTCCTCTAAACCTCTTTTGAATTGGTAGACGGAATCTGCATCACTGAAAATGTTTTGTGCCAACAGATTGGTAATAGAAGAATCCAAACCTATGAATCCATCACTAACATCAGTGGAAGGAGGTTGAGAGGAAGTGTGGGAAATAGCATGAGAATTAAAGTTCAAAGCAGCATGATTACTAAGAACAGAAACAGGGGCATCAGGAGATGTGGGCTTTGACCCGCGAAAATTTTCATGTAAAAAATCGTTGATGCTGCTAGTGCTATTGCTGCTGCTGTTGTTGATGCTAGTGATTCCATTTCCACCATCAGGAGTATGGGTATCTAAGGAGTGTTGATTGGGGGTAAAAGGTAATTGGTCTATAAGAGCATGGTAGAAAGATTTCTCAGTGACTTGCAAGCTCAATGGGTCATAATATGGTGTCTGTTCAACATTCTCTTCCATTAGAATCTGGCCTATGAACTTGATGGTTTCTGAAAAATCAGTGTCTTCCATGGAAGGATCCATCACAGGCTTGGACACCGTTGCTGCTGAACCAAGTGGATCAGTATCAAGGAGGCTCCCATTTTGTTGGTACAAATCCCAGTTTGTTGAATACTGATTTGGACTAGAGAATAGTATGCTCTCTTCTTCACCATATTGGTAGCCGTTTATGAAATTGCCAGCTCCAGCAAAGTTTGGATCCATTGTCCTCACTCCTCCACTCTTTGGTTAGATACCAATCTCTATTGAATAAGAAAAATATAATAACAAAGCATGAACATAAACATGAAATGAAATGGTGAGAATGAATTAATATGATATGGTTCTATTTCTATAAAAAAAAATTAAAGATTTGAAGTGAACTGACCATGAATTGTTGCTGGTTTCAAGTGAAGTACGGAGATACAAAAAGAAAGATGAAGAATTGTTGATGTCATGGAAGGAAGCAGCATGATGATGATGAGACGACGGGTTGTGTTACTTTATAAAGAAGCAGTTCCTTTGACTAGTACAAAAGTACTGCTGATGCTGGAATATACAACGAATCTTCGGAGAAGTCGAATGTGGCACTGTTATCAAAAGTCAACGTTTTTCCTTACTTATCTAGTTATCTTTAGTATATGGATTTGATTTTTTTAACTGTCATTTGTCAAAAATAATGTACAGTGTGATAGGTAACAGGCTACCGGAGAGCTACGGGTCGCTGTTGCTTGGTTGCCAAGCTTTCTTCGTTCTCCTTTTTTGTTTTGAGTGAGTCAAGTCTTCTTTTGTTTGGACATATTTGATTATCTATATTTTCTTCATTAATGACTATATAGTTTTCTAAAGATAAAGATTTTTCATCAGAGTTGAGAAATTAATGAAGAAAATATCCCTAGAATATTATCATTTAATAGACCAATTATAAAAAATAAAAAAAAAAAGGTGAACAAGTTCATCTTTGATTGGATACCACTTTTTTTTACAAAAGAGCTCTTGCAAGTATAGGGAATTAGGGATACCATTTCAAACGTAACCTTAGCGGCCTCTAACTCTACAATGTCTTCCTTTGCTGCCGAGTTTATGATGATAAAGGCCTTCAATGTCATTGGTAATTACAGAAATTCTTCTAACATCAAAGAGGTTATTTGGATCCCCTTGCTCCTTACATGATAAAGTGCAATCCAGATGGTGCAGCTAAAGGTTGTCCTGGTCTAGCTCTTTGTGATGGTATTTTTAGAGACAGAAGTGCTGCTATCCTTGGTTGTTTTTCTACCTCCATTGGCAACAGTTATGCGCTTCATGCTGAAATTACTGGGGCTATGTTGGCTATAGAGATTGCTTTTGATAAAGGTTGGAAGAATTTGTGGTTAGAATGTGATTCTCAATTAGTGGTTTCTGCTTTCAAAAATTGTAAAGTAGTTCATTGGAAGCTTCGAAATAGGTGGAATAATTGTTTACACTTGACTAGGCAAATGAACTTTGTTTGCACTCACATTTATAGAGATGGTGATGTTTGCGCTGATAAGCTTGCAGGTCATGGAACTACTTTAGTGGCTTTGTCTGGTGGGGTCTTATTCCTAGCTTCATTGCTGAAGATTTTATTAGGAATATGTTAGGTTTGTCTAGCTACAGGTTTTGTTAATTTCTTTCTTGGGCTTAGTGTTCCTCTTTTGGATGGATTGGGTTTTCCTTCTGCTTCCTAATTTTGGTGTGCTGCAAATGATTGTTAATGATTTTGGTGTCAACCTGGTTGGAACGAGAGTCATTATAGTGATGATTTTGCATACCATTGTAGGATTGTCTTTATTTCCTTTCGTTTATAATGTTGTTTGTGGTAATGGGTATTGGTCTAGTCCCTCCATGTTTTTTGTTTATTTTCTCTTTTTTATCAATAAAATTTAGGGAGAGTACTCATCAGAAGGTTTTAACGAGGCTCCATATCCCTTTCTTTTGCTTAAAAAAATGTATAGGAATACCACTTTTACTTATCTTTAAATGTCTGATATAATCATAAAAATGAAGTTTAAATTTAAGAGCTCTTGCAAATTACCCAAATTCTGAATATTAGTCTTCTTTATTTTATCATGTAAGAATAAATAAGAGCTAGGGTGAGAAAACAAATTTGTATATGGAAAATGGTATTGGTCCCAAAAAAGTTACTTATGGTAATTTACAAGCGTGTTTTCTATTGTCGTCACAAGTGATTTCTGTAAAAATTAAGTCAACAACTTACTGAAATCATCTACCATTCTGAAGTAACAATTTGTAACCTTCGCTGTGGGTCCTTCCCCTTCATCTACCTTAAGATGAGTGTTTGGTTCCGCATTTGGAGATGCAAACTCATGTCTGGAGGGAAATTCGCCACAGAAAACTCGCAGCCAAACTGAAGCTCCGAATGCTGGTTGACGCGGAAATCTATCCGCATCCAAACAAGCACTAAATCTCACTATCTCAGCAGGATTATGAGGCTTGTGACAGCCTTACATAAGAAGGAAGTGCACAACTAATATCCATCTAAAATTACATCATTCACATAGCATTAGCTATATTTTACACACACTAAACCAAATAAAAACGTCCTGGGTACTGAAACTGAATTGTGCTATGCAATTACATTGGAAGGAGTTAGCTACTAGAAAATGTCAACCATATGAATTCTTTTTAAGCATGAGTAAAATTAATGGCACACTATCAGACCTCTCAATGTCTACATCTTTCTAAGGATAGGCTAAAGTGGAAGATATCTGGAGATATTCGATGTCCAACTCAATTGGAGGTATTGTTGATGAATTCAAAAAACTCTTTGGATGTTGTTTAAAAACTCGTTGACTTTGACATGTGCCAAAATTTTGGGTCTTACCTTTTCAATTACAATTGCACCACTCTTTCCCAAATGGTTAGTGTCACAAATTACTTCAGAACTACTGATAATTCTAATGATGGAGTATCAGATATCATTCCAAGTGGTTTTGGGCTAAATTGAAGGTATGGATCCAAATCTACCACTAAACAATAAATACCTATGTTTCTCTAGTTCTCCCATCAAATCAATTTGAAGGTTTTATTCCACCATTTCTAAGAGGTGCTCGGCTTTTTATTCTATCCAAAAATAACTTTCCAGATTCTCTTTCATTTTTAAATAGTTGAAACATTGCACCAATTACATGGACAAACACCAGATTGTTGGAGTCATTTCAAGTCATTAGCTTATTTGGACTTGACTCAACAATTTTTGAGGAATTTTTGAGGAACGATTCCCAACTTCAATGGGATCGCTTGTAGAAATTCAAGCATTGCTATTGAGAAATAACAGCTTAACAGAGGGGATTCCTTTCTCCTTGAAGGGTTGCACAAAACTAGTAATGCTAGGTGTTGGGAAAAATAGATAATATCACAGGGGGAAAATAATAAAAATAACAGCTAAACTATTATCTCAAATAAATATAATAAGAATCATTGGCAAACAAGAAAACAATAACAGCCAACAGAATCATGAATAAGCCATGTTACTTTCACAAAGGTACTTTAAATAATAAAAGTAAGCTTTTAAAGAGCCAAACAAGCTTCACTCATGCAACATACATGCTAAAATATTATCTCAAATAACTGCCTAGTATTAGTCCAATCTTTTAACAAGGGTAAAAGATAGTGTTAAAAGCTATTCCCCCTAGTCTACTGCAGGTTCTAATGTTGACTGCGGGAGTGGGAGTGGGAGTGGGAGTTCTTCGCTACAGGCACCCAACAAGTAGAAGCATACAAAATGCGGCCTTTCCAACCTTGAAGCATCCAGTTATTATCTTCATCAAATACAAAATCTTTGTGATACCATTCCCTCATCTTAGTCCCAAATTTGTTCATTAATTCACGATTCAATGGAAGTTGCTTGAAACCAGCCCTTGTAATCCTAACCTGCCACTGTTTATATGTCTCAGGCCTTTCCACCCTCTCAATACCTTCACAAGCTATAACATTCATTGATTCCCGACCCACAATTTCTCTCTCAATCATCATCCTCCATTCGCTCTCGCGGGGTATCACAGTGTCAAACATATCATAAATAGTTGAAAAATGGAACAGTGCCTCCCTATACCTTGAGGCAAAGAAAGGGGAATTATAAGATCCATTTACAATGAAGTGAGTGAAAATATCCGGATTTACCTTCCTGATCAAATGCAGAACAGCATCTCTAGGACTTTTCACTTCAATAGTCTCATCCATCAAATTTTTGAACCTCATCATACAGTTTACAGCAACCACCTCGTTGCTGTCAATTTTAAGGTCTTCAACTTTTATTGTTTCCCAGTTGCGGGAAGCTATGGCATTGTACTCAAAAGGAACACTGAAACGCTTGCAATAATTGGCTAAACGACGACCAGTCTCCTCATTTCGTTCATTGGGACGAAACCCCGGTAAGGGGAACTCTATCCCAGTGATCCTAAGCTTGGGAGGTCCACCTTCTCTATTTGATAAAAACTTGATAAGTATTGGCCATTGGAAACCATAGAGGATACCAAAATCAATAATATGAAGGGTTTCAGCCTTCTCAGCTGCTTTGTAAATCATTTTATTTGCAGAGAAATATGCAAACTTTTTGAAGGGGATAGTAGCTAGACAAACTTGGTATGCTTTTAAGAACTCAGCAGCAGTGATCCTCTTGGAGCTAGGACAGGAATAGAATGTCTGAGCTGCACCTGTACCATCGCCAACAAGGCGTGCCTCAAGGCCATTGGCAAAGTAATGAGCTAACCTATGTGATGCAACCCCAAAGGGTGAAGAATGTTGCCTAATCTGCTTCAAAAGTTCATTAGCAGTTCTGTTGTCATTGGTATAGACAGCTTGTGAACACAGAAGCAGATGTGTCCTCAAATCTATTGTTTCCTTCTTCCTTCCTTGTTTTTTAGAACGAACCCGGCCTTTCCCTTCTTCAGATGATGGAGGTGGCTGCTCCGTCTTCACTGGTCTATTCTGCAAGCGATCATGTTCATTGCAAAGTGGAAAATGTTCCACATTAAGTAAAACTTTATCAAACATTTCTGATAAGTCCTCCTCATCAACTACAACACCAAGCGCTGATTGCTTGTTACTTCTCCTTTCTTCTTTGACATCACTTTCTTCGCGGTTGCGATTCTTTCTACCTTTCAACCCAAACGAATTCTGTCCTACCATGTTTGAATTGGATGGCTCTAGACCGGATAGGAGGTAAGGTTGCGGAGGAAGAAACTTGTTGGCTTCCTCTAAACCTCTTTTGAATTGGGAGACAGAATCTGCATCACTGAAAATGTTTTGTGCCAACAGACTGGTAATAGAAGAATCCAAATTTATGAGTCCATCAGCGGAAGGAGGTTGAGAGGAAGTGTTGGAAATAGCACGGGAACTAAACTTAAAAGCTGCATGATTACCAAGAACAGAAACAGGGGTATCAGGGGATGGGGGTTTTGACTCGCGAAAATTTTCATGTAATAAGTTGCTGATGCTGCTATTGCTGTTGCTGTTGTTGTTGATGCTAGTGGTTCCACTTCCACCATCAAGGGTATGGGTATCTAATAAGGGGTGTTTGGGGGAAAGGGGTATTTTGTCTATGAGAGCATGGTAGAAAGATTTCTCAGTGACTTGCAAGCTCAATGGATCATAAAAAGGCCTCTGTTCAATATTCTCTTCCATTAAGATCTGGCTTATGAACTTGAAGGTTTCTGAAAAATCAGTGTCTTCCATGGAAGGATCTGACACGGGCATGGACACCGTTGCTGCAGAACTTTCTACGGGGCTCATGTTCTCTGCAAAACCAGGTGGATCAGTATCAAGGAGGCTCCCAGATTGTTGGTACAAATCCCAGTTTGTTGAATACTGATTTGGACCAGAGAATAATATGCCCTCTTGATTATCATAGTTGTAGCCGTTTATGAAATCGCCAGCTCCAGCAAAGTTTGGATCCATTGTATTCACTCCTCCACTCTTTGTTAAGAAAGAGATACCAATCTCTAGAGAATAAGAAAAAAATAATAAAAAATATGAAATGAAACGGTGAGAATGAAATAATATGATATAGTTTTGTTTCTATAGAATAAGATATGGACTGAACTGACCATGAACTCTTGCTGGTTTCAAGTGAAGTACAGAGATATAAAAAGAAAGATGAAGAATCCTGTTAGTGTTATGGAAGGAAGCAGCATCAAGAAGATAATGAAGGTAATTATTTAAGAGAGATGCCCTCTCTGCTAGAGTCGTGTTACTTTATAAAGAAGCAGCCCTTTGACTATTGACTAATAAGCATATAAAAGTACAAATATTAGGGAGTGGATACAACGAATCTTCGGAGAAGTCGAATGTGGTCACTGTTATTAAAAGTTAAGGTTTTAACTTATCTTTTAGTATATGGATTTTATTTTTTAATTGTCAAAAAATAATGTACAGTGTGATGGGTAACAGGCTACCGGAGACCTACGTGTTTGTGTTACTTGGTTGCCAAGCTTTCTTCTTTCTCCTTTTTTCGAGTGAGTCAAGTCTCCTTTTGTTTCGACTTACTTTGATTCTAATGACTACATGACAGTGTTATAGTTTTCTACAAGACGAGTGTTTTTTTGGTCAATGAAAGACAGATGTTGATAAATTATAAATGATTGACATTAAAATATTATTATTTAACAAATCAATTATCAGAAAAAAAAAAGGTGAACGGCTTCATCTTTGATCCAATATCACATATACTTATCTTCATGTCTCATAGAACAATAAAAATGAAGTTTAAATTTAAGAGCTCTTGCAAATTACTCAAATCCTGAATATTTGTGTTTTATTGTTTTAACGTGTTCCTCCTTTCTAGTTTCTACCTCGAGTATCAGATATCATTCCATAGTAGTTTTGGGCTAAATTGAAGGTATGGATCCAAATCTTCCACTAAACAATAAATACCTATGTTTCTCTAGTTCTCCCATCAAATCAATTTGAAAGTTATTTTTGGATAGAATAACTTTCCAGATTCAAATCTACCATTCTCTAGTTCTCCCATCAAATCAATTTGAAGGTTTTGGATCCAAATCTTCACTAAACAATAAATACCTATGTTTCTCTATCCAAAAATAACTTTCCAGATTCTCTTTCATTTTTAAATAACAATGGTATAGTTGAAACATTACACCAATTAGACCTTTCACATAACCAATTACATGTACAAACACCAGATTGCTGGAGTCATTTCAAGTCATTAGCTTACTTGGTCTTGGACTTGGGTCACAACAACTTTTGAGGAAAGATTCCTACTTCAATGGGATCACTTGTAGAAATTCAAGAATTCGTATTGAGAAATAACAGCTTAACTGATAAGATCCCTTTCTCCTTGTAGGTTGCACAAAATTAGTAATGTTAGGTGTGAGAAAAAATAGATTATCAGGATTCATCTCCTAGATAAATCTAATGACTTATGGTCTCTAAAGAGAATGATAAGTGCTAGTTACTGGATACTAGTATGAAAACAAGAGGAAGAGTCGCAGAGTGATCAAGAAAGACATTACCAGCTCCATAGAAGCAGAGCAACAGCCAACAGAATCATTGGCAAGCAAGAAAACAATATCACAGGGTAAAAATAATAAAAATAACAGCAACAATACTATCCCAAATAAAAATAAAAAGAATTATTGGCAAACAAGAAAATAATAACAGCCAACAGAATCATGAATACGCCATGTTACTTTCACAAAGGTACTTCAAATAATAATAAAAATAAGCTTTTAAAGAGCAAAACAAGCTTCACCCTTGCAACATACACGCTAAATAAAATACTATCTCAAAAAACTGCCTAGTATTAGTCCAACTATAACTCAAATCTTTTAACAAGGGTAAAAGATAGTGTTAAAAGCTATTCCCTAGTCTGCTGCAGATTCTTATGTTGACTGCGAGAGTGGGAGTTGTTCGCTGCAGGCACCCAACAAGTAGAAGCATACAAAATGCGGCCTTTCCAACCTTGAAGCATCCAGTTATTATCTTCATCAAATACAAAATCTTTGTGATACCATTCCCTCAACTTAGTCCCAAATTTGTTCATTAATTCACGGTTCAATGGAAGTTGCTTGAAACCAGCCCTTGTAATCCTAACCTGCCACTGCTTATATGTCTCGGGCCGTTCCACCCTCTCAAAACCTTCACAAGCTATAACATTCATAGCTTCCCGACCCACCATTTCTCTCTCAATCATCATCCTCCATTCGCTCTCGCGGGGTATCACAGTGTCCAACATATCATAAATAGTAGAAAAATGGAACAGTGCGTCCCTATACCTTGTGGCAAAGAAAGGAGAATTATAAGATCCATTAATAATGG
This sequence comes from Astragalus membranaceus, assembly GCA_039519185.1. Classification (NCBI taxonomy): domain Eukaryota; kingdom Viridiplantae; phylum Streptophyta; class Magnoliopsida; order Fabales; family Fabaceae; genus Astragalus; species Astragalus membranaceus. The sequence continues at coordinate 112,376,258 of CM076850.1, forward strand.
AATGAGTGAAAATATCTGGATTTATCCTCCTGATCAATTGCAGAACTGCATTTCTAGGATTGTTCACTTCAATAGTCTCATCCAGCAAATTCTTGAACCTCATCGTACAGTTTACAGCAACCACCTCACTGCTGTCAATTTTAAGGTCTTCAACTTTTATTGTTTCCCAGTTGCGGGATGCTATAGAATTGTACTCAAAGGGAACACTGAAACGCATGCAATAATTGGCTAAACGACGACCAGTCTCCTCATTTCTTTCTGTGGGGCGAAACCCCGGTAAGGGGAACTCTATCCCTGTGATCCTCAGCTTGGGAGGTCCCCCTTCTCTATTTGATAAGAACTTGATTAGTATTGGCCATTGGAAACCATAGAGGATACCAAAATCAATAATATGGAGGGTTTCAGCCTTCTCAGCTGCTTTGTAAATCATTTTATTTGCATACACATATGCAAACTTTTTGAAGGGGATAGTAGATAGATGTACTTGGTAAGATTTTAAGAACTCAGCAGCAGTGATTCTCTTAGAGGAATAGAATGTTTGTGCTGCACCTGTACCATCACCAACAAGGCGTGCCTCAAAACCATTGGCAAAGTAATGAGCTAACCTTTGTGATGCATCCCCAAAGGGTGAAGAATGTTGCCTAATCTGCTTCAAAAGTTCATTAGCAGTTCTGTTGTCATTGCCATACACAGCTTGTGAACACAGAAGCAGAAGTGTTCTCAAATCTATTGTTTCCTTCTTCGCCCTGGCCCTTCCTTCTTTCAGATGATGAAGGTGGTTGCTCCGTCTTCACTGGTCCATTCTGCGAGCAATCATGTTCATTGAAAAGTGGCAAATGTTCCACATTAAGTAAAATTTTGTCAAACATTTCTGATAAGTCCTCCTCGTCAACTACAACACCAAGTGCTGATTGCTTGTTATTTCTTCTCCCTTCTTCTTTGAAATCACTTTCTTCGCGATTGTGATTCTTTCTACCTTTCAACCCAAATGAATTCTCTGCTACCATGTTTGAATTGGATGGTTCTAGACCAGTTAGAAGGAAATTAGGTTGCGGAGGAAGAAACTTGTTGGCTTCCTCTAAACCTCTTTTGAATTGGGAGACAGAATTTGCATCACTGAAAATATTTTGTGCCAACAGATTGGTAATAGAAGAATCGAAACCTATAAGTCCTTCACTAACATCAGTTGAAGGAGGTTGAGAGAAAGTGTGGGAAATAATAGCACGGGAATTAAACTGAAAAGCAGCATGATTACCAAGAACAGAAACAGGGGTATCAGGGGATGGGGGTTTTGACTCGCGAAAATTTTCATGTAAAAAATTGCCGATGCTGCTATTGCTGCTGCTGATGTTGATGCTAGTGGTTCCACTTCCACCATCAGGGCTATGGGTATCTAATAAAGGGTGTTGGTTGGGGGAAAGAGGTATTTGGTCTATAAGAGCATGGTAGAAAGATTTCTCAGTGACTTGCAAGCTCAATGGGTCATAAAAAAGTTTCTGTTCAACATTCTCTTCCATTAACATCTCGCTTATGAACGTGACTGTTTCTGAAATATCAGTGTCTTCCATGGAAGGATCCGTCACGAGCATAGACACCATTGCTGCAGAACCTTCTATGGGGATCGTGTTCGAGTTCGACACAAAACCAAGTGGATCAGCATCAAAGAGACTCCCATTTTGTTGGTACAAATGCCAGTTTGTTGAATACTGATTTAGACCTGAGATTGGTATGCCCTCATCTTGACCATAGTGGTAGCCATTTATGAAATCGCCAGCTCCAGCAAAGTTTGGATCCATTGTCCTCACTCCTCTGCTATCTAATTAATGACTATTTATATTACTAATTAATATTTAAAAAAATTATTTCTTATTGATAATCTACTATCTAACAAATTTACTATCTACTATAATCTACTAATCAACTAAAATAATCAATTGAAACTTCGAGATAACTGCACTGATATATAAAAAACACAGGATAATTGCAGTGATATATAAAAAAACACAGGATTAATATTTACCATTGATTTGAAAACTACTATAAACCTACTATCTAAAACAATAATAAGGCTTAATGACTATTTAAACTGAGTAATATTTAAAACACACGTGACAATATTTGTCACTAATACCTAAAAAAGGACAAATAATTGTTACTGATAAATAAAAAAACACGGGACAGATATTTTTTTATTGATAATCTACTATCTATATTTTACTATTTACTATAATCTACTAATCAACTCAAATAATCAATTGAAACTTTGAGATAACTACAATGATATATAAAAAACACAGAATAACTGCACTAATATTTTAAAAAACACACGATTAATATTTGTCTTTGATAATTAACAATTTTGAAGACTACTATAAACCTACTATCTAAAAAACAATAATATTTAATGACTATTTAAACTACTGATTAATATTTAAAACAAATATTTCTTATTGATAATCTACTATCTCTCTTTTACTATCTACTATAATCTACTAATCAACTAAAATAATCAATTCAAACTACGAGATAACTGCACTGATATATAAAAAAATATTAGATTAATATTTGTCATTGATAATTAAATTTTTTGAAGACTACTACTACAAACTTACTATCTAAAAAACAATAAGACTTAATGACTATTTAAATTACTAATTAATATTTAAAAGAATTATTTCTCATAGATAATCTACTATCTAGCAAATTTACTATCTACTATAATCTACTAATCAACTAAAATAATCAATTAAAACTACCAGATAGCTGCACTGATATATAAAAAACACGGGATAATTGCAGTGATATATAAAAAAACACGGAATTAATATTTGCCATTGATAATTATAATTTTTGAAGACTTATATAAACCTACTATCTAAAAAACAAGAAAGCTTAATGACTATTTAAACTGATTAATATTTATAACACACACGAAAAATATTTGTCACTAATACCCAAAAAATGACAAATAATTGTTAGTACTGATACACGGGATAATTATTTCTTATTAATAATCTACTATCTATCTTTTACTATCTACTATAATCTACTAATCAACTCAAACAATCAGTTGAAACTTTGAGATAACTGCACTGATACATAAAAAAGCGCGAGATAACTGCACTGATATATAAAAAAATACGGGTATAATTGCATTGATATATATATATATATATATATAAACCCGGAATAGCTGCACTAATATATAAAAAACACGGGATAACAACATTGATATATAAAAAAAACACTGCACTGATATATAAAAAAAACGGGATAAATGCACATATTGTTTTCAAATGATATTTTTACATTTTTAGATTTTAATATTTATCTATTTTTTATTTGAAACTCCTTTTTTATCTACTTTAAATTTGTCTTTATTTTCACGGGGTAATGTTCAAACTATTTAAATACTGTCTAAGTTCATTCATAAAATATCCTACCAGTAGTTTTCTAAATGACAATTTTTTTCCGTCAGAGGAAAGACACGTGTTGAGAAATTATAAACCATTGACCTTAAAATATTAGTTATTTAATAGATTAATTATCAAAAATAAAAGGTGAACGAGTTCATCTTAGATCCGATATCCCTTACGTTTATGAAAATGAATGTTAAATTTAAGAGCTCTTGCATATTACCCAAATTCTGAATACAAGTGTTTTATTATTTTAGCATGTTTCTTTATACGGCACATACAATTACTTCGGAAACATAATTGAGAAACAACATAATAAATAAGAGATACGCTGAGAAAACAAGATTGTAATTGGAAAATGATATTGGTCCCGAAAACTTACTTCGTGGTGATGCAAGAGCGTGCTTTATGTTGTCAACACGGGGTTTCTGCAAAATTTCAGTCAAAATCATCTACCATTCTGATGTGTCGTAACCTTCGCTATGGATTCTCTTCCCCTTCACTTCTCTTTCTTTTTTCTGCAAAGTCTTCCTAAACTCCCAATCGTAGCCTAAGTGAACCAAACAGATAAAATACTGGCTAGAGAAGTCACAATTTGTATTCTCCCTCATTTTTATAATATTTGATTCCAAAATAAAATTTTAGGTCAGACAATGTGATTGTATTTCAACCGCAACCTGTTCCCTGCAACCACACAAGCCATAATCATTGAACTTGAATCATGTATTGTTAAACTGGGCCTCTTCGGCGAGCATCGTTAGAACGTTGGACATCCAAAAGGTTTTGCAGAATCATAGTGCCTCTTATTTTAGTATTATCAAATATATCAGGTTAACTCAGCTTTTACATTTGAGACCTTAAATCTTACTATCTCATCAGGATTATGAGGCTTGTGACAGCCTAACATAAGAAGGAAGTGCACAACTAATAAGCATTTAAAATTACATCATTCCCATAGCATTAATTATATTATACACACACTTATCCAAATAAAAATGTCCTGGGTACTGAACTGAGTTGTGCTTTAGCATTACATTAGCAAGAGTCAGCTACTAGAATATGTCAACCATAGGAATTTTAAGAATTCCAAGTTATATTTGCCAGATTCCTTCTGGAAACTAAAGAAACACTTCTGCTCAACTCACTGGAAATAACATTGTCAAGGCCTATGCAGGTACCCAACAGGAGGAAGCATAAACTATTCTTCCCTTCCAACCTTGCAGCATGCAGTTGCCATCTTCAACAAGCATGAAATCACTATGGTACGCATCTTTCAACTTGCATCTTAACTTGTTGATGAGATGTTTATCCAAGGGCAGTTGCCTAAATCCAGCCCTTGTGTTCCGAACCTGCCATTGCTTGTATGTCTCAGGCCTTTCAACTCTCTCAGAACCCTCACAAGCTATGATATTCATTACCTCTCGCCCAAAGAACTCTTTCTCAAACATCAATCTCATTGGATCTTCACGAGCAACATTGATGTCGAGCACATCAAACAATGTAGAGTAATGGAAAAGAGCCTCCCGAAACCGAGTAACAAAGAATGGGGCATTATAGCTCCCATTGACAGTAGTATGTATAAAGATATTGGGATTTGCCTTCCTAATTAATTTTAGAACAGCATCCCTAGGACTATTCAACACAACCGTCTCATCAAGTAGATGCTTAAATTGACACATACAATGCACAGCGAGCAGTTCATTTTTCTTTATCTTCAAGTCCTCAAATTTGATGGTCTCCCATTTCTGCGCAATAGCATTGAACTCAAACGGAACATTAAAACGATCACAATACCTTGCTAGGCGAAGCCCTGTCTCCTGGACTCTCTCTGCAGGTCGGAAGCCAGGTTGTGGGAGCTCTATTCCAGTTATGCGCAGCTTGGGAGGCCCACCAGGTCGCTTTGATAGACGAAAAATAAGTGCAGGCCACTGGAAGCCATACCGAATGCCAAAATCTACAATATGAAGAGTTTCTACATCCTTGGCTAGATTCAAAATTGTATGGTTTGCAAAAATAATCGCAAGCTTCTTGAATGGACATGCTGAAATATACATTTGGTAGGCTTTCACCATGTCGGCAGCAGAGGTTCTTTTGGAGGATAAAGCAGTATAAATCTGAGTGCCAGTGCCAGCCAAACGTGCTTCAAGGGCATCTGCAAAGCAATGGGCTAGCCTATGAGATCCATCACCCAGTGGCGAAGAATGTTGCCTTATTTGCTTCAATAACTCATTAGCAGTGACACGATCATCAGAAGAAACAGCTTGTGCACACAGAATCAATAATGTCCTCAGATCCACAACACCCTTCTTGCTTCCTTGTTTCTTAGCACGGCTCTTTCCACCACCAGACTTGTTTGTTTCTTCTTTCTGCTGCACGCTAGAATCTAGTCCATTAGGCTGCTGGTCTTCCTTACTAATACACACAGGATCTTCCTTACCTCTGCACCCAGTGCCCAACAGTATCTTATCGAATAGTTCTGATAGCTCATTGTCATCAGTGTAAACAGCTGACTGCTTATTGCTTCTCTCATCTCGTAAATCCGTATCATCTCCCCGCTCATGATTCTTCCTTCCCCTTGACTCTGCAAAAAAATATTCCTTTACATTTCTCTCCTCCTTAATTTCTACCTGCTGAGGATCCTTTCTGAAAGTAGGGATAAATGAGTTGTTCTCCAGGTCAATAACCAAGGGATTCACTTTAGGCAGAAACTTATTGGCTTCCTCTACACCCCTCTCAAATTGCAAGACAGACTCACTCTGACTAAGCAAGGTTGAATCTGAAAATCCATTTCTAGAACTTGCCAAGAATCCACTATTGTTTAGAGTGAAGCTGCTAGTGGTGTTCACAGAAGATTGGGGAGTGGAGATTGAACTGGCCTGGAAAACAAAGTCAGGAGGAAAAGTAGTTTGCAGTATAGAAGGCTTGTACTCAGAAAAATCAACATTACTCCAATGGGACTCAACCGAGTTGCTAGTACTAGTGGTTCCATAACTGCTATAAGTATAACCACTGAAGTTACTGCTGAGACTGTCATCAGGGCTCTCCACTGAAGAAGAAGAAGAAGGGTATGTCCCACCAATGACATCATAGAAAGATTTCTCAGCAGCTTGGAGAGCCAAGGAATCATGGAACATACATGGTTTTTTCTCCAAGTCCTCTTCCATTAGCATTTGGTTTATGTAGCGCAGGACTGTAGCAGAGAAATCAGTGTCATCCAAGGGAGAGTCCTCTTCTGTAGTAACAGTGGACAGGGAAGCAGGAAGTTGAGCATTGTTTGGATCATGTGGAAGAAGAAACGGATTATTCATAAATCCAAAGTTGTGAGCCTCTACATCGAGTGTATTGGGCACTTGGTTCAACTTAAAACCGTTATTGAAATTGGAGTCGAAACGTGGATCCATTGAGGTATAAAATCTGAAGAAATTAACCTCGGGAAGAAGTAGTGAGACAAGAAAAACGGGGATTTATTTATGTACAACAATTACACTCACATCAGACAAAAAATGTGAAAAGCGTAGCTACTTATGTTGAACAAGCTAGAAACCCTAGAAATCAGTGAGTTGGGGATAATTTGTACGGAAGTGAAATTGAAGAGTGGGGGAAGTGCATAATATGCAGCAGAAGAAAGGAAGTGGATTTAATTTACATAAATGATGATGGTGATGATTATAATAATAATGGGAAAAAGTAAACTGTAGAAGAAGAGAAGTGTAGATGAGAGAGAGAGAGAGAGAGAGAGAGAGAGAGAGAGAGAGACCTTTGAGGATATTCTATCTAGTTGCTGTTGGTGGCGAAAACGAGAGTCATTCGGTCAGAGTCAGAATGGAGACAACAGATCACGGAATTATGCGAGTGAATATTTATGACGCATCTTCTTCTTCTACTTCTACTTCAACTTCAACGTGATCCACACCACACACTGGTATGGTAGTATGTTTCGCCAATAAACTACGAAATGTTGATGTGGCGGCTTACTTGAGTAGAGAGGTGACTTGCTTGAATTGTAAAAAGTAACTATGATCTTTAGTTATCGAAAGATGTTGTGCAAAACATTAAAAGAACTGAGTGTTGTGTAACATTGAAACCCACTTAAGATGAGTAAAAAAATGAAAACCATTAAGTTTGGAATTGGAGAGAGATTGAAGGTCACGTAACTTGAACATAATTTGCTTGACGTAGAAGCCACATTCAGATTTCAGCCACACCCAAAGGAGAGAAAAGAAAGAAAACATGATGATAATGAAGCTGATTAGTAGTGCATTACTGCCTTCCGTAGAGGTCATTTTTTTGTGGCATTATGTTGGGATCGCGATTCTCGGCTGTCAAAGCCTCGGCAGTCAGCAGCACTTAAATTGTTATCACCCCTTTGATTATTTTAATGTTCAGGATTTTACTTACCATTCATTTATTATATTTTATTATATCAACACAAGTGGGTGTGGCCTTTTCACTTTCCAATAACAAAACCTTGACGCCAATCTCTCAACAACCTGCTTATTCACCAAGTTTCTTCATTGTTGCAAATGTATTCTTACTTAGCTGAAACAACTCTCGCCCAAGTCTCGCACCGACGACGCCGCAATCACGCAACTCACGCAACACCATTGTCCATCGGTGAGTATTCTTATGCTTTTTTATGGTTTTTTTTTAAAAAAAAAAATGGTCAAGAGAAACTTACGCCCCGCTTTATCTTTCTTTTCCTTTTTTTTGTTTTGTATATTTTTTTCTTGAGATATAGTTATATTTTTGTTGCTGCTCCCTGTGTATTTTATGCAAGCATGTTTAAAGCATCCTTTGCCCTTTTTTGTAATTTTTTTATCAGATACTTATTTTTTGTTGGTGTTTATGTAATACAAACTTGTTAGTCTCTCTTAAATTTTCCATTTCTCTTTTGATAAAAGGTTCATTTTACTTGCTAATTTCTTTAACCAATTTAGTGGGTTTGTCACAGTTTCTTTGAACACAGAGATTATTCATCTATTATGTGTCATTGTGTCAATGAATAAATTCCCTTTTTTTTCCTTTTGAGGCAATTGTAATTTGTAATGACAGGTTTGGTCTAACAACAACAATGGTTACACTACCAAGTGTGGGAATGGAATTTGTAGTGTAGATGAAGCTTGGCAATTTTGAGCTGAATATGGTAGAAAAACCGGCTTTGGAGTTAGAAAAAAATATTTGAACAAAAGGAAGGAAAACGGCTCCATTAGATCATGTAGGTTTGTTTGTTGTAAGGAAGGACGTCGGACAAGAGATCTTTTTTAGTTAAGAAGCTTAGGGCAGAGACCAGAACTGGTTGCACAGCAAGAATTGCGCTTAGTGCCAAAAAAAGTGGGAAGTTTGTAATCCATGAGTTCTTGGAGGCCCATAACCATCCTTTACAACTTCCAGAAACAACACACATGTTGGCATCACATCGTAAGATATCTGAAGTTCAAGCATATGAGATTGAAATGGCAAAGGATTGTGGAATGATGCAAAAGGCTTCATTTCAACTTATGAGTGCACATTCAGGAGGTAGAGCTCATGTTGGATATACACGTTTGGATGCTAGAAACTATCTCAAAGCAAGACGACAACGTTGCATGGTCTATGGGGAAGTTGGTAGTCTCATGGAGTATTTCCAACATCAACTATTGGAGAATCCATCATTTTACCATGCATATCAAATGTAAGAAGAAATGAGATTAGTGAAGATCCTAAACTATCTAGTACACGACGATATAGGTACCTTTGCCCCACTATGATTAAGTTAGCTGCCGAGGTGTCAACATCTGAAAACTTGTACCGGCTTGTAGAAGAAGGAGTGTGTGACTTGTGTAAGAAGGTGATGGACGTTCGATTACAAGAAAGAAATTTGGTCAATGAGGAAGGTGAGATCCCAACATCAACAAAGGAACCGCTGACACAACCAAAGGGGTTTAAGAAGAGAAATGGGTTAAAGACAAATAGTCGGTTAAAAAGTTGGATTGAGCTTCAGTCTAAAGTACAAAAAAAAGTACCAAAAAGAAGAGTTTCAACTGTAAAACCTTCACAAAGTAAACGATCTGAGGTATGTAATTGTTGAGAATATGGTTATATTAACTCTTCTTTTAACTTTTAGATGAACTCTAATATGTTAAATTGTTTATGCTTATTAAAGGATATTGAGTCTCTGCATCAAATGGACAGTGGAACATCTGTTTTAAAGGATATTGAGTCTCATCATCCAATGGACTGTGGTACATCTGGTTTACAGGATATTGAGTCTCATCATCCAATGGACTGTGGTACATCTGGTTTGGAATATCTAACATCTGGTTGCTCTCAAATATATGGAAGTCAGATTAGTTACACTAGATTGTTAATGGTAAGCGAGACTCATCACTATATATATATATATATATATATATATATATATATATATATATATATATATATATATATATATATATATATTCATGTATATTTGTTACCTATGATGATGATGATATTGTATCTTTTAATTTTCAAATGTCAGGGGGAGTCATTTACTGATGAGTGAAGATCAATCAAGGGCTTGTGAAGAAATGATTTTTTTGGAGGATGCAGACACATCAAGAGCTTGTGAAGAAATGGTTTTTTGGAAGATAGTGTGAAATATTTAGAAGAGGGAGTCACATAGAAGGACATGTTTTGTTGAGTTGTTTGTGAATGGAAGATGCTATGAATGATTTAAGCAATCCTTTTGTAATTGGAAGATGTTATATATGAATTTGCATACTTTTGTCTTGATTTGTTATGTTCTTGATTTAAAATACAACACCTGGATGCACTGAACATTAAGTATGTGACAGCAATTGTAGAAGATGGTGGAATTCAAGTTGATCAGCTCTTCTTTCATGACCCAGATGGGTATATGATTGAAATTTGCAATTGTCAAAATCTACCAAATCTTTCTTCCTTTTATTATTGTTTTCTAAAACTGCGGGAGTATTTCAAGGATGGAAGTGATTGTAGGAGTTGTTCTGTTCTTGATTTAAATTTGATTTAAATTACAACACCTGAGTGGAGACTTTGCGGGTTCAAATTTTTTTCTGCATGTACGTGTTATTCTATTCTTGAGTGAAACTTGGTGAATAAGCAGGTTGCAGAGAGATTGGCGCCAAGGTTTTGTTATTGGAAAGTGAAAAGGTTACACCCACTTGTGTTGATATAATAAAATATAATAAATGAATGGTAAGTAAAATCCTGAACATTAAAATAATCCAAGGGGTGATAACAATTTAACTGCTGCTGACTGCCGAGGCTTTGACAGCCGAGAATCGCGATCCATGTTGTTGTCCACCCTACCGTTCAAATCAGACCAGGTAATGCTAACAAGTAAGAAAAAGTGCGTACCGATTGAAAAATTAATGTTAATTCCTTCAAAAAAGTTAATATGCTAATTGCATATTGCATATTAAAAAACACTAAGCAAAATATCTGATTGGAAACCACCAGAAACAAAGTTTCGCTTGTTAAACAGAAACCGTGAAGCATATATACAAGTTCAAGGTAACCAGTACAGGCACGGGACGTGCAAAATGTTCTATATCACAATCAAAGTAGAAAGATGTGCAGAAGAAAGTGAACTGTTACGATGTACATAAGTCAACAACACAACATAACAAATTAGATTTCGTTCATGTATCAATTAAAAGTAACGTGAGCTAATTGCAGCCTCCAAAAACCAAAAAAACTACGTCATTCCGTGGCCAAGTCACCATACTGCCATGGATTGAATTCAGTTGATTTAACATCGTCAATGCTGGCCGAGCTATCTGCAGCAGCTCGATGTTCGGAGTATTTACCATTATATTGGTAAATTTCCAAATCACCCCAAGGAGTTGTTGTCACTTCTTCACTAGAATCAAACCATCTTGGTGTGAATTTCTGTCCTTTTGCCTCCCGGGTTTTCTTTTCAGCACGTTGCCTCTCCTCCAAACTAAGAAGACATAATAAACAAACAGATAAATAATTAAATACCCTGGGGAACAACCCAAACAATGAACAAAAACACATTTTCAAGAAGCCAACATTGACCATGTGAAACTGTTACGAACTTTTATATAAATAAATAGTGCTTCAAAAATGCTCAGCTATATTTTTTACCACAAGTAACAAAAAATGGTAATGTACCTGCTCTTTTCTGACCCAGACTTTGACAGATCACCCATCTCAAGTGCAAATCTATCCGGGCGTAGACGAGAGTCTGATGCCAGTAACTTTTTAGGGGCAGTGTCAAAGCTGTTCAATTTATGGGCAAAATGTGTATACTGGAATTTATCATTTGGTGGGACATCAGCAACATGCCAAACCTGCAGAATAAAATCACAGATGAAATTCCGAGGCCAACCGCCAATGATAAGAAATTTTGACCGGTCAATATAAGCAAAGTACAAAAGCAAAGTTACTTCTTTTTTCCAAAGTAGCGAGTCAAATTCATAATTGAAATGGCTCGGTCAAAGAATTCACAAGCAACACTGAAAATGGATTATGAGAGTGTGTGCATCTTGTACAAGACATCGCCATTAGATATTTAATCATACCCTTATCTTCTTCCATCATATCATGAATTTTCTCAGAATGATTAGCGTATCAATTCAAAGATAAGTTCAAAATCAGAAGTACAAATTTCAGTTTTCTTAAAATGACGAGAGTACAATAATCAACTAAATGTAAACATTATTTGCTATGCAAGATTACACAACAACAAACTAATTAAGTAGAAATAGTAGAAAAAAATATAAGTGCGATGTCACCATTTCCATGCTTGGTATGAAGAGGGAAGAAAAGAGACAATTAGTTCTTTTTCCTATTGAAGGTCTGGTGGGATGGAAGATTTGGCTGGGCAAGACCAAAGGGGTGATGGACGGAGGATATTTACATGTGTGAGCATGCATTATTGTCTTGTGAAATTTTCATAACTCGAAAGAGGTTATGGCCATCTATATCATTTTTTACAACTCTAACCTACCAAGCATGACTAAGCCAATGTTTGGTAGCGCGGTGAACACCCCACAAATGCACAATTAGTTAGAATCTACACGGTTGCTTCGACTTGAACGTGTGTTGAGTAGTATATAGCCGCAGAAACAAACACACTATAAATGGGCAGTGAATTTGTCATTAAGTAGTAAGACGGAGAAAATAGCAAGGTGCCTAGTAGTTGAACCAAAGTCACAATGAATTTTAATTGCAGATAATTCTCAAGGTCGATTTCAAGATTAATGAACAAAAAGTCACCTCTTTCATTTCTGTGTTAGGAAGAGGCTCTCCTTCTGAATCACAAAATTGATAACTCATTGACTCATTCCACTTCCCGGTCATTAAAATTTTAGGCTCCTCAGAAGAATTATAAATATATCCATCCACTTCATAGCGACCAGCACTACAGCATATCAGAAAACAGGGAGAAATTAATTAAAGGCTGTATATACTGATAATAGTAAAGATGCCTAAACAGCTAATGGAGAAAGATGAAGTAAAATATAATAATCATATATGAATGGGAAACAAAGTTCATATAGCAAACTCAAATTATCTTCAAATAGCTCAGTTTCAACAAGCACAAATCGATAAGTTACAGGTAGTGATCAGTCAAATCAAATAGTCAGGTGAGAGTGAGATATGAATGTTTAATGCCATGTTACCAACACGATCATTTTCATGTCATTACACATCAAGTCAAAGTAGTAGATTAACTAACAAATAGCTCCAAGGTTGAAATGTGTACGTTTTTTCAAGGAAAAAAGAAGTAGAAATGGAAATGTTACGGACCCAAACCATCCACATGGTTGAAAGTATAGCACAGCTTTGTCTCCAGTTGTCAAATTTGTCATTATCATTTCCCCAGGTGAGTCAACCCAAGTCCGGCCAAATATTAGGTTGTTAACCTTTGTAGGAGGTGGCACCAAGTCTAAGACTACACCATCCTTCTTAAGGGTGACACGTGTTCTGCAAAAAACAATCCACAAACATTTAGTTCCACCATAAATAGCGAACAATAACAAAACTGATAATTCAGATGAGAACACAAAAGGTTAAATCAAATATTAAATAAGTAACCATATTATATATCACTATAAGATGGAATCTCATAAAGCAGCTCTTCAAGACTCTAAAACCCAAATTGGCAACCTTGTATGAAGATCTTCAGAAAGCACTATAATTAGATTGAAACACATGTGCCACATTATCAAATATCACTATATATGTCTCTACCATCATTGAAAGTAGTTATAGCTTCTTAAGATAATAGAGATGGATGGAAACTCTTTCAGATAGGGTGTGACAGGTGAAAGCAGCAATGAGAGTGCAAACTTGGAAGAATACTAGCAATATGAGTAACAATGAAAGAAAAACAATATAACAAAGGAAATCTAATAAACAAAGGCAATATATTCATCACCTTCCAACTGGGTAAACATCAACAGAATTTCCCAAAAACTTAGTCTTTAACTTTGAGGTCACATCATATGTAAAATGCTCATTCTCGGCATGCCCAGCACTCATTGGGGGATGATGACTAACCTGAAATTTAAAATAATTTTTTTATATATAGACAGAAAAGTAACTAAAAAAACCAAATAGTTTGTTTTGACCAAATAAAATTGGAAAGCAAGAGAACAAGTTCGTATTTTTTCCAAGGGCTACCATACACAGAGAGAGAGGGGGGGGAGAGAGAGAGGGGATCCATTGACCCCCAGTGTAAATCTGGACATATTTACACCTCCTTAGTCCTAATGACTTCTTATAAATGATGAATTATACCATGAAGTAAATCGAGTCTACACAATTTCATACAAAATGAAAATTGATATTGATAATTCACGACACTATTTTATTTTAATATAGTATGCACCAACACTTCTGTTTGAAGACGTGTCCGGTCGTGTCGGACACCTACACCGACACTTCAATTACTTGTATTTTTCAGATTGAAACCGGTGTCTGCGTGTCCGGTGTCCGTGCTTCATAGGTATGCTATTTAAAATATCAGCAAATATCTACTGTTAGATTATGTACCCACAAATGTCTGAATTATATGAAAACCGGTATAGATTGCCAGAGAGATAACATGATTCTATGATTGAATTACTTAATTTTAAATTCTATAAAAAAGTCGTCAGGTGGTGTATGTAAATAACCCCCCCCCCCCCCGGAACACACACACACTCTGAGAAGGTGAAGTAGAAAACATTCAGCGTCAAACAGTACCCATGAGAATCACGTCTTGAAAAGATACCTGTTCTGCAAGAAATGTAATTCCACCATGGTTAGCCAGTTCATAAGTCTCTCCAAGGATGGGATTAAAAGGCTTCCAGGTTCGTTGATAAGCAAAGTACACAGATATAGCCCATGATGCTGTATTGATTACATACAGATTAAAAAGTGAAGGAAAAAATCAGAAGACACGTGCCTAATGTATATAGTTACTTCATTGCGATAAGAAGATAAAAAATTACTAGAACAAGGTTTACTGGAAACATTTGAGCCATAATACAAATACTTGAACGAAACTAGCAATAATGCTTCAGACGCTTCTTGTTTGCCAATCATTCCTATTCAAAACTGTCTCTAAGACAACTTTTCAAATTCAATTGGGCAAAAAAATTTAGAGAGAAAATACCAAGTGGGGAATAACTCACATGCATATACCAACCGCATGTAAGGATCCTCTGATTCATCTGCCCGATCTAACAAGTAGGAGTACTCCATCAACTAGTTCACATGATTTAAAGTTCAATCAATTGACAATAAAAATTAAGGAATCATTAGCAACAGCAAAACATAAAGGCAGCAGACCTCAGCCATTTTTTGAAGCATAGTCATTGGTTCAAATATAACAACCGGCAGTGTCACCAGTGATGTCACATCTGCACCAATATAATTCTGCATCATCTTCCAATAACTATCTCTTTCCTGAATATACAAGTGCCAAAGAGAGAAAAAGGTAAAATAATTTTCAGACTACAAGCATGTATATGGCTTACACCAAAGAAAAGAAGAAGGAAACAAAATAAAATTAAAAAAATGTCTGTGTCTTTATCAGAACAATCAATAACTGAAGCTAGGGTTAACTGCCAAAGCCAAGAGGGTTTTGAATGTCTGAATGGGGAGTTAGAAATAAGCATTACTGAAAAAACTAGGAATGAAAAAAACAAATAAAGTGAGCACCTCCTGCTTCCATCTTCCTCTCTGAACTTCCTCCTCTACATCATCTTTACCCCCCTCTGGGTTTATGATTTCGACACCTTCATATCCAAGAAGCCTAAAACCAAAGGAGAAACATATAAATAAGTTTCAAGGTTTAACTTATATGCATTGTCATTGTAAAAAACATTACATCGTTAACCAAGCACAGACTGTCATGTAATTTTAAAAGAAAGTCTTCTCCTAACTATCTTAAAAAGCATCTACATCAATCAATTGGTTGTTGGTGTTGAATAACTTTAGACCGACGGTGTATGACAATTAAAATCTAAGTTCAAATTCCTCCAAATCATTGGATATCTTAGACAGTGACTAGTGAGTAAACTGAATGTGTGTAGGCTACTAGAATTTACCAAAATTTATGGATTATTCATAATTATTCCTTATTTGAATTTTGTTTGTTTTGTTCTTTCTTCAAATTGTGTTTGACCACTTGATATTATCTAAAAAAATTAGGAATGGGATGGGTATTCCGTCTAAAACGCAACACTGATGGAACCATCTCAAGATATAGAGCTAGACTAGTTGCTAAAGGATTCCATCAAAGGCCCGGTCTTGACTTCAAAGATACTTTCAGTCCAGTGAACAAGCCTCAAACAATAAAGTTTGTTCTCTGTCAGTCTGTCTTGCACTTTCAAAAGGATGGTCTCTTTGTCAAATGGATGTAAATAATGCATTTCTCCATGGCTCCATAGCTGAGGATGTTTATATATCCCAGCCGGGGGCTTTGTACATCCTATTTTATCTGATTATTTTTGTAGATTGCACAACAATCTCTACGGTCTCAAACAAGCTCCGTGAGCTTGGTTTCATGCGTTGTGGGACTTCCTACTTCATCATGGATTCAAAAATTCAAAAACAGATAGCTCCTTGTTCATTTACAACAGTAACTCAATTGTTGCATACTTCTTCATTTATGTGGATGACCTTATGCTCACGGGAAATGATGCTTCCTTTCTCAACAAGTTCAAGATCTCTCATGCTAATGCGTTTTCACCAAAGGGTTTTGGCTTTCCTAATCACTTTATAGGAGTCGAAATTTTGCCTAAGTCTCAAGGATTGTTTCTCACAAAGCATCATTACATCCAAAACTTCTATTACGAGCAAATATGTCTGATACGAAGCCAGTCTTGACTCCTATGTCAACTTCATTCTCCTCAACCTCACAGCCAGATTCCCCTCGCTGAGATACCTCCCTTTACCGCAGCCTAGTAGGATCACTACACTATTTCTCACTAACCAGACCGGATGTTGCCTTCCCTGTCAACAAGCTCTCTCAACATATGCAAGATCCATCCTCTCTTCATATGCAGGCTCTGAAACGCATCCTACATTACTTAAAATCCACAGTGGATCACGGTTTACACCTTACGCGCTCCCCCCAATTGTCTCTCACTACCTTTTATGATGTGGACTGGGGTGGAAACAAAAATGACCACAAGTCCACAGGAGCGTAGCAATCTCTTGGTCATGCATTAAACTATCAACTGTTGCCCGCTCGTCCACCAAAACTGAATACAGGACAATTGCATCCACTAATGGCACTGATGAAATGGTATGGTGTATGGTTGCAACAACTATTTCAAGAGCTTGGTGTCTCACCTCCAGTTCCACAAATCCACTCTAACAACATTGGTGCAATCTACGTCAGTGCCAATCCAACATTTCATTCTCGCATGACTTGGCAATTGACTATCATTTTGTGTGTGATTTGGTTTCTTAAAACAAACTAAAGGTTTCTCATGTTCCTTCAAGCCACTAACTAGCAGGGTTGCTAACCAAACCTTTCTATTCCCCGCCGTACTTTTCTCAACTCAAGATTAGAGCTGTTGAATCCACCTCCATCTTGCTGGGGCGTGTTGGATTAATATCCAAACTAACATTATCTCTAGTTTGTAACTGATCCAATCTTGTAGGCTTAGATGGATCAATCCGTTGTACCTTATCTCTTGTATTTCAGATATTCCATACTTTATGTACAGATGTATCACCACTTTGAAACGAATGAAAAGTTTTCCTGATTTATTTCTCTATAGCTACAAGGTTTTCTATTAGATACACACACGTGCGCGCACCATTTTCCTTGAAATAGCAATCCACGACAATTACATGCCTTTGATGTATCCACTCCAGTATCTTATTGCAATTACAAGATTAAGAAAGAAACAATTTTCACATTATGGTAGAATTCAGACACAACACAAGACTTTACTAGTATATCAACCTCATGATATACGATTCAACAATTAAAACAGAATAAGAAGAAGAAAAAACGCCGCCGCTGGGAGGGGGGTCCCTCCCCGGTTTCTTCCCCTCTCCTCTCAGTGCTCCCTCGCCCTGCTGTCGCTATTGGCTTCGGTCTGGTTGAGTCTGTTCCTCTGATCTGCGCTTTCTCTGTGTTTCTCTTTTGGATCTGTCGGATATGTTGTTAAGCGATTTGGATCTCTTCGCGATCTGGATCTGGATAAGTTCTTGCGCCGTCGCCGTTTCGTGGTTGGATCTTCGACTTCGGCTGTTCCGGTGGCTGTAAATTAATAAAAATGGGTTGGGCGCTGCTTGGGTTGGAACCGCCGTTGGGGGCTCCCTTTCCTCGGATCTGATCTCCTCTGTGACGTCCACGGCCTCTCCCCCGAGGCGTTGATGGTCGGATCTCCCTGTTGGTGGATCTGCGCGCTTTTGGAGGTACTATGGAGTGCTTCTGTTCGCGGTGGTTTGTGGCTCTGTTAGCGCAGGGGTTGGTTCTGATGCGGTGTTTTGCGGTGTTTCGCGGTGGTTCACGGTGGTTTGTCTGACGTTCGCAATGGTGGCTGTCGTTTCGGACTTTGGACCCGCAGTCACGCCTCCTCTCCGTTTGTCGTGGGCACTTCTCCCTGTCGCTCGCGGTTTTGCTTGATTGTGCCACGGTGTTGGCCGGGGGCGCAAGGCCGCGGTGGTGGTTGGTGGCTCGGCTACCTTGATCAAGCTAGGTGTTGTCGCGGTGTTGGCCGGTAGCACGACTTCGCGATGGTGGATGGAGTCACGGCGCCGGATGTCTGGGGGTGTGCTGTCGGTGGGTGCTGATTCGATAGTTTGTACCTTGTCGGACGCCAGATTGCAGTTTGCAGATCGCCGGGCTCCTCCCCCTTTGCCTTCTGCTTCTTTGCCCCCTCCCAATCGTCTCCGGGCCTCCACCTCTAACCTCGATGCTTTGTGATGTGCTTAATGTGAGGATAGCGAGGTGATGCAGGCTGTTGTGGTTTGGAGTGTGAGTTCAGGAGGTGGTGGGTGGAGGTTGTGTGGGGACTCTCAGGTGTCGCCCTGCCTCCTTTCGGGTTTTCTGTTCGCCTTAGAATTTCTTCCATTAGAGTTCTATGGTTGTTTATTTTAGAGGCCTTGTTGGGCATTCTATTATTGTCCTTATTACCAAGGGTTTTGGTCTAGTCCCCCTTGTGCCTTTTATATCTCTCTTTATTTTATTAATAAATTCCGGCTGACTGCCTGTTTGATTAAAAAAAAACAGACACAACACAACATATGAATTCTATTGCTATTCTACTTTTCCTACATATATTTGGTGCATATTAAAACTATATCAGAAAAGGATAAAGGTATGAAGATTGGTACATCAAAACGCTATTCTGTTTTGTTGTGTCCACGAGCCAATCACTATATATGAATGTAACTAAAGAGACTCGAGCTAAGGGAACTGTTACATGATACTTGAAGAACGAAAATACAAAAGGAGGGACATTGGAGCAAATATATCAGACAAATAATTAAGAACAAGAGGAAACGGCATGAGGAGATTGAACAAACAACGCATACAAATATGGGCATCTAAACATGGGGGAAAATGGGATAAAATGGAAGATTTTGAGGTGAATTAAGAAAGGGATGTTGAAGATGAAGTACCCGTTAACAGATCGGTGCATTGCATTGCCGAACACGGACAATCGGGAAGACATTGCAGCGAAAAAGCCCTTACTTTCATTCTCCTTTTGGGGGCTACCCATCTCTCTCACCGAAATTGAAACCCTAATTCACGAGACAATCGGAATTCAAAGAAATTGCCAAATTTTGGTTCCTTCTAGCTCACCGAAGTGCACGTACAGTTTATTATTTATTTTTCAAGTTTTTTCTTTGACAGCATATTTATTATTCGGCTTAAATATGTTATTGTTCGGGTGATTATAGGGTAAATACCAAATTAAATTTTTGACTGAAATATTAAAATTGAGCGTTCGATATTGTTTAAAATGCTATGAATAGTTAAGATTGAATCAATAAATATTAAATCTTAACCTTCGATAAATTTTTATACTACATCCAACGGTCAATTTTAGTGTTTCACCAGTAAAAAAATTAATTTGTTCTTTCACCCTAAAAACACCCCAAATATGGGAATATGGGGTGTTTTGATTTTAGTCCCTCCAAATTGTTTTTAAAAAAAAAGGTCCTTGTAGAAAGAACATTTTTCAAATAACTCCTTCCGTTGGCCAAACGTTTAAAAATTTGCAGACGTGGCCAAGAGAGTTGCGACTTGTAATTTTTTTATGCTGAATTAGCTTGCCAAGTATTAAATGAGTGTTTGAACACCACTTCCCCATCTTCTTCGTCCACACTCACCATCCATCCACACTCACCATCCATCCAGTACAAAACACAACACAGGAGCACCACCATCCATCCAGAAAATCGGTGCCCTCCCATCTCTGCTTATTCCTCTCAACCTGCATTCAAGACCCAATATTTTAAAACCTAATAACAAATCAGATCCCAAGAAAAAAAATAAACAAGAATCGCCCAATAATCCAATATACTCTCGTAGGTTGTAGCTTAGCTTAGATAGAATATTCTTCTTTTCAATACTCTTGTAGTCATCTTCGTGGTTAACAAAAAGGTGTTATCCAGATTCACACCACAACGTATTCATCACCATCATCTTATGCTTCTGCGTTTTGGCGAGAGAGAGAAGAACGTGTGCGTGCTATCTTCTCTGTTTCTTCATTTCTTTATTTCGTGTTTCCTCCTTCATTCTATTTCCAATCCAATTTCCCCCTTTACATTTTTTCAATCCCATTCCCTCTTCTCTTCTCCATTTTTCTTTCAGTCCTCTTCTACTCCACTGTTTACTGGTGAATGTGATTGTGGTGGTAAGTTTCTTGTCTCAGATGTTGTTGAACACCACTGCATCTCTCTCGGCATTAAAAAAAATTACACATCAGAACTGTTAGTCAACTCAGTTTTTTTTAACGTTCGACTAACAAAATGAACTATTTGAAAAAGTTTGATTTTAGAGAAATCATTTTAAAAAAAAATAAAATTACAGAGACTAAACTCAAAATACTCTATATTTGTATGGGCTAAAAACATATTTAAGCTTTATTTTTATAGTTAGAAAATACCAGTAAGATCTGGATTTTTTTTGGTACAAAGTAAGAACTGGATTATAATGTTCTAATTTATTTTTTCAAGAAATGTTTCAATATTTTTTGGTCAATATGTTTTAATTTTTTTGTATTTGGGGATAATGCAATCATAAAAAAATAGGGTTTAACATCCCAAATTTTCAAACATTTTGTTATTGTTTAAAGAGTTAAATATATTTTTAGTCTGTATAAAACTTCTCAATTTTAGTTTTAGCCCTATAAGTTTTTTAACCAATTTTTAGTGACGAAGTGGCAAAAGTCACTTGAAACTCACACACAACTGTGAGGTCTCGGGTTCGAACTCGGGATATGATATTCAGCCTAACAATTTCGGTATTTGCCAGTTGAGCTAGGTCTTACGAATAGTTCAAAATTCTACCTCTAAGTCCATATTTCCTTTATTTTGTTTTTTTGAGTCTCTGGTGGTTAAAAAACCATATTCAATTAATTACTTGTTAAAAAATTCTAAGGTTTTTTACGACAAATGTTTGTAATGTTCTTAACATGTATGCAAAATATCATTGAAAAATTTGCAGGGTACACATGAGTTGACATTTTATAGAGACTAAAACTGCTGAAGAAAAATATTATGGGGAATAAAAGCCGGCGAAATTTTTTATAAGAACTAAACACAAAATTGTGAGATTTTAAAGTGACTAAAAACATATTTAATATTTCACTCCTTTTAAATGGAAGTGGAGATTTATTTCAGATAGGAATGCTATCTGGAGGAAGCTATTGGATTACAGATATGGCCCGATTATTCCAACATTCACTTGTGAGGAGTTTGCAAATTGGGGGAGGAATAGGATTCGATATTGTGGAGCGATTTGATTTTATTGGAGGAGATGCACACTTGTCCCAAGCTGTGTTTTTTGCAGGTTCTAGTCGCGTGTTGGGAAGCGGCACATATATTTTATTTTGATATCACAAGTGGCTTGGCTCAAAACCGCTGAAATAAACTTTTCCGGATTTGTATGAGATTGCGTTGTTGCAACACGGAACTATAGCTGAACACGGTGAGTGGATGAATTCGGCATGGAGATGGCGGTGTTGCTGGTTTAGGCCCCTAGCGGATGGATCAGAGCTGACTAATGGGCAGATGCCGGAATGTATATCCTCCAAGATGTTAAGCCGCAACAACTCATCAAGAACAGGTGGGTTTGGGAATTTGAAAATCACAAGTAATTCTCTATCAAATCTATGTACAGGTATTTATTACTATAAACATAGTTGACCATTCGATGGATGAGGCTTTGTGCAAAGCTTTGGAAGGCATGTGGAAGTTAGAAGTGCCTTCTAAGGTTAGCAATTTTGTCTGGCGTTTAATGTTGAATAAACCTGTGATGCTCTGTTGGCTAAGGGGGTCATTTCAGACGAACATAATAGCACTTGTGTGTTTTGTGCTTTTTGGAGGAAGAATCTATAGAGCATCTTTTCTTCTCTTGTAGCAGGTCTTTGAGGGTGTGGCAGGGGTTGAATGCTTGCTTGGGTGCCCATGACAGAGTTCAAAATTCAGGTGTAGATCACTTCGTCCTTTATGGCGAGTTGGTCTTCGGACGAAAATCAGAGAAGGTTAAATATATCATATGACTAGCTTCAGTGTGGCGCATTTGGGTAGACATTAAAGGAACAACGTTGTGTTTAGAGGTGGGGTTTACTCGGAGACAAATTTACTTAAAAAAATCAAATAACTCTCATGGGGTTGGTTCAATTATATGTTTGGTAGGAGTGGTTGTAATATTTCCGATTGGTGGGCTAATCCTCTTTTAGGCTTGAGGAATTTGTAATTTCTGTCATTTCTGAGGGTACTCTCTTTCCTCCTCGGATCTTTTTCCCATAGGGTTTTGACTTAGGGAGGTTTTAACGAGACCCCTTGCTCCTTGTACGGGTTGGATGTACCCCTTGTACTCCCCTCAATAATATTTTTTTGCTTATAAAAAAACTATTTAACCATTTAATAAAAGGTATTTTTTATTTAGATGTTAAATAGATTATGCTTTTAGCCAAAGATAAGAATACTAGGATTTTAGGAGCAACTAAGTGAAGTGATGACGCACCTGCTTTCGCTGAGAGATCATTAGTCGTTAACCGATTAATCGACTGACAAACTTATATGTTAAAGAATCATTTAAATATGTGTAGAGTGACCTAAAATCTACTGGAGTTAAAAAGTCGACGATACCTAAAGATCATTTAACTAATCTTTGGATTGAAGGTTAAGTAAAGTTTAGGCCGTCGATGATCGGTTAACACTCAAGAATTGTTATGTTATCATTGTTTGTCTTACTTGTTTAATTGATTGCTTGAGAGTTAAATATATGCATTAAGGTTTAAGTCATAAGTTTGGTTATTAAGATTAAATTGGTAGAAGATGCATATAAAAGGATATTATCAATGGACTAGTGATATGACTGAGGTGTAGTATGATTGAATTAAGAATGTGATCTTACTAAGCAAAAAGGATTCATATAGATTGCATTGTTTGTAAGGATATTATAAGTCTTTGCTTATTCTTTGTCACTAAATATTTCTTAAGTTACTCTATGTTAAAAGAATGCAAATTCTATGCTACCCTATCACAATTAATAACACCTTGGTATTTGTTTGGCTGTTGAGTGTATTGCTTCATTAAACTTGGGTCCCCTGATCAGAAAGTTGGCTTGTTGATAGATTGATAGTTGGGCTGGTTTTGCTCCATAAAGGGGTGAACTTGAATGATCATTATTGCTCTTGGTGCCACTATTTAAGTTGAGTTCCTACCTTAAAATGTAGATGCAAACCACAAGAACTTTATTTTCATTATGAGGTGAGTGATGCTGCTACGTATATATGTAGCCTTTGTAGACAAGTCAGAACCGGACATAATAGAACATGAACATGTGTATACTATTCTATGTTTGGTGTATATTAAAAGCAGAACAGAAGGTAGAAAAAGTGGTATATTTTAACTACAATTAAAAGGGTGGAATCAAAGTAAGTGGAATAGAATAAGTTATTTTCCTTCATTCTGTCTGCATGATACATACATGTAAAATGAACGGATGACTAGTCTGCATGTATGTTTTGTTTTCCAAATCTAGATGTTGTTGGTTGATGAGTTAATGCCTGAAAAGTTTAACCATTTGATTCTAACATTTTCTGATGTAATGCTAAAGTTATCCCAAATCCGAAACCAGTTTAACATGTTTTTGAGCGGTGGCAGAAGTGGCATTTTTCCTGTGTGAAATAGAAGTGCGCCTAGCAGGCTGGACAACTATGTTCTTGCCTCTGCTGTTGATATACAAGTAAATACAACACATCTTAGTGTTATATCAATATCAATATTATTCAACAAACTTGTATATATGATTCATTTTTACTACTGTGGACAAAGGCCTTCCATGTGCATTTACAAATATGGTTGTTGCCATAGTTATTGTCTCTACTATCATTAGTTATTGTTGTTATTACAAGCTAGTAGTTATATATGAAACTACCCATTCCATATTAACCTTTTTGTGGATGGATGCAGAAGAATAGAAATTGAATTTTATTTAAGTAAAAAACCAAGTCTCCAAAATGGGAATTGCGTCAAAAGGACAAAATCTATTGCTTTAAACTTTTAGTTGAGGATTGGGGATTGATTCTTTGTTTATGTTGCCAGAGATCTGCACTCTGATATCTCTAGAGACAAAGTAGTACTATTTTACATTAACGTGTTTGGTACTATTTTACACTATTATCATTGATGATGTTCCCTAAGCTTTAAGTTTTATGTCTTTGGTAGATGCCACGGGTCGGGGATTACTTTTAGAGTTTTAGTTTGGTCTGTTTTTCCTTTTCCTTCGTTGATTTATTAACAAATAAAAAGATATTAGATATGACATGGTCTCTTACCATATAATATAGGAGTACTAGTATTCGCCTAACGAATTAGTGTATTTTAATGGAGATTTAATTACTTTAAAGTGCCGTTTTTTACAACAGAAGTTTCGGCTTTTATTATAAGGTTAAGCATGCTGTAGGTGACAAATCAGAAATCAGGGAGAAAAATGTGATTAAATACTAGTGATACACAATGATGAAGACTATACGCCAGGCTGGCATCAAATTCTACTGCAAAACGAGTACCGTGGACTGGTATTATTGACCCACGTGTACCATACATGTTTGGAGTTACAGTCACGACCTCTGTGGGAAGCACATGGGCATCGGGTTCCTTCGGAGGGAAAAAGCTTGAAGGATGTGACAACCCCCACCACCAAAGTCACCCACCACGTAAGTGCCAAGCTAGCTAGCACGCATAGTTATTATCACATTTCCACGTGATCTAGCCTGATTATGGTTGTTGCATTAACACAATTTGAATTTGTGCCCCCGTGCATGCGCGTAATGTCCCCCAATTTTAGAATACAAGCAATGAAAATTGAGGATGTGTCCCAAGGACAATGCAGATCCAAAGTGTGACATGCATGGACCCCTTTTCACCCCCACAATGGGTCATTACTCAACAATACTAATGATTTTTAGGTTTTTTTTTTTTTGAGTGGCGGGCACCGATGGAGGTATCGCCCCGGACCATGCAGTGTCCCAACACTGACAGCGAAAGACTAATCTGCACCGGGTTGAAATCTCCAACCCTAGCCAACGTGATTCGCTCTGACTGGGAATCGAACAGGGGAGCATACCCTGACGACCCCCAGCAGGACTCAGAAGGTGCATACACAACCAACTGAGCCAACCACGTTGGTTCCAATGATTTTTAGGTTTAGTAATTGATTATTGTCTTCTTATATTATTTGACTGGACTATGGATATGGATATCGACATATATGGTCATTCTTTGTAATTATCTGATAAATCTTTTAAATAAATTAATGTGTTATTTTAACTTTTTTACCATTAATTATATTGCATATTTTAAATTAACAATATTAATTATTTAATTTAAATTACTAAATTATTTAAATTTATTTCAATTAATATCAATAAATCAAAAAAATAAAAAAAACACAGTTAAGAAATCTCACCGGTGGGGGCGGCCTCTCAACTGAAAAGTAAAAAAAATTGAAAATTTCAGAAGTCGCCTTGGTAGGAGCGACTTTTGGCCTAAAAAACAAATGTGTTCTACTTTTATAAATAAAATAAAATAAAATGTGTCCCATTTTAGTATTTTTTTATTTTTTTTTGGCCTACAGTTGTCTTTTTGCCGCAAATGAAAGTACAAATCTCTGGAATGCGTATTCCACGAACGAACCCCGTGACAAAGCGGAGCTTTTGCAGTTAAACTTGAGCTTTACTACTTGGAATTTGCTCGTTTGGCTGAGAATCCAAAATTTCCCTCTTTAAAATGTGACATGTTTGGTATATTTTGACAAATGATGAAATGGCTAGAAGACAAGCAGGAAGCTAGCTAGTCATCTTCAATCATCTTTGATGTTTTGATATCTGGGGGTATCCAATGCAACTAACTTGCTTTTTCTTATCCAGAAGTTAAAGAATCATGTTTTTCTTTTCGGCTTAGATGCAGCTCTTAAAAGTTAAAACCAAATTATAAAGCTTAATTAATGTTGCCGTGTAAATAGAATAATGTACTGATCGATCGAATGAGGAGGTAAAGAGATGGATGGTAATATGAGGAAGAAGGAAGAGACACGCGTAAATGGCAATTCTGTGGTAAAGTAAAAGTGCGAAAGAGGTGGTTTGAAGTTTGAACTTGAAGCATGCATGAAGCTCATCGTTGTGTTTTAGTGGGTGTGGCTCGAGAGATAGAAAGAGGGACCGATGATTACGGAGACTAAAATGGAGGACCCACCCTCACACGTTGGATTCCATATCCTTCTCTGTCGTTTTGCTGGATTTTTTCTGCGATCTCCAATTCTTCGTCCAATTACACCGCTCATCACGCGTTAACAGTTGTTCCCCCTCTAATTCTTAGCTCATTTTAGCTTTTAACCCTTTCCTTTCCATTTTCATTCTTTCACTTTCTTTTGTTTGCTCTACACACAGTTAAGACCCGATAGATAGATAGATACCCACTTATAATATAACCCCTTGCTTTGCTAGCTTTCTGATGTCATGCAACCTCATCATGATGTGCTGCAATAGATTTTGGGGGTACTTTTGTCCATCCACCTTGAACCTCCCCAAAAAATTTGTTCATTTATATGTCCTTCTCATTTTACATCATCTGCTTTTATTTTTTGTATCTGTTTTCTATTTAACTGTCATCTAATCCGTATCCCTTTGTTTGCAAAAACAAAATGTAAGGCATAAATAAATAAAATTCCTAAAAAAATAAAGGAAATTACGAATGGACTTCTTAACACACTCGCATGTTAAGAGCGTCGGTACCAATCTCCAAGAAATCTAGTGAAAATGATTTGCTAGTACAGTAGTAGACCCACAAGCGATTGAGTAGGTCTGAATACACACTAGTGGAAAAAATGCTTTTTATAACTGCTATTTATATCAGTTAAAAACGGCCTGATGTTAAAAGTGACGCGGTGGCAGTTTTGTAATTAAAATTACACTTTTTATATCGGTTTCCACAGGAACCGATATAGAAAGTGTAAAAACCATCTTTCATATCGGGTCTATTTCATAACCGTTATAGAAAGTGAAAAAATCAAGGCTTCTATAACGGGTCAAAACACCACCCGTTATAGAAACTAAAAAATAAAATTAGGCTTTTCACTTTCTGTTCGCGTATTCCTCTCATTCTTCGCTCATTCCTCTCTCCCTAATCGCACTCTTCTGCTCTCTCTGTAACTTCTCCGAGCTATCTCCGAGCTGCTCTCCGAGCTATCTCCGAGCTGCTCTCCAAGCTATCTCCGAGCTCTACAACGTCACCCTCTACAACGTCGCTATCTCCGAGCTGCTCTCTCTGTAACTTCTCTCTCTGCAACGTCGCGAATCTCAAAATCGCTCCAACACGGTTGCTGGCTTATACACGGTTTCCACTTCCTCTCTTCTTCTTGAGTCGTTCTTTCTTCTCCCTTCGTCTCTCAACTCACCCTCTGCTAGGGTTCCCTATTTTCCAGTGATTCCTGCAGATTGAGTGCAAGAATCTCAACCTAGAACACTTCCGAAGATCAACCCTAGGTAGATTCACTCTAACCCCTTGTTGATTTCTGTTTTTCTTCAAGATTGTAAAACCCTGATTTCGTAAATGTTGTTTGCAGGTACAGAAGTTCACAATGTTTTCAATCACACTACTCAACGAAGGTAAAAATTGCTTCACCTTTAATTTTCCCCTTCGTTTAATGTTTCTTCTCCTTTGTACATACAAACCCTAACCAACACCCTTCTCTAAATTCTGTCTTACATTGTGTCACCTGAATATTAAAGGATGCATTTGTCACTGATATTATATTGGAGTATCAGATCTCATATGCAGATGTAAATAACTTGTTTCGATTGTGGTCTGAGACTTCATTTAGGATAAATTCAGTTCAATCTCTCTGTTCAGCTATTTCTTATGGTGGCAACTTTACCTCTTTACATTCTGGAGATAAGCATGTGTTCTGTGGTCTCTAATCTTAAACACTGCATATGGGTGGCTGTATAGGTAAATTGCATTTCTTTCTATTAGTTTATTTGACTAAACTGCCAAATGAACCTGGAAATGCTTACCGTGTTTGAATTTTCAATAGAATGTTTTATTACATTTTGTAGGATGCTTTTGTTTTTAACATTCCACTAAATGGAGTTTGACATATAAATTGATAGTATGTTATTGTCGGCACATGCTCAAATCTTTTTGTTTTTTGGTTTTGAACACAAACCCTCGTGGCAATGCCTACCCCAAAAGTCAGTTTGTGCCTCTCTTCTGGAGAAGATGTGAATGATATTATGCAAGCCGCTAAGAGAGGTATATTATATTTTACATTTAGAGTTTATGAATGAAGTGTGGAAAAATCTATTAAGTTGGGTATATAAGTTGTTTTCTTTTATACACATTCATTGTATTTGTCTAGTACTTACACTTCATTATGACAGGATAAGTGCCTAGTTTTGACAATGGAAGACCTATCAAAAGCACTGCAAGAGGTAAGAAAAGTTGTCTAAATTTTCTAAGAGTGTCTACAGTCTGCTGCCATTTATGCATTTGGCTATACATAGATACATTCATTCTTCTGTGACATCATGTGTTCAGTTTCTGGCATTCAAATCTTTTTGCCTTGGCCTAAAACTGTGTTCAGAAAACAATACAAAATTTTGTTCCTTAGTTTCTATCATGTTTTCAGAACTCTTATAATTTAGAATCTTACAATTTTGTTCCTTAGTTTCTATCATGTTTTCAGAACTGGCATTCAAATTATAAGGTCTCTGTCATGGAGAATTCCTCTCTCTACTAAACATAGAAACTAGTTAAATTTAACAACTTACAATACCAAATTATTCATTGACTAACTAAAGGTTATTTGCTGGTTATACACAGGGATTTTCTGCTAAAACTCTTCTGTCAGAAGGTGGCTTTGGATATGTCTACAAAGGGCAACTGGATGGAATGACAATTGCTGTTAAGCAACATAAAAGAGCAAGCTTCCAGAGAGAGAAGGAATTTAAGTCTGAAGTCAATGTACTAGGCAAAGCCAGACATGAGAATGTGGTCATTCTGCTAGGTTCATGCTCAGAAGGAAACAATAGGCTTCTTGTTTATGAATATGTCTGATAAGTGCTTCACCTTTAATTTTTCCCTTCGTTTAATGTTTCTTCTCCTTTGTACATACAAACCCGAACCAACACCCTTTGGTTACTCTGCTTGCATGTACTGTATCTGTTTGTTCAATTGTTAATCATGCCTATTATACTCTCTGACAAAGTGGAGTGGTGGTCATTAAAAACAGACTTTAATTGCTAATTTTTTTATCATTGATACTGTTAATCTTGGTTTTTGTGTTAATCTTGGCTCATGATTTACGTCTCATGATGTTTTTTCTCAAACTTCATTCTCAGTCATTGCCTTCTTTAGCTTTTGATCTTGGTGTTCTCTGCCTCCAGAGGATTGCTGGTGAAATCAAGTCTTTCTCAACTGATGGCTGGGTAGCACCAAAGTTTTCTAGGAGGATGGATAAGTTTATGAATGAAAAGCTCAAAATGACTAAGGCTACTGGGTTCAGGTATGCTTGCTTGAGTGAATTGAACTTTATATTCATATATATCCATCCTATCTACTTTGTACATAAGCGTCAATTCAGTATATGCCAAACAAGGTTTTTTCATTTGTTTATGCTAATATCAGCTTAACTTCTGATGCATTGCAGAGGATATGAGAAGATTGGAGAAAATGTTACTGAAGGTGTACCTGACATGCATGAAGCTATTGATGTAGGTCGTCAATATTAGGTGTCTTTTGTTTCTTGTGTGTTCTTCTATAATGACATTAGGCTCATCTAAGTATGCTTTAAATGTATTATATTCAGTAATTTCTTGTGTGTTCTTTTGTTATATGAAGAAGAAATTTCTGTAAGTTTCATCATATAAACCCTATTAATTCTACACTGCTCCCCCACCCCCATACAAAATCCTTTCTTTTCATGGGGTTTAGGGTATTGGAGGAGGAATATTCATCTTGAGAAAAAATTATGGCTTAGCCATGCTCTTAATTACACATTTATGTTGTTATACCAGGAATCCAGAGCACAGATCACGGCTATCCATTTAATTATAGGAACTCTTCAAAGGATGCATGTCTTTGGTGTCGAGAACAGGGATACTTTAACTCACAAGGCCACGGGGGTAATTTTTAAATTCTGTTATTTACAGAGTTCTTGGTGTATTTCTTATCTATTGATTTTCATTTTTGGTGCCTTTTCATTGGATAGTATCCAGCAAAGCTTTTGAAGAAGCCAGATCAATGCAGAGCTGTGTATGCATGCTCACATCTGTTTTGGGTTGATGATCATGATAACATGAAAGATGGAGAGAGGTTTGATTCTAGTTTTCTATTGATATGAAATCTTGGAGATATCAGACTTCTGAAGAATGCTGTGTTTGTAAGATTGTTAGGGCTTTTTCTAGTTGCTATTCAGTTGAACAGAAATAGATGTGGATGAGAATATATTTAGTTGCTAGACAGAGTGCAAGTGGCTGGCATTTGATACTATAGAGTTGTAAACTCTGGTGGGCCTTAAGTGTAAAGCTGAGAATATATTTAGTGAACAATTATTATAATCTTAAGTTTTCCTTCAAAAAAATGTTGTTTGAAATAAAGTTGCTTTTCCTAAATTGACTCTTGCTGTAACTAAGTTAATATCTTTTATCAATGTCTTCTTTAATGTATTTGCTTGTGTTCTAACTTTTTGTGTTTCAATTTTTTGTTTGCAGGAATGAAGAAAATCTGTAGCAACCTATTACTAGCTGTTATTTTTATTTACAGCGTATGTCCTTTAGAATGTTAATAAAGGAGATTTGAACTTAAAGGCATTATTTCTGAGTTTGATGGCCATTTATGTATCTTGAGAGATCAGGTTGACATTCAAATTATGTGGTGGTACTATTAGTGAATATATATTGCTGTCTGGCATGTGTTTTTTTTAGTTGAAGTGTTGTTCATAATTTACTCAACAAGAGCGCAAATATTTTAGTGGGGATGTCTTCCTTAGAGAATTATGACAGAAAGCTAGCTGTGTGGGGGAAATGAGGATAAGGACTCCCTGACTTTTTTTACTTTTTTTTTTTTAAAAAAAGAGACTTTTCATATCGGATCCCATAAAAAACCGATTTTAAAATTCATTTTTTTTTTAAAAAAAGAGACTTTTCATATCGGTTTTCTATGGGAACCGATATGAAAAGTCTCTTTTTTTTAAAAAAAAGACTTTTCATATCGGTTCTAGGGGCAACCGATATAAAAACAACTTTTCATAACGGTTCAGGAACCGATATGAAATGTCCCTATTTTTTATATCTCCTTTTTCGGCATCGTTTCGGGAACCGATATGAAATGTCAATTTTAACCGATATAAAAAGCCTTTTTTCCATTAGTGACAATTGGAAGTTTGTGTATACGTGTTCAAGAAAAAGAGTAGATAAGCTACGTATTTTTCAAGTGAGCCGAGGTATACTTTCTACGTGCAATTGCAGAGACTAATCCCCTGAGGTACTTAGATTCA
Organism: Astragalus membranaceus; assembly: GCA_039519185.1. Lineage (NCBI taxonomy): Eukaryota > Viridiplantae > Streptophyta > Magnoliopsida > Fabales > Fabaceae > Astragalus > Astragalus membranaceus. The sequence goes on from CM076850.1 coordinate 112,408,397, forward strand.
TTTAAGGGGTTGACTTCTCCCACCGGGTATTTTTCCATACGCATTAGTCAATGATCGAACCCTTGACCAAATGGTTAAGGAGCCCAAGTATCTACTACGTGTACTATAACGGGGGGCTAAGCCCCAAGACAAAAATAGAAACTAAACAGGAACAAGCCTGGGAATAAAATTCCCTACAGCATCAGCAAGCAATAACGGTTCTACAGAAATATGACACTGCTCATAAAAAATCAAATCATCAGATTGACAACACTCAATGTTTGCCAAGGCATCAGCACAACGATTAGCTTCTCTGAAGATGTTAACAAAACGGATCTCCCAAGGCAACTGTAGCAGCTTACGAATCTCTCTAACAATACTCCACCCCGAAATATATTGAAATATGTTTGTAATTCAATTGCTTAGTTCGACTAGCTATATGAGCTTTCGACACATTCAGTTCGACCAGCCATATAAGCTTTCGACACATTCGACTAGCTATATATAAGCCGTCGACCCCTTACAAAATATATGCTTTTCATTTTTTCCAGTTTTCCATTTTTCTGTTATTCTCGTTTCTCTTCCTCCTCTCCTATCAATAGGAATATCCCAACAAATTGGTATTAGAGCTATAAAGATCCTTAAAGATTCTTCCAATGGCGACACGAGACAACGGTGGGATTCCGGCGAACCTCACTATCTTCAATGGAAATGATTACGAACGGTGGTGTGCGCAGATGAATGTCCAGTTTCGTTTTCAAGATGTACTTGAAATCGTTGATGAATGTGTTCCACCATTGGCAGCAAACGTCACTGAAGCGCAGAGGAACAACAACCATGCATTGCGAAAGAAAGATGGAAGAGGGTTGTTCTTGATTCACCAAAGCGTTGATTCAAACATTCTGAACCTCATCATTGATTGTGATTCAGCAAAAGAAGCGTGTGATATCTTCAAGAATGCATATGGAGGAGCGGATAGACTGAAGAAGATACGCCTGCAGTCTCTCAGGAAGCAATACGAGACATTGAAGATGAAAGATGGAGATTCGATTGGTGATTTCATCACAAGGTTAGTAGCTTTGACTAATCAAATGAAAGGCAATGGTAAAACCGTATCTGAAAAAAGTAAAGTAGAAAAGGTGCTTAGATCCTTAACTCTAGATTTCGACTATGTTGTAACTGCCATTGAAGAATCCAAGAACATAGATGAAATGAAGTTAGATGAATTTCAAGGTTCCTTAGAGGCTCATGAATTGAGAATTAGGCAGAGAAGTTCAGAAAAGGAGACTGAACAAGCCTTGTTGACACACTCCTCTAAGAGAAATTGGAAGGCAGGCAACAAGAAATAAAAGGGAAATTGGAAGGGTAAAGAAAAGGAATCTAGCAGCAAGAAAGATGAACAAGGAAACTCTGATAAGAAGAAATACGATCTGAGCAAAGTGCAGTGCTATAACTGTCAGCAATTTGGGCATTATAGGAACAAATGCAAGAACAAGAAGGTTCCTAGGAATAAAGATGCTGAAGCCAAATTTGCAAGCGATGAAGGCACAGATTCTGACTCAGACTCAGAAGGCTTAATGCTGATGGCAGTCATAGATGATGAGATTGAAGAAGACACTCATCTCAATGTAACAGTTGCTGAAAGTAATGAGCAGGACAGTGGAAACACTTGTAATGCTCAAAATACTTGTGCAATGTGTGAGGGGCAGGGCAGTGGTGACACTGGTGATGCCCCCAACATGGCCAACAACAATGATGAAGAATTATCCTTCATGACAGCTACTGACACAGAATTGTTGTTGATGAAGGCAGATACAAATGAGATCGAAGGAAAATCTGATGAATGGTATCTCGACACAGGATGCTCAAACCACATGTGCTGCCATAGGGAGTGGTTTGTCGAATTGAAGCAAATAAGTAAAAGAAACAGATTTGCTGATAACAGCAGAGTCACTGCAGAAGGAATTGGCAAAATAAAGTTTTCTGTCGAAGGATGGATAGTGGTGCTATATTCAGGAAGTATTCTATGTGCCAAAGATGAGGAGTAATCTGCCGAGTCTTGGGCAGATGATTGAGAAGAAATTCTCTGTCGAAATGGATAATAACAGTCTCAGCTTGTTTGATTTAAACAAGAGGCTGATCCTGAAGGTGCCAATGCAAAGTAACAGAACCTTCAAGATCAAATTGCAAGTAATTCAAGAGCAATGCCTCACAGCCACTGTTGATGATGAAAACTAGAAGTGGCACAGAAGATTTGGCCACCTAAACTTCAAGAGTTTGAGACAACTACACGAGAAGAAGATGGTTCATGGGCTGCCAGCAGTGAAAATGCCTGGTGAAGTATGTGATAGCTGCTGCAAATCAAAGCAACCTAGAAACTCCTTCAAATCAGAGGTGCCAGGCAGAGCAAAGAAGAAGTTAGACGTGATATTCTCTGATGTTTGTGGTCCCTTTGAGGTCAGTTCATTAGGAGGGAACAATTACTTTGTCACATTCATTGATGAGTACTCTAGAATGACATGGGTGTACTTGATCAATAAGAAGAGTGAAGTACTTGAAACATTCAAGAACTTTAAGGTGATGATTGAGAAGCAAAGTGAATGTGAAATCAAAATCCTTAGAACAGATGGAGGTGGTGAGTACAACTCACATGAATTTGTAAAACTTTGTGAAAAAGAAGGCATAGTACATGAAGTCACTTCACCTTACACACCTCAGCATAATGGAATTGCTGAGAGGAAAAACAGAACCATCCTCAACATGGTGAGAAGTATGATGAAGGAGAAGAAGCTACCTCACAGTTTATGGGGAGAGTTAGTAGCCACAGCAGTGTATATTCTGAACAAATGCCCTACAAAAAGACTGATTGGGAAGACACCTGAAGAAGCTTGGCTAGGAAGAAAGCCAAGTGTCAAGCATCTCAGAATAATTGCCTCATTATGCTACAGACATGTCCCTGAGCAACTAAGAAAGAAGCTGGATAATAGGGCACAACAAATGATCCTTGTTGGATATCATTCGACAGGAGCATACAAACTGTATGATCCTGTGGAGAAGAAAATAGTGAAGAGCAGAGACGTCATAGTGGATGAGTCCAAGAATTGGAACTGGGATACTCAGAATGAAGAAGGCTGTGAAAGAGCTTTAATACTGGATTTTGATGAGATTCAGGATCCAGATGATCAGAATGAAGCTACTGAAACTGCAGAACCTGAAGCACCTATCAGAAGGTCACAGAGGGAAAGGCAGGGATCAGTAAGGCTAGAAGGATTTGATACATTCCTAGATTCTGCTATTACAGCAGAGGGAGACCTGAATCACCTTGCACTGATGGCTGAGGCAGAACCAGTGAGTCTGGAGCAGGCACTTAATAACAAACAGTGGAAGGAAGCTATGCTGGATGAGCTGAAGTCAATAGAGAAAAATGGCACATGGAAGTTAGTCAAACTTCCAAAGCAAAAGAAGGCAATAGATGTGAAGTGGGTCTACAAGACTAAAGTCAAACCCAATGGAAAAGTGGCCAAGTATAAGGCCAAATTAGTAGCTAAAAGTTTCCTACAGAAGCCTGGCTAGGATTTCAATGAAGTCTTTGCCCCTGTAGCCAGAATTGAGACCATAAGACTAGTAGTGGCCTTGGCAAGTCATAGAGGCTGGCCCCTACATCAACTTGATGTAAAATCAGCCTTTCTTAATGGACCTTTGGAGGAGGAAGTCTATGTTTGCCAACCACCTGGATTTGAGTTAAAGGGACAAGAAGACAAGGTGTTCAAGCTTGAGAAGGCCCTGTATGGAATTGAAGGAGAAGCTGAACCTGCAATACTGCTGCTCAGAACTTCAAGTAGCTGATGCAATGACCAAGCCATTGCAAAAGGGAAGATTTGAAGAATTAAGGACAATGCTTGGAATGATGTCACTTAGCAATGTGAATTAAGAGGGAATATTGAAATATGTTTGTAATTCAATTACTTAGTTCGACTAGCTATATGAGCTTTCGACACATTCAGTTCGACCAGCCATATAAGTTTTCGACACCTTCGACTAGCTATATATAAGCTGTCGACCCCTTACAAAATATTTGCTTTTCATTTTTTCCAGTTTTCCATTTTTCTGTTATTCTCGTTTCTCTTCCTCCTCTCCTATCAATAGGAATATCCCAACAAAATACGCCCACTCTCCGTCCCAAGGATTATATGACAAGCCACCTTGGCATCCATGTGCACCACCACTCTTCCCCCATCCCTTAGAGCGAACAAGTTGCAAGTAGGGTTGGACAAACGGTCGGTTTGTCCAGTTTCGGGTGTGTGCATCCAAACAAAACCGAGAAAGAATTATTCTCACCCACCACCGACCATTAGAGATGGCGGTTTAAACGGTTGCGGGTTGATCGGTTTCGTAGTGAGTCGGGTGGGTTAACACGGTTAAAACGACAAACAGTAACGGAAAAAAATCTCAAATTGGTAGATCGAAAGATAAACCCAGAAATTGCTAGATCAAGAAGGAATCATCAACAGATATAAATTTCTTACATTACAGATTGAAAAAACTGAAACTTTAACTTACAGCAAAACAGATCTGAAGAAATAAACAAAAAAAATACAAGAAACACCTTTTGGTTCTTTCTTTATCATCATTCAAAGTCCTCATCAGCTTCTTCAAGCAGCAAGAAATTGAATTCGAAGAGCTTCAGTGATGAAAATATTAATAATAATGTTACAGCCACAACTACCACAATGATCTCAACAATAAACGTGACGAATGGTTTAACTGTTGCTGCAACAGCAAAGTTGCAAGACAAGTGTTGTTCAGGTTCTTCTTTGGAAGAGGACCATAAAGCTTTGGGCCTTAGCAAGCTAGTAGCCCATTCATTTATGTATTTGTAGCGGACGTGTTCGGCTTCAAGCGGATAACAAAAATTCAATCCGCACCCGACCACAGTTACCCACTTGGATCCACACAGGTGACCCGCGAACCCGCAAAACCGTTTGTAACCGTTCCATCGGTTTGGGCTCTCGCGGATTGGGCGGGTGGCAGTCGGTTTTTTCCGTTTGTCCAGCCCTAGTTGCAAGCCAATGAAAACCCTAGTTGCAAGCCAATGAAAAAGCTACGTATTTTTAGAAAACAATATTTATGGATACATTTTTGTGTAAAAAATATGTGCATTAAAATTAGACAAGAGTAGCATATAATAAAGAGATGAGAAAATAGTAAAAAAAATTCCAAAAACTACCCCTGCAATGTAAGTTGTCACCAGCACCTCCCCACTCCATAAGTACTCCACCCTCGCCCACACTGCCCAATCAACTCTCACCTCTCACCTCTCAATCAATCTCTAGCTGTCTGTTAGTTAGTTTTCTCACTCTCCAGGGAAAAACAAAAGGAAAGAAGAAATGTCTGTGTTTAATAGTTTCCTCTGCATTACTTTCCTTATTTCCTCAATGTTGTTGGTTGAAGCTCGAATTCCCGGGGTTTACAGTGGCGGTTCATGGCAAAATGCTCACGCTACCTTCTACGGAGGATCTGATGCTTCCGGCACCATGGGTCTGTACTCTGTAACACAGTAACCCATTTCCTTTTCTTAATTCGTCTCATTCCCCTTACAATGTACCTAATTAAACACAAATTAAGAACAGTAATTAATGTTGCCGTGTAATATGTTTATGTTTGGTTTGTGTTCAGGTGGAGCATGTGGGTATGGAAACTTGTACAGTCAAGGGTATGGTGTGAACACAGCGGCATTGAGCACAGCACTATTCAACAATGGTCTGAGCTGCGGTGCATGTTTTGAAATCAAGTGTGCAAATGACAGAGATTGGTGTCACTCTGGTAGTCCTTCTATTTTCATCACCGCAACAAATTTCTGTCCTCCTAATTTTGCACTTCCAAATGACAATGGTGGATGGTGTAACCCTCCTCGTCCTCACTTTGATCTCGCCATGCCTATGTTCCTTAAGATTGCTGAGTACCGTGCCGGTATCGTCCCTGTTGCTTATCGCCGGTTAGTCACTTTCCCTTTTCCTCTTTTGCTGTATCCTTTTTTAATTACGCCTACTTTGTCTTTTCAATTTGTTTTTCTTTTTCCTTCTGGGTTTTGAATACCAGTTTTGTACGTACGAAATTGGTAGTAGTACAGTGGTAGGAGTAGGACTCATCTCTCGTGTCACGGTTGTGGAAAACGAAAAGAAGCTAGTAATATTTTGACTCTAGTTAATTTAAGTATAAATAAAATAATTAAATCCCAGCCAGGAAAAAAAATAAAATAATTAGATTTAAAATAGTAGTTAAGTTTATTTAATTTTTTAATGCAATCATACAAAATTTCAAAACTAACTGTATTTCCTAAAGTGTTTTTTTTATTTAATTTTCTTTAAGAGCTTATTTCATGAAAAAAAATATTATTATTACAAAAATACTAACATATTAATTTAAAAAGAAATTGAGAATGGTAGAATTAAATTTAATTAAATTTTCATTTGTAGAAAAATCAGCGACATTTTTTTCTTATACTCCAAGATGTCCCCAAAAAAACTATCAAAATCGATTGTCTCAAAATAATTGTCATATTTTGCAATTTACTTTTTTAAAATAAAATCATTTTACCCTTTAGTTAATACTATGTGTATCGATTTCAAGTCATTGTGCTAAGAAATGTTGGCTCGGTTGGTAAGAAGTTGCTTAATACTTATCAATCACCGCTGATGTGATGATCTCTTTGGTGAGTGATTTTTAAGTACCTCTCTTAGCTCTTAAAAAGTTGTGAGGCCTGCCCTGACAATGGTGATCCTAAATGGCAACTCACCTAAACTTTTTTGTAAAAAAAAAAGATTTTAATACATAGCCATACATTAACATTTATGAAGGTAGGGAATACACTAATTATCAATAAAATTAATTTCATAAATTTGTCAATAAATTTGTTTTCCTTTCATTTATACTATTTTCTTAATATATGTTAAATAAAAAATACGAGTTATTATGGTACTAGTATGGCGAGAGTATTTCAGTTGGGAGTTGCATTAACGTGTATGGTTGCTTGATTCAATGTGATAGTTCTTTGGGTATGCAACATTATGCATCCTAGAAACACCATGGTGTTTGAATGGTTGGAGGTGGGGCATTGTTATTTAAATCAGACTTAAATTTCTGTCAGAAAATTAGAGGTTTTGTTCACTCAATTCAATCCCACATTATTATTATTATTATTAGGAGTTAGGACAGGCTCATTAAGCTTACATACTTGAGAATGGATGTTCCTTTCCTTTTCATCTTTTGTCCCTTTGGATCATATTTTACTTTTTTAGTCACTTTCGGTGGTGCTTTTCCTTTATATATTTCTCATATCTACCCCATATGTAACATTTAATCTTAATTAATTACGTCCATACCTAATTCTATTCATATTTTTGGTTAAGAATCATTTATTCATTTACTATAAGAATTAAGAACTGTGTGAAAAAGTTGAACTTGATAATGGTGGGTATAGGTGTAAAAAGGATATAAAGGGAAACAGTTGTAAAAAGTCAAAAGTGGTGACGGGGTTGGTTGGTATTTACGCAGGGTGCCATGTAGAAAGCCCGGAGGGATAAGATTCACGATCAACGGACAACGTTACTTCAACCTGGTGCTGATTAGCAACGTGGCGGGTGCGGGAGATATTGTGCGCGTATACGTGAAAGGTTCCCGAACCGGGTGGATGCCACTGAGCCGAAACTGGGGTCAGAACTGGCAATCTAACGCGGTTTTGGTGGGCCAGGCATTGTCCTTCCGTGTCTCAAGCAGTGACCGTCGCTCCTCCACCTCGTGGAACATTGCTCCATCCAGTTGGCAATTTGGTCAAACTTTCACCGGAAAGAATTTTCGTGTCTGATCATCATCCACGTCAATGACATCATCCTAATATATTTTTTATTATTATTGAAAAAAAAACTCATTATTTTTTTTTGGGTTTCCCCATTTACTTATTTCTAGATGGTCTTTTTAACGATGCTATTGCTTGAATAGGGCGTGATGAGAGAGTGAGTGACAATGAAGAAAAGTGTAGGAACGCTGAAGTGGCTAATAAAAATAGTAGCCCACAGCTAATTTGTATTTTTACTATACATTAATGATGATGGTGTTATATATTATTATCCTTTGCTTATGAGTATGTGGAATTGTATTCTTGTTGAGCTTAAATTCCCGAGTTTACTCAAATAAGAGAAAAACTTACTTCTTAATTTTTTTGTACTTTAGTACCAATAAATTCCAATCGCGAATTTGTGCTTGAATAAAAACATGCACATGGGTGGGGTTGATACATGAATTGATCGTTAATGCTATCCAACAGCCACGTACGTACCCTGCAACTGCTGCCAATGCCATCCACCTCTTTACTTTGTTCTAAGGATGGATGATTGGATGGGCAGCAAATAACTTTGGATACCTACTTCCCTCGGAAAAAGGTTAAACCAAACTATGCATGGTGGATCCAGTCTGAAAAAACAAAAACAACTATGCATTGCATTGGATACCAAATTTTTAAAAAAACGGGTCCAAAATGATGAAGGCACTTACTTAAAAGTTCATTTATCTAATTTTAGTTAAATCGTAGTTAAAATGTTAATAATTTAATAATGTTTATAAATATTCAATATAGTATATTAAGTAATATAGATATATTAAATAAAGAAACAATACTATTCGTATTTATTTTTGACAAGGGTACTAAAAATTCATATTATATTTTATTTTCTAGTGTTTTTAAAAAAATTACGTGTCGTGCTGTAATTAAATAACTGCACTAATGCCACAGGATGAAAAGAGTAATAAAAACAAACCAAACTCCAGTTGGTCCAAAAATTAGTCCAATTAAACAAAACAGGATTAATAAGGCCCCACTAGTGCAAAATTAGCTTTAAAAAGCACTATTTTGAATCGGTTGTTTGGATAACCGATTCCAAATGTGGACGCGGTGACAAATTTGCAATTAAATGGAAGTGTGACAGACTTTTTTAGACATTTAGAATCGGTTGTTTAAACAACTGATTCGAAATGTGCCAATTTAGACATTTGGAATCAGTTGACTTAATAACCGATTCCGAATAGCTACATTCAGAATCGGTTCTTTAAACAACTGATTCATAATGTCTTTTTCATTTTACATTTTTTCACGCTCCCTCCCGTGTTTTTCGTTTCCCTCTCACACCCCAAAATCATTGTTTTTCAACATCTCGCATGTCACTCTCACGCCCTAGCCCCAAAATCATTTGGAATCATCCTCCATCGCACTCTCTCGCATCTCTTCCTCTCAGTATCTCATCGTTTCTCAGCATCTCTTCCATCGCTCTCAGTGTCTCACTCGTCGCCGTTTCAGAGATCGAAGCCCTAAGCGGGAAGAGCAAGAGCAAAAAGAGTTCGAGCAAGAAGCGAAAGAAGAGTTTTGATGAGGAAGAAGATGAAGAGAAGAGTGATAATAGTTCGGATCTTTTGGACGAAGGTTCTAAATTGAAAGCGAAGAAGGAGAAGAAGAAAGCTAGGGTTGAGGAAGAAGAAGATGAAGAGAAGAGTGATAATAGTTCGGATCTTCTGCATAATTGCTTTTACAGAACTAGCGGCAAACATAACTTTTTCCATTGCAAGAGATATGGTGAGTTCACTGTTCCAAGTGCATTTTTTATTTACTTCCTTCCATTTTGTGCATTCTCTAATATGTGTGTTTAGGATGTTGCTATTCCAAGGAAATCGAAAAAGGGCATTGTTGTATAGAAAGAGCAATGCACCACAATTGCCATGTTTGCTTCGAGGTAAAACCAACTGTTTCTTCTATTCTAGTTTAAAAGTTTTAAATGAATGTGTTTGATTCACAAAGAGATGATTTTCGATAAATTATTTCCTCCTTGCAGTATCTATTTGATACAGTGAAAGATATTACTGTCTTACCTTGGGGGCATACTATACATTTCAAGTGTGTTAAAGAGATGGAACAACATCATAGGTATGGCATTTATCTGTCTCTAATGAAAGATTGGAATGTTATGATTCAGATATATGTGTATGGATCCTGTCATGCAATATACATCATTCAGTTCAGTAAATGTTGTTAATTCATTCTTTGAACATTCATTCAGGTACTCGTGCCCGCTTGCTCAAAATCCACCTGTGACATGTCAAGTTTGTGGAAGAAGCTTGACAAACTGGTATGTAGATGACATTATTTTTCTCTCTTTTTTTTAAGAGCACACAATTACATCAATATATTCAGACTTCATATGATGATAACATTCCTGTGTTGAAATTTTGGTCAGATTGCCTCAACTCTAATGCTCGAAACATACAAAAATATTCAGAGTTGCATATTGTGTACATCCGGGACAGTTGCTGTGGAGATGCAGCTTGCACGTTTACCTTGCATCGTGGCATATCGTGCCCATATTTTGACTGAATGGTTTATTAGGTACAAAGTTGTTTATAAGTTGTAAAAGGTGTTTGGTATGGTAAATTCTAATACAAAACTATTCAGAGTTGCATATTGTTTAAAAGTTTGTTTTTTAAGCATTTTGAATCGGTTGTTTATATAACCGATTCAAAATGTCCCTACATTTAGAATCGGCAGTATTCGAATCGGCAAATAACCGACTCCAAATGTCCCAAATAACCGATTCAAAAGGCCTTTTTGCAGTAGTGCCCATTTAACATTTGGAAACGCTTTGGACCAAAAAAGAGACAAAGAAAACTTTTTTTTAGGAAGGTAAAGTGTTCTGTATCGTATCTCTGGATCTGTATCCGATCTTAGACACAAGGTCCGATCCGAGATAGTTGGTAGGGGTTGGTCTTGATCAACCAAGCTCCACGTTCGATCCGGGGGAGGTGGTACCTGCGGGGACACTCCGACGCTCAAGTCAGCTAGGGAACTTATTAGAGGTAAAGAGTATGAATGAGTGTGTACCTTGAGCATTGCATTGAATGCCTATTTATAGAGTAAAAGTGGGTTGTCCTAATGAATCAGAGCCGTCCGATCTAGGGCCTAGATCTTAGCCGTTGGTTAATGGATCTGCTTTTGCTTATGGGCCTCACTATTGTGGATTGGGCCAATCCGTAACAGTTGCCCCCCAAGTCGGGTCGCCTGTGAGGCAATCTTGACTTGTAAGCCTTGTTCGAGCTCCATGAAACCGGGCTAGTGCTCCTGAGACAGAGATGACCATTGAGTGACTCAAGGTTCCTCTGAACATCCGGGATTCAGTCTTTAGATTGCGACCTTCTACAAGGTCGGGCTTATAGCTACGAAGGTGTCTGCCCCCAGCCTCGGAAGCCTCGGAGTGTCAGGAAATGATGTGACCATCGAGTGACTCGAGGTGTCAGTTTAATGTCTCCTTTTGGGACGGTATTTTTCGAGGCCGGGCTTATACCAGCGAGGGTGTCTGCCACCAGCCTCCACTGGTATAAAAATTGGAAAAGAATTGAAGTTTTTAAGTCGGATTCCCAAATATCCGACTTTAAAATTAGACGCGGTGGCTATTTTGTGAATAACATGAATAAAATCCCCTGGCGTTCACCTTTTAAAATCGGATAACTCTTATGTCCAACTTTACATGTTTAACATGTGTTTGCGTAAAGCTAAACACTGAGACCCTCACACGCGTTACTTTAGCTCTCTCCGCTCAAAACAGAAATAAACCTCAGTAGAGAAAGTGAAACCCTACACTACACCATTCCATCGCTCTTCCCCTTGGTCTCCCCACCAAAGCTCTCTCCGCCAACTCGCCGTCATCCTCCCTCACTCTCTCCTCTCTGCCGGTGTCTTCATCTCTCTCGTCATCGTCTCTTTCCCTCTCACTGTCACCATCTTTGCTGCCCTCGAGGAAGAAGGGGAAAGGTACAAACTCTTTTTTTCCTAATTAATCTTCCTTTCTTAGGTGGTCTGTTTGGTTCTTAGACAAGGTAGGTTATATTGAACGTTGATTTGATTTTCGAAATTGATTTTGCTTTTTTAAGTTATAGTTAAATTAGGGACTTCGTTTTCATGGTTTTTGGATTATTGACATTATAACATTAATGTGTTTCTATTTTGTTCCAAATCTTTCATTGGTGATTCAGGCTTTCGTGGGTCTATAGTATACTTTTTTGTTTTTCTGCTAGCGATAGAAAGAAGAAGATAGCGTGTATTTTGATTTTTTTTCCATTACCTAGTAAACTGCTTTGCATCTGACCCGTGGGTTCTTTCTTTTTCCATTTGTCTTTGTTTTACAATTTTGTTCTTTTCTTTAATTGAAAAGCATCAAAAACATATCACTTGACCACTTTGTGGATCACTTGGAACTCACTCACACCCCTCTCTTACCAACTGCCTCATGTCTTGGTAATCCAATTCCAAAGAATATCCTCAATGCACATTCCCTTATACCTCACCTGTCCCGCGCCCATGAACCATTAGATCCCCATATAGGCTCTTGTAATAGGAGGATATCTATTAGACTCCTTTTTCCTGGATTTTATGGTGCTAAAGAGTTTGTGTGATTATTTTCAAGGAATGAAAGGATTTAGTCTCTGTTGTTAAATGCTTTATACTTATAGTATGCTTTAACTTTTATACAATAGAATTTTCACTCATAGTTTGTGACTGTTTTGAAAATATTTATTTAACAATTACAGATTCATGGTTTGTTTTGTTGTGACCCCGGAGTTTCTAGGAAGAGGGAAAAGTAGAAAATATAGGAAGCATCAGGGGGATGTGGTCATACAGTTTTCATCACTAATGGAAAAAAGGCTTTTTATATCGGTTAAAATTGACATTTCATATCGGTTCCCGAACCGATGCCGAAAAAGGAGATATAAAAAGTAGGGACATTTCATATCGGTTCCTGAACCGTTATGAAAAGTTGTTTTTATATCGGTTGCCCCTAGAACCGATATGAAAAGTCTATTTTTTTTAAAAAAAAGAGACTTTTCATATCGGTTCCCATAGAAAACCGATATGAAAAGTCTCTTTTTTTTAAAAAAAGAGACTTTTCATATCGGTTCCCATAGAAAACCGATATGAAAAGTCTCTTTTTTTTTTAAAAAAAAGACTTTTCATATCGGTTCCCATAAAAAACCGATATGAAAAGTCTATTTTTTTAAAAAAAAAATGAATTTTAACAAATAGTAACCTGAACAGCCTCATCATTAGTATCTATATATCTAGCATAATCCCAAATACTCAAAAGATGCAACCACAATCTCAAATACATAGTACCAAATCTATATACAGATATGGACCCATATCTCATGGTGCATACAAGTTATGTGGAAAATGAGTCCCAAGACAAGACAACCCCTGGTGTTCTGCATTTATTGATTCCATATCATCAAGCAGTTCCAATTGAAACTAAGTTGCCAAACGTCATTTTCATTTCTAGCACAGAATAATTGTTGCAAGCTTCAAACAATTAACACACCACATACTACTACTACTACTACTAGCAACTTAAATTTACCTAACAGAAGATAAACTTATTCATTATCCTACGAATGTAAAAACAACACAGAACGGATCAATGTAGAAAAATAAAGCTGTCGTGTCTGTTCAACGATCAAGCATGATGATCTTAATCTTGAAGAAGTCTTTGATCAAAGTGCCACACACCTACAAGCAACAAAGTAAACCAAAGCAACATGTCAAATGATAATATTTGATGTTTTTTGTTACAAAATCATGTGAGAAATGCAACGAAACAAATTGAATAGAATAGAAATATATACATACCATGACCCTTTCCAACTAATCTCAGTTGTGTCACATACTCTGATATCTTCTTTATTGCATGAATCTGTGCAAACCAAAACAGTATGTTACAAAATACAAGATTATTCATTCTATGCACAATTAAACTAATGTAATCCTATAATTAAACTGAAAATCCTAATGAATCCCAAGTTAACCAAACGGGATTCCTCATGTAGCACCAACACTTCAGAATGAAGAAGTGTCTCAACACATGTCGGTGTCAAACACAAACGACACCGACACATATACTTACATTCAATCACTTTTGTTTTCTCAAATTATTATTGAAATTTCTTCTCTGGTGTCTGTGTTGGTGCTTCATAAATCAATCAATGAGGGATTATTTAAAACCGATTTGATGAAGGTGTAATGTGAGTGAAGAAGTTTTACAGCCTCATCATTAGTATCTATTTTTGACAGTTCAGTCTGCAATAATTCTAAGTTGGGTTTTATTAAATCTACTGGCATGTGATGTTCATGTGCATATATGTCAGAATTCAGAAAAGCTGTGATTAAGGAGTATGCTGCTTACTGGCAAATGGAATTAACAAGAATTTCGAAGAAATGTTACTTAAAAATTCTTAACTGACAAGATGAAGAATAACAAAAATATTAGTTAGAGAGTGCTACATACCTTGCAATTACTAAATTATGTGCTTCTTTTTTAATCTATTGAGAAAAAAGGTTCCCGAAGAGGAGAAGCAACTCACTGAGCTAAGTCCAAGAAGTTTCTGATTTGAAAGAGTCACAACCTACAAACAGCAATATGAAGAATTTAATATCCCACAATAAATTGATACAACTAATTCAAAGTTTGGCACATAGAGAAAACCAACAAAGAATGCCACAGCACAGACCGAAGCAACTAATCGCTTCTTCGGTGATCCATCAGATCTTCCCCTCGACATTTATCAGTTGAAACTGAAAGCAAAAAATCCAATATGAACTGAAACTGATCACAGCATATATCTTGTTTCACTACACATGAAGCACCAAATTGACCATCCAAAACACCACATAAACTAGCAACCACAATATTTATAATTTCTAGATTCACTCACTGATTCAAGGGTTTGTGAGAGATTCACTCACTGATTCACCACATGAAGCACCAAATTGACCATCCAAAACACCACATAAACTAGCAACCTCAAAAGGTTTGTGAGAGATTCACTCACTGATTCAAGGGTTAACCTGCAAGACAAATACATAAATCCATTACTGCTTTGTCATCTTGAACAAATCACAGGGATACAAAGAATTACAATGGTGACCACAAAAAGTATGATAAACACCAACCACAAAGTCATCCAGCAAATTGACACTTAACAATGAAAATGATGGATCCAAAAGACCCCATGAAAAGAAGGGAAAAGAAGAGGTAATTGATATTAACAAATGCGATTAAATTAAAGACAATTATTAGTCATAGAATTAAATGTAGTTCTTACTTTCATCTTCGGCACGTTTCAACTCAGTCTCAACTTGATCTTCCGCATCAACATTTCTGCCCCTCTTCTTCGCTAGTTCCTGCTCAATATACTTAACCCTGTTCAAGATCAAGATTCAAGATATCAAAATACAAATTCGATAACCTCAGGAACCTGACTTTGCTTATTTAGGTTTTGATTTAATCATTTTAGTGGACAATTTAAAAGTCACCATATTCGACAATTGGAACTTCATTTTCCAACACAAAATGAAATATTTATATATGTAAACATGCTACCTGAATGCCAATACTTCCACAAATTCTGAGTCAACCTGAAAATTGAAAGAACTTGAAACTATTAGGCGTGGAATCACAGAAGTAAACTGATTTATGGTTGATCAACTAGCCAATTTCATATCTAATCCACATTCATTAGGTATTACAAAGAGATTACTTACTCCCGTTTCTTCTTTGACCTCTCTTACTGCTGCTGCACAAATATCTTCCCCCTGAGGTTGAATGACCAGATTATATATATCCAGTAAATAAACTTTTCAGTAAAACTTGAGCTCTCTCAACCACCTGCTACAAACAAATATATAAGTAGTAAAACTTGAAACTGCTTTATAAACCAAAAGACACAATGCAAGGGAATCAGGGGCTACAATTGAATATTCTAGGCAGCGGCAGCAGGAAATGATAAAAGATTATCGAAATCATTAATCATTATTAAAGGAACTAAGGGAATGAAAACAAGAACTCAATAATATTAGAAACAACTTTCACTTCTCAATAACAACAGTTAGAAGGTATTTCAAAAATAAAATAAAGCTATTAGAGGCCTATGTAATATACTCAGTGAACAGAAACACTCAGTGAACAGAAACATGCCATCAGCATAATGAATCAAAATTACCCCAAAAAGAAAAGGAAAAAACTTTTTTGTCAAACATGAAACACTCGGTGAACAGAAACATGCCATCAGCATAATGAATCAAAATTACCCCAAAAAAGAAAAGGAAAATCAAAACAAAAACTTACCTAGTGACATACAAATTTAACTTCTTGCCTCATGTAATATAGGCCTGTGGGGTTTTGGAGCTGCAAAGAAATTAGAAATAATAACATTAGACTGATATTGGAAAATTAAAATAAATAAAAAAACTAATTCCTAGAGCCTCCGCCCCCCAATATCTTCAAAATCAATAAACCTCTGGACCATATATCCTAATCTGATAGCACCAGTATTACAGAAATGGCCTATTTGGACCGCATGGCAACAAAATCTTAAAGCTATAGAAGGATCTGCTTGCTAATAAAAATAGTGAAAAGAAATTTTCACAGTTGAACACACTACAATACCGCATCACCTAAAAAGAAGCTAGGAACTAAGTATGTTCTATGCATTAAACCCAACACCATCTAGACTATATGGAAAAACAATAGTTAAGCTAATCTAACAGTTGTCAAGAGGATGATGACTTTATAAGCCTGTGTGCCCAGAACTAAATTTTCAACATGGGCAAACAGTGAGTAAAATCAATTGTTCACAGGATGAATTGCTAATCAAAACAGAGAAATCGCAGGTGATTTAATGAAAAGTTGCAAACAATTGCAATGTTGTAAATGTTGATCTTTTTGTTCTTACACAAGTGAGTAAAATAAAAAAAGTATTTTACTTTTTCTTCTTGCCAGCAACAGTAACCTTCTTACCCTTCAATGTCCTGCAATTATTCTTGGTACGCTGTCCTCTACATGGAAGCCCCTGAATATGCCTAATTCCTCTGTAGCACTGTATCTCCTTCATTCTCTTTATATTAAGCGCATTGAACCGCCTCTATAACTCCCAAAAGAAATCAAACCGTTACAAAAACTTTGCAGAAAATTAAAATAAGAGAGTGAAGTGAAAGTGAGAGTAAAATTACCAAGTCTCCTTCAGTAATGTATTTGGAAACTTCATCCCTGAGACTAATGAGCTCTTCGTCACTCAATTCCTTTGTGACTTTGTTTTCCATTTTGATATCAGTGAGGATCTGTCGCGCTCTGTTTCTTCCAACTCCATGAATGTATTGAAGCGAAAACTCAATTCGCTTGTTGTTTGGAATTTCCACACCTCCAACACGAACGCACTGGATGGTTAACCTCTGAACCTGCACAATCGTAAGAATCAGAATCACGTTTAGGTTTTATTTTTCTTTTACTGTGCCAAAGATTGAAACCCTAATTATGTGTGGTTACCTTTGGTTTTTGAGGGTTCGGAACAGGGATGGAGACTCTATTGGAGAATCTGCCATTGCAGATGGCGGCGGAGAGTGATGGTGCCACGGGCATTGCAAGCGTTTGTAGCATTTTCTGTTCTTTGTTCTTCAACTAACTGCTTCTGCGAAATAGAATATCCATCGTAACCATAGCCTTATCGTTATCCTTTCAAGAATTCAGACCCAAACTAACAGTTCCTATTTGGGCTAACATATCTAGACCCAAACAATAGTTAAGCTATGGAAGGATCTGCTTGCAGTGTGAACGTCAACGACGAAGCCGTGAACATCAACGACGAAGCCGTGAACGTCGCCTCCTTCGCCTCCTTCGTTCTTTCAAGCCATCGCCTCCTTCGCCTCCTTCGTTCTTTCAAGCCATCGCCTCCTTCGCCTCCTTCGCCTCCTTCGTTCTTTTCAAGCGATTGACGGGTTGAAGAGAGAGAGAGATTCTAGGGTTTTTTATGCGAGAGTGGTACTGAGAGTGAGGACCGAGCAGATGCACGCGAGAGTGAGAGGGAGCAACGTGAAGAGATGCGCGTAAAAGCGTAAGTTTTTTTGGTTTCTATATCGGGTGGTTTTGTGACCCGTTATGGAAGCCAAAATTTTTAGACTTTCTATAACGGTTTATACAGGGAACCGATATGAAAGATGATTTTTTTATTTTCTATATCGGTTCTAGTGACAACCGATATAAAAATTGTAATTTTAATTACAAAACTGCCACCGCGTCACTTTTAATATCAGACCGTTTTTAACCGATATAAATGACCGTTATAAAAGGCATTTTTTCCACTAGTGCATGTACAGTTATACACATGTATAAAGTGGTGCATAATGTGATTTTGAAATCATATTTTGCGAAAATTTGTTGGCTACGTATTTGAGACCCGAACTAGTAATCAGTAATGGAAATCATACACTATTAAGTGATTCGTATGCTTCTAATAGTTTATTTTATTTTTTTAATTTTGTTGAGGTGCTTTTGATTAATTTTGTTTCCAAAGGTTCAGTTTGGAGTAACACTTATTAGACCTGTTTCGTAAATGAGGTGGTTGTTACTCGAATCTATTCTATTAATCTATTGCAGGTTTTCCTTAGTCAACCTATTCTGCTTGTTCTACTTGACTTCTATTGCAGGTTTTCATCTCTCAGTATGTCAGTAAATGTTATAGTCAAACCTGATTTACCAAGAATATGATGTTTCTTCACCGAGAATATGTTTGCAATTTCGTCTCCAAACTAATGTTTTTCATTTGATTTGCTTAGGACAATGAACTCATCTACACATATAAAAGCTTTTGTTATTTACTTCCTAAGGCATCCATGTGCTGTCCCTATATTCTAAACAGAATTATA
Organism: Astragalus membranaceus; assembly: GCA_039519185.1. Lineage (NCBI taxonomy): Eukaryota > Viridiplantae > Streptophyta > Magnoliopsida > Fabales > Fabaceae > Astragalus > Astragalus membranaceus. The sequence goes on from CM076850.1 coordinate 112,427,160, forward strand.
AGAATAATTGCTCAATATCACATTAAATATTGGTAAAATAAAATGCTTGCCAGATTGGGAAAAAGTCATAAATTAAGATTTCAACTACTTAATGAGGAGTTAAGGGAGGAGTTGAGGGGGGAGTTAAGGGAGGAGTTAAAGAAGTACAAAGATTTGAAGCAAGATTTGAGGGATGACTTTGGTGACCCTCCCAATGATCATATTTCTTTGAAGAATACAATTGGTTCCAAAGCTAGTTGTTCACCATCCCATGTGGAGCAGCCGCTCAAGAATGACTGGCTAAGAGAGTTGTTTATTGCATCTTATGACATGACAGGAGATATCAAGTTCGACTTAGACCATGAGCCCCAAGAACATTTCTACATTGGATCCAAGGCAATTATAGATATGATTAAAGGGAATGATCTTGAGTTGAGCCATTTGGGTATATGGTGCACGTAAGTACATATTAGTTATTTGTAAAACTTATTCCTAAATATTTTTTAGTTATAGTTATTGAACATCTTGTTTTAATATTTTAGGTATTTGCATCGCGAATGTATAGCAAGGGAGATTAGTCATGTGTATGGATTTTTAGATCCATACAAAGTTTGTGGTAGTTTTGGCTACAAAGCAGGGACCATCCAATCATATATCCAGAACTATGTTGTCTTTTATTAGTGGTCATAATTCTGTGATTTAAAATACTTTACACTTATAGCTTACTGTTTATAATATTACCAGTGCTATGAATGTATGCTACTGGGCGAAAGGGCTCAGGAAACCAAAGCCTCAATGGGTTACACCCAAAGTAAGTATTTGCTTTGACAATTCCTATTTAAAATGGCTAAGAAAATTGCATGTTGGGAATTGTGTGCTAGGAATTGATTTAATATAATAGTATTTAATCCAATCATAGTAGTTTGACACACTTCAACTCCATCAATAAAGATGCTAATTGAGGCTGCAGTAACCAACTTATAGATAATAGAGGATATGCTAGAATCTGATTCTGTGTTGCAGTGTGTTCTAATAACACGTGCCCCATTTAGTTTAGTTGATTAGTTAGCATGCTGTTAGTGCTGCTGACTAGGCAGTTAGTTAGGAATCAGCCCTATATAAAGTATAATCTCATTTTCAGACCAATCACTACAAAAAAATTAGTCATTAGCGAGGGACAGTTCCCTCGCAAAATGACCTGATTCCCTCACTAATGGTTATTTGCGAGGGACTTAGCGAGGGACTGGTTCCCTCGCTAATTCCCTCCTCGCAAATGGGATTAGCGAGGGAAGTTGGATCCCTCGCTAATTAGCGAGGGACTATGCCGTCGCTAGTTCCCTCGCTAATGACTGCAGCTTTTCAGGTGATGGGACTCAGTTGCAGGGGTTGGTAAATGCGCAGGAATTAGCGACGGCTTTTTCCCTCGCTAATTCCCTCGCTAATGACTGCAGTTTTCAAAAAAAAAATGACACGTGTCCAGTGCTGAATGGCTTGTTTTTTTTATATATATTAATTAATGAATATTATATTTTATTATTAATTTTGTGGTGATGTGTGGTGGTGGTGGTGGTGGCGTGGTGGTGGTGTGGTGGTGGTGGTGGCGTGGTGGTGGTGATGGGTGGTTTAGAGTAGAGAGAAGGAGAAGAGTAAGGGAGAAAGAGAGAGAGAGGAGTGAGAGTGGTGGTGGTGGCGTGGTGGTGGTGGTGATGGGTGGTTTAGAGTAGAGAGAGAAGGAGAAGAGTAAGAGAGAGAGGGGGAGAAAGAGAGAAGAGTGAGAGTGGTGGTGGTGGGGTGGTGGGTTGGTGTTGGTGAAGAGTAAGAGAGAGTGAGTGAGAGTGGTAGGAGGTATGTGGTGGTGGTGGTGGTGGAAGAGTGAAGAGAGAAGAAGAGTGTGAGAGGAGGTGGTGATGATGGTGGTGGTGGTGGTGGTGGTGTTGGAAGAGTGAAGAGAGAAGAAGGGTGTGAGAGGAAGTGGAAGGGGGAAGAGGAAGGGAAGAGGAATGGTGAAGAGTGAGTGAGTGAGAAAGAAGAGTGAAGGTGTAAACGGATATAAAGGAAAAAAGAAAAAAATTTGCGAGGGAATTAGCGAGGGAACTGTCTCATCATCTGAAAAGTTAACGTTAGCGAGGGAATTAGCGAGGGAACTGTCCCTCGCTAATTTCTGCACCTTTACCAACCCCTGCGCTGAGTCCCATCATCTGAAAAGCAAAATTTAGCGAGGGAATTAGCGAGGGCAGTCATTAGCGAGGGACAGTTCCCTCGCTAATTCCCTCGCTAATGACAAAAAAATTGACAGCTCTATGCCCTCGCTAATTCCCTCGCTAATGACTGTTTTTGCGAGGGACAACAAGTCCCTCGCTAATGTCCGTCGCTAATTAGTGTTTTTTTTGTAGTGAATAAGGAAAAACAGAATTCCAAAATCAAATGAAGTTAGTTAGAATTCTCTAACTTTATCAATAGAAAATGGTAAATTTAACATGTCAAATACATGGAAATGATTGAAAGGACCTGGTCAATAATTCATTACTGAGTTGGATATTCAAACTATTCATGATAAATTCATTACTGACGTGATGATGTGTATAAGTTTTCTTTATATTCATTTTTGTTCATCAGTGGAGCATTCCTATGTAGCTGGAGCTGTAATTTTGTTGGTTTGTTATTTATAGGTGGCAAAACAAAACGATAGCCATTCTTGTGGCTATTATGTGATGATAAATATGATGACTATAGTCTCCGCAACTATCACTAACAATTGGAAAAAGGTAATTGAATTTTTCAACATTTAAGATTATTACTAGATAATTATTATTGAGTAGATATTAGATTAACTCATCGTTCTTATTTATCTTTTATTGTTTTAGGTATTCAATTCAACTGATTCGTTCACATCTGAAGAATTGAAGGACATTAGACAAGTTTGGGCTGAATTCTTTCTAAGGTTGTATGAGGAGCGTAAGCCGATTGGAAAGGAAGAAAGAAGAAAGAAGAAAAATCAACTTAAGTGAAAGTGTAGTTGATCATTATCGTGTTTTGGAATATTATTAGAATGTCAAGGAAGTGTAGTATTAGCGTATATTTTGGTATGAAATCTAACAGTTAACTCTATATATTTAAGTAAGGCTTAAATACAGTTTTGGTCCCCCTATTTTGACTAATTCACGATTTTGGTCTCTAAAGTTTTAATTTGACGATTTTGGTCCCCCTATTTTCCCAATTTGAAAAATCAAGGTCCCCCACCCCAATTTTGACTCAGTTTGACTGACTTATCCTACGTGGCAGCCCACGTGGACTGCCACGTAGGCACACCCCCCACCCCCCCACCCCACCCCCACCCCCACCCCACCCCACCACCCCACCCCACCCCACCCCCACCCCACCACCACCGACCCCACCCCACCCCAACCCACCACCGACCCCACCCCACCCCACCCCAACCCACCACCGACCCCACCCCACCCCCATCCCACCCCACCCCAACCCAACGGGGTTCACCGAGAGCGACGCGAGAGAGAGAGGAGGAGGGGAGAGAGAGAGGAGAGGAGGGGAGATCTTCGCGCAGCGAGAGGGAGAGAGAGAGAGAGAGAGATCTGCGAAGGAGGGGGAGGGGAGAGAGAGGAGAGGAGGGGAGATCTTCGCGCAGCGAGAGGGAGAGAGAGAGAGATCTGCGAAGGAGGAGGAGGGGAGGGAGACCGATGGGGAGGGGAGGGAGAGCGAGAGCGACGGGGAGGGGGAGCGAGAGCGACGGGGAGGGGAGGGAGAGCGAGAGCGACGAGGAGGGGAGGGAGAGCGACGGGGAGGGGAGGGAGAGCGAGAGCGACGGGGAGGGGGAACAGTGAAGGGGGAGGGGGAACAGTGAAGGGGGAGGGAGACCGATGGGGAGGGGGAACAGTGAAGGGGGAGGGGGGTTCACGAGGAAGAAGAAGGGGTGGGGGTGGGGGTGGGGGGGGGGGCGTGGGGGGTGCGCCTACGTGGCAGTCCACGTGGGCTGCCACGTAGGATAAGTCAGTCAAACTGAGTCAAAATTGGGCTGGGGTACCTTGATTTTTCAAATTGGGAAAATAGGGGGACCAAAATCGTCAAATTAAAACTTTAGAGACCAAAATCGTGAATTAGTCAAAATAGGGGGACCAAAACTGTATTTAAGCCTTTAAGTAAAGTAGTTTAATTACCGTGTGTGTATGTTTCCCTCTTGCCTACCTGAAATTGTAGTACTTTAATTACTTTAAAGTATGTGCAGGAAATGATTGTATAAGAAGGGTGAAGCAAAAAAACAATCAAAATAAAAAAAAAACATTAGTTTTAAAGTCGGATATTATTCTTATGCTGCCTAATATCCGACTTAAAATCATGCTTTTAAAGTCGGATATTCTTCTAAATCCGACTTTAAACGTATTCCAGAAAGACCATAAACACGTTATAATTAAAGATTTAAAGTCGGATTATTGAATTTATCCGACTCTAAAACCGTATTTTAAAGTCGGACGCCCATCCGACTTTAAAATTTCAGACTTTCTAAGTCGCCTTAATAGAAGTCGGATGCATATCCGACTTTGAATGTCCAAAATATCCGACTTTAAATCCTGTTTTTTTACTAGTGCTCGGAGCGCCCGAGATACGGGTCTTGTCAAAGATATTCGAGGCCAGGCTTATACCAGCGAGGGTGTCTGCCACCAGCTTCAGAGCGCCCGAGACACGGCTCTTGTCAAAGATCTTCGAGGTCGGGCTTATACCAGCGAGGGTGTCTGCCACCAGCCTCGGAGCGCCCGAGATACGGGTCTTATCAACGACCTTCGAGGTCGGGCTTATACCAGCGAGGGTGTCTGCAACCAGCCTCGGAGCGCCCGACATACGGGTCTTGTCAAGGGTCTTCGAGGCCGGGCTTATACCAGCGAGGGTGTTTGCCACCGCCCGACATACTGATATTTAAAAAAAAAAAAGTTAAATTTTCATGTTGGGGTGGGAAAAAAGCCCCAATGCACTATTTTAAAATTGGCTAAAATATAGTTTAGGTCATTTTTTTTTTACTTTTTTTCGTTTACATCTTTTATCTTTAAAAAAATCAATTAAAATGGTTATCTTAAGTGATTGTTTTTTTTAATAAGAAAATATTAATGGGGTGAGGGAATGTTAGTTTCTAGGGTTTAAACCCTGGACCTCATTCTTGCAAATCTTTCATGTCCCTTAGCTCGCCAACTGAGCTGCCTTCCTGGGACCTCTTAAGTGATCGTTAACTAGAGCTTATATGAACATTGATGTGGATAAATTGGCCACATAAGCAGCGAGCTATGTTATTAGACCATTCAATATTTTTTGTTTATGTCTTTATATTTTTTAAAATATTCGTTTACGTCGTTTATCTTTTCAATGTTAATTAAAATGATTCTTCTAGTAATTATTAATTATGTTTTCTATTTTTTTCATTTTTTTCTTTATCTTTTTAAAAAATTTCATTTACGTTCTTTATCTTTTTTAAAATGTTTCATTACGTTGTTTATCTTTTTACCGTTAACTAATATGGTTATTTCGTTAATACATATTACAAAAAGACAAAAATATTCTATTGGGATCATATAGAAAATGAAAAAAGACAATTGAATAAAAAATTTAAAAAAGACCGAGATTAATAGAACAAAATTGATTAATTCTTGATTTTTTTTAATTTATTATTCAATTGTCATTTTTCATTTCTCTATAATACCAATAGTTGAGTCAAAAAAATATAATACCAATTTTTCTCATTCTAGTTTTGTTTTAGCTTAGCACCGATGAAAGAGAAGATTTTTACTTGAATAAGTTGTTGACAATAGTGTTTTGGGAACTGAAATGGACTAGTCGGTTGAACCGAAAATCAGTCAAATCGACGGTTGGTTCAAGCTCATTGGACTGCGATCTAGTTGAGCGGCTAACTAAACTGGGCCGAAGAGTTTCAGATGATATTTTTAGTTTTTATCTGGACGATAGTAATTAAGGAATAATCTCTCTATAAATAGGCTTCTTAAGTTTTTTTCCTGATAAGCAATCATTCATTCGTTGAGCACTAGGGGTGCTAAACCCGAACAACAAAGGTTATACATTGTTTAAGCAAAGATAAGCGTTATTCCACTAGGACGTAGCGGAATAACTAGAATTAAAACCCTCCCTATAAATAAACTAACTCCAAGACAGACATTTGATTATAGATACAGTAGATTCAATATTTGCCTCCTCCCCCTTAAATAACATACGATTACGAGCTAACCAAATACTCCAACATGTTGCTAGCCAAATAACGTACTTCACCTTCTTGGACCTCTTGCCCGTGCATTTATCCCCAAGCCATAAAAATGATCTTCCAGATTGTGGCATTACGGTGGCTGGCTGTAAGTCAAGCCAAGAACATACCTTTGACCAGACAGATTTGGCAAAGTCGCACTCAATAAACAGGTGCATAAGGTCCTCTCGGTCTATCCTACAAAATAAACAACATATCTCCTCTTCCGTTGAAATCACATGGCGGTGAAGAAGGACAACCCTCATTGGAATAAAATTATTAAACAATCTCCACCAGAAGATCATGAGAACTTTAGAAGGGATAGAAGTCTTCCAAAGTTCTTTGAAAACAAAATGAAGATCGCTAACCTGTCCGCCAACCATGTAGGAACTAACCAGGTGACTGTAGCAAGATCTGACCGAAAACGTTTTTGAATAATCAGGTGTCCAAATCCAATGATCAATTCTGTCTCGGTTAGGAGATATATCCTTCAAGCTATCGCTCAATAAATTATTGGCCTCTTCCATGCACATCTGATCTGTCACAAACCTCCAAGGAAACAACCACGACCATCCATTATACCGCCACTTGCTTATATCCGCCACCGATACATTCTGATGCGGAACAACATAAATGAGGAAAAACCGAGTACGAGGGTTGATTTCCTATCGAGTGATGGTGCGAGAAGTCCACTTTGTTACCACTACCCAAACCAGGCCTTAGACAGGATTTAAACCACCCCACTGAAATCAAATCATTACTCACACCAAGAAGATCACGCCACCACAAAAAATCATTCTACCCTCCAAAACGTGAGAAACTCCATTACAAATAAAAGAAGGATTTTCTCACGTTGGAGTGTAGAAGTGGAAGTGTCCATTCGTATGAGAAAGAATTACACGGAAACCGATCCTCTCCTGTCACCTCTCTCTATCTCTCTCTTCTTGCATTTTTTAAATTTTTTTTAATATAAGATAATTCAAGGGCTGAGATTGAGTATGATGATGATCCAATGGAGGGGACCGATCCTGACTGGAGTGACTGGAGGGGAACCTGACTGGAGAGGATCCGGGTCCAGAATTACACTCCAACTTGACTTCCACTTTCACTTTGTTTCGTTGTCACCTGTTTACAACCACTTTGGCTCTGTTTGGCAATATGCATCCGCTAGCTTATAGCGGATGAGCCATTGGTAAGTATTTGGCAAATGTAGTTTATAGCGTTTTTTTGAAACGCTACTTAAAGTAGCGTTTGAGCTTATAGTGTTTCATTTTTTCTCTCATTTTTACCCTTGCTACTTTAACTAAATTCCTCATTTATTCTCCATTAAATGAATATTCTGTCTCATATTTAAACATTAATTACAAGTGTCTATTTATGTCATTTTATATTTATAAGCTAGTTCAACCGCTAATTTTACCAAATACTTTAAATTCAATCCGCTAGCTCATCCACTATAAGCTAACTTACCCGCTAGCTTATTCTATATCCGTTACTTTTTGCCAAAAAGAGCCCGAGAGTAATTCAATTTCCTGTTGTTGCATAGCTTTTATATAAATCGGATAGTTCCATACAACAAATTTATTTGGCATTCCTAGGAAAGAATAACTTACGGATTTGGTCTGTGCAGACCATTGAGATGAAATTGATCCCTTTTTAATCATGTTTGTTGTTGGTGTAATGCACAACTTCAAATTGTGAACGAAAACACAAAATCGTTTTACAGCTTATGATTCTTAAAACAACAAATCAACCAAAAGACTTAATTGTAAAAGAAACGCACAACAACACATATAATTACAACTTCCGGTTCTTCAAACAATAAATCAGTAGGAAGACAGACATTGAAACAGAAATGCAGATAACAATTACAACTTTCAATGCTTCAAACAACGGTTGAAAGAGAGGCCAAATTACAAATTAGAAAAGTCATTCCTACGTGAGATGAGGAAGCTATATAAACACAATTCAAAAGCCATTCCTACATGACATATACATTCTAGATTGGTTCTCATTCATCATTAAGAGAAACTAAATTGATTTCCACTTGTTTAAGAGAATTCATATGCTGGAGTGTTCCTTGCTCTATTTGACTTAGAGATTCAACATCCTACAATGAACATAAAAAATTAGTTTACATAATTGTAAGTAAGTAGGTTAAAAAAACGTAAAATGATAACAAAATTTGAGTCTTAAAACAACAATTCAACGGGAGCACTCAATTGCAGTAGAAATACAAGAAATAATTACAACTTCTAAAAGGAAAACTAAATTGCAAAAGAATGATGGACATGTGTGCCTTGATCATCATTTCTTTCTTTTCTTTATCAGATAGCATAGCAGGCAGTTTGCTCTGACCGGCAAAAGCATCATCAAGGCCTTGGTGAACAAGAAAAGCCTTCATCTCGATTTTCCAAAGGCTGAAATCATTTTCTCCCGTCAATTTCTCTATATCAAACTTTGTTGTCCCCATGATTGATCATTCGATTGAGTCCCTTGAACCGAGCTCTTGATATCACATTTTATGTAAAAGAAATACCTTCTCGGGCAATAGAACAAGGAACCAAGGACACGGAGCACAAACCGAGCGTAAAGAAGGGCGCCAAGAATAGGTTTTAGCTATCGAATGCAAAGACGAGCGCCAAGAACACGTATCAGCAAGCAAGCAAGCAAGAAAGAAAGAAAGAAAGAAAGAAAGAAAGAAAGAAAATATTGAATTTGTTCACGTAGTTTGGAGCCAAAAACACCTACATCTGGGGGAGTTAGCAAATTGCAAAAGTCTAGTATCATAAAAATTATATGAGAGGATTGCAAGACTTCCACAATTGAGTTTTTACTCAATTATCACTATGCACTGCACTGCTCACTAATCTATGATCTCTCTCAATCTTTTCTCGGATTGTGAGTACAAAAACTCTATCGAAAAAATGCCTTCAATACCTCTAGCTAAGACTTACAACCAAATCACCTAACTAACTACTAACCAATAGAGCAACTATCACTTAGCTATGCAAAGGGTCACTTCTAACTAACTTAACAGAATTATGATCCACAAGACTATCACCATTTTTTACAAGAGTACTGATACGAAAACATAGAAGAAAATGGGAAAGGGGGCTTGCTAATACATTGAAATGGTTGTGCTTGGGAATAAGGAGTTTCTTAAACTATCCAAGTAGACCAGGCCACCCCAAACATCAAACATTATTTGGAGGTACAAATCAACTCATTTAACTTACTTTTTATTGAAGAAAAAAATGGATATGGAACATCGTTAAAACCTTCTGATAAAAAAACTCTCATTGGGGAAAAAACATCAAAAAGGAAAACCCTAAGTTTTATTGATAAAAAAAGAAAAACGTGACAAAAAGCATAGGGGACTAGGCCAATATTCATGGACATAACAACATTCTTTTTTTGATCAGAGACATAACAACATTCTAACCAAAAGTAAATAAAAACAATCCTATTAAAAGGAAACTAATTGGAAGAATGTCTATCATGGCATGCAAAAGTATCACTATAAAGACTCTCAAATAGAAAGCAGACAAAAAAGAAAGCTACCTCACATACATATTTCACGTTCTGGATTTTTCTCAATTGAGCTTCACTTTGGACTTCTTTTTCAACCAATTCTATGCTTCCCATCTCGATCTCTTGCTTCCTTACACTGTGATACTGATGATCAAGATCTTTTCTCATATCTAGCAGAGTATAGCCAAAGAAGGTTATGTAGAAAAATACGAATATCACAAACTATGCATAAAAGCACATTTAAGAGGCTCATCCCTCCCTCCCTAAAATCTTTTTCATCTTCTTATAATATTTTCATAATAAAAATATATCACTAATAAGTAGTAATATTATCTCCTCTCTAGCAAAAACACTTTAAAAAAGGAAGTCTTCAACTTAGTTCTTAAACTAAACCTTACTCCTATTTGGTCCCTAAATAATATGAAAACTCTATAATACTCTTACTCCTATTAGGTCCTTAAGTAATATAAATAATATGAAAACAATAGCCATTCCCTAAAATTTGTGGAATCAGTTTTATTAATTTATAAAGTTTCAAAGAACTCTTCAATTCATATTAGTTCTTGTAATGGACTATTTATAAAGTTTCACAAACTCAAAAGATTATAATTATTTTCATATAATTTAGAAACTAAATAAAGAAAAGTGATTAATTTAAGAACTAAATTGAATAGTAAGTAACCTTGGTTGGAACATAGAACCATCTCCTCCATGCACATGGAAAAGCCACCAATTTTGGAACGCTTACTGTGGTTGTGGTGCATCCTCTTGGACACAAAGTGAGTATCTAAATCAGATAATAGCGACATCCTTTCCCTGACATTGAAAACTTCCTTCAAATTTCTAAGATGGTGACCAACAATGCCTTCGAACATGTAATCATCCTCCCCAGCTATCCACCCGTACAACTTGAAGTTTTCAGCATCAGCAGGACAAGGGCAAAGCATGGGGTTGTTCCAATCTGCTTTTCCACAATGACTCTCTTGAAAGCTCGTGTTGAAAATCATGGCGTCGTTGTAACCATTGAAGTCTTTATCAAACTCAACAAGAGCGAAACCAGAATGGCCTCTGTTTCCCCACAGAATCTCAACTTTTAAGGGGTGAAACCCGCATTGGGTTAAGTGTTGATTCAGTATAAGACCATTGGGTCCAAAAAAAGAACCGTTTCTCCATTGAATGGGTATGTTGGCTAACACCCCAACCCAAGGCCAATCAAGTGGTTTTTCCTCTTGTGCAACATTAGCAACGTTGATCGGAGGAGGGGATTGTGGCTCAACTTTCAGCATAATGCAAGAGCAGCAAACAAGAGGTAACAGAGTGAAAGGAGTGTAGAAACAAAGCGGTTAATTATTAAATATATTTTTGTTTTAGCTTGTATGGGAAGGAAAGATATTTCTCTTTCTATGTGTTTATAGGTGAATTGATTGATTGATTGACGTGCTTTATGAGTTTTCCAAACATGTACACGACGACATCTTAATTTAAAAACTCATTGGAGTGGGAAAGAATTGTTCAAGAAATGATGTCCGGAAATTCTCCCAAGTCTGGGGAGCTCCCATGGTCTCCATTATGGCTCTAGCATTCATCCACCAGTTATTGGCCTCTCCCTTCAGCATATGGGATGCCAATCTCAGCTTGTCTTCATCTGTAACTTGCATTGTAAGAAAGATCTTTTCAATGCCATCCAGCCAATGTTGTGCTTTCATGACATCATGCCCACCTCTGAACTCGAAGGGTTTCATCTTCAAGAATTCTGTGAAGACCCTCATTGGGTTCACTTGTGGCTCATGAGCTTGTTGCTGCTGAGCATTTTGCTGCTGTGTCAGTTGTTGCTGATGCATAAGCATCATATCCTGCATCATTTTCTGTTGGTTCTCAATCACATTTTGCATCCAGTCGAAATGTGGATCAGCAGGAGGAGGGACGCCTCTACCTCTTCTGGCCATGATTCTGCGAAATATGCACAAAGTATTAAGTTGATCAAGCTCAATGTCTAATAGCATACTAAGAAAATCACGACTGAAGAAAGCAAAGACCCTAATAGCTAAGTCCGACTAGGTCGAATAGCTCTGATACCAACTGTAACACCCCGGTATTTTTATTGACTAAAAATGCCCGAGTGCACATTAGTAACACATCAGAGATATTAATTTCTGCTCAGACACTGAATACCACTATGAATTTTTCGCTGAATAAAAAAAAACAGTCTTATTTACAAACAAGACCATACGGTACTCAGACCATAATCTGTCAGCTACTCTAGTATTCAGCATCATACAAGAAAGCGGAAGAAAAACATAACACTAAAGTCATAGTGTTTTAGTATACAGACAACAAAAAGGGAAATAAGCTTAAACATAAAGCTAAGTCGTCAGTGACCAATCCGAGCTCCACCTACTTGTGTCTCTGTGGTCCTTTCTTTCCCTGTTTCTCTGTAAATCAACAACATATAAACAGTGAGATATAATCTCAGTGAGTTCTACCGAGACCCCTACTAAAACACTCTCGGTTCAATTATTGGTTCTTTTATAACTTAACACGGCACCGACTGCATTACTGCCACAAACCCGGTGAGCCGCATTATTTAACTTTTAACAGATCACCGACTGCGTTACCGCTACATACCCGGTGAACCTGTTTATCACACAACAAACAAAGTACGGCACCGACTGCAATCCACTGCTATAATCCCGGTGTATCGCACAACACCTTTTAACATAACGTACACCAACTGTAATCCACTGCTATATTCCCGGTGAACCCCCTTACCAATAGCATTTTTCCTAATCGCACGGAGTCTAGGGTAGGGGATCATGACTGCCCCGCCTAGTATGTTAACATCATGGGTCGTCACCCAAACTCGATATAATATATATATCTACCAACTGTCATATGAACCCATAGTTCATTTGCATTATACCATACCACGTAGGACTCATAGTCCGCTTTGTTATTAATAAAACATATTTGAACACGTGTACTATTGTTCGGCTTTTCGAAACAATTTCAACTTCAAAAGTATTTTATAAAACCCTTTTGAAACATACCCAAAATCATGGTATTATAAGCCTAATATCATTATAGAAGGGTTAGGAAAGGCTTAGAAGAGGATTGAAATCGAAACGGAATCATTTCGGGCACTTTGAAAAATTTGGACAGAACCATGCGCACGGATCGTGCCCCTGGGACGCACTGATCGTGCGCCCTGTTAAACATTTTGAAAATCTGAAACTGAACCAGGCGCACGGATCGTGCCCCTGGGACGCACGGATCGTGCTCATTTGACAACATTGCAAAATAGCCATTTTCATGAAAATTCGCTTTCCGATTAATCCGAAACTCGCTCCGATCGATTCCTAACTCGAAAACAGACCATACCAGGCAATATTCCAGTCCAATCAACATCAAACAATCAAGCGATTCAATCAAAAACTCAACAAATACGAATTTCGTCAAAACGCGATATATTTCAAAATAACGTTTTCGGCTCAAAATCTCTCGACCACAATCAACCAAGGTTTTAAAAAACGGACCAGACCGGCCGGTTCAACCGGTTGAACCGAGAACCGGACCCCTGGCCGGTTGGTTCAACCCCATTTGAACCGCAGGCCAAAGAACTGCCCAGAACCGGATTGAACCGCCAAGAACCGCTTTGAACCGGGAAAGAACCGGGAACCGAACCGGGTTGAACCGGTTTGAACCGCCCGAAATGCAATTTTTTATTTTTAAATTTACTTTTTTCTCCAAAATTTAATATTTTTTATTTTTTATTTAATAAATTACTTATCCGGTTCAACCATGGTTGAACCGGTTGAACCGATTGAACCATGAACCGGAGGTTTCGCCGGTTCGATCTCCGGTCCGGTTTTAAAAACATTGCAATCAACATAAAGATTATTTCAACACGAACACATCCTAAAAGTGAGTAAAACTCACCCTTGAAGCGAGAGCCGATACCGGGTCGAAATCACCGAAACCTCAAAATCTCCAAACGAAACCCTATATCACCAATCCGCTTCAAACTTCAAATTGAGCTTCCAACCGCGTTCAATGCGCTTCTAGCTCACTCCTAATCAAGATTAATCAATCGAATCAACACTAAATTCGAAATCCCTCTCAAAACCCTATGAAATTCGGATTCCTCACAAAGGGGGGAAAAATGGTTGAGAGCTTACCTAGTTCTTGGAGGACAACAATGGAGGTGAGATGATGATGTTGATGAATTTTGGGGGCTTGGGCTTCACTCCTTCTTCTTCCTTTCCCCTCTTCCTTCCTCTTCTTCTTTTCTTCTTCTCCTTTCTTCTTTTCTCTTCTTTCCTTCGATTCTTTCTTTCTTTTCTTTCTTTGACTTCTCTTCTTTCTTTCTTCTATTAAGTGGTAATATGGTTAAATGACCATATTACCCTTAATCTCTTATTTCTTCCCCAAATCACCCTTATTCCGTTTTATCAGTTTATCGTTCATGAGACATCCAATTAATTAACTTTAGCACTCGACAAATACACCAATCAAGTACTAAAAATAATTAATTTGGGTCAACATTCAAATAATTCGATTAATTATTTTTGAGGATGTTACAGAGACAGAGAAAAGCAAGTGATGGAAGATGACATGTGTGTCTCACATGCATAGTGAGCAGCACATGGGTTGAAGTTTTGGCCCATTTTGTTGAAGGTAAGGTTGCAATTTTCCTTCCAAGTTTGGTTGCAAGGCGGTATTCAACACCTCAGCCATATAATAATTCTTACATCTACTTATATTTTTTTCCACATCTTTTATATTAAAACGTAGAAATTATGAATCAATGGTTGATAAATTTAAAAAAAAAATAGTTTTGGCATTTTAAAATTAAAACAAACTTAATTTAAAATTATCTTTTTACAAACAGTTTCAATTAAGTTTATATGAAATCAAAAATAATTTTTTGGCATTTAATTTTGTTTATAAATAATTATTATTTATATTTATCTATTTTAATTGTATTTAAGTTTCACTACTGTTCTTATGTGACCTTCCCTTTCTCAATCTCTCACACACGAGTAACTCTTCTTCTCCCTCTCAACCTCTCTCAAGCTCCTCGTTCCTCTACCTTGTCGTTTCCCATGTCTCTTTCATTTGCGGTCCTCCCTAGCTTTAGTCAAGATCCGCCACTGTCATTGACCCCTCCCCCCTAAGCTATTTAGTCAAGCTCCACGACCGGATACGTCAAATACTAAACACTAATCACTATTTATAGGATACAAAACTCCTAATTCTAATCTAATATCTATTTATACTAATAAACCACACTTAAATTACCCATAAAAGCCTTCACACTTACTTGACACCTTGCCACTCTATAATAACTCCAAAGGGTATTTAGGTCATTACCCTCTCTTCCTTTCTTTTTTTTTACACTCTCTTTTCTCTTTTTCACTTTTCTTTTACACTCTCTTTCTTCCTTTATCCTTTTTACACTCTATTTCTTCCTTTTTTTTCTCTCTCTTCTTACACTCTCTTTCCTCCTTTTCACTTCTCTCTTACACTCTCTTTCTTCCTTTTTTTTCTTTTTACTTTACTTTTACTTTTTCCATAAATAATTGTTCTCTTTCTATTATCTTTATACTTTAGTTTTTTAACTAAATTTCTAAATTTATACACTCTTATTGATAATCTACTATCTATCTTTTACTATCTACTATAATCTACTAAAATTTTAATTTTTCTCTCCGAAATTTGTTTATACTCTTCCTGATAATCGAATATCACCTCTTATTGATATTTATCTTTTACTATCTAATATAATCTACTAATCAACTAAAATAATCAATTGAAACTACGAAATAACTGCAATTATATATATAAAAAATATGGGATAACTGTACTGATATATAAAAAACATAGGATTAAACTACTGATTAATATTTAAAACAAATATTTCTCATTGATAACCTACTATAATCTACTAATCAACTAAAAAAATCAATTGAAACTACGAGATAACTGCAATGATATATAAAAAACACGGGATAACTGCACTGATATATACAAAACACGGGATTAATATTTGTAATTGATAATTAAAATTATTGAAGCATACTATGAACCTATTATCTAAAAAACAAGAAGATGTAATGACTATTTAAACTACTGATTAATATTTAAAACAAATATTTCTCATTGATAATCTACTATCTAACTTTTACTATCTACTATAATCTACAAATCAACTAAAATAATCAATTAAAACTACGAGATAACAGCAATGTTATATAAAAAACACGGGATAACTGCACTGATATAAAAAAAACACGAGATTAATATTTGTCATTGATAATTATAATTTTTGAAAACTACTATAAACCTACTATCTAAA
Organism: Astragalus membranaceus; assembly: GCA_039519185.1. NCBI lineage: Eukaryota > Viridiplantae > Streptophyta > Magnoliopsida > Fabales > Fabaceae > Astragalus > Astragalus membranaceus. The sequence continues at coordinate 112,443,281 of CM076850.1, forward strand.
AAACAAGAAGGCTTAGTGACTATTTAAACTGATTAATATTTAAACACACGTGACAAATATTTGTCACTAATACCTAAAAAAGAACAAATAATTGTCACTGATTTGTAAAAAACACGGGATAAATATTTCTTATTGATAATCTACTCTATCTTTTACTATCTACTATATATAATCTACTAATCAACTCAAATAATCAATTGAAACTACGAGATAACTGCAATGATATATAAAAAAAACACAGGATAACTGCAATAATATATAAAAAAACACATGATTAATATTTGTAATTGATAATTAAAATTTTTGAAGACTACTATAAAACTATTATCTAAAAAACAAGAAGATTTAATGACTATTTAAACTACTGATTAATATTTAAAACAAATATTTCTTATTGATAATCTACTATCTCTTTTTTTTTGACCAATCTACTATCTCTCTTTTACTATCTATTATTATCTACTAATAAACTAAAACAATCAATTGAAACTACGAGATAACTGCACTGATATATAAAAAACACGGGATAACTGCACTGATATATAAAAAAACACGAGATTAATATTTGTCATTGATAATTAAAAATTGTGAAGACTACTACTACAAACCTACTACCTAAAAAACAAGAAGACTTAATGGCTATTTAAACTAATAATTAATATTTAAAACAAATATTTCTCATTGATAATCTACTATCTAACTTTTACTATCTACTATAATCTACTAATCAACTAAAATAATCAATTGAAACTACGAGAAAACTGCAATGATATATAAAAAAAACACGGGATAACTGTAGTGTTATATAAAAAAACACGGGATTAATATTTGTCATTGATAATTATAATTTTTGAATACTACTATAAACCTACTATCTAAAAAAACAAGAAGACTTAATGACTATTTAAACTGATTAATATTTAAAACACACGTGACAAATTGTCACTAATATCTAAAAAAGGACAAATAATTGTCACTGATTTATAAAAAATACAGGATAAATATTTCTTATTGATAATCTAATATCTATCTTTAACTATCTACTATAATCTACTAATCAACTCAAACAATCAATTGAAACTATGAGATAACTGTACTGATACATAAAAAACACGGGATGACGGCACTGATATATATAAAAACACAGGGATAACTTCAATGATATATATAAAAACACAGGATAGCCGCATTGATATATTAAAAAACACAAGATAACAACACTGATATATAAAAAACACAGGATAAATGCACATATTGTTTCTAAATGATACTTTTACATTTTTAGATTTTAATATTTATATATTTTATATTTGAAACTATTTTTATCTACTTTAAATTTGTCTTTATTTTCACGAGGTAATGTTCAGACTATTTAACTGTGTTTTAAAGCATTAAACAACTATTAATATCTGCTTTTGTATTTTAAGTTTGAGACATTGAAATTTCTATGGAACTGTTTCATTTACATCATTTCTATTCAATTTAATACTAATATGTCATTAATTAACAAAAATTAACGGTATGAAGAAACTTTTTTTAAATATCATTATTACCAAAATAAAAGAGAAATTTTATTTATCGTAACCACAAAACTTACTTTAACTTCGTCTATCTACCTCTTACAAACATAGCTTCGATTTACATTATTTGATTCAAACTATACCAGACAGCGCGATCAACCCGTGCGGCTGCATGGGTATGTTACTGGTTTAAATAAAGAAACTAGAAAGCAAATCTATAAATAATATATAATATATTTTCTGTCCCTTTGTAATTCTCAATTATTTTTGTTCATTGGGCAATAAGCCGTTTTGTCTATAAATAAATAATCTATAAATAATAATAATACATAATATATCATTGAAGTCGAAGGATGGTGGCGTTTTGTCTTGGTTTCCTTTCTTGACTACTGACTTGACACTTGTTCCTCCCATCCCATAGCGTGCGTTCTGGCGGAAGAAATGAAGTGCTTCCATTTCTCAAACGGTGGAGAGAAGCGAGGAGATGAGGAAGAAGGTACCGTGACGTCGAGCTCCAGGGGTTCAAGGGTATCATGGGCGCGTTCACTCAGTTTAATGGACACTCGCAGGTCCGAGTTCGACTCTGATTCAAATTCCAATTCAAGAGACTTCTCTGACACGCTCGGTTTTCATGAATACCTCTCTCAACGCCGAGCCAATCACCTTCGCCTCTTCTCCTTCTCCGACCTTAAAGTCGCGACACGTGGCTTCAGCAGAGCCCTTTTGATCGGCGAGGGAGGTTTCGGTTCCGTTTACAAAGGACTCGTCAATCACGATGATGATCATTCCCAAATCGATGTTGCTATCAAACAATTGAATCGTAATGGTCATCAGGCACGCTCCTTTCTTTCTTTCTTTCTCAATCATCAATTGTTTCATAAATAATAAACTAGTGTAGTTTTTTAATTGTTTGATTTGATATAAAGCCATAAAGGGGATATCTTTATGGAGGGTTTCTATTTTGTGTTGCATTTCTAGTATTCAGGGGCATAAGGAGTGGATTAATGAAGTGAACTTATTGGGGGTAATTAAGCATCCAAATCTGGTGAGGTTAGTGGGTTATTGTGCTGAAGATGATGAAAGAGGGATTCAAAGGCTTTTGGTGTATGAGTTTATGCCTAATAAAAGCTTGGAAGACCATCTTTTGGCTCGAATTCCTTCATCACTTCTTACTTGGACTACTAGATTGAAAATTGCTCAAGATGCAGCTCGTGGTTTGGCTTACCTGCACGAAGAAATGGATTTTCAGGTACAGTAGAAGTAGAACAAATTGCATTGTTATCATGATTCATGAAGGAAATTGGATTGTTGACTCTTTGGTCATTTATCTGTTTTGTTAATGTGGTTTGTGTTGATAAATTGGATTTTTTGGTGAATGTTTGCTGGATGATCTTGATTGTGTTTTAAGTCAAAAGTGAATTTGAAGTGAATTTTTAAGCAGTCGAAATTCTGTTTAGCTGTATCGCCAAATATACGACTAAACATGCAGAAAATCACTGATTAGGAAATGCAAGTAATGAGTTTTTAGGCACTGTTTGTGAACATTTTTGTAGATGGAGCAAACATTGAACGTATGTGTGTTATAAGCTTAAGGGAAATGCTTCAGGTCACGAAACAAATATGTCGTGAAGAGTCACAAAATTACATCATTGGTTGAACCTCCGCTATTTCTGGCCAAAATGGACCAAAGAATTTCCCATTTTTCTTAGAATTTGGCAAGTGTCAATTCATGATATTCGTGATAAATCTTTCTCGTGTTATATAGCAATGCTCTTAGTTAAACATTGAACTAGAAACATAATACAGTTAACAAGAACTTGTTGCTTAGACATTCCCATCTGGCATTTTAACAATGCTTTATAAAGTAGGCTCCTTGTGGTTTGTCACGACTTAATTCTTTTTTATGTTTATGGATGGTTTCTACTTGATGTCTTTTTCAGCATTTCTACTTTTGTAGAAAGACATATAATTCCTGTTCTAACTGGTGCAGCTAATATTTCGAGATTTTAAAACATCCAACATCTTGCTGGATGAGGACTTCAATGCAAAACTTTCTGATTTTGGACTTGCTAGGCAAGGACCCTCAGAAGGGTCTGGCTATGTTTCAACAGCAGTAAGAAAATCTCTATACTCTGAAGAAATGTCATTATATTCTTTTAAACATACCATTGGTTGGAATTTGGCAATATTGCATGATAATATCAGAATAGCATGCCTTTTGGAAGCTTATATGGAGTAGATTAGATAGATTTTTAACCATATTCATTGCTGAAATGGGTCTAATTCATTAAGTCATAGCAGTGGTCTGAAGTCTGAACCTTTGTTTTTAATCCCGATACATGATTTATTTCCTCTTCACGAAGGTTGTTGGAACCATAGGATATGCTGCACCAGAGTATGTTCAGACTGGTAAGCTTACTGCTAAAAGTGATGTCTGGAGCTTTGGTGTAGTTCTTTATGAACTTATCACTGGGAGGAGAGCTGTAGAAAGAAACCTACCAAAAAATGAGCAAAAGCTTTTGGAGTGGGTAAGACCTTATGCTTCTGATCCTAGGAAGTTCCATCATATTGTAGATCCCCGGCTTGATGGACAGGATTGCATCAAATCAGCTCATAAACTTGCGATCCTAGCAAACAAGTGTCTCATGAAGCATCCGAAGTCCCGTCCAAAAATGACAGAGGTTGTCGAGAGTCTTGGAAAAATTATTAATGATACTGTTCCTATGGATGAATGCATTTCCCAAACTGTGTTAATAACTGAAGAGGAAAAAGAAGTGAAATTATCTCTAGAGAACACTGAACCTGAGCCAACTAAACAGGGGAATAGTTATCTGAAGAAGGTTTTTGAATTCAGAGACACAATCAGCTTAAGAAATAAGTCTATTGGAAGGTTGGATTGGAAAAGTTGGGCGCCTGGGCTAGTAAGAACTTGGTGATAAGCAATATGTTTTCAAAAGCAAAATCTTCAAATAACCGTCGTCTGCTCATCGCAATTTGTTCAGTGAGTGAAATCGGCATTGTCGGGAACGCATGGTTAGCATACTGATTATAGCCAATTTTGTATCAATTAATAGTTGTGTACAGGATAATTTTGAGCGTAGTTATGATATCAAGTGATTTGGCCTTCTGGAAACGAACTACGCTTTCAAAACTTAAAAGAAAGATTTAGGTAAAAGAAAGATTTAGGTAGTTATGTTTGGTGTTAACACACTTGATGGAGTTACATCCATCCCACAAATAACATTGAAGAGTAAAACTTCTCCAAGTAAAAGTGTCAAATTCATGGAGATTATTATATCACAATGACTGACTTTTATTTGAATTGTGAATAGGAAGGCATTTACTAAACTAAGGCAACGAGAAAAACGCACAGAGATTCAATTACGCAAATCCGAGGACTCTGACTTCACTTTCACGTGATTGAATTATTAATCCAAGTCTTCTTTTCCTACTTTGATAGTTATTAGCAACCAAAGATTATGTTTACTATATAGACTTTTCCTTAACCTAGAACTTTTTTTCTTCTGGTCAATCCTTCACCAAGAATCTAGTTTGGTCATACATGGCGATGGCTGGTGGCTGTTAGAGGTATGGTCATACACGGCTGTGAGGAAATTCAAGGCCCAAAACTGAAGTCTTCATATCCTAAATGTCCAATGATGTGTCTCGTTTTACCATGTTCTTTTCTATTCTTGTTGCATTCCTTCATCTTGTAACAAATAAGGGGATATTGTGTGAAAATCACTTACAACACATGTAAGAAGATACAAAAGTTGGCTCAATAATTTCCCTTCAACAAACACATACAAACAAAGAGAGTTATCACACTAGAATTAAGTTTTTTAGCTATTCTAATTCATGCCAGAACACCTCCAAAGATTATTATAGGATTAAAGAAAATACTATGATATAAAAGCAATTTGGAAGAAAGACCTAAGATAGGGCGTAAGGCACTCGAATGAGGCGCATGGCGCACAGAATGCAAAAAATCAAACGGGAGCTGAAACCCAATGTTGAGTGCTTAGTGCCTCCCTTCTGACCTCAAGTGTTGGGCACGGTGCAGGCACTTGGCGCTCGCTGCACACAAATTTTGGTTGTTGGTAGTTGTATATGTACAGTTTTGGTGTCTCCCTTCTGACCTCCTTTCATGTTTTCAATAGTCAAATTGTTAGTATATATTTTTTCATGATTGGATGCATTCATTCATAAATCATTACATCTCTTGGAGATTTAGAACTGTCTATGAAGAATCATAACTTTTGGAAAAGTCATTTCTTCTCATAAATGGTACCATCGTGTTCTTCTTTCAAAAGCATCTCCAACAAGTTCAATTTCCTGCCTTGAAACTTGCTTGTTGTCAAGTTTTCTTCCAAAAGGCAAATAAATAAAAACTTTAGTATATTTTATTTAATTTGAATATTTTGCATCCTTTAAAAAAAACATTTGCTGTCCGTTCATCAATGATCAGCTAGTTTTTCCATCCTTTAGATCTGCAAAAAGTGATGAAGCAAAGCCCTTGGTCCTTTGATAAGCATCTGTTGATTCTGAGTGTGATCCCAGAGGGTGTGGTGCCATACGAGGTCCCTCTCTCTCAGGTTCCTTTTTGGTTGCAAGTCCATAATGTTCCTACTGGGTTTATGTCTGAGATCATTGGGAAGCATGTAGCCAATACGGTGGGTACGTTCTTAGAATATGATCCAAAAAATTCCTCTGATTTTGGGAGACTTTACATGCGAATTAGAGTCCTATTGGATGTAAGGAAGCCATTGATGAAAGGTTTGAAGGTGAAAAAACGAGGTGGAGAGGCAAAGGAGGTGGTGTTGAAATATGAAAGGTTGGATGTATTTTGCTATCTTTGTAGTATGTTGGGCCACGCTGAAGGTGATTGTGATCGCCTGTTTGAGATGGAGGCTGATGATGGTTCGCGTGGCTGGGGACCAGAGTTGAGGGCTGAAGTTAGGAGGGGTGGTAGTAGGGGCGACGCTAGGTGGTTGAAGGACGAGAATCAACCCTGGACAGCTCCTAATTGCGTCATTAATGCAGGAGCCAGTCAAGGAGTGCAGGGGACGAATTTCATGCATGGTAATCATGGCAATGATGGTGCATCAGGGAGTGGATCCAAAATGGATTCTTTGACTGTTAATAATAATGAGGTTGCTCATTTAGTGGAGGCTTTTAAGAATCCAACCTTATTATTTCCGAAACAGCTCCAACAAGGTATTAATGCGCCAACAGGGATGGTAGAGGAGCCACGTGGGATTAATGAAGTAATTATGGAGACTGAGCTGGATTTGGCTACAGATAGGGAAAGGATGCGTGAAGGGTCAACTGAGGAGTGTGTAGAAAATAATAACAACATGGTGGGTGGGGGTGGTATGAGGAATGATGAGCTGGCATCAATGGGTTTGTCGCAGCCTAATGAAGTTTCTTTTTTATGGGCAGGTCCTGGCAGTGGGGCCTACCAGGAGCAATGAGTTTCAAAAGTTGGAACTGCTTGGGCCTGGGTAACCCACGAGTAGTTCCCTCGTTACGTGACCTCGTTCGGTCGTACCAACCGGATGTATTGTTCTTGTGTGAAACTTTGGTACATGCTGACAAGATTGAGGAGATTCGTGTAAGACTTGGTTATGATTCCACTTTTGCAGTCGATGTTAGACTATAGTATAACCTTAGAGGGGGGGGGTGAATAAGGTTATGTGCAAAATATGAATTCTTTTCGGTTTTCAAAAACTTATGAAATGCTTTGTTTAAATCAAATGCGGAAACTGAGATTTAAACTTATATGATGTATACAAGCAGGCAGATCAAGCACAGTATGATATTAGAATAACTAGATTATTTATAGGCAGCTTAGTGATATTGAATATAGCAACAAACATATCTACAACAGTGATATGGATAATAACAGATCAGCACAATAATATAACAATAGACAGATCTGAGTAGTGATATTCAAAACAGATATAAACAAAACAATGAATATCACAGCTATATAACAATAACAAATATAGACAATAAAGTAAAGAGAGTAGGGATAGAGATACACCAGGAATTTAGCGAGGTTCGGGATAAAAGCCCTACGTCCTCGGCCTCCGGCTTTGCAACCTTTGGACTTGATAACAATCACTATATTGAAGAATTGTTTACAAACAGGCAACTTCAAAATAGCAAATCTCAATTCCCCCGAACTGAGAACCCGAGCACCTAGCTAAGGATTTCAACCGCTTCAATCTCTTGATTGAACGACCTAAGAGCACCTCCCAGGATTTCACTACCACTTCAATCTCCCCGATTGAACGACCCAAGATCACCTCCCAGGATTTCAAACCAACTCAATCTCCTGATTGAGAGACCCAAGAAAACTTCCCAGGATTTCAAACCAACTCAATCTCCTGATTGAGAGACCCAAGAACAATTCCCAGGATTTCAGAGTGACCCCCACAATAGTAGATTACAATATAGAAGCTATGATCTAATCACCTCCGATAATATGACAATATAATAGCTGAGAGAGATGAGTGACTAGATCTATAAAAATGATATGAAAGTTGAAGCTCTGTTTTCTCTCTTTCTCAGATTTAGAAGATGTATGTGAGAAGTAGAGAGGTTTAGAAAAATGTGGTGTGTGGTGTGTTTTGAAAGTGAGTCGCACCCGCCTATTTATAGGCTTTAGAAAAATATAGGATTCATAAATGTGACTTAAGAATCGATTCATGAGTGATGTTAAAATATAGTATAATCGATTCTTTATTTTTAGAAAACATAGGAATCGATTCCTTGGCTTTTGGAAATATGTAGGAATCGATTTTCAGGACATCCTGAATAGGTAAGAATCGATTTCAATGTTTAGTTAAAGTAAGGAGGAATCGATTCATAGCCTATAGGATAGTTGAAAATCGATTTCAAGGTGTTTTATAAAAGAAGGAAATCGATTCTTGGTTTGGCTTGAGTATATGTATGAATCGATTCTTTGTTTTAACATTGGATAAGGAAATCGATTGTTTTAAGAAAGGAAAACAAGTAATCGATTTTATACTCCTATGAGACAATATAAAATCGATTCATAGTCCAATGTATTTAGTATATAATCGATTTTATACTCCTATGAGACAATATAAAATCGATTTATACTCCTATGAAACAATATAGAAATCGATTCTTTTGCTTTAAAATGTTTTTCCAAGTTATGTGCCTTTCTCATGCAAGCATGCATTTGAATAAAATATTTTTCAAACCATTTTCAAACCCTAATTGATGCATGATGCATGTTTTCAAAAAAGTCATCTCTCAGCTACTAAAATGTCATAGACCTTCAGTGATAGGACCTTACACAGTGTCCTAAAGAAAGCGGATAAACAATTAGGTCTTGAATTGCTGAGGTGGCTTCTTCTTCAAGCTGCTCCACTTTAATATTTCCTGCTCTTTGATTCATGTCCTGTACTTTATTTTGTCCCTGCACTTTTATACACTGCAACCATTAATAGACTAAATGTAATTTGTTATCATACAAAACAAAGAGTGTTTGTCCTTGGTTCAACAAACTCCCCCTTTTTGATGATAACAAATTACATTATGCATAGGGAGACCATAATAGAGAAACAATGGCAGAAGCTCCCCCTAAGCATAAGCATAACAAAATAAGCAGTATGACAGCAGGATAGCAGCAATTATTTTCTCCCCCATTAAATAATAACATGCATATTCTCTCCCTTAACATGCATATTCTCTCCCTTTTGCATATAATTTCTCCCCCTTTGTTTTCATCAAAAAGGAGGTGTGGTGAATACATACAACATAAGCACTTTATAAACTTGCATAATAAATAAGCAGCATTGCATAGCATATGATATATCAAAAACAGTAGTTCATGCTATGCTCCCCCTTACTTGGTGATCCCCCTTATTAGAATGCAAAGCTTAGAAAAAAGAGGGTGGATCAACATGATTTAAAAATATGATACCCAAGATAATCATCCTTGGTTCAACAATATAAGTATCATTTTTAACATCAAAAAGTATGTTGCATCAAAGATCTAGTATAATGGTACTTGAGAAAAAGCTTTGATGCATACAAACAATTACTTTCAAATATGTGTCTAATACTTGTTGAGTTATATTTAATTTCTACTTTATAACACATTTTCAACAGAGGTGAATAAAACTTTACCAATCTAACATTCACCAGTGATTCTTCCTCTATTGTTGTTATCACGAGTCACATGACTGTTGTTTATGAGTATTACGAATCTTTTTGTGTCTCCAGTCATGAACTTCGAGTCTCTGCTATCAAGGTATTGATCTGACCCCCATACCCTGTAGCACACCTGCACTAAGATCAAGTAGAAAATTTTGGTACCCAATTCTCTTTGGGTCCTTTGGGGTTAGTCATCAAGGGGTTTGTTTTCACAATCCACCTTGGTTTCTCACAAGCAGGTATAAGGGTACCAAGCTCACATAATTTACGGATAGGACATCTAGGTGAGCTATGGTTTCCTTTTTGACAATAGGTGCATGAGAAAACAGTAGGTGTATAACTTGAAGTAGCAGCTACAAAAGTCATTTTCTTTTTCAAAATAGGGGAGGTGGAATTACCTTCATACCCAAGACCTCTCCTATCAACATATTCATGTTGGGAGTGCAATATCTTGGTTAAGGTATTTTCACCAACCTCAAACCTTTTTAAAGTTTCTTTCAAAATTTCATTTTCAACCTTGGCTTTTTCAAAATTTTGTTTAAGCTCAAGAAACTCAAGGTTGAAAGGTTTTATTTCATGTAGCTCATTCTTCAACTTAGCTACCTCATTTTCTAGAGTCTCAATTTGAGTGAGCATGCTTTTGTTACTCTTTGCCAATTTCTTAGATTTTAACAAAAGAGTTTCATGTTCAAAATAAAGAGCTTCAAAAGCCTCACTCAAGTCGTGACTACTATACACATCATCAAAATCATCATGTATAATTGAATCAGAAAGACTAGGGTTATTAAGGCTTACCTCGGAAGTGTCATTTGCCATAAAACAGATATCATTTGCAACCTCCTCAGATTCACTATCAGTGTCAGAATTGTCCCATTTAGCCTCCATTTGGCTTGTACCGTGTGTGGCTTCCAAGTACTCCCAAATCTCTTTTGCTGTCTGACAACCTTTTACTTTTCCATATTCTTCTTCACATATAGATACGTGAAGAACGTTCATTGCTCTGGCGTTTTGAGAAATTTTGTCTAACTCGGACTTTCTCAGCTCACACAGGTCAATGGTGTAGATATCCTCAACTGGAACTTCTTCTTCTTTGCCGGTAGCTTTACTTTTGATTTTCATTGGGATCAGTGGTCCATCTGCAATGATCCTCCATAAGGTGAAATCTATAGCCTGCACATGACATTTCATTCGACAGCTCCAGTAGTCATAGTTAGTCCCATCAAACAGGGGTGGCCTATTGAAGGACATCCCCTCTTTCATAAAAGAACCCATAATCACAGATAGATAAATAAAATTTAAATTGCGAGATGTAAAGCTCTATATGCAATTTCTAGCTCTGATACCACTTGTTAGACTATAGTATAACCTTAGAGGGGGGGGGTGAATAAGGTTATGTGCAAAATATGAATTCTTTTCGGTTTTCAAAAACTTATGAAATGCTTTGTTTAAATCAAATGCGGAAACTGAGATTTAAACTTATATGATGTATACAAGCAGGCAGATCAAGCACAGTATGATATTAGAATAACTAGATTATTTATAGGCAGCTTAGTGATATTGAATATAGCAACAGACAGATCTACAACAGTGATATGGATAATAACAGATCAGCACAATAATATAACAATAGACAGATCTGAGTAGTGATATTCAAAACAGATATAAACAAAACAATGAATATCGCAGCTATATAACAATAACAAATATAGACAATAAAGTAAAGAGAGTAGGGATAGAGATACACCAGGAATTTAGCGAGGTTCGGGATAAAAGCCCTACGTCCTCGGCCTCCGGCTTTGCAACCTTTGGACTTGATAACAACCACTATATTGAAGAATTGTTTACAAACAGGCAACTTCAAAATAGCAAATCTCAATTCCCCCGAACTGAGAACCCGAGCACCTAGCTAAGGATTTCAACCGCTTCAATCTCCTGATTGAACGACCCAAGAGCACCTCCCAGGATTTCACTACCACTTCAATCTCCCCGATTGAACGACCCAAGATCACCTCCCAGGATTTCAAACCAACTCAATCTCCTGATTGAGAGACCCAAGAAAACTTCCCAGGATTTCAAACCAACTCAATCTCCTGATTGAGAGACCCAAGAACAATTCCCAGGATTTCAGAGTGACCCCCACAATAGTAGATTACAATATAGAAGCTATGATCTAATCACCTCCGATAATATGACAATATAATAGCTGAGAGAGATGAGTGACTAGATCTATAAAAATGATATGAAAGTTGAAGCTCTGTTTTCTCTCTTTCTCAGATTTAGAAGATGTATGTGAGAAGTAGAGAGGTTTAGAAAAATGTGGTGTGTGGTGTGTTTTGAAAGTGAGTCGCACCCGCCTATTTATAGGCTTTAGAAAAATATAGGATTCATAAATGTGACTTAAGAATCGATTCATGAGTGATGTTAAAATATAGTATAATCGATTCTTTATTTTTAGAAAACATAGGAATCGATTCCTTGGCTTTTGGAAATATGTAGGAATCGATTTTCAGGACATCCTGAATAGGTAAGAATCGATTTCAATGTTTAGTTAAAGTAAGGAGGAATCGATTCATAGCCTATAGGATAGTTGAAAATCGATTTCAAGGTGTTTTATAAAAGAAGGAAATCGATTATTGGTTTGGCTTGAGTATATGTATGAATCGATTCTTTGTTTTAACATTGGATAAGGAAATCGATTGTTTTAAGAAAGGAAAACAAGTAATCGATTTTATGCTCCTATGAGACAATATAAAATCGATTCATAGTCCAATGTATTTAGTATATAATCGATTTTATACTCCTATGAGACAATATAAAATCGATTTATACTCCTATGAAACAATATAGAAATCGATTCTTTTGCTTTAAAATGTTTTTCCAAGTTATGTGCCTTTCTCATGCAAGCATGCATTTGAATAAAATATTTTTCAAACCATTTTCAAACCCTAATTGATGCATGATGCATGTTTTCAAAAAAGTCATCTCTCAGCTACTAAAATGTCATAGACCTTCAGTGATAGGACCTTACACAGTGTCCTAAAGAAAGCGGATAAACAATTAGGTCTTGAATTGCTGAGGTGGCTTCTTCTCCAAGCTGCTCCACTTTAATATTTTCTGCTCTTTGATTCATGTCCTGTACTTTATTTTGTCCCTGCACTTTTATACACTGCAACCATTAATAGACTAAATGTAATTTGTTATCATACAAAACAAAGAGTGTTTGTCTTTGGTTCAACAGTCGATAGTATAGGTCGGAGTGGTGAACTTGCGTTGCTATGGCGACACCCGTTTGATTGTACGGTAACAAATTATTCTATTAATTTTATTGATGCTGAGGTAGTTAGTGTGAATGGCCCATCTTGGAGAATTACTGGTTTCTATGGCTGTCCTGAATGTGGCCGTAGGCGTGAGTCGTGGAATTTGCTTCGCACTTTAGCTCGGGACAATTCACTTCCATAGTGTGTTGTTGGTGACTATAATGATTTGCTGTCTAATGAGGAGAAGAGAGGTAGTGCGGATAGAGCTCATTGGGTGCTTAGGGGCTTTAGAGATGCCATTCAGGATTGCTTGCTTCATGATATACCAATGCAGGGTCATCCGTTCACTTGGAGTAGGGGGCACAGACGCATTTAAATAAGAAAGGTTGGACAGAGTTCTTGCTACACAAGATTGGATTGATTTGTTTCTGAATTGTAGCCTAATCAACGGCGCTGCTGATCGCTCTGATCACACACCTCTCTGGTTGCAATTATGGGAACGCCATCGTCGTGGAGCGATTCATCCGTTCAGATTTGAGAATGCATGGTTGGAGGAGGCTGATCTTCCTATTGTTGTTGAGGAGGGTTGGTCTAATGAAGCTGAAGGGGACTTGATGAAAAAGGTGGAGAATTGTACCAGTGCCATTGATAGTTGGGGTACGAGGTTGAGGGCGCGGTACCGTCTTGATATTAAGATGTGTAAGGAGGAGATGGAGTTGTTGAGGGGTTCGTTGGAGGCGGGGGCGATGCATCGCTATAAGGAGGTTAATACGAGATTGAGTTTGTTATTGACTTAAGAGGAGGCTTTTTAGAAGAAAAGGGCGAAAGTGCATTGGTTAAGGGATGGCGACACTAACTCTAAGTTTTTTCATCCCATGGCTAGTGCTCGACGTCGCCGTAACGCTATTGTCAAATTAACTCGTGAAGATGGGACGGTGGCTGATTCACAAGTGGCGCTAGGGGAGGTGGCGCATGGGTACTTCACGCATTTGTTTGAGGGTGCGAATGGTGATTACGGGCCAGTGGTGGATTGTATGCAAAGGGTGGTTAATGCGGAGGATAATGACAAGCTGACAGCCCCTTTTGACATTGGTGAGTTTAAGGAGGCTTTGTTTCAAATGCATTCGGACAAGGCTCCAAGCCCGGATGGTTTGACCCCAGCTTTCTTTAAACGATTCTAGAATCTATGTGGTCCTGAGTTATTTCATGCCGGTATCGCTTGGCTGGATAGCGGCGAGTTCCCACCTATGCTTAATGACACAATATCGTTTTGATTCCAAAGGTAGATAATCCAACAACCATGCGTGATTTAAGGCCAATATCTCTTTGTAATGTCATATACAAAATCATATCCAAAGTTTTGGTTAATAGATTGAAAGATGTGCTTTCCAAGTGTGTGTCATTGGAGCAGTCTGCTTTTGTCTCTAACCGTTCTATTTTAGATAATGTGATGGTCGCAATTGAAACCATCCATCATTTGAAGTGTAAGGTGAGGGGGAAAGTAGGGGAGGTAGCCCTCAAAATTGATATCAGCAAAGCATATGATAGGGTGGATTGGGGGTACTTGAGATGTGTTCTTGTGAAGTTGGGCTTTAATGAGAAGTGGGTGAATTGGATGGCGATGTGTGTTGAAACAGTACATTATTCAGTACTCATGAATGGAGAGAGAGCTGGCTCAGTCTCACCAGGGAGAGGTCTCAGGCAAGGTGACCCACTGTCACCTTACCTTTTTATTCTTTGTGCAGAGGGCCTTACGGCTTTACTACAAAAATGTGAGGCGAGAGGAGAGATCCATGGCGTCAAAGTGTGTAGAGGGGCTCCGATCCTAACACACTTGTTATTTGTAGATGACTGTTTTTTGTTTTGCAGGGCTGATGTAAATGAAACTACAAAGCTAAAAGCAGTTCTAGAAACTTATGAGAATGCTTCGGGTCAGTCTGTCAATCTTCAGAAATCTGAGATATATTTCAGCAGGAATACTAATGAGACTATCAGAGAGCAAGTGGTTCATATTCTGGGGGTTACCGAATGCATTGGCATAGGGAAATATCTTGGCTTACCCTCTATGGTAGGCCGTAGCGAGAAACACAACTATTTATGCCATCACCAATTTTCCACCGAGCTCCAAAATTGGTGAAAGGAGGTACTACTTCTTTTGTTTCTTCTAGTATGGTACCGGGTTGTGAGAATATGACAGTGGCTAATCTCTTTAGTGCAAACGAAGGGCTGTGGAATATCGATTTACTAGACCATTTATTTAATAAGGAGGATAAAAGTATAAAGGGGGTGGTGCTCATTGGTAGCATAGTTATCAGAACCGGACCGGACCGGCCGGTCGAACCGGTCCGACCGGGACCCGGTGCCCTTCCCGGGCCGGACAGTGTGCAGAACCGGATATGCAGTTGGACTGGATGACCCGGCCGGGTCGATGATAAACCCGGTGGTCCGATCGGTCACATGACCCGGGCCGGGTTGCATGTTCGCTGATTTTAGTTTTTTTTTTTTGGTTGGAACCTCCCATTTTCGCAGAATTTAGTTTTTTTTTTTAAGCTTCTAGTTTAGAAATGAAACAAAACATTTTTTATTACTTAAAAATCTCCAAAGTGGGAATCGAACTTGAGACCTGTAGGTGAGTAATAGCAAGCATTACCGCTACACTACAAACAGTTTGTTGATAAAGATTTGCTTTTATATTATATATACAATGCGCTAAAAATATCTGCACTTAATATTTGTTTGCTTATATTTTTTTATTGCTTCATCGTCTTTGGCTTGCTTATATATTAATATTATGCATTACCAATGCTTCTTTATTTTTAATACAATAGCCGGTTTAAATAACAATAATAATTATGTTTAAGATTTAACTACTATTAGTCCAATAGTTGTTTTTTTTACAATAGTCCAATAGTTGTTGGTCGTCGGAAATAAAATATCTATATTTATAATTATAATTATAAATACAAATTATAATAAAATTTCTATATTAATAAATGTATACAAGACAATATATTTATAATTATAAATACAAATACTTTCTTAGTATATATTATAATTTTTTAAATTTATTTAATATAGACCGGGTCATGCGGTCCGACTAGAGACCCGCCGGTCCGACCCCGGGCCCAGTGACCCAGTGCCTTGACCGGGTCGATGGCCGGTCCGGGTCTGATAACACTGCATGGTAGGGACGTTGAGGATAAGCTGGTGTGGAACAAAAGCAGAGATGGCCTTTATTCAGTTAAGTCCGCTTACTACGTATGTATGAACGAATTGATTGATAGTTCGGAGTTGCGTACGTCGGGTGAGTGGCATTTGATTTGGAAGCTTAAGGTTCCACAAAAGGTAAAGATTCATTTGTGGCGTTGTGCTAGAGGGGTTCTTCCAAGTCGTTCTAATCTTCGCAAGCGTCATATTAATTGTCCGGGGGAGTGTCCGTGGTGTGAACAGGAGGAAGAGAGGGACTGGCACTTATTTTTTGGGTGCGCACAAGCTGAAACTGTGCGGAGACAAGCGGGTCTTTGGAACACAATTCAACCATTTTTGACCGTGGGGGCTGCTGATTTCTAGTCTGTGTTTTTTTCTATTCTGGAGGCCATGTCTGTCAACGCTAGGCAAAGCTTGGCGATGATTTTTTGGTGCTTATGGAAGAGGAGGAATGAAAAGATTTGGGAGAACACAGTTAGACCAGCTACGTTTTCTATTTCTTGCGCAATGGAGTTTTTGTTCGGTTGGCAGCAGGCTTGGCGCCCAGGTCGCGTGCAGGAACAACAAAGGTCGCGGCCTGTTACTGCTAATTCTGATGTTGCAGGTGCTGTGTGGGTTCGGCCGGCAGGGGATCTTGTGAAGTGTAATGTCGATGCGGCGTTGTTTGATGATAATAGATTTGGTATTGGTCTGTGCATCAGGGATAGCGAAGGCTCCTTTGTAAAAGCGAAGTTAGCCTGGTTTTATGGAGTACCACAACCACAGGAAGCAGAAGCATTGGGATTACTGCTAGCAGTCAATTGGTTACAAGAATTAGGCATCCGAAGAGTTACCATCGAGCTGGATTGTAGTAGATGGCATCAGAGGAGTGTGTAATTCTATTACTGAGTTTGGCTCAATTTTGAGAACATGTAAGACTTTATTATCTATGACACAAAACTATGCGGTTAGTTTCATCCGGAGGCAAGCCAACATTGTTGCTCATACATTAGCTAGAGCATCAAGGGATTTTGCTAGCTCCCAAGTTTATGATTGTAATCCGAATTGTATTACCATTTTAATTATGAATGAAATGGTATCAGTTTTCCTTTGTCAAAAAAATCCTTTTAATATAGATCTAAGTTAGATGCTGCACGCGTATTTAATTAATTAAGATATCCTAAAAAGTACATGACGCAAGAATTAATTTAAACCAAGTAAAATATACATATGTGGACAAAATTATGTATTTTATTCCCCTTTTTTTGTGGTTGCTTAAAAGATATATATAGATAAAGGTAGATAATGGCCCCAGAAGAGTGCGTCCAAAACTGATATAGACATATAGTTAAGTTGATCGTGAATCATGCATGAAGAGTCACTTGTCAATTTCACTTCAACGCCCTAGTGGAGTTGGTTTGATTGAATGCAAATTTTTGTTTCCATTACTCTTCCAAGCACAACAATTCCTTTTTGTGTCGATAGGCACATTGTGACCAAAAAAAGAGTCGATAGGCACAATACAGGGCAACATATATTTTCTTCTTTGGTAAACTAGGTATCCTCTACGGTACACGTAAATGCAGAGACTAATTTGATTGTTACAACTTACATCCAATTATTCATTCAGAGAGCAGGGAAGCAGAAGGGTGGGAGTACGCTACGAGTGCGGTTTTAACAAGAATAACATCATCAGCACTTTTTCTTCGCAAACGATTTTGATTGCTTCCATTTACTTGGGGAACCTGCAACTGCTCCAAATTGGTAACAACCTCATCCATGTTTGGCCTCAACTTGGCTTCTATTGAAAGGCACATTAGGGAAAGAGTAGCAACCTTATAAACTTCATCTAATTCACATTGTCCTTCAAGACGGTTATCCAACACGCGCAAAATCTTACGCTTGTTGGCTAGGTATGGCTTAGCCCATTTCACCAAATTGTGTTCTCTTTCTGGTCTATTCTTGTCTATAGATCGCCTCCCTGATAATATTTCCAATAGGACAACTCCAAAACTAAACACATCACTCTTGCTGCTGTGTTGACCTTCATCAATAAAAATTAATTTTTATCTTAGTCGCTAACCAAAAATATTATATATATTAAGTTGATGAAGTATTCAAGACTCAAGAGACAAAATAAAAAGAAAATATAAATTGTACATGTGGCTAGGTATTCTGGAGCTGCATATCCGTAGGTGGAGACATGACTTTTGTCACCCGTTGGCCCAAAGTCACAAAGTTTTGCATTATAGTTCTGTGATGATGTCAGCAAGGAAATTTTCAAATCTAATATCTAAATATAAATGTGTCGGTCGTGTTTTGTGGTATGAAACACTAACACTGTTTTGTGTATAAACAGGCGGACATCAGACACGATGATATTGGTGTCTGACATGATACGTGTATCATGT
The DNA here is from genome assembly GCA_039519185.1 of Astragalus membranaceus. NCBI lineage: Eukaryota > Viridiplantae > Streptophyta > Magnoliopsida > Fabales > Fabaceae > Astragalus > Astragalus membranaceus. The sequence goes on from CM076850.1 coordinate 112,461,848, forward strand.
CGGACACATCTTCGGTCTAAAGTGTTAGTGCTACATAGGTTATGTATACACACATACATACCGAATCTAGCAAAACATTTGAAGTCTTGAAATCCCGGAATATGACTTTTGAGTCAGCAATGCTGTGAAGAAATGCAAGGCCTTTGGCAGCACCAAGAGCGACCTTCAAACGGAGGGTCCAAGAAAGAGGTTGAAAATATGAGCCTCCTGTTACAACATTATTCATTGCTAATGTTAGGCAAGCCTTGTTAAGTAGTCAATTAAGTTCAAAAATATATGAAAGGTGGATTAGCTAGGCAGGAAGAACTCACTCCTGAATAAGTGATTCTCCAAGCTGCCACGAGGCATAAGTTCATAGACCATAAAGCGATTTTCATCTTCAAGGCAATACCCAATCAATTTCACTATATGAGGATGAGAAAGCTGGCCTAAATAGTTGACTTGAGCCTAATAATTAAATAAAGAAAATCCAAATTGATGTAAGATTATTAGCTTAGCAGATAAACATGTAACTTGCTACTTGAATTATACCATGCTAGGCACCGTTTGGTTCTTAATTAGAGTGGAGTTAAACTTACCAACAACTCATTGTGAGCTTGGAAGCCATCATGGTTAAGTCTTTTGACAGCAACAACAATACCAGTGCCACGTTTGGAAGCAGATGGTGAGTGATCATCAATCCAACCCTTATAAACTGATCCAAAACCACCATTACCTTCTCCTAACACACTGTCTGCACGGAAATTTCTGGTTGCTTCCTTAAGTTCCGTTGAAGTAAAGCTCTTCAGATTGCAAGAGTGCACACTTGAGGGAATCTGATGCATCGACCCTGCTGAGCCTGAGCCTGAGAGTGAGACCTTACTACTTGAGCTGCTGAAGTCACTAGAAACTTTACTACTTGTGCTAAAGAAATCTACTGTATCCCCACTCACACGCTTTGAATTTAACCCTGAAATGATCATATCAGAATATTAAACTTATATATATCAACTACATATACAAATTAATTAGTAGTATACTACATATATGTAACATTCATTATATGAGCTAACAAGTTGGGTCTTAATCTGTAGACAATATTAATGATCATTGTCGCAACCAAAATTTAAAACGTTTGTTACTGATCACATTGGTAATTTGCAGTGGAAAAAGTCAAGATGTATTAGTATTACTGCTAGGCAATATAGATGAGGAAAAATGTGAATACCTGAATTAAATGGGGATTGGGTCTCAGCTTTAGATTGAATGCTCAAACAAACTCCCATGGCAGTAATAGTTTCCTATAGAAAGATCAGAAAAAAGCAAGTTGAGTTGAGATGTTAGGAAGGCTTTAATATTAATGGCTGTATGTAGTGTGGGGTGCTGTGGTGGTCCATAGAAGACAAATAAAAAACGCGAAAGAGCAAGTTAACCAAAAGTTTGAGCAAAAACAAAGCTTGGATTGGAAGGATATAGGGAAGGTTGAAAGGAAGGAAAGAAGGTGAGGTGAGTATGGAGAGTCAAGTCAAGTGGGAAAGCAAACGCATTAAGTCATTCATTGCATGGGAATGGGAAAGGGAATGGAGTAACTCTAATGGAGCTAGAGGTGTCAATTTGGCCCCCACCCCCCAAGCCCGCCTCTATTGACCTCCTAATTAAGCCCCAAATATTTCAGCTCCCTATTAATGGGGTCTTTTTTAGCCCCAGCCCACACTTTTAAATTTTTTAGTGGTTAGGGTCGGGGCTTGTTGGATGGCCCTAAATTATTTTGGCTCATTTTTTCACCTCCCCTCCCTCTTCACCCTCACTATCACCACCACCACCTCCTTCTCCCTCTCACCACCACCACCATCACCACCTCCCACTCACCACCACCACCACAATCTTATTTTCTCTCTCACAACTATCACCACCTTCACCATCACTACCACCACCACTATCTCTTTCTCCCTCTCACCACTACCATCACCACCTACTTTTTCTTTCATTAAGAGAGCACAAATCGGCTCATCACACCTCAACACTTAACCAATTACGTTAGCGTATTTAGCACCAATTTGATAAATGAATTGGTGACTTATTTCTTAGTTTCTTTTTTGCTTATTTTTTAACAATAAAAAAGGGCCAAAAACATTATATTAAAGAATTGATAACAGGGTAACAGAAAAGAGGAAAGTAAAGAATTGATACTACTGTAACTTACTTTATGTGCATTATGAACTTCAAATGTTTGATTCCTAGCTTTTTAGTTGTCATCTATGTTGTCATTCATTTATATTAAAAAATTGTTTCAAACATAGTATTTATTTATAAACTCGCCTAATTCAACAAAAAAATATCGTAAGAAATAACTACAATATTCTATAATATAATACATCCTGATAAAAACTCAAGCTCAACGTGCAGAAGTGGAAGTTTCCTTGACGAAGACAGAAATTTTTTTACTTAGAATGGTTAAGCAATTTTCAAAAGCTCACATAGGTATGTGGGTAATTTTTCAGTTTCGTTGCAAAAACAGAAAATTAAGGGCCCTGGCCCGTTGGGGATTTATGGGGCTTGGGGCCCTTGTGGGCTTTTGAAACGTAGGCTTTTGGGCCCATGGGCCTTTTAGCCCTAAGGCCATGTGGTGGCTGGGGCTGGGCTGGCCCATGTGGGCCAAACTGACAGACCCCCCATTGGTCCCTCCTTTGAATTATAATCTGCAAATGGAAAGTTCAATGCAATCTTCTTTCTTTGTACAAAATCCAAAGATATGTTTTGTAAAATTTTCTCGTCCGCTGGATTTTGTTGTATAACTAAATAACTATATATATATATATATATATATATATATATATATATATATATATATATATATATCTTAGGAGATGGCTTTTAGCAGGTGGTAACCTTCCTTCCTTCCTTGCCTTGTCTGTAGTTTGAGCACACTGGACCCCTTTGGAAAATGCCACATGGCCTTTAAGGCTTTAACGATGACGACACGCAAAGCAAGTGATGGTGAACACGACCCTCGTTTCCTTCTTCTTATCCTCTCACTCATTCGCTCACTCCCAATTCTATAATTAGGTTTTGTCAAAAGAAATATTATATATATAATTAGGAATAAAGCTCATTAAAAGATCTGTGTGTTTGATGACATTTGTCAAAGTATAAATATGTGTTTACAAGAGTTACTTGATTAGACTTCTAAAGAGTACACAAGAAGATTACGGCATAAGTATCGATGAGTACAATGATTTTATTTTGGAGAATTCAATCTTACGCAAAATTAGTATAATATTTAGTTTTTTTTAAATGCTTAAATATAAAAAAAATTAATATGTCATTGAATGATTGGGTGTTGGATATTATATCCAACATAACTCAATCGATATCAGAGTATTCACCATCAATTTTTTACGGAGAGATTATTAACTATTTTTTGATTCAGTTCAACTTTGAAGAATGATAGGAAGAATGCTAACATGGCGGCTCAGTCTCTTGCAGGAGTAGCCTTGTTCTTATCTAGTCCTCGGGATTATTACGTAGTCTCCCATTGTATTAGCAATACTATATGTAGTATTGCCAATACTATATGTATTATTGGCAATAGAAGCAACAATCTTGTCCACGAGGAAAAAGGAAAGCTTGGAAGCAATGCAAAGATGGAAATAGAATCTCTCTAACTTTGCATCTTCTAACTTTTCCTAATTTTAAGGTGAAGTTAGAGGTTGAAGGTAACGCCAAAAAGTTGGAGGATCATTTTTCATGCAAAGATAGTACTATGTACACAAGTAATACACTTTTTTCTCACACCTTGTGTACAGAAAGGCAACCACTATTCAAGAGAGGACAAGCCAAAGGAACAGGCGGTGGATACAATTTCAAGTAAACTAATTACAAGAACCTACCATTAAACCTGAGGAGTTAGTTATTCACGAGTACCCTGAATTATTCTGTAAGAACATATGGTTAAGATATCACTCTAAATCTCTAATAAGTATACAACAAGAAAAAAATAAAGCCTTTTCCCACTAGGCAATTAAAATAAAATATTTAAAATCTAATATAGCTGTGTACCCATTAATTTAGTTTCTATACGTTCAAGTTATCTAAGAACTTTTTCATGACAGGTTCGTTAGTTTCATATGTTAAGTTCTACTACGAAACATGTATTTCTTCCTCAAGAAATCACGTCCTGAAATTTCTTCTGAGCAAGGAAATTTGCAAACCAATTTATGTTGCTTTTGCCATTGACTCTGAAGATATTGCAGCTGCAATTAATTTCCTCTCTGAAGGTTATTTCATTTGTTTAAGCATCAGAACCACTTTTGAGTTTTGAGCTTCATTGGAGGCCATTATGTAGAAAATGCAGAATTAACATGAAAAGGTTTGAACTTTGGGTAGTAGGAGAAGGTTACTTTTGAGAATGGGAGAACCCGCTAGTACCCACCCGCCCTGCCTTGAGTTTGACGGGAGAAACTTGCTCTGACGAGGGGCGGGGTTGATACAACAAAGAAGTTCAAGAGTGTGCCTTCTAGACAACCTGACAAAGACCATGTGGAGACCATCAACAACTCGCCCCGCCTCACCTCTAACCCGCTCGACTAAACATTAATTATCAAATTTTATACTTATATACTCATTTATTTTGTTTCGTGTATTTTGTTATTTTTAATTTTGTTCTCTTTTCAATAGAAAAGTCTATTTTAATACTTTTAACTTTATTTTATCATTGTATAGTAATTATGATTTTTTTCAATTAAATATCATAAATATAAATTTTTAATTTCTGCTATAAACAGTGGTGGAATTAGGGACGCGCGGGGACGTGAATGACAAAATCCGACACCGCTAGATATAGGGGTGAGGATGGGGGAGGCAAAACCCACCCCGCCCCACCCCATTGCCATCCCTACAAAGTACAAACCGCTCAATGGCTATATACAAAACATGAACAAATTATATATAAAAAGGGGTGCTACATTCTGATCTGTCAGTTATAGGCATAACACACGAAGGGGCAGATATGTTTGTGGTTGATGAACAAATATGTTTGAGCATGCGATACATACAGAACACCAAAAGCAGGGAATTGCTACTGCAAATGCAAAAGCTAATATTATAAAGCAGGGTAAGAACTATGGGGAGGTTAATGTTGTTTTATTTCTTGTGAGATACAAGCTTTGTGTTTTGGCAAATGAAGCTCACCACAACAAAATGCAAAATCGAAATGGGAAACAAGTGGGGATTTGAAAATTGTACTGCAGGCATGACCCTTCTCAATTTTAAAATATAGACCAATGCTATACCTACTCCTCAAGATGCAAAGGCCTGAAATTATTTCACCAAAAAAAAAACCCTAAAATTAGTATGTTACATAAGATTGAATTATTTTAAAGCAGGGATTTTGTTTCCCTCTACGTTGTTGTAGTGGGGTGTTGCATCATATAGTGCAGTGGAATGAGAAATCTGAGTGGGTGCTGATCGATGCAAAATAAGTGGTTATGGTGGAGTGGGTAGTCCAAACCCAACATCTTTTCTGCTGTTGAAGATTGTGTCACCAACATGACTCGTGGCATTGTAGGAGTCCTTACTAATTTTTCAGAGAAAAAAGTGGTTAATATTTTTTTTTTACAAAAATATATTGTAACGTGTACAATAGCTACAGATTTATATTTATGTTATCATTATAATTTGTTAGTTTTACAGTGAATTATGATGCTGCTTCGTTCCAGTTTTTTGCTTAAAAAAATACTAGCTCATAAGGACTAGATCATCCATCACTAACTGAAATCAGTCAACTTTCCCCTTCCAAGTACCTGTCAAGGAAATCAATTTCAAGACAACAAATCCTAGGAGAATGTATTTAGAACAGTGAGTACATCTTCATGAATTTATTTAGCATCAATTTTTGCAGTCACAGCAATAGCAATTGAAGAAATTCACGTTTCTATAGAATATTGGGGTTAAATAACAAAAATATAATTAAACAAAGTGTATTCAAAACAAAACAAAACATAAGAAAACTCGATCAATCTTGTGTTGCAGCTCCTTGGTTGAGCTCGGCAAACCTCAGGCCAACACGCATAGAATGCTTCAGAAACTTCTCTGCGCATCTTCGAACGCAACTTTCCTCTTGCTTTTGCAGGGATTTATGCTTAAACGTATCAACACAATCACTAAAGCATCTCTCAACCAGTGAATTATACATTCTCAGACTGCAATGCAATTTAAACCATCATCAGGTATAGAGAACCCCATCTTACTTGCACCAAAAAATAGGTCAACTAATCAAGCAAACAATATACACCAAAAGAAAGCCTAAAAACAAGAATCCCTTCATCATGTTATCCCTCATGAAGCAATAATCAATCACCCTTACTACTTCATCTTCCAAAATACTATAAAGGTACATTGACGACATTCAATCATTTAACTTCTCAAAGACAATAAACAGTATAAATGTCATCTTCCTGAAACACATAGATATTACTATGTTCACCATTTTTATTTTTCAGAAAAATAAACAAATAGCAAAATGAAGACTAAGTGACTAACAGAGTGGTGTTAATTGACTGAAAGTTATTTTTAACCACCTAATCCTTCTTTGGCCAGAGGAACTTAAAGACAATGTATGAAAGTAACAAAGAACTAAAGTATTTTCCTAAACAGAAAACAGCTAGTGCATAATGAACAATGGCAATATAAGACAAATGATTGCAGAAACAATTAAAGGGAAAGAAAACCCTCGTAAGAAATATTGTTCCCAAAACGTCCAGAAGCAACATTCACAGGTCACGCTGGTTTTAAGGAGAACATCGATATAGCTTCACTGAAAAGAGCAGGCACAAGATTTGCAACTATTGTGCTGCTAATTACTTACAAAACAGCATGAAGCCCCAAATTCTAAAAGAGATTCAACACATTGATGCTAACACAAACCAATTTAGAAAAAGTAACACCCTAAAAATTTGTAACGCAACATAGAAACAAATAAATGTACCAACTTTGAGGCGTGAGCAACAAAAAGTATAATTAAAAAAAAAGTGATGACGGGGAAACCTGTCGCGGACTTGAAGCTGATCGATCATGGTAGCCATTCTTTGCTGATCTGCCTCTCCAAGCGACCCCATATCAGCTAACATGCTTTTGTCCATGGCGAATCGACTGACTAATTGCCGTAAAGGGTTTTGCGATTGTGTTCTGCCGACGTAGGAAGTAAACCCTAACTTAACAACAGGGGAAAGAGGTTTATATAGGTCATGTGCTTCTACGGTGCTTCCAGTTAATTTTAGTTCCCTGGACTACTAGGATTAATAAGTGCGATTTTGTTCACTTAACTTTTTTTTTTTGGTAATCTCATGTATCTACCGCACGGACAGCAGTGACTAATTCTTTGCTCATTGTAGGTACATCGAGGGGCAGGACAACTGGCCAGAGTTTTAACGCCACTTAACTTTTTATTTATATCTATTTATTATTTATTTTTACAAAATATTTAACATTTCACTCTTTTTTGAAATTATTTAAAATTATGTAAGTAACTAAGTATGGGTTTGATATTAATTTTTCAATATAAAACTTTTAAAATCTTATTTTATATTTACATATGTGGGAGTTCATGGGGAGGCTTAGGGTTCAAGTTTTTATTTTTTTTATTTTCAAAATTTTGTTTTTTAATTAGTGACGTATCATTTGAGTTAGACTCATTAATTGACGTGACAATCACATGTGATATATACTTAGATGTCACGAAGACCAAAATGCGCCACATCAGAGACAAAAACCCTTTTAAACTAGATGTCTGAAAAGGTTGTATAAAAGGTTATCTATAACAACAATTTAAAAGGAAAAAGTGTCGTTAGATGCTACTTTTGATAGCGTTTTTTTGAGCGCTAAAAGCGCTATTATAACATATAGTAGCGCAAGAGTATACAACGCTTACAAGCGTTGCCATAGGTCAAAAATAAACATTGTCGCAAGTTTTTTTTGGTGTAATGCTATCACCCTAACATCATACATCACTATTGTCGCTTCCCAACATTCTTTACTTTCAAGGTATCATCTCCAAACAAATTTATTAAGCATATATTTTTGTAACAGTTTTGATATTTGAATACTCTGATTTTAAATACCAATCTAATAGCTCTCGCATATCTCTCTTCTTTTTCTCACACTACTCACACATCACACATATCACTTATCCCTTCTATTTCTTTCTCTTTCATGTGGCTGGAGAGATGAATGGGTGTCCATTCATCATTTTTCTTGATGTAATCTCAGCTTTAAAATTAGAAAGAATCAATCAAACATGTCAGTCAGTCATTGAAATCATTTATTACTATATGTTTAAATGCTCATGATGTTTTAAAGAACAATACCATTTATAAATTAAACTAAAGGTTAAATATGTTTTTAATCTCTATAAATTAGAAACATGAATTATAAGCTTAGTCCCGTGATTCTTAATCTTAAAAGAAAAACTCAAAAGAAGAGAGGGGAAAAGACAAAAAGAATTTGAAAACGCTCTGCTAGGGTTTAGGGTTTATGGATTTCATCTTCACCACGCCAAGGATCCCGGAACTTGAGAAACCTTTGAATGACGCAGTAAAGGGGAAAGCTACCTCTAAACCCTCGTTCAGGGACATGCTCATTGAGAGTCAAACGAGTGTTCCAGCAAAAGAGAAAGTTGATCTAATAGCCAAAGGCTTGGTGATTATCGAATTGGAAGGAGGGAATCGGCTGCTCCCTAAAGTAACTTTTGACGAGAAACTTCTCTCCGAGCTTTGTGGCACGTGGCAACAAGCGTCAGTCGTGAAACTTCTAGGCAAGAATGTGGGCTATCATATTATGAAGGAACGCTTATCCAAGCTATGGAAACTTCAAGGTGGCTTTGAAATTATGGATGTGCATAATGGTTTTTAACGGTGAAATATGATCGGGTAGGTGATAGGGAGAAAATAATCTCTTAAGGCCCATGAATGTTGTTTGACCACTACCTAGCAGTGTCTCAATGGACACGTTAGTTCACCTTACCTGCGACCAAAGTGGAAAAAACTCTAGTTTGGATAAGGTTTTCGGGCCTTAACCTTGTGTATTATGATAAGAGTGTTCTTCTACCCCTAGATGCAATAGTGGGGAAACCAGTCAGAGTTGATACCAACACGCTGAACGTGGCGAGAGGTCGCTTTGCTGCATTTGTGTTGAGATTGACCTCACGAAACCTGTGGTGGGTAAGGTTGGATTAATGGATACTGGCATAAGGTGCAATATGAAGGAATCCATATTATTTGCGGGGTCTGTGGTTGTTACGGACACTATACTCGACGCTATGAGGCAAAGAAGACGGTGGGGAAAACAACTGCGACGACCGCAGGGAATACGAGCCACACAGCGGCGGCCAACATCACAGGGAGCCAACCTGAAACCCTGGCTACAACTCCTACAATCGTGGAGAAAACTTCAATACCAGAAAAGGAAGTTACAGATCATGGGATTGAGAAAACTAAGAGGCTTTGTGATAGAGTTGGTTATGAGCAAGTGGAAATAATAGAAGTCCAAGGCCAGGCTAGCGGTCTTTGGGCCCTTAAACAAGTGGGTAGCATCCTTGCTACCACTACTATTGATGTTCACACCCATGCTATCTCTTTGAAGTTATCAGTTGGAAATGAAGATTGTTATTGTACGGGTATTTATGCTAGCCCTACACCTGTCGCTCGACCTGCCATTTTGCAATATTTGACTTCATTGCATGCTACTATTCATGGTCCTTGGATGCTAATTGGAGATTTCAATGAGATCATGCATCCTAGCAAGCATATGGGTGGCGTATTCTACCCTAACAGAGCTTACGCCTTGAGTAATGCTATGGATTTTTGTACATTTACGGATCTAGCCACTGTCATACCCCAATTTTGTCCGGCTTAGGTCAAAATCCTAATTTTCCCCAAAAATAATAAATAAATGAATTAAAGAATAAAGAGCATCATGCATCACATTTAGGGTTATATAAGTCATTTCAAAGTTTCTAAAATCATTTTTGGAGTTGGAATGTACTTTTGGACAATTTAGGGTTTTTCAGGGCAAAAGGGTGTTTTAGTCACTCTCGCAAATAAGGGATGTTTTCTCAGGACAAGCCACTTAACATGCATCCCAAGGTCTTAGAGGTCATTCCTAGAGGGAAAAGTCATTTTTAAAGTGAAAATGTGCTTTGGGCAAAAACTAGGGTTTTTAGGGTGAAAGGGCATTTTGGTCATTTCACGCTAAAAGCGGTTTTTTCGTCCCAAATCACCGAACCATCACCAAAGGATTATTTGAGGAAGAATGTGCTTAATTAGATTTTATTTTTTTTACTTTACGCGCATGAATGTTAATTATTGGCATTAAAACTCAATTTTCGAACAAAAGGGCAAAATGGTCATTTTCGCTAGAGTGGGGCCCAAAATCAATTTTGGGAATGGTGTTGTCATGGAATTTTGGGCCCAATGACTAAATCCTAGGATGAGCCCAAAATAAAAAAAAAAGGAATCTTCATGGAATAAAAAGAAAAATCAAAAAGAATGAAAATAAGGTAGTGTCCTCAATAAGACAAAATGTACTATTTTGTGCAAGCTTGCATTTTTCCTTTTTCCTTCCCTCCTCTCCTCATGGTGCTGGGCGAACAGCCCCCTCTCCCATTTCCCTCTCCATTTGTGTTTCTTCAACACCCTCAATCCATGTGATGATGCATCTCCACCCTCCATTCAAATTTAAAGTCTAATCCTAGTGCACCTCTCAAAGCCAATGGCTAAAATACCCTCTAACTTGGTGACCAAGTTCAAATTGATTTTATTTATTAGTATTCAGCTGAATGTTAATTGATTAAATTGGTTTGATTACCATTTTACCCCAAAGCTCACTCCCACCCTATAAATACCCTTTCATTTTCCACACATCACAACTTCCTTGGCCTCATTCTCTCCTCCACCAAACCTAGCACACAACTCTCTCCCCTCTTTCCCTTGCCTTGGCCGTAGCCCCCCTCTCCTCCTCCTCCCTCCATCTTTTTGTTTTCCATCACCCAAACACCACCAAATCACTTCAAATCCACTCATCCTTCATAGATTTTCCTCCTTTCACCATCCATTTCATATTCTCCTCATCAAGCACTTGGGTATTTGGGAATTTGTGTGGGGTTCTTGGACCATTTCTTGAAGACTTAGGTTGATTTGGTTACTTGTTCTTCATTTCCTATTTCTATTAGCTTGGATCCTAGGTGAATCTCTAAAACCCTTACATCATTCACAATACTTTGCATCAAAATTCATATTCTCTTCATCATTTTCGCATACTCATCATTTTCATCTTTAAAATGTAGTTTGTTGTTATTTTGTGTTGATCTTTGCATTTTAATGGAATAAGCATGTGATTTTGGCTCCTATGTGGTTCGCATTTTCTTTGGGGTTTTTATTTATCTTGTTGTTCCTTTTTACTTGATGTTGATCAACCTTGTTATTAGTGTTTAAATCCTTGTGTTAAATGTGACTTTTAGTCCATATTACTTGCAAATACTTGTGTTGTTGATGATTTTGCAACTTGACTCTCACTTGTGCTTGGAGCATCATGATTTAAGTGAGAGGATTGCAAGACATGATTCAACCTCATCTTAGTTTATTACTCTTGTTTTATTTGTTTATTGTTTGTTGATGATTTTGCAACTTGATTCTCACTTGTGCTTGGAGCATCATAACTTAAGTGAGAGGATTGCAAGATATGACTCAACCTTGTTTATGAGCCTTCTTTGTTTGATCATGAGAATCCTTGTCAAAAAGTTTAATCTATGTTGTTCTCTTGCATTAAATAGAGGCATTAAATCAAGTGGCAAGGGACCTAATATTTTCCTATAAATAGAGGCTTGATCCTCACTTGTACTAAGCTTGAATTTTGTTAGAAAATCAATGACAAGGTTTCCTTTAAGGTTCATGACTTCAATTTACTCTTCATGCTTTTTATGATTCTTGCTCCTTTAATTTCTTGCACCTTTATTTTCCAAGTCATTTACTTTCTTTGCTATTTAATTTCTTGCGCATTTATTTTCCAAGTCATTTACTTTCTTGCACCTTTACTTTCCAAGTCATTTACTTTCCTTGCTATTTAATTTCTTGCACCTTTATTTTCCAAGTCATTTACTTTCTTGCACCTTTATTTTCCAAGTCATTTACTTTCTTGCTCCTTTAATTTCTTGCACCTTTATTTTCCTAGTCATTTACTTTTCTTGCTATTTAATTTCTTGCACCTTTATTTTCCAAGTTATTTACTTTCTTGCACTTTTATTTTCCAAGTCATTTACTTTCTTGCTCATTTACTTTCCTTGCTCTTTAACTTTCCGAGTCATTTAAATTACTTGCAATTTACTTTTCAAGCAATTTACTTTCTTGTCATTTACAATTCCGCTATTTATGATTTTGCACTTTACCGCTTTCTTTTATTTCTCGCTATTTAACTTTATGTTTTCTTCTTTTATTTTCTTTTCTCCTCTTTTGTCTACAATGATCATGAGTGAGTAGACTTTACTAAAACATTCCTTCTTTCTAAAAACACTTTCTTTTCAGTTAATCAACTTATGCATCCTTGTATGCCATCCATTCATAAATAAAGTGTTATGCATCCATTCCTTGTACACTCATGCACTTACATGCTTACCTAATCATGCATCCTTGCTTACATATTCAATCATCTAACTTAGGATACTCTATGTTTACAATCAATTGTATTCACTTGTTCTTGATGCCATGTAAATGTCTTGACTTGATTGTGTACCCTCCTATCCACTTGTATGACCTCCTAATGGAGACGTAAGTCTACATGCATGTTGTAGCATAGAGCCATTAGGGTAAATACAATCCTTCTCACACACACACAATTACTTTGAGAACTTTGTTTTGCATCTTTAATAATTGAATCCTTTGATTGTATGGACATGTTTAATCTTGGTTAATGAATGATATGTTCATGTTTGCCTGAGTATTATTCATTCATTTGCATTTGGTTATGGATTTAGAATTGACTTGAAATGTTCTACTTCTTTTCTAAAACCCATTTCCTAAAATCATTTCAAAAACAAAAAGAAACTTTTACTTTCAAAACAAAAATAAATCAATCGTCATTAAACACCAATCGCGCCGTTGCCGATTAGGTCGTTAATGATGATGTTGTTTTCAAAAAGAGTTAGTAGCGAGACCATTCTAACCGTTGTTGTTCGGTCTTCGCGAAAGCTCAATCCTTTTTCAAAACCAAAAACCCGAGAACTACGTAGCTTTGATCTCTCTTCCAGTGAGGGTACGTAGGAGCGGGGTCCTGTCCCGTCAAGCACCCTTTTAAAAAATCTTTGTTTTGTTCCGCTTTTCAAAGATACCAAAAATATTCTTCTTCCCCCCGTTTTCAATAAAACAATTTCTCAAATGAAATAAAAAGAAAAGGAAAGAAAAGAAAAGAAGTAGAATAGACCGCTTTCAAACTCAAACTTTTGTCCAAACCACACATCAAGTTAATGGTTCCCTTTCGGTAGAAAGGAGGTGCGGGGTGCTAATACCTTCCCCGTACCTAACCGACCCCCGAACCTACATCTCTAGTTTTCAAAAGACCATCCGCCTTGTTCAAAAGACCCTTTTTCAATGTTTTGGTCTTAAAATTAAAATATTGGTGGCGGCTCCAAACTTTTTCCACGTTGTCAAACGAAAAGTCACAAACCGGATTTTTCGGGCGCAACAGCCACTTCAGGAGGTAAATACACCTTCCATCGTAACTGTAGAGGGCATCGCAGTGTGGAGAAAAAATTTGATAGAGGCATGGCTACTATTGATTGGAAGAATAAATATTTCGAGGGCTTTGTTGAAGTCCTTTGTTGCCTTCACTCAGACCATAATCCTATCCTTCTCCGCTTTGGTGGTATTCCTAATGCTAGAGGCACTCGCCCCTTTCGTTTGAAGCAGCCTGGATCATGCATCCAGATCACCTTGGTAAAGTTAGGGATGACTCTCTTATCTTTGATAAAGAGGTTTTTGGTGACACTGGAAAGAGGAAGCGGACCATTGAGAATAGACTAAAGGGTATTCAAAGAAGCTTGGAATGCATGGATTCAGCCAGACACCTAGAACAGGACCACCAACATGATTATGATAGTATTTTATTTCAGGAAGGGATGCATTGGTACCAAAAATCTCAAGAGAAATGGGTTCAACTAGGTGACAAGAACAAATTCTTTCATATGCAAACCATCATTCGTTGAAAGAGGAACATGATTCATGGCCTTCATCTTCTGTGTGGAGTGTGGTGTACAGATGATGTCATGCTTCAAATAGAAGCTCACGGGTATTTTAGCATTTATCTGGTCATAAGAATACTAATCGAGCTCTCGTTACTGTAGGGAGCCCCATCACTTATCCTAGATTGCAGGAGGGTGCTCTCACAGCTTTGAGATCACTCATAATGAAGTCACTAATGCCCTTTGCCACATTCATCCTTATAAGTCTCTGGGTCCCATGGTTGTCAAAATCGCGAGTCAACTCGTACGATTCTACGAGTTTACGAGTTTATGATGCCCCAACGAGTCAAAATTCGTGTAGAATCGGAATATTCATAAACTCGCTCAGACTCGCTCAGACTCGTTCAGACTCACGAGTTTATCACAGAATTGATTTTTTTTTAAAAAGCCCAAAACACTGTGTTTTAGGTTAACTTGTAGAGGAAGCTCATTATGTCTAAGATGTGTACAAGTGCTATTCCTTTCAATTGTATTAAAAATGTGGAGTTTGCAAAGATGTTTGACATGATTGGGAGGTATGGAATCAGTTACAAACCTCCTTCATATCATGAAATTAGATAAAAGCTTTTAAAAAAACTTGGAGTTTTATCTAATAGGAATTATTATCTACAAACTTTATTATTTTGCTTAGTTATGGTGTTTGAAGTTGGAATGTTGAAAACTTTGATAAATTTTGCTGTTATTGATGAAATGTCTTCATTGTTATTGATACTGTTTGACACTACAGTAATATTTTTTCATATTTTTTAGTGTATTTTTTTTCATAGACTCTTACGAGTCTACGAGTCGAGTCTACGGTCCTCTCACGAGTCTATGTAGACTCTCGAGTCTGACAACCATGCTGGGTCCAGATGATTTTCACGGAGTCTTCTTTAAACAATATTGGCATATTCTTGGCCATGATGTTAGCAAGCTTGTTCACGATGCCTTTCTAACAAGTACTTTCAACCCAGCTATAGCCGAAACACTCATTGCCCTGATTCCTAAAGTGAACAACCCAACTACTTTTAAGGAATTCAGGCCCATTAATTAGCCTCTGCAACATGGTGTATAAGCTTATTATAAAGGTGTTAGTCAACCAATACGACCTTTCTTGGACCAAATTGTTGGTCCTTATCAGAGCAGTTTCCTTCCAGGTAGAGGAACTAATGATAATGCTATTATTCTGCAAGAAGTGGTCCATAATATGAGAACGTCTAAGTGGAAGAAAGGAGGTGTGGCTTACAAAATTGATCTTGAGAAAGCTTATGATCACATCAACTGGGATTTTTTGAAACAATGTTTGATTGACTTTGGTTTCCCATCTAATACTACAATGTTGATTATGCATTGTGTGACCTCCTCATCTCTCCCTCTCTTTGATTTGGAACGGGAAGCGCCTGCCGTCTTTCACCCCAACTAGGGGGCTTAGACAAGGGAACCCACTCTCTCCGTACCTATTTGTTATTTGTATGGAGGAGAAGCTATCCAATGAGACTATCCATGCAGTGGGGGGATAATAGATGGAAGCCTATCAAAGTCTCTAGGAATGGCCCAGCTCTTTCTCACTTGTTCTTTGTTGATGATGTTTCGCTCTTCTCCAAGGCTACGACTTCCCAAGCTAGGTTGGTAGCTGATATTTTCACAATTTGCTAATACATCAGGCTTTAATGTTAATCTTGCTAAATCCCAGGCTTTGTTCTCCTCAGCCACTAGAAGAGCAAAGGTTGAAAAGATTGTTTCCATTACGGGGATTCGTAGTACTCCATCCACTAGTGCAAAAATGACATTAGAATTAGACATTTAAAGTCAGGCGCTCAGATGCCTGACTACATAAGTAGACACGGTGGCAAACTTGTAAATAAGTGGCAAAACTCGCGAGTATTAAGGTCAAGCGGATACGCGCCTGACTTCTAAAGTGAAGAAATAAGGAAAAAAATTAGACTTTAGAAGTCAGGCGTGTATTCGCCTGACTACATAAGTGACACGGTGGCAAACTTGTAATTAAGGGTGAAATTATTTTTTTCTATTTTAATACTTTAGAAGTCAGGCGCGTGTATTCGCTTGACCTCTAAAGTACCAAAATAGAAAAAAATAATTTTGCGTACTCACTCTCAGAATCTCACTCTCACAACCCTTCACTCTCAGCCTCTCACTCTCGAACACGCGAAGCCTCTCACTCACCACGAACCACGAACCCTCGAACACGCAAAGCATTCTTCCCTCGTCTTCTCGTCTTCTCCACTGAAACCTAGCTTCTCACCACGAATCAGCTATGACAACAAACAGCACGTAGCCTCTCTCTCTCTTTCTTGAACGCTCTGGTTCTTCTCTCGTCTTTTCCACTGAAACTTGTTCTGGATCTTGATTTCTGCTTGTTCTCGTTTCCATATTCACAACGAAGCTTCGCTTCGCTACGAATCAAAGGTATAACGCTTTCTCCTTTTCTAAAATCTTCTCAGTTGCATACGGTTTGAAACCCTAGTTTCAACCACTGACTTTGCTTCTTTTTGGTTGTGTTTCTGGGTGAGATCTTGCTGGATCTTGATGCTACGCACAAGGATCTGCACAACGAAGGTAGAACCACTGCCTTTTACTTCTGTTCAGTTTCAGTTTTAAGTTTGTGTGTCGAAAAAAAACCCAAACTGCCTGATTCTTGTTTTCTGGGTGCAGATCTATGGAGATCTGTTCAGAAGGTCTTCAAACAGGTAAACCACGCCTTGATCTTTCCTTTTATTGTTTGTTTGAAGTTCTGGTGATACTTGTAGTGATTTTGAACTTCTGTTTTGTTTGTTTTTGGCTTCTGGATTCTGGATTGAGGGGCCTTGAAGGCAAAGAATTGGGAAGATTTGCGGGTTCTGCTAAAGGAAAGCCCAAGATAGAGTCATATGACAAGTATAGAAAGAAGGGAGCTGCAGGACTTATAACTCCTGCTAAGGTATATATTATTTGTTTATTTTGTTTTAAGAGTAATTTTAATTTTATTTATTCTATGCTGATTCTTCTTTTCTTTGTAGACATATAACACTGCAGCTGATTCAGTTATTGATCAAAAATCTAATTCTGCAATGGATGAAGATACACAAGAGCCTTCTGTTGCTGATAAAAAGAAGGAAAAGAAGGAAAAGAAAGAAAAGAAGAAAAAGGAGAAAAAGGAAGAGATAGTTGCAGCTTTGCAAGCTGATGAAGATGTTGATGAGGAGCCAGAACAAGAAGTTGTGAAAAAAGAAAAGAAGAAGAAAAGGAAGGAATCTAGTGATAATACTGAGTTGCAGAATGGAGACAGTAATTTAAATGGAGAAAAGAAGAAAAAGAGGAAATAAACACTCAGAGCCAGAAGATTCTGCTGAAATGCCAAGCAAAAAGAAAGAGAAGAAGAAGAAGAAGAAAAATGATGACTAAAGTGGAACATACTGATAGGCATCAGCCATTTTTGTATACTTCTGGAGCGCAGTAGTTGTTTTGGTATTATTTTTAGTTTTAATTTTAATGCAATTTGTAGCTTAATACTTCCTTATTATTTATTTGATGGCGTAAGTTTTTGTCTTTCCAGACTTGAGTGGATAATTGGAAACAATTATGTTTGTGAATGGCAGTAGCAATTATGTTAATAACCCTTTCTGATCCCAATTAGCAAAAGATGAATTTGTGTTACTTAAAAAGTCTAATATGTTTGCAGTAGTGAATGCAATTATGTCGTAGAATTCTTCCAATGTTTTATACCCGCCATGATATCTTCTAAGCTCTGGTTAAACATGTTAGTAAGTCATATTTTGATGTTTATGTTATATAGCTTTCTACCATTTCTGATGGTAATTTTCCTTTCATTTTTGCTGATAGTCCTAATGTTTCGATTGCATTCTGAATTTCTGATAAATTAATCTCTTCCTTTTTGTTTATTGCTGTATACTGGATTATTATTGTGTAATAGTTGATAATGGGGACATTGTGGTTTGAATTAAAGGGAAATTATTCTAATGAAACCCTTTCATGCAGGATCTTAAGTAACAGTGATGATGAAACAAAGGATGATACACCTGGAACTCCAACGAATCATTATCAAGATCTTTCTTCACCTCCAGGTGATACAACATCCTTGTATGGGAATGTTTTAGTTTCTGGAAAACCAGCAAATTTAGTGACACCTTTTTCAAAACGAACAGATAGGTTTGCAGTGAAATTTAGCATCAACACCATGCATGATGTAGAGAATGGAAAACAAGAACTTACTCACGAGAAAACCGAGAATGATGAGGATAACATTCTAAAGAAAGTTATACCCTGTAGAAGGTGTTCATTTGTGGTTCATGGATCAGGGCCGAAACCAGGTTGCAGATTCATGTATGATAGGACAGAAGAAAGGGTATGTAATATCTAGTGTAGCTCTTTGATCTTTTGCTTTTACTTTTGTTTGTTGATATCTGATTATATTGCTATTTTGATTTATGCTTAATATGCAGCATTTTGGTCAATCTCCCCTTCCTGCTTATGAGCCGGCGTTTGATTGGGAAAATGAGAGGTCGTTGATATTTGGACAAAGGATACCGGAAGCTCCAATATCACCGTATGACAGTCCTGAGTAGAATTTTCTTTTGGCTGTCTTTCCTGTTTGTTTTTGCCCGACTGAATTTTTTCTTGTCCTTCCTTTTCTGTTGGGCATCTCAGTGGAATGAAGATCTCTGTCAAAGTTCAGTCTTTACAATTTCAAGCAGGATTGGCTGGTGAGTGGTATGTTGTGGTTGGACAGTTCAGATGGATTGCTTCCTCTTATTGTGTTGCTGCTGCCAATGTCATTTAGTTTCTACTTTCTAGTGTTTATGCCAAGAGCGGATTCAAGTGTCTGATTTAGCTTTGTTTTTGAATTCATGTTTTGTAGAGCCCTTTTACGGTACAATTTGCTTATACAATAGAGAGAGAAGAGAGAAATTGTCGGAAGATTTTTACTTTCATGTGTTACCAACTCAAATGCAGGATGTAAGCCATACAAGACCAATTTCAACGATTTATCTTTGATATAATGTACTTATTTATTTATTTATTTAATTTAAATACATCAAATCAACTAATGATTTCATACTGAGTTACAACAACTATTCCCTTTTATACAATTTCCAGGCCAAAATTACATGCGAACCTCGTGCAATTTTTTACTTAGATGCACGATCTGCTTCAGTGTGTTTGTTAATCCAATTGGAGAAGCATGCTATTAAAGAAGGCGGGGTCACTCCTTCTGTTTATTCACGTAAAGATACAGTAAGTATTGAAGTTTTTCCTTCATTGTTGTAGATGTTCAATGTTTTTTGTGATTTACCTTGGAATTTCAGCCAACATTTCATTTTTTTTCTCCCTATTTACCTTGGAATTGCATTAACTGATATACATCTCCTGTGTGGGGGAAGTCCCAGCACTTGCTGTAACTACTTACTGGTATGATAACTACTCTTTCTTATGTGAATCTGATGCTTTTTTTGGATGTCTCTTAGAAATATAAACTTATTCTCCTTCACTCCCTCATCACAATTTCCTTCATTTCCTCTCCTCATCATTCTCCTTCTCCCAAAATGTGTACCTCTAAGACCAAAGTAACTGTAGGAATAGAATCCTCCACCACCACAAACACTATCACCACAGTGGCTAGAATCAATGGAAGACCAGTACTTCAACCAACTTGTAACAGAGTTCCAAATCTTGAAAGAAGAAATTCTATTAAGAAAGTGATAATAATGGATTAAACTTAAGTTCTGAAAAGATTTCAATACCAAGAATTCCTTTAAAAACTCCAACTCTAGAGAGAAAAAAGTCTAAGAGTTTTAAAGAAGGGTCTTCTTGTGGTGCTATTGAAGCTTCATTGAGTTATTCTTCTTCCTTGATTACTGACTCTCCAAGGAGTATAGCTGCAGTTAGAAGGGAACAGGTTGCACTCCAACAAGCACAGAGAAAAATGAAGATTGCTCATTATGGTAGATCAAAGTCTGCTAAATTTGATAGAGTTGTTCCTATTGACACTTCAAATACTCTTGTGGCAAAGACTTGTGATGAAGAGAAGAGATGCAGCTTTATTACATCCAATTCAGGTAAATATTATAATACAAATTCTTATATAGTCCCTCTCCGCCCATTTATAAGCAAAAAATGCAGTTTTAGGTTTATTGAGTAACTGAACTATCTATCTGGTTTTACTCTATTATCTTAAAACTGCATTTTTTACTTATAAATAGGTCTTTTTTACAATTAGTGCAGTTGTGCTTTATCTAATAACAAAATGTGTTGTTCCTTTTTATGAATAGATCCTATCTATATTGCTTATCATGATGAAGAATGGGGCGTTCCAGTTCATGATGACAAGTAAGCATGACTGCGATTAAAAATCACGCAGACACAAATTACGCCAAATATATATAAATTCGCTGAGACAAATGATTAAGACTGACAAAAACTCAATGTTGTTTATACAGGAGGTTATTTGAACTTCTAATTTTAAGTGGTGCTCAAGTTGGATCTGATTGGACATCAACCTTGAAGAAACGCCTAGATTTCAGGTTGGATTCTGCTAAAAGTCATTAATATACATAATGCATATGCATTTTCATTTGTTTTGATCGAGGGAAGTAATAATTTATAATTATGTGCACTGCAGGGCTGCATTTGCAGAATTTGATGCAAAAACTGTAGCCAACTTGACAGATAAGCAAATGATGTCTATTAGTTCTGAATATGGTATTGATATGAGCAAAGTTCGAGGAGTTGTGGACAATAATATGTTCCTTTATGGCTGTACATGCAATGAAGCAGATGAGATCTACAAAATATGCAGTGTGATAGGTAGTCCAACCACCGAATCTTGGGAAGATGGACTCAAACTTGCTAAGGATATGAATTATCAGTTTCCACAGGTTAGCTTTTCTAAATTAGGACATTGCTATTTCCTGTTTTCAGCTTTAGGGGTACTTGTTGCTAACTGATGTTCTAGCTGTGATGTGTGGCAAATTGAGCATTCTACTAATCTACTCTGTCTTTGTTGTGCTGGACCCTTACACAGTTACACTTAGATGTTGTCTGTTGAAGTTATCTATTTTAGATGGGTACTGTCCTCTACTAAATACTGTATGCCATATGTTTATTACTACAGCTTGCTAGTGTAGATCTCTCGGTACTGATTCCATCCAGAAGTGATGATGCAATCAACCTTATCACAGTGAGTAGTTTTGCTTTTATTGCATAAAAGTTTAGTTCTGGCTTCATTTTTCAACTAAAAGCGTGCCATGTGTGTTCTTTCTTTGATTATTTCTTTTCTATACGTGTAGTCACTTTGTTCATGGGATCCCTGCAAGAGACCTACAGCAGCAGAGGCCCTTCAGCACCCTTTTTCCAGGTTTTCTTTTGACTATTTCATACTGTACGTGAATCTGTTCTTTTTATAAAAAAGAAGTATTTTTTTGTACGCAAAACTATATTTTTGTTCCTGTAAGCAGGTTTTTGACTATTATTATTCAAAATAATTTGTAGAGTTGCTTTTACATCCCTCCGTCGCTTCGTACGAGAGCAGTAACCAGAACTCCTCCATTTGGTCTGTAATTTTATTTATGTTTGTTGCTAAGGACTTGCTATGGTTCAATTGGAGGGGATACTAAACTCCTAATTTTCTTTTTTGTTGCAGCTACAACCAGGGGGTGGTGGATCAAGAGACACTCTGGTATTTATGGCTAAACATGATCCAATTGATTATGGCTATACTAGTACTATGTGTCAGTTCATGTATTTATGGCTAAACATGATCCAATTGATTAGCTCGTCTTAGAATGTCTAGAAAATTTCATAGA
The DNA here is from genome assembly GCA_039519185.1 of Astragalus membranaceus. NCBI lineage: Eukaryota > Viridiplantae > Streptophyta > Magnoliopsida > Fabales > Fabaceae > Astragalus > Astragalus membranaceus. The sequence continues at coordinate 112,483,910 of CM076850.1, forward strand.
ATACCATCATTCTATCTTTTGATATTTTAATATATCTCAGATAATCTCTTAGGACTTAGGAGTTGTTTCCATTCGGTTTCCTGTTTTGTTAGAATTAAGAGTTTAGTATTCGTATGAATAAGGGTTAATATTGTATGTTTGGTATCACTCTGTTATACACCAGAATATAGGTTAGAACATCCATGATTTGAACAACTTTGTTCATACTTCATAGCTGAAGTTTACTGGAAGTTGTTTATATGATGTATTTCAGTTAATGCCTCTCTGTTTCTTCAACACTCTTTACAGTTATACAAACTTCAACGCAATGTCTTACTTTCTTGTTACCTTTTCTTTTCTGTTCCTTAATTTCTGTTGTATGGAATTCTTTAGGGAATAAGATGATAATTATTTATGACCTGAGCACTGATATATGACTCCATGGCCTAATGGATAAGGCGTTGGTCTACGGAACCAGAGATCTGGGTTCGATCCCCAGTGGAGTCGCTTCTACGGAACGAAAATTTGTATAACCAGGGTGTATAGATTAAACCAAAATTTGAAAAAAAAAAAACTTTTAAAGTCAGGCAAGAATAAAAGCTTGACTTTAAATCATACTTACGAAGTCAGGCAATAATTAATGCTTGACTTTGTAAGTATGATTTAAAGTCAAGCAATAATAAAAGCTTGACCTTAAATCATACATACGAAGTCAGGCAAGAATAAATGCTTGACTTTAAATCATACTTACGAAGTCAGGCAAGAATAAATGTTTAACTTTAAAACATACTTACGAAGTCAGGCGCAATAAATGCTTGACCTTAAATCATACATGCGAAGTCAGGCTATCGCTTGACTTTAAAACTCCAGACATACAAAGTCGACTTAATAAAAGTCAAGCGCCCGCCTGACTTTAAATCCCCTTTTCGCCCGACTTTAAATCCCTTTTCTGCACTAGTGATCCCTTGGCAAATATCTTGGTTTTCCCATGATTCAGGGACAGGTAAAGCGAAGTGATTTTGAGTTTATTTTGGATAAAATGCAAACTCGGTTATCATCTTGGAAAATTAAACTCTTGAATAAAGCTGGCAGACTAACCCTTGATAAGTCACTCTTGAATTCCATTCCTAACTATTACATGCAGATAACTTGGTTGCCTCAATCCATTTGTTGCAATATAGATCGCTTAACGCGAAGTTTTACTTGTAAGGGTTGTAGTGACAAGGGTATTCATCTCGTTGGCTGGGATGTGGTTACTAGTCCAAAGAATGTAGGCGGGCTTGGTGTTCGATCAGCTCGTGAAGCAAATACTTCTATGCTGGGAAAGTTGGTTTTGCAGTTACATGAAAATTCAAAAAAGCTTTGGGTGGAGGTCGTCAGGAACAAATATTGTGGTACGACGCCCTTTATGGAAGAAAAGAAGAAACAAGGTTCATTCACTTGGAGCTCGATTCAACAGGCGAAAATTGTCCTCTAGGATGGCTACGGGTTTCGGCTAGGAAGTGGTAATTCACCTCTTTGGTACATTAATTGGACTGGTCTTGGAACTCTTAATAACTTTGTTCCCTTTATTGATATTCATGATGCTCATCTTTGTGTTAAAGATATTATCTAGAATTAATGGCGCTTGGCAGGTGAACATGTTGTATTCTGCACTCCCATCAAACATCATTGATCATATTCTCACTCTTCCTTCTTGCACTAATGTTGCGGTTTCAGATAGTCTAGTGTGGAAAGGACATACTAATGGTATTTATACAGCAAACCAAGGGTATAAGTGGCTCTTGAAGAGGCGCAACAGTAATGTTAATGGAAATACTACTCTGGCTTGGAATTGGATTTGGAACTCCTATGCTCCAGAGAAGATTCAATTTTTCCTTTGGACGACATGCCATAATTCCCTCCCCACTCTTGCTATGCTTCACAAACGAGGCATATCCACCATCCCAACGTGCCCTCGCTGTCAGCACCCGGTTGAGGATAACCTTCATTGTTTGTGAGACTGTAATCTGTCATCCTAATTGTGGCGATACCTTGGTGTTTGTGGTCCTAGTTTCTTCAGTGACTCAAATGTTCATTCTTGGCTCAATAATAATCTCTCTCAAGAGGATCCTTCTTTGTTCATATCGGCGGTCTGGTGGTTGTGGAGGGCTCGCAACACAATGGTCATTGCTAAGGAAGATTTCCCATTTACAACGTTGCAATACAGAACCTGAAACTATGCATCATTGGTGAGTCTTTGCAAGCAAGGCAGTCACAATAATGTCAATGTCCCTTGTTGGGTCTCGACATCCTAATAGGGAAGATCTCATTGTTCTCAATGTTTATGGTAGCATTGTGGGAAACCCCGACCCTTCTGGTTTTGGGGGTCTTCTTCGTCATTCAGATGATTCTTGGATCAAAGGTTTTGCAGATCATATTGGTATCTCAGATAATTTACATGCTGGGCTCTTGGCATTACTTCATGGTATTCAGCTAGCTTGGGAGGATGGACACCGACATATAATATGCTACTCAGACTCTCTCCATGCTATTCAGCTTGTGTCTTCGCCTATCAACTAGTGGCATGTCTATGCGTCTATTACCGCTACAGTTCAAGATTTGATGAAGCGGCCTTGGCAGATTACTGAAATTCATACTCTTCGAGAAGGAAACATGTGTGCTGACATGTTGACAAAGATGGGATCCTCAATTGCCCAAGCCATGCTTATGCTCGAGTCCCCTACTCCTGACCTCCTACTCCCTCTGCAGGTGGATGCTAGGAGATTAGAATTTTTGCGTCCTTAATTTTGTTTTGTTTTGTTTTTTGTTTTCCTTTTCCTTCTTATACCAAAAAAAGCTTAGTCCCTTAAAAATCTATTCATTTTGTCTCTATTTTGAAATTTCATTTACAAAAAAAATGGTGCTTTAATTAGGCCCCTCTAGAGACTAACATAACAGCCCCTATAAAAGTAAAATAGGGACTAAAATGAAAAAATTAGGGACTATACTTGAAATGTCATAACTTTATAGAGTTTAAAACGTATTTTTTACCATATACTAAAATTATTATTTAATTTTATTTAAAGATTGTATAGAATAATATTTCTAAAAACAGTATTGGGGGTTTATTCAGATTTGACAGGGGGACATAAAGAATGGGTGAAGCATGAGAAAGGCTGTTTTTTTTACCCCCCATTGTACCCCATACCCCGAAATTGATCAAAAGGACCAAAATACCCCTAAAAAATTGTTAAAAAAAAAAATCATTCCTCATTCCATCATATTTCCGGAAAAAGTAATTTTTTTCCCTAAACATCCCGAAAATAGACGTATTTCCTGAAAGATTTCCGGAAATACCATTTTTTGAGGTATTTCCGGAAGGTTAAATTTCAGGGAATTCCGGAAATACCTCAAAAAGAGGTATTTCCGGAATGTTTTTTTTTTTGAAATTTCGTTTTAATTAATTTTTTTTTTTGCTTTTTCAGTGGCAACCAGAACAGGAAACATGGAGCGAGGCGAGCATTCAGGAGCGGGAGGAGATGAGCAGAGTCCTTCTGGCAGTAGGAGTAGGTTCCGATTGAGGACTAGACAGGCCGGACACGCGTCTGAGCGTTAGAGACATGTCCGAGAGCGAGAGCAGCAGCAGGAGACTGAACCAGACGCCATGCATGTAGATGACCAGGCTGAGGCTGGGGTTGCTCAGCATGATGATGAGGCTGCTGAACATGTTTTGTTACACCGGTTGCATGTCCACTGCATCCAGAGACTACTACAGACGGGACAGGTAATACTTTTAATAATTTGTTTAATTTTTAACAATTAATTACTTTTAATAATTTATTAATTACTTTTATTTTTTACAGGACCGGGGTAAGATTAAAGTTGCTTCTCATGGGGGGAAGATACTGAAGATGAGACCTCAGCAACACCACCCACATATAGCAGGATGGTTGCAGCAGGCCCATCTGTTTGACCTGGGAATCACACCTCTCGACAACATCAACCACGAGCTCATATCAGCTTTTGTGGAGATGTGGCATTCTGAGACCAGCTCATTCCACATGTCGTGGGGGATATGACAGTATGTTGGACGACGTGTCTGCGTTGCTCCACTTGCCGCTCACCGGCACACCGTTGGCGCATCGGCCACATTTTGACACTGCCGATGCTATTCGGGCGGGAGTTGACCTGTTGGGCATTGACCACACAGCCTGCTGGGCAGAGTGTCAGTTCAACAGGGGACCGACATTCCGATTTTCTTTCTTGATGGCCGCATACACACAAAACATGGAGCGCAGCCATCTTGATCAGGCGGCACGGTGCTATCTGCTACACTTGTTGGGCCGCACCATTTTTGCCGACAAGAGTCACACATCTGTCCCTGTCAAGTGGGTGACTCTTATTTCGGACTTTGCCCTGTGTGGCCAGTGGGCTTGGGGTCCAGCTGCTCTAGCTATTCTCTACGAGCAGCTGAATGATGCTTGTTACTGGGAGACGTCGCAGATTGGCGGATACGCTTCTCTGCTGCAGGTAACTAATTAATTAATTATTTTTATTTCTTTTTAATTACTTTTATTTATATAATTACTTATTTATTTTTATTATTATTTTAGTGCTGGATATATGAGTATTTCCCCACCATCGTGGTGCGGAAAGACTTCGGTGCCAGTGAACTTCCACGTTGCAGCAGGTGGGTGAACAAGAAGTGTGATAGTATCAAGCTTCCAGAGTTTCGGTGGCTGCTGGATGACTTGCAGAGGGAGCAGGTCATATGGAGAACCTGAGACGACCACAGACAGTACCTCGGTTTCACAACATTTCATTATTCAGAGGTTGGCTGCTGTGGGGATGTGGCGGTGCCTTATATGCCAGACAGGGTCCGTTGGCAGTTTGGATATGTCCAGCAGATTCTTGATCCACCTATTTCGGGCCCACGTCCATCTCCGGAGGTCATAGTACAGCAGCTGGTGTTTTATCAGTCCCCAGCGCGGGCTTTCAGGGACAGCGGTCGACGGACACCCGTCCAGGGTGCTTGTGATGACGAGTACCTACCATGGTACTTCCAGGTGTCCATTCCCCGTCTGACTCCGGCTCCGCCTTCACCTCCAGCTCCGCCTTCGCCTCCAGGGGATGTTGGTCCACTTCCCTATGAGTCTAGGGAGAGAGTAGCTAGGCATGTCCAGGATGCCTATGATAGTCTTTTGGCAGTCGACGGCATTCCTGGGGATGTCTATGATAGTCTGTTGGCTGCTTTACAGCTTTTGGACATTTAGTTGTATTATTTTTTGTATTTTTACTGTATTAATACTGATTATTATTGTTTATTAGTTTAGCAAGTTTCGTTACATTTAATTATTTCGCATAAATTTTTTTAATTTAAAAAAAATATTTTTTAAAAATTTTCAGAAATATGGGTTTTCCAGAAATACCTAAAAAGAGGTATTTTCGGAAGCAAAAAATCTCCGAAAATTTTTATTTTTTTTTTTACGAAAAACTAAGGGTACTGATCCAATTAACACGCACGCTATTGTCAAAGCAATTGATGGCATAGACTAAAATGTGAGACAAATTTCACAAACAGAAATGCTATTTTGACTACTTTGTGGACCAGTTTTTGGACCAATATACGGATACACTCATACACATACTAATACGTATTATAGTAGTTGGTTTTAATAATAATAATAAATTGTTTTATGTTTAAAAAACTGAAAATACAAAATCAAAACCCCCAACTGCTCCGTAAGTCATTTTTCCCTGAACCTTCTTCTCTCTCAACGCGACCATCTTGTCTCTCTCAACGCGACGGGATCGCGAGGCGGCGACACAGCAACGGCGAGACGACGAGAGGCAAACCCAACCATCTTCTCTCTCAACGCGACGGCGACAGGCAAACCCCAACCTTCTCTTCTTCTCTCTCAACGCGACGGCGACAGCCACGCCGCCGTCTCAAGTTCTCTCTCAACCCCAACCTTCTTCGGTTCAAGTTCTTCCACCGTCTCAACCGTCAGCTCCGGCGAAGCACATCCACGTCGGCGTCTCGTGTTGACTCTCTCAGCTCCTTCGTCTGCGAAACCATCAGCATTTCTGTTTCTCTCACTGTCGATTTGATACAGTATTCAAAAAAATTTGCAAGGTCAGGTATTTCTTTGATTTTCCTTTTCATTTTCTGCTAGCTAATCAGTTTTTTCTTTTGGTTTCTGTAATGTCACCAGTGAGTTGATTTGCTAGTTGTAGCATGTTGCTTGTTAATAGGTTGCTTTGGGCCCAAAATGGTTGATTTGCTTGTTAATAGCTTTTAGTTTCTATGTCTCTGTATATCGTGGATTCCATTTGAAAAAAATGGTGCAATTTGGGGTTGGAAGTATATCATCTGAAAATCAGAAAATAATATGGTTTTGTGTAGTTATAGCTAGTGTTGACATGCTGTTGTATGTTACTATTTTATTTGATTTCAAGTTTGCATTTGGAGTATTTTAAATGGGAAGAAATATGATTTTATTTGTTGCCATAACAATGTTTATTCTGATTGCTGTTTGCAATATGGCTTTTTGGTGCCTAAAGCATTATTAATAAAGTAGTTCCATTTGAATCCATTAAGGAAGTTATTTCTCATTTTGGAGGAGTTTTTGAGGTATAAAGTAGTTCCAACAAGCTTATCAATTGTTTTTGCCATTTGTGACTTCTTCCACTCATGTGGCTCTTGTTGCCATCACTACTGCCATGCTACTATAAGCTTGTTTATCTGCAAAACTTACACCCATTACATTTGGTAGTTCCCTGTTACAATTCTTGTTGCTTGCACATAAGTTGAGAAAAATATTGGAGATACTTCAAACATCAGTGATTCATTTCATTGTTTTATACTTATCATTACTTTCTCAAGTTTCTTATTAGGAGGAAATTAGTTTTATTAAAACGGAAAACTGGAATGGAATGCATACAGGGATGAGTTAGAGTTTTACAAGGCAACATTTTTTTTCTGCTAGATGTTACTTATTTTCTCTAATATAAAGCATTTAATGAATGTATTGATATACATTTGAACTATAATTCAGTGCTTTGGTTCATTTAGTATTTACTTTGATTCATTTAGTATTTACTTTCCTAAATTATTGGAATTGGTTAGTGCTTTTGTTGAATACAAATGAACATGATTTATGAATGCTTATTTTTTTATTTGTGATTGATATTATATTTTTGTTATTAGTTTGTTGAGGTTGTGGCATTAAGCGAAGGAGACTAATCAATGGGTGGACAACATGGTACTCAAATGCACTCACTATGGAATCAGATTTGTGTATTTCATTTGTTTTTCCAATGTTGGTTATGGCGTTTAATTTGAGGGTAAAATTTTGTTTTCAGGTATTCTGTTTTGTTTCGCCGATGTTGATGGAAGAAGAATTGGAAAGAAGCGGTGTTCTGACCCGTTTCCTATTTAATTCATTCTATGCTGTGAGGAAATCTTAAGCTCGTTGTACGTTTTGCAATGATTTGAGTTTTAAAATTATTCGATTAATAGAGTTATCATGACGATATTTATTTTATAATTAGTGGGAAGTCATCAAAGAATTACAACAGTTTCAAGCAGGCACCCAAAAAAGATGGACTTTACGAAATCATTTTAGACATGTTTCATTGCAACAGTTGAAGTCAACCCCCCTGGATGTGTTAAGGTCTTGCAATATGGTAAGTGTGTAGTTGGAATTTACATATTTTTGTTCATATGTTTATTATGAATATTACATAATAATATTTTTATAAATGTGTTAGATTTTTGCTCCAGCCTGTTATCAAGCTTAATGTTTAGGGGAACAATGCATATATATATTAACATGCATGTATTTTGTTTAGAATAAATTACTTCAAATTCGTGAAGAGTTTGACGAAGAGAAAGCGGCAATGCAAATGGAAGGTTGGAAATATGAGAGAATTATGGATGAACAATATGCGTTTGACCAAGAGGCTTTGCAAGTATTGTCATAACAATGATTTTCTTAGCTGGAAAGTTTATCAATGTGGCAGTTTTAGTTAATTTGTTGATCGGATCAATTTGTCAAGTTCATCGTTGTATCTCTAAAGTTTATGATCTGGTTGTTTTAGTTCTACCATGTAAGTTGATGAAATTGTATTTTTATGGATCAAAGTTTAATGAAGGACATTGGCAATAGTGTATGGTAACACTTACTTCATCGTTATTTTTTAATATCTTTTTATGGTTTGGGTTTTTAGATTCAAAAATTATACGACATTGGCAATAGTGTATGTTACGACATTGCCATTTGCAATATTGTGTATGGTGGACAACAACCTGATTTCGTTGGACATTGTTTATAAACATTGGGTCACGATCAAGGATGATATGAGCTTTGAAGATAGTTTACCAATATAGACATAGAGTTACCCAGGTTTTGTAACAAACTAACCAACCCATTCTCTCCAAGCATGTTAGTTTCTGTGCCACGTGGATCCACAATCCATTGTCTCCATATGTTTTTGTATTTACACGGGTTGGCTAAGTGTTCAAACAACCTGGGTAATTGCTTTGCTAGACTGGTTTCCGTTTATAGATTCCCAATTGATAGGACAATATCATATGCCTATGATGGATGCTGATATAAAAGGGGTCCTGGTCATCCCCAAATGGTATTGTATTTACACGGGCTGGCTAAGTGTTCAAAAAACCTGGGTAATTGCTTTGCTAGATTGGTTTCCGTTTATAGATTCCCAATTGATAGGACAATACCATATGCCTATGATGGGTGCTGATATAAGAGGGGTCCTGGTCATCTCAAATTGCGTCCCATGTGAATCCACAGTATTTTTTTCAAAATGGTATTGAATTTACACGGGTTGGCTAAGTGTTCAAAAAACCTGGGTAATTGCTTTGCTAGATTGGTTTCCGTTTATAGATTCCCAATTGATAGGACAATACCATATGCCTATGATGGATGCTGATATAAGAGGGGTCCTGGTCATCTCAAATTGCGTCCCATGTGAATCCACAGTATTTTTCCCAAATGGTATTGAATTTACACGGGTTGGCTAAGTGTTCAAAAAACCTGGGTAATTGCTTTGCTGGATTGGTTTCCGTTTATAGATTCCCACATGATAGGACAACACCATATGCCTATGATGGATGCTGATATAAGAGGGGTCCTGATCATCTCAAATTGCGTCCCATGTGAATCCACAGTATTTTTCTCAAATGGTATTGAATTTACACGGGTTGGCTAAGTGTTCAAAAAACCTGGGTAATTGCTTTGCTGGATTGGTTTCCGTTTATAGATTCCCACATGATAGGACAACACCATATGCCTATGATGGATGCTGATATAAGAGGGGTCCTGATCATCTCAAATTGCGTCCCATGTGAATCCACGGTATTTTTTCCAAATGGTATTGAATTTACACGGGTTGGCTAAGTGTTCAACAAACCTGGGTAATTGCTTTGCTGGATTGGTTTCCGTTTATAGATTCCCACATGATAGGACAATACGATATGCCTATGATGGATGCTGATATAAGAGGGGTCCTGGTCATCTCAAATTGCGTCCCATGTGAATCCGCAGTATTTTTCCCAAATGGTATTGAATTTACACGGGTTGGCTAAGTGTTCAAAAAACCTGGGTAATTGCTTTGCTATATTGGTTTCCGTTTATAGATTCCCCATTGATAGGACAATACCATATGCCTATGATGGATGCTGATATAAGAGGGGTCCTGGTCATCTCAAATTGCGTCCCATGTGAATCCACAGTATTTTTTTCCAAATGGTATTGAATTTACACGGGTTGGCTAAGTGTTCAGAAAACCTGGGTAATTGCTTTGCTAGATTGGTTTCCGTTTATAGATTCCCACATGATAGGACAATACCATATGCCTATGATGGATGCTGATATAAGAGGGGTCCTGGTCATCTCAAATTGCGTCCCATGTGAATCCACAGTATTTTTCCCAAATGGTATTGAATTTACACGGGTTGGCTAAGTGTTCAAAAAACCTGGGTAATTGCTTTGCTGGATTGGTTTCCGTTTATAGATTCCCACATGATAGGACGAAACCATATGCCTATGATGGATGCTGATATAAGAGGGGTCCTGGTCATCTCAAATTGCGTCCCATGTGAATCCACAGTATTTTTCCCAAATGGTATTGAATTTACACGGGTTGGCTAAGTGTTCAAAAAACCTGGGTAATTGCTTTGCTGGATTGGTTTCTGTCTATAGATTCCCAATTGATAGGACAATACCATATGCCTATGATATTGAGCTTTTTAATTTGAAGTAGAATATCTAAGTTATTTTATATAGATATCGTCATAGTCATGCACTTTTGGTAAATATAATTTGGTAAATATAAAAATGATAGTCATGCAGTCACAGAAATGATAAATAGTCTTGATATAGCAATAGTGTTATAACTTACATAGTACACACCTGACAAAAGCACTATTCCATGTTAACTTACAACTAATAAATATAGTACGTGGAAATAAGTTACAACTAATAAATACACATTTCAATGGATTTTCAAAACTATGTCATTTCCCCTGATTTTTCTCCTTCTTTGACACACCATAAGTCTGATATGGTGTTCGGATTGCTGCACTAGTTTTTATAACCCTTGGATTTCGAAGTCTACGAGTGTAAACATTTGAGTCTTCATGGTGGTTATCATGTAGTATGGGACCAGATGGTTCACCCATCTTTCCTTGGGTGCTCACCGGAGAATATCCTTGTTTTGCTTCTTTTGCAAAGGAAGGAGTGAAGTTTGTTGCCTCCTTTGCTTCTTCTAATTGCCGTAGAAGTTCAACTATTGCTTGTTGGAGACTCTCCTTTTCCTCATCAGGTAAGTTTTGTAGCTCACGCAAATCCCTTTCAGCTTTCGAGATTCTTTGTTCAAGTGCTCTGTGTTCCGCCTCCAGGTGTTGATTGTAGACAATCAGATTATTCATTTCAGCAGACCGCAGTCTGAATGACACAAATCCATCCGGTGCCTCAGTTAATGCTTGTCTCACTTCATAAAAAGAAAGTTCTTTTGTTGCATTCAACTGCTCATAAACCTAGTAACAACAAACAATTATGAACATATTGATTTGTCAAGTATCATTTAGTGTTAACGAATGTAGATAACTTATGCACACCTAATGCTTGTTATATTTATAATGATGGTTACTTGATTTTTCTCAAATGCATCCAACAAACTTTCCTTAAAAAGCCAAACATGCTGCCACTTCACACAACGAGGAAAAAAGTTATCAACTTTGGGACTTATCTTGTGGTGTGGCCATACATGTTCGAGTCCCCATACCTATAGAGTAATGAAACTTAATCAAAAATGGAGAAGAAATTTAAATTAATTGTTACAAACTTAATGACCGCAGAAAATATAACTAAACAGAATACCTGCAACACAACTACACACCCACTAAGAAACAATGTTTTGGGGCTATTTGATTCTTCTAAACAACTGGTGACTTTATTCAAATTATGAACCAAATAATCATAGACTGCAAGTCCCCAATTAAATGTCCCAAGCGAATCTAGATCATCCAACAGCTTAATGCACCCACAACTAATGCCGGTGTATGTGTTGGGGAATAAAAACTCTTCCATTGCAAGCAGTATATAGAGCCTACAAAAATCATCAACATGTTGATCGGCAGAGAGGGTGGTCTGTTTTTCATAAATTCCTGCTAAGGTAGTTTTTCTTCCTTCAACATCTCATTTATATAAACTATTAAAGAATTATAAGAAATCATCTAATAGTGAGAGCATATTACAATAACATTCAGAATAAGAGAATTATTGTTACCTATATGATGATGGTAAACCAATTTAAATATTAAGTAAAATGCCTTAGTTTTCTCTTTCAATCTATAGTCCAAATATGTTGATATCCCTCCAAGCTATATCTTTGTGTCACCAAGCAACTTTTTCCAACTAACACCAAGCTAAATTAATATAGCAACAAAAGAATATCAGTGCCTTGCCTCGTTCAACAGAAGAAATTTAAGTGCCTTGCCACATGCATTTCAAGTGAACAGAAGGAAAGTTCTTAGGAGGAGAAATGATCAGAATCCAAAGCAGATGCAATACTTACACTGCAGTGCATCAAAATCCAAATAACAATTGAACTGCAGGCTGGTCACTGAATTATAGTTCAAATGTATATCAATACATTCATTAAATGCTTTATATTAGAGAAAATAAGTAACATCTAGCAGAAAAAAAATGTTGCCTTGTAAAACTCTAACTCATCCCTGTATGCATTCCATTCCAGTTTTCCGTTTTAATAAAACTAATTTCCTCCCAATAAGAAACTTGAGAAAGTAATGATAAGTATAAAACAATGAACTGAATCACTGATGTTTGAAGTATCTCCAATATTTTTCTCAACTTATGTGCAAGCAACAAGAATTGTAACAGGGAACTACCAAATGTAATGGGTGTAAGTTTTGCAGATAAACAAGCTTATAGTAGCATGGCACTAGTGATGGCAACAAGAGCCACATGAGTGGAAGAAATCACAAATGGCAAAAACAATTGATAAGCTTGTTGGAACTACTTTATACCTCAAAAACTCCTCCAAAATGAGAAATAACTTCCTTAATAGATTCAAATGGAACTACTTTATTAATAATGCTTTAAGCACCAAAAAGCCATATTTCAAACAGCAATCAGAATAAACATTGTTATGGCAACAAATAAAATCACATTTCTTCCCATTTAAAATACTCCAAATGCAAACTTGAAATCAAATAAAATAGTAACATACAACAGCATGTCAACACTATAACTACACAAAACCATATTATTTTCTGTATCCAAAAAAAAAAACCATATTATTTTCTGATTTTCAGATGATATACTTCCAACCCCAAATTGCACCATTTTTTTCAAATGGAATCCACGATATACAGAGACATAGAAACTAAAAGCTATTAACAAACAAATCAACCATTTTAGGCCCAAAGCAACCTATTAACAAGCAACATGCTACAACTAGCAAATCAACTCACTGGTGACATTACAGAAACCAAAAGAAAAAACTGATTAGCTAGCAGAAAATGAAAAGGAAAATCAAAGAAATACCCGACCTTGCAAATTTTTTTGAATACTGTATCAAATCGACAGTGAGAGAAACAGAAATGCTGATGGTTTCGCAGACGAAGGAGCTGAGAGAGTCAACACGAGACGCCGACGTGGATGTGCTTCGCCGGAGCTGACGGTTGAGACGGTGGAAGAACTTGAACCGAAGAAGGTTGGGGTTGAGAGAGAACTTGAGACGGCGGCGTGGCTGTCGCCGTCGCGTTGAGAGAAAAGAAGAGAAGGTTGGGGTTAGCCTGTCGCCGTCGCGTTGAGAGAGAAGATGGTTGGGTTTGCCTCTCGTCGTTTCGCCGTTGCTATGTCGCCGTCTCGCGGTCCCGTCGCGTTGAGAGAGACAAGATGGTCGCATTGAGAGAGAAGAAGGTTCAGGGAAAAATGACTTACGGAGCAGCTGGGGGTTTTGATTTTGTATTTTCAGTTTTTTAAACATAAAACAATTTATTATTATTATTATTATTATTATTATTATTATTATTATTATTATTAAAACCAACTACTATAATACGTATTAGTATGTGTATGAGTGTATCCGTATATTGGTCCAAAAACTGGTCCACAAAGTGGTCAAAATAGCATTTCTGTTTCACAAAACGCGTGTGATAGCAAAAATAGGAGACAATAGCGTGACTATGGTGACTTCCGTCTATCAATTCTTTGAATATAATCAAATTGCTCAAATCTAATGGATTGTGTGGGTATCTATGAAGTCTTGATACTTCAAAAATGGAGACATACCCGTGTCGGAGACGTATCCGATACCGATACGTACCTGATACTTTTCAGTTGTATTATTTATATATTTAAATTTTAATTTAATTTTTTATTAAAGTATCACAGCCGTGTCGTATCTTGATTTTCAAAATTTTCCCGTATCCCCGTATCCGTATCGTGTCGTATCCCGTATCGTATCTGGTATCCAGACTTCATAGGTGGGAATGCTCAATGGGTGACGACATTCTATTCAGCAAAATACTCATTTTTCTGACTTTTCACCTCCTCTTCTCCTTCTTTTCTTTCTTAACTTATGAGTTTGGTTTCTTATTGTATTTTGTTTGCCATATTCGTATTGTATATATATATATTGTATTTGTACAATTATATTAAGTCTGGAGTCAAACATTCTATTAGTTGACCGTTCAAACACCAACAAATTTACTCTACAATAATCACATTTCAAATTAACATTTCAAACTCAAAATAGTCATTTTCTATCCTACACCATTAATTTCTACAAATCCTAATCCTATTTTGTGGGAAGGGAACATATCCTAATCCTAATCCTAACCCTTATGAAATTTTCAAATTCCATTTATACTAACATAATTCACAAACTTCCATTTATCCTAACCCTTAGATACTATCTATGCTCACAATAAACAAAATTATTAATTTTACACTTTTGCTAATAGATATAGTTATGAAATCTGAGTATCAATATTACCTTCAGCTTTGATTTGGAGTTCTACAACCTCAAACTCCACCAAATTAGACAATAAAGAAACCTGCAAGAATAAGAAATGTTAATAGAAAAAGTTTCATAAAATACTTGGAATGCAAAAGGAACAATGGTGAGACAAATTGATTTTCATAATTCTTGTTTCAATCCAAAAAAATTTACCTTGTGAAGAAGAATGGAGATGGTGAGAGCGTGGGCACCGTCGCACTTCAAGGGAAGCGAAGGAGAGAAGGTGGTGGCGTGGTGGGAGAGAAGACGAGAGAAGAGAGTGAGTTTTGGCGGAAGAGGAGAGAAAATGGTGAGAGAAGAGAGAAGTGAAGTGATTTTCGGGTTTAGGGAAAAAAATTAAATTAGCGACGGATTGGGGATTTTCACGTTTTCCAAGATCTGCGTAACAGTCACATCAGCATTAACGACGGATCTCAGGATTAGCGACGGACTGGGGAATCTTACGAGTTCCAAGGTCTGCCAACGGTCACGTCAGCGACGGACCGCTAGCGACGGATTTGCAGGTTTGTGACGAATTTGAATTTTTTTTAAAAAAAATAGCGCACATCTTTAACAACGACGCTGTCTGTCGCTAAATCCCTCGCTAAGTTACATTTAGCGACGGATTGGGAATTCTTCGCTAAAATCCGTCGCTTAGACTGCTTTTTTTTTGTAGTGATGATTTGTCAAGTGTTGATAACTAGGGATGGCACCCTCTAGACAGCGCACTATAGTGTTTGTATCGAAGCCCGCACACGTATGGACATCAACTTTAGTGTCCAATTCCATACCCGTTGGGTTCCCAAGTTTCTGCACTCGTGCCCGTATCAATTACTATTTACCTAAACTCTTTCCACTACTAGTTATGTCAAATAGACAAATAATTCTCTACGCAAGTTCTGCAAAAACTGTCCACTTCAAATATCGAGTGTAATTGAGATTTATCAAAAGTGTTAAGGGTTTACATACAAACAATAATTAAGAACATTTCACCATGAGTCAGAACAAAAACATTTCACCAAACATGTTTTATACACCACAGCATGAAAAAGTAGAAGTGAAAAAACAAATACTTAATAAGCTTGCTTATCGGAAAAAAAATATTTAATAAGCTTAAAACATTACCAAATTATTATACGTAAACAAAAGCACAACCAGATTATTATAGATTCAAGTTCATGAGATGAAATGCTCTTTTAGTAAATAATTATGATAGAAATGCGATGCAAAATCCTAGATAGATAGTAGAAAATAATAAGACATCATTAAATTAGGGGGTATGATAACTTATTATTATTATACCTAATTTTAACATTATATTCTATTTTTGGGTATTTCATTTGAGGTGTTTCCGGAAAACCCATATTTCTGCCTTACGGAAATATGTGTATTTCCGGAAATTTTTAAATTTTTTTTAAAAATTAAAAACAATCAATTACGCGAAATAATTAAATGTAACGAAGCTCGCTAAACTAATAAACAATAATAATACAGTATCAATACAGTAAAAATATAAAAAATAATACAACTAAATGTCCAAAAGTTGTAAAGCAGCCAACAAACTATCATAGACATCCCCAGGAATGCCGTCGACTGCCAAAAGACTATCATAGACATCCTGGACATGCCTAGCTGCTCTCTCCATCCTGGACGTGTGCACTCGTCTGCAATGGATGTCAACAACGACGATGACGTCCAAGCCATGATGGTCATTCATGTTATCTTTAAATGGAAGAGTTATCTGCATTTATACGTCGAAACCAGAAGGACCGTCGCTAAGATCCTTCGTCGTTTCACTCCACCATCTCAGTAGTTTCTATTATGTTTTCGTTTTGTTTGTTGTTGCAATATGTTATTTTAAATCAATGTAGAAGGCGTTTTTAATTAATCAAATAAATGTTTCATTTTTTATTTTTGCACTCCGGAAACACCATATTATATGATAAATTCGGAAGGCAATTTTAAGGGATTTCTGAAAATACATTAAATTGGGATAAATTCGGAAGGCAATATTGAGGGATTTTCGGAAATACCTCAAATCCAGATAAATCTGGAAGGCCGTTTTTTTTATTTTCCGGAAATATCGCATTTTACGGTATTTCCGGAATGTAAAATGTGTTCTGGAAATACAGTAAAATGCGATATTTCAGGAAAATCAAAAAAACAGTCTTCCGGATTTATTTGGATTTGAGGTATTTCCGGAAATTTTGTGGATTTAAGGGTAGTTTCGTCCGTTCGGTCATTGGGGGTAGATGGTATAAGAGGGGGGTGGTTTAACAAAAGAGTTGAAAGAGATACCGTAAGTTTATGAGCTAAATTGAAAATTTATTATTTTTTAACTATATATTAGAGGGGTGCTTCTAGGGTGAAAGAGCAAATTAAATCTTTCACCGGTGAAACGCTAAAATTGATCGTTGGATGTAGTATAAAAATTCATCAATGGTTGAGATTTAATATTGGTTGATTCAATCTTAACCATTCATAGCATTTTAAACAATATCCAACGATCAATTATAGTGTTTCACGGGTGAGAGATTTGATTTTCTCTCTCCCCCTAAAATCACCCATATTAGAGCTGAAAGAGTTGAGAAGTCTGGTGCAACATTTTATACTCAGGGAGGTCAAAACTAAAATTATATAGGAGTATAAGTGCATATTTTTAATCTCCCAATAGTCACGCCATTGCCATGCAAATACCCTCATTATAAGAAAACACATTAAATCCAGGAAAAAACTGTACCATAATCTTATTAATCTTACAGTTGGGAGAAAGAAAGTTTAGCTTCTATTGTTGGACTGTAAGGTAATGATCAAATATCACCCATGACCCAACAACATTCATAACTTTTTCCATGTCTGCCTCCACGTCAAACTTAACCATAAAGTAGTTATTGCCATTGTCCAGTAACTCGAAACTGTTGGGGATAAACACGTGAAAAGAGAGAAGAAAGGAAGTGGCGGTGCAAGGTGTCAGAGGAATGACTAGGGCAATATAATATGAATAGTAAAAGCTGCACTGAATTTCATAAAAGTAGGTTACTAAATTACATGCTACTGACATCTGTATATATATATACAATGAAACAGGCCCAGACCCATAATTTCGACTAGCCAATTCGACTGGCCCATTTCGACTAGGTTTCTAACTACACCTACTATTATTACAAGCAATAGAATTACAAGGCATATCTCAATATTCCCTCCTAATTCACATTGCTGAGTGACACCATCCCAAGCATTGTTCTCAATTCTTCGAATCTTCCCTTTTGCAATGGCTTGGTCATTGCATCAGCTACTTGAAGTTCCGAACAGCAATATTCCAGATTCAGCTTCTCATTGTTTACTTGATCACGCAGGAAGTGATATCTGGTCTCTATGTGCTTCGACCTACCATGTGCAACAAGATTCTTGGCGAGATCTATCGCAGACTTGTTGTCGATCAACAACTTCATTCCTTCGACCCTGTGCACTCCAATTTCGACCAATAGCATGCTCAGCCATGATGCTTGACATGCTGAAAACGAAGCAGCCACATACTCTGCTTCACAAGAGGATAACGCAACTATACTTTGCTTCTTCGAGCACCAAGAGATGGGTGTCGATCCATGCATGAAGACATACCGACTTGTGCTTTTTCGATCACTCTTGTCTCCACTCCAGTCGGAGTCAGTGTAGCCAAACACTTCATTACCATTCTTCGACACACTCTTGCTAGGGAACAGAATACCATAACTTTGTGTTCCCTTTACATACCTTAGTACTCTTTTTGCAGCTACCATATGAGAGCTTTTCGGCTTCTCCATGAATCTGCTGATCATTCCGACACTAAACATAATGTCAGGTCGAGTGTTGCACAAGGTACCTTAGGGAGCCCACGATCTGTTTGAACAAGGTGGCATCTACTTCAATCCCTTCGTCGTCTTTCGACAGCTTGCTGCTAGTGTCTGATGGTGTCGAAACTTCGTTGCAGTTGCTCATGTCAAATCTTTTCAGGATATCAGTTGCATACTTCGACTGTTGCAGGAGTATACCCTTACTTGTCTTGGTAAACTCCATCCCCAAGAAATATGATAGATGTCCCAGATCACTCATTTCAAATTCTGACATCATCACTTTCTTGAAGGTTTCGACTTCGACTTCATTGCTGCCAGTTACAAGTAGATCATCTACGTACAGGCACAACAACAACTGAGTCGAAGTTCCATTCTTCTTCACATATACTCCATGTTCATTAATGCATCTAATGAACTTCTGAGCCAAGAGAAATCCATCAATTCTCTTGTTCCACGCTCTTGGAGCTTGCTTGAGCCCATACAGGGCCTTCTCCAGCTTATAGACTTTGTCTTCTTTACCCTTCGACTCAAAACCGGGTGGTTGACAAACATAGACTTCCTCCTCCAGAGGTCCATTAAGAAATGCCGACTTTACATCTAGTTGATGTAGGGGCCAGCCTCTATGACTTGCCAATGCTACTACCAATCTTATGGTTTCGATCTTGGCTACTGGGGCAAAGACCTCATTGAAATCCAACCCAGGTTTCTGCAGGAACCCTTTGGCTACTAGCCTGGCCTTGTACTTGGCCACTTTTCCATTGGGCTTGAGTTTGGTCTTGTAGACCCATTTCACGCCTATGGCCTTCTTTTGCCTTCGAAGTTCGACTAGCTTCCAAGTGCCATTCTTTTCGATTGACTTCAGCTCATCAATCATTGCTTCCTTCCACTGCTTATGACTAAGAGCTTCTTCCAGGCTCACTGGTTCTGCTTCAGCCATTAATGCAAAGTGTGTCAGGTCTCCCTCTACTGTAACAGCAGAATCTGGGAACGTGTCGAATCCTTCTAGTCTTACTGATCTCTGCCTTTCCCTTTGCGGCCTTCTTAAAGGTTCGACAGCAATGGGTTCTTCTGGCTCTTCAGTTTCGACCTCTTCATTCTGATCATCTCGATCAGAGACTTCGTCGAAGTCCATCATTGTAGGTTTCTCACAGCCTTCTTCCCAGTTCCAATGTTTCGACTCATCTACTACGACATCTCTGCTTTTCACCATTTTCTTGTGCACAGGATCATACAGTTTGTATGCTCCTGTCGAATGATAGCCAACAAGAATCATTTGTTGTGCTCTATCATCCAGCTTGCTTCTTAGTTGCTCAGGGACATGTCTATAGCATAATGAGCCAATTATTCTGAGATGCTTGACACTTGGCTTTCTTCCTAGCCAAGCTTCTTCAGGTGTCTTCCCAATCAATCTCTTTGTGGGGCATTTGTTCAGAATGTATACTGCTGTGGCTACAAGTTCTCCCCATAGGCTATGAGGTAGCTTCTTCTCCTTCAACATGCTTCTTACCATGTTGAGGATGGTCCTGTTTTTCCTCTCAGCTGTACCATTATGCTGAGGCGTGTAAGGTGCAGTGACTTCATGCACAATTCCTTCTTTCTCACAGAATTCGACAAATCCATGAGAATTGTACTCACCACCTCCATCGCTTCTAAGGGTTTTGATTGCACATTCACTCTGCTTTTCAATCATTACCTTAAACTTCTTGAATATTTCTAGTACTTCACTCTTCCTTTTGATTAAATACACCCAGGACATTCTAGTGTATTCGTCAATGAAGGTGACAAAGTACTTATTCCCTCCTAAGGAACATACTTCGAAAGGACCACAGACATCAGAAAATATCACCTCTAGCTTCTTCTCTGCTCTGCTAGGTACTTCTGATTTAAACGGGTTTCTTGGTCAGTGGCGGACCCAGGACCCCGGGGTCAGGGGTGTCAAATTTTTTAAGGCCGGTGTCAAATGAGTGCAAAACTTGGTCTACTAGTACAATTTCAAATTTTCAGGGGTGTCAAAATTAAAATTTCAGGAGATTTAGGCTATTTATATAGGGTGTTTAGTGCAAAAAAAAAAAATTCAGGGGGTTCAACTGAACCCCCTGGTTATATGCCAGGTCCGCCACTGTTCTTGGTTGCTTCGACTTGCAACAACTTTCGCAAACTTCGACAGGTACTTTTACTGCAGGCAACCCATGAACCATCTTCTTTTCATGTAGTTGACTCAAGCTCTTGAAGTTGAGGTGGCCTAATCTCCTGTGCCATTTCCAGTGCTCCTCTTCGACAGTGGTCTGGAGACAATGTTCTTCGACTACTTGCAGCTTGATTTTGAAGGTTCTGTTACTCTGCATCGACACCTTCAAAATCATCTTCTTGGTCGAATCGAACAAGCTGAGACTGTTATCACCCATTTCGACGGTGAAATTTTTCTCAATCATCTGCCCAATACTTAGCAGATTGCTCCTCATATCTGGTACATAAAATACCCCTTGGATATAGCACCACTTACCATCTTTCGACAGGAACTTTATGGTACCTACTCCTTCAGCAGTAACTCTACTGTTATCTGCAAACCTTATCTTTTTGCTTATCTGCTCCAGTTCGACAAACCACTTCTTGTGACAACACATGTGATTTGAACATCCTGTGTCGAGATACCATTCGATAGACTTCTCTTCAGTCGAATTTGTATCAGCCTTCAACAACAGTAATTCTGGGTCAGTAGCTGTCATGAATGACAATTCTTCACCATCATTGCTGGCAATGTTGGAGGCATCACCAGTGTTTCCACTGTCCTGCCACACACACATTGCACAAGTATTTTGAGCATCGCAAGTGAATCCACTTATACAAGTGTTCCCACTATTTTGCTCGCTACTTTCAGCAATTCCTTCATCGAGTCGAATCTCATCTTCGACAGCCATCAGCATTAACTCCTCTGAGTCAGAGTCTGAGTCACCATCATTAGCAAACTTGGCTTCTGCATCTTTATCCCTAGGAAATTTCTTGTTTTTACACTTGTTCCTATAATGCCCAAATTGCTGACAGTTATAACACTGAACTTTCGACAGGTCTCCTTTCTTCTTGTCGAAAGATCCTTGTTTTTTCTTCTTACTGCTTGATCCCTTTTCTCTACCCTTCTCATTGTTGCCTGCCTTCCAATTTCTCTTAGAGGAGTATGAAAGCAAGGCTTGTTCAGTTTCTTTCTCTGAACTTCTCTGCCTTATTCTCAATTCATGCGCCTCTAAGGAACCCTGAAGTTCATCTAACTTCAACGTATCTAGGTCCTTGGATTCTTCGATAGCAGTGACAACATAGTAGAATTCCAGGGTTAAGGATCTGAGCACCTTTTCGACTTTATTTACTTCAGTCACAGTTTCACCATTACCTTTCATTTTATTAGTTAATGCTACTAACCTCGTAATGAATTCTCCAGTCGATTCTCCATCTGTCATCTTCAAGGCCTCGTACTGTTTCCTGAGCGACTGAAGGTGTATCTTCTTCAGTCTATCTGCTCCTCCATACGAGTTCTTGAGGATGTCCCAAGCTGCCTTTGCTGACTCACTGTCGATGATCAGGTTCAGGACATTGGAATCAACACATTAGTGAATCAAAAACAGCCCTTTTCCATCTTTCTTCCTCAGCGAATGGTGGTTGTTCCTCACCGCTTCAGTGGCGTTTGCTGCCAAGGGTGGAACACCATCATTCACGACATCAAGGGCATCTTGATATCGAAACAGCACCTTCATCTGCGCACACCAACGTTCATAATCCTTTCCGTCGAAGATTGGGAGGTTCCCCGGAATACCTCCACCAGAGTTGTCTTGCGCTGCCATGAATCTTGATAGATTTTGTAAGGATTTAACAAGCTCTTGATATCAGTTTGTTGGGGATAAACACGTGAAAAGAGAGAAGAAAGGAAGTGGCGGCGCAAGGTGTCAGAGGAATGACTAGGGCAATATAATATGAATAGTAAAAGCTGCACTGAATTTCATAAAAGTAGGTTACTAAATTACATGCTACTGACATCTGTATATATATATACAATGAAACAGGCCCAGGCCCATAATTTCGACTAGCCAATTCGACTGGCCCATTTCGACTAGGTTTCTAACTACACCTACTATTATTACAAGCAATAGAATTACAAGGCATATCTCAATAGAAACCAGCACTCAAGTGCCATACCTCTAGCATGTCCTTCATGGTATTAAATTTCACGTGAAAGAGGGGAAACCATCGTGTAAATAAATTATAACCGTGAAGGTAAATGTAAGCTAGTCCAATGCCTTCAAAATCGTTGAAGGATTTCCACTAAAATTAGTCGTTGATGAACACCTTATATAGAGATGGTGAACAACTTATATAGAGAAGTAGAAATTATAGTCGTGGATGCACTTCCTCAGATAGAAATGTATTCGTTAAAATTAGGATTTCTTATGGGAGACAACCACATTAAATGCATTTACGTAGTTGATAACTCTATTTTATATAGAGTTATTTATGCATCTAAACATAACTAATTGCTTGAAATCAAGTGTAATATGTGTTAAATATAGTAGTATGAATAAAATAATAATATTTATGGTCTCAAGATGAATGTCATTCATAAATTAGCACTTTGTATATATATTGGTATGTTTGATGTGTTTGTTCAGTGCACCTGCAGTTGATGCACCTGCACCAGGAAAACAACAGTGCATCTGCACTAAATACATTTACAACAGGGCAACTGCACTAAGGTGCATCTGCACCATCCTGCACTAAAGACAGATTACCCAACATTGGAAGCACCTCAAACCACACCAATACAGAAACACCTCAATGGCATCATGCTTAGTCACAAGTCTCACATGGAGGCACATGCCAACATGCAAAAGGAAGTGCCTACAATAGAAGACCATCATGAAGGGTCATTCATAAGGGACACATGGCCTTCCACGATTGGACCTCTTTTTGAGATAGAGTGTTGGACTCAATCCCCTTCATCAAAGTTCTGAAAAGTAACCATGGTTAAGCCTCCTATAGGTTAACTTGATCTCCAAGCAAAACCTCACTTGAAGGAAACCTCTAAGGCTATATAAAGGCTTCCACTTCTCACTTGAAAACATCCATATACATTCCAATATAATCCATAATCATTTCCTTTCTTGTATTTTTATTTCTTTTCATAATTTTAAGTTACACTACAAGAATATCGCGTATTACCGATGGATTTTTTCCGCCGGTAAGTTTCTGGCGGATATTTTGCATTTCCGGCAGATTTTTTCTGTCGGTAACTTTCCGGCGGAAAAAATGGTATTTCCGGCGGATTTTGTTCCGTCGGCTATGAAGCCTGGATAAGAGATACGATACGGGATACGACACGATACAGATACGGAGATACAGGAAAATTTTGAAAATCAAGATACGACACAGGTGGGATACTTTAATAAAAAATTAGATTAAAATTTAAATATATAAAAACATAATAGAAAAAATAAAATAGAATAGAAACACAAATAAAAAAAATAAAGATGAAAAACAAATATTGCATTTTATTGATATGAAAAAACTGCCCAAATAGATAAAAAAAATCACACAGAAAATATATGGATGAAAGGAATAGGACAACCGACACACCTATGTATGAGTGACTAGTCATAAAAAGTAAGGGTGGATAAGTAACTGAGACCACCGAAATCGTATAATCCGAATAGTCAGTGGCGAAAAAAGATGACTTTTTGTAAGATCATCTATTTAAAACGTAGTTGCTCAATAAAACATAAGCATATCATTAGTCAATATATGATCATCACATTGTAGAAATACATACTTGTGATCATATCAAGTAGAGATGGTTTTGTATATTTATCTCACCCATATCATAATGTATTATATCTTCTATTATTGTGTTACGAAAAAACAGATAATTTTGTCTTTTAATTATTGAGGTATTAAAGTGTATCATATATGAGTGACAATCACGTGCTTAGTTGGTAAGAGGTATCGGAAATGTATCTGAGAAGTATCCTTAGTTGGTAATAAGTATCCAAGATATATATCTGAAAAGTACCGAGTCAAATATTTTTTAAAAAGAATTAAAAAATTATTGGATACTCTTTGGGTACGTATCGGGAAGTATCGGGTGCGTGTCGGTATCAGATACGTATCGGACAGGGTACGTCTCCATTTTTGAAGTATCGGGGCTTCATAGTCCGTCGGTAACTTTCCGGCGGAAAAAATGACATTTCCGGCGGATTTTTTTGAATTTCCAGCGGATTTTCCAAAAAAAAAATTTCAAAAAACTGCCGGAAATGTAGCCGAAAATTTTCCGGCGGATTTTTAACATTTCCGGCGGATTTTGTTTAAAAATAATATTAAAAAATTTCAAAAAATCCGCCGGAAATGTTAAAAATCCGCCGGAATATTTTGAAATTCCTATAAATAAAATTTTCTCCTACACTCTTCTCATTCTCTCATTTAACTCTTTATTTCCTTCTCACTTTCTCCTACACTCTTCTACATTTCTTTTCTTCTTCCTTCTCATTCATTCTTACTTATTGATTCTTATTTCTTCTTTCTCATATACTCTTCAAACTTAATTAAATTTCTCTACATATCTTTTTTCAATATTTCCCATTTCTTCTTCCTTCTCATTCTTCTTATTTCTTCATTCACATACTCTTATTTATTCTTATTCCTTATCACTTATTCAATCTTATTCTCTCCTACTTTATTTTTCCATACACTCTTTCATATATTTTTATTTTTTTGACACAACTCTCTTTCATTCTAATCTCTCTATTACTTCTCATTCTAAGATTATAAAGGAACCACCTAGCCTAGTGCAAGAGCACTTGGTGCAGAAGCACCAGGCAGTTTGGAAATTCCAGCAGGAACAGCATGAATGGATGCAACTTAGGTTAATGGAAATCTCTCAGGTGCCATCACAACTAGAAACCCCAGTATTCCCAACTTGGGTATTTCAGAGTGAAGAAGAGGAGGAAAAAGAGGAAGAAGAAATAATGGAAGAAGAAGATGTTGAGAAAGAAAGTAAGAAGGAAAAGAATCTGAAAAGAAAGAGGGTACAAGTAATTTGAGCATCGCAGGCGCCCCATGACGCCCCCCCTGCTCCTGCCAGGCGCCCTCATGGGCACTGGTTGCTACCTTGCAGGCGCCCTCATGGGAGCCCTCCTCGCCAGGCGCCCTCTTGGGTGTCGATTTGTGTAGACGTGTGCTTGGCACTTTACCTTATTTTTTGCTGATCATCTTGTCTCTTAGCCTGCTTTTCTTGTTTGGTGGCGAGGGGAATTGCTTCTCTTGTCCTTACCATTACCTCGTTGACATTTCCACGAGTTTTACCGCTTCTAAATTACTACCAAGGTGACTTGGGCTGTCCTTCAGCTTATATTTCTAGCATTTTTGTGTTTGACCACGTCTTGTTTTGTTGACGTCCCCCACCTCAGGGGAGGGGGTGTTCGGGCATGTCTTGTTTTGTTGAAGTCCCCAACCTCAGGGGAGGGGGTTGTCTGCAAGTTTTGTTGACATCCCCCACCTCAGGGGAGGGGGTGTTTGGGCATGTCTTGTTTTGTTGAAGTCCCCAACCTCAGGGGAGGGGGTTATCTGCAAGTTTTGTTGACGGGCATGTCTTGTTTTGTTGAAGTCCCCAACCTCAAGGGAGGGGGTTGTCTGCAAGTTTTCCTGTCTGTCTTGTAACCGCTTGTTCTGCCCCCTGTCCTGCAGGTTGAGAGATGGTGAGTGATACCGTGCCTTCGGAGGAAGCCGGCTTCCCTGGCTTCGTCGTTACCTCTTCTAATGATGATCTGCTTTTTGAGCATGAGGTGGTGGAGATTCTTCTATGCTGTGTACGACAAAGTGATTGACCACGTTCGTTGTTTATATCCGGAAGCCGTTCTAGAGTCGAGCGTCCTTTGATTTGATCATGAGGTCTTTGTCAGACTTGATTCTCTTGATTATAACAGGCACGCGCCGGATGACCCCGGGCGCAAGTCATTGCCTTGTGAATCTGAATGAATAATCTCTTATTGCCTCGTGGCACAGTTAACTCTTGGGGACAGTTCATCAGAACTCGGTCTGACTTTTAACTCCCGTCAGAGGTTGCGACCATATTCGATGCCGCTTCGAACCTCGTGGAACTCTGGGGGAGTTTATTCAGATCTCGGTCTGAATTTTAACTTCCGTCAGAGGTTGCGACTTCGATGCCGCTTCACAACTTGTGGGACTTTTGGGGAGTTTATTCAGATCTCGGTCTGAATTTAACTTCCGTCAGAGGTTGCGACTTCGATGCCGCTTCACACCTCGTGGGACTCTGGGGGAGTTTATTCAGATCTCGGTCTGAATTTAACTTCTGTCAGAGGTTACGACTTCGATGCCGCTTCGCACCTCGTGGGACTCTGGGGGAGTTTATTTAGATCTCGGTCTGAATTTAACTCCCGTCAGAGGGTGCGAATTCGATGCCGCTTCGTACCTCGTGGGACTCTGGGGGAGTTTATTCAGATCTCAGTCTGAATTTAACTTCCATCAGAGGTTGCGACTTCGATGCCGCTTCGCACCTCGTGGCAGAGTTTGATGTTGACTTGCGTTGGTTGGGGGATCTCCTCGATGGTGATCCCCAGTGGCGCCTCTGGTGGATATTGACTTGGTTCCACCGTTGTCCCCCAAGTTGAGTTTATCTTGAGGGATTGTCTTGACTCGACGTCGCCGTTTAGGATGCCCTCGTAGGTGAGGTCGCCCTTTCGGCTCGTGCCTGCTAATTTCGTCAGCTGATCACAACAACTTTCCCGTTTGGTTCCCTTTCCTGCTCCTTTAGTGATCTCTTCTCCTATATCAATGAAGTATGCTATCTTTATGCTAACCCCTTTGAGACGCCCTCCCGATCACCTTAATGAGAGGGAGGTCGAGGGTAGGTGTCCCGCCCTGGCATGTATTTCGCCGTTTAGGCCTTCACGACATCAGAATTTGGTTTTGAGCGTAACTGAAGAACTGTAGCTCTGCTTCTTGGCTTTCCAACGCATACTCGTACGCCTCCATTGGATAAACAAAAATGAAGTTATGGTCTGCAGACTTGACAACACCCTTGTAGGTGGATATCCTTGGTGTTCGTGACCTCGTGGTCTCATGCCTGCTTGATCTTTGCGTCTTTCCAAGACCTCATGGTCTCATGCTTTGCGGGTGATTTTGCATGAGTGCCTTTATTGTACTTGGGATTTTTTCAAGATAGTTGCTAAGTTTGGCTTGCTTTAGGCAGTTGAGTTGCCGACGCCTACCGGGTCAATTTGTCATGAAGAATACCCCCGGCACCTTTTACCAAGACTCGGCTTGGATAGAACTCATCCAAGGGATTGTGACCACCTAAGTCAGTTTGAAATAATAGGCACCCTAACTGTGGACTTGGACCTGGACCATTTTTCTTTATTGATCTTAAGGAATTTTCCTTGGGGCAAGTGTTAATGCTTAGTGAGCAAACTGTAACTGCAAAATGAACTTCGTTAATTACTCACATCGATCTTACATTTCGCATTTGCGCCTCAACAACAAGATTCTCAACCGGGCCTAGCCCTAGGCTCAGGTCCTGATGCTCTGCTTCCTATTCAGAGTCACGGCTGGCTGCTTCTTTATTGGCGCCCTGCCAGGTGCCCTCCTGGGCGCTGGCTGCCTCTTCATTGGCGTCCTGCCAGGCGCCCTCATGGGCGCTGGCTGCCTCTTCATTGGCGCCCGGATCACCTCTGGCATCCCAGTGCGTCATTTTAACCTCCGCTTCTTCTCTGGATCCACAGCCTGAGTTTCTCACCTCAGTAGTTTCTCTTTCGTCTTTAGGGCTCATATAGAAATATCTACGCATTGCTCCCAGGTCCGCCTGAAGGGTCCCAACCTTATTCTCTAAACTATAGAATTTCATCTTCAGATGAACCGTCGAGGTGACTGCCTCTAGCTTGCCCAATGTGGGTCTCCCAATGATGCATTGGTGGACCGACTTGCATGGTAGGACTAGGAAGGGTGTTTTCACAATTCTGAACAAAGGTGGTTTACTATCGGGGTCTCCATAGGTGACCATCAGCTCCAGTTGGCCCAGTGGTTTAGTCTTCGACCGTTGAACCCAGTTAAAGCTCCCCCTCGGTAGACCCTCAGTAGGGATTCAGGTCGCCGGGGGAGATGTTCAGTGCATGCAGCAAGTCTTCAAAGATGATGTCTACCGCGCTTCCCTGGTCGACCAGGATTCTCCTTACCTCAACGTTGGCCATAATGGCAGTGATGAGCAACAGGACGTGCTTGTTCGGTTTTCCAAACAGCAAATCATTATCGTCGAAGGATAAGGGCGGCCGGGTAGATCCCATCCTGGGGGCTGAGGTTGATGCAACGCTCAAGATTTTTTTTCCACTTCCTTCTCATTGACTTGCGAGACCCCCAATCATCAGGGGGTTTTCTTCCGTGAATCACCATGGCCATTGGCCTTCCTCTAGACCTTCGGGTGTCCTCTTTCTCGGTAGATGTACTGTCGTCGTTTTTGACCCCTTCGCTGTCTGGGGCCTTTCCCTTCCTCGGGGACCTGGATCTTTTTGCGGGGGATCAGGCTCTTTTGCGGGAGCTATTTGGTTCCCCTTCCCTTTTTACGTACTGTGACAGTTTCCCTCTCTGAATCATTTCCTCAATATTGTCTTTCAAAGCATGGCAGCCATTGGTGTCGTGGTCTCCGCATTGATGATAGCGGCACCATCCCCTCGGGGGGTTTTGGCCATCTTTTAGCACCAAAGGCGCTGGTCTCTTCACACTTTTGAACTCAGTGTTAGCGCATTCAGCTAAAATTTGTGCCCGGGATGTGACGAGGGGGGTTCGATTTATAAATTTGCGGGAGCACCCCTCATGGTCCCTGCATCCTACTACCTTTCGCCGGTGGACCTCCCGGGTGTCTTCATCGTCGCCCCCTACCTTGGCTGCCTCGCGGTAAGCCAACTCGTCCTCTTCCTAATTCATGTATTTCTGGGATCTTTGAAGGAACTCGCCCAAGTCCCTGGGCTTGTTGATGCCTACATCAATCTAGAACATGCTTCCCTTTCTCAACCCGTATTTTATCCAGAACAACCTTTGTTTGTCCTCCAAACCTCTAACACACGAAGCCTCCTTGTTGAAGCCTCCTTGGGCTTTAGCCGGGAGGCAGTGAAACGAGCTGTGAACGTTCTCGCCAGCTGCCCCCATGAGGAGATGGAGTTCGGCCTCAACTCTTGAAACCACTCTAATGCGGAATTCTCGAGAGTGAGGGGGAAGATTTTACAGTGGACGGGTTCTTTTGCCCCCCGGTAACACATCATGACTGAGAAGTAGGCCAGATGCCTGTCAGGGTCCCCAGTCCCGTCATACGTTTTGAGGGCCGGGAGTTTCTCTAAGGTCCTCGGAATTGGGCAGACGTCAATCTTCCTAGTCAAGGGTCCTTCATTGAAGGTCCATCGCGAGTTGTGAGGTGACCAGTCCCCGAGATCCATGTCTCGATAGTCACGTCGGGCTGAAGATCTCCTCGAGGTAGATCTATGGCGATGTGAGGTCCATCGTGAGTTGTGAGGTGACCCGTCCCCGAGATCCATGTCTCTATGGTCACGTCGGGCTGAAGATCTCCTAGAGGTAGATCTATGGCGATGTGAGGTCCATCGTGAGTTGTGAGGTGACCCGTCCCCGAGATCCATGTCTCGACGGTCGCATCGGGCTGAAGATCTCCTCGAGGTAGATCTATGGCGATGTCTCTTATGGGACTTGGCTCGGCTCCGCAACCTCTTGCGAGAATCGGAGGCTTGGAGTGATGAGGTTGTGGAGGGAGACTCTTCAGGCCAGAATCTACTATCAGGCGAAGTTGGAGGGGTGCTTGGAGATGGACCCGATCCTTGGTACCTGCCACGTCGAGGAGGGGAGTGGCGAGCTCGCTTCCGTCTAGGTGGAGAGCGATGATTGCGATGACCACTGGGTGGATATCTGCGGCGCCTGGAGCTCATTTTCCTTGGGGAAGGAGTGTTCCAGTGAGGATGGGGTTACTCAGGTATGGCTACCATTCTTGCTTCTTGCTGCAACATAGTCTGGGTGCGATTGCACAGTAGGTCCAAGAGCTGGCGGATGGTCGCCGCATCCTCAGGGTGGACGGGGATCTGAACCGAGGCTGGCTGGGGTGCCGGGACTTGAATGCCTTGGTCCGGCATGGAACCAGCGATGCCTTCGGGAGTGCCCTCTCGTCGGGGTTGCGGAGTGACAATGCTATGAATCCGGGGTCTGCCTCTGGGAGCCATGAAGTAGCAAGAGAAAAGTTTGAGTTATGATTGTGTGAAAGATAGAAACCTCCCACTGTGGTCGCCAATGTTCTATACCGAGCAGCTTTTTGGTGGACTGCTGTTAGTAGGTCTCTTGCTGCCCTGGCAAGAGGTCAGTGAGCTCCCGGGGGGGTACCTCAAGCCACTCCGACGCTCAAGTCAGTATGAGAGTAAGACAGTGTATATGCAAAGGAAGAGTGTGTACCTCGTGAATGGCTATGCGACCCGAAATTTATAGCAAATTGCTGTTCGTTGTGGATCGTCGGATCAGTGGAGGCGATCTGGACCCTCCAAGCGTGTTGGGCTTGCATATTGTGGATATGGGCTGGATCGATTGGGCTGATCCATATCTCATCGCTAATCGCACCCCCTGGTATTGCTAATTGGACCTCTTGGTTGACTCCAGAACAATTACTTATTTACATTCTGTCTACTTATCACCATCATCCCAATTTGTGAGTAGTATAGTTCACACTAATTTATTCACTTTTAAACTACAAGAGTTAATCCAATCCCTGTGGGTTCGATCTTTTATACTTCTTGTTTGTGACTGTGTATAATTAATGTAAATGCTATCAGGTTTGGTGAAACAAATTTAGAAGTTTTTTGAATTGGACACCTAATAACTGCACTTGTAGATGGATACCTGACATATATGTCACATACTAAGTAAACATGTTTAACAACAAGACAGGCCCGTGCAAAACACGGGTGAGAGTCTAGTGTGTGTGTGTATATATATATATAATTTATATACAATACGTTTATACTAAAATGGGTTAATTTAGTATTTTTTACCCTTGAAACAAATCTTCAACTTGTTTTTGCTGGAAAATTTTTTCTCTAAGAATTAACATTAGATTCATTTGCAAACTTATTTTATATGGTTAATATTTTTGTTCTCTATTTTATTAAATTTTAATTTTTTAATTTAATTTTAAGTTGATATCTATTTTGGTAATTTCACACTCAAAAGCACTTTTGGTCTAATCTATCCAAACAAGAATGAATGGGGAAAATCACTTTTCGGTTATCAAACAAAAATAACGTTACTTTCAACTCACTTTTAACCAAACTCAATTCTGTAAACTCAATTCTACCAAACTCATTTCTCATCACCGCAGAACTAATCATACACTAAGTAACTCAATTTTGTGTTTTTCCTGTTTTCATCATGTACAAAAAAATAACTTTAATCGTCACATAGAATCATTTTGTGGTGAATAAAATATAAATAGCATAGCTTTAGTCCTAAGCACAAGCATGCATCATCAAGCAAAACTCCAAATGTCAAACATTCAATTCAATCTAAAATAAGCATAAAAAAGTCAATGGAGTAATGGGGCTACATGTTAGTCAAATAACCTAAATATTCAGGCTGTGCACTGATGGCAGCATTACTAATATCGAACCACCCCACCAACAACACATTCAAATTTATAAGTTTAACCAACCTCACCTTCTCTCTCTATTTCCCTTTTTCATTTTCAATTAAAACAAAAGGCCGAAACACTTTTGACAAAAAAAGAGATAACGGATAAGCTAGTGGATTAAATTTAAAGTATTTAATAAAATTAGCAGTTGAAACAGCTTAAAAAATAAAATTACATTAATAGACGTTTGCAATTAATGCTTAAAAATGAGAGAGAAATTCATTTAATGGAGGATAGATGGGGAATTTAATTAAAGTAATAAGGGTAAAATTGAGAGAAAAAATAAAACGCTATAAGCTATAAGCTCAAACAGTACTTCAAGTAGCGTTTCAAAAAACGCTATAAACTAATAAAAAAAATACTAAAAGCTAATTGTGCCAAACACTTACAGCTAACCGATCCACTATAAGCTATTCACTATAAGCTAGCGGATCAACGTTGCGAAATAGAGTCCGAGGCTCCGAGCTGAGCCGAACTCCGGAAAACCTCCGGTTGACATATTAGAAGATAGGAACAATAAAAGATTGCCACGTGTTAGTCAAATCATTTCTTCCACACACTTCGCTTGATCCAACGGCGACTGTGGCACGCTTTTCAACATGCAGTTTTTTACACCTTCAGCATTTTTTTCCACCTTTTCCTCGGTATTATTGACTCTCTGTTTCTTAATCACAATTCATGTACTACGACCTTATTTAAATTTCACTCTAGTATTTCTCAACAAGACATAAACAAACAAACACACGACAACGCTCTCAACATCAGAATCATTCATCGAGGATCTCTACCACTGATTAACCGCGTGCATGTCACGCTCCTTAAGAAGCGTGGCTGAATATTGAACCAGATATTAAAACCGGACATAAACCTTTGAGTTTTACTTTATCCTCCACACATAGTCAACGCCCCCCACTCAAAAAAAACCCGATCATTTATTTTCCATTAATAATTGAGAAAATAAACAAGTGCGTTTTCATATTTCGAAAAAAACCTTTATCAGAAAGTCAACTCCTCTCTCTCTCTCTTCTTCTCCCCCTCTTATCAACTTCAACTTGTCTTTCTCCACCTCCTACTCTTCTCTCCCTCCCTCTCTCTCCTCTCTCTCTCTCTCTCTCTCTCTCTCTAGAACTTCTCCAACACAAAGCCAGCATGAACATGAATAACTAGTTGTAAGTTATAACAAGTAACAACCTTATATAGCTTGATTCTTTTGTTCTTTTTTGCTGTGTGGTTTACGATGGGTAACGGGATAGGAAAGCTAACAGTGTGTTTCACGGGAAACGGCGGTGGTCGGAAGAATGACATATCGATTTTGCTAACAGACCCTCTAGACGAGGGATTGGGTCATTCGTTCTGTTATGTTAGACCCGACCCGACCCGTTTATCTTCCTCAAAGGTTCACTCCGAAGAAGCCACCACCTTCAGAACGATCTCCGGCGCATCCGTGAGCGCCAACACGTCAACGCCTCTGTCAACGGCGTTCATGGACTTGTACTCCTACGGCTGCATCGACAGAGCTGCAGCGTTCGAGAGCTCAACCTCCTTTGCTTCACTTCCTCTGCAACCAATTCCGAGAAATCTGATGAGTTCTGGTCCATTTTCCGGCAACCTCGGAGGAGGTGGGTTTCCGGCTTCTGGTCCTTTAGAAAGAGGTTTCATGTCGGGTCCGATTGAGCGTGGGTTCATGTCAGGTCCGATCGATCGCGGGTTTTCCGGCCCGATAGAAAAAGATAGCTCCGATCAGTTTCAGAGAAGCTTCTCTCACAGCGGTTTGGGGATGGGGATGGGGATTTCCGTGAGACGCAGAACACGAAAGGAACGGTGGATTCGTATTCTTCGGAGGGCGATTTCAAAGACACTTTCTAGAGGACAGAACTCGATCGTTACTCCGATCAAAGGAGTAACGACGAAGATACCGCCAGAGTGGTTAGCTGCGGCTGAGAAACAGAACGGACATAACGAGAATCTGACGGTGAGTAGCGTGAATTTGAGCAGCGAAGGTAGTTTGGAAGATTATGATTCAATGGAAAGTCAGAATCTTCAGTGGGCTCAGGGGAAAGCAGGGGAGGATCGTGTTCACGTTGTTGTATCCGAAGAACACGGTTGGGTTTTCGTGGGGATCTATGATGGTTTCAACGGTCCAGATGCACCTGATTACTTGCTGTCAAATCTTTACACTGCTGTCCACAAGGAAATGAAAGGGTTGCTGTGGGATGATGGGTCTCCGATAGAGAATTCAATTCCAACCGTTGATGTTAATGTAAAAGAAGATAGGTTGGTAGATTCTTGTTCTCAGTGTGTTGAGCAAGAAGAGAATATTATTAATAATAATAATCGTGCTTCTGCAAGTGGAGATCCAATTGTGAAGAGAAAAAGAGGTAGTAAGAGTTCCAAGAACAAGTACAAAGATGTAGCAAAGAAACATGAAGAGAATCAAAGGAGGTGGAAGTGTGAATGGGATAGGGAGAGACTAGAACTTGATAGAAGATTGAAGGAGCAGTTAAATCTGAGTCGATCTGGTTCCGGTAGCGAAACCGATACTATTAATCATTCAGATGTTTTGGAAGCTCTTTCTAGAGCTCTAAGGAAAACAGAAGAGGCTTATCTTGACGTTGCTGATAAGATGCTTATGGAGAATCCAGAACTTGCTTTGATGGGTTCTTGTGTTCTTGTAATGTTAATGAAAGGGGAAGATGTTTATGTAATGAATGTGGGAGATAGTAGAGCTGTTCTGGCTCAAAAGGCTGATCCTGATTATTGGCTTGGGAAAATTAGACAAGATTTGGAAAGGATTAATGAGGAGACAATGCATGATCTTGAATCATGGGATGATGCTGATACATCAAACGTTGTACCTAGTCTTAGTGCTGTTCAGCTCACCAAAGATCATAGTACCAATGTTGAAGAAGTAAGTTTATTTTGCCTCTCTTTAATTTAGACTATACTTTCTTGCCTTGCGTTTATTTGATCTAACAAAAAGTTTCTGATTTCAATTCCAGGAAGTATTGAGAATAATAAAAGAACACCCTGATGATCCTTGTGCTATGGTAAATGATCGTGTCAAAGGATCTCTCAAGGTTACTCGAGCATTCGGTGCTGGATTTCTCAAACAGGTTGGCATCTATGATTCACATTTAAATTATATCTAAGTGTATTCTAATTCAATTCAATGATGTACATATATGCTATAACAGGATTTGTTTCTTTAAATAGACACATTATTGTGCAGTTTCTTATTACTGGTTATGTTGTGAATGTTTGCAGCCAAAGTGGAACAGTGCACTTCTAGAGATGTTTAGAATAGACTACGTTGGGAATTCTCCATACATAACTTGCCTACCATATCTAAAACACCACAGATTAGGCCTCAAGGACAAATTCTTAATCCTATGCTCTGATGGCCTCTATCAATACTTATCAAACGAAGAAGCAGTAGCTGAAGTTGAACTTTTTATCACATTGCAACCTGAAGGAGACCCTGCTCAGCATTTGGTTGAAGAAGTCTTGTTTCGTGCTGCAAAGAAAGCTGGTAATAATCATAATCATAAGGATATTATTTCATTTATTTACAACTTTGGAGATTGGTTTTACTTAATTTGTTCTTTTTTCCTTGTTAAAATCTTCAGGTTTGGACTTTCACGAGTTGCTTGAAATTCCACAAGGTGATAGACGGCGTTACCATGATGATGTTTCCATCATTGTTATTTCTTTGGAAGGAAGAATATGGAGATCATGTGTATAAGTACAATGAAAATCAACTATATATTATATTGTATGTTGGATGTTTTAGTGTAATTGATCTCTTTATTATGTTAAAACAAGAGTGCACGCTTGATTTAACGTAATAAAGAGATCTAAGGTTTAGGCGATACTTGGAAGTAGTATGGAAATGTTCGACTAGAACTTCCACTTGGACTTCGACTGTAAACGCTTGGATTTCGACTGAGCTTGGACCTCGACTATAAAACCTTTTCTGTTTGTCGAAGTACAAAGTCTTGTCGAAGTTGCCCTTCATTTCTTTGTCGAAATATGAAGCGTTGTCGTAATACGCAGCAGTTACGCTGTCGAAGCAATGGCTGTTACAAAGGCAGTTGTCGTCGAAATTTAAGAGCAGTTGCGCGTCGAAATTTCGCGTGTAACTTCCATGAACCGCCAATAACCGTTGGTTCTTTGATCATATATATTCTTTTTGGTTCAGAAAGTCACACAAGGGAGAAAAATAACAAAAACATCAAAACTCTTGAACAAGAATACTCTTCTGATTTTATCCGATTGAACATTTTGGTTGAACCCCGAAATTGATTCAATCTGAAAGTGTATTAACACGACTTCAGATTTATCCAAGTTATCTCGAATTCAACAAATTAACCAACAAAAGATTGAATCAAGTCTCATTAAATTCGAGATGACGAACACCAATTCGAAGATGACAAGTCAGTTTGCGAAATTGGAGAAGTTTGAAGGACAAGATTTCAGAAGATGGCAGAAGAAGATGCACTTTCTCTTGACAACATTGAAGACGGTGTATGTGTTGAGTACACCAATGCCGGAGACTATGGAAGATGAAACTCTGGAGCAAACAAGGAAGCGCTCCAAATGGGAAAACGATGATTACATTTGTCGTGGGCACATTCTGAACGGTATGTCTGACTCTCTCTTTGATATATACCAGAATGCTGAGTCTGCCAAGGAACTGTGGGATTCGCTTGAGTCCAAGTACATGGCAGAAGATGCTTCAAGTAACAAATTTCTGGTGAGTAATTTCTTTAATTATAAGATGATTGATTCGAGGCCTGTTATGGAACAATACAATGAACTGTTACGGATTTTGGGTCAGTTTAAACAACATGACTTGAAGATGGATGAATCCATCGCAGTTTCGTCAATAATTGATAAACTGCCCCCTTCTTGGAAAGATTTCAAGCATACATTGAAACATAAGAAGGATGAATTGACTCTGGTCCAATTGGGTAGTCATTTCATGATTGAGGAGTCGCTGAGGGCTCAGGAAATTGACAAAGTCAATAACAAAAATGTAGCAGGTTCCTCTTCCGTTAATATGGTAGAGGAAAGTGGAACAGTTAAGTCGAATTACAATGGTACAGGTAAGAAACGAAAATTTCAAGGAAATAAGAACAATGGTCCAAACAAACAGACAAAATTGTCATGTTGGAAGTGTGGAAAACCTGGTCATTTGAAGAGGGATTGCCGTGTGTTCAAAGGAAAGAACAAGGCTGGTCCAAATGGGTCTAAGGATCCAGAAAAGCAACAAGGTCAGATGGTAGTGAATAATTTTAATTCGAATACGAATTCAAATTATGTATCACTAATATCTGATGCATTCTATGTACAGGATGATGACATTGCTTGGTGGTTTGATTCGGGAGCAACAAGCCATGTGTGCAAAGATCGTCGTTGGTTTAAGGAATTTAGACCAATTGATGATGGATCTATCGTGAAGATGGGCAATGTTGCGACTGAACCAATCCTAGGATTAGGTTGTGTTAATTTAGTTTTTACTTCCGGAAAAAGTTTGTACTTGGATAATGTTTTATTTGTACCTGGTATTCGTAAGAACTTATTGTCTGGTATGATTTTAAATAATTGTGGTTTCAAGCAAGTACTTGAAAGTGACAAGTACATCTTGTCAAGACATGGTTCGTTTGTTGGATTTGGTTATCGTTGTAATGGAATGTTTAAATTAAACATTGATGTTCCTTTTGTTCATAAATCAGTTTGTATGGTTTCGTGTAGTTCAATAAATAATATGACGAAATCTGAAATTTGGCATGCTAGATTAGGACATGTTCATTACAAAAGATTAAAAGATATGTCAAAAACAAATATGATTCCTCCTTTTGATATGAACATTGAAAAATGCAAAACTTGCATGTTAACCAAGATCACTAGGAAACCTTTTAAGGATGTTAAAAGTGAAACTAAAGTCTTAGACCTTATTCATAGTGATTTGTGTGATTTGCATGCTACTCCATCATTAGGCCATAAAAAGTACCTGGTTACTTTTATTGATGATGCATCAAGGTATTGTTATGTATATTTATTACATACAAAGGATGAAGCTCTTGATAAATTTAAAATTTATAAGAATCAAGTGGAACTTCATCAAAATGGGATGATCAAAACTCTTCGTACGGATAGGGGAGGTGAGTATTATGATCCGGTATATTTTCAATCTACTGGAATAATACATCAAACAACAGCTCCTTATACACCACAACAAAATGGTGTAGCCGAAAGGAAAAATAGAACATTGAAAGAAATGGTGAACTCTATGTTATCCTATTCGGGTCTAAGTGAAGGATTTTGGGGTGAGGCTATGTTGACAGCCTGTTACTTGTTGAACCGAATTCCTAACAAAAGGAATAAGGTTACCCCATATGAACTTTGGCACAAAAAGACACCAAATTTGAGTTATCTCAGAATTTGGGGATGTAGGGCTGTAGTCAGGCTTACAGAACCTAAAAGGAAAACCTTAGGTGAAAGAGGTATAGACTGCATATTTATTGGATATGCTGAGCATTCTAAAGCATATAGATTCTATGTGCTGGAATCTAATGATTCTGTTGCTGTGAACTCGGTCATAGAGTCACGGGATGCTATCTTTGATGAACAAAGGTTTACATCTATACCTAGGCCAAAGAACATGATTTCCATGTCGAAAGTCTCAGTTAATAAAGAGGATATACCTTCAACTAGTACTGAAACTAGAAAGAGTACGAGAGTAAGAAAGGCTAAGTCATTTGGTGATGACTTTCAACTATATTTAGTTGAAGGGTCAAGGAATGATATTGAATTTCAATATCAATATTGCCTCAATGTTGAGGAAGATCCAAAGACTTTTAGTGAAGCAATGGCTTCAAGGGATGTAGCATTCTGGAAAGAAGCAATCCAAAGTGAGATGGACTCCATCTTGCAAAATAATACCTGGAAATTGGTTGACCTACCTCCTGGATGTAAGCCACTAGGATGTAAGATGATCTTTAGGAGAAAGATGAAAGTGGATGGTACCGTTGACAAGTACAAGGCCAGATTGGTCATCCAAGGATTTAGGCAAAAGGAGGGTATTGACTTTTTCGATACATATGCTCCTGTTGCTAGGATATCCACTATTAGGTTGTTGTTAGCACTCGCTGCTATCCACAATCTGGTAATTCACCAAATGGATGTGAAAACTGCATTCTTAAATGGCGAATTGGATGAAGAGATATACATGAAACAACCTGAAGGGTATGTTATGCCTGGAAATGAAAATAAGGTGTGTAAACTGATGAAATCTCTTTATGGCTTGAAACAAGCACCTAAACAATGGCATCAAAAGTTTGATGAGGTTGTGTTGTCTAGTGGTTTTGTTCTAAACCAAGCAGATAAATGTCTATACAGCAAGTTTGATACTCATGGCAAAGGAGTTATCATTTGTTTGTATGTAGACGACATGTTGATCTTTGGTACCGACCAAGATCAAGTTGATGAAACTAAGGCATTTTTGTCCTCTAAGTTTGATATGAAAGACATGGGGGAGGCGGATGTGATCTTAGGAATAAAGATCAAACGCGGAAACAATGGTATTTCCATCTCTCAATCACATTACATTGAGAAGATATTGGAGAAATTTAATTTCAAAGATTGTTCTCCGGTGAGTACTCCCATTGATCCTAACCTGAAACTATTACCTAATACAGGTGTAGCAGTGTCTCAACTTGAATACTCAAGGGCTATAGGATCACTTATGTATGCAATGATTAGTACTAGGCCCGATATAGCCTATGCTGTTGCTAAACTTAGTAGGTTTACAAGTAATCCTAGTACACATCATTGGCAAGCTATGAACCGAGTATTCAAGTACTTAAAGGGAACCATTGACTATGGTTTGACATACACTGGCTTTCCTTCTGTTATTGAAGGATATTCTGATGCAAGTTGGATAACCAATATGGAAGATCATTCATCCACAAGTGGTTGGGTATTCCTCCTTGGAGGAGGTGCTATTTCTTGGGCATCCAAGAAACAGACTTGCATTACAAATTCAACAATGGAATCTGAATTTGTGGCTTTAGCAGCAACTGGTAAAGAAGCTGAGTGGCTAAGAAATTTGATATATGAGATTCCATTGTGGCCCAAACCTATACCTCCCATGTCTATCAGGTGCGATAGTCAGGCTACTTTGGCTAAGGCATATAGTCAAGTGTATAATGGGAAGTCTAGACACTTGGGTGTTAGACACAGCATGGTTCGGGAGTTAATCATGCATGGTGTGATATCAGTGGAGTTTGTGAGAACTCAGCATAATTTGGCCGATCATTTAACCAAAGGGTTAAGCAGAGATCTTGTGAAAAGGTCGGCTGTGGGATTAGGATTAAAGTCCATTTGAAATCTCTTATGTTAAGATACCCAATTCCCATCTAATATTACATTAGGTGCTGAATTCAATGTGGAAAGCCTAACATGAAGAGATTGGAACACATCATTGAAAATATCCCAAAGGTATGTGTTCGGTTCTGCGAGTTAAGGAGGTTGAAGTATAACTTCTTAATGGTTCTTTTGAAAAATTACATTTGCAGGTGCAAGAAGAAAAGGACTACCTATGTGAGCATGAAGTTTAGCCGCTTCAAGAAGCTAGGACTTGGCTTTGATATGCTTATGAAGGATAGGGACACAGGCTAGTAAACTAGTGTCGAGCAAGAGTGATGTTATAAACTATTGTGCAGATTACCTTCATGTATTCATTATGAATAAAAAGGGTTCAATCCTTAGTGACACCCTGATATTCGAATATTTGAAATGTGTAATTTGCTAAGATGAAATTCAATCGTCACGATATTTCATTTATGCAGCAGTTTGATGTAAATTGTGACTTTGGTAAAGTGATCAATAATTACACTAAAATAGGGGAGGTTTGTTGGATGTTTTAGTGTAATTGATCTCTTTATTATGTTAAAACAAGAGTGCACGCTTGATTTAACGTAATAAAGAGATCTAAGGTTTAGGCGATACTTGGAAGTAGTATGGAAATGTTCGACTAGAACTTCCACTTGGACTTCGACTGTAAACGCTTGGATTTCGACTGAGCTTGGACCTCGACTATAAAACCTTTTCTGTTTGTCGAAGTACAAAGTCTTGTCGAAGTTGCCCTTCATTTCTTTGTCGAAATATGAAGCGTTGTCGTAATACGCAGCAGTTACGCTGTCGAAGCAATGGCTGTTACAAAGGCAGTTGTCGTCGAAATTTAAGAGCAGTTGCGCGTCGAAATTTCGCGTGTAACTTCCATGAACCGCCAATAACCGTTGGTTCTTTGATCATATATATTCTTTTTGGTTCAGAAAGTCACACAAGGGAGAAAAATAACAAAAACATCAAAACTCTTGAACAAGAATACTCTTCTGATTTTATCCGATTGAACATTTTGGTTGAACCCCGAAATTGATTCAATCTGAAAGTGTATTAACACGACTTCAGATTTATCCAAGTTATCTCGAATTCAACAAATTAACCAACATTGTATGATCATATATAAGAAATGAAGAGGATATCAAATATATGCTGCCGAAGGGTTATGCATCCTTTTTGCTCTTTCCCCCTCCCTACTGCTAAGGAAGAGTGCCTAGCTAATTAGTTGTTCAATTCAGTGGGTAGTGAGGATTGTAATTAAAGTTGAAAAAACTTGATTTTGTTGATTATAACTCTTACATAAAATTGTAATTTTAATAATAAAAAGTCATTCCTTAAAAAATCTTTTGTTGTGCTCAAAGCACTAGCAGCCTCTATCACTTTCTTTAACTCTGGTTGGTTACTAGCAGAGCTGGTCTTCTATGCATCAGCATCTTTACAATTTTCAAAACTTAAATAATTGAATACACTCAACAACAGATTCCGAATGAAAATGCCTACAGTATGATATGGTTCTAGAATCAAAGCTCTAA
This sequence comes from Astragalus membranaceus, assembly GCA_039519185.1. NCBI lineage: Eukaryota > Viridiplantae > Streptophyta > Magnoliopsida > Fabales > Fabaceae > Astragalus > Astragalus membranaceus. The sequence goes on from CM076850.1 coordinate 112,525,915, forward strand.
AATTTGATGTGGGTGAAGCACTATTTGGCTATATGGCTTTTAAAGCATTGTTTTTTGTCCAGCACTATATTCCTTTGGCAACATGGTCTTGTTTTATTATTTCTTTCCTTCTTACGTGTTACAATTTAAACGATATGCTTTTCGTTCTTTTATTTCTAATTTATAATAATTAAGAAACAAAATGTCTGATAATCAAAAAAAAAAAAGAAACAAAATGTCTAGTGGAATCTCGTATCAGGCACGTTGTGCATCAAAATGTATAGTGGGATCACTTTGGCATACCACAAGGACGGCAGGAGACCTATCAACAACAGTCATCGAATTCAGCCCGGACGACCGCTAGGTGTCATACCCTAATTTTGTCCGCCTAGGTCGAAACCCTAATTTTCAAACAAAAATAAGTAAGTTAAGGTTTAGCATTCATTCGTAATGTCATGAAGACCATCATTCATGCATTTCAAAGTTTTGAAAGTCATCTTAGGATTAGGGATGCATTGTATTGCCTTTTATAGCATTTTCAGAGTTTTTCAAGACCAAGGGCATTTTGGTCATTTTCGAAAAATGAGACATTTCTCAGCAAAAAAGTCATTTCTTGCATACATTTTAGATTTTAGGGCCATTTTAGAGTTTTGAAGTAATTCTTGAAAAGAAAATGCATTTTGAACAAGGATTAGGGTTCTAATGATCAAAAGGGCATTTTGGTCATTTCGCCAAAAAAATTCAATTTTTCATCAAAAAATCACAGGGATCTATAAGGAATCACTTGAGGTGAGATGTGCTTGATCATACATATTTTTGTTAAATACATTGTTGATTTATGTAAAAGAAAGAAAAAGTCAAAACCGTAAAGTCAACAATGGAATATTCTTCAAGCATCTTCAAAGTGGGGCACCCAAATCAATTTTGGGATGATGGTAGCATTTATTTCTGAACCCAATGATTAATCATGGGACATAGCCCAAAATGGCAAGAATTTAGAAGAATTATCTAGAAGGGAATAAGGAATATCCCTTTGAATTTTGAAAGGTCAAGTGTAGTACAATAGTACAAGTTGCAATTCCACTCATTCTCTTTCCTTTTGCTCCGAATTTTCCCTCAATTCCAGCCCACTTTTTTGTGCTTCTTCATGCCCTTGATCCATGTGAGTTGTATTCCTAGCCATTGATTAAAATTCTAGATCAAATCCTAGGCTACAACTTTGTGTACAAAGTCCTAATTGCCCTTAACAATTTTTGTGCCACAAAAAGCTCCTAATTTTCGACCTCTCTAGCTATTCTTCACTCATTTGTGTTTTCTCCTTGTCCCTAATCCTTGTGCATTGTAATCCAAACCATCCATTCAAATTCTATCTCAAATCCTAGTGGTTTGCAAAAGCACAATGTCACAAATATCCTTAAAATGGCCTTCACATAAAAGCCCAAAATTGGAGAGGCTAAAGGGGGACTCTCATTTTTCTAACCTAGATCAGAATACTCTCCTTCTATCCCTCTCATCCAAGCCTCCATTCGCCCCTCTCAACCTCCATAGCCATCTCTTACTTCCTTCCTCCATTTCTTCACCAAAAAGCACCCCAAACCTAAAGATAACACAAAATCCTCACTCCATTTCATCATATCTTTCCATTGCACACTTCATTTTGGTGATTTGAACAAGAGAAGGGATAGTTTCTGAAGCTCACGAAGTGGTTAAAGGGGAAGCTTGAAGTTCTTGGTTGATTTGTTCTTTCCTCTCCTACACTAGTTTCTAGCTTGATTTTGGGGGTGAGCTTCTAAACCTTTGCTCCAAAATGTAGACTCATGCTTTATTTATGTTGTTCATCTCATTTCCATCATGATATATGTTTGAATCTTGTGAAATTCATGCTTGATCATGTTGATTTTATGGATTTAAGATGAACTATGCATATTTGTTGATTTTAAGGTTTTTAAACTTTGTTTTTGGGTAAAAAGGGGTTCGGCCATGAACTAAATTTTTGGGGTTTTGATTGTTAATGGTTGTTCATCTCATTTCCATCATGATATGTGTTTGAATCTTGTGAAATGCATGCTTGATCATGTTGATTTTATGGATTTGAGATGAACTATGCATATTTGTTGATTTTAGGGTTTTAAAATTTGTTTTTGGGTAAAAAAGGGCTTCGGCCTTGAGCTGAATTTTTAGGGTTTTGCTTGTTAATTGTTGTTCTCCATGTATCCATGTGATTGGTTTAAGTTTGCTGAAGAAATTTGTGGATTTGGGGCATGTATAATTTCGGGTTAGCTAGGGTTTTCCTAGTACACTTCTTGATTTTTGCTTTCTTTTATATATGTGTTGAATAATTTGGGGAATGTTTGTTTGAGCCTTTACATGATGAATATGCCTCTGTTTTGAGCCCTCAATTAGTAGGGTTTGCACTTGTGTTAATTGTTTGCAATTTGAGTCATGATCCCATATCGAATTGTGTTGATTTTAATGAGTTTACCTTGTTAATTTGCATGAAGTAGTTTCGGGTTTGGCTTGAATTAGCTAAGTTATGGTTAATTTTTGTTATTCTCTTGTGAATGTATGATGTTTGGGTCTTGATTGTGGTTTGCAAAGGATTGAAATTGAATCTTGCATGTGAGGATTTGGAGGTAGTTGATCTAGGGTTATATCACTTGTTGCAACATATTATTTGGTTGATGATTGGCAAGGTGAATCCCACTTGTGCCTAATGCACATACTTGATAGTGTGGAGGATTGTCCAATGTGAGTCAACTCCTTTGAGGTGCTAATTGTTTAAATTATTGATGATGTGTAAGGTGACTCTCACTTGTGCTTTGAGCACTAAAACCCTAAGTGAGGAGGATTACTTCAAGGGATTCAATTCTTGCATATATTTTGGCATTACAAATGTGGTAAAATGACTAGACACTTATGCCTTTGTGCATTGTTAACAAGTGTCAAGGATTACCAAAAGAAACTTAACTCTTATGCTTTTATTGTTGATCCTTAAATGATGCAATAGGCTATCCTTTTGCAATTGATTAATGTCTCACCTTTGTGTGACCATTTCTTGTGGCAACTTGTAATTAGTTTTGATCATTACATATTTATGCATATTGTTTGTCTTTTGGATTTGTAATGCTTGCATGAATTGTAATTAAGTGGTTTGTATATTGGCTAGGGATTGGTATGTTGATTGAGACGTCTCACTTGTTTTCCAAAACCCCTTTTCCAAATCAAATTCTTTTTCTTAACTTGTTTCAAATCAAGAGTCAAATGTTTTTTCCAAACAAAAACCCTAAGGCATTTTCTTTTTTTCTAAAAATAAATCATTAGTCATCACTCGAAGCCTTTGCTTGTTTGATCGCTAATGAGGAGTTATTAGTGGTAGTCACTCGAAGCCTTTGCTTGTTTGGCTATCATGAAAGCTCCCACACCTTAACTAAAAAATAAATAAATTCCAATTCCAAAAACAACGTAATTATCACCAATGCTCACCTTTTTCAAAAATGATTTCAAAAAAGATAATAAAACGTCGTTACTTGTAGTCACTCGAAGCCTTTGCTTGTTTGATTACCGGTTTCGACTCTTTTCTTTCGAATTAGTAATGAACGCCACCCGAAGCCGTTGCTTGTTTGGTATTTGTGAACACTTGAGTCCTATTTCAAAAGCTCAAAAAATTAAATAAGATAAAACACAAAAACATTTTCAAAACAAAAAACCAAGAACTACGTTGCTTTGATTCCCACTTGGGATACGTAGGAGCGAGATTTGTTCTCGTCAAGCACATCACATCAAAAAATCTTCACTTTCACAACAATAAAAAACCTCTATTTTCAAAACAAACAAAATGTTTTCAACCCCATTGTTGTTAGTAGCTAATCAGAACCGCAGTTCGTCTAGCTATTGACATCGATGTCCTTTCTCCAAAAAGAACAATAAGCGATGACCACCCATAGCCTTTGCTAGTTTGGTCATCAAACAAATCAATCCTTTTCAAAAAAGCTTTCAAAAAGAGAATAAAAACAAGTTGTTACCAACGGCCACCCAGAACCTTAGTTCGTTTGACTAGCGGTAGCAACTCCTTTTGAATACTTAGCGGTGATTACCCATAGCCTTAGCTAGTTTAATCACTCGCTAGTACTCGTCCTATTTCGAAAACTCACCTAAAAAGTTAAAAAAACAAAAACCAAGGCAGAACTACGTAGCTCTGAGTTCTCCATTGTACCGGGAGATACGTAGGAGCGGGTCGTTACCCCCGTCGAGCTCTTTTCTAAAAAACTCTCTTTTTCCCCCTCTTTACATAAGTTTTCCATTAACTTCCCATCCATCTTCAAATAAGAATAAAATAGGCAAATCTAGGTGTTCTTCAAATCAAACATTAAAACCACACAATTTAATTAGAGGTTCCCTTTCAGTAGAAAGGAGGAATGGGGTGCTAATACCTTCCCCATTCCTAACCGACCCCCGAACCCATATCTCTATTTTTCAAAAGACCACCCGCCTTTTTGTAAAAGACTTTTTTCTAATGTTTTGGTCTAAAAACTAAAATATTGGTGGCGGCTTCACAATTTTCTACGTTGTACATTGAAGAACCCTAAACGGGATTTTTCGGGGTACAACAGCTGGCGACTTCACTGGGGACATTTTTTAAAAAGACGAGGGTCAAGCCTAACTAATTAAAATGTGTGGTTTAATGTATTGTTGATTTGATTAAAACCTTGTTTGCCTTTCTTTCTTATCATCGATTGTAGGCGTATGCATTTGTGTTCTTCTATGATTCCCTGTCTCATCTTTTATTCCCTTTCTTTTATCGCTTATGCCCATGCATTCTTCCAATCCCCATGTTCCCTTCTTCTCAGCTCCCTTTCTGAAATAAGTAATGTGCGTGTTGTTGGTACCCTAGACTAGTTGTATTTGAATGATATTGAACCCTAGGGTAGACGACATGCTATTATCTGGACTGTCTGGATTTTCATCTGCAGGTGGGGTAGTTTTGAGGAAATACCCTTCGCACACACCACTTGTATCCCGAGATTTTATGAATAGAGAAAGAGACCATAACCCAGGTCTGTTAGGGTATCTTAGGATGAGTGGATTCGAGTAGTGGGAGCCCATCAGGACCTCTGTCCGTTTGGCTACTCGCGAAAGTTTCAATCAGAGTTGTGCTCTTCCATGATACCTTGTACCTAGCAGTTTGCTGCATTTACAAGGAATTTCGTGAAAGAGACTGTGGCTCTGATGACCTTTGTGAGGGTGTGAATAGAGCTACATGAGAAGATTATCCCTAAAGTGTCTTAGATCATAGGTTCTACCCCATTTTAGGTCACAAGGGCTTTACAAATTGTGTGCTGCATCGTGCATTCAGTTCAATCAATTTTCCCTCAGAATTTTCGAAAATCAAAAAAGATGTGCTTTTCCTTTTCAATAAAACGCCTATATGAGGTGGCATATAGTGTGAAAATTTTCAAATCACCACCTGTAAATATCCTCTTTCTGCACAAAAAAAAAGGGTATCATTGCATCATTGCATCACTGCATTATCGCATCATTTGCATTGCATAAAATTCCAATTTTGAAAAAAAAAACCATTCATCTTGCATTCCCTTTCATTACATAAAGATAAAACAAAAAAAACAATTATCATCTGCATAGCATAAGCATTTCATTTATAATCATGCAAAAAATCCTCGTCGAGTTCATCCAAGACGAGGCGTTCATGCATAAGCATTATTTCAAAAAAAGAGAGACACAGTAGAACTACGTAAGCTTTGATTCCTCATTACAATGGGGATACGTAGGATCGGGTCATACCCCGTCAAGCACATCCTTTCTAAAACCTTTTTTATAAATAGATCATTTGCACCACCAAATAGATTTCAAAATCATGTTCCAAAACTAAAAATGAAAAAATGAAAAGTTTCCAATGCATGCATCTTCTCTAAACAAAGAAAAATAGAAAAGCTCTTCATGTAAAAGCTCAATGAGTAAAAGTGCGCCTTCGAACGACGAAGGGTAATATCTCAAATTTGTTTGTGCACTACAAATTTGAGATGTTACTCTACGATATCGGGGCACTTTGACCTTATCAAGTGAGGTTTGTTTTCAAATAAGAGAATAAGTTTGAGTTAACCAAATGTCGAAGCATTTCAGTATATTGCGTGAAGTATTGAGTCAGGATCCACTCAATGTTTCATGCAAGTTACTCAGAGTAACGACAATTGGTTGCCTCACGCCATCATCTTTACGAAAAAAAAGAAGATTTCGAAAGAAGAAAAGAGGAAAGGGTTACCGTTATAGCCTTTCTCCTACCGGTTCATACGAAATAACGTACGGCCCGCATTTTTCAAAAAAAGGAGCTTGAATTATTGCCAATAAAAACCCTTTCATTTATCCTGCATACACGTAGAGCATCATCATCATACATAAAACAAAATTTTCAAAAAAAGGTAAAAAGCAAAACTTTCAAAAAATCATCATAGTCTTTTCTTTTACCGGGCTACATGAGGTGATATTCCCAAAATTTCAGTCACCCAAACCCGAAAAAAATGTTTTCATCTTATTCTTTCACATGCATGTCAAGTCGCATTATCGCCGTCATTTTCATATAAAGACATCATTTGCACTGCATAAAACAAAAACTTGATAAAATTCATACATGCATTGTTCTCTATCTCATTTAGGTTTGTCAGGAGTGCATTCTCCGCACGTGTGCGTTTCCATTCACTAAGGCTTTTTTACTAATTTTCTCGAAAAATCCAAAAATCGTGTCTTATTAGAAGCGCGTCTCATGCATTATTGTTGTCCTTTTTCACACATCATGAAAAAATAATACATTAACATCCCATCTTGCATGCATTTCCATTCAATAAAAATAATGTCTTCCCACGCATTTTTTAAAAAAAAAAAAAAAAATCATTGTGAGTATCATATATTTCATTGCACAAAAAATGAAAACAAGGAAGCATCTCATTCATAATCATGAACAAAAGTCATCATCAAATTTATTCAAAATGTAGCATTCATGCATCATTTCATTAACCTCATCACTTTAGTTCAAATACATCATTCCTCCATACATGCATCTTTCAAAAAAGGAAGGGGCATTGGCATTTCATACTTTGTCTTGCCTCTAAAAAAAAAAGAAGAATCATCATTTAGAAAAAAACATCATTACTACATCTTTCATCATTCAAAAGAAAAAGGGGGCATCGGCATTTCATATATTGTCTTGCCTCTATAAAAATCATTTTGAAAAGAAGCAGCATTCTTGCATCATTCATCATCCAAGGATGCATTGGCATTTCATATTTCGTCTTGCATAAAAAGAAAACATCAAAAAGAAAAAACTTTTAGAATAATCACACTTTTCAAGTGAATATGCTTTCATGCATTTCATTTTCATCATGTATATATCATAATGTTTTCATCCATGCATACAACAAAAATGTTGTGATGAGAAACGAGATATTCTGGCAAAGTAATCTTTCCTTTTTGGAAAAGTTTACCCTCACTCATTTGCCAACTCAAGGTGTTACAAGGCACTCAGTTTTTCACATCAATAGCTCATTTGTATTTCCTTCAAAAAAAAAACATTACATCTCATCCATTCCATGATAAAAGACTGAAACAGTTCGTCAAAAAAGTTCTTATATCATGTTTTTAGCCAATGTTAACTCTCTGTGAAACGTTCTTCTAGTAAGCATGCATGCCACGTGCAGTTTCTCTTGTTTGAGTCAGTCAATTTCCTCCATTTATCATCATTCCCCATCCAAGTCTAACCCCACCCCGTCCACCCATAAAGCGCATATTCTCTCCCATCAGTGCATACTTGACTTTTTGGTTCATTCTCACTAACACGTTAAGTCCTCCATGCTGGGGCAATTCTGTGATCACTAATTTTCCTTGTCAGTATCATATTCCTTTAGTGCAAGTCTTTCTAAAAAAAATATATAATAAATAAAAAAGATAAAATAAGCTCGCTAGGTTGAAAACCCCCAAAGGGCGGCCTAGGCAAAAAAGAGCGCCCGGTGGACTGAAAACTCGCAAAGAGCGGTCCAGGCAAAAATTAGGGCACAAAAAAGGGGGAAAATAAAAGAGCAAACACATGAAGATAGATAAATTATTGTCCTAAAGTTAAGTCTTACAGAAATAAGCAATCGGGATTTGAAGTGAAGTTTGGCCATACCCTCAAAAACCCAAAATCCCAGAAAATCCCTTTCCTACCCACCTTAAGCCAAGAAAAACCAAAATCCAAAAATCACCCTAGACAAGGATCACCTCAAATATCAAAAAGCAGGGCATCACCTTTTACCAGATCACCCGAGTCAAAGAATGAAAAGAGTCAAATAAAAAAAGAGACCAAGAAAAAGGAGAAAATCAAAAGGGATTCAAAAATGAAAACCCCAAAGCAAGAGAAACAAAAGAAATATCAGTGGTGAGCTGGTACATGTTGCCACAAAACACAAGAGATCCTTGTCTCAATAAATCTTCAAACACTTCATCATTCCCATACACCCCCCTTCCATAAACCGCAAACACTTTCCTTTGACCTCGACATCCCGCCCCTCACAAACCTTTAGCCAGGAATAAAATTTCCAAACACCCTATCAAGCCATTTAACCCTCATAGACCATTAACCGTCAAATCAATGCCGAATAAAAATCATCCTCCCATTAACCTCAAACACTTCGATAAGCCCAATTACCCCTCCTCCACGAAACACCACAATCCTGAAATGTCCAGTCCGATCAATGACCGGTTGCTTTCGTTTTCTCAAGTTTTAATCTTAGGACAACTAAGTTTATCTGTCTACAGTGTGTTTGCTCTCAAAAAAAAAAACAAACGATCAGAAAAAAGAAAGCTGATCAAGAAAAAAACAAACCCTCAGGAAAAAGAAATGAGGGAGCAAAAACAAACAGTCAGAAAAAAGAAAGCTGACAAAATAAAAGAGGGACCTGCACTCCAAAACAGCTTCAAACTGCATTAAAACAAGGTTTAGTGATCACCAAGTGAGGCTTCTTTGACACCAAAAGTCAATACATCAGTAGAGAACCAAATATTTGCACTGAGAACGTCACTCAGATTCAAAGTAGGGGCATTCTCTTCACCACCCACCCACCCTGGTCTTGGGAAGGTCTGTTCAAATGCCCATCCCATGTCACTCCAATTGTCAATACTTCCAAAGTGAGGGCAAGTACATTCCCATTCCTTCACCTCATTCATTCCCATAAAAAACCTCACCGGGGCAATCTCTCAACCCACTATCCTAAACAAAGCCTTGTCATTCTAACTGGGGCAGCTTTGTCCTTGTTATGACTGGGGCAACATCAAACTTTGTGGGGTGAGACAAAATCTCTTTTGCACCTTTCATTTCAAAAGCCGAAGCATTCCCAATTCATCATCTTCTACGCCCCTAGTTGTTGTCACCACTAGACAGGGGCAAGTTATTCACTCGTCAAAGACCTGAACTGGGGCAATTTTGTATCTCTTGGTCCCGCATAAGCTTCGGCAATAACCATGTCTGTCATTCCTTCACTTGCCATAAATGTCCATGCCCTAAACCAATTCCAAGTTAACTGACTCATCCATTCACATCTACACTCCTATGCATGCTTACTAGACAATGCTTCAAAAGAGAGAGCACAAGTTGTTTACGTGATATCTAAAATTCAGTCATCATGGAAAGAAAGAGAAAACAAGCGAGGTTGTTTGTAAATAAAAACCTTGAGAACACCAGAGTTTGAATCAAATTCAATTTTTCAACAGAATGGTCAATAATCATCTCAAGCCCTTGCATTCAAAGTCTCGCATCTCACAAAAATGTCTACCTCATGCATCTAGGCATTATAGCATATGCATCAAAGCATTACATTTGCATCTTCACATTTTGTGCATTCATCACATAGTAAAAAAAAAAAACGTTCCACATCAGTTGCACCATATTAATACTTGTATTTCATAGAAGAAAATAGTAGAGAAGAAAAAACAGAAATCTTTCATTGCATTGGCATCATATTAATGTTCGCACTTCATAAAAAAGGAAAAGAACAAAATCATTGCATGTCATTCGTCATTAGAGCATTACATTTTGCATCAGATTTTTCATAGAAAAAGCAAAGAAAGCAAAAAGAAAACAAAGAAAAGAAACCACAAAAGCAACACAAAAACATTCCCTGTCATCCAGCATTCCATATCATTCATCATTTCACAAGCATTCCTTTGTCATTCAATCATCAAACATCAGAGCATTGCATCATATTAATGTTTGCATTTCATAGAAGAAGCAAAAAGAAACAAACAGAAGTTAGAACAGGAGCATTCCATTCATCAAAGCGTCAATCACCGCATACATTTGCATTCAAACATCAAAGCAATACAGTTGCATCACATCAATACTTGCATCTCATAGAAGAAAAGAAAGCTAAAACATCCCATGTAATTCATCATTTCATGTTATCCAATATTCACATTTCATAGGAAAAAGGAAAAGAAGAAAAAGTTTTCCATTGCATGTCATCTGCCATTTCATCAAAACGCAAGAGCATTAAATACCAAAATTTCGCATTTGCATACCAGCACTGCATAAAAAGAGCAAAAGAAAAGAATTTAGAAAACAAAAAAGGGGATTAGAAAAAAAAAAAAAAAACAAAAGAACAGCGAAACAAATAAAATTCATACATTGCATTCATCAAACATAGAAAAATTTGTGCAAGCAAAAAGAAACTCCTGCATCACATCACATTCATCCCATCAAAAAGCAATCATGGCATTTGCATTGCATGCATTTGTTCATTTTCAGCTGCAGGTACAAAGAGAGGATGAGCACTTCGGTGTTAGCCCTCGCCCCCATATTCCAGAAAATGCTCCCCCAAGTTGGGAGAGTTCGGAATAAAAAAAAAACAAAAAAACAAGAGAAAAACAAACGATCAGAAAAGAGAAAGCTGATCATAAAAAAAAAAAAAACAAGAAAAGAACAAACAAGCAGAAAAAAGAAAGCTGCTTAAAGAAAACAAACAGCATAAACAAAGACAGAAGAATTGCAGAAAGCGGAACATAAAAAGAACACACCATCTTCATATCATTCATCATTCTCATACCATTCATACCATTCATCACTTCATGGCAGCAAACAGTAGTGCATTACACTTTCAATTTGTATCTCAGAAGAGCGAAGAAATAACAGAAAAAGCATTCTACCAAAGTCGATCATTGCATTCATATGCATTCAAGTGCATGCATTTCATGTACCAATCAAGATAGAAGTTACCTCAGACTAGATAGTCTCAACCCAGAGTTAGTAAACTCCATCAACCCAGAGTTAGTGAACTCCATCAATCCAGATCACAACATCGTGTACGAGCACGCGATGGATCCATCCGACTTCGTCAAGTCCTTCGGATTAGTTATGTCAACCTAAGGCATAATGGACGTCCTTTGATCAAATCAGTTCCGGACCTGATGTTGATCGGCCGCTCGAGAAGGCCACCCCTAAGCTCGGACTCGACAAGAGTCCGTTAGAAGGTTTTTAGGCAACCTCCGAATTCAGGACCCCAGCGTCCCTTCAGAACCCCAGTGTTCATTCAGGATCCAAGCATCCCTTCAGGACCCAAGTGTCCATCCAGGTTACTTTCTTTACTGCTTTCTTTATAGCTTTATTTCCTGCTTTTTGAGGGCGGGCATTTCATTTAAGTAAAAAAAAAAGAGAGAAAATTCGGGTTTTCCCAAGCAGACAAAATCAGTATAATTTCTGAATTCTTTATTTCTATTTTGCCTCGGAATATGTTTCGGCCAATTCATATTCCTTGTCAAAATCCAAATAAAGAGGGGCAGCTGTCATACCCTAATTTTGTCCGCCTAGGTCGAAACCCTAATTTTCAAACAAAAATAAGTAAGTTAAGGTTTAGCATTCATTCGTAATGTCATGAAGACCATCATTCATGCATTTCAAAGTTTTGAAAGTCATCTTAGGATTAGGGATGCATTGTATTGCCTTTTATAGCATTTTCAGAGTTTTTCAAGACCAAGGGCATTTTGGTCATTTTCGAAAAATGAGACATTTCTCAGCAAAAAAGTCATTTCTTGCATACATTTTAGATTTTAGGGCCATTTTAGAGTTTTGAAGTAATTCTTGAAAAGAAAATGCATTTTGAACAAGGATTAGGGTTCTAATGATCAAAAGGGCATTTTGGTCATTTCGCCAAAAAAATTCAATTTTTCATCAAAAAATCACAGGGATCTATAAGGAATCACTTGAGGTGAGATGTGCTTGATCATACATATTTTTGTTAAATACATTGTTGATTTATGTAAAAGAAAGAAAAAGTCAAAACCGTAAAGTCAACAATGGAATATTCTTCAAGCATCTTCAAAGTGGGGCACCCAAATCAATTTTGGGATGATGGTAGCATTTATTTCTGAACCCAATGATTAATCATGGGACATAGCCCAAAATGGCAAGAATTTAGAAGAATTATCTAGAAGGGAATAAGGAATATCCCTTTGAATTTTGAAAGGTCAAGTGTAGTACAATAGTACAAGTTGCAATTCCACTCATTCTCTTTCCTTTTGCTCCGAATTTTCCCTCAATTCCAGCCCACTTTTTTGTGCTTCTTCATGCCCTTGATCCATGTGAGTTGTATTCCTAGCCATTGATTAAAATTCTAGATCAAATCCTAGGCTACAACTTTGTGTACAAAGTCCTAATTGCCCTTAACAATTTTTGTGCCACAAAAAGCTCCTAATTTTCGACCTCTCTAGCTATTCTTCACTCATTTGTGTTTTCTCCTTGTCCCTAATCCTTGTGCATTGTAATCCAAACCATCCATTCAAATTCTATCTCAAATCCTAGTGGTTTGCAAAAGCACAATGTCACAAATATCCTTAAAATGGCCTTCACATAAAAGCCCAAAATTGGAGAGGCTAAAGGGGGACTCTCATTTTTCTAACCTAGATCAGAATACTCTCCTTCTATCCCTCTCATCCAAGCCTCCATTCGCCCCTCTCAACCTCCATAGCCATCTCTTACTTCCTTCCTCCATTTCTTCACCAAAAAGCACCCCAAACCTAAAGATAACACAAAATCCTCACTCCATTTCATCATATCTTTCCATTGCACACTTCATTTTGGTGATTTGAACAAGAGAAGGGATAGTTTCTGAAGCTCACGAAGTGGTTAAAGGGGAAGCTTGAAGTTCTTGGTTGATTTGTTCTTTCCTCTCCTACACTAGTTTCTAGCTTGATTTTGGGGGTGAGCTTCTAAACCTTTGCTCCAAAATGTAGACTCATGCTTTATTTATGTTGTTCATCTCATTTCCATCATGATATATGTTTGAATCTTGTGAAATTCATGCTTGATCATGTTGATTTTATGGATTTAAGATGAACTATGCATATTTGTTGATTTTAAGGTTTTTAAACTTTGTTTTTGGGTAAAAAGGGGTTCGGCCATGAACTAAATTTTTGGGGTTTTGATTGTTAATGGTTGTTCATCTCATTTCCATCATGATATGTGTTTGAATCTTGTGAAATGCATGCTTGATCATGTTGATTTTATGGATTTGAGATGAACTATGCATATTTGTTGATTTTAGGGTTTTAAAATTTGTTTTTGGGTAAAAAAGGGCTTCGGCCTTGAGCTGAATTTTTAGGGTTTTGCTTGTTAATTGTTGTTCTCCATGTATCCATGTGATTGGTTTAAGTTTGCTGAAGAAATTTGTGGATTTGGGGCATGTATAATTTCGGGTTAGCTAGGGTTTTCCTAGTACACTTCTTGATTTTTGCTTTCTTTTATATATGTGTTGAATAATTTGGGGAATGTTTGTTTGAGCCTTTACATGATGAATATGCCTCTGTTTTGAGCCCTCAATTAGTAGGGTTTGCACTTGTGTTAATTGTTTGCAATTTGAGTCATGATCCCATATCGAATTGTGTTGATTTTAATGAGTTTACCTTGTTAATTTGCATGAAGTAGTTTCGGGTTTGGCTTGAATTAGCTAAGTTATGGTTAATTTTTGTTATTCTCTTGTGAATGTATGATGTTTGGGTCTTGATTGTGGTTTGCAAAGGATTGAAATTGAATCTTGCATGTGAGGATTTGGAGGTAGTTGATCTAGGGTTATATCACTTGTTGCAACATATTATTTGGTTGATGATTGGCAAGGTGAATCCCACTTGTGCCTAATGCACATACTTGATAGTGTGGAGGATTGTCCAATGTGAGTCAACTCCTTTGAGGTGCTAATTGTTTAAATTATTGATGATGTGTAAGGTGACTCTCACTTGTGCTTTGAGCACTAAAACCCTAAGTGAGGAGGATTACTTCAAGGGATTCAATTCTTGCATATATTTTGGCATTACAAATGTGGTAAAATGACTAGACACTTATGCCTTTGTGCATTGTTAACAAGTGTCAAGGATTACCAAAAGAAACTTAACTCTTATGCTTTTATTGTTGATCCTTAAATGATGCAATAGGCTATCCTTTTGCAATTGATTAATGTCTCACCTTTGTGTGACCATTTCTTGTGGCAACTTGTAATTAGTTTTGATCATTACATATTTATGCATATTGTTTGTCTTTTGGATTTGTAATGCTTGCATGAATTGTAATTAAGTGGTTTGTATATTGGCTAGGGATTGGTATGTTGATTGAGACGTCTCACTTGTTTTCCAAAACCCCTTTTCCAAATCAAATTCTTTTTCTTAACTTGTTTCAAATCAAGAGTCAAATGTTTTTTCCAAACAAAAACCCTAAGGCATTTTCTTTTTTTCTAAAAATAAATCATTAGTCATCACTCGAAGCCTTTGCTTGTTTGATCGCTAATGAGGAGTTATTAGTGGTAGTCACTCGAAGCCTTTGCTTGTTTGGCTATCATGAAAGCTCCCACACCTTAACTAAAAAATAAATAAATTCCAATTCCAAAAACAACGTAATTATCACCAATGCTCACCTTTTTCAAAAATGATTTCAAAAAAGATAATAAAACGTCGTTACTTGTAGTCACTCGAAGCCTTTGCTTGTTTGATTACCGGTTTCGACTCTTTTCTTTCGAATTAGTAATGAACGCCACCCGAAGCCGTTGCTTGTTTGGTATTTGTGAACACTTGAGTCCTATTTCAAAAGCTCAAAAAATTAAATAAGATAAAACACAAAAACATTTTCAAAACAAAAAACCAAGAACTACGTTGCTTTGATTCCCACTTGGGATACGTAGGAGCGAGATTTGTTCTCGTCAAGCACATCACATCAAAAAATCTTCACTTTCACAACAATAAAAAACCTCTATTTTCAAAACAAACAAAATGTTTTCAACCCCATTGTTGTTAGTAGCTAATCAGAACCGCAGTTCGTCTAGCTATTGACATCGATGTCCTTTCTCCAAAAAGAACAATAAGCGATGACCACCCATAGCCTTTGCTAGTTTGGTCATCAAACAAATCAATCCTTTTCAAAAAAGCTTTCAAAAAGAGAATAAAAACAAGTTGTTACCAACGGCCACCCAGAACCTTAGTTCGTTTGACTAGCGGTAGCAACTCCTTTTGAATACTTAGCGGTGATTACCCATAGCCTTAGCTAGTTTAATCACTCGCTAGTACTCGTCCTATTTCGAAAACTCACCTAAAAAGTTAAAAAAACAAAAACCAAGGCAGAACTACGTAGCTCTGAGTTCTCCATTGTACCGGGAGATACGTAGGAGCGGGTCGTTACCCCCGTCGAGCTCTTTTCTAAAAAACTCTCTTTTTCCCCCTCTTTACATAAGTTTTCCATTAACTTCCCATCCATCTTCAAATAAGAATAAAATAGGCAAATCTAGGTGTTCTTCAAATCAAACATTAAAACCACACAATTTAATTAGAGGTTCCCTTTCAGTAGAAAGGAGGAATGGGGTGCTAATACCTTCCCCATTCCTAACCGACCCCCGAACCCATATCTCTATTTTTCAAAAGACCACCCGCCTTTTTGTAAAAGACTTTTTTCTAATGTTTTGGTCTAAAAACTAAAATATTGGTGGCGGCTTCACAATTTTCTACGTTGTACATTGAAGAACCCTAAACGGGATTTTTCGGGGTACAACACTAGGTACAGAACAGAGATTATCAACATCCTAGCATTGGAAATGATAAGTGCAAAAAGTTGAAAGGTTTGTGGCTGTCATTGATGGGTGGCGGTGTGTAAGGCAGTGTACTTTATCATTAAGTCGAGTCAACGCTTAAGCATGAAGAAAACCGACGCTTAAGTGTTGATACTAAGACATAAATCGCTAAAATTTCAAGTTCACATTTTTATTGGAAAATTTTCATCTCTTACCTTGAAACTCAGACCAGAGACACACAAATTTGTTTTTGAAATTTTGAGTTTGATTATGATCAAGGGATGGAAAAGCGGGCCGATCCACACAACCCATCCTACTTTCTCGTGTGCCTACCAAAAAATGATGGGGAGGCCGACCCACCAATGAGTGGCAGGTTAAGAAGTTGAGCTGACTTTTCCCACATTGGGTTGGCGGGCTAGTTAACCATTAAAGTAAATAAACATAAGAACCAATTAAAAAAATGTTTACAAAAAGAACCAATTAAAATGGAAATTTGGGCTAAAACGTAGCGAGTAGAACATCCAAAATTGTGTCAAAGAAAAAAGAACATTCCAAATCCACTACAAAACACGGCGAAAATAATCCGCCTAAAAAACCACCAGGCTATATATGGTGGCGGATTGAGGAATGCCAACTTGGCCCGCTTTTTTTTACTGGATAGTGAGATGACCATTGACCCCAACTCGTTTTGCCACCCCTAATCAACCTAAGTATCAAAACTCTAATTTGAAGACACCGTTTGACTTTGACCTACTTGACTACTTCTACTTACAGGATTTTGATCAAGGTAAGATGAAATGTTTTCAAACTCCCCTTCGACATTTGATATCATTTTACTCTGTTCTTGATCATTATTGGTTTCTAATTTAATCTCATAGGATTTGTTACGGATTGGGCCTTTAGTGGCCAATCTGCCTAAGGCCCAAACACCAAAGGCCAAATCCATCAGCCAACGGTGGAGATCTGAGACCTAGATCCAATGGTCCCCTTTTATCCTCAAAACCTATAAATAAGCATTCAATGCTAGCCTTAAAGGTACACACTTTCCATTCACCTAACTTGCAATTAGCTCACTTCCTGACTTGAGCGTCGGAGTGTCATTACAGGTACCAACCACCCCGGATCGGAGCTCAACTCGGACTGACCAGGAACGCGACTACCAACTACCTCAGATCGGACTTGGTATCTAGTATCGGATACCGGTCCAGAGGTACGGCACAGAAAATTGGCAACCACAGTGGGAGGATCTTATACTTCATTTCCTCTCCCATCTCCCAGGTCAGCAATGACTCCGGTTTTACGTCAAAGAAACATCTCGAGTGCGATAGTGAGACCGGACCCGCAACAAGAAACCCCTGAAGGGGTAGCAGTCACCCCCCAGCTCGGCACGTGGGGGTAACTCGTCCAGAGCAATAGTCCCGGGAGGTTCCGCCCTGAATCGACTTCCGCCACCACCTCAGACCGTCCAGATACCGGTCGACGCTGTTCAACAGCTCGTCCAATTGCTGACTAGGCAAGCCGAGGCTGAGCAAGAAATGAGTCAACGCTACACACAACTTGAGGCTGAAATTGTCGTCCGAGCTCGTGACATCCCAGACCGGTCTTCTCCTCAATACCATTCTCCCAGCAGGGAGACGTCTAGTCGTGGGCGCCACTGATCTCCGGCCTGGAGGAGGCATCATCACCGATCTCCACCTCGGCGCAGGAGGGGACGAGGATCGAGAACCCTTCCAAGCGAGACCTACGACGATACCTACTACCCCGAGGGTTCCCCTCGTCAGAGCTCGTCTTTAGCATCCTCATCTCCGGGAAAGATCTCTGAGCCATGAAGCTCGACACCCACACTCCCGAAGATCCCCTGCCAGACGTCGTACCCGGCGATCTCCCGAAAGGACGAGATCGACGACGAGGAAAGGGCCATTCACAGCTGTGATAGATTTCTTCCCGGTACCGAGGTATCTTGAGAAACCCCCGGAAGGTCTGAAGATGTACGATGGGACTGGTGACCCGGATCGCCACCTCGACTACTTCGACACGGTGATGCAGTATCGAAATGTCCCCAGCGAAATCAAATGTCGGATCTTCCCTCTGACTCTTGAGAAGTTGACCCTGGACTGGTTCAGAGCCCTGAAGCCAAATTCAATATCCTTCTGGGACCAGCTAGGCCAATCATTTTCCGCCCATTTCGCCCACTCCAAAATGAAGCCGAAGTCTCGGAAGGTCTTGCAGGCGATTCGACAAGGAGAAAATTAGTCGCTCCGGGACTACATCGAGAGGTTCAATAGAGAAGCCGCCCGGGTCCGGAACCTCGATGATTCTTTCCGGCTATATTTCATGGAGGCCGGCCTCCGTGAGGGAAGTCTTTTCCAGATTGATGTCGGAGTCAATTAGACTGAGTCGTTTGACGATTTCCTCCAGCGATCTCAGAAATACATCGACCACGAAGAAGGAGTGATCGCAAGAAGGACGGATGCCGACCCCGGAACGTCAAAACCTCGGGGAGAAAAGGAGGTCCGAAACGAGAAGGAGGCCCGAATCGATGGCAAACCCAGGCCTCGAAACCGTCACCAGCATTACTCCGAGCTCAATGAGACCCGGGCTAGGATTCTTGCAGATTGCATGAACACAGACTTCAAGGCGGTTAAGTTCCCCGACCCACTCCCGCATAGACCGGGCCAGCTATCTAATAAATACTGTCGGTATCACCGAAGTAAGGGACATGACACCAATCACTGTAACGCTCTGAAGGACGACATTGAGGATCTGATCAAGAAATGGAAGTTGAGCCAGTACGAAAACAAACCACCTCGCCAAGAGGGAGAGGTCAGGGAAGAGAAGGATGACTCCAAGAGGAAAGGTAAGGCTCCTCAAGACAAGGGGCAGAGCTCGGAAGACGAGTGTGATTTTCGGAAATCAAAAGGCCGACCGGTGTTGATGGTCATCTCAGGGGGTTACCCCGATGACGCTTCGGGCAAAACCATGAAAAGAAAGTGGAAAGAGATCATGAGTGCCACTTCCACATCAGAAACACCCTCGTTACCGACCCGACCTCTCCTACCATTTGGCGATCGGGACTTGCTCGATGGCCAGCCCAACAAGCACATACCGCTTCTGATCAGAGCGATTATGGCGAATCATGAGGTAAGAAGAATCCTGGTTGATCAAGGGAGCTCAGCAGACATCATCTTCATCGATCTGGTGAGGAAGCTGAAGATTGCTGAGGAAGACCTCACTCCCTACAGGGGATCGTACCTCTCGGGCTTCAATGGGTCCCGGACCAAGCCTTTTGGTCATTTGGAGTTGATGGTGACCTATGGCGAAGGGCACCAAATTCCTAGTGTTATCATGCCCTTCGGTCTACAACTGTATCATCGGAAGACCGACTTTGGGAAGGCTAGAGGCGGTAACATTGACGGCCCATCTTAAGATAAAATTTCACTCTGTGTAACAAAGTGATTACCCTCGATGCCGACTTGGAATCCGCCCAAAGATGTTTTTACCTGCATATAAAAGCGGACCGGAAGGCCGTGGAGGAGGGGTTCCCCCTGGAGATGCAGAGGAAGCACGGATGGTCCCCAAAAAGAAAAGAAGCAGCTCTGCTGCCGATGTGAATGTCACAGACATGGATGCAGGGTACGACCCCGACAGCTCCGAAGAAGAGAGTGATGACGAGCTCGCCCGAGAGCTTAAGAAGAAAATCAGAAGGCCGCAACCTGATGGCAATTCCCTGGAAATCCCGTTGGGGGATGATCCAGCCAAAGTCGTCCGAATCGGTTCCGATCTTGACAAGGAAGTTAAGGAGAAGCTCGCCCTGTGCCTAAAGGCCCATGCTCGACGACATGATCGCAAAAAGTGAGAGTGAATGCCTCCACGTTACCGACCTTGAAGAAATCTTTGCAGAAGTCTGAAAGAACAAGATGAGACTGAACCCGGAGAAATGCACTTTCGGGGTCCGAGCCGGCAAGTTTCTTGGTTTTTACCTCACAGAAAGGGGCATTGAGGCCAACCCGGATAAGTGTCGGGCAGTAACCGAAATGCGTACCTCGTCCACCGAAAAAGAGCTTCAGAAGCTTAATGGTACTACAAGAAATACTGGAATTACCGGCTGTTTATTTCTGGCGGAATTAATCCGTCTATACGGTTCCGACGGATTTTAAGTAGTTAGTGGCGGATTTTTTCCCACGAAAGATTTTCGGCGGAATGTGTGGATTTTCCGGCAGTTTAATTTCCACCGGTATCTTTCCGGCGGTTTTGAGTGAGTTACTGGCGGAATATTTCGCCGCAAAGGGTTTTCAAAAAAAGAAAAATTAAAATCGACGGTAACGACAATTACCGGCGGTTTTTTGGAGGGGAGAGAAATTTGAAATTTCCGCCGGAAACGTGGAGAAAACCGCCGGAAATAACACACCAAAAAAACCGCCGGAAAAGTGTAATTACCGGCGGTTTTGAAAATTCGAATTTTAAATTAATTTCCGCTGGAAACAGATAAATCTGCCGGAAACGTGTAGCCGTTGGCCAAATTTTGAATTTCAAAATAATCCGCCGGAAACGTGTACTTACCGGCGGTTTTTTAAAATTCGATTTTCAAACAGATTCCGCCGAAAATTGTTTAAAACCACCGGAAATGTATCCTTCAACCGATTTATAAACCAGACCCTCTCTTCCCAATTCATTCATCTTCCCCATTCCGAATTTCTTCATTCACTCATCTTTCATCTTCCCCATTCCTTCATCTCACCCATTTCAAATTACTTCATCCTCATTCACTCATCTTTCATCTTCCCCATTCCTTCATCTCATCAATTCCGAATTTCTTCATCTCCATTCATTCATATTTCATCTTCCCCATTCCTTCATCCCACCAATTCCGAATTTCTTCATCCCCATTCACTCATCTTTCATTTTTTTTCTTCTCTCATTCATTCTCCTTACATACTCTCATATTCTTTTCTTCCATTCCAAAATTTCGCTCATCTTTACGTATTTGCAAATTTTTCACGGTATGTTTTTAAACAAATATTAGTTATATGTTTTATTTTATAGTAATACCATATATGTACTTAATTTAACATTGCTAACTTTATTTGTTTATGATTCAGTTAGAGGTTGAAGAAATTTTCGTTGGATGGACTCGAAGAATATAATTCGGATCAAGCCGAGACTCATCTTCAATTCTGGTTATTTGAACAAATATTAGTTATATGTTTTAAAAAAAACAATTTTCGGTTATTTGAATTTTTATAAAAAAAATTATTATATTATTTCCGGCGGATATTACTAATTACCGGCGGTCTTTTAGAAAAAACAGTAATATATTTACCGGCGTTTTTTTATTACCGGCGGTTTTTGAATCCCAAAAACATTTCCGGCGGTTTTGTCTTTTAACAGCGGTTTTTTTAATAAAAAATAATATCTTTACCGGCGGTTTTTCGTAATTACCTGCGGTTTTTTTTAATAAACGAAAAACGTTTCCGGCGGATTTTCTGTGTTACCGGCGGTTTTAGAATAAAACATAATAAATTAATTAAATCTTTACCGGCGGTTTTGGCGTAATTTCCGGTGGAATTTCCGTCGGTAATTTCCGGCGGTTTGTTTCGTCGGTAATTTCCGGCGGGAATTCCGCTGGAAAATATTACCTACGGACGTTTTTCTGGCGGCTTTCCGGCGGATTTTGTCCGTCGGTACTGTGACATTACCTACACACTGTCTCGGTTTATTTCCAGCGCCGCATTCAAGTCACTCCCTTTGTTCAAACTGCTCAAGAAGGAAGCAAAATTCGAATGGACCCCGGAGCGGGACGAGGCCCTCTCCCACTTAAAAAGGTACTCTCAGAACCACTGATTCTGGCGAGGCCAAACCCAGGGGAAACCTTATACCTATATATGGCAATCTCGGAAGAAGCGCTTGGCACCGTGCTCGTTCGGGAGATTAAGGGCGACCAAAGCCCGGTTTACTTTGTAAGCAAAGCGCTGCAAGGGCCAGAAGTCAGATACCAGAAAATAGAAAAAATTGTGTTTGCTCTCCTCATCGCATCCCGACGCCTCCGACCTTACTTCGTCGCTCATAAAGTAGTGGTTCGAACAAACTACCCTATCCGACAAATCTTGCACCGGCCTGACCTAGCGGGTAGAATGATAAAATGGGCAATAGAATTCTCGGAGTTCGGTATCAAGTACGAGTCCAGGCTAGCAATGAAAGCTCAAGTACTTGCCGACTTTGTCGCTGAAATGACCCCGGCCGATACCGAAGACGAATTGTGGACCTTGCATGTTGATGGATCCTCAAATCCAAAAGGGAGTGGTGCCGGGTTAATGCTCGAAAGCCCGCCAGATGTCGTTATTGAAGTATCCCTCACCTTTGGTTTCCCCACTTCAAACAATCAAGCCGAATATGAGGCGTGCATAGCGGGTCTCCGTCTTGCCCTTGACCTCCGAGTTACTCGGGTCACCTTGAACACCGACTCTTTGCTGGTGGTCTCTCAGATCGGCAAGCAATACGAAGCCAAGGAACCAACCCTGCTGAGGTATTTAACCCGAGTGCGGGAATTGCTCGCCCGGTTTACATTCGCCGAAGTAAAACACGTTCCAAGATTGGAAAACGTTAGAGCGGACGTGCTATCCAAGCTCGCCAGCACCAAAGTCCCTGGAAACTTCAGATTGATAATCCAGGAAACGCTCATCTGGCCCAGTGTCCAACCAATCCCGGAGCTCGGTTTCTCCGTCAATGTAGTCGAGGAGAGCAGAGGATGGATCGCGCCTATAAAAAGGTACATCGAGTCGGGGGACGAGCCTCTAGATCCGCGTGAAGCCAGATCAATCAGGAGGAAGGCCTCGTCCTTCTCCGTGATCAAAGGGGCACTTTACAGAAGAAGCCTTTCTGCGCTGTTGCTGAAATGCATCGAAGGAGGGGAAGCAGATTATGTTTTGACCAAGATTCATGAAGGGATCTGCGGATAGTGTAACGCCCCAAATATTTAATTAATTATTTAATTGATCTATTCAATAATTAAGTGTGAGAATTGTTGAAGTTGGGAATTATTAGTATGGTTGCTACGTTGACTTTTATTTAATTAATAGGTTAATTAAGTGTGGAAAATAATATTAGAGTAATAATAATATATTATTTTGTGTGGGCTTATGTTTATGTTAGAATTAGTAATATAAGGGGCTGTGAAGAGTGGCCCATGAGACTAATCAGAAAAATAAAAAGAAGTATAAGTAAGTAAGAATTAGAATTAAGTGACGTTGTCATAAGCTGAAAGAAAAATAAGGATTAGAGAAAACCTAGAAGCAAGGAGAGAAGGGGGTTGCGCATCTTGGTGAGAAATAGGGAGGGGGATGCGCATTCTTGCATCCAAGAAGGGAGGCGACTGCGAAATCTTCAAAACCCAGGTAAGGGTGGGGTTCTAACTCTATAATAGGGTACATGAAGGGCTTTATGTAGGAAAATAAGGGATCCTACGTGTTTGTTTAATCCTTAAAATCTATTGTTGTTGTTTGAAAACTAATTGTTGATGTTTGAATATATCTGTTGATGATTGAAATCGGTTTAGGGGTTTTTGAACACAATGATGCACAAAATCTGGTCCTGGGCGCATAGGGCGCCGTTTGCTGATGTTCTGGGCGCACTAGGCGCCATGTCTGGCTGCCCTGTTGTTGTTGCTGGCACACTGGGCGCCATGGGCGCCGTATGTGGCTGCCATGTTGTTGTTGCTGGCGCACTGGGCGCCATGGGCGCCGTATGTGGCTGCCCTGTTGTTGTTGCTGGCACACTGGGCGCCATAGGCGCCATGTGTGGCTGCCCCTGTTGTTTGCTGGGCGCACTGGGCGCCATGGGCGCCATGTCTGGCTGCCTGTTGCTTGTTGTCTGTTGGTTGCTGGCCGCACTGGGCGCCATGGGCGCCATGTCTGGCTGCCTGTTGCTTGTTGTCTGTTGGTTGCTGGGCGCACTGGGCGCCATGTGTGGCTGCCTCGTTCGTTTGCTGGGCGCATTGGGGGCCGTCTTGTGGGTTGTTGGGCGCTTTAGGCGCGTTAGGCCCACAGTTGGCTAATTGTTGGTTAAGTCATTAAATTGTTAATCGTTAATTTGTTGAGTTGTTAACTGTTGGTTGAGTTGTGAAACTGTTAACTTGTTAAGTTGCTAAATTGTTGGCTCAGTTGTTGATTTGTTGATGATGTTGCACCTAGTTGTGATCACCATTGTGTGAAGTTGGCGACGTGTATCTGGTTGGATTGCCTCCATTTATTGGCAAGATATTATGTTGTAGGCCTATGGCCAACGTTGAATTCCGTTGTTGTTGTGTTGCTATGTAATCATTGTTTATTGTTTGTGCATTCACATCGCGTCGCATACATAGCATTTTCATGTTGGAGCTATGCT
Organism: Astragalus membranaceus; assembly: GCA_039519185.1. Taxonomy (NCBI): domain Eukaryota; kingdom Viridiplantae; phylum Streptophyta; class Magnoliopsida; order Fabales; family Fabaceae; genus Astragalus; species Astragalus membranaceus. The sequence continues at coordinate 112,550,352 of CM076850.1, forward strand.
CAAAACACGATAGCCTGGACTGGCAAAGCGATGTGAAGGCTTATGCCTTGTTAATGCCTCTATTTACTGGCAGATTTTTACGACGACGACGGGAGTTCTGCTCCAATGGTACCACATGCATGTGCATAGTACTTGAGTCGCATTCATATTGCATACTTGAGTGGCTATGTTGATGACTTGCGATTGATTGAAGTTGTTTGAAGACGGTGAAGTGGTGAACTTATTCTAATGTACTGCTTTTCATATGTTCTATTATATGGTTCGATATCTCACCCCTTTTGTTTGAATGTTACCCTCCTGTTGGTAACGTGCAGGTAATTACGAATGAAGGCTGGTTACCTTCGTTAGATCGAGTCGGTGTCGTCGCTCTGATACGTAACCCTCGGGGGGGGGGGGGGGATGAACACTTGTTTTCCTTATTTGCTATGTTATTTTTATTGTTGAAACTAAAAGTTGTTACTATTAAGAGTTTTGCTAAATCTGAGCTGTCCTAAGTTGGTTAAAGATGCCACGATTATTTTAAATTGACTTTTGTTGTGAATCCGCTGCGTAGTATTGAAAGTTGTCTTGTTTTAAAGACTAAAAGGATTTGTTTATTGGTTCATCCAAGTTAGCGTGTTATGTATCTGATTTCACAGGCGAATTGGTTATGTTGTTTTGTTTTTAGTTGAAAGTGTAGCGCTCCATTTATTTGTTGGAAATTTTTATAACTCTGATTTTCGTATTATTTTACCGGGTAGAAATGGGGTGTTACAGACAGCACCTCGGAGCCCGATCTCTCGCCCGGAAAGCTCTAAGAGCAGGATATTTTTGGCCAACCATGGAAACTGATGCAAAGAACCATGTCAAGAAGTGTTGCAAGTGCCAAATCCATGCCAGTGTCCATTTAGCACCTCCTGCCGAGCTTACAAGTCTAACCTCGCCATGGCCTTTCGCGTGGTGGGGAATCGATCTCCTAGGTCCTTTCCCAACCACCCCCGGTCAGGTCAAGTACCTAATAGTGGTTGTGGACTATTTCACAAAATGGATCGAAGCCGAGCCCTTAGCCATTATCAGCGCAAAAAACTGCATCAAATTTTTCAAAAAGAATATAATGACCAGATTCGGGATCCCCGAGGTAGTAATCACCGACAGCGGAACTCAGTTCACCGACAAGGGTTTCAGAAAGCTCATGACCGACCTTCAAATCAAACACCGGTTCACCTCGGTGGAGCACCCTCAAACTAATGGTCAGGCCGACGCTGCAAACAAGGTACTCCTCAATGGACTAAGAAAGCGACTTGATGAAGCCAAAGGCAAATGGAGAGTTAAGTTGGAGAACCCTCCACACAAAATCACCGGAGGACAATAACCAGGCGTTGAAGGAGAACCTCGACCTGGCGACGAAGTTCGAGGCCAAGCCTCCCTTAAAGAAGCGCTGATCAAGCAAAGGGTAGCAGCCCGGTATAACTCAAGTTATCCCGAGGGATTTCGAAGTCGGCAATTTAGTCTTCCAAAGAGCCGACGCCCGCTTAAAGAACGCCGCACAAGGCAAACTCGCCCCAAATTGGGAAGGACCCTACCGAGTGGTGTCTAAGACCGGTAACGGCGCTTACGAGTTATAGACCTTAAACGGAAAAGCGATCCCAAGGACTTGGAACGCCACCAAATTAAAGAGATACTACAGTTGAGTTACGCTTTGGCGAAATACGGTGTATACCGATGTTATTACGCCTTGACAAAGAACGGTGTATACCGATGTTATTATTTTGTCGAAGTACGGTGTATACCGATGTTAATTTCCCCTTCTATAAAGTACGGTGTATACCGATGTTATTTTATACCAAGAATATTATTCTACGCTTTGACAAAGAGCGGTGTTTACCGATGTTATCGATGCCCGAGGCAGCCACAACCCTGAAGGGCGAGTTCGATCTAGGCCGAGTCTCGGTAAACTGCCCCGAAGGCGACATGCGTTACGTGATCAAAGTAAATACGAACGCACAAGTTGGCCGAGGTTGCCACTACCCTAAGGGGCGAGTTCGATTTGGGTCGAGTCCCGGTAAACTGCCCCGAAGGCAACGTCCACCACTTGAGCGAATTAGAACGCAAGTGCATAATTTTAACGAACAAAGAGTAAAACGCAGCCGGGGTGAATAAAACCGAAATTGCGGGCAGTTAAATTAAGTAAACATTACAAATCACCCAGGAACCCGGGACATTCCTCGCCACCGGTTCCACCCGGAACCCAAAAAATGTACTTCTACTCGCAAATCAAGCATGGGACGGGCGCGGGTAAACAATTTCGCGCTCCTCGGAGCCGGGTTTGACCTTGACAATCTGCCCTCCCTCCACAGCGTGATCCACGCTCAGAATCTCCTGGTCTAGAGACAGGGAAGGGTGAATCACGGTGATCTGGGCAAGCGCTTTTTCAAAGCTTTCCACAGCCACCTCGACAGCCAGATCCGCCACCTCGACCATCTCGAGTTCGACGCCCCGGATCCTTTCACGAGCTTGCTTAAGCCCCTCTTCTAATTTGGCAACCCGGGTCGAGGGATCCATGCTAGCCCCAGACCTGACCTCCCCGGCTTTCTGAATTGCAGCTTCAAGTTCCGAAATCCGATCCCTCAACGAGGCAACCACCTCCACGGCATCCCTCTCTTGGTTCTCAAGCTCGGAAATTCGAAGTTCGAGCTCCTTATTTTTATTGAGAGCAGAGTCCCTCTCTCCCTCAAGTTTGTCTCTCTCCGCCTGGAGGGCGGACAGGTCTTCCTGAGTTTTCACAAGAGTCGAAGACAGGGATTCATACTTCTTCTTTAGCTCAACCCGGAGATCCCATTCTGCATCCCTCTCCGTAAGGGCCCCTAAAATTATGGAAATAACGAAATTAAGATTGGAGCTACCCGAAGCAAAAACCAAGGTAGCAAATCCCCTCTATTACCTTTGGCCTGGTTCTCAGCCTCTGCCCTCTGGAATTTGGAAACATCAGTCAGATGCCGGAACAGCTTGGCGGCGGCTTCCACCGGGTCGACCCGGGAATCCTCCAGATGCTTTTTCAGAAACTCACCGTCTACCGAGATACTAGAAGATCTTGAAGCTTTGTGTTTCCCATGACGGCTTTTCTTTGAAGCTCGGGGAGAACCACCCTGGCCAGTCTGCACCCGTTTCCCTGGGTCCTGTGAAGGGGAGGCATGATCTCCCTGCGACAAAGGTCGCTGCCTTTTCCGATGTTGAAGGTCGGCGGCCCGGTCTTCAGCACTTGCAACACTGGCTACAGTAACAGTGTTGATAGGAACGGCGTGCATTGGCTCATTCCGATGAAGAGTTGGTTGGGGATCTTGCTGGACACCGGCTTTCCTCTCCGAGATTGCTTTCAGGCGGGCTAATTTATCAGGTCCCATGCTATCTGCGAGACAAAGAAAAGAAGGAATGTTAAGGGAAGTGACCTCAAAAGAGAAAAAAGACAGTTAAAATCAAAGACATTATCGGCTGTCAAAACCTACCAAGCACGGCTAACACTTGGGACCTAGTGCCCGCCCCAACCAGCCTTGCCACGTCGATGCCGAACTTCTTGTGATCAGAAGCCATCGGTTTGGCTACAACGAGGAGATCTACGTTGACAACCCGGCGGGTTTGTTTCGTCCTCGCTAGATCGGACCTGCAGAAAAGGGGGCTTGCCGAGTCAAGTTGATACTAAAGAAGTGGGTCCACAACCAAGTCGGAACCCGACCTGACGACCCCCACTCTGTATTAATAAGAGGTCCCGACTACAGCTTAAAGTGAGATGCGGACAAATAAAAGAAGGGGACTCACCTCACAAGATTGGAAGCTCGCCGAAACTTGATCTGATCGCGTGCTTCGACGATCTCGTTGAGACTCACCGCGGAACTCTGAATCGGTGGCTTGATAAACGAAACGCTAAGAGTTGAGATTAAGATCGGAGGTCAGAGCAATTCGCAGAAATCAGTGCAAGTGATGGAGGTCCCCTCTCATATTTATAGGAAACCGAGGGCCTCAAAGTGGGCCAGGGCCAAAGCTACGCGACCCATCACTAGCCCCTATAGTAGGCGCGTCAATCCAAGCGCCATCATTACTCCAATCACCCTCGAACGACGCGTCCCATCAATGACAGGCGTGGAAATCGATGCGTCACTGTGAATGGAACGCCTCGAGTCACTCGGTCCATCTTCGCAAACCGTTCCGAGGCTGAGGGAAAAAGCTCGAGCGAGCACAGGCCCGGTCTCAAAAGCTCGCCTCTTGTAAGGGGAATCGATGTGTCGTTGTGAATGGAATGCCTCGAGTCACTCGGTCCACCTCTGCGAACCCGTTCCGAGGCTGAGGGAAAAAGCTCGAGCGAGCACAGGCCCGGTCTCGGAAGCTCACCGTTTGTAATTAACGCCCGAAACACATGGCCACTTGGAGAGATTCTAAACTCGCCCGTCGGAAAACCAGCATGGCCTGGGTCTCTCACGTTTAGAGGTCGGGGGCAAAACGCTGATAGAAGTAAAAGCCCGACCATGAAAGTCCATCCCAGTCTTCTAAACGACAAGTATAGCCCGGCCCAAGGCGACCCGACTTGGGGGGCAACTGTTACGGATTGGGCCTTTAGTGGCCAATCTGCCTAAGGCCCAAACACAAAGACCAAATCCATCAGCCAACGGTAGAGATCTGAGACCTAGATCCAATGGTCCCCTTTTATCCCAAAAACCTATAAATAAGCATTCAATACTAGTCTTAAAGGTACACACTTTCCATTCACCTAACTTGCAATTAGCTCACTTGCTGACTTGAGCGTCGGAGTGTCATTGTAGGTACCAACCACCCCGGATCGGAGCTCAACTCGGACTGACCAGGAACGCGACTACCCACTACCTCGAATCGGACTTGGTATCTAGTATCGGATACCGGTCCAGAGGTATGGTACGGAACAAGATTTAAATCTATTGCGCTTAATTACATGGAAGCATTATGTGTCTCACCACTATAATAAGGACTATATATATATATATATATATATATATATATGAATTAGGGTTATATTTCTTACAACGAGGACTAGATATTGTAATATACTATTTTTAATTTCATTTGCAAAGCGAAATTCCCTTCCCCCTGATCGCGAAATTTCAAAGCCTACTATTGAAATTGAAAGATTGCAAGTTTGCAATTAAAATTCGCAATCCCCTGTCAAGAAACGTAGGTGGTCTTTCTAGTAAGTGTTAGTATCAAAATCAAACCGATTAAGTTCAATTCCAACTGCCACCTACCATCAAACTGAGTGTTAAATGCGCAGCAGCGGGAGGAGGAGGACACCCTGACGCATCAAATAAATATCAGTACTTTATTTATGCTACAGATATTTATTTTGTCGTTAAATTTGTAGCCCAGTGTTACATATTCAGTCAGAGGACAACCAATTTCATTTCCATCACACATGGAGGGAGCAATCCATCCCCGTCAGATGTTGTAGTTCCACTCTCACGTGCCAACGGTAGAAGATCGTTGTGATATTAATTCACTTATAAAAATCCAATGGAGAAAGCTCCTTTTCTTTTTGATTAATAAAAATCTAACATTACATACACATACACAACCGATAAATACTTAGACTCCTTAATCATTTGGTTACGATTTTATGAGTTCGATGTCTGGCCAGTGTATATGAAAAAATACCTGGTGGAAGAGGTCAACTCCTTAAAGGAAACTCCTTTTCTTTTTGATTAATAATTATTATTATTATTATTATGATATAGAGATACTTGAGTTTTGTTGTTGTATGAATGTTTTTAAAACCGGACTGGAGATCGAACCGGCGAGACCTCCGGTTCATGGTTCAATCGGTTCAACCGGTTCAACCATGGTTGAACCGGATAAGTAATTTATTAAATAAAAAAAAATATTAAATTTTGGAGAAAAAAGTAAATTTAAAAATAAAAAATTGCATTTCGGGCGGTTCAACCCGGTTCAACCCGGTTCGGTTCCCGGTTCTTTCCCGGTTCAAAGCGGTTCTTAGCGGTTCTATCCGGTTCTTCCCCGGTTCTGGGCGGTTCTTTGGCCTGCAGTTCAAATGGGGTTGAACCAACCGGCCAGGGGTCCGGTTCCCGGTTCAACCGGTTGAACCGGCCGGTCCGGTCCGGTTTTTAAAACCTTGGTTGTATCTGTATTCAATATGCATCTATATCCGATACTTCTTAATATTTCCTCAATACCCATGATTATGTATCAGAGTAGTATTAGGATGTTTTCTTTTACTTTTTTTTAAAAAATAAAAATCTCTATATGTTGTGAAGATACCTTAATAAAAGTAACATGAGTCATATAAACACAAGAGAGAAAACACTTATTCCGCGTATTTGTTTTACAAGTGTGACTCGCAAGTTTCTGTATCTCTCTGTTTGTTTTACTGTACTAGCCTATGTTTCTTTGGGTTTACGTGTCTATATATTTTTTATTATTTTGTGAATATTTTATTTTTTATAAAAAAATCCTAGTCATAGGGTGCTTCTAGGGTGAGAGAGCAAATTAAATTTCTCACCGGTGAAACACTAAAATTGACCGTTGGATATTGTTTAAAATGCTATGAATGGTTAAGATTGAATCAAATAATATTAAATCTCAACAATCGATGATTTTTTATACTACATCCAACAGTCAATTTTAGTGTTTTACCGGTGAAAGATTTAATTTGTTTTTTCACCCTAGAAATACTCCTAGTAATATTGTATTTTATGTTTTTCAAACCAACTTCAATCGCGGTCGAATTCGTATTAATGTGTATTTATGGTTCTTTGATCACATTAACAAAGATTACTAAAGACAGAAATAGCAGTATCCATTAATTAAAAACAAGGACAGCATGCAAATGGCATTGGTGATCCAAATGATCTAGATTGTTGTTTGGCTCACACCCTCACAAACATGCTATTTTGTAAATAAATGGATGGATGGCTACCCTAGAAAACACCGATTTTGGAGTTAGCAATGATAATGATATCAAATTCAAAATTCAAAACCGAACCCATCGCTATCCCTAGCATTGACTTCACATACACGTGTTGCCATTTACAAATTAGAAGACTTGAAAAAAAAAGAATAGCAATTTGACAAAAAAGTAGTATTACTAATTAAAATTCATCATATCAAAGTCCAAGCACCCCATATGTGACTCCAATTTTTGTTTTCATTTTACTGTACTTTGTCTAAATTGAATTAGGGTTTTTTCTTTTGTACCCCCTCTTTCTCCCCAATACCCTCATTTTACCAAAAATTCCTAAAATATCCTTTTTTTTAAAAAAAATGGTTTTTAAAAATTTCCGGAAATAGGTTTAAATTCGGAATTCAAAGTTTTAAGATTTTCGGAAATACTTCAAAAAAAGGTATTTTCGGAAGGCAAAATGGCTTCCGAAAATACCTCTTTTTGAGGTATTTCCGAAAATCTTAAAAATATGCCAGGTTTCCGGAAATAGGTCTAAATTCGGAATGCAAAGTTTTAAGATTTCCAGAAATACCTCAAAAAGAGGTATTTTTGGAAGGCAAAAATGGCTTCCGAAAATACCTCTTTTTGAGGTATTTACGGAAATCTTAAAAATTTGCATTCAAAATTTTGATCTATTTCCGGAAAGTATTTTATTTTATTTTTTAACAAATTTAAATTATTACCATAAATAACGATATATAACGAAACTCGCTAAACTACGATCACGATAAACAATAACAATACAATACGAGAGAATAAATACGTCAAAATATACAACTAATGGTCAAATATCAAAAGCCCTAAATCAGTCGAAAGGGTCTCATATACAGCAGGTGGAATGCCCTCGTCTACCATGACACCCGGAGAAGTGCAGCTGCTCTCTCCATCCTATCCTCGGCGGTCAGTGAACCAATATCCTCAGCTGCTGCCTCCTGATCTGGTACATCATCCTCTAGAGGCAGAGCTGGAGTCAAACGGGGAATGGACACCTCCAAATACCATGGTAGGAAACTGTCATCGCAGAGACCCGCCACGGCTGTCCGTCTAGAAGTGTTCCTGAAAGTCAGCGTCGGGCCATCGTAGAACAACCTCAGCCTCCTCATACTGCTGAGCAGGCTCAGGCTCATGATACTGCTGAGCAGGGTCAGTCTCCTGCTGCTCGTGCTCATGGACACGCTTCTGACGCTCATAAGTGATGTGAATTGTTGTTACTAAATCACTCAAAATAACGGATCGTTCCATAATCAAATTGATAACTAGACAATAAAAAGACACGAGACAAGAAAATGGAAGAAAATCAAAAAGATGGAAAGACAGGGAATGGATCTATGTGGTGAAGAGAAGCCACATCTTTCATGGAAAGATGATAATCCTCATGTTTGGATCGCCACAAAAACTCTAAGCTCTTGATAAGATCCCAAAGATGGTTCAAGGAAGAACCCTAGAGAGAGCACTTATGCTAATTCCTCTCAAATTAAAAATATGACCAAAGGTTTTTTTTCACAACTTGCAAAGCCACACCTATTTATAAGGGAATAGGTTGTGGACTCACTAAAGTAACAAACATAAACCTAAAAGCCCAAATTCAAGCCCAAACTAGGCCTTACACAACTAGGCTTCTAAGAAAGGGAAATAACATGCCTAAAAATGTTTGGCTTATTGCAATTGTAAATTTCTAAGAAATATCAACTACAAGAGCATTTAAAAGACAAGGAACAATTTTAGAACATTTGATGTCATTAAGCAAATTAATCATTTGAGCTTCCAATTGTTCTTTAATCTTCTTTGCTCTTCCTCTTGTTATTGGTCCAAGTGCCAACTCTTGAATCTCTATGCTCTTTGTGTCCATTATATTTGTTACTAATTCACTCAAAATAACGGATCGTTCCATAATCAAATTGATAACTAGACAATAAAAAGACACGAGACAAGAAAATGGAAGAAAATCAAAAAGATGGAAAGACAGGGAATGGATCTATGTGGTGAAGAGAAGCCACATCTTTCATGGAAAGATGGTAATCCTCATGTTTGGATCGCCACAAAAACTCTAAGCTCTTGATAAGATCCCAAAAATGGTTCAAGGAAGAACCCTAGAGAGAGCACTTATGCTAATTCCTCTCAAATTAAAAATATGACCAAAGGTTTTTTTTCACAACTTGCAAAGCCACACCTATTTATAAGGGAATAGGTTGTGGACTCACTAAAGTAACAAACATAAACCTAAAAGCCCAAATTCAAGCCCAAACTAGGCCTTACACAACTAGGCTTCTAAGAAAGGGAAATAACATGCCTAAAAATGTTTGGCTTATTACAATTGTAAATTTCTAAGAAATATCAACTACAAGAGCATTTAAAAGACAAGGAACAATTTTAGAACATTTGCTGTCATTAAGCAAATTAATCATTTGAGCTTCCAATTGTTCTTTAATCTTCTTTGCTCTTCCTCTTGTTATTGGTCCAAGTGCCAACTCTTGAATCTCTATGCTCTTTGTGTCCATAACATTCCCTCCCTCTTGAAAAGAATTCGACCCCGAATTTGAATCTTCAATATCTTCAAGGTTCTCATGTGTACCTACATCAAAGGGAGAAAGGTCACTAACATTAAAAGTGGCACTCACATTATACTCACCGGGCAAATCTATCTTGTATGCATTATCATTGTAGCGCTCCAAGACTTGAAAGGGTCCATCACCCCTAGGTTGGAGCTTGGATTTTCTTTGGGAAGGAAACCTTTCCTTCCTAAAGTGAACCCAAACCCAATCACCGGGTTCAAAAACCATTTTTCGCTTTCCTTTGTTGGCACTCCCAGCATAGTGCTCAACCTTTTTCTCAATATTTTTCTTGACCTTGGCATGTAGCTCTTGCACAAATTTGGCTTTATCTTCAGCATCCTTGTGTAGCACATCATCACTTATGGGAAAAGGAATCAAATCAAGTGGGGTTAGTGGATTAAAACCATATGCTACCTCAAATGGAGAGTAAGATGTAGTGCTATGAGGCACTCGATTATAAGCAAACTCAATAAAAGGTAGACATTCCTCCCATGCCCTCAAATTAGAGTGTAAAATGGTCCTAAGCATGGTACCTAAGGTTCTATTGACTACTTCGGTTTGGCCATCCGTTTGGGGGTGGCAAGTAGTAGAGAATAGAAGCTTAGTACCAAGCTTAGCCCATAAGGTTTTCCAAAAGTGGCTTAAAAATTTTGAGTCCCTATCCGATACAATGGTTTTCGGAACCCCGTGCAACTTGACCACTTCCTTGAAAAATAAATTAGCAATGTTACAAGCATCATCAACTTTATGGCAAGCAATAAAGTGGGCCATTTTGGAGAAACGGTCAACCACTACAAATATAGAATCATGCCCATGCTTGTTCTTAGGCAAACCCAATACAAAATCCATAGACAAATCAACCCAAGGGGAGGATGGTATAGGGAGGGGAGTGTACAAACCATGAGGCATACTTTTGGATTTAGCCTTTTTACAAACAATGCATCTAGAACATATCAAATGCACATCATGCCTCATTTTAGGCCAAAAGAAATGCTCATGCAACATCTCTAAAGTCTTATGCTCCCCAAAATGTCCCATTAACCCCCCTTCATGCACTTCCCTAGCAAGTAACTCACGCAAAGAACATTTAGGGATGCACAATTGATTTCCTTTAAACAAATACCCATCATGTCTATAATAGGAATCATGAGACATAAGTTCACAAGCATTAAAAAGAGAGGCAAAATCATCATCCAAGGCATACAATTCTTTCAAATGGTCAAAACCCAATAACCTTGTTTGAAGGGTGGTGATTAATGCATATCTCCTAGAAAGAGCATCCGCCACTACATTTGCTTTCCCCTTTTTATGTTTAATGACATAAGGGAATTGTTCAAGGAATTCTACCAATTTGGCATGTCGTTTGTTAAGCTTTCCTTGGCTCTTTAGATACTTCAAGGATTCATGGTCACTATGGATCACAAACTCTTTGGGAAGTAAATAATGTTGCCAAGTGTGCAATGCCCTCACTAAAGCATATAACTCTTTGTCATAGGTGGAGTAGTTTAAACTAGCTCCATTCAACTTTTCACTGAAGTAGGCAATAGGATGGCCTTCTTGAAGTAGCACGGCTCCTATGCCTATATTGGAGGCATCACATTCAAGTTCAAAAGTCTTTGCAAAATTGGGTAAAGCTAAAATTGGGGCATTCATCAATTTATCTTTGAGAGCATTGAAGGCCTCTTCTTGCTCTCTTCCCCATCTAAAAGACACATTCTTTTTAACAATTTCATTCAAAGGAGCGGCTAATGTGCTAAAGTTAGGCACAAAGCGCCTATAAAAACTAGCTAAGCCATGAAAACTCCTCACTTCACTTAAACACTTTGGTGTAGGCCAATCCTTGATGACCTTGATTTTAGCTTCATCAACCTTAACACCTTGTACACTCACAACAAATCCCACAAAGGTAAGTTCATCTTTGCAAAAACTACATTTTTCAAGATTAGCATACAACTTCTCACTTCTCAAAACATTCAAGACACTTCTCAAATGGTCAATGTGATCATGCATATTAAGACTGTATATGAGAATGTCATCAAAGTACACAACAACAAATTTTCCAATGAAATTTCTTAAGACATGGTTCATCAAACGCATAAAAGTGCTAGGGGCATTAGTCAAGCCAAAAGGCATGACCAACCACTCATAAAGCCCAAATTTGGTCTTAAAAGCGGTTTTCCATTCATCTCCCTCTTTGATTCTTATTTGATTGTACCCACTCTTTAAGTCAATTTTAGAAAAAATGCAAGCACCATGTAACTCATCAAGCATGTCATCAAGTCTAGGTATTGGGTGCCTATATTTAATTGTGATGTTATTAATGGCCCTACAATCGGTACACATACGCCAAGATCCGTCCTTTTTTGGGACTAAGATGACCGGCATGGCACAAGGGCTTAGGCTTTCCATAATCCAACCACTACTCACAAGCTTTTGGACTTGTCTTTCTATTTCTTTTGTTTGCTCTGGATTACTTCTATAAGGAGGCCTATTGGGCAAAGAAGCACTTGGAAGCAAATCAATTTGGTGCTCAATGCCTCTTAAAGGGGGTAGGCCTTGAGGTATATCCTTTGGGAACACATCATTAAAAGCATGCAATAGACAATCCAAAGCATTAGAGGAAACCTCTTGAGAAGAAGACAAACACAAGTCATTACAATAAAGCAAATACAAAGGTTGTCTTGCCAATAAGGTTTTCCTAACCACATGCTCTCTAAGAAACAAACTCTCCACTTTTGGAGTGGAATCCGCGAAACAAGATGGATTGATATTCAAGATGGTTTTTCCTTTAGCATTATTTTTCTCTTGTTCCCTTTTTTGTTTCAAAATGATTTGATCATGACCAACTTCTTTGGGACTAAGAGGTAAAAAAGTCACTTTGTGTTTGTTATGCACAAAGGTGAAAGTGTTAGATTTACCATCATGAACTACCATTCTATCAAATTGCCAAGGCCTACCCAAAAGGATATGGCTGGCTTCCATAGGCACAACATCACATAATATTTCATCATTATACTTGCCTATTCTAAAAGAAACCAAAACTTGCTTGTCCACCAAAATTTCCTCATTTTCAACAAGCCATTGAAGTTTATATGGCCTAGGATGAGTAGTTGTTTTCAAAGAAAGTTTATTGACTAATCTAGAGCTAGCCACATTTGTACAACTACCACCATCAATTATTAAAGAGCAAACATTTCCCTCCACCAAGCATCTTGTGTGGAAAATATTTTCCCTTTGTGATTGATCATTTTCCTTCACATTGACTCCTAGGAGTCTCCTAATCATTAGAAGGTCTCCTTGCACGGGAGCCAACTCACAACCACTTTCATTTTCACTAGAGGAAGATAGTGAGGTGGAGGAATATGATGAGGAATGAGACTCATATGCATCTTTTTTTTTTGAAATCATTACTCTTTTGTTTGGACAATTAGATGCAATGTGTCCCCTTCCTAAGCATTTAAAACACTTTGATGAATGAGAAGAAGTGGTAGAAGTAAAAGAATTTTTTTCTTTAGAAGGGTTAGAAGACTTACCTTCCTTAGGCCTCGTGGCCTCTTTGCTTGATTCACCCTCCCTCTTGTACTTATCCTTCCAAATTGAGGAGTCTTTATGCTTCCATGATGAGGAATCTTTGGATGAGGAGTACTTCTTGTAGTTGCTTCTTCGCTGGATTTGTTGTTCCACCTTTGAGGCTTGGTGGACCAACTCTTCTATGTCCATGAAATGTTGAAGTTCAACTACATCCCTTATGTCATAGCTTAGGCCATTGAGGAACCTAGCTATGAGGGCTTCTTCATCCTCCTTTGTGTTGGCTCTTATCCTCAAAGTTTCAAATTCTTTGTGATAGTCTTCCACACTTTTGTTTCCTTGCTTCAATCTTTGGAGCTTTTGTTGGAGCTCCCTAGTGTAATGTGAAGGTACATATCTTTTTCTCAATATGGTTTTCAACTCCTCCCAATCTTCAAGTGGTCTAGCACCACATCTTCTCCTATCTTTCACAAGTTGATCCCACCACAACAAAGCATAATCTTTAAATTCCAAAGTTGCAAGTTTCACCCTTCTTGGTTCTTCAATTTCATGGGCCTCAAATAGTTGATCAACTTTGAGTTCCCAATCTAAGTATGCATCGGCATCATTCTTGCCATGAAAGGATGGGAACTTGATTTTTTCTCCCTCATACCTTTGTCTTGGCCTTCTATTATCATCTCCATTGTTTCTATGATGCCTACCATGACCCCTATGCCTTCTTCCATGCCTTCTTTCTCTATCGGTTTCATCATCAAACTCATCATCTTGAGAATGTCTCCCATGATTGGACCTTGTATCTCTTTGGTGCAAAAATTCCTCCCTCAATTCATTGACTTGAGTATTTAATGCAATGGTTTGAGCATTCATCATTCTAGTCAAATGATCAACAAGGGAAGTCGTCCTTGGGGAATGAGGTATAGAATCACCCATATTCAAGTATCCAAGATCACAACAATAATAGAACAATAAAAAAGAAGAAAAACAATTTTTTTTTAAAAAAACAAAATTAAAAGGGACCTCTCCACACACCTTAGTGTTTACACTCAACAATGGTCACTCGTGTTTGTCACTCAATTGCCTTTACCACTCCCTAAAAGTGCCGCTCTTAGGCTCTTAAAAGAACCAAACAAATCGCTTATCAAGCTTGTGGTAAACTTAGAAAAGTTGTGACAAAACAAGCAATAAAAATTAACATCCAGGAGGCCAAAAAGGACAATTTGAAACTCTAAGACAAAACTTAAGAAAGTTTAAAGACAAACAAGAAACAATGACAAAGAAAACACACTCAAAAGCAAGCAAAAAAAAAGACAAAGACCGACTTACTAATTGAAGAAGAGACAAAATAGTGTAATATTTGTGTGTCTAGGTAACAACACCTCAAATGAACTCCAAAAATTCCAAAATAAATTCAGAAGATCAAAAATGAGTTGAGAAATGTTAGAGTTTTTTTTCAGAATTTTCTGGGTTGTTTTGGACCGTTTTTTTTTTCTCCTTTTTTTCACTTTTTTTTTGCTACTTGGCTTTTAAATTTCCAGAAAATAATTTGAAACAAGTTTTATAACATCAAAGCAATTCTCAACTCATTTGTTTACATCAAATAACTCTATGATGATGAACATAGACGAGGAACAAATAATTCACGAATTGGACTTGAAAACACACAAATAATGACTTGGGAAAAAAAACAAACAACACAAGAAGTGGAAACAAAAATAAAGTGAAGAATTAATAGGAAGAGAAACAAAATACCTTGACTTACAGCAGTACGACGTGGGAGTTGAAGGACAGCTAATTGCATTAGCACCTAATGAGTCATCAAAAGCACAAGGAATTCAAACACATAAGTGATGTGAATTGTTGTTACTAAATCACTCAAAATAACGGATCGTTCCATAATCAAATTGATAACTAGACAATAAAAAGACACGAGACAAGAAAAGGGAAGAAAATCAAAAAGATGGAAAGACAGGGAATGGATCTATGTGGTGAAGAGAAGCCACATCTTTCATGGAAAGATGATAATCCTCATGTTTGGATCGCCACAAAAACTCTAAGCTCTTGATAAGATCCCAAAGATGGTTCAAGGAAGAACCCTAGAGAGAGCACTTATGCTAATTCCTCTCAAATTAAAAATATGACCAAAGGTTTTTTTTCACAACTTGCAAAGCCACACCTATTTATAAGGGAATAGGTTGTGGACTCACTAAAGTAACAAACATAAACCTAAAAGCCCAAATTCAAGCCTAAACTAGGCCTTACACAACTAGGCTTCTAAGAAAGGGAAATAACATGCCTAAAAATGTTTGGCTTATTACAATTGTAAATTTCTAAGAAATATCAACTACAATAGCATTTAAAAGACAAGGAACAATTTTAGAACATTTGCTGTCATTAAGCAAATTAATCATTTGAGCTTCCAATTGTTCTTTAATCTTCTTTGCTCTTCCTCTTGTTATTGGTCCAAGTGCCAACTCTTGAATCTCTATGCTCTTTGTGTCCATAACAATAAGCGTGACCAGCCGAATCCTCGTCCTGGTGCTAGGAGCAGGAGGAGTCTGATTTGCATCTCCTATTGCTGCTCCGGAAGACTCGCCTCGCTCTAATCGTTCAGTACGTCTCGCCACTGAAAAAGCACAAAAAAAACAAATTTAAAAACAAAATTCAAAAAAACAAAATTCCGGAAATACCCCGTTTTGAGGTGTTTCCGGAAAACCAAATTTTTTTCATTCCGCATTTACCTTCTATGGGGTGTTTCCGGAAAGTTTAAAACAATTGCCTTTCCAGAAATACCCCTGTTTCCGGAAAGTTTAAGGTGAAAAACTTACTTTTTTCCAGAAATAGGTATAAATGAGGAAAGATTTCGTTATTAAAGTGTTTCAAGGGGTATTTTTGTCTGTTTGCATTAATCGGGGGGTATAGGGGAGGAGGGGGTAAAAAAAAAACCATTGAATTATTCTTTTCCCGATAGACTCTTCAATTCTACTAGAGTGTCGCTTCACTTGTGATGATTAAGGTGAACATATTTTGATCGAGTCAAAGGATTAGTTGAACCTAGTGACCTCAGCCCATTTTATTTGACTTGTTCCTCCAGCCCAACCTAAGACCTCTCTTCTCTCTCTTTTTTCTGTTCTAAACGAATGAAATAAGTATTCTGTTGAAGAAAAATAACAAGACCAAAATGGGCACACCTTCATTCCTTGAATTCAAAAAGCAAGCTTCTTTCTTCTTCAAGGAGAAAATCAAGACTGCTAGATTAGCTCTAACAGATGTCACCCCTACAGAACTGCGAGTTTCCCACTTTTTTGATAATTATTTTGATTACACTTTAATTTGTTTCATATCCAAAACTTGCTTTAGGATTTGTAACATAAACATTTTTCCCTATGTATGATTCTTTTACTCTTTGCAGGATGACAGAAGAGGCAACCAGTGGAAATCCATGGGCCCCAAATACACCAACTCTCAGATCAATTTCAAAGGCTGCTTTTGAACTAGATGATTATTGGAGGATTGTAGAGATTCTGCATAAAAGGTATTTCTTTCTTGCCCTTTTTCTACTTATTGTTAATTACTTCTATGTTAGTCAACCAATCATGGATGAAACAACTTGGTACAAATTCTTAAACAGATTTGTTAAATTTGAAAAGAAGAATTGGAGGGCCTCTTACAATTCCCTGATAGTGCTTGAACACTTATTAACACATGGACCAAAAAGTGTTGCTGATGAATTTCAGTCTGACAAAGATTTTATTAGCCAGCTGATAGGTTTTCAGTATATTGATGAGAAAGGGTATGTGATTTTCTTTTTTACAACTTTTAACTAAAAAAGGGTCATCAAGTTATTTATATTGACACTGATGTTACAAGATCATGAAAACATTTTGAGAATTTGCAGGTTCAATTGGGGCTTAACTGTTAGAAAAAAATCAGAAAGAGTATTGAAGCTATTAGAAGAAGGAAATCTTCTGAAGGAAGAAAGGAACAATGCTAGAAGGTTATCTAGAGGTATTCAAGGTTTTGGAAGTTTCCCTCAAAAATCAATTCCAACACAAGGCGTTTTACGTGAGAAATCATTGCCAACCACACTTAGAAGATGTGACTCAGACTCAGACTCAGACAACCATGAAGATCAAGAAAATAAGTCCTCTTGCACAAAGAAAGTTGTAGACACAGAAGCTGTCAAATCTGCTGTCCAACAAGGAAATTTCAAGATATACCAAGATGATCTTGATGAAAGTCAACAACAGCTTCATAAATCTGAATCAAGTTCTAAGGAAAGCATGGAACCTAGCAAGGAGGAATGGGAGTTGAATGGGGAGTCAAAACCACTTTTGGATTGTGGAGAAGAGGATTCTAAGCCTGGGATCTTTAGAACAGAAGATGATCACCCTTTTAATTCAACAACAGAAATGCATGCCACTTCCTCTCTGCTTTTATGCTAGAGGGGGAATGTTACATGATGGGTGTTGAAGTAATTTGAAGTTTTGAGTTAAGTCAACAAGTTTTTATGTTGTTGCAAATATTGGATTTTCCCTTGAGAGTATTCTAAAGAACGTTTTGTGGTAAATTTAGTCATGTAAGTGGTTTACCATTATGTTCTTGGTAGAAACTCCCCTCAATAATCCCTTTTTTTTTGCAGAACACAGAAACAATGAAACACATCTAGGAAAAATGTAACACAATCACCTAACCTGGTTAAGGTGTTCAAAAGGCTGTCTTGCACTTGGGCAAAGACAGCCATTAATTAATTTGGAAAAATGGTATCTTATTTGGGAATAGATCCTCTGTGGTGAATACTTCTCCAGCTTTTGCAGTGTGTTTAACATTAAAGGTTCCAAAAAGTTCTGGACAGGGTTCTGATTCAGTCTTATGGTACAAAATTATCGATGATTATTTAATATTGAAAATGGTTAATGCAACCAACAATGGACAGACCATTTTTTTAAGGTAATTAAAATCGGACCGAACATTGAACTGACATAGACAACGGTTCAAAGACCGGGGTTGAATCGAAATTTATTCAATAGATTATTTAATATTTTAATACAATATATAAAGGATATGAAACAAAAAACTCATAATGTTCATAATTTCACACAACAAAACTTCGGCTTAACCTAGGTTTAACAGGAAAATAATATATCCATGTCGTTATTTAAAGTTGCACATAAAATCAAATCAAATATGTTCGGAATGACATCATGCAAAACAATATCCATCAACAACTAATCATAAAATCATTGAGCTACTTCCTTCAAATTCAAATATGTTGGGAATGACATCATCACATCACTAGTTGAACAACCACCATCTCCTTCAAGTAGAAACGATGTAGTGCCAAGTTCTTCAACACCTAGTTAAACAACAAATGAAAAAAATAAATTGTTGGGTCTATAATTATAGCTTAAATACAAACACATACTCAATATTACTAAATATTAACCTTCACTATTTCACAATGTATCACCAATTGGAACTGCGTTATCATGATAAAGAGCATTCTCAATCTCATCAATATCAGGTTCAGAGGGCTCTTCTTCTTCAACCACCCAAAAATACACTTTGTCTATGGATTCATAGTAATCAATGAGATTATAACATGTCTTTTTGTGTTTAAACCTACAATAATCATGATAGGTTCAGTAAATATAGAGGATAATGGATCTAGATAATGCTACATGAATGGGTAAGCTTTTATCATAATATATTTTGATGTGCACATTTTTTTGGTTACGAAATTTTTAGGGTGGGGGATGACGCCCAGTCGAAGACACAGAAGATTTTCGAGCTTTTTAAGCACTGTTGTACCCCGAAAAATCCGGTTTGGATTTCTTGATGTACAACGTGGAAGATAAATGAAGCCGCCATCAATATTTTAGTTTTTAGACGAAAACATTGAAAAAACGTCTTTTTATACAAGGCGGGTGGTCTTTTCGAAATCAGGAGATGTAGGTTCGGGGGTCGGTTAGACACGGGGAAGGTATAAGCACCCCGCATCTCCTTTCTACCGAAAGGGAACCATTAATTTGATGTGTGGTTTCGACAAAGTTTGATTTGAAACGATGTTCTATTTCTTTTCGTTTTTCTTTTTTATTTGAGAAAAGCGTTTGGAAAGAAGACGGGGAAAAGAAAGATTTTTTTTGTATTTTTGAAAAGGGTGCTTGACGGGACGTGGCCCGCTCCTACGTATCCTCAGATGCAATGAGGAAATCAAAGCTACGTAGTTCTCCTGGGTCGAGAAACTTTGGGTGTGTTGGTGTCTTTTATTGCAGGGGTTCTCGGGTCTGAACTGTACAGTCCACTAACCCTAAAACATAGACATCCCCGCCCGTACAGGCGACGTGCCCCCTACTTATCGAAAAGTGATTTGAGTTACTTAAAAAAAAAAGATTTGCCGTGAGATTGGTAGTTTTTGTTCGAGCAAGTATCTTAGGCTCGCACGAGCTGTACAACTCGCTAATCCTAAGACTCAAACCAATGTCGAACGTACATCCGAATCGGTTCCTCACTCATTTTTGAAAAGGGTTGAAGTTGTTAATTATTTGTTTTAATTCTCATAAGTATCCCAAGATGTTTGAGTTGTACAACTCCGATCTTAGGACGTTAGACAACATCGGCCGTACGTCCGACTTGCCTCCTTATGAGTTTTCCAAAAGGTTGATTATTGATCTAAAAAGAAATTGATTAATTTGTGAAGAAAATTAGCGGAGCGTTAGATTTTGGAATATCATTTGAAAAAGGATTGATTAGAGGGGAGAGGAAGAGAATTCGAGGGTGGCTTTGGCCACAAAAGAAAAGAAAGTAGAATCTTCAATCAACTTTCAAGTCAAAACCAAAATGCAATACTTACCAATTTACAAGCAAAATAATCAATAATGGGAGCACAAGCATAAGCATTTTATTTATGAATGGATGGCATACAAGGATGCATAAGAGGATGCAAGAGATATAAGCATATGAGGATGCATGAGAGTGTCACATAGACTAAGTATGAATGAAGATGCATGAATGTGAAAATGTTTTGGGGTTTTTATGCAAAGATGCAAGTGGTAAAATGTTTTGAATGAAGGTAAAAATGTTTTATGAGATGAGATGAAAATGTTTTGGTAAAAACTAAGTGAAATGGTAAAAACCAAAGTGGTAAAATGTTTTTATGTTTTTTTTTTGGTAAAAAGTTAATGAAGTGGTAAAGTAAAATGGTAAAAAGTGAACAAACACAATTGAATCAAATGCACACACAAATGCAAGATCAAAATAACAAAGTTTTGAGAAAAATTTGGCCAAAAGACATGGCCTATGGCCGAATGCAATCATGGGCAAAATCAAGCACAATTTCATCAATTTCTTGCAACCAAATCACATCAATGAGCTCATAAGTATAAACCCTAGGACCTATGCATACATTTCATGCTCAAACAATTGTTATTTCATCATTTATTTCAACACAAAATCAAAGAAAAAAAAGCAACAAGAATCCCTAGGTCTCTAATCCTCAAACCCGAGGCTATGTAAGGCATAAACCCACCAAAAATTCAACCTCAACACAAGATATAAACAAAGAAATGCATGAACAATAAAAAAAACACTACATGGCCGAAGCTAAAAGAAAAGGAAAGCAATGTTTTATTTCATGAAATTTAGTGAAAAATGTGTAGAAATGCAAGGAAAATTGTTCAAACACAAGAATCTTCCCTTCAAGGCCAAGGACCCATCTCAAACACCCAAGGCTCCCAATGTCCTTGTCCAATAATGTTTGAAATGAGTCCTCAAAGCTTCTTTCAAGAAGGAAAGAGGAGTAGAAGAGAGATTACATAATGAAAATTAAAGAAAATGCAAGAGTTTGTGAGCTTACCTCTAGATCTTGCTTGAAATGAAGAAGAAGATCAAAATAAAAACCAAGAACACTTGAACCTCCTCTTGAATCCCACGAAAGTCACTTGATATTGAAGGATTTGATGATGAACTTTGAAGATAATGCAAGATTAGAAGTGGATCTAGTGTAGGAATCAAGAATAATGAAGTTTGGATGGTTGAAAATTGAAGAATTGGTGGTGGAAATGGTGGGAGGTGGTGTTGGGTTTGAGAGGGGAGGAGGAGAGGAATTGTGATCTGATTGTGTGCTAGGGTAAAATGAGAATCTCCTCCTTTTGTTTCTTATTTTTTTGGGTTTTATATGAGGTGCAAAATTAAGGGCATATAGGACATTGTGCTTTTGCCAACCATTGAGATTTGAGATAGAATTTGAATCAAGGGCCAAGATTGCAATGCACATGGATTAGGGACAAGGAGAAAACACAAATGAGTGAGGAATAGCTAGTGAAATCGAAAATTAGGAGTTTTTTTTGTACACAAAAATTGTTGAGGGCAATTAGGTCAATTTGCACATAGTTGTAGCCTAGGATTTGATCTAGAATTTTAATCAATGGCTAGGAATACAACTCACATGGATTAAGGGCATGAAGAAACACAAAATGAGGTAAAAGGAGGGCTGAAATTCGCAGCCATGAGGAGGGAAGGAGAGGGAAAAAATGCAAGTTGTCACAAAATAGTACATTTTGTCTTATTGAGGACACTCCCTTATTTTCATTCTTTTTGATTTTTCTTTTTATGATCATTCTTTTATTCCATGAAGATTCCTTTTTTTTATTTTGGGCTTATCCTAGGAATCAATCATTGGGCCCAAAATTCCATGACAACACCATTCCCAAAATTGATTTTGGGCCCCATTCTAGCGAAAATGACCATTTTGCCCTTTTGTTCGAAAATTGAGTTTTATGCTAGGAGACTTAATATTTATGCGCACAAAGAAAATCACAACTAAGCACAAATCTTCCTCAAATAATCCTTTTGTGATGGTTCGGTGATTTGGGACGAAAAAAACGCTTTTAGCGTGAAATGACCAAAATGCCCTTTTACCCTAAAAACCCTAGTTTTTGCCCAAAGCACACTTTCACTTTAAAAATGACTTTTCCCCCTAGGAAGGACCTCTAAAACCTTGGGATGCATGTTAAGTGGCTTGTTCTGAGAAACATCCCTTATTTGCGAAATGACTAAAACACCCTTTTTGCACTGAAAAACCCTAAATTGTCCAAAAGTACATTCCAACTCCAAAAATGATTTTAGAAACTTTGAAATGACTTCTATAACCCTAAATGCAATGCATGATGCTCTTTTCTCTTATTTATTTATTTTTTGGGGAAAATTAGGGTTTTGACCTAAGCCGGACAAAATTGGGGTATGACAGCTGCCCCTCTTTATCTAGATTTTAACGAGGAATATGGATTGGCTGAAACATATTCCGAGGCAAAATAGAGATAAAGAATTCAGGAATTATACCGATTTTGTCTCCTTAGGTAAAAACCCGAATTTTCCCATTTTTTTTCTTTTCATTTTTTGTTTTTGTTGATGTCAGATGAAAAATGCAATATGCATGCAAAAACAGATTAGATTTTTTGAATCACCACTTGGCGTGCTAATATAAAAACAACGATTTGGGAGTTTAACACTTGGCGTGCAAAAGCAGGAAATAAAGCGGTAAAGAAAGCAGTAAAGAAGGAGCACAGAGGGCTCAAGAGGAGCGCAGAGGGCTCTGGATGAGCACAGAGGGCTCAGGGGGAGCACAGAGGGCTCAGGGGGGAGCACAGAGGGCTCAGGGGAGCACAGAGGGCTCAGGGGAGCACAAAGGGCTCAGGGGGGAGCACAGAGGGCTCAGGGGGGAGCGCAGAGGGCTCAGGGGAGAGCACAGAGGGCTCAGGGGGAGCACAGAGGGCTCAGGGGAGAGCACAGAGGGCTCAGGGGAGAGCACAGCGGGCTCAGGGGGGAGCACAGAGGGCTCAGGGGAGAGCACAGAGGGCTCAGGGGGAGCACAGCGGGCTCAGGGGGGAGCACAGAGGGCTCAGGGGAGCACAGAGGGCTCAGGGGGGAGCGCAGAGGGCTCAGGATGAGCACAGAGGGCTCAGGAGAGAGCCCAGAGGGCTCAGGGGAGAGCACAAAGGGCTCAGGAGGAGCACAGAGGGCTCAGGGGGGAGCACAGAGGGCTCAGGGGGGAGCGCAGAGGGCTCAGGATGAGCACAGAGGGCTCAGGGGAGAGCACAGAGGGCTCAGGGGAGAGCACAGAGGGCTCAGGGGGGAGCACAGAGGGCTCAGGAGGGAGCACAGAGGGCTCAGGGGGGAGCGCAGAGGGCTCAGGATGAGCACAGAGGGCTCATGGGATGAGCACAGAGGGCTCACAAATTCTATTGATTAGTTGATTTGAAATGACCGATGCTGCTTTATTGGATTGAGGTACCTGCATATGTTAGTTGATACAAGGAATGGTGCATGGAGTATGGGTGCATGTTATGCAAGGGCATGTTATGCGGATGCATGCAATGCTCATGATTTTGGTGTGATGATGAATGTGGTGGAACATTCCTGAAGTTCTTCTTTTGGTCTGACTTTTTTTCCTGATTAGCTCTCTTTTTTTTTATAGAAATTCTTGAAAAGTTCGGTTGACATAGAACAAGAGTAAATAAAGGATCACCGGGGATCTGAAGGAGCACTGGGCTCTGAAGGACCGCTGGGGGTCAGCAAGAGTACTGGGACTCTGGATTGTGATATGAGACCAGCGCTTGGAGCACTGACTTTGAGGGAACAAACTATTGGGATTGGTACATGGCGTATCTGCCTAGAACATACCTAATGAATGCATTTACCTGAGACGGGAAAAGCTATCTATATTTGGCATGTCTAAAAATGCAATGAATGATGTATGCGTGCAATATAGGTATGTGAAATGGTAGGCATCCGATGGGATGAATGAAGCGGGGCAGATGATGTGAGTTGAAATTGATGGAACATGGAGGTTGACAACCAACGTATGTGAATGCAGATAAGATATGAATGTGATTGTGCTGATTAATGATGAATGTAATGGAATGAGCAATTTTCCTCCTTTTGTTTTTTTGGCTTTTCTCTTTTTTTTTCCTTTGCAAAGTGTGAATGTGATGCAAATGTAATGCTTTGATGCGAATGCCATGCATGGTACAAAGATATGATTAGTGATGTAAAAAAAACTCTTTTTTTTGGGGGGCAACGATGAGACCGGCACTTGGACATCTATCGAAGCGAACAATGTAATGCATGTAATGTGATGAACGTGGGATGGTGAATGAAATGGGTATAACATGGGTGTTGAACCTGATGGAATGATGGACAGATTTATCTTTTTGCTTTTTTCTTATTTATTTTGCTTCTTTTCTTGATGCATGCAATGTGAATGTGAACATGATGCGAATGTGATACTTTGATGCAAATGCTATGGTGAATAAAGGAAACACATGAATGCGTAGCAAATGATATGATTGGTGATGTAGAAAGCTTTTGGCAACGATGAGACCGACACTTGGCACGTCTATCGAAGCAAAAAAGTGTTACAGGTATGCAATGTGATGAATGTGCAATGCGAAAGTAAATGGACTACAAAAGGCCCATGAATGATGGATGTTGAAGTTGGTCGGAAACAGAAATTGATAAGCTGTGTGTGCGAATGCAGATAACATGCGAATGCAAATGTACTGCTGGTTGCACGATGGAATGATTTATGCTTTGGTGGGGGCAACGGGTGCAATGTGGATGATTTTTGCCTTTTTGGTTTTCTCTCTTTTTTTTTTGAATAAATGGATGAATGCGCATAGGTAATGCTTAAATGCAATAGTTGTGGTAGATGCATGGCTTGTTGTTGAAATACAATGTATGGTGCAATGATTTATGATATGGTATAATAGTAATGCATGCAAATGTGTTTTGTTTTGAGGTGAGAAATGAGACTTTCGATGCGAGGGGTAGAGAGGTGAGTGCTTTGGAATAATCATTCCTTGGAAAGAGGTTTGAATTCAGACATGACAATCTCAAGGTTGTTATTCACAGACACTGATGTGCAAAACTATTTGACCGTATTTGCAGACTCGCTTATTCTGCTCTCCTATGATGGTGCCCCATGATGATTGATTTTTAGGTCCACAAAGTTAACTGAGTGAGTTTCCGACTTCACATTATTAACTTGTGTTCTCTCTCTTTAAAGCATAAACATGTAGAGTAGTGCAAATACAGATGAATGAGTCAGTTGACTTGGTATGACAGATATGACACGTGAGGGGATGAAAAGTAGGTTTTTGCCAAAGTCATGAAAGGTGGAACTGCCCCGATTTAGACTACTGGTGAAGGTGAGTGCATAACTTGCCCCTGTCTAGTGGTGACAACAGCCAGGGTTGTAGAGGAATAATGAATTGGAAATACCATGACTTTGGAATGAAGGGTGGCAAACAAGAGATTCTGTCTCAACCCACGATGTTTGGTGTGGCCCTAATCTTGACGAGAGCAAGGTTGCCCCGACTCGAGTTTGCAAAAGGCTCTATTTAGCATGGTGGGTCGAGAAATTGCCCTGGTGTGGTCTCATGGATGTGAATATGACGAGGGGATGAGATGGGCGTAGGGCGAATTTCCCCGACTTTAGGTGGAGTGAAGGGTGACGGGATTGCCCCACTTTGGAATGATATTTCAAATGATTGCTTCTAGTGGGGTTGTGAAAGGCGACAGAGTTATGGTGATGGTTATGAACTGAGGGTGATATATGAATGGGGTGGGCAATGAATAAACCTCCCCAAAGTTGAGTGGAGTGAGAGGTGAAGGGAATGCCCCCTAGTACACACTTTTGGTTCTCTTTAAGAACAACTCAAATGCAATGAAAGTTTTGACTTTTTAGTATGAGGAGGGGCTCCACTTGGTGACCACTAGACCTTGTTTTAATGCAACATGAATGCATCTGCGAGTGCAAGTCCTTCTCCTTTTTACCAACTTTTCTTTTTTGATTGTTTGTTTTTTTCTTTTGAGCAGCTTTCTTTTTTCTGCTTGTTTGTTTTTTTCTTTTGAGCAGCTTTCTTTTTTCTGCTTGTTTGTTTTTTTTTTCTTTTTGAGCAAACACGTCGTAAATAGATAAACTTATTTGTCCTAAGATTAAAACTTTGAGAAAACAGGAGCAACCGGTCATTGATCAGAATGGAAATTTGGAGTTGTGATGTGGCTAATGGTTAATGATTTATGAAGGGAGGGATAATTGGGCTCAAAGAAGTATTTGATGATTGATGGAACAGATGTTTTTTTTTAAATGGTATAATTTGGCCAGGTTAATGGTTTATGAAAGAATGGGTTATTAGACTCAATGAGGTGTTTGAGGTTTTATTGAGATGAGAACCTCTTATGTGCCTCACGGTAAGATGAACCTGTTTCAGGGTTGTAACACGGTTAAGGGTTTATGGAGGATAGGCCAAAGGAAGTGTTTGAGGGTTTATTTCAGACAAGGATCTCTCAGGCGTTTAATGGTATCAGCTCACCATTTCTACTACTTTTGCTTCTTTTTCTTTTTCAAACCTCTCTTTTTCCACTTTCTTCTTTTTTTTGGTGTGATTTTTCTTTCTCTTTCTTTTGAGCTAAGTGAGCTGATAAAGGTGATACACAATTTTTGATGTGAGATTGATCCTTGTCTAGGGTGATTGAGATTTTTGGGATTTTTGGCTTAAGGTGTTTTTGGATATGGAATGATGGCCAAACTTCATTTCAAAATCATGATTGCTTGTTTTCTCAAAAATTAACCCAAGGACAATAATTTATTTACTTTCATATATTTGCTCTCTTTTCTTTATTTCTTTTCATGCTAAATTTTTGCTTAGGCCGCTCTTACGAGTTTTCGACCTAACGAGCTTTTTTGATTTTTTTTTACTTTTTTAAAAAAGACTTGCACCGAAGGAATACAATGTTAACAAGATATCTAGTGACGACAAATTTGCCCCAGTATGGAGGACCAAGAGTGGTATTTCATTAGGGGAACCAACCAAAAAGCCAACTATGCACTAATCTGGGGGATATGTACTTTATGGGTGGTCAGGGTGGGATTAGACTTGGGCGAGGGATGATGACAATGTAGGGACGCTAACTGACTCAAACAAAAATAAAGACACACGTCACACAGAAGTTACTACACGAATGCTTCGCAGAGAGTTAACATTAGTTAAAACGTGAAAGAAACATTTTTGTGGACCATTTCGGTCATTCATCATGGGGTGGGTGAGATGCAATGCTTTGTTGAAAAATGTGAACAAACTGCTGTTTTGAAAAACCGAGTGCCTTGAAACACCTTGAGTTTGCAACTAAGTAAGACTAAACTTTTCCAAATATGAATAAAAAAAACTTCGCAAGAACGTCTCACCTCTCATCACAATTTTTTTAGAATTATTATTGTTTCTCTAGGATTATGCTCATTTTTTTATGCATGATGTAAATATGCAAATGAATGAGAATGCAAAATGGATAAATATGCATGGAATGAGAATGCGAATGAAATGAGAATGCAAATGAATAAATGTGAATGAAATGAGAATGCGAATGGATGAATGTGGATTTATCGCGTCGGGGAATTATAAGCTTTTCATTTGAAGAGTACAGTACAAAATTTGATTTTGACTTTAGCATGCATGGCATCTCTCCAAAATAAAGCTTTTAACTCTCTGGTGGTCATAAAAATTCATGCAACATGAGATATTTATTTAATTATTTCTGTAATGCAAAGAAAAAAAATGCATGTAGTATGTTTTCTAAAAACTTGTGGAAAATAACAATTTTTGATTTTTCTTGATTTTTTTGATTTTTTTTTTGATAAAAGACGGTATGCGCTATTACTTATTTGAATGCAAGTGCAATGCAATATGTATGATTTCCTGTTTGTCTTGGTGCCGGGAATCACGGTGTACTATATCTTGCCATAGTTTTAACGGTGGATTTTGATTACTTTTTTCTTTGAAACACAACAAGGTTAGAATCAATAAGCGAAAAAAAGCACATTCCATGCATTCGAACTTAAACAAACACCTCGGAGTGTACGCTGTTTCACTTTTGATTCCACACCGTGCCTATGACAAGATTCTTTGTCACTTTGGGATTCTCGGCAAGCAAACTTTGATGAAATGCAAGGATGCATGTATGAACTGTAAAAGCTTATGTTGGATGCAATGCGAGGATGCATGCAAAATGATGATGATGGAAAGAAAATTATTTACAACATATGATCTTCAAAAGCCGGAACTTCATATTTCTGGAAAAATATATTCACTTGATTTTTTCAAAAAGTTTGGATGCGGGGGTATGCAGCTCCTTTGTGTCCTACAGGGTTTCTTAGCGACAGGATCTAAGGCTATTTTTAGGGGTTCACACTTCAAGGATAGCACTAAAAGGGCCCTAGATAAGGTTCCTAGAGCCAACGACCTCATCTGAGAGCACCGATCACAAGGCCGTACGTCCAAGTGATGATGTCATCAAACAAAGCCAAACTCTAGGTGAAGTCTTCGCAATCACACAACAAGACGTACGTCCAGTGAGCAACCACTAATGACTTCGTTCTAGCCTAAGATATACTCTAGCCCGGGTATAGGGCTGTCTCACCAAGAAATAAAAACAAAGGGAGTGCAACGTGTGTGTAGGAGCACAATGCCAAACATACCCCCCCACCTGCAAAGAAAATCCAGAAACAGTCCAGCCAAAGAAAATCATCTACCCTAGGGTTTTGCATATATCATTTCAATACAAGCAAGAAAACAACCTAGGGTACTAACAATCATCTGATGCTCCACTTATCTCAAGAAAAGGAGCCAAGAAGAGGGGATCATGATAGAAAGGGGGAATACATTAACTTACCAAAGAAAGGGAGCGAAGAAGAAGGGATCATGGGGATTGGAGGAATGCATGAACATAAGTAAAGAAAGGAGTAGAAGAAACAAGAAGCAAACATAGAAGAAGAAAAGAGGCAAATGCACATGAATGCAACACATTGAAAATGCAAAGAATGCTCAATCATTAATTGGTAAAGAAAGAGGAAGAGGAAAGAAAAAGAAAGAAGAAGAAGAAGAAAAGAGGGAAATAGAACAATCAACTCAAATCGAACAATTTTAAACCACACATCAAGTTAATTAGGCTTGACCCTCGTTTTTTTTAAAAAAAAAAAAAAGTCCCCAGTGAAGTCGCCAGCTGTTGTACCCCGAAAAATCCGGTTTGGATTTCTTGATGTACAACGTGGAAGATAAATGAAGCCGCCATCAATATTTTAGTTTTTAGACGAAAACATTGAAAAAACGTCTTTTTATACAAGGCGGGTGGTCTTTTCGAAATCAGGAGATGTAGGTTCGGGGGTCGGTTAAGGTGTTCAAAAGGCTGTCTTGCACTTGGGCAAAGACAGCCATTAATTAATTTGGAAAAATGGTATCTTATTTGGGAATAGATCCTCTGTGGTGAATACTTCTCCAGCTTTTGCAGTGTGTTTAACATTAAAGGTTCCAAAAAGTTCTGGACAGGGTTCTGATTCAGTCTTATGGTACAAAATTATCGATGATTATTTAATATTGAAAATGGTTAATGCAACCAACAATGGACAGACCATTTTTTTAAGGTAATTAAAATCGGACCGAACATTGAACTGACATAGACAACGGTTCAAAGACCGGGGTTGAATCGAAATTTATTCAATAGATTATTTAATATTTTAATACAATATATAAAGGATATGAAACAAAAAACCCATAATGTTCATAATTTCACACAACAAAACTTCGGCTTAACCTAGGTTTAACAGGAAAATAATATATCCATGTCGTTATTTAAAGTTGCACATAAAATCAAATCAAATATGTTCGGAATGACATCATGCAAAACAATATCCATCAACAACTAATCATAAAATCATTGAGCTACTTCCTTCAAATTCAAATATGTTGGGAATGACATCATCACATCACTAGTTGAACAACCACCATCTCCTTCAAGTAGAAACGATGTAGTGCCAAGTTCTTCAACACCTAGTTAAACAACAAATGAAAAAAATAAATTGTTGGGTCTATAATTATAGCTTAAATACAAACACATACTCAATATTACTAAATATTAACCTTCACTATTTCACAATGTATCACCAATTGGAACTGCGTTATCATGATAAAGAGCATTCTCAATCTCATCAATATCAGGTTCAGAGGGCTCTTCTTCTTCAACCACCCAAAAATACACTTTGTCTATGGATTCATAGTAATCAATGAGATTATAACATGTCTTTTTGTGTTTAAACCTACAATAATCATGATAGGTTCAGTAAATATAGAGGATAATGGATCTAGATAATGCTACATGAATGGGTAAGCTTTTATCATAATATATTTTGATGTGCACATTTTTTTGGTTACGAAATTTTTAGGGTGGGGGATGACGCCCAGTCGAAGACACAGAAGATTTTCGAGCTTTTTAAGCACTGTTGTACCCCGAAAAATCCGGTTTGGATTTCTTGATGTACAACGTGGAAGATAAATGAAGCCGCCATCAATATTTTAGTTTTTAGACGAAAACATTGAAAAAACGTCTTTTTATACAAGGCGGGTGGTCTTTTCGAAATCAGGAGATGTAGGTTCGGGGGTCGGTTAGACACGGGGAAGGTATAAGCACCCCGCATCTCCTTTCTACCGAAAGGGAACCATTAATTTGATGTGTGGTTTCGACAAAGTTTGATTTGAAACGATGTTCTATTTCTTTTCGTTTTTCTTTTTTATTTGAGAAAAGCGTTTGGAAAGAAGACGGGGAAAAGAAAGATTTTTTTTGTATTTTTGAAAAGGGTGCTTGACGGGACGTGGCCCGCTCCTACGTATCCTCAGATGCAATGAGGAAATCAAAGCTACGTAGTTCTCCTGGGTCGAGAAACTTTGGGTGTGTTGGTGTCTTTTATTGCAGGGGTTCTCGGGTCTGAACTGTACAGTCCACTAACCCTAAAACATAGACATCCCCGCCCGTACAGGCGACGTGCCCCCTACTTATCGAAAAGTGATTTGAGTTACTTAAAAAAAAAAGATTTGTCGTGAGATTGGTAGTTTTTGTTCGAGCAAGTATCTTAGGCTCGCACGAGCTGTACAACTCGCTAATCCTAAGACTCAAACCAATGTCGAACGTACATCCGAATCGGTTCCTCACTCATTTTTGAAAAGGGTTGAAGTTGTTAATTATTTGTTTCAATTCTCATAAGTATCCCAAGATGTTTGAGTTGTACAACTCCGATCTTAGGACGTTAGACAACATCGGCCGTACGTCCGACTTGCCTCCTTATGAGTTTTCCAAAAGGTTGATTATTGATCTAAAAAGAAATTGATTAATTTGTGAAGAAAATTAGCGGAGCGTTAGATTTTGGAATATCATTTGAAAAAGGATTGATTAGAGGGGAGAGGAAGAGAATTCGAGGGTGGCTTTGGCCACAAAAGAAAAGAAAGTAGAATCTTCAATCAACTTTCAAGTCAAAACCAAAATGCAATACTTACCAATTTACAAGCAAAATAATCAATAATGGGAGCACAAGCATAAGCATTTTATTTATGAATGGATGGCATACAAGGATGCATAAGAGGATGCAAGAGATATAAGCATATGAGGATGCATGAGAGTGTCACATAGACTAAGTATGAATGAAGATGCATGAATGTGAAAATGTTTTGGGGTTTTTATGCAAAGATGCAAGTGGTAAAATGTTTTGAATGAAGGTAAAAATGTTTTATGAGATGAGATGAAAATGTTTTGGTAAAAACTAAGTGAAATGGTAAAAACCAAAGTGGTAAAATGTTTTTATGTTTTTTTTTTTGGTAAAAAGTTAATGAAGTGGTAAAGTAAAATGGTAAAAAGTGAACAAACACAATTGAATCAAATGCACACACAAATGCAAGATCAAAATAACAAAGTTTTGAGAAAAATTTGGCCAAAAGACATGGCCTATGGCCGAATGCAATCATGGGCAAAATCAAGCACAATTTCATCAATTTCTTGCAACCAAATCACATCAATGAGCTCATAAGTATAAACCCTAGGACCTATGCATACATTTCATGCTCAAACAATTGTTATTTCATCATTTATTTCAACACAAAATCAAAGAAAAAAAAGCAACAAGAATCCCTAGGTCTCTAATCCTCAAACCCGAGGCTATGTAAGGCATAAACCCACCAAAAATTCAACCTCAACACAAGATATAAACAAAGAAATGCATGAACAATAAAAAAAACACTACATGGCCGAAGCTAAAAGAAAAGGAAAGCAAGGTTTTATTTCATGAAATTTAGTGAAAAATGTGTAGAAATGCAAGGAAAATTGTTCAAACACAAGAATCTTCCCTTCAAGGCCAAGGACCCATCTCAAACACCCAAGGCTCCCAATGTCCTTGTCCAATAATGTTTGAAATGAGTCCTCAAAGCTTCTTTCAAGAAGGAAAGAGGAGTAGAAGAGAGATTACATAATGAAAATTAAAGAAAATGCAAGAGTTTGTGAGCTTACCTCTAGATCTTGCTTGAAATGAAGAAGAAGATCAAAATAAAAACCAAGAACACTTGAACCTCCTCTTGAATCCCACGAAAGTCACTTGATATTGAAGGATTTGATGATGAACTTTGAAGATAATGCAAGATTAGAAGTGGATCTAGTGTAGGAATCAAGAATAATGAAGTTTGGATGGTTGAAAATTGAAGAATTGGTGGTGGAAATGGTGGGAGGTGGTGTTGGGTTTGAGAGGGGAGGAGGAGAGGAATTGTGATCTGATTGTGTGCTAGGGTAAAATGAGAATCTCCTCCTTTTGTTTCTTATTTTTTTGGGTTTTATATGAGGTGCAAAATTAAGGGCATATAGGACATTGTGCTTTTGCCAACCATTGAGATTTGAGATAGAATTTGAATCAAGGGCCAAGATTGCAATGCACATGGATTAGGGACAAGGAGAAAACACAAATGAGTGAGGAATAGCTAGTGAAATCGAAAATTAGGAGTTTTTTTTGTACACAAAAATTGTTGAGGGCAATTAGGTCAATTTGCACATAGTTGTAGCCTAGGATTTGATCTAGAATTTTAATCAATGGCTAGGAATACAACTCACATGGATTAAGAGCATGAAGAAACACAAAATGAGGTAAAAGGAGGGCTGAAATTCGCAGCCATGAGGAGGGAAGGAGAGGGAAAAAATGCAAGTTGTCACAAAATAGTACATTTTGTCTTATTGAGGACACTCCCTTATTTTCATTCTTTTTGATTTTTCTTTTTATGATCATTCTTTTATTCCATGAAGATTCCTTTTTTTTATTTTGGGCTTATCCTAGGAATCAATCATTGGGCCCAAAATTCCATGACAACACCATTCCCAAAATTGATTTTGGGCCCCATTCTAGCGAAAATGACCATTTTGCCCTTTTGTTCGAAAATTGAGTTTTATGCTAGGAGACTTAATATTTATGCGCACAAAGAAAATCACAACTAAGCACAAATCTTCCTCAAATAATCCTTTTGTGATGGTTCGGTGATTTGGGACGAAAAAAACGCTTTTAGCGTGAAATGACCAAAATGCCCTTTTACCCTAAAAACCCTAGTTTTTGCCCAAAGCACACTTTCACTTTAAAAATGACTTTTCCCCCTAGGAAGGACCTCTAAAACCTTGGGATGCATGTTAAGTGGCTTGTTCTGAGAAACATCCCTTATTTGCGAAATGACTAAAACACCCTTTTTGCACTGAAAAACCCTAAATTGTCCAAAAGTACATTCCAACTCCAAAAATGATTTTAGAAACTTTGAAATGACTTCTATAACCCTAAATGCAATGCATGATGCTCTTTTCTCTTATTTATTTATTTTTTGGGGAAAATTAGGGTTTTGACCTAAGCCGGACAAAATTGGGGTATGACAAGCACTTACAAAGATAATTACATTTACGTCACCTCAATGGGAATTTGAATCTGGGACCTCCCGGATATAAATCCGTCATGCTCCTGATGGGGTTAAAACTAATTTTTTTGATGTGCACCTAATAAGAAACTACATATCATTGTAGTTTTTAAAATAATATAAAATGAGAAATTTGTCCACGTGAAATGTTTAATTATAACTTTCAAAATTACATATTTAGATATTTAATATTTTTAAGGTTAAGATATACTTTTAGTCCCAAGAAATTTTACATTGTTAGTCCCTATAAAAATTTTCATGGACTTATAGTCTCGATAATATTTTTCATCCGTAGTTTTAGTTCATATAAAACGTCAACTCATGTATACCCTTGAAAATTTTTAATGATGTTTTGCATACAAGTTAAGAACATGATAAACCTCTTCTCCACATAAACTTAGAATTTTTTAACCAAGTATAAATTAAGTTGGATTTTTTTAGCGCCAAAAACTCAAGAAAGAAAATATAAAAAACTATGGACAAGATTTTTTTTTGTAGGTTTAAATATGTTTTCAGTCTCCATAAGTTTTCACAATTTCTTTTGTAGTCCTTATAATAATTTTCATCGACTTTTATTCGCCAAAATTTTTTTGGTTACCAGTTTTAGTCCCTATAAATTCAAAATAATTTGAGTATTATTAGAATGTTACCAAACTATGGACCAGTTTTATATAAATTTTCAATTTTACTTTCTATTTTAATTGTTTTTTATATTTTAAATTCGTTTTTGGGAGCGAAATGTCTCACTAGGCAAAAAAAGACCTTTAATAACGCTTATACGAAGCTACAGTAGCACCTTTAAGTGCTATACAAAGATTCGTTATTGTTAACATCGACCAATAATTGCGTTTCTGAGGCATTTTTAGATGTTTCCTTTTGACGGCGCTCACCTCCATTAGTGTCGTTGTAGGTTTGTGTGTGTTTTGAAATTTTGGTATCTTTTGATAGCGCTATTTTTATAAATCAATCCATTCAAATTTCTTCGATATCTTGTCTTATCCACTGGTATTTGTTATAATTTGTTATGAACCGATAAATACTTTGAAAATTGTAAAGTTTTAATAAAAGAAAGAGGAAAAACTCAATAAATAGGCTATATTTCAATTTGCTTAAAAAATTCGTGTCGCAAAAAGTTAAAAAAAGTCAGTATCTTCTTCTAATATTAATAATGGAGTAAAAATCATAAAAAAGAAAATGAGATCTAATATAAGATATACACCAAGTTGCCGCTCCTATTGTCGCTCCCGGTCGACACTCTCTGTTGTCTCTCTCGCTGCCTCTCTTGTTGCCAATCTCGTTGCCAATCTCTCGTTGCCCCTCCCGTTGCCGCTTCTCGATCGTTGCCTACCCCGTTGCCGCTCTCCGTTGCCTCTCCCGTTGCCAACCTCGTTGCCAGTTTCTCGTTGCCGCTCCCCGTTGCCGCTCTCGGTTGCCTCTCCCGTTGCCAGTCTCTCGTTGTCGCTCATGATGCCGCTTCTCGTTGTCTCTCTCGTTGCCCCTCCCGTTGCCGATTATTTTAATTAAATTATTTGAAAAAAGGTTATTTTGGAATTTCTGCTAGTGGTAAATTTTTTTTGTCATTATTGATTAAACTAATTCGTTTTAGTAGTTTTAGTAGATTATAATAAAAAGTGAAATAAAATAATTGGAAATGACATATTCGTTCTTAAAATTGATGATGTGTCAAATTTAGTATTTTTGGTAGTGGTTTGTTTGATTATATTTATAGTAGATTATAGTAGATAGTAGATGAATTAAAAAACTTAAAATGTGAAAAGTGGGTGAGAGAGAGAGGGGGAAAGATAAGAGTGAGAGAGAAAAGAGAAAAGTGGGTTTTTAAGATGAAATAAAAAATTAAAATATGATGTGAGAGTGTGACCCACAAAAGACAAAAGTGAGAGAGAAAGGAAAAAGTGAAATAAAATAATTGGAAATGACATATTTGTCCTTAAAGTTGATGACGTGTCAAATTTTTAGCACTGGGTAATTTAGTATTTTTGATAGTAGTTTGTTTGATTATATAACTAGTAGGATACCCGTGCATACGCACAGATGCTGTCGTGTTCTTTTTATGAATGAACTTAGACAGTATTTCAATAATCTGAACATTACCCCGTGAAAATAAAGACAAAGTTAATGTTGATAAAAAAGGAGTTTCAAATAAAAAATAGATAAATATTAAAATCTAAAAATGTAAAAGTATCATTTAAAAACAATATGTGCATTTATCCCGTGATTTTTTATATATTTGTGTAATGTTTTTTTATAAATCAGTGTTGTTATCCCATGGTTTTTTTATATATCAATGCAGCTATCCCGTGTTTTTATAGAGATTATTGAAGTTATCCTTGTATTTTTTTATATATCAGTGCAGTTATCCCGTGTTTTTTATGTATTAGTGCAGCTATCTCATAGTTTCAAATGATTATTTGAGTTGATTAATAGATTATAGTAGAAGGTAAAAGATAGATAGTAGATTATCAATAAGAAATATTTATCCCGTGTTTTTTTATATATCAGTGATAATTATTTGTCCTTTTGTAGGTATTGGTGACAAATATTTGTCACGTGTGTTTTAAATATTAATCAATTTAAATAGTCATTAAGCCTTCTTGTTTTTTAGATAGTAGGTTATCAATAAGAAATATTTGTTTTAAATATTAATTAGTAGTTTAAATAATCATTAAGTCTTCTTATTTTTTAGATAGTAGGTCTGTAGTAGTAGTCTTCAAAATTTTTAATTATCAAAGACAAATATTAATTAAATGTTTTTTTATATATCAGTGGAGTTATCCCGTGTTTTTTTATATTAGTGCAGTTATCTAATAGTTTCAGTTGATTATTTTAGTTGATTAGTAGATAGTAAAAGAGAGATAGTAGATTATCAATAAGAAATATTTGTTTTAAATATTAATCAGTAGTTTAAAGTCATTAAATATTCTTGTTTTTTAGATAGTAGGTTTATAGTAGTCTTCAAATCTTTTTATTATCAATGACAAATATTAATCATGTGATTTTTAAATATCAGTGGAGTTATCCCGTGTTTTTTATATATCATTGCAGTTATCTCGTAGTTTCAATTGATTATTTTAGTTGATTAGTAGATTATAGTAGATAGTAAAAAAGATAGATAGTAGATTATCAATAAGAGGTGATAGTAAATTTTTAAAAAGAGTGTAAACAAATTTCGGAGAGAAAAATTAAAATTTTAAGGTGATAACTTTTTCCAAAAAGTGATATTTTTGTTGTTTTTCAGTGTGACTCATTTACATTTTTATAGGTAATTTTAGTAGAGTAGAGTTTGTATAAATTTAGAAATTTAATTAAAAAAACTAAAGTGATGTGAAGAATTGTTTATAAGAAAAGTAAAAGTAAAGTAAAAAGAAAAAATGAAGAAAGTGAGTGTAAGATAAAAGTGAAAAGGACGAAAGAGAGTGTAAGAAGAAAGAGAAAAAAAGGAAGAAATAGAGTGTAAGAAGAAAAAGAAAGAAAAATAGGGTAATGATGTTTTTACCCTCAAATTAGATATGTGTCATGTTAATAAGAGATCCATATTGGTAATTTCATAGGAAGTTTGTTCGTATAAATTTTGTATAAATAGATATTAGATATAATAATAATAATAGTAGAATATAGTAGATATATAGTAGAATATAATAGATAT
Source organism: Astragalus membranaceus (assembly GCA_039519185.1). Lineage (NCBI taxonomy): Eukaryota > Viridiplantae > Streptophyta > Magnoliopsida > Fabales > Fabaceae > Astragalus > Astragalus membranaceus. The sequence continues at coordinate 112,587,858 of CM076850.1, forward strand.
AGTAGATAGCAACATTCAATCAAACAGACATTCAAAAACTGTGTTTGGGCAACCCATATATGGTTTGGATCCCCCACACTATTAAATTCAAATAATAAGAGAATTGTTGCTCCAAACAATGCTTTGAATGTATTGAGATACCTACTACTTGTTCCTTTGAAAAAACCATCTATTCCCTGGCTGAATACAAACATACACTTGAATCTACTTGTTCCAAGGAGGAAAAGAAGAAAATTAGTAGTCAAAAAACTTTGAAGCTACCTGCTAAGAACATGTACAAATATTGAATGTTGACGTGGCTAACTCAAAAGACGATTGGTGGGGGGGGGGGGGGGTTAGTTGAGTTTAAAATGGGCAAATTCTCCCCACATTGACCGGTGATGGAAGCAATACAAACTGGCTAAAACTGCGCTAGGTCGTCCGGTGATGCAATGTCGTTGTCAAGCAATCGGAGGCAAAATCGCCTCCTAAGATTTGGTTCACTAATGCCGGTCGACGAGCCGCATCATCAAGTAACCAAAAGGACTTGAAGTTTTTCACTGCAGAGCCCATTGCCAGACAATGGGCTCGAGTCAATTTGAGTTCTAGAAATGGGTTTTCAAAATTTCATTTTAACAACACTTTGACACATGAATCAATAAGAAAGTATCGTATGAAATCAAGTAATCACGATAAAGAACAACAAAAATTATTTATTGTATTATAATATCAGTCATAATTGTATGGTTCAACCCCAAAACAAAATATGGTCATACGCATTTCATAGCAATTTAACTTAATTTTAACTTGGGGATCCCATTTGAACACTCTTAGTAAATGCTTGTTTTGTATGTAAAAGGCACAAAAAATAGATTTTTAAATAAAAAAACTCGCCAATAGGAAACGTCGATAATAGTGTGGCTCTTCACCAGGTGCACATGGTGGGGCCAAGCCAGTGCTACTCCATCGTCACCCATCGATGCCCCCATCTCCGTTGTGTGGCCGATCAGTGATGCATCCATCTCATATGTTGTTGACGTACCTCAAGGTAACACATGGGAGAAAAATGTGTATTTTTGTCGCTCGCTCATATTGCTGAGAACATCATTAGAAATTTTGAGCAACACTCACAATCATCATCACACTCCCAACATCACCTTTATTACTCATGCCCCCCCCCCCCCCCCAATTTGTGCACCCAGTGTTAGGGGTTAGGGTTTTGAAAGGGAGGAGATACGGGTTGGGGGATGAGTATCTGGATAGGGATTTATGAGTGAGGCCCACGCAGGGGCCACATCATTAAGGGGGGACATGTCAGTAAGTGCCATATAGGCTAAAAATATGCCACATCATCATTAAAAATTTAAAACTACTGCAAGGACTAAAAGGGATGATATTGTAAATTATAGGGGTATTAATCAATGTTTTAAAAACCGGACCGGAGCGGCCGGTTGAACCGGACCCCCGGCCGGTTGGTTCAACCCCATTTAAACCGCCGTCCTATTGAACCGCCCAGAACCGGATCGAACCGGGTTGAACCGCGGTTCAACTGCTTTGAATCGGAAACCGAACCGGATTGAACCGCCTGAAATACATTTTTTTATTTTTAAATTTACTTTTTTCTCCAAAATTTAATATTTTTTATTTTTTATTTAATAAATTACTCTTCCGGTTCAATCATGGTTGAAATGGTTGAACCGATTGAACCATGAACCGGAGGCCTCGCCGGTTCGATCTCCGGTCCGGTTTTAAAAATATTGGTATTAATAATAAATTAGAGGGACTAAAATGAAAATTCGTAATTATTATAGGGACGAAAATGATATTTAAACAAAAAATGTCTTTATAAAAATGAAAACTCGCTATATTTACAGAGACAAAAATGATATTTAAACAAAAAAATGTCTTTATCGAGTTGCTTTTTTTTAAAAAATCAAGTTGTTTTTTTTTAAAAAAAATCAAGTTGTGTTTTGAAAAAAAATCAAAAAAACACAAACTCTGCCAATATGAGTGTCTTGAAATAACTCATGAGCAGACTAAAAATTGGTGTCAGTATGTCAAACAATGATATTTAGAATTGTTTCTTATTGTTCCTATTTGTATAGGCTTCTTATAATGATGTAGCTGAAGCAGAGTGCAAAAGATTTGCATCATTAATTCATATTCTGCAATCAAATTCTAGATATTTAATTATGGAGGGTAATTAGAAAATGTATTTTTTATATCGTTGCTTAATTGTTAGTTCAAAGCATGTTGCACCGATCAACCCCAAGGAGTTGGCCTAGTGGAGCATGATAGGAGTTGTATCTGAGAGGTCTCGGGTTCAACTTCCCACTAATTTCCTTAAGAAATATATTTACCTTCGTAAATACTTCCGGTGGTCATTGCTCTTTGGCCTAGTTTCACTTCTTTATCTACAGAAAAGAACACAAATATCTACTACAAATAAGTATTGCAAAAACTAGAATTAGTTAGAATTAGTCTTTTGGCCTAGTTGGAATTAGTCTTTGATACAGAGCCTCTCTCGCACTATATATTCGGAGCCATTGGTAAGACGCCAGGTTAACACAATAACTTCATTTAATATTTATCTAGAGCCTAACATTGGTTACACATACATCTTCTTAATCAATATCCTAATTTGCCTCCATCTTATGCTTTTCATTGCTTTTTCAGACCATTACCCCACATGCAATCGTTAAACATATAGAGAAACTAATGACACTAATGATGGTGCAAGGAAGGGTGTGTGGCCACGACAATGCTAAGGGTGACGCATCTGCGGCAAGGGTTTCAGTTGCTAACCCAGTGGAGCTTTTGTGATAGGGGCGACGTTGCTAACCGAGAAGATAACCCAGTGGAACTTTTGTGATAGGGGCGACGTTGCTAACCGAGAAGATGATGGGAAGTGGGGCTGAAAATCAGGTGCCGTGCTTAGAGGTGAATTAGGAATGTGTAGCGGACTAGCGCTTTCTAAGGAGAGTGGCTCAACAATTTAATGCTAGACCTTATTTTATGCGCCCTTCAATTGGTCAAACACCCTTGATGGAGTCAAAAGTGACACTCATCTCTATATATACATCCGATGGTACTCTCCACGTCAGCCATCCCGCCTCACACCCCCCTGTTTCCCTCCAATTCTCCAGCCAGTTGCTCGCCGCCATGTGTCCACCACGTGTCTTGCCCTGCCCTTGCTTTTCTGCATGCCGAACACGTCTTCCGCATCACCTCTCTCGCACTCTTCTCCTTTCTTCCCACTCACATCTCGCTCTCTCAGTTCTCATCTCTGCACTCTCTCCAGTCTTCACACTCACACTCACTCTCAGTTCATCTTCCATTCTCTCATCAGCATCACCTCTCTCGCACCCTTCTCCTTTCTTTCTCTCTCGCAGATCTTCTTCCTCTCACTCTCTCCTTGCCGCCGTCCTCCTTTCCTCCTCCCACACCATCACCGCCGTCAACCACAAACCTCTCTTTTCGTATCCTTCCTTCACTCTGTCTTTGCGTTTCTGTCCAACACCACTGTCCCTCCGCGCGAACTCCATTCCTGCACCGCCGCAAGCAACAGGTCGCCGCCGCGACGCTGTATCATTCTGCACCGCCACGTACCGGCGAGTTCTCCCCCACCTTCGCGAAGACTCTCTCTCTTTCCATTACTTTGTTGTTGTTGTTGTAGGTAATTTGGACTATGAAATGTGTATGTTGGTGTTTAGGGATTTGGTATTCTGTATTTTTGTTCTGTCATCGCTTACCTTCTTCTTCTTTGTGTTGGTGAAGCTTTCAGGTATGTTGCAACTGCTGTGACTTTAGTTCATGAAATGGAAAATAGCCCCTGCTCTACGAGAATCGTTCTTCAGTCTTCACTTCAGTTCTTCTCAAGGTCGGTATATTTCCACGATTCCATTTTTGCATTTCCTGGTTTGGTTTCCATTTCGTTTTTCATTTCGATTTCTATTTCTTTTTCCTTTTCGATTTTGTTCTTCTTCAGTTCTACTTCTTCGTTTTCCTCCTTATGCATTTCATTTTCGTTTTTCATTTTTTTTGCAGGACACCAGTTTAGGGTTCGTGGGATTTGGGAATTGGGAACCAAATTTTGATATTTGTATGAATTAGGGGTTTCATAGTATATACCTTTTATTTCCAGCATAATATTGATTTTGTTGGTTTTTCAAACTGTTTTATGAAATATGGCATTTTTTGGCGACAACCATTGTGGAGAAGAATGGAAGATGCAGAGCCATAGACATGCGGTAGAGAAGAAATGGAGTCACGAAAACGAACGGGGGAAACAAAGAGCGAGACGCGAGAGAGATGTGGTGATTGAACGAGACGAAGGAGAGGACGGTGAGTCATTTGTCTAGGTTATTCTTCTCTGTACCCTCATATTGTTATGCAGGTAATTGCCCTTTGGTTTGTGGTTTATCAATTTTGCTGATACATATTTTTTGTGCTTCTGAACCTAACATTGTTTTGCTCATTTCTGTGTACTTTGAAACTGATTATGTGGTTGAAAGTGAATTGGCAATAAATGAAGATCTTTGTAACTCAAAGTACAAAGACAGGTTGCAGCTGTCTTATAAGGTATTTCATAAACTATTGATATAACGCTGGAGTGTTGCAGCTCCTTAATGGTTGCTTGGGAAAAAGAGCATATTTTATATGATTGATTGATTTGAGAATTTGTATGCATCTTGCATGTGATACAATAGTTGATATGTTTCATTTACAATTCAATAATCAGGGTCTCATTCATGAAGTGTTGACCACAATATTACGTGTCTTGCCTGGGATCAAAGTTACGAAGCCCGGAAAATTTAGGAGTTGTCAAGATGGTTATGCAGTGAAATCATCTTTGAAAGCTGAAGATGGAATATTGTATCCCCTTGAGAAGGCCTTCTTCTTTCTACCTAAACCTCCCACTTTTATTGTTTATGAAGAGGTAAAATCCAGTTTTCTACTGAACTACTGATGACCAGATATTGATAATTGTTGACATCCTTATTATATTACATAATAGAGGTTTAGGGAAAAATTAACTGCTAGGATGGTGGATGGATGGAAAATTTTCAGCTTCATATTCTCATACATATTTGGAATGAGAGCCATCTCATGTAAGTGTTATTTTGCAATTTACAGTTGCTTCACTATGTCATTTATTGTTTTAAATCGAAGGCTGATAATTTAGCGCATCAGTTAACACCTAAGTATCTAACTATTTAAAGCATGCATTGATTTGTGTTGTATGAGTTGAGTTAACAGCTACCACATTATGTTTAGCCAGCAACTATATATAACTTTCTTGATCTTCTAGAGGCTCACTCTCTTATGCAACGAATACTCCTTAAGCTATAAGCCAAAAAAGATATTATTTTTAGTTAATGAATGCACAAAAGTTCAGACTTGATGTGTTTTTGGGCTCTTGAGTGTTCTGGGAGTTAAAGATGAAAAATACCATCATACTTTAATTGATTAAAAAGAAACCATGAATCCACAAAAGTTAGTAAAGATATCTTCCTTTCCAAATTTGCTTAATAAATTATTAACATGGCTTACTTTAATAGAATTGCAGTACTTGAGTAACATGAAGTTATGATTCAGAGGGCTTGATTCACCACTTGGGAAAGGAACATGCACAAACATTGAATAATAGGTAAATTTTGAATTTTGTTTTGGTAGCAGGTAGTATGTGCCAATAGGAGCTTGAATCTTTCATTTTAATTATATAATATTGTGCTTCAACTTTGAGCTTTCTTCTTTTTGTTTTATAGGGTGTCACTTATGATAATAAGTAGATAATAAGCATGAGTTTATAAGCCTTTATATTGGGAGGTGTATCGAAACCATTTAGATTTTTATTGAATTTTGGCATTTTAGAGACATGCCAATTGCAACTATGATGTACAAATTTTTTAGTGCTTATAAAAAGTAAGAGAGACTTTAAAAGCAAAGAAATTTTTGCATCTGTATCTATACATGGGAATATGGGCTAAATTGTCACTTGATGACCTCGAATATTTATACAAAGTTTGATGCTTTACCTTCCTACTCATGTAATCCTTTTGTCTTTGTCATGGTTTGACTTTGAGTAGCTCCTATATCTTTGATTTACTAAAACTGTACCTAGAATAGCAAAAGCATAGTTCATTTATGGTTGATATGCAATCTATCTATACTACTCTCCATAATCATATAAATGTATTCTTAATTCTATATATATATGTGGGGATGATGCCCTCCGATTATTGGTTTTGTAGCATTTAAATTCACAGCAGATTTTCTTTCAGGTTTTGATTATGTTTAGAGTATTTTCACTGATAATTAATCTAGAGAGAAAGTTTTATGTTGCACTTTTGCCTTAACCTCTCATTGTTGTCCTGATGTGCAAGATGGTCCCAAGATTGTGAAATATTGCTATAATTGTGGGAAAAGTGGGCACTCACTTATAAAATTGTTCCCAGCCGCTCCAAGGAGGTTTTCTTGATAATATGCATTTGTATTGTGACTTTGATCTCAAGTGTTGCATTGATGTTTATTCTGTTTGTCATTGTTTTCTTTGCTTGCTTCTCTAAACATATGGTTAGTGTTACTGCCGTAGGAATGTAGAATGAATGAGAACAGTTGCACATGCTTCAAAAGCAGTGGTATTTTTGATTCCGAAATTATATCATAGTCATATTTCATATTATTTATTCAGTGACTTTATCAACCTCTGTTAATCTTATTAGCTCAGGCAACAGCGTTATCAACATGTATAGTTGCTCACAACAATGCATTCTTAGCTTTGCTGGTGTCAAATAATTTTGCTAAGATTAAAAGCAATTTCATAGTTTAGTTGACTTTGGTATTCTTTTTTTTTTTTTTGCTGAAAGGCATTGGCCAGGTATTCACTAGCTGATCATCAGATTGATATGAAAATTGGTCATGTTCTTAATGTAATTTTGTCGGACTTTGCAAAGATCTAAGACTCCAAAGGTATGGCTTCAAACTTATATTGACCTTGATTGCTTTTTGATGATTCATAGAAAAGGACATTAACCTTGAAGGTAAAGGGTCAACCAATCTACAGTAGTGTTCGGTCATTCATGTTGTGAATAGGAGATAAATTACTAAGTATAATATATGAGTGTTATAGGAGATAAATTTTTTATACATATTAGTATATTTGCTCCCATACAAAGGAAGCAATTTCTTTTGATCTTCTCATGGGAAATAAAAATACTCTTTTCCTATCTCAATGGTTGAGACTTGATAAGTTGTTGATCTTGCAGGTTCTTTTACAAGAATGGTTCCAAAATACAGATGGAACATAAGCTACTAATTTGATGAGTTTAGCTGTTAAACTATTAATATGACAGGTACTCAAGAACATCAGGGGAATCCTTAGTTTACCAAGCATACCTTTTAATTAACTAAACATTTGGTTTGTGATGTCGGGTACTCTTTAGCTAGAGGTTCAATGAACTAATAGTTATTGTTTTTTTTTTCTTTCTGAAATTAACTTGATTTGTTGTGATAAAGTGAAGCTAAATTCTTGATTTATTTATTTTTTTTGCTCTTCTTTCCTCTTTTCCAATTTCTACTTTCAGATTTGCATCCCCTAAAAGAATTTTATATGGTTTTTTTTTTTATAATTTTTGTGGTAATTAATTAATTAATTTTATATGATCTTTTTTCTTCAGATTTACAGGTTGAATGATATAGGGGTTGGGCTTTTGTAGAAATCTGCTACCATTGCTGTTGTTGTTGTACAAGAGGACTTTATAGTACAGGAATCCTGTAACAGGATGCTCCTTCTCTGCACCATTTCAATACAGCAAACCAATTTTCCTATGTTGATGTCTCAATTGGCTTCTCCCATCCTTGCTTGATTCATCACAACATGCACATGTAAGTAAATAAGGTCATTTTCTTGATTAAAAAACTAAAAATAATTTATTTTCAGGAACCAATATAAGTGAAGATATTGTAATTTATTTTAGTATAAGTGAGTGAGTGGGAAGACAATTATAATTTATATTCTCTTGATTTGATCTAATCCGTTTGATTTCAGACCATATGAAATGTTTGTGGGATCATAAGTAGGAAGAAAAGAGCAATGTGGTGTCTTTCTAATTGATTGCCTTTATATTGGTGATAAGGTATTTTACTGAAATTTGTGAGTATCATGTTGCCTTATAATATTATAGATTTTTAGTTGATTTCTAGCCGAAATTATACTAAATTTTGGAGTAGAATGTAGAAGAACTTGAAGAGGATACAAGAAGGTTAACAAAAAGAGGATACAAGAAGTTTGATTATAATTTGGCTATAGGATGTGTCTGTAATACTGTGAATTGAAGATCATATTGAATTAATGCAAAGCATTGCCCATAAAACCTATTCTCAGTTTTTTCATCTTCCATATGTCCCTTAGAAATGCTCAGAGAAGAGCAGAGATAAAAATTCACAGAATGAGGAAATTGATGTAGATAAAAATTTCCTGGATAATATTAAAAGATCAAGTAAGAGTATCACAGTTTCAGCTTTAATCACAGTTTCCGCAATGATTTTGTACATTAGCCAGAGATGGTGGCTAGGTCAGGTTCTGGGTTTGTTATATTCCCCATTTCTTTTGTCATTTTGATTTGTTGCTTTCTACCATCACACTTATTGTTGCTTATTACAAGCCCTTTGGCTAGACAGAGAGATAGAGAAAAGAGGAAGAAGTAAGAAAGGAGGGCTCATTGTTGCCAAGTTTTTTTGCCAGTCATTAGTGCCACGCCATTGCATAGTAGTGATGCAAATCTCTAACTCCCTGTTGGTAAGATTTTGATTGTCTTCGAATTTGTTATTCCTATTTATGGTGCTCTATGCTATGTTTTTCACAATTCATGCTTTCATTTATTTTTTGTTTAATTTTACAACTTTTAAATCTGAAGTGTCATAATTACAACATGATAAATACCTTTGTTATGTTTTGATTTCAGATTTATAGGACATGATGATGATGATGACGACGGCGACGACGATGTAGCTTCTTTCACATGGTATATGTATGCTTCTTTTTGCAGTTTTTGCAATGGGATAGAAATTTAAGGTGATATATTGTATTGGAGTTATTAATTCTTTCCAGTAATTACTTATTATGCTATTGGGGTTAAGTACTAAATTTGTTGTTTGTGTTTGTACTGTAGAATAAAACTAAATGAAGCATCTTATTGCTTTTGATTGTGGATGCTTTTTGTATTTGGAATTGATCCATTCAGTTAATTATGTTGGGGCCAAAACTCATATAAGGTACTTAAATGGTTCATTAGTCTAATGGCTTAATATTTATACTAAACTTTTCTTTGAATTGATTTGCCAAAAGCATGTAGTTTAATCAAGGTGCAATTGATGCAAATCAAGAGTCAGGAACATGGGAAAAAGTAGCAGGTTGTTTTGTGTTCATTCATAGACCCACATGTGTTTTTTTACCACTTCTCAAATTTACTTATTTGATTTGTTAGGTTGATGAAGCTTTAACAACTTGTGTTTTGTTCATTCATAGAACCACATGGATCCTAAGTCCTTATTTAATCTTAAAGTTCTCGCAGCATGTAGTAAGTAAGGGTGTTAGAGGGATATAGCATCTATAAGTTAGGAACTTGGAGTGAGGTTCTACTGCCATTTTCTTCATGTGACTATCTCTTTCTTTATTTGTATAGTATCTTTAAATGGTAGATATGCTTATTCTTTTGCCATGTTTTTCAGTTTGTTAATGCAAAATTGCATCCTGATGCATTTGCTCAAATCATTATGGTGCTGTTTTTTTGCAGACTTCAACTGCATGGGTTACTTGGACTCCTAAACTCATTTGAGTTAGTCTAATGTCAGTGTAGGTCCCTAATACTGTTAGAGTTTTGGTATGCATAAGAGAAAAAATTATAGTTCATAATTAAAAATAACTATATGTTGTCTGCTCTTTCTTTCCCTATTGTAAAATGCTATGATCATATTAAAATATAAGTTTTTATTTATAAGTCTTATTTCGTTTGATTTTTGACAGATTGTCATTGATATCATGTGATGTTCTCAGGAGCATCCTATGTGTGTTTTGGTATTCACTGCAACATATATTTGTACTGTCCACAAAGATTGATTGGCTAATGGACTCAATTAAAGTGTTGTAAGTTTTATTTGTCAAACATAATGAAAGGTAAGTTAGTGATTGAGGTATTCTCAGCTGCATATGAATTCTTTAGTGCATTATCTTTTAATGAAGTAAGGGTGGAGAAATGTATGGTATAGGAATTTGTGATCAACACTTCTGCATTACATTCATTGTTGAGTTAAATAACCTATATAGTAAATCTTGCATTAGATTCATTATTCCTTTCATTATTCTGCTATAAAAATGTCTGCGGATTTTTTTACATTCTCTATAGGAATTTCTTATTCCGAGACACATTACTATAGAACTCAATATTAGTCCATTGTTAAAAATGACTGTTGGTTAGTGTGTTTGCAGTTTATGGATGTCTGTTATTTTGCTTACCTTTCTTGCTTTTAATGCTATTTTGTTTTTCTTTTGTAGTATTTTTCTATCGATTTCTGTAGACGTGTTTTCACTTCTGATTGTGTTACTGTTACTTTGGTTAATTTGCGTGGAATAACATGGCAGTGTAGGTTTATGTGGATGAGCAACTAGCCATCTCACTGTTGTGTTGCTGATGGGTGGACTACATTCCATGTCTTCAATGGACTTGTGGCAGGAGTTACTTTGCTGTTTGGTTCCCCTAGAAGTTATTCCAAGTTTAAGTTGTTTCTAGCTAAAGTGTTTGAAGACTTAGTCTAATAGTATTTGAAACTGTGTTTTTTTGTACCCCCTCCTTCTCCCCTATACCCTCATTTTACTATAAATCCCCAAAATATCCCTAACTTAAAAAAAACGTTTTTTTAGTTTACCATCATATTTGTGAACAACTTCAGCTAGAAATGATTAGGAATGTGGTTGTAATTCGCCATGCTTAGGCTTCTTATATATGTACTTTTGAGTGTTGTTCAGCAGAATCCTTCCAACACTTGTATTTTTGAAGATGGCCTAACCCCTGATAACCCAATTATTATGTAATAACTAACATTTCTACTACTGTTATCGTTTTTCCTTTCGCTTTCATCCTTTTGAATCTTTTAAAAATAACTTAGTTGTTAAAATTTAACTTCAATTACTATTAATCTAATTTTAGTCTTATAATGTTTCCGTAGACTCTAAAACTTTGGCCCCGTGCATCGCACGGGTCACGACGCTAGTAATATCAAAAATCTTGACATTGTGAATCACAGGGTCCCGCTTGGCGCCAATTCAAGATGTTGTACGCCCTTCAAAAAGCAAAGGTGGATTAGGGATAAAAAATCTAGAAGCTATTAATATTGGATTGTAGTAAATGGAGGTGGAAGTGTATGGTGGGGAGTGATCCACAAGGTTTAAGCTTTGGTCAGAAAGGTAGGGCAACATCTCAACTTTGCGAGACAGTACACTACAAGAAAAATTGGACTTTTTGGCGCACAAAATTTGCCGGAAAAGCTAAAAATCCGTCGAAAATGTGGACTTTCCCGACGGATTTTTTGGACTTTCTGGCAAATTTTTGGCGCCGGTAGACAGCTCGTGGCAAACGGTTTCCGCCGAAAATTTCCGGCCGATTTTGTGGCGCCGAAAAATCCGCAGGAAAACCCCAGGAAAATTCGTATGATTTATCCGCCGGAAAATCCACAAATCCGCCGGAAATTGCCAGTGGAGTATCCGCCGGAAACTTCCGGCGGATAATCCGTCGGAAGTTTCCGGTGGATAATCCGTCGGAAAACCCCAGAAAAAATTCGTATGGTTTATCCGCCGGAAAGTCCACAAATCCGCAAGAAAAAACCGTTTTTTTTTTAAAATTTAATTATTTTTAAAAAATAAATATTATTTTTTTAAAAAATCTTTTTATTTAAAAAATTAATATTATTTTATTAAAAACTTAATTGATTATTATGTTCTTGACCGTTAATTAGTGTCGACGCTAATCACTATTCATTATTCATTAATATAAAATTTATTTATACCGGATATGTTGTTGTATTATTATGAGTATTATGGTTTTTTATTATTTTTTATCCTTTATATATTTAATAAAAATATTAAATAATATATTTAATTAATTCCGGTTGAACCCCCGATTCAACCGGTTGAACCCTAGAACCCCTGAACCGCTACCTCTTTCGGTTCAATGTCCGGTCCAATTTTGATTATCTTGCTCTAAATAGAAAGTTTGAGGAACTCCAAGGACCTGTTGTTAAGCTGGAGGATGATACGGAGTGTTTAATGTGTGTAAATGTCTACACTCATCAAACGCTCGGCATCATCCTCTGACTTAACAAGAGAGGAATTCGTAGGGGAGGTTCATGACAATGTTACTTTTAACGAAAAAGATGAAGGGGGTGTTAATGACAAGGTGGAAGTTTCTTTACAAAGAAATGGAGACATACGCCACTCTCTTGGAGCCGAGGCCGACAATGCTCAAGAGAGTGGCGTATGTCTCTGTTTCTTTGAAGAGAATGAGAGTATCGGTAGAGGTGTTAAGAAGAAGAAGTGGAGAAGAGATTTATATAGAGGAAACGAAAATCAACGGTCAAAAGGCGAATCCGCCGGAAATGTAATTTCCGGCGGATTTAGGGTGTTTCCAGCGGATTTTTGAAATTCAAAATTGGCGCTTCCAGGCTTTTCCGGCAGATTTTTATCCGCCGCAAACTTACCGGCGGAATTAGGGACTTTCTGGCGGATTTATCCGCCGCAAACATTTCCGGCGGATTTATGGTGTTCTTTTGTCCCAGATCATGTTGCACCGTCCCTCCCAGCTAGAGCTGTCAATGGGCCGGGTTCGGGCCGGCCCGTCCCGGCCCATCGGGCCAAACAGCGTATACGGGTCGGGCCGGGTCGGGCCGATATTTTGATGGGTTGCAAAATTTACGGCCCGAGCCCGCTCACCACCAGCCCATGGGCCAACAGGCCAGCCCAATGGGCCAACCCAACGGGCCACAAATCATTGACTTTTTAGAATTTTGACAAAAATAGTTTTAATGTCTCGTTAAAATATGGAGCTGATACAATTTATGACTTCCACGGTGTAGTTTACAATTTTGCAGTACTTTAGTGTTTGCTAACTTTAATTAACCTTTTTCCTTTATTTCATTGGACATGACGGGTACAATACAAACAGAGAAATATTAGAGATTTACACAAAATTGCTTCATTTTCTTAAAAAAAATTGCTCTATTTTCTTTACTTTTTTATTAGAGATTTACACAAACGGATGAATATTAGAGATTTACACAAAATTTATTTACTTTTTTATTTTTTTTTTTACTTAAAAAAATTGCTCCATTTTTTATTGGACCATATTTTAAAATTTTAAAACTAAAACAAAAAAGTAACGGCCCGGCCCGAAGCCCATCGGCCCGGCCCGGCCCAATACTATCATCTGGCCCATCGGGCCGGGCCAAAAAATATACCGTTGATTTTGGGCTATTAATTTTAGAGCCCAGGCGCAACCAAAAAATCGGGCCATTGGGCCGGCCCAATGGGCCGGGCCCAAATTGACAGCTCTACTCCCAGCTGATGTTGAATACATTTCCATTAAATGATTGTATTATATTATATTATATTTTATTCCACGAGTTTATATAATATTAAATTTTATTCCACGAATTTTTTATTTGACGGTCTAGATTTTGCCGACACTATTTAACGATCTAGATTTTTCCGACACTTTAAACGGTCTAGATTTTGCCGACCACTTTTCATCCAACGGTGGAAATTCACTTTAGGGTTTCAGATTTTCCCTATAAATAGACCCATTGGGTTTCACTTCTTTCATACACACAACACAAAATGATGATGGCTATGGCCAACGAAGAGTCTTCCCTCACTATCATTTTTACTAATCAGGGCCTCATTGATTATCAGGGCATCATCATCAACGAAGATGATGATGTCTGTTTCGAGGGGCGAGACACGTTCCAGTGTAGGTTAAAACACAGCATAACATTCGCTGCCCTGAAAGAGAGACTACCGCGTAAGGTGCAACCGGAGGGCGACGAGCATGAAATAATTAGTATTATGTTTTCGTTTTGTTTGTTGTTGCAATCTGTTATTTTAAATTAATGTAGAAGGCGTTTTTAATTAATCAAATAAATGTTTTATTTTTTATTTTTGCACTCCGGAAACACCATTTTATATGATAAATTCGGAAGACAATTTTAAGGGATTTCTGGAAATACATCAAATTGGGATAAATTTGGAAGGCAATATTGAAGGTACTGGACTAGTAGCGTTCAACACAACCCGATTTATCTCAATTTGATGTATTTCCGGATTGGGATTAAAAAAACATACTTCCGGATTTATCTAGATTTGAGGTATTTTCGGAAATTTCGTAGTTTTAAGGGGTAGTTTCGTCCGTTTGGTCATTTAAGGAGGTATATGGTATAAGAGGTGGGGGGTAAAAAAAAGGCTAAATTATAGTTTTGGTCCCCCTATTTTAACAAATCTGGACATTTGGTCCCCCTATTTTAAAATGCAGACATTTAGTCCCCCTGTTTTAAAAAATTCGGAATTTTAGTCCAAAGAGGGGTTTCTCAGTTTTTTTCTGATGTGGATAAAAAACGCTGACGTGGCACTCATTAAATGACGTGGCATCTGACACAACTTATGCCACGTCATTTAATGAGACACATGGACAGCCACATCAACCTATTATTAAATTATTAAAACTTATAATTAAATAGATAAATAAAATCAAAACCTAAAACTAAAATTGTTCTTCATCTTCTTCTGTCGTTCTTCATCTTCTTCTGTCGTTCTTCTTCTTCTTCTTCTCCGGTTCCTCTTCTCAGGTTCCTCTACTCCATTTCATCTCAAAAAAAATCGTGAAATCAAAAATAGAAAGATCAGATTGAGAAACAGAATGCGAAGAAAATGGGAGAAGTTTCGCGAAGAACATCTTCTTCTTCTTCACGATTTCTTCTTCTTCTTCTTCTTCTTCTTCTTCTTCTTCTTCTTCTTCTTCTTCTTCTTCTTCTTCTTCTTCTTCTTCTTCTTCTTCTTCTTCTTCTTCTTCTTCTTCTTCTTCTTCTTCTTCTTCTTCTTCTTCTTCTTCTTCTTCTTCTTCTTCTTCTTCTTCTTCTTCTTCTTCTTCTTCTTCTTCTTCTTCTTCTTCTTCTTCTTCTTCTTCTTCTTCTTCTTCTTCTTCTTCTTCTTCTTCTTCTTCTTCTTCTTCTTCTTCTTCTTCTTCTTCTTCTTCTTCTTCTTCTTCTTCAATAATCCACTTCTTCTTCAAGCTAACAACTTCACACAAGAAACTACAAACTGAAATTGAATTCACACCATGTTCTTCTTCTTCCCTGAGCATCAATCCAGAAAACAGAAATTAAACAAATCACAAATCCTTTCTTGAAAAACAGAAACCCAAATCCCAGATCCCAAATCATTTTCACGAACCCAAATCAACGAAACTCCTGCAACGAAACTCTTGCAACGTTGATCTCAAAAAAAAAAACTCCTGCAACGAAACTCCTTCAACGAAAGACACACACACACACACAAAGAGAGAACATCCTCAAGATCTGGATCTTCGCGACCACCCTCTCTGAAGAGAGCGACTTCGCAAGCCACATTAACAGTGTCGTTTTGTTGTTGCTGTTGTTCGGATTCGCGAGACCACTCGACGAGTTCACAAAGGACAGGGTGGTCGGCGACGTCGGAGGTGACTCTGTAGACGTAGACGGTCTAGAGATCTGATCTGGAAGAGGAAGAGAAATCCTCGTCGGCGACGGTGCTGATAAGAACAATAATACCCACTAAAGGGTTTTGTTTATTTATAAGAAAGGGGTGAAGATTCTGAGGAAGTCTTGGGTGGATTTTGAAGTTTAAAAGAAATAGATGATTTTCATTTCTGGGAGAAATGTGAAACAGAAGGATTGAATGGATGGCAAAGAAGGATTGAATTGATTCTGTTGAAAGAGAGAGAATGGGAGGAAGAATATTAATGGGTTGAAGGTTAGAGAGTGGAGTCGTAGTTGAAGAGATGAAAGAAGGGGATTGGGATTTTAGGTTTCTAGTTTTTTGGGTTCAAGTTCTTTCTAATATTTTAATTTTAGTTTTGTAATTTTTTTTTTTAATATTTTATTAATTAGATAATGATGTGCATGCTTATGTGGCTCATTAATTGACGTGGCAGCCACGTGTGGTGTCTATGTCAGGCGCCACGTCATTTAATGAGGTCCACATCACCTTTTTTTTGACACATCACCTAAAAAATGAAAAAACCCCTTTTGGACTAAATGTCTTGAGTTTTTAAAAATAGGGGGACTAAATGTCTGAGTTTTAAAATAGGGGGACTAAATGTCTGAATTGTTGAAAATAAGGGGACCAAAACTATAATTTAGCCAAAAAAAAAAAACAGCCATCCTTTGTTAGTTTGCCACAAAGCATTTACTCATGAACTAATTTGGCTCACGCGTCCATTAACTGAAAGGTTACATCATTTGAGGCTTCACCCAAACAAATAACGATCATTGGTTGAAATAGTAATTTGAAATGGTGATGGACAAAAGGGACGGAAAGATCAATGTGCTCCTATTTGAAATTGTGAACGAGTTGTTAAACAAATCCTTTAAAATCCAAACTAAAAAGTTTGGAAAGTCCTCTAGAATCCTAAAAATCCTGCAAAGTTTTTTAAAATCTGTAAACTTTTTCCTACTAAAACATTCTTTTAAAATCTCAATCCAATACACCTCCATTGTTTTCTCTCGACTCTGCATTCTATTTACAAAAGTTACCTTTTTTACCGTAGAGCACAAAAACAAAGCAAAAATGACGATTCCTGCGGTCGAATCAGACATCTGAGATGGCCCTTGCACTGAAAATATTGGAAAGCTACATGGCAAGTATATATATGGCTCTGGTGGCTTTTACGGTCCACCAGTCTGACAATTGGGGTACCATACTCGGATACCCTTTTTACCTGCTATTCCCTGTTTTCAGGTTTTAGTTGACTTTTCCAAGTTTAGCTTGACTTACATATTTTACCCTGCTTTAATTCTTTCTTCTATTTTTACCCCACATTGACTATTCAACTCTCTTTCTCTCAGCCTGACTATTCAACTCACTCTCTCACCATTGTAATTCCATTTCATTTCAAAACTCTCTCTCTCACCATGTCTTCGTTTTCATCGACTGTAAAAAGATAGAGTCGTTGAAGTTCATCAAACCCAACCTAAAGTTCATATTTTCCAGATTCATCTCTTCGTTTCCATCGAACTCATATTGTGATTCAGCTCTTGATTTCCATCGAACACAGCCAGCGTGGTAGTGGGAGATTGAAGCAAAGTTAGGGTTTTTCGCCAACGAAGAACGGTAAGATCTGTAAATCTCTTCCAATTTCCGTTTCCGTTTCGCGTTTCACGCTTTCTCTTCATGTTTCGATCCGTTTTTTCCTCTTTCTGATTCATCGCAATTTTCTGTATTCGTCTAGCATTGTTTGATTCCGTTAGGAAATATATGAGTTTGTTGTTGCATCTTTTGAAGAATACAAAAATATGAGTTTGTTGTTGCATTTTCTGTATTTTCCTTTTTCTGATTCATCGCATTGTGTTTTGAGTTTGTGTTTGTGCTTAAAATGTGTTGCCATTGTAGCCTTCGAATCCTTCATTAAAATGTGTTGCCATTGTTTTGAGTTTGTGTTTGTGCTTAAAATGTGTTGTCATTGTAGCCTTGGAATCCTTTATTAAGTAACTCGATGTTTTCATTTTTTTCCATATTTTTCTTTGTTAAAAGAAGAAGTCATTGCTGTGTCTTTCCTTATTTTCCATTATAGCTTTGAACAGGAATGAAGTTGTAATTGTATATAAACTTAGGGTCTTGTGCACAAAGTATCACACAGGCACTTAGGTGATGGTTCTACTCAATTGTAAATGGTCTAGAATACTATTATATTTTTGATGTTGGTGTCAAAACTTGGTATAATGCAGTTGTTGACTTTGAAGCATTCCTTTTTCCAAGCGCACTAAAGATGGTTAATGTAGATTCGACAGCTGAAAATTTGCAAAGGAACGAAACACAGGTATTTTTGTAACACTCATTAAATTTGTAATTTTTTTTATGAGTTGTTGTTTTAGTTGAAGTAAATTTTGAAGGAAACCTATGTTAAATGTTTAGGGTTCGGAAGATATGTCATCTGAGGATGATTATGAAAGTATGTCAATTGAAGATGAGGTGCATTTCAATGACAACGCTGATGATGGATTTAAGTTTGATGACGAGACAGCTATTAACAGTGAGGAGGATTTAGTTAAAGTAAATGTGACAGATCTGAAATCAGTAGAGTATTTTATGAAGTTTCATTTTCCAGATATGGGTGTCGCATTTATGTTCTATAACTGGTATGGGAGCATAAAAGGTTTTTCTGCTAGAAAATGTAAGGTCATGAGGAATTCAAAGGGTGAAATTACTCAGCAGGCATTTGTATGCCACAAGGAAGGTCACAGGAGACAAAAACACTACAATAAAGAGGGTAGAATCCGAAAAGCAAAACCTGATACTAGATGTGGATGTCAGGCCAAACTTAAAGTCCATGTTGATGAAATGTCCGGGCGATGGTACATAAAATATTTCAATGATTTACACAATCACACACTTGTGTTAGAGAGGTGGACCGGCATGCTACTGGGGCATAGAAAGATGAATGACTATGACAAATATCAGATGAATATGATGAGGAGTGTTGGTATTAAGACTAACAACATATATGGATTGTTTGCCGCACAGGTTGGAGGTTTTGATAAAGTTGGGTTTATGAAGAGGGACATGTACAACGAGCAATGGAGACAAAAGAAAATCCAAACATCTGATGCAACAGCGGTGTTGGATTTTCTTGAAAGCCTATCAAAGAAGGATGAATTTTTCTATTGGAAGCATACTGTGAATGAAGAGGGAAGACTTGAGAAACTTTTTTGGTGTGATGGTGCTTGTAGGAGGGATTATTCTGTATTTAGTGATGTTTTGGCTTTTGATGCAACATACAAGAAGAATAAATACTTGTGTCCCTTGGTTATATTTTCTGGAGTAAATCATCATAACCAGAGCGTAATATTTGCAGCTGCAATTGTGACAAATGAAGTTGAAGAAACATATGTTTGGTTGTTAGAAACATTGTTGGACGCGATGGGTGGCAAGAGTCCGGTCTCAGTTATAACTGATGGTCATCTTCCTATGAGAAATGCCATTAAACGTGTTTATCCAGATGCCCATCACCGTTTATGTGCATGGCACTTGTTACGTAATGCAGTAAGTAACGTTAAAGATCCAAAGTTTGTTTCAAGGTTGAAACCTTGTATGCTGGGTGATTGTGATGTAGAGGAATTTGAACGGAAGTGGGATAAGTTGGTTGCTGATTTTGGTTTGGAAGAGAATGCATGGGTTTTAGAGTTGTACGAGAAGAGAAAAATGTGGGCTACCGCACACATACGTGGAAAATTCTTTGCGGGGTTTAGGACGACTTCAAGATGTGAGGGTTTACACTCAGAATTTGGTAAATATGTTAGTGTGAGAAACAATTTGCTAGAATTCGTAGAATACTTCTTTCGTTGGTTGAACTATATGAGGTATAAAGAAGTTGAAGCCGACTTTCTTTCATCACATGGTGACCCAGTGCTCCAAACACAATATAAGTGTCTAGAAAGATCGGCTGCTGAATTATATACAAGAGAGATTTTTAGTCTATTCCTACCGATTCTTCAAAAGGTTTATTTGTGCAGGGTTACTGGGTTTAAAAAAACAGAATCTGAATTCATCTACACAGTGGTGAAGGCCTGCAAAGAGGGATATGAATGGGATGTTTCTTATTCTCCGATAAGGTTGGAATTTAAGTGCTCATGTCAAAGATTGGAATCATTGGGTATTCCATGTGAACATTTGCTATACATTATTTGGTACTTGGACATAGTGCAACTTCCTGATTGTGTAGTGAAGACACGTTGGACAAAGACTGCAAAAGATTCAATTCGCCTACAAAAATTGAGCCAATCTGGTAGTGTTGACCCAACGATAGTTAGCCAGTACAAGGGTATGGTAGACGCTTGCCATAAAATGGCCATAAAGGCGTTGGAGTGCGGTAGGCCAGAGTTGGTTCAGAGGACTTATGATATTGTTATGGTGCACAGTCAGAGGTTGGACGCTGCTGCCAGAGGTGAGGAGGTTGTGTTCACAGATCTTGATCCATTTAATACTTCAGGAGTACGAACACCAAGGAAGCCACCAAGTGTGCCTAGGAGAACACCAAGTGTGCCAGAGGTGATATCTTCTTATTTTTACCTCTTCTTTGATCTAAACCACAGAGAGACCTTAAACACATAATAATGCTTGTTCTTCATTTTTTTCAAGAAAATTTTCTTTCCAATGTTCAATATTTGTAAAAATAGTGTCAAAAGGCATAACATCAAACATTAAAAGAGCAAAAACCAAATGTTTCAACGATAATCAAAATATTTCACTGCAAAGATTTGATATTTTAAGGTACACCAGAGAGATAAGAAATGTAAAACATTAAGAACGTGATGTAAGTCATGAAAAACAAGCATTACTATGTGTTTAAGGTCTTTATATTGTTTAGATCAAAGTAGAGAAAAAATAACAAGAAAACAAGAGAGAAGGTTCCAATTTGGCATATATATTAGAATTTTGAATTGATTGACAGATTGTTAAATATGATAACTGATATTTTGTGGTTTACGGCAAACTATGGAGTTTTGGGTCCAAAAAACTAATTGAATAGACTTACAAATGAAATTAAAGATGAAAGGGATGTAAATTTATGAGTGGAAATTAATTTTTTTGGGTGTTTCAATTTGGTCCCTTACTTATATAACTTAATATCAATTTGGTCCCTGAGCACGTCAGCTCTGTTAACATTGTTAACTAACTATGGTTGATTAAGGGACTAAATTGATACACATTTGTAAAAGTGAGGGAGTAAATTGAAATATTTGAAAAATCAAAGACCAAATTGAACTTTTTTAAAAAGTCGGGGACTAAATTGGTTATTACCTCAATCATTGTCACGCGGATAACACTGATACAAAACTAAATATATAATATTGGTTTCGAATACTATAACAGGATGTGATCCTCCCCCAACGGCATAACCAAACCCACTTAGTCACTTCCCAATTCAAGGTCCTGTGTTCGACTCTTAAGTTGGACACCTTTTTTTAATTTTCCTCGCCTTGTACTTTTGCTACGAAACAAATCATTGTCACGCGGATAACACTGATACAAAACTAAATATATAATATTGGTTTCGAATACTATAACAGGATATGATCCTCCCCCAACGGCATAACCAAACCCACTTAGTCACTTCCCAATTCAAGGTCCTGTGTTCGACTCTTAAGTTGGACACCTTTTTTTAATTTTCCTCGCCTTGTACTTTTGCTACGAAACAAATCATTGTCACGCGGATAACACTGATACAAAACTAAATATATAATATTGGTTTCGAATACTATAACAGGATGTGATCCTCCCCCAACGGCATAACCAAACCCACTTAGTCACTTCCCAATTCAAGGTCCTGTGTTCGACTCTTAAGTTGGACACCTTTTTTTAATTTTCCTCGCCTTGTACTTTTGCTACGAAACAAATCATTGTCACGCGGATAACTACTGACCGTTGATAAAAGACTAGGGAGAGTATTTGTATATGATTATATATAGTTAATGGAAGTAGTCAATTTTATAAACGGTTAAAAAAACAATTTTCTGTGTAAACTGACATTTTATTTTTCATTTCTTTTTGCAGAACGTAAACTGATGGTAACTGAAAAGTGATTTGCAGAACATGCTAATGGATGCTGACAATTGATTTAATATTTAATTTACATTGGGTTGCCTAATTTAGTTATTTTGGTTGTAATGGTTGTAATGTAGCATTAATGCTGACAGTTTACTTAGACATTGGTTTTATGTTTAAAACTTGATTACTTTTGCTGAGATGTTGAAACCATGACATCGATTGTGATGCATGCTTAATTTTGTTGCTTCTTTAGAATTAGGTGTATGCATGTTAAAGGTTTTGTTATGTTAGAGAAAATGCTCTTCTCATGGAAAAAACAATCCTTGAGAATTTCATATGAATGGATCAATGAAATAATGTGCATTATGTGCGTTTAATATACATTAGAATGTGATATATATGGAGAAATAGGGAATACAGCAGATGGAATCAAAATATTCGGAATCAGAACAAGCTACTAATCAATGAGATAAATCAAACTCAAGAGTCCATTACCAGGCTCTCAAAGCCAAGCAACATCAGCTATTCAAGTCACAAGTCCAGACTATTCAAGTAACTTACAATAGAGAAGTAGACACTTGTAATAGACAATGATGATTTGATAAAACAAAGGGATAAGGGTTCATAGATAATCAGGATTACACTTTTCATGAAAGCAAATAATCCCTAAACAAAATATTGGTCATTCATCTTGCATCTTCTCCGCAAGAAGACCACAACACATCCAAAAAACATGATTTAATCCAACATAAAATAGTCCCAGCCATTAACTAAAAATGATTTAAAAATGTTCAATTAGGTCCTTGACTTTTCAAATATTTCAATTTAGTCCCCCACTTTTACAAACGTGTATCAATTTAGTCCCTCCGTCAATCATAGTTAGTTAACAATGTTAAAGGAGCTGACGTGGCAAATCACAGGGACCAAATTGATATTAAGTTATATAAGTTAGGGACCAAATTGAAACACCCAAAAAAAATTAATTTCCAGTCATATTTTTACATCTCTTTCATCTTCCATTTCATTTGTAAGTCTATTCAATTAGTTATTTGGACCCAAAACTCCATGGTTTGTAGTAAACAAGTCAATCAATTGAAAATTCTAATATATATATGCCATGTTGGAACTTTCTCTCTTCTTATCTTCTTATTTTTACCTCTTCTTTGATCTAAACCACAGAGAGACCTTAAACACATAATAATGCTTGTTCTTCATTTTTTCAAGAAAATTTTCTTTCCAATGTTCAATATTTGTAAAAATAGTGTCAAAAGGCATAACATCAAACATTAAAAGAGCAAAAACCAAATGTTTCAACGATAAGCAAAATATTTCACTGCAAAGATTTGATATTTTAAGGTACACCAGAGAGATAAGAAATGTAAAACATTAAGAACGTGATGTAAGTCATGAAAAACAAGCATTACTATGTGTTTAAGGTCTTTATATTGTTTAGATCAAAGTAGAGAAAAAATAACAAGAAAACAAGAGAGAAGGTTCCAATTTGGCATATATATTAGAATTTTGAATTGATTGACAGATTGTTAAATATGATAACTGATATTTTGTGGTTTACGGCAAACTATGGAGTTTTGGGTCCAAAAAACTAATTGAATAGACTTACAAATGAAATTAAAGATGAAAGGGATGTAAATTTATGAGTGGAAATTAATTTTTTTGGGTGTTTCAATTTGGTCCCTTACTTATATGACTTAATATCAATTTGGTCCCTGAGCACGTCAGCTCTGTTAACATTGTTAACTAACTATGGTTGATTAAGGGACTAAATTGATACACATTTGTAAAAGTGAGGGAGTAAATTGAAATATTTGAAAAATCAAAGACCAAATTGAACTTTTTTAAAAAGTCGGGGACTAAATTGGTTATTACCTCAATCATTGTCACGCGGATAACACTGATACAAAACTAAATATATAATATTGGTTTCGAATACTATAACAGGATGTGATCCTCCCCCAACGGCATAACCAAACCCACTTAGTCACTTCCCAATTCAAGGTCCTGTGTTCGACTCTTAAGTTGGACACCTTTTTTTAATTTTCCTCGCCTTGTACTTTTGCTACGAAACAAATCATTGTCACGCGGATAACACTGATACAAAACTAAATATATAATATTGGTTTCGAATACTATAACAGGATATGATCCTCCCCCAACGGCATAACCAAACCCACTTAGTCACTTCCCAATTCAAGGTCCTGTGTTCGACTCTTAAGTTGGACACCTTTTTTTAATTTTCCTCGCCTTGTACTTTTGCTACGAAACAAATCATTGTCACGCGGATAACACTGATACAAAACTAAATATATAATATTGGTTTCGAATACTATAACAGGATGTGATCCTCCCCCAACGGCATAACCAAACCCACTTAGTCACTTCCCAATTCAAGGTCCTGTGTTCGACTCTTAAGTTGGACACCTTTTTTTAATTTTCCTCGCCTTGTACTTTTGCTACGAAACAAATCATTGTCACGCGGATAACTACTGACCGTTGATAAATGACTAGGGAGAGTATTTGTATATGATTATATATAGTTAATGGAAGTAGTCAATTTTATAAACGGTTAAAAAAACAATTTTCTGTGTAAACTGACATTTTATTTTTCATTTCTTTTTGCAGAACGTAAACTGATGGTAACTGAAAAGTGATTTGCAGAACATGCTAATGGATGCTGACAATTGATTTAATATTTAATTTACATTGGGTTGCCTAATTTAGTTATTTTGGTTGTAATGGTTGTAATGTAGCATTAATGCTGACAGTTTACTTAGACATTGGTTTTATGTTTAAAACTTGATTACTTTTGCTGAGATGTTGAAACCATGACATCGATTGTGATGCATGCTTAATTTTGTTGCTTCTTTAGAATTAGGTGTATGCATGTTAAAGGTTTTGTTATGTTAGAGAAAATGCTCTTCTCATGGAAAAAACAATCCTTGAGAATTTCATATGAATGGATCAATGAAATAATGTGCATTATGTGCGTTTAATATACATTAGAATGTGATATATATGGAGAAATAGGGAATACAGCAGATGGAATCAAAATATTCGGAATCAGAACAAGCTACTAATCAATGAGATAAATCAAACTCAAGAGTCCATTACCAGGCTCTCAAAGCCAAGCAACATCAGCTATTCAAGTCACAAGTCCAGACTATTCAAGTAACTTACAATAGAGAAGTAGACACTTGTAATAGACAATGATGATTTGATAAAACAAAGGGATAAGGGTTCATAGATAATCAGGATTACACTTTTCATGAAAGCAAATAATCCCTAAACAAAATATTGGTCATTCATCTTGCATCTTCTCCGCAAGAAGACCACAACACATCCAAAAAACATGATTTAATCCAACATAAAATGGTCCCAGCCATTAACTAATCCTAAGACACCCAAAATAAAATAACTAAGCATCAAAATAACATCCCAATACATGATAACATTCTCTTTGTAGCTGCACTTCAAACACACAACACATCACTGACCCAGACTATCCCAAAACACTTCAGCCCTCTCTTGGATTCTTTCCCTGATTTCATTGTTAAGGCCTAGCATCAAGTTCATCGCCATCCTCATTCTTACAGAGTTCTCCTCAAGCTGATACATTGGACAAAATGACATATTTAATAAAGCAAGTAAAACATAGTTAAGTATAAAAAAATCAACTGTTCAACACAAACCACTCCACTGATTTATGGATCAAAGTTACTGTCCATCTCAAGCCAGTCGAGCACCCAAACGCCCGAGCTTACACTGGCCAATAAAAAGCATAGGGTAATTAACTAAGGATACTAAAATATGTAATCTATTAGTTTACATCATTGTCATGAACTTACCTTTTCCCACAGTTTGGGATGCCCCTAGCCTCTGTGACTTTCCAATCATCAAAGTTCAAACACCGGCCTCTAAAAGTGTCTCCGTAGTTGCAATGGCTCACCATTTGTGCTAGCACCTCAGCCTGAAAAGTGTCCTTGTTATTTTATGTCCAGCCCAAAGTTAGTAACATGTTCATTGCCTACAGTTATGTTGCATTACTAACCACTTTCGCTATCCGAGGTTGCCTATAGTATATCTGCTCAAGAGGACACCATGAGTCCAAATGGTAAATGATACGGTTATCGCAACAGATTACCATCAAAAACTGGTGATCACCACTTTGCATAGGCACATATATCTGTTTCATGAATAATAATGTGTTATAATTTGTAAGGATAACAATAAAACTAACAATACCATCATTTCATTCTAGCACTCACATATTTTAGTTTTGGATATGCTTCCATCCAACTCCTCAAATACTTTTCACACATGTGATACATAGTAGTTCCAGTAGTTCCATTGAAAATATCTCTCTCAAAGGAGGGTGGTAGAGCCCATACTGTCTTGATGTTGTAATTATTTTGAACCCACCTAGTCTTGTCACAAGCAATGGCTATCATTGCACTGCTCACATGTTTTCCAGGGCACAAGCTCAGAAAATCACTCCTAGTAGCATAAAGGTCTCTAGACACGGCAAGTACCTCGCTGCATATGGAAAAACAGATATATATATATATATATACACAACTTATTCTATTGAAAAACACTTAACACAATATTTGATAGTCATTACCCTATATCCTGCTCAGGGTGAAACAAATACACACAAGCTTTTCGTTCCGCAAGGTCTAAGTGCATATCATGTGTAGGCCTAAATTTTAGCTTCAGCCCCTACAAAACCAACAATGTAGTTGTTCAAATAACATTAATCTCTGCAACAGATATGATTGAAAATAAAATGCTTATTAAATATGCTTATTAAAATGCTTAATAAAATGCTTATTAAATATGCTTTTAACAACTATATTTGGTATATATAACATTTGTAAGTATAACATAAATGGTGCAAGTATTACCCTTGGAATGGTTGTCCGAATGGAACTAGTATTGTCCATTTTTGCTTCGTTTATCCTTGTCCTTGCATTGAAAACATTTCTTTCCGTTGGTTCTGGTAATCTACTATTACTGTTGAGTGCTAGCTGTTGAAGTTGTTGTGTAGACAGTGATGTCGGTGTCGGTGATGGTGATGGTGTTTAAAAAAGTTTCTTAGCAAGTTGTTCCTCACCAACACGTGAAGACCCCCCAAGAACAAGTTCCTTTAAAGAAAGTGGTAACAAAATATTTATGCATTGCACAATAAAAGGTATAATGGTATAAGCTTAAAGTATGTTAAGTTGTTGATGCTTACCTTGTGACGTGAACTTTTGTTTTCAATAGTAGACACCAATGTCTCAGCTGATTTCCCCTTATCCTTAGAAGAACTACGAGTCCAAGAGCTAGGTAAGTCTGGTTTGCATATGCTCAGAATGTTGTTTATCTTTTTTGAAGCAGTTGGGCGACAAATTTTCTTTCCTGCATTTTCTTCTTCATCATCAGTAATTGATAGAATGACGTTTCTGATATCTTCATCACTGAAGTCTAGAACATATGCCTTCCTCTTGCCAGCAGATCCAAAGATGTCCCCAGCATCTTGGACAACACTCATCTCATTGAAGGCATTGTTGTTGTTATCAGAAAAAATGCCTTTCTTTAATGTTCCTTCATGGGTTGGGGTTTCATAGGTGGGGATGGGGGTTTCATGTTTGGGGGTGGCAATGAAAATCTCAAGCTTCCTTAGAGTTGCTTGCATGGCAACTGACGCAGAAGTTAGTTCATGAAGCATTTGAAAGTTAGCTTGGAGACCATTCTTAAGTTCACGGATTGATGCAACTACATCATTCAATGTAGGCTCTGATGGTGCTGTTTCAGAATCAGTTTCAGGTACAATTTCAGTTGCATGGTTGTTGTCACAAACATCCGTATTCTCCATAGGTGAAATGAGTGCCATTTTCAGCAGAAAAAACTTGAACAGTTTGGGACTGGATGAAGAAGCAAAGTGGTGGTGGTTTACCAATAGCTGGGATTATTTAAGTCATCCTTGGACCTTGAAGGTGGACAAAATGGTGACCATATCAAGAGCTTCAGAGCATGCATGGTCTAGGTTGCACCAAATGAGCAAAATCAGTAGACTATTACCAGAAAAATGAAGTGATAAATCTCCTATTTTTGTGCAACAAGAAAATAAAAAAGTTCAAATCTGCTTCCTGCTGTATGCGTTTTCACGGTGTAAGGCCCTAAGCTTACAAACTAAGCATTTTTTATTTTAAATATGCTTTGGGCAGTGTATAATGCCGTCAACATCCACATTAAATGTTGTAGGAAAAGGTTTTTTAAGGTTTCATGTAATGTATGTAAACCTAACGGTTAAGGGATTGGTTTGTTCTCAACTACCAAAACTATATAATTTTTATTATTGTGAGTATCTCAACAAACTAACTAACCGAGGGAGCTAACTACTATCTGCATATGTGAAATGTTTTATTTTTTTTAAACCTAAAAGTTATAATTATAATGTTATATAAACTTAAATTCCGCTACTAGAGCACAAATGAACAATTTAATAACAAAGAATAGCTGAAATGTTTTATATTTTTTAAACCGTAATCATAAACTATCAACTAATCCTAATTCATAGTAGTCAACAACATGAAAAAAACCATTGCACATATCACTCCTAACACTAGGCATGTAACAACAACAATCTTCATTTGGCCCTTAGTTGATTTGTGATGTTCATGCATTTCAACCAAATTTTTCCTCAATGACTTCAGCTCCATATCTTTTTCACGAAGTTCCATATCCTTTCCACGAACCTCAATATCCTTTTCACGGCAACGTAGACATTCTTCTTCAGTGACATAATCTTGAAACCAATCTTCATACCACATGTGATAATTGCATCCACGCTCGACGCCAGTACCCTAAATCAATAATAATTAATTTGGTAAAACAGAACAAGTTAAGGGACTAATTTGATACTCATAAAAATGTTAAGGACATAAGTTCATCTTTCTCACCCCGTAATTCCTGCAACCCCAAAATTTCCTGCCTTTGTTAACGCCTTCTTTGCTCACAACTCGAACAACGGTCTGAACTCCGCAACAACAAGCAGGTCCTTCAATTGAGCGACGTCCGCTTGAAATGGAATTGAAGCTTCTTGAGTTCGAACCGTAACTTCGTGAAGCCATTGGTTGAAGCTTCTAAGGTTTTATGTTGTTGAGTTGCTTGAGTTCATCCTCAAAGTGATACTAGTATGTTGCACCAAACTTTAAATGATATGTCCAATAAATGTGATTCAATAATGTTGGTGGAGTATTAAATATCCATATGGTTGTAACAACTATATCCATATTCAACGACTCTATACTATATATATGATATATAATACATATGATATATATATATGATATACTAATAACCAGAGTGTGGGGTTCAACGGTTGAGGTTGATCCTCCCTTAACCAAGGGTTGGGGGTTCGATCCCCGCCTTGGGTACGGAGCTGCCCCTCGAGGCACCTACAATGAGTGAGAGATTAGTCACTGCTCTCCGTGCGGTCGATACCCGGGTTTACCCAAAAAATATGATATACTAATAGGTGATATACACGTATCATTTCTTTTCAACAAAAAATAGTTTTATGATTTCGTGATATAATAAATAAATGGGAAAGCAAAATATATAATTTTGTTAATAAAGTTAAATTAAATTGTACTATGACAGTGCCATGGGTTGCCAGCCTTGGTGGTCTTTTTTTGTACTTTCGTGTTATGCAATAGTCAACATCATGACAATGACATAAAGCAAAATGCCAAAAACTAGCCTAGGTACAAGGACAGCAAATTAACTTCACTCTTTATTAAAAGTTAAAACCAATAAATCGAATAAAGGTGAGTGGCTGGGATGGTGCTGTCGTTGGTGGGTGGGTGGGTGGGCGGAGGGAGCATAAGTGATTGGTTGGGATGGGATGGTGTGGATCCCACTATTTTATTTTACTTAGGTGTGGTATAATATAAAAAAGACAAAAATCCCTCTATTAGTTTCTCAACTACTATCTCACACACAGTCACTTTCACTCTCCCTCACTCTCTCTCACTAACCCATACTCTCTGTCATATTCTCAACTACTGTCTCACACACAGTCACTTTCACTCTCCCTCACTCTCTCTCACTCTCTATTAGTTTCTCAACTACTATCTCACACACAGTAACTTTCACTCTCCCTCACTCTCTCTCACTCTCTATTAGTTTTCAACTACTTTTTCACACAGTCACTTTCACTCTCCCTCACTCTCTCTCACTAACCTACACTCTCTCTCACTCTCTCTCACTCTCTCTTAGTTTCTCAACTACTATTTCACACAAAGTCCCTTTCACTTTCCCTCACTCTCTCTCACTCTCTCTTAGATTCTCAACTACTATTTCACGCACAGTCACTTTCACTCTCCCCCACTCTCTCTCACTAACCTACACACTCTCTCACTCTCCCTCACTCTCTATTAGTTTCTCAACTACTATATCACACAAAGTCACTTTCACTTTCCCTCACTCTCCCTCACTCTCTCTCACTCTCTATTAGTTTTCAACTACTTTTTCACACACAGTCACTTTCACTCTCCCTCACTCTCTCTCACTAACCTACACTCTCTCTCACTCTCCCTCACTCTCTATTAGTTTCTCAACTACTATCTCACACACAGTCACTTTCACTCTCCCTCACTCTCTATTAGTTTCTCAACTACTATCTCACACACAATCACTTTCACTCTCCCTCACTCTATCTCACTCTCTGTCAGTTTCTCAACTACTATCTCACACACAGTCACTTTCACTCTCCCTCACTCTCTCTCACTCTCTATTAGTTTTCAACTACTTTTTCACACACAGTCACTTTCACTCTCCCTCACTCTCTCTCACTATCCCATACTCTCTGTCAGATTCTCAACTACTGTCTCACACACAGTCACTTTCACTCTCCCTCACTCTCTCACACTCTCTCTCTCACTAACCCACACTCTCTGTCAGTTTCTCAACTACTATATCACACAAAGTCACTTTCACTTTCCCCTCACTCTCCGTCACTCTCTCTCACTCTCTCTTAGTTTCTCAACTACTATTTCACACACAGTCACTTTCACTCTCCCCCACTCTCTCTCACTAACCTACACTCTCTCTCACTCTCCCTCACTCTCTATTAGTTTCTCAACTACTATCTCACACACAGTCACTTTCACTCTCCCTCACTCTCTGTCACTAACCCATACTCTCTGTCATATTCTCAACTACTGTCTCACACACAGTCACTTTCACTCTCCCTCACTCTCCCTCACTCTCTATTAGTTTCTCAACTACTATCTCACACACAGTCACTTTCACTCTCCCTCACTCTCTCTCACTAACCCATACTCTCTGTCAGATTCTCAACTACTGTCTCACACACAGTCACTTTCACTTTCCCTCACTCTCCCTCACTCTCTCTCACTCTCTCTTAGTTTCTCAACTACTATCTCACACACAGTCACTTTCACTCTCCCCCACTCTCTCTCACTAACCTACACTCTCTCTCACTCTCTCTCACTCTCTATTAGTTTCTCAACTACTATCTCACACACAGTCACTTTCACTCTCTCTCACTCTCTCTCACTAACCCATACTCTCTGTCAGATTCTCAACAACTGTCTCACACACAGTCACTTTCACTCTCCCTCACTCTCTCTCACTCTCTATTAGTTTTCAACTACTTTTTCACACACAGTCACTTTCACTCTCCCTCACTCTCTCTCACTAACCCATACTCTCTGTCAGATTCTCAACTACTGTCTCACACACAGTCACTTTCACTCTCCCTCACTCTCTCTCTCTCTCACTAACCCACACTCTCTGTCAGTTTCTCAACTACTATATCACACAAAGTCACTTTCACTTTCCCCTCACTCTCCGTCACTCTCTCTCACTCTCTCTTAGTTTCTCAACTACTATTTCACACACAGTCACTTTCACTCTCCCCCACTCTCTCTCACTAACCTACACTCTCTCTCACTCTCCCTCACTCTCTATTAGTTTCTCAACTACTATCTCACACACAGTCACTTTCACTCTCCCTCACTCTCTGTCACTAACCCATACTCTCTGTCATATTCTCAACTACTGTCTCACACACAGTCACTTTCACTCTCCCTCACTCTCCCTCACTCTCTATTAGTTTCTCAACTACTATCTCACACACAGTCACTTTCACTCTCCCTCACTCTCTCTCACTAACCCATACTCTCTGTCAGATTCTCAACTACTGTCTCACACACAGTCACTTTCACTTTCCCTCACTCTCCCTCACTCTCTCTCACTCTCTCTTAGTTTCTCAACTACTATCTCACACACAGTCACTTTCACTCTCCCCCACTCTCTCTCACTAACCTACACTCTCTCTCACTCTCTCTCACTCTCTATTAGTTTCTCAACTACTATCTCACACACAGTCACTTTCACTCTCTCTCACTCTCTCTCACTAACCCATACTCTCTGTCAGATTCTCAACAACTGTCTCACACACAGTCACTTTCACTCTCCCTCACTCTCTCTCACTCTCTATTAGTTTTCAACTACTTTTTCACACACAGTCACTTTCACTCTCCCTCACTCTCTCTCACTAACCCATACTCTCTGTCAGATTCTCAAC
The DNA here is from genome assembly GCA_039519185.1 of Astragalus membranaceus. Taxonomy (NCBI): domain Eukaryota; kingdom Viridiplantae; phylum Streptophyta; class Magnoliopsida; order Fabales; family Fabaceae; genus Astragalus; species Astragalus membranaceus. Next base: position 112,620,302 of record CM076850.1, read on the forward strand.
TACTGTCTCACACACAGTCACTTTCACTCTCCCTCACTCTCTCTCTCTCTCACTAACCCACACTCTCTGTCAGTTTCTCAACTACTATATCACACAAAGTCACTTTCACTTTCCCCTCACTCTCCGTCACTCTCTCTCACTCTCTCTTAGTTTCTCAACTACTATTTCACACACAGTCACTTTCACTCTCCCCCACTCTCTCTCACTAACCTACACTCTCTCTCACTCTCCCTCACTCTCTATTAGTTTCTCAACTACTATCTCACACACAGTCACTTTCACTCTCCCTCACTCTCTGTCACTAACCCATACTCTCTGTCATATTCTCAACTACTGTCTCACACACAGTCACTTTCACTCTCCCTCACTCTCCCTCACTCTCTATTAGTTTCTCAACTACTATCTCACACACAGTCACTTTCACTCTCCCTCACTCTCTCTCACTAACCCATACTCTCTGTCAGATTCTCAACTACTGTCTCACACACAGTCACTTTCACTTTCCCTCACTCTCCCTCACTCTCTCTCACTCTCTCTTAGTTTCTCAACTACTATCTCACACACAGTCACTTTCACTCTCCCCCACTCTCTCTCACTAACCTACACTCTCTCTCACTCTCTCTCACTCTCTATTAGTTTCTCAACTACTATCTCACACACAGTCACTTTCACTCTCTCTCACTCTCTCTCACTAACCCATACTCTCTGTCAGATTCTCAACAACTGTCTCACACACAGTCACTTTCACTCTCCCTCACTCTCTCTCACTCTCTATTAGTTTTCAACTACTTTTTCACACACAGTCACTTTCACTCTCCCTCACTCTCTCTCACTAACCCATACTCTCTGTCAGATTCTCAACTACTGTCTCACACACAGTCACTTTCACTCTCCCTCACTCTCTCACACTCTCTCTCTCACTAACCCACACTCTCTGTCAGTTTCTCAACTACTATATCACACAAAGTCACTTTCACTTTCCCCTCACTCTCCGTCACTCTCTCTCACTCTCTCTTAGTTTCTCAACTACTATTTCACACACAGTCACTTTCACTCTCCCCCACTATCTCTCACTAACCTACACTCTCTCTCACTCTCCCTCACTCTCTATTAGTTTCTCAACTACTATCTCACACACAGTCACTTTCACTCTCCCTCACTCTCTGTCACTAACCCATACTCTCTGTCATATTCTCAACTACTGTCTCACACACAGTCACTTTCACTCTCCCTCACTCTCCCTCACTCTCTATTTGTTTCTCAACTACTATCTCACACACAGTCACTTTCACTCTCCCTCACTCTCTCACACTCTCTCTCTCACTAACCCACACTCTCTGTCAGTTTCTCAACTACTATATCACACAAAGTCACTTTCACTTTCCCCTCACTCTCCGTCACTCTCTCTCACTCTCCCTTAGTTTCTCAACTACTATTTCACACACAGTCACTTTCACTCTCCCCCACTCTCTCTCACTAACCTACACTCTCTCTCACTCTCCCTCACTCTCTATTAGTTTCTCAACTACTATCTCACACACAGTCACTTTCACTCTCCCTCACTCTATCTCACTCTCTGTCAGTTTCTCAACTACTATCTCACACACAGTCACTTTCACTCTCCTCACTCTCTCTCACTCTCTATTAGTTTTCAACTACTTTTTCACACACAGTCACTTTCACTCTCCCTCACTCTCTCTCACTAACCCATACTCTCTGTCAGATTCTCAACTACTGTCTCACACACAGTCACTTTCACTCTCCCTCACTCTCTCACACTCTCTCTCTCACTAACCCACACTCTCTGTCAGTTTCTCAACTACTATATCACACAAAGTCACTTTCACTTTCCCCTCACTCTCCGTCACTCTCTCTCACTCTCTCTTAGTTTCTCAACTACTATTTCACACACAGTCACTTTCACTCTCCCCCACTCTCTCTCACTAACCTACACTCTCTCTCACTCTCCCTCACTCTCTATTAGTTTCTCAACTACTATCTCACACACAGTCACTTTCACTCTCCCTCACTCTCTCTCACTAACCCATACTCTCTGTCAGATTCTCAACTACTGTCTCACACACAGTCACTTTCACTTTCCCTCACTCTCCCTCACTCTCTCTCACTCTCTCTTAGTTTCTCAACTACTATCTCACACACAGTCACTTTCACTCTCCCCCACTCTCTCTCACTAACCTACACTCTCTCTCACTCTCTCTCTCACTCTCTATTAGTTTCTCAACTACTATCTCACACACAGTCACTTTCACTCTCTCTCACTCTCTCTCACTAACCCATACTCTCTGTCAGATTCTCAACAACTGTCTCACACACAGTCACTTTCACTCTCCCTCACTCTATCTCACTCTCTGTCAGTTTCTCAACTACTATCTCACACACAGTCACTTTCACTCTCCCTCACTCTCTCTCACTCTCTATTAGTTTTCAACTACTTTTTCACACACAGTCACTTTCACTCTCCCTCACTCTCTCACACTCTCTCTCTCACTAACCCACACTCTAGCTCTGTCAGTTTCTCAACTATTATATCACACAAAGTCACTTTCACTTTCCCTCACTCTCGATCCGTCACTCTCTCTCACTCTCTCTTAGTTTCTCAACTACTATTTCACACACAGTCACTTTCACTCTCCCCCACTCTCTCTCACTAACCTACACTCTCTCTCACTCTCCCTCACTCTCTATTAGTTTCTCAACTACTATCTCACACACAGTCACTTTCACTCTCCCTCACTCTATCTCACTCTCTGTCAGTTTCTCAACTACTATCTCACACACAGTCACTTTCACTCTCCCTCACTCTCCCTCACTCTCTATTAGTTTCTCAACTACTATCTCACACACAGTCACTTTCACTCTCCCTCACTCTCTCTCACTAACCCATACTCTCTGTCAGATTCTCAACTACTGTCTCACACACAGTCACTTTCACTTTCCCTCACTCTCCATCACTCTCTCTCACTCTCTCTTAGTTTCTCAACTACTATCTCACACACAGTCACTTTCACTCTCCCCCACTCTCTCTCACTAACCTACACTCTCTCTCACTCTCTCTCTCACTCTCTATTAGTTTCTCAACTACTATCTCACACACAGTCACTTTCACTCTCTCTCACTAACCCATACTCTCTGTCAGATTCTCAACAACTGTCTCACACACAGTCACTTTCACTCTCCCTCACTCTATCTCACTCTCTGTCAGTTTCTCAACTACTATCTCACACACAGTCACTTTCACTCTCCCTCACTCTCTCTCACTCTCTATTAGTTTTCAACTACTTTTTCACACACAGTCACTTTCACTCTCCCTCACTCTCTCACACTCTCTCTCTCACTAACCCACACTCTAGCTCTGTCAGTTTCTCAACTATTATATCACACAAAGTCACTTTCACTTTCCCTCACTCTCGATCCGTCACTCTCTCTCACTCTCTCTTAGTTTCTCAACTACTATTTCACACACAGTCACTTTCACTCTCCCCCACTCTCTCTCACTAACCTACACTCTCTCTCACTCTCCCTCACTCTCTATTAGTTTCTCAACTACTATCTCACACACAGTCACTTTCACTCTCCCTCACTCTATCTCACTCTCTGTCAGTTTCTCAACTACTATCTCACACACAGTCACTTTCACTCTCCCTCACTCTCTCTCACTCTCTATTAGTTTTCAACTACTTTTTCACACACAGTCACTTTCACTCTCCCCCACTCTCTCTCACTAACCTACACTCTCTCTCACTCTCCTTCACTCTCTATTAGTTTCTCAACTACTATCTCACACACAGTCACTTTCACTCTCCCTCACTCTCTCTCACTAACCCATACTCTCTGTCATATTCTCAACTACTATCTCACACACAGTCACTTTCACTCTCCCCCACTCTCTCTCACTAACCTACACTCTCTCTCACTCTCTCTCTCACTCTCTATTAGTTTCTCAACTACTATCTCACACACAGTCACTTTCACTCTCTCTCACTCTCTCTCACTAACCCATACTCTCTGTCAGATTCTCAACAACTGTCTCACACACAGTCACTTTCACTCTCCCTCACTCTATCTCACTCTCTGTCAGTTTCTCAACTATTATCTCACACACAGTCACTTTCACTCTCCCTCACTCTCTCTCACTCTCTATTAGTTTTCAACTACTTTTTCACACACAGTCACTTTCACTCTCCCTCACTCTCTCACACTCTCTCTCTCACTAACCCACACTCTAGCTCTGTCAGTTTCTCAACTACTATATCACACAAAGTCACTTTCACTTTCCCTCACTCTCCGTCACTCTCTCTCACTCTCTCTTAGTTTCTCAACTACTATTTCACACACAGTCACTTTCACTCTCCCCCACTCTCTCTCACTAACCTACACTCTCTCTCACTCTCCCTCACTCTCTATTAGTTTCTCAACTACTATCTCACACACAGTCACTTTCACTCTCCCTCACTCTCTCTCACTAACCCATACTCTCTGTCATATTCTCAACTACTGTCTCACACACAGTCACTTTCACTCTCCCTCACTCTCCCTCACTCTCTATTAGTTTCTCAACTACTATCTCACACACAGTCACTTTCACTCTCCCTCACTCTCTCTCACTAACCCATACTCTGTCAGATTCTCAACTACTGTCTCACACACAGTCACTTTCACTTTCCCTCACTCTCCCTCACTCTCTCTTAGTTTCTCAACTACTATCTCACACACAGTCACTTTCACTCTCCCCCACTCTCTCTCACTAAACTACACTCTCTCTCACACTCTCTCTCACTCTCTATTAGTTTCTCAACTACTATCTCACACACAGTCACTTTCACTCTCTCTCACTCTCTCTCACTAACCCATACTCTCTGTCAGATTCTCAACTACTGTCTCACACACAGTCACTTTCACTTTCCCTCACTCTCCCTCACTCTCTCTCACTCTCTCTTAGTTTCTCAACTACTATCTCACACACAGTCACTTTCACTCTCCCCCACTCTCTCTCACTAACCTACACTCTCTCTCACTCTCTCTCTCACTCTCTCTCACTAACCCATACTCTCTGTCAGATTCTCAACAACTGTCTCACACACAGTCACTTTCACTCTCCCTCACTCTATCTCACTCTCTGTCATTTTCTCAACTACTATCTCACACACAGTCACTTTCACTCTCCCTCACTCTCTCTCACTCTCTATTAGTTTTCAACTACTTTTTCACACACAGTCACTTTCACTCTCCCTCACTCTCTCACACTCTCTGTCTCACTAACCCACACTCTAGCTCTGTCAGTTTCTCAACTACTATATCACACAAAGTCACTTTCACTTTCCCTCACTCTCCGTCACTCTCTCTCACTCTCTCTTAGTTTCTCAACTACTATTTCACACACAGTCACTTTCACTCCCCCCCCACTCTCTCTCACTAACCTACACTCTCTCTCACTCTCTCTCTCACTCTCTATTAGTTTCTCAACTACTATCTCACACACAGTCACTTTCACTCTCTCTCACTCTCTCTCACTAACCCATACTCTCTGTCAGATTCTCAACAACTGTCTCACACACAGTCACTTTCACTCTCCCTCACTCTATCTCACTCTCTGTCAGTTTCTCAACTACTATCTCACACACAGTCACTTTCACTCTCCCTCACTCTCTCTCACTCTCTATTAGTTTTCAACTACTTTTTTACACACAGTCACTTTCACTCTCCCTCACTCTCTCACACTCTCTCTCTCACTAACCCACACTCTAGCTCTGTCAGTTTCTCAACTACTATATCACACAAAGTCACTTTCACTTTCCCTCACTCTCCGTCACTCTCTCTCACTCTCTCTTAGTTTCTCAACTACTATTTCACACACAGTCACTTTCACTCTCCCCCACTCTCTCTCACTAACCTACACTCTCTCTCACTCTCCCTCACTCTCTATTAGTTTCTCGACTACTATCTCACACACAGTCACTTTCACTCTCCCTCACTCTCTCTCACTAACCCATACTCTCTGTCATATTCTCAACTACTGTCTCACACACAGTCACTTTCACTCTCCCTCACTCTCCCTCACTCTCTATTAGTTTCTCAACTACTATCTCACACACAGTCACTTTCACTCTCCCCCACTCTCTCTCACTAACCCATACTCTCTGTCAGATTCTCAACTACTGTCTCACACACAGTCACTTTCACTTTCCCTCACTCTCCCTCACTCTCTCTCACTCTCTCTTAGTTTCTCAACTACTATCTCACACACAGTCACTTTCACTCTCCCCCACTCTCTCTCACTAACCTACACTCTCTCTCACTCTCTCTCTCACTCTCTATTAGTTTCTCAACTACTATCTCACACACAGTCACTTTCACTCTCTCTCACTAACCCATACTCTCTGTCAGATTCTCAACAACTGTCTCACACACAGTCACTTTCACTCTCCCTCACTCTATCTCACTCTCTGTCAGTTTCTCAACTACTATCTCACACACAGTCACTTTCACTCTCCCTCACTCTCTCTCACTCTCTATTAGTTTTCAACTACTTTTTCACACACAGTCACTTTCACTCTCCCTCACTCTCTCACACTCTCTCTCTCACTAACCCACACTCTAGCTCTGTCAGTTTCTCAACTATTATATCACACAAAGTCACTTTCACTTTCCCTCACTCTCGATCCGTCACTCTCTCTCACTCTCTCTTAGTTTCTCAACTACTATTTCACACACAGTCACTTTCACTCTCCCCCACTCTCTCTCACTAACCTACACTCTCTCTCACTCTCCCTCACTCTCTATTAGTTTCTCAACTACTATCTCACACACAGTCACTTTCACTCTCCCTCACTCTATCTCACTCTCTGTCAGTTTCTCAACTACTATCTCACACACAGTCACTTTCACTCTCCCTCACTCTCTCTCACTCTCTATTAGTTTTCAACTACTTTTTCACACACAGTCACTTTCACTCTCCCCCACTCTCTCTCACTAACCTACACTCTCTCTCACTCTCCCTCACTCTCTATTAGTTTCTCAACTACTATCTCACACACAGTCACTTTCACTCTCCCTCACTCTCTCTCACTAACCCATACTCTCTGTCATATTCTCAACTACTATCTCACACACAGTCACTTTCACTCTCCCCCACTCTCTCTCACTAACCTACACTCTCTCTCACTCTCTCTCTCACTCTCTATTAGTTTCTCAACTACTATCTCACACACAGTCACTTTCACTCTCTCTCACTCTCTCTCACTAACCCATACTCTCTGTCAGATTCTCAACAACTGTCTCACACACAGTCACTTTCACTCTCCCTCACTCTATCTCACTCTCTGTCAGTTTCTCAACTATTATCTCACACACAGTCACTTTCACTCTCCCTCACTCTCTCTCACTCTCTATTAGTTTTCAACTACTTTTTCACACACAGTCACTTTCACTCTCCCTCACTCTCTCACACTCTCTCTCTCACTAACCCACACTCTAGCTCTGTCAGTTTCTCAACTACTATATCACACAAAGTCACTTTCACTTTCCCTCACTCTCCGTCACTCTCTCTCACTCTCTCTTAGTTTCTCAACTACTATTTCACACACAGTCACTTTCACTCTCCCCCACTCTCTATAACTAACCTACACTCTCTCTCACTCTCCCTCACTCTCTATTAGTTTCTCAACTACTATCTCACACACAGTCACTTTCACTCTCCCTCACTCTCTCTCACTAACCCATACTCTCTGTCATATTCTCAACTACTGTCTCACACACAGTCACTTTCACTCTCCCTCACTCTCCCTCACTCTCTATTAGTTTCTCAACTACTATCTCACACACAGTCACTTTCACTCTCCCTCACTCTCTCTCACTAACCCATACTCTCTGTCAGATTCTCAACTACTGTCTCACACACAGTCACTTTCACTTTCCCTCACTCTCCCTCACTCTCTCTTAGTTTCTCAACTACTATCTCACACACAGTCACTTTCACTCTCCCCCACTCTCTCTCACTAAACTACACTCTCTCACACACTCTCTCTCACTCTCTATTAGTTTCTCAACTACTATCTCACACACAGTCACTTTCACTCTCTCTCACTCTCTCTCACTAACCCATACTCTCTGTCAGATTCTCAACTACTGTCTCACACACAGTCACTTTCACTTTCCCTCACTCTCCCTCACTCTCTCTCACTCTCTCTTAGTTTCTCAACTACTATCTCACACACAGTCACTTTCACTCTCCCCCACTCTCTCTCACTAACCTACACTCTCTCTCACTCTCTCTCTCACTCTCTCTCACTAACCCATACTCTCTGTCAGATTCTCAACAACTGTCTCACACACAGTCACTTTCACTCTCCCTCACTCTATCTCACTCTCTGTCATTTTCTCAACTACTATCTCACACACAGTCACTTTCACTCTCCCTCACTCTCTCTCACTCTCTATTAGTTTTCAACTACTTTTTCACACACAGTCACTTTCACTCTCCCTCACTCTCTCACACTCTCTCTCTCACTAACCCACACTCTAGCTCTGTCAGTTTCTCAACTACTATATCACACAAAGTCACTTTCACTTTCCCTCACTCTCCGTCACTCTCTCTCACTCTCTCTTAGTTTCTCAACTACTATTTCACACACAGTCACTTTCACTCTCCCCCACTCTCTCTCACTAACCTACACTCTCTCTCACTCTCTCTCTCACTCTCTATTAGTTTCTCAACTACTATCTCACACACAGTCACTTTCACTCTCTCTCACTCTCTCTCACTAACCCATACTCTCTGTCAGATTCTCAACAACTGTCTCACACACAGTCACTTTCACTCTCCCTCACTCTATCTCACTCTCTGTCAGTTTCTCAACTACTATCTCACACACAGTCACTTTCACTCTCCCTCACTCTCTCTCACTCTCTATTAGTTTTCAACTACTTTTTTACACACAGTCACTTTCACTCTCCCTCACTCTCTCACACTCTCTCTCTCACTAACCCACACTCTAGCTCTGTCAGTTTCTCAACTACTATATCACACAAAGTCACTTTCACTTTCCCTCACTCTCCGTCACTCTCTCTCACTCTCTCTTAGTTTCTCAACTACTATTTCACACACAGTCACTTTCACTCTCCCCCACTCTCTCTCACTAACCTACACTCTCTCTCACTCTCCCTCACTCTCTATTAGTTTCTCGACTACTATCTCACACACAGTCACTTTCACTCTCCCTCACTCTCTCTCACTAACCCATACTCTCTGTCATATTCTCAACTACTGTCTCACACACAGTCACTTTCACTCTCCCTCACTCTCCCTCACTCTCTATTAGTTTCTCAACTACTATCTCACACACAGTCACTTTCACTCTCCCTCACTCTCTCTCACTAACCCATACTCTCTGTCAGATTCTCAACTACTGTCTCACACACAGTCACTTTCACTTTCCCTCACTCTCCCTCACTCTCTCTCACTCTCTCTTAGTTTCTCAACTACTATCTCACACACAGTCACTTTCACTCTCCCCCACTCTCTCTCACTAACCTACACTCTCTCTCACTCTCTCTCTCACTCTCTATTAGTTTCTCAACTACTATCTCACACACAGTCACTTTCACTCTCTCTCACTCTCTCTCACTAACCCATACTCTCTGTCAGATTCTCAACAACTGTCTCACACACAGTCACTTTCACTCTCCCTCACTCTATCTCACTCTCTGTCAGTTTCTCAACTACTATCTCACACACAGTCACTTTCACTCTCCCTCACTCTCTCTCACTCTCTATTAGTTTTCAACTACTTTTTCACACACAGTCACTTTCACTCTCCCTCACTCTCTCACACTCTCTCTCTCACTAACCCACACTCTAGCTCTGTCAGTTTCTCAACTACTATATCACACAAAGTCACTTTCACTTTCCCTCACTCTCCGTCACTCTCTCTCACTCTCTCTTAGTTTCTCAACTACTATTTCACACACAGTCACTTTCACTCTCCCCCACTCTCTCTCACTAACCTACACTCTCTCTCACTCTCCCTCACTCTCTATTAGTTTCTCAACTACTATCTCACACACAGTCTTTTTCACTCTCCGTTGGTATGGCTTTCGATACCAAAACTTTTGCGGCGGATATATTTTCTAATTCGGTAATTGTATTTATCATGTACTAGTAATTTGTGTTTGATATTTATTTTGGCTTAATTACAGTTTTGGTCCCCCTATTATGACCAACTCACGATTTTAGTCCCCTAACTTTTTTTTTCACGAATTTAGTCCCCATATTTTCTCATTTTCTAAAATGAAGGTCCCCATCTAATTTGGTCAACCAATTTGCTGAGTTGGACCACACTTAACTGACGTGTCCGCTCTTTAAATGTCCACTCTTTAAATTAAAATTCAGTAAAATAAAAACCCACGCCTAAAACAGTAGCCTTCCCTTTCCTCTGGCCACTGACTCAGCTCCACCACCCACTGCCGCCCATCGCTCCGGCCGCCGTGTCGCCACCACACCACTACTTCGGTCAACACGCCGTCGCCTCCCCACTGTCCAGAAACGAAGAAGCTAATATATTCACTTGTTCTATTTCTAATCTAAAAATCATATAGTTGTGCAGAAGATGTTCAGTTAATTATTTCATCACAAACACCCACATATTTGATTAATCAATACAACAACACCCACATGTTTGACTTTTTATTCTTAGTTATCTTTCCCATTTCCCTTATCGTTTCACAATTGCTATCTTTTACCATGTTAATGCTCTAGAAAGTGAGTTGTAAACCAGAAAAACCAACTCAATCAAATTAATGTTCTCCGTAGCAATCGGAAGGAATGGGAGTTGGTGTTAATAAAACATAACTTGCAGCATTTTAAGATGATAGATGAAACACCTCTACAATATAGGCAAAGGGAAGGCGGTGGTGTTATCTTGTTGCTTCTGCCGGTGTGAGTGGGGTGGCAGTCAGAGTAATGGGCGGTGTGGTGACCAGAGTGGTGGGGCATGACGCGGCGGCGGCTGGAGCGATGGGCGGTGGTTATATGGTGGGTGGTGGAGCTGAGAGGAAATGGAACGGTACTGTTTATGGGTGGATTTGTTTTATTGAGTTTTTAATTTAAAGTGAAGACACGTGGCAATCCAGTGAGGACCACCTAGCAAATTGTTTGACCAAATCAGAGAGGGACCTTGATTTTTGAAATTGGGAAAATAGGGGGACTAAATTCGTGAAAAAAAAATTTGAGGGACTAAAATCGTGAGTTGGTAATAATAGGGGGACCAAAATTGTAATTAAGCCTATTTATTTATGTTTTAAACTAATCTTACATGCTAATTTTTCTTGTCTATCAGATGGATATCCTTCTTATCCTGCTTCTATTGTTCTTGATAGTGATGGTACTGCGTATATAGAAACAGATACTGCTGAATTTATGAAGCATTTTGGTATATACTCCCAACGTTTCAGATCAATTATGTTGACTTATAGGTCAACTGGTCGCTTTGTAATCAGTATGCACATGACAGCTGATCGCGTTTGTCCTAGACCTACGCGTCATGAACCTCAACCTTTGCAAGTGCAACATCCCAAATATGACATGCAAGGATCCAAACCAGAAGATCCAATTGTGATGGATGATTGAACTAAGAGAATGACTGTTTTTCATTGTTTACTTAAATAATCTAAAAAATAATTTTTCTTTTATGAGAAGAATTATTTTTGTTTTAATTTTCGGCATCATTAAGCAGTTGAAATTGTAATGAGATAGTTTACCAATATGTTATTCGCATATGTTATCAATTAGTTATCAATATGCGAATAAACCCTTCAATTTGCAACCATAAAGTAGATAAAAAAGGAGTTTCAAATAAAAAATTGATAAATAAATATTAAAACTAAAAATGTAAATTATCGCCTTCAAACAAACAATTTCTAGGTTTCACATTCACCAACTTCGTCTTCAACAACCTCGAGACGTACAAAATTTTCATTCGACTGGCTACGAAAACGAAGACGGTGTACAGAGGGAATTTGAAGGGTTTCAATGAGACCGTACCAACCAAAGCCTATATAGCAATTTTTAGAAGACCCTCGTCCGCGAACCGAGTTTTCTACCCACAACAAAAACCACAGTTCCATTTCACCGGATGGTAGCATTACATTTACATGCTTTTGGTTGACGACAAACAACCTCTTCATAGCATCTACAGGTACATACTGGTACAGAGGTATAATTTAATACGTCAATGATATGTATAAACTTTTACCATAATTCATAAGGTATTAGTAGGAAATAAAAAATACTTACGAGTGGCGTTTTCCCTCTAAAAGTAGCTTCGGTTATGTTCGGATACCAACAATACTCGACAAAGTCGTCGGTACTTAGACGCGTGTGTTCTGCACGGTTGCCATAACCTTGAGTCATCTTCATCCGAAACTTTAAGCCCCCAATATATTCAAGAAACAGAATACCGGGTCTAATCAGTCCAAAATTACGGGTCAGCTGAAACCAACCCTTATAAAACCACCACAGACCAGACTCATATTTCAACTGAACTTTGTTGACCGTTCCATCCATGTATGTAATTGTCGCCATGTTATTGTTGCTACTATATACATAGTTGTCAACATAGCTACTGAACTTACGACCTAACGACTGCGAAAAAAAAATGGCAAAATTTAGAACCATTCAAAACATTCAAGAAAAATTAATTTGCCAATTTTTTTTGAATTTTAAAACATTTATGCATGTTGGGTATAGATTTTAAAAACTTACGACTCTATCATAGCAGTATTCACCCGTAAAAGGGATGCAAAACCTAATAGGAACTTGACGATCATCGTCAATCCAGTGTGGTCTTATCTTCATACCATACGGGCTAATAAAACGTACTCTGAATCTGAAAAGAGGGTCGTCAATGTCTTCAAATAAGACATGAGTAGGATGGTTAAACTCGTTTTCATGAGATGACTTAAATGCATCCCATTCTTCACCTTTAATTACCATCATTCCCCCTCGAACAAACAGTTGAACACAATTGTGCACACCAGAACTTGATACAACGTATAATGGAGACTCCAACGTATCCCACCATTCATCCACGTATTTAGCTGGTAGAACCTATAACAACGTTAAAATACAATAAAGTAACAGAAAATGTTAATAAAAACTTATTCAAAACCTTGTCAACGATGTTATGAACATAACAAAAACGTGTTCTTACGACTTCATTATCGTTGGGGGTTTTGTAAACAACGCAGAAATTGTCTCTAGTGTCACTTGTGAAGTCACCTCCTACAACAAAACAAAATATATATGTTAAAACCAATCAATTAGTAATCAATATGTTATCAACAACAACAATATATCATATGACATGTGAATAAACCCTTCAATTTGCAATCAATAGCCTAAATTTCCAATTACCTAAACCCATATTCATGATATACTCCAGAACCCTTACGTGTCTATATGACATTTTTCCTCCAAAATCGAAGTTAACAGATTTCGTGTGTTTAAGTAGATGATGGGATTGTAAAAAAAAGTAGATGATGAGATGAATTCGGATGGTGGTTGCACAATTATATAATTGGTGCATAGGGACGGTTTGGTCAATAATAATTTCAATTAGTGAAAGTGTGAAACTACTCGGCTACTCGCATTATGAGATGAATTTGGATGGTGGTAGTGTTCCATTATTCACTCATGGGTCCCACCAAATAATGAAACTACTCGCATTATTCACGGATCCATTCATGGAAGTTGGTCCACGTACGTGACTACTTCTTGGAAGTTGGTCCATTATTGGAACACTACTTCTTGGAAGTTGGTCCATTCATCTCTTTCTTTTAAGCCTTGGGAAACACTAAAGAGTGTCCAACTTGTTACAGGGAGACAACTAATTGGTTGGGATCAGATGCACTAGTCAAAGAAACCAAAGGGAATATGGATGAGTGGTTGAGATATCTTTAGAAAAATTAATCAACTGTGGGAGACTGTCGTTCCTCTCTTTTTCAATCTCAAATACCCTTTAATTTTTAGAAAACTAACATATATAATGTTAGTTTCGAGTACAATAACAGGATTTGATCCTCCCCAACGGTATATGAAAACAACTTAGTCACTTGCCTTTGCAATGTCCCAGGTTCAACTCCTAACATGACCAATTTTTTTTCCCTTTGTTTGAAAACACGAAATTAATTTTTCTTGTGGTCCGCACTTTATTTTAGTTTTTTTCCACTTTATTTTATATTGTGATCCGCACTTTAGTTTTTTTTCCTATTATTTAGTTTTATTGTGGATGTTGCCCAAAACACGAAATTAAAACTAAAGTGGCTCATTTCCCTTCATCTGTTTTCTTTTAACAAATAAAATAAGGAAGGATGCCAAGGCAACACATTTTAAGCACAAACTCAAAACAATGGCAACACTTTTTAATGAAGTATTCGAAGGCTACAATGGCAATACATTTTAATCACAAAATCAAAACAATGGCAACACATTTTAATGACTATTTAAACCGATTAATATTTAAAACACATGCGACAAATATTTGTCACTAATACCTCAAAACACGGGGTACATTTAATTAATATAATCCTTTTTGCTTATGTCATTTTGATTGTTTAATTTATTTTGCTTCCCAAATGACCATTTTATTTGTTTTGCTATTATGAAACACTCTGATGCTTGCTCAAGAGTTCGACCAGCAGCTCTCATTTCTTCCCAAATGACCATTTTAAGATGTCCAAAGAGGTACGTCAGAAGATCAGAAGAGGAGGTTTTCTCTCTGCAACTGTTATTGTTCTCATTACAAAATGGACCGTAAACCCGGAACTTTATACAATCGCAAAAACCGAATCACTGCCACCTCCTCACAAGTTTTTGGTTTCACTTCGAGGAGACTTTGTAGACGAGTCCGGTAACAATTATCCACGCCAACAACTCTAAAACAACAACGGAGAAAGACGATCAAAGCTGATCCCATCCCCCACCTTATCCACTCCGAGACTCTAATTAGTACGGTAGCTCCAATTAGAGTCATTGACGTGGATAAGGGAGAAGAAAGAATCATGGAGAAGAAACATTTTTTCAGCAACATTAGAGTCATTTTTTAGTAATCAACTGGAATCGAAGTTAACAGATTTCGTGTGTTTAAGTAGATAGATGATGAGATATTGTCAAAAAAAGTAGATGATGAGATGATGAGATGAATTCGGATGGTGGTTGCACAATTATATAATTCGTGCATAGGGACAGTTTGGTCAATGCATATTAATTACTACAGTGTATTGAAATTATTATTGACTCGCCTTATTCACTCACGGGTGCATACTGCATAGGGACAGTAGTAATAATTCACGGGTCCATTCATGGAACACTCATTGGAAGTTGGACCAAAGACTTGTTTACTGTCCATTCACGGGTCCACCCCACGTGACTACTACTTTGTTTGCTGTCCAAAGACTGTACATCTCTTTCTCAAACACTATAGAGTATAGACTGTCCAATTTGTTACAGTTGGGGAGACAACTAATTCGTTGGGATAAAATGCACTAGTCAAAGAAACCAAAGGGAATATGGATGGGTGGTTGAGATATCTTTAGAAAAATTAATCAAGGGTGGGAGACTGTGATCCGCACCTTCTGTCGTTCCTCTCTTTTTCAATCTCAAATACCCTTTAATTTTTAGAAAACTAACATATATAATGTTAGTTTCGAGTACAATAACAGGATTTGATCCTCCCCAACGGTATATGAAAACAACTTAGTCACTTGCCTTTGCAATGTCCCGGGTTCAACTCCTAACATGAACAAATTTTTTCCCTTTGTTTGAAAACACGAAATTAATTTTTCTTTTGGTCCGCACTTTATTTTAGTTTTTTTCCACTTTATTTTATAATGTGATCCGCACTTTAGTTTTTTTTTCCTGTTATTTAGTTTTATTGTGGATGTTGCTCAAAATAAAATAAAATGCGTTTACTAATTTATTAATTCATAAAATAAAATTTTTTTCACTTCTTTCCTTCCATTTCCTTATAAAAGGAGTGAGGCTTTCTTCGTGGTGGAAGACAGTTCGGTTCTAGGTGATGATGCTTCTATGGCAGCGCAATATCAGTCCCTACTACAGTACTACCTAATGAAGAAGATGCAATGCTTATTCACAGTGTTGGCCAAGTCTCCATAGGAGTGTGAGACAATCATTCACACACTGATACAAAACTAAATATATAATATTGGTTTCGAATACTATAACAGGATGTGATCCTCCCCCAACGGCATAACCAAACCCACTTAGTCACTTCCCAATTCAACGTCCTGTGTTCGACTCTTAAGCTGGACACCTTTTTTTAATTTTCCTCGCCTTGTACTTTTGCTACGAAACAAATCATTGTCACGCGGATAACTACTGACCGTTGATAAATCTTACCGTATGCTAATTTGTACCGTTTACTACATTTAATGCGAGAAACTAAATCCTATTTCATTGATGATTTCCTTTTTGACAAAATTTCATTTATTATTTCGTTGCACTCATTGAGCAGTATTTTTTTTGGGTACATTGAGCACTGCAGTAATATTTATACAAGGTGTGAAGAGGAGTTCTAACTCTAACTAAATAGCCATGTATAGACTAATAGAAGTGTACGACATGTGCTATTAGGAAGGATAGGACCTGGGGTTAGGGATCAAACTTTTTTAAAAGGATGCATCACTAAAACTATAACAAAAAAATTTATTTGAATAAATACGTAATTAAAACACAATCAAAACATTGGTTACACAACATTGGTTATACACTAAAAGCATCAACTTTAGGTACATAATTAAAACACAATCACAACATTGGTTATACACTTCGATTCTTTCAATGGTTGATCATTCAAGCACCACACAAGGGGTTAGTATGAACTCCTCAGATTTGTTGCAATACTGAAAGTGAATATCAGTAGCATTGTCACTGTCTAATCTGAGAACATTCATAAATTCACCGTTGTTAATGTAAAAATATGGGTTATTATCTCCCATAATAGACACGCTAGTCTCGAGTAATTTTCCAGTATAGGACTTTAACATTAATATACGACTTCTGAGGAATAGATCTTCATGTGATTCATAGATTTTGCGAGGGACCAAAATATACGCCTGTAACATAACAGATCTATAATCAAAGACTCAATAATGTAACAACTATTAAATAATTTTTTTTTGTAATATACTTAACACGTAATAATAAGGTCAATGAAAAAAACCTTACACTATTCGGACGAAAGGTGGAAATGAAAGAGATCTTAGCCATTGCCTACCCTGGAATGCATCAAATAGAGGAGTTCAGCTGAGACAATTTGGTTAAAAACTGAAAATCTGCACTAAGTTTGTCCAGCAACGAAAAAGCTTGTCCAGCAAATACTAGTAAAATATCAGATCAGAAACTGCATCTGATATGGGTCCAGCAACCAAAATCCTGGTCCAGCGAGACCTGATGCAGTAACATGTATTTTGCAATTTCTCTAAGTGTTCCTATCCTATGCTTCTTGTAATGACTAAAATGTATAGAATGGATGTGGAAACAAATAAATACATGTCAAATTGATTTGAAATGTTTTGAAATTTATGTTCTTTTCCTATGTCTAATTGTCAAAATCTTTCAAATGTGTACATTGAATGAACATGAATTTGTTTGAAAGGCTTACATTGCTTGAGAATTCCAGCAATAGTTGCATTATATAAATTTGTCCATCATAAATAACTAGATACTTAATTATGTTTTACTTACATTATATAAATTTGTCCATCATAAATAACTGATTATCTATGAACCTTTATCCTTTTGTTTTATCTAATCATCATTCTCTATTACAAGTGTTTACTAATATACAATAAACCTTTAACTCTAATGAGTTGAAACAATTATGCACTCTAATGCACAGAAAAGAGGAATTCATCCAATTAGTGAAACCAATTAACTTACCAAGTCAAATGGGAGGCAACCCAATTTTCTGAACTTTTATCTTGCAATTTAAGTTTTGTGTTTTTAAGTTTAGTAGGAGTGTGTTTTGATTCATGTTAGAATAGAAATTGAAAACTGCATATCATTGTTGATTCTGATGTGTGTTGTGAAAAACTGAATGTGTGCCTAAATTGAAGTGTGTTGGTACCAAAGGATGCTGCCAAATTTGCATAAATGACATTGTGTATGCAATAAGCAAAATTCAAAACAATTGTGCTTGATTTGAAATGTTTTGAAATTCATGTTCTTTTCCTATGTCTAATTGTCAAAATCTTTCAAATGTGTACATTGAATGAACATGAATTTGTTTGAAAGGCTTACATTGCTTGAGAATTCCAGCAATAGTTGCATTATATAAATTTGTCCATCATAAATAACTAGATACTTAATTATGTTTTCCTCTATCTCCCAAACAATATTACAAATGGTAAGAAGAATTTGCATAAGATTCCAAAACAGCAATCAAAAAGAAATCTCTCAGTAAATTAAACTATCACAAATCAAACTATCACCTAAAACTAATTTTGTTTGTTGGCAAATGTAAAACCCAAATATTAAAGTTTAGCATTAGATCAAACATATTATCAGCAACAAAAGAATGCAACTAGTGATAGTCCACTGGTACCCAAATTGGACGGAGAGTAGTGGCATAAGGAAATATTAAGGGTTTTGTAAATAAAACGAAATATTAAGGGTTTCGTAAATAAAACGAAAAAGGGGAAAATTGGATAGCTTACGGAGAGTAGTGGCGAGCTCCCAAGAGTGAAAATTGGATAGCTTACGGATAGCTTACGGAGAGTAGTGGCGAGCTCCAGTGGTATTGAGGTTCGTCCTTTATGTTTCTCGACGTTTCAGTCGCTGAGGGGGATTGTCAAAGGGTTAGGTTTTCAGTTTTTATTTTGATATAGAAGGGGAAGATTGAAGAAGAAGAAGGAGAACATTGAAGAAGAAGGGAACGAGATTCAAGAAGAAGGGAAGATTGAAGAAGAAGAAGAAGAAGCAGAAGCAGAAGAAGAAGAAGAAGAAGAAGAAGAAGAAGAAGAAGAAGAAGAAGAAGAAGAAGAAGAAGAAGAAGAAGAAGAAGAAGAAGAAGAAGGGGACGTTGAAGAAGAAGAAGAAGAAGAGATTTTTGTTGATTATGGATCGGTACAATTTTTGTTAATACAGTAAAACTGTACTTTTTGGTAAAAAAAAAGTAAAACTGCAGTTTAACTGTTAGGTGAAATAAAAACACAAAAATAATTTTAAAAAACATTAGGGTCAAAAATGTAAAGATTGGAAACTTTAAAAGAAGCAAAATTGAAGAGTTAACCGGTTGTAAATCTTGACCCTTGAATATATCTATATTATATCAATGGCTAAAAGGGCATCCGTGGACAATACACCAATTGTCAGATTGGTGGACCATAAAAGCCACCTATGGCTCTACACTCTTTTGGACTTAAGCCTATTCAATTTTGGAATTTTCATCTCTAGCGATACTAATGGTTCACCACCCCGCTTTTAAATGTGGGCCAATGGATCATATCTTTGTTTCTGATTCATTAATTAATTTCTTCTCATGTTGTGTCTTCTACGAAGTTGGAGTCTTCTTAAAAAGATAGTACTACTAGTAAATATTTTTTTCACTGATGCTATATAGGTTAAAGGGTGGCCAGGTCGGTCTCTAGGTTTGAAACCACTGAGTGCTAGGATTGAATAGCAACAAAACGTTACAGTTCCGGATCAATGCCAGTCAAGATATATATCCTCCACAGATTCTTCATCAAATTTAGACACACAGGGCAGTAAAAAAGAAGCGTAACTTTTTTGCTTTTTCAATGATTCATTTCATGTTCTGATACATAGGAGTACATATTATCTGCGAGTCTCTAATTACAGAATAGCAGTGCTTCAGCCAACGACCCTGTTTTCCGCCCCCGTAGCAGTTACTGAGAGGGTCATGTGATATACTGACACGATTACAATACAATATATATAGCTCCATTTTCGTCTCTTTTAGCTTGTCCTTTTTCTCAAATGCATGCATGCATGCATGCATGCTTCAGTATCTGTATCAGGTCATTAGGATTAAAGAATATCGTCCTTCATCTTAACAATTTCGAGAATATATGATACAGTATTGAATATGAAATTGGTTAGAGACCAAAAGTTATTACGAATCAAAATAAAGTAGGATTATTTTTTTGATATGTTCTCCTCTTTGTGTTGAAAGCTACCCCTAGCTAACTCCTTTGACCGTGGCATCTTATCTCCCCACACACTAAATTACCATTTATTCTGACAAACGTATAACATTTGCACCATTTCATTTGAAAAAAATAACTAAGATGACAAAGAAGACATGGTGCAATATTTTAAACCACTTTGATTTGGTTCCAAATGGGAAAGTTACGAGATTTTTAATTTCTTAAGCAGTTTCTTTATGTGTCAAAGGCCCATGTGATTTGGAATTATGACCCATTCTATAAAATATTTTTGTATGGGGCTTAAAAGTCTAAAACCAATGCAATGTCTAGATCAGAGTGCACTATATTATTTTTGTAATATGGAGTATATTTTTTTGGTAATGGAAGTATAGATGCGTTATTTTTTTATGGTAATGAATGCATAAACGAATTATGACAAGGAAAGCATAGATGCATTATCTTTGCTAAAAAGTACATCGCATTGTCTTGTAGAAAAAGCCAGCAGCAAAAGTTTAAAACTAATTTTGACAGTACGTACAAAGCTGCTGTGTAGTGCACTAAAATAAAATACAACTCTTAAGTAAATTATGCTTATTTTATTCTACACTAAGTTCTTCTTAAACAAATGAAGTAATATAAATAACCCAAAGGAGTTGCCTTAGTAGAACATTGGAGAACATGTATACGACATGTTCTGTACGTTTAAGTCCTCACTAGTACTGTTTTTAGGGTGAAGTAAATAGAATTTCCTTCGTAAGTTTTCCAAGAACTCAAAGGTTTCTCCTATCTTGTAATGTGAATGTTGTCTTCTTATCGATTTTTTTAAGAAATGAAGTAATATAAATGATGAGATAGTGATTAAACTCTTGTTTATAGATATAAGTAAAAAAATTGAGATATATAATAAATAATATGATGTAAAAAAAAGAAATTGAAAGAAAAAGCGGTGTGAAAAAAATCATGATTGAAAGTTCAATTATAGTAATTATAAACTTTTTCATGTTTGTTTCAATGAAATGTTTCTGTCAAAATGATTGTCTTACTTTTCTGTCCATCATAAGTGTCTTTTTCCACCTGAAATTATTAAAAACTGACACAAGACTTGAAGATAGTATTCAGAGTTTTTGTATCAATAATATCAATGATGCTAATTGTGCTTGTCAACTAGTTATCCGAAGCCTAGTCAGTGCGTGGGACACTGACACAAGAACTTGTCCGGATTGTGATTTATTAATTGTAAGGTTCCTCCTGTAATGTATTATTCAGCCGATGCAGACATAATCACATGACAACCAACAGAACTGAAGGCCATGCCTTTCCCTTTAGTATTTTATTGCTCATCTTGTTTGTTACAGATAAACAAATCAGACGCAAATGCACACTACACTTTCTCATGATCTAAAACTTCAACTAATGAGAAAAAAGAATTTCTCAATTTGATGGATTAAGTATAACCACCATTGACACTACAATTTACAACATGTCATGATTGATGGACCTCTTTCCCCAAAGCACACTTTGCTTAGTTCCCAATATTACACTTAAAATCCTCCTTTTTATGCTTTCATTTTGCCTTGCCTATCAGGCAACTCTTTGCCACATCTTGCCCATATGCAATTATCATTCATTGATCAGCTTAAACACCACACTAGGTATCAGCATCATTGTGGCTTATCATCAACCCACTCATTTTCAGCAACAATCTTTTCAGAATTTCGGCTACCCATTTTTCCAAATGAATTTACATTGGACAATCCCTTGAAGCTGCTGCTACTGCCCTCGTTCGAGTTTCGAAATTTCCTTGACTTGCTTGGTTTGGAAAAACTGATATCAGCAACATCTTGATCAATGTCATCATGAGTTTCTATACTGACAACCACCAATCTAGCTATGGTGCTTCGGCAGAATGGACAAACGGGTGGGGTAGGATCAGAAGTAGAAGGGCCGGGCTTGTTGTGACAACAGAGGGCTAGTGTGCATTGTGCACACATCTGGTGGCCACAGTCCTGGACTTCAATTGTACACAAATGCTCGAAGCAGATGCAGCATAATTCTGTCTCACTAACCTGCATTATAGTTTATCCGCAATAAGCATTAAGTGGTTCAAAAATTAAGGGAAGATGTTTCTTTCTTCGCTAGAGTGTGACAGCAGAAATTGATGCAAGAGGGAAACATAATTATTTAAGTATACATTGCCCCACAATTAAATACGTGGACTATATAACTTGACTACTGGAAATGATATAAAATATCTGTGTGTTTTGAAGCAGTATTGTTAAAGCTGTTTTATCTGTACAGAAGTTCCAACTAATTCAGAGTCGAAAAATATCCCCTTAATAAGTTTATGCATAATTAGACAGGTTAAAAAGATCAAAATCAGAAAAGAAAAAAATATAAACTTGAGACATTACTGAGTTTTAAAAAAGAAATCCAATAACTAGACTTCCTATGGTAACTTTAATTAAGTCCTACTCCTAAGAAACTATATCTCCATAACTCAACTGCACAATTAAGAAAAATGGTAAATTCAAAAGGTTAGTATGAACTCAAAGGGTGTCAAACTACCTCAGAGATATCGTCATCTACCCGATCAGAATGTGATGGAGATGGAAGAGAGTAAGCACTCCCTTTCAATATGTTTTTCTCTCTTTCCTTGCTTGCATCCATCAAGGCCTGTTCCAATAAAGCTTTGGCCTCTGGATCAAGCTCACTGATTATCTTCAAAGAGGATGGCCAAACAAGAGGCTGTGCAGATGCAAGATTTAACAATGCTGCACAGTCCCCATGTCTATACTTCAAGGCAACCATATAAGGTATCCGCCTGCATAAACACAACACACAGTTGAAGGGGCTTCCTAAATTGCAAAGATGCACAAGGAAAACAGCAAACAAAAATACAAGAGGAGGTAAGGTTTTCCTATAGACTTACATTTACCACTACAGTTAATTCAAAGCAATCTCATTAGGAAGGAATAAGCTACAGAAAGTTCGATGAAAATGAAATATGTTTACATATAAATCAATCATAATTCATGACACTTGAAACTGAATATTTTCTTGTAATATACAAGGGGATTTACACTCTATATATACAAGAGAGAGAGAGAATCAATCTAATAATTACAAAATCAACTATTTTTGGAAACTATCAATCTAAATCAAAACAGAATCAATCAACAATGACTAATGAGATATTCTCAAACAGGTAAGAATTTATATTTAGAAAGTATATTGTACCCAGATGCATCCCGTTGAAGACGATCTGCACCCCATGCCAATAGTTCGCGGATGCAATCCAAAGATCCTCCTTTGGCTGCTAGATGAAGAGGAGTGCTCCCAGGACAGCTGCAAATAGCAATATATCAATCCACAAAACAAATGAACACATCAAACTGACGCCTGTCATCATCAATCAAAACTTTGACAAATCTTTACCCATATCTGCCAGTGGAAGCACAAACAAGAGCTCCACTGCACAACAGAATGTGCACACATTGATGCCGTCTTTGACGAGCTGCCAAATGCAGTGGTGTAGCACCCCTACCATCTCTAATATTCACAAACCGAGCAAACCCCCTGCATGAATTGAATTCTTCTCTTATCAATTTTTTTCAAAAGCATCAAAACTAATCACCACAGGAGTCAATTAAGGAAGAAATAAACCCGAAAACAGAAAAAGGACTAACCAAGAAGCAGCCACTGGACTAGTTTGAGCAGCAGAAAGTATTGCCTTAAGACAAGAAGAATGACCATAGTAAGCTGCATAATGCAGGCAAGTTCTTCCATGACACGCATCAAACATCAATACCTGAGAATTTTCAAAAAATAATTTCATAAACCATGGTCAAATAATAAGAACTTGAGAAACGGAAAATGTTACTTACATTAGCACCAGCTTCAAGGAGCTTTTCGACACAGTCAATCTTTCCGTGCATTGCTGCCAACATTAGTGGCGTCTGAATCGTTTCACAATGCAATTAAGGATAAGTAAGCAGAGAAAAGAAAATAATCCTCCTACATTAATTATAAGCGAAGTTACCTGTTTTTGGCGATTCAAAACATCTGGATTTGCAGATCCATGTAAAAGCCTAGATAAAACCTATAAGGAAAGAAACACCAACCAATTTGGGAATCAGAAATGAAAATGAAAAGCCAATTGAGGAATCAAAAAAGCAAAAAGAAATTCAGAAACCTGGATCTGGCCATTAGCAGCGGCAATATGAAGAGGAGAATGATGGTCATAAACAGTGGTGCGATGCATGAGAGTAGGATGCGTGTGTAAAAGATTTACAACAGTATCAAGATCACCATGCTGCACAGCACGGAAGAGTCCATGTTCATGACTCCCTCTGCAACTCAACCCCTGACCCATCCTTCGCCACGGTGGTGGCCTCCTCTTCCAGTTCCCTCTATTCCTCCACGTTTTCAATTTCAAAGTTTCCACATTTATTATTATTATTATTATTGACTAACTTGAAGCTATGGAGAAAATTGAAGGGTATACAGAGAGAGAAAAGAAAAATAAAAGGAAAAAAGAAATAGACAATGGTAGCTGATTGTGTCAGTGATACTGACTTGTGTGTGGCATGGCATCAATCAGATTCCCCAAACCAAACTCTGAAATTAATATAACTATAGTACCTTTTGTTCCATCAATCTAACGCTTTACATTCAAACTTACAACATACTCTTATAAAACTTGTTAGTTATTTAGTCCTTTCATATTTTTTACTGCATAGTTGAATAGTGCTAGTATTTTATTGACTTGTTGTTAAGTGTTAACACGTCAAAAATGGTGGCCTAACTTGGGGTTTGGGTTTCAAATTGGTCAATGTGCGTTCCTTAATTTGACTGCAATGCAATTGCTTGCTAATGTTACTTAATTTGATGTCGTAGCATAATTCTTTGTTGAGGGTGGAAGACTAGCTATATATTCTTATTCTGGTCAAAACAGTAACCTCTCTTCATGGATTGTGACTATGTCTGCTTATACCATTCAATTTTATTTTTTTTATTACTACTACTTTCTAAGCAAATGAATAGCAAAACATAGTATTCTATATTCTTGGTTCTCCCAAAGTTTTTCTACTTTGACCAAAAGTGTTTTCACTATTCATAAATTATAGGGAAATTACATTTATCTTTCATAAATTATGACTAAATGACAAAATGAATACTCACCCCCCCTTTATATTTTGAGAAAGTGTTACTTAGTTTTATTTAGAAGACACAAACACTTCCTATAATTTTATATAATAGAAGGGAGGCACCGGGACCTTGCATGTGGAATTTTTTTTTCACTAAACACCCTATATAAATAGTCTAAATCTCCTGAAATTTTAATTTGGACACCCCTGAAAATTTGAAATTGTACTAGTAGACCAAGTTTTGCACCCATTTGACATCGGCCTTAAAAAATTTGACACCCCTGACCCCGGGGTCCTGGGCCCGCCACTGAAGGGAGGTGTGTAATTCATAGGTGGTCAATGTCTTCTACAAAATAGAAGGTGTGCGTGTGCAGTGGCGGATCCAGAAAATTTCATCTGTAGGGGTAAGAAAATAATTATCTATAATATTTCTCAAAACAAAAATATTGAAAGTTTTCAGAAAAAACACGATCACGTACGTGAAGAAAAAACTCCAAAAAAGATATACAAACTTCTATAATTACATTAGTTATTTAGGCATTTTTATACTCTAAAAATGTTGTATGATATTTTCATTGTCAAAATACTATAAAAAAAATATCTTTCTTAGTACATGTAAACAAAGAATTATTCAACTATTGATCTATCATGATTGCAAGATCAATTCTTCACAAAACTTAATGCAGAGAAACATCTTTTAACCGTTGTAATTGCTAGAATCAAAGTCTATTTTTTACTTGAGATCGTGTACTAAAGTGAGTTGGACTTGTGTGTTTGGGTAATTAGATATTAATGGGGGCAAATCCAATTTTTTAATGGGGGCAAATAAAAAATTATTATGTGTTTGTATATGATTCTTTTTGTTGGTGGGGGAAGATCCCCTCATATGCTATACCCTATGTGTGGTTGATATTTAGCTAGATCGAAGAGAAGGTAAATGTAGTTTCTCCTAAATTATATATACTCAGTGGCGGAGCTTCACTAAAAAGCTCAGGTGGGCCGCTAATGAAAGAGATACAGGAACTCAAAAATGCATGAATAGAGATGCAACGCAAAAACGTAGAAACTCACCTTCAAGAATTTATCGAAATGAAAGAAACTCGCAGTGAAGATGCAAAGATGATGCCGAAAATTGGAAGATGATGCAAAGAAAATCAATCAACAAATCAAATGAAACAGCAGTGCTGAGGAACAAAATAAATTCCAAAATTCCATATATGTAAAATTTAATTTACTAAAACTAAAAAAATCCAAAAATAAATTCACAACATAAATTTAATAATCCCCCAATTCCATTTTAACATAGCAATATAAAAAATAACATTACTAAATATGGAAGAGGATGAATGTAGTAACAAAAACGAAATTTCCTAATATAAGTTAAGTATAATAATATAAATAAACAACCTTGCACAAATACACCAAATGGGGAAAATCCAATTTTTTAATAGGGGCAAAATAAAAATTTATTTTGTGTTTGTATATGATTTTTTTTGTTGGTGGGGGCAAATTCCCCCAGATGCTATACCCTATATTTGCCGTTGTTTCTGTGATATTTAGCTAGATCGTGGGGAAGGTGAATGTAGTTTCTCCTAAATTGTATATACTCAGTAGCGGGGCTTCACTAAAAAGCTCAGGTGTGGCGCTAATAAAAGAGAGACAGCAACTCAAAAACGCATGAACGGTGATGCAACACAAAAACGTAAAACTCACCTTCTGTAAGTAATTGTTAGGGTGTAATTAGTATTTGGGCCTATTATCCATTGGGATCTAGTGTTTGGGTCTGATCAGTAACCCATTAATTGTTTGTACACTCTTGTATAATACTATCAGTGAAATGAAAGTAAGTAACATTTTACCAAACTACTGTTCATCCTTTACAATTGGTATCTAGAGCTACGTTGCGATTCTGTTACTGTTTGTTGCGACCCGTAACTGTTTCTCGTCGAACCTTCAAGATTCATCCATGGCGGAACGCGAAACTGGAAACGGAGGAGGATTCACGCAACCAGCTATACCCAAATTCGTATGACACTACGAATTTTGGGCAATGTTGATGGAGAATCTCCTTCGTTCAAAGGAGTACTGGGAAATTGTTGAAAATGGAATTCCACCGCTGCCGGTGAATGCAAGTCAAGAAGTACAGAAGACGGTTGCAGAAGCAAGATTGAAGGATCTAAAAGCAAAGAACTACCTGTTCCAAGCCCTAGATCGAAGTATTCTTGAAACGATTATGAAGATTGAAACCTCCAAGGATATCTAGGACTCGTTGAAGCAAAAGTACCAGGGTTCTGCGAAAGTAAAGAGGGCTCAATTGCAAGCCCTAAAACGCGAATTTGAAATTCTATGCATGAAGGAAGGGGAAAGTGTGACAGAGTATTTCTCAAGAACGCTCACCATAGTGAACAAGATGAAGTCTCACGGCGGGAGATTGACTGAAACTGATGTAGTTGACAAGATCTTGAGAACGATGACACCTCAATTCAACTATGTCACTTGCGCAATTGGGCAAGCTAATGACTTAGACACTCTCTATTGATGGGTTATTAAGTACCATAATTGTTCAAGAACAACGAATGAAAGGTCAGAAAGAAGAAGAGCAAGTATTGAAAGTCTTTGGACCTGCAAGAGGAGGAAGCAGAGGAAGGGGACGTGGCGCCGGTAGAGGAATAGGTAGAAAAACCTCCAAGGAGCACATTGAGTGTTACAAGTGTCGCAAAATGGGTCATTATCAAAGTGAATGCCCCAATCTTGAAGACAAGGAAGCAAACTATGCAGGGTTTGACGGAAGATGAGGAAATTCTCCTTATGGCTTATGAAGAAGTAAAGCAAGAAATGAAGAATGACAGATGGTTCTTGGACTTCGGATGCAGCAACCACATGTGTGGTATCAAAGAATGGTTCTTTGATTTGGATGAGAACTTTAGGGAAACTCTGAAATTAGGGAACAACATGAAGCTGACAGTTATGGGGAAGGGCAAAATAAGAATCAGAATTGAAGTTCGTGTTCAGGTGATCACAGGGGTATACTTCATACCAGAATTGAAGAATAATCTTTTGAGTATTGGTCAGCTGCAGCAGAAGGGATTAAGAGTTGTTTTTGAAGATGACTTGAGCAAAGTTTATCACAAGAAAAAGGGCTTACTGATGACATCCAAAATGGCAAACAACAAGATATTTACTGTGATGGGAACAACAATAATGCCTGCCTGTTTTGCTGCTGTTGGTAAGACTTATTACCATAACAGTAATGATCTATCAGAGTTATTACCATAACAGTAATGATCTATCAGAGTTATGACATAGAAGATACGGGCATCTCAGTTATGGTAGGCTGCAACTGCTAAATCAGAAAGAAATGGTCAAGGGCTTGCCTGAAATTAGAGAACCAGCAGTGAAGAATTGCACAAAGTGTTTGGTGGGAAGTCAGCATAGAGATGCTATGTCAAAGAGAAGCAAGTGGAGAGCCTCTAGGAAACTTGAATTGATACACTCAAACATCTGTGGACCCATCTCTCCTGCATCCAATAGTGATAAGAGGTATTTTATATCTTTTATAGATGATTTTACTAGAAAAAGTTGGGTTTATTTCCTCCATGAAAAATCAGCTGCCCTAGACACTTTTAAGAGATTCAAAACTATGGTAGAAAAGGAATCTCGGTGTGAAATTAGTTCCCATAGGACTGATAGGGGAGTGGAATTTAACTCACATAGTTTTGATAACTATTGCATTGAGCAAGGCATTAGGAGGCAATTAACTGCTGCTTACAGTCCTGAGTAGAATGGTGTGGCTGAGAGAAAGAATAGGACTGTAATGAACATGGTGAGAAGCCTTATTAAGGAAGCTAAATTGCCTAAACAATTCTGGCCAGAAGCTGTTAGATGGTCATTCTATGTTCTAAATAGATGTCCAACCACCTCTCTTAAGGACACCACCCCTGAGGAAGTCTGGAGTGGGATAAAACCTTCTGTAAAACACTTTAGATTATTCGGGTGTGTGGCTCACATGCATGTTCCTGATGCACATAGAAAGAAACTTGATGATAAGAGCCTTAGATGTATATTTTTGGGTGTTAGTGAAGAGTCTAAGGCATATAGACTCTATGATCCTAACACCAAGAGGATCATGATAAGTAAAGATGTAATGTTTAATGAAAATGAAACCTGGAATGGGAAAATGAGAAGTAGAGCAATGAAAAATGTCCAATTGATGAGGAAGAAGGTGATAAAGTGGTGGAGGAAAGTATTGAGCAGACCATTAATGATGAGAATGGCATTGAGGATGGTGAGGGTGAGTCACCAGCTTGTGTCGTTAGACAAGAAACTAGAGAACCAGAGGCTCCTGCAGTTGTGGAAGGTAACATTGAGTTAGTATCTAGAACTGGAAGAAATTTAAAGAAACCTGGATACTTAGATCAGTATGTTTTGGCTGCTGAGTTAGACAGTGACAGTGAAGTGTTAGAGGAAGAAAATGTTCATAGCCTTGCTGTGTTTGAGAGCTCTGCAGATCCTGTCTTTTGATGAAGCTGTAAAATATGACAAATGGAGAAAGGCAATGGGCAGTGAATTACTATCCATTGAAATAAATGAAACTTGGGTCCTTGTTGAACTTCCTAATAATGCAAAGAGAATTGGAGTGAAATGGATTTATAAGACAAAATACAATGAGGCAGGGGAGATTGAAAAACACAAGGCCAGATTAGTTGCTAAAGGATATGCTTTTACTCAGAAGTTTTTGCACCTGTGGCTAGGTGGGACACTATAAGATGTATCCTTGCCTTAGCAGCTCAAGAAGGGTGGGATGTGTACCAACTTGATGTCAAGAGTGCTTTCCTTCATGGAGAGCTAGAAGAAAAAGTCTTTGTAGAGCAACCAGAAGGATACAAGAAGAAAGGGAAGGAGAACTTAGAATATCAACTAAAGAAAGCCTTGTATGGTTTGAAACAAGCTCCTAGAGCTTGGTATAGCAAGATAGACTCATATTTTGCTAAGGAGGGGTTTAAGAAATGTCCTCATGAACACACCTTATTCACTAAAAGTGGGGATAATAGTGATATCAACATTATTAGCCTTTATGTGGATGACCTTCTGTATACTGGTAATAATTCCCGTATGATTGTTGATTTCAGGGAATGCATAAAGAAGCATTTTGACATGACTGACCTTGGAAGGATGAAACACTTCCTAGGTGTTGAAGTCACACAAAATGAGAAGGGAATTTTTATTGTTCAACAAAGATATGCTATTGAAGTTCTAGTTAGATTTAATATGCAGGTTAGCAAAGCTGTGGCTAATCCAGTGGCAACTGGCAGCAAGCTCACCAGAAGTGATGAAGATAAAAGAGTTGATTCCACTATTTTCAAGCAAATAGTAGGCAGCTTGATGTATCTAAACGCCACTAGGCCAGATCTCACCTATGCTGTCAGCTTAATTAGCAGGTTTATGGATAGACCTACTGAAAATCATCTAACTGCAGCCAAACGTGTTCTAAGATACTTAAAGGGTACCACTGGTCTGGGAATTTTCTATAAAAGAAAGCAGAAACAGAATTTGCTGGGCTATTGTGACAGTGATTATGCAGGGGATTTAGATGACAGGAAAAGCACCACTGGGTATGCTTTCATACTGAGTTCAGGAGCTGTTTCATGGTCCTCAAAGAAGCAGCCAATTGTAACTCTCTCATCAACTAAAGTAGAATTTGTTGCTGCTGCTTATTGTGTGTGTCAAGGAGTATGGCTGAAACGAATTTTGGAGGAATTGGGCCTAAGACAGAATGAGTGTCTGACAGTGCTGTGTGATAACATTTCTACTATCAAGCTCTCCAAAAATCTTGTCATGCATGGAAGGACCAAGCACATTGATGTTAGGTTTCATTTTCTCAGGAACCTATGCAAAGATGGTGTGATAGAATTGAATTACTGTAGCACTCAGAATCAAGTTGTTGATATGCTGACTAAAGCTGTGAAGAATGAGAGCTTCATCAAACTCAGAGAAAGCATGGGAATGTGCTGTTTTGAAGATGTGCAGAAACAGATATGAAGAATTACTGCATTAAATGTGAATTGATCAGTTTGTCCATGTCTTGTTTGTTCTGATATATTGGTGACTGATTGCTGTAATCTGTTTGTTACTTGTTCTGTTTGTAAACTTCTAGTTTAAGGGAATGATTGTAAGTAATTGTTAGGGTGTAATTAGTATTTGGGTCTATTATCCATTGGACTCTAGTGTTTGGGTCTGATCAGTAACCCATGAATTGTTTGTACACTCTTGTATAATACTATCACTGAAATGAAAGTAAGTAACATTTTGCCAAATTACTGTTCATCATTTACAACTTCAACATTGTTGTTCTCTTTTATTTTTTTGATTTGTAGACGAAGTGACAATTACTACTAGAAACTCACGCACACAACTGTGAGGTCTCGGGGTCGAACCCGGGACATGACATCCCGCCTAACAATTTCGGCATTGCCAGTTGAGCTAGGCCTTACGGGACTCTTTGAAAGTGAGAAGGTTGGAACTTGGAAGAGCTCCTATTAATCAAGCTTCATGTGATTCTTTTGCTGATTGTGTCAATGATTGTAGATTGATTGACATAGGATTTTCTGGCCCTCCATTCACCTCGAGGAAATCTTTATTATCTCATAGATCAACTATGGGAAAATCTCAACTTTATAATAATGAAGTCTTATGGTTTCAACATGCAAGGAGCAAGTGGCTCCTTCGCATCACATAACTCTCCATCCCTTGCAAAGGAGATAAAAACAAAATCACCTCCCCTAGACTTGCATGATCGATGGATATATCATATGAGGATATAAAGCTCTCAGCAACCTTGTCACCATCTTCTATTCAAGCCTTTACTCATCCTCCATGCCTGCTATTAGCCATACTTTCCTTTCGATAAAAGAGGAAGAAATACTTTTACTTGCTATAATAGTGTTGTTCTTATAATCAAACAATCCTCCATGCCTGCATTACACGGGTGTACGTTGTCCTTAATTCGTGCTCCACATGTGTGTACAATGTCTCTTTTAACTATAACAAATGTAGATATAAAAAAATGAACAATATAAAAATGTCTAGAATGAAAAAATAGTTAAATGCGAGTATAAATAGTGGCATAAGCGGATTTTGTTACAAAATCCTTACAATAACAGAGATTCCGATATAAAAAATACAATAGGCCCGCACATTTTAAATAGAATAGTAAGTAGCTAATAGACTTTCGGATAAATTAAAGAGAAAAACTAATAATCAAACGGGTATTGACTATTGAGTGTAAAAAACAAACTAAATAGTTCAAAACATTTCATTGCCAACGTGATTTAAAAGACAATTAACATAGTGTACATCTATCCCTACACGATTTTGTTCTCAAAAACCTAGTCATCTCTCGCTACATCTCTCTACTATTCTCTTCTTTCTTGCTCACCCACCAAAGGGATGGTTTTAGGCCAGTTTTTGGCCTGGGATCGATCACTCATCTGTATCATTTTTTTGTCTTTTTTATCTAAATAAGTTGTTACCATATTGATCTAGTTTTTATTTCGTAATCACTACTACAAAATGTGCTTTAAAAAGCACTAATTTGAATCGGTTATGTGGATAACCGATTCAAAATGTGGACGCGGTGGCAAAATTGCAATTAAATGGGATTGTGGCAGATTTTTTTAGACATTTTGAATCGGTTGTTTAAACAACCGATTCAAAATGTGACAATTTAGACATTTGGAATCGGTTAACTGAATAACCGATTCTGAATAGCTACATTCAGAATCGGTTCTTTAAACAACCGATTCAGAATGTCTGTTTGGTTAACATTTTCACAATCCCCCCCGTGTTTTTTCACTTTCCCTCTCACAGCTCACTTTCACGATCCCCCTTGACCTAATCATCCCTATCACTTCGTTCGCAGCTCCCTTTCACGATCCCTTTCAGTTTCCTCCGTCGCATCCTCGCAGCTCACTTCCGTCTTATCCCCTCGTTCGCAGCTCACTTCCGTCGCATCCCCTCGTTCGCAGCTCACTTCCGTCGCATCCCTTCGTTCGCACCTCACTCGCAGCAAATCCCTCTTCGTTCTCATCCGTCGCAGCTCACTCGTTCTCATCCCATTCGTTCGCAGCAAATCCCCTTCGTTGGAAGCAAATCCCCTTCGTTGGAAGCAAATCCTCCTTCGTTCTCCGTCGCATCCGTCGCATCTCTTCGTTCTCAGTTTCCTCCTTCGTTCTCCGTCGCATCCCGCTTCACTCCGCCGTATCCCTCTTCACTCAGGTTAACGTTTTCTTTATCTCAAGCGTGTTTCAAAAATTTAGTATATTAAACTTTCGTTAAACTTTTTTTCTATAATTCAATACTCAGGTTATTTGATGATGGAGTCACGGGATGAAGGTTTTAGGAGCTTTTGAGTTGGTGATATTTCTGCAACTGGTCTTGCTTACACTTTGGCGTTCAACTTCATAGGTGAGTTCTTCACCCTTTGTGTTTCCTTTAGTTTGATGTTAGCTCTAATAGTGGATGTATTCTAAAACCTTGAGTGCATGTGATTAATTTTTTAGATGAGATGATGAAATGATGAATAAATGCATGATGAATTGATAGTTGAGCTGAAAAAGTGTTTGAATGTGTTTGGGTGAAATTGCATGCTGAATCTTACATACTTGGAATTAAATGAATGAATGCATGAATTTGCTTGTTTTAACTTTTTTTACCTCTATTGATGGCTGTGAATTCGATTGGAATTGGTTTAAATACAAGTACTTGAAAATGGGGCATTAAAATAGCAAAAACAAGTCATTTTCTAGGGATATTCTTCAGTTTGCCTAGAAAATGTTGGATTATCTGTTTACCTCTATACAGTAAGTCTGAAATGTTTATCCAACAATTTCTAGGGATATTCTTCAGTTTGCCTTTTGCTTTATCTGTTTATGTTTCAATTGGTTTTAGTTTATTATCATGGATAATGTTAGGAAGCATTCTGTAATTCTTTCATTCCTTCCCCTCCAAAACTCTATTAAAAGTGTTTTTTTATCTTACTTATTAGGTATTGCATGTGGATACACAAGCCCCTTACAAGGAATTGGGAGATACACGAGGACAATTCACGAGGTAGGTTGTGAAAATGTGGCGTGCACTAATGACAAACATTTTAAGTCGGCTCTAGATGCAGCCCGTCAAGCAGATGCAACGGTTCTAGTGATGGGACTAGACCAGTCAATTGAGGCTGAAACTGTGGATAGGGCTGGCTTGCTTCTTCCTGGCCATCAACAAGACCTTGTGTCAAAGGTAGCAGCTGCATCTAGAGGCCCAACCATTTTGGTCTTAATGTCTGGTGGACCCATTGATATAACTTTTGCCAAGAATGCTCCTCGAATCATAGGCATCTTGTGGGCTGGTTATCCCGGTCAAGCTGGTGGTGTTGCCATTGCAGATATCTTGTTCGGAACTGCTAACCCTGGTGCGTAGTCATATTTTTGTATTATTAGCTCTCAAAAAGCCCATACTAGGCCCACATGAGCCGAATGATTAATATATGCATAAATTACAATTTCAGGAGGCAAGCTACCAATGACATGGTACCCACAAGGGTACCTTCAAAACTTGCCAATGACAAATATGGCAATGCGAGCAAGCAAGTCGACAGGATATCCTGGGAGAACATATCGATTTTACAATGGTCCAATCGTTTATCCATTTGGTTATGGATTATCTTACACCCACTTTGTTCATACATTAGCTAGTGCACCCAAAATGGTCTCAGTTCCTATGGATGGACACCGTCGTGGCAATAACTCAAACATTTCAAACAAGGCAATTAAAGTGACACATGCACGATGTAGCAAGCTTTCCATTAGCCTTGATGTCGATGTTAAAAATGTTGGCTCCAAAGATGGAACACACACTTTGTTGGTGTTCTCAACACCACCTGCGGGTAAGGGTCAATGGGCACCGCACAAGCAACTAGTGGCCTTTGAGAAAGTCCACGTTCTTGCTAAGGCTCAACAGCGAGTGCGAGTCAATATTCATGTTTGCAAGCTCTTGAGTGTAGTTGATACATCTGGGACTCGGAGAATTCCTATGGGAGAACATAGTCTTCACATTGGTGATGTTAAACACTCTATATCACTTCAAGCAGAAACACTCGGGATCATCAAATCATAAATATCTAGGGTTCATTGCATTTGATTCCTTGTCTTTTCGTACTACTAAGGTAAGGTCAATAGTGTATACTAGATTATTAATTAGTATTCTAGGGACATTTGAAGTTGTAGCCTTCAACTACTCTAGGATACAAAATACTGCAGGTTTATTATGCCTTCAAACACAAACCACTTTTTTGGATTGATTCAAGAATGATAATCAAATAAAGTAATAGGATAGGTTGAGATTTTAAGAGAAGAGATTAGGGAAATGTACTGTTCTCTCTCATATTTTTGTGTCAATTTAGTTTATGGTTCTTTTTGTCTTTATTATTATTATTTGTATAGGACA
This sequence comes from Astragalus membranaceus, assembly GCA_039519185.1. Classification (NCBI taxonomy): domain Eukaryota; kingdom Viridiplantae; phylum Streptophyta; class Magnoliopsida; order Fabales; family Fabaceae; genus Astragalus; species Astragalus membranaceus. The sequence continues at coordinate 112,656,142 of CM076850.1, forward strand.
TTAATTGTGATTCTTTTTATGTTAATGTAATTGTAAGATTGGTAATAAGAATGAGATTCATGCTATGTGCACAACATGACAATTTATCTGCTTTGTAACTGTTAGCATTGTACATACTGTTTACTCTGTTCAGCTGTTGCCACACACATATGGACTGTTCACATCACAAAAGATATTGTTTTATACAATGTTTTATACATCAAAGATTTCGGTTCTAACTTGATGTCAGTCCCTGAACTAGCCCTTAGCAGCAAGATTAATGCTTACTTTGATGATCTTGGTTGTTATTTGTTTCAGGCCCATACCAACAGGATGATTGGTTCAGCTAGATTGGAAGGCAAACTCTACAAGTTTTCCACACAAGTAGCTGATTTGGTTGGTGGAACAAGTTCTGTTTGCAATGTTAGCAATACACCTAGTAATTCTTGTAAGTCCATTTCCAATGCCTCCATTAGCTCTAGAGTTTGGCATATGAGATTAGGTCATCTATCTCATAATAGACACAGCTGTATATCAAAACAATTGCCACACATTTCATTTGATGATAATGATAAAACACCTTGTGATATTTGTCACATGGCAAGACAAAGAAAGTTAGCATTTCCATTAAGCACTTCTAGTACTAAGCATATATTTGAATTGTTACTAATCCCCTATTGTGCGCGTGTGCTTTAAATGTAACTGTTACTGATTCTGTTATATTAGAAAACAGAATTCTGATTCAGTTTATATTCTGCTCCTTCCTTCTTGAATTCTGATTCAGTTTATATTCAGTTTATATGGCCAGCAATCATAAGAAAGTATATTTGGCTCCGCTTTGCAATGAGTACGTAGTTGCATATTATTTGTTAGTTTCTTTGTTACATATTATTATATGCTACTTTCCTTTGTTAGTTTCTTTTCTTACATATTATTATCTTTACCAATATTGCAGAAACCATTGGCAACTGCTTGTCTTGGTCCCCGAGCAATGATAAATTTTTTATAATTAATTATAATTAACTTTTGATGTTATTAGAGCAATGGATTCTACACTGGACACCATATGGTTGCTCCCTAAGGTAAATAAGCATAATTTACTGTAGTCATTACTCTTTGCTGAGTGATAGGAATTATGTTAAATGGTGTGTGATTATGACCCAAGTTTGTATATGTGTAGGTGGCACAACAACAAAACGGTTATCATTGTGGGTACTTTGTGATGAAGTATATGATGACGATTGTGAATGCCGGTATCATAAACAGATGGGAGGAGGTATGTAATAGTTTTAATGAAAACTGGTAGTGTTCTGTTAGTGTTCTATTAATCAAAAAACTGGCAGTGTTCTGTTAATCAAAAAATTATGAGGGTTAGTGATTTAGAAACTAGACTTAATGCTGGTCATTTTGGCACCGGTTTGGTTGAATTTGGAGTTGTGTAGCTCGAGTTATAGGTAAAATCCTATATAGGGAACTTAGGCTTATATTGCATCAATGAAAAGTTGCTATTAGTACCTCTCTATCGGATCTAAGTTGAGATATAGACTCAACCCCATATATATATGTTTTTAATTTCCCTTTCATTGTTGTAATATATATAATTAATATCTAACAGATAACATATAGATAGTCCTTTTTCAGTGTATGTTTATGAAAGTAGCTAGAGAAATGGATAGTTAGAAGAATTTCTTAATGTATCATATTTGTTTTAATTTATTCTCTGTCAGCTTTACTATTGATGCTGAGCTGCATTTCTTTGAAACAATTTAATTAATGACTTCTTTAGATAATATTACTCAGCTTTATGTTATACTATCCAAATACTAACAGTTTTTGTATAAAGAATTTATAATAATTAGGGGGGCTTATTTATCATCATGATGAGAGAGAGTACAGTACAACTAAAAGAGTCTATATATACCACTGCTTACTTGGTAATTAAGCTATAGTATACACAGCTTGCCCCATAATGCATGATTAGTTCTCAATGTGCTGGTCTTGGAGCTAGCTTGCCCCAACTAGACTTAATGCTGGTCTTTTAGTTCTCAATGTACTGAGTTTTTTATGGACCTTTTGTAGGTATTTGATGACCAAAAGGCATACACTCATAAGGAAATTTTGGAGGTCCGCAAGCTTTGGGCGGAATTTTATTTGAAGATTCGTCCAGCAGGAAATATATGTTGAATTAGTTGCTGAATTAGTTGCACATTTAGTTGAATTAGTTGCTGTAGGTATTTAACAAGTTTGATATATATATATGTCATGTATCATGTATTAGTTGCTGAATTAGTTGCACATTTAGTTGCTGAATTAGTTGCACACGTGTATTTAGTTGATGGTGTATAGTTGCTGAATTTGGTGTATAGTTGCTGAATTGAAAGACATGTATTTAGTTTCATGTTTTAGCTGATGGTGTATATATAGATGCTGAATATGAAGTTTTTCAATGGGAAGAAAATATGAAGTTTCATGAATTAGTTGCACATTTAGTTGCTGTAATTAGTTTCATGTTTTAGTTTCAGGAAATATGAAGTTGCTGAATATGAAGTTTTTCAATTAAATTGTTATTAGGTGATTGGAAAAAAATGGGAACAAAATAAACAGGCAAAAGCTTCTGAACATGCTTCAGTCATTTTGAATCGGTTATATAAACAACCGATTCAAAATGTCTAAATAAATAGTCATTCTGAATCGGTTGTTTATATAACCGATTCAAAATGATTGTTTATTCAGACATTTAGAATCGGTTGTTTATATAACCGATTCTAATTGACTGTTTTTTAATCGGTTATATAAACAACCGATTCAAAATGTCTGTTATTTGGACATTTGGAATCGGTTGTTTATATAACCGATTCAAAAGATCCCTGTTTGGCTTCGTATTTTGTTGTCAGAGATACGTTTTGGAATCGGGTTTTACAACAACCGATTCGGAATTACCTATTTGGAATCGGTTATTTAACCGATTCTAAATGTTATCACCTTTAGAATCGGCAGTATTAGAATCGGCAAATAACCAACTCTAAATGTGCCAAATAACCGATTCAAAAGGCCTTTTTTGTAGTAGTGAATTGTCTTGATTCATTACAAAAAAAAGCAGTAATATTGTGGGGTTATTTTGCGGTGGTTTTAAAAAAAAACGTTTTAAAGTGACACTTTATGCGTTGTTTAGTGCACTTGGTGTAATGTTTGTATCTTGCTTCCTTTTCTTTTATACAATGTGTGTAAGAGTTATATGTCAATCGAATCTTTCTCGGATGTTTATTTGAAAAGAATTTTGTAAGCATATAGCATCTGATAGCTCCCAAAAACAAAACCTCTAAATGCTTATTGCTTACAGTGTTACTGATGAAGAAGAAGCGCAAGGTGGGGGCTACCCTATTCTATTACTTTTTCAAATGTTCAATGATATGCTTACCAGACAATTGTTGGAACAGTTCTTGAATTTGCAGAGAAAGAACGAGAAAGTTTTGAGAGGGAGAGAGATCGAAGAGATAGAGTGTCGAAAGAGGGAGAGTCGAAAAGGGAGAGAGTCGAAGAAATGAAATTATGGACAAAGTTGTTAACCAAGGTGGTTAACTCACTTATTTATAAGGCAAGTGAATAGCCGCATGTCACTATGATTGGTCTACACTTTACATAGGTAAAACAGCAAAAGTAAAATTACATCTTCACTATTTACTAGACAGTAAATTCTAAAACTGAATTACACACAATACACCTCCTAAATCAGTTTTGTAGCACCTTTCAAGCCAATTTTCTCCCTCAAATCTTCAAATCTGCTGACCTTCAGTGGCTTAGTCAGCAAATCAGCAATGTTGTCTTCAGTTTTGCAATATTCCAGTTTCAGTTTCTGCTTTGCAACTTGATCACGAAATGAAATTTGGTCTCTATGTGTTTGCTCCTTCCATGGGCAATTGGATGCTTGGCCAAATCTATAGCAGATTTGTTATCCACAAGCAGTTTCACAGCATCATCAGTCTTCAATTTCAGTTCACACAGCAGCATGTTGAGCCATTGTGCTTGGCATGCTGACATAGCAGCAGCTATGTACTCAGATTCACAGGATGATAGAGCCACTACACTTTCCTTCTTTGAACTCCATGAGATTGGAGCATCACCATACATAAACACATAAGCTGCTGTGCTCTTCCTACCACCCTTATCTCCACACCAGTCTGCATCTGAGTATCCAAACACCTCCTTGTTATTTCTTCCACTTCCACTAGGATAGAACACACCCATATCAGCAGTCCCCTTTATATATCTCAGTATGCGTTTTGCAGCCATCAAATGTGAGGTCTTTGGATGTTCCATAAACCTGCTTATGAGCCCAACACCATATGATATGTCAGGCCTTGTATGACACAAGTACCTCAATGATCCCACCAATTATTTGTACTGAGTTGCATCCACTGTTTTCCCTTCACCATCGGTTATTAGCTTCACTGCAGTATCTGTAGGAGTGGCAGTAGGATTGCAATCATTCATATTAAATCTTCTTAAAACATCAGCAGCATACTTCCTTTGATGTAACAGAATTCCACCTTCTGTAGCAGTAAATTTAATGCCCAGGAAGTAAGTGAGAACACCCATGTCTGACATTTCGAATTCACTCATCATACACTTTTGAATTTCAGCATGTCTTTCTCACTGGTTCCTGTGAGCAGCATGTCGTCCACATATAAACAAACAACCAGCCAATCTTCTATATTAGACCCCTTCACATAGATGCCATGTTCATTCACACACTTCACAAAATTTAATTGCAATAGGAATGAATCTATCCTCTTATTCCAAGCTCGTGGAGCTTGCTTCAAGCCCTAAAGAGCTTTTCTCAACTTGTATACCTTTTCTTCTTTCCCATTCAGCACAAAACCTGGTGGTTGGTTGACATTTACCTCTTCCTCTAAGTAGCCATTGAGGAAGGCAGCCTTCACATCTAACTGATACATAGACCAGTTCTTAAACTGGCTATTGCAACAATCAGTCTTATTGTCTCAATCCTTGCCACAGGTGCAAAGACATCATTGTAGTCATGTCTAGGTCTTTGTAGGAACCCCTTAGTCACCAACCTTTCTTTATACTTCCCAATTTCACCATTGGGTTTGATCTTGGTCTTGAAGACCCACTTCACATCTATAACCTTTTTCTGTTTGGTCAAGTCGACTAGCACCCAAGTATCATTTCTTTCGATTGAGTTCAGCTCTTCGACCATTGCTTGCTTCCACTTCAACTTTTTGAGAGCCTCTTCTGCAGTTATTGGATCACAATCAGCAAGTAATGCCTCTTGCAATAATTCTCCATCAGTTCCTATGGCACTGTCAAGGAACAATTGAAATTCATTCAATCTCTGTGGCAGCTGTCTGTTCCTTCTTGGTCTCTCATGTCCACCCTCTGATTCATTTAGTACTTCATTCACAGTATCCTGGTGCTCATTCAATGTCACTGCTACTGGTGTGTCCTGCACAAGCTCTAGTAACACAGTAGTGGCAGTATTACTTTGTGCAGGATTGTTCCACTCCCATCCCTTTGATTCCTCAAAGACTACATCCTTGCTAATAACCACATTTTGTCTATTAGGATTATACAACTTGTAGGCACCAGTCGAATGATAGCCTAATAGAACCATTGACTGAGCTTTCTCATCCAATTTCTTTCTCAGTTGGTCTGGAACATGTCTGCCACACAGTGCCCCAAACACCTTCAAATGTTTCACACTTGGCTTCTCACCACACCAAGCTTGTTCAGGAGTCATTCTATCCAGCCTCTTAGTTGGGCTTCTATTCATGATGTACACTGCCGTGGTTACTGCTTCTCCCCAGAATTAACTTGGCATATTTCTACTTTTCAACATACTACTAACCATGTTTAATACAGTCCTGTTCTTTCTCTCTGTTGTACCATTATGTTGGGGAGTATATGGTGCTCTGACTTCATGCCTTATGCCTTCATCTTTGCAGAATTTCTCAAATTCAATGGAGAGTAAATCGTGCTCCACATGTGTGTACAATGTCTCTTTTAACTATAACAAATGTAGATATAAAAAAATGAACAATATAAAAATGTCTAGAATGAAAAAAATAGTTAAATGCGAGTATAAATAGTGGCATAAGCGGATTTTGTTACAAAATCCGCACAATAACATAGATTCCAATATAAAAAATACAGTAGGCCCGCACATTTTTTTTGAAATTACTAAATTGGATTTCTTATTAACAAGACACATATCAAATAGAATAGTAAGTAGCTAATAGACTTTCGGATAAATCAAAGAGAAAAACTAACAAACAAACGGGGTATTGACTATCTAATTTAATCTAAGATCTATTTATACAAACAAACCTCCTATGAAATTACCAAATTGGACTTCTTATTAACAAGACACATATCTAATTTAAGGTAAAAGTGACATTACTCTCTATTTCTTTCTTTTTCATCTTACACTCTCTTTCTTACTTTTTTTCTCTTTATTTTTACACTCTCTTTTCCCCTTTTCACTTTTCTCTTACACTCTCTTTCTAACTTTTTTCCTTTTACTTTTCTCATAAACAATTCTTCTCTTTCTCTTATCACTTCAGTTTAGTTTTTTAACTAAATTTCTAAATTTATACAAACACTACTCTACTAAAATTACCTATAAAAATGTAAATGATAAATGAGTCACAATAAAAAAAACTGTCACCTTTTTGGAAAAAGTTATCACCTTAAAATTTTAATTTTTGTCTCCAAAATATGTTTACACTCTTATTGAAAATCTACTATCACCTCTTATTGATAGTCTACTATCTATCTTTTACTATCCACTATATCTATTTTCTATTTATACAAACAAACCTCCTATGAAATTACCAAATTGGACTTCTTATTAACAAGACACATATCTAATTTAAGGTAAAAGTGACATTACTCTCTATTTCTTTCTTTTTCATCTTACACTCTCTTTCTTACTTTTTTTCTCTTTATTTTTACACTTTCTTTCCTCCTTTTCACTTTTCTCTTACACTCTCTTTCTAACTTTTTTCCTTTTACTTTTCTCATAAACAATTCTTCTCTTTCTCTTATCACTTCAGTTTAGTTTTTTAACTAAATTTCTAAATTTATACAAACACTACTCTACTAAAATTACCTATAAAAATGTAAATGATAAATGAGTCACAATAAAAAAAACTATCACCTTTTTGGAAAAAGTTATCACCTTAAAATTTTAATTTTTGTCTCCAAAATATGTTTACACTCTTATTGAAAATCTACTATCACCTCTTATTGATAGTCTACTATCTATCTTTTACTATCCACTATAATCTACTAATCAACTAAAATAAACAATTGAAAATACGAGATAACTGCAATGATATATAAAAAAACACGGAATAACTGCATTAATATATAAAAAACACACGATTAATATTTGTTATTGATAATTAAAATTTTTGAAGACTACTATAAACCTACTATCTAAAAAACAAGAAGATTTAATGACTATTTAAACTAACAATTAATATTTAAAACAAATATTTCTAATTGATAATCTATTATCTCTCTTTTACTATCTACTACAATCTACTAATCAACTAAAATAATCAATTGAAACTACGAGATAACTGCACTGATATATAAAAAAACACGGGATAACTACACTGATATATAAAAAACACAAGATTAATATTTGTCATTGATAATTAAAATTTTTGAAGACTACTACTATAAACCTACTATCTAAAAAATAAAAAGACTTAATGACTATTTAAACTACTAATCTAATCTAATCTAATATCTATTTATACAAACAAACCTCGTATGAAATTACCAAATTGGACTTCTTATTAACAAGACACATATCTAATTTAAGTGTAAAAGTGACATTACTCTCTATTTCTTTCTTTTTCTTCTAATATTCTCTTTTTTAATTTTTTTTCTCTTTATTTTTACACTCTCTTTCCTCCTTTTCACTTTTCTCTTACACTCTCTTTCTAACTTTTTTCCTTTTACTTTTCTCATAAACAATTCTTCTCTTTCTCTTATCACTTCAGTTTAGTTTTTTAACTAAATTTCTAAATTTATACAAACACTACTCTACTAAAATTACCTATAAAAATGTAAATGATAAATGAGTCACAATAAAAAAAAACTATCACCTTTTTGGAAAAAGTTATCACCTTAAAATTTTAATTTTTGTCTCCAAAATATGTTTACACTCTTATTGAAAATCTACTATCACCTTTTATCGATAATCTACTATCTATCTTTTACTATCCACTATAATCTACTAATCAACTAAAATAAACAATTGAAACTACGAGATAACTGCAATGATATATAAAAAAACACGGAATAACTGCACTAATATATAAAAAAACACACGATTAATATTTTTTGTTGATAATTAAAATTTTTGAAGACTACTATAAACCTACTATCTAAAAAACAAGAAGATTTAAAGACTATTTAAACTAATGATTAATATTTAAAACAAATATTTCTAATTGATAATCTATTATCTCTCTTTTACTATCTACTACAATCTACTAATCAACTAAAATAATCAATTGAAACTACAGGATAACTGTACTGATATATAAAAAAAACGGGATAACTACACTGATACATAAAAAACACAAGATTAATATTTGTCATTGATAATTAAAATTTTTGAAGACTACTACTACAAACCTACTATCTGAAAAATAAAAAGAGTTAATGACTATTTAAACTACTAATCTAATCTAATATCTATTTTTATAAACAAACCTCCTATGAAATTACCAAATTTGTCTTCTTATTAACAAGACACATATCTAATTTAAGAGTAAAAGTGACATTACTCTCTATTTCTTTCTTTTTCGTCTAATACTCTCTTTCTTACTTTTTTTCTCTTTATGTTTACACTCTCTTTCCTCCTTTTCACTTTTCTCTTACACTCTCTTTCTAACTTTTTTCCTTTTACTTTTCTCATAAACAATTCTTCTCTTTCTCTTATCACTTCAGTTTAGTTTTTTAACTAAATTTCTAAATTTATACAAACACTACTCTACTAAAATTACCTATAAAAATGTAAATGATAAATGAGTCACAATAAAAAAAAACTATCACCTTTTTGGAAAAAACAAGGGATAACTGCACTGATCTATTTATACAAACAAACCTCTTATGAAATTACCAAATTGGTCTTCTTATTAACAAGACACATATCTAATTTAAGGGTAAAAGTGACATTACTCTCTATTTCTTTCTTTTTCGTCTAATACTCTCTTTCTTACTTTTTTTTCTCTTTATATTTACACTCTCTTTCCTCCTTTTCACTTTTCTCTTACACTCTCTTTCTAACTTTTTTCCTTTTACTTTTCTCATAAACAATTCTTCTCTTTCTCTTATCACTTCAGTTTAGTTTTTTAACTAAATTTCTAAATTTAGACAAACACTACTCTACTAAAATTACCTATAAAAATGTAAATGATAAATTAATGAGTCACAATAAAAAAAAACTATCACCTTTTTGGAAAAAACAAGGGATAACTGCACTGATATATAAAAAACACAAGTTTAACATTTGTCATTGATAATTAAAATTTTTGAAGACTACTACTACAAACCTACTATCTAAAAAAAAGACATAATGACTATTTAAACTACTAATTAATATATAAAACAAATATTTCTTATTGATAATCTACTATCTAACTTTTACTATCTACTATAATCTACTAATCAACTAAAATAATCAATTCAAACTATGAAGATAACTGCACTGATATATATATATATATATATATATATATATATATATATATATATATATATATATATATATAAAAACACGAGATAACTGTAGTGATATATAAAAAAACACGGGATTAATATTTGCCATTGATAATTATAATTTTTGAAGATTACTATAAACCTACTATTTAAAAAAATAAGAAGACTTAATGACTATTTAAACTTATTAATATTGAAAACACACGTGAGAAATATTTGTCACTAATACCTAAAATGACAAATAATTGTCACTGATATATAAAAAACACGGGATAAATATTTCTTATTGATAATTTACTATCCATCTTTTACTATCTACTATAATCTACTAATCAACTCATATAATCAATTGAAACTATGAAATAACTGCACTGATACATAAAAAACACGAGATAACTGCACTAATATATAAAAAAATACGGGGATAACTGCAATGATATACATATAAAAACACGGGATAACTGCATTGATATATAAAAAAATACGGGATAACACTGATATATAAAAAGACATTACATTGATACTTTTACATTTTTAGATTTTAATATTTATCTATTTTTTATTTGAAACTTCTTTTTTATCTACTTTAAATTTGTCATTATTTTCACGGGATAATGTTCAAACTATTTAAATACTGTCTAAGTTCATTGATAAAAAGAACACGACAGCACCCGTGCGTATGCACGGGTATCCTACTAGTTGAGTGTAAAAAACAAACTAAATAGTTCAAAACATTTCATTGCCAACGTGATTTAAAAGACAATTAACATAGTGTACATCTATCCCTACATGATTTTGTTCTCAAAAACCTAGTCATCTCTCGCTGCATCTCTATACTATTCTCTTCTTTCTTGCTCACCCACCATAGGGATGGTTTTAGGCCTGGGATCACTCATCTGTATCATTTTTTTTGTCTTTTTTATCTAAATAAGTTGTTACCATATTGATCTAGTTTTTATTTCGTAATTTTCTTGATTCACTACAAAAAGACAGTAATATTGTGGGGTTATTTTGGGGAGGTTTTAAAAAAAAACCTAAAAACGTTGTAAAGTGACACTTTATGCAAAAACAAAACCTCTAAATGTTTATTGCTTACGGTGTTACTGATGAAGAAGAAACGGAAGGTGGGGGCTACCCTATTCTATTACTTTTTCAAATGTTCAATGATATGCTTACCAGACAATGAGGTGTGAATTTTTTTTTTTTTGAGATTAATGAGGTGTGAATTTTAGTTGTTCATCAACAAGCACAACAACATTTAAGCCTTATTGTAATGGTTTGTTTCTCTATATCTTTTATTTTCTTTTGTATCACTTGATTCTCTTTTTATTTTGCCATGTCTTGTATCAATAGAAAGGAGAAATAGAGATAGAAAATGGAGAATGAATGAATAGTGAGATAAATATAAAGAGGGAATGAAAAAGAATATGAAATAGATAACACGTGACATTTTTTTGGGAGAAAAGAGTAAAAAAAAATTGCATTTTTTTTGAAAAAAGTACGATTGTACGAGTTTTGGGTGGGTGGGGGGATTGGAGGACACTATGGGATATTTTTTTAGATATTCACCGCAACAACATTTTAACAAAACAAAAATTACACGATTTGACATTTTTTTGGGGGATAAAAGAGAAAAAATTTGCTTTTCTTTTTTGACAGAAAAAGAGCACGGTTGGACATGTTTTGGGTAGAAAAAATTGGAGGACACTATGGGATTTATATATAAAGATCTCTATTTTATAATATCTTTTACAATTTATTTGATCAAAACATTTATTTCTAAAATCTCTATTTAACCAATTGTTATTCTTTTGGTATCCATATACTTAATGTCTTAAAGTTTTGGGTGGAGATGTTAATCAATTGCCATATATACCTAATCTCTATTTAACCAATTGCCATATACCTAATAATTTTGGTTTTCATTTGAGTGAGACGGTGAAAAGTAAAAAGAGTAAAAGTGAGATAAAATAAAATTGTGAGATTATAAGGTCTAAGTGGGTGAGTGAGGAGGCTTTGAAGTAAAACACTCACGATTTTTTAAAGGGTTTTTTTTTTACCCCAATCATATCACTGTATACCCCCACAGACCCTGCGAAAAGATGAAAATACTCTTAAAATTTTTACAAATTTACAAAACATTGACCAGAAAGTTTCCTGAGAGAATCAGATTTACCATTCAGAGAGCTATTTCTGATTTGCCATTGGATTTACCATCGGATCTATATACATCCGATCTTCCTCAGAGTCAGCAGAAATAGTAAGTCGGATCTAGCTATATCTGATTTCCCCATCGTATCTACCTATATCCGATTTCGCATCGGATATATATAGCTAGATCCGATTTGTGTTTTATTTTTGTTTAAAAATTTGTTTTTTTCCAGTGTCCAATAGGTATCGAGGGGAGTCCTCGGCTCAGGCCTCGCCATCTGCTCCCAGTACACGCACCCGCCACAGGATTGCGGGACATGCGTCTACCCGGTGTAGCCGACAGCAGCAGTATCAGCCATAGTTTTAAAAACCGGCTCAGCCCGGCCGGTCGGACTGGTCGAACCGGGAACCGGGGGGTAACCGAGCCGGTCAACCGTATGGATCGGATATGCAGTAAACCGGTGAAAACCGGTGTGAATCGGCCGGGTTTTGCAAAAACCGGTGAACCGGCGACCCGGTTTGACCCGGACCGGGTTGTGAATTTAAATTTTATTTTTATCAAAACGACGTCGTTTAATCTGTTTCTTTTGCTCTTTTTCATCTTTTTCTTTTCCATTATTGCATTATTAGTAAAAACAGGCACCATATTTGTTGAGTACATATTAATTTGTGTGATCTAAAATAGATTAATATTATGTATGAATAAAATTAAAAATATTAATAAATTAAGATATTAATTTTTATATTTTAGTAGATATAAAATAAACATAGTTATTAATTTTACAGGGACAAAATTTATATTATATACTATATAGGTTTTGAAAATTCACGAAATAGAGACCGGGTCCGAGTCATGCCGTCCCGGTTTTGGTCATGCGGTTCAACTGTCGACCCCTCGGTCCGACCCTTGACCCAGTGACCCGGTACCACCACCGAGTCGGTCGCCGGTCCGAGTTTTAAAACACTGGTATCAGCAGGAGGAGGAGGCCCCAGACTATCACTATGAGGAGGGCCAGCAGGGGCACCCTTTTGATGAGCATTCTATGTCTGAGGACTATTCTATGCCTGAGGACTACCAACAGCAGTATTATCAGCAACATCACCAGTATCAGCAGCAGCACCAGTACCAAGAGGATCAGCCTCAGCAGGGGCATCTGGAACAGCATGAGGAGCAGCCTCCTCTATTCACTGGTCTAGCATCTCATGTTTGTACCGTTAATTATACGGGTGACTGTTTGAGGAGCACTGGGAGGATATAGACTTTGAGCATGTGTCATTATACAGGGGACACATCAGCTGGGGAGACATCACTGTTCCCTGCATGCCAGATAGGTGCCTCAGACAGTTTGGGTAAGTGCAGGTTATCCCACGTCACCCTCTTACTAGTCGTCCGTGCCATGCAGACTGCATTTTTCGTATTGCACATTATATGCCTGTGGTGGAGGAGGTTTTGCGTACTACTTATCCTGCTAAGGAGTTGGGTCAGGTTGCTCCGGACTACTTACATTGGTATGTGAGAGCATCTATTCCTAGACTCTTACGGGTTGCATCGCCACCACCACCATCACCAGTACAGCCAGCTGCACCACCAGTACAGCCAGATTTGCTCGAGATTGTGGAGGAGGAGATTCGGAGGGGGCTTCGGAGCGGAGACATTAGGATGGATAGTCAGACATACGCTCGCCTCACGCGGTTACTAGATATGCTACCGGGGCGTGACTAGGGGGTTTTGTGGGATTGTATGCTTGAACTATTTTTTTATGACTTAATTCTCATTATTTCTTGTTTATTATATTTGTGGAGTTTCATTAAAATTTCGATTTCATTAATGCGATAAAAGATAAAACATAACCAACTACAATAACAATAGGCAGATACATTTTCCTAAAATTCTGGTCGTCGAACACGACGTAAAATCTCATTCACACTTCGTTGAGTTTCCACGTACAGCTCCAACAGCTTATACCCTTGAAGCGTGTCATGGATGTTTAACATGTTCGCCACGTCTTCGTCAGTCTTGATTGTCATGAACGAGAAGGAAACGCGGCCATCGTCTCCAAGATAGGGTTTGCGATAAGTGATACTAGTGACGTCACGGTCGTCACCAGTCACGTCACGGTCGTCACCAGTCACTTGAACTTTGCACCACACTTTATCCTTCAAACCTTCAAACCCCTTGCCGCGGTGGATTCTGCATAACACCGGCTGAGGACTCCAGAAGTGGACACCATCTTCTCTCATCATGATTTGGCCCCGATGATGTATACCGCAAAGCCTATTGTCATCTGAGCGTTGATTGAGGCATATCTCCATTTTGGATGAGTGAAATAAGCAAGTGAGAGTGAAATTTTTGAGTGAAAAGAATGAGGCTGGCAATGGGTATTTATAGAATTCGTCAATGATTATCAACCGTTGATATTGTCGGTGCAATCTACACCGTTGATCAACATTGGCAGTCAAATCCGATTTCCCCCCACTAATTCTAATCAGATATACGTAAATCCGTCTTTTAGTTTTGTGAATCGGATCTACCTACCTTATATGTATATCCGATTTAAGTCAATTTAACCCGGGGTATTTTCGTCTTAAAATTTATTGTGTGGGTATATAGTGATATGATGGGGGTAAAAAAAAAATCCCTTTTTTAAACTAGTTTAGAGATTGCTGTTTTGGAGTGTGATTATCTGCAAATGTGATTTGTGGATAACTCTTATTTGGGCCAGATTGTGGCCCATTGTCTTAGCCATTATTAGCCTTCTTGTAATATCCAGGTTAAGCATGTTGTGTTGATTGGACAAAAAAAGCATGTTGTGTTGACAAAAAGAAGGTTAAGCATGTTGCTATAAAAAACAAAATAAGGCTGCTAAGATGTTAACCAAAATTTAAATTGGATTGAGGAAACCCTAATTACATCTATGTATGTAATGGGTGTTCAAACCGAACCAAACTAAAAGAAAATCGCAAACCAAACCAACCCAAATTGAAAATTGCAAAAAATTGATATTTATCGGTTCTATTGGATTTAATTTTTTAGTCAACCGCACGGTTCGGTTCGGCACATAGTTTTTACTCTACCAATCGAACCAAACCAAACTGAACCGCAAGTAATATGAAAGCTTATTGACTTACAACCTTCATTACTATCTTAGTAGTCCAAATCCAACTACAAATCAACTTTCACTCACTTACTAACCCAAATCCAATTAATTCTTTGAATCACTTACAAACAATCCATATTGTTATTCTATATTTTAAAATTACAATAAAACAATTAATTCAATTTCTTTTAAATATGATGTAGCTATCTTAAAAGAATTAAAAGAGAGTATAATTTATATACTACATATATCTGAGCAGATTTTTTCTTAACAGATTTATGTTAGCCGTTTTTTATGTTAGTTAATTTTAACTCTGTTTTAAATTATGTTTTGTCTCGAAAAAAACCGAATCAATCAAAACCACATTTGTTTGGTTTGGTTTGATTCATTTTTTTAGGAACCCAACCGAACCAAACCAAACTGCAAGTAGTTTTACCTTACGATTCGATTTCCTTTGTAGATATGTTTCCTCTTGTTTTAATGTGATCTTGATATATTTTTTTATAAAAAAGGTTAATAAAACCGGCTCCATTCATATGGGCCCATTGTATGTGTTGTATTTAGCCACCGCCGCCGTACACCATTGACCTAACTGTGTAGGACCATTCATATAGGCCGTCCTGGCAAATTTGTTTGGTTTGGTTAGGGGTGTGCAAAAATTATGGTTAACCACACCATTTCATTAAATTGAACCACACCACACCAAAAAAGACCAAACCCAATTAAATGGTTAATGAACCAATTCAGAATTTTAAAACAGATCAGTTACCCAAACTTGATGAAAAAAACCAGTTTAACTTTTTAACCCAAATTGCAAAGCATCTTCCAAGAAGAATTAAAAACCTTATGGAGGATTAGGATACAGAAGCCTTTTAAACAAGCTGAGCATTTTAAACCTTCAGAGATAAATGATCAATATCAAATAATTGAAACTTCAGAGAAGTGAGAGGTGTGCAGTTTTAGTGACACAAAGTGATGAAGGAAATAACAATTATTCATATAGTAGCTGGGGTTACAAAAAGCATATAAACACCAGCTGATATTTTGAATCATAAAAAGAAATTCAAACAGAAAACTAAAACGAAATGGAAAAGCTGGGAATGCTTTTATTTCCATCTAGCTGATACACTAAGCCAAGAATCATCAACAATTAAATAAAAAGCATTACAAGCTTTGCCATTGGTTTTAATTTACTAGTTTGATTTTTTTTCTTCATCTCACTAACGTTATTAAATAATATATAATATCTATGTATATATCTAGATGAATAACATTATTAAGTATTACGATCTGTTTATAAAAGTAGTAGCTTAACTGTTTAAGTTTAGTGCAATCATGATGAGTTTAGAACTTACTAAACTAGTTATGGATTGTAATATAGGTGTTCATACTTTCTTTATTTATGCAGCATGCTTTTTTATTATTATAGGAAATAACATTGTGAAGTGATAAAACCAGTTTTTTCTACAATTGGTAATGGTTTTGTTCTAAAAAACAGTGTTTCTGCAATTCTGTCGAAAACTGGTTCGAGAAAAAACCGGTTTAAAACCAATTTGAGTACAAAAAACCGGTTCGTATAAAGGAAACCGGTTTAGAACCGGTTCTAAACCGAACCTAACTGGTTTGAGGGAAAACCGGTTTTTTTACTGAAATGGTTTTTCGAACCGAACCAAATTGCATATGTGGTTCAGTTTGGGGCAGTTCTTGCACCATGCACACCCCTAGGTTTGGTCGTGTTCTAACATTAGGAGCGCATATGCTAATGCCACATTAATTACGTACGCCAGTATTTGATTTGACAACGAGAGACTTTGAATTTTGTTACCACAATTCTTAAAATGGAAAATGGAAAATGCTAGGAAGATAGACATTCTTTTTTTAGTATTTAATTTCTCATTAGATGAAATTTTTCGTAATAATTAAAAATATAAGATATATTGATTTATCGTTCTTTTTAACATTTAAGAATCTTCTCCTAGTAAAGTTGTACTCCAATTTTTTAAAAAAGAAGCGACTCTTTCAACAAAATCATTGCAGAATTACAAACTGTGAAAGACAAATAGTATTGGCCTAACAGATAACATCTGGTCTGAGACATTGATTCTCAACTGGCTAATAAGAAATGTTTTTGATTAGAATAACAGATGGAATGTGTTAGGTTGCTTCAAGGAGTGGTTAAAGACACAACACACTTGTTTCACAACCTCGTCCTTTTGACGTAAAGAGTAAAGACCCCGCTGCAACTTCATTGTGAAGACCGTGGATGACTAACTCAATTAATACTTTTACGTGATTCAATGCGTAAAAGTAGGGAAAAAAGAGGGAGGGGGAGGGAAGAGAAGAGAGAAATAAAGAAGAGCCAGTAATTTTCTCTTTGTTCGGTAGAAGAGCGAGAAAGAGAGGTGGTTAATTTTACACTTTTTTGAATATCTCCAAAGTTGAGGAGAAACCAATCTTTTGAAAACCAAATCGAACATCAAACCGATTTTTTGGTAATAAATATTTATATTTTATTAGATTTCAATTTTTATATTTTAAATTATATTTTATATGGTTAATTTTAACTATAAAGGTAGAATAGGATTAGGTGACAAGATTATTATATCATATATATTTTTTTTTTACCAAAACAAGCTTATGTCATTTCAATATCAATAATGTTTGTTACACACAAAGGAGCAATATAATGAGAAAAGGAGCTAGCATAGAGTCTTGATGCCCTTGCAAGAGTATGAGCAACAAGATTGGCTTGCCTCCTAACATAGCTAATCCTATAGCTTGAATATTGAGAAATAAACTTGATACAATGGGAAATAATAACACCAAAATCAGAGTTGTTGGACGACGCTTTATTCACCGCATTAGTCACTGAAATACAATCTGTCTCAATGACTACTGCTTCCAAGCCTAAGTCCATCAACCAATTCAATGCTTGCCATAACCCCATTGCTTCCGCTTCTTGAGGTTCCGGAGTGCCTTCAAACCACATAGTCTTCCCCTCCATGAAGCTACCATTCTCATCTCGAATACACATACCAATACCATACTTGTTTTCGAAATCAAATAGCGCCGCATCAATATTGCATTTGAGAGTACCTGCTGCCGGTTTCTTCCATGTCATTTGAACACCATCGGTTTGAGGGACAGTTGCACTACGTGTTGGCTGATTTCTCCTCGCAATTTCCCACGCATGTAGCTGGTCATTTGCAATTTGAAGAGCCATCGTAGCTGGTCTATCAATGCCCTCCCATATTTTGTCATTCCTTTTCTTCCACATCGCCCAAATAGCCATTGCAAAAGTCTTTTGTTGTGCAATAGATAGTTCATCCAGCAACTGAAAAATACAAGTTGAGAGACCAACATTCTGCTGCATACACCGATGGACAACAGCAGCAAAATCTGTTGCTTGCCACACCTGTAAGGCCTGTGAGCATTGAAAAAACAAATGCAAATCAGATTCAGGACCATTATTACATAAAGAGCACTCTTCATCACAAGGCACATGACGTTTAGACAAGTTGCATCTAGTTGGTAAACACCCCCGAGCTAATCGCCAAAGCAAAATCTTAGCACGTGGAGGTATTTTTAGACGCCAAATTTGCATCCAATTACCCGGCACACGGAGATGAGAACTATCAATAAAGTCCTCCATTATCCCAAAATAAGCGGATCTAACCGAATACACTCCATTACGACTTCTCCACCACACAATCTTATCCTCCTCTTCCAAATTATGGAGAGCCATCTTCTTGATAAGTGTCGCTTCATGGCTATTAAAGAGAGAATCAACCATCATGTCATTCCAACCATCCTTTGTATCTTTCCAAAGATCAACCACTTTGAGGTCCTCCATTCCCCCTACAATAGGAGAACGTATAAAAGCGTCTTTCCTACCTTTGAGCCACGGGTCCTTCCACACCGAAACATTACTACAATTACCTAACCTCCATCTTGCTCCCAAATTAACCACCACCCGGGAAGAATAGATACTACGCCATATATAACTGGGGTTATGGCCCAAGCGGGCCCCCATAAGATCACTATCCGGAAAATATTTGGCTTTGAAGACACGACCAACTATAGTATCCGCGTGGGTCAGAATTTTCCACGCTTGCTTCCCTAGCAAAGCTAAATTGAAACCATGGAAGTGGCGGAATCCCATACCTCCGTGTTCTTTCCTCATGGTAAGTTTTTCCCAATTCAACCAATGAATGCCCTTCCTTGAATTTTGATTGCTTCCCCACCAAAATGAATTGATCATCCTCTCAAGTTCCTCCCCTAAAGTGGTTGGGAGCATGAAAGTACTCATGCAATAGGTAGGGATAGACTGAGCCACAGACTTCACTAAAACTTCCCTGCCAGCTTTAGATAAATGCTTGCCTGACCACTGCTGAATTCTCTTCCACATTCTGTCTCTCAAATATCCAAACATCTGCTTTTTATTCCTACCGATCATTGAAGGCAGGCCAAGATACTTCCCACTCCCTAAACACTCTGTGACGCCAAGCACTCTAGCAACATGATCACGCACACTTTGAGAGGTGTTCCTGCTAAAGAAAATTTCAGATTTTGTCATGTTAATTGCTTGACCAGACGCTCTCTCATAAGTTTTTAGAATATTCTGTAAGTGTCTGCTTTCTCTATCATCCGCCCTGCAAAATAAAAAACAGTCATCTGCAAAAAGAAGATGTGTAAGAGATGGAGCTCCCCTGCACACCCGAACCCCATGTAAGTCACCACTCAATTCAGATTTTTTTAGCAAAGTGGTAAGGCCCTCCGCACAAATAATGAAAAGGTAAGGTGACAGTGGGTCACCCTGCCTCAACCCTCTCCCCGGAATGATAGGTCCGATCTTTTCACCATTCACCATCACAGAGTAGCAAACCGTTTCTAGACACATAGACATCCATTTCACCCACCGCTCATCAAAACCCAACCTCCTCATCATCGCCTTCAAGTAATCCCAATTCACTCTATCATAAGCTTTACTGATATCAATTTTGAGTGCCATCTCCCCCACCTTGCCACTCGTTTTACACTTTAGATGATGTAGAGTTTCAATAGCAACTAACACATTGTCCAAGATGGATCTATCCTCCACAAAAGCCGACTGTTCACTTGAAATACACTTGTGTAATAACGGTTTCATACGATTAGCAAGCACTTTTGAGATTATCTTATAAATAACATTACATAGAGAAATAGGCCGAAGATCCTTCATAGACATAGGATCCTCAACCTTTGGAATGAGCACGATATTAGCATCATTAAGATTTGGTGGAAACTCCCCCTCCTCCAACCAAGCCTTCCCCATATGAAACAACTCCACTCCACATAGATTCCAAAACCGCTTGAAGAAAGCCGGGTTCAAACCATCCGGGCCAGGGGCTTTATCAGAGTGCATTGAAAAAAGAGCATTTTTAAACTCCCTATCTCCAAAGGCTTCATTAACTCCGTATTATCCTCCTCATTCAATCTACAAGACACATGACTTAACACTCCATCATAAACCCCTCGGTCTTCTCTAAACAGCTCCTTAAAATAATTAGAAGCCACCTCTCCAAGCTCCCTTTGATTTGTAACAATCTCACCATCCTCCCTAGTGAGCTTTGTTATCATATTTCTCCTTCTTCTTGCACTAGCCATAGCATGAAAAAACTTAGAGTTAGTGTCTCCATCTCTTAACCAAAACACCTTTGACCTTTGTTTCCAAAAAGTCTCTTCCTGCATAAGTAGAACTCCCAACCTCCCCTTCTTGGCCTGGAGACATAATTTGGCCTCACCATCCCCGCGCCCCCTCAACTCCTCTATTGCTCGCCTACAATCATTAATGGCTTCTCGATAACGACTCCTCAACTTCTTACCCCAGTCATCTACGGCACTCGTACACTGCCTAATTTTATCCAAGAAATCATTATTCTCGCCCCCCATCCAACTCTCCTCAACCACAATAGGTAACTCTGGTTCCTCTAACCAAGCATTCTCAAATTTAAAATCCCTCCTCCCTCTCCTTCTATCATGCTCATACAATCTCAACCAAATGGGTGAATGATCAGATTTATTAGAAACACCATTAATAAAACGATAAGAGGGAAAGAGATCTAACCAGCTTTGAGTGACTAGTGCTCGATCAAGACGCTCTTCCTTGCTATCTGGCGTGCCCAAAGACTTTGTCCAAGTGAATTGATACCCCTCCATAGGAAGATCATAGAGATTGCTATCACGAACTGCTTCCTGGAACCCTCTAATAAGCCATGGAGCTCGCACTGCCCTTCCTCTTTTATCACCATTTGAAAGAATGTCATTAAAGTCACCCATGACACACCACGGAAGATCATTATCATTTGCTAAGCTACAAAAGTGCTATTTAGCCTATTATATCATATATTGCTAGCTCAACAAATGCTGGAATGAGGCAAGATATGATAGCTTATCTTTTTTTTAAAACGTCGAAAGATAATATTATTAAGGCTAAATAGCACTTTTGGTCATTTATCTTTGCTCCAGATTTCACTTTGGTCCTTTATCTTTTTTTTGGTCCGTTTTGGTCCTTTATGTTTCATTTTCGTTTCATTTTGGTCCCTCACGTATTATTTAATTCAATTAAAACATTAAAAACATTAAAACAATTAAAACAATTAAAACAATTACAAAAATAAAACATAAAACCCTCCCCCACCGTCCACCACCACCCACCACCACCCCCACCGTCAACCACCACCCACCACCAGATCTGTCTCTCTCTCTCTCTCACCGTGAACCCCTCCCCCCTCCCCCACCGTGAACCCTTCCCCCCTCCCCCCACCGCTGCGCACCCCCTCTCTCCCCTCTCTCACGGTTATGGAGTTCTCCCACGAGGTAGGGGCTGTAATTGTTCAAATTGGCGCCATAATCGAACTCAGGGGGAAATTTCGAGTTGAAAGGTGGAGTTTGGGGTCCAATTGCAGAGAGAGGAGTGAGAACGTGTGAGAGGAAGAAGACGGGTCGTGGGTTCTGGGTGCGCAGCGGTGGGGGGAGGGGGTGCGCAGCGGTGGGGGGGTGGGGGGAGGGGGGAACGGTGGGGGAGGGGGTGCGCAGCGGTGGGGGGAGGGGGGAACGGTGGGGGAGGGGGTGCGCAGCGGTGGGGGGTGGGGGGAGGGGGGAACGGTGGGGGAGGGGGGGGTGCGCAGCGGTGGGGGGTGGGGGGAGGGGGAACGGTGGGGGAGGGGGGGAGGGGGTGCGCAGCGGTGGGGGGAGGGGGGACAGTGGGGGGAGGGGTGGACGGTGGGGGGAGGTGGTGGGTGGTGGTTGACGGTGGTGGGTGGTGGTGGACGGTGGGGGGAGGGTTTTATGTTTTATTTTTGTAATTGTTTTAATTGTTTTAATGTTTTTAATGTTTTAATTGAATTAAATAATACGTGAGGGACCAAAATGAAACGAAAATGAAACATAAAGGACCAAAACGGACCAAAAAAAAGATAAAGGACCAAAGTGAAATCTGGAGCAAAGATAAATGACCAAAAGTGCTATTTAGCCTATTATTAACAAATGTGTCTAGCCATAAATGAAATGTTGAGACGGCAGCAATACAAGATGGAGTCTCTTCCACATGTAATTTGTTATAAAGAGTATATTTAACTAAATAATGGGTAGTTTGGTTGGCCTCACGCTTAACATGTAAACAAATTAAACTATGAAAATAAGCATTAAAATTAATACAATCCCTAATGTTGTTGAATGTTGTTGAGTGTTCAGCGCCAGGACCACGATCGAAGCATCTGATTCCACTATAAGGTTAAAAAAACATATTATTTTGCAAATTCCAAACTTTTCCTCATAGCTACAACTTCTGCTACCTCTGAATCTGGTAATGGAAGGACTTGCTAGCAACTAGCAGCAACCACGACACTATCAACATCTCTTAACTACTGCAGAAAAGGCTTTTGGAATCGGTTGTTTGGCACATTTGGAATCAGTTATTGTTATGATTACATTATAATACAAAAGGCTTTTAGAAGCAACAAAGAATTTTTCTATAAGCTCTTGTTATGATTACATTATTTCGGCTGCTCTTAATTCAGTTGCTGGTTGCGAAGTTAGCGGGGCTTTTAGTGACTTGTGGAGCACATCTATCCCTTCAAAAGTCATTATTTTTGGTTGGAGTTACTTCACCGTCATGTGATATCTTCTACCGAGGCTGTTGTTTGTCCGATGTGCAGTGAGGAGGGTGTGGAGCTGCAGCATTTATTTTTGCATTGCAGGATAGCTCACGAGGGTTTGTAGTCGAACACCCAGCTCCCTAGTATTTGGTATCTCATTTTTTTGGGTATGGCGAGTTGTGCAAATGGAAAAAGGCGCGTAAGGTGAAGTATATTTTGTGGTGGCAACATGTTGGTGTATCTGGTTAGCTCGTAACAATCTTCTTTTTAGAGGGGAGGCAATCAATTTGGATTCTATTATGTCTCATATCAAATGTTTATCTGGTTTATATATAGAGTGGATAAACACTCTAGCTATCCCCTTCCATATGGTGGAATAATGCTTTTCTGTGTTTTAGCAACTGTTGAGATATTCTTTTGTATTTGGTTTGAACACACCCTGTGTTCCAATCAATGATATCATTGCTTATAAAAAAAAAATCACATACATAGAATTGCTTGATCAACTCATGATAGCTTATCTTATCTTGTTTGCATTGGTTGAATTCAAAATTTTATCTTAAAAATGAAGTTCGTTACCCAGGAAAAATAACCATTAATTTTTTTTGAAAATCGGAAAAATAAACATTTTAAAAACATTTCAATTCAATTTCTACATTAATTAATCCAAAAATTAATTATAATTCAATTAACCAAAAATTATATTATAATTAGACTTAATTTTTTTAATAATAGCCGACGATTATTTTTATCACTTTTAATTTTTTGATGAATATCAGACAATTATTATCTTTTGTTAAATTATGCTGTTTATAGTAAGTTAATATTTTTAACGGCTATTACTAAAATTAATATAAAACATTTGTTACTCTCCTCTTCAACATGAAATTGACAGTCACTCTCCTCAAAGATTTGCTCCCTGGCCATCGGAGACCTGTTCGCGTTTCTACTTCCTTTTTTTTTTCTTCTTTTTCTTGACAACGCGTTTCTACTTTCTTTCTTTATCCTTTTTCTTAAAAAAGTGTTTCTACTTTTCTAGTTTTGACAGTAGTACTGTACGAGAATTACCGTGGTTTGTTAAACCGAACTTCACGGTCAGGCAGCGCCGCAATAGCCGAAGCCGAGCTGACCCGAGTCGACTTGATCAACCATAGCGTGAAGTCATTGTGTGCACTCAGCTTGAGCTGCGCCAGAAAAGGAAATTAGAAAAGTCATTGCGTGTGTTCTCTTCTCTCTCTCTCTCTCTATTATATACTTCCTATATCTCTCTCTGTCCGAAAACCCAGTGTCTGAAAATTTTGTGACATTATTGACGAAGAAGATGGCCGGAGACCTCAATTCCCGGCAGTCAATTTTCGAGGTCGTTGTTCAAAACGGTGCCGTATAGGGGGATCTGAAAATCTCTGAGAGAGCAAACGTGGAGCAGCCATGGAGGGTGAGAATTCGAAAGCAGATGCTGACGTGGTGATTGACTTGCTGAATGAGATAGCTAGCATCTCTGACTTCAGACCTATGGTGAAGAAACAGTACTGCAACTTGGCACGGAGGGTGAAGCTGTTGATCCCGTTGTTTGAGGAGATTAGAGACATGAAAGATGCAATCCCTCAGGATACTTCAAAAGCCATGCTTGCTTTCAAAGAAGCTCTGGAATCCGCTAGAGAACTCCTCAGATTCGGAAGTGAAGGCAGCAAAATTTACATGGTTTGTGTTCCTCTCATTCATTTTTTCCTTTTTAGTTTCTGATTTATGTGAACACCTATTGGGATTTTGGGATGCAGCCAAATTTAATTTTAGCTTAGCAGTAACATGTATTTGAACTTGGGTGCATAAATTTTTGTTCTTTTTAAAAAATCTCGATTATTATTGGGGAGGGGATTTCTTGTGGCTGCTATGTAAAGTACTGTTGTGAATGTTTGGCTATGTTTAGCTCAGATTTGTCTTCTTTTATTATTTAGTTTGTTTTTTTATGACAATAGAATACCTGATTTTCGATTCGTAGTTGATATCACTTTCAAATTTGGATTGTTGATTACATTTGTATTGGTTCTTAAGTTATTATCCGTTTTCTCTCCACTAGTTTAGTGTTTTTTATTGCATTTGTTTGTGCTGGTTGATTGCAACCTTCATAAAAGTGGATTTTCCTGCTTAATTGGGCATTAGGGATAGATTGCGTGGTGTTTGGGAAGTGTAAAGAAAGGAAACTTCTGAGTTGGTATGGTATTGGGGTTTTGGATGGTATCTGCTGGCTGCTGAAGCTACAAGGCACTAGCCTTCGACTGTTCAGGACTTTGGATATCAACAGAAGAATCCTCTTGCATTAATTTCCAATTTTGAAACAAACTTTTGATGGGAACCTAAGTAAATAATTTTTTATGCCTTTTATTTTTCCCACTCCAGAGAGGGGAAATTGGAGGATATAGTCATGCACACATGACCATATAAGAAAGGGAGATTTCAGAATGCTCTGAATTTCTTCCAGCTCAAAGACCATGCAGTGGGCATTCCCTTTGAGAGATGGTGGTATTTGTTGATCTAGTATACCAAACATTTTACTGTTGATGTTTAATTACCATGATATGGTTAACAAGAGTATTTTCCTTTAATGATGCCCACTGTGTTTCAGCCATTCCGATATTTTTTGCAGATTTCTTATATCAATAATCATAAAAGTGTTGCCCACTGTGTTTCAGCCATTCCGATATTTTTTGCAGATTTCTTATATCAATAATCATAAAAGTGTTGTCCATGCTACCAAATTTATTATATCTTGCAGACTTTGAAATGGTCAAACCAATCCTGGTTTCTGCAAAATTAATCAGTTTAATGCAATTTATGATGTTAATACTAATCTGAAATCTAAATAATATTGTTTAATTAATAATTGTCAGTATTATTTTTATGTCTACATGGGAATCTTAGTTTACTCACAGTTACATAAGAGGCATTTCATATACTTTTTTTGATCTTGGGTTGCTTACAAATATGTTTTCCTTGTAAATCACCCTCTTATAACTATGGGTTAGACAATATATTTAGAGAGAGTTATGAAAACTCAGTACTTATAAAGTGACACCTGCTGCCTAAGATGTTGATTCTGTTGTCTCAACTTCTGTTCCCAGGTTCTTGAGAGGGACCAAATTATGAATAGATTCTATGTGGTGACTGGATGGTTAGAACAATCATTGGATGGAATTTCCTATGATAAACTTGACATATCAGATGAAGTTAAAGAGCAGGTATAAATACTTCAATTATATATTTTTATTGTATGTGTGCAATACTGTGATCTTACTCGGCCAATATAATCTTTTAAAAAGAAAATTTGATCCACTGAACTATCTACTAGTTAGCTCTTTAGAATCGAAGGGACACTGCCGTACCGTGGAACTTCGTTATCTTTACATTTTTGCTATTTAATGATCTTGTCTAATTCTCCATCCAATTGTCTGTGTCATTTCAGGTTGAACTGGTTCTTGCCCAGTTTAGAAGAGCCAAAGGGAGGGTTGATGAACCAGATGTCAAGTTGTATGAGGATATATCGTCCCTTTATAACAATAGCAGTGATGCAGCTACAGATCCAGCTGTTCTAAGTCAATTGGCAGAAAAGTTGCAATTGGTGGGAATAGGCGATCTTACACAAGAATCACTAGCTTTGCATGAGATGGTGACAGCCAGTGGTGGGGATCCAGGGGCACGCATTGAGAAGATGTCGATGTTATTGAAGAAGATAAAGGATCACGTGCAAACAGAAAACCTAGTCAAGGATGATGCTATAGTATTTAAAGGCCTTCCTTCAGGAGTTTCAGGACTGGGGGAAAATGATAAGAATCATCAGGTCCCTGTTATACCTAATGATTTTCGGTGTCCAATTTCCCTGGAATTGATGAAGGACCCTGTCATTGTTTCAACAGGACAGGTATGTTCCGTGCATTCTATGAAACTCTCTTACGCATTATCCTTCTTGATTTGTCAAACTTGGAAGATCTGACCTTCCCTCTGTTTGCTTGAATGTAAAATTGCTGCAAAAGGAACCATGCTCTTGCAAAGTTTTGTCATGAGATACATGAGTCTATTTGGTTTATGAAAACTTGAAATGTTTTCTGTTTCCACCTGATAATTACAAAAATTCTACCTTGTTTTCACTCTGTTTCTAGTTTCCAATGATTTGTACCAGAAATGGTATGCCGTTTTCACCATTTTACTAACATGAGAGGGTCCTGTTGAAAGAAAAGCGAAGTCTATGTTCCTACTTTATTTTCAAATTTAAACGAGTTGGACACGTTGCTAAATATATTATGATTGCTTTATTAATTGATGGATTTCCATGGAACATAAATCTTGGTTGAATTCATAAAGTTTCTATAAAAAGCAAGGCTACGTGATCATTCCAATGCCATATATTGACATTTTACCCCGTTTCAGAGTCAGTTTGTCGATAACTGTCAAGTATCCCACTCACATGTGTCTTGTTGTCATCTTCAGACTTATGAGCGCTCCTGTATTGAGAAGTGGTTGCAAGACAGGCACGGGACATGCCCCAAAACACAGCAGATTCTCACCAGTACTGTTCTGACACCCAACTTTGTCTTACGAAGCCTGATAGAACAATGGTGTGAAGCCAATGGCATAGAGCCACCAAAACGACCCAGCAGTTCTCAGCCTAGTAAATCAGCATCAGCCTGCTCTCCAGCTGAGCGGAGTAAGATTGAAATTCTTATCCAAAAGCTCGCATCTGCCAGTCCTGAAGACCAGAGATCAGCTGCTGGCGAGATCCGCCTTCTTGCAAAGCGCAATGCAGATAACCGTGTAGCTATTGCTGAAGCCGGTGCAATACCTCTTCTTGTAGGACTCCTCTCCATGCCAGACTCCCGCACTCAAGAGCACGCTGTGACAGCCCTTCTGAATCTCTCCATATATGAGAATAACAAAGGAAACATTGTTTCTTCAGGAGCAGTTCCAGGTATAGTTCATGTGTTGAAGAGGGGAAGCATGGAAGCACGGGAAAACGCAGCAGCAACACTTTTCAGCCTTTCAGTTATAGACGAAAATAAGGTTACAATTGGTTCTTCGGGAGCCATATCACCGCTAGTGACTTTGCTGAGTGAGGGTACACAAAGGGGTAAGAAAGATGCTGCAACAGCACTCTTCAATTTGTGCATTTACCAAGGTAACAAGGGAAAGGCAGTGAGGGCTGGTGTTATTCCCACACTGATGCGATTGCTGACAGAACCCGGTGGGGGAATGGTGGATGAAGCATTGGCCATTTTGGCAATATTGGCCAGTCATCCTGAAGGAAAGGCTACCATTGGTTCTGCAGAGGCAGTGCCGGTTCTGGTAGAGTTTATCGGGACTGGATCTCCAAGGAACAAAGAGAACGCGGCTGCTGTGTTAGTGCACCTTTGTTCTGGAGATCAAAAATATTTAGCTCAGGCACAAGAGCTTGGGGTGATGAGTCCATTACTGGAATTGGCTCAAAATGGTACCGACAGAGGCAAAAGAAAGGCAGCACAGTTGATAGAGCGAATGAGCAGGTTCCTTGAGCAGCAGCAGTTGGAAGAGGAGCAGGAAGTTCAAACACAAACTGAACTTCATGCTCAGAACGAGGATATTCAACCACCTTTGATGACGATTAACCTCGACCACACCTGAAATGTTTTGCTTATACCTTTTGTTTATTTTGTTTCTTTGAAAAGTGTTTGGAGGAAAGGGTGGAAGATCACCTTCCCGCTCCATTAAGTTATTCGTTTGTTTGTGATATACATGGATGTAATGCAAAATGCTTATGAAAGGGGAAGAAGAGATCGGTGAAAATGGGCAAGGTGTGCAAAGTGCCTGACGTGAAAAATGTATAATTGTAACATCATAACTTGTACTATTCTAATCATCCTCAATATTTAATGAAGAGATGTTCCGTGTATTTGCACCATATATTTGTCGATGTGTTTTCACCTAAACTACGTTTTTTTTAAGCAAATGGAAGGAGTTTCGTTAAAACCTTATGATGCAAAACTCTTCTTAGGGAAAAAAGTACTCTCTCCGATTATATTAAAAAACAAAAAAGGTTACAAAAAAGCAAAGGGGAACATAAACCAAAACATTTGTGTAAAATCAATTCTTAAAATGAAAATAAGGTACATTACTTATAAAAAAAAACCGAAAATAACGTAGACATACTCTATTACGATAAAAATCTTTCCTAATAAAATTGGGAATAGTATTCCACCAACAAAACCCAGATAACGTAACCCCGTGTGAAGCAATTTTATCAGCATAATGATTCCCTTCCCTGAAAATATGAGAACTAATGAAGGTCTTGGACTTGAGAAGAACCATGCAGTTTAGCCAGCGAGTACCGAGTTTCCAAGGCACACTGGAAGGGCAAGAGAAAGCCATAACAACAAGTTGAGAGTCACCCTCAAGCCATAAATGATGCCAACCCTTTTTATAAGCCACTTCAATGGCTACCATGGCACCAACTAGTTTGGCGTGAAGAGCATAATTTATACCAAGGGGAGCACAAAACAACCAAGAGTGGTAGCACCACTATCGCGAAAAACACTCCCACAAGCAGCCAAACCAGGAGAGCCCCTAGCAGCACCATTTGTATTGCATTTAACCCAAAAACCAAGAGGGGTTTTCCAAATAACCTCAATAACCATATGCGCCTTTCGAGGTTTACCAGCAACAGAGAAAACCTTTAAAATCAAAAAGTTCTGCATAGAGGCAGAAGTAGTGCCCCTGCTAAGAGTTCCTGAAAGATTGACATTTGCAATAATCAAGTTTTCCAGAAAAGGAGGCAAGAGCTTTCTATTGTTAGAGCGAAGCTTATTCCGAGAGTGCCAAATGGCCCGGAAGACCTTTATAACAACGACAATCACAACATCATGCACCTAACTACGTTTTTGAAAACGTTGATTTAGTGTATGATACTTGTCGTCTATGTTATTTTATTGAAAATGAAGGGTTTAAAGTTAGCACAAGATAAGTGCTCGAATCTGTTTTTTTTTACCAAAAAGTGCGACGAATCTGTTTAATCCTAATCTAATATAATCTAATATCTATTTATACAATCAAACTTCCTATGAAATTACCAATTTGGATATCTTATTAACAAGACATATATCTAATTTAAGGGTAAAAATGTCATTACTCTTTATTTCTTTTTCTTCTTACACTCTCTTTCTTCCTTTTTTTCTCTTTCTTCTTACACTCTCTTTCCTCCTTTTCACTTTCTCTTACACACTATTTCTTCATTTTTTCTTTTTACTTTACTTTTAATTTTTCCATAAATAATTCTTAGGCTAAATTATAGTTTTGGTCTCCCTATTTTCAAAAATTCAGACATTTGGTCCCCTTATTTTAAAACTCGGACATTTGGTCCCCCAATTTTAAAAAATCAAAGACATTTAGTCCAAAGAGAGACCAAATGTCTTTGATTTTTTAAAATTGGGGGACTAAATGTCTTTGATTTTTTAAAATTGAGGGACCAAATGTCTTTGATTATTAGCCATAAAAAACTAAAAAATCCTCTTGGGACTAAATGTCTTTGATTTTTTAAAATTGGGGGACCAAATGTCTGAGTTTTAAAATAGGGGGACCAAATGTCTGAATTTTTGAAAATAGGGGGACCAAAACTATAATTTAGCCTAATTCTTATCTTTCTCTTATCACTTCACTTTAGTTTTTTTTAACTAAATTTCTAAATTTATACAAACACTACCCTACTAAAATTACCTATAAAAATGTAAATGAGTCACACTAAGAAAAACAAAAAACAATCACCTTTTTGGAAAAATTTATCACCTTAAAATTTTAATTTTTCTCTTTAAAATCTATTTACACTCTTATTGATAGTCTATTATCACCTCTTATTGATAATCAACTATATATCTTTTAATATCTACTATAATCAATTGAAACTACGAGAAAACTGCAATGGTATATAAAATAATCAATTGAACTAAAATAATCAATTGAAACTACGAGAAAACTGCAATGATATATAAAAAACACGGGATAACTGTACTGATATATAAAAAAACACGAGATTAATATTTGTCATTGATAATTAAAATTTTTGAAGATTACTACTACAAACCTACTATCTAAAAACAAGAAGACTTAATGACTATTTAAACTACTAATTAATATTTAAAAAAAATATTTCTTATTGATAATCTACTATCTAACTTTTACTATCTACTATAATCTACTAATTAACTAAAACAATCAATTGAAACTACGAGATAACTGTACTGATATATAAAAAAACATGGGATAACTGCAGTGATATATAAGAAAACACGAGATTAATATTTATCATTGATAATTAAGATTTTTGAAAACTACTATAAACCTGCTATCTAAAAAAAGAAGATTTAATGACTATTTAAACTACTGATTAATATTTAAAACAAATATTTCTTATTGACAATCTACTATCTCTCTTTTACTATGTACTATAATCTACTAATCAACTAAAATAATCAATTGAAACTGCGAGATAACTGCACTGATATATAAAAAAACACGGGATAACTGCACTGATATATAAAAAAACACGAGATTAATATTTGTCATTGATAATTAAAATTTTTAAGACTACTACTACAAACCTACTATCTAAAAAATAAGAAGACTTAATGACTATTTAAACTACTAATTAATATTTAAAACAAATATTTTTTATTGATAATCTACTACCTAACTTTTACTATCTATTACAATCTACTAATTAATTAACAAAAATAATCAATTGAAACTACGAGATAACTGCATTGATATATAAAAAGCACAGGATAACTGCAGCGATATATAAATAAACACGAGATTAATATTTGCCATTGATAATTATAATTTTTGAAGACTACTATAAACCTGCTATCTAAAAAAATAGGCTAAAGTGCTCCCGGGGTCCCTTATCTTTATTTAAAGTAACGAATTAGTTCTTTATGTTTTTTTTGTCCCAAATAAGTCCTTTATCTTTCAAATTTTTGACACATAAATCCTTTTGCGTTAACAGTGCTGATTTATGTGTCAAAAAAAAAGGATTTATGTGTTACAAATTTGAAACATAAAGGACTTATTTGGGACAGAAAAGGATTTACGTGACAAAAATTTAAAACATAAAGGACTGATTTGGGACAAAAAAAAGATAAATGACCAAATCGTTACTTTAAATAAAGATAAGGGACCCCGAGAGCACTTTAGCCAAAAAAATAAGAAGGCTTAATGACTATTTAAACTGATTAATATTTAAAACACACGTGACAAATATTTGTAACTAATACCTAAAAAAGGACAAATAATTGTCACTAATATATAGAAAAACACGGGATAACTGCACTAATATATAAAAAAATACGGGGATAACTCCAATGATATATATAAAAACACGGGATAGTTGCACTGATATATAAAAAAACACTGCACTGATGTATAAAAAAATACGGGATAAATGCACAGATTGTTTTTAAATGATACTTTTACATTTTTAGATTTTAATATTTATCTATTTTTTATTTTAAACTCCTTTTTTATCTATTTTAAATTTGTCTTTATTTTCACGGGGTAATGTTTAGACTATTTAAATACTGTCTAAGTTCATTTATAAAAAAAACAAAAAGCACCCATACGGATGCACGAGTATCCTACTAGTACTATCGGAATGCATATAGAATCCTCACAAAAAAAGATGCACCACTGATTTTTCTAATACACCCCTCAGCTCCAAATAACTAACTATTCTTCCTCCAAAATATCTAGTATCTACCGTCAATATATCTACTATCTTTTTTTTTTTTGACGTGAATATATCTACTATCTACTATCAACGTATACAAATAATGCACTACCAAAAATACTAAATTATCCCCCACTTTTATCTCAATTTAAGGATAAAATTTTTATTTCAAATTATTTCCTCTTACTTTTCTTCTCTCACTCACTTTTATCATTAGGGGATCCCACTCTCAAATCATCTTTTAGTTAATTAACGTTAAGTATCAATATATACAAAAAATCCACTACCAAAAATACTAAATTATCCTCCACTTTTATCTCAATCCTAAGGATAAAAATGTCATTTCAAATTATTTCAATATATACAAAAAACCTACTACCAAAAATACTAAATTATCCCCCACTTTTATATCAATCCTAAGTATAAAAATGTCATTTCAAATTATTTCATCTCACTTTTTTCTCTCACTCACTTTTATCATTAGTGGGTCCCACTCTCACATCATCTTTTAGTTTTTTATTTCACTTTAAAACCTAGTTTTCTCTTTCCTCTCTCACTCATTCCACTTCTCTCTACTATCAACATTATCAAATAACCCACTACCAAAAATCTTTTTTTAATTTATTTTTGTAAAAACTCAGTAATTACATAAAATTAATTAAATTAATATTAAATTATGTAGAATTTACTATTTACTATAATCTACTCAAACTACTAAACCGAATTAATTTAAACCACTACCAATTGTCAAAAAAAGCGATACCGCTAGCAAATAAAGATGGCTTTGGCTTATATAAAATTGTGAAAATTAAAAATAGCAGCTCAAGCAGCCACCGGTGGAAACATTGAATCCCCACTAATCTGGGATCACTATGTGGTTATACACAATTACTTCACTGATCCAAAACAGAACAAAGAACATGGTAGTTAAATCGGGGTATGTATCTGTGTACCGACAGTATCGTTCAGCCACATTTTTTGTATCGTGTATCTTAAGATACGTGAATAATAAAAATATAATAAATTTAGATAAAAATTAAAAGCATAAGCAAAACAACATGATTTAATATATCATATATAAACCCGAAAGCAGTGGGTTGGTTGGAAACTTGGAGTTACATAATATAATAGAACTAGAAGAAAGAAAAGCAGTGGCTGGGAGAGGAAAGAGGCAGTGGTTTGGAAACAAAAAACATGACCTCTGCAGTCTTCACTGTTGTATCGAATGTTGTATCAAAGGAGAGGAACGGTCATGATCCAAGTGAGGAGGTAGAATACACTATTTGTAAAAAACCTAAAACAGATCCGGACTATAAAAAAGGGCCCAAGTGAGACCAATCCTAACAAAAACTGTCCAGATTGTCTCAGATTTTAAGAAAAAAAACCCTAAAATAGGCTTGGATTGCCACCGAGTTTGCGTATCACACGATTCTTCTCTGTAATGCGATTATGCGATATGGCGGCGATACACCGCGATACAGCTACGATACATCAACATTTCTGATACACACTACCATTCGCATTTCGTATCGTATCGCGAGACGTATCGTACGATACTTACTACATTGACAAAGAGGCCTAAACTCAAATTTTCATTGGGTTTCATATTCATTTATTTCATTAATTTTTTTATTGTACCAAAAAAATATTCATTAATTTTATTATAAAATTTAGAATTCAAATTGATTCGGGTTCATTGAGTGTAGGGTGGGAATGGGTACATTTTGACCCAAGTCAACCCGACTCACAACCCAATCTAACTCAACCCACAAAATTCGGCTTGGTTCGAGTAATTGGGTTGAGTTGGAATCAAAATAGACAAACACATAGTATATAAGTTGGGTGCTGGGTCTAAAAATTGAGAACCCGCCAATCCCAATCAGCCCATAAAATATGTGATCTTACATATGTCAAGCCAAAGTCTAGTTAGGATTATTACAAGATATATCATGCATTTGTTTATAGAAGAGAAAGTAATATTAAAGTCTTTAGTATCTTTTAGTTGTCAAATGGTTTCACTAACAACTGATACTAAACCTTCAATCTAAAACTCGAATTATATGTGTGTCGCTGCTCATTATGTTGACGATGAATGAGAGTTCAATAACAAAAGTATTAATCTTTGGTTTGAATTGATCTAAACTCGTTAACTTGATGTTAAAGTTTTGATTTTGATGTTGGTTTATTTTACTTATTTATACTATTATTGTTCTATTATCGTTTTCCATTTTAATTTTCTAAAAAAAAAGACATTTTAGTAATGAAGCCTAGGTTGTCTTTGGAAAAATGTAGGTAATTTACCCGATCTCACTTGTACTCCTCAAAATTTGACACAAATAATTTAATATCAATATAACGTAAACGTACAAATATACAAGTCAATCATGCATGTAGCAATGGAATTTACCTTTTGGTGAGGCCTAAGTTGCCATTGAAAAAATATAGGTAACTTTACCAATCTCACTTTTATTCCCTCAAAATTTGACACATGCATCCCACTAATTTAATATCAACGCGATGTAAATGCACAAATATATTTTAATTGAAAGAGATAGTGGATTTTATGAAAAAAATGGCTGATTTTATTAGTGTCACATCATATTTGGTAAATTGCCCACATTTTTCTAAGAGTAATCTAGAATTTACCTCTTACTAAACCCAACCCATAAGTATTTGATTGAGTTGAGTCTTTAAACGCGTCAAAATCCACCAAACCCATGCCCACCCAGCACAAACCCCCTCCTGCTAAGGCCTACACAAACTGCTGACCGCTTAATCTAGGGAATTTTATTCGATAGTTTGGCACCACCTCATAGAAAAATCCTATGAAACAGAACAACCTCTTTTCACACTTTAACTGATATCTTAGGATTGGAAAGGCAGAAAATGGGCACTACAAAAAAAAACTTATTTGCGAGGGACATTAGCGAGGGAATTAGTGAGGGAATGTGATTCCCTCGCTAAAATTGAAATTAGCGAGGGAATTAGCGACCGGATTTTTGACATTAGCGACGGTCCAGTCCCTCGCTAAGTGGCGGCGAGAATTTGAAAAGTTTAGCACGAAAAACAAGGTGATTAGCGAGGGAACAGTCCTTGAGAAGTGGAATTTGCTGCTAACGAGGGAACAGTCCCTTGCAAGGGTAAATTTTATTTTTTTTACTTTAAATAACCACACACCACACACTCTCATTTCATCTTATGTCTTCTCTCACCTCTTCCCTCTTTCACTACGAATTCTCTCCACCTTCCAACACCACCACACCACCACCATGAACTCCTCTCCTCTCTCTCTCTCTCTTTCTCTCTCTCTCTCTCTCTCCTATGAAATCCTCTTCTCTCACCTATGAATTTCTTTACTCTTTTTCTCTTTTCCTCTCCACCTTCCACCACCACCACCACCACCACCTATCCTCCATCTCCCTCTCTCCCCCCTACGAAGTGAACCACAACCACCACCACCACATAGCTCCTCCCACCACCACCACCACATAGCTCCTCCCAACCACCACCACATTAATAAATATATAAAAACAGTTTTAAAAAAATTAAAACAACACATAAAACAAGCCATTCAAATTGGGACACGCGGCAGTCAGAATTGGGACGCGTGACAGTCAAAATTAGCAAGGGAATTAGCGAGGGAATTGTCCCTCACTAATTAGCGAGGGATTTAAATTCCCTCGCTAATGGATTTGCGAGGAGCGATTTAGCGAGGGAACCAGTCCCTCGCTAATTCCCTCGCAAATGGTGATTAGCGACGGATTTGAGACGTTTTGCGAGGGAAAAATCCCTCGCTAATAACCAATTTTTTTAGTGGGGTACTATTAATGATATAATTCATAAGGACAATACACCCTCAAAGCTAGCTTACCTACTAACCCAACCTGTAAGATGTCATCGCAGTGTGTCGATCATTGATTGTCAAGTTGTAAGACTCCTTAGATTAGGTCCTACTAGTAAATCAAGATACTTGGAGGGCACATTAGCAATCCTACAATGGAGAAAAAATGTGGCCATATATAGAAATGAAAGAATGGAGCACATTTACTCCAATGGGATAGCTTTTGGAGAAATTTTCTTGAGGCTCGACACCAACTCAAAACTTCGCAAGACTGCTTTAATTGTCCATAAATTGTTCATAGACGTTCCCCAGTTTGCCTTTAGATCCCTAGGAATATTGATTTTTTCCGTCGATGAATGCCGACTATTTGGTGTTCAAAAACAAGATTTCGTTATAATGTAAAAGAGAAATTGAGCAATTGCAGAACTCATATTTTTCATTGAATTGAATGTATATTACAACACACTGAATCTATCTGAAGCAATTGAAGGTTTATATACACAATCAATATTAACTAAACTGCATTCAGTTATTGAATTAACTGATTTACATTTGTCTAACGGATTCAACTGCATTCAGTTGGTTCTTCAACTGATTCTGGAAGTTTCTGGCTTGAGTGGCTTGAGTCCTCAGCTTGTGGCTTGAGTGGTGATTTGTCTTGTTGGCTCTTTGACTTTTCCTTTACAAGAGTGATCCCCATTTTCTCTATTATTCCCCTCTCAAGCTCAAGTAAATTCTTTACTTTGAGCTTGTCTCTAAGGCTTAGGAATGCTGCTGTGCCAAGGGGTTTAGTCAGTATATCTGCTATCTGGTGCTGTCCAGGAATGTGCTTGACAGTGAGGACCTTTGAAGCAATCTTTTCTCTCACAAAATGAACATCCATTTCAATGTGTTTTGTCCTTGAGTGCAAGACAGGATTATGTGCGATTGACACAGCTGATAGGTTGTCACAGAGAATGTTTGGTGTTTGGTGAGGCACACCCAGTTCTGTCAGCAATGATTTTAACCAAAGCAGTTCAGCAGTGGCTTGAGCCAATGCTCTGTATTCAGCCTCTGCACTTGACCTTGCAACGAGGCTTTGTTTCTTGGCACTCCACGTAACTAGGTTGGGTCCAAGGAAAACACACAGCCCTGTTGTCGATCTCCGATCATCAATATCGCTACCCCAGTCACTGTCACAGTAAACATTGACAGAAAAAGGTGCATTAGTAGTGCCTGGTTGCAGGATCAGACCATAGTGAAGAGTTCCACTCAGGTATCTTAATAGTCTCTTGGCTGCTTTCCAGTGCGTTTCAAGGGGCTGTGAAATGTATTGACACAGTTTGTTGACAGTGTACGCAATTTCAGGCCGTGTCAGCGTGATGTACTGTAAGGCACCAATAATTGATCTATATTGGTGAGGATCTTTCAAGATATCTGCACCCTGTTTGCTGAGCTTAGGATGAGTGATCATGGGAGTGGATATGCTGTTGCACCCTTCCATGTTTGCTTTGTGTAGGAGGTCTTGGATATACTTGGCTTGAGTGATTAAGAGTGAACCATTCTGCAGTGTCTTCAGTTCCAGGCCCAGAAAGTAGTCTGGTTTGCCCAGTTCTTTCAGAGCAAAAGTAGCATTTGGTTTGCAAATGAGATTATGTATCAATGATGATGAGGTGCCTGTGATTATAATATCATCAACGTACACAAGTGCATACAGAACAGTTCCACTGGCAGAGTATATAAACAGGGAAGAGTCACACTTGCTGGATTTGAAGCCAAATTGCAGTAGAACTTGTGTAAGTCTTTCGTACCAAGCCCTTGGGGCTTGTTTGAGGCCATAGAGAGATCTATGCAGTCTGCATACTTGTGTTTTGTCTTGACTTATGAAACCAGGAGGCTGTTTCATGAAGATTTCCTCTTTAAGGAAGCCATTTATAAAGGCATTGTTAATGTCAATTTGTTGCATTTCCCACTTATGAGTGAGTGCAAGTGTGAGTATGATCCGAATTGTTGCTGGTTTCACCACAGGGGAAAACGTTTCTCCAAAGTCCTTGCCATGGATTTGGTGAAAGCCTTTGGCTACAAGTCTGGCTTTATATTTATTTAAGGTGCCATCAGGGTTTTGTTTGACTCTGAATACCCATTTGCACCCTATAGCTTCCCTACCAGGTGGAAGATGAGTTAGAGACCACGTGCCATTCCTTATCAGTGCCTCATGCTCAGTTTGCATTGCTTCTTGCCACTTTGGGTCTTGCAATGCTTGTTTTACTGTTGTTGGTGCAGCCATAGTTAAGAATACCTTAGGCTTGAGATGTCCTGTCTTGGCCCTTGTCACCATATGATGTCTGTTGGAGTGTTGTAATGTTGTGGAATGACCTTGTTGGGACTGAGATGCCATTGTTGCAGGTGGTATTTCAGACTGCAGAGGTTGTGCAGGAACTGATGGAGCAGAGTTGTTATTCACAGGTGGTGGAGTGTCTGAAGTTGGTGCATTACTGATTGTTGAAGCTGGTGCTGCAGGTGGTGTCTGAGAAGGTGCACCAGTTGGCGCCTGTGCTACTGCTGTTTGGTCTGATTTAGGTAGCATTAGAGATGCTTCTTCACAGTGTGTGATAGAAGACTGAGGTCTGACCTGGGGTGTATTGAACAGTTCAGGATATGGTAACACAGATTCCTCAAATAATACATCCTTGGAGATATAGATGCGCCCTTCTGCACTGAGGCACTTGTAGCCTTTGTGTTGTGGTGAGACTCCTAGATTGACACATAGAGCACTTCTGAACTGCAGCTTGTGCTTGTTGTAGGGCCTCAAGAGTGGATAGCATGCACAGCCAAATACCCTCAGCAGTTTGTAATTGGGTAACTTGTTGTACAGGACTTGATATGGTGATTTGTTATTTGCATGACTGGCACTTGGCAGCCTGTTAATTATCTGTGTGGCAGAGGAGAAGGCATGATCCCAGTATCTTAATGGTAGTGAGGCATGTGCAAGCATAGATAAGCCCATTTCTGCAATATGACGATGCTTTCTCTCAACTGCTCCATTTTGGTGAGAGGTATGAGGGCATGTGAGCCTGTGAATGATCCCTTGTTCTGATAAATAATCAGTGAATGGTCTGTATTCTCCTCCAAAGTCAGATTGCACTGCCTTGATTGGTTTGTTGAACTGAGTCTTTACCATTGCTTGAAACAGCTTGAAAGCAGCAAATGCTCCAGATTTGGTTTTCAACAAATAAATCCATGAGAATTTTGAAAAGGCATCTACAAAAGCTATGTAATATAGGTAACCAGACTTAGTGGGAGATGGTGAGGGTCCCCATAAGTCTGTATATACTAGCTCAAAAGGACAAGTGTGTGTAGTGGTGGAAGGAGGTGAAAAGAGTTTGTGTGATTTGCCTAAACAACAACTATTACACAGTAAAATCTCAGCTTTATTAGGTGTAGGAATTTTGTACAATTTGAGTATAGTATTAACTGAGTTTACATTGGCATGGCCCAATCTTGAGTGCCACAACTTGTACTCAGTTAATGCTTTTGATTCAGAACTGGAATTAAAATTGGAAACAGGATTACATTTTGCAGCAACTATAGAACTAGATGGACTAGATACACAGGCAGTGTTTACAGCAGAATTAACTACAGGTGATTTTGACTTGGTCTTTAGCTGAGAGGAAATCTTGACTCTAGGCTTGATTGCAACTTTGAATGGAAGAGATTTGAAGGAATATAGTCCATCTCGTCCAACCAAGCCTTTGAGTAGAACTTTGTTAGTTTCCTGGCATGTAACAAGGCACACTTTATCATTAAACTTGAAGCAAACATTATTATCTCTTGCAAACCTTGAGACTGACAGTAGATTTTTCTTAATAAGTGGCACATGTAGCAGTTTAGTTAACTTTAATCTAACTCTAGGGTCAAAGGGAGAAACTATGGTGGCTGTGCCTATTGATTTTATGGGTATTTTGTGTCCGTTTCCCATGGAAACTTGTGTTGTGCCATGATATGGTGTACTAGTTTCAAGAATTTCAGAATTAGAAGTTACATGGTGTGACGCACCTGTATCTTCAAACCATTCTTCTTCATTCTGAGATGCAGGATGCTCCTCACTTGTTGCAGCAGCATAGCTCACATGAGGTTGTGAGGATGAGCTTGGTTTGTCTCCAGCATCTTTCTTGCCACCTTGAGCTTCTCCTTTGGTCTGTTGTGGCCTTGTGTAGTGTCTTGGTACAAAGTGTTCATCATATCTATGCCAGCAGTCGATAACAGAATGACCTATCTTACCACACAGTTGACACACTGGCCGAGTGCCTGGATTTTCAGGTGTATTGTTGCTGTTGAAGTTCTGGTTGCGACCACGGCCCCTGCCGCGGTTGTTACGCCCTCTGCCACGATTGTAGGTGCCTCCATTGCGACCTCCAGATGTGGTTTGAGCAAAGTTTGCACTTACCGGTGCATTGGCAAGCTCTTGATGATGCTTGTGGAACTGCGCTTCTTGCACTAACAGTAATGCCTCAACGTCAGAGAGAGAGAGGGCGAAGATTTGCCGAAAACCATCATGACGAAGGGATTATACTCCTCAGGGAGTCCATCCAGTAACACATCGAGACGATCTTGCTCAGAGATGTTCTCACCGATGGAGATCAAAGAGTCTGCCAGGGCGTGAATCTTCATTAGGTAGTCTGCAACGGATTGGCTTCCTTTCTTCGTATTTTTGAACTCTGATCGGAGTTGCCGTGCCTTGGCTTTGAGGTGTGAATAGTAATGGTTATGAATTCGATCCCAAACTTGATGTGCGTGTTTGCAGGTGAGTACACGCGGTAGCACCGATTCTGAGAGGGTGGACAACAACCACGTAAACACCATTTGATCTTGCACGAGCCACTTTTCATACTCTTCAGAGAAGTTACCGGCAGCACGATCTGCTTCAGAGTTGAATTGTTGTGGTATCGTTGGATTGACCAAAAGGCGATGTAGTTTGTAGGAAGTGATAACGCCGGTGACTTGCTGGTTCCACATCAAGAAGTTCTTGTCTTCTAGTTTGATGGATAATTTGGGAGTGTGGAAACCTTGAGAGGAATTGGTGCCATTTCCATCAAGGGCGAACACATTTGAGCTGCGATTGGTTTGGGATCGGTCACCTGGGGAAGTTTCCGACGCCATGGAAGAAGCTTCGGAACAGGTAGATGAGAGCGGAAGGTAGCTATGGAGCAGATCTAGCGATTGATACCATAAAAGAGAAATTGAGCAATTGCAGAACTCATATTTTTCATTGAATTGAATGTATATTACAACACACTGAATCTATCTGAAGCAATTGAAGGTTTATATACACAATCAATATTAACTAAACTGCATTCAGTTATTGAATTAACTGATTTACATTTGTCTAACGGATTCAACTGCATTCAGTTGGTTCTTCAACTGATTCTGGAAGTTTCTGGCTTGAGTGGCTTGAGTCCTCAGCTTGTGGCTTGAGTGGTGATTTGTCTTGTTGGCTCTTTGACTTTTCCTTTACAAGAGTGATCCCCATTTTCTCTATTATAATGTCTGCCAAAAACATGGTGATTTCTAGTGTAAACATGTTTGGTTCCTTTTGGTTATATGGCGTCTAAGCTTAATGACTTCACGACCTTATATATAAAGTCTCTCTCACTCACAATTGAGGTAAGGATACTAAAACTCACTCTATAATTCAAGTTAATTGGCTTCCTTGTCTCTCGGTTCGGTTCAACTGCTTGTAGAAACATTTTTAAGGATTGTAGTGCCGGAGTGATGGGTTTGTTACGTTAATTTGGCTCTGTTGGTTGAATTAATTGGTGTTATGCAAGCCATTTAACTTCTCTCTTGATTATAATATAATTTGTCTTTATAAAAATATATAATTTAATATAATATAACATCCTTTGAATATAATATATAATTGAATCTCTAGGGCAGGTTATTAGAGATATAGTTTGCTAATAGGAGTAACTGCCTATAAATAGGCTTAGGTAGTCATTTTATTTTCAACATTTCTAATTAGTATCATTTTTACCTTTATCAATATTAGAGTCATTTGAAGCTTTTCTCTCTAACCTTGCATGGATACCATGTTCTTCAACATGGTATATATCCACCTTGAACACTAATTCCGCTGCAGGTTCGTTATTCATTTTATTAGTTTCCTTTTAGTTCGTTTTCTTTCCTATCTCTTTTCCCGTTTTGCGTCTTTCTTGTTCGCATTCCTTTCGCGATTTCTGCATTTCTGCACTGCATTTTCTTCTTTATGAATCGTCCTAGATTTCATCTTCTGTTTCGGTTAGCAATTTCTACACTGCGATATTCTGTTTGTGAAACATTCTTGATTCCATCTACGATTTCGGTTATAGAGTTTGCATCTCCGATCTCTTTCTTCCGCCTTTACGATCTTCATCTCTGATTCGCATACCCTCACTGCGATCATTTCTTTGATTTCGCGGCATCTTCTTCTGTTTTGCAACTCTTGCTTTCGATTCGTAGTTTTGCACGTTTATTTTTCTGATTCAACGCATTTCTTTGATTCCTCTTGCGTTTTCCCCTTCGTTACTGTGCTTTCCCCAATTTAATTTGGCAGTTTCGATTCGCAAATCATCCTTCTCTTTCGATCTTGATTTTGTTTCGGTTTCACATTTAATCCCTTCAAGATTATGCTACGATTTTGTTTTCGGATCGTTTTTTTTTCTTCTGATTCTTGAATCCATTTTGATTCTATTCTTCATCTTATTCACACACTCTTCTCGTGCGATTCTGTTTTGCGATTTAATTTCGCGTTCGTCATTCTTCTGGATCAGTGTTGTTGCATCGCGTTTCTTCATCATTTCGATTTCGTGATTTGCTTCTCTGCTTTGTTATTCAGTTTCTTTGATTTGTGATTCCTGTCACAATCTTCACTCTTTTTCTCGCGACCTTTAATTTTGGTTAGCGCTGCTTCTATCATCATCATCATCATCATCATCATCATCATCATCGCATCGGGTTTTTTCTATGGTGATTCGATTTCTCATTAGACACAAATCCTTTGCCATTCTTGATTTTGAATTGTAATTTCAGTTTGCGATTCTATTTTTTGATGTTCGCTTGGCTTTTGCCGTTAGTGTTGGAGGATTTGTGATCTCTGATCTATTGTTGTGCATTTTCGTTCTTCCTGGCGTGCTTTTCTATTGTTGACATGGCACACTCACTTTTCTGCTATCGAGATCGCTGGTGCTAGAGAAGCCAAGCTTTTACAAAGGAGAATATCTACACGATATTTCTTTCTCCTCTTTAGCATTTCAATTTGGAACATCGATTGATCAAACGGTGCCAATTATTCGGTGTTCATCTTCTAGGTGTTGCTGCATCATCTTGGTCTTAATATGGAACTCACATTTCAGAGGTGGTTTGGCCTGAAATACTGACAACAAGGGAATCAACTTCAATCTTCATCCCGTTCTTAT
This sequence comes from Astragalus membranaceus, assembly GCA_039519185.1. Classification (NCBI taxonomy): domain Eukaryota; kingdom Viridiplantae; phylum Streptophyta; class Magnoliopsida; order Fabales; family Fabaceae; genus Astragalus; species Astragalus membranaceus. The sequence goes on from CM076850.1 coordinate 112,700,283, forward strand.
TATTATTGACTTGATAGTTCTTGGAGTTGAAGCCATTATAAGCAACAAATCTCTTCTTTGAAGAAGGAAGTGAAGAAATTGATACACCGTGTTCTACAGGTCATTGCATTAAACTTGGAATAGTTGACATTTCTGTTGTGTTCAAGTTTCATAACATAAGTGGGATTGCCAATATCTACTGATTTGTTGCTTCCTACTGGTTCTGAGTTGCAAGAGTTGAGAGTTGGAATGGGGATTCAGTGTTTGGCTTTGAAAATTGAGTTTCATTTGTATGACTATGCCCTTACTGGTTTGATTTCGTTGTATTCTAAAGTGGGGATATCTACACATCTTTCAGCATTTGTGTCAGAGTTCAAGTCTATGCCGTCATTTTCCAGCAAAAGGAGACAGCTTCTGCCTAGTCTTATACACTTGCAACAATAAGTTCAGTTGTGCACACTAAGTGTTTGGTGATTTGCCTATTTATTGTTTTGTTGGTGTTTAGCTTTAATTAGCATATTGGCTAAGGCATTATAGCAATGTTGTCCGGATGGTTATAGCATTGTTGCTTCCCTTCGAGTGTGGTTATAGCATTGTGGCTTCCTCTGAGTAGTTTGAGCATTTTGCCCTGTAGATTTGATCTCTCATTGTAATTTTCTTTTGACTTTATGTATTTTTTTTTGCTCATCCCAAGCTAGAAGTGTTGTGAACACCTTCTAGCTTGTGGAGGACTATTAGAGATATAGTTTGCTAGTAGGAGTAAGCGCCTATAAATAGGCTTAGGTAGTCATTTTATTTTCAACCTTTCTCATTTGTATCATTTTTACCTTTATCAATATTAGAGTCATTTGAAGCTTTTCTCTTTAACCTTCCATGGATACCATGTTCTTCAACACAGGTCTCATTAGTAGTGGTACCAGATGTTTGGGTATGGACCCTGCTTTCGTCTGGACTGTTCTCTGTGGCTTCTGCTTATTAGCTTCTCTCGCAGACGTCCTCTCGTGTTTTGAGGCTCTCTGACTAGGTGCTTGAGATTCTAAAGATGGTTTGGAAGAGTTTTGCTCCTTTCAAGGTTGTGGCCTTTTCATGACAGCTTCTATTGGATCAAGTTCCCACTCGTCTGAACTTGTTTAGAAGAGGGATCATTTCAGATATTGCCGATACAATTTGTATTTTGTGCGATAATACCCAGGAGTCCTCTCCCTTCATCTTTTTTGTACTTGTAGATTGCTTCAGCGATCTAGTACGCCACTGTCAGCTGGTTGAGTTTTGATTTTGTGATGCAGCAGGATCTTTCGTCCTTGTTTCTTTAGTTCATCCATATTGGTGGTCCAGCTAGATGCAGATGTGGTTTGATGCTTCTTTGGCATACAGTTCTTTGGGTTATTTGGGGTCTGAGGAACTCGTGTATCTTTTCTAGAGGTGTACCGGATTTTGGGAGATCTCTTGATTCGATATAGGATTTTATCTTTATCCTGGCATTGGTACTAGGCTAGGGGAAATTCTCCTCGCCTTTTCTATAAGTGGTTTGTGGATCCTATAGGCGTCCCCCCCTTTTTCCCCTTTTTGGAGACTGATACCTTGTATTTGTATATAAGTTAAGTATCTCTTGTGCTCGAATATATATATATATATATATATATATATATGTGTGTGTGTGTGTGTGTGTGTGTGTGTGTGTGTGTGTGTGTGTGTGTGTGTGTGTGTGTGTGTGTGTGTGTGTGTGTGTGTGTGTGTGTGTGTGTGTGTGTGTGTGTGTGTTGTTCCTGAAACGATAAATCATCAAAGAACCAGCAACCAATTTCAGAGAAATTTAAAAACAACAGAATCCGTAAAACACAATTAATCGAACAAACAGAACCGAACAGAAATTAAAGAACGAAATTTGCAAAACCAAAAAAATTGAATGAAACCGAATTTGAAAACAAGAAAGGGAGAAGGAGAAGAACACCAAGAATTTGTTAACCCAGTTCGGATTTCTCCTACATCTGGGGGTCAGAATCCGAGCAATAATCCACTGTGATGAACAATGATTACAATCAGTGAAATCGGTTTCCTTTTGCTTGAAACCGAAACTGGTTCTTCGCGAAATGCAACAAGAACCATACGCAGAGAGGATACATCGATTTTACAGAGATGGAATTCATTCTCTCTCGCGATTCCCTCTCACTATGAATCGACGCCTTGCTCTCTTAGTCTGTGTATCGCTTCACGCTCTGTTTTGTTCTCAGCGCGATTCTGTTTCTGTTGATTAAAGAAGAAGGATGCGAGAACTGGGTTATATAACTCAGCTTCAATTCAAAATGACGCAGCCCACGAAAATAAATCCATAGCGAGGCCCAACAATTTGAGAACTGCCCAAATAGCATTAACTTTATATTTGCACCTCCAAACTACTATTTGCACCACACCACAAATCTCCACCTTGGTGCAAATTCCATCATAGTAGAAATAACTTCAACTTGAATTCAAAGACCATGACATCACTTACTTGATGTCAACACCAAGCAAGTCTAGGCAATGCCTAAACTTACTCACGGGAACCGATTTGGTGAGCATATCTGCGGGGTTCTCACTTGTGTGAACCTTGACAATTTCGACTTCCTCTTTCTCCACAATGTCCCTAACAAAATGGAACATAACATCTATGTGTTTGGTTCTCTCATGGTACATTTGGTTTTTGCTCAAGTGAATAGCACTTTGGCTATCACAAGATATACATACAAGATCATTACTTATGCCAAGTTCACTCACCAAACCTTGAATCCACAATCCCTCCTTGATTGCTTCTGTGAGAGCAACATACTCCGCTTCGGTAGTTGATAATGCCACAATGTGTTGTAGGCTCGCTTTCCAACTAATAGTATTTCCATACAAGGTAAACACATATCCGGACAACGATATTCTTTTGTCAAGATCGTTAGCATAGTCGGAGTCTACAAAGCCATGAACCACTTTTGCATCTTCTTCACCCTTGCCATACACCAAACCAACCTTGGTTGTCCCTTTCAAGTACCTTAGAACCCATTTGACCGCTTGCCAATGATCCTTGCCAAGATTTCCCATAAACCTGCTTGTCACACTCATTGCTTGAGCTACATCCGGTCTACAACAAATCATAGAATACATTATGCTACCAATTGCATTGGCATATGGAATTGCCTTCATGTATTCTTTGTCCTCCTTATTTGTAGGAGCTTGAGTGCTAGACAACTTGAAGTGTGGTGCTAAGGGCAAAGAGGTAGCCTTAGTGTAACGCCCCAAAATAATTAAGTATTTATTAAATTAAATTACTTAGGTATTTCATTGAATAGTCATAATAAAATAATAGGATGGTGTTTTAATTTAGAAAAAGGGAGTAGTGTTTAGTAATTAAGTGAGTGGTATGTTAATTAAATTAGGGAGTGGTGTAAGTAGTTAATTGGGTGGTAAATAGGACCCAAGACACTAGAGCCCATGATACTTAAGCTCTAGGTTTAGTGTCTTAGACACAATTGGAGAAAAGAAAGAAGAGAACATGAGAAGAGAAGAGAAGAGCGCACGCTAGGGAGAAGGAAAAGAGAAGAAAATCGCAAGAGAGAAGAGAAGAGCTTGTTGCTGCGTATTGGTGATTCGTGGAAGGGTTTTTCATCTCCAACGCTTCTTAAGGTAAGGGGAGTCTCATAGTATAAAGGGTTATATGATGGGTAGTATATAGGAGCGTAGAACCTATGATGCCTAGGAGTTGTTTGATAATATGCATGAATGAATTATGAAATTATATGTATGTTGTTGTTTTTTGAGTGTTGATGGCCTTGAGTGAATAGATGGTAAAATGTTACACGCTAGGTGTTTGATAGAATGTGTAAGTGATGTTTAGAATGCATGTTAGATGTTTGACAAAATGCATAAGTATGTGATGTTGAGATTGGTATTTGGTGATTGATCATAATGAGTTTTACTTGCTTATGGTCTTTTGTGCGTTTCTGGACACTGTTTCGGTCCTTCTAAAACTGGTACTGTTCGGTTGATCCAAAAATTATGTGGCTGATTGTTTTTGAAAATAGACTTAAAGCCGGTCGTTTTTGCATTGGTTCCGTTCAATTTGGAGTTGTGTAGCTCAAGTTATGAGTCTCCAAAGTTAGGTCAAAATTCTGGAATCAAACTGTGAGTAGGTTCGGTTTTTGTAGGTTTTGTGTTCTCAATCAAACTCCGTTTTGAATGATTCTTATTTCATTGGAAAGTAGACTTAATTCTCTACGAAATAGGCACTGGTTTCACGAAATTTCATTAAGAAATGAGAAAGAAACTTTAGTTGCAAGTTGGGTAAAGAATTCTGTCCGATTTTGATACCTCAGTGTAGTGTTTTGAAAAACTGTACCAACTGGATACTTATTTTGAAAAATGAAAATCATAGGCAGAAACTACACTCAGAGAGCTTCCCAATGAGTGGTCTTTTGTTAAAATCCGATATCGTTTGCTATTTTAATTAATTCGCCGAAGTAGGTGCACTGCTGTAGGAAATTCTGCACTAGTGCTGTGCTGCGCCAGGGCGCCATCTTGCTGCCCTGTGTGCGCCAGGTTGCTTGCTGTGTTGCGCCCAGAGTGGCGCAGGTTGCCCAGAATGTGGCGCAGGTTGCCACAGGGCGCCAGGTTGCTTGCTGTGTTGCGCCCAGAGTGGCGCAGGTTGCCCAGAATGTGGCGCAGGTTGCCACAAGGCGCTAGGTTGCTTGCTGTGTTGCGCCCAGCGTGGTGCAGGTTGCCACCAGGCGCCAGTTTTAGTGTCTATGTTGCCTGCTGTGTTGCAGTTTGTGTCTTAGTTTGTATCTAGAACTGTGTTGCTGTTTGTGTCTTAGTTTGTGACTGTGTTGCTGTTTGTGTCTTAGTTTGTGTCTAGGACTGTGTTGCTGTTTGTGTCTTAGTTTGTGACAGTGTTGCAGTTTGTGTCTTAGTTTGTGTCTAGGACTGTGTTGCTGTATGACGCCACGTGCTGTCTATTTTGGCGCCCAGGGTGGCGCAGTTTGCCTCAGGCGCCCTTTTATGTGTTGTTGGGCGCCAATGTGTTGTGTCTGTGTTGTTGGTGTTGTTTCCTAGGCGCCACTTTGTGCTACCTCAGTGTTGTGATGTTTTGTTGTGTCTAATAAGACTAAATTTGCTGTTCTTGTTGTTGAGTCAATGTGACTAAATCTTGTTGTTGTTGTTGTTGGGTCAAATATGACCAAAACTCGATGATGATGTGGTTGGGTCGAATATGACCAATGAAGATGTTGTTGACGTTGTTGTGCATAGCATGATTATGTTGTTGATTGTTCCGATGCGTTGTACATGGTGTCTCATGCATGGCATAATGCATTATTACGTTGATGTAGGCTTTGGCCATAGAGCTTTGCTCAGTGTTGATGATGAAGCCACAAAGGCTATTTACGTTGATTGGTACCACATGCATATACCCGTCGGTGTGGGTTGCATTTCATACATACACGTTGTACCCATGGTGTCGTTGATTGTCGTTTTGCTTATGTTGTTACTTGTTGGTGTTGCTCGTCGTTTTGCTTATGTTGTTACTCGTTGGTGTTGCTCCGTGATAGTTGTACTTATGACTGTTGATGTGCTATGGTAGTTATAGTTGCCTATTCTCTAGTATATTATCTATCATATATGCTTTTATGCTGTTAGAGACTCACCCTTTCTGTTTGAATGTTACCTCTACGTGGGTAACGTGCAGGTAGTCGCAAATGAAGACCAAGGGTCTTTTAGTATCCGAGTCAGTGTCGTCTCTGATACGTAGCACCCTGGGAGGGGAAGAACACTGTTTTCAATTGCTTGTTGCATTAGTTGTTTTTGAAACATGGATAGGTGGTTTGAAGTATTTGAACAAATATTCGGGATTGTAAACTAAGTTGATGTTGTTCTTCCACGTTTTTACTTGATTATACGTTGTTGACTTTTGAAATGTTGCATGTGACGCTCCATTGCCTGTTTTAAGTTTAATTTCCGCACTCTGATATGTAATAAAACGAACGGGTAGAATTGGGGTGTTACACTTAGCATCACACATGTTGAACCTTTTGACGACTTTATTCAAGTAACTCTCTTGAGATATGACTAGCTTCCTTTTGTCCCTGTGCCTTGTTATCTCCATACCTAGAATCCTCTTAGCCAGACCAAGATCCTTCATATCAAACTCACTTTTAAGTTGATTCTTCAATTCTACAATAGGAGTCATACCCTTGCTTGCAAGCAACATATCATCAACGTACAATAACAAGTAGATACCATTATCATGAGATAGATGTTTGAAGTAAATGCAACAATCAAATTTAATTCTAACATACTTATTTTTTGTCATGAAAGAATCAAACCTTAGGTACCATTGTCTAGGAGATTGTTTGAGTCCATATAGAGACTTCTTTAGATGACACACCCAATCTTCTTTCCCTTTGGCTTCAAAACCTTCCGGTTGTTGCATTAAGATACTTTCCTTCAAGTCTCCATGGAGAAATGCGGTTTTTACATCCATTTGCTCCAATTCCATGTCATGGTGAGCAACCATAGACAAGATGATTCTAATAGAGAAATGTTTGACTACCGGTGAAAAAATTTCGTTGTAATCCAAACCTTTCTTTTGAGTGTATCCCTTTGCAACCAACCTTGCCTTGAACCTTGATTCTTCAACTCCCGGAATTCCCTCTTTTCTCTTGAATATCCACTTGCTACCAACCACCCTAGCTCCTTTTGGCTTAGAAACTAGTTCCCATGTGTTGTTCTTATCTAAAGAATTTATTTCTTCGGTCATGGCAACAACCCATTTATCACTATACTTGTGATTAACAGCTTCATTGTAGTTCCTTGGTTCTTCATTAATAACCTCTTCCGCGGTATAGAGAGCACAACTTACCATATCTGCATGGCCAAACCTTTGGGGAGGTTTCACCACCCTTTTGCTTCTATCTTTAACTAAGTTGTAATCCGTGAGATCTTGATCACTGTCTTCACTATCTGTTTGATGTCCCGGATCCGGCTCCACTACCTCTTGAGTTTGGGTTGGGGCATTGTTAGTGGCTTCATGCTCCACCTCAAGCTCAAAACTCTCTAAATCTTGCTTGTCTTCAACTAGCTCTTGATTGTCTCCAGTCCCCTGAACAATTCTGCTTCTTGGAACTTCACATCTCTACTAATGATGCACTTTTTGTCTTCTTGGCTCCAAATCCTATAGCCTTTCACACCTGCAGGATAACCAACAAAATACCCTTTTCTTGCCCTAGGGCTTAGCTTTCCTTCATTCACATGATAATAAGCAACACAACCAAAAACTTTCAAATGATCATAACTAGGAGTCTTATTTAACCAGATTTCTTGAGGTGTTTTTAGTTTGATAGCGGTGGAGGGGCTCAAATTAATCAAATAGCAAGCCGTATAGACGGCCTCGCCCCAAAATTTAGTAGGCATCCCAGAATTGGAGAGAAGTCACCTCATTCTCTCCAATATGGTCCTATTCATCCTCTCAGCAATGCCATTTTGCTGAGGTGTGTGCCTAACAGTTCTATGCCTAGTGATTCCATCTTCTTTACAATAATTTGTAAACACGTCATTACAATACTCTAATCCATTATCTGTTCTTAGCACCTTAACCTTTCTATTGGTTTTATTTTCAACTAAGGTTTTCCATTCCTTAAATGTTTTAAAGGCTTCATCCTTAGTTTTCAAAAGATAAATCCATACCTTCCTACTACAATCATCAAGAAAAGTAATGAAATACCTGTTTCCCCCAAGAGTGGGAATCCTTGCCGGTCCCCAAATGTCGCTATGCACATAGTCCAGCAAGCCGTCCGTATTGTGTTGTCCCGTGTTGAACCTCACCTTGTGCATTTTGCCAAATACGCAATGTTCACAGAAAGGTAACCCTCCAAGCTTGTCCTTTCCGAACACACCAAGCTTTTCCAATATCTGCATACCCTTAGAACTCACGTGCCCGAGTCTTTGATGCCACAACCTTGCCCTTTCAGAATTCACCGATTCCGTGCTTGAGGTAGCCACATCTACACTACCGGTAATTGTTGTACCTTTGAGAATGTATATGCCATGATCCCTATATTCTCTCATAACCACTAGAGAGCCTTTGATCACCTTCATAATACCATCTTCCCCTTTAAAGGAACAACCCACCGCTTCAAGCATACCAAGAGAGATTAAATTTATCTTTACACCAGGGACATACTTCACCTCTGGAAGTATCTTTATAGTGCCATCATCCATTCTAAGTCTTACAGAACCTATCCCTTCAATCTTGCACACTGTGTTGCTTCCCATTACCACTTGTCCGCCATTCACTTGCCTATTGATAACTCTATTTTATATAGGTTATTTAGGCTCCTAATACTTAAGTCAAGCTTACTTCTCAAGTAATTCTAGTGCTTAAACATGTGAATATATGGATTTTAGAGTAAATATAGGTTATAAGTCAATTCCCTAAACCGTAGGCATAGTCAATGCCTTTGTGAATATGTTTGATGTTTTGCTTTAGCGCTGCAGCGGTATGCTATCAAGGAGACGCTACAGCGTTATATGACGGCTGGCCATTGAGATATTTGTGTGACCACTTGAGGACATGATGAGTCATCACCCTTATCTCTTCCTCTCAGCTGGATATTTTGACTTCCAAGTGGATGCTAAATTACACTTGGCGCCCCCTAAATGGAACTCATGTGATAGTTGGTGTATTCCATCATTAGCAGTTTTTGTAAAGTACTTTAAGGATAATATCTAAGTCTTATGATCATCATGTGATATTATTATTTTATTAAGACTTAGTTAGTTTTAGATTAATATAGATTGCTTCATGAGGTAGGAACATACGTAGACACAAGTAGTTGTAGCTTGGAAGAAGAATTTCTTATGACATAGTAGCTTTTCTCCATTGTTATACTACCTTTAAGCTTTTTATTTTTAGCATAGTTTTCTAGTCTTCATTCAAGGTTTTGCTCACGCCTCAACTTCATCCTTTGTATGCTACTTGGGATCATTGGAGTGTATCTTTTGCAACCACTCTTCTCTTGTCTTCATACGGTAATACATACTCTCTAGTTGTATTATGTTGATGGAACTTGTGATGAGCTAACTTTGTTGTAGTTGGATTGTTCTTAGTGTGTAATGAACCTTGAGTAACTTTTGTATAATATTATGATGTTTGCGTTTTATTCCTTGTGTCATAATGCTTTCAATCTTGGTTTGGGAATGATCAACTAAAACAAGGTAACTTTGTGGGTACAGACATGGTTCACAAAGAGAACTCAAGGAATGATATGAATGAAAACCCTTTAAAGACATTTAAAGGAAGCACTACTTAACTCTAGACATAGGGGAGTAATAGTTCATAAGGCAAATGTTGTAAGAGCTTAATATACAGGGGTAAAACTTATTTAGAGCCTACACTACAAAAAAACTGGTCATTAGCGACGGACATTTCCCTCGCAAATTGACCAAAATCCGTCGCTAATGGTCATTTGCGAGGGAATTAGCGACGGACTGGTTCCCTCGCTAATTCCCTCCTCGCTACTGGGATTAGCGAGGGAATTTGAATCCCTCGCTAATTAGCGAGGGAATTTTCCCTCGCTAATTCCCTCGCTAATGACTGCAACTTTTCAGGTGATGGGACTCAGTTGCAGGGGTTGGTAAATGCGTAGGAATTAGCGAGGGATATTCCCTCGCTAATTCCCTCGCTAATGACTGCAATTTTTCAAAAAAAAAATTACACGTGGTGGTGGTGGGGTGGTGGTGGTGAAGAGTAAGAGAGAGTGAGTGAGAGTGGTAGGAGGTATGTGGTGGTGGTGGTGTTGGAAGAGTGAAGAGAGAGGAGAGTGTGAGAGGAGGTGGTGATGATGGTGGTGGTGGTGGTGGTTGTGTGGTGGTGGTGGTGGCGTGAAGAGTAAGAGAGAGGAGTGAGAGTGGTGGTGGTGGGGTGGTGGTGGTGAAGAGTAAGAGAGAGTGAGTGAGAGTGGTAGGAGGTATGTGGTGGTGGTGGTGTTGGAAGAGTGAAGAGAGAGGAGAGTGTGAGAGGAGGTGGATATGATGGTGGTGGTGGTGGTGGTGGTTGTGTGGTGGTGGTGGTGGCGTGAAGAGTAAGAGAGAGGAGTGAGAGTGGTGGTGGTGGGGTGGTGGTGGTGAAGAGTAAGAGAGAGTGAGTGAGAGTGGTAGGAGGTATGTGGTGGTGGTGGTGTTGGAAGAGTGAAGAGAGAGGAGAGTGTGAGAGGAGGTGGTGATGATGGTGGTGGTGGTGGTTGTGTGGTGGTGGAGAGTAGAGGAAGAGGAAGGGTGAAGAGGAAGGGTGAAGAGGAAGGGTGAAGAGTGAGTGAGTGAGTGAGAAATATGAGTGTAAACGGATTTAAGGAAAAAAAGAAAAAAAAATTGCGAGGGAATTAGCGAGGGAACTGTCCCATCATCTGAAAAGTTAACTTTAGCGAGGGAATTAGCGAGGGAACTGTCCCTCGCTAATTCCTGTGCATTTACCAACCCCTGCAACTGAGTCCCATCATCTGAAAAGTAAAAAAATTAGCGACGGAACTGACATTCCCTCGCTAATTTTGCCATTAGCGACGGAAATTCCCTCGCTAATGTCTAAAATTCCGTCGCTAATTCTTAAAAATACGACAGCCCCTATTCCCTCGCTAATTCCGTCGCTAATCCCAATTTTTGCGAGGGACCATTAGTCCCTCGCTAATTTCCGTCGCTAATGCCTTCTTTTTTTGTAGTGCTAGACATAAGAGTCTTGTAACATAACCCTGACGAAAGTGACTGAAAGGCACGCTACCAAGGCGCTACAGCGTCTACGGACTTTGAAGCGCTACAGCGCTTAACGCTACAGCGTCTAAATATTATTTGAACATTACTCTTGGGAATTTACACAACTACTGAGCTATCCAACTCACCTTTTAATTACTTCAATTTAATACTGTTTTACCACAACTTATAATGTTTACAACTCTTTACCTTTACTTTGTACTCAATTCTTTTCACTAAGCTTCTAATCACTTAAACTTCTTAGATTAATTCCAATCCATGTGGGAACGAACTTTACATATCATTATATTACTTGTTGCGATTGTGTATACTTGCACATCACCTTTCGCACAACACCTATAGCCAATCAACCACTCCTTATTGGAGGTTATATGAAACGAACAACCTGTATCCAACACCCAGTGATCCTTGTTGATGGATGAAGAGGCCATCAATACATCACCATCACAATACCCTATAACTTCGCTTCTTGAAGTTATATGTTGACCAAAGCCAGAGTCCAAAATCCATATTTCCTCATTTGTGGAATTTGACCCAATGACTTCTTCCGCAATCAAAATGTCTCCTTCATAGTACTCGGAAGCAATTGAGACGCTTCCTTCATCATCAGTGGAATCACCCTTTTTCTTGGATTTCCATTTTGGACAATCCTTCTTCCAATGACCCCCTTTCTTACAAATGTAGCACTTGTTATCCTTCCTACCTTTTTCTTTATCCCATTTCTTGTTCTTCTTATTCTTGCCTTTCTTTTCAGAATTCCCTTTCACAAATAGACCTTCATTCTGTTCTTCCTTAGTCTCGGATTTCCTCTTAAGTTCCTTTGATATTAGTGCGGATTGCACATCATCAAGGGTTAATGTTTCCTTACCATAAAGTAGAGCATCGGTGAGATGTTCATACGTTTTAGCTAGGTAAAGAATTTACAAGTAAGATAGCCTTATCCTCATCATCAATCTTGACATCAATATTTTCGAGGTCAAGAATGACTTTGTTGAATTCGTCAATGTGCTCTTCTACGGACTTTCCCGGTTGCATCTTGAAGGTGTAAATCCTCTGCTTCAAATACAAACGGTTGGCAATTGATTTTACCATATACAAGTCTTCCAATTTCTTCCAAATAGTTGCTGCCGTGGTTTCTTTTACCACTTCCCGGAGAGGCTTGTCACCAAGACTCAAGATTAGCGCACCATGTGCCCTCTCTAAAGCCTCCGCCTTTTCTTCCCCGGACATCTTTACCGGCAAGCCCCTTTCTCCAAGTAGCGCACCCGCGAGACGTTGTTGGCCTAGCATTGCTTTCATCTTGACACGCCATAACCCGAAGTCGTTCTTCCCATTGAACTTCTCGACCTCGTACTTTGTTGAAACCATCGTTTCTTGATCGCAAACCAATGCTCTTGATACCAATTGTTGTTCCTGAAACGATAAATCAACAAAGAACCAGCAGCCAATTCTAAAGAAATTTAAAAACAACAGAATCCGTAAAACACAATTAATCGAACAAACAGAATCGAACAGAAATTAAAGAACGAAATTTGCAAAACCGAAAAAATTGAATGAAACCGAATTTGAAAACAAGAAAGGGAGAAGGAGAAGAACACCAAGAATTTATTAACCCAGTTCGGATTTCTCCTACATCTGGGGGTCAGAATCCGAGCAATAATCCACTATGATGAACAATGATTACAATCAGTGAAATCAGTTTCCTTTTGCTTGAAACCGAAACTGGTTTTCTTCGCGAAATGCAACAAGAACCATACGCAGAGAAGATACAGCGATTTTACAGAGATGGAATTCAGTCTCTCTCGCGATTCCCTCTCACTGTGAATCGACGCCTTGCTCTCTCAGTCTGTGTATCGCTTCACGCTCTGTTCTGTTCTCAACGCGATTCTGTTTCCGTTGATTAAAGAAGAAGGATGCGAGAACTGGGTTATATAACTCAGCTTCAATTTAAAATGACGCAGCCCACGAAAATAAATCCACAGCGAGGCCCAACAATTTGAGAACTGCCCAAATAGCATTAACTTTATATTTGCACCTCCAAACTACTATTTGCACCACACCACAATATATATATATATATATATATATATATATATATATATATATATATATATATATATATATATATATATATATGTGTGTGTGTTTGCCTTTACGTTGTACACACTTTTGTTTTAGTCTCAATTCACTCCTTCTAAGGAGCTAAATACTTTAAGTTTGTAAATTCACGCTGATGAACTGTGTATACTGTATATCTAAAGATGGTAACGGTCTCTGACATTAATGGGTGGAGAGGTCCCCACACAAGAGTAAAAAGAAAAAGGGGGGAGAAAAAGCATGGAAGGCGAAGAAGAAAAAGAATCAGAAGATTACAATGAAGCTGCAGGTGGTGAAATGAAAGTAAGAGTAAGACAGAGGAAGCAAATCTTAATTTGAATCTCTTGGCCAGCCATGCATATAGATTAACAAACGATGGACGTTTGATGAGTTTGGCTGATTGTGGTTGAAAAACACTGTTCAAGACAGTCTCACAGAAGGGAAAGAGTTCTGTTATGTACCTTGCACTATTGGGTTGATGCAGTTGGTAGGTCTCTCACTGCTTGGCAGGAAGATAGTGTGAGCCTGGGTACCTGCGAAGCCACCCCGACGCTCAAGTTAGTATTGAGAATAAATGAGTGATTTAGCTAGGAATGAGAGAGTGTACCTTAGGAAGGCTATGGGAGCCGGTATTTATAGGAAATCGTGCCCGTTTGTGGATCGTCGGATCAGTAGAATCGATCTCAACCATTCAAGTATGATGGTCTTAATTGGGCTTCTATGTTGTGGATATGGACCGAAATGATTGGGTCAATACATATCCAATTACTAAATGCACCCCTGGTATTGCTGAATAGACCGGAACAAGTTCAGACCTAATCCATGAAAGCATGCATGAATTTCTGAGCCCCTCCTCTTTGATTCAATCGTACCTTAGTAGCAGCAAAACCTGCAAATTTATATAGCCCACACTGCTTCTTTTTTCCTTTATCTCTCGCAATGTTTCTTCTTTGAGACCCACACTCACCGACATTTTTGGAATCTGGGTAACCATTTTACTACCTATGTCCAAAGACACGGAGAGAGCTTTTGTCTGTGTTGCTTTATTCGTCTCTGAAAGGTTGCATTGGTCCTCACAAAAGTTATCATCATCTCAATGATACCCTCTTCTTTTCTCTTCTTTTCTTTTTTATAATATATAAGATAAATTCATCATTAATAATTCCCTCTAGGATCATTTATTAGAATAATAAAGTTTGTAATTATTAGCGTGGAAGATTTGCATAGACCGTGTGTTTGTTTTGCTTAATCACTCTAAAATGACCACAACACAAAGAAAAAGGAAACACTTACTTTGACCGTGGAATTCACTTTTTCCTTTGTAAAACAAGTGCGTAACTAATAATCCATTGCATAATTCTGCTGAAGAAGTTCTAGAACAGTAACGCACTCCAGTTTGGTCGATTATAGAATTGCATGATTTTGAGTGGGATTTTGGCGTCTTCTATGGTTGGTTGGTTACATTTAGCTTCCACTTTCAACACTTGTACATATCCAACAAATTTTTGCACGTCCCATCTTATGAATATCCAATCTAAATAATTATTACGAGTTTACGACCTCGTAAGTTTGACTCTTTTGACTGATGTTCAATCATATATAAAATTATTCACAATCTCTCTCTTTCCCTTACTCTTCATTCTTCTCCATCGTTATAAAGCAAGCAAAGCTCTATAACTGAATTTCAAAACTCCAAAAAAAAGTACAATAGGAAGAGCTTCCTTGGAATCAAAATTTAACACTATTTAGGAAAAAGTATAAAGAAGAGTAGCCAGAACATTAAATAACTGTCGCATTCAAGTTTCCAAGAAGTAGAACTTAATTACTACAGCTTCTGGGTTATAGCAAAGAAGAGCTAAAGTACTCTCATGAATGATTAAAGAGAGAGAGAAAGATCCGAAGAAAAAGCAAAAGAGAAAGAGAAGAAAAAGAGTTACTTACAACAAGTTATCTTCATATGAACATGTGTGTCAGACTCTTAGGTCTGAACCTACCTTGAATCATCCATCTTGTGTAATATATTCACTTCAAGATGCATATCACAAATAGCTAGCTAGCCACATGAGATAAGATATATATATATATATATATATATATATATATATATATATATATATATATATATATATAACAGATTTGCATTACGAGTGTTTCACAGATTAAGATAATAAAATTAATTTAAAACTTTGTATAAAGCTAGCTAACGTGGAGTGCCAAGCACATTCTTTAGTACTGTAACGAGATCATTTTTCTTCTTTTCTGATAATCGTGCTAGCTGAATCTGATAACCATATGTATGCAAAAAGCTGGTGCAATACATATATACATAGTAATAGTAGTGTGAGCTAGCTAGGCTAACAACGCGAAGTAACTGGTAGTAGTAGGTGTAAAGTAAACTCATGAAGAGCTAAAGTTTTGTACTAAAATCAGATTACAACGTCAGATAGCAAACACACAACAAAATATTACATGCACACACAACAGTTATATAAAACAAGCCCATATCTATATATAGTACACAAATTACTCCATGAAAAAACATAAACAAAATCAATGACCAGAAATTACAACAAGATATATATATATATATATATATATATATTCTACCATATGCCTGCGTTAATTTCAGTGAACCAACTCAGCATTTTCGCCAGCTGATGATGATAGTTCAACTTGTGATTTGTCAAGGTGTCCAAATCTTTCGATCCATTCCATCAAAGTTACAAAAGATCATAAGTTACTGACCTTAATTGTCAAAGTTACAAGAGATCATGAGTAGTTGAAGGAGCAAGACCTGAAAGATCAGTCCATGAATAATATTGGTTGTTGTTGTTGTGTTGTTCAGAACCACTAAGAGATGATCTTGTCAAATTATTTAAACCTCCATTTTCTTCCATTTTAACTGGTGGCTGTTGAGTAACCCTAGAATCACCAACAAAGCCAGTTTGTGCTTCAATACTTTCACCTTGAAAAGGGTATGAACCACCTGAATTTCCTTCAAAAGTATTCAAAAAAGGAAACTGCTGCAAACGCCACTGCTCCACTCCTCCACCTGCAGCAGCAGAAGCTGACGAGTTACTACCACCCATTTGAAATCCCATGTGATCTCCAAGACCCATGTTCCCAACACCATAACGGTTCAGATTCTGAAGAGAAGCCATAAAGGGAAGGTTATGGGGTTGAGGAAACTGGCTAGTTAGATCATGAGAGGGGTTTCCACTTGAAGTTGAAATAAGTGTTTGTTTCTCAGAATTTGAAGGTGATTTAGAGCGACTTCTTTTGTTTTTCTTGTTTCTACGACAACCTCCACCAACTGGGACATTTCTAAGATTACCACCTTTTGTCCAATAACGTCTACAAGTCTTGCAAAAGTGACGAGGTTGAGTGAGACTATAGTTGTTGAAGTAACAAAATTTAGTATTGGTTGAATCACAACGTGGACACTTGAGTGCTGTTTCAGGTGGTGGTAGTTTAGCTAAACGAGCTCGATCTGCCATAGATCCTGGTCTGATTGAATTTGAACCCATAGTACCACCACTAGTTCCTCCCACTTGTGGTGGTAAAGGTGGAAGAAATTGAGTGTTTTCATTGCCATTTGCTTGATGATGATTTTGTTGCTGCAAAACAGTTTTTTTTATAAGCAAAATTTCATTAGAATGGGAGCACTTGGAACAAGTATAAGAGGTAATAAGGCTTGCACAAAAGATTATAAAAAAAAATTAAGATGAAAAGAAAATCTGGTATATTCAAGAAGATGTTAAGTTGCTTTGCAAGGAATAGGAATAATAACTCATCTTTTTGAAAAGAAAAAAGGTATTTATTTCTTTTTGGGTTGAGAAGGTGTGGCTGAAATTTGAGGAAAACCTTACCTGGTGCCAATTGGGAGGATCTAATGCATAGCTTGGAATAGAAGAGAAAACCATGGTGATGAAATCCTTTTAATGTGTTCTTTCTTTAATAAAGTTTGATGACTCTTTAGGGAGATGGTGGGAGAAGAATCACACCAAGGGAATACCAGAGAAAGAGGAGAAAGTAAAGGAAAAAGAGGAAGAGAGGGAGGAGGAAAGCAGCTAGCAACAAGAGGCTTTACTTTGCGCTTATTCCCTCTTCATTCTCATCTCTTTTTGTTTTATTATATTTTTAGGGTTTTGGGTGGAGCAAGTTTCTTAACCTATAAGCTTCTCTTTTTTTATTATGTATGTATATGGCCTTGCTTCTGTATATTTTTGTCCTTAACAAGGGGATAGTGGTGGCTACCATGCATG
This sequence comes from Astragalus membranaceus, assembly GCA_039519185.1. NCBI lineage: Eukaryota > Viridiplantae > Streptophyta > Magnoliopsida > Fabales > Fabaceae > Astragalus > Astragalus membranaceus. Next base: position 112,717,400 of record CM076850.1, read on the forward strand.
GAAGAGAGAGAAAAAGTTATGATTAATCCGTTTATATGTGCGTGTGGCAAACATTACTACTAATCGATGTCTATTCAAGGGTAGATGGTGGAATCTGATTACATAATTAATCAAAGAAAAGAATTTCAAACTTAACCATCAAGGTCACATATAATTGACATGTTCACCACAAATATTATTAAACTATTGTAACTTTCTTATTTTGAAGAGTATTAAGATACTCAAAACTCAACATAGAGAATAAATACATCATAGAAAATAGACACCACTTAGCCAATAACGCACTTCTATTTCTTGGAGACACACTCAAACGGATCCATACATTATTCGTAGAAGAGCCACTTGCGAGACTTAAACATATCCAAAAACCACTTCTACTAGTATAATCTCCTTAAAAAGAGTGTCTACAGAGTCTAAGATTTTATTCAAGAAAATTCCCTCGTTTTTGGTCTTCTCATGTCATACTCTTGACTTTTATATGTTAATACTAATATGCTTGCTTTAAAATAATTAATAAACCCTCCTAATTTGTCTCATTCGCAACTTTGCCTCTCCTTTTTAATTTCGTAATTTTGGAATGTTGACCAATTTTGAAATTGGGTTAGTAATTTAGTAATTAATGTGGCAATGACTTGCTTTTTGTACTACAATGCTTACATGGAGAAATTGTTCTATTTGGCGTTCCATCTCAGCAATTAGTATTTAAAAAAAAGAAGCTTATTTAATTGAATTTCTTGAATAAAAAATAAAAATAAAGTAAATAAAATAAAGAGAAACGCTAAATCCTATGCGGAGACTGTGGATTCAGCAAACGGGTGAGAAGGGACTTGGATCCTCTCCTTCTCACTCACCCTACATCTCCCTCCATCTTCTCTTAAATTCACTAGCTCTCATCATTATTTATAATTTTTTAATCATTTTCTCTCTCCTACCACCCTTATATTTTGTGATGGAGGGGAATGAGGGAAGGAGAGGATTCAAACACGGTGAGAAGGAGCACTACAAGGAAAAGGACCTATGCCCACGGTAGTATTCTTACAGGTTCTACCCACGACACTATTTTTATACGTTTCCGTCGGGAAAAGTTTTTTTCATATTAAAATAAATAATAATAATAAACTCGCGAAGCTCACTCTCTCACGACGCGAAGCTCACTCTCGCTCTCGTTAACCTCACATGCCGCGAAGAAATCCAAAATCATCGCTCAGAACCAAAATCATCGCTCAGAACCAGAATCATCGCTCTCTCGCGAACCTCACTCTCGCTCAGAACCAGAATCATTCAGAATCTCACTCACGCTCTCTTCAATCGATCTCAGGTTTTCACTCTCGCTCTCTCATGGCTTCCTCTTTGTGAAGGTGAACCCTAGTTTCATTTTCGTGTTCTTTAATTTTCGTTTGTTTTGCTGAGAAGAACAGATTGGGAACCCTAATTTATCTCCCTCTTCTCTTTCTTCTTTAATTTCAGATTCAGAAGTTGATTTGAAGGTCCAGTTCCTGAGGTTAGTACACTGCTCTGTCGATTAGGTTTGCTCTGTTTTATTCTGTTTATAAACTACTGTATGTTAGTGCAGTAATGTTGGTATTACTGCACTAATACTGATTGGTATTAGTGCTATACTGATAGGTAGTTTTATTCTGTTTATTCTGTATTAATACTGCACTAATACTGATTGGTATTTATACTGTTTCGATTGTATTAATACTGTTTATTCTATGTTTATACTGTTTCAGTTTAGTATATAATATGGATAAGAGTTGGATATCGGATAGCACAGTGACTAAAGAGAAGTACATTAGAGGGGTTTTAAGTTTTCTTCAATTTGCATTTACAAACTCATCTATAGATGGAAAAATTTTATGTCCATGCACCAAATGTGTCAATTGCAATAAGTGTACTCACATGAATTGTTATGAGCACATAATCAATCATGGGTTTCTAAGAGGATATATTAATTGGATTTTTCATGGAGAAGAAGCTAGCTATTCTAAGACTATAAGGATGTCTCATGTAGAAAGGAAGTTTGATCATGACATGGATTCAATGATTCATGATGCATTTGCAATGCATACTGCTCATGATAATGATGATACAAATGTAAGTTTGGAGGATGAGGATCCTAGCGCTAATCATGGCCACAATGTGCAACAATCTAATGAAGGTAATAATCCAGAAAAGTTATGTCAGTTGTTAAAGGAGGCAGAACAAAGTCTCTATCCTGGTTGCAAGAAGTTCACGAAACTATCCTTCATCATACATTTGTACCACTTAAAATGTCTAAATGGGTGGACTGACAAAAGTTTTTCAATGCTGTTAGAGTTGTTAAGTGAAGCATTTCCAGAGGAAAATACTTTGCCGAAATCATTTTATGATGCAAAGAAGATTATTTCGGGGTTGGGTTTATCATACGAAAAACTTCATGCTTGTCCATCAGACTGCATATTGTATTGGAGGGATTTTGCTAATGCTGAATTTTGCCCTAAATGTGGTCTCTCAAGATGGAAACTCAACTCTGACGATGAAGGTAGAAAAAAGATACCTGCAAAGGTACTTCGTTGGTTTCCTCTTAAGCCTAGATTACAAAGACTCTTCTTGTCATCAAAAACAGCAGCTTCTATGACATGGCATGAAGATGGTCGGACTAAAGATGGACTCATGAGACATCCAGCAGATTCTTTAGCTTGGAAGGATTTTGATCTTCGGTATCCTAATTTCTCTAGTGACCCTCGTAATGTTCACTTAGGTTTGGCTTCTGATGGCTTTAATCCTTTCAGAACCATGTCAGTTAATCACAGCACTTGGCCTATTATCTTGATTCCATATAACCTTCCTCCATGGATGTGTATGAAGCAGCCCAATTTTATACTCTCATTGCTAGTTCCTGGTCCAAAAGGTCCCGGTGATAAAATTGATGTCTATATGCAGCCTCTTGTAGAAGAGTTAAAAGAATTATGGGATATTGGGGTGAGAACTTTTGATGCATGCAAAAAAGAGACATTCCAAATGCGTGCTGCGATAATGTGGACAATTAATGATTTTCCTGCATATGCAAATTAATTTGTCTGGTTGGAGTACTAAAGGTAAACTTGTCTGTCCATGTTGTGGTTTTGAAACTGCCTCTAAGTGGTTGCGTTATAGTTCAAGAGATAAACACCCTAAGGAAGGGGAGATCAATTACTATGGTGCATTGACAGATATAATTCAATTGGATTACTCGGGCAAATGCAAAGTAGTACTTTTCAAGTGTGATTGGGTTGACATAAATAGGGGTTGTAAAATTGATAATATGGGCATGACATTAATAAATTTCAATTATTTGCAACACACGGGGAATAATATATGTGATGACCCGTTTATTTTTGCATCCCAAGCCAAGAAAGTGTTCTATGTGGAGAATAAAAGACAAAGTGATTGGCTTGTTGTTGTGCATGCTAAAGTTAGAGATGTATATGATATGGGTGATGATCAATCCATTGACATAGATAAAGGAAGTGAACAAGTCAAACAAGAGATAAATGACAATGATTTGATTAGGCCAGAATGTGATGTTAATGATGATATCATTGAAGTTGCAATTAATATGGATGAAATTTTCCAAAACAATGAGGCTGGTGATTCAGAGGATGATGGCGAAGAGGCAACATAATTCCTAGAGAACTGAACCAAGTTATCAGCACTCCTTTTTCTGCATCAAGTTATCCAGACTTTAGAAATATTATTAGTGGAGATATGTATTCCAGACTTTAGAAATATTATCAGCACTCCTGTTTCTACGTATTCCAGACTTTAGAAATTGTTGTTGAACTGAAAATTTCAATTGTTGTTGAACTGAAAATTTCTATGTATTCCAGACTTTAGAAATTGTTGTTGAACTGAAAATTTCAGTTGTTGTTGAACTGAGTGGAGATATGTTTTTTCTACTTCTATTTGTACAGCTCTATTAATGAAGGCACTTTGTGTTCTAACATTGCCTTCATTAATTGAAGCAACTCAACATGGGGAGGCGTAGAAAGTTGATTACTGTTCGGGATAGTCGAGTGCAATCAAATGAAGTTCGGGATAATCAAGTGCAATCAAATGAAAGCTCTAATGCTGGTACTGTTTTGATGAATGAAATTAGAATGGACTTTCTTATTATCTCAGTCATTTACATTTGAAATTATCAAAATAGATTCATGTTTTAACAATTGACATCGATACACAATTTAGGTAAAAAAAAGACTAGAGGTTACACACATATGTTAGATGTGTGGGACATGCCAGATGGAGAACTTGTGTGTGTTGAAACAGATGGTTTTGGCAATCCCATTGGTTGGGAAGGAAAGACCCTATTGAATGCAATAGGGAGCTTGGTTAGGAGACATCAATGTGCTCCTATCAACTATCTTTCTTGGAAAGACATGCCCGAGTCTTACATTAATAATATGTTTGATTTGATTCAGATATTATATAAGATCACAAGTTATATTTAACTTCACAAGTTATTTTTAATTTATAATATGTCTAACTTCACAAGTTATTAATAATTTATTCTTGGTCATGATTTCTATGATAGAGTAAGTTTGAATTTGTTCCTAAACTGACTGAGGAAACAAAGAAAGTATTAAAGAATGAGATGAATGAAAAGTGGAAGCAATTTAAGCACAATTTGAAATCAAAGGGGTATGACGAAAGTAAGACTAAAGAGGAAATGGCTTCTAGCATTCCTGACACAAGGGTTCTTCCTTCTCAATATCGTGAATTGGTACATTATTGGTGTTCCGAAAAATCACAGGTATATGTACAATGTCATTAAACTTTAGTTAATATTAACAATTATGTAGTTTAAGTCTTATTTTCATTCTTGACAATTGAATTCATTTGTTATAGGAAATTAGTTGCACTAACAAGAGGAATCGCTCAAAATATGAAGATTTACATTGCATGGGATCTAGGAATCTCCCGAGGCTAATTAATGAAATGGTTTGCTTACCGTGTCACTAGTATTATTTTTAATTATTTGCTAAATATAAATAAGTTGGTTAACAATCTTATTATTAATGTTAGACAATAGAGGCCGAAGGAGTGCAACCTTCACGAGCTCAAATATATATTGATACTCGAACTCGAAAAGATGGGAGTATCGTTACTGAAAAAGCTGCTAGCGTGATTGTAAGAATTTCATGTCATTGTTTAGTTATCTGTTTTATAAGTTTTGTATCTGTACTGTTCTGAATATCTGTTCTGAATATCTGTTCTGTTCTGAATATCTGTTCTGAATATCTGTCAAGTGCACCTTCTATTCATTGCTTAGCAAAAAGAATAAGTTTTGATTAGTTTGTCTATGTTTGTTAACAGTTTGTCTATGTTTGTTAATAAGTTTTGATTAATTTATATTATTTCATGTAGGATGAACTTAAGAAGCACATGGAATTGGAAGCAAGTTCTGGAAATGCTCTAGCCACTCAAGAATGTACAAATTGGAAGAATGACATCTATTCAAAAGTGAAGGGCCGCGAAAGAAGAGGACGTGTACGCTGTCTTGGTAAGCTTCCACAACGTGGAAGTTCAAAGTCTAATGGGGATCGCAGAGTCAAAAAATTAGAAAGTTTGGTAGGAGATCTCGTTGCGATTCTTCAAGTGCGCTTTGCTGAAGATCCACAAGTTAATGCAATTTTACAAGCTGTGGCTCAAGAGGTATGAATTAGTGTAAGCAAATTTTGCATAAACGTGTAATCACATTTCATCATCTTAAGTCTTAACAATGTAAATAAGTTTTAAGAAGTAATATTATGATCTGCAAGATGGTGAAATATGGTTGGATGTATGTTTTTGTTAGGCCCTCAGATTTAGATCAGAATCTCAGAATCTTGCTTTGGATCCTGTATGCATGATGAATAAACTGAGTTGTGCATAATTAACAATGTAGGAAGGATAGGTTGGCTTAACTTTCCACAACATAATTAATAATTCTACATATGACTCATGAAGAAGACATTGCCAGTGTGTGTTTTGAAGCTTAAAAGTTAAAGCTTAAAAGTTAGGAAAAAATAATGAAAAGGCTGTAAAATATTAGAATCAATATACAGATGCAAAGCTTGTGTGCTATATGGGACTTCTGCACAGTACTAGGCAAGGCTGTTAAATCTTGTGTGCTATAATACGTATATACGATCTTTCCTTTTAACATGCACAGTACTAGGCAAAGCATTAAAGTTAAAACCATGAAAAGGCTATAAAATATTAGAATCAATATACAGATGCACATGTGAGTGTCAAGTAATTGATTTATGGCTTAAAGGTACTTTTAGTCCCTGCAAATGTCAAAATAATCCAGTTTAGTCCCTGCAATTCCAAAACTTTTAAAATAGTCCCTGCAATTACTAAACGTTACTACTTTTAGTCCCTGCTGTTAGTTAAGGGTTAACACTGTTATCTTTTGATGATGTGGCAGCCAACAGGGATGCCAACATGGAATAAAAAGGCTTAGTCAGCAACAATCTTCTCTCTGCTTCTTCTTCTTCTCCTTTTCACGAACACATTACACATTGGTTGAACGGAGTATATAAAGGGTACAAACGTTTTGTAAATATTCGGTGTGGGACTTTTATTCCAACTATTTGCTATTGCAGGAGCAGCATCAACTGTAATTTCAACTCACATTACACACTGCTAGGAAGGCTGCTATTGCAGGAGCAGCATCAACTGTAATCAAGCTTGTTTGGCAAGAACTTTACTGAGAGATAGTTCCGTCGTCTTCCAAGTTGAGGTAGCTCAGGTATATCTCTCTTAACTCTGCATGTTTGGCAAGAACTTTACTGAGAGATACCCCACCCTCTACACCTAACATGTTGTCTCGCAAATCAAGCTTCCTCAAATTGATGCAATTCCCTAAAGCTTCAGATAAGGCAACTCCACCTTCACTGCCTATCCTTGTCGAGGAACAACGAAAATCCTCCAAGGAAGGAGATCGCTTCACAACCTCAGCTATAGCCAATGCCCCTTCATCTCCGGTCATATTATTATGAAAATGAAGAACTTTGAGCTTCTCTGTGGAAGGAATCAACTCACTAACCGCTTGAGCAGCTTCTTCCGATATTCCATCATTCATCAGATAAAGCTCTTCCAAGCAGGATTGTGATTTCAAGAGAGCTCCAAATGCTCTAACACCTTTCTCACCTAAAGCATTGTCAGAGATGTTTAAATACTTCAAGACACTGCCCTCTAGAGCAGTTGAGAATATCTTCATGACTTTAAGTACATCTACGAGGAGCTTACTACATTCTTTGGCATAAAGCTGGACTGCAGAACTTCCATCACCATCTGGCTCTTTCTCATAATATTGTTCTGCTGTAGCAAAAGCCGCATCCTCAATTATTTTTGCATTTTCTTCAGCCTCTTCCTGATCCAAAGTTCCATACTTCTTCGTGAAAATAGATTTAGTAACCAAATTGTTGGTCAATCTCTCCACAAGCCTCTGTCTAGTGTTCTGACTAGGAGGCCATAATTTGATTGAAAATGGTCTGTGCTGCGAATTCAACTCCATAGCAATAAAACCTACAAAAACTACTTGTGTAAGTAGGTCCTATATGTGGAACATTTTAGGAGACAGAATAACATAAAAATTTGTTTGAAAAAATAGTTGTAAAGCAATGACATCCAGAGCTTGCATCACCAATCATGGTATCATATGATCAAAGATAATAAAACACTTTCCAAGCCCATGCACACTTTAGATCAAAGATAATGGTCTGAAGCATTTTTTTGTGAAAGAATTTCCTGGCTCCTTTAATGGCCTCAAGTGGTCAATGTCCCTGTCTTATCTGTGCAAATGCAACTAGCTGAGCCCATTGTCTCACAGGCAGAAAGATGTCTCACAAGTGCCCTGTCATTCATCAATTTTTTCATTGCAAAAGCAAGACTAAGTGTCACAGCCAGCCAGTGAATTGCCATATTTTGGAATAAAAGTCCCACACCGAATATTTACAAAACGTTTGTACCCTTTATATACTCCGTTCAACCAATGTGTAATGTGTTCGTGAAAAGGAGAAGAAGAAGAAGCAGAGAGAAGATTGTTGCTGACTAAGCCTTTTTATTCCATGTTGGCATCCCTGTTGGCTGCCACATCATCAAAAGATAACAGTGTTAACCCTTAACTAACAGCAGGGACTAAAAGTAGTAACGTTTAGTAATTGCAGGGACTATTTTAAAAGTTTTGGAATTGCAGGGACTAAACTGGATTATTTTGACATTTGCAGGGACTAAAAGTACATTTAAGCCTTGATTTATTAAGCAAGTTTAAGGATCCATAGTCAAGTTTCTGATTTTGTACAATTTTATTGTACTATACATTACTGCATGCATTTGTACTATGTAGAATATTTACAAAAAATACATTTATCTTTCTAGGTATCTACACCTGCTCCGGCCCCGACAGCAGCAACCGATTTGACTACTGATTCCAATTAAGTGACCTAGGGCCCCGACAGCAGCAACCGACAGCAGCAAACAACATATTTTGAACATTATTATTGAGCTTTTGTGGAATGTGAAACATCCTAGGGTCCCTATAACTTTTGTTCGTACTGTTTTAGATGAAATTTAGCCAAAGTTTTAATGTATGCCTCCCTGGCTTTGTGGAAAGTGATGATGGACACATATAGCTTTTTTTGAGAGATTCAGATTTAGATACAACTTTGCTTATTATGTATGTCTCCCTAGCTTTGTTGAGTACATATGGCCTAGCCAAATTTATATCTATCAATTTTACTTTAAAGCTCAAGGGTACTTTTACTTTTCTTGTTTTTCAGATAGAATTTTACTTTTCTTGTTTTTCAATTTCTTTAATAAATAAAAAAATTATTCAGCAAAAATAAGCCACTTTTATTTCAAAAAAAAAAAAATCAAAAAAATCACTTTTAGTGACGGTCAGAACCGTAGGTAGAAGTTAGAATTAGATATACTAGTGGAGGATATAGTGACAGTCACAAACCGTAGGTACATGTATTTGGGCATAGGAAAAACCTTTACCCACAGACGAAAAACCGTGGTTAGATGTCTTACGTTCTCTACAGGAAAAGTGGCCGTGGGGAGAGGTTAAAGTGACTTTTACCCACGGACATTTGACATTTAGTGACGGTTTTTGTCCGTGGGTAAAGGTCAAATTTCTTGTAGTAGAGGCAAAACGAGATGAGAAAGTGTTGATTTTGAGACCGTAAAATAATATGTGGGTAGGGGACGAAGTGAAGAGATTTGAGCCCTGTAAGGTTTCTTCTCTTACATGTGCATAACTAGAAAAGAGAGAAAGTAGGGCCTCTAGCCATTGAAATGATGGAACAGAATTGAAGAAGAAAAAAGAGTGAATTCAGTTGATAAAATGAAAGAGCATAGAAAAAATTGGAGTATTTGTATAATTTTTGAGTTGAGGCCGAACGAAGAAGACCATGTAAAAATGATAATAATTTGACAAAGTCGATTTTAGTGTTTTTTTTTAAATTAATTATTATCCTTTTTTATAATTTTTAAAAATGAAGAAATTAACTTTTTGTCAACAAAAAAATGAAGAAATTAACTTAAATAACTTTTTATTGTTTTAAGACAGTTTTTCCAAATAGGCAATGGCAGATAAGAAAGTCACTTGCCAAACCACTAAATCTCATCAATTTCAAAATTGGTCAACATTTCAAAATTTTAGAAACTTGGAGGATTAAAATTGCAAAATTAAAAAAGGGGACCAAAAGTAGGAGGAACAAAACAAAAATTAAGTCTATTATTAAATACTTAATGTACAAGATGATAAATAAAATACCTCAGGCATTGTGGTAGTTTTTATTCAAACACTTAAAATAACATAATTAATTGAAGAGCCTCAAATTTTTATATGTTATATTACGATTGACTACAGAGTATATCCCAACTAGGTAGCTCAGTTGGCGAGCTAAGGGATATCGAAGGAGTGCACCAAATGAGGGCAAGAAGGAGGTCCCGGGTTTAACTCCCGGAAACTAACATTCCCCTACCCCCACTAACATTGCTTATAAAAAAAATATCATCAAAAAAATTCCTTTTTTTTTAATAGAAATAATAATTTAATAAATACTACATCTTCTGGTCCATAATATAAGAATCAAAAGGCGTTTTTTTTATGGTCCAAAATATAAGGAAAAACACTATTTTTAAGATGTATTACATGATTATTCTCAAATTTACCCTATTTTTAAGTGGTGTAATTAAACGTGATGTCATTATATAGAAGTATAAATTATGATTTAGTGAAAAGGGAAATTTTGAAAATAATTTAATTTTTTAATCTTATTAAATGAGGATAGTTGATATCAATGTGATTCCGAGACGTCTGTTTATCATCTTCTTTCCCAGTTGTCGTCCTGTATTCTGAGGCTGTCAGATCAGGTGCTTCAGGTTTTGAACAGGGTTTGGCAGAGTTTTTCTCCATCCAAAGTTGTTGCCTTCTCTTGGAAGCTCCTCGTGGATAGAGTACCTACTTAGTCTAACCTGTTTAGTAGATGGGTGATTTCTGATATTGTCGTCACTGCTTGTATGTTGTGCGGGAATATTTAGGGGTCCTCCCTCCATCTCTTTCATAGGTGCAAATTTGCTTCTACGATTTGGTATGCTATTGTCAGCTAGTTGGGGTTCGACTTTATCATGCAGTATAATATTCCCTCATTGTTTCTTCAGTTCATACACCTTAGTGGTCCTTCTAGGTGCACGTGTGGTTTAATCCTCATCTGGCATATTGTGCTCTGGGTTATTTGGAACTTAAGAAATTGCTGTATTTTTTCTGGAGGTGTTCCTAATTTTGGGAGATCATTACATCAAATATCATTTCTATCTTGACGGTGGTTCCAGGCTTGGGGTAACTCTTCCTAGCTTGTTTAGTTTATGAGTGGTATGCGGATTATGTTGATTGTATTTTCAGGAGATAGTTCATTTTATTAGGGTTTTTTTTATTATGGTTTTCTTATTGTAGCGGTTTTCTTGTGTGTGTGTGTGTTTATTTTTATATTGTGGGCCAGAGATATAGTACTATAAAAGGGTACTCTAACCTATTACTTCAAAAGAAATAGGGGAGGTAAGTTCCCTTTGAAGAAGTTACTTCTTTCCTACATTATGCCAATCATTACCATGTTTTGAACCTCACATAAGGCTGAAAATATACGTCCATAAAAATTACATATAAAATTTTGTGGTTAACTCTTAGAGATACACTTACTAACTCTACAGACCACTCATAAAATAAACAAGACACCTAACTTCCACCGACAAGAAACTATCTCCAAGAGATAACGTTAATTCAGTCCACTACCTCAAACGCACAAGGTACCTTAATTACCCAAAAAAGTACAACCATTGCAAACACCCCAGAGCCCCGACAACATTGCATGCTTAATAAAAGTCACTCATATGTACCCTTTCACTACAAGAATAACTGTTGTTTCCTACCATTTTTTTCGACGAACTCTTATTCGTCGCAATTTCCGACGGATTTCCGACGAAAAAGTAGTCGCAAATATTCACGAAAAAATGCGCTTAAATTCCCGCTTACGTTTGCGACGAAAACGTGTTTCGTCGCAAATTTCCGACGGACACTTCCTTCGGAACCCACTAAATATCCGTCGGAAACCATAAGACACGAATTAAAAAAACTAAAACTCTCGATGCCTCTCACTCTCCTCAAACCAACGCCTCTCTTCCTCACTCTCCTCAAACCCTCGATGCTCTCCTCCTCTCCTCTCTCAGTGCCTCTCACCCTCTTTCTCAGCGCCTCTCACCCTCGAAGGCTCTCCTTCATCTTCTCTCTCTCTCTCAGCGCCTCTCCTCCTCTCCTTTCTCAGCGCCTCTCCCTCTCTTTCTCAGAGCCTTCGAACCGTAGCATCTTCATCACCTTCAAACCGTAGCATCTTCATCACCCTCGAAATCGCCTCTCATCCTCTCACCCTTGAAATCGCCTCTCACCATTGAAATCGCCTCTCACCATTGAAAAAACTTGGCTTCTGGTTCTGGTTTTTGGTCTCCAAGGGTTTTTGGTCTTTAACGTCGTTGGTGGTGGTACCGGTTCTGGGTTGGGATCTCTCTTGTTGGAACGTCTCTCCGTCGATTACGGAAAAAAATTCAAACTTGGCTTCACAATCTACCCTTCCCCCCAGGTATATCATCGCATTACGCATCGATTCCAAATCTATTTTGTAACTGCAAATGCTCTTTGTTTTTGTTAATGTTAAACTGTTCCTTTTTCGTTTCAGGTTTCAACAGCTGTTGTGGAACCCTACAATTGTGTTCTCTCCACCCACTCACTCCTTGAACACACCGATGTGGCTGTCCTTTTGGCACTACTAAAAAAATTGTTATTAGTGAGGAATTTTAGAGAGGGATAAATATTCCTCACTATTAGTGAGGGATTTAGTGACGAAAAAAATAAATTTAGGGGGGAAACCTGTAGCTTATGTTTGTGAATTTAGAGATGAAAAATATTCCTCACTAAAAATTTCGTAACTTTGTGACGAATTTAGAGATGAAAAATATCCCTCATCAAAAATTTCGTAACTAAATTCGTCACAAAATGTTGAAAAAGAATTTAGAGACGCAGTTTGTGAGGAAAAGTGTTCCTCACTAATAGTGAGGAATTACAAATTCGTCGTTAACTCACTCTGTGCAATTTTTTTTTGTCACTTAATTAAGTAAAAAAAACTCTCTCTCGCTCTCACTGAAACCCACCCTCTCGCAGTCTCGCTAAATCCCTAAATCCCTTCCCCCCTCTTGCTGTCTTCTCTCCCCCACCGTATTCTTCATCATCGATGACACCCACCCTCTCGCTAAATCCCACAAGTCCACAACTTCATCATCGATGACACCCACCCTCTCGCTAAATCCCTAAATCCCACCGTAGCCTTCCCCTCTTGCTCTCTTCTCTCCCCCACAACTTCATACTCGCTGAAACCCACCCTCTCGCTAAATCCCTAAATCCCACCGTGAAACCGTAGCCTTCCCCTCCGAATCACCCTCCTCATCCCATCAAGCCTCCATTCGCGTTTCTCTTCCAATCAGGCTCTGAATCAAAGGTTCTATCTCGCGAAACTTGCAAAGCTAAAGGTAAATCATCCCTTCCATTCGCGTTTTGTTCCCTCTGTTCCCTCTGTTCTTTTTTTTTTTGTTCTGCAACTGATTTCTTATTAGATATGGAATAAGAAATAAAATGTATACGCACTTAAACAGAAATAAAATGTTCTGCAACTGATGTTCTGCAACCAGTTTAACAATGCAATTTCAATATGCAAATAACAGTCATTTATCTTTCATGACTTTATCATTTTTGGATGGATGAATAAGATTAAAATGTATACGCACATGGCCGGTTGAACTCTTAGGATGCTTATTCTGGTGTCTATGAAGACAATTTCACTTGCAATATTATTATATAAATAAATTATCTGATGTTGTGTTACTTTTTTTACTACACAGAAGTTTGGTCTGGCTGAGATTGAAGGATCTGCATATTTAGGAGCAAGTGATTTGGCTCAATGTAGTAAGTACCTTTTACATGCAATGTGCAATATTCAGTTTTGATGTTGTTGCTAAACTAATTCGAGGTTATGTGTCATGATGTTGTTGTGCAGACCAAGAGAACCAAGAAGTTCAATATTGTTGGCAAATACGGTACGTTTTGTTGTTGCTTTTGAATACTTTTGTGTGTCTATATTTATTACTTTTGTGTGTTTATCTTGATTCTAATGATTGTATGTGTGTTAGTTTTGTTATAACTATTCACATGTGAGTTGAGTAAATACCATGAATTTGAGTAAATCCTTTTACTACTAATCTTTCATTGTATCTCTCCACATCCTTGCATTTCACTGTAAAGTATCTTAGGACAATTGAACCTATAGTATCTTTGTGAAACCTTTTCCAGACATACACTTTAAATTTTCATTCTTAGGACGATCATCTAGATTTCATTCTCCTAAGTTTCATCTTCAACCTGTGGGCCCTTCAAATGTATTAAATTTTCTTGCTTTGTGTTTCTTCACACTTCCATCAGCCTTGCATTTCACTGTAAAGACCCACAAAATGATACTTGGTAGATGTCTTTACTAACTTGAAGTACTCAATGATGACTTTCCTTTCTTTTCATTGTTTCTTCATATAGTTTTAAAGACTAATAGTTGCTCGTGTAAATAATACATTAGCAATGGAAGTACCCGAAAATAGAAAGTGGATGGATAGAAGACTGGATCAGGACAAGAATATTACAGAAGAATTTAAAGAAGGATGTTTGGGATTTGTCAACTTTGTCTTGGAAAAGGACAAAGAAAAAGACAAAGAGAAGATTGAAAGCGAGGATAACATCGAAAGCCGGGAGATTAGATGTCCATGTAAGATTTGCAAGTGTTTGCGTCATCACCCACCAGACATGGTGATGGTGCATCTATGTAGGAAGGGTTTCATGAGTAATTATTATCATTGGACAAATCATGGCGAACCGATTCCCCCGATTCCCCCAGTGGTTGTCAATCATTCATATTATGGTAGTAGTCAGAATATATCAAATACTTCTAGTATGTCACTTAATGTAAGGCACAGTAGTCAGAATATATCAAATACTTCTAGTATGTCACGTAGATTTAGAATTGATGATGCTACTGATACATGTGTCAAATATGAAGTAGGTTCAGCTTTTGAAAGGTACAACTGCAGTTGCAGTGTCCTAATGAACTTTCTCAATTATTTTGGTGGAGATTCCTATTTTCCTAGTTATATTATTGCTTAGTTCTGAAGGGAAATCTGCATGTCCTTACCCTTTCACTCCCCAGCGCTTTCAATGTTTCTTGTCCTTCAAAATTTTCTATTTATGCATTAACCATTTAACACAGTAAATTACTTTTGTGAGATATTATTAAGGAATCTGTAATTACTAAGGTTCCCTTATCTTGAAACTCACTAATTTGAAGCAAACACATTTTTTTCTGATAATCTTCTCAAATAAAATCCTAGATTCCTCTAACACTTTTTTTTCTGATCAAACTCTATTCATAGAAATGACTCATAGCTAAGACTAACTTGTGTCGGTTCCTCTTCTATAAACTGAATATGAACCCTTAGTGTATCTCCACGAAATAGTAGTATTTGTTTGTATAGTATGACTTACAACTTGTTTAATGTTATTTTACAGTTTTGACCCTCCTATTCAGCCAACCCGTGAAATCACAAAGATAATAAAAAAGAAGTTTGAAGTGTCTTGGATGAATTATGGAGAGGTCAAGAAAGAGGACGAGGAGTTGGCAAAAATGTGGTTTAATGAGTTTAAGGTATGAAAACATGTCTATACATTAGCCCTACATTAATATCACTCACTAATTAGACTATTACATAATTAGCCCTACATTAATATTACATTCCCTCATGTGCTGATTGGTATTGCAGAGGAAGTATAAGTGGCTTCCGGAGCATGATGCAGCAATTAAAAAGACATATGACCATAAAGCCTCTGATGGGTACACAAATGCAATGTATAGAGTACGACGTAAGCTTGATGCGGGGACTTGGATTCCTAAGAAATATCGTGATGAATTGGAGCAAAAGTGGGCTGATGATGATTGGAAAAAAAGAGCAATAATTAACAGCAACAACAGAATATCCTCTGATGGCTCTCTACATACAGGAGGGTCTATTCCGACAACTGAGCATTACAAGAGATTAGTAAGCAAATGAACTATATATAACTTCCTATTTGCTAAGAGTATATTTTAATCGAAACTAATCCAATTATTTTTCAGAAAAATTCCTTGGGTGAGACTCCAACTTGTTGGGACCTGTTTGAGAAGACTCACAAAATGAAAGGTGAGACGCCAAAGTGGGTCTCCTCCAAGTCAGAGAAGATTGCTGTAAGTTAAAATTTCTACATTAACGTCCAAATTTAGTTGTTTTATTTGTTGTGAGTTTCTGCATTTATTTGGTCTGATAGTTTCCAATCTGTCGTCAATTACATATTTAAGGTCCGATGATCTAGTATTATTTTAGGGAAAATGTCATCTATTTTTCCTTTTTGTAGATTGATTTGCCTGGAAGTTTATATTCTGATAGTTTCCTTTTTGTAGATTTATATTCTGATGATCTAGTATTAGTTTTTGTAGATTGATCTGTCGTCAATTATATCCTTTTTGTAGATTGTTCTGCCTGGAAGTTTATATTCTGCCTGGAAGTTATATAATCAGTCGGATCAAGAACCACCCTTGACTGATTATATAACTTGCTAGTGTTTCCTTAAAGGTTCATTCTTAGTGATTTTAGGCTTGACTTATAGGTCTTTTGGTGTTTTTTTGGTTGAAAATTCTGTTTCAATTGGTATTCCATGTCAGTCATTTGTGTAAATATTTGCAGTTGCCTCACTTTACATCTTCATTGTATCTTCTGCTTTGACCTTACTTGTGTGTGGCTGAAAGGATTGATGCTTGGGAGTTTTCTTTCTAAAACTATTGATCTTGCAGTCTATAAGTTGCAGAAAATATTAAGAACCACCCTTGACTGATTATATAACTTGCTAGTGTTTCCTTAAAGGTTCATTCTTAGTGATTTTAGGCTTGACTTATAGGTCTTTTGGTGTTTTTTTGGTTGAAAATTCTGTTTCAATTGGTATTCCATGTCAGTCATTTGTGTAAATATTTGCAGTTGCCTCACTTTACATCTTCATTGTATCTTCTGCTTTGACCTTACTTGTGTGTGGCTGAAAGGATTGATGCTTGGGAGTTTTCTTTCTAAAACTATTGATCTTGCAGTCTATAAGTTGCAGAAAATATTGATGAGTCCTAGCAAGCTCAGATAAATATTAAGAAAATATTAAGGAGACAAATATGATAAGTATTAATTTGGTCTGATATATTAATTTGGTCTGACAGCTTCTATACTTTGCTAATTTTGATTATTATTTGCTAAGTTGATGGTTTTGTTGACTTACTTTCCCCTGACTTCTATGATGAGTATTAATTTGGTCTGATATATTTGGTCTGATAGCTTCTATACTTTACTAATTTTGGTTATTATTTTGAAATGCTCATGTTTGATTATTATTTTTTCAGAATGAGTATGAAAGTCGTATTCTTGAAAGAGACTCACAAGAGGCACTAGGAGATAGCGTGTCTAGCGAGCAATCTGACAACAATATCTTCTTAGAGATTGTTGGAGGTGTAGATAAGAAGAAAAGAATATTTGGTTTGGGTCCTGAAGGAGAAAACTACATTCCTTCTTCCAAACGATCTACTGGAATCTCTGAGTCTGAATATGTGCAAATAAAGTCTGAATATATGCAAATGAAGGCTGACTTTTCTAACTTGACTGCTGAAAATCAAAGTCTTAAGGAGCAAGTGAGTGACCTTTGTGCAACACAGGAGAAGATGCTTAAGTTTATGGAGACTTTTTCTCAAACTCATCCACGTCTGCCTTCACCTCCACCTCCACCTCCACCTACAAACGAGGATGACCAACAAAATGATGATGAGTATTATGATGAACTAAATGGTTGATGTATTTTTTGTTTTTTTCAAACAATGATGTGTAAGGGTTATGTATTTTTTTGATTAACATTACTTTTGGTTTGTATGAACTATGCTTATTAGCTTTATTAGTAATATGAAATGTGTACTTTTAAAAAAAATTGTAACCTATGTATTCAAGCACCACTCCTTTAATCCTTTAATTTGATTTAAAGGTTTCACACAATTACAGGTTGGAATGGATATAATAAAAAAAAA
The DNA here is from genome assembly GCA_039519185.1 of Astragalus membranaceus. Lineage (NCBI taxonomy): Eukaryota > Viridiplantae > Streptophyta > Magnoliopsida > Fabales > Fabaceae > Astragalus > Astragalus membranaceus. The sequence continues at coordinate 112,735,141 of CM076850.1, forward strand.
CTGGTGTTGGATAAATTTAAAAAAAATTGGTTTTAAAATTCGTCACTAACGGGCTCGCTGTTAGTGACGAAAATCGTTCCTCACAATTAGCGACGAAATATGTTCCTCACTATTAGCGACGACAATGGTTCCTCACAATTAGCGACGAAACTTGTTCCTCGCTATTAGCGACGAAATATCTTCCTCACAATTAGCGACGAAACGTATTCCTCACTATTAGCGACGAAAAGCTTTTTTTTTTATCTGATTTGGTGTTATTGTTTAGCGACGAAACTTTAGGATTTTGTGAGGAATTTATTCCTCGCTAATAGCGACGAAATTTATTATTCCTCGCAAATGATTTAGTGACGCCAGATTTCGCTACGGATCTTGTTTCGTCACAAATTTCGTCGCTAAAAGGTTTAGTGACGAATTTTCATTGTTTAGTGACGAAAATATGGCGTCACTAATTTTTGTTTTTCTAGCTGTGTGGATAACGAGGCCATCTATGATATTTGCAGGAGATCCCTTGATATTGAGAGGCCTACATACACAAATCTTAATAGGTTGATATCTCAGATCATATCTGGCTTGCTGCCTGATGTACCGTGGAGATGTTGTTCCAAAGGATGTCAATGCTGCTGTTGGCACCATCAAAACTAAAAGGACTGTTCAGTTTGTTCAGGATGTCAATGCTGCTGTTGGCACCATCAAAACTAAAAGGATGTCAATGCTGCTGTTGGCACCATCAAAATTTTAGAGTAAGCATGAGTTCTTTTATTATATATCTTGTTTAATTTTTTGTTTTACATTTTAATATAACCACTTCTACATTATTTGTATTCACCTGATACAGGAAAAAGTAATGTAGAATACAAAAAATGAGGTTGAAATTGAGAAAACTTTCATAAGAAAGTCAACCATCATCTCTCTATGCTTAGTGTTGAAACTTTGTTAAGTGTGAATTGGAAAAAGTCTCACATTGGGTAGATTAAACACTTCTATAGTGTAAAAAGACTATAAAAGGGAGACTCCTCCTCCTTTATTTCTCACACCACTTGACAATAAATCATTTCTCAAGTTTTCTCTCTTCTCCCTAAATTTCTTTCTTCTCTAGAAAGCTTGAAGCATTTCCAAGCTTAGTTTCTAAAGAGTGGTTTTCATAACCAAAATTTCTTTCTTCTCTAGAAAGCTTGAAGCATTTCCAAGCTTAGTTTCTAAAGAGTGGTTTTTCATAACCATAGCGAGGGTGTATATCTTAGAGCGAATTTTCACGGTGCAGTGAACTTTCGTAGCAATTTCGACTGGGCTGTTTTATCCTGGGGACGTCGTGGTTGATAGCCTACTTGCACCTTGGAGCAGTGCCACGAAACGTCTTAAAAAGAACGGCCTAGTCCGCGACTCATCCCGGTAATCTCTTCAGCTTGTTCTTGAAAACAGTGTTGTTTGGGGAAAGTTCTGGCTAGGAAAGACTTGGTACTTAAGAGTGTCTATTGTGACCCACCTCTCTTTCCTGAGAACCTACTCGGATAAACATTACGAGATGTCCATCTGAGCGAAGGAAAAATCCACTGAATAGGATTCCATGTCTAGAGTTGCCTTCAGATGCATTGGGCTTCTGAAGCATTCAAGAAACTTTCCGTCCAAGCATAATAGAAAAATCAAGCAATATACCTCAAGAAAATTTATTATAGTCTAAGAAGTATATATGGCCACTTTTGTTGAATGAGCTTCTTCGACACACTCACATTAAGAAGATAACCAATGATTTTGCAACACACACACACACCATATTTTTGTTGTTAAATAAACATATAAATCGTTTTAAGGTTAACACATCTATTTTTTTTTGACAAAAGTTAACACATCTATTTAAAAACTATTAGTTGTTACTTTTCATGAACTTATTTGGTATTTTTTTATAATACTCTTAGCTATTTATTGTTTTATTCTACCTATTTCTCTCCCTTCATAAAATAATAAAGAGTATTATTGACAGACAGTTTTTTATTGAGATTTTCACATGATAAGTAAAATGAGAAAAAAAACCTATTCTAAAATTGGAATTGTGAAAAGGAGGACTTAATTCATAAAGAAAACATGAAAGGTGATAAGGGGTTGTAACATTGTCACATATATAATGTGTTCCATTATAAATAATTAGTTGTAGATATTAATTGCTTTACTTGTCTATATACTTATCCCCAGTAAATTCAAAGCTTAAAGTTGTGGTCAGATCCTTTTAGGACACACCACCAACATTGATGACATCAATGCATGAAATTCTATGGTTATCCAACTTTATCAACAATATCTTTTCACTAGTCACTAGACAAAATCTTCTGGTTGCCTCTTAACTTTAATATGCTTCAATAATTAATACTTCAAAATTGAGGGCGCTTGACTAATTAAGGTGTTTGTATCGTCTATTTTTCCTTTACTTTTTCCTTGGTGCAGAGGCCTCAAATATAGTAGATTAAAAACAACATATTCTTTTTGTAAGTGGGCCAGAGTCAACCACAACGAGATCAATGTTGTTTCTTCATCGATAAGAAATTTTGATCTTCATCCAGCAATATTGCGCTTTCCTTTTATGGGATTACTTAGCTTGCAGTGTTAGACAACTGTTGTTGGATGTACTGCGAATTAACAATTCAATGTGTAAAGTTGATTATTTCCATAGTAGTAGTAACGGATTTGGATCCTCTGCTGCCTCTGCACCGTGCAGCAGGCAGCAGAGCCGTTAGATTTAGAGAGAGAAAATCTTCTCTCTAAATCCGACGGTTCTGCTGCCTGCTGCACGGTGCAGAGGCAGCAGAGGATCCAAACCCTAGTAGTAACTACTGCTATGTAGCTAGCTCAAGTGTTATGGCAAACCGAAATTGGAGTGAAATTGCCAATTGTTGATTGCAAAATTCATCCTCTAAAATCCTAGCTGTCCTCTCCTTTTATCTCTAATATACTCTTCTCTTCTTCTTCGTATGCTTGAGAAGGGTGGTTTTTGGTCATAATTTAGCCTGGAAATCATCTCTCTCCATCGTTTTTTCTCTCTTTTTACTTAAATAAGCGATTTTCACAGATCTATGTTTTCTTTTACTACGTTTTTTTATTTCATCATCTAAGTGCGACGTTGTTCTGTTCGTCGGCTTGGTGTTGCACTGTTTGGTTTCCCGTCTTGTTGCGGTGTTCATTTTATTTAGACTGACAGATCAGATTCGACCATTACAACTCAATCAATGACTTGCACGTCAACATTACAGATCTGGAGGCATGAGTATTCTGGTAACTTTGATTTTGTCAAAGTTGTAGGCATTTTGTTAGCAAATTTGAATTTGTGTTGTTATTGATGTATCCTATCAATTTAAATGAACGAATATCTTTTTTAGTGAAAAAAAATTATATAAAAAAAGGTGATATTGACTTGGTTAAAATTGGTCTGGGCCCTCGTATTTCCCTTTCATTCTATTAATTGTCGAGGTGAGCAAAATTTATTATGTAGGAACAAAGAGAGGAGGCATGCAAAAGGGTGCTTATTTTTCATTTTTTAGAATAAAGAGGGCTGAAGCCCATAAAAGAGACTCCCAACATATCCTAATGTTTTGTTTTTGAGTGGCTCTACTACCTCTTTGGTAAATGGATTTTAATTTTTTAATTATGTTGATGCTTTTTGGGTTTAATCATATTGTGATGGGATTTAACGGGTTTTGAGTACGCAAAATACTTCTCATGTACTTATTTATAAGCAAAAAAACACTTTTCAGGCTGATTGAAAACCTAATATATTTGGCCTATATTGATACATCAGTTATTCAATGATGCTAAAAAATGCTTTTTTGCTTATAAATAAGTCCAGAGTAGTATTTAAGTAATATATAATTTCTTTTGCCTTTAAACTAAAATAGAGGCTCTCAACATATTAGTCCACTACAAGAAAATTGCTGATTTGCGACGAAAATATCCGTCGCAAATGCAGGAAATTCCGTCACAAAATGACATTTCCGACGGCATTTGCGACAGGCAAAATTCCGTCGCAAAAACGCTCGTCGCAAAAATCCGTCGCAAAATATTCCGTCGCAAATCCGTCGCAAATTTCGTCACAAATATAAAAAAAAATAAAAAAAAAATTAAACCATACGCGGGCAACAACCAACTAATAATAAATACTAATGCACAAACAATATTACAAAATAGGAGCTTCCATTATATGAGATCAAAGTTAATCATTACAAAAATAGTTCATTTCCTTACAAGTTATAACTATATTCATCCCCTATACTTATAAAATTTCTGAAAATAACTATCCATGTCTACAAACACAACTAATTACCAATACTACTATCCATTGACCTGCATCACTCCAATCAAAGACAAATTATTCAGTTCCTATAAGAGAGAGATGACAATGAGACAAAAAGTGAGGAGAATGCACCGATTAGAATAAGAACAAGATAAAACTCACAATTCAGTATTCTATGAACGGCATCAACCAACCTGTAAGTTGTTGAATGCCAAATGCGCACTGTACCATCCTCAGAGCCAGTAATGATTATAGGAAGTTCAGGATGAAAGCATACAGCAGATACATTGTGGGTGTGACCATCTAGAGTCTGGACACAACTTTTGGTCTGATAATCCCATACCTGTTTCATAGGTTCTATTGGTGTAATAATTCATATCTATATATAGGCAAATAAATCAAAAGGGAGATGAAGAGTAAAGAAAACAAAAAATAGAAATCAAACCTTGGCAGTGTGATCATCCGAGCCAGTAATTAGATAAGGTTTCTCGCCACCTGTAAAATAATCGTCGCCTGTAAAATAATCAACACAGTTCACTCCTTTTTTATGGGCATCCAACGTAAAATTTGGGTCAGGAGAGCCCAGATTCCAAATCTACAAGGGAATATAAAGGGTTTATGCATAATGTTCTTGTAATGGTGCATGAAAATAAACAAAAAAATGCCAGAAATAACTGACAAACTAGTTTGCTTAAAAAAGAGAATATGTGGCTGCTTTAAATATGAAGGAAGCCATAATAATAGGCACCATGCAGTTCTTTATATATAGGCACCATGCAAAAGGTGGCTTGTCTGGAGATCAATCAACAAGCACCCGTGTCTGACTCAAATGCCAACATATAGAAATTACATTTCACAATTTTGGTTTTATGACAATATAAGACATCTGAATTATAAATAATTGACACACCTGAGATGGTAGTTCCAGATACAGACAGTTCCGGAGTATAAACTTGCTAGAATCCTGCATTAATGATGGTAAAATGATGCAATTTAGCAAAACGTCCGAATATTCACTTTTCACCTATTTCTAATCTCCACAGTAAATGAATAATGTCAACAGGCTTCTCATATAACAAACATAACCATTACTGACAAATTCTGGTAAACTATCCAAACAGGTGCCACATTTGAGGAAAATAATGCAAGGAATAAGAACACCGATTAAATGAAGTTATGAGGCGTATCGTGTTTCTTATTCTTTCACTGAGCTCAGTTGGCCTATTTATACAGATGTAGCAAAAGAGAAAAAGAAAGTGTGATTATATATGATTTAGTTCTCTCCGGCTGCAGATGTGATTTAAGAACACCAATTAAAAGCTAAAAAACCCTTAGTAAACAAATATGAGTACATCATACAGTGCATCATTTGCATCCAATAGGAGTAGCGAGTGCGAGAGCAAGTTGAATACATGGTGTTGGCTAGCCAACTATTATAACCAAAGCTAGAGGAACATGAACCTCTTGGAGGTATTTGAATATTGGCTAAAGTACTCCCGGGGTCCCTTATCTTTATTTAAAGTAACGATTTGGTCCTTTATCTTTTTTTTGTCCCAAATCAGTCCTTTATGTTTTAAATTTTTGACACATAAATCCTTTTCTGTCCCAAATCAGTCCTTTATGTTTCAAATTTTTAACACATAAATCATTTTTTTTGACACATAAATCAGCACTGTTAACGGAAAAGGATTTATGTGTCAAAAATTTGAAAGATAAATGACTTATTTGGGACAAAAAAACATAAAGGACTAATTCGTTACTTTAAATAAAGATAAGGGACCCCGGGAGCACTTTAGCCTTGATTATTTAAGCTTTCGTTTATGTGTACAATTAGAAAGAATAAGAATTGATCTAACCTGAGCTACATATCACCATATAACTTTTTACTACTTGGAAGATGAAAAAAATTAATATATTATAGCACAAATGAAAAGACAACCAAAAGACGGATTAATTACTGCTCTTCATCAGTTGTGAAAGCCTCAAATCGCTTGAATGGCGCTGTTTTCGCCACTTTTTAAATCGGAACCATTAACTGGAGCATTTGCATGGAATGCTGACATGGCTTATTACCTCTTCAAATTTCCCACTCATGCTTGAAGGACTAACAGCTAAATAAGCATAAGCCATTGACTCCAATGGCCAACCAGTAACCTTTACAGGAAAACATTGGGATCTGATCAAAACAGAACATAAAGTTAGTAACAAGTTCAACTTTGGAAGGTATATAACTATGCAAACTAAGGAACAAATCCATAAGATAACAGAAGCTCCCCAAATTGAACCTAAGAACACCCAATTGGCTTAATTGAAAGGAAAACTAATAAAAATCATATTTTGACCTCATCTCGGCTTTTGGGCCATGGAATTGGAGAACGGTACCCTTTTGTGTCGACGTCCCCTTTAAAACCTCTCGCTATCATAGCCTGCAGTTATTTAAGTTAAATTATGAGAACATAAACTACGAATATTTTCTGTAATGTGTAAGGCTAATTTAATAGAAGTAAATTTTGCTCGGCACTGTTAAAGAATTCAATATACTGCTCAACTTCAAACTCTTTAATCATTAATCAACACAGGCAAATTGATAATCGTATTTTACTTTTCATATATCACAACTGAAAGCAAGATTTTGTCTAAGCATGATGTAAAACCATTTGAATAGCTAATGAATTCAAATAAAAATTATCCAGTTATTTAAGTTTTTAACAGTTGTAGAATAGAGTGGGTTGAATTTATGATACAAAGCTGAAGCACTTCAAGTGACAACCACAAAGCAGAAGCGGAAGAAGACAAGACATTGCATGACGAACCTGAGAAATTTGCTCTGCATGGCTGAATATATTTTTGAAGATGCGACGGAAGTAGTTAAAGAAAACTGCAAAGTCATATATAAAGAGAAAGAAAAGTAAACATCATGACAATGAAGAAATATTTTAGAGTAAAAGCATGAAGTCTATCGGAAAATCATTTTAACTAAATTCAAAACAGTTTTACAGTTACAGAACTGAGTTTCAAAAAAGAGCATCCAAATAAGTACCATTGAAAAGAACGGAACGGATAACTTCCATGCCTTCAGTTATTTTGTTCAGGATCTGGACTGGCATTGGTTATTATACTGACATGACATATAAGGTAACAATACCATGTCACAAACCAGTCCAAAAGTTCAGTTCTAAGTGCACTGATCATCATGCTAAACAGATAACTAATTCCACATCATCTAATGACAAGACAATTTGTCAAATGAAATGTGAAGTTTAAAAATCTAAAAGAGATTTATGCACAATCATTATCAAGATAATGTCCATCTGTAGTAGGTTGAAACAGCAATATGTGATTAGAAAACAGAACAATACTTCTTTATGATGCCAGAAAAGAACAAGAGGAAGAGCTAGCAATATTTACTTACTATCAACTGTCTCCATAACAGTCAGCTCTTTCCAATTTACCCGACGAGATACAATTCCCAAAGCAATGCTCCGAACCTGCAAACAAATAATCTGGCTACTTAATTGGCAAAGCAAGGGAAAATGAAAAACTAGTCTAATAGCTTCGGATAAATTGGGTTAGTTATTGATTGCAGTTTTTGCCTGGATGTCCAATTTCACTTCCTTTAATGGTGATTCATAGGTTTTATTGATTATAATATATACTATTATCATATAGTTATGCATTCCACTTAGGGTAATATCTAGGCTAACCTGCTCAGTATGTGAAATTTTTAATATCCAGTTGTCATTTTTGCTTTTGCTAAATCTAAATCTAATTAGATCAGTAAAAGTAATTCAAAACTTCATCAATCAAAATATTATCGTATTCTTGTCTGAATGTACCTTAGAATTATTAAAACCACGAAGATATCATTACAGCCTCATAACATCCATAATTTTGATCTTTTTGCCTTCATTAACTTCTTATATGAACACATCCTATCAACAAGTAAAACTAGTAATACTCCCATTTTCTAACTCATCATGACTCATATAACCAATACTGCAACATCAAAAACCCTAATTTCAATCAAAGAATCAGAGAAGAAATCTAACCTGAGAGAGAGAGAAAGGCAAAGTCGTAGAGAGAGATGTGCGTGAGAGAGCGAGAGCTTCTCACCACCGTGAGAAGAGAGGAAAGCTTCTCACCACCGTGAGAAGAGAAGAAAGCTTCTCACCACCGTGACTCCGTCACTCCGTGAGAAGAGAAGAGCGCCGCCGCCAGAGAGAGAGAACAGAGAACGAGAAGCCAGCCAGGTGAGAGAGAGAGATCTTGGGTTTCTGGATCATCATCGGCTTTTGTTGGGGAGATCTTGGGTTTCTGGATCGGGCTTGGTGATGGTGATGGTGGCGGGCTGAGAGAGAAGAAAGAAGAATGTGGTTTGGAGGTGCGGTTGTTGCGAGATTGAGGATGGAGGCCGAAGTTAGGTTAGGGTTTGCGAGATTGAGGGTGAGGGAGGCGCGATGGTGGAGGGTGTGGGTGGAGGCGCGATGGTGGAGAGTGACACAGTGAGGGAGGCGCAGCGGAGGGAGGGGGACGGCGTGAGAGGGGGACTGTGCGTGAGGGGGGGGGGACTGCGTGAGGGAAGAAAGAAAGAGAGAAGAAGGAAACTGATGGTATTTTCAGAAACGCGTGATATGAAGGAAACTGATGGCATTTGCGACGGGCTTGTGACGGGATCTCCGTCGCAAATTTTGCGACCGTTTTTTAATCCGTCGCAAACGCTAGCGGGAAATTTCCCGCTTCTTACTTTTTATACAAGCCGTCACAAATCCGTGGCAAATTACTGACGGATTAAGCTCCGTCGCAAATGTTGGTAGCTAAAACAGGTTTTTCTTTTAGTGGTTGCGTCAAATGTTCAACTTGATGGAGAGAGTATTCAAAATTCATAGAACGAGGATTGGAGGTATACTTGAGGGAGTGTAGTATTTGGTGGAATAATACCTTTTGACAGAAAATAAATAGTCATCAAAAATTCTAATAGGAAAGATCTAGCATGTTACAACTTAAGTCCTCTAAGAAACTAGGACGTAATTCTCACCAATTGAAACCATGCATAGTAAAAACATAGTTAGTCAACTTATCTGCGCAGGAGTTTCCTTCTTGATAAATGTAAGAAATAAGAAAGTTCATCCTATAACTATTAGTTATAGTGATGCAATTAAGTCATTTATTCCTAAGTCTCCAATAACCAAATTAAAATACTTTGATTCTACTCATACATATTCAATATATACCCCATCTGTCCCATTTTGTTTGTTGTTTTAGTAAAATCAATTTGTCTAAAATTGATTGTTGTTTTAGAATTGCAATGAAACTTTTAATATTCTATTAATTATGACAACATTTTACAGCCAATAAATTATTCACATTTTTCTATTTAGAGAAATAAATGGTAAATTAGACAACACTTTTTAAAAAATCTACTCTTAATCATTTTTCTTAAAGGGTGTGTCAAAACCTTAAACGGCAAACAAAGTGGGACGGAGGGAGTATTAATTATGTGTTTGTAGTAATATTGCTTTTGAATAGATCTCTTATTCACAATTATTGTTTGTCTCTTTATATCTTTTAACTTTAACTTCATTTTCATCCTTATTTTTCCTGTATTTTTAGCTTAGTTCTATATATACGAACACATGATAAACTCATCAAAATTTGTCACATTGGATGACGTAACTAATCGATTTACGACAATCATTATCCAAAAAGTATAAAGATTTATCGTCATAATCTACTTTGTTTGGTCTCATTCCACTTCCGTTTTGGACTCTCGTTCCATACTAGGATTTGCAATCAATTAAAATCAAAAAACAATATTAGCTAAACAATAAAAATAAATTATTTTTTTCAGAAATTGTTATTTTTTAAATGCATGTAGATGTAGATATATAAGAAAAGAGTAATGATATTTGGACACACATTTTCAAACACAAAATCGACACAAACAAACTTGCAACACCAAAACAAACAAGTTTTTTAGAGGTCATTAACCAACTAACCAAATAACCAAGTTTTTAGACAATGGCCTAGAAAACAGTGAAAAGACAGGTTGGTTACTGACTTAAAAAACTTGATTATTTGGTGTTGTAAATTGATTTGTGTCGATTTTGTGTCTAAAATCTGTGTCCAAATATCATTATCGTGGGAAATGGGAGTGTGTTATTGTGTATTGAGAGGCAAATTCATGAGGGTAGACTAGCTAGGTGTAATTTGTGCTTGTGGTTGTGCATGGGAGTGGAGTGGGTGGAGTGGTGGGGTTAAAGATTGCCGTGTTATGTACCAAATGCACACTTACAATTACAACAGGGAATCAATGTCAATCATTTTTGTCATCAGATGCTTGTGGTCGGCACGAGAATCCTTATATTGCCATCTCACCCACTGGTGGGTCCCATTAATTACAACACCACTTTCCTTACACTTGTCTACTGCGGAATATATGATCTACGTGCTAAGAATACTTCAATGGATGTAGACACTGCACTATGCAAATTGCTAAACGCCAAACCATTATGCATTGCCCTCAACCCACTAAATATCCTTCCATGCATCTTCCTACCTATCTAGTCTTCAATCACCTTCCTAATTTTTATATATTTATATGAATATAGATATAACAAGTATGATATATCATTTTCTACTTCCAAAAATGTATTTCTTTTAACTTTTTTGATGTTGATTATTAGGTAAAAGGATGTTATGTATTAGAGTTATTTATATGTAACTACAGTTAGTTGTATTAGTTAATTTAACTCTACCATGATCAGTTAGCTAAATAGTTAGTTAGGATATACTTCCAGTTAGAATATAGCTCGATGAGTTTTCTTTCTTTTCTCTCACATTGTATATACTCTTTTCCTTCAATGGATTGTAACAGAACACTTTCATTATGCAAATACACAAGATGAATTTCTTCTTTTCTCTGTGTTTCTATGCCAAGATGGTATCAGAGCTCAATTGAGCTCTGGTTCATCGTTGTTCTCCGTTTCCCTTTTTCAAACCTAATTCCTCAAATTCTTCTTTTCTTTGTGAAATTTCTTCTCAATTCTTGCTTTCGCGTTTCTTGCTGTTTTTCATTGAATCTCCAATCGGTTCGAAGAACACGATGACGCAGAGCACAGTTTCATATTCTGATTTCGCAACAAATAATGGCAATCCGTTCTATCTTCATCCAAGTGAGACACCGGCACTCGTTCTGGTCACACCGGCACTGGAAGGCTCGAAGAACTATCAACCATGGATTAGATCAATGCGTATTGCCTTGATTTCAAAGAACAAGATCGGTTTTGTTGATGGAACTCTTCAAGCTCCGGCGAAGACCGATTCGCTCTACAATCAATGGACGCGATGCAATAGCTTGGTCGTATCATGGATTCAACGCTCGGTTTCGCCTAGTGTGCAGAAGTCGATCGCTTATTTTGACAAGGCTTCCGATGTGTGGAAAGATTTACAAGATCGTTTCGATCAAGGCGATATGTTTCGCATCGCGGATCTTCAAGAAGATATCTGTCGTCTCTCGCAAGGTAATCTTACTGTATCTGATTTCTACACTGAATTGAAGTCACATTGGGACGAATTAGAGAATTTTAGGCCCTTAGCTACTTGCAAATGTGCCCTTCCCTGCACCTGTGATGCTTTGAAATTCACTAGGAAGTATAGAGATCAGGATTATACGATTAGATTTTTGAAAGGACTTAATGAACAATACTCTCATGTCCGATCCCAAATCATGATGATGGATCCATTTCCTGTCATCACAAAGGCTTTTTCTATGGTGATTCAACAAGAGAGACAATTTGATTCACCTATTGCAGCAGATTTAGACAGTAAGAATGGCAATGCTGGTAATGGCAATGTGCAGGCCAATGCTGCCAATGCTTCTTATTTTCAGAACCGGAGAGGTGGTTTCTCTGGTGGCAGGGGCCGTGGCAGAGGTAACGGTGGTAGGTCTCAGGGAGGCACAAGAATTTGCACTAACTGTGGAAAGAATAATCACACTGTTGATTCCTGTTTCTTCATCCACGGCTTCCCTCCTGGATACCAAACCAAGAACAATAGCAATGGACATAATAGTGGCAACAGCAATCTGGTTTCTGTCAATGCTGCAGGGACTTCAAATAATGGTCCTAATTCTCAATCTGAGGATGATAAACAAGTTTCTGGGGAGTCCAAGGCTAGTATTTCTTTATCAGCTGAACAATATCAGAGTCTTCTGGAATTGCTCCAAGCTTCTAAGCTACAAGCTACCTCGGGTTCCCACTCTGCAAACACTGCTATAGTACCTTACCATTCTGCCAACACTGCCACTGCCTTTAATGCTCAACATACTGATGCATCTGGTAATGTTTACATTTACAATAATGAGTTAGATATGTGGATAGTTGATACAGGCGCCACCGACCACATCACTCACAATTTAGATCTTTTGTCAAATTGTTTCTTTATCAAACCTATTCATATTAGCCTTCCAAATAACACCACTGCTATAGCAACATTGGCTGGCAGTATACACTTTACCAATGGCCTTAGTCTGCATAATGTTCTTTATATTCCCAATTTTCATGCCAATTTAATGTCTGGTCCACAACTTGCCAAAACTAGCAATTGTTCTGCTTTCTTTGACATCTCTGCTTTGTCCATTATGCAGGCGGATACAAGGAGGATTATTGGTATAGCTAGACTCTTCAAGGGACTCTACAGGATAAGTCTTCCAGTAGCTAAGTCCAAATCTCAATCTGTTAGTAGTTCTAATGTTTGTAGTTCTGTTTGTGAACCTACCATTTCTAGAAACACACATACTGCCACACCTATTTCACAATCCACTAGCACTATAGCACCTAGTTCCACATCAGATACATTTGATGCTTCACTTAGCTCTTTACAGAATACATGTAATAACACTGCACCTTGTACTACACCTTTGATGAGTAATAAAAATGACATTTCTGTTTCTGGAAATTCTGCTGTTACTGTTTCTGGAAATTCTACTGTTACTGTTTCAGATTCTGGTTTGTGGCATATGAGATTAGGTCACATTCCCCTTAATAGGCATCATTGCATGTCCAAACAATTTCCCTTTATTCAATTTGACAACATTAGAGTTCCTTGTGACACTTGCCATATGGCAAAACAGAGAAAACTTCCTTATTCCCAAAGCTTAACCAAAACAACTAAACCTTTTGATATTCTTCATGCTGATATTTGGGGTCCATATTCCCACACTTCTATCCTAGGCCACAAATACTTTCTTACCCTTGTAGATGACTTCACTAGGTTCACTTGGGTCATTTTAATGAAAACCAAAGGTGAAACCCGAAACCACATTACCAAATTCCTTGCCTATATTGAAACACAATTTGCTACCACCTTAAAATGCCTAAGAAGTGACAATGGCCCTGAATTTATGATGAATGAGTTTCTCTCCTCAAAGGGGATCATTCACCAAAAATCTTGTGTAGAAACACCTCAACAAAATGGCATTGTTGAGAGAAAACACCAACACATACTCAATGTAGCTCGAGCACTCTCCTTCCAGGCAAACTTACCCCTCAATCTATGGAACTTTGCCATTCAACATTCAGTTCATCTCATTAACCGTATCCCCACACCTCTATTAAATGACAAGTCACCATATCAAGCCTTATACAATCAACCTCCCACCTTCATGCACCTCAAGGTGTTTGGTTGCCTTTCCTATGCCTCCACACTATGTGTCAATAGAACTAAATTTGACCCTCGAGCTAGAAAGGCTCTATTCCTTGGTTTCACTGATGGAGTCAAAGGATTCCTCTTATATGATCTTCAATCTCATCAACTCATCACATCTAGAAATGTCATATTTTATGAAACACATTTTCCCTTTCATTCTCCCAAAACCACCTCAAACACCTCCACTCCTTTACCTGCTAACACCACTCCTGCTCCATCCATGTTTGACTATGATAATTCAGATCAACCATTACCCAATTTTACTGAAACTGCAGCCTCAATTCCCACATCTTCTTCTACACCTACCTTACTTTCCTCTCCTACCAATATCCAACCAAATTCCCCAAACTCATCTCCCACTTCAATACCTACTGTTACTGATATTGTCTTGCCCACCCAACCCATTAGACAATCTACTAGACCAAAGTTTGCACCTAGGTATTTGGAAGACTATCACTGTAACTTGTCTAGCTGTGCTACTAATGCTTCAGGTATCTCTTCTTCCCCTCTTTACCCTCTTTCTTCTGTTTTGTCATACACAAACTGTTCTTCTTCTTATTCAAAATATTGTTGCTCTATTTCTTCACACACTGAACCCACAACCTTTGCCCAAGCCTCTAAATTTGAGTGTTGGAACAAGGCTATGGAAGCTGAGCTTGCTGCTCTTGCTTTAAATAATACTTGGTCTGTTGTTGACTTGCCCAATGGCAAAGCACCTATTGGTTGTAAATGGGTGTACAAAATTAAATTTCTAGCTGATGGAAGCATTGAAAGATACAAAGCGCGTCTAGTGGCCAAAGGCTACACTCAAACCGAGGGCATTGACTACTTTGACACATTCAGTCCCGTTGCCAAATTGACTACTGTTAGGACATTGCTTGCTCTAGCTGCTATTAAGGGCTGGTTTCTTGAGCAATTAGATGTTAATAACGCCTTTTTGCATGGTGATTTACATGAGGAGGTCTACATGACTTTGCCACAGGGCTACAATCCTCCACACAGCAACTTCTCTCAACCTGTTTGTAAATTACATAAGTCCCTCTATGGACTTAAGCAAGCTAGTAGACAATGGAATCAAAAACTCACTTCAA
This sequence comes from Astragalus membranaceus, assembly GCA_039519185.1. NCBI lineage: Eukaryota > Viridiplantae > Streptophyta > Magnoliopsida > Fabales > Fabaceae > Astragalus > Astragalus membranaceus. Next base: position 112,750,213 of record CM076850.1, read on the forward strand.
CATTAATCTCTCTGGGGTTTAAACAGTCCCAAGCTGATCATTCCTTGTTTACCAAGGTCACTGCTGGTTCCATAACAATTTTGTTGGTCTATGTTGATGATGTGGTTCTTGCAGGTGATTCTATGGCTGAAATTTCATCGGTTAAACATTTTTTGGACACTACTTTCAAAATAAAGGATCTTGGCCAGCTAAGGTTCTTTCTTGGCTTGGAAGTGGCAAGATCATCTCAAGGTATTCTCCTTAACCAGAGGAAATATACTCTTGACCTGTTGCAAGATAGTGGCACCCTTGCCACAAAACCTGTCACCACTCCTGGTGACCCATCTGCTAAGCTGCACAATGACACTTCTTCCCCTTACTCTGATGAGTCTTCATATAGACGCTTGGTGGGACGTCTCCTCTACCTCACTACCACCAGACACGATATCTCTCATGCTGTGCAGCAGCTTCGTCAATTCGTGGCTAAGCCTCTTATGTCTCATTTTCATGCTGCAACCCGTGTCTTACGTTATCTCAAATCTGCACCTGCTAAAGGGCTGTTCTTCTCTGCTTCTACTACAGCTACACTATCTGGTTTTGCTGACTCTGATTGGGCTTGTTGCCCTGATACGCGTAAATCAATCACGGGGTATTGTGTGTTTCTGGGCAACTCTCTGATATCTTGGAAGTCTAAGAAGCAGAATATCGTGTCTAGATCATCATCAGAGGCAGAATACAGGGCTCTTGCCAGCCTTTCATGTGAGGTACAGTGGTTACATTACTTGCTGGCTGACTTGCACTCTATGCCTCGTTCTCCTACTGCTGTTTACTGTGACAACAGGTCAGCTATCTACCTTGCTCACAATCCCACTTTTCATGAGAGGACCAAACACATTGAGATTGACTGCCATGTGATTCGTGAGAAGATTCAGCAGGGTGTTATTCATCTTCTTCCTGTCCCCTCCAGTTCTCAGCTTGCAGATGTCTTCACCAAACCATTGCATGCTCCATCATTTTCTTCTCTAGTTTCCAAGTTGGGCCTATGTGACATCCATAGTCCAACTTGAGGGGGGCTATTAGAGTTATTTATATGTAACTACAGTTAGTTGTATTAGTTAATTTAACTCTACCATGATCAGTTAGCTAAATAGTTAGTTAGGATATACTTCCAGTTAGAATATAGCTCGATGAGTTTTCTTTCTTTTCTCTCACATTGTATATACTCTTTTCCTTCAATGGATTGTAACAGAACACTTTCATTATGCAAATACACAAGATGAATTTCTTCTTTTCTCTGTGTTTCTATGCCAAGATTATGGTTGCATTTAGAATAAGGAAAAGAGTGAGAACGTGATGAATAATAGGGAAAAAAATAGGGACGGAACTTTAACTTCTAATATTAATTGTTTTATAAAAAATGTTTTTCAAAAGAAATAATAATATAATAATATTATAATATTATATTAGTATGTTCATTTCCCATATTATGGTATAAGTTCATGGTATCTGCCGGGAAATGGATCCTCTAACTTTTTGGCGGGAACTTCCCCCTAACTTTAGTCTTTTTTTGATGAGAGAGAAAAGAAAAATGGAGGGAAATGAAGGAAAATAAGATGAGAGAGAATGTATAAGAAGAGAGAGATAGACACAAAGTTAGGGGGAAGTTCCCGCCAAAAAGTTAGAGGATCCTTCCCCGTATCTGCCGTAGGGTATAATCTTTCACTTAGTTTTTCATAAAAATTGATGGCTGAGGCTCTTTTAATCCATTATGTCATAAAGTATATTCAAAAGACAGCGACCAAAAGAAAGTTTAATTAGCATAGGATTCTCTGAGAATATCATGTAGGAATATTATTGACCAGTACCATATTCGAACTCGGGTGAGGCCGGGTAGAGTAGTTGGTAGAAGTTATGTTGAAGTCGTCATCTCCCGTCCCAATCCAAAGGGGTGGTACCTATTTAGAAACTCCGATGTCAAAGTCGGCAAACAGAAGTCAGTATGAGGTCTAAATGAGAGATGTGTACCTGCTCCAGAGGCTGAACTGGTATTTATAGGCGCCATGTGTAGTGCCTTGACTGCCCCAACGTGTGGATGAAGTGGTACGCAGCGCACTGATCGCTTGGGCCGAACACTTGTGTTGTGTCGCGCTATTGGGCTTTATTGGGCTTAAATTCGGACATTGGCTCGGCCCAATCCAGAACAATTATATAGTAATGGAATCCTTTAATTATTTATTTTTGAGAGGTAGAGATCTCAACTCATTATACACTACTATAGAAAAAGGCCTTTAATTAGAAGCACTCCTTTTTTGCCTTTAGTAGCACTTTGAAGTGCTGCTTACCAATGCACTGCTAAAATACCAAACATCAGTGCTTTCGAAGTGCTCCTAAATGTTAGGAATCGACAGCACTTAAGCGCTTCCCATTCTCTTAGATTAGGCAGCACTTTTTACTGAAAGTGCTTCTTATTTTATTACATCAGGCAGTGCTTCATATTGGAAGCGCTACTCTTTCCCCCTTTTTTGGTACACTCACCCGCGCTTTTATAAGAAGCGCTGCTAATTGTCTTTTTTTTTTCATATATAACAAATTGACATTAAAGCAAGGTACATGCAGACACAAAAGGCCGAGCCAAATTAGTTGATCAAATCTACACAATATGTATATTATACATATTGATCAAATCATTAACATCAAAGGCCAAGCCAACTTAGTTGATCATGATCATCAATGTTTAGAATGGAAAGAAAGCGAGAATAGAAATGACTCAACCAGAGCTACTAGGCTAGTCAAGACAGGGCTAATTACAAATTATAAGTCCCTATCCGGAGTTCTCTAGACCGAGGATGAAAAGAAAAAAGGCTCGATCGTAGTCGTTGGTCGCGAAGACCCTCTTACTTAACTTAAGTAGGTGCTATCACTTAAGAAAATCTCCGGGTCATTCTTCATTTTGATAGCTTTATTGCTGGCTCTAAGCCTACCTCCTTGCTACGCGATTAGTCAAGCTAAAAAAGATGAATTCTCCGAAAGGGACCTATCTTAGCTTCTACATCTTGATTAACCGGGTGACTCGTGGGATGAAATAAGAGTTCATTCTGGATAGCATGGCCTGGGTGGTAGAGGCATGTATCAAGGTGAGTCGAGGAAAGAGATACCAATTAATACGAGATCCTTTCTAACTGGTTTCATGATGTTAATTGCCCCTACCCACTTAGGGACTATTATCCGATCTCGCTCCTCTTGTGTTCGTGTAAGTTGATCATTGTGAGCACCTTTAATTGTGGGATATTTTGGCACTAATGGATGCATTTTCTTTGAGAAAATAGCCATGAGGGAAGGAAGTTGTGGAGTAATTTTTTTTATAAGCAAAGTTGTGGAGACTTTAACGTTAATGTTTACCAAACAAGTCTATATATGTGTCTTCTACAAGTCAAACCGACTATCCACTATAATCGACTATCCACTAGCGGGTGAGACTTGTCAATTTGTATATTTCAGATGAAATTAGTAAGCTAAGGGTGCGTCTATGAAGACAAAATAATTATAATAACAAAAAGTAATATTTTCCCATTTCGTACAAAAGTATTATTTATAAAAAATAAAGATAATAATAAATACAAAATATAAAAAGTAAGTATACCAAAAATATATAATATTTTTCCGTTGGGAATATTTAAAAATAAGGAAACTATATTGACAACGCGTAATGTTTTCTCATCTGACCTCAAAAGCTAAATATCCATTTATAATAAAACAGAGACATTATACATGCAAAATAATTTTCCGACAATGCGTAATGTATTCCGTTGAGAATCCAAAATCATGAAATCATCCCAACATCAAGTAATAATTCCCCGTGGGAAGTTAAAAACAAAACCTAATTATTATATTTGAATAGGGAAAAGAAGTATATTATGGTATTTCCGTATTTGAATTTTAAAACAAGGGAAGAGGGGGAAAGATAAATTGAGATTGACATTTTTTTTAAAGGTATATTAATAGTTGAGTACAAGGGGTAAAGATAAATTGAGATCGACCATTTTATCCTCAAAATTAGTGATGTCTTAAAATTCTAAGAATAGGTAATTTAATTGTATACTTTTGATAGGCAGTGTTTTGATAAAATAGGTAATCAATGATTGTTGATAAATTAATAGTTGATTAGAAAGAAAAAGAAGAGAGAAAATAGGTATTTGGTTTCCACATAACTTAGACCCACGTGAAAACCATAATCAGGCTTTCTATTCTAGACTGGGAAAACACCATGACGGAGTATTGAGAATAAAGTAGATGTTGGGGAAAAACAACATAGAGAAATAAAATGAGCACAATCGGAGCACGAGAATTTAACATGTAAAACTCCAAAACTGGAGAAAAACCACGAACCGTTGTCTAATGACAACCAGAGAATACCACTATGTGAAAATTGTTACAACACACAGACTTCTCTAAAAACACCCTATGACCTCGGTACACCCACACCCTCCAAAGAAAATATTTAACTACATCTCACAACACTCTAAAACAATAGTATACGAGAAAAAACAAAGTCAAATACAACTTAAGGTATTTCTGACTGGTGCATCTTGTAATAAAGAACTTGAGTCCATTATATAGCCTTGGTCTCCCTCTTCCTTCACAAAACTAAGCGATGTGAGACTTTTTCAAAATGTCAATTTCAATCAACTCCAACAATCTCCACCTTGATTGTAATTGATCAACGAGACATCTTCCGCTTTCATTGTCTTCACCGACAATCATAGTTCAAAAGAACTATCATACTCCACCGTAGAGAGTATACCACTTGAAGCTAAATCACTCCAAGAATTTTATCCATGCAGAAAGTCATTGACATAACTTCTTCATGATGCTCAATTCCTATCAACTCCAACAATCTCCACCTTGATTGTAATTGATACCCGAGACATCTTCTACCTTCATTGTCTACACCGACAATCATAGTTCAAAAGAACTATCATACTCCACCATAAAAAGTATATTTCACTTGAAGCTAAACCACTTCAAGAATTTCTTCTTTCAACACATGTCGAAAAAATCTGCAGAAAAATTATGGTGCAACTTCCATGTTTCACTTTTCCGGAAGTTTCATCTGCCATCGACATTCCTTTCCACCACGCACCTTGCACAACTGTGAAACCAGTGTCTTCTGCGCAATTATGGACCCTTTGGAGCAGTTTTCCTGACCTGCTCCCCTGGACAATTTTTCTTTACATGCCCAAAATTGTTTCCTTTCAACACCTTGTGCAACCCCGATTCCATCAACACATCCATGACTTGAATTTTCCACAAGCCAAAATTGATTCTTCCATCAAATTTATCCATGTCAAACTTCACAGCACTTGAAAAATTTATAACATTTCAGCTGTAAACATAAGCCGTGCACCGAGTAGGTTCCCAAGAAAGAGAGGTGGGTCACAATAGACACACTTAAATACCAAGTCTTTCCTAGCCAGAACTGTTCTCAAACAACACTTACACAGTATCAAACTTCTTTTCTGATGTGGAAGATCAGACAAAGCTGCAACCACAGAGCATACTAAGAAATTTACCCCACCAAACCAAAAGCTCTGATACCAGTTGTTGGGGAAAAACAACATAGAGAAATAAAATGAGCACAATCGGAGCACAAGAATTTAACATGGAAAACTCCAAAACCGAAGAAAAACCACGAACCATTGTCTAATGACAACCAGAGAATACCACTATGTAAAAATTGTTACAACACACAGACTTCTCTAAAACACCCCCATGGCCTCAGTACACCCACACCCTCCAAAGAAAATATTTAACTACATCTCACAACACTATAAAACAAGAGTATAAGAGAAAAACAAAGTCAAATACAACTTAAGGTATTTCTGACTAGTGCATCTTGTAATGAAGAACTTGAGTCCATTATATAGCATTGGTCTCCTACTTCCTTCACAAAACTAAGCGATGTGGGACTTTTTCAAAATGTCAATTTCAATCAACTCCAACAATCTCCACCTTGATTGTAATTGATCAACGAGACATCTTTCGTTTTCATTGTCTTCACCGACAATCATAGTTCAAAAGAACTATCATACTCCACCGTAGAGAGTATACCACTTGAAGCTAAATCACTCCAAGAACTTTATCCATGCCGAAAGTCATCTACATAACTTCTTGAAGATGCTCAATTCCTATCAACTCCAACAGTAGAGAGGTCGGTCAGTAGCACCAACATTACCAAATTGATAGTAAGACTCTGTTTGGCAAGGTCGAACTCTTAGCGTATAACGTTAAGCTTGTAGAAACAAAATAGAACTATTTGGTAACACTAGCTTATAATATGTTAATAGCGTTTTTTCATACGCTACTTGAAGATGCTAGCTTTTGAGCTTATAGAGTTTTATTTTCTCTCATATTTTTACCCTTTATCCTCCATTTCATATGAATAGTCTATCTCATTTTTAAATATTCATTGTATCATTTTTTTATATTATAAATTTGTACAAATAGTTATATCAATCACTTTAATTCACATTGTTGCTTACTCGCTTTCAGTTTTCTGGAAGCTCATTTGCGATAAGTCACTTTGAGGAATTAATGTGAAGAATCTATATTCAAGGAATATTTGTTCAATTTGGATACAATTAGAGATTGGTGGGATAACCCTCACATTTTTAAGGAAAAAAAAAATAGTTGTTTACCATTTTCTAACGGTTAAAGGTGGAAGATTTGATGAGAGGGACGTTGGTGGTGTTGGAATCTAATTCCCTATCTGTTTTGACAGGCACCTGCTTTTTTGCTCATTTTCATGCCAAAAGCTTACCACTTAATTTTGCTAACATTTGCAGCCTTAATCCTGCATTCACTTGTCCTCTTTATCTCTCTCTCTAATGCGAGTGCGTTAGCGTATGGAGGCCACACACATAAAAGGTACAAACTACAAAGGGAGCCATGCACGTGCATGAGAAAAACAAATCAGAAAAGGAGATGAGAAAGTGGGACCTAGCTAGTTGCATTGCATGGCCTAATGCATCAAGTCGTGTGAGGGGTCAAGTGGGGGGGGGGGGGGGGGCGGGGGGGGGGGGGGGCGTCAAAAAGCAAAGTGTAGGGTGCTACGTACCACACTTCCATCTATGTGCCAGACCAACAGACTTTGTGGCTTCATCTATGGGCTGCAATCACTAATTATTAATTAATGCAATAATATAATTAGTTTTGATAAATTTCTCAAAAAACATTTCCGAAAAAATTAACTTTGTTGTAATAGCTACGAATGTTTTTTCACTCAAAAAAAAACTATGAATGTTTTTTTTTTTGACAATAAGACTATGAATGTTTTGACTAATAATAAAAGGGTTTTTTTATACCCCTATCAACTCCCTTTTACCCCCACACATTATTGTAATCCCAAAAATACCCCTGACATAATTAACAAAAATTGACTTTTTGAAGATTCTCTCGTGGGGGACCACTTTATCTAGTAATCAGATTTATCTAAATGCAAGGTGAATCCGATTAGCTTTAAATACGTAATAAATACACACGCATAAGTCAAATCGGATGTATCAAACTGACAGATAAATCCGATTTGACCATTTATTTCAGTATAGAAAGCGAAATTTTGTCCTGACAGATATAGCTAAATCTGATGTGCAATCGGATTTACGTGTCCAAAACGTAAATCCGATTATGTTTTTAATGAATTAGATTTACCTGGATGGGGGTATATTCGATTTTGAAAAATACAAAGCGGATTTACATTTGGGGTACGTAAATCCGATTTGTTTTTTTTTTTTAAAATTAATTTCTGTATAACTGTTCTATTTTGAAACAGATATTGACCCGCATATAGAGTCGCAGGTTGTTCCTTTCGTGGTAGACACTACAGAGGTATTCTGGACGGAGAGGGTATATTTTTCAAACTAATTTTCTTAATCAAAGTTTGGTAGATATTTAATTAATTAAGTACGCAACATTTTTCTATTTTTTTCTATTTTGTAGATATTTTTTACACGCGGGGATGTAAAAGAGTGGGCTAAAGCGGTTGGGAGACGTATTGGAGTTGTGGTTATCATTGTAAGATCTGACAAAGCTAGAGTTAAAAGGGGTTCTAGAGATAAGATTATTTTTTGTTGCGAGAAGCAATGAAAGTTGTCTAATGATTTTAGAGTTTTCGGGTCTAAGAAAAGAAGCTGTCTGTTTACATTGAGAGCTACTTGTACAATACGTCATGGGGGGTTGGCGTGTGAATGTTAGGTGTGGTCTTCACACACATGAGTTGCTTACTACCCCGGTCGGGTCGACAGCTTTTGGTCGTTTAACTAAGACGCGGAAATCTATTGTTAATGAGCACACATAGTTCCAATACTCCTTTGTTTAAAAAGCTTCGCGGTGTTGTGTCTTTAAATGCTTTGGATCATATTGTTAAAGAGTTTTCAAAATCGACATCTGGGGTTGGATATGACAAAGCCCGCTGTGGGTGCATTATTAGAAAGACACATCTTCTTCCTTATGCTTGCAGTGCTTAGAAAAGCGTTATCCATTGAATACCTCGGTTTTCAGAAGGAGGATAAGTGGTTGAGTTTGCTTGAGATGTGGTACTTTACAGCTACTAAGTATAATGTGGCCCTAGTTCAATTGTCTTTGGATATGAATTTTACTTATCTTCCTTTGAGAGGTAGTTATTCTTCTTCTAAGTATAAAATCATATCTATTCTGAACGTCGGGGATATCCATTGGATGCATATTTCGATCTCGTTTGTCTGTCCGTTGCCTCCAGTTGCTTTGATGTGGTCTCATAATCGATCAGACGAATCTACTTCATATGGTTGGATCCTTATACCGGCCGTTTTGCCATTTGGCAGTCTACCGCTTTGAAGATGCCTCGTCTCCCTTCCACTGATGCGCCCACCATTGTAGACTTAGCCCATGATTCCGACGATTTATAATGACATTTCTTGTATTTATTACTGTACCCATATTTTTGTAATTATTTATCCATATATATATCCAACAAATTAAATGTGTAAAAAAGAACAAATTAAATGTTTTAATTTTTTTTTACAAGTCGGATTTACACTGGTAAATAGGGGTGTTCAGTGGTTCGGGCAAATCCAAACCAACCCACGATCCAATCCAAACCGATATGTTTGGTTCGGATATTTTTCGTGTTCGGGTCAAAATCGAACGAATCCAAACCAACCCGTAGTTGTTTGGATCGGACAACGGATTTTAAAAATCAAATCCGTGAACCCGAACCAACCCATATTACGTCATAACAATTTTGTAATTTTAGATGCACACGATTTTATTTACTTAGAATTTTTACCTTAATAATTTATGATTAAGTTGTAAAATTTTAATACTATGAATGGGAAGACTATTAGTGGATTTGAGTTTGATTTCGTGTGATTTTCAATTTTTTTAGCTATTTAAAGTGTTGGAATATCATAAAAAAATGTTTTTTTTGATATTTTAGAAAATTAATATTTTAGTGAATGACCCGTGAGCCCAATCCAAACCAACCCGTCCAATATCGGTTTGGTTTGGTTCGGATTTTGGAGGAAAAAATGTAAAATCCGAACCAACCCAAACCGAATAATTATCATTGGTTCGGGCAACGGATTTGGTCAAATCCGATCCAAACCGACCCACGAACACCCCTACTGGTAAAGGGTAAATCCGCTTTTGAATTTAACAAAGCGGATGTACCCCCACAACAGGTAGATCCGACTTGATAAAGAGTCAAAGCGGATCTACCTGTTGTGGGGGTACATCCGCTTTGTTAAATTCAAAAGCGGATTTACCCTTCTATCAGTATATCCGATGCGATTTTTTTAAATTTAATTGGATCTAGGTAAATCCGCCTTTGATTAATCTCAAATCGGATTTACCTATTTATAAGGTAAATCCGATTGAGTCAAAATTATGGGGGGTATTTTTGGATTTTTATATTTGATGGGGGTATATTGTGATGTGGTGGGGGTATAAAAAAACCCATAATAAAAAGACATATACATTTTGCTTGGCTTGCAACTGTGGGGTATATTTTGGAGAATGAAAAATAGTATTATCTTTGAGCGTCGTCGTGTTGACAACATTAAATAGTGGTAGAAGGATATTTGTAGAATGAGACTTAGCGTGTGTTTGGTTGCACGTTTGCAACCCAAACGCACGTCCGCAGGGTGTTTTGCCGCGGAAAAACCACGGTGGCTCCGAAGCTACAAATTGGAGCATTGCCTTCACCGTGGTTCTGCCGTGGTTTTTGTGTTGCCGCGCAGCAATCCTACCGCCCATCCAAACCCACACTTAGTCTCGATCCAGGACGATATTCGTTTGCCAACTTAATGCATAAAAAGATGGGAAACGAGCATCCGTCCAATTTCTGACTTAGAGTATTAAGGAATTTCTTAGTAATTGTTACTAAATGGGCATAATAGTCATTTCCCCATCAATGAAAAAATTCGGTGATCACACCAACACTAAATTATGGTTAGTAGTGTTTTCATTTACCCGCTCACTCACCACACAAACACTAAATTGCGGTTAGTTTGTACTAATCATTGGATTGTTGTATAATTGTCACCGAAAAATTTAGTAATTATTACTAAAGAATTCCTTAGTATCATAAGTTATTGCCGTAAGTCTCGTCACAATTCTCGAGACTTTTCTCTAGCTCAACTCAAAGGGAGGCCCTATAGAGGGATTTCTATGACCTCTTATCTTCTGTTCCAATATCCTCAGCAGAGTGTGTATGGACTTTGGGACAGGTGTACAAATGGAGTGTACTCCGTCAAATTGACACATGCTTTGTTGCAAGGAAAAATCTCCACCTTTAGTGGTGACCACGCCACTAGAGCTTGATGTTGGATAAGGAGTGTGGTAGTGGTGCACCCTCTAAATTGAAACCAAATACCCCACATGACAGCCATCCAAAACAAATACTTGAATCTACATGGCTTCTTGTGATCCATCCGCAACCCGTGAGCCCGAAAGTGAGCAACACCAACCAACGAATCTATGCCCGAAAAACTCAACCAATACTGGATTTCACGCCAAACTATCAGAGGGCACCTGCACTTAAAAAACAAGTGATCAATAGATTCCTCCTGCTCAAAGCATAGAGGGCGACATGATCCATGAGGATCCTGAATAATTCTTTCAGATATGAGTACATCCCGAGTTGGAAGCTTCCCCAACAACAATCTCCAGCCAAAAACCCCTCACCTTAGTGGGAATTGAAAGCTGCCACAAATCATCTAGAGCTCTTTAGGTATCATTATCCAGCCAAACCTACTGCATTAAACTAGATAAGAAAACATTACAAGATTTAACTGAAAAATAGTGAAATTTTTCGAGCCTCCAATGCCATCGGTTATGCTCCTAGGATCTGGTACTTGGCTTAAGTGGCTAGAGGTTATGCTACCATTAATTACTACCTAACTTGCCTATCCTATTTTTGCTATTTCACTATGGTATTCTCCAAACCTAGAATAGGAAGGGTTTGACAATGGTTTGACATGTTCTTTGGGCTATCTGAATAAAATTATTGATCCCTCATAAATTATTAATAAATTATTTATAATAATTTATAAATGACATTAATAATATTTGATGCATGTGAAAAATAATAAAATATACTAACAATACATAAACTTAATTTCCCCGTTGTGAGTAAAATAATCTTTTATACATAATAAAAACATAATTTATATATAAAGACTACAAATTATAAATTAATTAAAATGAAAATCAAAAACTCTAAAATTTTGGATATAAAAAATGACGAAATGAAATAAAAATATAAAAAAATAATACAATATTCATATTTTTGTGCACGTGCTCCAATTTTGTTGAGAGAATAAGAATTAATGTAACAAAATTTCTCATGTACCCTCAGAATAGTTGATTTTAAAAATTAAATATTTATGTTATTGTAGCGACGTAGATGCCCTGTGTTTCAAGTATTTTTTTTTTTTTACAATAAGCACTTAGTGCATTTCATTCATAAGCAAGTCAGAATATATGGTGGAATAATAGAGTATTCATGAGGACTAGCTGACAACAAAGTCACCCCTGCTAAAGTATGAGCGACATTGTTACCATTCCTCCTAGCAAACTCATGCGTGAGAGTTATACGACTGAAAAAAGAAAACAACCCCTTACAACTATTAAGAATAAACCCAAACTCAGAGATTGGAGCATTCTTTGAATTAAAAGCATCAACAACAAATTTTGCATCCAATTCGAAAACCACATCCTTATAGCCCAAAATAACCTGTGTTTCAAGTATTGAAGAGTCAACTTTTGATCAGAAAAAGTATTGAAAACAAGAGTGAAAAATGAATTTGTACCCCAATAAATAAAATCAATTATAGTAAAAGTGGCAAGTATTTTTCTTCAAAGATGATCATGAAAAATCATACTTTCAGCCATCATTCGGATATACTTTAATAAATTTTTAAGTTCTTCAGACAAATCTTCAGTTTGTATTTAAAACATGTTTGTACTATTTATCTCTCTTATCCAGTGTTATCAGACCCGGACCGGCCATCGACCCGGTCAAGGCACCGGGTCACTAGACCCGGGGTCGGACCGCGGGTCTCTAGTCGGACCGGCATGACCCGGTCTATATTAAATAAATTCAAAAAATTATAATATATACTAAGAAAGTATACATTTATTAATATAGAAATTTTATTATAATTTTATTTATAATTATACATTTACTAACATGTTTATGAGTGTTGAACTTGAATCAATTTGTCAAAAAAATGTGTGTTTAATCAAAACTATTAATGAAAGAATGTGGAAAAAAAATTAACATATCCGGAATTGATTATATTTAATGAATGCGGGACAGTATCAACAAATAATAGATAGCTTAGTGGTTAAAAAGTTGAAATGTTGAATACTAGGGAGGGGGTTCGAACCCCACCCAAGCCTTTTTTGTGAAAACATGCAAAATTTATAATTGGTTCATCTTAAAAAAAATAAAAAAATAAAAAAATAAAAAAAAGAGGACCAACCGGTCCGACCCGGTTTTTCACCGGTCCGACCCGGTTTTTTCACCGGTCCGATGACGTCATCACCGGGCCAACTGCAGATCCGGTCCTGCACGCTGCCCGGCCCGGGAAGACCACCGGGTCCCGGTCCGACCGGCCGGTCCGGACCGGTTCTGATAACACTGCTCTTATCTAATGCTTTATTTTATTTATCGTGTTTTTCTCTCTTATCTTTTTTTTCATAAAAAAACTAAATTGTAAAGTTATGGTCTCCGGAAATCACATAACCCCAATTGTCAAAAAAGAAATCACATAACCCAAGGCGTTTGCTTTTCCCACACCCCCTCCTACTCGAAACACACCCCATAAGGGTGTGAAATGACCAAAAGGCCAGGCCAAACCTCTTTTTTTTCATGAATTTTCACCTGTTCGAACACGGGCCTTCGAACAGGTTCGCACGAGGCCATTTGCGTGTGTTAAATATGGGGACACACCCTCTTGGGTGTTTTTCACCTGTTCGAATGGGGTCATGCGAACAGGTTCGAATGTGGTCATGCGAACATGTTCGCATGAGGCTATTCGAACCAGTGTTGCAGAGCGACAGATATTGGACGTCTCAGATTCCACCGACAGTGTTTGATCAACGGCTTACAATCAGTCAAATGTGTGTCAGATAAAGGAGTGGATGTCAATCCCTTTGGAAAATGTGTCTGAACGGATAGAATTTAAACGGCTCAGATTTGTGATCTAAAAATGAAATCAACGGCTGACATTTCACCATGCCAATTATAAAAGGGGGTTCACATCCTCAGACCTTCTTCACCAAACCCTAATCTGCTTCTTCACCAAAACCTACTCTCCCTCTTGACAGCTACAACCAAGCTGAAATGGAATGGCAATTGTGCTCAACCCAGTACTCATCCACCAAATTCCTAACTGCCCTTCATCACCATGGGACTGTCACCACCGACGAACATGGTGTTGTGTTTCGTTGTCCTAACCATGTATTCTGCAGGATGAGTAAGGACATCACCTTCGCCCAACTGAAGGAAAAGGCTGAGAGGAAGATTCGTCCAGAGGGAGCGTGGCGTAAAGACGTGGCGCGTATACGTTACCGAAAGTACAACCGGCTTGATTACGGGACTGGCTATTTTACAGTTATGGAGATCCGCAACGATGACGACGTTGGGACCATGATGGAATATCATGCTACACTTCCGATGGGGCGACAAGTCTTAGAGTTGTACGTGGACACAATACGCACTCCAGAAGAGATCATTTATCTTCTGGAACAGGGACGACCGAAACACTAGTTTCTTAGTTAGTTGTTTGCTTATGTTGGTTTTATGTCTTTCGTATTTCATGTCTTTCGTATTTCATGTATGGTTATGGTTTGTAATAAAAAGGCAATAAATTTGCGCCAAATTAAGTAGATGACATCACAAAAATACTTAATAATATCAAAAGTAGTTAAATTATACAAAAGTTCCAAACAGTTAAATTATACAAATATCCCCCCCTACTGGGTGTTGCGCCCCCTCCTCTGATACACATTGACGATCCTCCTCCTAATCCTACGGAAGGGGTTGAGCAACCTCTTGATGCGCTGAAAGACGCTCCTGGTTGGCTCTGGGACATTATCATTGATGGTCCCATCCATCTCATCCACCATATCCAGGAGCTCTGGCAGCATCTGTCAAACAAATAACATAACATTATTTAAATAAGTAGATTTAAATAAGTAGAAGAAACTTATTACTGTAATTAACATAAAAAACACGTACCACACTGACATCCGGCTCATCCACAAGCTCTACATAATTTTCAGGGAAGGCAAAGGGATGTGAGACCCTAGAAAACCATGGAAAGTAGCCCGGCACCGTGTTTGAGGAGTACGGCACACAGGGAGGCCCCCGCGCCACCAAGTGGTCCTGGAACTGTGTCCACCTCTCATCACACTCCGTGAGAGTACAGACGGCCCGATTTGCAGGTCTGGGCTCCTCCGGGATGTGCTGTACCTGGCCAAACTGTCTGACCACTCTATCCGGCAAATGGCTTGTAACATCCCCAAAATAATTAATGGAATTATTTGGGTGTTAACCCAATTAAACCAATTTAGTACTCGACTGGTAAATTTATCGGGTGCTAAAATTATTTAATTGTTGTCATCGGATCGTTAACCGGATAATACGGACCAAGGAAGTTTTGGAATCGAAATAAGAGATTTCGATCGATATGGTAATTTGACCGCGTTGCAACTTAAATATTAAATAAATATATAATTATGTGTATGTGTGTGCGTGTGAAAGGAGAAGAAAGAATTAAAAAGAGAAAAGAAAGGAAAGGAAGCTGAGAAGAGAAACAGAGAGGAAAAGAGAAAGAAGAAAAGAGAAGAGAGAAAGAAAGGGGGGGGGAAGAAGAAGAGGAAAAAGGGGGCAATTCCGCTCATCAAAACGACTTCCGTCCAACACGAAAAATGCTCAGCGTTACTTCCTCTTCGATTTGGTACCAAGATTTTCATCATCAACCCTCTCTCCCTCACTTTGCCATTTTCGAATTTGAGGAGAAAATTGGAGTTTTGATGGTTGTAACTCAAGGGAAAGCTAAGGGCGATGTTCAGGAGCGAGCACGAGGTGGATTACTCGAGTATTGAAGATCGATTGGGTGATTTGGAGTTGAAAATCAAATTGGGGTTTTTGGTGAATAGTGGTTTGAGATTGAAGAAGATGATGAATAATGTCCAAGGAGGATTTCGAGGAATTCGGCATTTCGGTCAAAAGCGGTTTTGTGTGTCGCCGGAACGTGCAATGATTTCGGGAATTCGGTTTTACGGTCGAAAGATTTCTGGAGGTCGAGTGGGAAGCTTTGGAAGCGGATTGGGTATCGCCGGAGCAGGGAGCGTTCGTGTGGCTACTCGGTGATTTCGGCTCGATCGAGGTTCACGCTTCAAGGGTGAGTTTTACTCACGTTTAGGATTTTATGTTTCGAATTATTAATTAACTGTTTTATCGCTTTCGCTGGACTGGAATATTTCTGGATATTGTCTGTTTCGGATTAAGAATCGATCGGAGCGAGTCTCGAGTTGTGTCGCGTTAAAAATGGAATTTTTGGTGATTTGATTCGAGAGATTTTGATTTAAAACCGTTATTCGGAAAAATATGTCGTTTTTGATAAAATTCGTTTTGAATGAGTTTTTGATTGACTTGAATAATTGTGTGACTTTGATTGGAACTGTTTTTATGGTTGTCAAATCTGTTTTTAATCGGAACAAGAATCGGAATTGAGCGGAATCGCGGTTTTCGTGCGAAATCGTCAAAATCTGCCTTAACAGACCCCCCTTGCTGCCATTTCGCGCTCCACTTGCGCTCCAGCGCGACTTCAGCGCAGTTTGGCAGAAACTTTCTGCCAGTTCACGCGCAACTCGCGCGCCAGCGCGACTTCAGCGCAGCTTGGCAGAATTTCAGCAACCAAACACTGTTTTTCGTTTCGCGATAACTTTTGATCCGGGAACCCGATTGAGGTGTTCTAAGATGCGTTGGAAAGCTTATTCAGAGGCCTAACTGAATATTCTATTTTTAAGGCAAAATGAACTGTTTTTGATATTGAAAATTGTGTCGAAAAGCGGTCAACTAGAGTGCGAGTGTGAACTTGGATTTTATAAAATGTGGATTAAAGTGTTTCATTGATTTTCTGATTTGATGGACCGTGGGTTCATAGTACTGTAGATATATGTTTATATATATCGAGTTGGGTGACGACCCATGTGTAACATACTAGGCGGGGCAGTCATGATCCCCTTCCCTAGGCTCCATGCCAATAGGAGAATGTACTATTGGTAGGGGGGTTCACCGGGATTAGCGATGTTCCGCAGTCGGTGTTATGTTAAAGATTATTGTACGATACACCGGGATTAGCAATGTTCTGCAGTCGGTGCCGTACTTTGTTTATTGTGCGATACACCGGGATTAGCAATGTTCTGCAGTCGGTGCCGCACTGTGTTTGTTGTACGATACACCGGGATTAGCAATGTTCTGCAGTCGGTGCCGTACTTTGTTTATTTTGCGACATACCGGGAGTAGCAATGTTTTGCAGTCGGTGTCGTGTTAATCTATAAAAGAGCTAATAAATGAACCGAGAGTGTTAGTAGGGGTCTCGGTAGAACTCACTGAGATTGTATCCCACTGTTTAATTGTTGTTGATTTACAGAGAAACAGGGACAGCGGAAATCCAAGAGGCACGAGTAGGTTGAGCTCGGACTGGTTGCTGATAGCCTAGCTTTATGTTTAAGCTTATTTCCCTTCTGTTGTCTGTATTCTAAGACATTATGTATTTAAGGTATATCTTTCTTCCGCTTTCTTGTATGATACTGAATACTATAATTGCTGATGGTATATGGTCTGAGAACCATATTGTCTTGTTGTAAATAAGACTGTTTGAGTTATATTCAGCGAAAAATTTATAGTGATATTCAGTGTCTAAGCAGGAAATATATCTCTGATGTGTTACTAATGTGCACCTGGGTATTTTTAGTCAATAAAAATATCGGGGTGTTACAGTTGGTATCAGAGCAGTTCGACCTAGTCGGACTTAGTTTAGGGTTGAGTCGATTCCTTGTTAGTCCTTTTTGTAATTACACTTGTGATGCTAAGAGACATTGAGCCTGATCAACTTAATACTTAGTGCATCATAAGCGGAATTATGACTGGATGACCAAGACGCAGTCCTCGACCAAAACCGGAATCTTCAACCAGTGCATCCTCAGGAAAGGTGACATGACGGTGGAAGAATACACCGCTAAGTCTGAGAAGTTGTCTCAGTTTTACCAAGTGGTAAAGTAAGCTTCGGATGACGAACGGAGAATGCAGAAATATAAGACGGGCATAAGTGTTTTTATGATTTATGGTCTCAGTTCTTATACTGCTACCAATTATGTTGCCTTAGTGTAATCAGCCTATGTCGCCGAGGATGATCTCATAGGAAATATGGGAAAGGAAAGGAGGTAGTTGAATTATCAACTCCGAATGCAAAGTCCTAAGATAATTTCATCAAAGGAAAAGCAGATGTTGTTCTCTGATTCTTCAAAGGTCAGAAGAGGTTCTAACTGTAGAAAGCCTCACAGCGGTGATTGCAAGAGAAGACCTAATCGGTGCTATTATATAAATGCAGAGGGTCACTATGGTAAGGAGTGCCCCGTAAGGGAAAGTGCCAAGGAGTCACAAGCAGCTCCAAGACAAGGACGAGTCAACACTTTGAATGCTCAGACAGTTACAACTGCAGACAATCTACTGAGGGGTATGGGATCAGTTTTCAATAACTCTGTCAGTATATTATATGATTCGGGTGCAACCTATTGCTGTATATCCCGATCGCGTGTGAATCAGTTGGGATTAGCCTTATCATCGCTATCCGAACCGATAACTATCTTAACTGCGGCTATGGGTCGTGTCCAGACCCAATCTTTGTGTCGGAATTGCCTACGTGTTATAGGAGACAGAAATTTCGTGGAAGGATTATTTGTTTGCCTGTGAGAAGTGTGGACACCATTTTGGGTATGAATTGGATGACTGCAAATCATGTTGTAATCGACTGTGTTAATCAACTACCAGTTTCTCTTCAGAATCAGTTGAATTGTCTAAGACAAATTCTGAAGCGGTTACCCAGTTCACCTTAGACGGTCAATCCTCATTCCAAGGTGCGGAAGCACATGTTAGTATGTTATCTGCATCCACTGAAACTAGTTTAGATTTGGCGAACGTTCAGGTCGTGAATGACTTTCTGGATGTTTTCACGATGAAGTTTCTTCCGAACCTCCAGAACGAGAGGTAGAGCTTACTGTAGAATTGGTTCCTGGCACGGGATCAATATCTATTGTTGCTCATTGAATGTTTCTTCAGAATTAAAGGAAATGGAGTCTCAACTTGAAGAGTCGATGCTAAAGAAATTCATTCGACCGAGTACTTCGCTAAGGAGTGCTCTGGTGTGGTTAGTCGAAAGGAAAAATGGTAGCATGAGATTGTGTATTGATTACCGACTACTCAACAAAGTGACAATCAAGAACAAATATCCTTTGCCAAGGATACACGAATTGTTGGATCAACTTCGAGGTGCCGTGGTGTCTTCAAAAATTGATCAGATGTCAGGTTATCATCAATTAAAAGTTAGAGCCTTAGATATTCCGAAGACGACTTTCCGTACTACGTATGGACATTACGAGTTCGTAGTGATGCCCTTCGGTTTAACTAATGCTCCAGCGGTATTCATGGATTGCATGAACCGAGTGTTCCAAGCTTATCTGGATTAGTTCGTTGTGGTTTTCATTGATGATATCTTGGTGTACTCTAAGACCATTGAGGAGCATGTCCAACATCTCCGCATTGTTCTGAAAGTACTCCGAGAAAATAAGTTGTACTTGAAACCTTCGGAGTGTGATTTTTGGGTGCCAGGGTAAAGTCTTTGGGACAGGTGATTTCCCAAGTCGGGAGATTCTGTAGATCCCAGTAAGAAGGAAGCGGTGTTGAATGGGAGTGACCGACGTCAGTCGCAGAGATCAAAAGTTTCTGGATCTAGCCGGTTACTGTAAGAGGTTCGTTAAAGGGTTCTCACAGTTAGTTGTCCACTTACTCGGTTAACTCGTAAGGGTCATCCGTTTACGTGGGATGCTGATTGTGAAGAATGTTTTCAAGAGTTGAAGATTTTGACTTCTGCTCCAATCCTGATTCTTTAGGATCCGTCATTGGAACTTTAAATTTTCGATGACGCTTCAGGGAAGGGTTTAGGATGCATTCTAACGCAAAATCAACAAGTGGTAGCTTATGCGTCCAGACAATTGAAGTCTCATGAGAAGAGTTATCCGACTCACGATTATGAGTTGGCAGCTATTGTCTATGCACTGGGGATTTGGAGACGTTACCTGTAAGGGTGTCGTTTCGATGTCTTCAGTGATCACAATAGTTTAAGGTATCTGTTTGATCAGAAAGAACTGAATAGCAAGCAGAGAAGTGTGTTGAGTTTCTGGAGGATTATGAATTTGTGTTGATGTAGCATTCAAGAGAGGTCAGTGTTGTAACTGATGCACTGAGTAGGAAGTCCATCCACATGGCCGAGATTATTGATGCATGAGAGGGAATCATCGGAGTCCTTTAGAGACTTAAATCTGAATTCAAGATCAAGGAGAATCCGGTTAGTGTTGAGCCATATGAGGATCTCTAGTTCCCTAAGGGATTCTATACGCTTAGCATAGGAAGTTGATGTGAAGCTACAATCACAAAAGGTATTTCCAGATTTTACCATGGATAGTGATGGAGTCAATTGTTTCAACGATAGAATCTGTGCGGCCGATGATGAGATAGTATTATGAGATTCTGTTTGACAAGTCGAACGTGAACACGAATATGTAAATGAGGTAACTGCTGACTGTTTTCACGTTGCGAATAACCATCAAAGGATTAATTGATGGATCTGCTCATAAGTGACAGAAATCTCCGAAGTGAAGCTTGGCGTGCGGTGTAATAGTTTTGAAAAATCATTTTGTGAAAACCCGCATGCTAAAGTTAATTTTGGGAACGACTCAAGAGGCTAATGAAATCTGATTTAGGAAAATCCTAGGAGGACTACTTAGGTTGAGGAGAAACTCTCAACGCTATTGACTAATTTGGAAAGGAATCAGATGCATCGTTGGTAAAAACCTCGTGATGAAGTTGCCACAGAGGAAAAGGAGCTCTGAGTTCCGTTTGATAGTTGTTTTGAGAACAACTGAGGTAATCTGCATTGCGTTCAAAAATTTATTTGATGTCCCCGTGGTTTATTTCTACGTTTAAGGTCAGAGCTTTTGATAAAACCCAAATCCCATCTTTTTGAAAAAGTTTTACCTCGAAGACTTGGAAGCGAGTCAAGAAGTTTCACAGGTGACTTTTTCGTCACATTGTCGGTATGTACGAGAACCGTTAAGAATATTAGAAGAATTGTAGAGAAAGTGTTTACACCTTTCGAGGAATTCGTATTTGTTTTTACGCCTACCGAGGAGTACTTTGAATTGGATTAATCAAAGTTGGGGAGTAAACGAGGATAATTGGAATGAAGCTTCGGAAGTGTTTTCAAACGCGGTGCCGAGCCGATGTAGGCAAATGATGAGTTTCTCGTGTAGATGCGTGACCAGAGAGTTCGTATCAAGGTAGTAGTGGATCATACTTGGAGATTGATGTGCCAACTTGGGAAGAGTTCCTACGCTCATTTCGTTAGTTCGAGATTGTTTTCCAGCAACTTAAACCTTTCTGAGAATGTCGATTCTCGGTTAGTCAATCGTAAGACTTGACGAAAATTTTGAGGACAAAATTCTTTCAAGTTGGGGAGAATGTAACATCCCCAAAATAATTAATGGAATTATTTGGGTGTTAACCCAATTAAACCAATTTAGTACTCGACTGGTAAATTTATCGGGTGCTAAAATTATTTAATTGTTGTCATCGGATCGTTAACCGGATAATACGGACCAAGGAAGTTTTGGAATCGAAATAAGAGATTTCGATCGATATGGTAATTTGACCGCGTTGCAACTTAAATATTAAATAAATATATAATTATGTGTATGTGTGTGCGTGTGAAAGGAGAAGAAAGAATTAAAAAGAGAAAAGAAAGGAAAGGAAGCTGAGAAGAGAAACAGAGAGGAAAAGAGAAAGAAGAAAAGAGAAGAGAGAAAGAAAGGGGGGGAAGAAGAAGAGGAAAAAGGGGGCAATTCCGCTCATCAAAACGACTTCCGTCCAACACGAAAAATGCTCAGCGTTACTTCCTCTTCGATTTGGTACCAAGATTTTCATCATCAACCCTCTCTCCCTCACTTTGCCATTTTCGAATTTGAGGAGAAAATTGGAGTTTTGATGGTTGTAACTCAAGGGAAAGCTAAGGGCGATGTTCAGGAGCGAGCACGATGTGGATTACTCGAGTATTGAAGATCGATTGGGTGATTTGGAGTTGAAAATCAAATTGGGGTTTTTGGTGAATAGTGGTTTGAGATTGAAGAAGATGATGAATAATGTCCAAGGAGGATTTCGAGGAATTCGGCATTTCGGTCAAAAGCGGTTTTGTGTGTCGCCGGAACGTGCAATGATTTCGGGAATTCGGTTTTACGGTCGAAAGATTTCTGGAGGTCGAGTGGGAAGCTTTGGAAGCGGATTGGGTATCGCCGGAGCAGGGAGCGTTCGTGTGGCTACTCGGTGATTTCGGCTCGATCGAGGTTCACGCTTCAAGGGTGAGTTTTACTCACGTTTAGGATTTTATGTTTCGAATTATTAATTAACTGTTTTATCGCTTTCGCTGGACTGGAATATTTCTGGATATTGTCTGTTTCGGATTAAGAATCGATCGGAGCGAGTCTCGAGTTGTGTCGCGTTAAAAATGGAATTTTTGGTGATTTGATTCGAGAGATTTTGATTTAAAACCGTTATTCGGAAAAATATGTCGTTTTTGATAAAATTCGTTTTGAATGAGTTTTTGATTGACTTGAATAATTGTGTGACTTTGATTGGAACTGTTTTTATGGTTGTCAAATCTGTTTTTAATCGGAACAAGAATCGGAATTGAGCGGAATCGCGGTTTTCGTGCGAAATCGTCAAAATCTGCCTTAACAGACCCCCCTTGCTGCCATTTCGCGCTCCACTTGCGCTCCAGCGCGACTTCAGCGCAGTTTGGCAGAAACTTTCTGCCAGTTCGCGCGCAACTCGCGCGCCAGCGCGACTTCAGCGCAGCTTGGCAGAATTTCAGCAACCAAACACTGTTTTTCGTTTCGCGATAACTTTTGATCCGGGAACCCGATTGAGGTGTTCTAAGATGCGTTGGAAAGCTTATTCAGAGGCCTAACTGAATATTCTATTTTTAAGGCAAAATGAACTGTTTTTGATATTGAAAATTGTGTCGAAAAGCGGTCAACTAGAGTGCGAGTGTGAACTTGGATTTTATAAAATGTGGATTAAAGTGTTTCATTGATTTTCTGATTTGATGGACCGTGGGTTCATAGTACTGTAGATATATGTTTATATATATCGAGTTGGGTGACGACCCATGTGTAACATACTAGGCGGGGCAGTCATGATCCCCTTCCCTAGGCTCCATGCCAATAGGAGAATGTACTATTGGTAGGGGGGTTCACCGGGATTAGCGATGTTCCGCAGTCGGTGTTATGTTAAAGATTATTGTACGATACACCGGGATTAGCAATGTTCTGCAGTCGGTGCCGTACTTTGTTTATTGTGCGATACACCGGGATTAGCAATGTTCTGCAGTCGGTGCCGCACTGTGTTTGTTGTACGATACACCGGGATTAGCAATGTTCTGCAGTCGGTGCCGTACTTTGTTTATTTTGCGACATACCGGGAGTAGCAATGTTTTGCAGTCGGTGTCGTGTTAATCTATAAAAGAGCTAATAAATGAACCGAGAGTGTTAGTAGGGGTCTCGGTAGAACTCACTGAGATTGTATCTCACTGTTTAATTGTTGTTGATTTACAGAGAAACAGGGACAGCGGAAATCCAAGAGGCACGAGTAGGTTGAGCTCGGACTGGTTGCTGATAGCCTAGCTTTATGTTTAAGCTTATTTCCCTTCTGTTGTCTGTATTCTAAGACATTATGTATTTAAGGTATATCTTTCTTCCGCTTTCTTGTATGATACTGAATACTATAATTGCTGATGGTATATGGTCTGAGAACCATATTGTCTTGTTGTAAATAAGACTGTTTGAGTTATATTCAGCGAAAAATTTATAGTGATATTCAGTGTCTAAGCAGGAAATATATCTCTGATGTGTTACTAATGTGCACCTGGGTATTTTTAGTCAATAAAAATATCGGGGTGTTACATGGCTCACCATACAGCCAGCACTCCGGATGAACCCTCTGAACCTGCCCAGCTCCTCAAAGGGTCTCTCCTGCCTATGGCCTGTGTAGGGGTCCCAGGTGACCTCCTCATGGTGTAGCCGGTCAAGGCACAGTCTGATGGTGTGTGACTTGATGGCCCCGGGGCCATCCCTACACAGCCATTTCTTCGCCCGTGGCATACTCTCAACATATTCTGGGTGCACCACTGATAACTCATATTTATATGAGTTATTTATACGTATTCAAAGTTAAATCATGCAAGTTCTCTGGCAATAGTAGGTTGTTTCTATTAAGTTTCTGTTAGTTTATTGCTTTTAGTTAGAAAGGGGCTAAATTACAAGTTCTAGGCATTTTGGTGCCAATTGGCGCCTTTGTGAGCGTTTTGATGCTTCTTGTGTTTGTGCAGTAATCCAAACGTGGCAGCGTCTCTCATCACGTCTAAAGAAGGACAGCAGAGCAAGAAAATAATATATATCATTTTGGCGCGCATGTAATGATGACCAGAGATCTGGAAATGAAGAAGATCTTCTCTTTCTTCAACGCTGACACGGCTTACGCACTGTAGCAGTGCGGTGTCACTTCAGGGCAGAGTCAACTCACAAGCAAGCTTGGAAGGTGGGGGAATGACATCAGCAGCATGTGACCTCTTTTGACCATGGATATTCTCTCTCTATAAAAAGGCAAGGGGTGCACCAAGCGGAATACAGACGACTCCATTCATCATCCACCTTCCCCCATTTTTCAGAGATAATTTTCCTGAGAGAAGTTCTGGACACAGACTTCTTCATTTTTTATTCTCTCAAGGCCCCAATTTCCATATCCATTCGCAACCACTAATGGAAAGCTCAGACGTTGTAACGTCTTTACAGCGTGCATGAAGGAAGGCCACTTAGGCGTATCTTTTGCGTTTAGTCTCCTTTTCTCTATGTACGGTATTTGGATTTTAACTCCTCTTATTTCTGTAAGGATGCTCAGCATGAGCTAAACAATTTGTAGTTGGGTTGTTGTTTTGCATGTAATGAACCTTTAGTCTAATACTATGAAGTAATGATGTTTATGCGTTTTAAATCTTTGCATGTTAATATTTCCAAACTTGTTTTGAACTGATCACTTAAAATAAGTAGATTCATAGGTACAGACATGGTCTATGAAAAGAACTCAAAGATTTATGTGAATGAAAAGGTGCACTAAAGACATTTGGGCATTTTTATCTAAGTCTAGACATAGAACAGATAATAGTTCATAGGACATTGCTGTGGGTACTTAAAATACAGGAGTAGGCCTACTTAGAACCTAGACATAGGAATTCTAGTACTTGAAGCTCTGACGTTTTGTGACTGAAAAGCACAGCTCTTTTGCAACAGCGTTCAAACGTTATAACGTCTATACAACATAGCATTTGTACGTGTTAGCGTGTAAACGTTATAACGTCTGACTAGAGGAGATTTACTTGCATGCAGCAATCCAACTCGTACTCTTCCATATTCACACCCACTTCTCATTTACTTGTTTTATTTATGTTCTTAGTCTTAATATCAACTTTAGTGTCGATTTGCTACTTGTTTCACTTGTGTTTTAAAGACTTGAACTCTGAAAGTTAATCAATCCTCGTGGGAACGATCTCTTACTTTTATCCACTTTATTACTTGTACGACGTGTATACTTGCACTGACATTGCGACTATAGAACACACACGATCGCGAACAAGTTTTTGGCGCCGTTGCCGGGGATCTGTATTTAACTTTTATTGTTCAACAAGAATTAAAACACTAGGTGAAAGAATTCTGCTGTGTTGTTTGTTGTTTCTGTATGTGAACAGGTAAACGTTACAGCGTATGCTTAGTTCCAGTTCAAGCTCTAGTTCAACAGAACCAGGGAGTGGATCTGAACCTGAATTCTACCCAGAGCCTGAAAGAACCTTCAGGCGACTAAGGAGACAACAAAGGCTAAGAAGGCAGCAACAACAACAGCAAGTTCAGCCACCAATCATGTCTGAACATGGTACTGGTGGTAGAAGCTCTAGAGGTGGACGTACTCCAAGAGGAGGAAGGCACTCTGATGCTGGAGGACGTGGTCGTGGACCACAAACTCATACAGAAACCTATGTTGATGATGAACACTGGCAGAGACAGCAACTCATCAATGCAGGGCCACAAGACATGGTCAATGACAGGGACAGGCCTATGCGTGATTATGCCGTGCTCAATCCTGCACATTTACAAACAGGCATTGCAAGACCACCTATTCATACTGGTCACTTTGAATTCAAGCCAATGATGTTCCAAATGTTGCAGACTGCAGGGCAATTTGGGGGTTTCCCTCAAGAAGATCCTTATGCACATCTAAGGCAATTTTTGGATGTGTGTAGCAACTTTGTCATCCCTGGAGTCTCAGAAGATGCCTTCCAACTGAAGCTATTCCCATATTCTCTTAAGGACAAGGCCAAGAATTGGTTGAACTCCTTAGAGCCAAATTCAATTCATACTTGGGATGAGCTAGCTGAGAAATTTCTTGGAAAATACTTCCCTCCCAACAAAAATGCCAAGTTAAGAAATGACATCACTTCCTTCAAACAAAGAGAAGGGGAATCATTATTTGAGGCTTGGGAAAGATGGAAGGAATTACTAAGAATGTGCCCACACCATGGCATTCCCGTAGTTATTCAAATGGAGACTTTTTATAATGGTCTAGATCAACCTACCAGGCTTATACTTGATGCTTCATCAGGCGGTGTCATATTAAACATGTCTTTCTCTGAGGCATGCAGACTTATTGAAGACATAGCCACTCACAATTCCCATTGGCCTTCTGATAGATTCACTCCTGGAAAGAAGGCTGGTGTCCATGAGATAAGTGAAGTAACTGCCCTTTCTGCTCAGGTTGCTTCTCTGACCAACATGATTAAGAACTTGAGCACTCCAAACGTGGCCACGTCTGAACCACAGACTGCTGCAGCTATTGAGCCAACACCATCTGGGGGAGTAGTGTGTGTATATTGTGAAGGAGGGCATGTCTACGAAGAGTGTCCTCATAACCCCCAGTCTGTAAACTTTGTATCACATAACAAAGGTAACAGTCCCTTCTCCAACTTGTACAATTCAAATTGGAGAAATCATCCAAATTTTAGTTGGAAGAACAACAATTCTTTGAATGCTAGCAATGCTGCTCCTGCAATACCCCCAGGATTTCCCCCTCAACAACAAAAGCAGTATACGCAGAATAACAACAACAGCAATTTGGAAGCCTTGATGAAAACTTTCATAAGTGATTGTAGGGCAACCTTACAGACCCATGAGTCTTCAATCAAAACTTTGGAGAACCAAATTGGACAGATAGCCTCAGCTCTCACTCAAAGACAGAATGGATCTCTTCCATCCACAACTGAAACACCATCTTCATCCAAGTCAAATGATAAAGATGTGGCGAATGCACAGGTAAATGCTATCTCATTAAGAAGTGGTACTGAGTATCCAGAACCATCTATGCCTAAGGAATCTGAGGTGCCAGATAAGGAAAAAGAGAAAAACAAAGGTGGAGAAAAAGAGAAGAATATTCCAGACATTGTGATGTCTAAGACAGACGTTACAACGTCTAGTTCTGAACCAGGAATCAAGACTGTTCCTAAGCTTGTACCCGAATATCCTCCTCCACCCTACCCTCAAAGACTCAAGAAAGCTCATGAAGACAAGCAATTCAGCAGGTTCATGGAGATGCTAAAACAGCTGCACATAAACCTTCCCTTGGTTGAAGCTCTACAACAGATGCCAAACTATGCCAAGTTCCTAAAGGATATCATCACCAAAAGAAGAAGGCTAGGGGAGTTTGAAACTATTGCTTTAACTGAAGAATGTAGCTTAATCATGCAGAATAAACTCCCTAGAAAACTGAAAGATCCTGGCAGTTTTACTATACCATGCTCCATTGGAGATTTTTACCTTGGCAAAGCTTTATGTGACTTGGGGGCAAGTATTAACTTGATGCCCAAGTCCATTTATGAAAAACTCGGTATAGGAACTGCCAGACCTACTTCTTTAAGTCTTACATTAGCTGATAAAAGTAGAGTTTATCCTGAGGGCATATTAGAAGATGTTTTGATTAAAGTTGACAAATTTGTTTTTCCAGTGGACTTTGTTATTTTGGATTTTGATGCAGATAAGGAAGTTCCTATCATCTTGGGGCGACCATTTCTAGCCACTGGACGAACACTCATTGATGTGCAGAAAGGAGAATTAATCATGAGGGTCAATGACCAAGAAGTCAAATTCAACGTCCTCAACGCACTCAAGTATCCAGAACCTAACACAGAGGAATGTTCCTTTGTGGTTGCCATTGACCATGTGGTTCAAAAGCAATTCAATAAAGATAATGACCACTTGGAAAATATTCTGGGCAATGATGAGATTCAAGAATTATTATCAGAAGAAGCTGATCAGTCAAACGTTACAACGTCAACCACAGACGTTGTCACGTCTGATTCCCATGTACCCAGGGCGTGGACAAAGAAGTATGAATCTTTGGGGCAAGAAGACTCCAATCTCAAGAAGATAGTACCATCCATTGAAAAACCACCCACTCTGGAATTGAAAGTGTTGCCTGATCACCTGAAGTATGCCTTTTTAGGGGAAAATGATTCTTTACCAGTGATCATTTCTTCTAACCTCTCACAAGAGCAGGAAAGTGATCTCATTAGCACCTTGAAAAGGCACAAGAAAGCCATTGGTTGGCAAATGGCAGATATCAAAGGTATCAGTCCCACAATCTGTATGCACAGAATTGTCTTGGAAGAGAATGCAAAGAACAGCATTGAAGGACAAAGGCGATTGAACCCGATAATGAAGGAGGTGGTCAAGAAAGAAATCATCAAATGGTTAGATGCAGGAATCATTTATCCAATTAGTGATAGCTCATGGGTAAGCCCAGTTCAATGTGTGCCAAAGAAGGGTGGAGTTACTGTGGTAACCAATGAAAAAAATGAATTAATTCCAACAAGAACAGTGACTGGATGGAGGATATGTATGGACTATAGGAAACTGAACAAAGCAACCAAGAAGGACCATTTTCCTCTGCCATTTATTGACCAGATGTTGGATAGACTTGCAGGCAAAGAATTCTATTGTTTCCTTGATGGTTACTCAGGATATAACCAGATAGCTATTGTGCCTGAGGACCAAGAGAAGACCACATTCACTTGTCCCTATGGTACCTTTGCCTTCAGAAGGATGCCATTTGGATTGTGTAATGCGCCTGCAACATTTCAGAGGTGTATGATGGCTTTATTCTCAGATTTTATTGAAAAATCCATGGAAGTTTTCATGGATGACTTTTCAGTCTATGGAGACTCATACAAGGCATGCTTGGATAACTTAGAAGGAGTCTTAATAAGGTGTGAAGAAACCAACTTAGTACTCAACTGGGAGAAATGCCACTTCATGGTTCAAGAGGGAATTGTTTTGGGACATAAAATTTCAAAGAAAGGGTTGGAGGTGGATAAAGCAAAAATTGATGTTATTGACAAATTACCTCCACCTACAACTGTCAAAGGTATTAGAAGTTTCTTAGGGCATGCTGGTTTTTACAGAAGGTTTATCAAGGATTTCTCAAAAATTTCCAAACCTTTGTGTCTGCTGCTGCAACGTGATAACGTCTTCAACTTTGATGAGCATTGTCATGAAGCATTCCAGAAATTGAAGAATGCCCTTGTAACAGCTCCTGTGATAGTCACTCCTGACTGGTCCAAACCATTTGAATTAATGTGTGATGCGAGTGACTACGCTGTGGGGGCCGTATTGGGTCAAAGGTATGGCAAAATTTTTCACTCTATATACTATGCTAGTAAAACCTTAGATGATGCCCAATTGAATTATACTGTAACTGAGAAAGAGTTACTGGCTGTTGTATTTGCTTTTGACAAATTTAGATCATACTTGGTGGGTGCAAAAGTTATTGTTTTTACCGATCACTCAGCCATCAAGTATTTGATTTCAAAAAAAGATGCAAAGCCACGACTCATTAGATGGGTTCTCCTCCTCCAAGAATTTGACTTGGAAATTCATGATAAAAAGGGGGTGGAGAACCAAGTTGCTGATCATCTTTCTAGGCTTGAGAATGTTGATGCAGGTACAGGTGCAGAAGAAATAAAAGAAAATTTCCCTGATGAAAAACTGCTGACAGTAGCCACAGTAGCTGAAGACGTTACCACGTCTATGACTATTTCTTCAAACGTTATAACGTCTGATACTACTGCTCCCTGGTATGCTGATATAGTTAACTTCCTAGTCAGCAAGATGGTGCCTGTGGATTTCAACCATCAGCAAAGAAAAAAATTCTTCCACACCGTGAAGCACTATTTTTGGGATGAGCCCTATCTATATAAGATGTGTCAAGATCAGTTGCTTAGGAGATGCCTGGCTGAAGAGGAACAACTCCATGTATTACAACAATGTCATGCATCACCTTATGGAGGACATTTTGGAGGAACCAGAACTGCAGCAAAGGTGTTACAGTCAGGATACTATTGGCCAACACTCTTCAAAGATGCTCATGAATTAGTAAAAAGATGTGATAAATGCCAAAGAGCTGGAAACATCTCCAACAAGCAAGAAATGCCATTGACAAATATTCTTGAAGTGGAACTGTTTGATGTTTGGGGAATGGACTTCATGGGGCCATTTCCTATGTCTCATGGAAATTTATACATTTTGGTAGCTGTGGATTATGTGTCAAAATGGGTGGAAGCCATAGCATTACCCAATAATGAGGCCAAATCAGTCAGCAAATTCCTGAAGCAAAACATCTTCACAAGATTTGGTACTCCAAGAGCTATAATCAGTGATGAAGGCTCTCACTTTTGTAACAAGCTGATTGAGAACCTATTGGCTAAGTACGGAGTGAAGCACAAGATTGCTACAGCTTATCACCCACAAACAAGTGGTCAAGCAGAAATTTCCAACAGAGAAATTAAAAGGATACTTGAGAAGATGGTTGGTCCAAACAGGAAAGATTGGTCCCTGCACCTTAATGATGCATTGTGGGCGTACAGAACAGCATTTAAGACACCATTGGGCATGTCACCATACAAGTTAGTCTTCGGAAAAGCTTGTCACCTGCCCATTGAGCTCCAACACAAAGCTCACTGGGCACTGAAGCAACTGAACCTAGATCATTCAAAGGCTGGAGAAGCAAGGCTCCTTCAACTAAATGAGCTAGATGAATTCAGACACACTGCCTATGAGAATTCAAAAATGTATAAAGAGAAAACCAAGAAGTGGCACGATCAGAGAATTCAAAGAAGGGAGCTAGTAGAGGGACAATCAGTTTTGTTGTTTAATTCAAGATTAAAGTTGTTCCCTGGGAAGTTAAAATCAAGATGGTCAGGACCTTTCAAGATAGTAAAAGTCTACAGTCATGGTGCTGTGGATCTGTTTGATGAGAAAACTAATTCCATTTTCAAGGTCAATGGCCAAAGAGTGAAGCACTACCATGGAGAACATGTGGTTAGGGACAAGACCACAGTGACTCTCAACAACCCCTGAATTCAAAAAAGGGGATAGTCTGGCTGAAGACTCTTAAAGCAAGCGCTCTTGGGAGGCAACCCAATGGTTTTTACTAACCAGCAATTTTGTGTCTTTAAATTTTTGTGCAGGATTGGAAGCTGAAGTGTGGTAGACGTTATAACGTCTCTGCGTGTCTAGGATGTTGTCACGTTCGCTGCCTGGGTAAAGTTTTAAATGAAAAAGAAAAGAAAAATGAGTCAAGCAGTTTTCAAATGAAACAATTTTTAAATGAATTTTTTTTGAGACGTGACTGCCAAAGTGACCATGACGTCACTTCCAACGGTTACCCCTTTTTCCCAAACCCACGCCACCACCTACTTCCCAACTTCCCATAAACCCCCCCCCCCCAATAGGCACACACCAGTTACAATCATAAAAACCACCTTCATACACTTTCAGAAACCGTAATCTTATACCTTCTCCCAACCCCAAATCGCAAATCTCAATCTCAAATCCCCCACTCCAGAAAACTCATACAATCACCATGACTAAAACAAAGCAAGCTGCAGTAAAATCATCTGGTAAAGGAAAGAACGTCAACCCAAGTTCTTCTTCTGTTCCAAACCCAGAAATCCCCATTCCTTCAAAGAAGAAAGCCTTGCTACCAGAAAGGGGTTTTAGCTTGGAAAACCCAAATCCTGACTTTATCGCAACAGTGGCTGCATTGGGATGGCAGAAATTTGTAGTTCACAGAAAGGAATACATTGCAACTCTGGTGCATGACTTTTACAAAGGAATCGTTGAAAGAACTGATGGAGAACTTTCAAGCACCTCCATCGTACGAGGTGAGGAAGTCAAATTTGGTGTAAGAGTCATAAATGACTACTTTGGGCTAGGTTACTATGGCAAGGCAGTTGAGGTGAAGCAAAAGACGTACGGAGTGGCAGAGATGACTGAAATCAAAGAAAGGATATGTGTTGAAGGAGCTGTTTGGGAGCGAAGAGGCGACCATGGGAATGAATTCAAGATTTTGAAGAGATACCTTTGTGATGAGGCCAGTGCCTGGTTTCATTTCATCAGACACTGCTTGATACCCACTTCCCACACTCTCTGGGTTGATAAAGAGAGGCTGATTGCAATTGATGCCATTATGTCAAGAGATAAGATTGAAGTGGGTAAGCTCATCAACAGAGAGATTAACAAATGGCAGAACAGGAAGGATGGATACCTATACTTCCTTTGTTTAATCACCGATCTATGCATGGAGGCTGGAGTGGAGATTGAAGCATCTGAGCTAAGAGAAGAACCTCAGGGGGCATTCTCTACAAAGTTCAAAGCTAGGCAGAGAGCTGCAGATGCGACCACGTCAGTTGATGCACAGACGTTACAACGTCTGGTAGAACAGCAAAACAGCCTAGCCAAGTTTGTCAAGGAGCAATTTGAGTGGCAAAAGAAGGTGATTGCACATACAACAAAAGGCAAGATGGTGATTGAAGAACCAGTACTTCCAGATTGGATGCAAGAGGAAGATGAAGACAACATACTCCTATCAACAATGAACCCCAAGAAAGTGAAGAAGGAAAAAGTCAAGAAAACAAGAAAACCACCAACAAAAAGAAAGAGCCCAGCAAAGAAGGAGCAGAAGAAGGTAAGTAGTGAGGAAGAAGAGCTTAAATCAGCTGATATGGATAGCATCAGTGAAAGTGATGCAGAGGAATCAAAGAAGGTGAGTAGGGAAATCCTAAGTGATGACGAGGAAGAAACACATTCAGAAGAGAAAGGAAGTTCCAGTGATAAGACTGATATTGAGGCTGACTCCCCACCAACCCAAACACTCAAAGAACCAGCCCAACCCACACCTCCATCACCAAAAGACAAACAACCCCAACCCTCAGCTGAAACCCAACCCAACCATAACCAAAACATCCCCCAAACACCACCATCTAAACCTAAAGATCAGCCCATTTCAAAGCCAACCCCCACTCAACCTGAACCAACTAAAGAGCCATCACAACCATCCATTCCAGAAGTAACCAGTGCAGATGTGGCTACGTCTGAGCCAACTGTTGTTGAAACCAACCCAGACCCACAACTCATTCCCCCACCCAAAAGGCAAAGATTCAAGACTGTACCCACCCAGAGTCCATTTGGGAAGAAGAAAAGGCGTGAAGTAGCCGCTGCGAGTGAAAAAGCAAGGCATGGTGATGAAGAAAAGCAACCAGATGATCCTCCTGCACCCAAAAGGCAAAAGTTGCAGGTAAAGAAGAGATCTGAAGCTGCTAAAGACAAGCCAGCAACAGCCACCAGCGCAGCATTTGTTGCTGCAAGTGGTTCAGAGAATGCTCCTGCTGTTGCTGCTGATGAGGAAGCTGCAGACGTTACAACGTCTCATGAGCCAGAGGTTGAAAAAGCCCAGGGGGAACCCAAAGAGCAGCAGCAGATTCATCCTGCAGAACTGGAAAAGCAGAAAGCATGGGAGGAAGCAAAGAAAAGAATTGCTGAGAGCAGTGTAAAGAGGCCCCAGGAAACTGAAGTCTCAGTTGATGCTGGTGACGGTGAAGGAGAAAAGAAGAAGAAAGAAAAGAAAAAGAAGGCTGTGCAAGCAAGCATCCCAGCCAGACAAAGTGGAAGGCTCAGGGCCGGTGCTCTGAACAAGTAAGTAGCCCTCTTTTAGCAGTAGAGTAGTTTTAGTTTCCAATTTCAGTGCAAATAAATAGCTGTCTAGACGTTACAACGTCTTGAGAGTTAGTAGTTGTTTTGTTTCTGTTTTGTGTAAATGTTCCTCTCTCATTTTTCAAAATCAGTGAGCAGTGGGGACACTGCTCATCTTTTTGTTCGGGGGGGGAGGATCATTTTTATGTTTCCTGTCTGCATGAAATCAAATGCAAAATCAGTTTACTTTCCTAACTCTATTAATCATCAAAAATGTTTCTCTTTGGGCTAAATCTAGTAATGACTATGTGTGAATTTGTGTGAGTAGCTGATGCATGTTTAGATGAATAGAATTGATTATTGCTTCCACACAAACTCTGTTTTGAGGAAAACCTAGTTAGCTAAGGACTAATTGATGCAAAGCTAGTGCTGGTTGACTATGGTGATGGTAGAACTTGATTAAAAACTCAGAGTAGCAGTAGAAACTAAGTTTGGGGGTATATCAGGTTGTACTAAGGTTGGGTGCAAAGACTGTAGGATGATTAGTGCTTGTGTAGTGTAAGTGCAGCGTTGTAACGTCTACCCGTAACGTTATAACGTATGCCGTGTGTGTTTGTGTGTTGAGTTCTGTGTTATCAAACGTTATAACGTCTACTCCAAAAAAAAAAAAAAAAAAAAAAAAAAAAAAGTGTGTGTTGTTTCAAATAAGTGGAAAAATCCACATGTCCTCTGTGTTGGCTGCAATTTCCCGAAACAAATACTGGGTACACCAAATATCTCAATCCAAAATTGTCAAATCCAAAGGATCAAAAAGGAGAAAATCACAAAAACTCCAAACCAAAAGTGAAGTGAATCAAATGAAAGTTGCTCAGTAATGAGGGGTTGCAGTCCTGTGTGTGTTTTGCGTTGAGTGAGTCAGAAAAGTAGTTTGCACTAATCTAGTCCTAGCACCCAAATAAAGACCCTTTGTCGTGCTTAAAATAACCCTCAAGTCTTGTGTGAAAATGTTAGCCTACTCTTTGTTTTGAAAAATGTTGTACCCTCACCATAATTGGAAACCACTCTTTCATAAGCTAGGATAGCTTCTGAACCTAGCTAGGAAAAGAATTGATACAGAGATCACACACTCACCTTG
Organism: Astragalus membranaceus; assembly: GCA_039519185.1. NCBI lineage: Eukaryota > Viridiplantae > Streptophyta > Magnoliopsida > Fabales > Fabaceae > Astragalus > Astragalus membranaceus. The sequence continues at coordinate 112,785,335 of CM076850.1, forward strand.
GGCAGTAATGAATCTAGAATGTAATTATGCATTGGTGCGTGAGTGTGTAAGGAATTAGCCCCTTGAGGAAAATTTTTGATCAAATGGATGAGCAGGATGTAAACTGCTGGTGTATTTAATTTCCTGCATCTTTTCATATGTTGTATTTCAATTGCTTGAGGACAAGCAATGGTTTAAGTTTGGGGGTGTGATAACTCATATTTATATGAGTTATTTATACGTATTCAAAGTTAAATCATGCAAGTTCTCTGGCAATAGTAGGTTGTTTCTATTAAGTTTCTGTTAGTTTATTGCTTTTAGTTAGAAAGGGGCTAAATTACAAGTTCTAGGCATTTTGGTGCCAATTGGCGCCTTTGTGAGCGTTTTGATGCTTCTTGTGTTTGTGCAGTAATCCAAACGTGGCAGCGTCTCTCATCACGTCTAAAGAAGGACAGCAGAGCAAGAAAATAATATATATCATTTTGGCGCGCATGTAATGATGACCAGAGATCTGGAAATGAAGAAGATCTTCTCTTTCTTCAACGCTGACACGGCTTACGCACTGTAGCAGTGCGGTGTCACTTCAGGGCAGAGTCAACTCACAAGCAAGCTTGGAAGGTGGGGGAATGACATCAGCAGCATGTGACCTCTTTTGACCATGGATATTCTCTCTCTATAAAAAGGCAAGGGGTGCACCAAGCGGAATACAGACGACTCCATTCATCATCCACCTTCCCCCATTTTTCAGAGATAATTTTCCTGAGAGAAGTTCTGGACACAGACTTCTTCATTTTTTATTCTCTCAAGGCCCCAATTTCCATATCCATTCGCAACCACTAATGGAAAGCTCAGACGTTGTAACGTCTTTACAGCGTGCATGAAGGAAGGCCACTTAGGCGTATCTTTTGCGTTTAGTCTCCTTTTCTCTATGTACGGTATTTGGATTTTAACTCCTCTTATTTCTGTAAGGATGCTCAGCATGAGCTAAACAATTTGTAGTTGGGTTGTTGTTTTGCATGTAATGAACCTTTAGTCTAATACTATGAAGTAATGATGTTTATGCGTTTTAAATCTTTGCATGTTAATATTTCCAAACTTGTTTTGAACTGATCACTTAAAATAAGTAGATTCATAGGTACAGACATGGTCTATGAAAAGAACTCAAAGATTTATGTGAATGAAAAGGTGCACTAAAGACATTTGGGCATTTTTATCTAAGTCTAGACATAGAACAGATAATAGTTCATAGGACATTGCTGTGGGTACTTAAAATACAGGAGTAGGCCTACTTAGAACCTAGACATAGGAATTCTAGTACTTGAAGCTCTGACGTTTTGTGACTGAAAAGCACAGCTCTTTTGCAACAGCGTTCAAACGTTATAACGTCTATACAACATAGCATTTGTACGTGTTAGCGTGTAAACGTTATAACGTCTGACTAGAGGAGATTTACTTGCATGCAGCAATCCAACTCGTACTCTTCCATATTCACACCCACTTCTCATTTACTTGTTTTATTTATGTTCTTAGTCTTAATATCAACTTTAGTGTCGATTTGCTACTTGTTTCACTTGTGTTTTAAAGACTTGAACTCTGAAAGTTAATCAATCCTCGTGGGAACGATCTCTTACTTTTATCCACTTTATTACTTGTACGACGTGTATACTTGCACTGACATTGCGACTATAGAACACACACGATCGCGAACAACCACCCAAGATGTAAAATTGGCACTCTGGAAGTGCTCAAAAATCCAACCCTGTAATGAACATATCATTGGTTGATTATAAATCTGAAAGTATGAGACCCGTATGTGGGCAAGACAGAACCATCAACAGGTCCACCAGGGAATGGGAATGTAGCCCTAGGAGCAGCAGCAGGCTCCTGAGGCTCAACATCCTCCTCATGTTGAGCACCTCCCTCCTCATGTGCATGACCAGAAGGGCCGGCCAGCTCATATGCCGGAAATTGAGCATCACGCTCAACATCCCGGACAATATCATCAACCTCCGGTGGGGGAGGAGGGACGTCCCTACGCCTACCCCTCCGGGAAGGTTCAGCTCCATCTTGCCTCCGTTTGCGTTCGGAAGCCGTCGGGGGTGGCCTACGCTCCGGCTGTTGCGAACTACCGCCACGATGCCTCACCATATCTGAAACAACAACCATTAAACCAATTAAGCAACATAATCAGCAAAATAACAGAAACAATACTGTCACACCTGTTCGAACAGCATCATTCGAACGGGTGTTCGCATGGCCTCATTCGAACGGTGTTCGCATGGCCTCATTCGAACGGTGTTCGCATGACCTCATTCGAACACCTTCGTTTTCACGTGTTCGCATGAGGTCATGCGAACACAGCAGATGCACAGAAAAAAAAAACTTAAATGGACAGAAGGGAGAGAGGGTTACCTGAATGAAAATGGAACGATTAGAGAGAGTGAGAGGACGCGAACAAAACCCAGGTGGTCTTGAGGGTGTTTGTGGAGAAGATTGAGTGGGAGATTGGGTGAGATTGAGTGAGTTGTGAGAAGTTGAGTGAGAGGGAGAGTGAAAGGGAAGGGTTCGAATGAGAGGAGCAGAGGAATGGTTCGAATGAAAGGGAAAGGGAAAGTGAGAGGAGTGAGGGGTGTGAGGGGTGTGAGGGGTGTGAGGGTTTTTTTTTTTTTAAGTTGAGGGTAGTTTAGGGTTTTTAGAAGTTAGGGGGTGTGAAAGAGTAGGAGGGGGTGTGGGGAAAGTAATTTCCTAACCCAAAATCATAGAGAAAAGTTGGTATCTAACAGGCCCCCACCTCAGTGCCATAAGAAAATAGCCCAACTTATTTTGGGTCGAACAAACATGGCAACATAGCCCATGCCAACTTCGCAACGGCGACATACCCAAGAGTCCGAAAAAAAAAGAGTCCAAGACTACTTCACTATATATTTCTAATTTCACATAGAATTATGCTTACTTTCCGATTATCCAACTATTAGAAAGTAAACCATTGTTATTCTGAAACTTAAAGCCATCTGGTAGATAGATTAAAAAATAGATTAAAAAATGAGGGAAAGAATAAAGGTGGGAGAGATAGAGTGAGAGAAAGGTAAAGAAGTGGGTTTAAAATGTGAGATAAAAAATTTTAAGAGATGATGAGAGAAAGTGTGACCCACAAAAATAAAAAAATGAGATAGAATAACTATAGATTTCCAAATTTTCCCTCAAAAAACAAAAAATTAAGTATGCAATTTGGTAATTGGATTAGTTATTAATTTATTTTCCCAGATAGATATTTTAGACATGAGTAGTTTAGTATTTTTGATAGTTGTTGAGTTGATTAAATATATACTTGATAGTTGAAAAATAGATAATTGATGATTAGTATTTTGATTAAATAGATAGATCAAAAAAATGAAATGTGAAGAGAGAGAGAGAGAGAGAGAGAGAGAGAGAGAGAGAGAGAGAGAGAGAGAGAGAGAGAGAGAGAGAGAGAGAGAGAGAGAGAGAGAGAGAGAGAGAGAGAGAGGTGGGAGAGATAGAGAAAATTGAAAAAAATAAGAGTGAGAGGGAACTAAAAAAGTGGGTTTTAAATTTAGGATAAAAATTTAAGAGATAATGGGAGAAAGTGGGACCCAAAAAAATGAGATAGAATAATTATAAATTTTCAAATAAGCCCTAAAAAAGTAAAAGGATAAATGGGCAATTTGGTAATTTCACCAGCCCTAGATTTTCTTATATAGCTAGTTTTTTTTTTGACAAATTATATAGCTAGTAGATATGATAACAACGAGGATCTCTAATTTCATACACTTGACTCTATATCTCTACAAATCTTTTTATCCCATTTTAGGGATTGGGAGTGTTGGATATCGGACTCGAACTCGGGAGCAAGCAAAATATGTCTCTAGACTTCTTAATTTGATTTTTCACCACTCAAGAGTGTAAGTTTTTTTAAAAAAATTCCAGAATAGAATGTAATTTTTTTCTAAAAAACTGGAATAAAGGTTAGTCCAAATTTTTCGAAACTTTGCTACTGTTTGACCGTGGCTAAATTTCTGAAATGTTTAAAACGTGAAAAATCTGGAATATAAATTATTTACTTATATAAAATACAGTTAGTTACAGTTTGATAATGGCTGAGTTTCTAGAAATTGACTCAAAGTGGAGATTTCGAAGTTTGAAATTTTCGGTAGCGTAAAAAACACATTCCGGAAACATCGTAAATGAAATTTCCAAAATGTATTTTTCGTTCCAAAAATTTCATTAACTCACTTTTTTGTTTCGAATTTATTTGAGAAAACAGCAAGGCTTTTTGAGAGAATTTTCTTTTTTTGAGAAAATTTTCATAAAGGTAAAATTGAAGTTTAGTAAAATAGCTCAAACAAAGAGTGGCCAAATCGGGTTGCATTTTTGTAGTCCACCCAAAACACTATGTCGGTGAACCGACTTGGCCTGGTTTAATTTTTAACAAAGAAAACCATTAAAACTATATAAAAGACCAGTAAAAAAACAGGCCCATCCCGGCAATGGGCCAAAAGTATTAGTTGTTTTCTACACCTCTATTTAGTAAGTCCTACCCAACCCAATCCAAAACAGGTCCCACCGGCAATGGGCCAACCCCCCCCCCCCCCCCATTTTCATTTAATTCCAAAATACCCTTCAAAAATCATACTATTCCCAGAATCATGTACAAAAACATAAATTCGGAAGTCCAAAAAACTACTTTCCAAATACAGAAATCCGAAATTAAAAAATACATTCCGGATTTATGTCAAAAACATAAATCCCGAATTAAAAAATACATTCTGGATTTATGCCAAAAACATAAACCCGGAATGTATTTTTTTTAATTCCGAATTTAAGTTGTTGACATAAATCCGGAATTAAAAAAATACATTCCGGATTTATGTCAACAATACATTTTGGATTTATGTCAAAAAACAGAAATCCGGAATGAACAAAAATGTGAGGTGTAAAATTGGAAGTTTTAGTAATATGGGTATGGGGTGTAATGAGGGGGGGGGGGGTACACAAATCTTCACCCTAGTTGTTTTCTATACCACTATTTTGTAAGCCCAATCCAAAACAGCTAGCCATTGAATTGATTAATTGGGTTTGGCCAAAATTGACAACTAGTAAAATGAGAGGGCATCAAGTCACATATCCAACAGTGAAATCAGTTGTTTTAATCTAATATCTATTTATAGAAAATATCTATTTATAGAAACAAACTTCTTATGAAATTACCAATTTGGATCTCTTATTAACAAAACACATATCTAATTTAAGGGTAAAAATGTCATTACCCTCTTTTTCTTTGTTTTTCTTCTAAACTCTCTTTCTTCCTTTTTTATCTTTTTTCTTACACTCCCTTTTCTCTTTTTCACTTTTCTCTTACACTCTCCTTATTCCTTTTTGCTTTTTACTTTACTTTTATTTTTCCCATAAACAATTCTTCTCTTTCTCTTATCACTTCACCTTACTTTTTTAAACTAAATTTCTAAATTTATACAAACACTACTCTACTAAAATTACCTATAAAAATGTAAATGAGTCACACTAAAAAAAACTATCACCTTAAAATTTTAAATTTTCTCTCCGAAATCTGTTTACACTCTTATTGATAATCTACTATCTATCTTTTACTATCTACTATAATCTACTAATCAACTAAAATAATCAATTGAAATTATGGGATAACCACACTGATACATAAAAAAACATGGGATAACTGCAGTGATTTATTAAAAATCGCGGGATTACTATTTGCCAATAATAATTATAATTTTTGAAGACTACTATAAACCTAATATCTAAAAAAACAAGAAGGCTTAATGACTATTTAAACTGATTAATATTTAAAACACACGTGACAAACTAATACCTAAAAAAGGAAAAATAATTGTTACTGATATATAAAAACACAGGATAAATATTTCTTATTGATAATCTACTATCTATCTTTTACTATCTACTATAATCTACTAGTCAACTCAAATAATCACTTGAAATTATGAGATAACTGTACTGATACATAAAAAAACACGGGATAACTGCACTGATATATAAAAAAAAACACGGGATATCTGCAGTGATTTATAAAAAAATACGGAATTAATATTTGCTATTGATATATAATTTTTGAAAACTACTATGAACCTAATATCTAAAAAAACAAGAAGGCTTAATGACTATTTAAGCTGATTAATATTTAAAACACACGTGATAAACTAATACCTAAAAAAGGACAAATAACTGTCGCTGATATATAAAATCACGGGATAAATATTTCTTATCGATAATCTACTATCTATCGTTTACTATCTACTATAATCTACTAATCATCTCAAATAATCAATTGAAACTATGAGATAACTGCACTGATATATAAAAAAACACGGGATAAATGCACAGATTGTTTTTAGCATAAATCCAGAATGTATTTTTTATTTGAAACTCATATTTTATCTATTTTAAATTTCTCTTTATTTTCACGGGGTAATGTTCAGACTATTTAAATATTGTTTAAGTTCATTCATAAAAAGAAGGCAACAGCACCCGTGCGTATTCACGGGTATCTACTAGTTTAAGGTAAAAAAGTTCATAGACACAAAGGCCTGGACAAGATGGAAGAACCGACCCGAAAACCGGTCTACCCGACAAATCCGTGCAACAACGGGCGGATCACTTCGGTTGATCGGGTCCGCGGGTGACAAGCACGAGTTGAAGTGGTTTGTATTGGGCGGATTCGGTCTCACAGAAACCACTCGTCGGTAACCGAACCCGACCGAAGTACAGACTGCCATGGCTATGTAAAGGAACAAAAGTGAAGGTTTTGTGAAAACGAAGAAGATGAAATAGCAAAAGAAGCAGAGGGAAGGTGAAATAGCAGAAGTTGGAGAGGGAAGGTGTGGAAGCAGCTTTACATTTGTTTTATTGAGATAAATTAATAAGATATCAATATAATAATATAACAAATTGTTTCTCTCCCAAGTTTGCAGATGCACACTCCTCCTCTGAACTTGTAGCCATCATATAATAGTATAATAAATTAATTAAATTGATATGGCAAAAGAATTGTTTCTCTCTCCATATGTCTTCTTCTTCAAAGTCTCATCTTCTTCTCTGTTTTCTGATCTGCAAGCCATGTCCAGCCTCTTCTCGTTCCCCGCCCGCAGCCAAACCGTCGTATCCCAACTGAGACTAACCGCGACCCACCTAACCCAAACCTGCACAATCTGAGGGGAACTTTGGGCGGATCTGGGCTTGTGAATTTCAACCACGGTTTTGGCCGGATCCGTGTTTTGGGCCCGAAACCGCCCAAAACCGCCTGTTGTCCGGGCCTAGACACCATAACCCATTCCCAACAAGCACCGTTTTCAACTTTGTCCTCTTATGATTTTAATTAAGACCTTCTCCAACGCCACCTATTAAACGATTCATAATTTAATTTTAACCACTAAAAAAATGACTTATCACCACAGACACTTTTCGTGACAATCCAAAAATCGTGGGTTAAAAGTATTGGATGCTAGGTAAGCCATGACGACCAAAAAACTGTGGGTGATGCTATTGTGCGGTAAGTAAAACTTGTACACACAAATAAATTACTCTCTCAAATCCATTTTATTCGTATTTTTAGTAAAATCAATTTGTCTAAAATTGATTATTGTTTTATATTTTCAATGAAATATTTAATGTTATTTTCTATTCATACCCCTTTTATTATAAGACTTTTTACATTCGATAAATTATTCACATTTATCTATTTCGAGAGATAAATGAGTTAAATGGTAAATTAGATAACATTTTTTTAAAAATTTAGACTACTAATCATCTTTTTTAAGGGATATGTCACAACCTTAAACTGCATACAAAATGGGATGAAGGGAGTATGTTGTTATACATTGTGCATAGTGCACAAAAGGAGTGATCGAGGGTAAATATCAAATCTGCCTTTACCTACAAATATTTGATGTTTAGTGACAGTATTTATGTATGGCTAAAAGTCATTTTTTGTTTAAACCGGGATCCTCTACGAGCAACGATAGAGACTAATTCTTCGAGTTGGGTAAGATCACAATGGGCGGTGAAGCTCTCTCCAAAGAGTTTTAACGCTGCTGCATCCCAATGCTAGATTCGAACTCAGAGCCTTGGTTAAACTAGAGGAAACCCAAAAGTCATTTATTTGTAATGAACAAATGATTTTCTTCCAACAATTTGCGCTCAAAAATAGGCTTCTAATTTGAATACACCCCTTTAAAAATGAAGTTTATTGTTTTTATACTATATTGGATTAGTGGAGAGTTGTGTTAAAGGGGGGAAATGTGTCGAATAATGTTTGAAGCATCTATATACAAAAAATACAAAATCTTTCGCGCAAAGACGCACCATGTTTGTTTGCTAGAGAAAATCTGAGGTATCAGAACTAAACAAACTATCAATTCAGAGAAACATGAATGAGGAGCATATTAGCTTATTTTAACATAAATAGTGTAAATGAATCAGGAAAATGGTCCTCACATCACAACAAATCAGTCAAGCTATACACATTTAATGCTTTAAATTATACAAATAATTCAAAACCTAAAATCAATGTATACTTTTTTTTTTGACAAAAAAATCAATATATACTTATTAAGGTCTTTCATGGTAAGACAACAATTAGAATAATTTTCTTATTCAATTAATTAATTAATATAAAACCAAAGTAAAAACTTATGAAATACCTTAAAATAATACAAGATAAAGACCCCGAAAGTAATTACAACTTGCAAGACTAAAACATTTTCTTTGGGGATGATGAAACTTGGGTAAGAAAAAGGTTAAATTGTTCAAATTAGTCTTGGCTTGGTACAAATTTCCACAGTCTCTTAAGCAATTTCAAACTCATTATCTAACCGAGCAGCTATCAAACATTGACATTTTTGATCGTTTGTTCATTAGACAGATTCAAAATTACAACTGTCATTTGACATCTACCTTACAACATGCTTTCATATTAACACATCAACCTTCAAATTCTCAGTTTTTACTTGTACGACACAGCTATAGGAGCATGTGACCAACTTGCGAGATACGAAAGCATACAAGCATGGAAAATGATGGCTGAAATGTCTAAAAGAAAGGGATAAATCATTGATGTTTTTTAAATAAAGAAAATTAGTACTAGTACTACTAGCAAATAACCATCATTCACATCACATGCATGAATGATTAACTGGTTAATCTCCTAATGATAAGAGCATGTTACTTTGCTTGGCATGCCATGCTGCCAGACGCAAATTATTAAGTTTTTATAGAGGAAGGGAAATAAAAAAAGAAACATATGTTTTGTATAACATTAAGAATTAGCACAAAAGTGATTAACAAAAAAAATAATTAAGGGGGTTAAGTAAAAAATTAAGGCCTATATATAGACTCTAGTAATTAATTAATTAATATACCATGGATGCAGTCTAGCTAAACTGGGTCTGAATGTGGAAGAAGAAGAATCTAAAGAAACAACCTAATTAAGATGAACTTGAAGGGAACTCTGTAATTACATCTTCTTGAACTTGTACCTCAGATTCAGGTACAGACAAAATACTCATTTGTGCTTTTCTCCGAGCCTCTTCAACCAATCTTCTAAACAATTTCTCCTCTGCATCCCTCAAGAACTTGAATTTCGGAGGAGGTGAAGATCTAAAATTATTAAGCTCTAACTCTAGTGATGATTCAAAAACAGGAGGATTAAATCCTTGTTCCATATAAGAATCCAAAGAACTCTTCAAACTTGAGGAGGCTACAGAATTAAGAAAAGGGGTGTCAATAGCAACCATAAGATCACTCAAACTCCTTGTTCTTGAACCTTTTCTACTCTCAATATTTTCACACTTAGATTTTCCATCTTCAGATTCCAAATCTTCTTTTGTTTCTTCTTTGATTGTGAACAGAAATCTTGGTGGACCAGCTAGATTATGTAACCTCTTTAATTCTTCTTCCAAAGCCACGTCATCATCTTCATTATTATTACTACCTAGTTCCAAATCTGGTTCATTGTTCACAATCCCTTTTACATCGTTAGTAGTACCACGTTGATCTATTTCTGTTGCTGCATGTGTTCTTCTTTTTCTCCAACATAACAAATACCAAACCTCTGCTGCTAAAGCCAATAAAAGCAACCCAAATGCAATGCTTAATGTAATAACTAACTTACTCATAAACATTCTTCCCTTGCTTTCATGTGGAAGAAAAAAATTGCTTAGACACTCTGAAAATATGTTTAAGGGGAATGAAAACCGAAAACATAGCTTATAAAAATAATATTTTAGTTTTGTCAAAAAATAATAATATTTTAGTGTCTAAGGAACTGAAATTGAATTTGGATTTTGCTTGGATATGGTTTGGGTAAAATCAAAGACCGTGTGGACGGACTGTGGCAAATATTTGCAATTTGTGGGTGAAGTGTGCTAATGGTTGGGAAGCAAGTGACCACATGGGTTTGCAATAGGTTGTGTGTCATTTAGTATCAAAGACAACATAAACAATAATTTCACCCAAAAAAAAGGAATTCATTCACTTTAAAGAGAAATTATTTTTATAAGCGAAAGGTTGAAAAGGAATTTTTATTTTTATGAATTCAATTCATCGGGTCCTTGAAAGTGGATCACCGTAATTTGATGATATGTGGTTAGACTTGCAGGACACCGCTAAGGATTCTAATATAGCTGGGTACCTGGTGGAATAAAATCAAAGAGAATCTCATCAAAGTATATGGAATGTTTTCTTTTTTCAAATTATGTACCTATTAATTAAATTAGCATTAATGATTTCAATTATATCATCAATTTCTGATTTTACATAATTTTATCTCATTCAATAAAATATTGCGTAAGAGTTATGATCTTTTTTTTACTAGATCGATAAGATTTGTAATTAATGATATAATTGGAATTGTCAATTTTAATTAAATTAGTTTTTTTTAGGATTAACTTTTTACGATTAACCTTACACACATGGAAAAACGTTTGTTGGGAGAGGTCAATCCCTTATATAGATCTCTATTACTTCGAATGATTAGTCTCTAAAATTGCGCGTGGAGATACCTCAGTTTTCTAAAAAAAATAAGGATTATTAATTGTCTATTTTTTATTGATTTTTTTACAACTATTTTTTTTATTGATTGGTCATCTCATTTACATATTTATTTCATATATTCATTTTTATGTAATCTCTTTTTGCCACAAAATTTAGAAAATTAGGTAATTTATAAGAAGAAAGTGAAAAATCAGACCTAACATTGGGTACCTACCTTTTTAAAAACAAATTTATCAAGAGCTCATTAATTGTTATGATTTTACTAGCTCTTCTTTTTGTTTTTCACTACCAGGTAAATATTTTTTAGGCAACATCTTAAAATAAATCAAATACTCAAGTAGAAACCAAAGAAAAAAAACCACAGAAGTATAGAACAACCAGACCTCCACTATTATAACACTATTTTTTTTGTTATAACACTAGTATAAAAAAGGCTGAGTATAAAAAAAATTGGACCCCCTACAAACATGCGCCCTAGGCGGTTGCACTCCCAGCCTAGGCCCAGTGCCGGCCCTGAACGCACGCATGTTAGGCTCATGCCATGCAAAGCTCAGCTTGGCCCAGCCTATTCCTACCCCTAATAAAGGAGAATACATTTTCTGAAATAATAAAAACAATTCTTTAACACCGTTAAAATTTCTAAAAAATACTTGATTTATTGCATAATTAATGCAAATGATATGTTAAAGCCCAGCCTAAGAGCTTCATATGGGAATGGCTTTGCTTTTGCCACAAAGCTTGCATCAAGTCAGATAATAGTTTTTTTGAAATTTCAAGTCACATAATAGTTGGCCCTGGCCTGCAAGTGCGACAAAATATTTATTTATTTTTTTTTGTCAAGAAAAATATTTAAATTTGAATCAAATACAAACAGAAGAACATGCAGGGCCCGTGAGGTACTGGTAATGGGCCCCGTATTGCGACGTTTGACGTTCCCATGATTATCAATCCTTGACACTGACCCAACAAAAAAACCTTCATAAATTGTTTTTTATTTATCGAATTTTCTATAAAAATAGTTTTGTTGGTTTAGTAAATATATATTATTGACTTATTATTTTATATAGATATTTGCAAATAGCGGAATGGATATTTAATTGTCTATAAAAATGAATATTAAATTAACATAATAAAGTTTAAAACATTTGAATACAAAAAAAAATTTAAAACATTTAATTAATATAAGCAAAACAAGAGGAATGCGATTTAGTCAGGTACTCATGGCCAGCCAGTTCACCGGCGTAAATTAGTCACTGACAAAGCCGGTGAAAACTACGCACCAATGACATGGTAACCTAAAAAAAAAAAAGAATGTGATTCGAAATAAGATAGTATCAGTCATAAAATCATTAATCACTTTATTCTGTCCTACAAACACGACTTCATTCGAGCTAACTGTAGGGCTGAAAATGAGCTGAGCCGAACATGGTTCAACTCGGCTCGATTCAATAAGAACAGACCCAACTCGTAGCTCGACTCGAATTCAACATGAACTTTTTTTATCAGTTCGAACCATGTGGTTGTCAAACTCGAGAGTCTATGTAGACTCATTGAGCAGATGTAAACTCGGCTCGTAGACTCGACTCGTAAACTCGTAAGAATCTACCTACTACAAAAGAAACCTATAAATGACGTATATGCATGAAAAAATATAGGTTAACACAACTATAATTCAACATTCCAACTCCACACTAAAGCATAGTAAACCACAATATTAAAGTGTATTACAACATTAAATATTACTAGATAAGATCTAACTTTTTTTTTTTCGACAAAAGATAAGAACATACTTTATTGATGACTAAATATACATAAATTCATAAAAACCTATGAAGCCCGGATACGGGATACGACACGATACGGATACGGGGATAAAAGAAAATTTTGAAAACCAAGATACAACACGGTTAGGATACTTTAATAAAAAATTAAATTAAAATTTAAATATATAAAAACATAAGAGAAAAAATAAAATAGAAAAAAACAAAGATGAAAAACTGAAATATTGCATTTTATAGATATGAAAAAAAACCTGCCTAAATAGATAAAAAAATCAAACAGAAAATATACGGATGAAAGGAAGAGGACAATCGTAAGAGTCTATTTCATTGAAAGTAACTGGGACCACCTGAAATCGTATAATCTGAATAGTCAGTGGCAAAAATAGATGACTTTTTATAGACTAAGATATTCATATTAGTACGTAGTTGCTCAATAAAACATAATCATATTATTATTCAATATATGATCATCACATTGTAGAAATAAAAATGATCATATCAAATAGAGATAGTTACATGTATTTATGTCACTCATATCACAATGTATTACGAAAAAACATATAATTTTGTCTTTTAGTTATTGAGGTATTAAAGTGTATCATATATGAGTGACAATCATGTGCTTAGTTTGTAAGAGGTATCGAAAAAGTATCTGAGAAGTATCCTTAGTTGGTAAGAAGTATCAAAGATGTATCTGAAAAGTATCGAGTCAAACATTTTTTAAAAAGAATTAAAAAGTTATTGGATACTTTTTGGGTACGTATCGGGAAGCATCGGGTGCGTGTCGGTATCGGATACGTATCCGACACGGGTACGTCTCTATTTTTGAAGTATCGGGGCTTCGTAGATAAAAACATAACTTATTAAAATGAAAAAAGCCAAAAACAATAACTAATTTGACCTAACATTTATAATTATAGTTTTTAGTTAAACGCTTTATTACATAGTTGAATATTAAAGCAAAACAAAAATAGTATTGATAATGTAAAATTAACTTTATGAATCCAATATATACAACAACAAATAGGTAATTCAACCTAAGTGGCTATAAGAACATTGACAAGTAATTTACATTTTATGGCAAAATCAATGTAAATGTGTAGACTCGTAAACTCGCAGTAAAATCAAGAGTTTACTGATTTTATCAGAGTTTACTTGAACTCGTACGAGTTTACGAAAAAGAGAATTTACCTGCTAGTTGACTCGTTTTGTGATCTAGACTCGTAAACTCGTGACTCGTAAGAGTTGACTCAAGAGTTTAACAACCATGAACTCGACTCGATTCAAGCTCGTGAGCAGATTTGTTCAGCTCGATAGCTCAACTCACATGGATAAAAAGTAAAAATAATCTTTTTTGTGGAAAGCCAAAAAATCTAGATTATTGACATTTTAAATTAGCAAGTTACTAGCATTTGTTAACTAAAATAATTATCTAATTTAAATTGTAAATATATTTATAATATTTTTTGTTTATCTATCTTATGAGTTTAAGAAAAAAATTTAGATAACAATAATAATATAATTTGAGAATTATATAATTATATAATTAATGCTAAACAAGATGCATTAACCAATAAAAAAAGAACATGTCTCTAGAAACACAAAATGCATAATAAAGATGATATTAAATAAAAATAAAAATAATATATATATATATATATATATATATATATATATATATATATATATATATATATATATGTAATTTTCGAGCTAGTCATGACCCAAACGCGTTTATACCTAGCTCAAGTTCAGCTTATTTATTTAACGAGCTCAATTTTCGACTCGAGTTCAATGCATTTGTTTCATGAACCGAGTTCAATGAAATATTTATCGAGTCGAGTTTCGAACTACGTTCGAGTCTGCTATAAAACTTATTTATAGTTTAGTTGATTGAGCAAAGTTTTATCACTTGATTCTCAAGAACCCGCTAGGCTCTATTCTTTTTAAGACAGAGACTTGGACATGAACTCCAAATTCATTGCTTTTAATTTGGTTATTACTTGAGCTTGTTATAAAAGAAAATTGAAAGCGTTACCTCAAAGTTGCTTTCGTATTTGAACACCAACTTTCGATTACCTTTTAGCTCCAATTAAAACTGTGTAGTTGGACAATGTTTGAAACAGCATAATGTCTGATAATGAATAAGAATTAGTTGTACAAATTATAGAATAGGCGACTATTAAAAGATTCAAGTTGATCTTGGAGCACCCTGCCCATTACCCAAAAGAGCAATACTAGGGAGGTTTTAAGGTAGTATGTCCTGTGAGTCCCTTTTGAGTACGAGGACCCCCATTTTTATATAGATTGACGTTTTCTTAAAATGATCAATCAATTGTGTGCACTTGGAAAAAAAGGTTTTGATTGGACAAGATAAGGGAACCAATGAATATATAGTATATGACTATATGGTTCTAGGGGGACATTTTCTCTGCCGAGAAGGAACATGGCTAGGTTGTAGGACCATGAAGGGAAGTTGTTGAACCAGACAATCGGGGATTCCTTTTGTTACAAAATTTTAGTTCGGGAAATAGGGTTTTTTATTTTGGACTCCAACAAAAGTTGAACTATTGAAGTAACTTGAGTCTTAAGCAAATCAAAAGCAGCAGGCTACATCTATAGACAATATCGAGTGTTGTTACTTTGGTAGGCAATTTTACTTCGTAACTACTACAATTAAAATGGACATTTTAGGAGCATCAATGTCTGTCCAATCCATTTTTCCCTTGTATAATATGAGACGTTGGCTTCTTTTTGGACCCTACTTGTTGTATATTAGCATGAACAATACTTAGGTACAGTGTCATCTTTAGATATTGTGATTTGTGCATACTGATCTTTTTTTTATCAGTTTTTGATTATTTTTTATCAGTCTGTGCACGCATACCATCTAGAAACAAACACCTTCTTTAAATTATTTTTTTTAATAAAACTGCATTTATAAAAATACAACTCTATTTTAGAGAAGTCGAGCGACTAAGTTAGTTGGCTTTTTACTAATCAACTATCGAAAAATCAATACATGGGCCACTAATAAATAGCCCAAAACATGACACTATGTTTGGTGTCTCAAAGAAAGATATCAATGTTGACCAAAAAAAAAAGATATCAACTATTGAAAAATCAAGGCCCATACTTCTTACAACCCCCCTTAATCAAGACCAGATTTGTCCCCATATGCCAAAATGCAAAAGTGAGTTGGGTTGTGTTTTTGTAGTCCAGTCCACCTCAAAATGGGGTCCTAGTCTATCCCATGGGCCAAAGTACAAAAGGCTAAAAAAAAGTATAAAAATGGGGTCCTAGTCTATCCCATGGGTCAACGAGGCGGGTCAAAACAACCTATTTTTTCTGGGTCGCTATTTAAAGAATTCAACACAGAACACTAAGCCATTGAATCGGCCTTTTGGACGGGGCGAAATTTGACAGCTCTATTCCGAGGTATTCGTATTGGCAATATCTTTACATGCAACCTTACATATCAAAGGGAGTGATTTAAGGTACATTCTTCTTTTAAAACTACATTAAGTCTATTTCTTGAGGGGAGTTGTAAATTTGGGACATTCTCCTTTTGTTTTGGTTCTCAAAGCAGTTTTAAAAGTGCAATACTTAGTTGCAGTACGATAGGTGGTATTGGTTGTACTAGTCTAGAAAACAAATATTTTTTAAAAAAATGCGTTTAAAACAATACGACTGCTCGGTGATTAATTTGTGACAATTTTCCTACTTTTTCTTTGAAGGACACCACCAATATCTAGGATAATGTATGTAACTATTTTCCACTTTAAAATACTAATGTTTTGCATACGTATTGTAATGCAATGTACGAAGAATTTTCTGGTGAATGGAACAATTGTTCCGGCCTTCTTTTGATGTATGGGTTGTGGTGGTACCCTTTATACTCTATTTAATAATTATTTTTTGCATTGAAAAAAATTAAATTAATACTTTAAATACTTTTTTCTTACTAAAAAAAGGGAGAAAAGACACTAATCTCATTAGTCATTACAATAAGTTAATAAGTTAAATGACATAAACCCAGCAGAGTGATTGACAAAATGTGGAACTCAAAGTTGCATGTTTTGTACTTTTTGCCAGTAACATTTAAGAACGTTGTCCAGAATTAAAAAAGTCAAAGAAAGGTTGGTTGTGTTGACAAGCATCGTCTTCATTGTTATCAGGAGAAGCAGAATGTGTATCAGTGGAACTATCAGCAGAAACTGAAACTAGAGAAGACACCTGGTCTGTTGTTTTCCCTTCCAAGATTCCAGTTGGGTGCAGAGGAAAGAGATCCAACGTTTCTTGATTACTGTAGCTAAACTTATATTCAGTGAATCTCTGTTGCATGCCTTCATATACCATCGGGTTATTGCAGTACATACTTGACATGTCGTTTGCTACAAATTTCTGATCACCTTGACTCCTCCGAAAACCTACTGGTACAATCACCTTTGGATGTTGTGGATAATAGCCCATTTCACCCTGTACTTGAGGTACACAATATGGTGCGCAGATGGCTGAAAATCATAAAAATAAAAACCTTACAATTACCAATGCTACAGTAAAATATAAGAAACTGAACAAAGAGAAATGTAACAGTTAGAGATAAGATAACTATATCCAATGAAAAGTAGTAGTGTTTTCAACAAAAACAGAAAGCAAAAGAAAAATATCACCATCTTTAGGTTGTTTCTGTTTTTTTTTAATTAGTAGTACCATTTTCCTAATATTTTTAGTTACTTTCTTATGAGCATGCATACACAATAGAGTACTTATTACATTAAAATAAGAAATATATGAAGAACAAAAGAGATGATAAAAATGAATGGAATAGTGAATATATATGTATAAGAAGGGTTGAAGGAGAACGAACCATTTGGACAAACAGGAGAAGGGAAAATGGGCTGAGGCCTATGAAGAAAGCGATTGAAATAAGCAATAGATTCTTGCTTCTGCTTCTGACGTTGCCTAGCTTTATGATTCTGAAACCAGTAGAAAACATTCTTTCCTTCGATGTGACCAAAGGCTCTAAGCCTAGCAGTTATCTGTTGTATTTCCTCAGCAGTTGGAGTCTTTATACCTTGCTTATAAAGATTTTCCAACATAGTTATTTGCTCTTTAGTAGGGTTCCACCTTGAACTTCCATTAGACCCTCCCATTCCCATCTCCACAACTTCCTCATTAGAACTCTCCATTAGTAATGTAATGTAATGCAGGAGTAGGTGTATTTATTTTGAAGGGTAAGGTTTTCAACTCATTTTATAGAGTAGTGTGTAAATTAACAAGGATAGGTGGTTGAGAGAGTGAGAGAGAGGATTAACATGCGTATTGTTTTTGGTGCAGAACATCTCTGAAAACATGGAGGTTAGCGGCAGAGAGAGAGAGAAAGAAAGAGAAAGAGGGTCATATCATAGGTTTCTTCGTCGTCTTCGTTATGAAGACGTGTAATACTAGTAGTAGTAGAATTTGTAACGAGAAGACAATAATTGCCCAAACGGAGCCTATTTGATATTGCCATTGATTTTGGTGCATATACATAGATTTAACGAGAGAGAGTTTAAGATTGATTAACGTTGATCACTCTCTCTCTCTCTCTCTTTCCTAAGCAGTCACATATAATGTAGTGTATCTCGGGAATGACAGAGAGAGAAGAACGTAGGTTACGCCATTGAAGGAAAGGAAGGGTAGAAAGGTCATTGAAAGGAAAAAGACAGCCGGTTGGGTTGTAAGGTGTAGGTGAGGGCTAGGCTTTGGGAATTGAAGTGAGAGCAGATAGGCTCAGAGAAGAGCGATAGAGTATGAAGTTGAAAGTTGAAACGTTTAGCTAGCTTAGCTTAGCTACCTTACCTAGCCTCTTAGTCCTGTGAACTTGAACTCAGTCCCAACACAAGGTGGTTTACGTTTCCTAGTGGTTTGTTTTGTTTACATGCATTGATCGTACTAGTAGCTAGGTATAAGGCCTCGTTTGTTTGGCATTAGCACTGTGTGTTCAATGTTCATCGCTTTATATTTGTCTGCTAGATAACTATGCCTCTATACATTCAAATTGTGGTGGTCCAAATTTATCTTCATTCCTTTTTTTGTTCCTCCTAGTGTTCTACAACGGTTATAGTATGAACTAGAGAAAAATATGTCATGCATGATTTACGTATATAGCAGATAAATTACTACTAGGCATACATTGAATGGTCAAAGATGTAATAGTTCTGGCGTGATAACTTTTCATGAACTGTGTTCTGGGGTCCCATGTCCGGAACAAACTGTAACTAAGTTTGTTACTGTATCTGTTCGTAAATTATTTCATTTCACCGTAAAAGGTGATTACTGTACTGCTCACCGAATTGCTTTGTTTTTTTGACATCACCGAATTGCTTTTCACAAGCACAGTTAATTTTTTCAACAAAAATAAAGGATGTTTAGTTTGAATTTTAATCGACAATAAGTCAATAACTCTTGCTTACATTCTCTCTTTTTTTGGAAAACGGCAAACAAATTCCATTCATGTACTCCATTCATTAGCGGCTAACTAAATAACTTTTACACTTATTAAGAATGGTTTGATATTGCTGTCAAAAAAAAAGAATGGTTTGATTTCATGTAAAAAAGAAATACATCGGCTTAACTACTCATAGTTAATGATCTTATTCTCAATACATTAATGAATTAGTTTAAGAGTATTTTTGATATAATAGCATTAAATATAGATAGATTAATTGTGATTTGCTTATATTTGAGTCCACCAAATTAAGGCATTTTTTTGCTTATAATTAAGTCTGGAGCAGTACCTAATTACAAAGACAGACAAGTTATGGCTTATAAAAAATTACATTAACGGCTAACTAACTAACTTCATGATTAATCAATTATCTAACTTTTATCTTTAATACTACTCCATTCATTTTCATTGATTTTTTTTTGATAAGTCAAAGAATTTTCATTGAATGTTGTTTTCGGTTTAGGTATTAGAGGCACCCAACAAAAATCAATTTTATTCTTGCTCACATTATCCTTGAGCCATAAACAAAACGGCTAAAAACCCATGATAAAGTATAATATAAAATAATGTAAATATAAAATTTGATATTATTTTTATTATATTTAATTTCCAATTATTTCAACTGCTAATAAATCCTATTTATAAATGTTGTATTGATATAAAAATAATTAATAAATCAATACGTGGCGACACTTATGGGTAAAATCTGTCATGTAAATTTTTTGTCGCTCATTGGAGTCTTACTTGATTCGAGGGATTAGTCTCTGCGATTTCGTGCGGAGGATACCCGATTTAAAAAAAAAAGTTGTATCTATATATAGTTTCCACTTATATAAGCAAATTAGCTATATCTTTTCTTTTTTTTGTTACCATGTCATTGGTGTGTAACTGATTTTGCCAGTGACTAATCTACGCCGGGGAACTTGGCTTTACCGGCCCGTGTGGTTCTCTCCTCCCAAAAGAGTTTTTGCTAGATCCAAGATTCAAACTCGAGCCCTTGATGTGGAATCCAAGTCCAATTACCACTTGAACCAACCTCGGTAAAATTAGCTACATCTTAACAAACTTAGTGAATATATATATATATAATATATTAACGGAAAAATAGATGAATATATAAAGTTTTATAAAGTTTTGACCGGGTACTTGAAATTTTTGTATGTTGGAAGATTCATTCGATGGCGACATCACCCGAAAGTACTCAAACAGCATAAAAAGCATAACTAGGAGTCAAGTGCGCCAAAGAAACACCATGCATATATTTTTATACGAATCTTCTAGTTACTGTATAAATTTATAAATAAGAAGAAATGAAAATATATTAAGATTTGTTTGTATGCTATTGTCCTTTTGTGGATTATGACTCTTCGGGAGTCAAAATATCCAAGTTGAAGAATTGATAAATTTAAGTATACTAGTATCAGTAGTATGTAACCCGTGCATGGCACGGGTGTAACTTGTGATTTTAATATTTACTAAAATTTAATTTGTAAATAATTGGTGTGTATTTTGGTTAAAGGTTTTTTTTTTTAAAAAATTGAGTATATAATTTTTAGGTTAATAATATATGATAGGAATTTCTTACTAAAGCATACCAAAGTATAGGTTAACCGAAAGTTACTAGTATAATTTTTTTGTTGCTTATGAAGTGTAAAAAATAGGTGTTTATTGCACAATGATTAATGCCTATATAAAAAATACTATGATATTGGTGTGTAGTATATATATAATGTCGAGACATTTCTACACCGAAGAAACTGGTTGCCCAAGTGTATACCCCCCCCCCCCCCCGGATTTTGCTAGGCCGTGTGGTTCTCCCGTCCCAACAAAGCTTTTGCCACATACAAAATACAAAATTTTAAACCGAGACCTTGAGGTGGGATCTAAGTATAGTTACCGTTTGGACCAACCCTTGTTGGTCAATTATTTTTCAAAACAAATTAAATACAATTTTTTACACAGATTGCATTTTGATGTACCAAAAAAAAGGTTGCATGTTTATTAATAAATTATGCATTTTTTTGAACCACCTCAAAATATGAAATTCAAATTACCTAATAATTAGCTAACTCCATACGTGTAACCTGTGTTTGTGAAGAAAACACGTTAGATTAATCTCAATACAAACGTAAGCAAAAAAAAAAACCAATTCACAAACCAAAGCAAATTACAAAGTCTTTCTTTCTTGAATGAGATAGATGGATTTACCAAAATAGGGTAGAAAGAGTTATATTTTTCTTTTTGCAATTCTGAGAGATGGTTTTACAAATTTAGAGTTCCATCATTAGCGTACTGATCGTTGACGGCAAAATCGGCTACGACAACCGCTGCAACGGGTATTAGAACTTTAGGGTTTCATTATTATTATTATTATTATTATTATTATTACTATTATTATTATTATTATTATTATTAATGTTGTATATATGTTTGACTTAGCATTTATTTGGATTTCATGTGTGATACTTTTATATTATTTTGAATTAACTTTTTCGCCTGTTAATTAGCTTTATATTTTCTAAATCAGCTTTATATTATTTTTTTGACAAAATCGGCTTTATATTTTATAGTGATCTAAAATGGAGAAATATTTCAAAAGCAAATATGTAGTCTCAAAAGGATCAGCCCAACGACTTAGAGCTGGCACGGATCCCTATAAATACTGGCTCGCATAGCCCCAAAAGGTAAACATTATCCACTTGCCTGCACACTCTTCTATTCGCAATACTGACTTGAGTGTTCGAGTAGATTTGCAGGTACCCCCCCCCCCCCCCCTTCGATTTCAAACACAGAGATTCGACCCGACATGAGCACTTCCAACTGCAGTCTCTGATCAACCCGAACGACAACAAGGTACAGAACAACAAAGAAACTTATTTGTAAAATGTAAATTCTCAATTAAGAGAATGTTTTTTTACGACAACTTGAAACTTTTAGAAAGTTTAGCTCCAATTAGTTTATAGAAGTTGACAATTGGTAAGAATTTTGAACTTATGTTGTTGTCTTATGAAAGTTGCCATTAGACAACAATAGATTGGCAAAAAAAAACTCACAAAACTATAATACTATAATTTTTCTGTCAAAATATTAAAGTGTATTTTTGTGCCCCACTATACTTCTTTTGATCTTTTTAATTCTACCACTCTTGTTATTACATAGCAAGTATATTTGTTGGTGCAAATCTGGGTTCCTTTTAAATTTAACCTAAATCAACAACTGTGCATAAATTTGTGATTTTTATGAGGGAAACTTTTAATAATTTAGTACATTGGTACATTCTAAGTTGTTGATCTTATATTTTTTGTTAAATAGTTTGCCATCTTTTAATGGTTTGTATATTAAGCCCCGATAGCATATTGACTAAATGTAACTATTTGTAAATCCATGCAGGTTCAAATAGTGTATATTATGGCATTGATTTTTTCTTTCTTAGTTTTCTACCAAACTCGTGGAAAGGAGACAATCGTAAGTATCATTTCTTGTAAAACCTATGTGGTATAGCATTTTTTTTTAGTGTTTAAAATATATTTGGGAATCACATGCTGTTTAAAGTTTATAGGCGATATGAGCAATGTGAATTATATGCCTCTTAATTGGAACTTGAATGTGCAGAAACTACCTACTGAGTTTGTCAATGGCTGGGGACATTATCTTAGGAATCCCCTTTTGATGAGAACATCTGATGGAATAATATGGGAGATTGAGTATACAACAACAAATGATTTGGAATTGTGTATTTTGCTGATTTTTTTGGTTTGATGTTTTTTTTTAAACAGGTTGTACATGAATGTCAGAGATGGAAGGTTATGGTACCCATTATTAATATGATTTAATGCATATCATTGTTTACCGAAATTATTGTTTTTGAAATTCAAATTTCAAAATTATGGTTTAATGCATATAAATTTTTACTGCTATTTTTGTGTAACAAAAGTTGTAGGAAATTTTTTATATTTGCAGGTGAATGTTAATATTTAGTTTGTAGTTATCTGAATGTTAGTATTTTTTTAAAACTATTTTGGATATTTTACAATACAACCAAAATTACTATATGCATTAAACCATAAATTTCAATGTACCTATATACTTTGTTTACCAAGTTGGGATGGCTGGTATTTGTTTACCGATAATTTTGTTTTTGAATTTGAAAATTCAAAATTAAGGCTTAATGAATATTATTTATTACTGCTATTTTTGTTTGGCAAAAAATAATTCGAATAATATTAGAAGACTATATAATCGTATGTGTAAACAAAAAAATACTATATAATCGTATAAACAGCAAAATTAATTAATATGAAAATGAAATTAGCTGTTTTAAACAATATTTATGGTGATTCTTGGTACCAATTAATTTCAAAAATCATGTTATTTTGATCAGCAATTGTTGTCTGGCACTATTTATTGCTTGTATTTTGTTTCTATACATAGGGAATTGTAATGATGATTTATTATGTATTTGTTTTTTTTATTAATTTTAAAACCAAAAGGGAAAAAATAATTAGGTGGACACAAATGTATAGTGATGTTTAATTAGTTTTAACCTATTTGTAAGAAAACACCGATTTATGGACAACATATATTATTAATAATAGAAATGACTTTTGATATTTTTGATAATAATAGTATAATAGGAAAAATTAATATACTACATCGAAATTAAAAATTAATTGTTGTACTGAAATTCAATTTGAGAAAAAGAAATTCGAAATTCATAATTTAATATCATTGACATTATGAGGTTTCTATGTTTAAAAAATAAGTGTGGTAGTTTTAGGAAACAAATTTATGTGTGTAATTCAATTTTAATGTTGAAGTATTGTAATTTCATGTTACAGTTTATTGATTTTAATCAGTTGTAATAAGGGTATTTTAGTATTTTCAATTGTAACTGAACTTGGTTAAGTTTGTCACTTGATTGTAATTTGATTTACTTAGTTTGGTTTGCTTGTAACCAGTAATCACATATATACTTGTATCTGAACCTTTTTGGTTAAGGAGTGAATAATACAATTCCATTTTTTTTACTGTGCGTATGTGTGTCACTTAGTGAGTAGTCACGTGCCTCTCACATTCCATCCTCTTTGCTCTCTGCGTTGTGTGTGTGGTGCCAGGGTGTGTGGTGTGGCGATTGCGAGCCACAAACCCTAGATCTCATCTCCTCCCTTCCTCCTCCTCTGGTTCTCTCTGATCCGTGTATGAATGCTGAGATTCAACATGGTATCCAGAGCTTTGTTGTGAGTGTGTGAGGCCTGGGAAACACGAGCGAACGGTGAGCGTGAGTGAAGATCTCGTTACTTCAAATCACATCGGTTTGAAGCGCGAATCGAAAGGAATCAACGATCTGGTTCCTAGGGTTTGGGGTAAACACGAGCGATTGTGAGATCCTTGAGTGTAAGGCACAGATCTACGATGAACGGAGGAACCGGAGGGTTCAACACTCATCTCCCTGTGTTCGACAGTTCAAACTGGAACCGGTGGTCGATCCAGATGAGAGTGTTTTTCGGAGCACAAGACGTGCTCGATCTGGTGAACGACGGCACGATGGAGCTCGCGGAGAACGCTACAGAGGCGCAACGGAGTGCGCACCGTGAAAGAAGGAAGAAGGACCAGAAAGCGCTCTTCTACATCCATCAGTGCGTAGATCCAAGGGTTTTTGAGAAGATTTTTGAGTCAACAACGGCGAAGGACGCCTGGGACACACTAGTGAGGTGCTACGGAGGTGATGCGAAGGTGAAGAAGGTCAAGCTTCAGTCACTGCGTAAGCAGTACGAGCTCCTTCAGATGAAGTCTGGTGAGAAGGTTGGTGACTACGTATCTCGCGTAGTCACTGTTACTAACCAGATGAAGGTCTGTGGTGAGGCTGTAACTGAACAAACCATTGTGGAGAAGGTACTTCGATCCCTCACTGTTCAGTTTGATCACATAGTGGTTGCTATAGAGCAAGCAAAGGATACCTCTGCAATGAACCTAGATGAACTGCAAGGTAACCTAGAGGCGCATGAGATGCGTATCAATGACAGAGGGCCTGAGAAGGAAACAGAACAGGCTCTCAAGGCTCAAACCACTAAGAAGGGTTATGGTGATAAGTCAAAGTGGCAGAATAAGAAGCAACAGTGGATGAACAAGAAGAACACTGAGAGTGGTAGTGCAGAGAAGGCAGAAACTGCTAATAAGGGAGGGAAGAAGTACAACAATCAGAAAGGGAATGAGAAGTTTGACAAGAGGAAGGTCCAATGCTTCAATTGTGAGAAGTATGGACACTTCGCAGATGAATGTTGGTCTAACAAGGAGAACAAGAAGGAAGAGACTAACATAGCCAAAGGTGACTCAGATGATGACCCTGTGCTGCTGATGGTGACTGCTGCAGATGACTTAGTGGTGGTGGAGCTGTGGTACATGGACACAGGGTGCTCCAACCACATGGCAGGCAATAGGAAGTTGCTGACTAACTTTGACAGCAGCAAGAAGACAAGAATCAGGCTGGCTGATGATAGGTATCTGCAAGCAGAGGGTATGGGGAACATCATAGTGGAGAAGAAAGATGGAAGGTCAGTGGTAATTGAAGAGGTGTGGTATGTTCCAGGGATGAAGAGCAATCTGATGAGTGTGGGGCAACTCATTGAGAAGGGTTTCTCAGTGATAATGGAAAATGGTTTGCTGCAGTTGTATGACAAGAAGAAGAGGCTGATCCTGAAGTCCCATTTGGAGAAGAATAGGACATTCAAGGTGAGCATCAAGGTAGCAGAGACACACTGTTTTGCTGCCACTGAAGGAGAAAGAGACAGTGCCTTATGGCACAAGGGGTATGGCCACCTAAATTTTAGAAGTTTAGGTCATTTACATACTAAGAACCTTGTTGTAGGAGTTCCTGCAGTAGCTGCAGTTGATAAAACCTGTGAAATTTGCATGAGAAGCAAACAACCAAAGCTGCCTTTTACATCAGAATTGCCACCAAGGGCAACACATGCCTTAGGTGTGGTACATCCTGATGTATGTGGGCCCCTGGAAGTCCCTTCCCTAGGTGGCAACAAATATTTTGTATCCTTTGTAGATGAACACACTAGGATGATATGGATATACTTGATTAAAGCCAAGAGTGAGGTGCTTGATCAATTCAAGAAGTTCAAGAACTATGCTGAAAAATAGAGTGGTTGTAAGCTAAAGATTCTCAGAACAGGTGGTGGGGGAGAGTACAACTCTGCTGAATTTAACAGATTATGTGAAGATCAAGGCATTGATCATGAAGTGACTGCCCCCTATACTCCTCGGCACAATGGAGTTGCTGAGAGAAGAAACAGGATGCTAATGGACATGGCAAGAGGCATGCTGAAGGAGTTGAACTTGCCAAACAGTCTTTGGGGAGAAGCTGTCTCAACAGCAGCTTATATCCTCAACAGATGTCCAACCAAGAGACTCAAGGAAGTAGTTCCACTTGAGATGTGGTCAGGAAAGAAACCAAGTGTAGGGCATTTGAGAGTGTTTGGTGCACTTTGCTACAAGCACATCCCTGATGAGAAGAGGAAGAAACTGGATGATAAGAGCTGTCCAATGATCCTTGTAGGATACCACTCCACAGGGGCATACAAGTTGTACTGTCCAGCAACTAATAAGATTGAGTTCAGCAGAGATGTAGTCATCAAGGAAGCAGAAATGTGGGACTGGGACAGTGGCAGAGCAAAGACTGCCATAGCAGAATCTGTTTTGCTAGAGGAAGCTGATGTTGATGCACCAGTTCAAGAACAGGAGCTTGCCCCAGCTGACATTGATGAGCCTCAGCCACATCAGGAAGACAGTGACACTAATTCTGATGATGAACAGATTGTGCAGGGCAGACCACAGAGGCAAAGAGTGACTCCAAATAGGCTGGCTGAATATGACTTGATAGCAGATAATCAAGTTGACAGTGATGGAGAACTGATTCAGCTTGCTATGTTGGCTGATACTGAGCCACTCAGCCATACGGATGCGATGAAGGAAGAGGTGTGGGTGGCTGCCATGAAAGAGGAACTCAGTTCTATTGAGAAGAATAAGAGCTG
The DNA here is from genome assembly GCA_039519185.1 of Astragalus membranaceus. Lineage (NCBI taxonomy): Eukaryota > Viridiplantae > Streptophyta > Magnoliopsida > Fabales > Fabaceae > Astragalus > Astragalus membranaceus. Next base: position 112,812,685 of record CM076850.1, read on the forward strand.
GGAATTGACTGAGTTGCCTAAGAGCAAGAAAGCAATAAGTGTCAAATGGGTGTATAAGGTGAAGCTGAACTCAGATGGCATAATTGCAAAACATAAAGCTAGATTGGTAGCCAAGGGATTTCTTCAAAGACAAGGACTTGATTACTTTGAAGTATTTGCCCCAGTTGCTAGGCATGAGACAATTAGGATGGTAATTGGTCTAGCTAGCAACAAGGGATGGGGATTATACCATTTAGATGTCAAGTCAGCCTTTCTAAATGGTCCATTGGAAGAGGAGGTGTATGTGGTGCAGCCTCCTGGATTTGAGAAGAAAGGGAGGGAACAACTAGTGTATAAGCTGCACAAGGCTTTGTATGGCCTTAAACAAGCCCCTAGGGCATGAAATAAGAAGATAGACGCTTTCTTCCATGAACTAGGCTTCAAGAAGTGTATAGCGGAGTACGGAATCTATGTGAAAGATTCTGATAATGGAGTGAAAACTCTGATCTGCCTCTATGTTGATGATATGTTGATCACTGGAAGCAGTGATGCTGAAATCAGTAAGTTGAAGAAGCTGCTGAAGACAGCATTTGAGATAACAGACCTTGGGATGGTGAATCATTTTCTGGGGATGCAGTTTGTGTATGAGGACGGAGGTATAATACAGCATCAAGTCAAGTATGCAAGTGAGATCTTGAAGAGATTTGAAATGGTAAATTGCAAGGCTGTTGTGACACCAGCAGAAGCAAACCTGAAACTGGAAGCAGATTCAGATGGCGAAGACATTGATCCTACACTGTTCAAACAACTAGTAGGATGTCTGAGGTATTTGTGCAATACTAGGCCGGAATTAAGCTGCTCAGTTGGAGTAGTAAGCAGGTTTATGAGCAAGCCAAAGATGACTCACTTCCTTGCTGCAACAAGGATTTTGAAGTATATCAGTGGCACAATCAGAACAGGGATTCTGTTCCCAACAAAAGATGGATCAGATGGCAGTTTACTGGGCTACTCAGATGCAGATTGGTGTGGGGATAAGGTGGATAGAAGATCCACAACTGGTTTTGTATTTTTGTGGAACAACGCTCCAATTTCTTGGTGTTCCAAGAAGAAACCTGTGGTTGCATTATCTTCTTGTGAGTCTGAATACATAGTTGGTGCAGTTACTGCTTGCCAAGCAGTGTGGCTGAGCACACTGATGCAGGAACTGCAGGTTACTGTGAGGAGGCCAATTACCTTGCTGATAGACAATAAATCAGCAATTAATTTGGCCAAAAATCCTGTGCTACATGGGCGTAGCAAACATATTGATACTAAATTCCATTTCCTGCGTGAACAGGTTGAGAAAGGCTGCATTGCAGTAACATACTGCAACACACAGCAGCAAGTTGCAGATATAATGACAAAGGGCCTGAAAACAGACCAATTTCTGAAGTTGAAGACAGAGATGGGAATGATCAATTTCTGATACAGTTGCTGCTACTGAACATTCATTAAGGGAGGGTTTTGAAGTATTGTAATTTCATGTTACAGTTTATTGATTTTAATCAGTTGTAATAAGGGTATTTTAGTATTTTCAATTGTAACTGAACTTGGTTAAGTTTGTCACTTGATTGTAATTTGATTTACTTAGTTTGGTTTGCTTGTAACCAGTAATCCCATATATACTTGCATCTGAACCTTTTTGGTTAAGGTGTGAATAATACAATTCTATTTTTGTTACTGTGTGTATGTGTGTGACTTAGTGAGTAGTCACGTGCCTCTCACATTCCATCCTCTCTGCTCTCTGCGTTGTGTGTGTGGTGCCAGGGTGTGTGGTGTGGCGATTGCGAACCACAAACCCTAGATCTCATCTCCTCCCTTCCTCCTCCTCTGGTTCTCTCTGATCTGTGTATGAGTGCTGAGATTCAACAATTTGTGATTATTGTGTTTCTAAATATAGGAGATTGTGATGTAATTGATTATTATTTATTTTAATTTTTTTTGACTTTATTAATCCCAATTAAGAATTCAAGTTCGAATGTCTAGTTGGAAAGATGCTGCGAATGAGGAGTTGACATGTGTATTGAGATGGTTCTGAACCTCTATTTAGTTGACAACTCATTCCGAAGCAAGTTTATTATCCGCAATTGTATGAAAAGAGATTGTATGAAAAGAAATTCGCAATTGTGTGAAAATAAATGTCAAAAATAACAGATAGGACTAAGGAGATAACTGATCTCGTCAAGTTTCTAGGATCGGTATCTTTTCTTTTTATCGAAGTTGATGCAGCAGCAGTAGGTAAAGTTGGATAGTATATGTGTATTGAGTGTTTTGAAAAAAATGTAATGTATTGAGTGCGAACCTGTTTTTCAAGGCAAACTTATGGATTAATATAAATCAAGTACAAGGGATACTTGACCCAAAAACACTCGGAGAGAATCACAAAAGAAAGCCACTGTAGTCCGTATGAGTCCAATAAGAATGAGTATTTCGGTCTTGTGGTGTTTACTTTTTTAAAAAAAACAAAGGGCAAATTCTTATGTAAAAAACGGCACACAAGATCCTAACCCATATACATTGAGAAAAACAATCCAAAAATATTTTCACCTAACACGCAGAAAAGGTTCAACATGCCATTCATAATACAGACATTGAGAACCCCTCAACCTGGTCAGAAACCACTGCCAAGAGAGGGATTTGACCCTGTGAACAACAAATCGCAATCTAGGGTCTTGGATAAGAAGATACACCCATTTCGCATTTCCTAAAGGACCCAAAGAATGGTGTGCCAGATCGAGCTCAAATTCCTCTTCTCCCTTCCCCCACTACCAAAAAGCATAACACGGGAAAAAGGGTAAAATAGATCAGGTGCAATGGTAGCTGCCAAGCCCGTTGGGCGAAGGAACGCCTAAAAAATAGATGACGGGTAGATTCCTCTGAAGCGCCACATGCAAAGCCCACAAGAGGCACAAGCAGGATCCAAAAAAACTCTGACGCAACTGGTTCGATCTAGAGGGTACTTGACCCAAAAGAAGCTCCCAGGAGAATCCAATTACCTTAGGAGGGGCAACACTCCACCACAACCTACCCAAAACTACTACCTGGTCACCAGAGAAACCGACCACCATAGAGAATATTTCTATAAGTCTCGCATAAACTGATCGAACTGAATACAATCCAGACACATCACCCTGCCACACCCAAATATCCTCCTCTAGGTTCAGTACGACTGGTAAGAGAAGTTACGGGATTTCCAATGCCTACTCCCACACAAACAGACTACGACGCCATGCAATGCTCCACTGCCACGAACCACCCACACAACTGCCAAAGTCAACAACTCGCCCATCCCGTCAGTTAGAAACCAGAAATAATCTAGGAAAAGACCTGTTGAGGGGTTGTACCAACCAAGTAAGCCAAAAGAGGTCAACTCCTGTTACCCACTTTCCTAGCCACCCTCTCACCAAACCAATCACCATCAGTACCCGACACCGAACCAAGTAAACTGATGTCTTTCAACCAATTTGATGCATACTCCAGTGGAGTTAAGGTAGTCAACAAAGGTGTTGTAATCACTTCCTTCTGCCCATACTTCGCTACCAACACATCCTACCAAAGGGAAGAATTCCTAGCAATAAGCCTTCAACGCCACTTACCCAACAAACTGAGATTAAAGGCTCTAATGTCCTTAACCCCTAGACCGCCTCCACTCTCCGGTTTACACACTTTCGACCACCTAACCCAAGGATTTTTCTTCTTCTCCAAACACCCACCCCATATGAAATCTCTCTAGAGTCGGACCAGTTTCCTCCACACCCCAATAGGCGTGTTGAAGTAAGATATGAAAAAATTGGGATACTATTAAGAACCGAGTTCAATAGAACTATCCGACCCCCGAAGGTAATTAATGAACCTATTCTTCTAAGATCGAATCCCACCACGCAAAGCATCAGGGGTTCCTGATGCGGACTGCAAGAGCGTGAAGAAAATCTAATTTTATAAAAATTAGGACGAACTTTATTTTATTTTAAGATGTAATAATTATAATTTAATTGGGATTATGTTTTAGTTTATGTTGCCATTAGAGTATGGTGGTGTTTGTGTGTATGTCTTTGGCCTAGGCACCATGGTGAGCATGTTGTGTAGCTTAGGCACAACCCTAGGTATTTAAGGAACTTTTGTAACCTTATTTCACAACTTTGATGAAATAGAAAACACATTGGTGTGAGTTTAGAGAATGCTTCTCTAAGGTTCTTTCTAGAACCAAACTTGAATCTTATCAAGAGCCTCTTACTCTTGTGGTGATTCCTCATGATCTTATCATCCATGGGATGTGGAGATTTCTTCATCTTCTTGCCTAATTCCATTTGTATGTTTCTTCCCCCCTTTCTCTTTCTATTTTGTTTGCTAATTTTCATTCAAGAAATCACATGGTTAGATCCTTCATTTATATGGAATCAATTAGATTCTTATCAAGTGGTATCAGAGCAAACAAGATAAGAATCTAATTGATAAGGATCTAACCAAGTGATTTCTTGAATCAAAATAGCAAACAAGATAAAAAGAGAAAGGGGGAAAAGAAACATACAAATGGAATTAGGCAAGAAGATGGAGAAATCGCCACATCTAAGAGGATGATAAGATCATGAGGAATCACCACAAGAGTAAGAGGCTCTTGATAAGATTCAAGTTTGGTTCTAGAAAGAACCCTAGAGAAGCATTCTCTAAACTCACATCAATGTGTTTTCTATTTCATCAAAGATGTGAAATAAGGTTACAAAAGTTCCTTAAATACTTAGTTGTGCCTAAGCTACACAACATGCACACCATGGTGCCTAAGCCAAAGGCATACACACAAACACCACATACTCTAATGGCAACATAAACTAAAACATAATCCCAATTAAATTATAATTATTACATCTTAAAATAAAATAAAGTTTGTCCTAATTTTTATAAAATTAGATTTTCTTCACGCTCTTGCGGTCCGCATCAGTTCCCAAGTGGCGAGCCTTTTTGGATTTCCCCAACAGGAAGCCCCAGATACTTAAATGACATCACCCCCCCAAGCTTACAATGTAGGAACCTTTCTGCCAGGGAAAGGAAGGAAGAGCTCACATTCACCCGCACAATGCTGCTCTTGGAGAAGTTAACCTTCAGACCAGACGCTAACTCAAAGCACCTCAAAATACCTTTTCATAGTCCAAAGATTATGCATCGTGGCTCTCCAATAAGGAGGGTGTCATCGGCATACTGCATATGTGAGACAACCAAAGTCGAATCCCTCACGACGAACCCCCTAAATAGACATGCATCCCTTGTGTAACACCCTGAATTTTGACTTCTTTTGTGTGTATGATGACTGTGTATTTACCTTGTATGGTATAATAATTAGTTTCATATCTAGAGAGTATTTTTAAGAAAAATAATTTTGTAGAACCAAAGAGAAATATTATAGTAGGTTATCATAAAAGATTGAGCTTAAAACTCTATCAAATTATAGCTAAAAAGTATCTGTCAGTGTAAACTTGTACTGCACTAAAAGTCTAAACTTATCAGAAAATTTTGAAAATTTGATATTTAAATTCGATAAAATGTAAAGATCGAAATGGTATCTGCAGAATTTTGATTACCTAAAAATATGTCTTTTATTATTACCAGTATAACAAATAAGTAAGTAATAACAAAGGAAGGGAGAATGTATGGTCCCTCTACGAACAAGTAAGAGCATAAACAGAGAAAATATTAATACGTGTGTGGACCCTTTTACCCGATGACCTTCTCCCTCTTCTGTAAATAGAAACTCACTATTTTACTTTCTCACAACACTTCTGAAAACAACTTGACAAGGTTAGATAAAAACCTCTCTCTATTCCCTCTTTTCTTCATCTTTTTACTTTACTCTCTTGTTTATTCGTAGCCTTCCTTTTCTCCCTTTTCTTGCTTTTATAACTTTCTACCCTTTTTAGACTAGGAATAGAAAAGAAACTGTTAACGGAAAAATGTGGATAGCAAACTTGCTTTTTACTTTACTCTTTTAAGTTGGAAACAAAACTACTATGTGAAAACAAAGTCTGTACTAGTACTACTGATGTTCTTTTGGTCTTTGGCCGGCATATATCAAAGATTTTATGTTGCTAACAAAAAGGACAAGTTAAAAAGATAAGAAGGACAATGACCACACAATCGGTTATGGACAAACAAACAAACAAAAGAAGAAAGAACAATATTACTTTCAGAAAGAAGATTGAAGATCGCTGAAATAACTTTATCTGGACAGTACTAAAACTAGCTAAAAAAATAGTGCTGACTCTAACTTATTATCTGTCATTTCTTTATATTACTATATATTATACTAGCCTCATCACCCGTGCGATGCACGGGGGAGCTAGTCTCGACAAAATTAATCCTTCTAATTTGAATGAAGATTAATATTAAGAAAAAGCTTAAAAAGTCAAGTAATAAAATCATTAAAAAAGCCCAAAAGATACCAAAAGAAACAACACCTTAGAAATTCCAATTATAATAGCATTAGTATTTAGGTATCCAAATTAAAAACTTAAAATTACAAACTAAACATAATCCATTACAAACCAAACTTACTTAGCAATCCATACAAAACACAAGTAGAGTAGTTAAAAGTTTTTAACGCACAACTACAATTAGAGAAAAATTGGACTATCAGCGGTAGCCCCGACAACTCCATCAAGAAAGTAATATCCTCGTCGAACTGCTCGAGCAACCTCTGGATGTACAACTTGAATAGGTGGTGATTGATGACGCATCAGATAAAATGTGATTGTAAAGGATCAACAATTAAAGTAGTATTCAAAAAAAAAATGTAAAACTAAAAACAGTAACATTTACCGTATGTTTGAGTGGTTACCATCCACATTACTACTTTATCGATCCACATTACTACTTTATCTTGCACTCTTTCTTTGGTCTTATTCATGGCATCAAAAGTAGCTATAATGAAGAAATAAGAATTTTTGTAACACTAAGAAAGAAAATTAAGAGCTTTTGTTAGTTGACAAAACAATTCATGGAACATTAAAGTCTGCCATACTATTTTTCTAAAGTTGGGTTTGTTCCAGCATTAGCAAGCTGAAGACCTGCTGGGCGTGGCATTGAACATGACCCCGCTTTATGTCTCAAGTCTTGGAACATATAGTCTCCACAGAAAACATATTTGTTGGTACCTACAATTTCTTACTCATTGCTAACCTATGTCTTTCATTTTGATTCAAATTCACCAGCAAAAGATTCAAGTGAAGAAGACATTATGTTGATTTAAATGATAGTCAATTTCAGAAGGATAAAAAAAATCAGAATATAGAACATATCAGCTCGTCGTAATTGACAGCATGGTGGTTTTTATGAAACATAGCATTATAGCAGAATCTAGTAGCACACCTTTATGTTCAATTTTATGCATTGTATGTGTAGTCTCACAAAATAGAGTAATTTCAAATAGTACATTAACAGCCTACTGAACCTGAATTAACTACATCACTTAACAAGGTCAGCACAACTTGTATCAATATTCAATGTTTTGGGTAAACTGTGTTATTATATATAAACCGCTAACAGCTATTGGTGTCTGTAAAAAAAGAATGAGTAGGATGCATAAAACTTATCATTATGCTAAAAGCCATTCCAAAGAGCCTTGGAAACTGGAAATGCGACTAGTATATCATCAAAAACAGCTGGCAATCGCATCAGTAGTTGGGTAATTCTCTTTCCCACACTAATTTGCACCTTTTTAAAGAAAATTGGGGCAAAAGTCAAAAGTATGAGCACTTCCCATGTTGGCCAACATTCAAGAGAACATTCCTCGTACTAACCACTTCAAAATGTCATTCATATTTGTCAATCTTTAATTTCGTTCATCCATGGAATTCCTACTAAATCAATCTTCTTCAAAATAATTTTTTGGAACTTCTGGAGGTGAAGGCAGGTTTGCCACAAACTTGAACTGTTACAGACAAAAAATTCAAATCATTCAATTTGCCATTATAAAAGAAAGTTAATTAGAATAAATGAAAGGCAAAAACAATCACCTTGTGTTGCTTATATTTATCCCTAACAGCATGGAAGGATGCTGCCCTTCTTGATAAATACAAGTCATGTAAAATTAGAACACATTCTTTCAACTCAATTGAGCTATAACCCGAGCATTGATATAGGGACGAAATCTACAGTATGTCATCAACGTTTAGAGCCTTGAAATACAAGTATAACCTTATTCTATTCGAAAAAAGTTGATTATGTCCATAACATAAATATTTACCCAGGGATGCACTTCAGGCTTAATAATAAATTTGGCAAGAAATATAACTGAGGCGGCCACAACAGAAGGCAAGAATTTTATACATTCATAGTCCAATAAGCTTAGCTCAGCAAGATAGTTGTTCAGAAACTCACACAAGGAAGTTAAGAAGCAATGAACCAACCTGTTAATACCACTAGACAAATTAGACATAATCAAATTTTCCTTTTGATGAATAAATTATTATTTATGATTTATCCATTACAAACTATACTCAATACAAATAATAGTGCATAATAGAGGACCAGACACCCAGCAGGCAAATAAATGTAATCATCAGTATCCTAGTAGAAAGGAACAATGCACCGGAAAGTGAATGAGTGATTAAATTACCAGCGATCACACAAATCAAGTTCCGATCCAGTTGAATCTTGATCATTAGCTTCCAGCATTTCACGCAACTCTGCTGTTGTTACATGCTTTTTAAGATCATCCTTCAGAGCCCAAAGTTCTTTGCTCTGGGCCTCCAGTCTGTTCTCAATATTGCACGCTTCCCCTGAGTCATCACCATTTTTTATTGCCGCTGCCCTGCTCACAGACACATCTCCCTTGACCTTAGCAGCTTTTGACTTCTGCTCACCATCAGCATTCTTCCCCCGTTTTGTGCCACCTTTGGAAGAGGATTGCAGTGTGGATTCTTCAACCTCTTTAGCCTCAACATTTGTACCACTACCACCTGGAAAGAAATAGCTAGAAAGTAATTAGAAAAAACAAAACAAAAAGGGATGAAATAACTACAGCATTAAAACCCACTATTCCTTAATCAATCACTATACCTTCCTTATCCATAGAATGGCCCTTCATAACCAAGTCACTGACAGCTGATTGATCAGAAGATGAGAGACTATCCCATCCAGACAACTTATCCACTTGAATTGATGGTGATTGTTCCATGGGATAATAGAACTTATCTGAACCAAAAACCCATATCAGAATAAGTAACACAACTCTATTATTTTCTACAAAATTGATTATCATTTCCAAATTTTTATATCCACCACCTGCATTGTTCCCTCCAGCCCTCTGAGCCACTTTCTTTGTTGCTTTCTCCTGTAATACTTTTGCATCTCCCAACATAACATGTAGAGGAAAGAAGAGATAACACAAAATTAGGCAAAATGAAGAGAATAGAGATATCAAAAAGAGGGGAAGCTTTACTCCAGCCCTCTGAACATGCAACATAGAAGCAATGTTTAAAAAACATCATCCATACTAATTAACACAAATAGGAACAAAGTAAGAATAGCAGAATAAAAGAAAGAATAGAGATAGAGTGAGACAAAGGAGACTAAGAAGAACGGGAAAAAAGAGAATGGGTCATTTACCCATCGTCGCCGTCTGCATGACCACTGTCACCGCCGCTTCATTAGAATTTGAATTAAGAAAGGAATTTCAGCATTCAGTGAATAAAGAAAGGAATTTCAGCATTAGAATTTGAATTAAGAAACTAAAGGGAATGATAAATAAAAACAAATAAAACCCCAACAGAAGGTGGAAAAATGAACCTAAGCAGTTCAGGATCGAAATTGAGGGGAAGCTGCTGAGATTCGTGTTCTTGATGAAAATCTGCAGGTTGAAATAAAATTACAAAACTCTAATTAATGGCTTCAGACTCAAAAGAGGTGATTTCAAGCAAGCATTCAAACTCAACTAAAGGGGATCAAATCAAATTTAAATCATTTGGGACAATCGAAATAATATACTTACCTAATAGATTGAAGTCGTTCAAGGCTTCCAATAGCTTTTGTGCCCCAAATTTCTTTACCCCCAAATTGAAATCCACCCTAATCTTTCCCCAACAGTTTCATCGCACCACATCCTCCTCCATCTCTTGCCAGTGCCACCGCATCTCCCTCCGTATGCCGCTTTCTCTTCCTTTGTGTGCAAATGGGACCTGAAATATGAGAAGGGGCGCTGCTAGAGTAAGAAAACACATGCAAGGAGGGACGAGAGAGAACAAGGCCTTTCTTTATGCATCCACTTTGTACCTCCTTGAGGACAACATATTTTTATGCTCAAGTGAATTATGAAACATTGATCATACAAACAAATCACACCTGAGAAAACAATAACATGTTACACTACCTGTTGTCGGATATGGCAAACAATCTATATCGTCCTTGACAGCAAAAGGAACTCCATCTAGCACGGAGATTGGTTGCCCTATACAAAAATAGTATTGCATCAGTTGAGTATCTGAATTCTGAACTGAGTATGAGAAAGGTAAGTAGCATCCATACAAATATTCATGATTATGAGTTTTAATAACACTATCAGGCACCATTTAAAGGTTCAAATAAGCCTACTGATTTTGAATTGAAACTGGAGTTGTTATAAAGTACCTCTTTGATATCGAAGAGTTGATTCAATTGCTTGTCTTAGTATATCATCAACATCATAGTGAATCAAGAATCCCATTTGAAGTGGAGTTTTTCTGGATTCATCAATAGCAGCAACAAACCGTTCTGCAACCTGTATAAAGTAATCTTTATCCATAACTTTATCCATGCATGCTAAGTAGTAAGCATATTGAAAAGAATATGAAAAAATGAAATACCAAACGCGGTGTTATTTCCCCTGATCTATAAGCTTTGGAATAATCCATTATTGTCCAGCGATGGAATGAATGATGTATTCCATTGCATGTTTTTGCTTGAGATATAGGCAAGCAATCTATTGCATGTTGAACTTTCTCAGGTGGAGATAAAGAAGGATCTAAGCATTTGACTTCTTTTTCTTCATTGTCTGCAAGGAAAAACCAAAATCAGTGATCTACTTTCTATTATCAAAAAAAATGTGAATGTCCATAATCTCTTTCAAACCTTCAAAACGATGCAAGGGAACATAGAGTGGTGACTCTTCTAACTCTGCATTTGTAATAAGCTGCAAAAGGACTTGTTAAGAGGTGTTGTAAAAAGAACTTAAATAAGCAAGTGATTGTGGAGATCATGCATACCTGGTGAATGAGATTGTTTCCTTTCAAAATGTAAAGCAACAAGGTTCCGATAAATGGAAATTCCAATAAATGAGTGAAAATCTTTACCCCTGATCTATAAGCTTTGGAATAATCCATTATTGTCCAGCGATGGAATGAATGATGTATTCCATTGCATGTTTTTGCTTGAGATATAGGCAAGCAATCTATTGCATGTTGAACTTTCTCAGGTGGAGATAAAGAAGGATCTAAGCATTTGACTTCTTTTTCTTCATTGTCTGCAAGGAAAAACCAAAATCAGTGATCTACTTTCTATTATCAAAAAAAATGTGAATGTCCATAATCTCTTTCAAACCTTCAAAACAGTGCAAGGGAACATAGAGTGGTGACTCTTCTAACTCTGCATTTGTAATAAGCTGCAAAAGGACTTGTTAAGAGGTGCTGTAAAAAGCACTTAAATAAGCAAGTGATTGTGGAGATCATGCATACCTGGTGAATGAGATTGTTTCCTTTCAAAATGTAAAGCAACAAGGTTCCGATAAATGGAAATTCCAATAAATGAGTGAAAATCTTTACCAAAATTCCAGTCATGCGAGGAGCTGTACATGTGATTGAGAATATTAGCATTTTTTATTGCATGCAAGCAACTAAAAATTCTCAGAAGAAGTCATTGTTAACAAAAATCTATAAACGATAACCACCGCAACAACCAAACACCACTATCACAACCATAGAGAAATATCATAGTGAGATGTGAAGAAGAGAAAACAGTAGAAAAATGAGAGAGGATTCTCACCATACCACCACTGCGTCGTCGGTGCACCGGCGCACCACCGCCGTTGTCGCCGTACTTCTCTCTCCCTCATCGCGAACCAGAAACCGGTGATGGGAGTATTCACCTCACGCGGTTCTCCTCCTTCAGTTTCTGACCGTCGCCTCTCTACCGCTCACCGTAGCCACCGCCGTCGCTGACACCACGGTTCCACCTCCGGCATCGTTCCTTCCACCATCATCATCGTGAACATCGTGACCTTCTCCCTACCACCGCGAACCACCACTCCACCGCCGTCAACCACGAAAACCAGCCTTCTTTCGTTCTCTCTCACCGTCGCCGGCGCCACACCACGGCCCTCCCTCCGGCGACGCGTCCCTCTCCCTTCGCTCACCACCCTCCGTCGTCTTCCTTCTCTCTCTCACTCGCAGGTTTTTCTCTTGCTCTCTCAACCAACCTCTCTCTCTCCTTTTTTTTTGCTTCTGAGAAGGAAAGAGACGATGAAAGAAAGGTAATGAGAGAAAGAGAGAAGGAAAGAGAAGAAGAAAGAGGGGTTGGGACGAAAGACGAGAAGAACTGAGAAGTAGTGAAAATGACAGGGAAGCAGTGAAACGTGTTTCACATATGCAGAGAGACCTGAATTGACCAAATTACCCCTTGGCGCCAAAACTGGCCCAAGATGTTGCTCGCTTAAAAGGTAAGAAGATTATCTGTCCATTGATCTTCTATTTCTTTTCTTCTTTTGCTAACATTATCGCTAACATTAACAAGTGCAGCTTTTGTTTATAGTACTTTAATTTTTGTCTTTTTTTTTGGTACTCCTTTCCTAGCTATTTTCATCTTTTTGGTTAAAATAGCTTCAGATTCAGATGTAGTCACGTGAAGCATTTTTCAACTTGATCTATTTCCCTTAAAATCAATTTTCTTTACTTCTCTTATATTCACTTTCTTATATACTTTTTTCACTAACAAATCTGTGAGGGATTTCCAAAATAATAGGAATCCAATAACACTAAAGTGAAAGAGAAACACAATGTTTCTTGTTCTAAAGGTATGTCCTTTGGTGGCTTTTACTAGTGGTTGTGTTCTTTCATGAACATTTGTAGTGAAGAGACACTTATCTTCACCAAATGGTATGAATTGGTCTATATATAGAACAACTTTACAAGTAGAAAAAACACACATATACATTGTTCATATGTCTAAGACAAAACTCTATCAAACTCAATATTTTTCAAATCATTCTCTTTCTTCTCTTATGCGCAAATTGAAGTTAGGGAACTCTTGTTCTGTAAATACTATTGACGATACGCTTGGTGTGGGTGTGCAGACCATGTCAATGAACTCCATTGTATCCTGAAGGGGATTCGCCGGTCATCCTATTGCATCCAATCTAGAGTGATTGGTGGGGGCGAATCGAACCTAAAGCTTAGTGTTATACACACCTTGGTGTCTTGCGCAATGATGAATTCACTTTCTTCTTTGTTCTCTATTGTACATGTTGTTTACAATTATTTGAACTTATGATTTTCTATGTTTGGTTGTTCCTTTTGGTTGCAGCATTATTCCCACCAACAAATTGTTCTCACAAAATCAATATTAGATAGAAACGGTTATATACTCTTTTCTTATATACTCTTTCTCTTATATTTATAGTTACTCTTATTTTATTTATTTTATTAGACCTTTATTTCAATGTTTGGGTGTGATTTAGAGAAGAACAATTGTAGCATTATTCTAAACTAAGATGAAATGGCTATTTGAATACTTGAATAAGTGGGTGCTAAAATTATATTAAGCACTTGGGGTTACATTTTTAGGATATACATGTCCTTATGTACACTTAGACATTAATTACATTTTTTTTTACTTTAACTTGTTATGTAATTTCAATGACACTTAAACACAATTTATAAACAGTGTGTCTATCTAAGGATGTTCTTTTCAAAACAAATGTTTCTTTACATTTTGGAAAAAGAAAAACACAAGTTTTAATATCATTTTTAAGACTTTAGTAAGGAACTTTAATTATAAAATTTTGTAGTTATGGTTATAGTAAATTTAAAACCTAGTTGTTTTAATGAGTAGGTAATGAAGAATTTGAAGCAAGTGGTGATCAGCAAACTAATTTGGAAACATTTCAAGGTAAGGGTAAATACTAATAATAAGTTGATGGACATAAATTATGTGTTGCTTGTATATATCTATTGTTGTAAATAATGTAATTTGGAATTATTTATCCGGCCCAATTATCAGGCCAGGCCCGTTAGAATTAGGTTTAGAATAACCTATTTAAACAGATTAGTGTTTGTACTCAGACACAATTGAAATAATATTCAGTATATTTTCCTACATGGTATCACGAGGTCTCATTTTTTGGAGTCTCGCTTCCGCACAAAAACCCTAACCGCCATCGTTCCAACTTTCTTTCTGCCTTCATTGCAACTTCTTGGCACCTTCATTGTGCTATTTTTGTCTTTTTTTCTGGGCTAAAACAATGTTCGCGCGGTTACTGTTCACAGGCACTATTCATCGTTAGTGTTCATGCAAAACTATTCATCACGCTGTTCACTCGGTACTGTTCAACGTACTGTTTACGCGGCACTGTTCATCGTCACTGTTCATTCCGTACGGTACACTATTTATTCGTCAAACAGCACTATTAATTCCTCTTTTTTGGCGGCCGACGTTTGCTTTTGTTTGACTTCTTGCTTGTGGGTTATTTGAAGCTCACACCTTTAGTCATCGTTATATATTTTTTTTGCAACTTCGGGAACCATTCTTGTTTCCGTTTGGTTTTGTTGCTTGTTCTTTTCTCGAGCGTTGTTCAAGATGGCAGATAATATTTCAATTGATTACTCTTTATCATTCACCGAGGATGAGGTGAATCGTTTAAAGGTTATACTTGACTTTCTCGGTAAGCCTTCTGGAAGTTGTTCTCTTCCAGCGACCGGCTTGAGTGAATGCTCCCGATCATTTAATGTTTGCGATAAAATCCCTAAAGATGCTTGGATTTTGGACTCTGGTGCCACCGACCACATGACTTTCAATTCCGGTTTATTTTCCTCTTATACCTCCTCTGAGAGGAATTGTTATGTTACCGTTGCTAATGGTTCTTATGCCCGTATTGATGGCTCTGGAATTGTTAACTTGCAACCTCCACTTCAATTACAGGATGTGCTACATCTTCCCACACTCTCTCACAATCTCATATCTGTTCATAAACTTACTCGTGATCAGAATTGTAAAGTAACATTTTTCACTTCTTATTGTGTTTTTCAGGATCTTACCACGGGGAAGACAATTGGAGTTGCTAAGGAAAAGGGAGGGTTATATTACTTATCTGATGAACCAAATTGCTCGAAGGTGCTGGCTTCCTGCTTGCTGATCGAGTCTTCTGAGTTTTTTCTCATTCTGCCGCACAAATTTGGCTTCAGCACAAGCGTCTTGGTCATCCTCCATTCTCTTTAGTTAAGTCTATGTTCCCTTCTTTGTTTTTACACCATTCAGTTGAGTCTTTTAAATGTGAAGTTTGTGAGTTAGCAAAGCATAATTGTGTCTCTTTTACTCCTAGTTCCACTAAAAGTGCCGAACCTTTTGATCTTATACATTCGGATGTTTGGGGACCTGCACCTATTTCTAATGTTTCAGGTGCTAAATGGTTTGTGTCATTTATTGATGATTGCACTCGAGCAACTTCGATTTTTTTGATGAAGGATAAATCAGAAGTACCAGAATTATTTATCAGATTTTATCACATGGTGCAAACACAATTTGGTAAATGCATTAAAAGAATTTGCTCTGACAATGGCAAGGAATATGCCAATCAGAGTCTCTCAAATTTTACCAGTCAACAAGGAATTCTTCATGAGTTTACATGTGTCGACACCCCACAACAAAATGGTGTCGCAGAAAGAAAGAATCGTCATTTACTTGAAGTTGCTCGAACCATTCTCTTCCAAATGGCAGTTCCCAACTCATACTGGGGAGAAGCAGTACTGACTGCTGCCTACTTAATTAATCGGGCCCCATCTCGAATGTTAGGTAATGTCAGTCTTGTTCAGTTTATGACTTCACAGTTTCCTTCTGTTCCTGTTTTGCAGAGTCTTGAATCTCGAGTGTTTGGTTGTGTTGCTTTTTTCCATGTTCAAAAACAACACCGAAGTAAGTTGGACCCCCGGGCAGTCAGATGCATTTTTGTGGGTTATCCTCCCATTAAGAAAGGATATAAATGTTATCATCCTCCTAGCCGTAAGTACTTTATCTCTAAAGATGTCACGTTTCGTGAGAATGTATCCTACTTCACTTGTCCTCAGCTTCAGGGGGAGAGCATTCATGATGATTTGGAATCTGATTTTGAGTTTCTATTCCTACCAGAGTTGCCTGTGAATCCTGTCTTAAGTCTTACTAATAGCCCTACTATTGAGTCTCCTACTATTTTGGTTTCGCCTTTGTCTTCTGTTTTGCAGGAACCATCATCTTCGATACCAGCAAACACTAAGGCTGGTGAGCCAATTATGGTGTATCAGAGAAGAAGTAAGCTCGACCTGCTCCAGACACAGCCTCAATTGCCTGAACCAGAGGTAAGTACTGAAATTAACCCTCTTATTAGTGATTCCCACTGTTCCGACACTGGTGATACTGATACAGATGACTTACCTATTGCTTTGAGAAAAGGGAAAGGGTCTTGTGCCAAATACCCTATTTCTCAATTTTTTTCCTCTAAGCATCTTTCCTTGCAGCATCAGAGTTTTATTTCAACTGTTGATTCTGTGATAATCCCATCATCTGTTCAAGAAGCATTCAAAGATAGACATTGGGTCCAAGCCATGGATGAAGAAATGAAAGCACTTGAGAAGAATGGTACGTGGGAAATTGTTGAGAGACCGGTAGGCAAGAAGTCCGTTGGTTGCAGGTGGATCTATACGGTCAAGCACAGATCAGGTGGTACTATTGATCGGTACAAGGCAAGACTAGTGGCTAAAGGATTCACTCAGACCTATGGCATTGATTATGAGGAGACATTTGCTCCCGTGAAAAAGATGAACACTGTTCGGATCTTACTATCACTTGCTGCCCACTCCAGGAGGGAACTAAACCAATTTGATGTCAAAAATGCATTCTTGCATGGAGATTTAGAGGAGGGGGTGTATATGGAGATTCCTTCAGGATTTGGTCCAAAAGAGGGAACAAATAAGGTGTGCCGATTAAGGAAAGTTTTATATGGGCTAAAACAGTCTCTTCGAGCATGGTTTGGGAGATTTACAAAGGCAATGGTGTACTTAGACTATAAGCAAAGCCAAGGAGATCACACTCTTTTCTTCAAACATTCACAAGATGGAAAACTGACTATACTTCTGGTTTATGTTGATGATATCATTATTACGGGTGACGATTTGGCTGAGAGACAGCTACTCAAGGAGAAATTATCAGCAGTGTTTGAAATGAAGGACCCTGGGTAACTTAAGTATTTCTTGGGAATCGAGGTTGCCTACTCAAAAGAAGGAATTTTTATCTCTCAAAGAAAGTATGTGCTTGACCTCTTGCAGGAAACTGGAAAACTTGGATGCAAACCTACAAGTGTTCCCATAGAGCAGAATCACAAAATTAGCTGTGAAGAAGAAAATGCCAAAGTTGACAAGGTCCGATATCAGAGATTGGTGGGAAAATTGATTTACTTGGCACACACTAGACCTGATTTGGCTTATGCAGTCAGTGTGGTGAGCCAATTCATGCATGACCCGAGGGTGAGACATTTGCAGGCTGTTGATCGTATTCTTCAATATCTCAAGGCCTCTCCAGGAAGAGGACTATTGTTCAAAAGAGGTGGGAGCCTAACTATGGAAGCTTATACTGATGCTGACTATGCAGGTTCAATAAGTGATAGAAGATCTATTTCAGGTTACTGCACCTTCCTATGTGGGAACCTCGTTACTTGGAGGAGTAAGAAGCAAAATGTAGTGGCTCGATCAAGCGCTGAGGCTGAATTTAGAGCTTTGGCACAAGGAATCTGTGAACTATTGTGGATGAAGATTGTACTAAATGACTTGAAGATACAATGTGAAGGTCCTGTGAAGTTATTTTGCGATAATAAATCGGCTATCAGTATTGCTCATAATCCCGTTCAACATGACAGGACGAAGCACGTAGAGATAGATCGTCACTTCATTAAGGAAAAGCTTGACAGTGGGTTAATAACTACAGCTTACATTCCTTCCAGACACCAATTGGCAGATGTGTAACGGAGGGCTTGCCAACAGAGCATTTTAAAGAACTTACATCCAAGCTGGGAATGATAGATATCCATTCACCAGCTCGAGGGGAAGTGTTGTAAATAGTGTAATTTGTAATTATTTATCCGGCCCAATTATCAAGTCCGTTAGAATTAGGTTTAGAATAACCTATTTAAACAGATTAGTGTTTGTACTCTAGACACAATTGAAATAATATTCAGTATATTTTTATACATCTATTATCTAGTTATTCTTAGGTGATTTGTGTGCTTGGTGATCTTGTTTATAAGAGTTTATTTCTGGGATTAGCAAAATAAGTACCTCTTTAGATTTAAGTGAAATATTGAGTGTCTATTTTACTTATTGACATAACTTAGGAGGATATTGATAAGCTAAGGTGTAATCCCATAAGTTGTTCTATGGATTTTGGGAGCTGATTATCAAGTTGCTGATTATGGATTAGATGAGTAAGGCTGATGATTTTACTAAGAGCTAATACAGGATATTTCTTATAGTACTATCAAATATATAAGACTGAGGATTCGGTTGGGTCGACTACAGACCTTCTGGGGGCACTTGTGTTTCGAACTCCTACCAATAGTCAGTTGTACCATCGATCTCTGGCTGGAGGAAATCGCACTACCCGACACGGTGAGCCTGACTGTACAGGACTATCTATAATAAGGTGCAACACTCGGGCCAGAATGATTGGAGTATGGATTGGATATCTTCTCATTGCAAACAATCATGTTATGGCAGTTGAAACGGCTTTACGCTCAAGATGATAGAGAGATCTCCATGGAGTAGGTTAAATATATCACTATTTTAGTTAGCAGATTAACTTTTCGATAGATTGTAGGAAGTACGGGATATTTAACTTATTTGACTAACAATTGTTGATTGATTATACTATTGTATTATTAATATTTTGTAGGACTATATGATTATGTGTGACTGATTTTATCAAATTTTATTTTAAATATGAATCACTTAAACAAATTATGCTTGTATATTATTTATTAAATTATTGCATGTGATTGTATATATTATGTGTAACTTGTGTAAGCATCGCGTTGCAAACTTGTGTACGAGTATTTCACCCCTTACATTTCAGATGTGGACGAGAGGGTGGTTGAATCATTCCGGATACCGCAGGATTGAGTTCCTTGAGGAGGAGCACGATGCGGTTTGGGAACTTAATGGAACAACCCAAATCCTAAAATACACAGGACTGGTGAAGACAACTGATGGAATTGTTGGAGTACCTATGAGTATAGTTACTAGTAATATTACCCTGGAGATAAAACTTCCACTGCATAGGATGATGAATGCAATACGACTGGCTGAAGCTGTAGCAGCTCCAAATCCGGCTAGGCCTAGGGGTCCGGAACTTCGTTTTCGACATGCTGATCGTCCGAATGTGCATCGTGATGATGTTGGAATGGGAGAAGCAGATCCTATTAGACGTACTAAACCAAAGGAGAACCCATCTGAGGATTCTAGTAGCAGTAGGGTCAATGTGGATCTTTCTAATGGCCATCTCTAGTAACTTTCCTGATGTTTGCTTTAGTGATCCTCTGGTGGCGTGATGTTTTATACTGTCTAACTTGAATGTGTTTTAATCTATGTAGTACTTGTTCTATTTAGAAGCCTTTGTGAGGTATTTAGTTACACTTCATTTGGTTGATGTTTTGTAAGCCCAGAGGGCATGATGACTATGGACGATATTCTCTATCTATATGACGCATATATATACATATTATGTTTGAATATTTTACTTCTCTTGGGAATTATGAGACCTTGATTTTATCTCCATAGAGAACTTAAACCTTATCTTAAATAAATTTCAAGAAACACAATAAAATCATATAAAAAAAAGAAATTAAGCAAAGGTATTTTCAAATGAATTAAAAATGGGATTATTTAAGAGTAGCACCACTTTTCTAAGATAAGGAAAAGAGGGTGTTACACCTTGCCTGCCTGATAAGCCCACTCAACCCCTCGGCCACAAACAGAAACAAGAGTGGGGCCAAGGGACCCCCTACTCCGGCCCCCTCCTAGGCCTATTCTGAATCTCCCCAGTTGGACAACCATCAACTAGAACTAAAAAGGCTCCCCGAACACACACAGGCTCGCATCCACCTCCTCCACCTCTCATCAAAACCAAAACGATGAAGCATATAATTGAGGAATCCTCAACTTACTTAGTGATAACCTTATTTTATATAGGTTATTTATGCTCCTAATACTTAAGTCAAGCTTATTTCTCAAGTAGTTCTAGTGCTTAAATATGTGAATATATGGATATTAGAATAAATATAGAATATAATGTAAATCCTTAAACCTTGGGCATAGTTAATGCCTTTGTGAATATGTTTGATGTTTTGCTTTAGCGCTGCAGCGTGTGCTATCAAGGAAACGCTACAGCGTTATATGACGGTTGACCTTTGAGATATTTGTGTGGCCACTTGAGGACATGATGAGTCACCACCCTTATCTCTTCCTCTCAGCTGGAATTGTTGACTTTCAAGTGGATGCTAAATTACACTTGGCGCCTCCTAAATGGAACCCATGTGATAGTTGTTGTATTCCATCATTACCATTTTTTGTAAAGTGCTTTAAGGATAATATCTAAGTCTAATAATCATCATGTAATATTATTATTTTATTTAGACTTAGATATTAATTAGATTAATTAAGATTGCTTCAAAAGAAAGTAACATACGTAGACAAGTGTTGTAACTTGGAAGAAAGAACTACACACATACGTAGTAGCCATTCTCCATTGATACACTACCTTTTAAGCTTTTATTTTGAGAATAGTTTTTCAAGTCTTTTACCCAAGGTTTTGCTCACGCCTCAACTTCATCTCTTGTATGCTACTTGGGATCATTGGAGTGCATCTTTTGCAACCACTCTTCTCTTGTCTTCATACGGTAATACATACTCTCTAGTTGTATTACGTTGATGGAACTTGTGATGAGCTAACTTTGTTGTAGTTGGATTGTTCTTGGTATGTAATGAACCTTGAATAACTTTTGTATAATATTATGATGTTTGTGTTTTATTCCTTGTGTCATAATGCTTTCAATCTTGGTTTAGGAATGATCAACTAAAACAAGGTAGCTTTGTGGGTACAGACATGGTTCACAAAGAGAACTCAAGGAATAATATGAATGAAAACCCTTTAAAGACATTTAAAGGAAGCACTACTTAACTCTAGACATAGGGGAGTAGTAGTTCATAAGGCAAATGTTATAAGATCTTAATATACAGGGGTAAAACTTATTTAGAGCCTAGACATAGGAGTCTTGTAACATAGCCCTGACGAAAGTGACTGAAAGGCACGCCACCAAGGCGCTACAGCGTCTACGGATTCTTAAGCGCTACAGCGCTTAACGCTACAGCGTCTAATATTATATGAATATTACTCTTGGGAACTTACATGCTATTGAGCTATCCAATTCACCTTTAATTACTTCAACTTAATACTGTTTTATTACAACTCATGATGTTTACAACTCTTCACTTTTACTTGCTACTTAATTCTTTGCACTAAGCTTCTAATCACTTAAACTTGATAGATTAACTCCAATCTCTGTGGGAACGAACTTTACTTATCAATATATTACTTGTTGCGATTGTGTATACTTGCACATCACCTTTTCGCACAACAAGTTTTTGGCGCCGTTGCCGGGGAATGCATTTAATTTTCATTGTTTAAGTTTTTAGTGAACTTAGTGCCTATTTTACACTGGTGTGTTGTTTCTTGTTGCTGCAGCAGTAAGCGCTACAGCGTATGCCCAGGTCTCAACCACCAGAATTTGAACCATACTCAGAACCAGAGAGAAGGTTCAGGAAGCTAAGACATCTTCACAGGCTCAGACCCACCATGTCAGAACATAGCCATAGGACCAATTCTGGTAGAGCTCACACTCTACATGGCAGATCTAGCTCTGGTAGAGGAGGGACTAAACCAGGTGGAAGGGGTAGAGGTAGACATCAATAGCCACCCACTCCAACCTTACATGACCAAGAGGACTGGTACAGACATCAATTCATAAATGAAGGACCTGCTCAAATGGTAAATGACAGAGATAGACCAATGAGGGACTATGTTGTGTTTGATCCACAAACCATGGAGACAAGCATAGCAAGACCTACTCTCAACACAGCTCAGTTTGAATTCAAACCTATGATGTTCCAAATGTTACAAACAGTGGGACAGTTTGGTGGTTCTCCTCAAGAGGACTCATATTTACACTTAAAGCAATTTTTGGAAGTCTGCAGTAACTTCATCATTCCAGGGGTAAGTGATGATGCATTCAGATTAAAACTTTTTCCTTATTCTTTGAAGGATAGAGCAAAGGCCTGGTTAACTTCTCTTGAGCCTAACTCTATCCATACTTGGAATGAAATGGCTGAGAAATTCTTAGCAAAATATTTTCCTCCAAGTAAGAATGCAAGAATGAGGAATGAGGTTACTGCATTCAGACAAAGAGATGCTGAAACACTGTTTGAGGCATGGGAGAGATGGAAGGAGCTGTTGAGAAGGTGCCCTCATCATGGTATACCTGTGATTATCCAAATGGAAACCTTCTACAATGGACTAGATCCAACAACCAGACAATTGTTAGATGCTTCTTCAGGGGGTGTGTTGTTGAAAACCTCCTATAATGAGGCATGTGAACTGATTGATGACATTGCCACAAATAGCTATCAATGGCCTACAGAAAGGTTAGCTCAGCAAAAGAAGGTAGCTGGTGTGCATGAAATAAGTGAAGTTTCTGCTTTATCTGCACAGGTTGCCTCTCTTACTAACATGATAAAATCTATGAGCACATCAAACGCTGTAGCGGCTACCGCTGCAGCGGTACATGAACCTACAGTAGCTGTTATTGAGCAAGCCTCTCCAGGGTCAGTAAGCTGTGTATACTGTGGAGGAGAGCATTTGTATGAAGAATGTCCTGGTAATCCTGTCTCTGTGAACTTTGTGGGTTTCAATAAAAACAATAATCCCTATTCAAATACATATAATCCTGGTTGGAAGAACCACCCCAATTTCAGATGGGGAGCCAACAATGCAACAGCACCTAATTATAGTGCTCCAGCAAATCCACCAGGATTCCCTGCTCAGAACTACCAAAGGCAGAATACCCCTGTGATAGATAATTCATTGGAAGGATTGATGAAAGGTTTTATGAGTGACTGCAAGACAGCCCTGAAAACTCATGAAGCTTCCATTAAAAATCTAGAAGTACAGATGGGGCAATTAGCTAATGTCTTTTCCCAAAGAATCAGTGGATCATTACCATCCACTACAGAAGCTTCCACTTCAGGTACTGCAGGGAAGGAGCATGTAAAAGCTATAACCTTAAGGAGTGGGAGAGATTTGATAGGATCATCAACTGTTTCAGATGATGAGAAAAACCAAAAATCTGAAAAACAAAAAGAACCTACAACAAGCGCTACAGCGCCTGAACCTACCGCTGCAGCGCCTGTTGTTGAGAAAAGACCACCTTCACCCAGAACTATCCCAACATACCCAGATCCTCCATATCCTCAAATACTTCGAAAGGCTCATGAAGACAAGCAATTTAACAAATTCCTAGAAGTTCTTAAACAATTGCACATTAATGTTCCTTTGGTGGAGGCTCTCCAACAAATGCCTAACTATGCAAAGTTTATGAAGGATGTGCTTACTAAGAGGAGGAGACTAGGGGAGTTTGAAACAGTGGCAATGACTGGGGAATGCAGCATGTTGATGCAAAACAAGCTCCCACCTAAATCAAAGGATCCTGGCAGTTTTACTATACCATGCTCAATTGGAAATTTTTACTCTGGCCGTGCCCTGTGTGATTTGGGAGCCAGCATAAATCTCATGCCCAAGTCCATATACACTCAGCTAGGAGTGGGAATAGCCAGACCTACCTCACTTACACTGCAGCTAGCTGATAGAACTCTTGCATATCCAGAAGGAATCTTAGAAGATGTTCTAATAAAGGTAGACAAATTTGTATTTCCTGTTGATTTTGTAATCTTGGACTTTGATGCAGATAAAGAAGTCCCCATCATATTGGGAAGACCATTCTTGGCCACTGGAAGAACTTTGATAGATGTGCAAAGAGGAGAATTGATCATGAGGGTCAATGACCAAGAAGTCAAGTTCAACATTCTCAATGCTATGAAATTTCCAGGTCCCAACCTTGAGGAGTGCTCTTTTGTCTCTGTTATTGACAAAGTAGTTCAGGATCACTTCCAGAAAAGCACAGATCATCTGAGGCAATTACTGGACAGCAGTGAAGATACAGGGTTTGATGCAGAAGCTGCAGAAGAAGAGGAACAGACAGCCAAAGGAATATGGGCTAAGAAATATGAATCTTTGGAGCAGGAGAATTCAGACATGAGAAAGGATCTCCCCTCCACTGAACAACCACCAACTCTGGAACTTAAAGAGTTGCCTTCACACCTCAAATATGCTTATCTAGGTAACAATAGCACTTTGCCTGTGATAATTGCTGCTGACCTTTCTGAAAAGCAGGAACAGGATCTGATTCAGACGCTACAGCGGCATAAAAAGGCAATTGGTTGGCAAATGTCAGACATAAAAGGTATTAGTCCAACCATTTGTATGCACAGAATAGTGTTAGATGAAGGCTCTAAAAATTGCATTGAAGGGCAGAGGAGGTTGAATCCAATTATGAAGGAGGTGGTGAAGAAGGAAATCATCAAGTGGTTGGATGCAGGTATTGTATACCTCATTTCTGACAGTGCATGGGTAAGTCCTGTGCAATGTGTGCCAAAGAAGGGAGGGGTAACAGTAATAACAAATGAGATGAATGAGCTGCTTCCAACCAGAAAAATAACAGGCTGGAGAATATGCATGGATTACAGGAGGTTGAATAAGACAACAAGAAAGGACCATTTTCCATTGCCTTTCATTGACCAGATGCTGGACAGGCTAGCAGGTAAAGAATTTTATTGCTTTCTTGATGGTTATTCAGGTTATAACCAGATTGCAATATTACCTGAAGATCAGCAGAAGACTACATTCACTTGTCCATATGGCACCTTTGCTTTTAGAAGGATGCCATTTGGCCTGTGTAATGCACCTGCCACCTTTCAAAGGTGTATGATGGCAATTTTCTCTGATTACATTGAAAGATCCATGGAAGTCTTCATGGATGATTTCTCTGTGTTTGGAGAAACATTCCATCTATGCCTATCCAACTTGGAAGAAATCTTGATTAGATGTGAGGAAACTAACCTTGTGCTGAACTGGGAGAAATGCCATTTTATGGTGCAAGAAGGTATAGTTTTGGGGCATAAGATATCCAAAAAAGGATTGGAAGTGGACAAGGCTAAAATAGAGGTCATTGAGAAGTTATCTCCACCAACCAACATCAAAGGTATTAGAAGCTTTTTGGGGCATGCTGGGTTCTATAGGAGATTCATAAAAGATTTTTCAAAAATCTCCAAACCTTTATGTCAATTGCTACAGCATGATAACCCCTTTATATTTGATGAACCATGCATATTAGCCTTTGATAAGTTAAAGAAAGCTTTATTAACAGCACCAGTTATTATAGCTCCTGACTGGAGTAAGCCTTTTGAGCTTATGTGTGATGCTAGTGACTTTGCCATTGGAGCTGTCCTTGGGCAAAGGTATGATAAAATTTTTCACTCTATATATTATGCTAGCAAAACACTTGTAGAAGCTCAAATGAATTACACAGTCACTGAAAAAGAACTATTAGCTGTAGTCTTTGCATTTGATAAATTTAGATCATACTTGGTTGGCACAAAAGTAATTGTCTTCACAGACCATTCAGCCATTAAATATTTGATAACAAAAAAAGATGCAAAGCCTAGGCTAATTAGGTGGGTTCTCCTACTCCAAGAATTTGATTTAGAAATAAGGGATAAAAAGGGAGTGGAGAACCAAGTTGCTGATCATCTTTCTAGATTAGAAAGGGATATTGCAGGTACAGCAGGTGGGGAGATCAAGGAATACTTTCCAGATGAACAGCTGTTGGCAATAACTGATGACTCATCAACCGCTGTAGCGGCCAGTGTAACAACATTTGATGCTGCAGCGGCTGAACCTGCAACCCCTTGGTATGCTGATATAGTGAACTTTCTGGTTAGCAAGGTGGTACCTGCTGAGATGACTTATCAGCAAAGGAGAAGGTTCTTCCACACAATGAAACAATATTCTTGGGATGAACCTTTTCTATACAAGAAGTGCCAAGACCAGTTAATGAGGAGATGCCTAGCAGAGGAAGAACAAATTCAAGTGCTACAGCACTGCCATTCTGCACCATATGGTGGGCATTTTGGTGGTGTCAGAACTGCTGCAAAGGTATTGCAATCAGGCTACTTTTGGCCTTCACTTTTTAGAGATGCTCAAGACTTTGTAAAAAAATGTGATAGGTGCCAAAGAACAGGGAATATTTCAAACAAACATGAAATGCCTTTGACAAACATTCTAGAGATTGAACTCTTTGATGTTTGGGGAATGGATTTCATGGGACCTTTTCCCCCTTCTCATGGAAACCTATACATTTTAGTAGCTGTAGACTATGTCTCAAAATGGGTTGAAGCTGTTGCTTTACCCAACAATGATGCAAGGTCTGTGAGCAAATTTTTATTGAAAAACATTTTCACTCGTTTTGGAACTCCTAGAGCCATCATAAGTGATGAAGGATCTCATTTTTGTAATAAACTAATTGAGACCCTATTGGCTAAATATGGAGTCAAACATAAAATAGCAACTGCTTATCATCCACAAACCAGTGGTCAAACTGAATTGTCAAATAGAGAAATAAAAAGGATGTTGGAAAAGATGGTAGGGCCTTCAAGGAAAGAATGGTCAATACATCTAGATGATGCTTTATGGGCCTACAGAACAGCTTATAAAACACCTTTGGGGATGTCTCCCTATAGGTTGGTTTATGGGAAGTCCTGTCACCTACCAATTGAACTTCAACACAAGGCCCATTGGGCTCTAAAAAAACTCAATTTTGACTACAAGAAAGCAGGAGATGCTAGATTGCTGCAACTGAATGAATTGGAAGAACTTAGGCATTTTGCTTATGAGAATGCAGCAATCTATAAAGAAAAAAACCAAAGTTTGGCATGATCAAAAACAGATGAAAACGTGGTGAGGGACAAAACCACAATTGAGCTTAAAGATCTCTAAATTGAAAGAGAAAGTCTGGCTGCAGACCTTAAAAGCAAGCGCTCTTGGGAGGCACCCCAAGGATTCTAACAAAATTTTTATGTTTATTTTCTATGCAGGAAATTAGGGTAAACGCTGTAGCGGTTACTTATAACAACGACGCTGTAGCGCTTATCTTAAAAAAAGGGCTGGGTATGGTCAAACAAAAAAATAAAAAGATCTTGCTCAGGGTGAGCTGGCACTGTACCCCCATCCCTAGCCTGACAAGCACGTGCACCTACTCACCTGCAATTGTCAAATCAACAGTTCCATCTTCTCTCTCCCACTTCACTCACAAAACCGTAACTTTATCTCTGAAACTGCTCGCAACCGTTACACTCACCACTCATAACTCCCATTCCTTCTTCTTCCTTCGTCCCAACACACACCACCATTTCCCAAAACACCCAGAAACAAATACGCAAAGATCTTAACCAACCATGACAAAGAAACAAGCCGCCCTCAAACGATCTGGTAAGGGAGCTACTAAGAAACCAGAACCCTCAAATCCTACCAAAAACACCATGGCTAAGGCAACTCAAGATCCTCAGAGGTTTTGGAAAATGGATTTCATAGCTGAAAGAGGATTCAAGACAGAAAGTGCTCCTGAGGCGTTTTCAACCGCTGTCACAGCGTTGGGATGGGAGAGCTTCATTAAGCATCGAAAAGACTACATGACGTCTTTGGTAAGGGAGTTCTATACTGGCATTGAAGAACCTAAGGAGGGAAAACCTCAAACCCATTCACTGGTGAGAGGAGAAACTGTAATCTTCAACTCCAGAACAATCAATGGTATCTTCCATCTGGGCTATCATGGAAAAGCGCTGGAAACTAAAGTGCTGAACTGGGGAGACGAAGAAATGGAAGCTGTTCGAAGAAGGATTTGTGTGGAAGGAGCAACTTGGGACAAATTTGGAGCTGAATACAAAATTAAAAAGGCCTATCTATGTGAAGAAGCAAATCTGTGGTGTAGTTTTATCAAACACTCCCTGCTGCCTACATCTCACACAACATTTGTGGAGAAAGAAAGACTCATTGTCATTGATGCTATAATGGCAGGAGAAAAGATAGACGTGGGCAGATTGATAGCAAGAGAGATAGAGAAATGCAGAGTTAAAAAGGGAGGTAACTTATATTTTCCTTGTTTAATTTCTGAGTTGTGTCTGGAGGCTGATGTAGAAGTAGAAATGAAAGAAGATCCCCTCTTGGGGCATTTCCTTGCATTTTCAAAGTTAAGCAGAAACCTGCCGCTGCAGCGTCTTCTGACTCCCAAGCGCTACAGCGCTTAGAGCTGAAGCAGCAAGTCCTCTGCAAATTTGTGAAAGAAAAATTTGATTGGGAAAAAGCATTGTATGCTCAAATATCCAAAGGAAAAACATCAATTCCCCCTCCTCAATTCCCTGATTGGCTGCTGGAAGAAGAGCCAATTAAAAAGGGAGTTAGGGCAGAAAAGAAAAAGGTTGTGGCTAGTCCATCAAAGAAAGCAAAGGCTAGTCCAGCAAAGAAAACAAAGCCTAGCCCTGCCAAGAAAGTGCAAAAAGCTGTAGTAGAGGAGGAAAGCCTGGATTCTGATGACATTGAAAACATTAGTGAGGAAGATGAAGAAGAAACAATTGCAGTTATGAAAGAGATGGAAAAACAAGATGATGAAGAATCATCAGGAGAGGAGAGTGATACTGAAGAAGAATCTGAGAGTGAGAAAGAGGAGCAAGCTGAAGAAATACAATGTGATCCAACCCCAAGCCCAAAGAAACCAAAAACCCCCCCTTCCAAACCAACCCCTACTGCCAAAACAACCAATCCACCATCAACCCCCACCACCATCCCTGAACAAACCAAACCAACACCTAAGAAAACACCTGCCAAGCAACCAACACCAAAGAAGCCTGAACCAAAACAGCCAGCAACAAAAGCAAAACCCACTGAGCAGCTCAAGAAAATTTATCAGTCATATATAAAGCCTAGGAGAGCCACAGGTGTCAAACTGGCTGAGTACCCAGAAGAAGGTATTCAGCCAGTAGGTGCTGCAGCAACTATGTCTGCAGTACCTAGTGACCCATTACCTGAGGTAAATCTGACAGAGGAGGAATCTGAAAAAGAGGCTGCTGAGGAGCTGGTCAATATGCAGGATGAAGCAGAGCCAGTGTTGGAAGAACAGGAGGAAGACGAAGAGCCAGAGCAAACAGAAGAGGAAGAAGCACAGCAGGAATCAGACGCTGCAGCGGCAGCAGTTCAAGAAGTAAGCGCTGCAGCGCCACCAACCGCTGTAGCGGCTGAAAGCAGTGCTCCACCTCAGCCAAAGAAGAAGAAGGCAACAAAAGGAGCCCCAGCACCTTCAAGAGCCAGTAAGAGGCTCAAGAAGGCCTAATAAGGCAAGAATTGTTGGCTTCTTATGCCAGTTATGTACTTTGTACTTTATTTTGTTATTTTGCTAAGGCCTCTCCCTTTTTGTCAAGCACGCAGTGAGGACACTGCTGAATTTAGTTTCTGGGAGAGGACCTAACAGTGTTTTTAAATTAAGTGCAATGATGTTTTTAAATATTTAGTATAATTATGCCATGTTTTGCATGTGTTCCATGTTTTTGAATATTTTGTATGCTTGAATGGGAAGTATGATTAGCTGCATGTTTTAAATTTCTTAGTAAGCAAAAGCTGATTCATATGGCTAAATTTAGATAAGAATTTTTGAGTAAGGCAGCATTGTGTAAACAATGAAATAATCTTATTGCTGCTTTTACACAAAATCCAAGCTTAGTAAAGAACCTAGTTAGCTAGGAGTAATCTAAGGATAAAGTTAAGTTTTGGATAACCAAAGGGTTAGTCAAGTTTTCATTAAAAATTGAGAGTTGTTTTAAAAGCTAAGTTTGGGGGTGCATCGGTTATGTTAAGGCTAGGAACAAAAGATGATAAATTGGTCTTTGCAAAAATGAAGAATAAAAATGAATGTGTTCTTGAAAAAGTTGCAAAATATCTTAAATAAATTGCTGAGCTGTTCCAAAAAGCATAAAAAGAAAATGCAAATAAGGAGCTCAGTAATGAAGATAGCATCTAGTTTTAATCATTAAAAATCTAGCGCTACAACGTCTACGGACTTTGAAGCGCTACAGCGTTTGATCACCAGACCAAAAGTTTATGCACTGACCAATATTCTAAAAATGCCTAATTAAAGCCCTTTGCTGTGCTTTGAAGCCCCTCAATTCTTGTGTGAAATTGATTATTCCACTCTTCTTTTTGAAAACATTCTTTGCCTAACCCAAACGAAATCCATTCTTCCCAAACCTTAGAGAAATTCTGAAAATAACTAGGGGCTAAGTTGAGCTTTGATGTCACACACTCACAACTGAGCAGTAATGATTCTATTTGAATTGTGGACCACTATGGTGTGTGAAAAAGATAAGAATTAGCTTACGCATAAACCATGTTTAATTTAAAAGCTGCAGCTAGTTATATGAGCATTTTGTCTTGTTCAAGTGTCATTACTTGGGGACAAGCAATGGTTTAAGTTTGGGGGTGTGATAACCTTATTTTATATAGGTTATTTATGCTCCTAATACTTAAGTCAAGCTTATTTCTCAAGTAATTCTAGTGCTTAAATATGTGAATATATGGATATTAGAATAAATATAGAATATAATGTAAATCCTTAAACCTTGGGCATAGTTAATGCCTTTGTGAATATGTTTGATGTTTTGCTTTAGCGCTGCAGCGTGTGCTATCAAGGAAACGCTACAGCGTTATATGACGGTTGACCTTTGAGATATTTGTGTGGCCACTTGAGGACATGATGAGTCACCACCCTTATCTCTTCCTCTCAGCTGGAATTGTTGACTTTCAAGTGGATGCTAAATTACACTTGGCGCCTCCTAAACGGAACCCATGTGATAGTTGTTGTATTCCATCATTACCACTTTTTGTAAAGTGCTTTAAGGATAATATCTAAGTCTAATAATCATCATGTAATATTATTATTTTATTTAGACTTAGATATTAATTAGATTAATTAAGATTGCTTCAAAAGAAAGTAACATACGTAGACAAGTGTTGTAACTTGGAAGAAAGAACTACACACATACGTAGTAGCCATTCTCCATTGATACACTACCTTTTAAGCTTTTATTTTGAGAATAGTTTTTCAAGTCTTTTACCCAAGGTTTTGCTCACGCCTCAACTTCATCTCTTGTATGCTACTTGGGATCATTGGAGTGCATCTTTTGCAACCACTCTTCTCTTGTCTTCATACGGTAATACATACTCTCTAGTTGTATTACGTTGATAGAACTTGTGATGAGCTAACTTTGTTGTAGTTGGATTGTTCTTGGTATGTAATGAACCTTGAGTAACTTTTGTATAATATTATGATGTTTGTGTTTTATTCCTTGTGTCATAATGCTTTCAATCTTGGTTTAGGAATGATCAACTAAAACAAGGTAACTTTGTGGGTACAGACATGGTTCACAAAGAGAACTCAAGGAATAATATGAATGAAAACCCTTTAAAGACATTTAAAGGAAGCACTACTTAACTCTAGACATAGGGGAGTAGTAGTTCATAAGGCAAATGTTGTAAGATCTTAATATACAGGGGTAAAACTTATTTAGAGCCTAGACATAGGAGTCTTGTAACATAGCCCTGACGAAAGTGACTGAAAGGCACGCCACCAAGGCGTTACAGCGTCTACGGATTCTTAAGCGCTACAGCGCTTAACGCTACAGCGTCTAATATTATATGAATATTACTCTTGGGAACTTACATGCTATTGAGCTATCCAATTCACCTTTAATTACTTCAACTTAATACTGTTTTATCACAACTCATGATGTTTACAACTCTTCACTTTTACTTGCTACTTAATTCTTTGCACTAAGCTTCTAATCACTTAAACTTTATAGATTAACTCCAATCTCTGTGGGAACGAACTTTACTTATCAATATATTACTTGTTGCGATTGTGTATACTTGCACATCACCTTTTCGCACAACACTTAGTCATATGCTTTCTTAAAATCCATTGTGTGTTCGAGATCAGAGAATCTATAACCCGTGGTAACCTAGCTGCTAAGACCTTAGCAACCATCTTATACAAACACCCAAGAAGTGAAATAGGTTTGTAATCCCCCAAGGCAAAGGGGCGGTCGACCTTAGGGATTAAGGCTAAAAAGTATGAAGAGAAAGACTTCGGAAGCGTACTGTTAGAGTAGAACTCATAGAAAAGGATTCCCACGGCATCCTTAATCAAGGGCCAAAAAGCTTTGATAAAAGCAAGATCAAAAGCCATCAGGTCCCGGGCTCTTGTTCCCATCACAGCTCAACACAACCTACTCAATCTCATCCAAACTAAAGTCGAGAGTGACTCATCACCCCTCTGAGTTTTTTTGGATTTTTTGTTTGGTTTATTGTTCGATAGTTGTTTTGTATTGGATTAGGGATGGGAACTGTCAGGACGATCGTTAGGAGCCTACAACCCAGCTTACGTCAGGTTCAGACCAGATCAGACTTTTTTTTTAAATAGGTAACGGTTAAGACTTTTTTAAAAGTTTGTTTAGTTAAAAATGCTAGACTTCAGACTATTGAAAAAGTCTTTTAGGCCTACCATGTCGACCTTTTTTTACCGTGTTTTTGACAGTGGCGAATTCAGAAATTTTCAACAGTGGCGGCAAAGAATAATCAAATATTTTTTTTAGAAAAAATATTATAAATATTTACAAAATAAATATTCACATGATAAAAAATTGTATATACTCAAGCTGATACAAAAACAAAGACTTACATAGCTTGAAAAAAATAAAAATAAAAATAAAAAATATCAATTTGGTCATTAAATTTCGGTTAAATCGTTCCTTTTTAAATTATTTAAGGATCATTTTAGTCCTCTTTAGAGACTGATTTGACTATTGTCAACAAAAAAGAGACTGATTTGACTAGTATTGAGTTTTTTATTGTTCAAATTAGCACTTTTCAAATTTTTTAAGAGCAAATACGTTTTTTTTGTGTGTAAAAGACTTTTCTGGACCCCTCTACTCCTAAAATAAAATTAAATACTTGAGCTTTTCATGTGTTTACTTCGTGTTAAAAGAGACCGAAACAATAAAAATAAGAATAATAAAAAAGAAAAATTAGTACTAATTATTTTTTAAGAACATTCAAAAATTATTAACTTATATGGAGGCTGTAATGAATGATGACATGGAGGGTGAGTCAGCAAAAGTCAAGACCAATGAAGAAAATGTGAGTGTGAGGAGAAGCACACGTGCTAGGAGAGAGAATGTGACGCTAACAGGTTATGTGCGTGGATGATTAAAAGAAGCGGAGGTTACCATTTTAGAGTCATGCTGATTGTATGAATATTTCTCTCCTTCTCTCTCCATAACCGTCTCTCTCTGTTCTCTGTCCAGGGAAGGTTCTTGGCCGAATTCCCTGTTGCTTTATACTATACTCATACTTGTAGTTACTTGAGGAAATTGATTCCCTATTACTTGAATGAATCAGTGACATTTTCCTCAGCTCTTACATTGTCATTTACCGTTACCTTGCATAGCGTATTACATTGGTGCTTTCATCCAGTGAACTATATATGGCGGAAGGGACGAGGATTAAGGAGCTCAGTTTGGAAGTGAGGCGAGTAACTGAGCAAATGGAGAAAAATCACGCTGATGCACATTCTGACATCAAGAGGTTGGAAGTACAAAATGGAGCTCGTTTTGAGAAGATCGAGCAAACGATGCTAGCTCAGAACGAAGTGTTGCAGAAGCTTTTGGATGCAATGAATCTGCGAGATGCGGAAAAATCACCCTCGAGCTCGACTTTGGACATGTCTGGCAATGGGAAGTTGAAATCACCAGTTGGAGTGAAGATACCTGAAAACTCAGGTCATAGAACACCATTTCAGGTAAGATCTGTAAAATTAGACTTTCCTCGATTCGATGGTAAAGATGTTCTTAGCTGGATTTTCAAAGCACAGCAGTTTTTTGAGTATTATAACACACCTGATTCTGAAAGATTGATGATAGCTTCAGTTAATCTTGATCAACAAATTGTTCCATGGTATCAAATGATGCAAAGAGTTAACCCATTTCAAACTTGGAATCAGTTTACACGTGCTCTTGAGTTGGATTTTGGTCCATCTCCTTATGAATGCCCAAGAGCAAACTTGTTTAAATTGAATCAAACAGGATCTGTGTCTGATTATTATGTAGAATTCACGGCTCTAGCGAATCGATCTGAAGGATTGAGTAACGAGGCACTGTTAGATTGTTTTATCAGTGGGTTACAAGAAGAAA
Organism: Astragalus membranaceus; assembly: GCA_039519185.1. Taxonomy (NCBI): domain Eukaryota; kingdom Viridiplantae; phylum Streptophyta; class Magnoliopsida; order Fabales; family Fabaceae; genus Astragalus; species Astragalus membranaceus. The sequence goes on from CM076850.1 coordinate 112,847,412, forward strand.
TTAGAAGAGATGTTAAGTCTTTAACACCTAATACGATGTTGAAGGCAGTGTCACTTGCTAAGCTGTTTGAAGAGAAATATAGCCATACTAATAAACACAAAAACAATACATATACACACAAAACATATACAAACACAAATACAAACACTAGCTACCAAAAAGCTTACACCACTACACCCAAAACAGATACAAGTCACAGCCAAAATAAGCCAAACTTACCTCCATTGTTACCTACCCCTGTAACTAAGCAGAATAACTCTACTGCCAGGAACATTGCCATTAAGAACATGTCTGCAGCTGAAATTCAACTAAGGAGAGATAAGGGATTGTGTTACTTTTGTGATGAAAAGTTTTCTTATGCTCATAAATGCCCCAATAAGAACTTGATGATGTTACAATTGAAAGATGATGAGGAGGAGACCAAAAGTGAGACTGACAGTGAACCTGTGATTGATCCTGGACCAGTCACTGATAGTGCTCATCATTTGTCATTGAATGCTATGAATGGAGGAATAGGAATTGGCACAATTAGATTCACAGGCATGATTGGTCAACTGCCAGTTCAGATTCTGGTAGATGGAGGAAGTTCTGAGAATTTTCTACAACCAAGAATTGCTCAATGTCTGAAACTACCTGTGGAGAACAAATCTAATTTCCAAGTGTTGATTGGTAATGGTGACAAAATGAAGACAGAAGGGTGGATTGAGAATCTCAAAGTACAAGTTCAGCAGCAGGAATTAATTGTTCCAGTATTTCTGCTACCTGTAGCTGGTGCGGATTTGATCTTAGGATCAACATGGCTTGCCACACTTGGACCTCATGTGGCGGATTACTCACAGTCTGTGTTGAAATTTTTTCAACAAGGCAAGTTTATTGTTTTGCAGGGTGATAAGGAAGCAACACCGAGCCAGGCACAATTCAATCAACTGAGGAGGTTGCAGAATACTGACTCCATCAGTGAATGTTACACAGTTCAACAGGTACCAAGGCGCGCAGTGACTGATGAATTGTTGGAACTGCCTGAGAGTATGGAACCTGAGTTAGCCATACTATTGCATACCTATAGAGGAGTTTTCAGTACTCCTACTTCTCTGCCACCAGAGAGGACTCATAATCATGCCATCATACTTCAGGAAGGAGCAAAACCAGTCAAAGTCAGGCCATATAGGTATCCACACAGCCAGAAGGAACAAATTGAAGCAATGGTGCAGGAAATGTTAGAGCAGGGCATCATTCAGAATAGCACAAGCCCATTCTCTTCTCCAATTGTCATTGTCAAGAAGAAAGATGGGAAATGGAGGTTCTGTACTGACTATCGAGCATTGAATGCAATCACTGTCAAAGACAGTTTTCCCATGCCTACTGTAGATGAATTGTTGGATGAGCTATTTGGTGCACAATTCTTTTCTAAGCTGGATTTAAGATCGGGCTATCACCAAATATTGCTCAAACCGGAGGATAGACACAAGTCAGCATTCAGAACTCATCATGGTCATTATGAATGGCTTGTAATGCCATTTGGATTGACAAATGCTCCAGCTACATTTCAGAGTTTAATGAATGAGATATTCAAACACGAGTTGAGGAAGTTTGTGTTGGTATTTTTTGATGACATATTGGTCTATAGTGATACTTGGACATCACACTTAATTCATGTAGAATTGGTGTTGAAGACTCTGCAGAATCACCAATTATATGCCCGGTTGTCAAAGTGTTCATTTGGCATGCAGCAAGTGGATTACTTGGGACATCAGGTATCAGGACAAGGAGTATCAATGGATCCTGAGAAACTTCAAGCAGTAAGACAGTGGCCAACTCCTAAGAATGTGAAAGAACTTCGAGGATTCTTGCGATTAACTGGTTATTACAGACGATTTATCAAAGGATATGCAGCTATAGCAGGTCCCTTAACTGAGTTATTAAAGAAAGAGGCATTTGGGTGGTCTACAGCAACTGAGCAAGCATTTCAGGACCTGAAACAAGTCATGACAGCAGCACCTGTGCTAGGTCTGCCAAATTTTGCAGAACCATTCACCTTAGAAACCGATGCCTCTGGCATAGCTGTTGGAGCAGTGTTGAGTCAAAAGGGACATCCTATTGCTTACTTCTCCAAGAAAATGGTGCCTAGAATGCAAAAACAATCGGCCTATACAAGAGAACTATTTGCTATTACTGAGGCACTCGCTAAGTTTAGACACTACTTGTTGGGCCACAAATTTGTCATCAAAACGGATCAAAAGAGCTTGAGAAGTTTGATGGATCAAGCCTTGCAAACACCAGAGCAACAAGCGTGGCTACATAAATTCCTTGGTTATGACTTCACAATGGAATACAAACCAGGGAAGGAAAATATACCTGCAGATGCACTATCCAGGGTTCTGTTCATGGCTTGGTCTGAGCCACAGTCATTGTTTCTTGAGAAGTTGAGAGAAGCATTGAAACATGATCCTAAGACAGCTCAATTGATGAAGGACTGTGGGTTGAGGACTGCTGCCAGTGTGGAATATACTGTCAAAGATAACTTGCTTTATTTCCAGAGAAGATTGGTGGTACCTCAGAGTGAGAGATTGATGCAGGAAATTTTGAATGAATATCACAGTTCACCAGTGGGTGGCCACGCAGGAATTGCTCGCACAATTGCAAGGGTGTCAGCTCAGTTCTATTGGAGCACACTCAAAGCTGATGTAAAACAGTTTGTGCAGAATTGTGTGATCTGTCAGCAAGCGAAGGTGCCAAATTCTCCTACTGCAGGATTACTCCAGCCATTACCAATTCCTAACATGGTGTGGGAGGATGTAGCTATGGACTTCATCACAGGCTTACCTAACTCTCATGGCTATACAGTCATTATGGTGGTCATAGATAGATTGTCTAAATACGCTCATTTTATTCCTATGAAGACTGATTACAATAGTCACTCTGTAGCTGAACAGTTTATGACTTCCGTTGTTAGGCTACAGGGCATGCCTAAAACAATTGTATCTGATCGTGATAAGGTCTTCACTAGTTCATTTTGGAGACAATTGTTCAAGTTGCAAGGCACCACGTTGGCTATGAGTTCCGCGTACCACCCACAATCGGATGGTCAGTCAGAAAATCTGAATATGTCTTTGGAGTTGTATTTGAGATGTTTTACCTTTGAGAATCCTAAGGCTTGGTTTAAATTGTTGAATTTGGCTGAATATTGGAACAATACCTCATTCCATACAAGCCTTGGCATGACTCCATTCAAAGCTTTATATGGGAGAGATCCACCAATGTTGGTGAGACCAGAACCAACCGGCAATGATTCTGCAGAAGTGCTGAAACTGTTGACTGAGAGGGAGCAGTTAATGCAGCAATTGAAAGTAAATTTGTTGAAAGCACAGGAACGGATGAAGCAACAGGCTGATAAGAAACGTGTGGATGTGCACTATGAGATTGGCGACTTGGTGCTGGTCAAGCTTCAACCTTATAGGCAGAATTCTATAGCTTTGAGGAAGAATCAAAAGCTGTCAATGCGATATTTTGGTCCGTTTGAAATTATTGATAAGGTTGGTAAGGTTGCTTACAAGTTAAAACTGCTGATAAGTCTATTTTTAGAGTCTTTTTAATAGTTATTTTATTAAGTCTTTTTAGTATTTTAATTATATTTTTGTTCTATTTTACTGCAAATGTTTACTTTTTATCTTCAGGTTTTATTTTGAACCATTTGGGCTGCTTAAAGTCTCAGCAGGTCAGAATTCGACTGGATCTCTCAGAATTCGACTGGATCTCTCAGAATTCGACTGGATCTCCCAGAATTCGACTGCATCTTCCAGCTTTCGACTGCTTCTGTCTCAGCAGGCCAGAATTCGACTGCATCTTCCAGATTTCGACTGCTTCTGTCTCAGCAGGCCAGAATTCGACTGCATCTTCCAGATTTTGACTGCTTCTGTCTCAGCAGATTTCGACTGCTTCTGCTATCCAGATTTCGACTGTGCAGTCAAAAATTGGCTATGCCCACTTCTTGATGGATATTTGTGCCCACTTGTTAATGGATATTTTTGCCCACTTTTTGATGACCATGTGCTTTGACCACTTGCTCATGTGCATTATCCACTTGAGGATGGCTCTTTGATGACTACCTTGGCCAACTTGATTTGCCACTTTTTCCTCTTTTGGACCATTTTGCCCCTCATATTTTCCTATAAATAGAGGCTTGATCCTCACTTGTACCTAAGCTTGAATTTTGTTAGAAAATCAATGACAATGGCTCTCTAATTATTCATGACTTCAATTTACTCTTCATGCTTTTTATGATTCTTGTTTATTTACCTTCTTGCCCTTTAAATTCTTGCTATTTATTTTCCAAGTCATTTACTTTCATTGCTATTTAAATTCTCGCTCTTTACTTTCTCGCTCTTTACTTTTCGCTCTTTACTTTTTCGCTCTTTTATTTTCCCTGCTATTTACTTTCTTGCCCTTTTATTTTTCAAGTCATTTACTTTCATTGCTATTTAATTTCTCGCTCTTTACTTTTCGCTCTTTACTTTTTCGCTCCTTTATTTTCCTTGTTATTTACTTTTTTACCCTTTAAATTTCCAAGTCAAGTAAACTACTGGCAAGTCAAGTAAATTACTGGCAAGTCAAGTAAATTACTGGCAATTTTCTTTTCAAGCAATTTACTTTCTTGTCATTTACAATTCCGCTATTTATAATTTTGCACTTTACCGCTTTCTTTTATTTCTCGCTATTTAACTTTATGTTTTCTTCTTTTATTTCCTTTTCTCCTCTTTTGTCTACAATGATCATGAGTGAGTAGACTTTACTAAAACATTCCTTCTTTCTAAAAACACTTTCTTTTCAGTTAATCAACTTTGAAAAATTAAATTGGTATTCACTTAGGCTCTCCCTGTGGACCGATACTCTTTTATTACGCGATACGACCCGTGCACTTGCGGGGCTATCAAGTTTTTGGCGCCGTTGCCGGGGAGGCAGTGATATTGATTAAATTTTTCGAAACCGGTTAGACTGAAATTTTATTTCCTTTATTTTTTTTTACTTTTTCTTCTCTTGTCCCTCGAATGTGAAGAACCAGAAGTTTCGGAGAAACTGTTCAACAAATTCCCGAAATCGAAAGGTTCTTACATAGAAGGAGGAGAGAAATTCCCGATAACCAAATGGCGGCTAATGAAAATCGTGCTCTCAAAGAGTACGCAACACCTTCAGCAGAGCCATCGGCTGCCATTGTACATCCAAATGTGGAAGCAAATAATTTTGAACTCAAAACATCTCTGCTTTCGATGGTACAACAAAACCAATTTTCTGGTTCTCCCACAGAGGACCCAAATCTTCATATTTCAATTTTTCTTGAATACTGTGGAACTCTCAAATTAAACGGGGTACCTCCGGATGCCATAAGACTAAAACTCTTCCCTTTTTCATTAAGGGATAGAGCTAGAGCATGGCTACATTCTTTGCCTTCGGAATCCATTACCAACTGGGACCAGCTAAAACAAGCTTTTCTTACTAAATTCTTTCCCCCGAGTAAGACAGCTCAAATGAGAAATCAAATTACTCGATTTTCTCAAAACGACGGGGAATCTCTTTATGATGCTTGGGAACGTTTCAAAGAAATGTTAAGGCTATGCCCCCATCATGGACTAGAGAAATGGCTTGTTGTTCACACTTTTTATAATGGATTACAATATGCAACAAGAATGACTATTGATGCAGCTGCAGGTGGAGCTTTAATGAACAAAAATTTTACCGAAGCTTGTGCTCTCGTTGAAGATATGGCTCAAAACCATTGTCAGTGGACAAGTGAGCGAGCCATAACGAATAAACCAGCCGCATCAAAAGAGCCAGGTAAGTATGAAATATCTGTTGTTGATCATCTTACCTCAAAAGTGGACGCACTTTTTCAAAAATTTGAAAAATTAAATGTAAGTGCAGTCTCACAAACTTCTTCTCCTATTACTCCACCATGTGAATTATGTGGGGTTGTTGGCCATATTGGAGCTGAATGCCAGCTTGAGGCATCTAGTGCTGGAAACGAGCATATTAATTATGCTCAAAAGGAAGATCCGTTTTCAAATACTTATAATCCTGGGTGGAGGAATCATCCAAATTTTTCTTATAAAAATCCTCCACCCAATCCAGCACCTAGACCACCTCCTGTCTTTCAAAATCAAAGGGTTTTTAACAACCCACAAAACAACCCACAAAAGTCGAACTTGGAATTTTTGATGGAAAAATTTGTGTCATCTCAAACAAAACAAAATGAAGAATTCAAAAATCAAACTGGTTATTTGAATGACACACTTATCAAATTAGTATCAAAAGTCGACTCTATCACCACTCATAATAAAATGCTTGAAAATCAAATAACACAAGTGGCAACACAGGTAGCTTCATCCTCTAAGACTTCAGGGGTATTTCCTGGGCAACCAGAACAAAATCCAAAAGGCCAAATAAATGCCGTCACCCTTAGAAGCGGAAAACAATTAGAGGAACCAAGAGCAAACCAAGAAAAAATTGTGAGTGAAAAACATAATTTACCAGGTGAGCTAGAAGAGAAAGAAAAAGGGAAAGAACCAGAAAAAGAAAGGGAAGAACCACACATCCCCCCTCCACCATACAAACCACCCATTCCTTTCCCCCAAAGATTTGCAAAAAACAAGATTGACAAGCAATTCAAAAGGTTTGTCGACTTGCTTAAAAAGCTTTACATCAACGTTCCTTTCACTGATGCATTGTCTCAAATGCCGTCTTATTCTAAATTTTTGAAAGAAATTTTGTCCACGAAAAGAAAAATAGACGACTATGAGACGATTGCATTAACAGAGGAATGTAGTGCAATTATCCAGAACAAGCTGCCACAAAAACTCAAAGATCCAGGTAGTTTTTCCATACCTTGTGTGATTGGAAGTGAAACTATAAACAGAGCGATGTGCGATCTAGGAGCCAGTGTAAGTTTGATGCCTCTTTCTCTTTGCAATAGACTAGGTATAGGCGAACTTAAACCCACAAAAATGACAATACAGTTGGCAGATCGTTCCGTTAAATACCCCACTGGAATCTTAGAGGATATCCCTATCAAGGTAGGGCAAACTTTTATACCGGTGGACTTTGTTGTAATGGAAATTGAAGAAGACTCCCAAATTCCTATTCTTCTGGGGAGGCCTTTTTTAGCTACTGCAGGGGCCATAATTGACGTTAAAAACGGTAAGTTGGTTTTTAATGTGGGGGATGAAAAAGTTGAGTTTGAAGTTTCAAACTTCATGAAGAGTCCATCTGTAAAAGACTCGTGCTGCAGGATTGATATTGTAGACTATTGCGTACGAGACTGCTCTTTAGCATCATCTTCACAAGATAGTCTGGAAGATTGCCTTTTAGGCAACACAAATACAAATGCGGCAGGGGAAACCCAATTCTACATAAAACTTTTGGATGAAAATCCACCATCACAAGAATTGGGTACTGAAACTTTGGGTGAGGAGAAACCTCGACCTCTCTCGAAAGAAACACCAAAAATAGAACTGAAGCCCTTACCATCATCTCTCAGGTATGAGTTTCTTGGCCCTGATTCTACTTTTCCAGTAATTGTAAATGCAAATTTGAAACAAAATGAGACCGAAAAATTGCTTAATGTTCTCAAAAAGTATCCCAAAGCCATTGGGTATACTATTGAGGACATTAAAGGAATAAATCCGTCAATCTGCATACACAGAATACTACTGGAAGAGGACTATAAACCTTCTATCGAGCATCAAAGAAGATTAAACCCAAACATGAAAGAGGTTGTTAAAAAGGAAGTTTTAAAACTCCTTGATGCTGGGATAATATATCCTATTTCCGATAGCAAGTGGGTTAGTCCTGTTCAAGTAGTACCTAAGAAACGAGGCTTAACAGTTATTAAAAATGAGAAGGATGAAAGCATTTCCACAAGGACAATTACGGGATGAAGGATGTGTATCGATTACAGAAAGCTTAACAAAGCTACCCGGAAAGATCACTTCCCTCTCCCGTTCATTGATCAAATGCTAGAAAGGTTAGCACAGCACTCGCATTTCTGCTATTTGGATGGTTATTCGGGATTTTTCCAAATTCCCATCCACCCTAGCGACCAAGAAAAAACAACTTTCACATGTCCTTTTGGCACTTATGCCTATAGAAGGATGCCCTTTGGTCTATGTAATGCTCCTGCTACCTTTCAAAGGTGTATGATGTCCATATTCTCAGACTTTGTTGAAAACATAATGGAAGTGTTTATGGATGATTTTTCTGTCCATGGCTCAAATTTTGAAAACTGTTTAGCCAATCTGGAAAAAGTCTTAGAGAGATGTGAAAAGGTAAACCTGGTTCTAAACTGGGAAAAGTGTCATTTCATGGTTAATGAAGGAATTGTCCTAGGGCACTTAATTTCTCACAGAGGTATTGAGGTAGACCGTGCAAAAATTGAAGTGATTGAAAAAATGCTACCTCCCACCACAGTAAAAGAGGTGAGAAGCTTTTTAGGCCATGCGGGTTTCTACCGTCGGTTCATAAAAGACTTCTCAAAAATCTCAAAACCTATGACAAGTCTGCTCCTTAAGGATGCAGCATTTATTTTTAACGATCTTTGTCTTGAAGCTTTTAACAGGTTGAAAAAGGCTTTAGTTACTGCCCCGATCATACAGCCACCAGACTGGAATCTTCCGTTCGAAATAATGTGCGATGCAAGCGACTATGCCGTTGGGGCAGTCCTGGGACAAAGAAAAGAAAAAAAATTGCATGCCATATACTATGCAAGCAGGACCTTAGACGAGGCACAAATGAATTACGCCACAACTGAAAAAGAATTATTGGCGGTAGTTTTTGCCGTTGATAAGTTTCGATCATATCTGGTAGGTTCAAAAATCATCATTTTTACTGATCACTCGGCCATAAAATATTTGTTAAACAAAAAAGATGCCAAGCCGAGATTGATCCGATGGGTTTTACTCCTACAAGAATTTGATCTTGAAATAAGGGATAAAAAAGGCGTCGAAAATGTTGTGGCTGATCATTTGTCCCGTCTACAAGGAACAAAAGAAGAAGAGTTGCCACTTAATGATACATTTTTGGATGATCAACTCTTCTCATTGGTCAAAACTGAAGCACCATGGTATGCAGATTTTGTAAACTACCTTGCAGCAGGAGTACTCCCCCCAGATTTAAATTATCAGCGGAAGAAGAAATTCTTCCATGATCTCAAACAGTATTACTGGGACGAGCCACTGCTTTTTAAAAGGGGAGCTGATGGGGTGTTCAGAAGATGCATTCCGGAAGAAGAGGTAAGTAACATTCTATACCATTGTCATTCTTCTTCCTATGGCGGCCATGCCAGTTCTTCAAAAACTGCTACGAAAATTCTTCAATCTGGTTTTTATTGGCCGTCCCTTTTTAAAAACGCGCATCAATTCATTTCTAAATGCGACCAGTGTCAACGCACCGGAAATATTTCAAAAAGAAATGAAATGCCCTTAAATAATATCTTAGAGGTTGAAATTTTCGACGTCTGGGGTATCGATTTCATGGGACCGTTTCCTTCTTCTTTTGGAAACCAATATATTCTGGTAGCCGTTGACTATGTGTCAAAATGGATCGAAGCCATTGCTTCTCCTACAAACGATGCAAAGGTAGTCATAAAACTTTTGAAAAAATTAATTTTTCCAAGATTCGGGGTCCCTCGTGTTGTCATAAGCGACGAAGGATCCCATTTCATCTCGAAACATTTTGAAATGTTACTGCGAAAGTTTGGAGTAAGGCACAAAATTGCAACACCTTATCACCCTCAAACAAGCGGTCAGGTTGAGGTATCGAACAGAGAAATTAAAAGTATTTTAGAAAAAACTGTTTCGACCTCAAGAAATGACTGGTCGGTAAAGCTTGATGATGCTCTCTGGGCTTATCGGACTGCGTACAAGACTCCCATAGGAATGACTCCTTTCAAATTAATTTATGGGAAGTCTTGTCACCTTCCGGTAGAGCTAGAGCACAAAGCTTACTGGGCAATTAAACGCCTTAACCTGAACATGGAATTAGCCGGAGAAAAAAGAAAACTCCAACTAAACGAATTGGAAGAACTGCGAATAGATGCTTATGAGAATGCCAAACTTTACAAAGAAAGAACAAAAAATTGGCATGATAAGCGTATTATTCGTAGAGAATTCAAGGAGGGTGACCTGGTGTTATTATTCAATTCCAGGCTAAAAATTTTTCCGGGAAAATTAAAGTCAAGATGGACCGGTCCTTTTGAAATCCGTAAGGTTTACCCCTTCGGATCTGTAGAGATCTGGAGCGAGAAAACTGGATCGTTTAAAGTCAATGGTCAAAGGTTGAAAAATTATTTAATTGGTGACCCAATTGAGAAAGGAACTAGTTTAGTTCTACACGATCCCAATTGAAAAATTCTTTTTGACCGTCAAGCTAGTGACGTTAAAAGAGCGCTGCGTGGGAGGCAACCCACGGCTTAATGTATTTTTCGATTTATTGAAAAATAAAATACCCCAGGGCCGAGTTTCCTGAACCAGACAGCCAGGTGAGCTCTCCTAACCCCTTTTGTTTTATTTGAAAAATCATTGAGGACAATGCCTAGTCCAAGCATGGGGGGGTATTTTATTACTTTTATTAAGAATGTCTTTATTGCTTTGCCGAGTTTTTTTTTTTCCTTTTTGTACTTTGAATTGTATCTGCTCCCTCCATCGCGAAACTTTGTGAACCTTAAGCATGTTTTAGATAAGCCTTTTCTGGACAAAAATAATTTTTCAATTTTTCATTAGCAATCATCTAGGTGGACTGGTTGGGAACAAACAAAATTGTATCATGGTTTGATTTCTACTTCTAGGGCTTTTTCACACACACACTATTGAGACTATTTTCAGTTATTAATACAATTAGAAGGACTGAAAAGAAACTAGTAACCTGGTTCTCTTGGTGACATTCACTGGATGCGCGGTTACTGGAGAAAAACGTCTGAGTTGGGGTATTCAAAAAAAAAAAAAAATTTGCAAAACCAATTCAAAATGCAAAAATTGGTGCATTTTAAATGTCAAAATGAATGGTTAGCATATAAAATCAAAAAGAAAAGAAAAAATGCTTGAATACCCAACGTATAAAGACCCTCCTTTGAGACCCGGTCTTAGTGAATGGAGGACCCAAACTTAAGAATGCTGGGGAACCGGTTCTATGATGACATGGATATCCTCTCTAATGTATTGATACTTTAAATTTGTCTCCCAACTCCACAAAAAGCCCAAAAATAGTAGCTCTCAAACCAAAGTGTTAGAATTGCCCCACAGTTCACTTAAGGTTTCGATATGAAAATAATTTTCCTTCAGAATGGGCCTAAAGATTTACACTGTTTTAGCTTGAGGACAAGCAAAGGTTCAAGCATAGGGGAGTTTGATAAGTCTATTTTTAGAGTCTTTTTAATAGTTATTTTATTAAGTCTTTTTAGTATTTTAATTATATTTTTGTTCTATTTTACTGCAAATGTTTACTTTTTATCTTCAGGTTTTATTTTGAACCATTTGGGCTGCTTAAAGTCTCAGCAGGTCAGAATTCGACTGGATCTCTCAGAATTCGACTGGATCTCTCAGAATTCGACTGGATCTCCCAGAATTCGACTGCATCTTCCAGCTTTCGACTGCTTCTGTCTCAGCAGGCCAGAATTCGACTGCATCTTCCAGATTTCGACTGCTTCTGTCTCAGCAGGCCAGAATTCGACTGCATCTTCCAGATTTTGACTGCTTCTGTTGTCATACCCCAATTTTGTCCGACTAATCGAAAAATCCCAAAATTTTTATCGCTTCGCATATTGTTCTAAATGCGGGTGTATTTGGCACTCTCGTGCAACGGTTTTGTTTGGCGCTCGTTGTTTTCAAAAAAAGAGTCCAAAAAATAATAAAAAAATAATAAACGCAAGCGCGTGTCGGTTTCGAGTCGTGTGAGCAAATGCGTCGGTGCGCTTTTAGTCTTACCGTTTTACGCGCGTGCGTATTCTGATCGCGTACGCATTCCTAGTCTTAAGGTGAACGCGCGTTTCATTTCGAGTCATCGTGTCGGTACGCGTTGTTTTTACCGCTTTTATTATCATAAAAAAAATAATAATAATAAATAATAGTAATAAAATGAAATCAATTTTTTTTATTACTATTAGCTGTCCTTGTGTCACACATATAAACAAAAATTAAAAAACACAGAATAGTACAAAAAAAAGGAGGTCAACTCTTTTTACAAAAAATTAATTAAAAAGAACAGTACAAAAGATGCAAAGCAGGGCGCAGCCTGCTGGTGGTAACAGAAAATTACATTTTGAGAATGGGGCTCAAGCTCCCTTCTCCTTGTTCCTTGGCTTTTCACTCTTTGGGCAAAAGCAGGTTGCTGCCCCTGTTGCTCCCTTGCTGCCTCTGCTCCACTGTTTCAGCTGATTGTCTCCAACAGCTATAACCCTCTGCTCCACTCCCCTGATTTTTCCTGAAAAGCACAACAGCCATTTTTGTCTCAATATGTTGGATGCCTCTATAAAAGCAAAAAAAAGAATCAAAGGGGGGGGGGACAGACACGAAAATACACTCAGAACACAAAAAACAGCAACATACACAACACTGAGTATCAAAATTCAGAGTTCAAAGAGAAGGAGGAGAACAAACAGTAACACAAAGAGCAATACACACAACAATAGAAACACAAAAACTGAGATACCATAAAATTAGAATTCATCACTGAATTCTAATACACTTGAGCAAAATAAGAAGAGAAATATCAGTGGCAGTGAAAAAGGCAAGGCAAGGTTCAGTAGCAGAGCAAACAAAAGGAGCTTTATCAGAAGCTGGAATTTAGGTAAGTTCCCGTAACAAATTGCATCAGGCTTCATTGATTTCAGTTGAACATTTTTTTTCTTTTTATCTATTAATGGTTCATATAAGCCTTATTAGATAGTCCTAGACCTAAGGAATTTGATTTATCAGTAACTCTGTGCATAGAATTAAGGAGAGATAAAACAGGAAAAAGAATTTCATTTTGATATCAAACAAGTAATAGGTGAGATCATATCGCTGTGCAGGGCCACTTCCTGTTGTTGTTGTTAAACAAAAAACATGGTTTATTTTCAGATATAAGTTTATCCAAGAGAATCAGTAGAACAGAACCTAAGATCAAACTAGGAATAAAAATAGAAATCAGAACCAGTAGAGAGAAAAACACCAAAAAAAAGATGAAATGTAATAAAGTTCTAACCTGAGCCGCCGTCAAAGGCGAACTCCGGCCACCACCCACGGTGGTCGCTGTCTCCCCACCTCCGTCGATCATCCCCAAACGGCCGAACACCGCAACCCCTTTTTACGACTAAATCCTCCACCGCGAACCAACACGCCCCTTCACAGCAGCCGCCAAACAGAACTGCGACATCCGCCCCGTCACAGCCACGGATCGGACCACCGTTTTCCCGTCACAGTCGTCGCCGTTCTATCCCTTTCACGAAACCGAGCTGGATCGAAAAAACCACGCCATGGGGAAGAACCGGTTTCGGTACAGATGAAGAAGAGTGAGAAGATGGCGTAAGGAGAGAGAGGGAAGTGTGCGGCGGTGATGGAGAAGGAGGGAAGAATGAAAGTGGGTTGAGAGAGAAGTGATCGGCCGCCATTGGAGAGGAGAGAATCGGATTTGGTTGATTTGGGAGAGGAGGCTACGGTGCTGTAAGGAGAGAAAGGAAAGATTTTTAGGTTTTTTGATTTTTTGGGGGTGAGGCGCCGTGAGGATGAGAGGGATGAGATTAGGGTTTCCTTTTATGTTTAAGTATTTATAGTATAAGCTGCAGGGTTATTTTCGTCTTTTCACGTTTTTTTTATTTTCAGATCATTATTCGCACCTCCCTGTTTACTTCGCGTGCCTCCCCCTCGCAAGCCCATGGTTTCCAAAACGCCCAGCCCATCAGAAAATAAAAACGCAGCCCAGCTTACAAAAACAAGCTGGGCTCACTATCTGCACCCCCTTTTAATAATACAGTCCTCCTTTTATTTACACCCTTATTTTACTATTTCACCCCCTGTTTCTCTTTTCAAATTTTATTTCTTTCCCCTAGATAAACATTTTTTTTACAAAACCTTTTTTCCCAAATAATAAATTTTCTTGTCCCTAAACGAACCTTTTTTTTCTCAAACCTTTTTTAAATAATGGATAAATATTTCCCCGAACGAAAATCAATCCAATTGCAAATTCCTTTCATCACGACGTTCTCTCTAATTAAAACCAACGAAGACACTTTTCAAAAACAAATCTTTTCAAACGTCGAAATCAAAACTAATCATCACTAATGATCACTCGCGCCGTTGCCGTTTGATTGTGGGTGATGATTTCATTCCTGTGGGAGCTAGTAGTGTGGCCACTCTAAACCGTTGTTGTTTGGTCCTCACAAACGCTCTCCTTCAATTGCGAAAACCTTTTCAATGCTCCAAATAAAAACCGATTATCATTAATCATCACTCGCGCCGTTGCCGTTTGGTCGTTAATGATAATTCGTTTTCATAAGAGTTAGTAGTGCAACCACTCTAAACCGTTGTTGTTTGGTCACTGCGAACGCTCAACCCCTTTGCGAAAAACTCCGAAAAGATTAAAAAAACAAAAACCCTTTTCAGGACAAAGAAGAACTACGTAGCTTTGAATTCTCCATCGCACCCGGAGATACGTAGGAGCAGGGCCACGCCCCTGTCAAGCGCAAAAATAAATAATTTCTAAATAAAAAATACAAACACATCTCTTTCAAAAATCAAAAATCTTATTTTCAAAGTAGGGGATTAAGTCGGTCGTACGGCCGGGTTAATCATTGTTTTAGGATAAGTGAACTGTGGTCCTTCAGAGCCCCAGCGCTCCTTCAGCCCCCAGCGGCCCTTCAGACCCCCAGTGGTCCTTCAACACAGATCACACAATCCTAAAACCCCTATATTAAAAAACACCAAACACACGAACATTTTCTACACACAACAAGAACTACGTAGCTTTGAATTCTCCATCGCACCAGGAGATACGTAGGAGCGAGAGGCCAACTCTCGTCAAGCACCAAAAATAAAAGTTTTCATTAAGTCTTCTCACTCCCTTTTCAATAAAGAGGCAAAATAAAAGCATTTTCAAATCAACACTTCAAACCACACATTTAATTAAAGGTTCCCTTTCGATAGAAAGGAGGTACGGGGTGCTAATACCTTCCCCATGCCTAACCGACCCCCGAACCCAAATCTTCCGGTTTTCCAAAAGGCCATCCGCTTTCCAAAAAGGTTTTTCTTCAATATTTTCCTTATAAAAAAATATTGGTGGCGACTTCATTGATTATTAAAAAAAAGTTGTAAACGAAAAAAGATTCCCTCAGGGACTTTTTCGGGCGCAACATCTGTCTCAGCAGATTTCGACTGCTTCTGCTATCCAGATTTCGACTGTGCAGTCAAAAATTGGCTATGCCCACTTCTTGATGGATATTTGTGCCCACTTGTTAATGGATATTTTTGCCCACTTTTTGATGACCATGTGCTTTGACCACTTGCTCATGTGCATTATCCACTTGAGGATGACTCTTTGATGACTACCTTGGCCAACTTGATTTGCCACTTTTTCCTCTTTTGGACCATTTTGCCCCTCATATTTTCCTATAAATAGAGGCTTGATCCTCACTTGTACCTAAGCTTGAATTTTGTTAGAAAATCAATGACAAAGGCTCTCTAATTATTCATGACTTCAATTTACTCTTCATGTTTTTTATGATACTTGTTTATTTACCTTCTTGCCCTTTAAATTCTTGCTATTTATTTTCCAAGTCATTTACTTTCATTGCTATTTAAATTCTCGCTCTTTACTTTCTCGCTCTTTACTTTTCGCTCTTTACTTTTTCACTCTTTTATTTTCCCTGCTATTTACTTTCTTGCCCTTTTATTTTTCAAGTCATTTACTTTCATTGCTATTTAATTTCTCGCTCTTTACTTTTCGCTCTTTACTTTTTCGCTCCTTTATTTTCCTTGTTATTTACTTTTTTGCCCTTTAAATTTCCAAGTCAAGTAAACTACTGGCAAGTCAAGTAAATTACTGGCAAGTCAAGTAAATTACTGGCAATTTTCTTTTCAAGCAATTTACTTTCTTGTCATTTACAATTCCGCTATTTATAATTTTGCACTTTACCGCTTTCTTTTATTTCTCGCTATTTAGCTTTATGTTTTCTTCTTTTATTTCCTTTTCTCCTCTTTTGTCTACAATGATCATGAGTGAGTAGACTTTACTAAAACATTCCTTCTTTCTAAAAACACTTTCTTTTCAGTTAATCAACTTTGAAAAATTAAATTGGTATTCACTTAGGCTCTCCCTGTGGACCGATACTCTTTTATTACGCGATACGACCCGTGCACTTGCGGGGCTATCAACTGCCTGCTACTGCTAAGATTCATGCAGTGTTCCATGTGTCTCAATTAAAGTTGTTCAAAGGTGATAAGTCTGTGCCTTATTTGCCTCTACCCCTTACAAGTACTGAGGCAGGACCAGTATTGCTACCACAAAAGGTGCTGCGTACTAGAATGATCAAGAAAGGGCAGAAGTGGATTCAACAGGTTCTCATCATGTGGGAGGACAATGATTTAGCTGCGGCAACATGGGAGGATGTAACAGAATTTCAAGCTCAGTACCCTTCTTTCAATCTTGAGGACAAGATTGTTGTTAAAGGGGAGGGTATTGTAATGAATGATGACATGGAGGGTGAGTCAGCAAAAGTCAAGACCAATGAAGAAAATGTGAGTGTGAGGAGAAGCACACGTGCTAGGAGAGAGAATGTGACGCTAACAGGTTATGTGCGTGGATGATTAAAAGAAGCGGAGGTTACCATTTTAGAGTCATGCTGATTGTATGAATATTTCTCTCCTTCTCTCTCCATAACCGTCTCTCTCTGTTCTCTGTCCAGGGAAGGTTCTTGGCCGAATTCCCTGTTGCTTTATACTATACTCATACTTGTAATTACTTGAGGAAATTGATTCCCTATTACTTGAATGAATCAGTGACATTTTCCTCAGCTCTTACATTGTCATTTACTGTTACCTTGCATAGCGTATTACAGAGGCCACAACCCTCTTTTTTTATGGGGGCAAAGACTATTTTTATTAAGCTCACCGAAGTTGTTTATTTCCATCTTATGGGGGCAATTACCCCCACCTCTCAATAATAGATCCGCCATTGGTTTTTGGAACATCCATTGGCTTTGCCGGTGGTTAATCTAAGTTGGAGAACCTGATTGGTCAGGTGTACTCAGTTTTATCGGTCTGTGTGGCTCTTCCCTTTCAATAGAATTTGTGTCATGTTTAACTATATTGTATTACGTTTGCTTGCAGATGTTTTGTTATTAGATGTAACAAGTTTTGAATACCTTTAGTACTCATTTTGAATAAAATTTGCCATTTTAAAAAGGTATAAACATATATGACTAATAATTTTATAAAAACAATAAAAATTATTGATTTCTTTTATATGTGTGAAACAACCTCAAAAGATAAAATAAAAGAGAACAAGTACAATAAGAGATTCACAAACTTTCCATTATTAAGGGTTTACACATTTCATTGCACTCGCAGGCACACCGACAATAGACTCAAAGACAACAGACTTAAGCATCTCATCCAAACTTGGACTCATGCTTGGGGAACTGTGTATCGGTATATCATGGCCGAGAACCTTCGCAGCAACAGGGCTCAGACCATTTAAATTTGTCAAGTACTCGACCAATTGGACAAACCCGACTGGGCAAGCCTTCCACGAACTCGAAAACCGCCACAGAGACAGTTACCCAAGGCGCAGGGATATAAGAAACTAGGGAGGAGAGAAAAAGAGAACCATATGTATACACACACATAGATAGAAACTGCTCAATGATCATCTCGGTTATCTGAGTTCCGAGTATTGTATTTAAGTACAAAGGGTAAATTATAAAATGTAATTTATTTTTATATAAAAAATCAAGAGAAGTTGGGCCAAAGTGGCCCAATTCCCTTAAGATTAAATTGATTTTATATATGTGCACTACAACAGGTTTACTAATGAGTAGCGTTTTTTTTGGGCCATCACTAGCGCTTTCGGGCGCTTGTGCTCCTGTTGCCAATCCCCCAAAGATAGCGCTCCAAAAGTGCTACTAATGAACAGGCAAGAGTAGCGCTTTTTGGTGTAAGCGCTCCTTATTCGTAGATGTGCTAAGACAATAGGTAGCGCTTTTTGTATCAAGTGCTGCTTATGGTCGTAGCGCGTCTAAGAAAGAGTAGCGCTTTTTAGTACAAGCACTCCTTATTCGTAGATTCGCTAAGACAATAGGTAGCACTTTTTGTATCAAGCGCTGCTTATGGTCTTACCGCATGTAACCAAGAGTACCGCATGTAACCAAGAGTAGCGCTTTTTTTGTAAAAGCGCTCTTTATGCCTAATTTTTTTTAAAGAATTTCTTGTCTGTTTCTTCTGTATTACCAATTCTCAGCTCCCTGCAACCAGCAACCAAATAACAAACAACCAGCAACAATAACAAACAACCAGCAACCAACAACAAACTTCCAAATAAAATTCCAAATCAAAAACCAACTTCAAATCAAATTCCACCTAATTTATAAATCCAACATACATATATATATATATATATATATATATATATATATATATATATATATATATATTTACCAACATATGGGCCAACAAAAATTACATAAATCCTCATGTACCAAAAGATCAACAAAAATTACAACATATCCAATGAGGTAGGATATCCAAAAAAAATTACATCAATTTCGATTTGCATGAATCAAACCGGCAACATGACGACACCACTCTCCTTTGAGCTCAGTAAGTTCCTCTTCAGAAAATTGAGCTCCACGCACATATTCAGGAAAATACTTAAAAAATAAAATAAAATGAACTTAGAATTATATGAATATCAATTAGAAATTGAATTACTTGTCAAAAAACAAACTATCAAAGTACATACATGGATTGGGATTTCCATTTGGTTGTGAGTGATGATGTCCTTCATAAACTTCATTACATAGTACCCGCAATCATTGCCGTTTGGTTGTTTGGGACTCTATAAAACAAAAGATTACTTAGTTATTAAATTTAATTAATTACATATGCATAAAAATATTGATTATAAACTTACCTTTATTGCTATCCATTTTGTAGAAGATGATGATTTTCTGTACGCAGTCCTAACATCACGCAATCCCCAATAAGTTGCCAAAGCACTGAAACAACATCATATATAGAACTATATTAATCGAAATACATACATAATTTAAATTATGAAATATCCGAGGGAACTAAATACACACCTATTAAATACTCCCACCAACTTGGGGTAGTTGTTGTAATGACCTTGCAGTGAATCCAAATAGAAAATCACATCTCTTTTGGGATCAATGGCCAACAATATCCAATGGGTCCTATAAAATTTTTGAATAATCAAATTAATGACAAATATTTCACAAATACATGTTATATACGATTGATATATATATATAGATTAAATTACTCACCCTAAGTTGATGAGTGCCAAAAACAAAAGTATCACAGCTTAATTGATGCTAGTGCAAAGCGCCGATCGATATTGGCTTTAACCTCTACATTGCTTCTTTCCATTTGTTCCTTGCATTTTTCTATATGATCTTTTGACATTGTTTTATCCAGGGGGATATTAAGTAGAAAAGTACTTTCGGGGCATGAGAACACAAATCTTCGTGTTTGTTTTCTTGGGACCAATATCTCATGGTACAAACACCTTTAATTAAAATGTATACAAATTATAATAATAATAATAATAATAATAATAATAATAATAATAATAATAATAATAATAATAATAATAACAATAATAACATCAATAGGTGAAATAATAAGATAGATACGTAGCTGATATATGCTCTAATAGTAGTCGCACTTGCCCACTCGTGCTCATATACCACTGTGAGTTCCTCTTGATTCAAAGTTAGTGCTTGCTCCTCTCCAAAAAAAAATTGTATCCATCAATGCCTCTATTATGGTTGCACTACCCATGTGGTTTGACGCATGGATTTTTAAATAACTGATGAACTCCATGGGATTATTAGAAGATCTGCCAGCAATAGACGATGAAGGTCGGGATTCAATCTCATTCCCACTAGCTATTTGTCGAGACACTTTTGTCTTGCCAGCAATAGAAGGGGAAGGTTGGGATTCGCCAACATTCCCACTAACTTTGTCACCCTTTCCAGCAGTAGAAGAGAAAGGTCGAGATCTTCCTTTGCCAACATTCCCACTAACTTTAGATTTTGCCCTTTGGGATACCTATATATTTGGAAAGATAATTAGTTAGTAACAAATATAGTTGGAAAGATAATATATGACATGAGCTAATAAATTAGTAACAAATATACTGTCACTTACATTGAGGAGGTTTACTGGCCATGCCACAAAGGTACCAATTGCATCATCCACAGTCATGATCCCTATACTGTTTACTGGTACAAGCAAGTTTTCATCCCCCACAATTGCAATGTCAACTTTGACCCTCACATGATTTTCGGATATGGGTAGATTGTGCAGTAAGGTGCCCAGCTCTTTACAAATTACTCCCCTTGCGACCAATTTAAGCGGGTTTGATATATATAGTTCACAATCATTATTGTTACCCTGAAACAATGATAAACAAAAATTAGAATATGTATAAATTGATGTAATATGTACAAGAAAAAGAGGATCTAATGTTTTAATACCTCATTGGACGCAATGGTACAACTATCTCTGAAGCTATCTAGCTTAGGGGATGGTAGATCAATCATTGGTCCAACTCTATCTTTTAATTCCGCAACTTCATCCATTAGCTTGTACACCAATTGTTCCAAATGTCTTTCTCTACTTTCTTTTTTTTATATGCCTATTTGGACCCCATAAAGAGTTCGGAGTGACACCAAATCCCAAACCCCTCAGACGACCCGAATACTCTTCACGTTCCAAAGCATGGCCAAGGATGTCATTCCCACCATCACAATCAGTTATCACTCATTGTTCTATTGATTGTGATATGGACTCCTGATTCATAAAAAATTATTAAACATTATTAGACATTATAACTATCATCAAAATTACAAAACAATTTTAATTTTATCATACTTACAATTCTTTGAGACACCTCTTTCGTTTTCGGATCGTTAATCACACCATCTTTGTTTACTCGGGCTTCTAGCCACAAAACATGCCGGTCAATGGATTCTTGAGTTGGATCTTTCCCGGCCTCCACTAGCTGTTAAAATTTACCAATTGTTAATAAATATATCAAAAGATTCATTTATAATAGTGAAAGTTGAAATAAAGGAAGTTGTGCCTACCATTTTTTCTTCAATGTCTTGATAACCCTTAACACCGCCTCTATAAGGGTAATCAGGACTTCTTGCTCTCTCTCGATTTTCATTGCATAATGTCTATATAGACACATAAATATACATTAATGCATAATAATTGTCAAATATAGTTAAGTTAAAAGGTAATTGTACAAACCAATAAGTCCTCATCTTCGGTGCGTTTGGTTATAAAGACATTCCAATCCTCCTGTGTTATAATCCCACTATATAGTGGTGGGGAATGGTGTATGAGGTTCCCTTCATCATCTGTCATCCATTTATTTTTTAGGATAGTTCTGAACTTCTTATGTAACCTTCCAGCTTTCATAAGGCAGAATTCTTTCCGAGACTCATCCACATCAAAATAAGTCTGCTTACACATAAACAATGAAAAGATTATAAATATATGCTTACATAATTATAAAAGAAGATAACTATATAGATTTAGAATTATATACTTGGATCAAACACCATAGCTCCTTTTTGAGTTTTTCCAAAGCGAGATTATGTTTATCATGCTATCTATTGATTGTAATCGGTACCGTTTGCTTCACCTTAGTACCAATGAAGCTAGTCAACTATTTACCATTTGGACCAAATGGTTGGCCTTTAACATTTCATTGGACCTGCATTATGACTTATGTAAATTAGATAACAAACAGTTTAAACTAAGTAATAAATTTAGTTAATTAGTAAGTATCTTACTGGAAGTTTAGGAAGTCCTTTACTCGCCCGATTGATTATATTCTTTTTAACAGTCATTCCACGGCGAGTGACCTTTTTTGGGGGCTCCTGATCACTCTCATGAGCACTATCATGGCTATGCAATGTCATCTGACCTGCGATAAAACATAATCAGTGTTATTGTTATATTTATGCAAAAGACCAACAAAAAAAATAAAGAAGAAGAATAAATAAGAGACAAGCAAAAAATGCCTAAAAGTAAGTTTAGATTACCTTTTCCTTTTCCTCGATACCATTTTATTTACAATTTGCTTATTTGTATGATATTTTTCTTTTCGCTTCTTGGTACTTTGTTTTCGACGAAACATAATTCCATCACTATGATTTTTTCTAATATACACAACATCCTCTTTAGAAGTACTTTCCCCTAGTATTGGTTGTGATGTCCCGAAGAAATGGTCATCCTCAAATTCAACATCTTCGGGTGCTTTATCACCAATGTCATTAACCAATAGTTTTTTGTTTGTCAATAGAACAATGAACCAATTGATATCAACTGGATCAGTGACATAAAACACTTGTTGAGCTTGCGAGGCTAAAATAAAAGGCTCATCTTTATACCCTGACTTGTTGAAATTCACCCGCATGAACCCCGACCCATCCATCTGTACACCATTATTATTGTCAACCCACTTACATTGGAACACAGGCTCACGAAAAATATTGTAATCCAACTCCCATATGTGTTCAATGACTCCAAAGTATGACATATTCGCGTAAATGAGATTTCTGTCTTTGGCACTTGATGTATGCATAGATTGAGCTACAAGAGTCACCCCACTATTTTGCATTTTACTCTGATCATTTTGTTTTTTTGTATAGAACGTGTACCCATTTTGTAGATAGTTGGTGTAAGAGATAACATGTATATTTGGACATTTTGCTAACCATCTCAATCTATCAGAAATCAAGGTAGGATTCAAAGCAAACTCTAAAGAAATGTGATTTCTTAGCCACACAATGAAACTCCTATTGTGTTATTTTCTTAACCAAAATTGACCCTTACTTGGGTAATCACTCTTAAGCATGTCCATGTGTTTCGCAACATATGAATCAACCTCACTGTCATTGTGCAGAACATATAAGTGTGCTTGCTCTAGTTCTTTCCTTGATACCATCACTATTTTGCTTCCTGTCATCCTTTACTAATGCTTCTTGTGTGACGCTCCCTTGGCAGCCCCACAGAATGTTCAACACTAGATAGATAGCCGGTGCAGAACTCAATAGCTTCTTCAACTATGTAGCGCTCAGCAATACAACCCTTGGGTCATGATCGGTTTTTAACATATCCTTTTAATATCTTCATGTAACGTTCAAACGGGTACATCCATCTCATGTAACATGGGCCACACAATTGTGTCTCTCTAACCAGATGAACTATTATATGAATCATTATGTCAAAGAATGAAGGTGGGAAAAACATCTCAAGCTCACATAATGTGACAGTAATTGATCTTTGCAACACTGGCAACTTTCCAGGGTCAATCACTCTACTACAAATCGCCTTAAAGAAGAAACAAAGTTTAGTTATGGCCTGACGCACTTTGTTGTGTAAAATGGATCGTATACCAATGGGTAACAAATTCTCCATGAGAACATGACAATCATGGGACTTTAGAGACTTCAACTTGAGGTCTTTCATTGATACAAGATTCATAACATTTGAAGAGTACCCCTTTGGAACTTTAACTCCATGAAGAAACTTACAAAAGACGGTTTTCTCCTTTTTAGATAGAGTATGAGCTGCCGGAGGTAGATATGTACGTGTACCCTTCTTTATCGGACCCAATTCGGGTCTCAACCCCATACTAACCAAGTCCAACCTTGCATTGATGGTATCTTTAGTCTTTCCTGTCATATTGAGTAAGGTACCAATGACACTTTTGAAAGACATTTTTTTTCAACATGCATCACATCAATGAAATGTCTTATATGTAATGACTTCCAGTATGGCAACTCAAAGAAAATCGACTTTTTCTTCCACCCTCGTTTGGCAAGCTCTCCTGCAAAAGGCTTCCCAAATTTAATATTCAAATCTATCACCTTTTCAAATAGTTGTTCACCCTTCAAAGGCGGGGGAGCTTTACGGGTTTCTGAATTCCCATTGAATGCCTTTCACCACAGTCGATACTGATGAGTTGGAGGCAAAAATCTACGATGACCAAGGTAGATATTCTTCTTACCATGTTCCAGCCACATCCAATCTGTATTATCTTCACATATAGGGCATGCACACTGACCTTTGTTACTATACCCAGATAAATTGTCGTATGCTGGAAAGTCATTAATTGTGCCAAAAATCATAGCCCTTAGGGTGAAACTCTCTTCTCTGAACCCATCATACACCTCTACGCCAATCTCCCACATTAGCTTCAAGTCTTCAATTAAAGGAGCCAAGTATACATCAATATCATTTCCTAGTTGTTTGGGCCCGGAAATTAACAAAGACAACATCATATACTTGCGTTTCATACAAAGCCATGGAGGTAAGTTATAAATCGCCAAAATCACGGGCCATGTACTGTGGGAGCTACTCTGGATACCGTGCCAGTTAAATCCATCAGCAGACAATGCAAGTCGAAGGTTTCTTGGTTCCCCCCTGAAATCAGGATAATCAATATCAATTTTTTTCCATTGCGGAGAATCTGCCAGATGTCGTAGCAAGGCACCTTTAATCCTTTCATCCTCATGCCAAGTCAAGTGTTTTGCATCTCCTGAACTACGGTACATGCGCCTAAATCTAGGAATTATAGGAAAATACCACAACACCTTCTGGAGCAGATTCTTTCTTCTTATATCGCGATGCATTACATTTAGAAAACGACTTTAACAATGCATGTTCATTCCGAAATAATATGCAATCATTGGGACAAGTGTGTATCTTCTCATAGTTCAAGCCAATGGTGCCTAACATTTTTGTGAATATATGCCTTGACAGGAATAATCTGGTTTTGATGATTGACAAAAGAAGTTCAAAAAGGTCAAGATAGCAAAAAGCGGAAAATGAGATCAAGCTTTCAAGTCAAGAGTTGTTTATTGTATTGTGTGTGTTTAGGATATTTGTGTAAGTGGAAATAAAGCTCTCTAAAATAAATCACACACTCACAATATTTTTTTGCAAGAAAATAATTTTTAAACAAATCTCATGCATGCATAAATGATTTTAGAAACAAACATAATCGATTATAAGGATGCCACATTCAAGCATACAATCGATTCTTAATATTCCCTATGAAAC
Organism: Astragalus membranaceus; assembly: GCA_039519185.1. Classification (NCBI taxonomy): domain Eukaryota; kingdom Viridiplantae; phylum Streptophyta; class Magnoliopsida; order Fabales; family Fabaceae; genus Astragalus; species Astragalus membranaceus. The sequence continues at coordinate 112,872,752 of CM076850.1, forward strand.
CATAATCGATTTCATCATGTATTAAGGAAAAGGAAGCACATAATCAATTTATGGCTTTGAGGAAGCACATAATCGATTTCATCTTGTATTAAGGAAGCACATAATAGATTTATGGCTTTGAGGAAGCACGTAATCGATTTCATCTTGTTTTAAGGAAGCACATAATCGATTTCCTTTTCCATTTAAGGAAGCACGTAATCGATTATCATCTCTATGTTATTCAAACACATAATCGATTATCTCATTTCCATAAATAACTCAATATCATATTTCTTCTATGCCTATAAATAGAGGCTTCACATTTCACTTTCAACACAACTCATTCTCACATTGAAACTGTTAGACTTATTATATAACCTTAGAGGGGGGTGAATAAGGTTATGAGTAAATATGGATTCTTTTCGCAAATGATGATTATATTCTTTTTCAAATCGGATGCGGAAAATGTGATTTGAACTTTTGGATATAAAAACAAGCAGGAGTTGTTTAAATTGTATTCAATATTGCCAATAAAGATATTATAATAGATTATCAGGATATTGAATTTATTAGATCTATTAGTGAGATAAAGATGATATAAGAGATATAGTATATCTTAGAGAAGAGGAGTAGAAGATGATTGATGAGTATTGATAATTTAAGCACAGTAATATTAACAATAAACAGTAATAATAATAGTGCAAAATATAAAGAGAGAAGGGATAGAGGGACACAGATATTTAGCGAGGTTCGGGATAAAACCCCTACGTCCTCGGTCTTAGGCTTTTCAACCCTTGGACTTAGCAAACCACTATATTGAAGAGAGTTTAATACAAACAGTCGACTTCAATACTAGTGAATCTCAATTCCCCTGAACTGAGAACCCAAGCACCCGCTAAGGATTTCAACCAACTCAATCACCCGATTGAGAGACCCAAGAGAACCTCCCAGGATTTCAAAATAACAACTTTACGAAATAAAGAGTACAACGTTTGAGATCTATGATCCAATCACTTCTTGTAGTATGTCAGTTTAGATACTGAGAGAGATGAGTGATCTTAGGATTTTTAGATGCTCTAAAAATGATATGGAATATGAAATCTTGTTTTTGCAAAAAGCTTAAAGAAGATATGACAATGGAAGCTGATTTTGCAAAAGTATAAAAGCTTTTAGAAATGATATATCAATTTCGAAATTAAAAAAACTTTTAACAAGATCAAAACAATGAAGCTCAAGATCTTAGATCTAGATTTATAAAAACATAAAAGCTTTTGGAAATGATATGACAATTCGAAATCAAAAGCTTTTAACAAAATAAAACTATGAAGCACAAGTATAGATCTAGAATCGTATAGAGAGAAATTGTGAGATGAAGAGATGTTGGAGGTGGTTTTGAGAAGTGAAATCAGGCTCATATTTATAGTGATAGGTGAGGTTCGATTTTTGCAAAATCATTTATGGCTTGAGATAATCGATTGTCTCATGTAGTGCAAATTGGTGATAATCGATTATGGCTCAATATGGAAGGTAAGGAATAGGCTCATAATCGATTATCCTTTGTAGTGGAATTGAGCAAGTAATCGATTATTTGCCTTCAATCAGGACAATAATCGATTATGGTATGGAGTTCATTTGAGTCACTAATCGATTATTGTTCTAAAAATGGAAGGTGAGGAATGCATCATAATCGATTATCATTTGTAGTGGAATTGAGCAAGTAATCGATTATTTGCTTTCAAACAGGACAATAATCGATTATGGTATGTAATGGGAATAGGATGGTAATCGATTATGCTATTAAAAAAAAGGTAGGAATTGGTTCCAAGCTTTCCATAAAATTATTTTTAGGGTTTAGGTTTCCACCATATGCATGCATGCAATTTTAAAATATTTTTCAAAAACTATTTTTATGCATCATGCATGTTTTGAAAAGTCATCTCTCTCAATAACTAAAGTGTCATACACTTTAGGTGATAGGACCTTACAAGGTGTCCTAAAGAAGGCTTTAGACACAAATTTGGGTTTTGAACTTCATATGTTGCTTCTTCTTCAAGCTTCTCTTCTTTTGTGTCTTCTTCTCTTTAAATTAAGTCCTGCACTTTGCTCAACTTGAAACATTAGTAGATATGATGTAATTTGTTATCATACAAAACAAAGGAGTGTTTACCCTTGGTTCAACAAACTCCCCCTTTTTGATGATAACAAATTACATTATGCATAGGGTTTGATAATAATGAAAATTCTTTTAAAAGCGCTCCCCCTAAGCATAAGCATATATTTTCTCCTATTTTCTCCCCACATATAGTAGTAACTTGCATATTTTCTCCCCCTTTGTTTTCATCAAAAAGGAGGGGGGGTGAAAAAACAAATAGAAAACATTTTATAAACTAGCATAATCAAGCATCCCTAGCTCTCTACGGATTTTACAAAAAGGAGCTTCGGCTAGGGGTTTAGTGAAGATATCCGCTAGTTGGTCATCCGTGCCTACAAATTTTAGTGCAATGCTCCCCCTAGACACATGATCTCTAATAAAGTGATGTCGTATGTCAATGTGTTTAGTTCTAGAGTGTTGTATAGGGTTCTTAGCAATATTAATAGCACTTGTATTATCACACAAAACAGGCACACTTTCAAAAATTAGACCAAAGTCTTCCAAAGTTTGTTTCATCCACAGAACTTGTGCGACGCAGTTTCCAACAGCCACATATTCAGCTTCAGCTGTGGACAAAGCAACACTGTTCTGCTTCTTACTAGACCAGGAGGTCAAACAAGGACCAAGAAAATGACAAGTTCCACTAGTACTTTTTCTATCAAGAGTGCAACCTGCAAAATCAGCATCAGAAAAACCAACTAAATCAAACGTACTCGATTTCGGGTACCACAAACCAAAGTCTATGGTCCCTTTAACATACCTAAGAATCTGTTTTACAGCTTTTAAATGTGATTCTTTTGGGCATGCTTGAAATCGAGCACACAAGCATACAGCAAACATAATATCAGGTCGAGATGCAGTTAAGTATAAGAGACTACCTATCATACCTCGATACATAGTTTCATTTACCGGTTTACCTTGCTCATCCTTATCTAGTTTAGTTGCTGTTGCCATAGGAGTGCCGATTTCTTTTGCGTCATTCATGTTATATTTCTTCAGCAATTCCTTTGAGAACTTTGTTTGGGATATGAAGATTCCTTCATTTGATTGTTTCACTTGAAGTCCCAAGAAAAAGCTAAGTTCTCCCATCATACTCATTTCAAATTCACTAGTCATCATCTCAGAAAATTCCTTGCACAAATCATCATTAGTAGATCCAAAGATAATATCATCAACATAGATTTGAACTACTATGATATGTTTGCCCTTAGTTTTAAGGAATAAGGTAGAATCAATCTTACCCTTTTTGAAACCATTGGCAGTTAAATGTTTGCTTAATCTCTCATACCAAACTCTAGGGGCTTGTTTCAATCCATAGAGGGCTTTGTCAAGTTTAAAGACGTGATCGGGATTTTTAAAATCTTCAAAGCCAGGGGGTTGTTTTACATAAACTTCTTCTTCTAAGAAACCATTTAGGAAGGCACTTTTGACATCCATTTGGTGTAGTTTGAAATCCATGTAGGAGGCAAATGCCAAAATTATCCTAATGGACTCCAATCTAGCCACAGGAGCAAAAGTTTCTTCAAAATCCACCCCTTCGATTTGATTAAAACCTTGAACTACTAGACGACTTTTGTTTAATAAAATTGTTCCATTTTCGTCAAGTTTGTTACGAAAAACCCATTTAGTTCCTATGATGGTCCGATCGACCGGTTTTTCAACTAAGTGCCAAACTTTATTTCTTTCAAATTGTTCAAGTTCTTTTTGCATTGACAAAACCCACTCTGGATCAATTAAAGCTTCCTTGATATTATTTGGGACTATTTGAGAGACGTAAGCACTGTGAAAGCATAAAAGATTAAGGGAAGAACGAGTTTTTACTCCCTTTGAAGGACTACCGATAATCTGCTCCAGGGGATGATCTCGAACTGATTTCCATGACTTGGGCAGATCATCATGTGTTCTTCCATGGATATGGTCGTCGATGTCTTGGGGCTCTCGTTCCATTTCAACTTCATTTTGAGCTTCAACTTCCACCTCTGCTTCTTCTACACTTTCATTGTTAGTTTCAGGTGATCTATTTTCGATCATTTCTATCACTTCATCCTCATCATCAGCTTTCTTGACAAACGGGTTAGTTTCATCAAAAGAAACATGAATAGATTCTTGCATAGTTTTATCAATTTTATTGTAAACGATATAAGCTCTACTATTATTTGAATAACCCATAAAAATACCTTCAGTTGATTTAGCATCAAACTTACCCAACTTGTCCTTTGTGTTGAGAATGAAGCACTTACTTACAAACACTTTGAAATATGAAATATTAGGAGCTCTACCATTCCACAGCTCGTATGGCGTTTTGTTGAGAGATGGCCTTAAGTATACTCAATTTAGTACGTGACAAGCTGTATCTACTGCATGACCCCAGAAGTACTTGGGAAGGTTGTGCTCATTCAGCATTGTCCTGCTCATCTCTTGTATAGTTCTGTTCTTTCTTTCTACCACACCATTTTGTTGAGGAGTTCTTGGAGCTGAAAAGTTATGATGAATGCCATACTTTTCACACCAAGTCTTGAATGATGAATTTTCGTACTCTCCTCCATGATCGCTTCTAATTTCTTTGATGGCTAAGTTTTTCTCATTTTGTAGCTTTCTGCACAACTTAGCAAACTCGTTAAAAGCATCACTTTTATTTGCAAGTAGGATAACCCAGGTATATCTAGAATAATCATCAACAATAACAAAGACATACTTAGACCCTCCTAGACTTACGACATCAATTTCACCAAACAAATCAAGATGTAGCAGTTCAAGCACATTTTTGGTGGAAAAAGATGAGCATTTTTATTTTGCAACGGTTTTAAACAAAAATACTGTTATGTGGAACTCAGCTTGACTTAGTCATACAAACGACAATTTAGATCATGATCTCTAAGATGGTAGTTTTTAGTTTTATATGCATATACTTAGAGAGAGGTGATAAGGTCCTTTACAATTTTGATTTGTATGAGCATGCATGAGATACAATTTTAGCATTTACTATTTTTGCATGTCAAAAAAGGAGATACTAACCTTTACTGAAGGTTTCTTTTCCATAAGTTACATGACTGCTTGCCCGGGGGTGGAGTGTTTATGTGCTTTGCTTCTTTAGTCATGCATTTTGTGTCTTTGCTGTCAAGGTACCAATTTGTCCCCCATACCTTGCAGCATACCTGCAGAGATCTATGACAAGGATCTAGGTACCCAATTTTTGTTGGGTCCTTGGGGGTTAGTCCTTAAGGGGTTTGCTTTCACAATCCACCTTGGTTTCTTCCAAGTAGGTACAAGGGTTCCAAGCTCACATATTTTACGGATGGGGCATGAAGAGGAGCTATGGTTTCCCTTTTGGCAATATGTGCATTTGAAGATAGTAGGTTTATGATTAGAGGTAGAAGCTACAAAGGTGATATTTTTGTTTGAGCTGGAGGTGGTGGAATTACCTTGGTACCCAATACCTCTCCTATCAACATATTGATGTTGAGAGTGAAGCAACTGAGTCAAGGTCTTTTCACCAACCTCAAACTTTTTCAAAGATTCTTTCAAAAATTCATTTTCAACCTTGACTTTTTCAAAATTTTGTTTAAGCTCAAGAAATTCAAGGTTGAAAGGTTTTGTTTTATGTAGCTCATTCTTCAATTTAACTACCTCATTTTCAAGTGTCTCGATTTGAGTGAGCATGCTTTTATTTCTCTTTGTCAATTTCTTAGATTTTAACAAAAGAGTTTCATGTTCAAAATAAAGAGCTTCAAAAGCTTCACTCAAATTGTGACTACTACACGCATCATCAAATGAATCATCATGTGTAGAAGAATCAGAAAGACTAGAGGAATTAAGGCTTACCTTAGATGCGTCACTTGCCATATTGCAGATAGCATTGTCAGTCTGCTTATCTTCATCTGATTCACCATCAGTGCTGAGATTATCCCATGTTGCTTCAGTTGTGTTCTTTGCCATGAGACAGACAGCATTTGCGACTTCCTCTTCTTCTTCGGTTTCACTTTCAGTATCAGTGTTGTCCCATGTTGCCTTCATTGCTTTCTTTTGCTTGTACTTGGATTTCAGTTTTGGACAGTTTGCTTTGATGTGACCAGGTTTGTTGCATTCGAAACACTTTAGTTGATCATCCTTTTTCTCATACCTGTCTTCTTTGTTGTATCCGGACTTCTTTGAAAAGTCACCTTTTCCAAACTTTTTGAATCTCATAAATTTTTTGAAATTTTTGGCAAGCATAGCCATGTCTTCATCATCGGTTTCTTCTTCAGATTCAACCTCTTTCCTTGCTACTTTAGAAGTTTTAGCAGCAAGGGCAAGAGATTTCTTCTCTTTTACAGTTTCTTTTTCTTGGTTCTTTTTGGCAGCCAGAACTACCTCAAATGCTAGCAATGATCCAATAAGGTCTTCTTGAGGTAAAGTGCCAATGTCTTTGGCTTCGGTTATAGCACAAGTCTTAGGGAAGAAATCACCAGTTAAGGATTCAAGGATCTTTCCATTCAAATCCTTGTTGGTGTATTTCTTTCCTAAGGCCCTCAAGTTGTTTACAATTAAATTTAATCTCTGATGCATTGCTGCGACAGACTCACCTTCTTTCATTTTAAAACTTTCATATTCAGAGGTGAGAATTCTAATTTTAGTATCTTTTACCTGGCTTGTCCCGACATGAGTGGCTTGTAGGCAGTCCCAGATTTCCTTTGCACTTTGACACCCTTTTACTCTACCATATTCTTCTTCGCAGAGTGATAGATGAAGGATATTCATGGCCTTTGCATTTAGGGATATCTTGTCAAGCTCAGATTTTCTTAACTCACTCAGGTCGATGGTGTAGATGTCTTCCACCGGTACTTCTTCAGCTTTGCCGGTGGCTTGAATTTTTGAAGTGTCACCATCAGTATTACCTGGTTTTGTGATCTTGATCTTCATCGGGATTAGAGGACCATCCACTATGATTCTCCATAGAGTGAAGTCAAGCCTGCACATGACATTTCATACGACTACTCCAGTAATCGTAGTTAGTACCATCAAATAGAGGAGGCCTATTAGAGGACATTCCTTCTTTCATGAAAGAACCCATAATTACAGATATGTAAAGGATAAATTTAGAATTGCGAGATGTAAAGCTCTAATATGCAATTACTAGCTTTGATACCACTTGTTATACTTATTATATAACCTTAGAGGGGGGGTGAATAAGGTTATGAGTAAATATGGATTCTTTTCGCAAATGATGATTATATTCTTTTTCAAATTGGATGCGGAAAATGTGATTTGAACTTTTGGATATAAAAACAAGCAGGAGTTGTTTAAATTGTATTCAATATTGCCAATAAAGATATTATAATAGATAATCAGGATATTGAATTTATTAGATCTATTAGTGAGATAAAGATGATATAAGAGATATAGTATATCTTAGAGAAGAGGAGTAGAAGATGATTGATGAGTATTGATAATTTAAGCACAGTAATATTAACAATAAACGGTAATAATAATAGTGCAAAATATAAAGAGAGAAGGGATAGAGGGACACAGATATTTAGCGATGTTCGGGATAAAACCCCTACGTCCTCTGCCTTAGGCTTTTCAACCCTTGGACTTAGCAACCACTATATTGAAGAGAGTTTAATACAAACAGTCGACTTCAATACTAGTGAATCTCAATTCCCCTGAACTGAGAACCCAAGCACCCGCTAAGGATTTCAACCAACTCAATCACCCGATTGAGAGACCCAAGAGAACCTCCCAGGATTTCAAAATAACAACTTTACGAAATAAAGAGTACAACGTTTGAGATCTATGATCCAATCACTTCTTGAAGTATGTCAGTTTAGATACTGAGAGAGATGAGTGATCTTAGGATTTTTAGATGCTCTAAAAATGATATGGAATATGAAATCTTGTTTTTGCAAAAAGCTTAAAGAAGATATGACAATGGAAGCTGATTTTGCAAAAGTATAAAAGCTTTTAGAAATGATATATCAATTTCGAAATTAAAAAAACTTTTAACAAGATCAAAACAATGAAGCTCAAGATCTTAGATCTAGATTTATAAAAACATAAAAGCTTTTGGAAATGATATGACAATTCGAAATCAAAAGCTTTTAACAAAATAAAACTATGAAGCACAAGTATAGATCTAGAATCTCATAGAGAGAAATTGTGAGATGAAGAGATGTTGGAGGTGGTTTTGAGAAGTGAAATCAGGCTCATATTTATAGTGATAGGTGAGGTTCGATTTTTGCAAAATCATTTATGGCTTGAGATAATCGATTGTCTCATGTAGTGCAAATTGGTGATAATCGATTATGGCTCAATATGGAAGGTAAGGAATAGGCTCATAATCGATTATCCTTTGTAGTGGAATTGAGCAAGTAATCGATTATTTGCCTTCAATCAGGACAATAATCGATTATGGTATGGAGTTCATTTGAGTCACTAATCGATTATTGTTCTAAAAATGGAAGGTGAGGAATGCATCATAATCGATTATCCTTTGTAGTGGAATTGAGCAAGTAATTGATTATTTGCTTTCAAACAGGACAATAATCGATTATGGTATGTAATGGGAATAGGATGGTAATCGATTATGCTATTAAAAAAAAGGTAGGAATTGGTTCCAAGCTTTCCACAAAATTATTTTTAGGGTTTAGGTTTCCACCATATGCATGCATGCAATTTTAAAATATTTTTCAAAAACTATTTTTATGCATCATGCATGTTTTGAAAAGTCATCTCTCTCAATAACTAAAGTGTCATACACTTTAGGTGATAGGACCTTACAAGGTGTCCTAAAGAAGGCTTTAGACACAAATTTGGGTTTTGAACTTCATATGTTGCTTCTTCTTCAAGCTTCTCTTCTTTTGTGTCTTCTTCTCTTTAAATTAAGTCCTGCACTTTGCTCAACTTGAAACATTAGTAGATATGATATAATTTGTTATCATACAAAATAAAGGAGTGTTTACCCTTGGTTCAATAGAAACAATATCAAAACTATCTTCTCATCACTCTCATTCATTTTACACTTGCTAATATTTTATTTGAGAGTTTTATATTCCATATAGTTTGAGTTGTATTACTGTGCTTCAATTTGTTCTATCTACACTATTGAGTGTATTATCATTGTCTTTGTCATTTCTTATTTTTGGGTGTGATCCCAAGGTATTCAAGAGAGGTGATATCTCTTGGTGTTTGAAGCTCTTTCACATAGGGTGGTGATATCCCGATTTTGTGTAAAGAGGTCTTAGTTTTGGGTGTGATCCCAAGGTATTCAAGAGAGGTGATATCTCTTGGTTTTAAAGTTCTTTTACATAGGGAGGTGATATCCCGGGTTTGTGTGAAAAGGTCTTTGGTTGTAAAGGATTCTAGCTGAACCTGTTTTAAAAGCTAGTGATTGATTAAAATCCCTTGGGGACTAGCTGGTCCGTTTGTTCCCACTCATCTTGTTAATGATGTAATGGTGAAAAAACCTAGATCTCTTTGGACCAAAGATGAAAAAGAAAAGGTTCAATACAATTTGAAAGCTAAGAACATCATTACAACAGCGTTAAGCATCGATGAGTTCTATCGCGTATCACATTGTAAAACCGCCAAGGAAATGTGGGACGCCCTTCAAGTGACCCATGAAGGTACTACCGAGGTCAAAAGGACTAGAATGAACACATTAACTCATGAGTATGAGCTATTCAGGATGAAACCGGGTGAAACCATCTAAGACCTAAACAAACGATTCATCCATATAGTTAACCATCTTAGAAGCTTTGGAAAATCTTTCGAAAATGAGGATTTGACCAATAAAGTCCTGCGATGCCTAAATAGAAGTTGGCAACCCAAAGTGACAGCTATTTCGGAATCTAAAGATTTATCTTCTATGGATTTAACCACTTTGTTTGGTAAATTGCAGGAACATGAGCTCGAATTAAATCGACTCATTGAAAGTGAGGAAGGTGAAAAGAAAAAGAAAGGAATTGCTCTAAAAGCATGTATCAAAGAAAGTGACACGGAAGATTATGATAGTTCCAATGAAAGTGATGAAGACATGAGTGCAATGGTTCGAAGTTTCAAAAAGTTCATGAGGTATAAAAGTAAACCAAAATCATTTTCTAATCCTCAAAGCAAAAATGAGGAAGGAACTTCCTTCAACCCAACATGTTATAAATGTGGTAAAAAGGGGCACATAAAGCCGGATTGTCCTCAAAGTCAAAAATATGAGAAACCGGATACAGATCTTCGAAAGAAATCAAAAAGAAGAAGGGCGTATATCGCTTGGGATAAAAATGATATCGAATCATCCGATGAATCCGAAAATGAGGAAGCAAGACTATGTCTTATGGCAAAGCATGAGGAAGATGAGGTAAACTCTGTTGAAACTGAGCCTAATTTAACTTATGATGAGTTGCTTAGTGTTTGTAAAGAATTAAATAATGAGTCAAGAAAGCTTAGAAAAATTGTTTCCACTTCAAAGAAAACTATTTCCACTCTTCAATCTAAAATCGAAACTTTAAACAAGGAAATAGAAATTCTTAAAGAGAAACAAATTTTTGTAAGTGAGGTCTCCTCTTGCAACTCTTATAAAAATAAGGAGAATATTCCCAAGTGTGAAGAGTGCAATGTTTTGAAAAATAAAGTTGATGATTTGCACAATACTCTTGCAAAATTCACCATGGGAAGAGACAATCTAAATATCATTTTGGGGAATCAAAGGGGAACTTATGATAAAGCTGGTTTGGGCTATCAACAAAAGATTCATGAAAAATTTTCAAAAAGTTTTTTAGTCCCAACATCACATCTAGTAGCCCGTTTGTGAAATGTTATTATTGTGGTAGAAAATGTCATACATCTTCTATTTGTAATGCAAGAAAGAACTTTGATGTGGATGACAAAAGGAAGTCGATTCCAAATGGCACAATTCTCAAGACTAACCCAAAAGGGCCCAAAATGGTTTGTGTACCAAAAGCCAAAAATTGATTTTGTGTTGTAGGTGTGCTTGAAGGCCAAAAACTCAAATTGGTATCTTGATAGTGGTCATTCGAAGCACATGAAGGAGGATAAAAGAAATTTCTCCTTTTCATCAACTAAAATGTGGCTATGTTTCATGTGGTGACATATTTTAAAGTCCCTCTTCAAAAAGGGAGTTGCAAATTGATTTTTACTTATCATTTGAATATATGCCTTGACATGATTTATTTTTCCCCGTTTTTGATAATGCCAAAAGGGGGAGAGTTATGTGATTTGCATGTTTCTGGGGGAGCATTTTTTTAATGCTTGCATATTGAAAGGGGGAGTATAATCTGCGCTTATCTCTGATATATACATTATTACTAAATATTTCTATCCTAACCCTTTCATTGAGCAAATCCATTCTAATGATGTTTGTCATCATCAAAAAGGGGGAGAATGTGAATATATGCCTTGACAGGAATAATCTGGTTTTGATGATTGACAAAAGAAGTTCAAAGAGGTCAAGATTGCAAAAAGCGGAAAATGAGATCAAGCTTTCAAGTCAAGAGTTGTTTATTGTATTGTGTGTGTTTAGGATATTTGTGTAAGTGGAAATAAAGCTCTCTAAAATAAATCACACACTCACAATATTTTTCTTGCAAGAAAATAATTTTTAAACAAATCTCATGCATGCATAAATGATTTTAGAAACAAACATAATCGATTATAAGGATGCCACATTCAAGCATACAATCGATTCTTAATGTTCCCTATGAAACCATAATCGATTTCATCATGTATTAAGGAAAAGGAAGCACATAATCGATTTATGGCTCTAAGGAAGCACATAATCGATTTCATCTTGTATTAAAAAAGCACATAATCGATTTATGGCTTTGAGGAAGCACATAATCGATTTCATCTTGTTTTAAGAAATCACTTAATCGATTTCCTTTTCCATTTAAGGAAGCACATAATCGATTATCATCTCTATGTTATTCAAGCACATAATCGATTATCTCATTTCCATAAATAACTCAATATCATATTTCTTCTATGCCTATAAATAGAGGCTTCACATTTCACTTTCAACACAACTCATTCTCACATTGAAACAATATCAAACAATCTTCTCATCACTCTCATTCATTTTACACTTGCTAAAATTTTATTTGAGAGCTTTATATTCCATATAGTTTGAGTTGTATTACTGTGCTTCAATTTGTTCTATCTACACTATTGAGTGTATTATCATTGTCTTTGTCATTTCATATTTTTGGGTGTGATCCCAAGGTATTCAAGAGAGGTGATATCTCTTGGTTTTTGAAGCTCTTTCACATAGGGTGGTGATATCCCAATTTTGTGTAAAGAGGTCTTAGTTTTGGATGTGATCCCAAGGTATTCAAGAGAGGTGATATCTCTTGGTTTTAAAGTTCTTTTACATAGGGAGGTGATATCCCGGGTTTGTGTGAAAAGGTCTTTGGTTGTAAAGGTTTCTAGCTGAACCTGTTTTAAAATCTAGTGATTGATTAAAATCTCTTGGAGTTTTCCTTGCGGACTAGACGTGGGCCTCAGGAGTGGCCGAACTAGTATAAATCTCTGCGTGTCTTCTTCTTTCCATTTATCTCTTTTATTTTCCTCTGCAAGTCATTCTTATTCAAATTAAAATGTTTTCTTAAGCGCTTTATTTTATTTGATCAAACTTTTTATTCAGATATTTTATTTTTAATCACCAGTTTTAATTGCACAATTCACCCCCCTCTTGTGTTTTGAAGTCACTTGGTCAACGAGTGGTACCAGAGCTAGACTCTTGGTAAAGACTAACTGTCTCAAGAGGCAAGATGACTTCAAACAATGACTCCTTAAACAGACCCCCATCTTTCAATGGTGAAGGGTATGATTATTGGAAAACAAGAATGAAAATTTTTATTGAGGCAGTAGATTGTGATATTTGGGATGCTGTCATAAATGGTCCGTTTGTTCCCACTCGACTTGTTAATGATGTATGGTGAACAAACCTAGATCTCTTTGGACCAAAGATGAAAAAGAAAAGGTTCAATACAATTTGAAAGCTAAGAACATCATTACAACTGCGTTAAGCATCGATGAGTTCTATCGCGTATCACATTGTAAAACCGCCAAGGAAATGTGGGACGCCCTTCAAGTGACCCATGAAGGTACTACTGAGGTCAAAAGGGCTAGAATGAACACATTAACTCATGAGTATGAGCTATTCGGGATGAAACCGGGTGAAACCATCCAAGAACTAAACAAACGATTCATCCATATAGTTAACCAAGTGAAAATCATTAAGAACATCTTCAACCGCCTTTGTCATCTCTTCAAATTGGTCGCCATCAAATGTATATTTTTCGGTGTCAACCGGCACACATCTCTCAGTACTATTATTCATATTTGAAGATTCACCCCTTTCCTCACCGTGCATTGTCCAACAAGTATAACTTTGATCGATTACGTAGGCCTTTAAATGTCCTGCCATCTCAATTGCAGTAACTGGGTTTACATAACAACACCGTAAGCAAGGACATTTGATATTACTAGAAGTTCCCAATCGTCAAACAGCAAAGTTAACAAAATATTCTATTCCATCGACATATTCCTTCGACAGACGATTTGCAGACATCCACTTTCGATCCATATTTAACCAAAATTGATAATAAAATCCTGATAGAGAACTTAAATATGTTATAAGTGCAAAACACACAAAGTACAATTTTTTGAACCTAAGACATTGGACTTTGTTATATTATCGTCTAAGAGAACTTAAAAGTTAAAAGCAACCCAACAAAATAAGAAACAAAAATCAAAGTAGCCATTTTCAAACAACCTAAAATTTGTCATAACCATGCACATTTCAAAGTTCAGACTTCAAAGAACACAAATCACACACACACACACACACACACACACACACACACACACACACACACACACACTTGTCACATAGTAGCACAATTTCATTTTAATCCAAATTCCAGTATATAATAAAATGTATCAGTTTAGCATTTTACTTTTGGTTAACATTATCATGCTTAAGAAAACAAAGTTTAATTATAAGTGTTGTTGTTACCTGAAATATGGAGCTCAAACACACTATCTCTCCTCTTCGTATCTCTCCCCTACGGCGTGGACGACAGCGTCGTCGTTGGCGAGGAGTGCGTATATCGTCGGCGTGAACCTCAAACACGACTGTCACGGTCAGAATCACTTCTATGCATCCACGGGAAGAAACCACAGCCAAATCACTCGATTATTCAATCTATCAAGGAAAAAAACCAGTTAAAACAGAATCTGAGACAAAATGAAAGGCACAAGAACATAATGAAAAGCAAAAGCACACGTACAGTAATGATGAATGCAGAAACGAGTAGTGATGAACATAATGAACACATAATAGAACATAATGAGATGAGGGAGAACTTGCTGGTTTTGTTGCTGGTTTTGGGGATTTTGGAGGATTTGGGGGTTTAGGGATTTCAAATAGGGTTTTTGGGTTTGGGCGATTTCTGTTTGATTCGCGAGGGAGAGAGGGAACTTGCTGGTTTCGTAGCAGATCTACGTTGTTGGTTTGCGATGGAGAGAGGGTCATTGCTGGTTTGCAAGGGAGAGAGGGTTTTGGTTGCTGGTTTTTCTCTGTGCGTAGCGTCGTTGCTGGGTTTAGGTTGTTGGTTCGTTGCTGGTTCGCGAGGGAGAGAGAAAGAGAGACATTTTTTTACGTGTAGCATTTCGTTCCGTGTTCATTTGCAATAAGGAGCGCTCCCATCGTTCCGTGTTAGGAAAAAGGGAGTGCTCATAACCTAGGCGCTCCCTATGATCCTTCCGTGTTGGGCAAAAGGGAGCGCTCGTATCCTAGGCGCTCCTAATGGTCGTTCTATGTTAGCCAAAAGGGAGCGCTCGTCACCTAGGCGCTCCTAATGGTCGTTCCGTGTTAGAAATAGGGAGCGCTACTCATGGTGCGATCTTTTTTGAGATTCCTGTTGTAGTGGTGGCTGAAAAAAGTTGAAATCCTTAGAAGAAGAAGAACAAAAAGAAGAACAAGGATTCAGACATACTTGAATTGCAGATAGAAGAGAATCCATATAGCACAATACAACGTATATCCACACAGAAAGCACAAAAAGTATAAGAAACCTAGATGTAACCCGATAAAGGTTACGAACTTCAAAGAATGTAATGGGTTCAGAAGAAGGACCAAAGGGTGACAGGGGTATTAAGGGTGTGCATGTGACTAGGAAGGTGCATTTACTTAGAATTAGATTAATTAGATGTCACGAATGAAGCTAGCACTGGCTTGGCAATGCAGATAGGGATGTCAAAACGGGCTTGGCCCACCGGGCCGGCCCGTTGGCCCGCCAAAAAAAGGCGGGCAGGGCTAAGGATTTGATGCCCGCCAGCCCGCGTTTCCCGGCCTGCTTTGCCCGCCAGCCCGCGGGCTAAATACTGTGGCGGGCCAAACCGCCCGTTTGCGTTTTTTTTTTTAAATTCAGTGTTAATTGACGGGCCAGCCCGCCAGCCCGCTAGCCCGCCGGCCCGCCACTTCGCGGGCAGGGCATGAATTTTTAGCCCGCATGCTGTAAACGGGCCGGGCCGGGCCGCCCATTTTTTCGCGGGCATTCGGCTTAACGGGCCGAGCCGCCCGTTTTGACATCCCTAAATGCAGATACTAAACCAAAACACCAAGTTGATGTTGGATGTATGTGCCAAAAATGTCACTTCTGCCTACAAAGCACACACAGTCAACGAAATATATGACGACACAAGAGTACTTGGATGAGATGGTTTGGGTCTCTTCCGGCTTAAACCAGCTTAACCAAGATCCTGGGTTCGAATCCAGTCTTGAGAATGCAGTAGTGTTAAATCTCTTAAGAGAGAGTTTGCCGCTCATTGTGGTCCTACCCGACTCGAGTGATTAGTATATGCAGTTGCGCGCCCAATTTAAAAAAAAATATAGGGTGTGAAAGACGGCATGATAGGTGAGCGTTCATGCTATTCACTACTTGATTCAATTCCTGCAAAATAATGCGATTTTTGCGCCGACTATTATAATCTTCAAGTCAGTGTATGTGAATTGTCATTCCATTACGAAAAAGAAAATTAAAATAATTTGCAATTATAATTTTATTTATATAAAAATAATTAGATTAGCGTCTTTACTCTTCAATGCATTAGTTTAAAGGAGAAATTAAACGGAATGTTCAAACCGTATGCGGGAATTTGGTGGAATTGGAGAGGCCGGAATCATATTTGTATTTCTAATGATATCTTTCCTCTCTTCAATTTTAGACGTGAGGTAATTTCCCTCGCAACTGCCATAGTGGGTTTATATCGTAACTCTGGCTTAGAGCCTAACATTCCCAGATGGATCACTAGGCATTTTTCCAGAGAGAATTGTTTTGTTCTTAATGTGGATGGGAGTAGCATTGAAAATCTTGGCCCTTCCACGATTGGGGGTTTGATCAGAAGCGCAACTGGTGAGTGGCTGCGTGGTTTTGCTCGGTATATTGACAGGAGAGATAATCTTTATGTTGAGTTTATGACCTTCCATAGAGGATTGCTTCTAGCTTAAAACATGGGGTACCAGAGTATCACTTGTTATTTTGATTCTATGCATGCTATTAATCTTGTCACCAATGACCAATCCTTCGAATAGGTATCATTGTTATGCTAATATTATCCAGAATGTCAAAGATGTCCTTGACTTTCATTGGAACGTAACTCTTATGCATAATTTGAGAGAAGGTAACTCTACTGCTAAGTTCCTAGCAAAATTTAGAGCTAACACTCAAAGCAAAATGACAAGTGTTCCATCATCCTTCTAGTCGGAGGTGTCAATTTGGCCCCAAGTCCAGCCTATTGGCCCCCAATCAAGCCCCACAAAATTGAAGCCCCTATTAATGAGGCTTCTTTTAGCCCCAACCCACACTTTTAAATTTTTTAGTGGGTTAGAGCCAGGGTTTTGTGGGCTGGCCTAGGGGTGTCAAAAAAACCCGGACCCGCGGGTACCCGCGGGTAAAACCCGTCACGGGTCCGGGGAGGGTAGTTAAACGGGTACCCGCGGGCCAAATAAACGGGTATTTTGACTACCCGTCAATAAACGGGGCGGGTCCGGGTAGCGGGGTACCCAGACCCGCGGGTACCCGTACCCGTTAGTATATCCATCACACAACTATTTTCTTCCTTTTTTTTATCATCTATTGTTGTTGTTGTTTAAGTAGATGTTTATTCACATTTTGTTGTATCTTTTATATATCCTAATATTTTGGATAATGTTTAGTTGTTATTTTTCAAGTTTCTATTATCATAATTTTAGTTTTTTTATCTCATTTCATTAACAATTATATATTAATAAATAGTTGATACGATAAATTCATATCAAAATGCGTAATTTTTTTATATAAATGAATCAAAAAAATAGTGTTAAAAAAACTAATTTTCTATGGTATTTCAAATTTTATTTTTAAAAGTTTTTTATTTATTAATTTACAAATACCCGCGGGTACCCGCGGGTACCCGTTTAAAAAAATACCCGTTTAAAACCCGTTAAACGGGTACCCGCACGGGTCCGGGACGGGTCCGGGGCCTATGTATAATAAACGGGGCGGGTCCGGGTAGTGAGATACCCGTGCCCGCCCCGCCCCGTTGACATTCCTAGGCTGGCCCCCAAATTTTATTCTCATTCTTTTCCCACTATTTACACCTCCACTTTCATTCTTTCACCCCCTTTCTCTTCTCTGTCCCTCTCACCACCACCTTCTTCTCCCTCTCACCACAACCACCACCACCACCACCCCCATCTCCCACTCACCACAACCACCACCACCTTCTTTTCCCTCTCACCACCACCACCCCCACCTCTTTTCCCACTATTTATACCTATACTTTCATTTTTTCACCCCTTCCTCTTTTCCCTCACTCCCACCACCATCACGATCTTGCACTCACCACCACTACCATCTTCCACTCACCACCACCACCTCCTTTTCCATCTCACCACCATCACTTCCTTTTTCCCCTCACCACCACCACCACCACCTATTTTCCCACTATTTACACCTCCACTTTCATTCTTTCTCTTGTCCTTCCTTTTTTTTCCTCTCACCACAACCTCCTTTTCCCTTTCACCACAACCACCACCACCATCACCATCTTCCACTCACCACCACCTCCTTTTCTCTCTCACCACCACCACCTCCTTTTCCCTCTCCCCACCATCACACAACAACCACCACCTCCTTTTTCCTCTCACCACCACCACCACTACATATTTTTTCACTATTTACACATCCACTTTCACTCTTTCACCCCCTTCCTATTTTCCCACAATCACCACCACCTCCTACTCCCTCTCACCACAACCACCACCACCACTGATGACTATATTTAGATGTGTTATTTATGCTCTTATCACTTAAATCAACATAAGTTCTCAAGTAATATTCGTGCTTTATTAGGTAAATATTAGTTATTTAGAGGAAAGAAGGGTTAGGAGCTTGTTTGTTATCATTTGACACTTTTGGTGCCTTTTTGAGTATTTTAATGCTTCTGTTAAGTGCTGCAGCGGTAAGCGCTATAGCACTATATGACGGTGGGCCAGCTGGACAATTTTGGAGCTCAAGCTTTATGTCACTTCAGCCCATATTTAAGGGATATACTTGCTGCTGAATCCACCAACTAAAAGGCTTTATAGGGACACTTGACCAGTTGTTGTTGGAGATCACTTTAGTTGGTGAGATGTGTCATAGTCACCTTTTTGGAAAGCTACTTTATGGAGAATAAACAAAGATATCTCACTTCTTCTTCCTCACAACATAGATTTCGAAATAAGGAGAGTTTTTGGAGAGGAAAACTTGTCACCCTTCTCCTCCATTAATCCTCCACTTCAAGCTTTTATTTTTCAAGAGAAGATTATCATTTCCAGCGTTGTGAAGCTGTGCTGTAGCGTCAGCAACCCGTCACATGAGAAGGATGCCACTACGTGCATCTTTTGCAACCTTGCTTCTTCTTTTCATTTTCGGTAATATGAGTTTTTTGGTTTGTATTATGTTGATGATGCTCATCATGAGCTAAACACTTAGTAGTTGGATTGCTTTAAGCTTTCTAATGACTCTTTAGTATTGTTCATATAACGTTATGATGTTTGTGTTTCAACCCTTGATCTTTAATGCTTTCAAACTTGTTTTGGGAATGATCAACTGAAATAAGTAGATTCGTAGGTACAGACATGGTCTACGAATAGAACTCAATGATTGATATGAATGAAAGGTTGTTTAAAGACATTTAGAAAACTTGTGCTTAACTCTAGACATAGGGGAGCAATAGTTCATAAGGTGAATACTGTGGGTTCCTCATTATACAGAGGTGGACTTAATTAGAACCTAGACATAGGAGTCTTGTAACAAAACTCTAGCGTCAGTGACCGAAAGGCACAAAATCATATGCTACAGCACTTAACGCTATAGCGTCTAACGTTATAGCGCTTCACTGCTGAGAAATTATTTAGCAAAGATCAGTCCAACTCACTTTACCAACTCTTGAACTTTCTTTACTTGTTTATTTATATTTATGTTACTCACAATACTTGTTGACAACTTGTTATTGTTACTTGTTTTTCTCACTAGCTTAACTACTAATTTAAATATAGAAGTAAACTCAACAATCCTCGTGGGAACGATCTTTACTTATCATTATATTACTTGTTGCGATTGTGTATACTTGCACAAACTACTTTTCGCACAACAACCACCACCTTTTCAGTTTTTTTAAAAAGGCCAATGGGCTGAACTAGGCCATCAAAGTTGAGTGGATCATTTTTACAAAATAAATATTCAGGGCCTATGGGTTGGGCTGGGCCTGTATGGGCTTTATGGGCTTGGGGCCTATGTGGGCCTTATGGTTGTGGGCTTTTGGGCCTATGGGCTTTTTGGCCCACGGCCCACGTGGGCCTAGGGTGGGCTGGCCCACGTGGGCCAAATTGACAGCTCTACTTCTAGTCGTATTGACTCCATCCTCCGAGCAGATGCTTATAGAGTAGACTTTCCTAGAGTCTAGTTTTTCCTGTTTTTGTTTTTTGCCTTCCTTTTCTTTATTGTACCAAAAAAATTGTATTACAATGAACCAAAAGTTGAAAAAAAATAACCAACACCCTGGCTAGTGGCATAAGCTACCGTGGGACACGGAGGGTCAACTTGGTGTTCCCGGGTTCGATTCCCGCAGTGGACAAACTCGACGTTGGTCAATGAAAACGATGTAAATTCGAGAACAAAGTGAAAAACAGAAACCGAATGAAAGTTTATGTTGTCAAATTTGCATCGTTTTCGTTGAAACCTATTGCCATAGTTCCATTTCTGCACTCAATACGAGTTGAGCGCAATTTGGTGCTCTTTAGCAAAATCAACATTGCTGACATTGAAGATTTTTTGAACTTCAAATTCAAGATTTCGGTTTCAAAAGTAATTTTGCGCACAAACAGTATTTTGAGCTTAATTTTGGTTCCATTGAATTCCTTGCGAAATTTTGTTCAATTTAGAGTCCAGTTCCATTCAATTTAGTCGCATATTGCATTAGTTATTCAATAAACAAGAAATCGAAGTGTTTTTAGTGTTCTTGAAAACATTCATAGTGTTATTCATTTTCTGTGTTTTTGTTTTAAAGGACCAAACAGAAACATATATGAAAGATAAATGACCAAAGTGAGAAAAAAATGACCAAACTAACACAAATATGAAAGATAAATGACCAAAGTAGGCAAAAAAAAGATAAAAGACCAAATTGAAATTTTGGTCAGAAATAAAGAATCAAAAGTGCAATTTAGCTTACAATCTAGTTCCTTCGTTATGAGTAAAGAAATAACGCAAGTGACCGAAAATTACAATTCCAGAAAAATTATATGTTCAGTTAACCCAAGAAAAGAATTGTTCATTCCTATAGACTATAGTAGAAAACCTCACACAAACAAACAAACAAACTGTTCATTTCTTGTAACAGAAAAAGGAGACTCATTCAACAGGAAGCTTTCAAACTTACAAACAACATTAACAATATATGTATCCAAGAGACCAAATGTTGCATCATTTACTTTAGTTTTTATTCCCTTACTTGAATATCTTGCCTTTTAGGAGTGATTTTGAGTTGATATTAATAGGATGAATTCCAAATTTGATATACAAACCTAATCTAGTGACTTAAAACTGTGAGAACATACTCTATCTTGAAATTCCTTTGGTTTGGAAGATCTCTCTTTACACCCTCCTTTTGGCCTTTCTTTTCTTTAAGTTGTATGACAACAATATGATTGTTTTAATCTCCATTACGCAGAGTTTGTCCGTCCTTGCAAGACTTATAGCTTTAGAGTAGTTGTGTGTGTTTCAATTCCATAAGATCTAAAACTCTTCTTAGCTGGTACCTATATATCCAGAACTGAAATGGCAATATCATTGGTTTTGGTACCTAGAGTGTACCTAGGTTTCTTAGTACTACTACTCACGCAGGACTAGACTAATATCACAAGAGAAATGCTATCTTGACCATAAAAGTGGACCACAAAGTGGACCACATACACTACAAGAAAAAAGGAATTTTACGTCACTTGGTTGGCGTCACGTGCCTACGACTGACGCTAAAGTAAGGATTTTGAGTTTCAAAACCGGAATTTATCGTCGGTCAATACCCACCACTAAATCCAGGCAACCGACGGCATACTAACTTTTACCTCCATTAAGTTTCTGGGTTTGAAGATTTGTGTAAGCCTGACATGAGTGGCTTAGCAAAATAGCACATGGCTTATCAAAGTACCACACGGGTTGGTTAGGTGGTCAACAAACCTGGGTAATTGATTTCCAAACTTGGTTTGTGTTACTAATAAGAAATGGGTCTCATTGTACTTTGACAAGCTGTTAATTAATTTGTGAAGTTTGTGGTACTTTAGTTTGACTATTATTAGTTAGTAGTAAATATCGGTAAACGGATTGGGTTATTAAATAATGTTGTGTATTATTGGTTTTAACTGTGCAGTGTTCAAAAAAGATGGATAGTGCAGCAACATTCGTGGAGGGTGCTAGTGGGGATGGTGAAGGTATAATAGTTGAAAACTCAAACGATGACGATGCACGTTGGGAGCCTGTAATAGGGATGTGTTTTGCTTCATTAGATAAGGGGAAATCATTTTATGGTGAGTATGCGTCAAGAAAAGGTTTTGGGTGGAAAATTAGAACATCACTAATGAGAGATGATGGGAAAACCAACTGGGTAAATCTTGCATGCTCGAGAGTGGGGTCTAGGGAAAACATGTCAAAAATGCCATGTTCATTGAAAACACTTCCGACTAAAGTGAACAATTGTCCTGCCAGGATAGGTTTGAAGTTACAATGCGATGGGACATGGGAAGTCAGAAAATTTGAAGGTGTCCATTCTCACGATATGAGCCCCACAAAGGCAGGGTTGTTTAGGCCTAACAAGAAACTAAATCTACATGTGAAGAGAACAATTCAAATCAATGATGAAGCAGGAGTGAGGATTAACAAAACATTTCAATCTATTGTTACAGATGCTGGAGGCCATGAAAATGTACCATTTTGTGAAAAGGACGTGAGGAATTATGTCAACAAGGAAAGGCGTTCAATTGGAAAAGGAGGTGATGGGAAGGCGTTGATAAGTTACTTTTATCAAATGAGGGAACAAAATTCAGATTTTTTCTATGATATTGATTTGGACGACGGTTTTCATGTGAAGAATGTATTTTGGGCGGATGCAAGAAGTAGAGCTGCTTATGAATATTTTAGAGATGTGGTGACATTTGATTCAACATATCTGACCAATAAATATGACATGCCTTTTGCTGCGTTTGTAGGTGTCAATCACCATGGTCAATCAACATTACTTGGGTGTGGCCTACTTTCTGATGTAAAAGCCAATAGAAGTAATCGAATACAAGTGGCTTCTAATCCAACGGTTGTGGCGTGGCCCTTGTAATCCAACGGTTTTGAATTATTTTTTTTGGCACAATTTAATGAGAAAATTTTAATCCCTTAGAAATATTTAAGTTATTTCTCATTTTAACCATATCACCAACTCCAGCTCAAAATTACCCAGGTTTTTCCTTCCATTTTACCAACCTGTAATATTAATTATTTTAATTTGAAACTGATTATTACACTTAAGTTAGGTACTAAAGGAATGGTTTGACACACCATCAAGGTAAGCACACTGACATGTGGTGTTAAAATTAAAGCTACATTTTTTTCTGGACCATATCACCAATCAGGCTTAAGAATTACCCATGTTTTTTTACATTTAACCAACGTCTTATAAATATTAACTAAGTAACTATTTTCATCTATTTTCTTGTGAACTTGTCCCATTGACTTCATATAGCCACCAAATAAGTGGGTTGAGACTCATTAATGTAAGCACAATGAAATCGACCCTTGAAATTAAATGTAAATTTTTATGTTCTATTTGATAACCAAGCTACCTTCAGAATTACCCAGGTTTTACTTATAAGTAACCCAACGGTCCAAATCTACATCACAAAATAGATTAAACAATCCAGTTTATATTTTGTTTAATTTAATAACAACTCTAAAAAGGATAACACAATTGTACCTGAAGTAGAGCTGCACACCCGGCAATACTCACTGATTCAATGTTCTTGCGTTCATTCAAGAGGGGAGCAGTACGGTTTAAGCTACCTACTAAGTTGTTATAAACCTTACCACCCCAATCATACCTATGAAGGCTATAAATCATCCAATAAGCTAAAGGGTAGGGTATTGATCGTGCGGGTAGTTTGAGGAAAGTAAAAAGTGGCAAAAGCAAGGAGAAGGTAAAGCCTACAAAAGTCCTCTACACATTCATCTGATGTTAGGTCCCCCATTTTTTGAACAATACACGACATATTAATGACTTCCCCATCAAACAACTGTTTGACTCTAGAGTCAACCCTATCATCATCAAAAACGGGGTCTCCAACTATGCGAAGCCCCAACCCAAAACAAACATCTAACTTTGAAAATGAAATTAGCCTATTCGCCACTCTAATACCTACACTATGTGTATCCCACATTCTCAAAACTTCCCTAAGTAAACCACCACTAATGTTGATTTCTTCAACAAGATCAATCAAGAAATGGAAGGGAGTTGTTAGAAGACGTTTCTTTTGTAGTGGACTCAACTTTCTATTAATCTCCACTAGTGCCTGAGTTTTTACTGTGAGTCTCACTCGGATCTGAAAAATACATCAATTAAGACACAACAAGAAGAACACGGAGTTATACTCAATTTTAGAACGAATTATGGTACATGACTAACTTATAGACAATTGTAAAAACTTTGAAACTATGTGAAAATAAATTTTCCTCAGTTTCTTTTGTCCTTCCATTAATGAAACGTTACTATACGTTTACTGTGAAAAAAAATATACTTCCATTAATGTATTTCATAAAAAAACAGTGTTCCTTATAAAAACAGTGTTAGTGTTCCTTACACTAAACTGTGCCTTAATTGAATCAACAAACATTGCATTAATTGTGCCCATTTCGAATCAATCACTAAATTCGAAATCAATCACTAAATTCAAATGAACACTAGTTAAGTTGTTAATTGTATAAACAAAAAATCTGTAAGAGCATTATGTACCACATCAATTACCCAGGTTTTCTAACAATAATTAACCAAGTTACCACATCAATTACCCAGGTTTTCTAAACAGTTAACCAAGGCACATTTGTATCAAACTTACAAATATTTTACCACTTTGCACAATATCATTTCCATTGACAATCAAAATAAATGCCAATCAAAATAAACCAAAGAACAAACAACGGGTTTTCTAAGTTACCACATCAATTACCATTAAGAATAGTTAACCAAGCTACCACATCAATTACCCAAGTTTTCTAAACAGTTAACCAAGGCACATTTGTACCTGAGAAGAACAAACAACAATAAAATGTTGTTTTGTAATTACAAGATTTTTTAAAAACAATTTGGGACATTTAGGGTTTCTACAATCACTCAAATAGAGACAAAGAGACAAACTAAGTAAAAAAAATATAAATTACCTGAGTACAAGAAGCTGGCGCTTGAGAACAGGTGCAAAACCGACGAGATACGGTGGGGAAACGACGGATAACGGTGGAGAAAAAAATGGAAAGGGACGGAGCATAGAAACGCGAGTAAAGACAAAAATAAGGCTTATTTTCGTCGCACTGTGAGACAGCGGAGAAGGGCGGAGGACAGGCCAGATTTCGACGGAGGGAGGACGAGTTTGGGTTGAGCGTGGAGATGGTTTTGGGGTTTGGGTTGAGCGTGGTACTGAGAGGGTGGAGACGATAGAGGGTTAAAACTGTTTTTTATTTTTTTGTGTTTATAATTTTTTGAATATATATTAATATATAAAATTTTATTATATAAAAAGAGGGTATGTATCCGGTTCCGTATACTAGAGAGTGGTGTATTTGATCTTGTGGTCAAAATAGCATTTCTCATATTATAAGTTGGAAGAAAAAGAAAGAACGCATGCATATTGGTTCCAAAACCATTAATCATAATATGCATTATGCAGCCAAGGAAACATAAGCAAACTCAAAACATTGTTCATATTAAAATGGAGGCAAGCACACTAACAAAAAAGGGAAATAAATAAGTACACTACGCTACCCGAATCCAAAGCTTACTAGTTACATACTAATATGGTATTATCCGAAAAGACTCTTTGCAGTTTGCACAATCAAGAACCACCGATAAGCAATAAACATTAATGACTAAAGTTGTGTGCTTAGTCGACTTCCTCAATTTTGGGTCCAGCACCGCTTCCACTGCCAGGAGCAGGACCATCTTCATCCATGGCTCCACCCACATCACCACCAGCACCTTGGTACATCCTGGCTATGATGGGATTGCAAATGCTCTCCAACTCCTTCATCTTGTCCTCAAATTCGTCAGCCTCTGCAAGCTGGTTTGCATCGAGCCATTGGACAGCCTGCTCAATAGCATCTTCAATTTTCTTCTTATCATCAGCCGACAACTTAGAAGCAATCTTGTCATCCTTGATTGTGTTCCTCATGTTATAGGCATAATTCTCAAGTGCATTTTTGGCCTCCACCTTCTTCTTGTGCTCCTCGTCCTCGGCTTTGTATTTCTCAGCTTCCTGGACCATCTTCTCAATCTCCTCCTTGGAGAGCCTTCCCTTGTCGTTTGTGATTGTAATCTTGTTTTTCTGCCCAGTGGTCTTGTCCTCCGCAGACACGTTCAAAATACCATTGGCATCAATATCAAAGCACACATTGATCTGAGGAACACCCCTTGGAGCAGGAGGAATACCAGACAACTCAAACTTGCCCAGCAAATTGTTATCACGAGTCCTCGTTCGCTCTCCTTCATAGACCTGAATCAACACACCGGGTTGGTTATCAGAGTAGGTTGAAAACACCTGCTCCTTCTTGGTAGGAATGGTTGTGTTTCTGGGAATCAACACAGTCATGACTCCTCCCGCAGTCTCCAAACCAAGGGAGAGAGGGGTAACATCCAGCAATAGCAGATCCTGCACCTTCTCATTGCCCTCTCCGCTTAGAATAGCAGCTTGAACAGCAGCACCATAAGCAACAGCCTCATCTGGGTTGATGCTCTTGCAAAGCTCCTTTCCATTGAAGAAATCCTGCAACAGCTGTTGAACCTTAGGGATCCTAGTAGATCCACCAACTAGAACAACATCATGGACAGTGTTCTTATCCATCTTAGCATCCCTCAAACACTTCTCAACTGGCTCCATACATTTCCTGAATAGATCCATGTTGAGCTCTTCAAACCGAGCACGGGTAATGGTGGTGTAGAAGTCAATACCCTCATACAGAGAATCAATCTCAATGGTTGTTTGAGCTGTAGATGAGAGAGTCCTCTTGGCCCTCTCGCAAGCGGTTCTCAACCTCCTAAGAGCCCTTGGATTTCCACTAATATCCTTCTTGTTCTTCCTCTTGAATTCCTGAACAAAATGGTTCACCATTCTGTTATCAAAATCCTCACCTCCCAAGTGAGTATCACCGGCAGTGGCCTTCACCTCAAAGATACCTTCCTCAATGGTAAGAAGCGAAACATCAAAAGTTCCTCCACCAAGATCGAAAATGAGAACATTCTTCTCACCGGTGCTGCTGGCTTTTTTGTCAAGTCCATAGGCAATGGCAGCAGCAGTGGGCTCGTTAATGATTCGCATCACATTGAGCCCAGAAATGACACCTGCATCCTTTGTAGCTTGACGCTGGGAGTCATTAAAGTAAGCAGGGACGGTGACAACAGCATTCTTCACGGTGGAACCAAGATAAGCCTCCGCGATCTCCTTCATCTTTACAAGAACCATAGAAGATATCTCTTCCGCAGAAAACTGCTTCTCCTCGCCTTTGTAATTCACCACAATCATAGGCTTGTCACCGGGGCCAGCAATCACCTTAAACGGCCACAATTTCATGTCGTTTTGTACCGAAGTATCGCTAAACCGCCTTCCAATTAAACGCTTAGCATCTGCATAAACCATTTCAAACAACACACTCTGTTAGTTCATCAGTTTGCAAGTCGCGAGCCTTTCTGAATTCTAAGAGTAATGAAGAGTTTTCTTTTTCTTTTCACATACTGTGCTTATTAATCACCAAACGGCACACAATCTAATCGCATGCAAAGACAATCATCACTATAACACTTAATTTTCTTATCTTAATCATATTTTGTTTTGCGTACAAAAACGAAAGCATGATAACAGTTACTTCAACTACGCTTTCATAAATCACAGCTTGTAAGTAAGAGTATCACAAGAACAGAGGAAAAATTGCAGAAAATCTAGGTACAAATACTTACCGAAAACAGTGTTGATAGGGTTCATGGCGACTTGATTCTTGGCCGCATCACCGATCAAGCGTTCTGTATCTGTGAAAGCAACATAGGAAGGGGTAGTTCTGTTACCCTGATCATTGGCTATGATTTCAACACGATCGTGTTGCCAAACGCCGACGCAGGAGTAAGTAGTTCCCAAATCGATTCCGATCGCCGGACCTTCGCCTTTCCCAGCCATTTAATCTCACAATTTCGCACTTAAAAATCGTAATAAAATGAAGGTTTTTTGTAGAAAAAAAGGAAGCAACGCTACAAGAATTTTCTCTGAAACTGAATTGAGGAGAAGGGAGGGAAGGGGCTGTGTTAATAAAGAACAAGTTCGTCCTATGGAATGTTCGTCTGTTGTATGTGAACCGTTTGATTTGTAATTTGGACGGTGGATATTTTGTTTCCGTATTTGAATTATTTGAATTGAGGGCTGAGAAAAAGCAATGCGGTGTCTGGGATGCTCTAGGTGATTCGAGAAATTTCCGATGACGAAATCACCACGCTCTTCACTTCACGCGCTCTAACAAATTTCGTAACCGTTAAAGAATGGCGGTATGTTTTTTCTTTCATATTTTTTGTTTCTCCCGCGCTACTGGCTGCCGTCCATTCGCTTTACATAACTTGACCAATCGGATTTTATTTACGACGTGTCAAACAGAGCAACATATTACTAGTCAACTAGGATGTTTTTGTGCTTATCCAAAAAAAAACTAGGATGTTTTTTGTTTCTTACATGTAAAAATTGATTTTGAATGAACAGTGTTAATTCTAAAGTGATTTATGTCTGGAACAGAGTGAAGGATTCGGTGGTCGGGGCCGAACCTCATTTAACCAAAGGTCGGGATTTGATCCCTGTCTTGGGTACGGAGCAGCGTTAAAATTTTAGGTCAGTTGTCCTGCACCTCGAGGCACCTACAATGAGCGATGGATTAGTCACTGCTGTTCGTGCGGTGGATATCCAAGTTTACCTAAAATGATTTA
Source organism: Astragalus membranaceus (assembly GCA_039519185.1). Taxonomy (NCBI): domain Eukaryota; kingdom Viridiplantae; phylum Streptophyta; class Magnoliopsida; order Fabales; family Fabaceae; genus Astragalus; species Astragalus membranaceus. The sequence goes on from CM076850.1 coordinate 112,901,661, forward strand.
TGCTTGAATAAATTCATAGTAGTTATTGAACGGTAAATATTTTTAAATTTATATGCACCAATTATGTAAGAGATTTTTTACTTTGTGAATCGATTACGAAAATGATACAAAAATGATACACGTTTATCTTCATTTTGATTATCTAAAAAGTTAGTTACATCATATTTTTGGTTTATTGACGGCATAAAAAAAATCCACCGACAGTACAAATCAATTTTATTAGAGAACATTCAAATTGTCAAAAATCAATTTTATTAGAGAACATTCAAATTGTCAAAAATCAATTAAATATTTTAGAAAAGCACTTGTCCTTTCTCAAAAGTGAATTTTGCATATAGTACATGTTTAATAGTTGAAAAATTCATGTTTTTGCTTTTTAGCACCGTAAACAAATTCCCTCGTTATTTTTGTAATAAAAAACGTGTTGTGATTGTGGACTTGATCTGTATCTTGGTCGCCCAATGGTTAGAACGGGTTGGTGTGGATTGCTCTGGTGGGACGATGAGGTCGCGAGCAGAGCCGACGGGTGTCCCTGCAAAGACACTCTGACGCCCAAGTCAGGGGAAAGAGTCAAAGCAGATAATAGGAGATGGGATAGAATGTGTGTACCTTTTTGTGAGGGGTTGACGTCTATTTATAGAGTTTGGCGGTGCTTCCTAGCCGTTGGATCATGCGGCTTGATCTCAGTCGTTGGGGCGCCCTGAGCTCATTCTGGGCGCGCCCTTCGTTCTCTGCTATAGTGCCCTGGATTAGGTTTGGGCCTATCGCAAGGATTGCGCCCTCGGCCCAGTCCAGAACAGTTGCCCCCCAAGCCGAAGTCATTAGGAGGGTGGGTTCAGGCTTGATGCTCCTGGTACTAATTTCGTAGCCCGCCCTTTCTGAAGGCGGTCTTATTACGTCTCTCGTTTTGCTCGATTCCCCCTTGAAGGTGAGTGTACGTCGGTCCTACGCTGGTTCTATCTTCCCCGTACTCACAATCGGGTGGGTATGTCTGACCGCGCTGGCCATTACGTGGCTTAATCATTTTACCTGCCCTTGTGAGCAGTTTACCAGATATCTCGATCCAGATTGAACTCACTCAAATGAGGGGCGACTCACTTCTTGTGGTCGCTTCGATATACTTTGATGGGTGGATCGTCAACCCAACCTAGTAGACAGTTTACCGAGACTCGGCTCAGACTTAACTCGCCTAGTAGGTTGACAGCAGGCAGGATCGTGCTGGCCATTACGTGGCTCGATCATTTTACCTGCCCTTGTGAGCAGTTTACCAGATATCTCGATCCAGATTGAACTCGCTCAAAGGGAGGGGCGACTCACTTCGTGTGGTCGCTTCGATATACTTTGATGGGTGGATTGTCAAGCCAACCTAGTAGACAGTTTACCGAGACTCAGCTCGGACTTAACTCGCTTAGTAGGTTGACTGGAGGCAGGGGCCCGATCTGGGCCTATCTTTGCGCCTGCCTTGGAAAAGAAACGATCAATTGATTATTATGTACAAAATTTGCCTCGTCTTATTTAAGACGGACGGACCGGCCTCATTAAAAAAAATCCGCGGGGAAAAAGAGTGCCCGGCCCGGTTTTACAATTGTTCTTATAGTAATTGGTTACATCTTCTAGGTGTAGTATCTTGACTATCTTCTTAACTTCGTGGCATTTCAAGTTCGAGGGACCGCTACTCCGGCCATTGTCACGAGGTGGTATGCTCCCTTTTCGGTTTTCGAAACCACGCGGTAGGGTCCCTCCCGGTTGGGGGCGAGCTTTCCTTGAGCCGCATTTTTCTGCCCGACATCGACCCGTCGGAGAACGAGCTGGCCAACGACGAATTCTCTTGGGACGACTTTCGCATTGTATCTGGTTGTTATTCTTTGCTTGATTAGGGTCTCCCTTAGGGAGGCTTTCGTTCTAAGCTCTTCGATGAGGTCGAGATCCTCTCTGATGGCTTGATTACTCTCTGACGCCGCTTTCGGGTTCGTAGTTCTCCAGCTTACCTCTCTGATGGCTCGATTATTCTCTGGCGCCGCTTTCGGGTTCGTAGTTCTCCAGTTTTGTTCCCCGATTTCCACAGGGATGACTGCCTCTGTGTCGTACACTAGCTTGAACGGGGGTTCTTCAGTAGTGGAATGAGGGGTCGTTCGATACGCCCATAGTACGTATTTTAGCTCTTCCACCCAGTTTCCTTTTGCTTCGTCAAGTCGCCTTCTCAATCCACGAAGAATTACTCTATTAGCGGCCTCTGCCTGACCATTGGTTTGAGGGTGTTCGACTGAAGTGAATCGTTGCTTGATTCCAAGGTCGGTCATTGTCTTCCTGAACCCCTTGTCGGTGAATTGGGTCCCGTTATCTGTGATCACGACTTCTGGCACACCGAACCGCATGATAAGTCATATTTTAGTGTGTTTTTAGTATTTATTTTAAGCAATTTATTTGATGTTTTGATTCTATTTTAGAACTATTTTACTACCTATTGTTAGTTTTTATTCTCAGGGTTAATTATGGAGCAAATGAGGAAATTTGATGTTTAAAGAGCAAGGATCAAAAGACAATAGGATGGAGAAAAGAATCAAGTAATATAAAAGTGGAAAAATCAGCCATGAATTCAAAAGATGTTACAAACTCTTCCCATTCTCATCTTTATGGATTGTAATTCAAATTTAGTGTTTTGTCTACTGATCCTAGACTATAAAAAGGGTCTCAATGTAGCTTCATACTCATCTTTTACCATTGGAGTTTAAGTTCAAAGTTTAATCAAAGTTCTTGCGTTTTGTTAAGGTTTTGCTCTTTATATTCTTGCACTTTTATTTCCTTGTTATTTACATTCTGTTATTTTCATTATGCAATTCTCTTCTACTCTCTTGTCTACTATGATCATGAGTGAGTAGACTTCTCTAGCGAGTCTTGGGATTATGGGAAACAATCCAATATGATGGGTCCCTAAATAACTCCAAGACTAAACCCTGTTTTATTTGAGTTTGGGTTTTAATCTAATTTCGTCAAGCAAATTGTATAACTCAAATGTCAAGTGAAGGACCGAAAGGTGAAGCTTGACATTGGAACAAATGAAATTAGACAAGGTCAATCAAAGCATGAGAATAGCGGTGATAACCTTGGGACAATAAGGCAGTGCTTAATGGGTTTCGGCAATGATCAACCATGAGAATAGGCCTGATCATTGTTTCGAGACACGTTCTTGTATTCCGAAAGGAAACTTGAATTACACCAAAAGAATGCCTTGTCCTTAAAAACAAACTTATTAATAAGATAGGGGATAGTTAAAGGGTTATTTTCCGTCATTGAGATTTAACCATAATCCTGAGGCGCTTTTTATTCTAATTTAAATCAAACCAATTTTTACTAAATCATTTCGTTTCAGCTAATCATCACTAAAAACTAGATTGGTAATCACATATAACTCCCTGTGGATCGATATTTTTACTACGCGATAGAACCGTATACTTGCGGCCTATCACCGCACCAGAATGTTCTTTTTGAAGAATTTCATGCAATTTCTGGAGGTTATCGTAGCCAAGGGCTCTGCCTCTACCCAATTTGTGAAGTAGTCGACCACAACGATCAGGTATTTGAATTGACCCGGTGCTATCGGGAACGGGCCCAACAGGTCGATCCCCCACCACGCGAATGGCCATAGGGGGTCATGCCATTCAACTCTGTAGGAGGAGCGATATGGACATCGGCGTGCCACTGTCACTTGTCGCACTTCTTAACCAGTCTCTTTGCGTCTTCATCCATGGTGGGCCAATAATAGCCTGCCCTGAGTGCCTTTTTGGCAAGCGATCGGCTACCCAGGTGGTTCTCGCATATGCCTTCATGTATCTCTCGCAGCACATAGTCGGCCTCATCTGGCGGCAAGCAATTCAGTAGTGGCATGTGTTACCAAGTGGCTTCAGTCTCAAAAGAGGGGGTGAATTGAGATTTTAAAACTTTTGAAAACTTTTTCCCCTTTTCAATGACTTAGATTAATTTTCGCGCAGGTTAAGTGGAAGTGAAGGAATTAGAAAATAAAGCAATAAAGAACACAACAGATTTATACTGGTTCGGTCACCTCCCAGTGACCTACGTCCAGTCCTCACACCCTTGTGAGATTTTTCACTAACACAACAAGGCTTACGGGTGCCTTGGAAACCTTTACAGACTCAGGCACTCTCCTCCTAGGATACCCCACCTATGAAGAGCCCTCAAATCTATTACGACAATAACAAGAGATACCCCACCCATGTTACAACTAGCTGCCCCAGAAAGATTCCCCACTTCCTAGTACAAACAGCTACCCTAGAGAGATACCCCACTCCCTAGAACAAAATACAACAATAAAACAATTACAAATGTAAAGACCAAAATACCTCTAATGTAGGCAGATATTACAACTTGAAGATTCCAACCCCGACTAACCCTTGCGAGAGATCAGCTCTGACGGACCAACAGTGCGTGAAGAGCAGAAATGAAAATGTAAAGGGTTTTTCAAAATGATGCAATTTGATCGTGAGAATGGGTTGTTGTTGAAATGATTTGTAAAGCCTTCTATTTATAGGCTTAGAAAAAATATAGCCGTTGAGTAAAATGAAGAAATGGAAAAATCGATTATGTGCTTGATTTGCCTAAGAGTGATAATCCATTTTATGCCTAACTAGATCTAGGATGAAAATCGATTATGTGTTGTTTGAAATAAGATGCAAATCGATTTATAGCTTTAAAACCATGAAGGGAATCGATTATATGCTTGAGTGCATTAAGAGAAGAATCGATTATTTGCCTGAATATAGTGAAGAGCAAATCGATTGTGTGCTCAGAAAACAGGAAGGAAATCGATTTTATGCTTTAGGGAAAATAGAAGGAATCGATTTCTTTCTTTTTGAAAACACTTGTGAATCGATTTTATACTTAGTAGAAACAATATGGACGACCTCTTGGGGGAAGATGAAGAGAACCCCTTTGGCCCATTGAACTTTGATGGAGACTCCTTCCACCAGAATTCTGGGGCAATAAAGATCAACCAAGGGCTCTCGAGAGAGATGTATTCGCTGAGGAGGCCGAATGGGCTGCCTTGACAGAGCCTGAGGGAGCAGTTATAGAAGGAATGTTGATTGAAAAACCCACAGCAGACATGACTAGACACCTGAAGCCATTATATATCAAAGCCCATCTGAATGGGAAGCTGTTTAATAGTGTCTTCGTAGATGGTGGTGCTGTGCTGAATATTATGTCATTAGCCACTATGAAGAAGCTGGGGAAGAACGCCGATGACCTCATCCCAACCATTATGATCATGACCAGTTTCATGGGTCACCCATCCCACGCTTTGGGAGTGTTGGTAGCCGATGTAACAGTTGGAGCAAGGTAACTCGCTCGGCCTTCTTTGTTATAGAAGGAAAGTCCTCATATGCTGTGGTGGGAAGAGATTGGATCCACACCAGTGAATGCGTCTCCTCTACCCTGCATCAGAAGTTAATGATATGGATAGGGGATCAAGTAGAAATAGTAGAGGCGAACCCTAATCCTTTCCCTGCAGAGGTAAAGATGTTTGAGACCGTCTTCTACTCCCCTCATTTGCATCCTATTTCCATCCCAGGGGATTATGAGGAAGGTGGCATAGAGTCATGTGAGTGGACCAAAAGAGGCTTTGAATTCAAGATGTTGGCCGACCCACGACCTAGCAATAATGATAATGACTAGTCTCCCCCCAGAAGTACAGAGCCTGTTGGATCGGTTGCACCTATTCCAGATTGAATCCAGCATTGAAGAGGCTATGTTTGGTGCAATAGACGAAGGACACGAACTTGAGGAATGTTCCTACCAAAAGGCTTTGGATGACCCCGTTAACGGGACGTTGGCCGAACCTTTCCACCTAGAGCCCATCCAAAGGAGGATGCCCACTTTCGAAGCGCAAGACCCTCTGGTGGAGGTGAACCTGGGATGTGAAAAGGAGACAAGGATGACCAAGATCAGTGATAAACTACAACCTCAACAGCGAGATCAAATGATGGCTCTAATAAAGGACTATCGTGACTGCTTTGCGTGGGATTACCATGAGATGTCAGGCCTTGATAGAGCCTTGGTAGAGCATAGGCTGCCCATCAAAGAAGGTTGCAAGCCCCCATAAACAGCCACCGAGGAGGTTCAATCCGCAGCTAATGCCACAAATCAAAGCAGAGGTCGAAAGATTGCTCAAGGCAGGATTCATAAGAACTGCCAGGTACGTAGAATGGCTGTCTAATATAGTCCTTGTTATAAAAAAGAATGGCCAGGTCAGAATTTGTATTGACTACAGAGATCTGAACTTGGCCACTCCCAAAGATGAGTATGGTATGTCTGTGGCCAATATGTTTGTCGACACCGCGGCTAACAATGCCATCTTGACCTTTATGGACGACTATTCCGGGTACAACCAGATATGTGTGGCCGAGGCTGACACCCATATGACTGCCTTTAGGTGCCCTGGTGCCTTAGGTATCTATGAGTGGTTGGTAATGCTTTTTGGCCTCAAGAATGCAGGAGACACGTACCAAAGGGCCATGAATGCTATTTTCCATGACCTCATTGGTAAAAGCATGGAGGTATACATTGATGATGTGGTGGTTAAGTCCAAGAGTTTCGAAGCCCACCTAGTGGAGCTTGAACAAGCTCCGAAAAGGATGATACTCCATAATCTCAAAATGAACCCTGCTAAGTGTGCTTTTGGCGTGTCCGCAAGCAACTTTCTAGGCTTCTTGGTGCACAACCAAGGCATTGAAGTGGACAAAAACAAAGCTCGAGCCAAGAAGGAGCTGCAGAGTTTATTAGGCAAAATCAACTTCTTAAGAAGATTTATCTCTAACTCGGCCGGAAAGATGAAGCTTTCTCACCCTTGTTGAGGATAAAGAACATTGAGGAAATGATATGGGGAGCCAAGCAACAGGAGGCCTTCGACCAGATCAAGGCTGCCTTGACTAATCCCCCTGTCTTAGTACCGCCGCAGCCAGAGAAACCTCTGAAGCTATATATAGCGGCCGAAGATCAAGCCATCGGCTGCTTATTGACCCAAGATGATGATAATGGTGCCGAGTGCTTATCTCAGTAGGATCCTCAATGATGCTGAGACTAGATATTCTCCTATTGAGAAGCTTTGTTTGTCCTTGTTTAATGCATGTACTAAATTGGAATATTACCTATTACCTAAGGAAGTTTTGGTTGTGTGCAAAGTGGATATTATCAGATATCTTCTTAATGGGCTCGTCTTACAAGGAAGAGTTGTCAAGTGGGCCATTAAGCTAAATGCGTTTGCCTTGCCATACATATCACTAAGAGCTGTCAAAGGACAAGCTTTGGCCGATTTCCTGGCTCAACACCCTTGCGTGGAAATACACGACACCCCAGCCGAGTCTATTAACTATCTAGGCCTAAAGCCTTGGGTGCTCATGTTTGATGGATCGATTACCCAAATAGAGGGCAGGCATTGAAGTAGTCATCACCAGTCCATGTGGTTAAACGTGGAGATTCATGTGCAGGATAGGGGATCAAGCCTCCAATAATCAGGTCGAGTATGAAGCCTTGATCATGGGACTTGATATCCTGGCCGCCATGAAGGCTCAATATGTGGAAATCAAGGGGGATTCACAACTGGTGATCAAGCAAATCACTGGGGGAATACAAGTGTTATAACAAGAAATTTAAACAATTGCGAGCCTCGGCGCGTAACTTGTTAAAGTTGTTCGCCGATGCAGTCATCATATATGTCCCTAGAAGCGAAAACCAAGAGGCTAACGATTTAGCCCAACAAGCCTCGGGTTACAAAGAGTTGGTGGTCGAGGTATTGCAACAAAATACTTGTAATTCGGCCGAGGAAGACCCTGCCGATGCTTGGATTGGAGTATTGACAGAGTACCTCCGTAACTCAACGGCCGACACTAACTTCAAAACCAAGCAAAGGGCGTTGAAGTATATTCTGATAGGGGACGACCTATATTAAAGAAGCACCAATGGGTGTTGTTACGATACCTTAAAAGAAAGGATGCATGTATGGTGATGACACAGATCCATGCAGGAATTTGTGGTGCACATAGGTCTGGCCCCATCATGAAATGGCTGATATACAGACATGGATACTATTGGCCGACGATCACGGCCGATTGCTTCCAGTTTGCAAAGGGATGTGAGGCTTTCCAGCTGCATGGACCAATCTAGAGAGTGCTTGCGGATGAGCTTCATCCCATTGTCAAATCTTGGCCATTCAGAGGGTGGGCCATGGATTTAATTGGCAAGATATACCCTCCGAGCTCAAAGGGCCATAACTTTATTATTGTGGCCACCGATTACTTCACTAAATGGGTGGAAGCCGTGCCTTTAGCAAGTGTCAATCAGGATGCGGTGATTAGGTTCATAGAAAACCAAATCATGTACAGATTTGGCATTCCTGAAACCATCACGGCCGATCAAGACACAAAATGTTCACCGGGGAATAAGTGGTGGCCTTTGCACAAGAATATGACATCAAGATGAGACATTCGTCTCCTTATTATGCCCAAGCCAATGGGCAATCAGAGGCTACCAACAAGATTATCATCAAGCTCATCAAGAAAAACATAGACGACAAGCCTCGATGGTGGCACGAGACCCTTAACGAGGTCCTTTGGGCTATGAGAAATTCTAAGTCCACGACCACGGGGGTAACCCCTATCGTTTAGTCTATGGGCAGGATGCCGTGTTACCATTGGAAATCAGTGTGACACCATTAAGCGTGGCTCGGCAGCATGCCCTCGGTATAGATGAATACCAACAAGCCATGTTAATGGAGCTGGACTCGGTGGACGATGACAGGCTGGCTGCCCTCAGCAAAATTGAGATGAACAAAGCCAAAACGGCCAGAGCCTACAACAAACACGTCAAGCCAAAGAAGTTTATTGAGGGAGATCTCGTGTGGAAGACTATTCTGCCACTTGGGAGGAAAGATCCTCAGCTTGTCAAATGGTCCTCGAATTGGGACGAGCCCTACATTGTAAGTGAAGTATACGACAGTGGGGCATACCGTTTGATTACGTTCGACGGCGAAGAGTTCGAAAAAATCAATGGCAAATATCTCAAAGCATATTATCCTACTCTATGGGAAAGTATGCAAGGGAAGTGAAAATTGGTAATTACAAAAAGTAAAATTGTCATGGTGGCTCGCCACACACCGGCGGCCTGGTGATACAAATTTACAGGATTATAAACAGGGAGAGCATCAATACTACTCGCTGGGAGCAACAACTATCTCAGGGCTTTTCACAGTAGCCTTGGTCTCCAATGTAGCCTCATCCGACACAGCATCTGTCCCCTTCGCCGCAAAGGCATCCATCACGACGTCCATCACCGCAGCATCAATTTCACCTGTTATAACCTCATTCGTCTCAGCAGCAGCGACTTCACTTGCCATAACCTCACCTGCCTCAGCGGCAGTCTCTCCCAATATCTCCAGACCCTCGGAGGGGGAATCCATCAATGGGCATACTTCTGATACTGTCTCCCCCACTTCAGCTACAACGTCGTCCCTAAGGTGTGTAGTTACCTCCGCAGCAGGGGCGTTACTGGAAGTTGGAATGTCAAGAGATGGTGGTGGCTCATCAAGTATGGCTTCAGTAGGGGCCTCAACATCCTCTTGATCCAAGTGGGCGAGGGCTTGCTCATAAGATGACCTCAGGGCTCCCCATCCCTCAACGACTTGATGTAGAGCAGCACGACCCTTATCTAGATCCGCCTCTAGACCAGGTCGCTGGGGGAGGAGGTGTGCGAGGGGAGGATCTAATGCTGAGCTGCGACGGAACAATTGAACAATATCAGAAGAGATGGTAGAAAGTTTATCTGTGGCTGCGGAGTGCTGAGGAGTGAGGGAAGCTAGTTCAGCCTGGAGAGAAACTATTTGATCTTCAATGGTCTTGATCTTGTAAGAAATTCATTCATGTTCGGCTATAGTCTCTTCCTTGGTCTGGCTGAGGGAAACGAAGACAGTCTTGTAGCCATCCTTCTCAGCACGAAGGGAGTCTAGCCGATGCAGGGAGGTTAAGGCCCGATCCTGAGTGGCTTCGGCTCGGCCATACTGATTGGAGATGTCCCCAAGTTGCAGAGCTATCTCCTTAAGAGCATCTTTCTTGATGGAGGGGACATCATTGGAGTTAGAAACCCGAAACAAGGTAGCCCGGAGGGCCGCCACCTGGTTAGGATTGGTGGCGATCTCCCCAGCCAAGGCTGTCTCCACCTGAGCGAGGTCGACCTCCATAGAAGAGGGGGCCGATTCTGGAGCCTCAAGGCTCAAGAAATAGCGTTGCAATTCTTCATCGGTGATTGTCGGCGAAGAAAGGTCCTCTGTTTGATGATCAGCAGGAGGATCGGCCTCCGCAAAAATAGGAGGATCGGCCACCGCGGTGTCACCAGCGGGTTCCTGCAGAAGAGAGACAAATAATGAGAAAGGAGGACGATGACGGTGGAAACATTGAGCAGCATAAGAAAGGTAACTTACAGAGACAGAGATTGGACTGTCAAAGGGTGGAGCCTAAGAAGATAGCGGTGATTCGGTCGGGGTACGAAGCCTCTGCGAAACCACCCAAAGAAATTCAATAAGAGAAGCAGATGAATAGCAGAGCTCCTATAATGCACTAAGAAAAGAGACTTACCCTTAACCGTTTGAGAGGAGGCGGTGATACGTCAATGACTGGAGTTGTAGGAGGGGGTGATTTTAGTAGTTCCCGGGTTCTTTTTCGTTGGAGGATTGGGACATCATCGTCGTCGTTATCATCATCCAAGGCAATTATGGCAGGAGTTTGGGCTGCACAAGGATATTGGCCAATGAGCTCGTACCAGAGAATATACATAAGTAAACAAAGGACAGAATTACTAGTGGCAGAAGAGGGTTGCTCAGTAGACTTCAGCTGAGGAGAAGAGCGTGAAGGAGGATCGGAAATTAACTGTTTCTTCTTCTTCTTCGCCTCTGTCGCCACACTCCACTACAAGAAAATCGCGTATTACCGGCGGAAATTTTGTATTTCCGCCGGTAAATTTTTGGCGGATTGTTTTTAAATTTGAAATTTTTTATTATTTTTTTAAACAAAATCCGTTGGAAATTCAAAAAATTCCGCCGGAAATGTCGTCGGCGACATTTCCAGCGGATTTTTTTTTTAAAAAAAAAAATTTTAAAAACCGCGGAAATGGCGTCGGAACATTTCCGACGGATTTTTTTTTTTTAAAAGAAAAAAAAATATTTTTTTTTTAAAAATAAACCACTGGAAATTCAAAAAAATCCGCCGGAAATGTTGCCGGCGGATTTTGTTTAAGAAAAATAATAAAAATTTTAAAAAATCCGCCGGAACGTTTTGAACTTCCAATAAATAAAACTTTATCCTACACTCTTCTCATTCTGTCATTTCATTCTTTATTTCCTTCTCACTTTCTCCTACACTCTTCTTTGTTTTTTTATAAGCTCTCCTACACTCTTCTACATTTCTCTTTTCTTCTTCCTTCTCATTCATTCTCACTTATTCATTCTTCTTCCTTCTCACTTCTTCTTATTTCTTCATTCTCATACTCTCATTCATTCTTATTCCTTCTCACTTCTCTCCTAAATTATTTTTCCATACTTTCTTTCATTCTTTTTGTTTTACACCTTCTTCCTTCTCATTCATTCTCACTTATTCATTCTTCCTTCTTCTCACTTCTTCTTATTTCTTCATTCTTATTCTCACTATATTATTTTTCCATACTCTCTTTCATTCTTTTTTTTACACAACTCTCTTTCATTTTTATTCATTCTAATTTCTCTATTACTTCTAATTCTATTCTATATAATTTTGTTCTCATATTCTACTTCATTTTTTATTACTTCTTATTTAGTTAAATAAAAAATTTGAAAAAAAAAGTTAACAAAATTAATTCTTAAAAAAAAATTGACATCAGGGTAATGAATATTCGAAATCTTTTATTTTTTATTTTTAAAAAAAATCTGCCGGAAATTCAAAAAATCCGCCGCAGTTTTTTTTAAAGAAATTTTTTTTTTAAAAAAAAAAAACGCCGGAAACGCACATTTCTGGCCGAAAAAATCTGCTGGAATTCCGCCAGAAACCATTACCTACGAGTGTTTTACCGCCGGATTTTTTCCGCCGGAAAAACGCGTTTTTCTTGTAGTGCTCGTTGAATGGACAGTCGTGTGAGGTGGTGGACTCACTCGAGCAGCCATCGAGGTGGGCTGGACTGGAAGTCCTTCAGCAAAGCCCAAATAGCTTTGAAGATACTCAATGTTGGAGCGAGGAAAGACATGTGCCCATACCTGCTTCCACCAGGAAATGTGGCTGTTGGTTTCGCCGATTCGGTTGCGATAGACTCCCCATGAGAAAGAAAGGAACTGCGCATCCTGGTCTGCAATAAGCTTATTGAGATCAGAGGGGAAGATCTTCGCTCGGCGACGCCCTACGTCCATGGAATCGTAGGGGACAGGCACATGTTGGCCAACGCCAAACTGCCGAGCCACAATGTTTGGATGATAGGGTTCAATGGTGAGAGGATTGGTATTTGAAGAGAGCCTGGCTCCAGCAACCAGGTCACGAGCCACGAGCACACGGCTCCACTGAATGATCATGTCATAATTATCTTGGGAAAAAGAAGGGTCCAAATTTTTTGGGGTGAAGATCCACCGAGGACCAATGCCTTTTTCAAGAACTGGACACCAGCAGAAATGTTCGAAAGGGTCTAGATCCAGCAATACTCGGAGCACTTCTGCATGCTCCACTGGAAGGACAGGGGTGGCAGCGAGGGCGCTTCCGAGGACCTTGGTGGCCTCTGTGGACAAGTGAGGGGGCGATTGGGAAAGTATAGTTGAGCCCAGAGCTGTAGAAACCAGATGGGACCCTCGGCCTTCGAGTAAAAGCCTTTGTCCTTGACCTGGGTAACGAAGCTATCCAGGCTCTTGTAAACACAGAGAGTTCTTTAACAACGGCGAAGGACTTGGTGCTGAAGAAATACACCAAAAATGCATGGTGCTCCCCATTGGTGACAGGACCCGCAGACTTGGCGTTCTTAGATAAGAGGTTGGAGAAGGCAGAAGCAAGAGTAAAAGGAGAGTCTTCGACCACAAAGTCTGGATTGGCGTGGACCTCGAGGCCACCAGCAGGGAGCCCCAGAATGGAAGCCACATCTAGTAGAGTGGGGGTCAGAATGCCCCAAGGGAAGACAAAGGCGTTGATGGTGGTCGACCAGAAGGACATCAACAGAAATAAGAGGTTGCCAGCATGTGAAATCTCCTGAGTTGACACCATGATCATATCATAGATTCCCCATTGCTTCCAGGAAGCGCCATTGTGGGTAATCAAACGGTTCACCCAGGCGGTGTACTCAACATTGCTCTTCGGTCACCCTCTGAGGTTGACGAACTTCGCCTCGGCGTTGTACCAGGCGAACTTAAGAAGGAGGTCGCAGGAGCCAAACCTCTGTTGAAAGAGCGTGAAGCCATGATCAACATTGGTAGCAGTAGGTCGCAGAACAGTGTTGCTAGAAGAAGTCATTGCTGGTCAAAAGACAGAATCGCAAGGAAGACGAAGGAGTCGTGTTTGGTGATTAGAAAGGGGAAAGCGTGAAACCTTGTGAAGTGGGCATCATTGCTATTTATAGCCATAGGCCACAGCCGTCGTGTCCTTGGGAACCGTCGCGCAGTTGCTTCAATTAACGCAAAACGCCAAATGTTACAAAACGGAAGGCTAGTCGCTTCAAACGGTCACATCAAGTCATGGCAAAGGGTTTTTTGCGCTATCAGTCACGTCCTCGCGGCCATACGACAGCACAAGAAAGGGGCAATTGTTAACAAAAAAAAATAAATAGGTCGTAGGTCGAGGGCTGAGTGAAGGAATGGAGTAAAATTGGAGTACAGAGGCAGGCCACTTGACAAAGGTTTGAGAGATAATTTCCAGAGAGAAGAACTCAAGAGAAGCCCTCGGGACATACCACAAGACAACTCCCCGAGGAAGGGGTCAGCCCGAGGAGCAATAAGCAAGGCCGAGGGAAAGCAAAGCCCTAACCTATAGAGTGTCATGGTCGAGGTGGGCTCGGGTGCCTGAGTTACTGTCCGAGGACGAAGGCTAGCTGAGTAAGCGAAGTGGCCGAGGTAAGGCAGGCTTGCTTGGAAGGCAAGTAAGAGGGAGCACGAAGATAGAACGTGGGAGCAGTTGAAGATCAAGCGAAGGAGCGAAGCCTTGAAGAGCGGAGTAAGGAGATTCACCCACTAACCGTGCTAGTGAGATCGTGGGTGGTTACTCCGCCTCTTTAGGGCTTAGGAACGATGATAATCGTTGATCTTAGATTGATCCAACGATAGGCAAATGTTGGCTATGGTAGTGGCCTACGAGGGCCTATGTATATAAATAGAAGAGCAATTGTGCAAAATACACACATCAATCAATCAAAAACTCTACATTTATTTTATCTATCTGCTTTTATCGCACTTTATCCTTATTTTCATGCATTAGCCAGTAGTATAATCCAAACCTCGCAGTCCCCCTCACCCAACCTGACCCTTTCTAGAGGAGTCGGGATACCCACAGTCAAGGAGCAGAGTTCCCTCCTTGGCGCAATTGCTTGAAGAACAGAGGAATCAAACACTTGTTCAAACCTCTGGACAAACCCACGGCTAGGACCTAAGAGTTTGACACAGGACAACAGACTCATAATGTCAAAGTGACACTACTAGGTGCCCCCCAGTATTGTGTGTTCCAACCGATTATGGAAACACCAACGTAAGTGAGACGTCGCGTTTGCAGATAGTAGTCTTACGTTGCCGATGTGGCACTATTAAGTGTCGTCACACTTTGTGTTGTTGGATTGGTATTCCGTTTCCATTGAATCAGCCATGGAAGTAAGTTGAGATTCTGGGAAAGGTACTGAACACTTTCCGGCCATCTTTCTGAATCTTTCAATGAAGTCTGTCACAACCTCATCCACCTTCTGCCGTAAATTCATGAGATCGGCAGCAGTAACTTCAGGCTGTGGCCAATAAATCTGTCATGGAAGCACCTTTCCATGTCTGCCCAGGTCTATATAGAATCAGGTGGGAGAGAAGAATACCATGAGAAGGCAGTCCCTGTCAAAGACAAAGGGAACAACTACAACTTATGGAACTCATTCTGGTTTCCTTCCCCACATTGGGTCGTAAATCGACCGATGTGCTCCATAGTAGACTTACCATCATCCCTGGAGAATGTGGCAAAGTCAGGGGTTTTGAATCCTCCGGGAAGAGGCACCAATCTGTCCACCCATTCGGGGTAAGGCTTCTTGTACACTAGTCGGTCGAGCGGTTTCAACTGAACACTGAAAAACCTCTTGATGGTGTCAGCTATCAAATTAGGGTCCAACAGTTGGGCCCCCGATGGTCTTTCAGGTGGAGACATTGGTTGCCACAGTGTATCTGGGGGACCTTGCGCCCTGGCTGCAGTGGTACCTGAGGTGGAGCGTTTGTCCATGGTTGCCTAGGCACTACTTGGGCCAGGTTAACAATGCCAGTTCCTGGTACAGATGCTTGCATGCCTCGGTGAGGTGGAAGTTGACTCCATGGTTGCTCGGCTGGGGCAACACCCATCTGTGTCTGTAGATAGGAACCCGCCGGGTAGGTACTGAGTGCTCCAGAGTACGGTTGACTAGGAGGTAGGCTTGTCGGGCCAGGTGGGCACTGGGCCCATGGCTGCTGACTGGGGCAATACCCACTGATGGGTGTCAACAGTATGTATATATGTATATATATGTATATGTATATTAGGGATGAGACGGGTAATCTATAGCCTGTCGGTTAACCCAAACCCGTCACAATCTGAAGTCGAGTGACCACTTGGGACAATCTCATTTGTCCATTTTTCTTATGGGTCAGGGTTAAGTTTTAATCAAAACCATTAATTGGATTGAGACGAGTTTGCGGGTTGAGATGAGTCGGTGCCAATTTGTTTTAACTTTCAGGTAGTCAAGAATCAATTATGAGAGAAAAAGGAAGTCAATATAATTGAAAATCATTTTTCTTGTATTTTGTTGACAAAATCAAGACAAATAAAATTGATTTTGTGATGACTAAAATTGGTTCTAATAGAAACAGGAATTCCTAATATTTGCATTAAATAAAATCATTTTTGAGTGTGGAACTAACAACTTTTTTTATATTTACGTAAAATTAATTATTTAAAATCCTTTTTTAAATGCAATTCAAAAAAAAAATCCTTTTTTAAAAATGTATTATAAAACACAAATTAATACTTTATTTTAAATTCATTTTTTAAAATTAATTCTTCCAACCCCTCATTCCTTGATGGAGTACTATTAGATTGACAAAAACACACTCATTAGTCATTCCTCAATTAACTTTTTTTTTTGATAAACCATTACTCAATTAACTGATTTGTAATGACCTAGACCTTGTAATAATCTAATAACGTGTCACTCAGTCGCTGGCTGAAAATCTGCCACTACCCATATTGTGTGCCTTGTCCTTGCCTCGAAAAAAAAGGGGGATAATTCGGAAATATCCTCTCATCTCTAAGTCTGTGACGAGAAGTTGAAGCTTGAAGCGTTTCGTGCACAAAAGCTTCTTATCCATGGCGAAGACACTGCTTTCGTCTCCGTCATTCATCGGCACACCGCTTCCTTCACTTCGTCGCTCTTACCCCCCTTCTCGCACCAGGCTAGTCACCAAAATTCACTTCAGTTTCCACCAACTGCCCCCAATTCAATCAATAAGCGATTCCATTGAATTCGCTGGCATCGTCACCAGAGCCGAAAGTGTTCTTTACACCCTCGCCGACGCCACCGTTGCGGCGGATTCCGCGACTTCCGCTGATGCCGCCGTCCAGAAGAACGGAGGTTGGTTTGGCTTCATCTCCGATGGCATGGAGTTCGTTCTCAAGGTAATATTCATAACTCGTGCTCGTTAACTTTCTTAATGAGGATTCTGTTGCGTTTGTTAAGATTGAGAGCCTTGGAATTTACCGAACTTATTTTCTGGAGGTCCTGTAGCTTGCTTAGATCTTAAGATACACCCGCGTTATTGAATTAAAAGAACTATAGTGTGTTTGGAACCACACTTAAAGATTTGGTGTCTTTTTTTGTTATATGGAAAGCTATACTTGGATATGGAAAGAGTAAATTGTATTTGTTGCCAATTGTTATCTAGTTAGTTTCTACTAAACTGTTTGTGAATGGTAAAATGCACTTGGCCTTTTGTTTTACAGTTAATATGTACATTAGTCAAAAAATTGGAAGAAATAAAACCACCTGACAATCACTCCATGTCTCTGTACAAATTTTTGGAGGATTGCATTCTCTAATGGAAATGTTTACTTATTGTAATTCAGCTAAATGTGTTTTAGGTGTCATGTCAGTGTTGCTTTTTGTTTTCAGGTGTTAAAGGGTGGTCTATCTGCCGTTCATGTGCCTTACTCATATGGATTTGCTATCATATTGCTCACTGTTATAGTCAAGGCCGCTACACTTCCCTTGACAAAGCAACAGGTTGGTACAAATTACAGCAATTTCTAGAGGCAATTATGGAGTGAGTTTTTTTTTTCTTTTTCAAATTTACCGAATCCTTTAAATTACATTAACTGCTTTGTTCGAAACAATATTTTTTCCCTTCATAATGAAGAAATTTGAATATTTTGTTCTTAAAAGCCTGGCACATCCTTTGAAAACATTATGAACAAACCATAAATAAATTTGAACTTTCAGTTATACGAAATTTAACACATAATTTACTTGACTAAATGAAGTCTGGATTTTATTTGATATATGAAGGTCGAATCAACATTAGCTATGCAAAATCTTCAACCTAAAATTAAGGCCATTCAAGAAAGATATGCCGGCAATCAGGTGAGGGGTGTTGTAGTTTATTTCTTATTAAGCATCCAATTAAATCTCTAAGTAAATATTATTTTTTTTCCGTTAAATTAATAGCATGGTTGTGTCTAACTATTCATTTCATTACCCTCTTTTCAAGGAAAGAATACAACTTGAGACTTCAAGACTATATAAGCAAGCTGGGGTTAACCCATTGGCTGGTACATTTTTATCTAACTGTTGCTTTTCTCATTTTCTTCTTGTCAACACTGGTTCTGTACAATAGTGCTTTGACATATGATGATATGAAACTAATCACTTACATAATCTCAACTAGGTTGTGCTTATATATGATGATGTCATCATTTTGTATAGGTTGTTTACCAACTTTGGCTACAATTCCAGTCTGGATTGGTCTCTACCAAGCTTTATCTAATGTGGCAAATGAGGTAATGAATGGTATAGGCTTTTATAGTTTGAGATTTTTGTTTTTGATGGATGCATTACACAGATGCCTTTTTTGCTAATTGTAAAAAACTTTTAATTTGAAGGGACTGTTTACAGAAGGTTTCTTTTGGATCCCTTCTCTGGGTGGTCCGACTACCATTGCTGCTAGACAAAGTGGATCCGGAATTTCTTGGCTTTTTCCATTTGTGGTAAGAATGTTACCCTTTACTTCATACGTGAAATAACAACTAGCCGTTGGTTATTTTTTCCCGTGTACTTGTGAGTCTGCCGCATTATGATTTTCAGTTACCACATACGGTTAATCGTCATTTTCTTTGGAAACTATTCCCAGTGTTCGTTCTTAAGAGTTGAGACTACGTTTGGTGATAAAAGTGCTTCTTATAGTTAGTAATCTAGCATTTTTTGGTTTCTGTTCATGACAACATGTGCCAGGTTCCCTTTCCAAGTCATGCATATGCACTGTTGAAACAGTTAGTCATTGATTTCAGTATATATGAGACTGGGTTTATTCAGCATTGACACAAGTTATGATCAACTAAAATTGTATATGATATACAACACATTTGGTGATACAAACTCTTGCAGTAGTTGGGAATATAGCATTTTTCTGGGGGGCCATGGTTTGTTCACCACAACATGTGCCAAGTTCCTTTGCAATTTATCCACATATGAACTATTGAAGCAGCCAGTTTTCTTAGATTTCGGTTAATGCGAAATATGGTTCAATTCATTCAGCATTGATTCAAATCATGATCAAATATCTCGCTTTTCTACCTAAGTTTTCACAAGGGCATAAATAAATAATCGAGTTTTATTCATCTTTGGCCTTTTTTTTTTCCGGACATACTACCTATATGGATTTAGGGGCCATTTGGGTAAACAATTTAATTAAGCACTCATCATATAAAGCCTATACAACTTATGTATAAGTTGTTTCTACAATGGAAGAGAAATCAAGGTAAACTGCACATAAGTTCTTTATAGGTTGTTTCTATAAGCTACCCTTGGAATTTATGAAAATAAATTGAAAAGAAATTATGGAGATATGCTAAGTTATATTTATAAGTTCTTCCAAACACGTACAAAGTGCTTATATGATAAGATAAGATCAACTAAGCTCTTCTAAACGCCCTACTACTAGTTTACTTGTTACTTATGGAGGGTTCAGATCCTCTCCATTTACTGGATGGTTCCAGTAGGAGAGAGAAAGACACAATGAATAAAATATTATTATTTTATTCATTGTGTCTTTCTCTCTCCTACCGGAACCATCCAGTAACTGGAGAGGATCCCATTCAACTTATGGAACCCAATATTTATTAGTTATGGTAGATTGAGTGGTGAGGTAAATGTTTGACAACCTTGGAACTTGGAAGACAGCATTATATCCTTGATGACTTTAGTATTTATTCTCTGTGTGACAGTCTTTTGTCACTTTCTTTTTTTTACTAGAACAAAATTTTCTACCACTTTTTTTTAGGTGGTGGTTGGGGGGTGTTAGATTTCACATTTTCACTTACTTCTATTTGTAAGGACAATAGCATTTATTATTCAGAAATCAGATTTTATTTATCTGTAGTCTTTAAATCACGATACCGTAAAAGCATGAACATAATGGAGTAATGATGCCGTTATAGATGGAATGCTCACTTGCTGCAACTTCTATTAGAGGAAATAAATGGCAATTTGTATCATAACACACATCTGTTATGCAGGATGGTCATCCACCTTTGGGTTGGCAAGATACTGCAGCATATCTTGTTTTACCTCTTCTTCTTGTTGTTAGTCAATACGTTTCAATGGAAATCATGAAACCACCTCAGGTGAGCACATCAGTTCTCTTTCTCTTTCAATTTGTTTACAAGGCAAGCCTAAATTACTTCTTTTGACAGACGGATGATCCTACTCAAAAGAATTCACTTCTTGTTTTCAAGTTTCTTCCACTAATGATCGGTTACTTCTCACTATCTGTCCCATCAGGACTAACAATTTACTGGTTAGTTTTCCCAAACTATATTAATGTAGTCTTTTAAAGCGATTAAGTTCTTAATTTTCATCTTTTTTCCATAACTTAGACATACTGTGTTTTATTACTCTTACAATGATATTTATCTTCTTCATAAGCAAGTCAAGTTTGGTTAGAAACTCAACTATTTGTATCCATACAACTCTTCTTTGTTTCAGAAACCATTTCCTTACTATGCCTGCCTAACATGTGTGCAAGTGTGCAACACATAGTCAAGTCACACACATTTAAAGATCATGCACAAGAACAGATTCTTATTTCTGAAGGAAATAATATGTTTGTCAAGTCAATACCTTTTGGTGATTAATTTTTTTTGCTTAGATTTGGGAGATGGTTATGAATTATGATAACATTGCTTGTGTGCTGTGATAGAATATAATAAAATATCTTATAATATCTTGATCTTATCGTAGTCTATCTCCTAAGATTAGTTTTCATATTACTTAGTATCATAATTGGTTTTTTGATTTTCCTATTTGTTTTGGATTAGGAGTCCTGTATCCTATAAATAGGGGTTAGTGTATAGTCTTTTGTATCAACTTCAAGTTAATATCAATCATATTACACCATAACCATATTTCAGAAGCCTCTGTTCTTTCTCTTCTCTTTCTTTATCCAAAACTCATAACTTCAACATGATATCAAAGCGGTATGCCGGTACCATCCTCCATGACATGTCCTGTCATTAATCCCCTTCCAAGTTCTCAAAGGTTTGGGACTGTTTCAATTATTGCATTCAGAATTTTTTTTGTTAAACACTCCTATGTTCTCCCTTCTTTGAAACAATTTTGATTGTGGTTCTGGTATGCGGTGTGCCTCTCTGTTCGTTTCAAGTGTGGTTTTGTTGTGCTGCTGTTTGAATATTTTCCCGGCTGTTTGGACCCTGTCTTTAGTTCTTTGGTAATTTGAGGTTGATTATTTCCAGACCTCAATTTATTGTTCGGATTTGGTTCAAAATCGCGACGACTGACGACACCGACACCACCATCAATTTTAGTTCTTTCTAGGACTTCAGCTGTGGTTAGCGCTGATCCAAAATCGTTTTTGGTTTCGTTCGAAGATGTGAAACCTTCTAGTTGGGGATTTAGCTACGATTAGTGCTTGGCCAATATCGTTTTGGTTTCCAGTTCAGTCTTCAGCTACTGTTGGCGACTTGGCATTGGCCTATTATCATTTATGTTTGTTTACCTGCTGTTCGTGAGAGTCAACAGTGATTTCTTCAGTTGGTTTTTTGATTGTATGGTCTTGGACACGAACCTTATTGGCTGATTGTTCTGGTGGTTTTGGTTAGTTTATCCAAGATATCTTTCTACGTCTGATTATATCAGGTGTTATATTTTCTCTACAAAGGATGTATTTGTAACAAGCTCAAACTTATAATATCTTGATATTATCTAGGTTATCTTGTAAAATTAGTTTCTAATCTTCTGAGTCTTGTATCCCTATTAATAGGGGTTAGTTATAATAGTCTTTTGTATCAAGTTATTATCAATCGTCTTAGACCATAATCATATTTCAGAAGCCTTTGTTCCTACTCTTCTCCTTTTTTTATCCAAATTCAACTTCAACATGCTGAAAAAATGAAACAATTCCGTAGCTGATTGATTTTCTATTTCTTTGGCTAGGCTCACAAATAATGTCCTGAGCACAGCTCAACAGTTATGGCTGCGCAAGTTAGGAGGTGCAAAGCCTGTCGTTAATGAAAATGCTAGTGGAATCATTACTGCAGGACGCGCTAAAAGATCAGCTTCTCAACCAGCTAATTCTGGTGAAAGGTCAGTGTTTTCTGCTACACAACATGCATCCTCGGTCTTTCAACTTCTCTTAGACTTGTAAGTTGTAACAAATTGGTGACCTACAGGTTTAGGCAGTTAAAAGAAGAGGAGAAGAAAAAGTTAAGTAAGGCACTGCCAGTGGATGAAGTTCAACTTCTGGCTTCTGCTTCTGATAATGGCTCGGATGTAGAAAGCGACAAGGTAAATATCAACTTCTAGAGTTTCCTGGTCAGAAATTTTAGGCGATAAGCTGTCCTTTTCAAAGTAAAGAAGAATTGAAGGGAAAAACTCTCCATATTTCCATGAGTTGATATTGAATGAAACTTTATTAATTCAACGATGTTATACAAGGAACAATTTCTGAAATCCAACTATCCTCATAAAACGTTTTCCATATTAGAAAATTATCTTGTCCAGCCATATAGATTGAAAGTTCAAAATTTTCTACTACTGTTGTAATTTGATGCTGTACCCTTTGTGTAGCCTTTTTTAGAGTATATATTTATATTTTTATGAAGTGACGGCCAATTATGTAGACTCTAGAAAGTAAAGTTAGTCATAATTTGATAGAAAGGTGGAACATCAAAGTGACAACTGGCATGAGACTAATGGGATGGAAGACATTGGGGTGAATGGAGAGAGGGAAAGGGATGTAGGATAAGGAGAAGGGGAAGAAGGAAAGGAGAGAAAAAAGTAATTGGTGGAAGGGTTGTGAGTGGCGCTAGGGTCACCCTGTGGGCCATCTCTGGTTATCTCTTCTATAATTTTCTAATTTTACCTTCCTAGTTGTAGTCCCGATTTCAGAGGATATCCTCTGTTGTAAGAGCTGGTCTCCAACTTTCATTTATATAAATTCCAAATTCTATCAATCAGTCAGTCTAATGTCCACACCCCCCACCCCCACCCCCCAAAAAAATCAACTTCAGTGTAGCACTGCATGTTCATTTTTCCCTCTTCAAAGCCATCATGATACTTACCAATATGGGTGTAGGTTAAATTATAAAGGAATTCGAACCAAACATTTTAATTGTTGAAGACCAATCAATGGGGATGCATATGGATTCCTTTTTAAACCTGAGATATGTTTCCTATAGCTTACAGATTGAGAGGAGTGTCCCATTGTCTTGCTTTGCTACTAACAATGTGTTTGGAAACTAGAGCAGAACAGTCTGAAGCATTGTATTATCTACTAAATATCTGCTACTGTTATCAGTATATCAGATAAATGTTTGCAGAAATTGGTATGCTCTATCTGAACAAGAAAATACAAATCTTCTAAGCAATAAAAAATCCTGGTTCTGTCCCACCTTTTCCCAAGGAACTTTTTTCCTTATTCTCTCTTCCACCCTCTTCCTTATTTTTATTTCTCCCTTTCCTTAGTAACCATCTGACCATCCCCTTCCCGATTTTCCTCCAATACTTTGACATGGACTAGATGTTCAACGGCTGTTCTTAGGAGAAAAATTACTGCCACTTTATTATATTTTATGATTGTGTTTAAGATTTTCATTCTTCTACCAAAAAACCCAAAGCTAAACAAACTTTATACAGGAACAGGAAGTTGAAGAAGAAGCATATGCTTCTAAAGTTAACCAAGAGGTTCAAAGTTTCTCTAGGGAAAGAAGAAGCAAACGTTCAAAGCGGAAGAAGGCTGTATAATAAAGGACCACGTACAATTGTTTGTAGTTTATAGTAAATCTTGTATATCTCAACGGTTCTACCATTTTTGGATTGACAGTTTTATAGAATATGCTATTTAATTTTGCAAAATATCTTTTGTTTCGTTTAAGTTCGACACGTTAGCTAAAGTAAATTGTCACCTAACACTTTACAGTCAAGAATTTCATGTTAAAAACATGACATCATAAAAACATGTATTAAAACTTATCAATTGAAAGCAAATTTGGAAGTATTGCTTACATATTATGCTTACATATTTTATTACAAGTGGCAACTTCATCTAAAGTTTAGTTAAGTTTATTTAACCATGTATTAAACTCTAGTTACATTTAGTTAACCGAGTTAGTTAGCCTTGGTTACTTTTCTGTTTTAGCTTAACAGCTTGTATATATTTTCTGGTTAGTTTAGAACCAGTTCATTCAATACAATTTCATGGAAAGTTCATTTCCTCAGTTCTGGAATTCTCCAATCTCAATATATTTGAAATTAGTGAAGATGCTTACATATTTGAAACTAGTGAGGACATTATGCCTACATATTATTATGAAAGTAGTGCTTCATTTTCTTATCGATCTTGATCATAATTCATGCTTATGTATAAAATCTGTAAATTAATGTGAGATAGTAGGTTTACTTTAAAGTCTAAAATAGTACTAATAATAGAGGTACATTTGGGATAAGACTTCAATTTTATCATATTTATTAGGCTCTTTGATTTTGGTGATGGTTGCAATTTTTAGGAACCGGATGTAGCAGATCATTATTTTTTGCTTACAGTATTTTAGCCAAAAAAAGTCCATCGGACTAGTGTTAATTAATTACACTGCCTGTTTGCCCCGACATAAACATGAAGTGTTTGAAAAGCGCTTTCAACAAACTCAACAAGTTGCACTAAGTGCTTTTGGTAAAAAAAAAAACAAACTCAACAGGCGGTTGTAAAAAAAAAAAACTCAACAAGCTGGTTTATAAGATAAATCGAGATTTATTGGCGGTTTTTTTACCCCCATCACATTCAATTATACCCCCACGAACTCTGCGAAAAGACGCAATTGCCCTTCACAAAATTTAAAAAACCCCAACATATCCTGATTTCAATTTTTTTTTGGAAATCGGATTTATGTGAGGTAAATCCGATTTCCACTGTAATTAATTAAAAGTAGATTTAAATTCCGCGGGTCTACACGAATCCGTTGATCTCTCCTGTGACATGAAAGAGAAACAGTAATGAGTGAACTCATTCATCTCTTTATGGTTTAGAATTTTTAGATGGTGGGCCGTGATTCCCTACTGGGTTAGGCCCTGACGGGCTTTTGCGAGCCTTCTTTTCTTTAACCTGTGATTTTCAATTCATTGCTCGAATCAGAATGTTGTCAACTGTCATACGATTATTAACAGAAATAAATGAGAATAAAATAAAAAAATTCAATAAGTAATTGATGTACTAACCCATGAAGGCATGGCATGTTCAACATGTACCTTCGGGCTAGCCTGTAGGGTTCTGAGCTTGAAATCAACTGTAAGCAGAATATCTATAGTAGCATTAGATGCAATTTGTTGCAATAACCATAAACTGTAGAAAATTGACATCACAGTGAAACCGAATATTAACAAGTATGTGAATGTAGCATTCCCCCGACTAAACCGGAAGAGTGAAAGGCCAGAGTTCGAACCCTGGAAACTAACATTCCCTTTTCCCCTAACTACTAATATTTGCTTATAAAAAAGTACGAGAATGTAACAATGGAATTATAAAATATTTTAGATCATATGCAGCGGCAACACTGATGCAACCACTGCAAGATTGATTCTGTAGTGGTTGCTGCATAAGATCCAAGCACAAATATTTGCATGAGAATGGGATTACCTGATTGAATAACCTGAACATTGGGAGTGACAAGATTGAGTGCAGAAGCACCAATCAACCATGCAAAGAGAAGATGGACGAAAATTTGTCTTCTCATCTTTGGAATATGCTTATAGTGATGACTGGTAGAGTTGCACTCTTTATGGGGTAAGTCACAAGAATGTAGCTTCAATTTTATTAGCCGCACCTTTTGGTATTATATAATCATAACGAAACTTGAAATTTTGTATGAGAATGTTACTTAAAAGATGCCCTGGAATCCTATGCCATTACACACCGTGACTAAAAAAGATCGAGAATCTGTTTTCATCCTCATTATGGATTGACTTCTAATGTGTTATCATTGCTCCCATGATACTTTTAGAAGTATTTGTTACAATTGTCTTGAATGCTTCACTATTCTGTCGGCATCCTTTCTAAAAGCAGTAAATTTAAAGTGATTAATTAGTTTGTAGACTAAAATAACCCGACTAAATTATTGTGTTCTAACCAGGGGAGGTTCCTCTTCTTTCTATGGGATTGTCATTGCTATCCAAAACGGAGGTTCCTCTTAATCAGATGAACTTCGTTTGCACTCACATTTATAAAAATGGGTAATTTCTGCGCTGACAAGCTTGCGGGTTTTGAAACTAACTTAAGTGATTTAATTTGGTGGGATCTTATTCCAAGTTTCATTGTTGAAGATTTTTTCAAGAATAAGTTAGGTTTTCCTAGCTATAGGTTTTGCTAATTTCTTTCTTAGGATTAGTGTTCTTCCTTTTGATGGCTTGAGTTTTCCTTTCCCGTTTTTGGTGTGCTTCAAATGATTCCTTTTCTGTTTCGGGTGCCAACCTGGTTGAGACGAGAGTTATTATATTGATTTGCATACCTCTATAGGATTGTTTTTATTTCATTTCGGTTGTAAGCTTATGCTCATGGGTATTGGTCTAATTCCCCATGTTTTCTGTTTATTTTCTCTTTTTTTATTAATAAAATTTCAGGGGAGTACTTTTTTCATTATTGATGTTTTTTTCCTTAAAAAAGGTTTTGTATGAGAAGGTTTTAACTATACTTCATATCTCTTTCTTTTACTTAAAAAAAAAAGGCTAACTCTACCGCCGATTCTAATCACGGTATCATAACTTTACCTTTATAAATGTATTATGCAGAACAAATATAGCTACAATTGCGATGAGTACATGAGTTTGATGAAACACAATAATTGATCAATATTTAGATAATAGGCAAAAAGCACTTTTGGTCATTTATGTTTGCTCTAGGTTTCACTTTGGTCATTTATCTTTTTTTTGGTCCGTTTTGGTCTCTCATGTTTCATTTTTGTTTCATTTTGGTCTCTGCCGTCAGTTTTGGCTAACAGACGCCACGCTGGCAGTTAACAGCTGACGTGACATCCTCAATTCATTAAATGACGTGGCAGAAATAAGGCATACCCATTTCCACATCAGCAAATTCGTTTTTTAAATTAAATAAAACATAAAACAAACATAAACATAAAACAAAAATAGAGAAAACAAAAACAGAAGTTCTGAAAAAACTGAAAAGATTAAAACTCATTTCTCAATCAGAAATGAGAAATCAAAAATAGAAGTTCTGGAAACAGAGAAGAAGAAAGACGAAGTGAGTGAGAAGACGAAGACGAAGAGAGTGGGAAGGAAGAGAGTGCGAAGCAAGACGAAGGAGAATCGAAGCAAGACGAAGGAGAATCGAAGCTACTGGAAGCATAAACGAAGGAAGACGAAGGAGAATCGGAAAGGGGTTTTGCCATTTAGAAGGTAAGAAGTTCTGGAGGGACCAAATTGAAACAACACAAACAATATGAGGGACCAAAATGAAACCAAGGAAAAACAGAGAGGACTAAAATGAAACAAAGGAGCATCATCAGAGAACCCAAATCTGGAACTCAGATCTGCAACAATGGGGAAATAGAAGCTCCAAAAACCATTAATCTTACCACGAAGTACCTACAGCCCCAGAACTTCATTCCCTTGTTTGTGGTTTCTTTCTTCACAATTCGAATAACACATTTCTCCCCACACAAACATTCAGGTGAAGCTTCGCGTTCACGTTGGGTTGATAGACCAAATGATGCGTAGCTGTTCGAATTGAAAGATGCCATTAACTCAGTAGGGAGAAAGATGAAGATGACAGTTTCCAATTTATGGTTTAGGGTTCTCAAATGGGGGTGATGTGGTGAGGAAGATGAAGATAGGGTTTTAAATGGGGGTTATGTTGTTGCTGTTCTTGAAGCTGTTCTTGAGAAGGGAGAAGGAAGATGGATTCTCAGATTTTGTTTTTAAGTTTTGTTCTTGAAGCTGTTCTTGAGAAGGGAGAAGGAAGATGAAGCTGTTCTTGATTTTACGGTTTATGTTTTTTGTTTTCTCTATTTTTGTTTTATGTTTATGTTTGTTTTATGTTTTATTTAATTTAAAAAACGAAATTGCCGATGTGGAAATGAGTATGCCTTATTTCTGCCACGTTATTTAATGAATTGAGGACGCCACGTCAGCAGTTAACTGCCAGTGTGGCGTTTGTTAGCCAAAACTGACGGCAGGGGCCAAAATGAAACAAAAATGAAACATGAGGGACCAAAACGGACCAAAAAAAAGATAAAGAACCAAAGTAAAACCTAGAGCAAACATAAAACAATACATGTTGGTTTAGGTATTAGTGCCTAGTAATCTGTACTCAATTTTTTTCACAATACATGTTGTTTAGGGTTATTTACATTTCCAAAAAATTAATCATTTTTGTTATTTTTAATGGAATTATATATTCGTCTTTTTCCTAAATACTTTTAATTATTTATTAATTTAATTTACCTATTTCACGATCTCTTTAAAATAAATAGTTAAATGTATTATTGATAAAAACAATAGCTAATGCTATATTAAACTTTAAAAATAACAGCTCAAATAAAACAACATTATCTGTTTTTTTGGGGCTTAGCCCCCATTCAATTACCAAAAAGAGATATTCGAAAAACCGACATATATTATATATGAAACCGAGAGAGTAGTCTTTTTAAATATCAAGAACAAAATTGAAAAAAAAAAGAGTATATTACAATTTCCTCTCCAAAGAAATGTGTAAAATAAATACCAAAAAAAAAGGAAATGTGTAAAATACACTCTCCTCTCCACTTATTTTAAAATGCACACTCCTCACTCTTAGCAATCACAATATAATACATTTCAATGCCCCTTGATTAAGTTTCAAATAATCTCAGTTAAACAATTTTTTTTATGAAAATAACATTTTCTGAACATTTTTAGTTAAACAATTTTTTCAAACTTTGGATAATGAGCTATCTCAATTTAAAAAGATGACATCATAGTTCACTCGTAACAAATAAATACATGTGGAATCAATTGAAAATTTGGTGGGCTATGATAATCATATAATCCAAACTTAAAGATAGAAAATAAAACGCTTAATTACAGTTTTGGTCCCCCTATTTTCACCAATTCACGATTTTGGTCCCTCAAGTTTTTTTCCCACGAATTTAGTCCCCCTATTTTCCTAATTTGTAAAATAATAGTCCCCCAAGAATTTGGTCAAAATTAAGACTGTGGTTTGACTCACTTATCCTACGTGGACTGCCACGTAGGCATCATATGTGGCATTTTAATATTTTTTTAAAAAAAATTGAACAAAAGAAGAGACGAAGGGTTCAATGCCATACCTTCTTCCATCTTCTTCTTCCTCCCTGAGCTCCGACCTCTTCCATCTTCTTCCTCCCTGAGCTCCTTTCATCTTCTTCCCTGAGAGCTGAGAGCTTCAATGGCGCGAACCATAAACCCACACGAACCTTCGTCTCCCTGAATCGAACCTTCGTCTCCCCTGAATCGTACATTCTTCCTTCCTTCTTTCTTCAACCATTTTCGCGATTCAGAGCTTCAAATCGCCCAAAATCTCTTCGTCTCCCTTCACGATCTGAACCCCCATGTCTGAGTATTCTATTTCGTCACAAGGGTCATTGAGAAGAAGACCCATTCAATGCTTCTGTGGAAAGGAAGCTCCATTGGTGACTGGTTGGACAAAACAGAACCCTGGGCGTAGGTTTTATGGATGTGCATTATATGAGGTATGATTTCTGCCATTACACTGTTATTTCTCTTTGATCTATATTTTAATCGGTCGACTGCTTATTTTTCAGGATTTTGGTGCAAAACAATGTCAATTCTTTAACTGGTATATATGTGTCCTAGAGCTAAGGAGCTAATTTGGTCCTTCATGAAGAAGGCTGATGGCTTGAAGAAAAAAGTTGTTGACTTGAATAGCAATGTTGCTCAATTGAAGACAAAGGTTACTGAGTTCAAGGAAGCAAAAAAGGCTCAACAAGAAATGAAGAAAAAGAACAACATATTATGGGGTTTTTTTGGCAATTTCCTGGATCATTATTTTCATCCTTGTTGCATTAGTTTTCAATCTTAGGGTTGTGGTTTAGGGGTTATTAGTTCAGGGTATGTTTGTAATGGTTTAGGGGTTAATAGTTAAGTTATGTTTATGTAATGATGTATGTTTCCAGCTACTGATTAATGATGTAAGTTATGTAATGATGTATGTTTCCAGCTACTGATTATGTAATGAATGGCTTTTGGCAAAGTAATTGTTGATAATTCGCATTTATGCATACAGCATAATACAGATTTCCATTTCAGCAGCATTTCAGTTCAATAGCATTTCACAATCAGCTGCATAATAGGCAGTAGCACATAAGCTGGTTAATTGTAATGAATGAAATCAATTATGAAAGCCAACAAGTGTTCTAACACATAAGCTGCATATAGGCAGTAGCTACTGATTATATAATGAAAGTCAACAAGTATTCGCATTTATGCATACAGCAGATTATGCAATCTGTAACCATTTATGCATACAGTAGCAAGCTGCTAAAAACAGATGATACATGTATGTTTCCAACCATTTATGTTAATGTGAAAGCAACTGAGCAGAGAAAATCAATGAAAGACTGAGAATCACCATGAGAGGTTCATGATGCTTAGAGAAAACAAGATTCATTATCATTGAAAAATCTATCTTTACAACTGAATGACTTTCATCTATATACACATTGAGCTTACAATAACCAACTAACGGATTCAGTTGAATCCCTAACTGAGGCAATGGAAAGAGTAAAGTGTAAAGACATCTAACCCTAGTTACACAAATGTAATTCAGCTAACTAGAGTAAAGACTAAGTCAAGGTCAACTAGAAAATGTATTTGACTAAAGTCACAATATACTTCAATACTCCCCCTCAAGTTGGGAGGAAAGGGTTCTTCATTCCTAACTTGATAACCAAATCATTGAACTTGTTCTTGGGCAAGGCTTTAGTCAACAAATCTGCCAGCTGGTTTTCAGTAGAAACGTGAATCAAATTGAGGAAACCATTCTGCACATGTTCCCTTATAAAGTGACAATCAATATCTATATGTTTTGATCTTTCATGAGTGGTGGGATTGCTTGCCAATTGTATGGCCGATTTGCTGTCACTTAGGACCATAACAGATGGGATTTTAACTCCAAAAGACCTGAGGAGCTGCTGAACCCAGAGCAGTTCTGTAGTGGCAGTGGCCAACGCTCTATACTCTGCTTCAGCAGAGGATCTAGCCACTGTGGCTTGTTTCTTAGACTTCCAAGTGATCAAGGAATGCCCAAAATAAATGCATAGACCTGTAGTAGACTTCCTACTTACCTCACAGCTCCCCCAGTCAGCATCAACATATGCTGTGAGCTTGAGGGATGATTCAGCAGGAAATAAGATACCCAAACCAGCAGTTGCTTTCAAATACTGCAACAAATAGTGTGCTGCCTGCAGGTGTATGGTACGAGGCTTGGCCATGAATTAGCTCAGTCTATTCACTGCGTATGTTATATCAGGTCTTGATATTGTCAAGTATATGAGCCTGCCTACAAGCCTTCTATATTGTGCTGCATCTTCAAGAGGCTCTCCATCTTTGTCATTTAATTTTGTACTAGAATCCATTGGTACAGACATTGGTTTGGCAGAAGTGAATCCTGTATCAAGTAGTAGTTGTAGAGTATATTTTCTTTGACAAAGATGGATACCTTTCTTACTTCTAGCTATTTCCAGCCCTAAGAAGTACTTTAAATCACCAATTATTTTCAATTTAAAGTGATTCTGTAGCAGAGTTTTGACTTCATGAATGAGAGATTGGTTTGGCCCAGCCACTATGATGTCATCTACATAGACCAACAAGGCTACAAAATTCTGTCCAGAGCCCTTGGTGAATAAGGAATGGTCTGCTGAGCTTTTGCAGAATCCTAGTTTAACAATAGTGGAGCAAAATTTGGCAAACCATTGCCTTGAGGCTTGTCTAAGCCCGTACAATGATTTATTCAACTTGCATACTAAGTTTGGCTTCCCCTGGCTAGGATAGCCTAGTGGAAAGTGCATGTAAACCTCCTCATGGAGATCACCATTTAGAAAAGCATTATTTATATCTAATTGTAACAAATGCCAGTCAAGTTGTGAAGCTAGAGAGAGAAGGATTCTTACAGAAGTCAACTTAGCAACAGGTGAAAAAGTATCGGTGAAGTCAATTCCAGCCTGTTGAGTGAAGCCTTGTGCCACTAAACGAGCTTTGTACTTGTCAAGTGACCCATCAGCATGGTACTTGACTTTGTACACCCACTTGCAGCCAACAGCTCTCTTACCACTAGGTAGAGGCATGAGTGTCCAAGTGTGATTTGCTTCCAAAGCTGCCAATTCCTTTGCCATAGCCCTCTGCCACTCGGGAAACTTGATTGCCTGATTAAAGTGTTGAGGCTCATATATGGAGGAAACATTGTGGACATATGTACTATAGGTTGGAGACAAGTTGTCATATGTTAGAAATTGGTGAATAGGGTACTGCACAGAGTTGCAGTCATACTGTTGGAGGTGTGAGGGTGGTCTGTGAGTTCTTGTTGATCTTCTAGCAAGGGGCACAGGTGGTGAAATAGGTTCAACATCAGGAACTTGCTGAGAAGTGGTCTCAGTGGATGTGGGAATTGATATAGGTTCTGGTATTGGAAGAGGAGTGACAGGGGTATTTGGAGTATCTGATGTATTTGTGGTGATGGGGAGGGAAGGCAATATAGAATCTGGGAATAAGGTTGAACAAGGGGTGTTATTAGTAATAGAGTGATAAGGAAATGTTGTTTCATAAAACACAACATCTCTAGAAACAGTGAACTTTCCCGTTTGTGGATCATATAGCTTGTAACCCTTGACACCTAAAGGGTATCCAATGAAGACACAGGGGGTGGCTCGAGGGGAAAACTTGTGTCTTTGAGCAGGTATGGTGGAAGCAAAGGCAAGGCAGCCAAAGACTCTGAGATTGGAGTAATCAGGCACACTATGGAAGAGGAGTTCATATGGGGATAAATTCTTCAAAGAAGGAGATGGCAACCGATTGATCAAGTGTGTTGCAGAAGCAACACAGTCACCCCAGAACTGGAGAGGCACTTTTGATTGAAAATACAAGGCCCTAGCAACATTTAATAGGTGTTGATGTTTCCTTTCCACAACAGAATTCTGTTGAGGCCGATGGGGACAAGATAGCTGATGCAGGGCACCTTCTTGCTGCAGAAAGGATGTGAGTTGGAGTTCCTTTGCATTATCAGTCCTGATGGTTTTGATAGACTTGTCAAACTGAGTTTTGACATAGCTAAAAAACTGTTTGATGAGCAATGGGGCCTCTGATTTTGCCTTCATCAAGTGAACCCATGTGAAGCGGGTGCAGTCATCAACAATTGTGAGAAAATACTTCTTGTCATCATAGGTGGGCATGTAAAAAGGCCCCCACACATCACAATGGATAAGATCAAAAGCAGAAACAGAGTAATTATTGTTAGAATGAAATGGCAAACGATTCATTTTAGACAAAGGACAAATTGAACACTGTTTATTATTGCAATCTGAAGATACAAATGAAGGAATATGTTTTGACAGCAATTGTAGAACACTATCAGAACTATGGCCTAGTCGATAGTGCCATAACTGTGAATTTGATACAGAAAAAGCATTACAGGAAATTGTAATCTTAGGAGAAAAACTACAATTGACAGAAAGATTAGCAGAATGGTAGAAATACAAGCCATGAGCAAATTTACTTGTGCCAATCACCCTCTGTTGGTGGATGTCCTGGATTAAAAAGGAATTGTCAATTAAAGAGATATCAAAATCAGGATCTTGATATATGCAGCCAACAGAGATGATATTAACATGAAATTGAGGAATGCATAACACATTTTTCAATTTTAGACCAGACTCTAAAAGAACAGTGCCTGAAGCTATGACTGGAACTTTGTGCCCATTTGGAAGTGTGACAAAAGTGTTGTGAAGCCTAGTGTATGACAAAAAAAGAGACAACATGTTTCATATGTGTGCAGTAGCACCGGAATCAAGCAACCAATCAGTTAATTTTAAAAAGGCAGAAGCACAAAACAAGGATTGACACGAGAAAAACAGGTTGATGAGTGTCATACCTGCAGTAGAATTATCACCAGAATCATTTGAAGAGGCCTGTGCCATCTGAGCTTGCATATACTGTATCAACTGTTGAAATTGTTGAGAGTCAAATGGTGATGCATCAGACTTGCCCGAGGTAGCAGTAACCTGCAAGACTGGTTTTGAGGGGATACCAGGTTTCTGCTTCTTGAAACCAGGGGGAAATCCATGCAATTTGAAGCATTTTTCTTTGATGTGACCCAAACCACCACAGTGAGAACAGAGAGGTCTGTCCTTCTTTTGATGCTTAGAATTGCTATTAACAGCACAAGCCATTTGGCCAGAGGCTTCAATCATAGTGGAGCCAACTTCCCGTTGTTTTTCATCTTGAAGAACCAATGAAAAGGCTTTGGAAATTTCAAGTAAGGGTTCCATGGATATGATTTGTCCTCTAATATGATTGAAAGACTCATTTAATCCCATAAGAAAATTGAACACATATTGTCGCTTCAGATAAGCGACCAAAGCATCCGATCCACCACAAGAACAAGTATTTGGTGGGTTATGCTCAGCTAAAGAATCCCAGAGACCTTTAAATTTGCTAAAGTATGCGCTAACTGAAAGATTACCTTGTGAGCAATTCATCACCTCTTTGTTCAACTGAAAGATTCTTGGCCCGTTCCCTTGAGAGAAGCGACTCTTCAATTCACTCCAAATATCTGCAGCACAATCGGCGTAAAGGACGCTGGAGTGGAGTTCTTTGGCGATTGAGTTCAGAATCCATGATGTAGTCATGTGATCTTACTGCGAAGCCAAACAGCATACGTAGAGTCGGAGGGATCCGGTTTTTGGAGGGTGCCATCAACAAGACTGAGTTTGTTTTTCGCACCGAGAGCGATGGTCATTGCTCTAATCCAAGAACTGAAGTTGTTGCCGGATTCGTCAAGCACCTGAGATACAAGAATGGCGCCGGGATTGTCCGACGGGTGGAGATACAGCGGGTTCGCCGTAAGATCTGTTGGAGTTGCAGCCATGATAACGAAACCCTAGATCAATGAACGATTGATCGAAGAAAAAAGGGATTGCGAGAGAGACGCAATGAAGAAGATGAATCAAACGAAAAAATGATGGCGGAAGCGTTTTGCGAATGATACCATGTTAATGTGAAAGCAACTGAGCAGAGAAAATCAATGAAAGACTGAGAATCACCATGAGAGGTTCATGATGCTCAGAGAAAACAAGATTCATTATCATTGAAAAATCTATCTTTACAACCAAATGACTTTCATCTATATACACATTGAGCTTACAATAACCAACTAACTGATTCAGTTGAATCCCTAACTGAGGCAATGGAAAGAGTAAAGTGTAAAGACATCTAACCCTAGTTACACAAATGTAATTCAGCTAACTAGAGTAAAGACTAAGTCAAGGTCAACTAGAAAATGTATTTGACTAAAGTCACAATATACTTCAATAATTTATGCATACAGCAGCAACCTGCTAAAAACAAATTATGCAATAAAGAGTACAGATGATACAGTATATTAGCTAAGCTGCATATAAAGAGTACAGATTATGCAATAAAGAGTACAGATGATACACATAAGCTGCATATAGGCAGTAGCATTTCATTAACAAAAGCCCAACAAGGCCATATTTACATAAACATTGTTTTGATCAGTTCCTATTCGTGGGATAACTACATATATAACAGCTTCACAATCTGCTTTACAAAATATGTGCCTAAAGGCATATGCTGTACTAACAGCTTTACAAAGGCATATGCCATACTAACAGCTACACATAATCCTTTTACAAAATATGTGCCTAAAGGCATATGCCATACTAACAGCTTCATAATCTTCCTCACCATAAAAATCAGTAAAAACTTCATCAGAATTGGTCTTGTTCCTTGACACTCCATCAGACTTTTCCATGTTCCTAACTTCACTAATAGTTTCAGGAGGGAACACAGCTGTCCAATCCCATTGCTCATCATAATCACTATCAACAAAATCTTCCTCACTTTCACTATCATCCAACTCAGGTCCACTTCTATCACTGTTTTCAGTTTCAACACCACTTAGGTCCACTTCACTATCATCCAACTCATTCACTTGATCAGCAACATACGTCTCATCTTCCTCACTATCTGAGTCACTAACATCCACCACTTCTTCCACCACTTCATCTTCCTTTTCAGCCACAATAGGGGTGTCAATAAGATGATCCACATAGAGTTCAACTACCTTATATCCCTTGGCAGCTTCAATCATTTCCAAGACATCTTGGTCATTTTGTAGTGGTTTCAAACCACGTGCCAGTGATAACTTAGGGGCCCTATACCTAAGGCATTGGAAAACTCTATAACCTAAACTTTTCACCAATGTTGCAATCTCAACATAGGACATGAGGTCCACATCCCAATCCCAATTCATTTCAATCATTTCACCCTGGACATAGACCTTTGAAGGGTAATAGACAAACATACCCCCATAGTGTATTTGGAATCTCAAACATGTGACTTCTACAGGCCTGAACAGAGAATCAACAAGATAAAACTGAACACATTCACAAATCAACAAAATAGACTGAAGACATTAACAAATCAACAAAATAGACTGAACACATTGCAGATGGATAATTCTAATACACTTTGTCGATAGTCCCAATATTAAATACTAATTTTTTTAAATAAAATGAGAGGAAATCAATTTTTTCAATCATATGATAAAACACGTGGAAAATAAGTACAAAAAGAGATGATAGTGAAAGAGACTGTCGTTTGCTGACACGTGTTTTTTTTAACATAGGCTTTAGATGGGTGTTTTAGTGATAACAATCCTGTGCAACTATGACTATATAAAACTTAACCCAATTTTTTTAAGGGATAAGGTTTAGGCCCCGACTTTTCCCACCTCCCCTCTTATTCACCACACACCCCTTAACTCTAAATATTCTAAAAATACCCTTAAGTAGGGAACGAATTTACGTGTGATTCGGTTGAGGCCAACCGAATATATTCGGCTAAGACCAATCGAATATATTCGGCTAAGGCCAACCGAAAGTTATAAAAAATAACAAGGAGTGTGTTGTTCAACTTTGTTCGTTCGGGGAAGGGGATCCGAAACTGTTCGGTTGACATCAACCTAACACACCTAATACTAAATTAATTGTACCTAATTAATTTCTAATTTAAGTTTTCATTGTATTTTCTTAGTTGGTTAGCTCTTTGTAAATAACTAGACCATTTAGTTGGGTAGTTGGTTAACTCCTTTTTTAGTTCCACAAATCATGTATTGTACCTAATTAATTTCTAATTTAAGTTTTGATTGTTTTTTTCTTAGTTGGTTAGCTCTTTGTAAATAATTAGACCATGGAGTTGGTTAACTCCTTTTTTAGTTCCACAAATCATGTATCGTACCTAATTAATTTCTAGTTTAAGTTTTGATTGTTTTTTTCTTAGTTGGTTAGCTCTTTGTAAATAACTAGACCATTTAGTTGGTTAGTTGGTTAACTCCTTTTTTAGTTCCACAAATACAATTAATACAATTATCTGAGAAATCAAATCCCACGTTAAGGCATCAAGAACAAATCAATCAAAATAAAGCCATGATATTGTTCAACATCAAATCTAGGTTCTCTCATTTCAGATTGGGGGGTTTTGGGGTTTTAGGGAGAGTGGGAGACTATGCATTTCTACCATGGCTTCAAGGATTTGAATGCAGAGGGTGTTCGGCTGAGGCAGCCCGAACGGGTTCGATTGAGGCAACCCGAACCTTGTAAATTTCAAAAAAGGGGTGTCTGTCAAAATATCTCAAACTAGACTTGTTTTTCGCATAAATTATGTCTGTTGGATGATACTCAGATATTTAGGCTTCTATTTATTTATTTACAAAATTAAAATATAAGCATCAATAAAGCATCTGCATCCTCTTGTTTTTATGGTCATTCGGTTGAGGCCTCCCGAAATATTTCGGTTGAGGTCAACCGAATAGTGTAAAAGAGGTAAAAGAGTGGTGTGTCTCAAAAAAATACCCGTTCGGGTGTTCCTAACCGAAAGTATTCGGTTGACCCTAACCGAATCGTTAAAAATTTCAAAAAAAAACACGGAGCGCGCATCGTTATTGGAATATTGGTCATTTCGCAGATTTTGGGGGGCGTGAGGTGAGTATGAGGGGATGTGGGAATAGTGAGAGCCTAAGGTTTAAAGTAATTTTTTTTAAGGGACAAGGTCTAAAGCAAATTTTCAGTTGAAGCCTTTTTTATTAAGGTTAAGTTTTATATGAGGTTTTGTCAAAAAAAAATGTCTTATGTGAGGTTTTTTTTTGCTTAAGAAAAACTAATGACAATGTACAAGGTCTAAAGCCAGACTTTCCCAGTCTTACCCTTAGATCATCTTTAGTTAACGAAAAAAAATAATTAAGATGTATAAGGTCTAAAGCTAGACTTTCCCGGTCTTACCCTTATATCATTGTTGCAATGATTAATCTCTCGCTCATTGTAGGTGCCTCGAGGGGCAGGACAGCTACCCCAAGTTTTAACGCTGCTCCGTACCTAAGACGGAGATTGAACCCCCGACTCTTGGTTAAGGGAGGTTCAGCCCCAACCGCTAATCCCTACGCTCTAGTTAGATGTGTTATATTTTGATTATTAAGGAAGAAGAGTATGCATAAACGATTGTAAAATAAAAAAGTGTGCATAAACAAAAGAGAGAGAAAGTGTAATTTCTCTATCTTTAAATAGAGAAGAAAAGGGTGAGAAAATGAACTTCCTGTATCCTTAAATTTGTAAAAAATATTGTTTTTTGGAATAAGAAACAATTGTTTTGGCAAAAAAAGTAAAGGTACATCGAAAAATTAAAATGGACCGACAAGGACCTCGTAAACAGAGATTCTTATCCTCCCGGCTCTTCCAGCACTAACTTTTTATCGTGAATTATTGTAGCACAAAAATAGCAAATTTAATTTATTACTCCACTTAGTACAACTCACCGTAATTTAATTATGAAATGAATTTTTACGACTTTAGAATATTTTCTTAATTTGACATTTTTTATCGTTACAAAATACATTTTTTTAGTCACAAAATTATGATAACAACATGTAATTTTTTTCCGTTGATTCAAATGCAGAATATAGAATAATTATTCTGAGAATGTGTAACGTTCCACCATAAAAAATTAAATGAAATTATAGCATCAACATATAATGTATACCTGCTGAAACTAGAAAATAAAAAATAATTTTTTCAACAATATCTAGTACTTTCTTGTCGCGACTCAAAAAATGATTATATCGACAACATGTTACATTTTCCCATAAGAAATTAAAAATAATGAAATTATATCAACATTTAATGTTTACCCGTTAAAACTCCAAAGAAAGATAAAAAGGATTTATAAGAAAACAAACTATTTGTTTATAATAGTAAAGATATGTTCTAGTCCAATATTTTAGATGAGTAGTTTGGTATTGGTAGTGGTTGAGTTGATTAAATAGATAGTTGATAGTTGAATAGATAGTTGATGATTTGTTGTTTGATTAAATAGATAGTTAATAGTTGATAAATAGATAGTTGATGATTAGTACTTTGATTAAATTGATAGTAGATAGAATAAAAAAATAAAATGTGAATAGAGATAGTAGAGGTGGGAGAGATAGAGAGACAATTGAGAAAGATAAGAGTGAGCGAGAGAGAGGTTGAGAAAGATAAGAGTGAGCGAGAGAGAGGGATAAAAAAATGAGTTTTAAATGTGAGATAAAAAACTTTAAAAGATAATGTGAGAAAGTGATACCAACAAAAAAATAAAATATGAGACAAAATAACAATTAAATTCCAAAGTTCCCCTCAACAAAGAAAAAACTAAAAGGGCAAATTGATAATTTTATCCACCCATTGTTTTCTTAAATAGTAGGTTTAATTACAGTTTTGGTCCCCCTATTATGACCAACTCACGATTTTGGTCCCCAAAGTTTTAATTTGACGATTTTGATCCCCCTATTTTCCCAATTTGTAAAATCAAGGTCCCCCTCTTAATTTGGTCAAAATTAAAACTGACTTTGACTTTCAATCATACGTGGCAGTCCACGTAGACTGCCACGTAGGCAGCACTGTTCCCCTCTCCTCTCTCTCACAGCCCTCTCCTTTCTCTCACAGCCCCCTCCCCCCCCACTGTGACCCCCTCCCCCCTCCTGAACCCCTCCCCCCTTCGCACCTCCCCTCCCCTCCCACCACCGTGACCCCCTCCCCCTACCGTGACTCCCTCCCCCCTCCTGAACCCCTCCCCCCTTCGCACCTCCCCTCCCCCCCTCGTTTTCCCCTTCCCCTTCGCACTGAACCCTGTCAGCCACCAACAACCACCACCCACCAACAACCACCACCCACCCACAGCCACCACCCCCCTCCTTTGCGACCTGGATCTGAACGGCGAGAGAGGGAGAGCGACGAGAGAGAGCGACGAGAGAGGGAGAGCGACGAGAGAGAGAACAGCGAGAGAGGGGGGAGGGGAGAGCGAACCAGAGGGGGGGAGAGATGCGAAGGGGAAGGGAAAACGAGGGGGGGTGCGAAGAGAGAGATGCGAAGGGGAAGGGGAAAACGAGGGGGGAGGGGGTCACGGTGGGGGGAGGGGAGGGGAGATGCGAAGGGGGGAGGGGTTCAGGAGGGGGGAGGGGGCCACGGTGGGGGAGGGGAGGGGGCTGTGAGAGAGAGGAGAGGGCTGTGAGAGAGAGAGAGAGGAGAGGGGAACAGTGCTGTGAGAGAGAGGAGAGGGGAACAGTGCTGCCTACGTGGCAGTCTACGTGGACTGCCACGTAGGATTGAAAGTCAAAGTCAGTTTTAATTTTGACCAAATTAAGAGGGGGACCTTGATTTTACAAATTGGGAAAATAGGGAGATCAAAATCGTCAAATTAAAACTTTGGGGACCAAAATCGTGAGTTTGTCATAATAGGGGAACCAAAACTGTAATTAAGCCTAAATAGTAAGTTGAAGTTGAAGTGGCACTCGTTTGACTAAAATAAAATATTTCGTTTTAATTGAAGTGCTTAATACTCTTCTTTTAGTTATCGTACTAATAGGATACCCGTGCATACGCACGGGTGCTGTCGTGTTTTTTTTATGAATGAACTTAGAAAGTATTTAAACAGCCTGATCTGTGAAAATAAAGACAAATTTAAAGTAGATAAAAAAGGAGTTTCAAATAAAAAATGATAAATATTAAAATCTAAAAATGTAAAAGTATCATTTAAAAACAATCTGTGCATTTATCTCGTATTTTTTTATATATCAGTGCAGTGTTTTTATATATCAGTGCAACTATCCCGTGTTTTTATATATATCATTACGGTTATCTCCGTATATTTTAATATATCAGTGCAGTTTACTCGTGTTTTTTTATGTATCACTGCAGTTATCTCATAATTTCAATTGATTATTTGAGTTGATTAGTAGATTATAGTAGATAGTAAAAGATAGATAGTAGATTATCATTAAGAAATATTTATCCCGTGTTTTTTATATGTAACTAACAATTATTTGTCCTTTTTTAGGTATTAGTAACAAATATTTGTCACGTGTGTTTTAAATATTAATCAGTTTAAATAGTCATTAAGCCTTCTTGTTTTTTTAGATAGTAGGTTTATAGTAGTTTTCAAAAATTATAATTATCAATGGCAAATATTAATCCTGTGTTTTTTTATATATCACCGCAGTTATCCCGTGTTTTTTTATAAATCAGTGCAGTTATCTCGTAGTTTCAATTGATTATTTTAGTTGAATAGTAGATTATAGTAGATAGTAAAAGTTAGATAATAGATTATCAATAAGAAATATTTGTTTTAAATATTAATTAGTAGTTTAAATAGTCATTAAGTCTTATTGTTTGTTAGATAGTAGGGTTGTAGTAGTAGTCTTCAAAAATTTTAATTATCAATGACAAATCTTAATCTCATATTTTTTTATATATCAGTGCAGTTATCACGTATTTACTTGATTTTGTCGGTTCGTTTGGTTCTGCATTCTCAATAGAATTTTTACCATATTTAAAAAAATATCCATTTATTTCATATATAAAAATATTTTTATCCATTTATCTCTTATATAAATTTTTTTTGAACCTTCTGAAATTATAATTTTGCACCCAATTGCACTCAAATACCTCACACAAATACGTCACTAGGACAACTATATGAGTTGAAAAAGATGAGATGAGAGGGAGAGAAACAAGGAGAGACGGCGGGGGAGGGAGTTCACGGTGGCGTGGGAGACACGAGAGGTCACGCTCACGGTGGAGGGTAATTGGAAGAGGAAGGAGATCGAGGGGGTATGGTGGTTTTGTATCAAATCCTGGATGGATTAAGGTGCGAGATGAAGAGGGATGGTAGGTAGTGCAACGACGCAAAATAAATGATACAGGAAGAAGATCTGGTTACGCAAAACCGGATATTGCTCAATCTAGGGCATATGTTGGAGGAGAGCAACATCAAGTG
This sequence comes from Astragalus membranaceus, assembly GCA_039519185.1. Lineage (NCBI taxonomy): Eukaryota > Viridiplantae > Streptophyta > Magnoliopsida > Fabales > Fabaceae > Astragalus > Astragalus membranaceus. The sequence goes on from CM076850.1 coordinate 112,944,237, forward strand.
ACAACGTTTTATATATCCAATTTTGGGAAGGGGGTAGATACAAAATACTTATTTGGTATCCTTGGGTGCTATGGGGAGTTACAAGAAGTGGTGATTCCGGCAAGGCGAAATCGCTTTGGAAAAAGGTTTGGTTTTGCTCGTTTTTGCTGGGTTCATGATTCGGAACGATTTGCTCTAAAGCTTGATAATGCTTTTGTGGGAGGAGAGAAATTGTTCGCAAACCTTCCAAGATTCCAACGTGATCATAATCAGCAGAGGGAGGGGAAAGCTCAAGTTCCGCAAGAGAACATTCCGGAGGGGGTGAAGGGCACGAAGGTGGCGAAGGTCACGGAGGTGGCGAAGGTTAAGCAAGTATGGAGACCTAAGGGCGTTGGTCAGTCTAGTATAATGGAGGAGATCGGCGTGGAATTGGCATATGAAGCAAAGGTGGAGGAGGTTGAGCGTCTTAACAAAGCTATGGTGGGCATTGTGATCAATCCGGGCCAATCGTATCTCATTCAAGAGGAATTTGTTAGGCAAGGACTTTTTTCCATCTTGGCTACTCCTCTAGGTGCCAATATGGTACTTCTAGAGGGTGGAGAAGAGGAGGATTTCCATGGTTACATTGAGCAGGCAAGGGGGTGGTTACAACAATGGTTTACTGAAATCAAACCATGGTGTGCGACGGTTGTTGATGATGAGCGTTTAGTATGAGTGAGATGCTATGGTGTTCCTAGTCATGTGTGGGATAGTGCTTTTTTCACCTTTTTGACACAAGACTTAGGCGTATTCATAAACTCTGATGATAATACCATGAAGAAGAAGACCATGGACGTTGCTCGACTAATGGTCCGAACATCCAAGAAGGAAGTTATTCATATGGTTCGAAAGGTGCTTATAAATGGAGTTTCCTTTTCCATTAAAATGGTGGAGGATTGGTTTGGTCCAATGTATTGGAATAAGGAGCCTAAGGAACGTTCGGTTGACGATGATAGTTCGTTTGGCCGCAAAGATGGGTGGCCGGAAACATCACCGGAAAACGCATCGGAGGATGAGGAGGTGGGGGACGGTTATGGAAATAATGTTCAATTAAGTGAATCATTAATTGGCACCTCAAATTCAAATTCAAAGGCTCCAAAAGAGGTGGTTATTGAAAGTGGTAAGGAAGTTACGGTGGAGGATTTTGTGGAGAATTCAATGGAGCATTTAAAGGAGGATTTGGTGGGGTGGAATTCGGCTGGTGAATTCATGAATCAATTAGACAATTATTGTGAAGGAGAATCTTCGGCTGCCTCTCATGTGAGTGTCACGCGTGGATCAGGAGGGTGTAAGGAGCAGTTTAATGATGTTGGGCCAAATTACAATGGTGGAGCATCAGGCCCAATGGTGTCTCAACCACCTATCATGGAAGCGGTTTTTTTTAATGAAGATCCCACTAATTCTATGGGCCCGGTTTCAACTGAGCTTCCTTCGATCCAAGTTGTAAACAACACGCTGCCTCTAGGCCCATCAATTCATCAAATCGCACAGTGAAGGAAAAGAAACTATCGAAGCGTGGTTTCTTATCCAAACCGGTTCGGGAGTCCGATACAAACGAGTTACCCATAATCTCGTTTCGATTTCAGAGAAATCACTAGTGAATAGCGTTTCTATGCCTTTGAAGAATGAGTCCAAGCAATCCTCTACTCATTTCTCTGGTGGTTCGGTGTTGTGTGGTGGCTCTATTTCCAGTTCCGATATGCGCATGTGCAACAATAAGTTTTGGGTTTTGCGTAGTAAGTCTGTGGCATAGAGGGTCTGGGAAGATGCTCGTTGTTTAGGTGTGGGAGGTTCGGAGGATGACGAAGTTTATGTGCAGCAAATTGAGTTGGGTGAAAGGCGAGATGAAGAGGCAAAGCAGAGGAGGGCGAATAAAACCGGTGTCTCATGAATATTATGTCTATGAATATTGGAGGGTTGGGAGACAATGCGAAAAGAAGAAGGTTGGCTACTATCATCAAATCAGGTAATTTTGATTTAGTTTGTCTTCAGGAAACAAAAAGAGAAGTTCTTGTTGATTATGTTGTTGATAATATGTGGGGTAAAGAACTTATAGACTGGATTGCTTTGCCTTCAAATGGTTTATCTAGTGGTTTGTTAATGATGTGGAAGAATGATCTTTGGGTGGTTAAAAATTCTTTATCAGGACATGGATATGTTGGTGTTTGTGTAGAGTTTAAGTCAAAGTTGTTTTTCTTTGTGAATGTTTATGCTCTTTGTAATACGGTTGGTAGAAGATTGTTGTGGGAAAATCTCATTAATTTGAAAAATAATAGTCCACCAGGAGAATGGTGTTTGATGGGGGACTTTAATATGGTGTCTAATAGGGAAGAAAGGATGGGTAGGAGTGATTATTGGGGGCATAAGGATATGGTGGAGTTTAACTCTTTTGTGAATGTTATGAATCTGGTTGATCCTCCTTTGTATGGTAAAAAATACACTTACTTTTGCTCTGATGGTATTGCTGCTAGTAAGTTGAACAGATTTTTAATTTCAGATGGTATTGTTAATTTATGGCAAGTGAGGGGTCAGAAGGCAGGTAATAGAGACATCTCTGACCATTGTCCCATATGGTTGATTTGTTCAAATCTTAATTGGGGTCTTAAGCCGTTCCGTTTCAATAATTGCTGGATTGATCACAAGTCTTTCAAATCTTTTGTATCAGAGGAGTGGAAGAAGATTCATATTGCTGGTAAGAAGGCGTTTGTTATCAAGGAGAAGTTGAAAATTATTAGAGAAAGATTGAAATGGTGGAATAGGGAGATTTTTGGTTGGCTGGATATTAATATTGATAGTATAGTGGCGGAGATGAATGATTTAGATGGTGGTATAGAGGAGGGTTGTGACTTAAGTGTTGTGGTGAAGAAGAAAGAGGCCTCTGCTTTGTTTTGGCAACAACTCAAGATGAAAGAGAGTTTGTTGAAACAAAAGTCTAGGTTGCGATGGATTAAAGAAGGGGATTTTATTCCACTCTTGTCTCCAATTGAGGAGAAGGCGAAATCAGATTTTATTCTTACAGGTGGATGGTCAATGTGTGGAGCAGGTAGGGGATGTAAAGAGGGAGGTGCGCAGCTTTTTTGAGGAAGGTTTCATGGATGCTTCTTTTTCTAAACCGGTTCTTGATGGTATTGAGTTCCAAACTTTGACTTTGGAGGATAATTCATTATTAGTGGCTCCTTTCACTGAGGAGGAGATTAAGGAAAAAGTGTGGAACTGTGATGGGAACAAGTGCCCAGGTCCTGATGGGTTCAACATCAGATTCATAAAAGAATGTTGAGAGTTGGTTAAGACTGATATTGTGGATTTCTTACTTGAATTTCAGATTACAGGTGTGCTTCCAAAGGCCATAACGGCTTCTTTGTTGACTTTGATTCCAAAAACCAATAATCCTCAAAGCCTAAAGGAGTATAGGCCGATTTGTCTGGTTGGTTGCTTATACAAGATTCTTTCAAAGGTGTTGGCAGCGAGGTTGAAGAAGGTGATTGACAAAATTATTTCTCCTTGTCAGTCAGCTTTTATTTCAGGGAGACAGATTCAAGATGGAGTGTTGTTGCTAATGAGGTGGTTGATCTTGCTAAGAGAATAAAGGATGAGTGTTTGCTTTTTAAAGTAGATTTCGAGAAGGCCTATGACTCGGTTTCTTGGAGTTTTTTGATGTACATGATGAGAAGGTTGGGTTTCGAGAGGAGGTGGATTGATTGGATGCAAGCTTGCGTGTTAACTAGTACGATGTCGATCTTGGTTAATGGGAGTCCAACGGAGGAATTCGCAGTGCATAGAGGGCTAAGACAGGGCGATCCATTATCCCCTTTCTTGTTCCTTATTGTGGCGCAGGGACTATCCGGTTTAGTTCAGAAGGCAGTTCAGATAGGAAGCTTTGATGGTTATCAGGCGTCAGATTCTTTGAATTTGTCTCTTTTACAATTCGCAGATGACACAATTTTGCTTGGCCAGGGGTCGTGGAAGAACTTGTGGTGCATCAAAACTATCTTCAGGAGCTTTGAGTTAGTATCGGGGTTGTGGGTTAACTTTCATAAAAGTAAGTTGATTGGGTTGAATCTTAGTGATGGTTTTATGGAGTCTGCTTCCGTTTTCTTGTCATGTTGCACAGCAGCCATTGATAACCTTATTTTATATAGGTTATTTATGCTCCTAATACTTAAGTCAAGCTTATTTCTCAAATAATTCTAGTGCTTAAATATGTGAATATATGAATATTAGAATAAATATAGTTATAAGTTAATTCCCTGAACCTTGGGCATAGTCAATGCCTTTGTGAATATGTTTGATGTTTTGCTTTAGCGCTGCAGCGTTATGCTATCAAGGAGACGCTACAGCGTTATATGACGGCTGACCATTGAGATATTTGTGTGGCCACTTGAGGACATGATGAGTCACCACCCATATCTCTTCCTCTCAGCTGGATATTTTGACTTTCAAGTGGATGCTAAATTACACTTGGCGCCTCCTAAATGGAACCCATGTGATAGTTGTTGTATTCCATCATTAGCACTTTTTGTAAAAGTACTTTAAGGATAATATCTAAGTCTTATGATCATCATGTAATATTATTATTCTATTAAGACTTAGTTAATAATTAGATTAATTAAGATTACTTCTCTAGGAGGTAACGTACGTAGACAAGTAGTTGTAACTTGGAAGAAGAACTACACGCGACATAGTAGCTATTCTCCATTAATACACTACCTTTAAGCTTTTATTTTTAGCATAGTTTTTCTAATCTTCATCCAAGGTTTTGCTCACGCCTCAACTTCATCTCTTGTATGCTACTTGGGATCATTGGAGTGTATCTTTTGCAACCACTCTTCTCTTGTCTTCATACGGTAATACATACTCTCTAGTTGTATTATGATGATGGAACTTGTGATGAGCTAACTTTGTTGTAGTTGGATTGTCCTTAGTATGTAATTAACCTTGAGTAACTTTTGTATAATATTATGATGTTTGTGTTTTATTCCTTGTGCCATAATACTTTCAATCTTGGTTTGGGAATGATCAACTAAAACAATGTAACTTTGTGGGTACAGACATGGTTCACAAAGCGAACTCAATGAATGATATGAATGAAAACCCTTTAAAGACATTTAAAGGAAGCACTACTTAACTCTAGACATAGGGGAGTATTAGTTCATAAGGCAAATGTTGTAAGAGCTTAATATACAAGGGTAAAACTTATTTAGAGCCTAGACATAGGAGTCTTGTAACATAACCCTGACGAAAGTGACTGAAAGGCACGCCACCAAAGCGCTACAGCGTCTACGGATTCTCAAGCGCTACAGCGCTTAACGCTACAGCGCTTAACGCTACAGCGCTTAACGCTACAGCGTCTAAATATTATTTGAACATTACTCTTGGGAATTTACACTACTATTGAGCTATCCAACTCATCTTTAATTACTTCAAACTTAATACTGTTTTGTCACAACTTATGATGTTTACAACTCTTTACTTTTACTTGTTGCTTAATTCTTTTCACTAAGATTCTAATCACTTAAACTTCTTAGATTAATTCCAATCCCTGTGGGAACGAACTTTACTTATCATTATATTACTTGTTGCGATTGTGTATACTTGCACATCACCTATTCGCACAACAAGTTTTTGGCGCCGTTGCCGGGGATTGCATTTAATTTTTTTTGTTTAAGTTTTTAGTAAACTTAGTGCCTATTTTATACTGGTGTGTTGTTTCTTGTTGCTGCAGCAGTAAGCGCTACAGCGTGTGCCCAGGTCTCAACCACCAGAATTTGAACCATACTCAGAACCAGAGAGAAGGTTCAGGAAACTAAGACATCTTCACAAGCTCAGACCCACCATGTCAGAACATAGTCATAGGACCAATTCTGGTAGAGCTACCACTTTACATGGCAGATCTAGCTCTGATAGAGGAGGGACTGAACCAGGTGGAAGGGGTAGAGGTAGACATCAGCAGCCACCCACTCCAACCTTACATGACCAAGAGGACTGGTACAGACATCAATTCATAAATGAAGGACCTGCTCAAATGGTAAATGACAGAGATAGACCAATGAGGGACTATGTTGTGTTTGATCCACAAATCATGGAGACAAGCATAGCAAGACCTACTCTCAACACAGCTCAGTTTGAATTCAAACCTATGATGTTCCAAATGTTGCAAACAGTGGGACAGTTTGGTGGTGCTCCTCAAGAGGACCCATATTTACACTTGAAGCAATTTTTGGAAGTCTGCAGTAACTTCATCATTCCAGGGGTAAGTGATGATGCATTCAGATTAAAACTTTTTTCTTATTCCTTGAAGGATAGAGCAAAGGCCTGGTTAACTTCTCTAGAGCCTAACTCTATCCATACTTGGAATGAAATGGCTGAGAAATTCTTAGCAAAATATTTTCCTCCAAGTAAGAATGCAAGAATGAGGAATGAGGTTACTGCATTCAGACAAAGAGATGCTGAAACACTGTTTGAGGCATGGGAAAGATGGAAGGAGCTGTTAAGAAAGTGCCCTCATCATGGTATACCTGTGATTATCCAAATGGAAACCTTCTACAATGGACTAGATCCAACAACCATACAAATGTTAGATGCTTCTTCAGGGGGTGTGTTGTTGAAAACCTCCTATAATGAGGCATGTGAGCTGATTGATGATATTGCCACAAACAGCTATCAATGGCCTACAGAAAGGTTAGCTCAGCAGAAGAAGGTAGCTGGTGTGCATGAAGTAAGTGAAGTTTCTGCTCTATCTGCACATGTTGCCTCTCTTACTAACATGATAAAATCTATGAGCACATCAAACGCTGTAGCGGTTACCGCTGCAGCGGTACATGAACCTACAGTAGCTGTTATTGAGCAAGCCTCTCCAGGATCAGTAAGCTGTGTATACTGTGGAGGAGAGCATTTGTATGAAGAATGTCCTGGTAATCCTGTCTCTGAACTTTGTGGGTTTCAATAAAAACAATAATCCCTATTCAAATACATATAATCCTGGTTGGAAGAACCACCCCAATTTCAGATGGGGAGCCAACAATGCAACAGCACCTAATTATAGTGCTCCAGCAAATCCACCAGGATTCCCTGCTCAGAACTACCAAAGACAGAATTCCCCTGTCATAGATAATTCATTAGAAGGATTGATGAAAGGCTTCATGAGTGATTGCAAGACAGCCCTGAAAACTCATGAAACTTCCATTAAAAATCTAGAAGTACAGATGGGGCAGATGGCTAATGTCCTTTCCCAAAGAATTAGTGGATCATTACCATCCACTACAGAAGCTTCAACTTCAAGTACTACAGGGAAGGAGCATGTAAAAGCTATAACTTTAAGGAGTGGGAGAGATTTGATAGGATCATCAACTGTTTCAGATGATGAAAAAAACAAAAATTCTGAAAAACAAAAAGAACCTACAACAAGCGCTACAGCGTCTGAACCTACCGCTGCAGCGCCTGTTGTTGAGAAAACACCACCACTACCCAAAATTATTCCAACATACCCAGATCCTCCATATCCTCAAAGACTTCGAAAGGCTCATGAAGACAAGCAATTTAACAAATTCCTAGAAGTCCTTAAATAGTTGCACATTAATGTCTCTTTGGTGGAAGCTCTCCAACAAATGCCCAACTATGCAAAGTTTATGAAGGATGTACTTACTAAGAGGAGGAGACTAGGGGAGTTTGAAACAGTAGCAATGACTGGGGAATGCAGCATGTTGATGCAGAACAAGCTCCCTCCCAAATTTAAGGATCCTGGCAGTTTTACTATACCATGCTCAATTGGAAATTTTTACTCTGGCCGTGCTCTATGTGATTTGGGAGCCAGCATAAACCTTATGCCCAAGTCCATATATACACAGCTAGGAGTGGGAACTGCCAGACCTACCTCACTTACATTGCAGCTAGCTGATAGAACTCTTGCATATCCAGAAGGAATTTTAGAAGATGTTCTAATAAAGGTAGACAAATTTGTATTTCCTGTTGATTTTGTAATCTTGGACTTTGATGCAGATAAGGAAGTACCCATCATACTGGGAAGACCATTCTTGGCCACTGGAAGAACTTTGATAGATGTACAGAGAGGAGAATTGATCATGAGGGTCAATGACCAAGAAGTCAAGTTCAACATTCTCAATGCTATGAAATTTCCAGGACCCAATATTGAAGAGTGCTCTTTTGTCTCTGCTATTGACAAGGTAGTTCAGGAACACTTCCAGAAAAGCACAGATCATCTGAGGCAATTACTGGACAGCAGTGAAGATACAGGGTCTGATGCAGAAGCTGCAGAGGAGGAGGAGCAGACAGTCAAAGAAATTTGGGCTAAGAAATATGAATCTTTGGAGCAGGAGAATTCAGACATGAGAAAGGATCTCCCCTCCATTCAACAACCACCAACTCTGGAACTTAAAGAGTTGCCTTCACACCTCAAATATGCTTATCTAGGTAACAATAGTACTTTACCTGTTATAATTGCTTCTGACCTTTCTGAAAAGCAGGAGCAAGATCTGATTCAGACGCTACAGTGGCATAAAAAGGCAATTGGTTGGCAAATGTCAGATATAAAGGGTATCAGCCCAACCATTTGTATGCACAGAATAGTGTTAGAAGAAGACTCTAAAAATTGCATTGAAGGGCAGAGGAGGTTGAATCCAATTATGAAAGAAGTGGTGAAGAAGGAAATCATTAAGTGGTTGGATGCAGGTATTGTATACCCCATTTCTGACAGTGCTTGGGTTAGTCCTGTGCAGTGTGTGCCAAAGAAGGGAGGGGTAACAGTAATAACTAATGAGATGAATGAGCTGCTTCCAACCAGAAAAATAATAGGCTGGAGAATATGCATGGATTACAGGAGGTTGAATAAGGCAACAAGAAAGGACCATTTTCCATTGCCTTTCATTGACCAGATGCTGGACAGGCTAGCAGGTAAAGAATTTTATTGCTTTCTTGATGGTTATTCAGGTTATAACCAGATTGCAATATTGCCTGAAGATCAGCAAAAGACTACATTCACTTGTCCATATGGCACCTTTGCTTTTAGAAGGATGCCATTTGGCCTGTGTAATGCACCTGCCACTTTTCAAAGGTGTATGATGGCAATTTTCTCTGATTACATTGAAAGATCCATGGAAGTCTTCATGGATGATTTCTCTGTATTTGGAGAAACATTCCATCTATGCCTATCCAACTTGGAAGAAATCTTGATTAGATGTGAAGAGACTAACCTTGTGCTGAACTGGGAGAAATGCCATTTTATGGTGCAAGAAGGTATAGTTTTGGGGCATTAGATATCCAAAAAAGGATTGGAAGTGGATAAGGCTAAAATAGAGGTCATTGAGAAGCTATCTCCTCCAACCAACATCAAAGGTATAAGAAGCTTTTTGGGGCATGCTGGATTCTATAGGAGATTCATAAAAGATTTTTCAAAAATCTCCAAACCTTTGTGTCAACTGTTACAACATGATAACCCCTTCATATTTGATGAGCCATGCATGTTAGCCTTTGATAAATTGAAGAGAGCTTTAATAACAGCACCAGTTATTATAGCTCCTGACTGGAGTAAGCCTTTTGAGCTTATGTGTGATGCTAGTGACTTTGCCATTGGAGCTGTGCTTGGGCAAAGGTATGATAAAATTTTCCACTCTATATATTATGCTAGCAAAACACTTGTAGAAGCTCAATTGAATTACACGGTCACTGAAAAAGAACTATTAGCTGTAGTCTTTGCATTTGATAAATTTAGATCATATTTGGTTGGCACTAAGGTAATTGTGTTCACAGACCATTCAGCCATTAAATATTTGATAACAAAGAAAGATGCAAAGCCTAGGCTAATTAGGTGGGTCCTCCTACTCCAAGAATTTGATTTAGAAATAAATGATAAAAAGGGAGTGGAGAACCAAGTTGCTGATCATCTTTCTAGATTGGAAAGAGACATTGCAGGTACAGCAGGTGGGGAGATCAAGGAATACTTTCCAGATGAACATCTATTGACAATAACTACTGAATCATCAACCGCTGTAGCGGCAAGTGTAAAAACAATTGACGCTGTAGCGGCTGAGCCTGCAACACCTTGGTATGCTGACATAGTTAATTTTTTGGTTAGCAAGGTGGTACCTTCTGAAATGACTTATCAGCAAAGGAGAAGATTCTTCCACACAATGAAACAATATTATTGGGATGAACCTTTTCTATACAAGAAGTGTCAAGACCAGTTAATGAGGAGATGCCTAGCAGAGGAAGAACAAATTCAAGTGCTACAGCACTGCCATTCTGCACCATGTGGTGGGCATTTTGGTGGTGTTAGAACTGCTGCAAAGGTATTGTAATCTGGCTACTTTTGGCCTTCACTTTTTAAAGATGCTCAAGACTTTGTAAAAAAATGTGATAGGTGCCAAAGAATAGGGAATATTTCAAACAAACATGAAATGCCTTTAACAAACATTCTAGAGGTTGAACTCTTTGATGTTTGGGGAATGGATTTCATGGGACCTTTCCCTCCTTCTCATGGAAACCTATACATTTTAGTGGCTGTAGACTATGTTTCAAAATGGGTGGAAGCTGTTGCTTTACCCAACAATGATGCAAGGTCTGTGAGCAAGTTTTTATTGAAAAACATTTTCACTCGTTTTGGAACTCCTAGAGCCATCATAAGTGATGAGGGATCTCATTTTTGTAATAAATTAATTGAGACCCTATTGGCTAAATATGGAGTCAAACATAAAATAGCAACTGCTTATCATCCACAAACTAGTGGTCAAACTGAATTGTCAAATAGAGAAATAAAAAGAATGTTGGAAAAGATGGTAGGGCCTTCAAGGAAAGAATGGTCAATACATCTAGATGATGCTTTATGGGCCTACAGAACAGCTTATAAAACACCTTTGGGGATGTCTCCCTATAGGTTGGTTTATGGGAAGTCCTGTCACCTACCAATTGAACTTCAACATAAAGCCCATTGGGCTCTAAAAAAACTCAATTTTGACTACAAGAAAGCATGAGATGCTAGATTGCTGCAACTAAATGAATTGGAAGAACTTAGGCAGTTTGCCTATGAGAATGCAACAATTTATAAAGAAAAAACCAAAATATGGCATGATCAAAAATTGATAAAAAGAGATCTCACTGAAGGAGGACAGGTACTGCTTTACAACTCCAGGTTAAGATTGTTTCCTGGAAAGTTAAAATCTAGGTGGTCAGACCCTTTTCAATTGATAAAAATATACAGCCATGGGGCTGTGGACCTCTATGATATAACAACCAATACCACCTTCAAAGTGAATGGCCAAAGGGTTAAACAATATTTTGGTGAGAATGTGGTGAGAGACAAAACCACAATTGAGCTTAAAGATCTCTAATTTGAAAGAGAAAGTCTGGCTGCAGACTTTAAAAGCAAGCGCTCTTGGGAGGCACCCCAAGGATTCTAACAAATTTTCTATTTGTATGCTTATTCTTTATGCAGGAAAGTAGGATAAGCGCTGTAGCGGTTGTTTATTACAAGAGTGCTGTAGCGCTTGTGTTAAATCAGGGCTGGGTGTGGTCAAACAAAAAAAATAAAAAGATCTTCCTCGGGGTGAGCTGGCACTGTACCCTCATCCCTAGCCTGACCAGCACGTGCACCTATTCACCTGCAATTGTCAAATCAACAGTTTCTTTTTCTCTCTCCCACTTCACTCACAAACCGTCACTTTAATATCCACAACTCCCCACGCTACCATTTTCTTTTTTCTTTCTCTTTCCTTAATCTCTGAAACTCCTCTCAAACCGTTACCACTCACCACTCATAACCTTCATTCCTTCTTCTTCCTTCGTCCCAACACACACCAACATTTCCCAAAACACCCAGAAACAAATACGCAAGCCCTTAACCAACCATGGCTAAAAAGCAAGCTGCCCTAAAACGATCTGGCAAGGGAGCAACTAGGAAACCAGAACCCTCAAATCCTATCAAAACCACCATGGCCAAGGAAAATCCAGATCCTCAGAGGTTTTGGAAGATGGACTTCATAGCTGAGAGGGGATTCAAGACAGACAGTGCTCCTGAAGCCTTCTCAACCGATGTCACAGCGCTGGGATGGGAGAGTTTCATTAAGCATCGAAAGGACTACATGACGTCTCTGGTACGAGAGTTCTACTCTGGCATTGAAGAGCCTAAGGAAGGAAAGCCTCAAGCACATTCACTGGTAAGAGGTGAAACTGTAAACTTCAACTCCAGAACAATCAATGATATTTTCCATCTGGGCTATCATGGAAAGGCGTTGGAAACTAAAGTGCTAAACTGGGGAGACGAAGAAATGGAAGCTGTTAGAAGAAGGATTTGTGTGGAAGGATCAACATGGGATAAATTTGGGGCTGAATACAAAATTAAAAAAGCCTATCTGTGTGAAAAAGCCAATCTGTGGTGTAGTTTCATCAAACACTCCCTGCTGCCTACATCTCACACAACATGTGTGGAAAAAGAAAGACTCATCGTCATTGATGCAATAATGGATGGAGAAAAGATAGACGTGGGAAGATTGATAGCAAGGGAGATAGAGAAGTGCAGAGTTAAAAAGGGAGGTAATTTATATTTTCCTTGTTTAATTACTGAGTTGTGTTTGGAAGCTGATGTAGAGGTTGAAATGAAAGAAGAAAGAAGATCCCCTCTTGGGGCATTTCCTTGCATTTTCAAAGTTAAGCAGAGACCTGCCGCTGCAGCGTCTTCTGACTCTGCAGCGCTACAGCGCTTAGAGCTGAAGCAGCAGGTCCTCTGCAAATTTGTAAAAGAAAAATTTGACTGGGAAAAAGCAATGTATGCCCAGATATCCAAAGGAAAAACATCCATCCCCCCTCCTCAATTCCCTGATTGGCTACTGGAGAAAGAAGCAGTTGAAAAACCAGAGAAAAAGGGAGTTAAAACAGAAAAGAAAAAAGTTGTAACTAGCCTAGCAAAGAAAACAAAACCTAGTCCAGCTAAGAAAGTGCAAAAAGCTGTAGTAGAGGAAGAAAGTCTGGATTCTGATGACATTGAAAACATAAGTGAGGAAGATGAAGAAGAAACAATTGCAGTTATGAAAGAGATGGAAAAACAGGATGATGAAGAATCATCAGGAGAGGAGAGTGATACTGAAGAGGAATCTGAGAGTGAAGAGGATGAGCAAGCAGAAGAAATACAGTGTGACCCAACCCCAAGCCCAAAGAAACCAAAAACCCCCCCTGCCAAATCATCTAATCCACCATCAACCCCCACCTCCATCCCTCAACCAACCAAACCAACACCCAAGAAAACACCTGCCAAGCAAGTCACACCTAAGAAGCCTGAACCAAAGCACCCAATCACAAAAGAAAACCCAACTGAACAGCTCAAGAAAGTTTATCAGTCATACACCAAGGCAAGAAGAAACCCAGGTGTCAAACTGGCTGAGCACCCAGAAGAAGGTGTTCAGCCAGTAGGTGCTGCAGCAACTATGTCTGCAGTACCTAGTGACCCAATGCCTGAGGTAATTCTGACAGAGGAGGAAACTGAGAAGGAGGCTGCTGAGGAGCTCGTGAATATGCAGGATGAAATAGAGCCAGTGATGGAAGAACAGGAGCAAGAGCAAACAGAAGAGGAAGAAGAAGTGCAAGAATCAGACGCTGCAGCGGCAGCACAACAGGAAGAAAGCGCTGCAGCGCCACCAACCGCTGTAGCGGCTGAAAAGACTACTCCACCTCAGCCAAAGAAGAAGAAGGCAGCAAAAGGAGCCCCAGCCCCTTCAAGAGCCAGTAAGAGGCTCAAGAAGGCCTAATAAGGCAAGAATTGTTGGCTTCTTATGCCGGTTATGTACTTTGAATTTTGTTTTGTTGTTGTTCTAAGGCCTCTCCCTTTTCTTGTCAAAGCAAGCAGTAAGGACACTGCTAAATTTAATTTCTGGGGGAGGACCTTATGGTTAATAATGTTCTAAATTAAGTACAATGATGTTTTTAAATATTAGCTATAATTAATTATAATTATGCCATGTTTTGCATGTGTTGTATATTTTGTATGCTTGAATAGAAAGTATGATTAGCTGCATGTTTTAAATTTCTTAGTAAGCAAAAGCTTATTCATATAGCCAAATATAAATAAGAACTTTTGAGTAAGGCAGCATTGTGTAAACAATGAAATGATTTTATTCCTGCTTTTACACAAAATCCAAACTTAGTGAAGAACCTAGTTAGCTAGGAGTAATCTAAGGATAAAGTTAAGTTTTGGATAACCAAGGGTTAGTCAAGTTTTTATTAAAAATTGAGAGTGGTTTTAAAAGCTAAGTTTGGGGGAGCATCGGTTATGTTAAGGCTAGGAACAAAAGATGATAAATTGGTCTTTACAAAATAAAAGAATAAAAATGAATGTGGTCTTGAAAAAAGTTGCAAAATATCTTAAATAAATTGCTGAGCTGTTCCAAAAAGCATGAAAAGAAAATGCAAATAAGGAGCTCAGTAATGAAGATAGCATCTAGTTTTGATTATTAAAATCTAGCGCTACAGCGTCTAAGGACTTTGAAGCTCTATAGCGTTTGATCACCAGATAAAAAGTTTATGCACTGACCAATATTCTGAAAAATGCCTAATTAAAGCCCTTTGCTGTGCTTTGAAGCCCCTCAGATCTTGTGTTAAATTGATATCCTACTCTTCTTTTTGAAAAAATTCTTTGCCTAACCCAAAAGAAATCCATTCTTCCCAAACCTTAGAGGAATTCTGAAATTAACTAGGAACTAAGTTAAGCTTTGATATCACACACTCACAACTGAGCAGTAATGATTCTATTTGAATTGTGGACCACTATGGTGTGTGAAAATGATAAGAATTAGCTTAGGTATACATCCTGTTTAATTTAAAAGCTGCAGCTAGTTATATAAGCATTTTGTCTTGTTCAAGTGTCATTACTTGAGGACAAGCAATGGTTTAAGTTTGAGGGTGTGATAACCTTATTTTATATAGGTTATTTATGCTCCTAATACTTAAGTCAAGCTTATTTCTCAAATAATTCTAGTGTTTAAATATGTGAATATATGAATATTAGAATAAATATAGGTTATAAGTTAATTCCCTGAACCTTGGGCATAGTCAATGCCTTTGTGAATATGTTTGATGCTTTGCTTTAGCGCTGCAGCGTTATGCTATCAAGGAGACGCTACAGCGTTATATGACGGCTGACCATTGAGATATTTGTGTGGCCACTTGAGGACATGATGAGTCACCACCCTTATCTCTTCCTCTCAGCTGGATATTTTGACTTTCAAGTGGATGCTAAATTACACTTGGCGCCTCCTAAATGGAACCCATGTGATAGTTGGTGTATTCCATCATTAGCACTTTTTGTAAAAGTACTTTAAGGATAATATCTAAGTCTTATGATCATCATGTAATATTATTATTCTATTAAGACTTAGTTAATAATTAGATTAATTAAGATTACTTCTCTAGGAGGTAACGTACGTAGACAAGTAGTTGTAACTTGGAAGAAGAACTACACGCGACATAGTAGCTATTCTCCATTAATACACTACCTTTAAGCTTTTATTTTTAGCATAGTTTTTCTAATCTTCATCTAAGGTTTTGCTCACGCCTCAACTTCATCTCTTGTATGCTACTTGGGATCATTGGAGTGTATCTTTTGCAACCACTCTTCTCTTGTCTTCATACGGTAATACATACTCTCTAGTTGTATTATGATGATGGAACTTGTGATGAGCTAACTTTGTTGTAGTTGGATTGTCCTTAGTATGTAATTAACCTTGAGTAACTTTTGTATAATATTATGATGTTTGTGTTTTATTCCTTGTGTCATAATACTTTCAATCTTGGTTTGGGAATGATCAACTAAAACAAGGTAACTTTGTGGGTACAGACATGGTTCACAAAGCGAACTCAAGGAATGATATGAATGAAAACCCTTTAAAGACATTTAAAGGAAGCACTACTTAACTCTAGACATAGGGGAGTATTAGTTCATAAGGCAAATGTTGTAAGAGCTTAATATACAGGGGTAAAACTTATTTAGAGCCTAGACATAGGAGTCTTGTAACATAACCCTGACGAAAGTGACTGAAAGGCACGCCACCAAAGCGCTACAGCGTCTACGGATTCTCAAGCGCTACAGCGCTTAACGCTACAGTGTCTGAATATTATTTGAACATTACTCTTGGGAATTTACACAACTATTGAGCTATCCAACTCATCTTTAATTACTCCAAACTTAATATTGTTTTGTCACAACTTATGATGTTTACAACTCTTTACTTTTACTTGTTGCTTAATTCTTTTCACTAAGATTCTAATCACTTAAACTTCTTAGATTAATTCCAATCCCTGTGGGAATGAACTTTACTTATCATTATATTACTTGTTGCGATTGTGTATACTTGCACATCACCTATTCGCACAACAGCCATCCCTTTTAAATTTCTCGGGGTTCCGGTTGGAGTTAATCCACGCCGAAAATCTACTTGGAAACCCGTTGTGGACTCCATGCGGGCTAGATTGTCATCTTGGAGGGGCCGACATCTATTCATCGGTGGAAGGGCAACACTTATTAATTCAATCCTTTCAAGTCTTCCTTTGTATTTTTTTCTCTTTCTACAAAGCTCCTAAAGTTGTTATTAAGGAATTAACAAAAATTCAGAGAGATTTTTTGTGGGGTTCGCGTGATGAGGAAAGAAAGATTTGTTGGATTTCATGGGAAGATATTTGTAGACCCAAGAAGGAGGGTGGGTTAGGAGTTAAAAATTTAGAAGTCTTTAATACTTCCTTGATTGCAAAATGGAAATGGCAGTGTCTTCAAGAATCAAATGCTTTGTGGAAGGAGGTCTTATCTTTTAGATATGGCAATTTAATATCAAAGCTTTCTTGTGGTTTTGGTACAGTTTGGGGTTCGAAGGATTCCATTTGGTGGAGGGACTTGATGTTGTTAGGAAGGGATTTGACACCAAACCGGAATTTTTTCCATCAGGCCGTGTCTTGCGCTTTAGGTGATGGGCGTTCCATTCTTTTTTGGCACAATAAATGGTTAGGAACCGAGCCATTTAAGGTGGTTTTCCCGGATTTGTATGCACTTTCATCTCAAAAAAATGAGGTTGTGGGAAACGTGGGCGCTTGGGAGTTGGGGAGATGGAGATGGGATTTGAAATGGTCTAGACAACTTTCTCTTCATGAACAAGCTAGAAGCGGTACATTCTTTGAATACTATTCTCTTTGAGGTACAGTTGATAGAAGATAGACATGACAGGTGGAAGTGGATAGCGCACAAGCAAAACTTATTCACGGTACGTTCTTGTTATTCTCTTATCATGAGTTTGTTGGATCATACTCCGTTGAGTGGAGATATAGTAGATGCATTATCAATTATTTGGAAAACCATTGTTCCCTCCAAAGTAGCCTTGTTTTGCTGGCGGTTACTTTTAAACAGGTTGCCAACCAAGGACAATCTCATTAGAAGGCATGTGGTTATTACTAATAGTCGTTGTCCTTTATGCGATATTCATGATGAATCTATAAATCACTCTTTCTTTAATTGCGCCTTCTCTAAAGACGTTTGGAAAGAAGTTTTGAATTGGTTGGGAATTGTTGAGGATTTAGACTATCATGAGTCACATCATATTCAGGCATATCAGAGTCACATTTTGCATTTCAACATAAAGATAAAGCTGCGGTTAGTTTTTTGGATGGCAACAATGTGGTTGATTTGAAAGGAAAGCAACAATGGGTGGTAGCCGAAATCCCCAATGTTGTTAACAAGGTCAAATATATATCTTGGGGTTGGTGTCTGGGTAAAAAGGTGTTGTAGGTGGTGCCTTAATTTTGGATTGGTGGATGTCTCCACTATCTTGTATTAAGACGGTAAACAGTAGTAGCTGAACTTTTGTAATTAGGATGGAGTACCTCTAATACTCGTCCTGTTTTTTTTTTATATATATACCATTTTCTTATAAAAAAAACTATATGAGTTGTATAATTTATTTAAACATATTAAAGTTGTTATTTTAGTGAGTAATGCTTTTAAATTTTTTGAACCCCTGACTCTGGGTCCTGGGTCCACCACTGGCCATATTGAAGACTCAAACTCGAAATCTTGAAATGAGATTCGAACCTAGTTACTGCTCGAACCAACCCGTATTATTGGTCAGTAATATACATATAAATTTTTGGTAATATATTGAATGTAACAAATACTTTTAATAAAGGAAAGTATGAAACTATAAATGTAATAATACTTCTTTTTTGTGGTGAAAAAAGTAATAATACTTCATTGAAAGTGTAAAGCGACAATTAAATTGAGATAAATTAATTTTGCTAAAATTACAAAAATATGGAACGAAGAGAGTAATTATTTGAGAAACAAAAAGGTATTTTTGGAAAACAAGTATTATTCTTGATTTTTAAGAGGAAAACTAATTTGAGACAATAAAATGTTTCAAAGATGACAAGTAAGTGAAATGATAAAGAAGAATATTCTTTTTGCCTTTTTACACAAGGGTCTTGCTAACGAGTGCTCTAAGACATTGCATAAAAATTCTAAACAAGGTAATTTGTCTGTTTGTCATTGAAGATCTAGGCATCTTGTTTTTCAATGTATTAAATACCCAATAAACATTGCTACACATTACGAATTTTCGTTCATGAACTGTCGCGAATATTACACGTTCAATTTTTAAAGAAACATGAGTTGTTATAAAATAAGAGATAATAGACCAAGAAGAATAGTGAAAATGAGAGATTTTCTATTCACTTCAAGTGTTCCAATACACATAGGAGATAGGGTAAAATGGAAGTGAAAGATCAACCTATGAAGAGCCACAATCAAAGGGAGTAATCACAAGTAGTAGTGGAAGAGAAGTGGACATCCATTTATTTATAACACTCCCCATTGGATGTCCATCAAGGATGTGCCTCATTAAAACCTTACTAGAAAAAACCCAGTGGGAAAAAATCTAGTGAAAGAAAAAGAGTACAATATCATTTTGCGGGAATTACAAAATATATTTATTTCTCCCCCTCGGCCAGACAATCATTTTTGAAACGCCGAAGACCAATCTTTTGTACCAGTTGTTCAAAAGTTCTGCTTGGGAGTGACTTTGTGAAAAGGTCTGCAAAATTATCACATGAACGAATTTGTTGAATGCTTATATCACCATTCTTCTGAAGATCATGAGTGAAGAAGAATTTTGGAGAAATATGCTTCGTTCGATCTCCTTTAATGTAACCCTCTTTCAACTGAGCAATGCATGCAGTCACTACAAGAATTATTGGTTTTTCCGGCCAGGAGTTTCCGGCGGATATAGATCCGCCGCAAAGTTACCGGCGGAATCTACGAATTTCTGGCGGAATTAATCCGCCTCAAAGTTACCGGCGGAAAAATTGACATTTGCGGCGGATTAAAATTCGTCTTGGATTTTGCGGCGGATTTAACGGTTCTTGCGGCGGATTTTGGTTCACAGTTTTTTTTTACGAGCTTTTAATTAATCGCCGCAAATGCACCTCCGTCCGCCGCAAATCCCTTATGTCCGCCGCAAATCCCTTAAATCCGCCGGTAACTTCCGTTTCCGGCGGATCTTGCCTTTTGACCGTTTGACTTCGTTTCACCTATATAAACCCCTTCTCCCCTTCTTCTTTTTTCACACCTCTACCAATACTCTCATTCTCTTGATACGGCACTCGATCTCTTAATACGGCACTCTCTTGAGCATTGTCGGCCGCGGGGTTCCAATAGAGTGGCGTACGTCTCCATTTTTTTGTAAAAAATTTTCCACATTGTCATGAAGACCCCTTCATCTTTTTCGTTAAAAGTAACCCCTTTATCAGCATAAAGTTCATCCTCATTATTTTCACCACAAGAGACATATACGCTCATCAAACGCTCGGTATCATCCTCCAACTTAACAACCCGTCCTTGCAGTTCCTCAAACTTTCTATTTAGAGATTCAATCATCTTTTCAAAAGATGGTTTCTTGTGAAACTTTCTATTTTGAAAATATGGTTGAATCTCTAAATAGAAAGTTTGAGGAACTGCAAGGACGGGCTGTTAAGTTGAAGGATGATACCGAGCGTTTGATTAACGTATATGTCACTTGTGGTGAAATAATGAGGAGGAGCTTTTTGCTGATAAATGGGTTACTTTTAACGAAAAAGATGAAGGGGTGTTCACGACAATGTGGAAATTTCTTTACAAAGAAATGGAGACATACGCCACTGTAATGGAGCTGCTGCCGACAATGCTCAAGAGAGTGTCATATCAAGATAATGGCGTAGGTCTCCGTTTAGGGGTAGCAGACATTAAATATATATTTTACTGTTTTTCCCAATTTTTATCGCTTTTAATTATTTTATTTTTTTGTTTAAAATATTTTATTAATTGTATGTATATTTTTTTGGTGATAATATTTTACTGCTTTTCCCAATTTTTATTTTTTTAAATTAAAAATTAATTAGTTATTGGATTTTATTTTTTTATCAATAATTAAAAAAATTAATAAAATAATATATATTTTTAATTAAAACGATTTTTTCAAAAAAAATAAAATTTATTTTTTAAAAATAATAATAAATTTTTAAAAATAATAATAATTTTTTTAAAAAAATAATAATTTTTTTTTTAAAAATAATAATAATTTTTTAAAAAAAATAATAATTTTTTTTTTAAAAAAAATGGTACTTTGCGGCGGATTTGTGTTTTTTGCGGTGGATGTTGAGCATTTGTGGCGGATCTTTGCGGCGGATTATAGCTTTTGCGGCGGATTATTTGGTATTTTTAAAAAAAAAAGGCGCGATATTTTAATTTGAATATCCGCCGCAAAGTACCACGAATCCGCCGCAAACCTCCGTAAATAAAAAACCTGCGGATTTTAAATTTCAAAATCCGCCGCAACCGTCCAGAATCCGCCGCAAAGCACTGGAAAAAAAAAAAACCCGCGGATATTGAATTTCAAAATCCGCCGCAGCCGTCCAAATCCGCCGCAAATCTCTTTTGACCGTTGGGCTGCGTTTTTCTATATATATCCATTCCCCACTTCTCATTCTTCACACTTCTAACAATCCTCCCATTCTCTTCTTAAAATTTCTCTTTTACTCTCTCCCAAATTCTCTCCTTCTCTACTAAATCTGTTTTTGAAGTGTAGCGCTTCCTCCCTACGAATTGTCTTCTGCTCTTATTGGGAAATTTCTTCAAGGTATGTTTTTGATATTAGTTAATAGTTTTAGTTTTTAATTTTTTTTTAATATTCGTTTTTAAATTATTTTATAATAATATGAATTTGTTACTAATTGTGTTGTTTTTTTTGTTTAGGTATTGTTTGGGTTCCTCCTTTTTCCTCTCTGCTTGAGTTCAGGATAAGCTTCAAGCCAGAGCCTTCTCTTCACTACGGTTAGTTGTTAAAGTAATTAATAAAATATTACTTACTTCACTATTTTTAGTAAAATTTTGTTTAGTATTTTGTTTGCAATAATAATACAAATTAATTTATATTGAAAAAACTTATTTATTAAGTTCACTTATAAATTTTATTAACATATATTGTCTTATAAAAATTGAAATTTAAAATTAAATTTGGAATTATTATTTATAATGTTTAAATTATTTGTATAAAACATTATTAAAAAACTAATTCTGTTGCTTGTAATTAATTGGTAGTTTATTGAAATATCAAAATAAAATGAGTAATATATAAATATATATATCAAAATATGAAGTAATTGATAGTTTATTTTATTTATATTGTAGTGTAGTATACATATAGTTCTTGAAAATGGATCGTAGTTGGATGTATGATCGATTGTATCCTGGAAGAACTGGTGTAAAACGACGTTTTGTAGAAGGAGTAGAAGAGTTTGTTTTTTGTGCTAAGTACATTGATCATGAAGAATTTGGGCGACAAGGCGGTATTAGATGTCCGTGCTTGAAATGTTCATTTCGAGCTATAAAAAATGAACATGAAGTTAGACTTCATTTGTACAATAATGGGTTTAGGCCAAATTATTGGACATGGAGTCGTCACGGGGAAGGAGCGCCAGGGGTAGCTGCAGTTCCTGCGGTTAATGTTCCGGTTGAAGTAGTAGATCACACATCAAGTAGTTATCCAGTGACTACGACATCTGAAGGATGGGGAATACAACCGTTAGATGTTTATCAGGGAATGATATCTGACGCTGTTGGAGTAAATTTGGATTTTGAAGAACCAGATGCTGACGAAGTTCCAAATGAGGAAGCTCAAAGGTTTTACATGTATTTGAGTGAGACAAATAAACCCATATTTAAAGGATCTACAGACTCAAAATTATCAATGTGTGTTCGGTTGTTGGGTCTTAAGTCTCAATTTAATGTTGCTGAGTTGTGCATGGAATATATGACCAAAATGATGTTGGATGCAACCCCCATTAGAGGGAGTTTACCGCAAAGTTATTATGAAGCTAAAAGAGTGGTATCGAAGCTTGGCTTAAAATCTAAAAGGATTGATTGTTGTGTGTCTGGTTGCATGCTCTATTATAACAATGAGTTTGGCATAAATGATGGAGAGTTGTCGGAATGCAAGTTGTGTGGACAACCACGCTATCGTGTCAGTAGATCAGGGATGAGCAGAGGCAAACCGGTTCCAAGAAAATCAATGTTCTATCTGCCTCTTATTCCAAGGCTACGGAGGATGTTTACTTCAATGGAGACCGCAGGTAAAATGACATGGCACCATCAAAATAGAAATAATTCTGGTGAATTACGTCACCCATCTGATGGTGAAGCTTGGAAGCATTTTGATTGTGTTCATCCAGATTTTGCCAGTGATCCGCGCAATGTTCGGCTTGGTTTGTGCTCTGATGGTTTCACACCATATATTCAAGCCTCGGCAACACCG
The DNA here is from genome assembly GCA_039519185.1 of Astragalus membranaceus. Taxonomy (NCBI): domain Eukaryota; kingdom Viridiplantae; phylum Streptophyta; class Magnoliopsida; order Fabales; family Fabaceae; genus Astragalus; species Astragalus membranaceus. The sequence goes on from CM076850.1 coordinate 112,967,075, forward strand.
TATTCATGTTGGCCAGTTATTGTTACCCCATACAACATTCCTCCAGAAATGTGTATGTCCAAACCATACATGTTTTTATTATTCTATTATTCCAGGGCCAAGTAATCCAACAGCTGGTATTGACATCTATTTGCAACCTTTGATTGATGACCTAAAAAGGTTGTGGAATGGTGTTTTAACTTATGATGTGGATGGGGGACACATCAAGAGATGAAGTTGTCTGGATGGGGGACACATGGTAAGATGGCGTGTCCGATTTGCATGGTTGACACAAAGGCTTTTAGTCTTAAATACGGAGGAAAAGTTTCATGGTTTGACTCGCACCGTAGGTTCTTACCTATGGATCACCCATTTAGAAAGCAGAAATATGCGTTCATCAAGGGAAATGTTGAAACAGCTGGACCTCCTCGTCAGTTGACACCAGAGGAAGTTTGGAATAATGTTAGGGATATCCCTCCTGTGGAAGTCGTAGCCAGTGTTGTTTCTCGTCCAGATGGCTATGGACAATGGCACAATTGGACAAAAAAAAGTATTTTTTGGGAACTTCCCTATTGGAAAGATAATCTATTGAGACACAATCTCGATGTCATGCATATAGAGAAGAATTTTTTTGACAACATATTTAACACTGTTGATAACTCATATTTATATGAGTTATTTATACTTATTCAAAGTTAAATCATGCAAGTTCTCTGGCAATAGTAGGTTGTTTCTATTAAGTTTCTGTTAGTTTATTGCTTTTTAGTTAGAAAGGGGCTAAATTACAAATTCTAGGCATTTTGGTGCCAATTGGCGCCTTTGTGAACATTTTGATGCTTCTTGTGTTTGTGCAGTAAACTGAACGTGGCAGCGTCTCTCGTCACGTCTGACGGAAGGCAGCAAGGCAAGAAAGAAATATCTTATTTTTGGCACACAAGAAATGATGGTCAAAGATCTAGAAAGTCATAAGATCTTCTCTCTCCTCATCGCTGACGCGGCTGACGCACTGTAGCAGTGCAGTGTCATTTCAGCAATATTTTATTTACAAGCAAGCTGGGAAAGTGGGCAATGACATCAGCAAGCATGTGACCTTCTGTTTTTTTTGGCTATTTAAACAAAGCTTATCTCTCTCTACGAAAAGAGGGGGGGAATCCATTCATCATCCACCTTCCTCCACTTCCAGAGGAGTTTTCTAAAAGAAGTTCTGGACACAGACTTCTTCATTCGAACTCTCCTCAAGCTCCATTTTTATTTCCATTCGCACCCATTACTGTGAAGCTCAGACGTTGCAACGTCTTTACAGCGTGCATGAAGGAAGGCTACTTAGGCGTATCTTTTGCGTTTAATCTCCTTTTCTCTATGTACGGTATTTGGATTTTAACTCCTTTTCTTTCTGTAAAGACACTCAGCATGAGCTAAACATTTGTAGTTGGGTTGTTGTTTTGCATGTAATGAACCTTTAGTCTAATACTATGAAGTAATGATGTTTATGGGTTTTAAATCTTTGCATGTTAATATTTCCAAACTTGTTTTGAACTGATCACTTAAAATAAGTAGATTCATAGGTACAGACATGGTCTATGAAAAGAACTCAAAGATTTATGTGAATGAAAAGATGCACTAAAGAAATTTAGGCATTTTTATCTAAGTCTAGACATAGAATGGATAATAGTTCATAGGACATTGCTGTGGGTACTTAAAATACAGGAGTAGGCCTACTTAGAACCTAGACATAGGAATTCTAGTACTTGAAGCTCTGACGTTTTGTGACTGAAAAGCACAGCTCTTTTGCAACAGCGTTCAAACGTTATAACGTCTATACAACATAGCATTTGTACGTATTAACGTGTAAACGTTATAACGTCTGACTAGGGGAGATTTACTTGCATGCAGCAATCCAACTCATACTTTTCCATATTCACAACCACTTCCTCTTTACTTGTTTTATTTACGTTCTTAGTCTTAACACCTACTTTTAGTGCCGATTTATTACCTGTTTCACTTGTGTTTTAAAGACTTGAACTCTGAAAGTTAATCAATCCTCGTGGGAACGATCTCTTACTTTTTATCCACTTTATTACTTGTACGACGTGTATACTTGCACTGACATTGCGACGAGAACACGCGCGCAACAAGTTTTTGGCGCCGTTGCCGGGGATTGAATTTAACTTTTATGGTTCAACAAGAATTAAAACACTAGGTGAAAGAATTTTACTGTGTTGTTCGTTGTTTCTGTATGTGAACAGGTAAACGTTACAGCGTATGCTTAGTTCCAATTCAACTGAACCAGGGAGTGAATTTGCATTGTGCTTTATGTCTATAGTGTGTTTTCTTTGTTGTTATTACTATTATTGTTTGTGTTGAGTGTTTTTAAAAAAAAAAAAAATATCCACTTTTATGCCATGGACCATTGGAGTTTTTACTTTATGCAAGAAATGAATGAATTTAATGCTCAACAAGAATGTTTCAATTATGATTTCCATGAGAGTAAATATCAAAGGGGCTGTTATGAGACAAATTTCATGCCCATGACTGCCCAAAATATGGATTATGGAATGGCAAATGATGTGTGTGAGCAAGATTCATATCCTCAAGCTCAAACCGTAGGATTACATGAGGACAACTTTGAATTAAAAGAACTCTTAGCTCATTCCATTGAGTATATGAAGGTGTATCGTGACAACTCTGAAGCTTCATGTAAGAATGTAGAGGCTCACATTAAGACAATTATGGAGCATCTAAAAGAAGAGAGTTGTATTGGAAAAGTGGCTGAGCTAGAAGAAAAGAGTTGTATTGAATATGTGGTTGAGCAAGAGGAAGAAAAAGAGAGTGTAAAGTATGAGCTTGAATGTGGTCATTTGGAAATGGTGGAAGAAAAACAAAAAAATCGTGTAGTTATAGAAAAAGAAAAATTCAAAAATAGTGACAAGGAAGAAAATCCAAAGTTGAGGTATGAAGAGAGTCATGTGAAAATTCAGATTCAACCTTTGGTAATTGAAGAAAAGAATCCTCCGCAAGATGAGCTTAATTTTTTTCAAGAAAGGAGAAATTCATATCCCAAGTGCTTATTGGTTGGTGCATGGGAACACTTGCTTCCATATGACAAATACATGGGATCTCTGACCAAAAAGAGAAAGCGGAAGGATGATGTTTTCTTTTTGTCCTATTATCCACCCTAACTTGGGTTTGAATTCCAAGTCTGGCTGAGGACTCTTAAACCAAGCGCTACTGGGAGGCAGCCCAGAGTTTTTATTCTAATCCTTGTTGTTTTTGTTTCTATTTTTTGTTTTGTGCAGGAATGGAAGCTGAAGGTAGGAGAGATTCAAGACTCAAGTTATTGAAGTGTGGTAGACGTTATAACGTCTCTGTGTGTCTAGGACGTTGTCACGTTTGCTGCCTGGGTGAAGTTTTAAAAGAAAAAGAAGACTGCTGAAGCAGGCATCCCAGCCAGACAGAGTGGAAGGCTCAGGTCAGGTGTTCTGAACAAGTAGTTTAGCCCTCTTTTTAGCAGTAGAATAGTTGTAGTTTTTAGTTAGTAGTCAGTAGTTTGTTTGCTGGTGTTGTGTTTGAGTGTTCCTCTCCCATTTTTGAAGATCAGCGAGCAGTGAGGACACTGCTCATCTTTGTGTCTGGGGGGAGGATCATTTTTATGTTTTGTGTTTGCATAAAAAAAAATCAGTTTACTTTCCTACTCTATTAATCATCAAAAATGTTTCTCTTTGGGCTAAATCTAGTAATGACTATGTGTGACTTTGTGTGAGTAGCTGATGCATGCTTAGATGAATAGAATTGATTACTGCTTCCACACAAACTCTGTTTTGAGGAAAACCTAGTTAGCTAGGAACTATTTGATGCTAAAACTAGTTTTGGTTGACTTTGGTGATTGTAAAACTTGATTAAAAACTTAGAGTAGCAGTAGAAACTAAGTTTGGGGGTATATCAGGTTGTACTAAGGCTGGGTGCAAAGACAGTAGGATGATTAGTGCATGTGTAGTGTGAGTGCAACGTTGTAACGTCTACCCGTAACGTTATAACGTATGCCGTGTGTGTTTGTGTGTTGAGTTCTGTGTTATCAAACGTTATAACGTCTACTCCAAAAAAAACCAAAAAGTGTGTGTTGTTTCAAATAAGTGGAAAAATCCACATGTCCTCTGTGTTTGCTGCAATTTCCCGAAACAAATACTGGGTACCCCAAATATCTCAATCCAAAATTGTCAAATCCAAAGGATCAAAAAGGAGAAAATCACAAAAACTCCAAACCAAAAGTGAAGTGAATCAAATGAAAGTTGCTCAGTAATGAGGGGTTGCAGTCCTCTGTGTGTTTTACGTTGTGTGAGTCAGAAAAGTAGTTTGCACTAATCTAGTCCTAGCACCCAAATTAAGACCCTTTGTCGTGCTTAAAATAACCCTCATATCTTATGTGGAAATGTTAGCCTACTCTCTGTTTTGAAAGATGTTATACTCTCACCATATGGAAACCACTCTTTCATAGGCTAGGGTAGCTTCTGAACCTAGCTAGGAAAAAAAATTGATACAGAGATCACACACTCACTTTGGGCAGTAATGAATCTAGAATGTAATTGTGCATTGGTGCGTGAGTGTGTAGTGTAAGTCTGAAGGAATTAGCCCCTTGAGGATAATTTTTGATCAAATGGATGAGCAGGGTGTAAACTGCTGGTGTATTTAATTTCTTGCATCTTTTCATATGCAGTGTTTCGATTGCTTGAGGACAAGCAATGGTTTAAGTTTGGGGGTGTGATAACTCATATTTATATGAGTTATTTATACTTATTCAAAGTTAAATCATGCAAGTTCTCTGGCAATAGTAGGTTGTTTCTATTAAGTTTCTGTTAGTTTATTGCTTTTTAGTTAGAAAGGGGCTAAATTACAAATTCTAGGCATTTTGGTGCCAATTGGCGCCTTTGTGAACATTTTGATGCTTCTTGTGTTTGTGCAGTAAACTGAACGTGGCAGCGTCTCTCGTCACGTCTGACGGAAGGCAGCAAGGCAAGAAAGAAATATCTTATTTTTGGCACACAAGAAATGATGGTCAAAGATCTAGAAAGTCATAAGATCTTCTCTCTCCTCATCGCTGACGCGGCTGACGCACTGTAGCAGTGCAGTGTCATTTCAGCAATATTTTATTTACAAGCAAGCTGGGAAAGTGGGCAATGACATCAGCAAGCATGTGACCTTCTGTTTTTTTTGGCTATTTAAACAAAGCTTATCTCTCTCTACGAAAAGAGGGGGGGAATCCATTCATCATCCACCTTCCTCCACTTCCAGAGGAGTTTTCTAAAAGAAGTTCTGGACACAGACTTCTTCATTCGAACTCTCCTCAAGCTCCATTTTTATTTCCATTCGCACCCATTACTGTGAAGCTCAGACGTTGCAACGTCTTTACAGCGTGCATGAAGGAAGGCTACTTAGGCGTATCTTTTGCGTTTAATCTCCTTTTCTCTATGTACGGTATTTGGATTTTAACTCCTTTTCTTTCTGTAAAGACACTCAGCATGAGCTAAACATTTGTAGTTGGGTTGTTGTTTTGCATGTAATGAACCTTTAGTCTAATACTATGAAGTAATGATGTTTATGGGTTTTAAATCTTTGCATGTTAATATTTCCAAACTTGTTTTGAACTGATCACTTAAAATAAGTAGATTCATAGGTACAGACATGGTCTATGAAAAGAACTCAAAGATTTATGTGAATGAAAAGATGCACTAAAGAAATTTAGGCATTTTTATCTAAGTCTAGACATAGAATGGATAATAGTTCATAGGACATTGCTGTGGGTACTTAAAATACAGGAGTAGGCCTACTTAGAACCTAGACATAGGAATTCTAGTACTTGAAGCTCTGACGTTTTGTGACTGAAAAGCACAGCTCTTTTGCAACAGCGTTCAAACGTTATAACGTCTATACAACATAGCATTTGTACGTATTAACGTGTAAACGTTATAACGTCTGACTAGGGGAGATTTACTTGCATGCAGCAATCCAACTCATACTTTTCCATATTCACAACCACTTCCTCTTTACTTGTTTTATTTACGTTCTTAGTCTTAACACCTACTTTTAGTGCCGATTTATTACCTGTTTCACTTGTGTTTTAAAGACTTGAACTCTGAAAGTTAATCAATCCTCGTGGGAACGATCTCTTACTTTTTATCCACTTTATTACTTGTACGACGTGTATACTTGCACTGACATTGCGACGAGAACACGCGCGCAACAAGTTTTTGGCGCCGTTGCCGGGGATTGAATTTAACTTTTATGGTTCAACAAGAATTAAAACACTAGGTGAAAGAATTTTACTGTGTTGTTCGTTGTTTCTGTATGTGAACAGGTAAACGTTACAGCGTATGCTTAGTTCCAATTCAACTGAACCAGGGAGTGAATTTGCATTGTGCTTTATGTCTATAGTGTGTTTTCTTTGTTGTTATTACTATTATTGTTTGTGTTGAGTGTTTTTAAAAAAAAAAAAAATATCCACTTTTATGCCATGGACCATTGGAGTTTTTACTTTATGCAAGAAATGAATGAATTTAATGCTCAACAAGAATGTTTCAATTATGATTTCCATGAGAGTAAATATCAAAGGGGCTGTTATGAGACAAATTTCATGCCCATGACTGCCCAAAATATGGATTATGGAATGGCAAATGATGTGTGTGAGCAAGATTCATATCCTCAAGCTCAAACCGTAGGATTACATGAGGACAACTTTGAATTAAAAGAACTCTTAGCTCATTCCATTGAGTATATGAAGGTGTATCGTGACAACTCTGAAGCTTCATGTAAGAATGTAGAGGCTCACATTAAGACAATTATGGAGCATCTAAAAGAAGAGAGTTGTATTGGAAAAGTGGCTGAGCTAGAAGAAAAGAGTTGTATTGAATATGTGGTTGAGCAAGAGGAAGAAAAAGAGAGTGTAAAGTATGAGCTTGAATGTGGTCATTTGGAAATGGTGGAAGAAAAACAAAAAAATCGTGTAGTTATAGAAAAAGAAAAATTCAAAAATAGTGACAAGGAAGAAAATCCAAAGTTGAGGTATGAAGAGAGTCATGTGAAAATTCAGATTCAACCTTTGGTAATTGAAGAAAAGAATCCTCCGCAAGATGAGCTTAATTTTTTTCAAGAAAGGAGAAATTCATATCCCAAGTGCTTATTGGTTGGTGCATGGGAACACTTGCTTCCATATGACAAATACATGGGATCTCTGACCAAAAAGAGAAAGCGGAAGGATGATGTTTTCTTTTTGTCCTATTATCCACCCTAACTTGGGTTTGAATTCCAAGTCTGGCTGAGGACTCTTAAACCAAGCGCTACTGGGAGGCAGCCCAGAGTTTTTATTCTAATCCTTGTTGTTTTTGTTTCTATTTTTTGTTTTGTGCAGGAATGGAAGCTGAAGGTAGGAGAGATTCAAGACTCAAGTTATTGAAGTGTGGTAGACGTTATAACGTCTCTGTGTGTCTAGGACGTTGTCACGTTTGCTGCCTGGGTGAAGTTTTAAAAGAAAAAGAAGACTGCTGAAGCAGGCATCCCAGCCAGACAGAGTGGAAGGCTCAGGTCAGGTGTTCTGAACAAGTAGTTTAGCCCTCTTTTTAGCAGTAGAATAGTTGTAGTTTTTAGTTAGTAGTCAGTAGTTTGTTTGCTGGTGTTGTGTTTGAGTGTTCCTCTCCCATTTTTGAAGATCAGCGAGCAGTGAGGACACTGCTCATCTTTGTGTCTGGGGGGAGGATCATTTTTATGTTTTGTGTTTGCATAAAAAAAAATCAGTTTACTTTCCTACTCTATTAATCATCAAAAATGTTTCTCTTTGGGCTAAATCTAGTAATGACTATGTGTGACTTTGTGTGAGTAGCTGATGCATGCTTAGATGAATAGAATTGATTACTGCTTCCACACAAACTCTGTTTTGAGGAAAACCTAGTTAGCTAGGAACTATTTGATGCTAAAACTAGTTTTGGTTGACTTTGGTGATTGTAAAACTTGATTAAAAACTTAGAGTAGCAGTAGAAACTAAGTTTGGGGGTATATCAGGTTGTACTAAGGCTGGGTGCAAAGACAGTAGGATGATTAGTGCATGTGTAGTGTGAGTGCAACGTTGTAACGTCTACCCGTAACGTTATAACGTATGCCGTGTGTGTTTGTGTGTTGAGTTCTGTGTTATCAAACGTTATAACGTCTACTCCAAAAAAAACCAAAAAGTGTGTGTTGTTTCAAATAAGTGGAAAAATCCACATGTCCTCTGTGTTTGCTGCAATTTCCCGAAACAAATACTGGGTACCCCAAATATCTCAATCCAAAATTGTCAAATCCAAAGGATCAAAAAGGAGAAAATCACAAAAACTCCAAACCAAAAGTGAAGTGAATCAAATGAAAGTTGCTCAGTAATGAGGGGTTGCAGTCCTCTGTGTGTTTTACGTTGTGTGAGTCAGAAAAGTAGTTTGCACTAATCTAGTCCTAGCACCCAAATTAAGACCCTTTGTCGTGCTTAAAATAACCCTCATATCTTATGTGGAAATGTTAGCCTACTCTCTGTTTTGAAAGATGTTATACTCTCACCATATGGAAACCACTCTTTCATAGGCTAGGGTAGCTTCTGAACCTAGCTAGGAAAAAAAATTGATACAGAGATCACACACTCACTTTGGGCAGTAATGAATCTAGAATGTAATTGTGCATTGGTGCGTGAGTGTGTAGTGTAAGTCTGAAGGAATTAGCCCCTTGAGGATAATTTTTGATCAAATGGATGAGCAGGGTGTAAACTGCTGGTGTATTTAATTTCTTGCATCTTTTCATATGCAGTGTTTCGATTGCTTGAGGACAAGCAATGGTTTAAGTTTGGGGGTGTGATAACTCATATTTATATGAGTTATTTATACTTATTCAAAGTTAAATCATGCAAGTTCTCTGGCAATAGTAGGTTGTTTCTATTAAGTTTCTGTTAGTTTATTGCTTTTTAGTTAGAAAGGGGCTAAATTACAAATTCTAGGCATTTTGGTGCCAATTGGCGCCTTTGTGAACATTTTGATGCTTCTTGTGTTTGTGCAGTAAACTGAACGTGGCAGCGTCTCTCGTCACGTCTGACGGAAGGCAGCAAGGCAAGAAAGAAATATCTTATTTTTGGCACACAAGAAATGATGGTCAAAGATCTAGAAAGTCATAAGATCTTCTCTCTCCTCATCGCTGACGCGGCTGACGCACTGTAGCAGTGCAGTGTCATTTCAGCAATATTTTATTTACAAGCAAGCTGGGAAAGTGGGCAATGACATCAGCAAGCATGTGACCTTCTGTTTTTTTTGGCTATTTAAACAAAGCTTATCTCTCTCTACGAAAAGAGGGGGGGAATCCATTCATCATCCACCTTCCTCCACTTCCAGAGGAGTTTTCTAAAAGAAGTTCTGGACACAGACTTCTTCATTCGAACTCTCCTCAAGCTCCATTTTTATTTCCATTCGCACCCATTACTGTGAAGCTCAGACGTTGCAACGTCTTTACAGCGTGCATGAAGGAAGGCTACTTAGGCGTATCTTTTGCGTTTAATCTCCTTTTCTCTATGTACGGTATTTGGATTTTAACTCCTTTTCTTTCTGTAAAGACACTCAGCATGAGCTAAACATTTGTAGTTGGGTTGTTGTTTTGCATGTAATGAACCTTTAGTCTAATACTATGAAGTAATGATGTTTATGGGTTTTAAATCTTTGCATGTTAATATTTCCAAACTTGTTTTGAACTGATCACTTAAAATAAGTAGATTCATAGGTACAGACATGGTCTATGAAAAGAACTCAAAGATTTATGTGAATGAAAAGATGCACTAAAGAAATTTAGGCATTTTTATCTAAGTCTAGACATAGAATGGATAATAGTTCATAGGACATTGCTGTGGGTACTTAAAATACAGGAGTAGGCCTACTTAGAACCTAGACATAGGAATTCTAGTACTTGAAGCTCTGACGTTTTGTGACTGAAAAGCACAGCTCTTTTGCAACAGCGTTCAAACGTTATAACGTCTATACAACATAGCATTTGTACGTATTAACGTGTAAACGTTATAACGTCTGACTAGGGGAGATTTACTTGCATGCAGCAATCCAACTCATACTTTTCCATATTCACAACCACTTCCTCTTTACTTGTTTTATTTACGTTCTTAGTCTTAACACCTACTTTTAGTGCCGATTTATTACCTGTTTCACTTGTGTTTTAAAGACTTGAACTCTGAAAGTTAATCAATCCTCGTGGGAACGATCTCTTACTTTTTATCCACTTTATTACTTGTACGACGTGTATACTTGCACTGACATTGCGACGAGAACACGCGCGCAACAAGTTTTTGGCGCCGTTGCCGGGGATTGAATTTAACTTTTATGGTTCAACAAGAATTAAAACACTAGGTGAAAGAATTTTACTGTGTTGTTCGTTGTTTCTGTATGTGAACAGGTAAACGTTACAGCGTATGCTTAGTTCCAATTCAACTGAACCAGGGAGTGAATTTGCATTGTGCTTTATGTCTATAGTGTGTTTTCTTTGTTGTTATTACTATTATTGTTTGTGTTGAGTGTTTTTAAAAAAAAAAAAAAATATCCACTTTTATGCCATGGACCATTGGAGTTTTTACTTTATGCAAGAAATGAATGAATTTAATGCTCAACAAGAATGTTTCAATTATGATTTCCATGAGAGTAAATATCAAAGGGGCTGTTATGAGACAAATTTCATGCCCATGACTGCCCAAAATATGGATTATGGAATGGCAAATGATGTGTGTGAGCAAGATTCATATCCTCAAGCTCAAACCGTAGGATTACATGAGGACAACTTTGAATTAAAAGAACTCTTAGCTCATTCCATTGAGTATATGAAGGTGTATCGTGACAACTCTGAAGCTTCATGTAAGAATGTAGAGGCTCACATTAAGACAATTATGGAGCATCTAAAAGAAGAGAGTTGTATTGGAAAAGTGGCTGAGCTAGAAGAAAAGAGTTGTATTGAATATGTGGTTGAGCAAGAGGAAGAAAAAGAGAGTGTAAAGTATGAGCTTGAATGTGGTCATTTGGAAATGGTGGAAGAAAAACAAAAAAATCGTGTAGTTATAGAAAAAGAAAAATTCAAAAATAGTGACAAGGAAGAAAATCCAAAGTTGAGGTATGAAGAGAGTCATGTGAAAATTCAGATTCAACCTTTGGTAATTGAAGAAAAGAATCCTCCGCAAGATGAGCTTAATTTTTTTCAAGAAAGGAGAAATTCATATCCCAAGTGCTTATTGGTTGGTGCATGGGAACACTTGCTTCCATATGACAAATACATGGGATCTCTGACCAAAAAGAGAAAGCGGAAGGATGATGTTTTCTTTTTGTCCTATTATCCACCCTAACTTGGGTTTGAATTCCAAGTCTGGCTGAGGACTCTTAAACCAAGCGCTACTGGGAGGCAGCCCAGAGTTTTTATTCTAATCCTTGTTGTTTTTGTTTCTATTTTTTGTTTTGTGCAGGAATGGAAGCTGAAGGTAGGAGAGATTCAAGACTCAAGTTATTGAAGTGTGGTAGACGTTATAACGTCTCTGTGTGTCTAGGACGTTGTCACGTTTGCTGCCTGGGTGAAGTTTTAAAAGAAAAAGAAGACTGCTGAAGCAGGCATCCCAGCCAGACAGAGTGGAAGGCTCAGGTCAGGTGTTCTGAACAAGTAGTTTAGCCCTCTTTTTAGCAGTAGAATAGTTGTAGTTTTTAGTTAGTAGTCAGTAGTTTGTTTGCTGGTGTTGTGTTTGAGTGTTCCTCTCCCATTTTTGAAGATCAGCGAGCAGTGAGGACACTGCTCATCTTTGTGTCTGGGGGGGAGGATCATTTTTATGTTTTGTGTTTGCATAAAAAAAAAATCAGTTTACTTTCCTACTCTATTAATCATCAAAAATGTTTCTCTTTGGGCTAAATCTAGTAATGACTATGTGTGACTTTGTGTGAGTAGCTGATGCATGCTTAGATGAATAGAATTGATTACTGCTTCCACACAAACTCTGTTTTGAGGAAAACCTAGTTAGCTAGGAACTATTTGATGCTAAAACTAGTTTTGGTTGACTTTGGTGATTGTAAAACTTGATTAAAAACTTAGAGTAGCAGTAGAAACTAAGTTTGGGGGTATATCAGGTTGTACTAAGGCTGGGTGCAAAGACAGTAGGATGATTAGTGCATGTGTAGTGTGAGTGCAACGTTGTAACGTCTACCCGTAACGTTATAACGTATGCCGTGTGTGTTTGTGTGTTGAGTTCTGTGTTATCAAACGTTATAACGTCTACTCCAAAAAAAACCAAAAAGTGTGTGTTGTTTCAAATAAGTGGAAAAATCCACATGTCCTCTGTGTTTGCTGCAATTTCCCGAAACAAATACTGGGTACCCCAAATATCTCAATCCAAAATTGTCAAATCCAAAGGATCAAAAAGGAGAAAATCACAAAAACTCCAAACCAAAAGTGAAGTGAATCAAATGAAAGTTGCTCAGTAATGAGGGGTTGCAGTCCTCTGTGTGTTTTACGTTGTGTGAGTCAGAAAAGTAGTTTGCACTAATCTAGTCCTAGCACCCAAATTAAGACCCTTTGTCGTGCTTAAAATAACCCTCATATCTTATGTGGAAATGTTAGCCTACTCTCTGTTTTGAAAGATGTTATACTCTCACCATATAGAAACCACTCTTTCATAGGCTAGGGTAGCTTCTGAACCTAGCTAGGAAAAAAAATTGATACAGAGATCACACACTCACTTTGGGCAGTAATGAATCTAGAATGTAATTGTGCATTGGTGCGTGAGTGTGTAGTGTAAGTCTGAAGGAATTAGCCCCTTGAGGATAATTTTTGATCAAATGGATGAGCAGGGTGTAAACTGCTGGTGTATTTAATTTCTTGCATCTTTTCATATGCAGTGTTTCGATTGCTTGAGGACAAGCAATGGTTTAAGTTTGGGGGTGTGATAACTCATATTTATATGAGTTATTTATACTTATTCAAAGTTAAATCATGCAAGTTCTCTGGCAATAGTAGGTTGTTTCTATTAAGTTTCTGTTAGTTTATTGCTTTTTAGTTAGAAAGGGGCTAAATTACAAATTCTAGGCATTTTGGTGCCAATTGGCGCCTTTGTGAACATTTTGATGCTTCTTGTGTTTGTGCAGTAAACTGAACGTGGCAGCGTCTCTCGTCACGTCTGACGGAAGGCAGCAAGGCAAGAAAGAAATATCTTATTTTTGGCACACAAGAAATGATGGTCAAAGATCTAGAAAGTCAGAAGATCTTCTCTCTCCTCATCGCTGACGCGGCTGACGCACTGTAGCAGTGCAGTGTCATTTCAGCAATATTTTATTTACAAGCAAGCTGGGAAAGTGGGCAATGACATCAGCAAGCATGTGACCTTCTGTTTTTTTTGGCTATTTAAACAAAGCTTATCTCTCTCTACGAAAAGAGGGGGGGAATCCATTCATCATCCACCTTCCTCCACTTCCAGAGGAGTTTTCTAAAAGAAGTTCTGGACACAGACTTCTTCATTCGAACTCTCCTCAAGCTCCATTTTTATTTCCATTCGCACCCATTACTGTGAAGCTCAGACGTTGCAACGTCTTTACTGCGTGCATGAAGGAAGGCTACTTAGGCGTATCTTTTGCGTTTAATCTCCTTTTCTCTATGTACGGTATTTGGATTTTAACTCCTTTTCTTTCTGTAAAGACACTCAGCATGAGCTAAACATTTGTAGTTGGGTTGTTGTTTTGCATGTAATGAACCTTTAGTCTAATACTATGAAGTAATGATGTTTATGGGTTTTAAATCTTTGCATGTTAATATTTCCAAACTTGTTTTGAACTGATCACTTAAAATAAGTAGATTCATAGGTACAGACATGGTCTATGAAAAGAACTCAAAGATTTATGTGAATGAAAAGATGCACTAAAGAAATTTAGGCATTTTTATCTAAGTCTAGACATAGAATGGATAATAGTTCATAGGACATTGCTGTGGGTACTTAAAATACAGGAGTAGGCCTACTTAGAACCTAGACATAGGAATTCTAGTACTTGAAGCTCTGACGTTTTGTGACTGAAAAGCACAGCTCTTTTGCAACAGCGTTCAAACGTTATAACGTCTATACAACATAGCATTTGTACGTATTAACGTGTAAACGTTATAACGTCTGACTAGGGGAGATTTACTTGCATGCAGCAATCCAACTCATACTTTTCCATATTCACAACCACTTCCTCTTTACTTGTTTTATTTACGTTCTTAGTCTTAACACCTACTTTTAGTGCCGATTTATTACCTGTTTCACTTGTGTTTTAAAGACTTGAACTCTGAAAGTTAATCAATCCTCGTGGGAACGATCTCTTACTTTTTATCCACTTTATTACTTGTACGACGTGTATACTTGCACTGACATTGCGACGAGAACACGCGCGCAACAACTGTCATGAACGTGAAAGGCAAAACGAAAGACAATGAGAAAGCTAGGAAGGATATAGATCATTTCTGTAGACGAAACGATTTGTTGTTGGTTGAGCAAGGTACTAGGATTTTGAAACCCAAAGCCAATTATACTTTATCTACCGAACAAGCGAAAGCAGTTTATCAGTGGATAAAAGAGTTGAAAATGCCAGACGGTTATTCTTCCAATTTATCTAGATGTGCGGATGTGGATAATGGGAGGTTGCATGGGATGAAGAGTCATGATTGTCACGTATTCATTGAGTGCTTACTTCCTATCGCTTTTAGTTCGTTGCCAACACACGTTTTGAATCCGCTCATTGAAATAAGTCAATACTTTAAGAATTTGTGTTCTGCAACGCTAAAAGCTGACGATCTTTCAAAAATGGAACAAGACATCCCACTTATCTTATGCAAGTTGGAGAGAGTATTTCCACCTGGTTTCTTTGATTCTATGGAGCATCTACCGGTGCATCTCGCATATGAAGCTAAACTTGGCGGACCTGTCCAATACAGATGGATGTATCCGTTTGAAAGGTCAGCTAATTTTTAATTATAATAATATAAGAAACAAGTTTAAATTAAAATATTATATGACTATTAATATATTAATATCATATTCTCTAGGTTCATGAGTGATTCAAAAAGATCGGTGAAAAACAAAGCTAGAGTTGAAGGATCGATATGTTCTTCTTACCTACACCGTGAAACAACACATTTTTGTTCTCATTATTTCAAGAATCAGTTTGCTCCTGGAAGCAGTCGAAATGAAGTGGATACTGAATGGCGACATCCTTTGGCTTTGTCTGTCTTTTGTCTACCCGGTCGTCCATCTGGGAAGGAGTCAACTCACTGGCTAACAGATGAAGAGTTAAGTTCAGCACATGTTCATGTGTTGATAAACTGTACTGAGGTGCAACCATTTATTGAGTATGTTCCTCAACATTAACAATCGATCTTAATTAGTTAATATAGTAGACAAGTGTAACAATTAAATTATTTCTTTTTAGGGAGTTCTTGTCATCAGAGGCAGTACGTGAAGACCAATCTTCTGCTCATATTCATGCGCATTTTCCAATGTGGTTTAGTCAATATGTGTATTCCCTCCCGCCAAATCCTACCAACCAACACTTGAGGAACATATCAGACGGTCCTCAAAGATGTGTTAAAGAATGGCACACATACTTTGTCAATGGATACAAATTTCACACCAATGAATGGACACAGGGCAGAGAGACAGTCAATAGTGGAGTGTGCATGAAGGGGGTCACTGGAGGAGGTGAAGATGATTTTTATGGTGTGGTTCAACACATATATGAACTTCAGTACCCCCATCTAGATTTTAGTCCAAAGGTAGTTGTTTTTTATTGTAATTGGTTTGATCCGTCTGCTCGAGGAACAAAGGTGAATCCAAAGTCAAATACAGTGGACATTAAAATGAATGGTAGATATCGACCGTATGATCCGTTCGTCATTGCACAAAATGTGAGACAAGTCTATTATGTCCCTTATCCATCAATGCGGACTGATAGGCGTGGTTGGTGTGTCGCAATTAAAACAAAACCAAGAGGTCGCATTGATCAGACAAATGATGACACGGTGGAAGATATTATGCCATATCAAATGGAAGAGATGTCTAATGTAAATGAAGTGATTCAAGTTGAACCCATTGTTCGTTTATGTGATGAGCCAAACACCGGCGATGAAGTTGTTGATGACGAAGATGCTGATGGTGATGATGCAACAGACCACATTGGTGTATCAAGAATTCACTCCTCCGATGATGATGATTTTGAGAATGAATGGGATTCAAATTAGAATGAATGTAATTTATGTTTCAACAATTCTATTTTTAATGAAGATGTTATTTTTAATGAAGGATGTTATTTGTTTGAGAATGAATGAGATTCAAATTATTTATTTTAATGCATGAGTTTTGTATATGTTTATATATGTTAACCTTGTTTAGTATATGTTTGTTTTGTTTAAATGTATATGTTTAGCTAGATCTATACAGATATGGCATCTCATGATGACTCGGGATCCGATCATGACGGCGCATATGTTCCTCCTCCACCTCCCGATGCCGCCAGCACTAGCAGGCGGAAGACATCTACTCGCCTAGGGCGCCGTACTCAGCCTGCGCGTGTTGTTGTTACTACTGGCGGATATTTGCCACCACCTGTGTCTGAGGATGGTGCTAGTACTAGTACTGCAGGGGGCCCATCGATTCCTGTTGGTACTGAGGGCTTATCCCCGACACATGTTGATGCGGATGGGGTACGCACATTCATTGATGGGACTGAGGTGATTAGGGTTACACCTGATGGGCGTATCATATTGCAGATTGTTGGCGATTCGTAAGTCTATATATATATATATATATATATATATATATATATATATATATATATATCTATATTGTTATTTATTAATTTATTTTTGTTGCCATTTATATATATATATATATATATATATATAACTTATATTTGGTGTAACAAAATTCATCTTTTTTTAATGCAGTTTTATTCCTTCGAAGGCTTCAGCTACCGCCATCACAAAAACAATCAAGGAGAATTTTACCAAGAGCTGGAAGAACTGGACGGAAGTTAGAAAAGATAAGGATGCAAATAAGAAGATGTTAAGATCATTTTTGGTAAGTTATTCGATTCTACGAAATAATTAATTTGGTACTGTATTATCTTTTATATTGACTTGATTAATTAATTAATTATTGCCTTATAATTAACATTATTGTAAATTTCTTAAATAGGAAAAGTGTACATGGTATCCAGGGGAGCAAGCCGCAGTTGAGAGAGTGTTCCATAAGAGATGTTCTCATCGCTATTCTGAATTGATGCGGAGGGCGCGCAATACGCGTACGAAGCCATCTTATATGGGAGACTCAACTTGGGCTGAGTTTAATGAGTATTGGGAGAAAGATGAAGGATTTAAGAATTATTGTGAGAAAGCCAAGAAGAACCATGCTTCTGAAAAAGGTGGCTGCACACACGGGGGGGGGGGGGGGGAGTGTTAATACTGCAACGCATTACATACGTTTGGTAAATTTATTACTTAATTTATTACTTGATTAATTAATTAATTATTTATAATAATTAACTAGTCATTTTCAATATGTGTATTTAATTAATAATATATATATTTATGTATATATATATATAGGTGGAGAGGGAACAAAGGCAAATCACTTTGCCTGAGTTGCATTGCCACATGCATATGGTGGAGGAGACTGGTGAGTACGTTACAGATCGGGCGAGGCGTATTCAGGTAAAACTACTTTTACAATTATATATATTAATTAATGTTTATTATTTATATTAATAATTAGTTATTTATTTGTTGGGTTATTTTTTCAGGAGAGCTTCGAGGGTGGGATGGCTGAGTACCATCAGTCACAACAGGGCAGTGGGGCAGCTGTCGATCCAGTGGAGGAGGCTAGAGTAGCTCGTGATGTTTGGGAGAGAGCAGTTGGTCCCCAAAAGACTAATCGTCTGGTAGGATCAGGTGGTATTGGACCGGCTGCTTTTCGAACAAGCATTATTCCGAGTCTATCAGAGTCACATTCTGGATCCTCGACTGGTCGCAATTATGTTCCCAATGCTGGTGAGTTGAATGAGGTTAGGCAATTGACGCAGCAACTGAGCGAGGCTCAGCGTCAGATTGCCGAGCGGCAGCAGCAAAGCGATCGGGAAATTCAGGCGATTCGGGATCGAAGTGAGCGGGAAATTCAGGCGATTCGGGAGCAGGCTAGGGTAGCTGAGGAGCGCATGGAGGAGCGCTTTAAGTTCTTGCAGGATCAGATGGTGTCTAGCTCGAGGCCATCCTCATCAGCATCCTACCCGCCGCCGCCACAGCAGCAGTACTACCAGCAGCAGTATGCACCCCAGTATCCCCCGCCGTATGCATCCCAATATCCCCCGCAGTATACACCGCAGTATGCGCCGCCATTCCAGCCATACCAGCAGCAACATCAGTCACCCCGCCAGCCATACCAGCAGCCCCAACATCAGTCACCCCTGATCCAGCCAAACCAGCAGTACCCCCAGCAGCGGTCACCCCCGCTGGACATTGATCTTAATGTCCAAATGTCATCGCTCAGTGCTTTACTTCAAGATGATACATATTATAATAATGTTGATGACATTGACCGGCAGGCACCCCAGTAGCTTTAGATTATTTTATTTATTTGTCTGGATATTTTATTAATTATCTGGATATTTTATTAATTGTATGGATATTTTTACTGCTTTTCCCAATTTTTATTATTTTAAATTAAAAATTAATTAGTTATTGGATTTTATTTTTTTATCAATAATTAAAAAAATTAATAAAATAATATATATTTTTAATTAAAACGATTTTTTTAAAAAAATAAAATTTATTTTTTAAAAATAATAATAATTTTTTTTTAATTAAAATAATAATAATTAAATTTTTTTTTAAATAAAACGGGTGTTTTGCGGCGGATAAGGGGTACTTTGCGGCGGATAATTTGCGGCGGATATTGGGTACTTTCCGGCGGATATATTGCGTCAAAAATTTGTCCCCTTTTCCGGCGGATTATCCGCCGCAAATTTGCGTTGGATTTTGCGGCGCCACTAAATCCGCCGCAAACTTGCGGCGGATAATCCGCCGCAACGCGTTTGCTTCGAGCTGGCTACCGGCAAAAAACTTCCGCCGCAAAGTCCAAATATCCGCCGCAAATTTGGCTTTTGCGGCGGATTTCGCCCGCCGCAAAGTCCAGCTTTTTTTGTAGTGAGTATTATCTTCATAGATGGTCGTTGCATTTATTCTTCCAGAAGACAAACCACAAGTCTCTTGTATGTGTTGAATCAGAGACCTTAACCAAATGCATTCTCGACTTGCTTCATGTAGTGCTAAAAGTTCTGCATGATTTGATGATGTTGCCACTATGGTCTGCTTCACAGATCTCCATGAAATTGGTGTGCCACCACAAGTAAACAAGTAACCTGTTTGTGATCTACCATGATGAGGATCTGACAAATAACCTGCATCTGCATAACCTGTTAATTCTAATTTGGTTTTTTGGAATAAAACAACCCGATATTCATTGTACCTCTAAGGTAACGAAGTATATGCTTGACTCCGTTCCAATGTCTTCGTGTGGGTGAAGAACTATATCTTGCTAATAGATTGACAGAAAATGATATATCAGGACGTGTATAATCACTAGTGCAAAAAAGGGATTTAAAGTCAGGCGAAAAGGGGATTTAAAGTCAGGCGGGCGCTTGACTTTTATTAAGTCGACTTTGTATGTAAGGAGTTTTAAAGTCAAGCGATGGCCTGACTTCGTAAGTCTGATTTAAAGTCAAGCATTTATTTCGCCTGACTTATGTTTTAAAGTCAAGCATTTATTCTTGCCTGACTTCGTAAGTATGATTTAAAGTCAAGCATTTATTATTGCCTGACTTCGTAAGTATGATTTAAAGTCAAGCATTTATAATTGCTTGACTTCGTAAGTATGATTTAAAGTCATGCATTTATTATTGCCTGACTTCGTAAGTCTATTTTAAAGTCAAGCATTATTGCGCCTGACTTTAAAAGTTTTTTTTTTCTTTTTCAAATTTTGGTTTAATCTCCTAAATACACCATGGTTATACAATTTTGGTCATTCTCCAGCAAATAAAATTCCACACTTAAATTCAACAAAACCAGCAAATAAAAATCTACACTTAAATTCATCACATTGTATAAGTACATCCAAAGCTAAAATTCATCACTTAATAACAACCAAGAAAAGAGCGGTGGCGGACCCAGGACCCCAGGGTTAGGGGTGTCAAATTTTTTAAGACCAGTGTCAAATGGGTGCAAAACTTGGTCTACTAGTACAATTTTAAATTTTCAGGGGTGTCAAAATTAAAATTTCAAGAGATTTAGACTATTTATATAGGGTGTTTAGTGCAAAAAAAAATTCCAGGGGGTTCAACCGAACCCCCTGGATACATGCCAGGTCCGCCACTGGAAAAGAGTATGTTTGATAAATAAGGGCAACTTAAACAAAATGAACAGAACTAAAACTGAGACTAATATTAATACATTGCTTAAAAACAACTTAGGCATCTTTCTTCTTCTTAGGAACTCTATACCCACCAACCACACAGGCATGGTCTCGCTCGAATGGTTCAAGAGTCACTTGCTCAAATGGCTTAAACTGATCTGCCTTCAATTTGTTCACTTCACTTTGGAACACTGCCTCAGCTGGAACTGTAGAGTCTATGCAATTAGCCTATCATCCAAAAACATATTAAGTGAGCCTTCGGTTTTTAACATTAATAAAAAGAAAACATAGTGAAATCTTATGTATTCAAAGTCTGGGATGTTAGGGAAAGTGTCTTCAACGTTGATAAAAGTAATTAAACAAACCTTGATTGAAATAACAAAATGTCCTCCTGTTTTGAGATAATATGAAGCATTCAGCCCCAAAATTCTAGCCTGCAATGGTCATCAAAAAATAAAACGGATCCTTAGATATGATGCTACAATCTGCTACTATTCAATTGACAGCAGAGAGAGATAAAAAGCAAGGAAAACCAATAAACACCAAAATCAAATGCCTAAAACATAAGTTGAATAAGAACAAGAACAATTTTTTTTGTAAAAAACAAAAGAGAATTAGATGTGCATCAGAAACTCGTGTCAGCATCATTCAAGAAGTCTTGAAGGGGAATCCGAGTATAACTCATCATATGCATTGATATCTCACATTGAACAAAATATAAACTTCGAAATGAAAATTAATAACAGATCTGGGTAGTAAAAACAAAATTTGAGAAACTAAAAGCAAAAGATGACAATAAACAAAACACGAAAATTTGAGAAACTAAAAATAAAACATTAAAACAAAACATGAACTTTAAATATAACTAACTTTTTAAGAATAAAACAAAAGTTGCTCTATGTTTCATGCAAAATCCAGAAGCACCTAACATGGCTGTAAACAAAACTGACTACCCCACATAGTTGCTATAAATAATAGAGGTCACACAATAGTGAAGCAAGACAGATTTGATGATATATAACAGCAGTAGATACGGCCTTTCAAGACCCATATGGCTAGTACCATCCTCCAGATTTATCAGGTTTATTTATACAACAGGGAGAAAGTAAAACCACACCTGATCAGGCTGAGCAACATCAGAAAATATGACATCTACCATGCCAACTAATATTCTGTACTTGGCTGGATGTCTAGCATCTTCAATAATGGGAATAACATTAGTACGCTTCTTCGCCATATCTTCCATCATAGCCAGCAACCAGCAGGGACACTCCAAAAGGCCTAACACCACTGCCAAGACAAAAAAAAACTGGTTAGTCAAATTGACTTCATTGTGCCTAGACTTTTATATTGAACCAGTTTCACAAAATAATTCAGAATTCAAAGACACTAGACTTTTATCTAGACAAAAATTAACGATGTATATTAGATGTATATTACTTATTTTAGGAAGCTTAACTAAAGGAGGATTTCTAAGTAATTTCTTCAAATCAGTCTGAAAAATAAATGAGTCACTTAATAGACAAACAACCAATTATAATACACAGAAAGTGAACAGTTAGACGAAAGATAAAGATAGAATCATTAATGCACAGTCACTTAACAAAATCAAATGTTTTGTTACAAGAATTTCACTGATTCACTACAAGAGTATGAGTACCGTGATCTTTCTTTCTGCTTAACAGGGAACTCAGTGATGAAAATAGTGGATGCAACTCTTCTACTATCATCCTGCAGTATAAAAATCCAACAGCTGTTATGTATAATGCAGAAAAGCACAAGGAAGATGGAAATTATTTGGCTAAGTCAAACACATTGTTAATGCTTTAGTTTAAGAAGATACACACCATGAAGATTTTAATAGAAATAAACCTAAAAGCTTCACTTCAGACCTATTTCACAATAGAGCTCATTTTTATCAAATAACTAACAAGGGAATTAGGATCGGTGGTTTATCAACAACAGATAGAAACAGTTCCATTCACTTTGCATTCAATTATCTTCTAGTCACTATGGCTTCATAGCAATTGATTTCAAGAGGACAGAAATTGTTGTCATTACTGGTAGAACTTTTTTATTGAACTTACAAAGTTAAAAACCTTGTATTCAATGCAGATTAGAGAATAAAAAATGGTGCATTATACATAAAGACCCCAGTAGAATATCTTTCTACCAGACAACTCAAATACGTTTTACTTTGTTGCATTGCATATCTAGAATAAACACCTAGTCCCAATCCCCTCAGCCAGAAAAACTGGCAACCTCTATCTGAATAGTCAACCAAGCCTTCAAATTTAAACAAGGTAGCATTAGCCGATTATTAATTCTTAATTTCCACTTTTATCAGAGCATATCAGCGTGGAAGTTTAACTAATGACCTCCAAGCAAGAGTTACTGTGTTAAAATTCGAAACTCGAACACCTAGTTATGTATTACTTTTTAGGATCCTTAGATGGAAATAAGTGTACTACAAAACACACAGAATTGCAATCTCTGAACATATCTGGATGTGAAAGTACAGTTGAACTTGAACCCAACAGAATATTATGGGCTATAATATCAAAAATGAAATTCAGATCTTCACATATGTAAAAACCAGAACGGGAAGATTCGAGTAATTGTTAACCTGCAAACCATATATGCTGGCTTCCATTTCTGCTATCATTGCATCAGAAAGGAAGTTGTCTGTTTGATCATCTTTATCATCCTATAAATGAAAATAAAAGATTCAGAATGCATAAAGAATTAATTTATAAACACTAGTGTCTTTCAGTTTTTCCTACCTCATGATCAGACTCTGGGATGATGCTCTCTACTTCCGTATGAGATGGAGATACATCACTTCCAAATTCATCCAAAACATTCAGAGTGTGTATCATTGAAGACTCATTCGGTGAAGGAACAGCATTGGTCATGTCTTCTATGACAAAAAATGGCTCCACTCGATTTGCATCATTATGCCTTTCTAAATTTTTCGATTGTCCAGCAACTGTATGGATAGACTGCCTTCATTGGGCCTATCTCTGTAAGGCTGCACAAGCTGAGCATCACCTTCCTTTTGCTGTTAGCTTTGGGTTTTTTAGTAACGAAAATCTTGTGGTACTGATCACTGTCTCTCTAATGAATGATTTTCTCTGGCTTGTTACATATATGAGGTAAGGGTCCTCTCTGATTTTATGTGCTTAGGATGCATTGAGTTTTAGTGATTATGAACTGGACAATGCAATCGCGGTGAACCTAATTTTGATAGTCGTACCTGCTTGGTCAAAGCTTGAATCTCCGCTGACGAGTTAGCCCCATCTGATCCCCGCTTAGCTGATTCAGCTGCGGTGATTGCTTTCTTAGCTGATTCAGCTGCTGCTTCAGCAGCAGACTTAGAATCTTCAAAATGCATCGCGTCGCTTTTTCCACCACCTGATAAACTGATGAGTCACCACATAATCTTATTAGAAGATAAGAACAATAATAATGCAAATATGTAACAGAGTATTAAGTTTTGAATCACCTTGTAACTGGCCTATTGAATTTGGTGGATGCATTTGTTGAATCACCTTGGAGACCACTTACTATTTTCAGTTATCTAAATAACAAAATGAATGAGTATTAGCTTAGCGATGAAATCAATGGTTTACTCCAAAATAGCAAGGAACAGCAAAGTCATAATTTGAGTGCCCTAACAAAAATTATTCCAAACTAACTATCTCAACTACAAAAATCAATATCATTTAACCTAAGCCTTCACCTAGTACCAGTTAGAATCATCTCTACAATGTGCTATCATCACAAATCAAGTTTAATCACACACCATTTAACATTCAATATTCAAAAAAATCAATTTAGTGTATTAAAAATATATAAAAAAGTGATCTTGAAATTTACCCGGATCCGAGCAATGGCGTCTTGAACAGATTGAAGAAGAAGAGAAATGTCGCGTCTCATCTGCCTAACAACCACCTCCCTCTTGTTCCTCAAAAGCTTAATCCTCGCCACCGCCATCTTCGCTGCCGTTTTGCTGCAAAATGACTTAAACACCAGATTTTGAATGTTCCATCCCAGCTTTAAAGCTTAATACTGGTTGTTCCATCCCAATTAGCTAAAATTGAAAACAAGGAACTCATATTCCATTTTAGTATTTTCGATTGGAGTCTGGATACTGCTACTTTTATTTCCAAATGAGAAATGGAGAGTTTGATAAAGATGCTTCTTGCTCAGTACCTATTTGACACCATTGGGTTGAAGAGGGGGAATATATTTATCTAGCTGAAAGATTGATTCCATATTCATTTGTAGCAAAATACCCACCAATCCATCTGAAACAAATATAAAATACAGTTATCAACAAGTTTCACATGGCAAAGTGTAAAGTAGGAACCAATTCTCCATATGCCCATTAAAGTGCTTACATAGAGCAAAATGTTCCTCATCTAGATAAGCAAGAACAAAAGGGACTCTGACTTCTAAAGTTTCACAGTGATGCAGCACCACCTGATGCAGCACAGTGAAGAAAAAGGCTTGAAAATTAGATTTTTCAACTCATTCAGGAAAAAAAACAAGCGCTTTATTATAGAACAAAGATAACAAAAAGATCAACTTCCTCTGACAACTAAACAAGTTAAAGTAACCAGAACCAAAAACATCATAGTATAACTTCTGATTTCAAAAATTTACCAGAAACAAAACAACAATAAAGGAAGTAGTAATAGTAATAATAATAGTAAATAAAATAGAAAATAAACAAACCGGTTATGAAATCAAACAGGAAAAAAAACCTAGGAAGAGAAAAACGGCATCGCTTTGAACGAGCTGGTTTGCGGTGAGGAGAGTGAGAAACGCGACGGTGAGGTGAGGGAGAGGAGAAACGCGACGGTGAGGTGAGGGAGAGTGAGAAAAGCGACGGTGAGGTGAATAGAACCCCCATTTTCGGTTCGCGAGTGAGAAACGCAACGGTGAGGTGAGGGAGAGGAACGGAGGGTCCGGAGGGTCCGGAGGTTCAGGGAGGTGGATCTGGAGGATCAGGAGGTTCAGGGAGGTGGATTTGGAGAATGGTGGTTCAGGGGAGGTGGATGGCGTGCGAGAGGAGAGTGTGCGTGAATGAGAGAGAGAGAGGAGAGTGTGCGTGAATGAGAGAGAGAGAGGAGAGTCTGCGTGAATGAGAGAGATAGCTAGAGTCTGGCGTGCGAAAATTATTTTTTTGTATTTTGGACTTTAGAGGTCAAGCGGATACACGCGCCTGACTTCTAAAGTATTAAAATAGAAGAAAAAAATTTCACCCTTAATTACAAGTTTGCCACCGTGTCACCTACGTAGTCAGGCGAATACATGCCTGACTTCTAAAGTCTAGTTTTTTTCCCTATTTCTACACTTTAGAAGTCAGGCATGTACCTGCTTGACCTTTAAACTCGCGAATTTTTCCTCTTAATTACAAGTTTGCCACCGTGTCTACTTATGTAGTCAGGCATCTGAGCGCCTGACTTTAAATGTCTAATTCTAATGTCATTTTTGCACTAGTGAATTTGCAAGGTACATCAGTGCTCCAATTGCACTGAGATATGGTACTTCAGGACCAAGTGGTTCTTCACCCTCTTCTCGAGGTCTAAATGGATCTTTCTCCACATCCAGTGATCTAACAACCATATGAGTAGACAACGGATGAGATTTGTCCATGTAGAAACGTTTTAAAGCCTTTGCTATATAAGCCTCTTGATGTACAAAAATTCCATTTTTCAAATGCTCAATTTGTAATCCTAGACAAAACTTTTTCTTTCCCAAATCCTTCATCTCAAATTCTTTCTTTAAGCAATCTATAGCTTTTGGAATCTCTTCAGGAGTTCCAATAATATTTATGTCATCAACATATACAACAATTATAGCAAATTCTTTTCCAGATCTTTTTATAAAAATACATGGACAAATAGGGTCATTTGTATATCCCTCCTTTAGCAAATATTCACTGAGGCGATTATACCACATGCGTCCAGATTGTTTTAGCCCGTAGAGAGACTTATTCAATTTGATGGAGTAGTCCTCTCGAGATCCCAGACTATGTGCCTCAGGCAAGTTAAATCCTTCAGGGAGCTTCATGTAAATGTCACTATCAAGTGAGCCATATAAAAAGGCTGTGACAACATCCATCATGTGCAAATTAAGCCCTTCATATGCTACAAGGCTAATTAAGTACCGAAAAGTACTTGCATCTATAACAGGTGAATATGTTTCATCAAAATCAATGCCAGGTCTTTGTGAAAACCCTTGAGCAACAAGTCGAGCTTTGTATCTTGCAATTTCACCATTCTCATTTCGTTTTCGCACAAAGACCCATTTGTATCCAACTGGTTTCACACCTTCAGGTGTTCGGACTACTGGTCCAAAAACTTTTCGCTTGTAAAGCGAGTTTAATTCTGCTTCAATTGCATCTTTCCATTTTGGCCAATTCTCACTTTGTCTACAATCTTTAATGGATTTTGGTTCATGATCCTCATTACCATTTATCACATTTAGTGCTATATGATATGAAAAAGCATCATCAACGTTGACATCCTGTCGGTTCCATTGTATTCCATTAGTGACATAATTTATTGAGATATCTTTATTTTCATGACTTTCAGGCACCTGATCAATCTCTTCTGGGACTGAAATGTCAATTATGTCTGTAGACTCTTTGAGAGTTTCTATATCCTCCTCTGGACCATCTTTCTTTTTAGCTCCTTTTCTTGTTCGAGGATTTTTATCTTTGGAACCGACTGGTCTACCACGCTCCAGTCGTGGTTGGGACTCATTTGCAATATTAGATTGCCCAACAGGGACATCTATTTTTATTGGAGCATTAGCAGCTGGTATATATGATTTTGTCACACCTTTTGGATCAGTGAATGCATTTGGTAACTGATTTGCTAAGCTTTGCAAATGAATTATCTCTTTAACTTCAAGTTCACATTGTTTAGTTCGAGGATCAAGATGAGATAATGACAATACATTCTAACTGATCTCTCTTTCCAACTGCTTATTTTCTCCCCCTAATGCTGGAAAATTTGATTCATCAAAATGACAATCAGCAAATCAAACTGTAAATAAGTCTCCTATTGTTGGTTCAAGATATTTTATAATAGATGGAGATTCATATCCAACATATATTCCCAACTTTCTTTGAGGACCCATCTTAGTGCGTTGTGGTGGAGAAATTGGAACGTACACCGCACATCCAAAAATTCTAAGATGCGAAATATTAGGTTCTTGACCAAAAACTAACTGTAAAGGGGAAGAGTCGTGATAACTTGTTGGCCTGATGCGAATCAATGTTGCAGCATGCAAAATTCCATGTCCCCAAGTGGAAATGGGAAGTTTGCATCTCATGAGAAGTGGTCTTGCAATTAACTTTATACGTTTAATAAATGATTCTGCAAGTCCATTTTGTGTACGAACATGTGGTACAGAATGTTCAATGTCAATTCCAATGGAGGCACAATATTTATTAAATGCTTGAGATGAAAACTCGGCAGCATTGTCAAGACGTATTTTCTTGACAGGATAATCAGGGAAGTGAGCTCTTATTCGAATTAGTTGAGCTAGCAATCTCGCAAATGCTTGGTTGTGAGTTGACAACAGGCAAACATGTGACCATTTAGTTGATGCATCAATTAAAACCATAAAATATCTAAATGGTCCACATGGTGGGTGTATTGGCCCACAAATATCACCATGTATTCGTTCTAAAAAGTTGAGAGATTCACTTCTATTTTTTGTTGGTGATGGTCTAATTATCAACTTCCCTTGTGAACAAGAAGTGCATGAGAACTTATTGGATTGAAGAATCTCCTGGTTCTTCAATCGATGACCACATGAGTTTTCAATTATTTTTCGCATCATTATGAATCCGGGATGGCCCATCCGGTCATGCCAAACAACAAATTTTTTGTGATTTGTAAATTTCTCGTTTACAACAACGTGTGCTTCAATTGCACTGATATAAGTGTAGTACAAACCAGAGGAAAAGGCGGGCAGCTTTTCCACTACACTTATTTTTTCCAAAGTATGTCTTGTTATATAGAGATATTCAATATCTCCTTCATCTCTTGTTTCAATATGATATCCATTTAAACGGATATCTTTGAAACTTAATAAATTTCTACTAGACTTGGGGGAATATAATGCATTCTCAACGTGTAAATTTGTTCCCCGGGATAACAGTATATTAGCTCTTCCGAAGCCTTCAATTATCTTTGAAGAGCCAGATATAGTACTAACATTGGTTTCTCGCTTCACTAAATAAGAGAAATATTTTGCATCTTTTAAAATTGTATGGGTAGTTCCGCTATCGGCAAGACACGTATCTCCATTATTGATGCTAGTGTCAATACTCATTCTATCCAAAGAAGAAAAGAATATGATAAGAGAGAAGCATGAGAAAGAATAACAATTTTATGATTGAATTATTTGAACATAATCTATAGAAGTTGAAAGCACACTTAAATATAAAGCTTTATTATTATTAGCATAGGATATTCAAAACGTTTTATTATCATAGGAAATTCAAAGACACTCTCAAACTTTATTATTATTGGAATATTTAGGAAAAACTACTTCTTGACTATACTTCCATCCACAATAAGGTGATCAATGTTTCCATCAGGGTCGGTGTAACACCCCTTTTCTACCCGTTAATTTGTTTGTAAAAATCGGAGTTCAAAAAAATTTATTTCGCACGAGGAATGTTACACATACTTCAATAAAACAACGCTTCTCAATAAAACAGCTCAAACACAATAATCATGCATCACGTAGCACGTCACTAAAAGGAAAGCCTCAAAACCACAGCTATCATCGCAAATAAAACTTAACGTCAATAAAACCAACTACGCAACGGAATAACAAAATAAAACAGAATCGTCAACTAAGACATAACAACCGAAATCATTCATAAACATCAAGTTCGTTTCCCCCCCCTGAGTGCTACGTATCAGAGCATGACGACCTGACTCAAATTTAGTGAAGATACCTAGGTCTTCACTCGTGATCACCTGCACGTTACCGCATAGGGGTAACATTCAAACAGAAGGGTGAGTCCAATTCAATCCATATAATAAATCATATGATAAATAATAAGTCAGAGTCACATCACAATCATCAATTACATCACTACAATAACTCATCACTATGTCATGTAGGTATATGAAATGCAACCCACTCGCGGGCATATGCATGAGGTACCTTTTCACAAACGTCGCTTAGCCTTTTGGGCCTCATCGTCACTTAGCCTTTTGGGCCTCAAACGTCACTGGGTTTATGCATATGGGATGCATGAGACACTATAACATGCACCTCGCACAAACACACAATCACGGTCAACTATGTGACCCGTCACTTACCAATTTGCCAAATAAGAGGCACAGCACCTGTCAATTCATAATTACACACAACAACGTCACTTAGCCTTTTGGTCCTTATCGTCACTTAGCCTTTTGGGCCTCAACGTCACTTATTTTCATCGTCACTTATTCATAATCATCATCAATTCAAACAATAGCCACTGAGGGCAAAAACGTCATTTACTAGCCACCAAGGGCATCATCGTCATTTACACATCATTATCAACAACATTGGCCACTAAGGGCAAAAAGGTCATTTAACTAGCCACTAGGGGCATCATCGTCATTTACACATCATCATCAATAATATTGGCCACTAAGGGCAAAACGTCATTTAACTAGCCACTAAGGGCATCATCGTCATTATAGAAGCCACCAGAAAATAATAAGTTTTTATTTTTAAACATAAGACACACAGGTAGACAACTGGAAAAGCTTCCCAACACTTTTTGAAACGTTTAAAACGGATGTCCGAGTCAAAAGATATAGCGAAAACAGTTTTCATAAAAAAATTTGGGAACATCCTGAAAAATGGCGCCCTAGGTGCCCAGCGCCCAGCAACACGCAACACACACACGCACTGGCGCCCAGCGCCTGGCGCCTGGCAACACGCAACGCGCACACACAACACACACCGAGACAACTCCAAAATTGACGCGTGCAAAAATAAAACCACTCGAGCCAAAATGCTTAAAATTGAATTTGGTCACGTAAATACAAAATATGGCACGGTAAAATATGCCCAGAAATTGAATTGCACCCAAAAATCCCATTTACGCACACACAAGCAACACCCAATGAGACAACTTCAGAATTACACGTGCAAAGATAAAACCACTCGAGCCAAAACGCTTAAAATTGAATTTGGGCAGGTAAATACAAAATATGGCACGGTAAGATATGCCCAGAAATTGAATTGCACCCAAAAATCCCATTTACGCACACACAAGCAACACCCAATGAGACAACTTCAGAATTACACGTGCAAAGATAAAACCACTCGAGCCAAAACGCTTAAAATTGAATTTGGGCAGGTAAATACAAAATATGGCACGGTAAAATATGCCCAGAAATTGAATTGCACCCAAAAATCCCATTTACGCACACACAACACACACAATACGCAACACGGCGCACAGCGCCCATTGGCGACCAGCGCCTGGCGCCCTGCACACTTCCAGCAACACGAAATTCAGCACAAATTTCAGCAACATCACGAGCACACACATGGCGCCCTAGGCGCCCAAACAGTAACAACGGATCTTTGAGCAACGAATTCATCAAACAACATGCCAATCGTAACAACAACATGAAATCACGCATAATTCATACTCACGGATTAGATCTAAGCTATCCCTACTTAAAACCTATCATACGAATTATTATAAAAAATTGATAGAACTCCCCTTACCTTGGATTTGAAGAACGGAAGCCCTAGAGACAGACACGAACAGAACCACAGCAACAGGTCACGTCCCTGGCCCCTCTTTGAGTCGCGACTTCTCTTCTACTCTTCTCCTCTCCAACGGCGCTCTCACTCTTCTCTCTATTCTCTTTCTCTCAATTTGCGAATGAGGCACCAAACCCTAGCCTCACTAGCTATTCGCATGTCACTTGGATCATGGGCTTGGGCTTTTCACTTAAGCCCAGCTCATCCAAGTGGCGCCTCCTTTTCCTAATACCACCACAAAATTAATATAATCTTAATTAATTAAATTATACCCAATAAATTAAATAAATTCCTAAATACTTAATTAAATAAATTAATTAAATATTTAGGGTGTTACAGTCGGCAAAGAAATCAGCAACATCCAAATGGGTAGCATATGTATTACCATCATCTTTATAAGCAAAATGACTCTCAATCTTTTTATCTTTATTTTTAATTGATTGTTGATAGAGATCAACAAGATGTTTTGGTGTACGACAAGTACGACTCCAATGACCTCTGCCTCCACAACGATAGCAAATATTTTCATTACTTTTGCTACCCTGCCCACCTTTTTCATTCTTTGCAACATTTTTCCACTTCTGGTGAAAAGTCGTGTTCTTGTAATTTCCACTATGACTATGATCAAGACCGTGACCACGACCATAGCCATGACCACGACCATGACCACGACCGCGACCACGAGATTGTCCATAGTGATCGTGTGTTGCTACATTCACTTCTGGGAATGGAGCGGTGCCAGTGGGACGAGCTTCATGATTTTTCATCAAAAGTTCATTATTTTGCTCGGCCACAAGAAGGCAAGAAATCAAGTCAGAATATTTCTGAAAGCCTTTTTCTCGATATTGCTGCTGCAGGAGCACATTGGATGCATGAAAAGTGGAGAATGTTTTTTCTAACATATCTTCATCAGTCACTTTTTCTCCACATAATTGTAATTGGGAAGTGATTCTAAATACTGCATAATTATATGCAGTTACATTTTTAAAATCTTGTAAACACAAATGCATCCAATCATAACGAGCTTTTGGGAGGATAATAGATTTTTGGTGCTCATATCTTTCCTTTAAACTGTTCCAAAGGACATGTGGGTCTTTTACCGTAAGGTATTCATTTTTAAGGTCCTCATGGAGATGGTGGCGAAGAAAAATCATGGCTTTTGCCTTTTGTTGGTTAGATGCTTTATTTCCTTCTTTAATAGTATCTCCGTGCCCTTCGGCATTCAAATGAATTTCAGCATCTAGAGCCCATGGCAAGTAATTCTTTCCCGAAATGTCAAGAGCCTCAAAATCAAGTTTTGTAAGGTTCGACATAGTTAAAACTTAGTTTGGTAGAACTTTGTGCTGTTAAGTCCAAAGTGGAGCCTCGTGCTGATAACGTGTTATAAAATAAGAGATAATAGACCAAGAAGAATAGTGAAAATGAGAGATTTTCTATTCACTTCAAGTGTTCCAATACACATAGGAGATAGTCCTATTTATAGGGTAAAATGGAAGTGAAAGATCAACCTATGAAGAGCCACTATCAAAGGGAGTAATCACAAGTAGTAGTGGAAGAGAAGTGTACATTCATTTATTTATAACAAGTTGTTTTATTTAGCATATATGTTCAATTCAATCTTGTGCCAAAGGCTCTAAAGTCGCTTCTGCTTTCATTTTTATTTGAACGTGGAAATTTTGTCATGATTTTGAGTATATGTAGAAAACTCATCACACAACCAAACGAGTGCTTAGATGTTTGCAGAAATCATGTTGGGTCTATTGGGATGTCAAATCCTCACCCATTTACATTTAATCAACGGCTCTATTCTAATAATTAATCGTTAGAATCAAATAGCCGTTAGGGCTTCATTACAATTTTGTGAGTAGTTTGTTACTACAACAAACTCTGCCTTTACATTTTGTATAAATAGACAGTCCATGCACAGTTTTAATATAGAAGAAATAATACTTTTACATTTTACTCTTACAAAAATTCTCTAAGTCTAAAATTCTTCTCGTGGTTCAGTTTTTTGTGTGAATGTGTGTTCTTTGTTGTACCTCGCAAAAGAAAGGAAACCAAGTTAGGGTTTTCTCTTAAGATTGAAAATGTGAAAAGAAAGAGAGGGTAGTAGAAGAAGAAGATTACGAACCTGTTTTAGTGTTGTAATAACTTCTGTGATTACCAGATTTCATGCAGTGTACATGCATACAACATAGATCAAAAGAGAAAATTAGGGTTTTGAGTGAAGGAAGAAGACAAGGGTAAAACACTAAAGAAGTGGTGTTAATACCTTCGTGTGTGTGTCTTCGCTTGAACCTTCTTCAAGCTTCAGCATATACAATTGCAAAACCCAGAAAGAAGTTGGGGTTTGTAAGTTTAGGGCTTCTGAGCAGAAATTAAAGAATTAAACAAGAAGGGTTTTGTTGTATACTTGTCTGTTGTCATCTTGGAAGCAACATTGATGCATCTCCAGCACTTAAACTCTGCAAATCAACAAGTTATCAAACCCTAGCAGAGCAAATAAGAGAAAACGAAAGAAAACGAGAGAGAAAGAGTTCTGTCAAATGAATTAACAAAACCCTAGTTTTCTGGTTTTGTTTAAGTGAAGCGGGTCGTGCAGGATCCGTGTGATTTTTCGCATTGATACGGGTTTGGGTACCGCAAAACCCATTTTGAAGAGAAGTGGTTGGGATAGTGTACTTTTGGTGGACTGGTATCAATGTTTGGGTCAAGATAGTTGCTACTCACACCCTTAGAATTGCTATTATAATTCCAACAAGGTCAATGTGTTGACTCCTCAATAACAATCATTTGCTATCAGTTCACTAATACACCTCTCCACAAGTGGGT
Organism: Astragalus membranaceus; assembly: GCA_039519185.1. Classification (NCBI taxonomy): domain Eukaryota; kingdom Viridiplantae; phylum Streptophyta; class Magnoliopsida; order Fabales; family Fabaceae; genus Astragalus; species Astragalus membranaceus. The sequence continues at coordinate 113,001,204 of CM076850.1, forward strand.
GAGGATCCTCATCGGTCACTAAAAATTTCCCCAGGAGAGAAGTGGGGAGAGAAAATAAATTTCCCATCATAGTACTCTTTTCACACTTCGACAAATATTTTCCGCTTCTCCTCCTAGACAACTACCTCGATCTCATTCATCCATGGCAAGTCACCACCCCTAAGACTCTCTCTGGTCACCGTGACCGCAACCCCTCACAGCGGAGTCCACTGTCTTTCCATCCCTATTCCTTGCGAACACCACCCTTTCATTTTCTCTCCCTCGTTTTGCGTCTCTCTCCCTATAAAACACCCAAATCGCCCCTTTAAGCATTGTTCGACCAACTTCAGCCACCCCCGCACCATCTAAGGTCACCATTGTGTTGATCTCATCCTCCTCTACAAAATTCACCCTTATTTAGAAGGGACCACACATCTAGAAACCTAGCTAAACCGTCACATTCTATGTTATTTTTCGGCCAATACAAAACTCCATTAAAAAAATCTAACCATCAATTTAGAGCCCTTTTTTGATCCCATAACACCCCTAAAGAAATTTCGCAATTTGACAACTTTGTTCTGACGACCACATGCCAAAATCTTCCTCCACTTTGCCGAAATCATGGAAAGGGGAAAGGGAGGGAGAAGAAAAGATGAGTGATGTTGTGTAGATAATCCACACTATATGATCGTGTGAGGTTCCTTGATCCAACAGTTATTGTCATTATTATTACATTTGAAATGTGCACAATTATTTTTAGGCTTGTGTACCGTATACCACCTACAGTGGTGGTGTATTATAGCTCCGCCCAATATTATTAGGACACACTCATTTGGGGGTTCAGATCCTCTCAATGTTTTAAAAACCGAACTGGATTGGACGGTTCAACCGGTTCAACCGTGAACCGGATGTCTCTGCGGTTCGGTTCGCACCATTTAACTCGCTGGGGGTAAAAACCGGAAAAGAACCGGGAAAACCGCCTTGAACCGGGTAACCGGGTGCGGTTCTTTATAACCGGGCGGTCTTTAATGAAGCTGATTTTTTTCCTAAAATTAAGCTAAAAACATCTTTTTTTCCCTCTTTTCCCTCTTTTTTCCCCTCTTTTCCCTCTTTTTTCCCCCTCTTTTTGTCATAGACTGTTAAGGATCATGGGATGGCTTGAAGAAGATGCAACTGTCCAGTGGAAGAAGATTGGAAGAAATGCAAATTGTGTGGCTGATATGTTGGCAAAGGAAAGTCTTCAATTATCAGAAAGTTGTAGACTGTTTACCTGCCTTTCTTGTTGATTCCTTTAAGAAAGGGGCAACAGTGATGAAAAGAAGAGAGGAAATCGCTAACCGGAAAGGGGCAACAGAGATGAAAAGAAAAGTGAAAGAAGAAAGAAGAGAGGAAAAGAAAAATGAAAGAAGAAGCAACGTGCGGCTGAGGGAGTTAAGAGAGGGTGATTTAATTTTAGGGTTTTGCTTCATGGGCTAATAAAAGATAATAGACTTCCCACAAAAAAATGATAATGGGCTGTGTTGTTACAATTTTCTTTTTAACGTGAAAATAATTAGTTTAGTGTTTTAGTGTTTTCTTGTGTAAATAACTGACTATTGTATAAAAATAATTAGTATTTTAGTGTTTTAGGGATCAATTTTCTGTTTAATTGCTTTATAATTGTTGCCCAATTGCTTTATAATTTATTTATTTATTAATTTAATAATTATCCGGTTCATCCGGTTGAACCGTGGTTCATCCGAATGAACCATGATCCAGAGGCCTCGACGGTTCATGATTCGGTCCAGTTTTAAAAACATTTGATCCTCTCTGGTTACCGGACAATTTCAGATAAGAGAGATAGACACATCAAATAAAATGATATTATTTTAAAATAATATTATTTTATTCCATGAGTCTATCTATCTCCTACCGAAACTATCCAATAAATGGAGAGGATATCACTCGCTCGTTGGATGATTCTTAACCTAAACCTTAGTTTTAGCAAAAGTTACCATCCCCTCTGGTTTGGTTCAGCATAACCATGATCACTCGGTTCACTCGCCAATCGCCACAGACGAGTCTTGTCCGTGATTCAGACCATCTTTTCAGAATTTGATAAAAAGACAAAAAAGCACAGAAAATGTAGTCCTTTTCCCTTACGAAAACAGGTTAAACAGCAACACAAAAACAGTACTTTTCAAGGGCATTCCAGTCATCCAAAAAAGCAAGTACACGGACAATAATAAAATAAGCACTTCATTGAACCATCAGATAAAGATTTCATCACACACCGTCCATTCTCCCCTTGATTATTATTCTGCTCTATAAATAAAACCCTTCCAAACCCTTCACAACACATCAAACTCTCGGCAACAATGGCAATCTCTCATACTAGCTCTTCTTCTCTCCTTGCATTCTCGTTACTCTTTCTCACCCTCTCCACACCTTCACAGTCATCCATGATACTAACTCTCGTAAACAACTGTCACTACACCGTGTGGCCCGGTATTCAACCCAACGCCGGCCACCCAAACCTCGCCGGCGGTGGTTTAGCTCTCCACTCACTAACCCACGTCTCCATCCCCGTTCCAGACACTCACTGGTCCGGCCGTGTCTGGGCTCGAACCGGCTGCATCTACACCGCCGGCAACCAGTTCACCTGCGCAACCGGTGACTGCGGCGGCCGTCTACAATGCAACGGTGCCGGAGGTTCACCCCCTGCAACACTAGCACAGTTCGAAATGCACCACGGTCACAATGACTTCTCCTCGTACGGTGTTAGCCTTGTTGACGGTTTCAACGTTCCTTTGACTATTACACCACACGAAGGTAAAGGTGAATGCCCTGTCGTAGGTTGTCGCAGTGACCTCGTTGCCACGTGTCCTGGTGTTTTGCAACATCGTGTTCCTGCTGGTCATGGTCCTGTTGTGGCTTGTAAGAGTGGGTGTGAAGCTTTTCATACCGATGAGCTTTGCTGTAGGAATCATTATAATAACCCTCAAACTTGTAAGGGTTCGGTTTACTCGACTTTCTTTAAGCATGCTTGTCCTTCGACGTTTACCTTTGCACATGACACTCCTTCGTTGATGCATCAGTGTTCTTCTCCCCGTGAGCTTAAGGTTATCTTTTGCCATTGAAGGACACAAACTTGATGTGTGGTTGGGTCATTGTTTAGTGACCCGTTTCTGCTACTTTGAATAAGAATGAGGATTGAGTGTGAAATGGAATTATGGGGAAAAATATTTTAATTTCGTCTTTGTAATTTCTTCTGAGTAGTGTAGTTTTGAGACGGTTGTATTGTGTGATTTATTAGTGGGGTAGTACTTTAATTAATGGTTTCTATTATAAGGTCAAATTTTCAGCTATAAATATCTGCAAGTTCGTACTTTTTTCCAAATAAAAGTTTTGAACTCGTTATCCTTAGCTGGTGGCTCTTGCTAGTTTTGCTGATAGCTGGGTTACAGAACGGGTTAACTTAAGCCCATCGAGTGTGAAATGGACCGGTCGACCTCGTTGGCTCAAATTTCGAAAATTCGAATCTTATCTTATTGATTGCATTGCCGCGCTTATCACGTGCTTCTGAACTTTATTTTTATTTTTTTGCTTTTGATAAATCCAAGTACTAGTACTTTTTTACCTAGAAATGACGGTATAGGAAAAAGTAGGGCAAAAAAATCATTCCATACCAAAAAAATAAAAAAATTTACCCAAATACTACACTTTTACATTATATACCAAAGTAACCCACTTTTTTTTCTATGTGTAGAACTCGCCCCCCACCACTCAGCTTTCTAAACTAAAAAGTTGCAATTTTTTTTCTTTTCTAGTGCAGAACTCGCCCCCCACCAGGGTGAGTTCTGACCTGCGTTTTTTTATTTTTTAAATTTCTTATATTTAATTTGATTAATATATAAATTAATTTAATTTAATTACAATAATTAATTTAAACAATTAGTAAACTTATTTATACTAAATTTAATTATTTAAAAAAAATATAAATTTACCTGTCACATTAAAAGACATGAATTGATTTAAAAGACTAATACGAAAAGAACAGTAGTAGTAAATGTGACTAGTTGACATTGCGGTTAGGGCAGTTATTTTTGCTGTGACCCTCATTTCTACAAATTCCGCATCTTTTGGTGCGGGTACCCGTTTCTCTTTGATTCATCTCTATACGAATACGGGTAGACTGTGGACGGCCTTTTTATCTCTTCGTTTAGTTGAATCATGCTGTAGTTCAATACTATTGAAATCAGGCCATGAGGTCTCACTTGGCAAGGGTGGGAACTCCACAATGTAAGTATTGAAAACATTATGCATTGTGTACGGTGGATCCACAAACTTCATATGGTCGAAATTGCATTTTGCGCATGCTGTGATTGCATGTGAACAAGGGTAATGAAGTGCCTGGAATTCCCCACACTCACAGGTTTTTGCTCTAAAGTCGACGACAAATGTGGTAGAAGGTCTACCACTTTGTGGTCGTGCAAGTTCCTGAACTCGGAACAATTGGTTGGCACGATCGTGAATTGCAACGCCATGCGTTTTTGAGACTTTAATGTTTTAAGCAATGTTTTTCAACAACTTTTCAAAGAACATTGTTTCGGATGTCATCATCGCCTGTGCCTGTGTTCCCCGTTTGACAAAAATCTCGTTCATCCTGAAATATGTTGCATGTATCAATGAACAGATAGGGAGATTACGCACCCCCTTAAGGACATTTTTGATGCACTCTGCAAGGGTTGTTGTCATGTGCCCCCAACGGGAACCTCCATCGCACCACAACAACAATTGTTCTGGGTTAATGTCTTCAACCCAAGCCACCCCATCAGGACCTAGTTCGTCAGCAATTTTATTTTTGTAGTGAATGGCAGATCTTTCCGTCATTGAGTATGCTGAAGCAAGTAAAGTAAGATGTTGGTAATTATGGAATCGAAAATAGAGAATAAAAAATTAAAAAAGTTTCAAAGATACTGACCCATATTGATGAGATCTTTCCTGGCAGGAGTGTTTTTGAAGTGTCTCATGAAATTCTGTGCTATGTGGCGAATACAAAAGACGTGTTTCAAGTTGGTGTTTAAACGCCTAACAGCACTTTTGATAGACTCGTGTCTATCCGATATCAAACAAAAACCCTCCTGTGGTGTCACAAACTCTCTTAAACGAGATAGGAAGAAATACCAAGCCTCCGTTGTCTCACCCTCGACAACTGCATACGCAATTGGGAAGGTGTCGTTTCTTCCGTCTTGTGCGATTACCAAAAGAAGAACCCCTTTGTACCTACCATACAACCATGTTCCATCAACAGAGACCACTGGTTTGCAGAATTTAAAGCCTTTTATGCACGGGCCAAAACTCCAAAAGATGCGGTGGAATACACCTTTGTTGGTAACTTGTTGTCCATTCTCATAGAATGGTTTGGACTGCCAGTCGATAACTTTGTCTGGTATATAGTAATAGAAACCATTTAGGCATCTGGTTACTTCATTGTAAGAGTCTTCCCAATTACCGTAGACTTTTTCGATTGCTTTTTGTTTAGCAATCCAAGCCTTCCTGTAGGAACTCGTGTACGTGAACCGCTCCTTGATGTGTGCAATCAACACAGCCACTGATATTGTTGGGTCCTCCCTTACAAGTGGAAGGATACGAGAACATATGAAGGAGGAGGTCAGCTGGAGGTGATCTTGGGAAATAGTGGATGTTGTACATGTGTGTGGGTGAGTCAACTGTGTAATCCCCCACAACCCAGATTTTGCTCCGAGCCTCACAACACACCTCCACAACAACGTATCGTGAACACAAGAAACCTCCCAAACTGTTCTACTAGATTTGTTGACTTGGTATGCAACAGAATTGTTTAGGTGATATGTTTGGATGAATTGTATGGCTATTTCTTTTGGAGGAAATTTCATTTTGAGTTTGAGTTCGTTTGGATCTTCATTGGATAAAACTTGGTTCCGGTCCATGGCACGTCCAAACTCTAAATCATAAGGTTCTAGGTTATCAGCGGTGACGTTTTGAAAGTGTGAGACAGGCTCGCGGAATGCAACACCTATGTTGGGGTTAGTTTGAATTGGTTCATGAGCATCTTCACGCTGAAGAATTTCATCTTCATCATTGCTATAATCCCCAACGTCCTCATTATGGACACCAACAAACATATTAAACGGTGGGGTATTAGTTTGAGTATGTGGAGTGTTAGTTGTATTAAGGTCAATGGGGTTTGTGAGGATGATGGTGCAGAGTGATGGTGAGGTGTTGAAGGACTATAATGCATGTTAGTTTGGGATGATGAAGGATTGAAGTGAGGATAAACAGGTTGAATGAGATCAGTGTATGGTTCAAATGTTTGTTGAGAAAAAGGGATGTTGTGTGGTGATGAAGATGGAATAGAGTGGGGGTGAGTTACCTGGGTATAGTTTGAAGCCGCATCAACCAAATCTGCGTATATTTCTGGTGTACATATACCTTGACCTCTACATTGTTGGTAATGCTCCATCATCATTTCAACATCTTCATCGGATGTTATTTCGAAGCCCGCATAAAAGTCATCGCCAGCCGTGAGTGTTGTGGGGTACCGATATGTAATATTAGAAACCATTCTGGAATCGTCAGGAGATATTTTTTTTTCAATGGCTTGTTTAACTTGAGGCAGTTTGAATTTAGAGTTGAGTTTGACAAGGGTGTAGTTATCACATCTAAACAACAAACCCTGAGTATTTGATTTTTCGACATAACCATTGTAAAACACCGTGATAAAAACTGGGTTTGGAGTTGGAGCCATTGATGAAGTTGGGAGTAGGAGGGTGTCTTTGATTTTTAGTTGGTAGTAGGAGGATTTGTAAATGTGTGGTTAGTGGTGGGAGATGTAGTGCCTATTTATTGAAATTTAGACGTTTTAGATTTCACTGAGGGGTTTTCGTTTTGAAGGCCAAGATTGCATCGTGACTTTTGAAGGCTACGATTGCACCGACAGTTTTAACGGCCACGATTCCACCGGCAGTTTTGAAGCATTCAAAGTGGACTGTTCAGCGTGCATTCTGCAGACTAAACTGTGCATCGTTCAGAGTGAACTGTGCAGCTCTCATCGTTAAGAGTGTAAAAAATTATTTAGTCAAAAAAAGGGTAAAAAAATGAGGTCAAAAAGCATTTTCGGTTTAGGTGAAAAAATGAGTATTGTGACACTTTCTAGTAAATAAATTACTTATTAAACTATTTTTTAAATTTTTTTCCCAACACAAGACATTAGTATTATACTTTGTCTACAAGGTATAATATTTAAAAAATTTAAATTGATTTTAATTCGTGGGGAAAATGGACAAAAAGTTGGGTCAAAAACCATTTTAAGTTTAGTTGAAGAAATGATTTTTATCACACTTTGTAGTAAATAAATTACTTATTAAACCAATTTTACAATTTTTTTCCCAACAAGACATTAGTATTATACTTTGTCTACAGGGTATAATATTTAAAAAAATTAAAATTAAAATTCGTGAGAAAAATGGTCCTAAAGTTAGGTGAAAAACCGTTTTTGACATTTAGTCAAAATTTGTTTCAATCTTCAATTCCTATCTTCTACACCTCCAAATTAATGCAATAACTAATAAATCCATTTGGCCTACTTTACTTCAGGACCTCTACTATCATGTCATATAAATTTTTTAATTTTATTAAATTTTTTAACCTAATGTAAAATTCATTTAACCTAGACAATATTATCACGTACATTTCCATAAGGACAAAGACATGTGAATACTTGTCATAAACCATGTGAAAGACATGTGAATAACCTAGAGACAAGCAACTTCAGAAAGGCATGTGAATTAGTGTCATAAAGAGTTATTAGGGTCATGTGAATAACCTAGACACAAGTATATGGAGAAAGTCATGTGAACTACTTTAATAAGGGTTGAACACAAAAATCAAAATCATCATTTACACTCCTACACCCATTTTGGTCGTGGCAATATAGGGTATATTTTTAAAAAAAAAAAAATTAGGGGAAATCATGGACAAAAAATTGGGCAAAAAACCATTTTAAGTTTAGGTGAAAAAATGATTTTTAACACACTTTATAGTAAATAAATTAGTTATTAAAACATTTTTTATATTTTTTTTCCCAAGACTACACTTTAGTATTAGACTTTGTCTACAAGTTATATTATTTAAAAAATTTAAATTGATTTTAATTCGTGGGAAAAATGGACAAAAAATTGGGTCAAAAACCATTTTAAGTTTTGTTGAAGAAATGATTTTAACACACTTTGTAGTAAATAAATTACTTGTTAAACCAATTTTAAAATTTTTTTCCCAACACAAGACATTAGTATTATACTTTGTCTACAAGATATAATATTTAAAAAAAAAATTAAAATTCGTGAGAAAAATGGTCCTAAAGTTAGGTAAAAAACCGTTTTTGACATTTAGTCAAAATTTGTTTCAATCTTCAATTCCTATCTTCTACACCTCCAAATTAATGCAATAACTAATAAATCCATTTGGCCTACTTTAGTTCAGGACCTCTACTATCATGTCATATAAATTTTTTAATTTTATTAAATTTTTAACCTAATGTAAAATTCATTTAACCTAGACAATACTATGACACTTCCATAAGGACAAAGACATGTGAATAATTGTCATAAACCATGTGAAAGACATGTGAATAACCTAGAGACAAGCAACTTCAGAAAGGCATGTGAATTAGTGTCATAAAGAGTTATTAGGGTCATGTGAATAACCTAGACACAAGTATATGGAGAAAGTCATGTGAACTACTTTAATAAGGGTTGAACACAAAAATCAAAATCATCATTTACACTCCTACACCCATTTTGGTCGTGGCAATATAGGGTATATTTTTTAAAAAAAAAAATTAGGGGAAATAATGGACAAAAAATTGGGCAAAAAACCATTTTAAGTTTAGTTGAAGAAATGATTTTTATCACACTTTGTAGTAAATAAATTACTTGTTAAACCAATTTTAAATTTTTTTTCCCAACACAAGACATTAATATTATACTTTGTCTACAAGGTATAATATTTAAAAAATTAAAAAAATAATTAAATTCCTGGGAAAAATGGTCCTAAACTTAGGTAAAAAACCGTTTTTGACACTTAGTCAATTGGTTGCTTATAAATCTATCAATATCAGTTTTAAACTTTGGTGCAATCTACACCGTTTAAACTGTCGGTGCAATCTGGGCCGTTTAAACTTTGGTGCAATCTACACCGTTTAAACTGTCGGTGCAATCTGGGCCGTTTAAACTTTGGTGCAATCTACACCGTTTAAACTGTCGGTGCAATCTGGGCCGTTTAAACTTTGGTGCAATCTACACCGTTTAAACTGTCGGTGCAATCTGGACCATCCAAGTTGCTTATAAATAGGGACACCTCCTCCATCATCTCCTCCATCATACATTCTGCAGACTAATCCGAAACCAGATACCAAAGGTATTCCAACCCCCTTCACCTTCTATTTGCAAAAATGTCTTCCCACAAATTAGACCAATCTAATCACATTTCCAACTCTCTCAAAAATGACCCCATGGACGTTCACCACAAATTCACACTTCCCACACCAGATGACTCTATACTACCTTTGATAGAAAGAGTTGGGTTTGGTAAAATTGCTTCAATTGGCTCGTTCAAAATCGAACCATCCTTGGTGGCAGCAATGATCGAACGCTGGAGACGAGAAACACACACGTTTCATCTTCCAGTAGGGGAGTGCACAATAACTCTCCAAGACGTCCAGTTGCAGTTGGGGCTTTGTGTTGACGGAAATGCCATTACTGGAAATTGTTCAAAAAGTTGGCATGAAGTATGCGAACGACTATTGGGTAAAGTTGTCCCACCAAATGGAAGAGAAGGCAACTATATTAAGTTGACGTGGCTTCAACGTGAATTTAACAAGGTTCCAGAGGGGGCTTCCATGACAGTACGTAAACAATATTGTAGGGCTTGGTTGATGCTGTTGATCGGGGGATACATACTCCCAGACAAAACATCAAACAGAGTGAGCATGAAATACCTACTCGTATTGAGAAATTTCGACGCAATTTCAAAATATAGTTGGGGGTCAGCATGTTTAACAAACTTATCCCGAATGTTGTGTACGACATCTACATTTCACGCAAAGGCTATGGGTGGATGTACTCTTTTGTTACAGTCTTGGGTCTGGTACCGCATGCCTTTCCTAGCACCGTCTTGCACCCGTTCTTATGATTGGCCACTAGCAAAGAGGTACAAATTTTACACTATTTTAAAAATACTAACAATTATATTTGATCTTTATGTTAACCGTTCATTTTTTTTACTAGATGGGTAAATACGCCACTTAACCACACAAGATGTCCAAGAGACCTTGTTTCATACAGAACAAGGATCGACCACATGACAGCTGAAGATTTTAAGTGGTTGCCTTATGATGATTTCACACTTCCACCAGACGCATATGAGGGCTCCGCCATATGGACTACAAACACAGCTATGGTTTGTTTCCATATGGTAGAATGGCACCAGGCGGATAGAGTAAAATTGCAATATCGACTTCTCCAAGACATACCAGCAGAACCACGCGATTTGACTCACATGCACTCAATCACCATGCAGGGACAGCATGATGTCGATTGGGCTCGATATCACAGTAGCTGGAACGACTTATGGAATGATAGAGAAAATCGGTGTGTTGTGGGTCAACCGTGCTATGGAACACCAAAGCAGTCCGATAGATACATGCGCTGGTTTTTCAGAAATTCAAGGCCATACATTTCTGTCTACCAACAACTAAGGGATCCACGTGCTGGTGGTGTTCTTGCTGATGTGGATGAACAAGATGAAGAACAGCTACCAGGTCCCCCAAGAACTCAAACCGAACGTCGAGAACGTAACCGTAATCGTAATCGACGTCCGGCAGAAACTGAAGACAGGAACCAAACTTTTACTCAGACAGAAGAATATGTGCCCCACCGCCACTCTATCTCCCACACACCAACATCTCAGGACTACCAGTCACTAGAACATACCTATCGACATTCTACGGCTGACAGTGACCCTGATATGTTCTTTAATCTGTTTGGTTTCCACGCCGGTACGCCCCAATCTGCGATTTATGCTCATAGCCTTGAAGAGAGGGCCGCCGGTGCTAGTTCTTCATCAGTTCCCCAATTTTTTCCATACCCACCTGCCCCTGAGGCCGGCGGTGCTACTTTTTCATCAATGCCCCAATTTTTTCCAGACCCACCTGCCCCTGAGGCCGGCGGTGCTACTTTTTCATCAATGGCCCAATTTTTTCCAGACCCACCTGCCCATCTGGCTGCCCCTCAGGCCGGCGGTGCTACTTTTTCATCAGTGCCCCAATTTTTTCCAGACCCACCTCCTCCTGCCTCGACTGAGGAAGAACCGGAACAACCACAACGGCGTCAACGTCCACAGCGTCATCCCCGTCCTAGACGGTGTGGAACTGGGTCTCATCTTCTTCGTTAATATTTTACTTTAATCTATTATTAGTTTCAGAAGTTGTATTTCATAATTAAGAAGTTGTATTTTTATCACTTATTAAATTTAAGGTTTTAATGTTAAGTCACATTTAATTCAGTTGTATCAATAATTAAATATTTAATCTTTAATAATGCATTGTGCAGAGTGTCCATTGTGCAGAGTGCTGCATCGTGCAGAGTGCTGCATCGTGCAGAGTGTGCATTGTGCAGAGTGCTGCATCGTGCAGAGTGTGCATTGTGCAGAGTGCTGCATCGTGCAGAGTGCTGCATTGTGCAGAGTGTGCATGCTGCATTGTGCAGAGTGTGCATAGTGCTGAGGTGTTATTTTATTTAACGGTCTAGATTTTACCGACACTATTTAACAGCCTAGATTTTGCCGACACTAAACCCTAAAATCAACGGTTATGATCATCCTAAATCAACGGCTCACACACGATCACGTCTATTATAAATAGATTCTCAAATTACACTAACATTCACACCAAGAGTTTACCCTCAACCTACCCTTGCCTTCTGAGTCATCTTCTCTTCTCTGCTTCTTCCCAAAAACCATCCCCCCACCCGCTAAAATGGAATGGCAGTTGTGCCAAACCCAGTACTCAAATGACAAATTCCTAACCGCCCTTCATCACAGTGGAACTGTAACCACCGATGAACATGGTGTTGTCTTTCAGTGTCCTAATCATATCTTCTGTAGGATGAATAAGGACATCACATTCCCCCAACTGAAGGAGAAGGCTGAGAGGAAGATACGGCCAGAGGGAGGGTGGCGTAAAGACGTGAGCCGTATACGTTACCGAAAGTACGAACGTGGAGAAGACGGGACTGCCTATTTTTCAGTTATGGAGATCCGCAGCGACGACGACGTCCGCACAATGATGGAATATCATGCTACACTTCCCATGGGGCGACAAATCTTAGAGCGTTACGTGGACACAATGCGCACTCCAGAAGAAATCATTCATCTTCTGCAACAAAGACCACCCGCACCACAACAACCCATACCTGAAAGAGTCATTACGCACACCTGTAAAATTTACTATCAGGGCATTGTCCAGCGCAGAGAACAAGATGGTGTGTATTTTGAGGGTCCCAACACTAAACATTCCAGGCTTAAGAACAACATCACCTTCGCCGAAATGAAAGAAAAACTAACGGAAAACGCGCACGTAGAGGGTGTGGAGCAAGAAATCACTAGTATCGTTTATCGCTGCCCCTACATCGGCCCACGTAATCGTATTCGGTGGTGGAACAAACCTATCAAGAAAGACAACGACGTTCAAGAAATGTTTCAGAAACATGAGAGGTTCCAACGTTGGATTGAAACTTATCTCGAATTGTGCGTTGAAACCAGAGAGTCTGGCGATTCCATCGTCCGCAGCCTTATCCCTCCAGTCATCCGATGGCCACTACCTAACAATGTATGGTGGAAGTAGAAGTAGTTTACTAATTATTCTTATCCTATATTAAATTATGTTCCAATTTTTAATATCTTCATTTTTTACCGTAATTATTACCGTAATTACTTTATAAATAAGTTTACTAATTATTCTAATTATTTAAATTAATTATTGTAATTAAATTAAATTAATTTATATATTAATCAAATTAAATATAAGAAATTTAAAAAATAAAAAAACGCAGGTCAGAACTCACCCTGGTGGGGGGCGAGTTCTGCACTAGAAAGGAAAAAAAATTGCAACTTTTTAGTTTAGAAAGCTGGGTGGTGGGGAGCGAGTTCTACACATAGGAAAAAAGTGGGTTACTTTGGTATATAATGTAGAAAGTGTAGTATTTAGGTAAATTTTTTTATTTTTTGGTATGGAATGGTTTTTTTTGCCAAAAAGTAGAGAGTGAGTACAGATTTTGTTTTGAGAATAGTCAGTCATCAACGTCCATTCTCCGCTACTGCCTACTAGTCAAATGGAACGAGGATTCGACAGTTCGATTGGCTCGCAGTAAACTAGGCATCCAGCCATCCAGTCTCTTATATTTTCTTTGTTTAGCTTAACAACCCATACGTGCTTTGTTTAGCAGCTTGGAAAAGTTGCAGATATATAAAAAGTAAATAAAGCACAGGAAACTTTGAATGTGGTGCAGCCCCTTTAAGAAAAGTGCATTTTTTTTATAAATATTATGAGTACTAGTTCAATGGTTGGTCCGGTTGATTTTCGATTGAAGCATTGAACTTTAAACCGATATGTTCACCAATAAGGGTCTTCATAGTGCGGTTTGGTTCAATTTTGATCAAAAAAGTCATCTGAACCGTAAGGTAAAAACCCATGCGGTTTGGTTTAATTCGGTTGACTTTTTTAAAAATAACAGAACCAACCTGAACTGAATCAATGCGGTTTGGATCAGTTCGGTTTTTTACGAATCGAAAAATAAATTTGATTTATAAGTAAATTAATTAATTAAACTCTAAAGAGATAAATAAAAATAATGTGCTTATTATTTTATTCAAATATCACCTACCAAACTTAAAATGTAGTAAAATTAAAAGATACGTCATGGGACTAAGTAAGCTCTAAAGTGTGTGTGAGACTAAGGTGGTTCGTGTGTTTTTGTGATTAGATTAAGTAGCAATTTTTATTTTTTAATAATATATAATAATATGATAATATGTGCGGTTTGGTTTGGTTTGGTTTGGTTTGATTTGATTTGGTTCAATTTTGGAAAAGTAAACCGCCATCCGAACCGAATCGATTGATTGAAAAAGTGACCTGAACACATGCAAACCAAAGCGGTTTTTACGATTTTCGATTTGAATTGGTTGTTTTGTTCTGTTTTGAACAACCCTATAATCACCATCACCGGTTCAATGACCGGTCCGGTTCTCTGAACATTAGTATTATGCTATAATGCTAATATTGTCACGGTTAAATTCAAATAACAAAGAAGGCCTTATGCAATATTAACATTCTTTGATGGCCCAACAAGGATCAATTATAGGCTTCAATAACATCTCAATATTGGGTTTTATATTTTGTACCCCCCATTATATCCTATACCCCCCAAATATGCCAAATGGGCAAAATACCCCTTGGAACACTTTAATAACGAAATCTTTCCTTATTTACACTTATTTTTGGAAAAAAATAAATAAGTTTTTCACCTTAAACTTTCCGGAAACAGGGGTATTTCCAGAAGGCAGTTGTTTAAAATTTTTCGGAAACATCCCATAGAAGGTAAATGCGGAAGGAAAAAATTTTGGATTTCCGGAAACACCTCAAAACGGGGTATTTAGGTGTTTCCGGAAATCCAAAAATTTTTCCTTCTACATTTACCTGTATTTCCGGAAATTTTGTTTTTTTTTTAAAATTCATTTTTAAATTTTTTTTTTGCTTTTTAGTGGCAAGACGTGCAGGACGATTAGAGCAAGGCGATCTTCCGGAGCATCACTAGGAGATGCAGATCAGACTCCTCCTGCTCCTAACACCAGGACGAGGATTCGGCTGGTCACCAGGCGGGCTGGTCACGCTTCTGAGCATCAGAGGCGTGTCCGTGAGCACGAGCAGCAGGAGGCTGAGCCTGCTCAGCAGTATCATGAGCCTGAACCTCCTCAACAGTATCATGAGGCTGAGGCATTTCAGCAGTATGAGGAGGTTAAGGCTGCTCAGCAAGTTTTGTTGCACCGTTTTCATGTCCACGTGATCTCCAGGCTATAGTTGGGACAGGTAATACTTTTAATAATTAATTTATTTTTTTAACCAATAATTAATTACTTTTATTTAATGTTTTAATTTTTTTTTTATTTTTATACAGGACCGTGGGAAGGTTAAGGTGGCATCCCATGGTTTGAAGGTAGGTTTCGACCTCAGCAGCACCACCCACATATACACAGATGGCTAGAGCAGGCCCGTCTATTGGAGCTTGACATCACACCTCTCAACAACATCAACCACGAGCTGATATCGTCTTTTGTGGAGAGGTGGCATTCTAAGACCAGCTCATTCCACATGTCGTTGGACGACGTGTCCGCGTTGCTCCACTTGCCGCTCACCGGCACATTTTTGGATCATGGGCTGTATTTTACTGAGGCTGATGCCATTGCAGCTGGAGTGCAGTTGCTGGGTATAGACCACGACTCTTGCTGGCAGGAGTGTCGGTTCACTGCGGGACCGAACTTCAGATTTAGTTTTTTGGAGCAGGCATACAGAGCTAACATGGAGGCCTTGGGAGGACCATAGATAGTACACACCATTTTCACAAATTTCTCTTTTTAGAGGTTACCTGCTCTGGGTCTCCATCACCGTGCCATATATTCCAGACAGGGTCCGGTGGCAGCTTGGATACATCCAGCAGATCCCTAGCCCGCCTCTTTTGGTTGGTTCCTCACGTCCAACTACAACGGACATTTTACAGCAGTGGTTGTTCTACGCTGGCCCGACGCGGACTTTCAGGAACACTTCTAGACGGACCCTCCTGTCGGGTGAGTGCGACCCGGATTACCTACCATGGTACTTAGAGGTGTCCATTCCCCGTCTCACTCCGGCGCCGCCTCCAGAGCATGTACCAGATCAAGACCCAGTAGCTGAGGATATTGGTCCACGGACCATGGAGGATAGGCTCCAGACTATAGCTGGACATATCCGTTATGTCATGGGACTCGAGGGCCTTCCAGCTGAGGCATATGAGAGACTCTTGCGTGCTTTAGCTGATTGTGATATTTACTTGTAGTTGTATTTTTTTTCTGTATTTTTTATGGTATTTCTACTGTACTCGTATGTTTTTTTATGGTATTTCGTATATTATCGTAGTTTAGCGAATATCATTATTTATCGTAATAATTTTAATTTTTTAATAAAAAAAGGTTTTTGAAAAAAGTTCCGGAAATACAGGCATTTCCGGATTTTTTTTAAACTTTCCGAAAACACCTCAAAACAGGGTATTTCCGGAAAACATTTTTTTAAACTTTCTGAAAACACCTCGAAACGGGGTATTTCCGGAAGTCAAAATGGCTTACGGAAATACACCGTTTCGAGGTGTTTCCGGAAAGTTTAAAAAAATGCTTTCCAGAAATGCCTCTATTTCCAAAAATTTTTGAATAAAAAAATGTTTTTTTATTAAAAATTCGGGGTATTTTGGGGATTTACATTAAAATGGGGGTATAGGTAGAAGAAGAGGGGTATGAAATATAAAACCCCTCAATATTTTGTGCCTCATTTATTCTTACAAGCCCAAGATGGGTATGTACATTGTTTTTCTAACACTAATATAAAACTATTAAGTTTAAAATGAAAGGTACTCTTGACAAAAAAATAAAATGAAAGGGCCTCCCCAAGCCGCTCTCAGATGCCCAAATCAGGAACAGTTAGAAATTTACAGTAGTCTTGTGAACTCATCATGTCATACAAATAAATAGTTAAAAAATGAATCTATATCCCCCACGTGGCAAAATAATGATCATTATTATGGTTTGGTTTCATGGAAGAATTAAGAATAAACCTTTCTATTCTATGCTGTATTATGTTCCGATGATATCTCATTGTCAAATATTGAGGGAGGGCTGTGTGTAAGTGTAACTACTCCTGTTGATGAATCTGTTCTATTTGTGCTCAAACTGTGTCTTTCCTTGTTTTCATGAATATCCCTCATTGCTTTAAACCTTAAATCTTCCCTGAAATTACTTCCTTGTGAAATAATATCTGGAATGCTCATTCTTCCTTCAAACATGTTTACAACCTCAGACATTGTAGGCCTTAGTGATGCTGATGCATTTGTGCACAAGAGAGCTATTTTCACCATATTTTTCACTTCAATTTGGTTTACTTCTGATCCCAAACTTTCATCAACTAGTTGCATTAAATTTTCAGTCTGTTGTAGATGACATGCCTGTAATATGAATTTCACTTTGTTATTTTTACCATTTAGTTTGCATTGGATAACTATTAAAAGGGACTTATAGTGGAATGAAGTGAATACTTTATCTAAAAGGCAAACACAATTATCACTTGGCATGTAATTGTTGTTGCTTTTTCCACTAACAATTTCCAAGACCACAACTCCAAAGCTGTAAACATCAGCCTTATAAGATAGGTAACCCCAAAGTGCATATTCTGGTGCCATATATCCTCTGCAAAACAATTCATAGATAATGATTCATAGAAAACATTATGAGTTGTATTATCAAGGGAAAGAGATAAGTTAACTGACATGGTTCCAGCTACTCGGGTGATGATATGGGTCTTCTCCTCGTCATCAAGCTTAGCCAACCCAAAATCAGATATTTTAGGGTTTAAATTTCCGTCGAGTAACACGTTAGTAGCTTTGATATCTCGATGAACAATCTTGAGTCTTGATTCTTCATGAAGAAAAGCAAGACCTTTTGCTATGCCAATACAGATCCTAAGCCTTGATGGCCAATCAAGTTTAAGCTGATTTCTTGAGCCTATAAAATGTACAAAAGGAAGTTCAAGTTCAAGCAAAACCGCGTCATATAAGTAGTTGCCACGTAATACTAGTCGTTGCAGGCGCCACATCAACACATACAGTGGCGGTACTTAGTTGGGGCTGGCATAGGGCTTGGCCAACCCAACCTTTTCAATTTTTTTTACAAATCATAGACAGTGTATGCAACTGTGCCATATTTTAATTTAAATTAAAATATTTGTTTAGTTTAACTTTGTGTGTGTTTGCCGGTCTGTGAATGTCATGGCATATTAAATCAATTAAGTTAATGTTTTTAATTGTTTAGGCAATTAGTCTGTAGATAATATTAATAACCAAAATAAGTCTGTAGATTAATATTCATGTGTGTCTTTTTGTTTTTAATTGTTTTACTAGTATTCTATTATTAATATACCTAATTCAGTTTTTTATTGTGTTTTGAATTGTATAATTATTTTTATATTAAATTTTGTAATTATATTTTTAAAAGGTGAAATGATCGATATAAAAGAATATAAGCATTTTTCAATAGAAATATGTTAGGAAGCTCAGGCTACCCTAACAAAACCTAACAAGCTAACTAAAGGAACAAGACAACTAGAGAAATTAAACTACTAAAATAAAGACTTTTTCATTTGATTTGGTCCTCTAAATTGTCTCAAGAGACTAGGGACCGACTACTAATGGGTTAATAAAGTAAAAGGCCTAAGGGCTAAAAGCTCAACTAAAATAACATTATATAAAAGTCCTACTAACTAAAATACTACTATCAAAATATTCTAATTAAACTCTCTATCAGAATATAATAGATGGCAGTGTAAATAGCTCACTTATGCTACTTTCTTATTATAGTAATTTGCTTCTCCTCTTTGTGCTTTTTATCTTCAAATGTGTATCCACATTAAATTTATGTGCATTTTCTTCTTGATCATTCAATTATATATAACTTAAAGTTTGAATATATGACTTAACTATGTTGGCCACCTTAAAATATCTTGTCAAGATCCGCCGCCATTGAACACATAATGGATACGTCATCATCAGTTAACTCAGATGGATGGAATGTCCAAAAAAGGACTTATGTGTAACGAATTTGAAACTTGAGGGACCAAACTGAGAAAATAAAGTTAAAGAACCAAAGCGGGATAAATAAATAACTTAAAGGATGAAAAATGAATTTTAGCCTAAAATAATAAATAACAAGGCAAAAGACGAATAAAATAGTTGCGGTGCTGAGTAAAAACTCACTGAATAAAGCACAGGCCAGGCTATTGTTTTCCATGTACTCATACACAAGTATTAGTTGATCCCCTTCAATGCAACATCCATGAAGTTTAACAAGATTAGGATGTTGAAAACAAGATATCATGCCTATCTCATTTAAAAATTCACGGTTTCCCTGTCGGGATTTCGATGAGAGTTGTTTGACTGCTACCCATGTACCATCAGATAATTGACCCTGCAGTTGAACTTTTATTTAGAATTTTACATGATGGAAATGAACAGAAGGCAGTGTTTTCACACTAATACCTTGTAGACAGGACCAAAACCACCTTCTCCAATCTTGTTACCAGGACTGAAGCCATCTGTGGCAGCTCTAAGTTGCTTTAACGTAAATGTCCTCATCTGAAAATCTTGTCCTTCGAAACCTGCCCGATAAAACAAAATATAAGTATTTATGAGGAACAATTGAACTTTTATACGTATGCTAAGGTTGTGTTTGAACTTGGAAATCATTATTTAGAAAATTAAATGAAATGATCTCAAAATGATATTGTTTCACCTTTTTCTTTTCTAATTATTCCTTTGATGTAGCCTTTCCTCCAAAAAATTCCTACTATGATAAGGACTAGGCACAGAGCTGCAACTCCAAATCCTACTCCAACGACTATTTTATGCCTTCCACTCTTTTCATCTGAACAAGGTTTAGAATCTGGGAAAAGAAAACGAGATATCCTGGTTATCCAAAAATACAGAGAGAATTGTGACAGAATATTTAGATTAGAACTGCAACTTAAATATTCCTAAAGAAACTGAAATACTTTAAATGATCCAAGCAGTTAAGATGCTATCTTGTGATCAAATGTATGCCGAAAATTCCACATTATTATTAATAATTTTTTTTTTGGTCTAGAGGCCTTTGACGCAGCTCCGGTGTCCAGGAAAGGGACCCTGAATAATTTGGAGTTCAGCCGGGAGGTAAGTGATAGAATCAACTGATTCAAGGGGAAACTTTATTGAATCTATGAATCAAAAGTACATGGCAATCATTACTGGTTTAGAGTTCCAGATGAACTATACAGTGACTGAGTTTGTTTACAAATGATAACTAACTAACTAACTAACAGAATGATTCTAATTGCTATTTATACCAGCTGTTTCCCCCCTTTATTACAATAATGCCCCTCTAAGTGGTATTAGAGTCCCTCCTCTTCCTATAGTAGACTTTCTTCACATATGGTCTGCTATCAATAGGGCTTTCACCTTGTCCTCGGGGTGAAGACTAGGAAAGGTCTGCTGCAGCTTGTCTGCCAGTTCCCATGAGTTCTCACAAGCTGGTAAGTCCTTCCATTGCACTAGCACTTCTGCCTCACCCTTGGAATTGTAGCGGAGACTCAGCAATTCATCGATCTCTGGCTGCAGAACTCCATCTTCTGTCAAGGCTGTAGGAATTGGCTGTGGATGATAGCTTCCTGGGACAGTTTTCTTCAACTTGCTGATATGGAATACAGGGTGTATTTTGCACTGTTTTGGCAGCTCCAACTTGTATGCCACTGAGCCAATCTTCTCAATGACTTGATATGGTCAATAGAATCTAGGACTTAGTTTCTCATTCCTCCTAGGAGCCAATGACTTCCATCTGTAGGGGCTAGCCTTCAAATAGACCCAGTCACCAATCTCCAAGGTCACATCTCTCCTATGCTTGTCTGCTTGTTTCTTCATCCTCTGCTGTGCTACTGTTAGGTTCTGATGTAGCTGTCCTAGCAAGGTATCCCTGTCCTCGTATAGTTGATTCACCTCCTCTATGTTAGAAGGAATGGCAGGACCCTTAACAATAGGACTAGGATTCCTACCATACAAGGCTTTGTAAGGGGTCATGCCAATAGAAGCATTATAGTTTGTATTAAACCATAATTCTGCCCAACAAATCCACTTGGGCCATGATTTGAGATAATCACCAACAAAGCATCTTAAGTAGATTTCTAAACACCTGTTTGTGACCTCTGTTTGTCCATCTGTCTGTGGATGGAAAGCAGTGCTGTATTTCAACTTGGTTCCTGCTTGTTTAAAAAGTTCCTTCCAAAACTGGCTGAGAAATATTTTGTCTCTATCAGAGACAATAGCTTCTGGAAAACCATGGAGCTTGATGATCCCGGTAATGAAACTGTGTGCTACGTCACTAGCAGTGTATGGATGTCCCAATAGAAGAAAATGGGCATATTTGGTGAGTCTGTCAATCACCACTAAGATTGTATCTTGCTTGCCAACCCTAGGAAGCCCCCCAATGAAATCCATAGAGATTTCTGACCAAACTTTTGTAGGAACAGGAAGTGGTTGAAGTAAACCAGCCGGTGCTAGAGTTTGAACCTTGCTCTGCTGACATTGTTGACACTTCATGATAAACTGTCTAATGTCCTGCTTCATTCCTTGCCAATAGAAGACCCCCACAATATGTTTGTAAGTTCTAAAGAACCCAGAGTGGCCCCCTTGTAAAGAAGCATGGAATTCACTCAAAATAGTAGGAATTCTAGAGAATTCCTTTGGAAGAACTAAACTGTTTCCCTTATAGAGAAAACCTTGTTTGATTGAGAACTTGTTGGACCCTGTGCCTTGGAGCACCACCTGCTGCATAAGTGCTTGCAAAACAGGGCAGCTTCTTATCTCATCTTCCCATTCACTCCATTCTGGCAGTGTAACCCGTGAGATGGCAGCAAAAATCCTTTGCCTAGACAATGCATCAGCTACCTTGTTTGAACTACCAGGCTTGTATTGTACCTCAAAGTCAAACCCCAACAATTTAGAGATCCATTTGATTTGTTTTCCACCTAGCAAATTCTGCTCAGTAAGAAATTGAAGACTCTGCTGATCTGTCCTCACTGTAAAGTGTTGGCCAAGCAGATAGTGTCTCCATTTTTGAATTGCCAGCACCATAGCCATTAATTCCCTCTCATAAGCAGATTTTTGTTGATCCCCTGATAGACAGCTTTTGACTGAAATAAGCAATAGGTTTCTCCTCTTGCATTAAGACGGCTCCAACACCCTTGCTTGAGGCATCAGTCTCAATGACAAATTGTTTGGTGAAATCAGGCATCACTAAGACGGGTAGAGTAGTCATCACCTGTTTGAGTTGTTGAAATGCTGCCTCTGCCTCACTATCCCAATTGAACTTATCTTGCTTCAACGATTCAGTTAGTGGCCTTGCAATGATGCCATACCCCTTCACAAATCTTCTATAGTATCCTGTTAACCCTAGGAACCTCCTCAAGCCCTTGAGGTCCTTGGGAGTGGGCCACTCTGTCATTGCACTTACTTTCTTGGGGTCAGCAGACACCCCCTGAGCAGTCACTACATGTCCCAAATACTCCACACGAGCCACAACAAAATCACACTTCTTTTTATTAACCACTAAGTTATTTTGACCAAGTGCCAGAAAATTTTTTCTCATATGTTCAGCATGTTCCACTAAATCCCTGCCGTAGATGAGTATGTCGTCAAAGAAAACCAAAGCAAATTTTCTTAGGAATGGCTTAAGTACCTCATTCATGAGTGTCTGGAAGGTAGATGGGGCATTAGTTAACCCAAATGGCATAACCATGTATTAAGTGACCCTCATGTGTTCTGAATGCAGTTTTTGGTATGTCTTCTGTCCTCATTCTGATCTGGTGATGACCAGATTTGAGTTAGCTGCTGACGTGGCGTCCATCTTCATTAAATGACGTGGCCAAATTAATATTATTTAATTCCAATTAAAACATTTTCTAAAGATCTGTTCCAGAAAAATCGTTTTTCGTTTTCGTTATGGATCAATCATCAATCTCTCTTCTAGAAAAATATTCATCATCATCAATCATCAATCTTCATCATCAATATTCATCATCAATATTTACCATCGTTGAAGAATTAAAAAGCAAAATATTCATCATCATCAATCATCAATCTTCATCTTCAATATTCAATCTTCATCATCAATCATCATCATCAATCATCAATATTCGTTTTCGTTCTTCCAGCATTTGTTCATTGCTCTTCCAGAATCGTTTTTCATTTTTCGTTCTTCCAGAGAAATCATTTTTCATCTTTCTTCCAGAATCGTTTTTCGTTTTCGTTCTTCCAGCATTTGTTCATCGTTCTTCCAGAATCATTCTTTCAAAACCCAGATTTGGGAAACCCAGAAGAACCCAGAAGAAGAAGAAGAAATTGAAACCTAGAAAAACCCAGAAGAAGATGAAGAAGATCTGAAAAATGGGTTTCGAATTGGGATTGAAATCGAAACCTAGAAAAACCCAGCAAACACAAACCCAAATGAACAAAACCGAATGAATAGATCGAAACTCTAAAAACGAAAATGAATCTGAATCTGAACGAAACCCATTTGTCTAGTTTGAAGAAGAAGAGGAATTTGTGAATCTGAAGAAGAAGAGGAATTTGTGTGTCTGATTGGAAGAAGAAGAAGAAGAAGAAGAGGAAGAGGAATTTGTGTTTAAGTAAGAAGATTGAAGATTGAAGAAGAAGATTGAAGAAGATTGAAGAAGAACGAAACCCATTTATGTTTTTGTTTTTGTTTTTGACAAAAATTTATGTTTTTGATGTTATTAGTTTTAATGTTATTAGTTTTTTGTTTAATTCTGTTTTGATTATGTGTAAAATAATATTGAATTAAATAATAAATTTTTTTGCCACCTCAATAATGAATGTCACGTCATTTAATTAATTTAAGACGCCGCGTCAGCAGTTAACTGCCAGCGTGGCGTCTGTTAGAAAAAACTAACGTCAAGGACCAAAGTGAAACGAAAATGAAAGATAAAGGACCAAAACGGACCAAAAAAAAGATAAAGGACCAAAGTGAAACCAAAAGCAAAGATAAAGGACCAAAACTGATATTTAGCCTTATTATTAATATTATGATACACAAGTTAAAGCATTATATGACTTACCAGAAACAATAGAGAAAGCTGATATTAAGGGACCATAAACTCCACCAACAGGAATCCTTGTAGTCCCCTTGCCAGCCCAATAGAAACGAATCTCCATAATATTGTCTGTTACAGAGACATTATATATTGGTAATATACGTGGTTTTTGAGCAAGGTGTGCTTCATCTTCAATATTAAAATCTTTGGCAACTAATTTTTCCTGCAATAGAGGTTTAATTCTTGTTAAATCCAGAATTGGCCAACAAAATATATTCTTTATTTTGATCAATACCTGAACATAGATATCAAATAAGCGCTTCCCAAGACTTCTATAAGTGTTATCATTTGTAAATAGTATTTCTGCAAAGTGGAGATTCACAGTATACTTCCCATTCTCCAAGCAATAGCGAAAATAAGTTAGCGAAATCGGAGAGATGCGAGCTGTTGTATATAATTCAGGCATACTTGAAGATGACAAAGACTTTGTATAACGTGTATTTTGGAAATCACCGTCATCCATGAAGTCCCCGGTGCTACTAAACCCCCAGTAATTCGCATCATTGTTATAATATTTAGCAGCACCGCCTACGACGTCTCCGTCTCCTACATAGAGGATATTTTTATTATTTTCCATCACTTCTATATCCTTTCCACCACAGTTAACGTGCAAACAACTTGAATCTGCAATAGTTGGCATATGAATATGTAAGTTCTCTGACTTGATAAAGTAGCAAAAATTTTCAAATATAGAAGAATATATACTTACACTTAGGACAGTTGAAAGTTTTTGAACATGGAAGAATCCCCTGCCTGTCATGATGCAAGAAAGACATTTGTATCACTAGAATTCACTTTTTTAACATAGTTTACTCAAATGATTAAAGCAAAGGAAGAATACAAAGATAAGCTCTTACGACGCATTGGACCCTGAGGAGCTCCGGAACAAGTTTAGGTTTAAATTCCTGACAAAGTTAAACAAGGTGAAGAAAGTGTAAAAATTATGATGTATATATAACAAAATCCTCGGAAAAATTATTGCAAAAGAGTTTGCATTCTGACAGGTAATCTCCACAAGCAGATTTATCAGGTCCTTGCCACGTTAAGTTGTTGTAAGAAAGATCACTGCAGCCAAATATTAGAAAAAATCATTATCAGTATTTAAGTGATTATAATTATACCATCACATATACAATCATATTCTTCGACTAATACATTTGAATTTGAGGAGTAAATGATACTTTGCATTATAGAAGTTGAGATGGCTGACATAAGAAACATACACATTGCTTCCATCCATCAAGATTGAGTCAGGTACATTACCGCTTAGCATGTTGCGAGTAAGGAAGCTGAAAAGAAGAAACTGAAAACTGTTTACAATTATAACATTTTAAATCTGAGGCAATAAAAGTGAACATTAGGTCATGTGTCTGCATACATGGTTCTCAGAGAAGTACACTTACAGAAATCTAAGATGTCCGACGTGATCAATCGTTGGTATCTCCCCAACCAAATTATTGAAACTGAGATCCCTACAAATGTTGTAGTATAAATTTCCATAGTAAAAAAGTTTGGATTCTGAAATGTTTTCCAATAACAGGAATTCAAAAACAATCTTATGGATATAAAAGTCAAATGTTTTACTTACAACATTTCCAAACTCCTCATTGTCCAAAAGTAGCTAGGAATCTCTCCAGTAATATTGCAATTCCTCAAAATCCTAAATTGAAAAGCTTGAATTACTTCAAATAACAAAAAAAAGGATCTCATAAAATGTACCAACTAAATTTTAACACAACATTCAACATACAATCTTATCATTCCTGCCATGTTGCTTAAAATAGGAAAATCCTGACTTGGGCCATTTATGTCACTAATCCTCCTGCATCATATTTCCTACCATGCGTTAAGATATAAAACAATAAGATGAACTGGGGAGATAACCTTAAAGAAACTAATAAAAATTAGTAGGTTTTTCACTTACAGTTGCGATAAATTAGTCAAAAGAGACATATCTGATGGGATAGGTCCCTCCAGTCCACTTGCATGCATTTCTCTTCAATGATGTACATTATTGTAAGCATATCAATCTCAAAAGAAACATAATGTAGGCTTATTTATTGTCAAAAGTTAGAAGCACATAAGAAGAAAAAATTCGAGTGATTGCAATCTCACAATCTTTGAAGTTGTTTCCAGTTCTGGATGAAGCTAGGTATTTTTCCATTGAAGCTATTATCATTTATCCTACTGCAATGCACCAAAAAAAGTATTCATCACGGAAAGTGTCAATATTAATTTTGCATGAAAAATAGTTAATCAGAACTTACAAATCCGTCAAATTCTGTAACTGAGCCAATGTCACTGGTAAATTACCAGAAAATTTATTGGATGATAGAATCCTGCAAGGATAGCATTGCATACAAAAACCATCAGATACCGATTGTTTGAGCTTTCAAATATATTGTGACAGTAAAACACATGACTTTTCGATCGCATTTTCTTACAAGCCCTGCAAGTTAAATAGACTTCCAAGTTCAGAGGGAACACGACCAGAAAGTTGGTTCGCTTCAAGGTTCCTGATTTGAGGCCAGAGTAAAACAAATGAAAACTTGAACATGTCCATGAGAAAGTAAAATAAATGCACTATATCATTAATAATATTTAAAAATTCTTGCTTGGTATATGATAAGTAATCACAATACATTAATAGCTTAATGCTTGAAGCTTTCAATTGAAACCATATAGCAATATCCACATCACGAGAAATATAGAGACGGAAATTTAGTTTGGCAATTGAGTATTGAACTTTGATCAACATAAACAATAAGAAAATGAGAAAAATCTATTTATAAACTTGCAGGTGTCTTTTATTTACGCGACTTACAGGTAGCTGAGAGTGGTAATGTTTCCCAACTCCTTAGGAATTTCCCCTGATACACGATTAACAAGTAGAGAGCTGCATAGAATATGTCGTATTTAATTCAAAAACCAAACAACTGTATGAAAACTTCAATTACTTGATAAGAACTTACATCGAAGTTAGTTTAATCGAAGCCCATTCCCTTGGTATTGTACCATTAAGGTAGTTTAAAGCAAAATCACTACAATAAGAGAACATTTGCAATTAGTTCAACCAATACGAAATTAAAAACATCTTTAAGGTGTTCATAGCTCTTACACTTCTCTAAGGTACGGAAGCTTAACCAATTGAGGTGGAAGCATCCCAGGAAGGTTGTACCCCTTGAACTTACTAAAACATAGAAAGTCATATTTCACTAAAATATAGACCACATCAGTTATTCAATCAATCTAAAACTGCAAATTTTGTCTTATAAATAGGACCAGAGGATAACTTAAGTAACTTGAAAACACTAAGGATAAGATAAAGAGATGTTTACATCTTTACTACGTGACAGAAGGTATCATTTCCAGAAGGGCATTCACAATCAATGCTGCTTTGGGATCCATCAGGCGGCTTTGGTGTCAAACCAAGCATTTTAATTTGACAAGAATCACTATCAAAATTCCAATAGGTAGCACCCATTGTGCTAGTAATTTCTTTAAGAGCATTAACTGATAAAAATATGAACAAAGATGTTGGTATAAGAAAAGAAAGCAATAGATAAAGAGGACTGAAGAAAACCCATCATACCACCAGTTCAAAAAGATTCCAATTTTGTATTATTTTTATATAGAAAATGTGAGCATAGTCTTTAGTCACTTTTCTAGGTTCCAGAGAAAATTAATTAAATAACCAGACTAGTGTATTATAAAGAAACAAGTCGAATGTAGAAGTTGTTGGAATCACAATCACTGGAAATCAACTTGTTTATTTCATTGCATGTATGAGAGATATATACAATTGAGAGAGTTTGTTACACACTGCCAGCTATCAGCAAAACTAACTAAACTAACAGAAGAGGATTTTTTAAAAGAACTATCACTTATCACACACTTATGCATAAGTGATAAGGGCACTTACTTATTACAACAAAAGAACTTATATACAAAGCTAAACTATCACAACTTCAACACCCTCCCTTAAACCAGAAATGCATCAAGCATTCTGGTTTATTCAGTATGAACTCTCTCCATTCCAAGCCTTGCACGAAGAGTCTGAAATGTCTCTGTTTTCAGTGCCTTTGTCATAACATCAGCTACCTGTTGATCTGTAGGGCAGTAATTCAGCTCAATAGTGCCTTGATTCACCAAATCTCTCAGAAAGTGGAAGCGAATATCAATGTGTTTGCTTCTTCCATGAAGCACAGGGTTCCTAGACAGCTTAATAGTAGAGTTGTTGTCGCCGAAAATCACAGAAGTTCCCCTCTGTGGCAAATCAATTTTCTCCAGAATCCTTCTTAACTAAACTGTTTGACAAGCACAGTTTGCAGCAGCTATGAATTCAGCCTCAGTGGTAGAGAGAGACACCACTGGCTGTTTCTTAGCAGACCAACATACTGCACCAGAAGCTAAGATAAACACATACCCTGATGTGTTTTTCCTGTCATCACAGTCACCAGCATAATCACTGTCTGTGTAGGCAGTGATTTCATTGTTTCCATTCTTCTTATACACAATTCCCAGTTCAATTGTTCCCTTTACATACCTTAGAATACGTTTCACAGCTTGCATATGTACTTCAGTAGGCTGTTCCATATATCTGCTGATAAGGGACACAGCAAACATAAGGTCAGGTCGTGTGGCTGTCAAGTACATCAAGGATCCTACAATTTGCTTATAGTAGGTTGAATCAACCTTTCCACCACCTCCTTCTTTGTCTAATTTAGAACCAGGAACAATTGGGGTCAACACAGGTTTACAATTGCTCATTCCAAACCTATCCAATATTTCAGCAGCATATTTGGATTGATTTAGAGAAATTCCACCCTTGCCTTGCTTCACTTCCACTGCCAGAAAGTAACTGAGCATACCCAAATCTGTCATGTCAAAGTGCTCTTTCATTGAAGCCTTGAATTCATTAACCATTTGAGATGAGTTGCTAGTGAAGATTAAGTCATCAACATAGAGGCTCACAATCAATATGTTCTGCAGCTTATCCTTCTTCACATACAAAGTATGTTCTGATGGAGACTTAGTGAATTCTTCTTTAGTAAAAAAGGAGTCAATTTTACTATACCAAGCCCTAGGGGATTGCTTAAGCCCATACAAGGCCTTTTTCAGCTTGTATACCTTTTGCTCTTCACCTCTTCTTACATACCCTGCAGGTTGTTCCACAAATACAGTTTCCTTCAAGTCACCATGAAGGAAGGAAGTCTTAACATCTAGCTGAAATACACTCCAATTTTTCAATGCTGCCACAGCAATTATACTTCTAATAGTATCCCAACGAGCTACAGGAGCAAAGACTTCACTGTAGTCTATTCCATGCTTTTGAGTATAGCCTCTTGCCACCAATCGTGCTTTGTACTTTTCTACTTCTCCTTTTTCATTTAACTTGGTTTTGAATATCCATTTCACCCCAATCTTCTTAGCACATTGAGGTAAATCTGTTAACTCCCACGTTCCATTTCTTTCAATGGATTCTATCTCAACATTCATAGCAAGTCTCCACTTTTCATCTTTAACAGCTTCACTGTATGTCACTGGGTCCTCCATATCTGTTGCAGACATCATGATTAATTCCTCTTCAATCTGCACTTGATTGGTGTAGTAATCATTCAAGTATGCTGGCTGCTTTCTAACCCTCCCTTGCTCTGAGGATTCTGCCACATCTTCATTATCATTGTCATGACTCTCTTCTTGATCAGCTTCCCTTCCTTCTGCATCACTGTCAGTCACTTGTTCTGTATTCTGAACATCAGATGCTTCTCTCTCAGCTATCTCACCTTCATCAATTAAAGGCACTTCATTCTTATGAGATGGTTTCTCCCAATCCCACTTCTTTTCTTCTGCAAATTGCACATTTCTGCTGATTATTATTTTCTTGCTTGAAGGATCATATAGCTTATAGGCTTTAGATCCTTCACTCACTCCAAGATGAATACACTTAATACTCCTATCAGCAAGTTTTCTTCTTTGTTGCTTGGGTACATGGGCATATGCCACACAGCCAAATACTCTAAAATAATGGACTGCAGGTTTAATTCCTTGCCACAACTCCTTTGGTGTAACATCCTTGAGCGCTGTGGTAGGTGATCTGTTTTGAACATAAATTGACCATTTCACAGCATCAGGCCAAAATTCCTTAGGTAAACTTTTCTCTGAAAGCATACTTCTAACCATGATTAATATTGTTCTATTCTTTTTCTCTGCCACACCATTTTGTTGAGGTGTATAGGCAGCAGTCAATTGCCTCTTAATTCCATTTTCACTACAAAATGTTTCAAATTCACTTGAGGTGAACTCACCACCTCTATCAGTTCTGAGACATTTAATTACACTGCCAGACTGTTTTTCAACTTCAGTTTTAAACTTCTTAAAAATTTCTAAAGCAGCAAACTTTTCATTCAAGAAAAATACCCATGTTTTTCTAGTAAAGTCATCTATGAATCAAAAAATACCTCTTTTTGCTGTGTGATTGAGGAGTAATAGGACCACATATATCAGCATGCACCAGATCCAATTTGCCTTCTGCTCTCCATGAACTCTGTTGAGGAAATGATTCCCTATGCTGCTTCCCTTTCAAACAGTGACTGCAAAGCTTTGTTGGATCCTGTAGACTGGGAAGACCAGTCACCATTCCCTTGTCTGCAAGCATTTGGAGAGCCTTATATCCAATGTGGCCAAACCTGCAATGCCATAAGTGAGTTGTGTCCTCTGTTGAAGCCTTGAAACACGATGCCACAATCACCTTAGCTGTTACTTTGAACATTCTGTTTGATGCCATTTTGGATTGAAGAATCAGCCCCTCTATCATCATGATAAACCTTGCACATGTTGTTTTTGAACACAACAGCAAGACCAGATTTCTCTTGGAGTTGCCCAATGCTCAAAAGATTGCTGCTGAGTCCTGGAATATAGTACACATCCGTGATAATTTGCACAATTCCATCCACCTCTAACTTCACACTCCCTTTTCCTTCAGTCATGAGTTTCATACCATTACCAAGCTTCACAGAGACACGAATCTTCTCGTTCAAATCCAAGAACCACTCCTTGCAACCGCACATGTGATTGCTGCATCCGGAGTCTAGAAACCACTCTTTTTGTTCGTAATCTTTCACCACATCAGTACACGCCATGAGAAGAACTTCCTCTTCTTGCTCATCTTCTGCGTAATTGGCTTTGTTTTCCCAATTAGGGCATTCATAACGATAATGCTCCAATTTCTTACAATGGAAGCATTCAATCGTTTCTTTATTGAATTGCCCCCTTCCTCTACCACGTCCTCCTCTCACAATGCCTCGCCCTCTTCCCCTATTGCTGAATCTTCCACCGTTGGTAACTTTTAGGGCTTGCTCCTCTTCCCTTTGATCTTTCATTCTCTGCTCTTCGACAATCAGACTACCTTGAAGCGCATCCACAGAAAGAGTGGTAACATCGTTGACTTGAACAATAGAACAGGCTACGTAGTTGAATCTTGGAGTCAGCGACCTCAAAATTTTCTCAACTATGACAACTGGCTCCATGTTCTCTCCATACATCTTCATACGATTAACGTTCGCTGGGGTTCTTGCGAAGTAATCGTTGATGTTCTCATCGTCTTTCATTGCTAGCATCTCAAATTCCTTTCTTGCAACTTGCAATTGGGCGCGCTTTACTTTTGTTGATCCTTGATACTTTTGTTTTAGCGAATCCCAAATTGCCTTCGCACTATCTCTGTCAAGAATAGTTTCCATGATTGTTCGGTTTATAGCTTGGAACAGATAGTTCCTTGCTTTCAGGTCTTTCAGCTTGCTGTCTTCGCCTTTCTTGATTAGGTCTGGAGTCGCATCTGCGGGTGGAACGAAGATCCCTTCTTCAATCAGCGTCCAATACTCTTTTGATCGCATGAGATTCTCCATGATCATGGACCAATGCTCATAATGCCCATCAATGAAGATACGTGATTTCTTTTTCCGCCATCTTCTTGAATCGCTCTCGCACTTGCACACTTTTACTGAGGTTCTTGCGAAAATCAGGCCCTTGCGAGCTCTGATGCCAATTGTTGGAATCACAATCACCGGAAATCAACTTGTTTATTTCATTGCATGTATGAGAGATATATACAATTGAGAGAGTTTGTTACACACTGCCAGCTATCAGCAAAACTAACTAAACTAACAGAAGAGGATTTTTTAAAAGAACTATCACTTATCACACACTTATGCATAAGTGATAAGGGCACTTACTTATTACAACAAAAGAACTTATATACAAAGCTAAACTATCACAACTTCAACAGAAGTATTTGTTCTTTGGTCTTTATGAATTGAACTTAGATTACAAAGCCTACACACACGGTCAAATTATTTGTAATGGGAATAATTTCTGTCATTTTACTGCACAAATATATACTTAGAAATACATCACAAAAACTTATATATACTGAAAAATGATAGCAACACAAAAGCAGTGAATTATGTTATATAGATCAAGATGTATGATGCAGGAAGACAAAAAAAAACACAAGGGACTAAAATGGAAAATATTCTTAATTTCTTACCTTCTTCCTGGGGGAGTTTAGATTCTGCATAATCCAGCCAAGTGAAACAACTAAATGCCATGATTAAGAAAGCAAACAAGGTGTTAGACATCATCCCTAGCAAGCAGAATGTTGTGTTGCTCTGACGAACAAGAACACCAATCAGATAGGCACAGTATTCGATTTGTTGTTTCGTCTTCAGAACTTCTTCATTTTGGATATGAGCTGAGAAAAATAGGGAAGATGATCAGAGAGAGAGAGAGAGAGAGAGAGAGAGTATGCATGTATGTTCACTGTCGTACTTGTGTCCCCTTTCAATGGTGGAAAAGTAAAGCACATTAGCACATAGAGAAATTATTACTATTTGTTTGATAGGCAGAGAATTTATTTCGTAGGGGCCAAAATATGTTTTGCTTTGTTATACTTAATCAGTGTGCTGCGTTATCAATAAACAAAACTAGTCAATTTCACAAATATTACTTTAAGTTAATTTAATTTTCTTTATCTCATATAAAAATGAATCCCACTTCCTACACTATTCTTAACCATGAGAAAAATATTATTCTCATGAAAAATAAAAGGTGGATTAATTAAAACGTATTTTTGAAATGATGGCATTATTGGTCAAAAAGAAAAGAAATGATGGCATTAAATAAGATTGAATTAGGCGAAATTCGATTATACTCTACACGGTTCCTATTATAAGAAACTTTTTGTGTATTTTTGTTTTAAATAAGATGTATGTTTATTAGAAGCTCACATAGTGGAGGTAGGTATATTGGTGATAAGAATTAAATTTTAGAACATTTAATAAGTTCTATAGTTTTTGTGATTTTTGTACCGCAACTTCTTCTTTCTATTTATCATATTGATAGTTTTAAGTTACATTAATTAATGAATTAATGTTTATCAATTATACCGTTAATTATTTATTATGGAGAGAGAAACAACTCCAATGAGTAATTTTAAAGAATCAAGAGTCTATCAGAGAGAAAATTAATAGTTTCATGAAAAACAATCAAGTTTGTTTATTCGTCTTTAGTTGGTGCAAAACAACATTAAAAGATAGTTAAAATAAAACAGATGAAATATTTTTTATTTCTCATAAAATATATATTTTCTATTGACGTCAGTTATCATCTATGGCACGGATCACTTATCCTAGTTCTAGACAAACTTATTTAGTAAATGCGACAATTATTTTGAGATTGAGGGACTAGGATTTAAACTCGTTTTGATATGAATAAAATCTACAGTTAAATATATTTTTGGTCTTTAAAAAATTTGTTTTTAGTCTTTATATTTTAGTTCCTAAATTTTTTTTCGTCAATGTTTTTAATAGCATTTTTTTTTGCCTTTTAATAGTGTTTCTAAGCCCTATTGAAAATCATAATAGACTAAAAGTATTTACTGAGAAAAATAAGTGGGGGGATGAATTAAATTTTTTATAGAGAATAAAAACAAAAAATTTAAATTTTATATAAAGAAAAACATATTTAACCCAAATTTTTTTGACAGATTTAACCCTTAAATCTATATCCGTTTACCGACCTTCGTCTGCTAAATGCTAATAATCACATCACTGTTAAACTTAAAGCCTCAACTAGCTGTTCAATATTGATTGACGAGGGCAAAAGAATTCAAGTAGGCGGCCGTAGCTATCGATTTTTGGGCATAAAATTCTTCAACGTAGGTTTAAGATGCGAGATTTCTAATTTTATTCAAGATATTAAAGTTTTTTTTTGTCATTTTTCTGTAACTTTGAATTTGTGACTTTGGAAAGAAACAGCAGCACACCGCCACCCTATAAAGCCCAAATATCGGATACAATACGGGATACGACACGATACGGATACGGGAATACGGGAAAATTTTGAAAATCAATATACGACACGGCTATGATACTTTAGTTAAAATTTAAATATAAAAAAACATAACAGAAAAAATAAAATAGAATAGAAACACAAATAGAAAAAAACAAAGAAGAAAAACTGAAATATTGCATTTTATGGATATGAAAAAAAAACAGCCCAAATAGATTAAAAAAAAAGCACACAAAAATATATGGATAAAGGAAGAGGACAATAGACACACCTATGTATGAGTGACTAGTCATATAAAGTAATGGTGGACAAGTAATTGAGACCACCCGAAATCGTATAATACGAATAGTCAGTGGCAGAAATAGATGACTTTTTATAGACTAAGATATTCATATTAGTACGTAGTTGCTTAATAAAACTGTTCTGGAGTGGACCAAGGGGTCCCATTAGCAAAACCAGAAGGTGCGCTTAGCAAGTAATATGGATCAGCCCAACCGATTCAGCCCATATCCACCTCATGCGAGCCCAACATGCTTGGACGGTCAAGATCGACTCTACCCATCCAACGATCCACGAGAGGGCACGATTTCCTATAAATACAGGCAAACTTTGCCCTAAGAAAGGTTCAATCTCTAATCCTTAGTACCTTCACTCATATATTCGATATACTGACTTGAGCGTCGGAGTGGCTTGCAGGTACTCCCCCGGGCGCTCACTGACCTACTGCCACGACAGCAAGGGACCTACCAACAGTAGTCCACCAAAAAGCTGCTCGATCGGTACAGAACATTGGCGACCACAGTGGGAGATTTGTATCTTTCACACAATCATAACTCGAACTTTTCTCTTGCTGCTCCATGGCTCCCAGAGGCAGACCCCGGGTTCAAAGCATTGCCATACCTGCATCCCGACCAGAGGATACCCCAGAGGGCAATGTCGACAGCCCGCCTAAAGAGGGCAACGTCGTCAGCCAGCCTAAATGAGGGAAACGTCGCCAGCCTGTCTAACGAGGGCACCAGTCAGTCTGCCCAACCTTCGAATGTGAGTCAGCTTTTGGATCTCCTGGCCAATCGCACTCAAGCTATGCTGCATCAGAAAGACCAGCAGAGTGCTAAGGACATGCCCAACCTGGCACCCATGAAGGCGCCTTGGCAACATCAGACAGCACCCATGAGGACGCCTGGCAGGGCACCTTGGCAACATCAGACAGCGCCCATGAGGGACGCCTCTGCGCTCCTCCTGAGCCCTCTGCGCTCATCCTGAGCCCTCTGTGCTCATCCTGAGCCCTCCGCGCTCATCCTGAGCCCTCAGTGCTCCTTCTTTACTGCTTTCTTTACCGCGTTCTTTACCGCTTTATTTCCTGCTTTTACACGCCAAGTGTTAAACTCGCAAATCGTTGTTAGCACGCCAAGTGGTGATTCAAAAAAATCTAATCTGTTTTTGCATGCATATTGCATTTTTCATCTGACATCAACAAAAACAAAAAATGAGAAAAGGAAAAAATGGGAAAATTCGGGTTTTTCCCTAAGGAGACAAAATTGGTATAATTCCCGAATTCTTTATCTCTATTTTGCCTCGGAATATGTTTCAGCCAATCCATATTCCTCGTTAAAACCCAGATAAAGAGAGGCAGCTGTCATACCCCAATTTTGTCCGGCTTAGGTCAAAACCCTAATTTTCCACAAAAATAAATAAATAAATAAATCGAAGAATGAAGAGCATCATGCATTGCATTTTGGGTCCTAGAAGTCATTCCAAGGTCTTTAAAATCATTTTTAGGGTTGGAATGCACTTTTTAGACGAATTAGGGTTTTAGGGTCAAAAAGGGCATTTTGGTCATTTTTCGCAAAAAGATGATTTTCTCGCCAAAAATGCACATCCACAAAAAGTACATTTTTATTCTATCAAGGATAATTTTTGTACAATTTTTTAGAAAGAAAACCCTAGTCAAAATAATTAAAAATGTTTTTTTCCATTTTTAAGTGCATAGAAAAATAAAAAAGGACCATTAAATATTCCTCAATTCTTAAGTGACAATTTTTATTGTCATAGGTGACTAGAGGGAATATTTTATGGTGCCCAAAAACATGTGACACATTTTCAATAGTTGCATTCCCATTATTTCCCATGCCCAAAATTTCAAACTCAAAAAAACTCAAAAAAAAAGGGAAGTGTCATCAATAAGACAAAAATGACAACTTGCAAATTTTCCACCCATTCCACTCATTTTTGGCTGCGAATTTCAGCCCCATGTTTACCTCATTTTGTGTTTCTTCATGCCCTTAATCCATGTGAGTTGTATTCCTAGCCATTGATTAAAATTCTAGATCAAATCCTAGGCTACAACTATGTGCAAATTGACCTAATTGCCCTCAACAATTTTTGTGTACAAAAAACTCTTCAATTTCATATGACACCAGCTCATTCCCTTCCATTTGTGCTTTCTCATTGTCCCTAATCCTTGTGCATTGCAATCTTGACCATTGATTTAAATTCTATCTCAAATCTCAATGGTTTGCAAAAGCACAATGTCCTATATACCCTTAATTTTGCACCTCATATAAAACCCAAAATAAGAGACCATGAGGGGGATGACTCTCATTTTACCCTAGCACACATTCAGCTCAAAAAATCCTCTCATCCTCCTCCTCTCAAAACCGTGAGCTCCCCCTCCATTCTCATCCATTTTTTTTTCTTCAAAATCAATCATCAAATCTTCCATTTCTTGTTAGATCATCATCATTCCTTCCATTCTCTTCAAGGTTGCATCATCAAATTACTAAGAGCTAGCAATTTTTGTGTGTTCAAGGGTAGATTCAAATTCATTTTGAGCTTATATCATCTCCTTCCTCTTCTCTTTGTGATTTTGAGGTAAGCCTTGAAACTTGGCATCTCATATTTAGTTTTTCTTGCATAATCTCTCTTCTACTCCCAACTTCTTCTTGATTGCTTGTTGTTGTTGCTTTGAGGATCCATTTCAAACATTTTGACAAGGACTTAGGGAGCCTTGGGTGTTTGAGATTGGTCCTTGGCCTTGAAGGAGTTGTTCTTATGCTTGAATGATTTCCCTTGCATCTCTACACATTTTGCACTAAATTTCATAAAATAAAACATCATTTTCTATCAAAAAGGGCTTCGGCCATATAGTGTTTTTTAGTGGTTCATGCATTTCTTTGTCCATTTATGGTGTTTAAGTTGAATAAAAGTGGATCTAGCCAACTATGCCCTTGGGTTCATAGGGGGAAATTAGGGTTTACATTCCTCTCTTGCAATCTTTGATTTTTGAGCGAATAAAAGCATGATTTAATTGATGTTTTACTTTAGGAACATGCATGATAGGTTAGGTCTTTTTATCTTGTGTTATTCTATGTGTTGATTGCCAAGATTTGCATGAAATAAGATGATGATTTTAGGCATGATAGCATTTCGGCCATAAGCCCTTTTTGTTCTTTTTGATTGATTGAAAAGTGTCATTTTGATTGTGTTTGAGTAAATGCAAGTTGTGCAATTGTGTTTGTTCACTTTTTACTTTTTACTCTACCATTTCATTAACTTTTTACCAAAAGATATAAAAACATTTTTACCCCTTGGGTTCTTACCCATTCATTAACTATTTACCAAAACCAAAAAGATTTTACTTTTCACTTTTTACTTTATCATTCATTAACTATTTACCTAAAAATAAAACATAAAAACATTTTTACCTTCATGCATTAAAACATTTTTACCCTCATTCATTAAAACACTTTCATCTTATCTCATAAAACATTTCTACCTTCACATCAAAACATTTTTACCCTCATTCATTAAAACACTTTCATCTCATAACACATTTTTACTTTCATTCAAAGCATTTTACCATCTTGCATTCTTTTATTTTCTCACATGGTCATGCATCCTTGTATGCCATACATACATTCATTCTTAAATGATCATGCATTCATTAATATCATGTCTTGCATGCAATAACCAAGAGTTCATGCATTCATTCTTTGTATGCTCATGCATAAATGCCTAATCATGCATTCATATCCACATGCTTATTCATCTAAACTAAGAATATCCTATGCTTATGATCAATTGCATTTCTCTTGTTCATGATGCCATTCAAATGTCTTGACTTAATTGTGTGCCCTCCCCTTCTACATGTATGACCTCCTAATGAAGACGTAAGCCTACATGCCTGTTGTAGCATAGAGTCATTAGGGTAAATACACTCCTTTGAGATTGTTGCCCGTCCCGTAGCAATTCTCACTCACACACATGCACAATTGCTTTGAGAACTTTGTTTTGCATCTTTAATAATTGAATCCTTTGATTGTATGAGCATGTTTAATCTTGGTTAATGAATGATATGTTTATGTTTGCTTGAGTATTATTCCTTCATTTGCATTTGGTTATGGATTTAGAATTGACTTGAAATGTTCTACTTCTTTTCTAAAACCCATTTCCTAAAATCATTTCAAAACAAAAAGAAACTTTTACTTTCAAAACAAAAATAAATCGATTGTCATTAAACACCAATCGCGCCGTTGCCGATTAGGTCATTAATGATGATTTCATTTTCAAAAGAGTTAGTAGTGAGGCCATTCTAACCGTTGTTGTTCGGTCTTCGCAAAAGCTCTATCCCATTTTCGAAAACTTATTCATTTCTCAAAAATAAACCGATTGTCATTAAACACCAATCGCGCCGTTGCCGATTAGGTCATTAATGATGATTTCATTTTCAAAGGGAGTTAGTAGCGAGACCATTCTAACTGTTGTTGTTCGGTCTTCGCGAAAAGCTCAATCCTTTTTCAAAACCAAAATCCGAGAACTACGTAGCTTTGATCCCTCTTCCAGTGAGGGTACGTAGGAGCGGGGTCCTGTCCCGTCAAGCACCCTTTTAAAAAATCTTTGTTTTGTTCTGCTTTTCAAAGATACCAAAAATATTCTTCTTCCCCCCGTTTTCAATAAAACAAACTCCTAAAGAAAAGAAAAGAAAAGAAGTAGAATAAACCGCTTTCAAACTCAAACTTTTGTCTAAACCACACATCAAGTTAATGGTTCCCTTTCGGTAGAAAGGAGGTGCGGGGTGCTAATCCCTTCCCCGTACCTAACCGACCCCCGAACCTACATCTCTAGTTTTCAAAAGACCATCCGCCTTGTTTAAAGGACATTTTTTCAATGTTTTGGTCTTAAAATTAAAATATTGGTGGCGGCTCCAAACTTTTTCCACGTTGTCAAACGAAAAGTCCCAAACCGGATTTTTCGGGCGCAACAGCTGGCGACTCCACTGGGGACTTTTTTTTTTTAAAAAAAAAGACGAGGGTCAAGCCTTATTAACTTGATGTGTGGTTTAAAATTGTTGGATTTGAGTGATTGTCCTATTTCCCTCTTTTCTTCTTCTTCTTTCTTTTTCTTTCCTCTTCCTCTTTCTTTACCAATTAATGATTGAGCATTCTTTGCATTTTCAATGTGTTGCATTCATGTGCATTTTCCTCTTTCTTCTTATATGTTTGCTTCTTGTTTCTTCTACTCCTTTCTTTACTTATGTTCATGCATTCCTCAATTCCCATGTCCCCTATTCTCTGCTCCCTTTTCTTAAGGTAAAAACATGCATTTCCTCCCATTCTATTATGATCCCTTCTTCTCCGCTCCCTTTCTTGAGGTAAGCAGTGCATATGACTTTTGTTGAAACCTAGGTTGGATTATTGGTATTGTGATATTGAACCCTAGGGTAGACGACATGTTATTGCCTGCTATTGTTTGGACTGTTCTGGGTTTTCCTTTGCAGATGGGGTATATGTGGGTAGTTTTAGACGGTATGCCATTGCTGCACACACTCACACCTTATGCTTACTATGCTTTGAGAGGGGCCTAAAACCCAATGTCTGACAAAACTTAGGAGAGTGGAAACGAGTAGTGACTGGCAATTGGACTGTTGTCCTTCCGACTCTCACGAAAGTTTCAGCCAGAGTATGCTCTTTCATGAGGCCTCACACCGGATGGCGTTCCATCGTTGTGGGTGCTATTGTGAAAGAGAATTAGCTCTGGTAGCCTGGTGAGGAAGTGACTAGAACCCGCATGGGAGGAACATTTGAGTTGTCCTAGAACTTAGGTCCCCACCTTCGTAGGACACAAGGGGCATACCAAATTGTGTGTTGCATGGTAATATAGACATGTTTTCAAAAAAGAGTAGGAGGTTTTTCAAATAAAAAGTAGAGAAAGAGCTGCCGTTGTAGCCTTTCTTCTGCCGGTCCGTACGAAGTGACATATGGCCCACTCTTTTCAAAAAAAAGAGAGAACGAGCTTCCGTTGTAGCCTTTCTCTTACTTGGTCCATATGAAACCACGTACGGCCCGCTTTTTTCAAAAAAAAAAATAAAAAAAACTTGAACTAATGCC
This sequence comes from Astragalus membranaceus, assembly GCA_039519185.1. Lineage (NCBI taxonomy): Eukaryota > Viridiplantae > Streptophyta > Magnoliopsida > Fabales > Fabaceae > Astragalus > Astragalus membranaceus. Next base: position 113,041,983 of record CM076850.1, read on the forward strand.
AATAAAGGTTTTGCCCTAATCTGCATATGCATAAAACATCATCATCATTTCGCATGCATTCTCGCATTGCATCCAACATAAGCTTTTACAGTTCATGCATGCATCCTTGCATTTCATCAAAGTTTGTTTGCCGAGAATCACAAAGTAATATCTTGTCATAGGCACGGTTTGGAATCAAAAGTGAAACAGCGTACACTCCGAGGTGTCTGTTTAAGTTTGAATGCATGGAATGTGCTTTGTTTCGCTTATTGATTCTAACCTTGTTGTGTTTCAAAGAAAAAATAATCAAAATCCACCGTTAAACCTATGGCAAGACATAGTACGCCGTGATTCCCGGCACTAAGATAAACAGGAAATCATACATGTTGCATTGCACTTGCATTCAAACAAGTATTAGTGCATACCGTCTTTTATCAAAAAAAATCAAAAAATCAAGAAAAATCAAAAATTGTTATTTTCCACAAGTTTTTAGAAAACATGCTACATGCATTTTTTCTTTGCATTACAGAAATAATCAAATAAATATCTCATGTTGCATGAATTTTTATGACCACCAGAGAGTTAAAAGCTTTATTTTGGAGAGAAGCCATGCATGCTAAAGTCAAAATCAAATTTTGTACTGTACTCCCCAAATGAAAAGCTTATAATTCCCCAATGCGATAAATCCACATTCATCCATTCGCATTCTCATTTATTCATTCGCATTCTCATTTCATTCGCATTCTCATTCCATGCGTATTTATCCATTTTGCATTCTCATTCATTTGCATATTTACATCATGCATAAAAAAAATGAGCATAAATAATAATTCTAAAAAAAAATTGTGAGGAGAGGTGAGACGTTTTTGCGAAGTTTTTTTTATTCATCTTTGGAAAAGTTTAGTCTTACTTAGTTGCAAACTCAAGGTGTTTCAAGGCACTCGGTTTTTCAAATCAGCAGTCTGTTCACATTTTTCAACAAAGCGTTGCATCTCACCCACCCCATGATGAATGACCGAAATGGTCCACAAAAATTTTTCTTTCACGTTTTAACTAATGTTAACTCTCTGCGAAGCATTCGTGTAGTAACTTGTGTGACATGTGTCTTTATTTGTGTTTGAGTCAGTTAGCGTCCCTGCATTATCATCATCCCTCGCCCAAGTCTAACCCCACCCTGACCACCCATAAAGTACATATCCCCCAGATTAGTGCATAGTTGGCTTTTTGGTTGGTTCCCCTAATGAAATACCACTCTTGGTCCTCCATACTGGGGCAAATTTGTCGTCACTAGATATCTTGTTAACATTGTATTCCTTTGGTGCAAGTCTTTTTAAAAGTAAAAAAAATCAAAAAAGCTCATTAGGTCGAAAACTCGTAAGAGCGGCCTAAGCAAAAATTAGAGCATGAAAAGAAATAAAGAAAAAAGAGCAAATATATGAAAGTAAATAAATCATTGTCCTTGGGTTAATTTCTGAGAAAACAAGCAATCATGATTTTGAAATGAAGTGTGGCCATCATTCCATATCCAAAAACACCTTAAGCCAAAAATCCCAAAAATCTCAATCACGACAAGGATCAATCTCACATCAAAAATTGTGTATCACCTTTATCAGCTCACTTAGCTCAAAAGAAAGAGAAAGAAAAATCACACCAAAAAAAAGGTGGAAAAAGAGAGGATTGAAAAGGAAAAAATCCTGAAAAAAAAGAAGCAAAAGTAGTAGAAATGGTGAGCTGATACCATTAAATGCATGAGAGATCCTTGTCTGAAATAAACCCTCAAACACTTCCTTTGGCCTATCCTCCATAAACCCTTGACCACGTTACAACCCTGAAACAGGTTCATTTTACCGTGAGGCACATAAGAGGTTCTCATCTCAATAAAACCTCAAACACCTCATTGAGCCTAATAACTCATTCTTTCATAAACCATTAACCTAGCCAAATTATACCAGAAAAAAAAAACATCTGTTCCATCAATCATCAAATACTTCTTTGAGCCCAATTATCCCTCCCTTCATAAATCATTAACCATTAGCCACATCACAACTCCAAAGATCCATTCTGATCAATGACCGGTTGCTCCTGTTTTCTCAAAGTTTTAATCTTAGGACAAATAAGTTTATCTATTTATGATGTGTTTGCTCAAAAAGAAAAAACAAACGAGCAGAAAAAAGAAAGCTGCTCAAAAGAAAAACAAACAAGCAGAAAAAAAAAGAAAGCTGCTCAAAAGAAAAAAAACAAACAATCAAAAAAGAAAGTTGGTAAAAAGGAAAAGGGCTTGCACCCCAAGATTCATTCAAACTGCATCGACGTAAACGCAAGGTCTAGTGATCACCAAGTGTAGCTTTCACCATAGCAAACTCAAGACTATCATAGTCTGAGAGTCATTCTAAAGACAACCAAAAGGTTAACGCTAGGATCTTCACCTAGATCCTAAAGTGGGGCACTCCTTTCACCATTTGTTCCACATGAGCTCCGGGAATATGTCCAACATCCATCCCACACCGCACCCAGTCAATACATCCATACCAGACCATCTCCGAAAAACCAATAACCCTAACTCCGCCACCTTTCCTAATCTCACTAAAGGCAACCATTCGAAATACCATTCCAAGTGGGGCAACCTTGTCACTCTTCACTCCACCTACAAATGGGGAAACTGACCCTACACCCATCTCATCCCCTTTGCCATACTCACATCCATAAAACCATACCGGGGCAATTTCTCAATTCATTGTCCTACATGCTACTACTCTAGTCGGGGAAACCTTTGTCCTTACCATAATTAGGGCAAAACCAAACTCCGGGGGTTGAGGAAAAGTCTTTTTCCTTCCACCTTTCATCATCTTCTACACCCCCAGCCTGTCACCACCAGACAGGGGCAAGTTATTACTCACCGTCATTGGGGGGCAGTCCTGCATTTCTTGGCTTGGAAAAACCTACCTTTCACGACCTTGACAAAGGCCAATCAGTCATTCACCCCTTCATGTGCCACAAATGTCCCCACCCTAGGCCTTTAAAACCCCAAGTTAACTGACTCATTCATCTGTATTTGCACTACTCTACATGTTTATGCTTTAAAGAGAGAGAACACAAGTTAATAATGTGAAGTCGGAAACTCACTCAGCTAACTTTGTGGACCTAAAAATCAATCATCATGGGGCACCATCATAGGAGAGCAAAATAAGCGAGTCTGCAAATACGGTCAAATAGTTTTTACACATCAGTGTCTGTGAATAACAACCTTGAGATTGCCATGTCTGAATTCAAACCTCTTTCCAAGGAATGATTATTCCAAAGCACTCACCTCTCTACCCCTCGCATCGAAAGTCTCATTTCTCATCTCAAAACAAAACACATTTGCATGCATTACTATTATACCATATCATAAATCATTGCACCATACATTGTATTTCAACAACAAGTCATGCATCTACCACAACTATTGCATTTAAACATTCATCCATTTATTCAAAAAAAAAAGAGAAAACCAAAAAGGCAAAAATCATCCACATCGCACCCGTTGCCCCCACCAAAGCATAAATCATGCCATCATGCAGCCAGCAGTACATTTGCATTCGCATGTTATCTGCATTCGCACACACAGCTTATCAATTTCTGTTTCCGACCAACTTCAACATCCATCATTCACGGGCCTTTTGTAGTCCATTTACTTTCGCATTGCACATTCATCACATTGCATACCTGTAACACTTTTTGCTTCGATAGACGTGCCAAGTGCCGGTCTCATCGTTGCCAAAAGCTTTCTACATCACCAATCATATCATTTGCTACGCATTCATGTGTTTCCTTTATTCACCATAGCATTTGCATCAAAGTATCACATTCGCATCATGTTCACATTCGCATTGCATGCATCAAGAAAAGAAGCAAAATAAATAAATAAAAAGCAAAAAGAAAAATCCGTCCATCATTCCATCAGGTTCAACACCCATGGTATACCCATTTCATTCATCATCCCATGTTCATCACATTACATGCATGACATTGTTTGCTTCGATAGATGTCCAAGTGCCGGTCTCATCGTTGCCCCCCTAAAAAAAAGAGTTTTTTACATCACTAATCATATCTTTGTACCATGCATGGCATTCGCATCAAAGCATTACATTTGCATCACATTCACACTTTGCATTTCATACACTCATACCAAAGGAAAAAAAAGAGAAAAGCCAAAAAACAAAAGGAGGAAAATTTCTCATTCCATTACATTCATCATTAATCAGTACAATCACATTCATATCTTATCTGCATTCACATACGTTGGTTGTCAACCTCCATGTTCCATCAATTTCAACTCACATCATCTGCCCCACTTCATTCATCCCATCGGATGCCTACCATTTCACATACCTATATTGCACGCATACATCATTCATTGCATTTTTAGACATGCCAAATATAGATAGCTTTTCCCGTCTCAGGTAAATGCATTCATTAGGTATGTTCTAGGCGGGTACGCCATATATCAATCCCAATAGTTTGTTCCCTCAAAGTCAGTGCCCCAAGCGCTTGTCTCATATCACAATTCAGAGTCCCAGTACTCTTGCTGACCCCTTGTGGTCCATCAGAGCCCAGTGCTCCTTCAGATCCCCGGTGATCCTTTATTTACTCTTGTTCTATGTCAACCCAATTTTTCAAGAATTTCTATAAAAAAAAAGGAGCGAAAGAGCAAACAAAGAAAAACAATCGGTCAGAAAAAAGAAAGCTGATCAGGCAAAACCATTCAAAAAAAAACAGATGATCAGAAAAAAAAGAAGAAAGCTGATCAAGAAAAACGGTCAAATCAAGAAAAGAATCGCAGGAACGTTCTACTACATTCATCATTACACCAAAATCATGAGCATTGCATGCATCCGCATAACGTGCCCTTGCATAACATGCACCCATACTCCATGCACCATTCCTTGCATCAACTAACGTATGCAGGTACCTCAATCCAATACAGCAGCATCGGTCATTTCAAATCAACCAATCAACGGAATTTGTGAGCCCTCTGTGCTCCTCCTGAGCCCTCTGCGCTCCTCCTGAGCCCTCTGCGCTCCTCCTGAGCCCTCTGTGCTCCTCCTGAGCCCTCTGTGCTCCTCCTGAGCCCTCTGTGCTCATCCTGAGCCCTCTGTGCTCCCCCTGAGCCCTCTGTGCTCCCCCTGAGCCCTCTGTGCTCATCCTGAGCCCTCTGCGCTCATCCTGAGCCCTCTGTGTTCATCCTGAGCCCTCTGTGCTCCCCCTGAGCCCTCTGTGCTCATCTTGAGCCCTTTGTGCTCCCCCTGAGCCCTCTGTGCTCATCCTGAGCCCTCTGTGCTCCTCCTGAGCCCTCTGTGCTCATCCTGAGCCCTCTGCGCTCATCCTGAGCCCTCTGTGCTCATCCTGAGCCCTCTGTGCTCCCCCTGAGCCCTCTGTGCTCCCCTTGAGCCCTCTGTGCTCATCTTGAGCCCTCTGCGCTCCTCCTGAGCCCTCTGCGCTCCTCCTGAGCCCTCTGCGCTCCTCCTGAGCCTTCTGTGCTCCTCCTGAGCCCTCTGTGCTCCTCCTGAGCCCTCCGTGCTCCTCCTGAGCCCTCTGCGCTCCTCCTGAGCCCTCTGTGCCCCTCCTGAGCCCTCTGTGCTCCTCCTGAGCCCTCTGTGCTCCTCCTGAGCCCTCTGTGCTCCCCCTGAGCCCTCTGTGCTCCTCCTGAGCCCTCTGTGCTCCTCCTGAGCCCTCTGCGCTCCTCCTGAGCCCTCTGCGCTCCTCCTGAGCCCTCTGCGCTCATCCTGAGCCCTCTGTGCTCATCCTGAGCCCTCCGCGCTCATCCTGAGCCCTCAGTGCTCCTTCTTTACTGCTTTCTTTACCGCGTTCTTTACCGCTTTATTTCCTGCTTTTACACGCCAAGTGTTAAACTCGCAAATCGCTGTTAGCACGCCAAGTGGTGATTCAAAAAAATCTAATCTGTTTTTGCATGCATATTGCATTTTTCATCTGACATCAACAAAAACCAAAAATGAGAAAAGGAAAAAATGGGAAAATTCGGGTTTTTCCCTAAGGAGACAAAATCGGTATAATTCCCGAATTCTTTATCTCTATTTTGCCTCGGAATATGTTTCAGCCAATCCATATTCCTCGTTAAAACCCAGATAAAGAGGGGCAGCTGTCATACCCCAATTTTGTCCGGCTTAGGTCAAAACCCTAATTTTCCACAAAAATAAATAAATAAATAAATCGAAGAATGAAGAGCATCATGCATTGAATTTTTGGTCCTAGAAGTCATTCCAAGGTCTTTAAAATCATTTTTAGGGTTGGAATGCACTTTTTAGACGAATTAGGGTTTTAGGGTCAAAAAGGGCATTTTGGTCATTTTTCGCAAAAAGATGATTTTCTCGCCAAAAATGCACATCCACAAAAAGTACATTTTTATTCTATCAAGGATAATTTTTGTACAATTTTTTAGAAAGAAAACCCTAGTCAAAATAATTAAAAATGTTTTTTTTTTCATTTTTAAGTGCATAGAAAAATAAAAAAGGACCATTAAATATTCCTCAATTCTTAAGTGACAATTTTTATTGTCATAGGTGACTAGAGGGAATATTTTATGGTGCCCAAAAACATGTGACACATTTTCAATAGTTGCATTCCCATTATTTCCAATGCCGAAAATTTCAAATTCAAAAAAACTCAAAAAAAAGGAAAGTGTCCTCAATAAGACAAAAATGACAACTTGCAAATTTTCCACCCATTCCACTCATTTTTGGCTGCGAATTTCAGCCCCATGTTTACCTCATTTTGTGTTTCTTCATGCCCTTAATCCATGTGAGTTGTATTCCTAGCCATTGATTAAAATTCTAGATCAAATCCTAGGCTACAACTATGTGCAAATTGACCTAATTGCCCTCAACAATTTTTGTGTACAAAAAACTCTTCAATTTCATATGACACCAGCTCATTCCCTTCCATTTGTGCTTTCTCATTGTCCCTAATCCTTGTGCATTGCAATCTTGACCATTGATTTAAATTCTATCTCAAATCTCAATGGTTTGCAAAAGCACAATGTCCTATATACCCTTAATTTTGCACCTCATATAAAACCCAAAATAAGAGACCATGAGGGGGATGACTCTCATTTTACCCTAGCACACATTCAGCTCAAAAAATCCTCTCATCCTCCTCCTCTCAAAACCGTGAGCTCCCCCTCCATTCTCATCCATTTTTTTTTCTTCAAAATCAATCATCAAATCTTCCATTTCTTGTTAGATCATCATCATTCCTTCCATTCTCTTCAAGGTTTCATCATCAAATTACTAAGAGCTAGCAATTTTTGTGTGTTCAAGGGTAGATTCAAATTCATTTTGAGCTTATATCATCTCCTTCCTCTTCTCTTTGTGATTTTGAGGTAAGCCTTGAAACTTGGCATCTCATATTTAGTTTTTCTTGCATAATCTCTCTTCTACTCCCAACTTCTTCTTGATTGCTTGTTGTTGTTGCTTTGAGGATCCATTTCAAACATTTTGACAAGGACTTAGGGAGCCTTGGGTGTTTGAGATTGGTCCTTGGCCTTGAAGGAGTTGTTCTTATGCTTGAATGATTTCCCTTGCATCTCTACACATTTTGCACTAAATTTCATAAAATAAAACATCATTTTCTATCAAAAAGGGCTTCGGCCATATAGTGTTTTTTAGTGGTTCATGCATTTCTTTGTCCATTTATGGTGTTTAAGTTGAATAAAAGTGGATCTAGCCAACTATGCCCTTGGGTTCATAGGGGGAAATTAGGGTTTACATTCCTCTCTTGCAATCTTTGATTTTTGAGCGAATAAAAGCATGATTTAATTGATGTTTTACTTTAGGAACATGCATGATAGGTTAGGTCTTTTTATCTTGTGTTATTCTATGTGTTGATTGTCAAGATTTGCATGAAATAAGATGATGATTTTAGGCATGATAGCATTTCGGCCATAAGCCCTTTTTGTTCTTTTTGATTGATTGAAAAGTGTCATTTTGATTGTGTTTGAGTAAATGCAAGTTGTGCAATTGTGTTTGTTCACTTTTTACTTTTTACTCTACCATTTCATTAACTTTTTACCAAAAGATATAAAAACATTTTTACCCCTTGGGTTCTTACCCATTCATTAACTATTTACCAAAACCAAAAAGATTTTACTTTTCACTTTTTACTTTATCATTCATTAACTATTTACCTAAAAATAAAACATAAAAACATTTTTACCTTCATGCATTAAAACATTTTTACCCTCATTCATTAAAACACTTTCATCTTATCTCATAAAACATTTCTACCTTCACATCAAAACATTTTTACCCTCATTCATTAAAACACTTTCATCTCATAACACATTTTTACTTTCATTCAAAGCATTTTACCATCTTGCATTCTTTTATTTTCTCACATGGTCATGCATCCTTGTATGCCATACATACATTCATTCTTAAATGATCATGCATTCATTAATATCATGTCTTGCATGCAATAACCAAGAGTTCATGCATTCATTCTTTGTATGCTCATGCATAAATGCCTAATCATGCATTCATATCCACATGCTTATTCATCTAAACTAAGAATATCCTATGCTTATGATCAATTGCATTTCTCTTGTTCATGATGCCATTCAAATGTCTTGACTTAATTGTGTGCCCTCCCCTTCTACATGTATGACCTCCTAATGAAGACGTAAGCCTACATGCCTGTTGTAGCATAGAGTCATTAGGGTAAATACACTCCTTTGAGATTGTTGCCCGTCCCGTAGCAATTCTCACTCACACACATGCACAATTGCTTTGAGAACTTTGTTTTGCATCTTTAATAATTGAATCCTTTGATTGTATGAGCATGTTTAATCTTGGTTAATGAATGATATGTTTATGTTTGCTTGAGTATTATTCCTTCATTTGCATTTGGTTATGGATTTAGAATTGACTTGAAATGTTCTACTTCTTTTCTAAAACCCATTTCCTAAAATCATTTCAAAACAAAAAGAAACTTTTACTTTCAAAACAAAAATAAATCGATTGTCATTAAACACCAATCGCGCCGTTGCCGATTAGGTCATTAATGATGATTTCATTTTCAAAAGAGTTAGTAGTGAGGCCATTCTAACCGTTGTTGTTCGGTCTTCGCAAAAGCTCTATCCCATTTTCGAAAACTTATTCATTTCTCAAAAATAAACCGATTGTCATTAAACACCAATCGCGCCGTTGCCGATTAGGTCATTAATGATGATTTCATTTTCAAAGGGAGTTAGTAGCGAGACCATTCTAACTGTTGTTGTTCGGTCTTCGCGAAAAGCTCAATCCTTTTTCAAAACCAAAATCCGAGAACTACGTAGCTTTGATCCCTCTTCCAGTGAGGGTACGTAGGAGCGGGGTCCTGTCCCGTCAAGCACCCTTTTAAAAAAATCTTTGTTTTGTTCTGCTTTTCAAAGATACCAAAAATATTCTTCTTCCCCCCGTTTTCAATAAAACAAACTCCTAAAGAAAAGAAAAGAAGTAGAATAAACCGCTTTCAAACTCAAACTTTTGTCTAAACCACACATCAAGTTAATGGTTCCCTTTCGGTAGAAAGGAGGTGCGGGGTGCTAATCCCTTCCCCGTACCTAACCGACCCCCGAACCTACATCTCTAGTTTTCAAAAGACCATCCGCCTTGTTTAAAGGACCTTTTTTCAATGTTTTGGTCTTAAAATTAAAATATTGGTGGCGGCTCCAAACTTTTTCCACGTTGTCAAACGAAAAGTCCCAAACCGAATTTTTCGGGCGCAACAAGGGCGCCATGGCAACATCAGGTAGCCCATGAGGGCGCCTGGCAGGGGAACCCTTCCACCAACAACGGTGACTTCGAGGCACCACCGGGGATCGCCATCGAGGAGATCCCCCGACCGACGCCGGCATCAAAAGTACATGGACTATGAAGAAGACAACATGGCCTACCAAGAGGAGGCCAAGGTTGGCAGCATGAAGGCTGATCTGACTTTTTATGGGCACACTACCAGCAAACGCAGCACCCCCAGGGATGACATTGAAGAAGGGAAGCTCGCCCAATACGTGAATGAAGAAGAGGATGAAACTCGCGACTACGAATAAGGAGCAGAGCATCAGTACTCGAACCTAAGGCTAGGCCTAGTTCTGAATTTTGTCGTTGAGCACAAAAGCAGAATATCAAGAAGAAAAAAAAGGTCCAACTCCATAGTCAGGAGTGGAGCGAGACAAGTCTGACACCCTCGACTCCCATACTTGGAGAGATGATCTTGGCTTTAGGTTAATGTTGAGGTTTCCCCCTACGATCCAGGCAGTCCCTCCCTGCATGGTATGTTGGGTCTCATCTTCCTAAAGCAAAGCAGCCAAGTTCACGGCACCCACCCGGCACGGATCCAAGGTATGAGACCACGATGTCTTGGGTAGCAAGCGCTAAGAAAGGCGCGGAAGTCAAGCAAATGACGAGACCATGAGGTCACAAACACCAGAGATACCCACCTACGAGGGTGATCTCTAGTCTGCAGTCCATAACTTCATCCATACTTATTCAATGGAGGCGTGTGAGCATGCGTTGGAAATCTAAGAAGAAGAGCTACAATTCTCGTGTTGAGCTCAAAATCCAATTCGGACGTCTCCGCACCAAGGAAGGGCGCCCTTGAGGGCCCCAGCAGCATACTTATCCAATGGAGGCGTGTGAGCATGCGTTGGAAAGCTAAGAGGAAGAGCTACAATACTCATGTTGAGCTCAAAGTCCAATTCAGACGTCTCCGCACCCGGAAAGGGAGCCCATGAGGGCGCCAACAGCATCCAAAAGCGGCGTTTTGGTACAAGGCTCCCACGAGGGCGCCAGCATCAGGGCACACCATCTTGGCCCAAGGCGCCCAGGAGGAGGGCGCCAACTTCAGGATGTTGCGTTTTTACTCAGTCCATAACTTCATCCATGCTTATCCGATGGAGGCGTGTGAACATGCGTTGGAAAGCTAAGAAGCAGAGCTACAATTCTCATGTTGATCTCAAAATCCAATTCGGACGTCTCCACACCCAGGAAAGGCGCCCAGGAGGAGGGCGCCAACATCAAGACGCAGCATCTTGGCACAAGGCGCCCAGGAGGGCGCCAAAATCAGGATACATGGCACAAGGCGCCCAGGAGGGCATCGGCATCAGAAAGAGGCGTCATGGCGCAGGGCGCCCAGGAGGGCGCCAACATCAGGATGTTGCATTTTGGCTCAAGGCGCCCAGGAGGAGGGCGCCAACTTCAGGATGTTGCACCTTGTCACCCGACACGCAGGAAGGCGTTCCAGTCTGTAGTCCGTAACTTCGTCCATACTTATCCGATGGAGGCGTGTGAGCATGCGTTGGAAATATAAGAAGCTTAGCTACAATTCTCATGTTAAGCTCGAAAGCCAATTCATACGTCTCCGTACCCAGGAAGGGAAACAAGCTGACGGCACTCACAAGCACATAAGAAAATTAAAGGTTGCATGAGCATGCGAGTGCACGAGTCTGTGAGAAAATGACATAGTACACGAGCACGCGAGCAAATAGAGAGTGTACGAGCACGTGAGCAAATAACATAGTGCACGAGCACATGAGAAAATGAAATGGTGCACGAGCACCTAGGAAAGTAGAACGATGCATGAGCATCCGAGAAAATTAAATAGTGCATGAGCACGGGAGAAAATGAGATATAAAGATAGTGCATGAGCACGTAAGGCAGCACACGGAAGGACGTCTGGCAGGGCGCCAAGGCAGCCACAAGCGGCACCCAGGAAGGCGCCAAGCAGGGCGCCACCAACGGAAGAAAGGGAACCTCCCCCTACTTGCACATGGTAGAAAATAATTGCTCCAACAGGATAATCGTTGTGATCAGCTGACAAACTTAGCAGGCCCGACAACGACACGAGCCGAAAGGGCGACCTAACCTACAAAGGCATTCTAAACGACAACGTCAAGTCAAGACCATCCCCCAGGATAATCTCGACTTAGGGGGCAACGGTGGAACCAGGCCAATATTCACCAAAGACACCGCCGGGGATCACCATCGAGGAGACCCCCCGACCGACGCAGCTCAATACCAACGCAGGACGGCAGCAAGAAGGATGATCTGGCTTGATTAGGCACAGCAAATGATGCAACACCCTCAGGGACGACATTACAGAGCAGATCCATGACACTGGTCCCTAGCAGTAACACTTATTCCCTAAGGAAACTTCCCCAAGATCAAAAAAAAGAGAAAGGGTCCAACTCCATAGGAAGGAGGGGGGCCATGCTAGTTTGAGATCCTACCTACCGGGCAGGGAGGGACTGCCTGGATCGCAGAGGCACGAGTCGACCTACTCGGTTCACGAAGCGGCTATCAAGAGACGTCGCAACCTCTGATGGGTGAGTTAAATTCGGATCGATTCTGATAGACTCCTGTCAGAGTCCCTAGATGGGCGAAGCGGCGTCGCAAATATCGCAACCTCTAATGGGTGAGTTAAATTCGGATAAATTCTGATAAACTCCCGTTAGAGTCCATAAGGCGCGAAGTGGCATATCGAAAAGGTCGCAACCTCTGATGGGTGAGCTAAATTCCGATCGATTCTGATAAACTCCTGTCAGAGTCCCTAGATGGGCGAAGCGGCATCGCAAATATCGCAACCTCTAATGGGTGAGTTAAATTCGGATAAATTCTAATAAACTCCTGTTAGAGTCCATAAGGCGCGAAGTGGCATATCGAAAAGGTCGCAACCTCTGATGGGTGAGTTAAATTCGGATCGATTCTGATAAACTCCTGTCAGAGTCCCTAGATGGGCGAAGCGGCATCGCAAATGTCGCAACCTCTAATGGGTGAGTTAAATTCGGATAGATTCTGATAAACTCCTGTTAGAGTCCATAAGGCGCGAAGCGGCATATCGAAAAGGTCGCAATCTCTGATGGGTGAGTTAAATTCGGATCGATTCTGATAAACTCCTGTCAGAGTTAACATTGCCACGAGGTGATATGAGATTATACATTCAGATGCACAAAGCAAGGACTGGCGCTCGAGCCCACCTCGCGCATGCTAGTCATAGGAATGAGAATCAAGCCAGACAAAGACCTCATGATTAAATCAAAGGAGGCTCGACTCTAGAACGGCTTCCGGATATAAACAACGAACGTGGCCAATCACTTTGTCGTAGGCAGCATAGAAGAATCTCCACCACCTCATGCTCAAAAAGTAGATCATCATTAGAAGAGATAACGACGAAGCCAGGGAAGCCGGCTTCCTCCGAAGGCACGGTATCACTCACCATCTCTCAACCTGCAGGACAGGGGGTAGAACAAGCGGTTACAAGACAGACAGGAAAACTTGCAGACAACCCCCTCCCTTGAGGTTGGGGACTTCAACAAAACAAGACATGCTCGAACACCCCCTCCCCTGAGGTGGGGGACATCAACAAAACTTGTAGACAACCCCCTCCCCTGAGGTTGGGGACTTCAACAAAACAAGACATGCTCGAACACCCCCTCCCCTGAGGTGGGGGACGTCAACAAAACTTGCAGACAACCCCCTCCCCTGAGGTTGGGGACTTCAACAAAACAAGATATGCCCGAACACCCCCTCCCCTGAGGTGGGGGACGTCAACAAAACTTGCAGACAACCCCCTCCCCTGAGGTTGGGGACGTCAACAAAACAAGACGTGCTCAAACACGAAAAGGCTAGAAATATAAGCTGAAGGACAGCCCAAATCACCTTGGTAGTAATTTAGAAGCGGTAAAACTCGTGGAAATGTCAACGAGGTAATGGTAAGGACAAGAGAAGCAATTCTCCTCGGCACCAAGCAAGAAAAGCAGGCTAAGAGACAAGATGAGCAGCAAAAAATAAAGCAAAGTGCCAAGCACACGTCTACACAAGTTGGCACCCAAGGGGGCGCCTGGCAAAGAGGGCGCCCTTGAGGGCGCCTGCAAGGTAGCAACCAGCGCCCATGAGGACGCCTGGCAGGAGCAGGGGGCGCCAGGGAGGTGCCTGGCAGAGGCAACCAGCGCCCATGAGGGCGCCTGGCAGGACCCGGAGGGCGCCCATGAGGGCGCCTGGCAGGAGCAAGCAGCGCCCAGCAGAGGGGCGCCGGGCAGGGGGCAGTCTGAAAGCAAATCTTTCGCCCGCGTCAGGATATCTTAGCACCTTGACACAAGGAGCCCAGGGGGGCACCAACATCAGAATACGCCACCCTAGCCTGGTGCCTAGCACAAGGATTACACCAAAGGAGGTGTGAATCGCGGTCGCAACATAGTGATCTCATACGACCCGACAAGACAGACAAAGAACGCTTGGAAAAATTTCTCTTTTTTACTCTAGAGAGTGAAAATGACAAAACACGGTTGTTACAATGGCAGTCTCCCGCGCAACCTCACAAATCCGGCAAATCGACGAAAATCCTTCTAGCCAAGACCATCATTCGGAATAATCTCGGCTTGGGGGGCAACAACTTTTCTGGACTCAACCAAGAGGTCCAATTAGCAATACCAGGAGGGCGCCCATGAGGGCGCCTGCAAGGTAGCAACCAGCGCCCATGAGGGCGCCTAGCAGGAGTAAGAGGGCGCCTGGCAGGAGCAAGCAGCGCCCAGCAGAGGGGCGCCTGGCAAGGGGGGCAGTCTGAAAGCAAATCTTTCGCAACGGGGTAGTCAGCACTATGCAGTAAGGCACCCGCGGGAGCACCGAACCTTATCTTGCAAAATCTGCTCCACAAAAAGACACCCAGCGCACGCACGTAGGGAACAACACCAAGGGCACCCAGGAGGGTGCCAACTCTTAGGAACAAACAAGCGTCCAGCAAGGCGCCCAGGAGGGCGCCAACAGCAGAACTTAGCACTTTGGCTCAAGGCGCCCAGGGAGGCGCCAACACCAGGAGATGAGTCACGGTCACGACAAAGAGATATGGCACAATTCAACGAGCCAAAAGAAAGGGTGAATAAAGATAAAATCATGTATGACATAGAAGTCGTCATTGAAACAGCAAAATCCTATAAGGCAAAATCCAGTCATCCAGCAAATAAAAGAAAAATTACAGGTGAAAAGCAAATCAACCAAAAAGAAATGGTCAGGGGGCAAGGACATCAAAGTCAACACTATTGGGATGATATCTAACAGTTCCCCCGCCTAGAACCCAGGAGGGCGCCTTGCAAGTGGGCGCCTGGCAGGAGGGGCCTGTTAGGAGGGCGCCTGGCAAGAGCACTTTGACACAAGGCGCCAACATCGGGATGACTTAGCACTCCGGCACTTTGGCAAGCGGTTTCCAACGCTCCATGTAGGTCCACCTGAAGCCGGTTCTTATCCAAGATAAACCGATTCCCCTCTTCATTCACCCCTACATAGTACAATAAGGTTAAAAGACCACATCAAATAATAAGTTAAAAGATCCAAGAGATCACCCAAAAAGGACTACCGGAATGAGGTTGACACCTCATGTGTCAAGGCTGTCTCCATCATCCTCACCATCTCCCAACCTGCTGGACAGGGGGCAACACAAACAGTTAAGTACCAGACAAACAACACCCTATCCCGAGGTGGGAGGCTTCAAAGAAACGAGACGAGCTCGAAAGCCAAGAGGCTAAGAAAAGAAACTAAGCGTCACCACAATTACCAAGTGATAGAGAAGCAACAAGGTCGGGCGAACAATCGGGAAAAAGACAAGTCCCCTTGATGGCAAGAAGCCTGAAAATATCAAATCAAAGAGCAAGTCAAAACAAGCAACAAAACGAACAACAAAGAAGGAAGTACAAAGCGAAATCTAAGGTTGAAACTGATGCCCAATGGGGCACCCGGCAGGGCGCCAAGTCAGACAACACAAGTCGCCCAACACAAGGCGCCCTCTCTCGCCAATCATCAAGCGCAAGACGCCCCTAAGGGCGCCACTCCCCTAGGTGTGCGATTCACCAAGTGCAAGGGACCCACGAGGGCGTCAATCTCTCTTGTGCAAATCATCGAGTACGTGGCACCCACGAAGGCGCCACTCTCCCCGATGGGCGATTCATCAAGTGCAAGGCACCCACGAGGGCGCCAACCTCTCTTGTGCAAATCATCGAGCACGTGCACCCACGAGGGTGCCACTCTCCCCGATGGGCGATTCATCAAGGGCAAGGCACCCACGAGGGCGCCAACCTCTCTTGTGCAAATCATCGAGCATGTGGCACCCACGAGGGCGCCACTCTCCCCGATGGGCGATTCATCAAGGGCAAGGCACCCACGAGGGCGCCAACCTCTCTTGTGCAAATCATCGAGCATGTGGCACCCACGAGGGCGCCACTCTCCCCGATGGGCGATTCATCAAGTTTAAGACACCCACGAGGGAGCCAATCTCTCTTGTGCAAAACATTGAGCACGTGGCACCCACGAGGGCGCCACTCTCCCCGATGGGCGATTCATCAAGTGCAAGGCACCCACGAGGGCGCCAATCTCTCTTGTGCAAACCATCGAGCACGTGGCACCCACGAGGGCGCCACTCTCCCCGATGGGCGATTCATCAAGTGTAAGGCACCCACGAGAGAGCCAATCTCTCTTGTGCAAAACATCGAGCACGTGGCACCCACGAGGGCGCCACTCTCCCCGGTGTGCGATTCATCAAGTGCAAGCCAAGACCATCCACCAGAATAATCTCGGCTTGGGGGCAACTGTTCTGGAGTGGACCAAGGGGTCTCATTAGCAAAACCAGGAGGTGCGCTTAGCAAGTAATATGGATCAGCCCAACCGATTCAGCCCATATCCACATCATGCGAGCCCAACAAGCTTGGACGGTCAAGATCGACTCTACCCATCCAACGATCCACGAGAGGGCATGATTTCCTATAAATACAAGCAAACTTTGCCCTAAGAAATGTTCAATCTCTAATCCTTAGTACATTCACTCATATATTCGATATACTGACTTGAGCGTCGGAGTGGCTTGCAGGTACCCCCCCGGGGCGCTCACTGACCTACTGCCACGACAGCAAGGGACCTACCAACAGCAGTCCACCAAAAAGTTGCTCGGTACAAAACAAAAACATAAGCATATCATTAGTCAATATACATTCATCACACTGTAGAAATAAATACTTGTGATCTTATCAAGTAGAGATAGTTACGTATATTTATCCCACTCATATCACAATGTATTATTTATTCTATTATTGTATTACGAAAAAACATATAATTTTGTCTTTTAGTTATTGAGGTATTAAAGTGTATCATATATGAGTGACAATCATGTGCTTAGTTGGTAAGAGGTATCGAAAAAGTATCTGAGAAGTATCCTTAGTTGGTAAGAAGTATCAAAGATGTATCTGAAAAGTATCGAGTCAAATATTTTTTAAAAAGAATTAAAAAATTATTGGATACTCTTTGGGTACGTATCGGGTGCGTGTCGGTATCAGATACGTATCCGACACAGGTACGTCTCCATTTTTTAAGTATCGGGGCTTCATAGCCACCACCACTAGTACTGCAGTTGGTGTGAGAGAGGTCGGTGCAATAAAAATTAGGATAAAACTGATGCGTAGTTTTAGTTTTATAGGTGGTCAAATGCATTTTTAGTTTTTTAAGTTATTTATTTGTTCCGCTCGGGTCTTTTAAGTTTTTTTCTCAATTTGGTCTTTCAAATTTCAAATTTATTACACATTAGTCATTTCCGTCCATCTGACTTAATGGTTGATGATGTTTCTGTTATGTGCTGATGTGGCACCTGCTGATGTGGAATACATATAATGACGTGCCATTTTTTATTTTTCTCTCAAAAAAATTAAATAATGACGTGACAATTATTTTTAGTCGTTTCATTTTGGTCATCTGAGTTTGTATTTACTATTTCATTTTTAAGTAATTTAATAAATACCTGTGGGTATCCGCGGGTACCCGCAAAAACCTGCACGAATATGGGGGGGGTACGAGGGACATTTTAACCCAAGGGGCGGGTAACGGGGGAATACTACCTGTGTTTGCCCCACCCCAATGACATCTCTAGCTCCATTTGAATTGATAGCTTTCAAGAGGAACTTCAAAAAGCATATTGTCTGGGGTAACATTTTGGAAACCTTTGTATAAGGAGGGAGCTCTGTCACATTTACCATGTTTTCTGTCGAGGAGAGCAGATCATTAACATCTCCTACAGTGCACTGAGGTAGCGACGTCGTAGAAGAAAGAGATAATAGCAAATTCCATTAATTACGCATGGGCACTATTAGAATAACCTCAAAAAGAAGCATGTCGCAAGTCTCCATGATTTGGGAGAATAATGTAGCCCAAGAATCCTCGATATGACCTAGATGACCACAAAAAATAGCAAAAAGGGTCCAACCTTTCACATTTAAACTTAACATCACGAGAAGCTTTTCCTACTTTTTTATCCTCTCTACACATTTGAGTGGCTTGGTGTCCCGTTACGGATTGGGCCCAATCCTCAATAGTGAGACTCATTATCAAAAGCAAACCCATTGATCAACGGCTAAGATCTAGACCCTAAATCGGACGGCTCTGATTCATTAGGTCAACACACATTTACTCTATAAATAAGCATTCAATGCAATGCCAAAGGTACACACTCTCTCATATATTTTTACCTCTAATCAGTTCACTTCCTGACTTGAGCGTCGGAGTGTCTTTGCAGGTACCCCCCACCCAAGATCGAAAATCCATCCAAGATCGAAAATCCATCCAAGATCGGAACTCCATCCAAGATCGGAACTCCATCCAATATCGAACTCCATCTAGGATCAGAACTCCACAACGGAGCTCAGTTAATCAAGACCTATTACTACCAACTATCCTGGATCGTTCATACCTTCCGACATACGGTACAGAACATTGGCGACCACAGTGGGAGGATCTTGTACTCTAGTTCTTCTCCCATCTACTTGATTGACGATGGCTCCGACCTTACGTCATAGGACTATCTTGAGCAAGGTTGTCAAAAATGGATTGCTGAAGAACCGGGAATTGAACCGGAAAATCGGCCAAAAATGGGAACCGGACCGGAAACCGGCCAGAAACCGGGAACCGGGCAAAAAACCGGATTTTTTTTTATTTTTCTTAAAAAATGGTATATAATGTTGATTTTGGAAAAAAAATGATAAATGATGTTGAATTTTGGTATATGGGATATTTTTTATACTTTTTTATAATTAAATTGATAAAATAAATAAATAATTAAAAAATAAATGTGTACACTAATATTACTATGAGAGTCTACTATCTATCTATACCATTAACCTAGTACCAAAATACCAATCTTACCCTTTTCCCAACTAAACAATTTTAAGATATTTATGTAATTTCACTTTTTCACCTTTTCAAACTTTTTCACTCTCTTTCATATACTTTTTCAAACTTTTTCACTCTTTCTCACACATTTTTTCACTATCTCCTCCTCTTTCTTACTCTAACTCTATCTCATTTTTCTAATTTTCACAATATATCTACTTTAATTTCATCCATATGTCTCCTTAATTTTTTTAATATTCTATTTTTTCTCTGTCAATAAGTTTTATTTAGTCTCTACTGAAAATATTACAATTTGTAAAATTTGAAACTTTACTACAGTTTTGTTTTCTAATCTCGACTGGAAATATTACTTATCACTATTTTTTCAAATTTTTTCAATCTTTCTCACACATTTTTTCACACTCTCCTCCTCTTTCTTCCTCTAACTCTATCTCATTTTTCTATTTTTCACAATATATCTACTTTAATTTCATCTACATGTCTCCTTCATTTTTAATATTTCATTTTTCTCTATCAATAAGTTTTATTTAGTCTCTACGGGAATTATTACAATTTAGAAAATTTGAAACTTTAATACAATTTTGTTTTCTAACTCAATTACAATTTGAAGCTTTTTGTTTATCTACTTTAAATTAGTCTTGATTTTCACGGGGTAATGTTCGGACTAATTAAATTATTTCTAAGTCTATTAATAAAAATGACACGACAACACCCGTGCGTATGCACAGGTATACTGCTAGTATTTACATTATACTAGTATCTAACTATCAATGATTGTTGAATATTATAATTTTATTATGTCATACTATGATTTTTTTTTGTTTTTTATCCTTTATATATTGTAAAAAATATATTAAATAATGTATTTAATTAATTCCGGTTCAACCCTCGATTCAACCGGTTCAACCAAAGAACCCCTGAACCGCTACCTCTGCCGGTTCAATGTCCGGTCCGGTTTTGATTACCTTGGTTTAACTTATGTGCAGCAGGTGTACGAATTAAATCCAGGGGTGCGAGCAGTAAAGTAAGAATTAAACTAGATGGTGGGTATTTTTGAAAACTAAGAAATGGGCTTAATTACAAAAAAATGCCTAAATCTCTTCTACACTCACAAATAAGTATATTATAATTTTGAAAGTCATAATAATAATAATAATAATAATAATAATAATAATAATAATAATAATAGTAACAACAACTACCACGATAATATTAATAATAATAATAATAACACCATTAATACTTCATATTACCAAAATGCATCAAACAATAAAAACGCTAGCTTATTAATATCATATAAAAATACAATTAAATATCAATAAAGTATATTTTAATACTTCAAAGAAACATAATACCGTAAAGTCATTAAACTTATAATTTGAAATAATATTAATAACTCATGACTAAGATTTTAAAATAAAATAATACAATAATAACACACTATTAAAATATGTCAATTATTAAAATATGCACACATAAATATACTAATATATCCAAACACATATACACGCATATCAATTAGAAAATTGGGGTGTTACAACAGTCACCTTACCCCTTAGCCTGGCGCATGCTCGAAGCTCGGCTACGGCTATGGTTCTTGGGAGCTCATCCCGGAACCGACTTCCACCTCCCCCACAGACGGTCCAGGTACCGGTCGATGCTGTTCAACAACTCGTCCAGTTCCTAAATCGGCAAGCCAAAGCCGACCAGCAGGAAAGCCAATGCTACACCCAGTTAGAAGCTGAGATTGCTGAGATCCGGGCTCGTAACATCCCAGATCGGAGTTCCTCTCGACGCAACTCTTCAAGTGGAAGAACTCATGGCCGCAGGCGCCACCGTTCTCCGACTTGGAGGAGATACCATCATGGCACTCCACCTCGTCGTAGAGGAGGGCGAGGATCGGAGACTCCCCCAAGTCTGACCCCTAATGATTCCTACGATTCCGAGGGTTCCCCTCGGCCTAGCTCGTCTTTATTTTCCTCTTCTCCGAGGCGACGTTCCAGAAGTCGGGAAAGGTCCTCGAGGCAGGAACATCAGCGCCCTCGCTCGCGGGGATCCCCCGGTAAATATGGCTACCAACAGTCTCCACCTCTTAAGAGGTCGGCAAAGCGTAAATGATCTTTCACAAATAAGATCGACTATTTTCCGGTGTCGAAGCACCTCGAGAAATCCCGTGAGGGTTTGAAAATGTATGATGGAACCGGCGATCCGGATCCTCACCTCGACTATTTTGACACGATGATGCAATACTGGAACGTCCCGGATGAGATTAAGTGCCAGATTTTCCCTCTCACTTTGGAGCAAACGGCTTTGGATTGGTTCAGGGCCCTCAAGCCGAACACCATCTCTTCATGGGAACACTTGGCTAAGCTTTTTTCTGCTCACTTCGCTCACTCCAAGATGAAACTGAAATCCCCGAAGGTGCTGCAAGCAATTCAACAAGGTGAGAATGAGTCTCTCCGAGACTATATAGAGAGATTCAACCGCGAAGTTGCGCAAGTCCGGAACCTCGACGACTCTTTCCGACTTTACTTCATGGATGTGGGACTTCGTGAAGGGAGTTTGTTTCAAACCGATGTCAGAGTAAATCAGCCTGAGACTCTCGCAGAGTTCCTCCGGAGGTCTCAGAAGTACATCGATCTTGAAAAATGGGTTAACGCAGGAAGGTCACGTGTCACCTAGGCCCCGGAATGAGCCTACGGGCGTGATGTAATCCAACTTTGTAAATATTCAACCATCTAATATATATGGATCGGCTACGATTTTCCTCACACTGAGTGGTTAGTAAAAGTGAGTTCCGAGGTTGAAGGGAAGGATTTGGGATCGGTCGAACGATCGCCTTAAAGTTCCACGCTAAATTGGAACCCGAGACACCGAGCTCGACCTCGCTAGTGTCCGAGGTAGTGGCAACCCGTTGGGACGAGTTCAATCCGGTCTGAGCCCCGGTAGACTGTCCCAAAGGCTACGAAGATCTTTGGATTTCAAAGTCGTAAAGATTACTGGCCGAGGCTACCATTACCCTGAATGGCGAGTTCGATCTGGGCCGAATCCATGTAAACTGCCCTGAAGGCGACATTAAACTGACACCTCGAGTCCATCAGGTGGTCACGTTTTAACATGACCGAAACTGCCATTACCCTGAAGGACGAGTTTGATCTGGGCCGAGTCCTGGTAAACTGCCTTGAATGCGACATTAAACTGACACCTCGAGTCCCTCAGATGGTCACGTTTTAACATGGTCGAAGCTGCCATTACCTTGAAGGGCAAGTCACTCAGTGGTCACATCATTCCCGAATCCCAGATATTCAGAGGAACCTTGAGTTACTCAACGGTCATCTCTGTCTTGTGAGCACTAGCCCGGCTTCGTGAAGATCGGCGTTGGAGGCAAAAACTCACGTAAGCACAAGCCCGGCTTCGTGAAAGATCGCAGTTAGGGAACAAAATCCCAGTCACTCTGAGAAAGGGTCAACAGAGTCTTCAGGAAAGTAAACTCAGCTCTGGAGCTCGGATAAGCTTACAAGTCAAGATCGCTTCACAGGCGACCCGACTTGGGGGAAACTGTTACGGATTGGGCCCAATCCTCAATAGTGAGGCCCATTATCAAAAGCAAACTCATTGATCAACGACTAAGATCTAGGCTCTGATTCATTAGGTTACACACCTTTACTCTATAAATAAGTATTCAGTGCAATGCCAAAGGTACACACTCTCTCCTATATTCTTACCTCTAATCAATTCACTTCCTGACTTGAGCGCCGGAGTGTCTTTGTAGGTACCCCCACCCAAGATCGGAAATCCATCCAAGATCAGAAATCCCCTCAAGATCGGAACTCCATCCAAGACCTGAGCTCCATCCAATATCAGAACTCCATCCAAGATCGACCTCCATCTAGGATCGAAACTCCACAACGGAGCTCAGTTAATCAAGACCTATTACTACACTATCCTGGATCGTCCATACCTTCCGAGATACGGTACAGAACAGTATCAACGAGGAAGACATGAATACACATACAGGTCTTAAGAAAATTAGAATTATTGTTTTGCATCATACTCCAAGAAATCTCAAATGAAGTTCCCTAGGTGTTGACTCACTTTCATCTTAATAGGAATTTTATGTAAAGGAACCTGATTTAGAGCTTGACCGGGATGTAGAACACTCTGAATCAAGAGATGATTGTCGAAAGACCACAAGCCTTCACCGCAGACACATTAAATATCCTAATGATTAAAAAATAGAAATTGAAAGATGCCTTGATCCGCTTCCTTGATAGACACCCCATAGACTGGGTGCTAAACACCTACCATGTGCTCCTTTATGATATGCACTCTTACTGAGTGATATGTAAGGAAGTGACTCATCATGCAGAGAACGGGTTCCTCAGAAGCATTACTTGAGCTTACAAGGTTGAACTCCGCAGCTTCCAAGAGAAACTCTTACGCAGGGAAGAGAAAAAGTGTGAGAAAACAAAGCTTCATTAATTTCACCTAAGAAGATACTATTCCCTCCGTCCCATATTATATGTCGTTTTGGGTCATTTCACACATATTAAGAAAAGTAGTTAATTTTGTATGGGAAAGAGAAATTGTGAGTTAGTTTATCAAATTAATCTTCATTAATGAGAAAATAAATTAGTTGAGTTACGAAAGAGATATTATTAAATAATAAAGGATATGGTAGGAAAGAAACATTAATGTTTCATTGAGATTCTAAAAGGTTATGTATTATGGGACAATATTTTTTGGCTAGAAAGCCATATAATATGGGACGGAGGGAGTAATTCTAAACCAATTAAAAGGGATGCAAATTGTATGCAGTAAATAAGACTGTACAGTCATGCAGTCAAGTGTGTTGAAAAATAATTTTTATTTAAAAAAAAAAGCTGACATGGCGCTTTTGTAACACTTGACTGCATGACTGTATAGTCTTCTCTCCTCTTCCTTTGCCCTCCACCTTTGTTCGGCCGTGCTCGTCTTCACTTTCCTTTTCGTAGTCGTCGTCTTCGCTAGGGATGGTGAAATGTGATTGAGATTGAGAGTGAGAGTAGAACGATAGTGAGAGTGAGATAAGGGGTTTTATTTCTTTTTAGTTTTTTTTTTAATTTCCAACATTTACATTACTTGACATTTAGAAAATGACGTGGAAATAAAACCTGCCTGCCAATGCATTAAAGTATGGCACATAACCAACACCACGCCAGCGCCGTTAGTGGAAACTAATAGCATGACCAAAAGTGCAAACGACAAATAACGCAGGGACCAAAAGTGTCCAAAAAAAACATATTTTTATAAATCATATTATTTGATGTCCAAAAAAAAATTTAGAGCGACTAAAAACAAAATTCGCTATATTTATTAAGACCAAAAACATATTTAACCCTATTTAAAACAAGTATATTTTTATATTATTTTTTCCGATAAGCAATGTTGCATTAATAGGAGCACTATGGGTGCTCAAAACCACAAATACAAGGATGAGATCACAGGTTATTTATACATGAAAGTGCATTATTCCACCATAGTGATGAAATACAACAAGAATTCCTTCCCACCCCGTAAATGAACCAGCCCCAAGATAAGAACTTCACCTGGGCCACTATCGAGTCTACATTTGGCTCTACCCCTCTAAAACAAACACTGTTACGAGATAGCCAAAGACATCAACAAGTTGTCAACCAAATAAGATGTTTGATCCTCTTCGCTTTCTTACCAGTACAAAGGTCGTCATAGCGTAGAAAATGATCAATTAAAGTAGATGGGCAAGACACTTGAACATTCAGCCAACGACCAATCTCGGCCCACACCCTCAAAGAAAAATCGCAAGCCAAAAACAAGTGATGAGAATCCTCAATGTGAGACCCACACAAAACGCAGACCGCATCCTCCTCCAAGTGAATAAGATGTCGTCTAAGTAACAGGGACCGAACATGTATAGAATTGTTGAATATACGCCAACCAAACAACAAGATCTTGGTTGGAATACGAGTCATCCATAACACTATCAAGTCAGATTTCTGTAGAGTCGAAACTGGCCTGCTGCTGTCCACGGCTGAAAGTTGATTGGCTTGCAAAAGAAATTGGTAACAAGACCGAACCGAGAAGGATTTTAGCGGATCAATAAACCAACATCATCGGTCAGCAACTCCACGGGCCATATGAACATCACACAGAATCGTCAACAGCTCATCAACTTCATCACCGAATGCGGATCCAACACCTGCGAAAAAAGAAAAATTCCACTGCCAGTGATCATCACGCCAAACTCCTAGATCCGCTAGTCTCACATTTTTATTATTACAATTGTTGAAAATGTTGCCAAACTCAATCTTCAACGGACGTTGCCCAAGCCAATGATGATGCCAAAAATCCACTCTGCTGCCATCCCCCAACCTCCGTCTTACATTTGATTCGAACCAACCCACTGAGAAACTCTCCTCCCCCACACACCTAAGATCGTGCCACCACAAAGAGTCTTTCCTTCTATGCACCGATGTTGAACCATTGAAAAAAATAGACCCCAAATCACCATATCTATACGAAAGAATACCCCTCCAAGGCGCACCTTCGTCCGACATCAACCTCCACTTCCATTTGGCCAAGAGAGTAATATTAAACATTTCAATATCATTCACACCTAACCCTCCCTCCTCCTTAGATCTACAAAACTTCTCCCAAACCACCCAATACATGCCCCTCGAATCCTCCTTGATCCCCCACAAGAAATCTCTTTGAAGCTTAATAAGAGTCTTTATCACCACATTCGGCGCTTTATAAAAAGACAAATAATAGAGGGGTATGCTATTCAAAACGGAGTTTATAAGAGTTACCCGACCTCCAATAGACAAGACACGCCTTGCCACAAAGCCAATCTACTCCGAATCTTATCAATAACCGGCTTCCAAGTTGAACTCCGTCTTGGATTTGCGCCCACGGGAATTCCCAAAAATTTGAATGGAATAGATTCCGTTCGACAGTGAAGAAAAGTTGAAGCCGATTCTTAGAAATCCTCTGACACATTGATACCAATAAGTTTACTTTTATGAAAGTTAACCTTCAACCCCGACACCATTTCAAAGCTTCTAAGAATAGATTTGATACACGACAATAAGTATATTTTTATATTATTCAACTTGTGTGTTTCACCTTCACTGGTTGAATTATTATCTCTTAAAACAAATAAATAAATAAATCAAATCCATTATTATTTCATAATAATAATAAGGCTTAAAGGTACTTTTAGTCCCTGCAATTGTCAAGAAAATCCAGTTTAGTCCCTGCAATTCCAAAATTTTTAAAATAGTCCCTGCAATTACTAAACGTTACTACTTTTAGTCCCTGCTGTTAGTTAAGGGTTAACACCGTTAAACGTTAATGACGTGGCAGCATTTGAAGTTGATGTGTAATAACACATATGCAGACACGTGTATTTCCATTTGCTGATGTGTCTCACTCTCACTTTCACTCTCTCACATTCACTCTCTCACTTGAAATCAAACCAGAAATTAAAAAACATTCCTAAAAAAACATTAGATTTCGCTTCAATCCATTCCTAAATCAATTCATTCCTAAAAATCAATCCACCTCACGCAAACAGTAGAGGAATCTGGTTTTGGGTTTTTTGAGTAATAGAATGTGACAGTATTGTTCTATATTGTTCCATAGAAGCCCCAAATCTTCAACGGAATCTGGGAGAAATTTCGACCACCAGAGAAGAGAGAAGAACGGAGAAGAACAACAAACACTTGTCAAGAAAGAGAAGAACAACAAACAGTGAGAAGAGAGAAAACAAAGAAGAGGAACGAAGCCCTCTAAACGAAACGAAATCGAAACAAGATATGGGTTTGACGTTGTAGAGATCTAGGTTTTTCTTCCATTGTTCTTGAATAATATTTCAGCAAGCATCGAAGCGAAGAACAAATTTCTGGGTCTACGATGATGATGAGAAAATTTCGTTGATTCCGTTGATTGAAGATGGTGATGATGATGATGATGAGGGGGTGGGTGAGTGATTCTGGGTTTTGTTCTTCACTTTTTCTACTTCTTCCAGTAGATCTAACAAATCTATTATCCTTTTGTTTTTCCGGTTTTGAAGATGAAGATCTTTGGACCAAAAAAAATAAAGATCTGTATTTTTCCAGAAAAGGGGGAAAATATGGAAGAGCAAGAAAGAAGATGGAAGAAGAAGAGAGAAGGTTGAAGATGAAGATCCTAATTGGCTGCCACATCATCAAAACATAACGGTGTTAACACTAATATAACAGCAGGGACTTAACTAATAACGTTTGGTAATTGCAGGGACTATTTTAAAAATTTTGGAATTGCAGGGACTAAACTGGATTTTCTTGACAATTGCAGGGACTAAAAGTACCTTTAAGCCTAATAATAAATGATAGAATTTGTTCGGCATTGCAGGCAAACCCTTAAGGGCAGAACCCGAACCCACAAACTGAGAGTCACAGAGAAGCCAACGATCTTTCTCTCTTGTGTATCTTATAAATAATCCAACCAACACAAGTGTCGGTTTTCAAAGAACAAACAAATATTCTCAGAAACCTTGATGGCGTCCCAGTCCCAGTCTCAGGCTAGCCTTCTCCTTCAAAAGCAGCTCAAAGGTACGCTTACGTTTTTATAGCTGCTTATTCTTTTTTTTATTATTGTGCGGCATCGATTTTTCGCGATGTCCTTATTGCCCTTCTTCACCTTTGCTTGCAGATCTTTGCAAACACCCTGTCGACGGTTTTTCTGCCGGTTTGGTTGATGAAAGTAACATTTTTGAATGGAGTGTCACCATAATTGGACCCCCTGATACTCTCTAGTAAGCTTTATTGTCTTATTATCTGATTTCTTATTCAAAGTTTGGATTTTGGGTTTTGGGGTTGCTTCTTGATTTTCTTTATCTGGGGTTTTCGCTTCTTAAAGATCACCACGTGTTTGATTGATTGCTTCTTTTGGGTTACTTGGAATGCTTTTTTTGATTTGATGAGTTAGATTCTTGCATACCTCAATCACAAGAATTTGTTAAGTTGTTTCTTGTAATTGTTTCTTTATTTGGTTTGTTGATATTCATGTGGAAAATTATGTTTTCCCATGTTGTTGATTATGCTTTTAACTATTGGTTTGATCTTGGTTGGGTTTATTTGATTACATTAGATTGTGTGATTTTGTACGATTATTTTATTCTTGGCTTTTAGAAAATGCATTAGAGCTTTGCCACTCTGCTTTTCCTCTACTTGCACATGTTTTGCTGACTATTATTTGGTTTCTCCCATTTACTGTTCTCTATTTAGCATTGGAATTTTACTGACTTCTCTTTGTTGCTTTGTTTGTGGATTCATTGAATTTCTTATAGTGAGGGGGGATTTTTCAATGCCATAATGAGTTTTCCTGCCAATTACCCAAATAGTCCGCCAACAGTGAAATTCACTTCAGAGATATGGCACCCCAATGGTTGGTTTTTCTTAGTTGTGATTTTGATTTGATTTTAACAACATGAAAGTGAAGTTTGCTGTTTGTTTTGCAGTATATCCCGATGGCCGGGTTTGCATATCAATCCTTCATCCTCCTGGTGACGATCCAAATGGTTATGAGCTCGCAAGTGAGCGCTGGACACCAGTTCATACAGTATGTGAAACTATAAAGTCACTAGCTTAGTTTTATCTTTTTTCTTGGGCTGCAAGGATGAGTCATTCTCTATTATAAGAATTTAACTCTTAATTATCTAAACTGTTAGTATAGCTTATCTTCAACACCTTCGAATCCCGTCTCCTCTTGTTTAATAATAAAATGAAAACATTGACACTCCCTGTTAGTATTTAGCTTAACTCTTAATTGCAAGTTTGGAACCACGACCATTTAACATCCATTGCATGTTTGTGCTGAAGCTATAAGAGACACCTTTCATGGTGAAGTGCCTTGGGACACCGTTTCACCATGAAAGCAAACACATGTTTAGTCCCTTATCATCAAATAAAAGTAACACAAAGTTGCAGATACTGTTAGAAAGTACTGTAAGGCTCATTTCTATGCTTTCATTCCACAATGGATATACTGCATATTACAAATTCCAATATATTACCACTAAATCCTGATCTTAGGGAATAGTAGCTCTACACCAGGAGCTATCGACACTAAGTTATTCCAAAGAGAATAAATATTGGGAAGCTACTAGATATTACTAAGCCACTTTTCAAGCTTATGAAGGCTTGAAGAGCTATAAAGTGAAAGGCTAAGGATGAATCAAGAGTTCCAGCATAATGTATCAAACATAAATAGCTTTGAAATGTTTGTAAAGACTCCAAATCTCTAATGTCTTAAAACTATATTGGAGCATTGAAAAATTTATTGTTGGTTTGCTATTAATAATTTGCTGGATGTCCTAGGGAAATGGTATGCTACTTTCTGTTACCAGTTGTGATTTTATTACTTGCTACTTATGAAGCTATAGACTATTCAAATCGAATGTATTAATTTTAGTATATCTTATCTTGCAGGTAGAGAGCATAGTATTGAGTATCATATCAATGCTTTCAACTCCTAATGACGAATCTCCTGCAAATGTTGAAGCTGCTGTAAGTTTGATAATTATATCATATTTACTCGTTTGTTTAATGCAACCCGCCTTCTTTCCTGTCACGTTGAGCGTCATTGACTTGACTGTAAATCTTTCGCCCATAGTTTGCTTTAGTCCTGCATATGCTCTAATTGTCTCGGTAGGCACTCAACATATTGTCAAGCTTTGATGTATATCCCTAGATAACATGAGCTGATTGCTAGTGGCTGTTGTGATACCGAGATATAAAATTGCATAATACCATGTGCTTATATGATACTTCTCCACTTTGCAAACAGAAGTGAACAAAAAAAGTTCTTTAGGTTTTGATGATTTCCACGAGTTGCTAAATGCAGTGGCACTGTGGCAGAATGTTGGGTTTGAGATCCTCTCCATTTCTCAAAAGAAATAGAGGGTTCCATTACTATAGTTTTGGGTGAATAAATACACACACTCCTAAAATAGAAGACATATATTAGGTAATACACACACTCCTAAAATAGAAGACATATATTAGGTATTTATATATTTTTACACCAAAAACTATAGTAATGGAACCTTCCATTTCTTTTGCGAAATGAAGAGGATCTCAACCTCAGAATGTTACTGCTTGGTTGCCGTGTCTTCTACCGGAATAATTAGTTCCTGTAGAGTTGCAGAGGACTATTCATTTTAATGGGATATATCAGCTTCAAGCAATTTTCCAGCTTTTGTTTCGTGATTAGCCAGGCGACTTCCTTGACTTTTGACTCTATATAAGCTTGTATGTGATGTTTATTTGGATACTATAGGAAACAACATATAGCCCTGGAACTTCTGGGAAATCCTTTTTTCTAAAACTCACATTGTTTAGTGGTAAATATTCTTTGGTTGGAACTACTAGCTCAGTAGCACCAACACTAGCACCAACACTTTAAATTGAAGACGCGTCTGGTGTCCAACAAGTGTCGTGTTGGACACCGGCACTGACACTTACACTTCAATTACTTTCATATTTCAAATTAAAATCGGTGTCTACGTGTCTGTGCCAGTATCGTGTTCGGTGTCCGTGTGTGAGTCGGTGCTTCATACTAAGTGCTTCTCAGTCTTGGTAGTTTATTTTATGCATGTCATCCTTGATAGACAAGTTAGTGTGAAAGTTCTGTCAAGCTTGTTCTTACACCTATGTGATCTCATGTTGCAGAAAATGTGGAGAGACAGTAAAGATGAGTTCAGAAAAAGGGTTGGGAGATGTGTAAGGAGGTCACAAGAAATGTTGTGAATTCATGGTCTCGCAGCATCCTGCTTTTGTGAACTGGAAGGCATACAAGTTACCTGGCTGGGTTGGTTCACCTGTTTCTGTTGATCCGTGTAAGAATGAATGGCATTGGAAGTTGGCCACACAACTACTTTGTTCAGTTCCATGTTATTTATGAATTGAAAACGAACTGTATTCTAAGTGTTTTGGCCGGTGGTTTCACGGGTTGATTGGAAATTTACTTTGTTCATCCGCATAACCTTAACCTTTTTTTGTTTAAATTTGAGTTTATTTAGTTGCCTTGTTTGGTCTTTCTGCTTAATATTGTGATTTTGGATTCTGCATTGCACTGTTCAAGCTCTCTGAGTCTGAGGTTGTGGTCTTATTGGTTGATTTTTTTTTTGTTTATTTTGCAACATTAAATCTTGATGTGTATTTATTAAATTACTTATTTTAACCTCAAGGGAGTTGGCTTAGTGGAACATGACATGATTTTTATCCAATGGGTTGTGGGTTTAAGTGCCCACTAATAGTCTCTTTGGAGTGAGGTAAATGTAATTCTCTTCGTACATGACTTATAAAGTCTGAACATTTATTTTGTGAAATTCTCAACCTCTTGGATTAGGATAATCCTTTGTAGCTAGCACTTGTTTAATCTCAATTTTAATAAACTAATAGGGATGGTGCTACTTTTCTGATAGCTACCAAGTTCTAATACTGATGTCTTTACATGGTAGTAGAACATTTGCGCTTTATTATACCAATATGCAACAAAGATGCAGAGGAAGAAAAAATGATTAAAATGTTGTTCCTCATTATATCTATATTCTATATGCAAAAAAGCTGCAGGGGGAGAAAATGACTAAAATGTTGTTCCTCATCATGTACATAAAAGATCAATCCAAGAGTCACGGCATGTAGTAAATCTGAGCTGTTAGATACAAAATCAGATGATTTTCATTTAGATCTCATAAATGATTTAAAACATTGAATTCAGAATGTAAACTATTTGATTTGATTTGATCTTTCGTTGATTTGTGGAGTGTACCATTTCTTGACTCAAAATTGCCCGAGTCTACGTTTTTGTAAATCATTCTTGACTTGCCATCACATTTGTAGGTTATTGCTAATACGCAACAACAGTAGATGAATATAGACTCAGCAGGTACAGATTATGTAAACGTACATGTAATTTAAACTATTTTATCGGCAAGTGCTAATTGATGGTTTGATACACGTATTAGTGAAAGACTTAAACACCATTTAATCATAATCATTTAGGCAAATACAGGAAATTTGAATTTAGAGAACAATGATGGGTACGGTACTTAATGAAAATCACAAGTCACGACTGCGTTTTCAAAATCGTATTTTTTGTCTAATAGATGAAATGACAAATAAACACCACACACTCTACAACCGGTCACACCAGGATTTGAACCCAAAAGCCGACGTCCTCATGTCACTAAAATTGTCAAGACAACCAACTGTGAGAGACGTTTTCAAAATCGTATATATTAGCATATGATTGACCCAGTAGTATAAACTACCCTTGACACAAGGGTCGACCACTCGATGTGATACTCCCAAATTTGATTCCTGCCTATGGTGACAGAATCAGTATTGCTCAGTGCAAAATTTAGTTCTAAACACCAAGAGAGACTAGTCTTGTTGAAACAAGGTGGATGCACTACAATAGTGGAAAGTAAAAGGATGATTGTGTAGAAATAGACAGAAATTAATCTCTAATTTTATCCATTATTGAACCGTGAACACACAGATACACATCTCATATATACTATAGTGTTATTTTTTTGGATGCATGCTAACACTGTCACATATGGTGTTGTTGTTGTTGTTGTTTATCCATAAACAGAAACAGAAACATAGTAATATATATAATATATAGTTATATACTATAGTATCTATTTTGCCATGAATGGACGAGAAAGGACTAATTAATCTTGCTTTGCTGGCTTCACATGACCTCCCATTCTGATGACAATGCCGTCAATATCTCTGACGTACCCAACCTTCTGCCCCCACTCCTTAAGTTCAGGCTCGCTCACCGCCACCGCCCCATTCTCCACGGCCCTCTGATCATCCATTAATTAAATCCAAATTATATAACATAGACGATTACATAAAGTGATTAACAACAAAGAGATCTTAATTAATTACCTTGTAAGCAGCGTCAACGTCAGGGTAAACAAAACAAACCTCCATCGGTGGTCTTTCTTGTTTAGAATGAACGGCGTGGACCTTACCGGTCAGATCATCGGTCTCGTGCTGGTTCATTGGAGTGAAAGCAATTGTTGTGTTTCCGCTTTCCAATTCTCCCCATCTGAAAATTAATTAATTAATGCTTAATATTAAAAGATAGTGAAATTTGGAGTGATTTGTAGATGATAAAGACGAATATATAGATGATTTATATAAGCAACCTATGGGAGTCGTCTAAGCGACGAACGGAATAGCCAAAAGCTTTGGCGTAGAAAGCTACCGATTCGGCTACGTCTTTTACGTAAAGCACCGTGTATGCAAACGCCGGGCTCAGATTTGACGCCATTGAATTGATGATTTGATTGATATTGTTTGATGTATTCTTCTTCTTCCTCTTCTCACTCCCTCCCAAGCAGTTTTGATCCTTCAAGACTCATTGATACATCCACTCGATTTTCAATGGTATTCGTGTACGTGGCGATTCATAACGAGTCTACGTGGACTTCATGCACGTCGTCACCTGTTAGCTGTGTTCTTTACAAATTACAATTTCACATTAATGTCAGTCCAAAAAAAAGTTTGTTTCATACGTCGACAGAAAAAAAACACTAAAATATTAAGCAACTAATAGTAAACAATAATTATTTCTCTCTCATGAGTTTGGAAATTGATTGTTACGAAACCTCTAGAGGCAAAAAGATAGATAAGATAAAATAATTATACTATATTAAATTTGAATACAAAAATAAACAAATAAAAAATATGAATACGTGGGGTCAAATATAGTTCTTTGTAAACAAATTATCACCGGAGTAAAAACTCGTAAAGTAAACTATGGGTGGCTTTATCCTATGGGGCAGTTTGAACCTACAAAAACTAACTTAGTTCACCCATATAACTTCCTCCAGATGCTCTAAATAGAAAAAATAATTGTCAAAAAAAAAATAATAATATTTATTCTATTTATTATTTTTAAATATTGGAAATATATAATAGCATCTGAAAATTAATTATTCTAGAATATAACATCATAAAAACATGATTTTTATAAAAAGGAAAAAGCAAGATCTCCTAGATATTCTTATAGTTTCTTCCCATTGATATACTTTGAGCACGGATATAAACTCTATATGCTTTTTGTGATTTTTTTCTCATAGATGTTTGATAAGAATATTTTTCTGTCGTGCATTATTAAAAACTTATATATGATTTTAAGTCTAAGTGTATTTTCTTGTTGCTTTTTATCAATGGGAAATACAAAACAGGCAAAAACAATAAGACAAATCCCCACTGGTCCCAAATTGGCCTAGTGGAGAGCATCACATGATTTGTATTTAGGAGGTCCCAAGTTCAAATCCCCACTAGTCCAGTAGTCCTCTTGGGGTGAGATAAATGTAACTCCCTTTATAAGTGCTCAAAAAGTCCGAAGGCTTGTCCTGCAAAAATTTCTGCAAAATAAGGCAAAAACAAGACCTAAGGTGTAAGTCTTGCTACTTCGCTAGCATTGGTTAGAAGGAGAGTAACTAAAGCACGAGGGCATGAGTGCCAAATTTTGCAAGCCATTCATCTCCTTTATTTCTTTCTCTTAAAGTGTGGGTGAATGTGGGGGAGAGCGTATGTCATCATTATCAAACCCTTCATACAAAGTGGGGGGAGTGTGTGTCGATGATGCTGAGTTATTTGACTATTAATGCAGTACTCTCATTTATCGGAAAAAAAGGACAAATTATTCACTCTTTTGGCCAACCATTTTTCTAATAAGCTTGCAAATGGGCACGGTGAGTTGCAACCACCCCGTCCTCAATCATCACCAAAATAGTTTTAGCTTGCAAATAAGGTTTGTGAGCTCAAAGCAGGTTTCAATCCCATAACAATTGCATGGAGCTCAACGTTAATATTGGATCTGGCACCACCCAAGCCATAGAAATCCAAAAGCCATAAACTAAGATTGTTTATGAAAAGACCTCTAAATCCCGAGCTATGGAAAATTTGGATGAGGATCGGTGAAGAGAGAATTCATATCTAATTAGGATTGGGTGTTTATGGATCTAAGATTTTCAGGATCACGTCATTGCAATTGGGGATAGACATAGACCAAATTAGCTTGTTTTAAAGGTGAGAGACTAAAACCACCAAATTGCAATGTTTCAAAGACCAAAAAAGAATCAATTAAACCTAAAGTAAAGTAATTATATTTAAAATGGTAAAAAAAATGAAAATCGGTTCAATATAGTTCACTACTAATATTTGAGTGCTGGGGACAAACTCCATTTCCTTTTGGCCATATTATGCACATTATGTGCCTCTACAACTTGAAAATGGATTGTCTACATTGATGGCGGGGAAATGCACCTAACTTTAGGTGATTTTAGGTATAAAGAGAAGAGAGAATGTAGAAAAATATGGAGGAAATATATGATAGAGAAAATGAGAGATAGAGAAATGCATGCGTCTTTTCCCGTCCTCAAGGTAGATAATCCTTCCCCCTACACCTTTCAGCCGACG
Source organism: Astragalus membranaceus (assembly GCA_039519185.1). Taxonomy (NCBI): domain Eukaryota; kingdom Viridiplantae; phylum Streptophyta; class Magnoliopsida; order Fabales; family Fabaceae; genus Astragalus; species Astragalus membranaceus. The sequence goes on from CM076850.1 coordinate 113,077,666, forward strand.
GACAAACTCTGAACAATAGTTAAAAAAGTTGCATGCACAATCATTGTTAAGACTCTATACAAAGAATATCAAAAAGAGAGATGCTAGTACCAGAAAAGCTATAAAATACTTAATTAGCTTTTAGAAAACCCAAAATACCATAGTACATAATTTCTACACCCCAAAATTTCTTGTCTTTGGTTCTGCTTTTGTTATCGTTCCCATAATAGTTTTCGCACCACCACATTCATATCCCAATTTTTCATGCTTCTCACTCAAAATGAACAAATATGAGTGAAGCCTTCGTGAATTCGATCTACTAGATCTAGAGTACGAAGTGAAGCCATGTCAACAACACTAAGTTACAATATCTGGTTTCTAGGGTTCATGAATTGAGAAAGAATAGTGAAGATAATGATGTGGTGCCAAGTTTTCAAGTTAATTAACATAGGATAGGATCTTTACAAAAAGATAGAGCATTGCTATTTGTTATTTGCAAAAAAAAAGAAGAAAGCATAAAAATAAAAGATTGCCTTAAATATATGTTTGCCCCCTGCAAATATGTCCATAATCCAGTTTGCCCCCAGTAAAAAAAAACTTTTAAAAAGAACCTTGCAAATATTAAGTGTTTCTAGTTTAGCCCCTCAGTTAATTTTCCATCCAAAAAAGCTGACGTAGCTAACAGAGATGACATCATCAATGACGTGGCATGTCAGTGCCACGTGGCACTGACACGCGCCACATGGCACTGACACGCGCCACATCAGCAACCAATATATGGCTGCCAAGTGGCGCTGGCATGGAAAAGGGAAGTATAGTGTCTTACTAAAAAAACAAGAGGTTGGCAAACATGGGGTTCAAACACATGACCCCCTAGTGGCACACACACATTCTTACCACTAAGACACATTAAAGCTTGTGTATATTTACCCACCCACAAATATATAATACATAATTCTCAATTAATTTAAAAAAAATGAAAAAATACAGATCTTCATCTTCAACCTTAAACACCCAAACAAGTTCATCTTCAACCAACCCCAGATCTGATTGTTCAACACCAACAACGAGATATGTGAATCTTTAAATCGATTTTCGTGTTCAAAACTCAAACCCAAGATCAAAATTGCAGAAGTTAATCGAATTAATCAAAACCGAGAAATCGAATCTGAAATTAAACATGAAGATTTCGTTCTTGTTCTTGAAACAAAACCCAGAAATCGAATTCGATATTGAATTTGATACAAAACCCAGAAACCATCATTCTTGAAACAAAATCGAATCAGAAACAAAACCCAGAAACCATCATTCTTGATCTGCATCGTTTTCCAAAAATTCTCAGTTTTTCCTTTTTCGTTTTTACGTTTGATGATGATGAAAAATTGTTTTTTCCAAATCGTTTTTACGTTTCTACAATTTGCAGAAAAATCGAATCTTAGATCTGAGTTTCATTTATTTTATTTTCTGTGTATTGTTTTTGTTCCAGAAGAATTATTTTCTGTGTATTGTTTTTGTTCCAGAAGAAGAAGCAGATATAGAGATCACAAGCCATCATGGAAGAAGGCGAAGAAGAAGAACGAACATGCGTGCAGATTTTTTTAAATTTTTTTTTCAAAAATTAATTCGGATTTATGTAATATATATTAATAGTTGGGTTAACTTTCACAAGAAGTGAAGTTGCTTAGTTGTATTTAGGCATTATCATCTAATGCAGGTCACAGGTTCAACTCCCATACTTGCCAAATTTTTTATTTTTTTAGTAACAACAACGTACCCCAATAGCCATGTGAGCGCCACTTGGCATCCATATATTGGTTGCTGATGTGGCGTGTGTCTGTCAGTGCCACATGGCAGTGGTGACATGGGTGATGACGTGACATGTTAGTGCCACATGGCACAGAGACTCATTCAAATGGTGACACGTGGCAGTGACGTCATTGATGATGTCATGCTGACGTCATCTCCGTTAGCCACGTCAGCTTTGTTGGATGGCAAGTTAACTGAGGTGCTAAATGAGAAACACTTAATATTTGCAAGGTTCTTTTTAAAAGTTTTTTTTACAGGAGACCAACTGGATTATGGATATATTTGCAGGGGTCGAACATATATTTAAACCTAAAAGATTTTACCATTCAACAATTGAATAACGATACATGAGAGAGTGGACAATTATAATTTGTGGGTGTAACAATCTACCACATAACATTCTTATATTACTTGCAAAAATCTCTCATAACATCTGACATTTTTCAAAAAGATATTGCTTGTAGTCATCTCATCCCTATAACATAAGCAGTGTTTTAAAACCCGGCTCGGACCGGCCGGTCGGACCGGTCCAACCGGGAACCGTAGGGGTGTGCGGTTCGGTTGGGTAGTTCGATCGGATATGCAGGTGATGTCAGCAATTCGGTCAAACTCGGCCGGTCAACTTTGACTCGGCAAGGTGTATTTTTAATTAAATTAATAATGTTCCTTAAAAGTGTAAGACATGGAATTCGAACCCACGCCCCTTTGACAAGAACAATGAAGAGCTACCACTGCGCCAAGACTAATGCTTGTTATTCTTCTCAAATATTTTATATATAATTCATGCTACATATCAGCATATCAATGAGAAAGCGTACAAGCATGTCTTCTATGTATATTTTGTAATTATTATTATTATTATACTCTTTCTCACAAACAAGTGAACAACTCTCACAAAAAAAGTCAATAACTCAATGTATTATTTTTTCATAATATATATTTCAAAGTTTTATTGTAAATATTTTTAGGAATTTTTTAATTGGGACCGGGTTATGGTCATGCGGTTCAACCGTCGACCATTCGGTCCGACCCTTGACCCAGTGACCCGGTACCTTCACCGAGTCGGTCACCGGTCCGAGTTTTAAAACATTGAACATAAGTACATGTCAGCTTTTAAGTTTAAACGAGAAAAAATATAAAATATTTACTTGTTATAAAAAATAGCTTAAAAGATCGAATGAGCAATTTTACTTATATTTTGAAAAAAATAAAATAAAAATTTCGACAAAAATAAAAAGTAAAAAATGTTATGAATATTTATATTAGTGGATGTCCACTACCCTTCTCCCTCATTCTCATTACTCTCTAGTATAGTGGCCTTACAATGTAAATCAATCACTTACCATTCCCCCACCACTACAAAAAAAAAGGTCATTTGCGACGGCAAAGTCCCTCGCTAAATCACCAAATTCCCTCGCTAACAGTCATTTGCGAGGGAATTAGCGAGGGACAACGTCCCTCGCTAATTCCCTCCTCGCAAATGCGATTAGCGAGGGATTTGGGTCCCTCGCTAATTAGCGAGGGCAGTGTCCCTCTCTAGATCCCTCGCTAATGCTCAGCCACGTGGCCAAGGTCCCTCGCTAAGTCCCTCGCTACTGCTCAGCCACGTGGCCACATTCCCTCGCTAATTCCCTCTCTAATGCTCAGCCACATGGCCACGTTCCCTCGCTAACCCCCTCGCTAATTCCCTCGCTAATGCTCAGCTACGTGGCAACCTTCCCTCGCTAACGCCCACGCTACTGCCCAACCACGTGGCCACATTCCCTCGCTAAGCCCCTCGCTAATTCCCACGCTACTGCTCAACCTGATGAAATTTTTTTTTTATTTTATCTGCTTTTATACCTGTTTATTTTATTAATAAATAATAAAATCTAATAACATAAAATACATAAAATAGTTTAAAATAAAAATTATCCAATAACAAAATATTTGAATCAACAACACTTAATCTAAAATGTTATAACAAAATATTTAATCAACAAAACTAAAAGCTGCCACCATCAGACTCCTCAGCTTCCTCCCCAGCTTCCTCCTCAGCTTCCTCCTCAGCTTCCTCTTCATCTGCTTGCTGCTGCTCATTTTGCTTCATATTCTTAAAATACTTAAACATCAGCTCCTGCCTACGGGTCACCTTCTCATAATCTTGCTGCATCTTTCTCATCGCCTCAGAGGAGGTCCTGACCTCCTGTCGAGTCTCGTGCAGCTCCTGCTCCAGCCGCCTGATATGCTCTGTCTCCGCAGGAGTATAAGCTGGTCGACTCCGTCTTCTGCTGCTCTCGGCCCCAGACTGACTCATACATGGAGCCATGGGCCCCGTACCATACAGGCGACCCTTAGACCAACCTACTGTCTTCTCCCAATGTTTGTTTGCCAGATCTCTCATCTCAGGAGTAAGTTGGCCAAATGAATCAGGGTTCCAGCTCCCCTGAGTTAGCTGAGTCATGAACTCATTTATTTGCTCCTGTTTTAAATAACCACAAATTAGCGCTCCATTTTGACAAATGAACATTATATAATACAAATCAATATGTATATTTACCTGGGTCATCTTGGAGCGCTCATCAACATACTCGCCAGTGCCTTTCCTCACATGGGTGGCTCTATGCAGCTCAGGAGCAGTGATAGGGCGTCCTGCCTTCTTACTCTGTAAGATGAAACACATTTTTAAAAATTGCTAACTAATTAAATAATATAAAAAACACATAGATGTGAAAAATAATTTACCATTCTAGCAGCATGCTGAGCCTGGTTGATGGACCCACCGCAGTGAAGCGAGCCACCCTTTTCCGAGTTTCTATTATTTTTGGCTTTTGCAGCAGTGTCCTTGAAAGCCTCTGAAGCCCAATGGCTCTTGAAGGCATTCCAAATCTCATCACTCATGTAGGAAGGCTTCTTATCTTTACAGCGGAGCTTATAAAGCAAATCAGAAATTTGAGCGCCCATCCTTCTGAAAAAAATTCTCCGCACATTGTCATCGTCTTCTGTGTCCCAAGTTACTCTGGTCTGTATTATATTAAACGTTATTAAACATAAAATTTAAACAAACAATATAAGTAATGACAAAATAATTAACACTTACCCTAAAGAAGTCTAGCAGATCATTTCTTTCATCTTCTTCGACATTGCTCCACTTTTTATGGAACGTTTGAAAATATCGTTTGCGGATGACATGAGTGATGTTTGATGAAGCTACCTTTGCAGGAAGAAGCCTGCATATTGAAAGATATATCAAACAATTATCAAATATATATAAGTCGTTGCATAATTAACTTTAAAAAAACAAACAATATAATACTTACGCGTTACCACTGCTATAAATGACTTTGAGTCTGATACCATTAATAACAATCACCTCCACTCTCTCGTCATCAGTGGATGAATCAGCATCAACATTACCCCCACCAACATCATGTACATCATGCTGAATATCATCCTGGGGATCTGGTGTAGGCATAGATAACCCAGCTGATGGACCTATATGTCCAGATGATGAGCCTATATGCCCAGGTGGTGCGCCAAATCCAGCTGCTGCGCCATACCCAGCTGGTGAGCCTATATGCCCAGGTGGTGCGCCAAACCCAGCTGGTGCGCCATACCCAGCTGGTGCGCCAAACCCAGCTGCTGCGCCATACCCAGCTGCTGCGCCATACCCAGCTGCTGCGCCAAACCCAGCTGCTGCGCCATACCCAGCTGCTGCGCCATACCCAGCTGTTGGGCCCGTATAATGCCCATGAGATGGTAAATGAAACCATCCAGGGCCAGATGGAGCCGAAGGTTGTGGGGCAGTAGATGGTGGGCCCACAAACGAATTATGGCTCCTCATATTCCCAATATTAAGTTCCACCTCACGATTACGCCTCCTCCTAGGAGGTTCACCGGTCATAGTCTTCTTCCCTTTATTAGGACGTCTCGGTGGTGGGTCAGAACCTCCTCCTGGATCCATATCTATTAAAAAATAGAAAGAAAATGTGATAAAGAACAATATTGATATATTAATTTAAAGACAACATAATGAGTCATAAAGAACAATATTGATATATTAATGATTCTAATAAATTTAAAGACAACATAAGTAGACAACATATATAAGATTAATCATATACAACTAGGAGTCATCATCACATAAGGAGTCAATCGGTTCAAATTCATATTTCTCTTATTCATCTTCATTCTCTTCATCATCTTCATATTCATTCTGTTCTTCATCTTCATTCTGTTCTTCATCTTCATCAACTTCTTCAACTAGGTGTCTATCATCACATAAGGAGTCAATCGGTTCAAATTCAAGCACCTCATCTACTCCCGAAATTTCATCCACCTGATAAGGAACCTCATCCTCCGCATCAGTGCCTTCAATGTGACCCCGTGGTTTTGTCTTAATTGCAACACACCATCCTCTCTGAGTTGATGGATATGGAACATAATACACCTGCCTCACATTTTCTGCCATGATAAACGGATCATAAAGTTTATACCTTCCATTCATTCGAATGTCCACGGTATTACATTTTGGATTCAATTTCATTCCTCTAACAGATGGATCAAACCATCTACAGAAAAACAAAACTATTCTCTTTTCATAGTCTAACCGTGGGTATTCAAGTTCATATATGCGTTCGATCACACCGTAGAAGTCATTTTCACCTCCTCCTGTTTCACCTTTAACATATACCCCACTATTAATTGTTTTTTTTCCCTCACTCCATGATTGGGTGTCAAATTTGTAACCATTAACTAGGTACGTGTGCCACTCGGTCACCTCAAGAAAAGGACCATTGGCTAAGTTCCTCAAGTGTCGGATTTGGGGAGTTGGTTCTGCTTCATAAACCTAAGTAAACCACATATGGAAAAAATAAGTTATGTCTCATATTTACTTTAAAGAATTATTCAGCGCCTTGGGGATTTGGTTACTTACTCTAGCCTTAAACCAGGATGGAAAACTTTCATGTATACGAATAGAAGATTCTTCAACGCCAATAATGAACTGGTCCACCAAGCCTTGCTTCATACGCAAGGTGAACCGGTAAATGCTCCATGGAATCAAAGAAACCGGGAGGAAATATTCTCTCCAACTTACAAATAATGAAAGGAATATTCTGCTCCATCTTAATAAGATCATCCCTTCTCAATGTTGAAGAGCACATATTTTTAAAATATTGACTCACTTCAATAAGTGGTTCCAAAACACACTTTGGTAATGAATTAAAAGCAATTGGAAGCAAACACTCCATGAATACATGACAATCATGACTTTTCATCGCATACATCTTCCCGGTGTTCACATCGGCACATCTTGCAAGGTTAGAAGAATAACCATCTGGCATCCTCAATTCTTTCAACCATCGACAAACATTTTTCGCTTCATCTGGTGTTAGACAGTATTTGGCTTTGGGTTTTAACATCTTCCCATTAGGCATATCCACCAAATTCAAATCAGATCGATGTTTGCTACAATAAAGAGCAGAATCCAATCTAGCCTTATTATTGTCTTTGGTTTTATCTTTCACATTCATCACAGTGAAAAATATGTTGTCAAAGAAATTCTTCTCGATGTGCATAACATCAAGATTGTGCCTCAACAAATTATCTTTCCAATATGGGAGATTCCAAAATATGCTTTTTTTTGTCCAATTGTGCCACCGTCCATAACCATCCACCCGGGTGAGCTCCCCTACCTCTGTGGCTTCTGGAAAATCCATAACTCTGCTCCAGATTTCACCTGATGTCAACAAAGGCGGTGGTCCATCTGTTTCAACTGCCCCTTTCCTGAAGGCCTTCTTGTTCTTTCTAAATTTATGATCTTGCGGTAAGAATCTACGATGCGAGTCAAACCAAGAACTCTTGCCCCCGTACTTTAGCGTAAACGCTTTTGTGTGTTCCATGCAGTGCGGACATGCATATTTACCGTGAGTCCCCCAACCAGACAACATACCATAAGCAGGAAAGTCGTTAATTGTCCACATCAATGCAGCTCTCATCATAAAATTTTTCTTTTGTGCTGCATCATATGTCAAAACACCCCCCCACAATCTCTTAAGATCATCAATCAGAGGTTCCAAAAAGATATCAATGTTAGCTTTTGGATTGGATGGACCAGGTATCAAACAAGTCAAAAACATATACGGTTTAGTCATGCACATCTCAGGAGGAAGATTGTAAGGGGTAACAATGACTGGCCAACAAGAGTAGGGTGACGCCGATGCTTGGATATATGGAGTAAACCCATCAGAGCACAAACCAAGCCGAACATTCCGTGGGTCTGAGGCAAAATCTGAATGCACTTGATCAAAGTGCTTCCACGCTTCACCGTCGGATGGGTGGCGTAAAATGTCGTCCGAGGTACGCCTATTGTCATAATGCCAAGTCATTTTCTGCGCAATTTCGGCCGATGCAAACATTCTTTGCAACCTTGGAACTATAGGCAAATAGAACATCGACTTTACAGGGATAGGTTTATAATTACGTTTTGCCCCTTTACGATCATGATACCTTGGGCTTCCACAGAATTTGCATTCAAGTAGCTCACCATCATTTTTACCAAATTCGTTGTTGTAAAACAACATGTGCCCTTTCTCACAACAATCAATCTTCTTAAATTTCAATCCCAGCTTCGAAACTAACATTTTTGCTTCATAATAACTTTTTGGCAAATTATCCTTATTAGGTGTTGCTTCCAACATCATTTCAGTCACATAGTCTAAACCCACCTCAGAAATATTACTCATGGACTTGAGAGCTAAAAGTTTCACACACATAGATAATTTTGAATGTGGCGAGCCTTCAAACAACGGTGTGTTTGAATCTCTTAACAAATTATAAAAAATTTGTGCTTCTTCATTTGGAAGTTCATCATTATCATCATATTGAGGCTCATCAAATGGCACATTCACCCTGAGACCATCGCAAATCATGTTTTGCATCGACTCAAAAATTTCATTACGTGGAACACCAACACCAGAACTGCTTGAAGCCCCTATCTCAAAATTTTGAAATTGTTGTTCTCCATGGTCTACCCAAATCCAATAATTAGGCCTAAACCCCCAATGATACAAGTGATCCCTGATTTCATCATCGGTCATAATAGGTTCACCGTCGCATTTTAAGCATGGACATCTAACCCCTTTTTCCTGTTGAGCCAATTCATGTCGCCACGCTACCACAAGAAACTGTTCAACCCCAATTACAAAAGATTCCTTTAAACCCGCTCTTCTCGGATATAACCGATCATACACCCAATCACGATTAAATTCATACAAATTCATCTACACGTATTTAAGAAAACGTGTTAGATAACATTCCCAATAATATTTCAAGTTAGTGGCATCAATATGATCTCAGTGGAGATGATTTCGAGCCGAATATGGGGGTTAAGGACAGCACAAAACCCTTTTCCATCCAAGTAGTGAAGGAAGTTATTTCATATAACTCCCAACCTTACCGTTGTTAGTATCGTCTCGCAATTATCTCAATGGAGATGATTTCGAGCAAAATATGGGGGTTAGGATGTCCCTCACCCTTTTCCATCAACAACACACAGTCATCTAACCTAGGGTTCATCAAAACAATAATTAAATATTTTTCAATTAAACTAACCGTTATGAGATTGACGTCTGTTGCGGTTGTTCGGTGACGATGCGCACTCTGGTGCGGTTCTTAAACTCCAAACACCAACGATGTCAATCCTAAATCAATCAAAAAACATAAATCAAAACAAATTTAAAAAATCAATATCAAAAAAATATCATAAAAAAATGTCAAAACCTACAAAAGGGAGAGGGCAGAAATTCGTGGTGGTCGTGGCGGCGGGGGTGGTGGCGGCGGTGCACAGTTAAATTTCGCAGGTGAGAGAGAGAGAGGCTGAGAGAGAGGGGCTGAGAGAGAGACAGCAGAAAGTAGGTGCTGGTGGTGGTGGGTGGTTGGGACGGTGGTGGTGGGTGGTTGTGACGGTGGTGGTGGGTGGTTGTTGGCCGTAGGTGAGAGAGAGACGCGGAGAGAGAGAGGGCGAGATGGCGGAGAGGAGCTGTCGTAGGTAGGTGAGGATGGTGGTGGTGGTTGTGAGGGTGGTGGCGTTGGCGGCGTTGGCGGCTTCTCGCGGTGGCCGTAGGAAGAGAGAGAGGCGGAGAGAGAGACGGTGAGGAGGCGAAGAGAGAGAGCCGGAGTGAGGAGGTGACGGAGAGAGGAGGTCGTAGGTAGTTGATGGTGGTGGTGCGGCGGCCGTCGTAGGTGAGAGAGAGAGGCGGAGAGAGAGAGGCGGAGAGAGAGAGGCGGTGAGAGAGAGGAGAAGAGAGAAATGAGGGTTTCTGTTTTGAGATTCAGTTTTGGAAATTAATTTGACATTAGCGACGGCATTAGCGACGGCATGGACCGTCGCTAACCGTTACGCCCATTTCCACGCAGTTCCACGCGTTGAACGGTCAAAAAACATTTGCGAGGGACACTATAGCCGTCGCTAATTTTTCCCGCCCAGGCCATTAGCGACGGCCTGGCCGTCGCTATTGCTAAAATTTCCGTCGCTAATGCTTAACAAAATTCGACAGCTCTATGCCCTCGCTAATGCCGTCGCTAATATCAGTTTTTGCGAGGGACTTAAAGTCCCTCTCTAATTCCGTCGCTAAAGGCAACATTTTTTGTAGTGCACCCTATAAATAGGCTTCACCCTTAAGTGAAATGAGATACTTGAAAAGAGAAAAACAAAGACTACAATATTCTCTCATTCTCTTATCATTCTTTTAATTTGTTCTTCTCTGCTTTTGTTTTATAACATGTTATCAGCACGATGATCTAACCAACTAGTTCCATGGTTAATTCAATTCGATTTTTGATTACATGTTATGTTTAGTTTTCTGTGATTATAGGTGTAGTAATATATAATGAAAAGTATGGATGTGCATGGATCATTTCTCTATCCTCAAGCGGTTTGTTTGTTTTGTTTTGTTTATTCCACTAACTGATTTATGCACAATGAAAAATATTTGCAGGATGATGGAGTGTTGTGTCATTACTCCATTGGTGATGGAGTGTTGTGCTGTCACGTAGAGATGATATCATAAGTGATGGAGATGAACCGCAATGCTGCAACCACTATCATGAATAGATGAATATAGTGGAAGATTATAATTTCTCAAGTTTGTATGATTTACTTTTTCTTCTTTTATTAAAAAGAAGCTAAGGCGTTTGACATGCTTTCGAGAAGTTTTTCGGGAAAAGTGTTTCGGGACATATAGCTATTCTCTACTTTTATTCATATATTACTTGGATTAAATTCATCTTTCTAGATCGGTTAATCTTTCCAATACGAGACATAAATCCTATTTGATCTAGTTTTAGTCATCCTTTACTGCCGGGACAACAATTATAAACTAGTTTTGGTTATATTCTTCTTTTCTCTTCTTTTATTAATATAGTACTAGTTTTGGACTTTTGGTTATCTCCTATTTCATCCTAGCTTCTCTCTTCTTCTTGCGGTTACTCTTGATTACCTCGTCAATTTTGTGATATATTTGATTAGATTATGATGTTTTTTATTGGATCTTCCAAAAGTTGTTTTGGGTCTATTTTGACTATGGTGTTGTTGGGCCTTCCACTAAAAGTCATTGGAATATCATGAGGCTTATCCTACTAGTATTGATACATTCCCTGAAGTGAATGTAGCAACACACGATAACAAAATAATGCATTTTTGATGAAAATCATGAGGCCCGTCCCACTAGTAAGGATTCATTCCCAGAAGTGAAAGTAGAAACACACGATCACTATGGGCAAACCTGTGGTTGTGGTCTTGATCATAGTGGCAATGGAAATTACAAGAACACATCTTTTCACCAGGAGTGGAAAAATGTTGGAAAGAATAAAAAAGGCGGGCAGAGTAGCAAAAAATAATGAAAATATTTGCTATCGTTATGGAGGCAAAGGTCGTTCGTACCTGTCGCACGCCAAAACATTTTGTTGACCTCTATCAACAATCACTTAAAAATAAAGATAAAAAGATTGAGACAAATTTATCTTATGAAGATGACGACAATATGGATTTTACTCACTTAGATAGTGTTGACTTCTTTACCGATCCTAATGGAGATATGTGTCTCATTGATAGCAGAACTACCCATACAGTTTTAAAGGATACGAAATATTTCTCTTATTTAGTGAAACGAGAAACCGATGTTAGTACTATATCTGGCCCTTCAAAGATAATTGAAGGCTCTGGAAGAGCTAATCTACTATTATTAAGAAATTTATAATAAGCTTGGAGGCTATTTGACAAATATATGTTTTCTTCTACTATCTTATTGTTAATCTAACTTATTATCATGTTATGATATTCTTTCTTACGGGTTTTATTTATCATGTTAATATTTTATATTTCTTGCATATAAAGTTTATTAATAATTTTATTTAGCTACTATGGTTATCATGTTTTCTATTATTGTTGAATTTCCGAAGAATTCAACATTCAAGCGTCCCTGTTGGATTGCATAAAAGACTATTATCATGTTTAACCATTCTTGATGAATTCTCGAAAAATTCAATACTCAAGCATTCCATATAGATTGCACAAATAACTGAATATTGAAGCATCCTATAGGATTGCTCAGAGTGTGAAAGTTTGTTATATAGTTATTGAAGAACTCAAAAAAAAATGTTCAAAGCATCCATTAAAGATTTCTCAAAACACGATATTTTTTTCGTCATCGCTTAGATTTGAGATATAGTTCCTAAAGAACAATAAATCCATTATTCAAGCATCCCTGAAGGATTGCACAAATAATTGTTTCTATGTATCATTACAAATGAATCAAGTTTATTATTATGCTTATCTAAGTTTACACATTAAGAATGCATTATATTCCCCTAAGCCTCGTAGAAATTTATTATAAGTTTTAAGCATATCCATCGAAGTGGATATCATATTGAAACAAGAAATGAAATGAGATATTGAACATCTTTATATAACGAGACATGTTTTGGATAAAATAAGTGTAGTCGAAGTGTTGCCCGCTTTTCCTCTAGTTTGTACTACACTTATATTAGTGCAATTGAAGCACATGTTGTTGTAAACCAGAAGTTTACAAATCACAATAAATTTGTTGTTTGGCAAACTGGTTGGGCCATCCTGTGTCTATAATAATGCGAAAAATAATTGCAGATTCATGTATTCATCAATTGAAGAACCATGAGATTCTTCAATCTCATGAGTTTCATGTATCTCTTGTACACAATGGAAGTTTATAATTAGACCATCACCACAAACATTGGAAGTGTATATCTCAAATTTTTAGAACGAATACTTATGGTGATATTTGTGGGTCAATACACCCACCATGTGGACCATTTAGATACTTTATAATTTTAATCGATGCATCAACTAGATGGACACATGTATTTGTCGTCAACTCACAACTAGAAGTTTGTGAGATTGTTTGCTACTCTAACTTCACTAAGAGCTCATTTTTCTAAATTGTCTAGAAAACATCTGACGAGTAGGATATGTCTATTAGAATTGATATTGAACATTACGTAGCATATGTTCATTCATAAAATGGTCTTGAAGAATCATTCTTTAGACGTCTAAAATTAATTATCTGACAAATACTTATGAGATAAGAACTTCCTTGAGAACATGCAATTGCAACATTGATTCGCATCAAGCCAACAAGTTATCACAACTCTTCCCCTATGCATTTGGTTTTTGGTCACGAATCTAATATTTCCCGTCTTAGATTTTTTGAAGGTGCAATGCATATTCCAATTTCTCCACTCACAATGCACTATGATGGGTTCTCAAAGAATTTTGAGAATATATTGGATATAAATCTCCATGTATGATAAAGTATGAGCCAACAATTGGAGACATGTTTATAGTCCACCTGGAAAATTATTATTTGATGAATTAAATTTCCCAACATTAGGGGGATGGAGTAAGCAGTTGGAAAAAGAGATAAGTTGGAATGAATTATCATTGTCTCATCTTGATCCTCAAACTAAACAATGTGAACTAGAAGTTCAAAAGATAATTCATTTGAAAAGCTTAGCAAATCATCTACCAAATGCATTCAATGATCCAGAATGGGTGACCAAATCATATATGTCAGCTGCTAATGCTCCAATAAATTGGATGTCCCTGTTGGACAATCTAATACTGCAAATGAGTCTCAACCGCGCCTAAAGCGTGGTAGACCAATCGGTTCCAAAGATAGAAATACTTGAACAAGAAAAGGAGCTAAAAAGAAAGATGGTCCAAGCGAGGATATAGAAACTCTAAAAGAGTATTCAGACATAATTGACATTTTAGTTTCAGAAGAACTGATCAGGTACCTGAAAAAGTTCTGAAACAAAGAGATCTCAATGAATTATGTCATGAATGAAATACAATGGAACCGAAACGAAATCAACGTTGACGATGTTTTTACATATAATATAGCGCTAAATTTGATAAATGACAGTGAGGATCATGAACCAAAGTCTATTAAAGATTGTAGACAAAGTGAGAATTGGCCAAAACTGAAAGATATGAAATTGAAGCAGAATTAAACTCGTTTTACAAAAAAAATTGGACCTGTAGTCCAAACACCATGAAGGTGTGAAACCAGTCGGATACAAATGGGTTTTTGTGCAATAACAAAATGAGAATGATGAAATTGTGAGATACAAAGCTCGACATGTTGCTCAAGGGTGGATGCAAGTGCTTTTCAGTACTTAATTAGCCTTGTAGCACATGAAGTGCTCAATTTTTACAAGATGAATGCTGCTACGACTTATTTGTCTGACTCATTTGATAGTCATAATTATTTGAAGATCCCTGAAGGATTTAATACCCAATACACACTTTTCGAATTCTCGATACGATTACTCAAATTGAATCAATCCCTCTATGAGATAATATAATTTGAACACATATGATATAATCGTCTAAATTTATATTCTAAAGGAGGGATACAAAAATGACATCACTTGTCCATATATTTTATGAAAATATTTGGAAAAGAATTTGCTATAACTGATGTCTATGTGGATGACATAAATATTATCGGAACTCGTGAAGAGCTTTCAAAAACTATAGACTGTTCAAAAAAGAGCTCTAGATGATTGACCTCAAATTATATCTGATGGATTTTGAGGTTGAACCTGTAGATGACCTCTACCTAGAAAATCCTAGAAGGATTCAAGATAAAAAGAAATATCTTTAAATAAATTCTTTTGAAAAACAAAGTCTCATTTTGATCTCCAGAAATTATTTATATTGAGTACATGAGTTGTGTGGTAAGAATATATGAAATATCTCAGTCCCGAATACTATGAAAGCATGCATGCATATTACCAAATGTTATATTCTTTGCTATGATAGTATTATGTGATAATTAGTAGTAATATAGTTCATCACAAACCAAAATTCATCAGAAAAAAGGGGGCAGGCGGGCTGGCCCGTCAATTTACACTGGATTTTAAAAAAAAAGGGCTGGCGGGCGGCTCGGCCCGCCACAGTGTTTAGCCCACGAGCTGTTCCTTTAAGTTGGTCGGGAAAAGCGGGCCGGCGGGCAACAATACCTTAGCCCTGCCCGCCTTTTTTTGGCGGGCCAACGGGCCGGTCCGGTGGGCCAAGCCCATTTTGACATCCCTAACTCCAGATGTTGAAATTCATATTCTAAAGTGATGCTTCATTCAGGGGGAGAAAAACTGTACTCTTTTTTCCTTTGCCATGGTTTTGTCCCACGGAGTTTTTCTGGAAAGGTTTTTAACGAGGCAGTTCCCACTGACAGGATATTGTACTTTTTTTTCTTCACTAGATTTTTATCCCACTGGGTTTTTTCTAGTAAGGTTTTAATGAAGCATATCCTCGGTGGACATCCAATAGAGAGTGTTATGAATATTTATATTAGTGGATGTCCACTACCCTTCTCCCTCCTTTTCATTACTCTCTAGTGTAGTGCCCTTTCAATGTAAATTACTCACTTACCATTCCCCCACCCTATAAATAGGCTTCACCCTTAAGTGAAATGAGGTACTTGAAAAGAGAAAAACAAAGACTACCATATTCCCAAGTAGGTAGCTCAGTTGGCGAGCTAAAAGATACCGAAAGAGTGCATCAAAAAGAGTGCAAGAAGAAGGTCCCAGATTCAAGCCCCGGAACATCCCCACTAACATTGCCTATAAAAAAAAATACCATATTCTCTCCTTTTCTTATCATTCTTTTGTTCCTCTTTGCTATTGTTGGCAGGGGCGATTTTAGGGCCCAGCTAGCCCGGGCACGCGCCCGGGCTCAACTTCTACTTTGTTTGTAAAGCCCCCAACCCAATAGTTGATTTTTAGTCATAACCAGGGGCAAAAATAGTAAAACAGTGGGTGTGAAATAAAAAAAGAATGGTCCCGCCCAATGTAAAAAAAAGTAAAACCCAAAAACTAAATGAAACCCAAAAGCCCAATATATATAAAAAAACTAAATAAAATAAACAAAGCAATTAAGCAAACACA
This sequence comes from Astragalus membranaceus, assembly GCA_039519185.1. Taxonomy (NCBI): domain Eukaryota; kingdom Viridiplantae; phylum Streptophyta; class Magnoliopsida; order Fabales; family Fabaceae; genus Astragalus; species Astragalus membranaceus. Next base: position 113,093,917 of record CM076850.1, read on the forward strand.
ACACATTCCTCTCTTTTCTCACGACAAACAGAACCCCCCCCCCCCCCCCCCAATTTCCTCTCTTCTCTCACGACACTCTCCCTCTCCTTTTCTTCTTCTTCTTCTTTTCACTTCAAGTAGTCCAATCCAAGCTTAAATCATTTACATTTGAGCTCTATTTTAAGGAAAACCAACTCATTCCTCTCTTTGGGGTAGTATTTTGGAGTTAGGGTTTTTGCTCTAAAAAGAGGGAAAAGTACCCACACATTCAATGTTACTCTTTGAAGTTATTTGAGGTATATTCCTAATCCCTACTCTTTATTCCAAATAAATTATTGAGACATTAGTTTGTGTAGAATTGTTGATTCTTTTTTAGTTTGTGTAAATTATTGCGTTGGACTCTTTGAAGTTATTGAGACATTAGTTTGTGTAGAATTGTTGATTCTTTTTTAGTTTCCTTATATGTTGATCATTATTTGTTTTTTACATAGTTTCTTTTTTTGGATCATAAAATTTGTTAGATGAGGAGGTTTTTGGTACCTAGAAGTTCTATTGAGAATGCGAATGTTGTGCAACCGGAAGCCGAAGTAGAAGAAACGCCCCCTAATGCGGCAATGAGTTTAATCCAAATGACATTGTGCGTGATCCAGGATGTAGGAAACAAATTGATGAGTATGCTCCGGAGATTCAAGACCAAGTGAGGAGGGTGTATATATTGAAGGGTCCAACGCAACTAAATTTGACAAATTTCCCTCGTACTCAATTTGGGAAGTATTCAAGAGCATTTTGTAGTTCATGGTATAAGAGTTATACATGGATTGAATACAGTGAGTCCAAGGATGCAGCTTATTGTTTCTATTGCTTTCTCTTTAAGTCGCCCGGGAGGGCCGGGCACTTTGGGTATGAAGTCTTCAACAAAGACGGATTTAAAGATTGGAAGCATGCATCTAAAGGCTTTAAAGATCATATTGGTAAGCATGATAGTAAGCACAACTCATGTATGAAGCACTATGACGATTATAATAATCAAAGACAAAGTGTGACAAGTATCTTTGCTAGAGCAAGTAGGGAATCAGAAGAACTATATAAGATGGGGTTCACATTATACTACCTTGATTCGTTTGGATCAGTTGTGGTCCTCCGTGTTAGAGGTGCTTAGTATTGTTGATGAAGATGGACGTGGACCATCTCAAGCGGCGGGTTTGATAGAAAAAATGGAGAGCTTTAAATTTGCTTTCATTTTGAAATTGATGTTAAAGTTGTTTGGTATCACAAATGAGCTTTCAAAAATCTTGCAAAGAAAAGATCTAAACATTGTGCTTGCTATGGAATTAGTTGATGATGTCAAATCTCGGTTGGCCACATTGAGAGATAGTGGTTGAGATAATTTATTTTTTGTTGTCCAAGAATTTTGTGTTGCTAAAGGTATTCCGGTGCCAAATATGGATGAAGAAATACCAATTCGGGGTCGTTCAAGAAAAGAAGGGAGAACTATCACTAATCTTCACCATTATCGTGCAGAGATTTTTTATGTTGCTATTGACAAAATATGTGTGGAGATGGATCACCGGTTTAGTGAAGGAAGTAACAATGTGCTGAATTGCTTCTCATGTCTTGACCCCAAGAACTCTTTCTCAAGGTTTGATATTGATAAACTTGCTCGTCTTGCTGATATTTATCATGCTGACTTTTCTGATGATGATCGTGGAACAATAAGAGAGCAACTTGACAATTATGTACATCACATGAAAATGCATGCTTCCTTTACTTCTTGTGAAGATATTGAAAGTTTGGCTATGAAGATGGTTCAAACTCAGAAACATTTGGTATTTCCATTGGTCTACAAACTCATTGAGTTGGCTTTGCTGTTGCCGGTGTCGACAGCATCCGTTGAAAGAGCTTTTTCAGCAATGAAGATTATCAAGTCTAAATTACGCAACAAGATCAACGATGAGTGGTTCAATGACTTGATGATATGTTACACCGAGCGGGAGATATTCAAGTCACTTCAAGATGTTGATATTATGCGAACATTCACCCGAAAGAAGTCTCGGAAAGGGCATTTACCTCCTAATTTTATTTAGCATTCTATTGACAGGTTAGATTTCATCTCTCCTATTTATCACACTTTATGATTATGTATATATTATGTCATATGTAAATTGGCGGGAAATTTTCTTGCCCAGGCTCTAGAAAAATCCAGGCTTCGGCACTGATTGTTGGGAGAGGGAGACGCGAGGGGTTTGATTTACCGTCCATTTTACCTTCCATGAATTTGGTCCGTGATGAGGTGGTGTGAATGCAACACATTGTATTGTATGTATATCGACGTCTATATCAAGGAATCTTTACCGTCCACGTAGCCACCTAACATCTCAGAATCAATTTCGGTTCTCCCAAACATTGATGCTATACAACTGCAAGTCTGCAACTCAACTCGGAAAGCAACGGACGGAGCATTTAGTGGAATCGGCGACGAAGAACAACAAGACGCTGAAGACCGATCCATCCCTCGCCATCAATCCATTACTCAGGTAAATTCTTGAAGCAGATCTTGATCCGAATAACAATTAATCGGCTTAAGGAGTTTTGACTTTTGATCGAAAACATTTATAGACACTATTAGTTGCTCATGTACTTGGTTTCGATTATTGCTGGGATCGCTAAATTGGTATAGTGATTTTTAACTAATGCTGTTTACAAATCACAATGCTAATTCAAATCAATTCAATGAAGGATTTTTTGGTCTTGTCGTTTGGGCATTATATTGCACATTATATTTTATGCTTCACTTTTTTTATTTGAAGAATTTGCAATGTCCATTATAATCTTCAGGATTTCTTTTAAGTTGCAAATTGCAATCATGTATATGTAGGTTCTGTATCATGTAATAACACCATGAGTTAGTTTTTTGTTATCTTGCACTCTTTAGTGTCCCAAATTAGTGGTGAGGATAGCAGTGTGTTCTAGTGCAAAAGGATGTTTTGGTTTATCAGATTGATTTCACATTGAAAAGATTTCATTTAGTATTAATTGTTGCAGCTGAAAAGATACACCATTTTGTTGCGCTGCCTGCCGAAGACTGCCTTCAGTTTACATGGGAGACAGGGTGGATAATTCTAACTCGAGCATGAGTTATAATTCTAAACAAAGCAATGCTATCACTGGGAAGAAAACATACAAAAAGCAGCTGGTTGCATCGCGCCCCAAAGGCTTTGTACAAAGAAATTGTGAACCTCTTGTTTCATTGACCTGTGGGGATTTTGGAAGCAGGGCTGTGGGGCGTGCTACATTTTTTTTGCTTAAAGTTGCTGCTTTAGAGGCAGTAAGGAGGTTCTCCGAGAGTAGATGTCCATGTGTGTGGCGAGGGCTGCAGGGTCTACAAATCCTTGTCTACCCACCATTTAAATGGATTCAGAGGTGGGCGCCCTTCCGGGGTTTGGTCAAAAGCATGCAGGTTTGAGATTATCAATTTCTTAAGGTTTAATAAGAAAATCTACAATTCAGTGTTTCAAAGCAGCAAAGTATGATATCTCAGGAAAATCATCATTTAAAAATGTTAGAAATTGGCTCATATCATCTATTTTTGTGTGCTTCTAGGAGATCTCCATTGGGAATGATTTTATGGGTTCCTTGCCTTCTATGTATCTTATAGTTTTGGTGAACTTCTTGGAAATTAATTCTGTTTCATCCTCATTTTTGTTTTTTTGTTTTATGTAGAAAAAGATTACCATTCCCTTTTGTAGGCTGTAGCGAGTAGCGACTATGGACATTCTTAAAAGCTATTCTTTCTTATAGTATTATTTCATCTTTGGCTATAGATATACCTTATGATATTTCCTTTGCCCTCTTTTACTCTTGAGGTTAAGGGGTGGAGGACGAGATTGATTATGGAGCTCTCACTTTTCTGTTTTTCCCCCTTCTAATATCCCGAATTTAGCGATATACATGAAGCAGATATCTTACTCTTTCTGCTACCAGGTACTATCAAGACCATTATTAGTCCTTTCCATTGCAACAGTCTTTACTGAACAAACACAATCTAGCGATGGAACCCCAGAACGTATCACTGATTCTCATGACTCAGAAGAACCTGCCGAACCATCTCCTGTGCAGGATAATTTGAATCCAAGGTATAGTGGCATATACGATTTGAGGCTCCATGCTAAGGTTTATCTGTGCAATTTTGACCTGTTATGTTCTGATTATAATCTATAAACACTTGTCTTTTTTAGCGTGGAATGACAACATCATAAAAGCCATAATTTTGTATGTAAGAACTGTGATGAGTAGATTAGTGTTTGCTTATTGAGTTATTTTTTTTACCTTTTAGCCCATGATTGCTAGAGGGTCATTTTTTCTAATTACAGGCCATTTGACATTAATTTGTTGGGGAGTTGATAAAGTTGCAGGTTTACATTTAGCTTCACAGATAATTGATATGTAACAATCAAACCAAATTGGACCATCCGACATTAACCAATGCCATTTCAGTTTTTGTTTTCCAACAATTTTATAATGATATTAGAGGTAATGACAAATTATTATTTTTATGTTTGGAAGTTTTCTTTCAGGTTCCGAAGTTTCTAATTATTTTACTCATGAACATATTAGCATCATTCTGTAGTTCTTAGAATTATTGGTTTAGGTTCTGCTTGGGTAAACAAATTAATTAGTGATAAGCGCTTATAGGATAAGCTATTTCTATAATCAAACAAAATGTAGTCAAACTGTTTTAATGAGATATTTTGGAGAGATTATCGAAATAGGGACATGTCATAACTCATAAGATGTTTCGATAAGCTCTCCCAAACCCTCTAACAAGTGTTTATGCCAATAGATAAACTCAAATAAATTGTTTCTTAAGCTAATCCAAGAGCTAACAATCTGGTAGTTTATGTATGCAATAATTCGTCCGTAAAGTTTGTGCAAAATTGAATATAAATACTGACACACTGAACCAGCTTCTACAACTTGTTCCTGAAGAAAAGATCCGAAAACCAGTGCCTTATTTCATAACTGGTGCAGTTTTCAGGATTTAGAATCTAACTCAGTCTTGTTTTATCTATCATTTGGAAAATCAAAATGCCAAAATCTCTCATAATCTCGCTACCTAGAATTCGTAGCTTGTTCTTCATGACTCATTATCTCTCAAAATGCCAAAATCTAACTCGGTCTTATTCTTCCTGAACATGGAAAAAATTGTGTTGTCTGATTCATTTGTGGCTTCCATTTTGAAAATTCTGGTTTAGATCTAAAAGACATTTTATTATGAGAAGTCTGTACTTTTTATTTGCATATGATGCTTGGGGTCTGTCCTTTTTGGGATGTTTCCTGAACTTGTTAATTGCAATAAAATTAAGTGTATGTCAGTATGTGTATTCCTCTTGTCTCAGCATGAATTATTTATGAAGTTCATTAGACAGTTATTTCAGTAAAAATATCAATCCTGGTAAAAAAACAAAAAATGCAGCTTTTTATATATTTGAAGCAATTGTTACCAGAGGATATTGATGTCTATCGGACCAAGAATATAAAAGGACCGACTCTTAATCAACCCTAGTCTTTCCTTGTTTATGCATATTATATGTATGAATCTCAAAGGTAGTAGCTTCACTTGGTGAATAAAGCTTGCGGTGAATAAAGGGCTTTTCGTGTTCTTCAAAATAAATTTGAGATTGTTGTTCAGGGCTTTTCACGTCTTGAGTTCTCTTTACAAGCTTCCTTAGTCATTGCTAATATTTTTCTTACCTTAGCACAGTCAATCCGAGAGAGCTCCTGAAGTTTTAGAATATGAAAATTGGTTGACTCAACTCAATCAAGAGCTGGAAAATCAAGGGATTACTTTGCCAGAAAGGTATTTGATGGTTTCTATTATGTGCATCATTGTGCCATTCCAAAAAATGCCATGACATGATTCTCTCAATTCCATTTCAAATTAGGATATAGGATTTTCATACAACTATAGTCTTTTTTTTTATGTTGGCAATTTAGGTCTACCCCTGTCTCCTTGGTTGGAAAGAAAGTTGATTGGCAATTGTATTTAGTTTCCTTTCACAATTGAATATGTTAAATAACTTGTTTTAGTGATTAAGATTCAATGGATCACGTTGGATATGGATATTCATAGCATGCAATGAAATCACTTTGGATATTCATCCCAACTTGTGAATTTTGTACCTGATAAGCACGTGATGTCTGATGAAGTGCGGTGAGGATAGAGGAAATTATAACAAAATGAACAGGTGACACTGGGAGGAGGGTGGAGAGTACGAAATGAGGTAAGGTTATAAAGGGAGTTGGGGGGGGGGGGGGGGGGGTTGGAAAGCACTTGTTTGGCCAGGTCTGAGTAAGGACTAAGGAAATGGGCTCCATCAGTTTTGTTTTTTTTCTTGGTTCATTTCAGTCTATGTTTTCCAGTTTACAGTGAAATACAAAAAATATTTTCTTCTATCTGTTCTACTATTTCTTCCTAAAAGTACTCTTACAATGCTATAGTAGTAGATGGTCCAGCTATTTTATAATGATTGAAAATTTTATGCTAATGTTCTATGTATTCTATTTTTCATTAGTGTTTCTTAGAGGCCAGTTTTGAAATCTTGGTCAGAGTTGCCATTATTAGATAGCAACAGCATATTTACTTGCATTATTCTTGATTTCTCCTGTTGCAGCGGACCATGATTTAGTAGTGTTTATGCAGAATCAATGATGACGAGCTCCACAGATTTTACGTAGCTTCAAATAACGACTTTTCATGCTTCCTTACCTCCATCAAGAAGACAATACGTTGGCGAGAAAGTTACCGAATTCTTTCAGGAGAAGAGCTGGAAATGTGGTCAAATATGGTGTTCTGGCATGGAACAGATTTGTTGCACAGACCTTGCCTCATTGTAAGGCTTGGGGTAGGTTGCAGCTCATTGGCATCCCAAGATAGACCTCGATTTGCTCAGGCAATTAGTATGTTTTTCTTTTGCACATGCAGTATTTTCTTTTCTTGCTATTTGCTTTATTTTGAAAATGCACCCCCCACCCCCGCTGCCCCTTCTGCCTACTGAACACAATTAAAAAGTATAGATTCTTCACTTATCACTTCTCATGCTCTAGTTTAATGGGAAACCAATTGTTTTTGCTTCAGTATCACAGGTAGAATATGGAGTTTTGCACTTAGTTGATACAGACAACCCTCAAATTACAGTATTGGTGGACTGTGAAGGGTTATCTCCATTGAGGATTCCCATGCAAATAGTGAGATCTTGTTCTTCCCTTCTGCAAGATCACTTTCCCAATCGTCTTGGTTGTTTGTTTGTTATACGACTTCCAGCAATAGTTCGTGTTGTTGCCCAGACTTTTATTCAGGTAAACTCTCCTTTCCTTTTATTTAGCCTAAAATAACAAAGAAAGTAAAAAAGAGGGTAGGTAGTCACAAAGTCGACGATGTTCAATAGTTTGATTAGATGCATTTTAACTTATCCTTGGGGCAGTTTCTTTTTAGTTGTAAAATCATCACTTTGAAATTTTTACTTTCCTGAAAAGAACTAATTTAAGCATTTGAATCATAGGTTCTAAAGCCTGCTACTAGGAAAAAGTTGAAAATAGAAGGAGAAATGTATAAGAAAGTTCTTTTTGACAATCTGTCGACACTACCATCTTATCTTGGAGGTCACTGCACTTGCGAGAAATGTTCTAAAATGGGCAAGCGGGTTATGCCGCAGTCTCATGAAACTGGGACAAGCAGGATTGATAGGGAAGATGATATCAGTGACAATGAGGGTTCGCCATTACTGCATCCATCAACTGAATTAGAAGGCCACCAAAACAACAGCTATGACCAGTTGTTGAGAACTGCTGTCATAAGTATTCTCGTATTTTGGGTTGTCATAGCTCTTGGTGCTGGAATATACGAACCCAGTAGTACTCATCTGTCCTAATAATGTAAGATTGGCCAAATTAGTTTTATTTCCCGAGTTGAATAAATCTGTAGAGAATGCCTCTTGTTTGATTTGTCTTCCTGGACTAGGAGGCGGCATTGTTCGAAAAAGGTACACTGTTTCAAATTCTTCAGATAGAAGTCTTGAATTTTGGCTTGCGCAGTTGTTGCACCTAAAAACTTTTATGGATTATATAAGTTTTTTTGTCACACATAAAATCATATCAATAATTCATAATACAGTAGAAAATTGCTTTTGTTATATTGCACGGTCCTCTAAATTGAAGTTAAGGATTTGGAATAACTAGATTAGGTGTTGGTTATGTACATGTAATTCGGTGTCTAATATCTATTTATACAAACAAATCTATTTATACAAACAAACCTTCAATAAAATTACCAATTTGGATCTCTTATTAACAATACACATATCTAATTTAAGGGTAAAACTGTCATTACACTCTCTTTTTCCTTTTTCTTTTTGCTTTCTTCTTACGCTTTTTTTTCTTACTTTTTACTTTCCTCTTACACTATTTTTCTTCTTTTTTTCTTTTTTACTTTACTTTTACTTTTTCCATAAATAATTATTCTCTTTCTCTTATCACTTCACTTTAATTTTTTTAACTAAATTAATATTTATTTATTAATATCTATTTATACAAACAAACGTCCAATGAAATTACCAATTTGGATTCCATATTAACAAGACATATCTAATTTAAGGGTAAAATTGTCATTACACTCTCTTTTTTCTTTATTTTTCTTCTTACACTCTCTTTCTTACTTTTCACTTTTCTCTTACGCTCTCTTTTTTCATTTTTTTTCTTTTTTACTTGACTTTTACTTTTTCCATAAATAATTATTCTTTCTCTTATCACTTCACTTTAATTTTTTTAACTGAATTTCTAATTTTATACAAACATTATTTTATTAAAATTACCTATAAAAATGTAAATGAGTCACACCAAAAATCAAAAACAAACTATCACATTTTTGAAAAAAGTTATCACCTTAAAATTTTAATTTTTCTCTCCGAAATTTGTTTACACTCTTATTGATAATCTACTATCACCTCTTATTGATAATCTACTATCCATCTTTTACTATTTACTATTATCAACTAATCAACTAAATTAATGTAAACTACGAGATAACTGCAATGATATATAAAAAACAAGTGATAACTGTACTGATATATACAAAAAACACAAGATTAACATTTGTCATTGATAATTTAAAATTTTGAAGACTACTATAAGCCCACTATCTAAAAAACTATAAAATTTAATGACTATTTAAAATACTAATTAATATTTAAAACAAATATTCCTTATTGATAATTTACTATCTCTCTTTTACTATCTAAAACAATATACTACTCAACTAAAATAATGAGTTGAAATTGCAAAATAACTGAACTGATATATAAAAAACACGGGATAACTGCACTGATATATAAAAAACACGAGATTAATATTTACCATTGATAATTATAATTTTTGAAAACTACAATAAACCTGCTATCTAAAAAAACAAGAAGCCTTAATGACTATTTAAACTGATTAATATTTAAAACACACGTGACAATATTTGTCACTAATACCTAAAAAAGGACAACTAATTGTTATTGATGTATAAAAAAACACAGGATAAATATTTCTCATTGATAATCTACTATCTATCTTTTACTATCGACTAAAATCTACTAATCAACTCAAATAATCAATTAAAACTATGAGATAACTGCAATGATATATAAAATAAAAAACATGGGATAACTGCATTGATATATAACAAAACACGGGATTAATATTTGTCATTGATAATTAAAATTTTTGAAGACTACTATAAACCTTCTATCTAAAAAACAAATAATATTTAATTACAATTTAAACAACTGATTAATATTTAAAACAAATATTTTCTTATTGATAATCTACTATCACTGTTTTACTATCTACTAGAATCTACTAATCAACTAAAATAATCAATTGAAACTATGAGATAACTGCATTGATATATAAAAAACACGGGATAACTGCAGTGATATATAAAAAAACACGGGATAGATATTTCTTGTTGATAATCTACTATCTATCTTTTACTATATATATATACTATAATCTATTAATAAACTCAAATAGTCAATTGAAACTATGAGATAACTATAATGATATATAAAAAAACACGGAATAACTGCACTGATATATAAAAAAACACAAGATTAATATTTGTCATTGATAATTAAAAATTTTGAAGGCTACTATAAACCTACTAACTAGAAAAACAAATAATATTTAATGACCATTTAAACTACTGATTAATATTTAAAACAAATATTTCTTATTGATAATCTACTATCTCTCTTTTACTATCTACTATAATCTACTAATCAACAAAAATAATCAATTGAAACTAAGAGATAACTGCACTGATATATAAAAAACACGGGATAACTGCACTGATATATAAAAAAAAACACAAGATTAATATTTGTCATTGATAATTAAATTTTTTGAAAACTATTACTACAAACCTACTATCTAAAAAACAAGAAGACTTAATGACTATTTAAATTACTAATTAATATTTAAAACAATTATTTCTTTTTCATAATCTACTATCTAACAAATTTACTATCTACTATAATCTACTAATCAACTAAAATAATCAATTGAAACTACCAGATAACTGCACTGATATATAAAAAACACGGGATTAATATTTGCTATTTATAATTGTAATTTTTGAAAACTAATATAAACCTACTATCTAAAAAACAAGAAAACTTAATAACTATTTAAACTGATTAATATTTAAAACACACGTGACAAATATTTGTCACTAATGCCTAAAAAAGGACAAACAATTGTTACTGATATATAAAAAAACACGGGATAAATATTTCTTATTGATAATCTACTATGTATCTTTTACTATCTACTATAATCTACTAATCAACTCAAATAATCAATTAAAACTATGAGATAACTGCACTGATACATAAAAAAGCACGAGATAACTGTACTGATATATAAAAAAATACGGGTATAACTGCAATCATATATATAAAAACACAGGATAGCTGCACAAATATATAAAAAAACACGGGATAACAACATTGATATATAAAAGAACACTACACTGATATATAAAAAAAAACAAGGGATAAATGCACATATTGGTTTTAAATGATACTTTTACATTTTTAGATTTTAATATTTATCTATTTTTTATTTACTTTAAATTTGTCTTTATTTTCACGCGGTAATGTTCAAAACTATTTAAATACTGTCTAAGTTCATTTATAAAAATAACACGACAGCATCCGTGCGTATGCACGGGTATCCTACTAGTTCTTTGTGAAACCATAGTGAGCTTCCCGTTGAACTATTGAGTATAGCCAGACCAACAAGTGTTGGTACAAGTGGTAATTGGTTTGGATCCCACCCTAAGGTTTCGAGTTCGAATTTTTTTTATCAAGACAGGTTCAAATCTTCTGTGTGGTGCCGGCAAATTCATGTATACACGGTACAAAAAATTGAGTATAGCCAGCCATGGGCAATGCTAATTAACGGGTGTTCTGACTTTTTTTAAGGCCGAGGTCTTCTGACTTCTGAATTAACGGTATGTAGAAAGAATGATATCGATCACATTAATGACTCCCAAACAGATTGAAAACTTAAAGTTTATTTACTCAAATATATATATATATAAACTAGTTTTTTACCCGTGCATACGCACGGGTGATATTGTATGGTCGGTGTATTGTCATGAAGTCATAATAGTAATTTGGAAGATAATCATAAGTTGTGAACAATGTCTACAATGTATGATTTGAAATTCAAAGTGGAAAGAGATAGATATTATGTCATATAACATACAAATGAAAATTATATTGAGTCGAATAAATTAAAGGAGAGTGACAATCAGAATTACATTGATCCATAATAATGTATATGGACATTAGAGGTAAAATATGCATTCCTGTTGACCCTCCCGTTTGCATCCTCGTTGGCCCTCCCGTTGGCACTCCTGTTGGCGCTCTCGTTACCTCTCCCATTGGCACTCCCGTTGGCGCTCTCGTTGCCACCCCCGTTGGCACTCATGTTGGCAGTCCCGTTGGCACTCCCGCTCACGTTGCCACTCCCGTTGGTGCTCCCGTTTCCACTCCCGTTGGCGCTCTAATTACCAGTCCCGTTGGCACTCCCATTCGCCCTCCTATTGGCATTTTTTTGATCAAAAAAATTAATGGATTTTAATAGTTTTAATAGAAAGATAATAATAAATAATAAATTTTACATTATTTAATAATTTAATCATTTTAATTAAATTATTAAATCATTAAAAAAAACTGTTTTGGAATTTTGGCTGGTGGTTAAATTTTGTTTTTGACAATTGTTAGTAATTAGATTGATTTATTTTAGTAGTTTTAATAGATAGATTATAATAAATAATAATAATAATTTACTATTAAAAATTGTGTTACTGACGAACTAATTTGGAGTAGAAGCAAAAATGTATGTATTCTGTACGGTCTGCTTATTATGCTATTATGGAGGACCTATTTGATAATACTCATTTGCGTATTGAAGGTGACTGGATGAGTTTATGGAAGCTGCGGATTCCACCGAAAATTAAATTGTTGTTATGGCGTGCAGTGAGGGGTGTGTTACCAACCAGAAGTAATTTGCTTAGGAGGCATGTAATGTGTGAAAATTGTTGCCCGATGTGTGAAGGGAATCCGGAAAATGAATGGCATACTTTTTTCGATTGTGACACGCGGAAAGGGTGTGGGAGGCAGCAGGTTTACACCAAGATGTTTTGGCAGCTAGGGCACTATCTGAGAGTTTCCAAGAGTGCTTTTTCAGGTTGATAACTACATTAGAGGACAGCAGCAAGAAGCGATTTGCGATGGTAGTATGGGCTTTGTGGCGTAGAAGGAATGATAAGGTTTGGGAGGGGGTGCTGCAACCGATTACGCAAGTGGTTAACAAAGCGATGGATATGTTGGTTGATTGGGGACTGGTGCGAAACAGAAACGCAGCTACTGATGTTGATCTCTCTACAAAGCAGCCACAGACTGAACAGTGGCTTAAACCATCGGTTGGTAGTTACAAGTGCAATGTCGATCCGGCGTTATTTGCGGGTGAAAATAAGTATGGGTTGGGCATTTGTATTCGGGATTCCACGGGCTCGTTCTACAAAGGCAAATCAATGTGGTTTAATGGCTCTCCAACACCACAAGAAGCAGAAGCGATGGGACTTTGGCAAGCTTTGCTTTGGTTGGGAGATTTGGGCATGTCTTCAATTACCATAAAGCTGGATTGTTTACCAGTAGTAAATGGTTTGAAGACAAACCTTCAATCAAACACAGAGTCTGGTGTGTTAATGTCTTCTTGTAGAAACTGTCTATCTAGATTTCCAAGCTTTCAAGTTAGCTTTGTCCGGAGACAAGCAAATCTTGCCGCTCATAACTTAGCAAGACCATCAAGATTTAATCTTTGTTCCCATGTTATTGATTTGATTCCAACTTGTATTGAGACTATTATTTATAATGAAATGAGATAAGTCTGTTTTTGTCAAAAAAAAAACAAAAAGAAAGTTGCCGGCGGTTTGAAAAATTGTGTTTTTTGTCTATTAAAATATACAAAACAGAAATATGAACATGGTGCAGCAGCCTTTTTTGTCTATTAAAATACTCAATATATTAAAATTAAAGAGTAACTGGACGTCTGTATTCAGTATTGTCACAGTTAGTGGATCAGACATGCAGCCTTTTTTTGTCTCTCTCCCTCATCATCCTGTCACTGTGAGCGCCTTTTTTGTGTCCCACTCCCACCCTCATCATTATGTCGCTGGCAGCGCGTCAGCGAGTCTGAAAAGCTATTATTTTTTGTTTGTCCTTTTGCAGTGCAATTATTATATTGCCCCCAATTTGTGACAAATGGCAAGATTCTAAAATGTCTAAAAATGTAATTTTTATGGCATATGATTTTATTGATTTTATATATAGATATATAGATATATAGATATAGATAGATTGGCAATCAGAATTATATTGATCTATAATAATGTATCTGGACATTAGAGGTAAAATATGCATTTCCGTTGACCCTCCCGTTTGCATCCTCGTTGGCCCTCCCGTTGGCACTCCTGTTGGCGCTCTCGTTATCTCTTCCGTTGGTACTCCCGTTGGCGCTCTCGTTGCCACTCCCGTTGGCACTCATGTTGGCAGTCCCGTTGGCACTCCCGCTCACGTTGGCACTCCCGTTGGCGCTCTAATTAACAGTCCCGTTGGCACTCCCATTCGCACTCATCATTATGTCGCTGGCAGCGCGTCAGCGAGTCTGAAAAGCTGTTATTTTTTGTCCTTTTGTATTTGTCCTTTTGCAGTGCAATTACTATATTGCCCCCAATTTGTGACAAATGACAAGATTAAAAATGTCTAAAAATGTAATTTTCATGGCATATATAGAAAGTAGAAAATATTGTTTCATTTGGTCAAAAAAAATATTGTTTCAATTTTCATCAGAAAGGTCAAAACCAGTGTTATCAGATCCGGACCGGCCATCGACCCGGTCAAGGCACCGGGTCACTAGACCCGGGGTCGGACCGCGGGTCTCTAGTCGGACCGGCATGACCCGGTCTATATTAAATAAATTCAAAAAATTATAATATATACTAAGAAATTATACATTTATTAATATAGAAATTTTATTATAATTTTATTTATAATTATACATTTACTAACATGTTTATGAGTGTTGAACTTGAATCAATTTGTCAAAAAAATGTGTGTTTAATCAAAACTATTAATGAAAGAATGTGCAAAAAAAATTAACATATCCGGAATTGATTATATTTAATGAATGCGGGACAGTATCAACAAATAATAGATAGCTTAGTGGTTAAAAAGTTGAAATGTTGAATACTAGGGAGGGGGTTCGAACCCCACCCAAGCCTTTTTTGTGAAAACATGCAAAATTTATAATTGGTTCATCTTTTAAAAAAAAAAAAAGAGGACCAACCGGTCCGACCCGGTTTTTCACCGGTCCGACCCGGTTTTTTCACCGGTCCGATGACGTCATCACCGGGCCAACTGCAGATCCGGTCCTGCACGCTGCCCGGCCCGGGAAGACCACCGGGTCCCGGTCCGACCGGCCGGTCCGGACCGGTTCTGATAACACTGGTCAAAACCATTGTTAGTCGATAATAACTAGAGTTTATTATTTAGCGCTAAAAATGGGTCTAAGTTCTTGTTTAAGAAGCAATTATTTCAGTATTTGTTGTTTTCCCATCGTGGTGCAGGTTGTACGAGGTACTCTTTTTCCTTCTTGAGTCTTTTTTTCATTGGGTTTTGGCTCAGGGAGGTTTTAAGGAGGCCCTCCCCCTTTTCTATATCTCCATTGTAAGGGTTGGGCACCCCTTGTGCTCCCTTCAATGAATTTTTTGCTTATCTAAAAAAAAAAAACCTTGGAGTTGGGCAGTATAATAATAATATCATTTGTAGACTAAAAGCCTTTATTAATATTATCTTAAATGGGTCAAAAAAACATTATCCTAAAGTATAAAATTAAATAGGCTAAATAGCATTTTTGGTCCTTTATCTTTGCTCCAGATTTCATTTTGGTCATTTATCTTTTTTTTGGTCCGTTTTGGTCCCTCATGTTTCGTTTTTGTTTCATTTTGGTTCCTCACGTTAGTTTTGACTAACGGACGCCAATTACTGACGTGGCATCCTCAATTAATTAAATAATGTGGCAGGTATAGCTGACTGTCATTTTCACATCAACCATTCATTTTTTAATTTAAATAAAACATAAAAAAATAAAACAAACATCACTGTCGAAACCCTCCCACCACCGTCACCACCCTCCCACCACCATCGCCACCGTCCCACCACCGTCGCCACATCACTGTCGTAACCCTCCCACCTCACTCCCCCTCTCCCATTTTTCCTTCTTTTCCTCTCTTTCTCTCTGCGCAGAAACCCAACAACGAAGGGGTGGATACGGAGAAGAGCAACGAAGAAGATCAAACGGAGGTGAAAGAAGATCAAACGAAGAAGATCCAGAAAATGATGGATACGAAGAAGATCAAACGAAGAAGATCAAATGAAGAAGATCCAGAAAACGATGGATACGAAGAAGATCAAACGAAGAAGATCCAGAAAACCTAGCAACGAAGAAGATCAAACGAAGAAGATCAAATGGTGGATACAGAGAAGAAGCAGATCCGGTGGATACGGAGAAGAAGCAGAAAACCCAACCCTTCGCAGATCTAGAAAACACAAAACCCAGCGTGAAGGAGATCCGTCGCAGATCCAGAAAACCCACGATGATGGAGAGTGAGAGAGATGCGACGGTGATGGTGAGGAAAAGAAGGAAAAATGGTTGAGGGAGAGTGAAAGAGAGATGCACAGAGGGATGCACAGAGGGAGAGTGAAAGAGAGATGCGCAGAGGGAGAGTGAAGGAGATGAATGGAACAAAATTTAATTATTTCTCGGATTAATGTTAATTGTGTTTTTAAAATTTAAACAAAGATAAATGCTGATGTGTAATTGAATTGAGGACGCCACGTCAGCAGTTAACTGCCAGCGTGGCGTCCGTTAGTCAAAACTAACGTGAGGGACCAAAATGAAACAAAAACTAAACATGAGGGACCAAAACGGACCAAAAAAAAGATAAAGGACCAAAGTGAAATCTGGAGCAAAGATAAATGACCAAAAGTGCTATTTAGCCAATTAAATACTATTAATTGTATACCCGATAGCACTTGGATGATATGGTAGGAGTTTCTTCCAACTTAACCAAGGTCTTGGGTTCGAATGCCCATTGTGGTCCTAGCCGGCTCGAGATATTAGTCTCTGCAGTTGCGCGTAGAGGATGTCCGATTTATACCAAAAAAGTTGTATTTCCTAATACTATTGGAAATACATTAATGTGCATTTGCTAATAATATGTTTAATAATATATTTAAGTTGCACAATAAAGTGTATTTTCCAATAATATCTTTAACAATAGTATTTTAGGCATGTTTAACTATTAATAGTTTATATTAATTATGTAACTTATATATAATTAATAGTATTTAATTTTATAATTTTGTTGTTTAATTTATATTTATAATTTAACTTTTTTCGTGGAAACTTCGGCCTCATTTACAATACAACTCCCCAACATTTTCTTTCAACTTTGTATAGGTGCTTTTAATGGTGATTTTTGTTTAACCTTGCATGATGTATTGATGTACTCCCTCCGGACTTAATTATAAGCAAAAATAACTAACTTTACACATATTAAGAATAGTAGCTTTATGCATTTAATTTTCTTGGTTTCATGGAAAAAATAAATAGATTTACTAAACTCTCATTAATTAATAGTCACATTTTCACAATATTAATGAGTTGATTTAATGATGTACATCCGTCGATACTAGCTCACCCCGTGCATCGCACGGGACATGAGGCTAGTAATTGTTTATTTTTACAAGAAATTATATAATTTTTTACTCATGGATACTTTTTTTTTGGTCTAGTGGTCTTTGACCCCTGCGGTATCCAGGGGAAATGGGCCCGAAATATCCAGAGTAAGTAAAGTCTGACTCCAATTTATTCCATCGCCAGGAATTGAACCCGGGTACTAGCCGAGTCTGCCTCTTAAGATGAAGTGCATTAACCAATGCACCCAAGCTTGGAGTTTACTCATGGATACTTTTAAACTAACTTATTAAATATTAGCCCTCGAAGAGAATATTTAATTATTATTATTATTATTATTATTATTATTATTGTTGTTGTTGTTGTTATTATTATGGAACTTATATACAGTATAATAATAATATCATTTGTAGGCTAAAAGCCTTTATTAATATTATCTTAAATGGGTCAAAAAAAACATTATCTTAAAGTATAAAATTAAATACTATTAATTGTAAACCCGATAGCACTTGGATGATATGGTAGGAGTTTCTTCCAACTTAACTAAGGTCTTGGGTTCGAATGCCCATTGTGGTCCTAGCCGGCTCGAGATATTAGTCTATGCAGTTGCACGTAGAGGATGTCTGATTTATACCAAAAAAATTGTATTTCCTAATACTATTGGAAATACATTAATGTGCATTTGCTAATAATATGTTTAATAATATATTTAAGTTGCACAATAAAGTGTATTTTCCAATAATATCTTTAACAATAGTATTTTAGGCATGTTTAACTATTAATAGTTTATATTAATTATGTAACTTATATATAACTAATAGTATTTAATTTTATACCTTCAAATTTTATTATTTAACTCTTCTATTTTTTTGATGAAAATAGAACAGTTAAAAAATATTTGTTTTATGTTGGTTATTATTTTATCTCTTTATCTTTATTCGATGTTTGATTTCAGAAAAGGTGTTTTTGTACTCAAAAGAAGGTGTTGTTGTTTATTAATTTTTAAGTTTAAATGGCAAATTCTTGTAAAAAAAATGTTTAAATGACAAAAATTTTATGATTTAATTTGTATATTATAATTGTTTTATACTATCTATCAATTATAAATTGATATATCGAAGTTAGTCAATTAATTTCCACCTATATGTCAATTATTTCATGAATTATTATTAGTCGTAGTTGTACATAAATTAAACTCAAATTTTTATTTTTATGAATAAAATAAAACAATAATAAATTTTGAAAGGTTTGTTTTTTTTGACAACG
This sequence comes from Astragalus membranaceus, assembly GCA_039519185.1. Taxonomy (NCBI): domain Eukaryota; kingdom Viridiplantae; phylum Streptophyta; class Magnoliopsida; order Fabales; family Fabaceae; genus Astragalus; species Astragalus membranaceus. The sequence goes on from CM076850.1 coordinate 113,112,532, forward strand.
GAAGGTTTGTTGAGAGTGAGAGTGTTAGAAAGGGAGTGTTGAGTTGAGATTTAGATTTGAGTGTGAGAAACACGAGTCGAATGGTACGATGACAAAGCAATAGAACCTGAGATAAAATATTGGAAATCTTTGTCTTGTCCACATCCAACTCCAACACTCTTTGTAAGACACGCGGCAGTCCATGATTGGTCATCTCAAACATTCGGCGCCAGCATATTCGGTATCGTCTCAACCAAACCAAGCTCTGAAATTAGAAATTAAAAATTAATTTTAATTTTTAATATCTGCTATATCGAATTGCACTGCAGTTACACTAGGACTCAAATCTCTCTCTAATCTATTTAATTACTTGCTACTCATATAAATATAACCATATCCATCTCAATTCCATTCCCAAATTCCATTCAAGGTGGGTGGGATTTCGCTCTGTTCTTTAGTTTGGTGTGATTTCCATCACTCTTTTCGTTGCTTAGGCCCTTTCATTCCTTCCTTCAACTTTACGTGACTTTCAAGCATTCCAATTTTAATTCCTTTTGTTTTTTCACATCGTTTTTTATTAATTTAGCGTTTGGTGGATCTAATTCTCTTTCTGTCAATATATAAATTGGTCTTTGATCACCGTTTGTTTGGATCAGAAGAGTGGGTTGAGTTTTGAGTTGGTCCTTTGTTTTTTGAAACACGCGATCAGGTTCATTACCTGTCGTCTCCCCATTTTGCCCCCCTTTACTTGATTTTGGTTTCTGAATATTCTGATTTTTCTGATCTGTTCAATTCTTTGAAATTGATGCAGGAATTGAACTTTTGAGGTACTTGCAATGGCAACGAATTCTTCTAATGGAGATAACCAATCACCACATAAGCAACCTCCCTTGCCATCTCCCTTGCGTTTCTCCAAATTCTTTCAGGTTAACTCGCCCCTCTTTTGAATCTTCATTTTTTTTTATCATTGCCACATTGTTGTTCTCATTTGTTATCCGGATCATGGTATGAAAATTGCGTCGTTATTATTTGACTTATTAGGAAAACGGCTTTTGCCAATCACCTAGTATGCATTACAGTTTTTATTTAGATGCCTTGTTTCACTAACATTGCTTTCATTCATTCTTGGTAACAGTCTAACATGAGAATCTTGATTACTGGAGGAGCTGGATTCATTGGTTCTCACCTAGTTGACAGATTGATGGAAAATGAAAAAAATGAGGTCAGCTTGTTTTTGTTTTTGCATACAATGTCGGAGTTATTGTTCTTACCTAACATTATCACCGCATATTTCATAAAACAGATACATAATACAGTATGATTATCAGCTTCATTAACATCCACATGTTTAATCAGGTCATTGTTGCTGATAACTACTTCACTGGATCGAAAGACAACCTCAAAAAATGGATTGGTCATCCAAGATTTGAGCTTATCCGTCATGGTATAGTCCATCTTTGTTTGCTATTCAACTATCTTTACCTAAACATTTGTGCGCATGAATACATTGGATGTTCCTTTAACTTATAAGGCTACAAAGCAAAAGGTCGCGCAGTTCGCATAAGCTTTACAGTTTTTAACCCACAATTTTAAGTTATTGATGTTTGAAGTTTCAGCCATTTCTATATATATCAATCACAATTTTGATCAGTTGGCTTTATGAAAAGAAAGATAGACAGTGATATATTGTGTACTTACTCTATTATGTCCGTCCAGCATGCCTTCAAGTGACTCTGTAAATCAGTTATGCTGATGCATTTGTTATTTTGATTCCTTTGTAGATGTCACTGAGACTTTGATGATTGAGGTTGATCAGATCTACCATCTTGCATGCCCTGCATCTCCTATTTTCTACAAATATAATCCTGTGAAGGTATAGTTTTCAGTCTTAATTTCCTTTAATCATTTACCTTGTTGCATTGCAATCTGCATTATGTTTATATCTGCTTCTGTTGTTCATCACTGCTTAATGGTTCTCTTTCTTCTACTGATCCTTGAGAGACTTTCTAATGTGTGATGAAATAATAATTTTACAGACAATTAAGACAAATGTGATTGGCACTCTGAACATGCTTGGGCTTGCAAAACGAGTTGGAGCAAGGTTGGGAATTCGTCTCTGGGGAAAAATGACAATTTCAGATCTTACCATTAGTTGTTAGTTTTGTTTTTCTTGGTGGAATCTTAGTTCTTATTTTATTGACAGGATTTTGCTCACATCAACTTCGGAGGTATATGGAGATCCTCTTGTGCATCCCCAAACTGAAGACTATTGGGGCAATGTTAACCCTATTGGTATGTGTTTCTATCTTATTCTCAACCTGTGTATTAGGCTTCTTAAATGAAATTGCATCTCTTGCTATGCTATTGAAAGATATCTGCACAATATAAAACCTTCAAGTCCTTTCTTCGTTGACATTTATGATATAAACAACTTACTTTTTGAACTTTTGTAATTTTTTTCTCACAATATCTATGTAAATGTAGCCTAACTAAGAACTTAATTATGTCCTTAACAGGAGTTCGTAGTTGCTATGATGAGGGGAAGCGTGTGGCTGAGACTTTGATGTTTGATTATCATAGGCAGCATGGAATAGGTAATTTCTGATCTTCTTTCCACATATTGGCTCTCATTCTCTGTAAGTCATTAACTGATATAAGGTTTTCTTTGTAATTTAACGAAATTTATACTTTTTCAATACAGAAATACGCGTTGCAAGAATCTTCAACACATATGGTCCACGCATGAATATCGATGATGGCCGTGTTGTCAGCAACTTCATTGCTCAAGCACTCCGGTAATTAAACATATATTCTCTAGTACTGGTATACAGTATGTATGCTGTAATCTTATTTCTGCATGCCTTCTTCTTCTTCTTCTAAATTAATACTTTATCAGTTTATTCGTCATTTCTCACATAACCTTTGGTATGTTTTAGTGGTGAATCCTTGACAGTCCAATCTCCAGGAACGCAAACTCGCAGTTTCTGCTATGTTTCTGACCTGGTGTGTTCCCACTTGCAATCTTTTATCTGTATCATTGAATTACTATTGGTAAGCTGAATTTGTTTATTTCAAAAACTCCTTAGGTTGATGGCCTCATCCGCCTCATGGGAGGATCTGAAACCGGGCCAATCAATCTTGGAAACCCAGGTTAGATTTTTAAACTTTAGTATCTTTGCTTTTTAGAATTGTTATACTACCTGTTACAAAACACACTTTACATGTGTTAGAATTACATGTCATCCTTTGTTGGACACACCTGTTAGGATTATATTACCAGACACACGAACACCGGACACGACACTAACACGTGGACATCAGTTTTAATTTGAAAAATTGAAGTAAATGAAGTGTCCGACACGACAGGTGTCGGACACCAAATTCGTCTTCAACTTGAGGTGTCGGTGCTACATGGATTTCCATCCTATTATAAATAGAGCCTAGTGTAATTTAAATACTTTCTTTGCCGTTGTTTAGTTTCTTGATTTTCTTTACTTTTTCAGGTGAATTCACAATGCTTGAACTTGCTGAGACTGTGAAGGAGGTGAGTTCTAAGCATTCAATAGCATTCTATCTCTCATAGTAAAGTGTGATTTTTGAAAATGATATTTAAATTATGCTTTTGTGGTTGATTTGCAGCTTATTAATCCAGCAGTGGAGATAAAGGTAGTGGAGAACACTCCTGATGATCCAAAACAGAGAAAACCAGACATAACAAAAGCAAAGGAAGTGCTAGGCTGGGAACCAAAGGTGAAGCTGAGGGATGGCCTTCCTCTGATGGAAGAAGACTTCCGTTTGAGACTTGGGGTTGACAAGAAGAACTAAGCTTGTTTTCACTTCTCTAGTTAAATCTCAAAATAGAAAATAAATGGGATTTATTATTCTTTTTTGTTTTGTTGGTACAATTGGGATTTATTTTATCTATCAGTTTTCATATTTTTCGTTTACATTATTATTTTGATGCTGAGGAGGTTTGGTTGCGTTAAATTTTAGCTTCCAAAGTATCAGACAGAGTCCATACTCTCGTTTGACTAAACAATACAGCATGAATTTTTACCAGGCACTCGGTTTATCCACTATGATACCCAACATCCAATCACTCAATGCCATCTCATTTTTTTTATATTTATTTATTTAAAATAAATTTAAATATTATACTAATTTTGCCTTCAAAATATCATGTCCAACAGAATTCTCCTAATTTTAAACGATTGTCAATGTTTATATTCTCATGCACTTTCCTCCTTAAGGTGCACAAGTGCGTTGCACTTATTACAACTAAGGTTGGTAAAGTTGTGTTTTGAGACTGTACTTTTCTAAAGGGAACAAAATTGTTTCCTTTTATCTATAAATCATGAGGATCAATAGGCCAGACATAACTGGACACATCATCATGATAAAGCCCACGAAATAGAGATCGCATGACACCATATGCCTGGAATTTGACTAAGGGAAAGTCAGTAAGATGATGTTAGGAAACCAAAATAAAGTTAGCAAGGAACAAAACATTAAGTAAAGAAGGAAATCAAAGTTCAAAATAAAAGACTTAAATTGCATACGAAGATCCTTCATATATGAACCAACCCCAAATAAAGGAGCAAAATCCATCTAATAAAAATAAAAGAGTGACATCAATTAAATGAGAAATTCGTCAAGATACCAAAGAGACATCAATTTATAAGCAAAATACTTGACAAAATCAACCAATTTTTAATCATAGAAGCAAAAATGCAGCTAATAAAGCGCAAAACATATCTCAATTCAAAGAGGAAATCAAAGTAAAACAAAACAATAAAGTAACAAAGATTAACAAAATGCATACTCCCTCCGTCCCATATTATATGAATTTCTAGCCAAAAAAATTGTCCCATAATACATGACTTTTTAGAATCCCAATGAAACATTACCCTTCGTTTTTTAATAATATCTCTTCATAACTCTAATGATTTATCTTTCCAATATCATTAATGAAGGTTAGTTTGCTAAACTAACTCACAATTTCTCTTTCTCATGCAAAATTAACTACTTTTCTTAATATGTGTGAAATGACCCAAAACGACATATAATATAGGACGAAGGGAGTACATGCAAACCACATTACAAAGGACCAAAGGACAGGAACACATTATAAAGCACCCCGACACAATAAGAAAGGAAAAGAACAAATTAAAGTAAAAGTTACCAAATAGGTAATATTAAAGTTATATTTATTCTAACCATAGTTAGCATACTCAGTTAGTCTAACCTAGTTAGCTAGTTAACAGTTTTGTAATTAGTTAGCTCTGTTAGAGTAGTTCAGTCTCGATTCTGTTAGCTAGTTCTTTTCCCTTTTCTTCTCCTTGTATATATGGCTTCCCAGAACTCTCATTGTACAGAATGATTCATTATCATCAATAACAAGATGACCTTTATTTTGTGTTGGTGTTTGGATGCCAAGATGGTATCAAAGCTCAATTGAGCTCTGGTTCATCGTTGCTCACCGCAAACCCTAATTTCACCAAAACATTAGTCTTCCAAATAACACCACTACCATTGCCACATTGGCTGGCAGTGTTCACTTTTCAAATGGCCTAAGTCTGCATAATGTATTATATGTCCCTAATTTTCATGTCAATTTAATGTCAGGACCACAACTTGCTAAGTCTAGCAAATGTTCTGCTTATTTTGACATCTCTTCCTTGTCCATTATGCAGGAGGATACAAGGAGGATTATTGGTATAGCTAGCCTTATTCATGGACTCTACAAGATAAGTCTTCCACTAGCTAAGTCTAAACCTCAATCTGATAGTAGTTCTAATGTTTGTAATTCAGTTTGTAAACCTGCCACACCTACACATAGTACCACATTCACATTCACTCCAGTTTCCACTAGTAATACTTGAACACCTACAACACCTGTAACACCTACATCACATAGTTATACGCATACATCATGTAATACTACACCATGTAGTGTTCCTATATTGAATGATAGCAATGAAAATTCTGGAAAATCTGTTTGTTCTGAATCTTCTTTATGTCATATGAGGCTAGGACACATTCCCCTTAATAGACACCACTGCATGCCTAAACAATTTCCATTCATCACATTTCATAACCTCAAAACTCCATGTGATACTTGTCACCTTGCCAAACAGAGAAAGTTGCCTTATTCTCAAAGCCTAACCAAACCACACACCCCTCTGATATCCTACATGCTGATATATGGGGTCCCTACTCTCATACATCCATCCTAGGTCATAAATACTTTCTCACCCTTGTAGATGACTTCACTAGGTTCACTTGGGTCAATGAAAACCAAAGGTGAAACCCGTAGCCACCTCACAAAAATTATCTCTTACATTGAAACACAATTTACAACCAAATTGAAATGCCCAAGAAGTGATAATGGCCCTGAATTCAAGATGAATGAATTCTTTTCCTCTAAGGGCATCCTTCATCAAAGATCATGTGTTCAAACACCCCAACAAAATGGGACTGTTGAAAGAAAACACCAACACATCTTAAATGTGGCCAGAGCCCTTTCCTTCCAAGCTAACCTACCTCTCAATCTTTGGAATTTTGCCATCCAACACTCTGTCCATCTTATCAACCTGTATTCCCACACCACTACTCAAAGACAAGTCACCATATCAAGATATGTTTAACCAACCCCCAACCTTTATGCACCTCAAAGTCTTTGGTTGCCTTCCTATGCTTCCACTATACATGCCAATAGAACCAAGTTTGATCCCCGTGCAAGAAAAATTGTTTTCCTTGGCTATACTGATGGGGTCAAGGGTTTTCTCCTTTTTGATTTACACTCTCATGAACTCATTACTTCTAGGAATGTGATATTTTATGAAACTCATTTTCCTTTTACTTGCCCAAAACAACCACACCTAGAAATGATCCTCTTCCTGCAGCCACCATGTCACCTTCCCCATCAATGTTTGATATTTCTACACATACACACCTACCTACAACAAACATGCCTGTACCTACCTGACCTACCTCAACTACACCTACACCAACTATATCTACACCACACACACCTGCAGCAACTATGCCACCTTCACCTTCAACCTCCTTACCCACCACCTATGATATCTCTTTACCTCCTAATCCACAGCCCATTAGACAATCTACTAGACTAAAGTTTGCACCTAGATATTTGGAAGACTATCACTGTAATTTGTCTAGCTGTGCTAATAACTCTTTAGGTATTCCTTCTTCTCCTCTTTATCCCTTATCTTTAGTTTTATCTTATGATCATTGTTCTCCTTCTTACACAAAATTATGTTCTTCAATCACTGTTAATTCTGAGCCTTTTACTTTTCATCAAGCCTCCAAACATGAATGTTGGCAAAGGGCTATGCAGGATGAGCTTACAGCTCTTGACTTGAACAAACTTGGTCTCTTGTTGAATTGCCTCATGGCAAGACCCCCATTGGATGCAAGTGGGTTTACAAAATAAAATACAATGTTGATGGTAGCATTGAGAGGTACAAGGCACGCTTGTTGCTAAGGGATATACCTAAACTGAGGAAGTGGATTACTTTGATACTTTCAGTCTCGTGGCTAAATTTACTACTGTGAGAACCTTACTTGCTCTAGCAGCAATTAAGGGCAGGTTTTTAGAGCAATTGGATGTAAATAATGCATTTTTACATGGTGACCTCAATGAGGAAGTTTATATGTCACTTCCTCAGGGTTATTCTCCTCCTAACAATCAGCTATCTAGTCCTGTTTGCAGGTTACATAAGTCCATTTATGGGCTCAAACAAGCAAGCAGGCAATGGAATCACAAGCTCACTGCCACGTTGCTTTCTCTGGGTTTTAGACAATCCCAGCTGATCACTCTTTGTTTACTAAAGCCACTGACAGTGTTATCACAATTTTACTGGTATATGTTGATGATGTGGTGCTTCCAGGTAACTCAATGGATGAAATTTCATCTGTCAAACATCTCCTGGACACCAAATTCAGAATTAAGGACCTAGGCCAATTACGGTTCTTCCTTGGTCTAGAGGTTGCTCTCTCCCAGCAGGGTATCCTTCTCAACCAGAGGAAGTACACACTAGATTTGTTACAAGACAGTGGCAATCTTGCCACAAAGCCTGTCACCACCCCTGGTGATCCTTCTGTTAAACTCAGCAGTGAAGGCTCTACTCCTTATTCAGATGAACCATCTTATAGAAGACTCATTGGACGCCTCCTCGATCTATCTCACCACCACAAGACCTGACATATCTCATGCTGTGCAACAACTTAGCCAATTTGTGGCAAAGCCTCCTGTGTCTCATTTCAAGGCTGCCACTCGTGTTCTCCGTTATCTCAAGCCTGCCCCAGCTAAGGGATTGTTCTTCTCTGCTTCTACTACTGCTACCCTCTCTGGTTTTGCCGATTCTGATTGGGCTTGTTGCCCTGACACTCGCAAGTCTATCACAGGGTATTGTGTTTTCCTAGACACGGTCTCTCATCTCTTGGAAGTCAAAGAAGCAGAATACTGTCTCCAGATCATCCTCAAAGGCAGAGTACCGTGCTTTGGCCAGCCTCTCTTGTGAGATACAATGGTTAAACTACTTATTAGCTGACTTGCAGTCTAGTCCCAGCAACCCTACTGTTGTGTATTGCGACAACAAATGTGCCATTTACCTAGCTCATAACCCTATCTTTCATGAGCGGACCAAACACATTGAGATAAATTGCCATGTGGTTCGTGAGAAGATTCAACAGAGTGTCATCCATCTGCTACCAGTTCCCTCCACCTCTCAGCTTGCAGATATCTTCACCAAACCACCAAGTTGGGCCTATGTGACATCCACAGTCCCACTTGAGGGGGGATATTAGAGTTATATTTATTCTAACCATAGTTAACATACTCACTTAGTCTAACCTAGTTAGCCAGTTAACAGTTTTGTAATTAGTTAGCTCTCTTAGAGTAGTTCAGTCTCAATTCTGTTAGCTAGTTCTTTTCCCTTTTCTTCTCTTTGTATATATGGCTTCCCAGAATTATCATTGTACATAATGATTCATTATCATCAATAACAAGATGACCTTTATTTTGTGCTGGTGTTTGGATGCCAAGAGGTAATTAAAAGACAATAAACACACACGTAGCTTCACTAAGTTGAAAAGAAAAAAAATAACACGAGATTGAAGACTGGAAACATAGAAATGGGAGAAAGTATAAAGAAGAACATGAAGAAATTGAAGTGTAGGTAAGGGGCACCATCCCAACTAACCTACAATATATAGAACAAACCGTTAAAGTGTTAGAGGAAGAAATCATAATTGCAAAGAAATGGCATTGAATAAGTCAGCTTGAACACGCAAGCTAAAGACCGGAAAATAATCATTACAAACCTCAATCAAGTAGTATGAGAAGATGTGTGGGTAGGTAACAATGATTCAAAACAATTGGCATTGACTAAGTTACTCCCTCCGCTTTCAATTTAAGCAAATAGCAGCTAGAGACATTTTTTAAGAAAAGTTAAAAAAAGAAATATTGTTCCTATAATACTCCTATTTATTCTTGCATAAAGTAGTATAATAAAAAGTTGTGTGTTTTGGTAAAAGCAAAAGTAGTGTCATAAATAGGGGTAAAGTTGACATATTAAGTGAAAAATTTTTTAACTTGTTTATATTTAGTAACAAAAAAAAGTGGATATATTTGCTTATATTTGAAAACCGAGGGAGTAGCTTCAAAGGGGATGAAGTTAAATTGAAATGGAGATAGATTGATGGATTGAAAGAAGAACAATGTAATAGAGAGAATGAGACCGAAAAACAGAAACAGAGCTACACGTGTTGAAGCATTCCTCCTCGGAAATTAAATAAATGGCTAATGCTCTGTTATTTTCTGTTCTGCCAAAGGATCATCCTATCGATTTCCATGGTGATGCAATGTCTACGAGAGTCCCAGTCACGCCATGCCAAAACGGTAATAAGATTCCACGCCATGCCACGTCAGATTTACCTTATCCAAAAAACAAAATCATTAAACACCTCACCGCGCCACCGCATCCATTTCCAATAATACACCAGTAGTACTCCATTAATTTATGTGGGAGCCCTATCACTATCTGACGGCCACGTTTCATCACAATATCAATTCAACCCTCCACCACCCCTTTTTTCTCTTCCACGTTTCTACTTCTTCTTCAACACCTTAACGTAAACAAAACAAGACGCAACATTAAATTTTATAATAATCAACCTAACACGGTGAAGAGGGAAGCGGTTACGTTCGGTTAAAACACCAAACTGTATAATAATAGATAGAAGAAAGAATCTTCTTCTACGTCGTCATATCATAATAATATAATCTAATCTAAGTTAGATTTAAATCTTGATTCCATTTCTGTTCTGTTTCGAAGATTCCAGAATATGACCACGTCGCGTCTGGATCGGGATTAGGGCTCTAGGGTTTTGCTACTTCCAATTCTGATTCGGATTTCGATCGGAAATGTCTGATCCTCATTCCTCACTCCGAAGCTCCGGTTATCTTGACGCTCTCTCACAAGCGATCCACAAGAAGCTTCAGCGGGTTCGTTTTCTTTTTTCTATTTCCTCTGTTTTGATGCCGAGAATAAATGCTGAATGTTTTTCTTTTCCCTGTGATGCAGGCGTTGGCTAATTCCTCCCAGAGACGTAATTTGTTGCAGGAGCTCTTTGCAGATATAGCTTTAGAGGTTGATGATAGAGCCAAAGGTGAGTTGCTAATGGTATTGTGCATGGTTCCCCTTGTTTGCATGCTCATGATTTAAATTCGTTTTTTTAAAAGATGATAATTCTCTTGCTTAAGATTAGATTTTCACCTATGGACAACTTTACTTTTTGAAGAGTATATGTAGGATTATATATCTAACTAAACTTAATTAGCTTTAGCTGTTCCTTTATGTGTTATGTTATGTTATGATGTTATGATACTCTCTATGCCAAATCACTGGTCACATATGATTCATTGTTTTTTGAACTTTCTAGAACAACTGAGTAGGATACTGGAAGATGGAATTCACACCAAGTGTATATTTTCTTTTTACAATGCAGATGTAATTTTCAACAGGGAAGACGATGTTATTTCTCCTGCAGATGATGCCACTGATGGTCCGTTATGTTTCTATGACGTGCTTGCTGATTACTTTGTACGAGTGCCTGAGAGTGGAAAACCTGTCCTTGACTTGATTGTCCAACTCTGGAGCCAATCATTTGCTTCACATATCTTTACCCTCTTGTTTCATAAATGGGTATGTGAGCTTGAATCTGCCATATTGTCTTGCTGCTTTCTTGAGGATATGTTTACTTAGTGATGTGATTCTATGATCTTTCATTGCTGGTTTTGAATACGAACATCCACATTTAAAACAGAATGTTTTACTCAAGTAGATTTATCAATTTGAATTCTATTAGGAAGTTATATCTTTGAGGCATATAGATATCATTGTTTCCATCATGATCACTATGCCCTGTATACAGTTAGAAGTTAGGCAATATATTTTTTACTGTTGTTTTATGGCTAGCGCAATCATCCAGAGTAGAGGTTTTTGCTATATATTTGACAGTGTTTCGTTGGAATTTTGGTTCTCCAAGCCTTTAACATATTGATTGTATTTCTACTTATAATTTAGAATAACTTTTATGATAATAATTGGTTCTGTTTGCTCTAAATTGATAGAAGCTTTTTTCTATCTTAAGCTTATGCTTATCTATCCTCAGACCTTGTCTGTTCAGTTATCAGTTTTCCAAAATAAATTTGACAAAAATCTATAACTCTTGTAAATCCTCATGAATTCTGATTTGGCCTAAATGTGCCTTGGCCTTGGCCTAATGAAGTTGAACTAGGCTATTTGAAATCCTTTGTTCACGAACCATATACAATCATCAGACTGGGACTGGCTCATTCTCATTAAGTCTAGATTTAGACCAAACTTACAGAATACCCACTTCATCTGCTGCACCTTGAAAGATTTTTCAGCGGTACATCCCAATGGGCTGGCCTTATCGCCTATATTTCTTGCCAAAGTATTGGTTCTTGCACCACCATACTCTGACAATTATCATCTAAAGTTCTCACCACTCTTCATTTTGCCAAGAACTTGGCTACTGCTCTTCTCTTCCAAAAACTAATGCATATTATATAATTTTTGATATTGGAGCTAAACATGATGTCAATTTTTTTGTGAGGATTTTATAATGTTTTTACAGAGTACTGGTTTGAGATGGGATGGTTTTGGCCTTTTAGGGATATTTAAATATTTAATTATATTTCTGTTCTTTCACTTTCATCTTTTCTCTGTCGTAAGAAGTCAATCTCCATATTTTTTAAAGAAATCCAAGTCCATATCAGTTTCTAATAGAGTTTGGTGAATCATTAATTCATTATGCAAGCTCTTTTATGCAAATGCTAATCATGGTAAGTTCATCAATAAAACATTCTCCCAGACCCCAGTAGCTTGCTATAATGCTATTGTGTTGCAAATAACTTCTTAATACCTATATGCAGTTATTTGAAGTTCATCTTGATAATCCAGAAGTGCTCCTTCGATATTCATCTGCTCTAGTTCAAGGCGCCACAAATGTTTTCTGGTATGGACACAGGCTGTTCTATTTTAAATGAAAATGCTACTCAATTTTCTTTAACTTGCATAAAGACAAGGCAGATTTGGATTGGCTGAAACTGTGCTTTGACAAAATATATGAACTCCCTTTCATGCTCCATGCCCCTCCTAAATGGGAAGAATAATATTTGTGGGTTCTCTTCATTATCTTTAAAAAAAGTTGACTGTACATGATTTTATCAACAAGCTTTCTATGCCAAATCAATAGCAATCCATTAAAAACAAAACAGAAAGTAATGGAAAATGTTAATAAGAGTGTCTTCATGGCTAGAACCTCTGCTATGATATAATAGACATAGTACCATATTTGGAAAAATCAACCTGGGATCAGTGGCGGACCTGGCTTATAACCAGGGGGTTCAGTTGAACAACCTGAAAAAAATTTTTTGTACTAAACACCCTATATAAATAGTCTAAATCTCCTGAAATTTTAATTTTGACACCCCTGAAAATTTGAAATTGTACTAGTAGACCAACTTTTGCACCCATTTGACACCGGCCTTAAAAAATTTGACACCCCTGACCCCGGGGTCCTGTGTCCGCCACTGCCTGGGATTGCAATAATATTTTTGGTTGCCATGTACAGGATTGACATTCAGACGAATACAAAGCGTTTCCAGTCCATATTCCGTGTAAGACTCTCAGTGGGAATCCTATGTTATTTGCACTAATATGCATCATCTGAATAATGTTTTAATAATTGCTTCCATTTCCCAATTCTTTTGCATATTCCTTGTGTTTCCCTCAAGTTCAGTACCTCTTAGATGATGTTGCATTAGACCACAGTCGATTGAATAAAATTCATGTCCAGGTACCCTATCAGTTTTAGTTTTTGATATTTGATTAATTGGCTCACAATTGTTTATTTATTGGACCTTTAGCTAATTACTTTTGTCGCTAGCAATGGCATTCTGAAATTCTCTAATTTTCATTAAATTTTCAGGCTCAGCGAGATATGTATCTTCTGCTCTCGAGGTTCATTCTATTTTACAATTCAGGTAGACATTCAGAGAAGTGATCAGCCTATGAATAACAGCGTAATAGTCTTTCAAAAATATAATACTATTCTCTCTGCAGCTGACAAAATAGATGGCTTCTTGAAACAATGTCCTGTTTTCCAACCTGCTTTCTTAATTGGAGGTCCAGCAGATATATTTGTGAACGAACTCACTGATCAGGTACAATTTTAATTACCTTTTCACAATTGAGAACTATATCCTCTGTTTCATGTATAGAAATGATGTTATCCTTCATCTATGGTGTCTGAAATTTTTTTCATTCCAGATTCAAAAGTTAAAGGTGGAACCGGTGCTGCTACATTACCTTTCAGAAATTAAGGTTCTTCAGGGTACTATATCAACCATTCAGGTGCAATAGTTGGACATGGAATATTCTTTTCTCAACCTGACTCACCCATGCCCTTCTTTTGTTTATGCTAATGGCGCAGGTATGGAATTGAGAATGACTACAAGTACAAGATTGAAAACGTGTTTGTATAGTTTTACATCTCCTGGTGGTCCTATGTACCCCACTAGAGCTGTTCGACATGCTGCCTGGGAAGCACTAGATTTTCTTTTTCCGGTTAGTTTTTTTAATTTTTTTTAATTATTATTTATTAGTATTCAGACCAAATGATAACAAATATTGATGTCTGGATAAATTAGTAATCGTCTGGATAAATAAATATTGATGTCATTGTATCGTCATGATACAGGTGGGCCAATACCCTCGGCATCTTATTAGTTTGTTCTTCAGGTTACTCTATCCATGGTATTGGCCATCCTCTTGTTGGAACTTTGTAATTTCCTGCATTCGGACAATATTTTACTCCTTGCTGGGGTTGATATTTTCTGCGTGGGAAAAGATTGCAAAGCCAAAATCACAATAAATACCCATGTCTTAAGAGTATTTTGTACATGCATAGAACCTGCATCTTCTCTTGGCCGGACAGCCAGCCAGCCAGCCAACCAGCATGCATTCCTAGCTTCTTGACCCTCTGGTATTCCTTTTTATTCTCCGGATGTGATTCGTGTACAAAACAAGCTTGCTAATGCGATGTATATTTTGTTCACTATGGCCTTAGATTAGGTTTACAAGTTGAGGTTATATATAACGTTAGGGAATGAAAGACCACTGAAAGCAAGGAACTGCATTTCATTTAGTTGAAGTGGAGACACTGTGCTACAATGCTTTACCGAGAGTCAGATTTTGTATAAGATTTTTATTATTGCACGTCAATTCCCTGACATGCTGTTGTGTTATTTTGGTCTCAATAAATAATTGAGTGAATTGAATCTTCAATTTTTTTTCGTCACTGCAGTGAAGTTCTTCCACCGTTTTTCTTCTACCTAAAACTCAATACATTAGTTTTTACCAAATGTAATTTTGTTTTAATATGAAAGGCTCAATTCATGATCATATGAGGGTGCAGTGATCTTTTTACTTGGGCGTGACTAGTTTGTGTTACAGTGTTGTAGGAATTTAATATCAAAACCTAGCTCTACATATGTCGTTTCAGTTTCACAGGTTGTTCCATTGGGAATCTTGAACATGGAATGTGAATTCAAAAGGAAGTCCTAAGCTTTTAAGTGTTGCGGGACCAACAATTCTTTGATTTGGAATCACGTCTTCACAACTAAGCTTAAAAGTGTTTATTTTTATATGATACTGCTATCTTATCTGAATTTCTGCATACAATAAATACGAAGAAGAAAACAACCGAACTCCAGGAGGAGGAACTTCAATTGAAGCCATCAACAAAACGAGAGCCATTAAGTAAACTTGCGTTCAACGACTAAAAGCTTATAATACAATACAGAATTCAAGTACAGTTAATAACTAACTAGTATCTTGTGAATTGGTTGACAGACTTGAGTAGTTACCCTTTGTGCGCATAACTCACTCGAATGCGTCTTCCATCTAGTATCTGAGAAATGTTTAAGAGCAAGGTTTATAACAAACCAGGTGAAAACATATTTTTAAGAAAATGATGTAGACAAGTTACATTAATTCATATGAAACCGCATTACCTGGCCGTGCATTTCTTTGCGAGCTGTGGCAGCTTTAGTTTCAGAAGTGAACCGCACGAATCCATACCCTTTTGATTTCCCAGTCACATGATCACATATTACTAACTGCACAAAAATATGATTTCGTTGCTTCATAACCAATTTGGGGATCCAAAACATTCGAAAGGATAGTTGATTTTACCTTCGATGATTTGCCCATGTTGTCCAAAGGTGTCTCTCAAGATAGTTTCATTCGTATCGTATGAAAGACCTTAATTCCAATGAAAACCAAAAAACCAATACCTAAGATTGAAAGGCAGAAACCAATTTCCACAATTACTTCTCAGTAAAGAAAAACATGGAGGAGAAGGAGAAAACCTGCGACGAACAAATTGGTAGTTGAATGGTGGCGCAGCAATCGAGGTAAGGCGGAACTCTGGAAAAGAAAAGCGCTACTGTTCGCTATCGTACCGGTTATGCGCATATCTACGAAATCTTTCAGCACTCAGTATGCCAGATGAGAAATGACGAACTGTTTCAAAACCACCCAGTTCTCCACGATGCGATGCCAGACCATGAGGACAAGCCAAATCCAAAGCGACAACCTCCGAGTCTGCACTATGTCAAGACTTCAACTCTCGGTGATTTCGGCGTTGCACTGTAGTGGAGGAAGGGACTGTGGTTACGATTCGCCTTATAGAATAAAGAAACGAGTTATTAGCCAAATTGCTTCCTAAAATTTCTCAAAAATTCAATTAATTTCTCGGTATTTATAATATATCAACTTATTCTACGCAAGAGCACTTGGATCAAAAGGTACGGGATTTCTTTCAGCTTAACCAAAGTCCTGAGTTTGAATTCAGCATTGGGAGGATACCCGGTTTATACCAAAAAAAAATATCAACTTATTCTATGACTTTGTAAAAGTGTTTTAATAGTCTTTCTGTTATATCAATTTAGTCCCTCTATTTTACAAAAAAAATGACTAAATTAAAATACTTTTGCAAAAGTAAAGGACTAAGTTTATATATCGTAAATGTTAGGGACTCAATTAAGTTTGTGTGAAATTTCAGGGGCTAATTTGACTAATAACTAATAATTCAACTTGATAGGCTACTGAACTCGTTCACAATTTAAGCATTTGACAAGAGTCTTTTTTTGTTTGTTATTGGTGTGCAGTATCCAAGACTTTGTTGGGTACTAATCTTTTGGGAAATTGGTTGGCCACATGTACCTGATTTTACCGGTTTGTGTAGTTCTCTCCTCCTAGGAGAGTTTTTACCATATTCAAGAGGAGACTCTATGTAAAATACAGAGTAATGTTACCTAAAGATAACTTAATATTCATTGCATTAAAAATTAATTTTTAAAGTTACTATTTTCACTTTTGGTTGAACAGGAAAACCAACCAATAATTCAAGCAAAATATTTTTTGTTAGCAACATTTTTTTTGGACAGCCTTTGTTAGCAACATATAACACTACATATTCGTCATTTGGTTATATATTTAACTAACAAAACCTAAAATATGTAATAACTAATTACTAATTATAATACTACAAATCTGCTATTTGAATCCTTCAAAAAAAATCTGCTATTTAAATTATATTTAACTAAATTATGTCAATCTTGCTAAGCAAAGAGGAATTCCTAAGCTTATCGTTGAAAGAGACTCCAAGACGCTGGTGGACCTGCTGACCAATGGGGGAATAACGCTAGCATGCAACCCACACTTGTCACTCGCATTAGGAAGCTGCTTGAGGGAGATTGGTAGGTGAAGATCACTCATACTTGGCAGGAAGGCAACATGTGTGCTGATGGGCATAGTTTGCAAAATACTAGCATGGATACTATTTTTTTAGATGTGCCTCAATATATTTAACAAAACGATTATGAAACAAAAGTGATACGAAAACAAGAAAAGTCGTTTTTTTTTAAAAAGACCAACTCAAAATTAAGTTGAACCCACAAGTTGTAGCTTCTTCATTGACGAGTTTAAACTCACACTAGTGCAAAATCAGGAAAAGAATTAGACATTTAAAGTCAGGCGCTTAGATGCCTGACTTTATAGGTTGACGCGGTGGCAAACTTGTAATTAAGATGAAAATCTTTATTTGACGCGCATGTTTTGAAGTCGTGCGTAGTTATGCTTGACTTTAAAAGTGAAAAGTTTTAACATTTAAAGACAAGCTCCTATATGGCCTGACTTCTAAAGTATTTCAGAATAAAAATAAAAATTAAGTCCCATTTCTCTCGAACCCTACTCTCACTCAGACTCGCTCTCAAAACTCTGTCTCCCTCGATCTTCTCCTCGCGTTTCTCTCAGGGTCTCCCTCGCTCATGGTCTCCTTCGCTCATGGAATCGAACCCTACTCTCACTCAGTCTCGCTCTCAAAACTCTGTCTCCCTCGATCTTCTCCTCGCGTTTCTCTCAGGGTCTCCCTCGCTCATGGTCTCCTTCGCTCCTTCGCTCATGGAATTGAACCCTACTCTCACTCAGTCACTCTCAAAACTCTGTCTCGCTCGATCTTCTCCTCGCGTTTCTCTTATGGAATCCATCCCTCCTTCGCTCCTTCGCTCAGGGTCTCAGACGCGTGACGAAACAAACCCTAAATCAGCGTCGTTTCTCACTCAGGTCTGTTCCGTCTCTCTTTACTTTGTCTTCTTCGTTTTCCCTTATCTTATCTGCTAGGTTTTGACAGTTTATTGATAATTTGTACAGATTGAAGGCTGGATTCATACCGACACAGTTATACAAACGATTTTAAGAAGGTATTAAACAAAAGCCCTTTGATTGCTTCGTTAATTTCTCTGTTTGGGAAACTGAAAATCTGATTTCTTTGGTTTCTGTTGTTACATGAACGAAATGTTGCTGGATGTGTTGAAAACGAAACACAAACGAAGAACGCACACAGGTATTGTTTTCGTCACCTTCTGTTTTTCTTTTGTTTCCTTTTAATGTGTTAAACCCTATGTTTAACACTCTTGGTTTCTGTTGTATGTGCTCAAACTGGCTGTTTGAGATGGTGATTGCTTCAAATCACAGCTTAGAAGAACACCGGATACACACAATAGAAGGTAAACCCCTCTTCTCTTCTCACCGTACTTTAAAAACTCTTTGTTCTTCACACCTTAATCAAATTCTAACTTGTTGGAGTTTTGGTGGCCTCTTTTTTTAAAAAATTAATAATTATTAGATCCTACCTCTCTTTTCATGCAGTTGAAGTATAGTGATGGTGACAAAGCATTTGGTACATCAAGTGAACTCTTCATCGATGAAAGATTAAAAATTGCATTAGATGGCATCATTGTGGTCAGGTATAATTTTCAAGTCTTGAAGTTAGTAAAAGCCAGGTTTAACATGTTCATTCACATGCTGATATTGATCTGTTTTACAGCATGGAAATATGTCGCCCTCAAAATTTTGACGGATCAGTAGAAAACTCCTTAAAAGGCAAGATAAGAATTACCACAAGAAAAACTAATTTCTATAACTAACTTCCTAATAGTCTGTGATATGATTGATTGTGCTGTCATATTTCAACAATGTTGTTTTTAATCTCTTTCACTTTTGCTTGTCTAGCTGGACTGGAGACTAGCAGAACAGGAAAGGGCACAGTGTTCTTCAAATTCATTATCAGATGATAAGGTGTCAGAAATTGATAGCACACCCAATAGAGTTTCAGAGGATCTTGTCAAGTGTTTATCTAGCATATTTGTTAGATTTGGTGCATTCAAGGACAAGGAAAAAGATCAATTGTGTGATCCTTATGGCATTTGTTCAGAATCCAAAACAAGAGAAGTTGGTCCATATAAGAATTTATGTGAAGTTAAAGTTTCCACTGTTGAACTCAACAGAACAACAAATGCAGTGTTCTTGGTACACAGATTAAAGTAAGTTAATTAACTGCTTGTTGTAATTAACTGCTTGTTGATTATACTTTGTGTATCTATCTAATTTTGTAGACAAATTCAGGTTCCTACTTGGGAAACTTGCTTCTTTGAACTTGAAGGGACTTACCCATCAGGAAAAACTTGCATTCTGGATAAACACTTACAATTCTTGCATTCTCAATGTAAGACACCATTCTGAAGAGTTGAATCTTTTAGTTCTTTTTCTGAATTTAATGAAATCTTAGCTTGCCTAATATTCTTGGATTTAATAGTAAGCACCTTAAAATGTTTTGATTTACATATTGTAGGCATATTTAGAACATGGCATACCTGAAAGTCCTGAAATGGTTGTAGCACTAATGCAGAAGGTATGATAATCTTAGTTTTCTTATATCTATTTCCAACTGAAACTACTAAGGATTATATATATATATATATATATATATATATATATATATACTATTCCAAGTTAACTAAGACAAGACAATGCATGTATCAGGCAACAATAGTAGTGGGGGGCCCAGTTGCTCAATGCAATCACAAGAACTTGTTGGCATATGACAGATTTCAACCTGTGAAGGGAAGGAATGTCCTCTGGGAAGAAATATCCAAGAACTTGTTGGCATATGGGATCAACAAAAATCCTGGGCAGTGTAAATCTATGTGGACATCTTTGCTAAAGAAATATGAGGTTTGTTTCTTCTTCTGAGTGACTTGATTAATATTAATATTGGTAAGCAAATGAGACAATCAATAGAAATAATTATTCTTATTTCTTGGATGGCGGTTTGTTTGTTTAATGGAGCCTATACATGGGATGGTATGGAATGGGGGAAAATCTGTCTTTGGATTGTTGATGTCATTTTTGATACTTTATATAATGCTTATCTCATCTGACTGTGTCCTGAGAACCTATTCTAAAAAATGGACATAATTTTGACCTACCTTCTTTGCATGCTGGTGTGGGCTACAATTAATGTTGTTTTAATTAATATTTCCTTTTATATTTTGATATAAACTTCAAATGCACAAGTTTGTCTTAATCAGTGCATGTGTCCTTTGAGGTATAATTTGTTTCCAAATGCAGGGAACTTGTTCTCCCCTGATTGTTTATCTAAAAGGACTGTTAAGCCTGAAAGTTTTATTCACTGCAGGGAACTTTTGCTTGATTTCTATACAAGTCCTGTGCAATATCCCCCAGTTCGATTAATGCCCATTGCTTCATGAACCAGTAACTGAGGGTAACAGATCTAAATTTTTTGTTGTTGTTGTTGTTGATTTTTTCTGGTTCTGTGTATTTCGGTTCCCCCAATTCGATTAATATTTTGTTGATCTGTTTCTTGTTTCTGGTGTATTTCTTGTAGTGCATTCTGACAAGGAAATTGAAATGACCATATTGCCATCATCTCTGGTTCTTAAGGAGCTTTTTGAGCCAGGAGCTGCAATAGGATCATCTGGTTATGATCTCAATGGTTTGATGTTTCCAATGAAGGTATATTCTACTGTTCTTGTATGTTTCATTTCATTTTGAATTTTTTTGAATCTTTGATGATAAGTGAGTGAGCATTTGTAATCAAGTAATTGGTCACTGATACTTTTGTTTTTGCAGGGGAATTGGGACTGGGATTAAGCTGTTCCAGTTTAGTTGGTTGTGAATCTCTTTAAATGGTAAATATTATCATCAAAAGTTCTTCCATCCTTTTATTTAGCTGCTACTGTATTAATTGGTCCATTTAGGTTATGTAGGCTGTGCTTGTTTGACTGTAAAAATATTGAAGCTAAGGTTTCTTCATACTTATTTGGCTAACAAAGTTTAGGATGGTTGAAAGTTTGGTTGAGGGCACCATTGTGTGTGTTTGAGCATTTGACACTTTTGTTTCTTTTTCCATCAATTTATTTTCTGCAAAGATTATGATTGGGAAATATAATTCTGCTATGTATATGATAACTGAATTTGTAGTTTTGTAGAAGAAATGATAGTTTTGAGGAAAGATAGTCAAGTAATCTTTTTGACCAAATTTAACCCTATGCAGTCTTTGAAGTTGTTGTCTGTTATGTCTGCACTTCGTTTGGATGATGGTGATACTGATGATATTGAGAAAACATTAGTCGTTGCATTGCTGGATTCTTCAAGCGGTGCTAATAGAGATAGGAGCATCACAGTGGTTGATCCGCTAGCTTCTAGCACTTGGGAACAGGTGCATTTTTATTGTTGCTATTTACTAGTTCTATCTGATGAATTGGTTGTTGTGATTGAAATATCAATGCAGGTTCCATCCTCTAAGACATTGATTATACCAGTCCAATGCAAATCTTACAGAGTACAGTGTTTCTCAAGCCATTTCTGCACAGGCACGTTGTTTTGCCACTTCTTAAAATTTTGAAGGTTCCTTTATGTCTAAGAGAAATAAGATGATAAAAGTTATAATAATTTAAATCCTATGACATTTTTTGCAGATATTATCTATTTAAAACTTGTAGCTCAAACCATTTAGTCTAATTTATCAAATAAATGACACTCTGTTTCATTCATATGTAAAGTTGTTAGTATCCCAAGGATTCTGCTCTTTGTTTTATTGGTAGGTTCCATGTAACTTCAAAACATAAATGATTTGCCAACTAGCTAATATAAATAGTTTGATAAACATCATGGATGCATATGAGATCAAGGCATTCAAATTTTGTAATCTTTGAAAAATGTTTTACAATTTTTACTTATTGATGCAGTACTTTTTTATTTTTATTTTCAGGAGGCCAACAAGCGTAATAACAACTTCTTACCTCCCCCATGGGCGATAGTTGCTATGCTTATTCTGGGATTTAATGAATTTATGTTACTTCTAAGGTGCATGTCAACTTTACTCATATGATGTTTATATTCTTGCTTTTATTTATTAAATATTTAACGTGTTCTTGAATCTGCATCTCTCTCCTCTAGCAGCTGCACAATATAGAAGTATAAATTTGACATAAAAATATATTTTATGTGCTGGACATAAACTATATGTAGGCACTCTAGTAACATAAGAATGTTACATTGAGCAGAAACCTGATAAAACTCATCACTTTTTGTTGTGTTATTCAATTGGTCTCACCCATGTTTTGTATTCTCTTGCAGAAATCCCTTGTATTTGGGTGTCATCTTTGTTGGTTTCCTTCTCATTAAAGCTTTGTAGTCTTATTTATAATCAAGTAATCTTTTTTTTTTTGAGGAAAGATAATCAAAGTAATCTTAGGAGTAGCTAGTAGTAGTTATTTACAAAATCTGCTTCTTTTTCTTGGGTTTCTTCTGTTTTGTGCATATATTGATGAGCTCAAATTTTGGAAAGTGTTTGATTCAGTTTTTTTCCACTGCTTGTGCATATATTGATGCTGCATAATTTAACTTATTTGGTAAATGACCAATTATTTGGTTTTTTTGTTATGACTGCAGATTCATTAAGAATGCAATAGGACTCTTTGAGGATACCAACTTGTGTGCCATCCATGCTAAGCGTGTCACCATTATGCCAAAGGATATTCAGTTGGCAAGGAGGATGCGGCGAACGTGCTTAAGAATGGTGGGCTTGGTGCTTTTATGTGGCTGCGGATAGTATTTTGTGATTAAAATGATCAGTTGTTAGGGAATAAGTGTTTACTGCTAGTCTGATTAGGATGATAGGGATATGCTACTATGTTAATTTTTAGATTGTAATTGTTTTCAAGAATTTCAGATTTCCTTATGTTGTTTTTACTGGATGCACAGCCACTGGAATGTAATGCACAACCTTTTAAATGGAAGAAATAGATTCAGGTGCAGCATGGGTATACATTAAGGCTACCAAATAAAATTTTTTTTTTTTAAAAAAATGGACTTTTAAAGTCAGGCGGAACTAAAGTCTGACTTCAAAACATACTTACGAAGTCAGACAATAATAAATGCTTGACTTTAAATCATACTTACGAAGTCAGACAATAATAAATGCTTGACTTTAAATCCTACTTACGAAGTCAGGCGAAATAAATGCCTGACTTTAAATCATACTTACGAAGTCAGGCGAAATAAATGCTTGACTTTAAAACTGACTTACGAAGTCAAGCGAAATAAATGCTTGACTTTAAAACTGACTTACGAAGTCAGGCGAAATAAATGCTTGACTTTAAATCAGACTTACGAAGTCAGACTATCGCTTGACTTTAAAACTCCTTACATACAAAGTCGACTTAATAAAAGTCAAGCGGGCGTCTGACTTTAAATCCCCTTTTCGCCTGACTTTAAATCCCTTTTTTGCACTAGTGTCATCCTATTGTGTTTCCGACCTTAGCCTTAATTATAGCATATGTGAGAGATTAAAAAAAATTAAAAGATAAAACTGAAAATAGTGCAACTTGATAATTAACACATGCATCTGTGTGTTGCATCTAACCGCCAATGACTATCTCTAAGAGGTGAAAAGTACTAATACAGTTGAAAATTGGAAGTCTTAACGTGGTGAGAATGTGGAGAGCAAGAGGGCGCAAAAAGAATATGCAAAATACTCGAAATAAGTCTACATCCTTACTTCTTCTCTCTCATCTCTTTTCTTTATCTACTGTGCTTCGCTAACAGCCTGTTAAGTCGTGGTCCAGAGCTAAAGTCGGAACTCAACTCGGGGGTTGTACCTGCAAAGACACTCTGACGCCCAAGTAAGCTAAATGAGTCAACGTGAGGTATGAGATAATGAGTGAATGTGTACCCGACATCAGGGATTGACCCCTATTTATAGACTCCAGGTGTGCCCTGGTGAACGATTGCTCGTAACTGCCTCGCTACGTCTTGTCTGTTGGATCTAACAAGACGATGTCTGTCGTTGATGAAGATCAGGCACGAATCACCATTATCCAGGGGTGGAGGCACACCTTCTGACTTTCGTGGTGGAACGGTTCTCTTGATAATGGGTCGCCTTTCGGCCCAAAGTAGGGATTAGGCCCTCGACCCAGTCCGGAACACCCCTAATAACAAGAAAACGAGTAGCAGGATGGACACAAGGCTAGAGATACAATAAAGTTGTAATTTTTTCCTTGCAAATGGTCAAAAGTCACCCAACACTATGTAAACTCTATTGGTAGGCTATTCTACAAACCGCTGCAAATCGACAAAGTGGAGGTTTTTCCCAATCCCATACATTGTCATGCAATTGTTCAAGCGATTTCACATCAGAGCAATTAAGGGAGGTTAATCGATAGGATGGTGGTTTGATTCTCAAGGTTACCAACCGGTACAATTCGATTTTGATAACTTTGAGAAAAACTCCGTTCAAGGAAAAAACTCAAATCATCTCATATTATCGATATTTCTAATTAATACATGGTTTTTTTAAAAATGTTAAGCAACTAGGTCCTTCTTACTGTTAGTCTATGTCAAGTAATGGAGTTAGGGATAGCGATGTGTATGGTTAAGTGCTCTTTGTCACAGTTTGTCCATGTAAACACACTTCATCTCACTCCTAAGAAGTAAGTTTCATGCTCTAAATTGAGAAGTACTAGAGTTTTTAAACTAGAGACCAGCGTCTAATTCTCTCAACCTCTCGCTAGTCCAACGATGTCTTCTTTCCATTTTGACCCTTTCGGTTTGTGTATAGTTCAACGTTGGTTGAACACATTGAACCTTGTTGTTCCATTTACTGTCTCGTTAACTGCATTCGCTACCATTTTTGTCCTCCTTTGCTCGTTATTTTGCAAAATTAAGTAGCCATGCACATTGAGACTGAATCTTTTGTGTATCACTCCGGACTTGGGTGAGCCAAGATGCTACTCTGAGAAAAAAAAACATAGCACAAACAAGGGGTGTTCGCGGTGCGGTTTGGTTCGGTTTTGATTAAAAAAGTGCACCGAACCGCAAGGTGAAAATAGGTGCGGTTTGGTTTGGTTGGCTTAAAAAACCAAACCAAAGCGGTTTGGATTGGTTTGGTTGGTTCGGTTTTTGATGACCCAAAGTTTGCCAACAATTAACTTAAAGTCTTGTCAAAGCTTAAACAATTAACATAAAGCTTAAACATAAATTCTGCACTATTCAACAATTAAAGTTTAAACAATTGACACTTCAAAATTGTAATGGATGGAGCACTGGTTTTCATGACACTGACTTCAATTCATGTAGTAACAGTTTATATGGGATCAAATCTTAGAAGCATACAAATTTTGTACCGTTTATACTTTATATATATATATATATATATATATATATATATATATATATATATATTGTAACAATGGGTGGCAACAGGATTACTTAATCCTCAATATTTCACATAAAATTGCCCCTATAAACACTGGTCTTTGCAATTCAGACTCATGCACTAAAAAAAATGTGACATATTCTCTGGCTCAACTTCATACAAATGTCTGACTCCCAGGGAGCTACATGTGTTACTGTATTAATAATAATAGTAAACTGGAATCATTGAATAGTATGTTAACTCATATATATTCTGAATTTGAATTATTTTTGAAGGTTTAATTCACGTTTTTTCTTAAACTCTAAACAAAACATGCATATAGATGATTTTTATCACTTTTGATTCTCTAAACCAATAATATAACATAATAACAAAGTAGATTGTTAAAACCAAACCAAGAAAATGAAATGAAATGTTGTTAATTGTTAAGGAAGTAAAAACTAACCAGAAGAGACCATATAAGACACAGTAGCATGTACTCCTTTTCTTGTAATGGTTGGAACCTTCTCTTTTCTCTGTTTCACTTTCACAAAGGAACGAAAACAAAAAATTTAAAGCCAACGAACCTGTGAGATGAGAGTGAAATCGCACTTCGTAGTCCAGTTTTGCAGCAGCCATTCAGTGTTCACAGTGTTCGCAACAGAGAAGAGAGATATGTTGGGGTTTCTAATTCTGAAACCTAAGTGAAGTGAAGTGGTGTGGACTGTGGAAGTTTGAGGATGGGCCGTAACTTGGGTCTTTTTTTTATACCCCTGCCATAATTTTGACTCAATCGGATTTACCTTATAAATAGGTAAATCCGCATTGAGATTAATCAAAGGCGGATTTACCTAGATCCGATTAAATTTAAAAAATCGCATCGGATACACTGATAGAAGGGTAAATCCGCTTTTGAATTTAACAAAGCGGATGTACCCCCACAATAGGTAGATCCGCTTTGTCTCTTTATCAAAGCGATAGTACCGCTGTGTTGATCCACTCGATAGTACCGCGGCTATTGCAAAAATAGAGAACCGTTATTACAACGGTAAGAAACGACAAATCCGTCGTAAGCACAGCACAGTTAGAGAGCTACTAACAAAAGGAGCTGTGAGAGTGGATCACGTACGCACTGATCAGAACTTAGCCGATCCTTTGACGAAAGGATTAGCCAGAGAGAAAGTCCAAAGTACATCTCAAAAGATGGCACTACTGCCTTTAGAACCATGAGTCACTCACAATGGCAACCCGACCTAAAAGACTGGAGATCCCAAGAATTAGGTTCAATGGGTAATAACAAGTTGTGAAGTGACAGGAGATGAACATGCTATTAAAAGTAAATAAGCATGATTCCTGAAGCGATGTAAGGTTGAGATAATAGAAACTCTTAATGAGATCTATACTCCATGTGGAGTAGAGTACCTAGCTACAGGTGTACTCTTGATAGACTCACCTTTGTGAATGTGGAAGTGGGACCGCTTCCTATGGCATTTTGGGCAGAAATTCCTAGAGCGTTCACTAAACTGGGATAGACGTGCAGGGCCATAAACGCACGGGCATATGAGAATACACCTATGGAAAAGGCTGTGTGTGGTTTCGACGATTAGAGATAGAGTTCAAGACTACGAGTCACTCTTGTTGAATCTAAATCTTAACCGCTACGCAAGGTTCAAGTCGTACGACACCTCTGCTTATGCACAATCTTATGGAGGCGCTTGACGCTATTTCTGGAACTGTTTAAATTCAAGTGGGGGATTGTTGGAACATTGGTGTGAATTTAAAAATTTTACAAAGTCTCACATTGCTTGGACTAAGCACTTGAAGAGTGCTTATAAGTGGGAAGTTCACACCTTTGGGTTGGGGCCCAAAGGGTACCCAGTTTTGTGAACGGGCAAGCACGCACTCTAACTGACCACCACACACGCGCGCCGCCGCCGCCGTCCGTCCGACCGGCCGGGCCGGGCTTGGGCTGTGAGGTGTAAAGTATTTTTTTTAATTAAACTTATATTTTATTTTTCTTGGAACGTGCTTGTCCAGATTCATTGAACCGACCAGATACGACGAACGCTATCTGATAGAGTTGTCGAAATTCGCGCAACAACTTGCGCATGAAGGCTCCGTTCCCATCTGAATTGCGCTCCAAGTCAGTTGTTAGTGGAGCCTAAAATCGTGCCTTGACTTGCGCACAAAGCAGTTGCTGAAGCCTATAAAAAGGCTCTTCCCTCACTTGACGAAGACAGATCGAAAAACGCAAACTCTCCTCCGAAAATTCTCTTCTCTCTAAAATTCGTGAGTGGCCTACGAGCCATATTCTTCTTCTTCTTTTTTCTGAGAGTGGCCTACGAGCCATATTCCCGAGTGGTTATAAACCATATTGAGAGGTGTATATCTCGAGCGATTACTGACTGTGCAGTCATAATCGTAACTGGGTTGTTTTATCCTGGGGGCGTCGTGGTTGATAGTCTGCTTGCACCATCGAGCAGTGCCACGAAACGTCTTAAAGAGAGCGACCTAGTCCGCGACTCATCCCAGTAATTTCTTCGGTATAATTTCGAAAACACTGAAACAACAGAAAATGATGTGGGAGTGATGAAAAATCATATAAATAATGTCCAAGTGAATATTTATCAAATGCAAGTCAAAACGAATGAAATGGAAGTGAAGATGCAAGGAGTTGTATCACATATTCTTGCATCTTCACTTCCATTGTGTTGGTAAAAAATTCCTTGAAGATGGAATGAGTTGTATCACATATTCTTGCATATTCACTTCCATTTTGTTGGTAAAAAATTCCTTGAAGATGAAATGGAAGTCGATCATTCCTTGATTTCAGCTGTGTTTGGAAGTAGGCAAAAAATTATCAAGGAATGTATCGACTTTAATTTTGTTGGTATCACATACAACATCTTTTCTCATGTGTTTCTTTGGTATTCCAATACACCTTTTCAATTTTGGTTGCCCACTATATGGTTACTGGTTAGTATAGACTATGAAGTGGTTGGAGGTTTGAGTTTGAGATTATTTGATAGGGATTTTTTTTTACCCCCATTTTTTCAGCTTATACATAAGACGAAAATACCCCTGATTAAATTGACTTAAATCGGATCTACATATAAAGTAGGTTGATCCGATTCACAAAAATGAAAGGCGGATTTACGTATATTCGATTAGATTTAGTGGGGGTAAATCGGATCTACCTTTAGTGAGGTAGATCCGATTTGTTAAAATATAAAAGCAGATGTACCTATCAGGTAGGTAAATCCGCTTTGCAATTAACAAAGCGGATATACCTATCAGTGGGGGTATGTCCGCTTTGTTAAAATGCAAATCAGATTTACCTCCCTGATAGGTAAATCCGCTTTGCAATTAACAAAGCGGATATACCTATCAGTGGGGGTATGTCCGCTTTGTTAAAATACAAATCGGATTTACCTCCCTGATAGGTAAATCCAATTTGTACTAAATTCGATGGGTAGAATTTGACTGCCGATGTTGATCAACGGTGTAGATTGCACCGACAATATCAACGGTTGATAATCATTGACGAATTCTATAAATACCCATTGCCAACCTCATTCTTTTCACTCAAAAATTTCACTCGCACTTGCTTATTTCACTCATCCAAAATAGAGATATGCCTCACTCAACGCTCAGATGACAATAGGCTTTGCGGTATACATCATCGGGGCCAAATCACTATGAGAGAAGATGGTGTCCACTTCTGGAGTCCTCAGCTGGTGTTATGCAGAATCACCCGTGGCATGGGGTTTGAAGGTTTGAAGGATAAAGTGTGGTCCAAAGTTCAAGTGACTGGTGAAGACCGTGACGTCACTAGTATCACTTATCGCAAACTCTATCTTGGAGACGATGGCCGCGTTTCCTTCTCATCCATGACAATCAAGACTGACGAAGACGTGGCGAACATGTTAAACATCCATGACACGCTTCAGGGGTATAAGCCGTTGGAGCTGTCCGTGGAAACTCAACGGAGTGTGAATGAGATTTTACGTCGTGTTCGAGGACCAGAATTTTAGGAAAATATATCTGTCTATTGTTATTGTAGTTGGTTATGTTTTATCTTTTATCGCATGAATGAAACCGAATTTTTAATGAAACTCCACAAATATAATAAACAAGAAATAATAAGAATACAATCATATAAAAATAGTTCAAACATACAAACCCACAAAACCCCCTAGTCACACCTCGGTAGCATATCCCGTACTCGCGTGAGGCGAGCGTATGTCTGACTACCCATCCTAATGTCTCTGCTCCGAGGCCCCCTCCGAATCTCCTCCTCCACAATCTCGAGCAAATCTGGCTGTACTGGTGGTGGTGGTGGTGGTGATGCAACCCGTAAGAGTCCAGGAATAGATGCTCCCACATACCAATGTAAGTAGTCCGAAGCAACCTGACCCAGCTCCTCAGCAGGATAAGTAGTACGCAAAACCTCCTCCACCACAGGCATATAATGTGTAATACGAAAAATGCAGTCTACATGGCTCGGACGACCAGTAAGAGGGTGACGTGGGATGACCTGCACGTACCCAAACTGTCTGAGGCACCTATCTGGCATGTAGGGAATAATGATGTCTCCCCAGCTGATGTGTCCCCTGTATAATGACACCTGCTCAAAGTCTCTATCCCCCCGGTGCTCCTCAAACGGTCGCCAACAGACATCATCCGAGGTCAGCGCATCAATCCTCTGCCTGTATACCCCCGGCTTCACTCCATCTGTCTTCTTCTTCCTCCAACGCCCACACAGTGCTCCAGCCCGCAATCCACTCCTCCTCTCCACTAGTTAAGGAAAATACCATAAAATCCAGCTCTGAAATGCAAAGATAAACAACCTGGTTCAGCTAAAAACTGTTTAACAGAAATTTAACCAAACTCGGAAAAAATAAATCTAAAATTATTATCTGTAATAGGGTAGCATACCCTCCTAACTGATGCGCCTGGTCCAAACAGAAGTAGTTCAGCTGGTCATACATGAAAGCAAGCCCTGCTGCCCCCCATGCAT
The DNA here is from genome assembly GCA_039519185.1 of Astragalus membranaceus. Lineage (NCBI taxonomy): Eukaryota > Viridiplantae > Streptophyta > Magnoliopsida > Fabales > Fabaceae > Astragalus > Astragalus membranaceus. The sequence continues at coordinate 113,143,211 of CM076850.1, forward strand.
ATGATCCAACAGCAGCTGCACTAACGTCCTGAAGTAGAGGCAGCCACTTAGCCCCAGCCCTGTGATATACTCCCACAACTGGTGGTTTTGGGAATACCCAAGTAGTCTCTGACCCAGCTTGTTACCATGGTTGGTAACCTTCAATTTACGCTCATATGTCTGAATTAAAAATAAATAAATAAATAAATAAATAAATAAGGCTATGTAAATAAATTCAACTAACAAGACTATGTAAATAAATTCAACTTACCGGGCCTCTCAGAATAACGGTACAAACATGAGATGTTAGCCCAGTGAATAGAGGAGGCTGCTCCTCATGCTGCTGAAGATGATGCATGGTAGGGCTCCTCCTGGTACTGCTCCTCCCGGTGGTGATGCTGCTGATACTGCTGCTGCTCAGGCATATATTGTTCCTCAGACATAGACTGGTCTGAGGACATAGAATGCTCATCAAAAGGGTGCCCCTGCTGGCCCTCCTCATAGTGATAGTCTGGGGTCTCCTCCACCTCCACCGGCTGCTGCTGTCGCCTACGCCGGGTAGACGCTTGTCCCGCAATCCTGTGGCGGGTGCGTGTACTGGGAGCAGAAGGCGAGGCCTGAGCCGAGGACTGCCCTCGATACCTATTGGACACTGGAAAAAACAAACAAATTGTTAAACAAAAATAAAACAAAAATCGGATCTAGCTATTTCCGATGCGAAATTGGATATAGGTAGATACGATGGGAAAATCGGATATAGCTAGATCCGACTTACTATTTACGCTGAATCTGAGGAAGATCGGATGTATGTAGATCCGATGGTTAAACGGATATAGCTCTCTGAATGGTAAATCTGATTTTCTCAGAAAACTTTCTAGTCAAACGGATGCAAGTAAAAAATGGTAAATATTTTGTAAATTTGTATAAATTTTAAGGGTATTTTTGTCTTTTCACAGGGTCCACGGGGGTATAATTGAAGATCGTGAGGCTACCAAATAAAAACCCTATTTGATATCCTATCCCGGCACCCCATGTGCTTGCCCTTTATGTTGAGCGAGGCTGTCAAGGCTGTGTAATTTTGTTTTGTTCGTGGCCTTTGGCCCCCGGTACATCCAAAACAAAAGGAAAAAAGGACGAAAAGAAAAATATATGGAATGGAGAGAGTAACCTAGGAAAAAAGGCCGCCTAACAGGGTCTACCGCCTAGCCTATGACAGGCCCAGGTCAGGCCAGACTTTTTTTTAAATAGATAAGGTCAAGGCTTTTTCAAAAGCCTATTTAATTAAAAATGTCAGGCTACAGGCCAGAGAAAAGGCCTTTTAGGCCTACCAGGCCGGCCTATTTAAGTAAATATCACTAGTACTTTTAATTACTATTGTTATTGTTGTTCTTATTATTATATCAAATTTTCTATTGTGTTAAATCATTAATTTGCTGCTAGATAGTATTTTCTATTGATTTAAACATATTGACCTACGTCAATTTTTTGACATATTTAAAGTTAGGCTTAATATATTTTAGGCCCCTACAAATATAGCGTGTTTTGGTTTAAGCCCTTACAAAAAAAATTAGAAGAAACTTCTTGCAAAATACAGTTTTTTGATTTCAGCTCTTCTCTTAGACTGACGTTACAAAAATTGCCACACCTGTCTGCCACATGTATTTTGTTTTTTTTCTAATTTTTTTTATGTAGAGTTGGCAAACATATATTAAATTATAAAAAAAAAATCATTTTCTTTTATTTTTTATCTTCTTCAACCTTCAACCTTTAATCCCCAAATCCCTAAATCTCCAAATCCTTTAATCCCCTATCCCCAAATCAACCCGAAAACCCCCAGTTTTTAAGCTTCCCCAAATAATGTTTATGGCAACACAAATCGTGCCACCTCCAAAAACGTTGAAGCATCTCCAAATCATGTTTCTGGGTACACATTATCATCATAATTCCTCAACTCATTTCTCTCTCAACTCAGTTCCATACATTCAGCCTCAAGTCAAATTTACAATTGTTGTTTGATTCAAAGGGCTTTTGTAGAAAAACAGAAGAAAGAAGCAAACAGATAGGGATTGTGTGTTGAACCAAGGACAAACACTCTTTGTTTTGAATGATAACAAATTACATCTTGTCTACTAATGGTTCAAGTTGAATGAAGTACAGGACGGAAATCAAAAAGCAGGAAATATTAAAGTGGAGCAGCTTGGAGAAGAAGCCACCTTTGAAGATGAAGACCTATTTGTTTATCCGCTTTCTTTAGGACACTGTGTAAGGTCCTATCACTGAAGGTCTATTACATTTTAGTAGCTGAGAGATGACTTTTGAATACATGCATCATGCATCAAAATTAGGGTTTTGAAAATATGTTATGCATGCATGGCAAGCTTTGGAAAATATCTTATGCATGCATGGCAAAGCCCTAAACCTAAAAATAATTTTGTGGAAAGCTAGAAATCGATTTCTATCATTTTCTAAATCATGAAATCGATTTCCTAATCCTATTTTAAAGGTTGAAATCGATTTCCTTATCCTATGTTTGAAACAAAGAATCGATTCACACCTATTCATAAGCCAAAGGTAAGAATCGATTTCCTTCTATTTCAAAAGACTGTGAAATCGATTTTCAAGCAATCCTGTAGGCTATGAATCGATTCCTTCTCATTTTAAACAAAGTAAGAATCGATTCCTACCTTATTCAGGATGTCCTGAAAATCGATTCCCACCTTTTTCCAAAGAAACAAACAATCGATTCCTATGTTCTCCATATGTAAAGAATCGATTCCTCTCTTTTTTAACTAGCCATAAAATCGATTCTTATGTCCTCTAAAATGATAAGAATCGATTCATCAACATTTTAACTTCATCAAACAATCGATTCATCATTTCTTTAAATGTTTTCTAAAAGCAAAGAATCGATTATACTATGATTTGCCTTCTCACATAAATCGATTCTTATGCATCATAAATCATTTCTACGTTTTCCCAAACCTATAAATAGGGAGGTGCTTCACACTTTTCATTTCACACCTCACACCACAATTCACAACTCCTCTCTGCTTCTCACATACATTTTCTAGATCTGAGAAAGAGAGAAAATAGAGCTTCAACTTTCATATCATTTTCTATTTTCCATATCACTCATCTCTTAGTCACTATACTGTCATTATATCTGAGGTGATTGGATCATAGATCTCTATTTGTATTCGTTACTCTATTTGTGGGGGTCACTTTGAAATCCTGGGATTTGTTCTTGGGTCTCTCAATCAGGAGATTGAGTTGGTTTGAAATCCTGGGAAGTTTTCTTGGGTCTCTCAATCAGGAGATTGAGTTGGTTTGAAATCCTGGGAGGTGATCTTGGGTCGTTCAATCAGGGAAGATTGAAGCGGTAGTGAAATCCTGGGAGGTGCTCTTGGGTCGTTCAATCAGGAGATTGAAGCGGTGTTGAAATCCTTAGCTAGGTGCTCGGGTTCTCAGTTCGGGGGAATTGAGATTTGCTATCTTGAAGTTGCCTGTTTGTAAAGAATTCTTCAATATAGTGGTTACCATCAAGTCCAAGGGTTGCAAAGCCTGAGGCCGAGGACGTAGGGCTTTTATCCCGAACCTCGCTAAAATCCTGGTGTATCTCTATCCCTACTCTCTTTACTTTATTGTCTATATTTGTTATTGTTATATAGCTGTGATATTCATTGTTTTGTTTATCTCTGTTTTGAATATCACTACTCAGATCTGTCTATTGTTATATTATTGTGCTGATCTGTTATTATCCATATCTCTGCTGTAGATCTGTCTGTTGCTATATTCAATATCACTACGCTGCCTATAAATAATCTAGTTATTCTGTATATTGAATATAGAGTAATATCATACTGTGCTTGATCTGCCTGTTTGCATACATCATATAAGTTTAAATCTCAGTTTCCGCATTTGATTTAAACAAAGCATTTCATAAGTTTTTGAAAAGCGAAAAGAATTCATATTTTGCACATAACCTTATTCACCCCCCCCCCCCTCTAAGGTTATACTATAGTCTAACATTGTGGTGTTGTGGTCTCTCTCTCTCTCTCTCTCTCTCTCTCTCTCTCTCCCTCCCTCTCTCTCTCAACACCACCATCAACTATTTGGCCATTTATGGAGTTGTGGTGTTGCAAGCAAGCGAGAAAAATTGGGAGCAGTTCTGAAGCAAAATAAGCAGATCTTCCTCTGATTTTTCTCTTTCTGGGGTTGTGGTTGTGTTGCTGTTGATGCAGCAAACATGAGAATGGAGATGACGATGAAGAAGATAAACAAAATGAATAATAAAAGAAAATAAAATTCTTTTTTAATTTTATGCAAGTCATTATTTTAAAATAAAAAAAATGATTTGGAAAAGTCAAATGGCAGTTCCGTTTAACAACTCAGCAAACCACTAATGAAGAGTTAACAGAAGGATAAATAGCAACAAAAAAAATTTGCAGGGAATTTTTTCTAATTTTTTTTTTCATAGGCTTAAACCCAAACACGCTATATTTGCAGGAGCCTAAAATTATTATTATAAAATAGAAGTTAACTAGGATGTCATATAAAGATATTTTTCTAAAATATTTTGTTAGATCTCAAATTAGAACTTCATGTCATTGACCTTATTAGAACTTAATGTAGGTTTTCGTAGAAAATAGTGAAATAGACTTTTAAACAGGCTTTCAGGTCTTGTTCGGCTTTCCTAAAGGCCAGACCAGGTCTAAAAAATGGTCCTACCATAGGCCACGGGTCAGGCTCAGGCCTGACATTTTTGACGCAGACCCAGGTAGGCCTGGACATCAGGCGGTTTGGGCAGGTTCGGGCCCAAAACCACCACCCAGAGAGGAATACTTTCTCAAAGAAATCCAGAGAGGAAGACGAAGGGTATAGGTGTACGGCACAACTAAAATTTTCTCTTTATATGTTTGGTTATTTAATAATATTAATGTATTCGGTCAAAAAGTAATATTATTGTGTGTGCATATACAAAAAAATATATAATTATAATGCTACTCTATTATTTTACTAGTTGCTTGCAGCAACAAGCAAGTACTGTGTGTGGCAGTGTGCGCCTGTGCAACGTGTAGTGTGCCATAATTATAAAACTGTGTAGTGTGCCATAACTATAATACTAAACTACAGTGTCCAACGCCAAACAACACATTAAAGGTGTGTTTCGGGCGAGCCCAAGTACCGACGGGACAAAATTTAGGGACCGGACCCGCCCAATCCAACTCGCCCCAAACCGAGAATTGGACCCACAAAACCGCCAGTCCATGTGAAACCGACAAACCATTTCCTTCGGTTTCTCGATCAATTCTCTTCATCTTGTCCAGGCCTAGACCCAAGCCATACATAGCTCAGCTCGGCCCAACCTATTCCCACCCCTACTGACAAGAACAAATGCTTTTGTGCAAGGACCTATAGTAGAGGTGAAGTCGCCTCACCCATAGACGACTCTTTTCTTCACCAAGAGCGTCCACTTTCTCTAATAACATAGAACACCATCACTGCCTCAGTATATCCAAAATATAAAGATAACTATTTTGGAGAGTGAGGGATGGTGGTTGGATGCATCATGCATGCATTTGGGAACTTGAATCCTCTCCCTTCCACCCCTACATCTCCCTCCTTCCTCTCTATCTCTCTCTTACTTTCACTCTCTTACTTTATTTATAATTTTTTAATGATGATAGAGAGTAAAAGTGATAGAAAGAGAGAGAGAGGGGAAGGAAGGAGATTTGGGGAGAATGGAAGGAGAGAATGCAAGTGGATAGTTGAAGAAAGTACAATGGATAAACAAGTAGCAAGAGCAAAACAGCTCATGTCAACAGTAGAATGGAGAATGAGTGAAACTTATAACTAGAAGAAAAGTTGAGGACTGATAAGTTTTTTTTTTAGCCTAATCCGCCTGTTGGCATTGTGCCACATAGGCAGATTGATTATATTTTCAATTAAGTAAGAAGCAAATAAGAAAAATATCTACATCTAAATTAGAATACTTTTAACTTTTAGTTCAAGTTATAAATATAATTATAATTAGAAAAATGAATAAAAGTGTGAAATCCTCTGCCATAGATATGAAGGCATGTGGTATAATGACATACGTTGAACAACGCCTGCTAACATCTATGGCTGCTCAAAGTTCTAACTACGCAAGCACTTCAATCATCTCCAACTACACAATGCTCCTCTCAGTCCCAGTGAGTAAAATATAGCCTGTGAAAAATAACCAGGCCATGGCTTCACGCCGCGACAGTTCCGAGAAGTGCAATCAAAGAAAAGCAAGATGACACTGCATTTCAAATTCCAAACACAGCAGAAACTGGATGAGTAGAACGAGTTAATGTGACATAATACTAACTCCTATAGCATCCCTATCCGAAAATGCTATCTTCATTTGTAGACCTGAATCTTGACCAGTACACTCAGCCGGTGTGGCGAAAGACATGGTAGACTCCATCTCGCTAAATAATAAGCCAAAATCACCAGTCTGGAAATATGCACTCCCTTGTAATAAGTACACACATCTCAAGATAACAGACCTTATTAGATATCAAACAGGCATAGGGCAAGGTCAAATTAAGTAACAAAAAAGATCACATGACTTTTTTGGAGTGGGGATGTGGGGGAGAGAGGCGGGGAATCTACCTTGTTTGAAGATTCCACTGTAAATTTGTTTATTCAAAACAAGGAAGCGGTGGATAAAATTTGCAGCCTCCAACATTTTGCAGCCAGAGATTTCTTTGTGCATTGATAGGCGAGATCATGCTCCCACTTCCTTAAGCTACTAGTTGGTTGATAAACAAATTATTTAAGGCAATGAAAGCAACCTCGAATGCATATTACATGCTGACTTCTGTTTCACAATCCAGATCATACCCAAGCAACCTCAAGTAACAGTTTTCACTAAAGTATATTTTCCCCTTTTCTTAAAAGGTAGGGCTCTGAATACATAAACATGTGGTCATTCATCACTAAGCCCCCCTAATAACAATAGATGTAAAAGCAAGAAAATAGAACATAACTTCTTCAGTTTATTTGCATTGCCTCTGCATGATACTTCTCCAACTCGGCATCAAGATCTTCTGCAGATACCTTCTCACCGCGACCTCCACCTCGACCTCCACCTCCTCCTCCACGACCTCCTCTTCCACGTCCTCGATTCCTTTGATTGCCTTGCCCTCTGCCTCCCATCCTTCGCAGAGCCCCACCTCTTCCTTGTCCACTGCTCAGGCAAGATAAATGACAGTCATATTTAATGCAAGAAAGACCACCAACTACACAACAAAATTATAACAAGTATTTCTTGATCACAGTAATAGTCACATTATGATATAGTCAAAATTATTCAAATTAAAATATCAAAAACAGGATGCCAAAAAGAGAAGAGGACAATAGTTGGAACATCTCGTAGAAGAAACAAGAAAACACACCCTACTTGCATCCATATGCACCTAGTATAAGAATAATATAGGAAGCAGCTATTCAATGATCTAGGGTCACAAAACAAGATAGTCATCTCAATTCTCAGCAGCAAGCTAGTGAGCAGGTATCCAAACAGTTAAGAGAATTCATATATGTCAAAGGACGAATAAATAATTCACTCAAAATTCCAAATATCCAAAAAGCTTTTGGTCATTCTAAAGATGGAAAATTGCTGGCAACAGAGAAAACTGATAACAGATATCAATTAATTGCAATCATAAAACAAGACTCAATAAATATGCAGCAAGACTAAGAAAATTCAAATCACACAGCAATATGACACCCAAACAGTGTTGTCAAATAGCAGCTATAGCGGCGCTATAACAGTACAGCACAGCGGAAATTGAAGAAAGCGCTACTGTCTGCGATCCGCAATATCCACCATTACTGTCATATAGCAGTTATAGTGGTGCTGTAGTGCTATAGCATAGCAGAATTTGAGCAACCTGCTAATTTCCACAATCCGCAAATGACAACACTGCACCCAAAATCACCATTCAAACATCGAAAAAATGGTCATCAACAGGAAGAGATCATTTAGGCACAAAGTCATCAAACAAGTACATACCCTTGAGGAACTCCATTGAAATTTCCAATAGGTCCATTTGCAGCAGGAGCAACACCAGGTGTAGAAATGTTGGTTCCAACAATCTCTATCTTCATTGGTTTCCCATCTAGTTGGACATTGTTGTATCTCTTTACAGCAGCTACAGCATCACCTCGTCGGGAGAAAACTACTTCTGCTGTACCCTATGAAAAAGATTTTTTTTCTAAACTATAGCAGGACAGAAAGAATCGATCATAAGGACCAAATTAAGCCAACCGGACAAGATACCTTCGATCTGCCACTCCTGTCATAATGAACGCCATGCCGTTTCAAATCACCAACTTCAGAAAACAATTCCTGCATAATGTGAAAATTGAATTTCAAACATTAATTGCAAAATATTCTTATGTGTAAGAATATGTATTATAAATAAAATAACTAATTAAATATTTGCTTTCCTCTAATGATAAATAAGTGAACTCGGCATATAAAGTGTCAGCTCTATGTAGAAGGAAACAGATCAATGCAGTTTAAAGGCATGCCTAACGGCCGAAGGCATTAAAGGTTGTTTGTCGGTGTCTTTTGGTGTCGTACGAGTCTTTTACAGTGTAAGCAAGATGTGTATTGGGGCCTTTTATCAGGATTCAGAACATAAAAAAATCTTTAAAATCCCAGCCATCTAAAATAGAAAGTTGGACTAACAACTATTCACAAGCCTTGGTGAAAAGCATAGTATGATTTTATAAATGAAATCTTTCATATTTTGGATTAACGATGATATGCTTGAGGAGTAAATTATGCTTGAGGTGTAAATTGATGAGAAAACGGGGTAAAATAGAAAGTTGGAATAATGTTGTACTTTTGATTTTTACGGGTTAACAGGTTTCTACAGTAAGGACCACCTCATGATTCTAAACCCACCTAATGCCCTAAGAGCACAACTCACCTTCAACTCCTTGAAACAGACACTAATACATTACCTCTTTTAAATAGAGGCCTAGTTTGGATTAGTTGATAGCTTATTGGTGCTTCCTAATATAAATAAGTTTAGGATTCATTGGTAATAAAAAATATCTGTAGAAACTTATAGATGTTAATAAATATTAATATATATTAATCAATATAGAAGTTAAATGAGAAAACTTCAAAAAAAATTGAGATACATAAGCTAATTTGAACTTATCGAGAAGCTATTGTTAAAAAAATCCATGGTTACTATCATATAATTCTTTTGGCACGACATTTAATTTCTTTATAACTTCGTACTTCTTGAGGAGTTTACCCAAATTGGCCAATGGTTTTACCTACTATTTTCAGTTACCCTAACCATACAAAGCTACAAGTAACCACAAACTATGAGTAGACATCTATCCGTGTATTTTCACATGCAAGAAGTCCAAAACAATGCTATGGAATATAAAAATCAAATTTCACGTGCATGGACAATGCTATGGGCCATAGGCTATAGCTACATAATGATGCAGCAACTATGATAACACCATAGGTTGCCCGAAATTACAAAGAAAAAGAAAGTCATATGAAACATAAAGCGGAACTAGGTTGATTTTATATGTAACACCAACTTCATCCGTGAGACAGTAACTATGCAAAATATCAATTATAATTGCGAACTTTAAACCTCTATACTCCCCAGTCCTCACATACACACGCAAGGCATTGGATTGTAAGCCCTAGTAACCCGTGCGAATTCCTTACATAATATTTTCCGATCCCTTTTCCCTTTATAAATGGATCTCTCAATCTATTGAAGCATTAATAGCAACATACAACCAAAAATCCATAAATTCTCAGAGAGAGAGAGAGAGTACCTTAATATCATCATTGGAAACACCATAATCCAAATTAGAGATGTAGAGCTTGGTCCCAGTTTCTATGGAAGGCGCACGACCACCTTGAGCAGGGTACGCCGCCGCAGCCACATGTTGATCTGCATACAAATCGTGCTGCCAAGCCGTCTCCGGAGCCTAAAACCGACGGTAAATCAAATCCAACGGAGAAATTAGGGTTTAAAACCGAAAAACGAATAACCACCAAATAATTAAAAAAACAACCAAACATAGATGGAAAACGTTACCTTAGCGGCGTCATAGGGTGTGACGCGGTTGGCGGCACGGTTAGGGAGACGGCGAGCTGGTCCGGGTCCTCCAGGTCTGGAGCGGCCCCTGGAGTTTCCCGATCCGGGTTTTTTGTTGTTCTTGATGATGTCGTCAAGGGTCATATCGAGAGCTGCAGACATTTTTGCGTATTAAGCTTTTTACCTTCGACGGAGATAGAGGGAGGCGAAGCAGAGAAAGGATCTGAGAGTGAAGGAGCTTGTAAGGTTAGGGTTTCGTCGAAGGGTTGTGATGTGAGAGAGAAAGGAAAATAGATACTAAAATATCCCCAGCGAATAAAGCGGATAAAGATTTACGCAGTTATTTTAAATCAAATAAGTGTTAGAGAATTTAGTATTCAAGTCGGTTTCGTGGTGTAGTTGGTTATCACGTCAGTCTAACACACTGAAGGTCTCCGGTTCGAGTCCGGGCGAAGCCAATGTTTTTGGTCGTTATCAAAGTTTTGCGATATTTTGCTATTTGTATCTCGTCAAGGGTAATCCACCTAGAATATGGTTAAAATATCTTCTCTTTATTTTCTGACAAGTTGGCCAATATCTTCTTCCTTCTTAGTAATTTCCATCTATATTTTTATACTAGCGTCCAACCTGTGTGACATTTTATGGGTGTGGAATATTATCTTTTTTAATTTTAAAAAAAAAGGGTATGAAATATTCTCTTCCTTTTTTGGTGGTGAGATTTTTTTCTCTTAAAGAACATTGTTATTATTTTCTCTAAAAGACAAAAATTTAGAGTGAGGGCATGGTGTTCGAGTCTAAAAGTAAGAAAAATATGATGCTTATTAAAACAAGTATATTTATTTTTTTTTCAAAAACAAAAACGGAGAAGAATTACATTACATCACCCTAAAGAAACTGGGAGGGACTTTGATCCCATAACATCAAATTCAAGTCTTGTCATGCTTAACCAGATTAATTTAAGGTCATCCCTAAAATTTTGGGTGCATGTGCCAAGTGTGAATTTGGAGCCCGTTTTTAATAAGCCATCCACCTAAACCCGAAACACTAGCAGAAACATCCACATATTAATACGAAGGAGTCTAACTTAGAGTACTAAACAATAGTTTAGTAATTGTTACTAAATAGCCATCATAGTCATTTCCCCATCAATGAAAAAATTCGGCGACCACATCAACACTAAATTGTGGTTAGTATGTACTAACCAGTGTTTTCATTTACCCGCTCACTCACCACATAAATACTAAATTATGGTAGTAAGTACTAACCATTGGATTGTTGTATAATGGTCACCGAAAAGTTTAGTAACTGTTACTAAGGAATTCCTTATTATCATAAGTCTTTGTCAATATGAATATCTTTCTTCTTGCATTTTTTCTGCAAAATTGCTAATAATCTGTTTAAACTCAAAATTCTTTAATAAAATTATTTTCAATTGCAGTCAAGAAAAAAATTATTTAATCTACTTTACGACATTGCAGAACACAAATAAGATTTGGTCAAATTTAATTTTAAAAAATCCCACTCAACATGTGCAACATTACCATCAATTTAATTTTAAAAAATCCCACTCAACACGTGCAACATTACCATGAATGGTTAAGAAAACAATATTATTCAAGATCGGTTTCAATTTGTGTCTTTTTTTCCATTTTTGATTACTAGAAAGTTGTATTCTAAAAAACCTGTTTTTACGAAATTTACAAATAGACAACAACTGAATTATTTAAAAACACAAACAATGAGCCTATAAATACTTGCGAAGAGACAGGTGCTCCTGCTTTTCCTATTGCGCTATAGTAGATACTTATTTATTTGTTGTTTATTGTGTATCGTTGTATTAATTTTATTTGCGTCCTCAGTATATTTATCTACTTTTGTCAAAATATATACAACTATCATTACACAAAAATTTAAAAGTAGCCTATTAAATATTTGCGGTAAAAGAAAGATAAAATGTATAAATCAAATGAAAATAAAGTTAAAATCTAGAGTATTATTTTGCTACAAATATTATGATATATTCAAAGACTTTTTTTTAATCAAATAGGCTTCATTCCCTAAATTTATTAAAAAGGAGAAAAAGAAGAAGACAGAATATATAGTAAGGAGGGACTAGACCAAAACCCTTGGCAAATGAGAAGATAAAGTCAAAACAATAATAGAGAGCCCTTAACACAGTCCCCTAAAATACTCCATCCTAGAGACTAAAATAATAGTGCTAACTTACAATAGTAAGTTAAAAGAGCTAACGATAGAAGTTGTCCTTAAACGGGAATTATATCCAACAATTCTATGGCCAAATTCTGATTTTCTGAAAATTCTAGGACTAGCTTACGATAGCCAGATCAAAAAGAGGCAGAGACAAAATTTGCCTACAATTTTCTGGACCAATTTCTTTTTTTGGGCTCGGACACCATCGGTTCAGACTTATCATACTGCGCAACTGTTCATTGGGTATTGGTAGTCTCATCTACCACTTCACCCCAAAGCCTCTCTAAAATTTTCATGTCAGATGCTAAGTAGCATCAGACTATTAGGTATTTAGCGTATCTAGCCTGGTAGTAGGAGGTTGAGTGGAGGATGAGTCAATGGAATCAATACCACCCCGGCTAGCTACAGAGGTGGAAGAGATCTGAACGGTGTTGTTCTGAGCTGCCACCTGTGTGCTAGGGGTAGAAGCATTAGTCTCCTGCGTCTGCATAACCACAAACGACATTTGCTTACCGTCATCCGAAACAAAAGTGTTCTTTATAGGTAGACGTTGTTGTGCAAAAGTGATTTAGAATCTGAAGACTTTTGTATTTCCTTGCATTATATAAAAAGAAATTTTCATAAGTTGTCAATTGTTAAGACAATGCCTCTATAAGGCCTACCTCAACTGACAAATTCTGAAATTGTTCGGATAGATATCTTGCTTCAAGTTCAAGTAGGACGTCCCGGGTTCAAACCTAGAAACTAGCATTCCCCCTCCCCTTTAACATTGCCTATAATAAAAAAACTACGTGGGTATAATTCTAACCAATTAACACATTTTAGAAAGTTAACAAAAACCTTTCTAAGGCAGCCCAAGGCTTAACAAACACGATGCAAACATTGATGCAAAACATTTAAACATCAATGGATTGAAAATAATGGTGGTTACAAGAAGTATCATTATCTATGGCCAATTACAACAAAAGAAAATATTACTCATGACATATGTAACTATCAGAAAAATCACAAAAGGAATGAATTTACACATGATATAATGTAACTCAAGCTTACCTAAGAAGGATCATCAAGTTCAATAAGCATAGAATAACTGAGTATAAGTTTGGTGAGTATCACAAATGAAAACATTTCGCTCGAAGAAGCTACATGTGAAGCCAAAGACATGTATCAGAAGCTTGATCTATTACTGAGAATGTTGATCCAAAGCTTGCTTATAGAATTAACTTAGAAGCCTCATTGTAACATAAACGTAGCCTCCTCACTTCATGGAAGATCAAAACAAGTGTTCAAATATTACTTAGACAAAGATCCTTGTAGACTTAACGTTTTGAGCATATATATATATATATATATATATATTGTTGATCCATGCTACTATCACAGTTTGGGCCTCACTCAGTCTCTCTCTCACCTCCTATTGGGCCTTATCAGATATCAGTTTGTTATTTGGAAGCCTTTGCTACTGGTTTGTGCTGATGCCAGCACTAAGAGTTAGTTATAACAGAATAACAGATTCTGTTATAACTAACAGTAACTGAAACTGTTTTCTGTTTCACATCTTTTGATCCTTATATGTATATATAGGATAGCAGTGTGTAGTTTTAGCATGTGATTAAAAATTAAACACAATTGTAATCAGTGAGAGAGTGAGATCAAATTCTGAGGAGAATCAGAAACTGTGAGGGCTGCAGGGAGAGGAACTTGATTGCTGGTGTAGCAAGAGTTCATGCAGAGAGAGTTATCATTGTAACTTGTAATCTCTTCATCATAGTGGATCATTCTTAGTCGGATTACAGTCCCCCAGACGTAGGAGCATTGCTCTGAACTGGGTCATCACTTCTTGGTGTTTTCTTTCCTTATCCTTTTACTAAATTTACTTGTTTCAAATTCTGCATAATTAGCTTGATGCATAACACAGATTCTGCATAACTGTTTTTCCTTTTATTCATCATATTCATTGATCAAGAGTACTAGATACCCTTGCAACAAGGTTAATCTGTTCTTTGTTATCTTATTTGATTAGGAGTTAAATAAGGATCACAACAACTGGTATCAGAGCCAGTTTTGTGTATCTTGAAAGATGACTTCCGCAAAGTATGAAGTGGAGAAGTTCACTGGAAAGAATGATTTTGGGCTATGGCGTTTGAAGATGCAAGCATTCCTTGTGCAACAAGGTTTGGGGAAGGCACTTGCTGGAGAAAGAGCACTGCCTGCAACTTTGACAGAAACACAGAGGGCTGAAATCATGGAGAAGGCACACAGTGCCTTAATCTTGAATCTAGGTGATAAGCCATTGAGGGAAGTGTCAAGGGAAACCACTGCAGCAGCAATTTGGTTGAAGCTTGAAAATCTCTACATGACAAAGTCCACTGCAAACAGATTATTCTTGAAGCAAAGACTCTTTCATTTCAAGATGCAAACTGGCAGATCAATAGAAGAACAGGTTGATGAATTTAACAAGATCATACTGGATCTTGAGAACATTGATGTGAAGATTGATGATGAGGATCAAGCACTCATGCTTGTGAATTCTCTACCAAAGTCATATGAGAACCTTGTTGATACTCTAAGTTTTGCTAAAGATTCTTTAACTCTTGAAGATGTGCAATCAGCTCTGATTTCAAAAGAGTTAAAGAAAAAGGCTGAAGCAAAAGATGAAGCCAATGGTGAAGGTCTATTCTCAAAGGGCAATTTTGAGAAGAAGAATCAGAAACAGAAAGGAAAATTCAAGAATAAAGAGAAGGAAAAGGGAAAAGACAAGGACAAATGTTTCTTGTGTAAAAAGGAAGGACATTATAAAAAGGATTGTCCTCAGAAAAAATCCAAAAAGAAAGGAGAAACTAGTAGAGAATCTGGAGATGTCTCTATGGCCACTGATGAATACATTACAGCTGAAGTTTTAATGGCAACTGCATCATTAACAGAAGAGAACCTAGTGATGGATACTGGATGTTCATATACTATGACTCCAAACAGGCCCTGGTTCTGGAGTTACAAGGAAATTGATGGAGGAAGGGTTACCATGGGAAACAATACTGTCTGTAAGGTCTGTGGCATAGGCACCATCAAGCTAAGAATGGAAGATGGCTCTGAGAAGTTCCTAACCAAGGTGAGATATGTCCCAGGCTTGAAGAGAAATTTAATTTCTCTTGGTATGTTGGAAGAATCAGGTTGCTCTTTCAACTCTGAAAATGGTACTCTAACTGTCTTAAAGAATGGCAAAGAAGTGATGCAAGGATATAGACAAAATGGAATTTACATTCTAAAAGGATATGCTGTCACTGGCAGTGTGTCTGCTGTTAGTGAAGACACTGATTTGACTAGCTTGTGGCACCAAAGATTGGGACATGTGAGTCAAAAGGGCATGCAGGTTTTAGGGAAGCAAGGAGCCTTTGGAAAAGATAAAATTGAAGAGCTGAAGTTCTGTGAGCATTGTGTCTTTGGCAAGATGCATAGGGCAGCTTTTGCAACTGGACAACATCATACAAAGGAGATCCTGGAGTACGTTCACAGTGACTTGTGGGGGCCTGCCAGAGTAAATTCTCATGGAGGTAATAAGTACTTCATTTCTTTTTTAGATGATTATAGTAGAAGAAACTGGATCTATTTGTTAAAAAGCAAAGATGAAGCCTTCAATGCTTTTAAAGAATGGAAAACTATGATTGAAACTAAGACGAATAAAAGGATTAGAAACCTTAGGACTGATAATGGCCTAGAATACTGTAATGAAACATTTAGTAATTACTGTAAGGAGAATGGAATCACTAAGCACAGAACAGTCAAGCATACACCTCAGCAAAATGGCTTAGCAGAGAGGTTTAATAGAACTTTACTTGAAAGAATGAGATGTATCATGTCAAACTCTTTGATGCCTATTCAATTTTGGGGGGAGGCTGCTAGCACAGCTAGCTATTTGATAAATAGAAGTCCATCCACTGCTATTAACTTGAAAACACCACAAGAAATGTGGACTGGTCACACACCCACTTACACACACTTAAAAGTATTTGGTTGTTCTGCTTATTTTCATGTTAATGAAGGGAAATTAGTCCCAAGAGCAAAGAAAGGTTATTTTGTAGGTTATCCAGATGGAGTCAAAGGCTACAGAGTTTGGTGTCCAGAAGCTAGAAAATGCATCATCAGCAGAGACATCACTTTCAATGAAGCTGATCTCTACAAGTCAACCAGAAGTTCCAAAGAACAAGACACTGATCAAGAGGAGATTCAGAATTTTGAATTTGAGGTGGAGAATCAAAGTGAAACTGATATGCAACAAGATCAAGCAACTAGTTCTGAGCAAGGTGGAGATACTGAAGCAGTAGCAGAAACTGAAGATGCAGAATCAGAAACTGAAGAGCAGGGAAATGTTCAAGACTATGTACTTGTCAGGGACAGATCCAGAAGGGAAATTAAGAAGACTCAGAGGTATGGTCAAGCTGATATAGTTAGCTATGCTCTTCAAGCATATGAAGAAGTAATGTCTGAGGAACCTAGCAGCTATGGTGAAGCAATTAAAGCAAAGGACAGCAAAGAATGGTTGCTGGCCATGACAGAAGAATTGAATTCATTGGAGAATAACAACACTTGGATCCTAGTTCCTAAGCCAAAAGGTGCCAAGATCATTGGAAGTAAATGGATATATAAGATGAAAGCTGGTATCCCAGGGATAGAGCCTCCTAGATATAAAGCTAGGCTTGTAGCTAGAGGCTTTACTCAAAGGGAGGGTGTTGATTACAATGAAATCTTCTCACCTGTTGTAAAGCATTCATCTATTAGAATTTTACTCTCTATGGTAGCTCACTATGACATGGAACTAGAGCAAATGGATGTCAAGACAGCATTTCTCCATGGGGATCTCAAGGAAACAATCTTCATGAAGCAACCAGCAGGTTTTGAAGCTACAGACAAGGCAGAATGGGTGTGTCAGTTGAAGAAATCCCTATATGGATTGAAGCAATCTCCTAGGCAATGGTACTTGAAATTTGATGCCTTCATGATCAAAAACAAGTTCACCAGAAGCAGATACGACTGCTGTGTCTACTTCAAGAAGCTCTTGAGTGATACATATATCTACTTATTGCTTTATGTAGATGATATGTTATTGGCCTGCAAAGATAAGAAGCAGATTGATATACTCAAGGGACAGCTAAGCAAGGTGTTTGAAATGAAAGATCTTGGAGCAGCAAAGAAAATTCTGGGCATGGAAATAACTCGTTTTAGAGACAAGGGAAAACTAGTATTATCTCAAAAGGACTATCTTGCAAAGGTTATTAAGAGATTCAACATGAGTGATGCAAAGCCTACAAGTGTTCCTCTTGCTCAACACTTTAAGCTGTCATCATCTCAGTCTCCAAAAACCTATGCTGAAGAAGAAAATATGCACAGCATCCCTTATGCTAGTGCTATTGGAAGCATCATGTATGCTATGGTATGCTCAAGGCCAGAAATCTCACATGCAGTAAGTGTTACTAGCCGTTTCATGGGGAAGCCTGGAAAGGAGCACTGGAGTGTTGTCAAATGGGTGCTGAGATACTTAAAGGGTTCTCAAAGTACAGGTTTGGTGTATTGTAAAGGGGTGGAGTCTACAAATCAGGTTATTGGCTATGTAGATTCTGACTTTGCTGGAGATTTGGAAAAAAGGAGATCCCTCTCAGGATAGGTGTTCACTCTATTTGAGAATACCATCAGTTGGAAATCATCTCTGCAACACATTGTTGCTCTATCCACAACTGAGGCTGAATATATTGCAATGGCAGAAGCTATCAAGGAAGCTCTGTGGGTTAAGGGATTGGTCAGTGAACTGGGAATCAAGCAAGAATCAGTTACTGTGTTTTGTGACAACCAAAGTGCAATACATTTGAGCAAGAATCAAATGTATCATGAAAGGACAAAGCATATTGACATAAGGCTACACTTCATAAGAGATATAGTTGATAAAGGTGAAATTGAAGTGGCAAAGGTTCACACCAATGAAAATCCAGCAGATATGTTCACCAAGGCTACCACTAACAGCAAGTTCAAACACTGTTTGGACTTGCTAAATATTAAAGATTAATTGGTGAAATGGTTTGGACTGGCCATTATAATTTGTTCTAAGAATCCACATGTTCTAATTGAGAATTAAACTACTTGTACCAAGGTGGAGAATTGTTGATCCATGGTACTATCACAGTTTGGGCCTCACTCAGTCTCTCTCTCACCTCCTATTGGGCCTTATCAGATATCAGTTTGTTATTTGGAAGCCTTTGCTACTGGTTTGTGCTGATGCCAGCACTAAGAGTTAGTTATAACAGAATAACAGATTCTGTTATAACTAACAGTAACTGAAACTGTTTTCTGTTTCACATCTTTTGATCCTTATATGTATATATAGGGTAGCAGTGTGTAGTTTTAGCATGTGATTAAAAATTAAACACAATTGTAATCAGTGAGAGAGTGAGATCAAATTATGAGGAGAATCAGAAACTGTGAGGGCTGCAGGGAGAGGAACTTGATTGCTGGTGTAGCAAGAGTTCATGCAGAGAGAGTTATCATTGTAACTTGTAATCTCTTCATCATAGTGGATCATTCTTAGTCGGATTACAGTCCCCCAGACGTAGGAGCATTGCTCTGAACTGGGTCATCACTTCTTGGTGTTTTCTTTCCTTATCCTTTTACTAAATTTACTTGTTTCAAATTCTGCATAATTAGCTTGATGCATAACACAGATTCTGCATAACTGTTTTTCCTTTTATTCATCATATTCATTGATCAAGAGTACTAGATACCCTTGCAACAAGGTTAATCTGTTCTTTGTTATCTTATTTGATTAGGAGTTAAATAAGGATCACAACAACTGGTATCAGAGCCAGTTTTGTGTATCTTGAAAGATGACTTCCGCAAAGTATGAAGTGGAGAAGTTCACTGGAAAGAATGATTTTGGGCTATGGCGTTTGAAGATGCAAGCATTCCTTGTGCAACAAGGTTTGGGGAAGGCACTTGCTGGAGAAAGAGCACTGCCTGCAACTTTGACAGAAACACAGAGGGCTGAAATCATGGAGAAGGCACACAGTGCCTTAATCTTGAATCTAGGTGATAAGCCATTGAGGGAAGTGTCAAGGGAAACCACTGCAGCAGCAATTTGGTTGAAGCTTGAAAATCTCTACATGACAAAGTCCACTGCAAACAGATTATTCTTGAAGCAAAGACTCTTTCATTTCAAGATGCAAACTGGCAGATCAATAGAAGAACAGGTTGATGAATTTAACAAGATCATACTGGATCTTGAGAACATTGATGTGAAGATTGATGATGAGGATCAAGCACTCATGCTTGTGAATTCTCTACCAAAGTCATATGAGAACCTTGTTGATACTCTAAGTTTTGCTAAAGATTCTTTAACTCTTGAAGATGTGCAATCAGCTCTGATTTCAAAAGAGTTAAAGAAAAAGGCTGAAGCAAAAGATGAAGCCAATGGTGAAGGTCTATTCTCAAAGGGCAATTTTGAGAAGAAGAATCAGAAACAGAAAGGAAAATTCAAGAATAAAGAGAAGGAAAAGGGATGGATACTGGAGCTGAAGTTTTAATGGCAACTGCATCATTAACAGAAGAGAACCTAGTGATGGATACTGGATGTTCATATACTATGACTCCAAACAGGCCCTGGTTCTGGAGTTACAAGGAAATTGATGGAGGAAGGGTTACCATGGGAAACAATACTGTCTGTAAGGTCTGTGGCATAGGCACCATCAAGCTAAGAATGGAAGATGGCTCTGAGAAGTTCCTAACCAAGGTGAGATATGTCCCAGGCTTGAAGAGAAATTTAATTTCTCTTGGTATGTTGGAAGAATCAGGTTGCTCTTTCAACTCTGAAAATGGTACTCTAACTGTCTTAAAGAATGGCAAAGAAGTGATGCAAGGATATAGACAAAATGGAATTTACATTCTAAAAGGATATGCTGTCACTGGCAGTGTGTCTGCTGTTAGTGAAGACACTGATTTGACTAGCTTGTGGCACCAAAGATGAGCTTGTATATACTTGTATGCTAGATGTGAAAGAAGTATTTAGAGAGGCATTATATCTACTTGTAATATTGTATGTTGCAGTTAAGAATAGTGCAAAATATCCCATTGTGTAAGGACTAAACTTAGTTCGAGTTGAGGGAGAACTAAGATAAACCTTAACTTGTGATAAAGCATATATGTTAGGCATAACATTTCCAGATAACTAGGAAAATATTTGAGTGATAGTTATGTTCTTGACTTTCCCTATAGAACTTTTTTATGGGGGTATAGAGGCAAAACGAACAACTGACTTGATAGCCCGGGCCAAACTTTGAAAGCATACTATGCTATTAAGTGTGTTTAAGAGAATTGACACCAATAATTTAAAACAATTGTCCAATACAATGGATTAGACTGGAAGTCCAAGCCTTTCTGAAGTAAATAATTCTTAGGAGCTCTTTTCTATGACAATCTGTTAAACTACAAAAGCATTTCATTAGAAATTTAAGAGACTAATGTCGATTACATCAAACAACTGAGTCAGATACAATTGCAAGTTTGCAGCAAATTAAAGTCATATATCATTAATTCCATAAATTCCATATACATCGATGATCCGATCCATTTCTTCACATACAGCATGAAAACGAAATAAAGAAACAGAACAATTCAAAAGTCTACAAAACATTAAACCGACAAAGGAATTTAACGAACGCAAAGAAAAACCCTAATAAAGAACCGGCAGATTGTTCAAGAACTGGTGAATTTGGTAACAGCTTTGGTTCCCTCAGAGACGGCGTGCTTGGCCAACTCTCCAGGCAGCACAAGCCTGACCGCGGTCTGGATTTCCCTAGAGGTGATGGTTGGCTTCTTGTTGTAGCGAGCGAGCCTTGAAGATTCCTGAGCAAGCTTCTCAAATATGTCGTTGATAAAGCTGTTCATGATTCCCATGGCTTTGGAGGAAATACCAATGTCAGGGTGAACCTGCTTTAGAACCTTGAAGATGTAGATCTTGTAGGTCTCAACGCTCTTCTTGTTTCTTTTCTTCTTCTTGTCTCCGGCAGCGCCTCCCTCCTTTGGAAGCTTCTTCCCGGCCTTTGGTTTCTTCTCTGCCGGAACCTTCTCGGCAACTGTTGACTTCTTCTCCTCTGCGGGTTTCTTTTCCGCCGGCTTCTTCTCTCCCTTTGGTGCCATCACGAATTGGGAATTGGAAACTTGGAAAAAGGATTTAGGATTTCAAGCAGAGTGAGATTCCTGAAGTGAAAGCGGATTGTTGAAGAAAGAATACTTGATGTGATCTTATATAAAAAGGTTATCACGTTCTCATTGGCTAGTGGGGTTTTGCGCGGATCGGTGACGTGGATCTTCTTTGTTCGTCAAATAATTATTTTGTAAAAACACAAAGATGGGCGGTTAGGATGCTTCGGTATTTCGTGCGGATTGATGAGCTGGCACTTCTCTTGCCCGTTGAGACGCATTTGTGTACTTTGGAAATGAACGATTGAGATGCGCTACCTCAAAAGACCAAATTTAATTACTTTTCAGTTTTCGTTTCGCGCCTAATCGACAGCTCCAATTCATCTTGCGCGGTTTATCTTCTTTTAAATTGAAAATGAAAAAAAATTTACCCCAACTTTTTTCACCGGGGCGCATGGCAACAGAAAAATGAATCTTTGCATTTTATTTTAGGATAAATATCACTTTTAGTTAGAGCTGGCAAAATGGGCCATGGGTATCCCGTAAGTCCGCAAGTGCTATATGGTCCTATATTGCAGTTTTGAATTAGGCAACAAACATAAGTTGCAGCCACAGTTTAAGTTTTAATGTTTTCATTTTCTTATTTTAAATTACTCTATTCCTAAAATATAAATAATAAGTATATTTTTATTTTATTTTTTATAAAAACTTATTTTCTTAATTAACATTGTGTATAATGCGGGCTAGCCCGAAAAGCCCGTGGCCTGCATAGGGCCAGGCTTGGGCCACAAATGTCGAGCCCGGATTATAATCCGGGCTTTTTAGTCCAGCCCACAAAAGCCCGAGCCCGATATTGGCCGGCACGATATGGGCCGGGTAGCCCGTTTTGCCAGCTCTACTTTTAGTCTTTTATCTTTGCTTTAAGGTTTTACTTTGGTCTTTTATCATTTTTTTGTTTGCTTTGGTCATTTATCTTTCATTTTCATTTCATTTGGTCCTCTGCCGTAAGTTTTTTCGAACGAACGTCATGCTAGCAGTTAACTGATGACGTCGCGTCCATCTTCATTAAATTACGTGGCAAAATTAATATTATTTAATTCCAATTGATAATAACACATCAGCATTAAACATTTTTAATTGATTAAACAATTAAAACATTAAAATCAGTAGAATTAAAACACTAAAAACATCGATTAAGAACTGTCCATCCTTCCAACATCAAAATCAATTTCCAGCGACAATCAATTTCCAACATTAAAACACTGGGTTTTTCTATCCAACATCAAAATCAATTTCCAGCAACTATCAATTTCCAACATCAAAATCCAGGATCTTGTTCATATGATTAACAATTATTTTAAGTCGAAAGTTTTAGTTTGATACGTTGGGTTTTATACGCTGGGTTTCGATTCTGTTCGATTCTTCATGGATTCTCTTCATCACCAACCCAGAATCTTCGATGAACAATCGATGTTGTTGTTGTTGAACAAACCTAGATCTGAGAAAACGAAGATCTAGATGGAGTGTGTAGAATCGTAAAAAAGAAGAAGACGAAAACGAAGAAGATGAAATGTGTAGAAAACGAAAACGAAAATCGTAAAAAATAAGAAGATGAATATGAAGAGAGAAAACATAGGAAGAAGATGAAAAGGTTACAGATTTTGTTTCAGAACGCGAACCTGGATCTCAAAGAAAACGAACAGATTTTGTTTCTGAAAGAATGCGAACAGATTTCGTTTTCGAAAAAACGCAAACAGATTTTGTTTCTTCGATTCAGTTTTTAATTTTTTGTTCTTCGATTCAGTTTCTTCAATCGATTTTTTGTTCTGTAAATTTAGTTTCTTCAATTTCTGTAGATTCAGTTTCTGGGTTTGGGTTGTTCTAGATTCAGTTTCTGGTTTTTAGTTTTTTTGTTTTATTTATTTTAATGTTTTAAGTTTTTGTTTTAATTTTAAAATCTGATGTGTAAATGTGTACAACTGCTCTCCTATTTATATACATAGGCCCTCGTCGGCCACTACTATAGCCAACATTTGCCTACCGTGGGATCAAATCTAAGATCAACGACTATCATCGTTCCTAAGCCCTAAGGAGGCGGAGTCACTGCCCACGATTTCACTAGCACGGTTAGTGGGGTGTAACTCCCTCACTCTGCTTTTCAAGGCTTCGCTCATTCGCTTGATCTTCAACTGCTTCCACGTTCTGTCTTCGTGCTCCCTCTTACTTGCCTTCCAAGCAAGTCCGTCTTACCTCAGCCACTTGGCTTGCTCAGCTAGCCTTCGTCCTCGGATAGTAACTCAGGCACCCGAGCCCACCTTGGTCGTGGCACTCTATAGGCTGAGGCTTTGCTCTCCCTCGGCCTTGCTTATTGCTCCTCTGGCTGGCCCCTTCCTTGGGGAGTTGTCTTGTGATATGCCCCGAGGGCTTCTCTTGAGTTCTTCTCTCTGGAAATTATCTCTCAAACCTTTGTCAAGTGGCCTGCCTCAGTACTCCAATTCTACTCCCTTCCTTCACTCAGTCCCTCGGCCTGTGACCTAGTTATTTTTGGGTGTTAACAATTTGACATATTATTTATTTTGCTATATCAAAACTTAGTTGTGTTTAATAACATCAAAGCTATTATGTGAGAGTGACTTGAGTTTGTATTTGTTCTATTGAAAAATATTTAACGAATTTCTCTACACGATTACATCATAAATATTAGGAATAAGTCTTTTGGCACCTTTCACTTTCTTGCTGAGTAGATGTTAATGCTGAGTTATACCGTTGGATAAACTTAGTAAACAGAACAAATATTATCTGGTGTTTAATAAAATTTATTCTTTTATTTTTATAAATAAAAAACTTTTATTTAAATAAAAGTTTAACATCTTGATTTGTGGAGAAATAAAGTGAAAGAAATATGAAGTTATTTTTAAAAATATAAAACAATGATTTAAATTAAAGTTTAACATCTAGAAATGTGGAGCAAAAAAGTGAAAGAAAAACACACATTAAAAACAACAAACATTTTTTCGTAGTCGGGAGTTGAGCCCAGAATTCCAGAAAGCGAATTTAACCAGGTGTGCTACTACGGAAGTCTTTATACTTTATGCAAACAGAGTTATAAATGTCAGTATTCCAACAAATATATAAATCTCGTAACTCCAGTACAGATACTAGAATCAAGCGACGTAAGACATAAAAAAAAACTTAAAATAATCACACACAAAAATATTGAATTATCACACTCTATTTAACTAACAAAAATACCAGGCCTAAACAAGTGCTATAAGAATGTTGTACATAAAGTTAAAGTTATTTGATTTGTGATAATTATTATTTTTTTACTGGTTGACGCTTCTACTGATTCGGGATTTTCGAAACCTATCACGGGTTTTAAAGGATCTAAGTTCTTATTCAAATTGTATTTCTGTTTGACTAAAGAACTGATCAAACAAGCGTCAACCAGTTATATGGGAATTCCTACTGGAATTAAGAATCACAGTGAATAATTAACAATAGTTAATGATCAAGCATCTGGAAATTACAATTAGTTTCAAAGTCGAATTCCGTGAAAACACACACTGCGTGTAGTAGTCTCTATCAACCCTTATAAAAATCGAATTAAACAATCTGAATTGTAGGAAAAGGAATAAAATACCGAAACAAAATTAACATATAAAATCAAACCTCAAAGTGTTGATGAAATTCTGAAACAGTGGATCAATCTCTACAGTTTAGCCTTCCATGAGCACAAAGATGAAAATACAAAGGTTTTGTTCTATTTTTTTTGCAAAAATCATAACTGCTTAGTTCGGAATGAGAAAAACGAAATATAGGCTTTGCCTCAAATGTGCCTAAAAATAGGTCCAAAAAGCCCAAGACGATTTGGCCCAAAACTTTAATAAAATTAATTATTTTATTTTTATAAATAAAAAAAATTGATTTAAATAAAAGTTTAACATCTTGATTTGTGGAGAAATAAAGAGAAAAAAATATGAAGTTATTTTTAAAAAGAAAAAACAATGACTTAAATTAAAGTTTAACATCTAGAAATGTGGTTTAAAAGAGTGAAAGAAAAACACACATTAAAATCAAAAAACATTTTTCCGTAGTCGCTGGAGTTGTACCCTGAATTCAGGAAAGAGAATTTAACGAGGTGTGCTACTACGGAAGTCTTTATACTTTATGCAAATAGAGTTATAAATGTCAGTATCCCAACAAATATATTAATCTCGTAACTCCAGTACAAAAACTAGAATCAAGCGACGTAAGACATAAAAACTTAAAATAATCACGCACTAAAATATTGAATTTATCACACTCTATTGAACTAACAAAAATACCGGCCTAAACAAGTGCTATAAGAATGTTGTACATAAAGTTAAAGTTATTTGATTTGTGATAATTTTTATTTCTTTTTTGGTTGACGCTTTCACTAATTCGGGATTTTCGAAACCTATCACGGGTTTTAAAGGATCTAAGTTCTTATTCAAATTGTATTTCTGTTTGACTATAGAACTGATCAAACAAGCGTCAACCAAGTATATGGGAATTCCTACTGGGATTAAGAATCACAGTGAATAATTAACAACAGTTAATGATCAAGCATCTGGAAACTACAATTAATTTTAAAACCGAATTCTGTGAAAACACACACTGGGCGTAGTAGTCTCTATCAACCCTTATAAAAATCAAATTAAACAATCTGAATTGTAGGATAAGGAATAAAATACCGAAATGAAAAAACAAAGTGTTGATGAAATTCTGAAACAGTGGATCAATTTCAACAGTTTAGCCTTCCATGAGCACAAAGATGAAAATACAAAGGTTCTGTTCTATTTTTTTGCAAAAATCATAACAGCTCAGTTCGGAATGAGAAAAACGAAATATAGGCTTTGCCTCAGATGTGCCTAAAAACAGGTCCAACCCAAAATTTTAATAAAATTAATTCTTTTATTTTCATATATAAATAAAATTGACTTAAATAAAAGTTTAACATCTTGATTTGTGGAGAAATAAAGTGAAAGAAATATGAAGTTATTTTTAAAAAGAAAAAACAATGATTTAAATTAAAGTTTAACATCTAGAAATGTGGTTTCAAAAAGTGAAAGACAAACGCACATTAAAATCAAAAAACATTTTTCCGTAGCTGGGAGTTGTACCCGGAATTCAAGAAAGAGAATTTAACGAGGTGTGCTACTATGGAAGTCTTTATACTTTATGCAAACAGCGTTATAAATGTCAGTATCCCAACAAATATATAAATCTTGTAACTCCAGTACAGATACTAGAATCAAGTGACGTAAGACATAAAAAGGTAAAAATAATCACGCACAAAAATATTGAATTTGTCACACTCTGTTTAACTAACAAAAATATCGGCCTGAATTGTAGGAAAAGGAATAAAATACCGAAACGAAATTAACATATAAAATCAAACCTCAATGTTTTGATGAAATTCTGAAACAGTGGATCAATCTCAACAGTTTAGTCTTCCATGAGCACAAAGATGAAAATACAAAGTTTATGCAAACAAGTGCTATAAGAATGTTGTACATAAAGTTAAAGTTATTTTGATTTGTGATAATTTTTATTTGTTTATATGTTGACGCTTTCACTAATTCGGGATTTTCGAAACCTATCACGGGTTTTAAAGGATCTAAGTTCTTATTTAGATTGTATTTCTGTTTGACTATAGGACTCGTCAAACAAGCATCAACCAATTATCTGGGAATTCCTACTGGGATTAAGTGTAACACCCTAATATTTCGACCTTGGAAGAAATATTGGAAAGCACATATTCAGCATACATCAGAGTGCTAATTCTAAATTAAGACATTGAACATAAGTAAACATTGATGAAAACTCACCCACTTATCCCTTTTAAACCATCACAAGTTCTAAATGGGTTACTCAACGACAATAAACCAAAAGTCCAAAGTCATTATCCACCTATTGTTCAATATCTCAACTAGAATTTAATAAAAGATACACGACTTTGATACACGGTCCAAAGTCATAATATCGAAAGTACATAATAAACCTAGGGAACTAAGCAAGGTAATTATCGGATCTCCAAGATCCCTCAAGTCTCCATAACTTAACTCAGCTGCTACTCATTCTTCTTTTCCTTTGCTTTTCCCTGTTTATCTGTAAACACCACAAACATAAACAGTGAGATAATAATCTCAGTTTCGTGACCCCTCACAACTCTACTCTCGGTGTTTTATTAATATTTCATTCGGACCCCAAAATCCGATTAATAGGATACCAAATCCTTTGGGGAGGGGTGGTGGATACCAAATCCTTTTTGTGGACACCAAGTCCTTTTGTGGATACCAACTCCTTTTTGTTAAAACAATAACATGTTCTCTCTCGATAGTTCACAAGCGATAACAATTCAAAATCTCCACAAACAACACATGAGCAGAAGTTTTCGGCAAACATACCTATTCTTTGACGAATTATTTAATACATCAAACGATATTGGAATTTAACAAGCAACCACTCATTGGAAACCTTAGAATATCTAGTTTCTGAAAAATATTTTTAATTTTCGAAATTAGGAGCCATTTAGTACAGTTTAACAAAACAAACTGACTGGTTCCTAAACACGACAGATTCTGTCCCCCAACTTGTGACACCTCTAAAATGCTCAAAACTAAATCAAATGGCATGGGACTTGAGCCTAAAACGAAGCACATTGAATCTAGTTTTCAATGGAATAAGAATTATTCAAAAAGGAGTCCAAATGAAAACACTATACACAAAACACTGAACCTATACACAGAATTATTCCAGAAATTTGACCTAAATTGTGACACCTATATCTCGAGTAACACAACTCCAATTTCAACCAAACCAGTGCCAAATTAAAGAGCAATAAATCTAGTTTCTAAAAAGGTAAACCACACAATTTTTGGATCACCATAAAATACCCAGAATAAAAAAAAAACCGAACTTATGTCCAGAATTCCTCAAACAGTAAGTTTTAACATCACAATCGCACAAATTATCACCAAATTTCCAGCAACTAAACACAAAATCATCATATTCAGTTCCAATCACAAGTTTTAAGAAAATTATAAGCACAAATTCGAAGAACTCACCTCAATGCCGGAATCAACACGAAAGAAAGCGAAAGATGAAAAATCGAGTCAAGCTCTAAGCTCCCAAATGCCCAAATCGAACCCTAGGCACTAACAATCTCCCAAGTACCCCCAAACTCAAAGATCAAGCTTCAAACCTTCTTCAATCTACAAGGTGATTGATGCTAAACCTCTAGGAACCTTCCAAACTAACATCCATTCAAAAATCGCAACTCAATCTACTCCATCCATCGCATTTTCGAAAAACCAAGACTTGGAAGAAGAAAATGGAAGTTGATGACTGAACTAGAGAGGGAGAAGAAGGAATTACATGGATGATTTCAGCTTGTTTGATGAGATGAGTGAGGGTTTGAGATATTTTCCCTTTTCTCCTCTTCTTTCTCTCCTTCGTAAGTCTCTCCCTCTCTCTCTTTTCTCTACTTCTTTCTTTCTTTCTTTTGTTTTCTAAAAAAATCTGATTTTTTATCAAAGTGGGTGTGGTTGTGTCTTGTGTGTTTTAATGAGTTGAAGTTAAAAACTAGTGAAATGACCCAATTGTCCCTAAGCTAGTCACACCCTTCTAATTACTCCTACACTCCCCCATACAATCTAAGTCAACAATATGCACATACTTAATACAGTTAGGTAATTATAATTAGAAATCATGTATTCAAACATACTCAATCAATCAAATTAGAAATTAATGGAACAAAATCAACTACTAATCTCAGGAATTGAGATTAGCTACTTTGGGGATGTTACAATACACCCCAACTTGAAATAATTTTGTCCTCAAAATTTGTCAAGTCTTACCTCAAGAGAAAAGATACGGATAGCGAGTCCGCATGTCGTCTTCCAACTCCCAAGTCGCTTCCTCAGGTGAGAATCCATCCCAAACAACTTTGACAATCGGAATAGTTCTCGTTCGGAGTGTCTTCTCTCGACGTTCAATAATCTGACTGGGATAGGGTTGGTATGAAAGGTCTTATCGAAGATCAACCATCTCAAAACTCAACGATTAACAATCACTGGTGCAGTCACCAATGCTCTTTTGAGTTTTTGGAATGCTTCTATACATGGTTCATCAAAGTTAAAAGGTGCATCAATTTGTAGGAGTGTACATAATGACTTGGATGTCCTTAAAAAATCTTTGATAAATCTTCTATAGAAGTCTGCATGGCCTAAGAAGCTTCTGATTCCTTTGACATTTGTTGGAGGTGGCAGTTTTTCAATGACCTCAATCTTGGCTTGATCCACTTCCGGACCTTTCTTTGACACTTTATGACCTAACACAATGCCTTCTTGTACCATGAAATGGCACTTCTCCCAATTAAGCACTAAATTTGTTTCCTCACATCTTTAGAGAATTTTCTCTAAATTTGATAACCATGACTGAAATGTGTCTCCAAAAACTGAGAAATCATCCATGAATACTTACATTGATTGCTCAATGAAGTCAGAGAAAATGGACATCATGCACCTTTGGAATGTTGCAGGTGCATTACAGAGTCCAAAGGGCATTCTTCTAAATGCAAAGGTTCCATAGGGACATGTAAATGTAGTTTTTGGTTGGTCCTCAGGCTCTATTGCAATTTGATTGTATCCTGAATAACCATCTAAGAAACAATAAAACTCTTTACCTGCTAACCTATCTAACATTTGGTCAATGAAAGGTAAGGGAATGTGGTCTTTCTTTGTGGCTTTATTGAGTTTCCTATAGTCCATACATATTCTCCAACCTGTAACAGTTCTTGTAGGTATTAACTCATTCTTTTCATTAGCTATTACTGTCACACCTCCTTCTTTGGAACACACTGTACAGGGCTTACCCACGCGCTATCTGATATGGGGTATATGATTCCAGCATCTAGCCACTTAATGATTTCCTTTTTTACAACCTCTTTCATTATAGGACTTATCCTTCTTTTCCCTTCTATATAATTTTTAGAATTATCTTCTAAAATTATCCTATGCATGCATATAGAAGGGATAATTTCTTTTATGTCTGCCATTTGTCAGCCTATAGCTTTTGTGTGCTTTCTTAAGGTAAAAATCAGATCATGCTCCTGCTCTATTGACAAGTCAGAGGCAATGATCACTGGAAGTGCATCATCTTCCCCTAAGAAAGCATATTTCAAATGTTTGGGCAGTTCTTTTAATTCTAATTTTGGAGGTTGTTCAATTGAGGGTAAATTCTTTTTAAAATTAGGGTCTTCTAAATTAAGAGATTCAAAAGTTCTAGACCATACCTTTTGTGCTGGTGCTTCTCTTGGCAGAATGCCTTTTTTCAAGATTTCTTCTTCAGGTGGTGCAGATGTATCAGGTGCAAGTGCACTAGTGAGATAATCATACTGCTTATGGAATTGCTTCTGCACCAGATGGTCAAGAGAAATGATTGCTGAACATTCTTCACTCTCCTCTGCAGGATATTTCAGAGCATTCATCACATTGAATTTCACTTCTTGATCATTCACTCTCATGGTTAGTTCTCCCTTCTGTACATCAATTAGGGCTTTCCCAGTTGCTAAGAATGGTCTTCCAAGAATGACTGGTACTTCCTTATCTGCCTCAAAATCAAGAATAACAAAATCTGCAGGAAATACAAATTTGTCAACTTTAACCAGAATATCTTCAATAATTTCCTCTGGATAAGCTATTGATCTATCAGCATGTTGAAGTGTTAATGTTGTAGGTCTAGCATTTCCAATTCCAAGTTTTGTAAATATGGATTTAGGCATTAAGTTGATACTTGCACCTAGATCACATAATGCACGACTTGTATAAGATTTTTCTATTGAGAATGGAACTGTAAAACTGCCAGGATCCTTTAGTTTTCTTGGTATTTTGCTTTGCAAAATCTGACTACATTCTTTGGACATAGCAACTGTTTCAAAATCCCCTAATCTTCTTCTTTTTGAAAGCACATCTTTCATAAATTTAGCATAATCAGGCATTTGTTGAAGTGCTTCAACTAAGGGAACATTGGTGTGTAATTGTTTTAAAATTTCAAGAAACTTACTGAATTGCTTCTCCTCATGTGCTTTTTTTTAATCTTGGAGGATAAGGAGGAGGAGGGTATTCAGGAACTAACCTTGGAGTTGGAACTTCATGAGATGCAGATGCATCAGGTGCTTCTGCATCTTGAGTATTTTTTTTCTCCCTTACCTGTACCTTCAATCTCTTGTGGTTTTGAAAGATCTTTTCCATTCCTTAAAGAAATGGCCTTCACTTGTTCCTTACCTGGCCTGTGGGATGTGGTGGCTTCTGTATTTGATGGTAGTGTACCTGTTGGTCTTTGATACAGAGCTGTAGCCAATTGTCCCACTTGATTCTCCAAATTCTTTATAGATGCATCTTGTGTTTGCCTAGCTGTTCTAGTTTCACTAATGAAGGATTTTAGTAAGGCTTCTAAGGAGTTATCATTGGCAAGTGTTTGTTGTCTTTGGTAATTCTGAGATTGGAATCCTGGTGGTGTGGCTGGTGCAGATGCACTTGGTGCACTAGTATTGTTATTGTTCCGCCTAAAGTTTGGGTGGTTCTTCCAACCAGGGTTATAGGTGTTAGAGTAATAGTTGTTATTCCTAGTGTATCCTACATAATTGACAGAGACAGGGTTACTTGGACATTCCGCATACAATGACCTCCTCCACAATACACACAAGATGTATCACCTGGGGGGCTTGTTCTATGGCTGTTGTAGTGTTTTCTGTTGGTGCAGATGCATTGGTTGAAGTGAAGTTTTTAAACATGTTTGTCAGTGAGGCTAACTGAGCAGATAGGTCTGATACATCACTAATTTCATGTACCCATGACGGTTTTCTTTTGGGCACTCACCCTCTTAGTAGGCCAACTAGAACTATTGGTTGCAATTCTATCAATCAATTCACATGTTTCATTATAAGACAGGTTTAATAACACACCCCCAGATGATGCACCAAGAATTATTCTGGTTTGGGGTTCTAAACCATTATAAAAAGTTTCCATTTGACCCCCAGGTAGACCATGATGTTGACATTTTCTTAAAAGTTCTTTCCATCTTTCCCTTGCTTCAAACAATGATTCAAATTCCCTTTGTCTAAAAGATGTAATATCATTTCTCATTCTGACATTTTTGATGGGTGGAAAATATTTTGCTTAAAATTTTCCAGCCATTTCATTCCATGAATGAATAGAATTAGGCTCCATTGAATTCAACCAAGATTTAGCCTTATCTTTCAAAGAATATGGAAATAGCTTAAGTCTAAATGCATCTTCACTAACACCAGGAAGAATA
This sequence comes from Astragalus membranaceus, assembly GCA_039519185.1. Lineage (NCBI taxonomy): Eukaryota > Viridiplantae > Streptophyta > Magnoliopsida > Fabales > Fabaceae > Astragalus > Astragalus membranaceus. The sequence goes on from CM076850.1 coordinate 113,176,048, forward strand.
AAGTTACTACATACTTCTAAAAACTGTTTTAAATGCTCATGGGGATCCTCATGGAGAGATCCACCAAACTGACCAATTGTTTATAGCATTTGGAACATCATGGGTTTAAATTCAAAATGCACAGCATCAATATGAGGTCTTGCTATACTTGTTTGCATATTTTGATGATTAAACATAGCATAATCCCTCATGGGTCTATTTCTATCATTAATCATACCTATTGGGCCCATGTTGATGAACTGATTTCTGTGATCATCCTCAGGTTCATGATGTGAGCTTGGGCCACCTCTGACTGATCCTCCACTTGAACCTGGTCTAGATCCCTCTTCTTCACTTTGATGAGACATAGTGACTCTGCAGCTTTGAACTCTTTGTTTCTTGAGCCTCAGCAACTTTCTAAACCTTCTCTCTATCTCAGGATCTAATGCAAATTCTGGTGATCTGACCCTGTGCATAAGCTAGTGCATCTGCACTAAGAAACAAACTACCAGAATAATAAAACACTAATTTATAAATCTAAACAACAAAAATTAATGGCAATCCCCGGCAACGGCGCCAAAAATTTGGTGTGTGAAAATATGTGCAAGTATACACAGTCACAAACAAGTAATATAGTGATGAGAAAGGTCGAACCCACAGAGATTGGATTAACTCTTGTATGTTTAAGAAAATATAAATTGGTGCTATTACACTACTCATAATTTTTGGGGTTTTAATTGTCAAGTGAAAACAGAATGCAAATATGTAAAAGAATATGAAAGAAATCAGTTAAGAATGATAGTTGAGATGTTTTCACTAAATAATTCACTTTTGAGAGTTTTGTGATTTTATGTGGTGCAGATGCACCAAGGTGCAGATGCATTGAGTGCAGCTGCATGAGTATGTGCCTTTCAGCTACTTTCTTCAGAGTTTCGTTACAAGCTTCCTATGTCTAGGCGTGCTAAATAAGTTCACTCCTACCTTTGAAGTACCCACTGTTTCACGCTAAGGACTATTTTATCCTATGTCTAGGACTTAACATGGTTTCAACAAAATTTTCTTTATTACACAAGTTAACAAAGCCTTCATTAAAACACTCACCCTTATTAGTCTTGATTTCTAGTTATAAACCATGTCTGTGAATATAACTCTACTTATTATAAGCGATCAACCTCACAATAAGATGAATATAGTATAACACAAGACCCAAAATACATGCAACACTTAAAGGCACAATAACTCACTCAAAAACTCATTATAAAGTTAGAACATCTCAACCAAAAAAGGTTTAGCTCATAATATGCATTGCAAGGCAAAGATAAATGAAATAAAATATATTAATATAAATGAAAGTACAAGAGATATCAATAGGGTAAAGATTACACTGATTGAAGTACTCTTGCATAAATTTGCCCAGCAGTGTTGTGAACACCCAATTTTAACCGGTACATTTTTACTTTTCCAAAAAAAAAATCACAAAAATATGTTTTTCGCGTATATTTGATTCCTAATCCCTCGAATAGGTCATTTTGCGCTAATTTACTAATTTTGCGTTATTATTACTTTTTTTAGTGGTTAAACAAAAATTAAAAATATATATATATATATATATATATATATATATATATATATATATATATATATATATATATATATATGCTAAAAAAGGGGAGGTACAAAAGTAGATTTAATTTATTTTTCTTGTTACAATATCTTTAATTAAAAAAACGAAAATAAAAAATAAATAGATAAGAAATAATACAAATTACAAAAGAAAATAAAAAAGGGGAGGTACAATAAAAAAATTATTATTACAAAAAGTAGTCGCTTTTGGGTATTTTCGGGTCTTAGTTTTTAGCTACTATGCGAAAGCAATTTCTCTCTCCTCGGACCTCGTTTTGACGATCCGAACGGTGAAAGTGGAGACACATGTCCCACGAACCTTCTGTCAAAAAACAAAGATGATCCAACGGTTAACGAATCCAGAATCGCACCTTTACGGTGAGAGGTTTGAGAAAAACGAGAATTGTGTTCTCTAAGTGGGAATTGCTTTCTCTATCTTGTTTTTGTCCCACATTGCTTGCAAGAAACAACAACCCTATAGCAATTGACTATAAAAGAGGTTGAGAGGTGAAGGTTTGAAGGGAGGAGTCATTGGCAGAATAAGTGATCTTTTGGGCTAGCCTTTGCGGTCCAGACACTAAAAGTCTGTCTTTGATTATTTTGTAATTTTTTTGAACCGGTTTTTTTCCGGTTCTCAAAGCAGTCCGATTCGCAGTTGACCTGGTCAGACTGCTCGGTCCGGTTCGGCGTTCCTCGCGTTCATCAGCTTGAGGTTAGTTTTGTATTTATTTATTTATTTATATCTATTTGTTTATTTGTTTATTTTATTTATTTATTTATTTATGTAGATATTTGTTGATTACTTATTTATTGTTTGTTTATTTCTGTATATATTTATTTATTTATTTATATTTTTTTAGGGTATTTATTTATTTATTTATATCTATTTGTTTATTTGTTTATTTTATTTATTTATTTATTTATGTAGATATTTGTTGATTACTTATTTATTGTTTGTTTATTTCTGTATATATTTATTTATTTATATTTTTTTAGGTGTATAGTTTTTTTTTTATCTTTCCTTTTTAATTATTATTATTGTTGTTATTGTTATCTATTATTATTTATATTATTATTATTGTTATCTATTTCTAAAAATGAATTAAAACATCAATAAAAGTGGTTTTGATCGAGATGTACGTCTTATCAAACCCGCAACCCGGTTAAGACGCCTGAGTTGTACAACTTGGTGATCTCAAACGCCTTCAAAATGTTAAAATCAACAAAACAAACAAATATTTTCAAGAAGAACTACGTAGCCTTTGATTCTCCACACACGGAGATACGTAGGAGCGGGGTCTCCCCGTCAAGCTAAATTACTCTTTTCCTAAATAAGCAGTTCTTTTTTCTTTTCTTTTAACACTTATTTTCATAAAAATTATAAAAATGGGTTTGACTGAGATGTACATCTTGTCAATCCCGGTTTAAGAAACTTTAGTTGTACGGCTTTGATCTTAAACCTCTTCAAAAAAATAAAATCAACCAACCAACAAAAATTTTCAGAAAGAACTACGTGACTTTTGAGTTCCTCATTGCACCTGAGGATACGTAGGAGCGGGGCTTTCCCGTCAAGTCAAAATTAAACTTTTCTAAATTAGTCCTTATTATTCTCTACTGTTTTATTTTTGGGTAAAACAAATAAATTCGTAATTTATATTTGCACAACCAGATTTAGGGTAACTGTCTTAGGACAGATGTACTAGGGGTGTAGTGGAATTAAGTTTTCGCCCTTCCCTATGCATAACCGACTCCCGAATCCAACTATTTTACGTAGACCAATAATTTTAAGATAGGTTTTTCTCAATTTTCCCTATTTAATAAATTGGGTGGCGACTCCCTGAAATAATCAATTTTTGAGCCGTCTGCGTCGGGACCCCGATCACGACAGATGGCAACTCCACTGGGGACCGAACCCAGGCGACTTCACTGGGGATGGAGAGAGTCAAGCCTATTTAATTTGTTTGTGCAAAATGTTTATAAGTTATGCTATTATTTGTTTTATAGAAACCCTAGGGTAGGAGACGTTAAATATTGCTGTCTGGTTGTATTTTGCTGGTTATTTTGCAGGTACTATTCGGTCTTTGTTTATTTTAGGGTTTGAGGTTTGTATGCTCCCTTCACACACTACACATACACCGTAAGCACACATTGAGAGTTGAGCTCGCACCTGAGCCGCAAAAAACACATAAGTTAGAACGAGGATAAGTGGGACTCATTTGGGATGTACATCCTGTGTGACTTCCATGAATTCCTCATCTAGAGTACGACTCTTCTATGCGGGTATCCACATTTTGGATGTACATCCTGGTGTGTTTAACCTTCTAGAAGAGTACTTGACTCTAGAGACCTTAAATCTCAATAGGTTAGAACACCCACCTCGTGAGTACTCACAATAGAAGACCTTAGATCTGTAGGGCCCAATAGCATGGGCTAACCAATTTAGGTCACAAAGGGAGCTACTCCACCTCTTACCTTATTTTTCATACAAAAAAAAAACAAAAAAAAAATCTTTTCCCCATAAACAAACTTTTGGGTTCAGAAAATCACTCATTTTTTCTATAAAATTAAAGATCATATTGCATTTCATGCATAAACAACATAAAAATTGCATTACATTTCATGCATAAAAAAAGCATAAGAAAAAAACATGTTGCATTTTTAAGTACAAGTGCATTTCATGTAAAAAAATAGAATTTGCTTTTTTCTTTGCATAAGCCCTTAGGAAAATTTGTTTTTTTCTGCGGGTAGTGCATATTTTCATTGTCAATCATCATTCTCATTGGTCAAAAATCATTCATCATAAAATTTATCCATATTTCATTTTTTTTTTGCATAAAAATCTTTGCTTGTTATGCATACTTTCGTGAGTGAAGAAAACAAAGCACATTATCATTTGTCAATCCTCATAGCATTTCCCTTCAAATGGGGCAAAAAAAAATTGCATTTCATTTCTTGCATGAAAATGATTACAAAAAAAAGCCATTACAAAACAACACATGTTGCATTTTAGGGTGAATGCTTGCATACATACCATGAATTTCATAATATCTTGTTCTCTTTGACTCATTCTCATATAGCATAATTTTTTTTCTCTCTTTAAATAAAATCAATAAAAAAAAAGTTTTGAAGTCATTAAGTCTTCATTCATGTTGAATTTTTGTGCTTGCGTGAATATGGATACCAATCAAGCTTAGACTCATAGAATTAGATCATTCCCTTGAAAGTTGTTGAGAAGATTTGTCATTCGAGGATTAGAGAAGTAAGGTGAGAGGAAAGATATCAGGGAGCACTATATTGGGGCATTTTGGGAAAGATGAAAAAAAAGAGACATAAGGTTGGCAATCAGTTCTCGGATAAATAAATAAAAGAGTGGGAAAAGATGATTGTCATTAGCGCTTGTTTTGTCATGTAAGCTTGAAACCAAGTTAACTTAGTTGAAGCTTTACATTAATGGATTTGCATGTATTTAAAAACCCATCTCCATCCTTTCTCCGTGTGTCCCCTTTAAACACCGACCCCTTTTGAGTTCTTGCCTCAAGTGATAATTCTTAAAGCCCTTTTAGTTGCGTCATTCAGGGATGAACCGGTGAGCGAATATCGGATATCAAATGTCCATTTCCCAAAAAAAAAGCAAAAAAAAACAAAAAATAAATCAAAAGAAATGAAGAGCAAAGAATGTGTAAAAGAGTAGATGTTATTTCAAAACTAAAATTTTGCAAACGTGGAATCATGATTTCAAATGAAGAGTGGTCGTCATTCTCTATCCCAAACAAAATATATCCCTTACCATCCCCTTTGAGCCTGTAACGTCCCTTCACTAAACCCTGGACAAGGATCGACACTACAATAGAATTTAGTGCATTCAGTTTTCCAAAGTTATGAAATCAAAGAGATGGTGGAAAAAGTTCAAAAGAAAAGAAAAAGAGAAAAATGAATAAAGCCCGCAAGACTGAAAGCAAGTATTGTCAGTCTTGGCAAAAATTAGGGCACAAAAGAAAGAGTGATCAAAAAGCAGAGGGGGTGAAAAAAAAAGTAATAAAAATAAAAAAAAAAGTGAATGATATGAGGTCTGGGGAACACAATAGAAAGCTGAATGCACTAAAGATCCTTGCTTGATCCATTCCTATAACCCATAACCTAAAACCTTTCTTTGAGCCCTCTATTCATTTGTCTCTCATAGTATGTAACCCATACTCTCAAAACATTTCTTTGAACCTTCTACTCATTTCCTTTCCATAACCCATAATCCATGCCTGTAAAGCATTCCTTTAAGCCTCCCAATCAATCCATCCCGATAACCTGTTACTCATGCCCGTTCTTTGAACCTTCTAACCATCTTTCTTCCATAGCCCATAACTCATGCCCGTAAGACGTTTCCTTGAGCATTCTAATCGTCTTTCTTTCATAACCCATAACCCATAGTCACATTACAAGCCTCCAAAATCCCACTTTGATTGATGAATGATCGTTTTCATTTTCTTAATGTTAATTTTGAGATAAATCATTTGCTTCTTTTAAATTATTCTTTGCTCTAATAAAAAAGGAAGTGAAAAAAAAAATCCCGCTAGATTGAAAACCCGAAAGGGCGGTCTAGGCAAAATTAGGGAGAATAAAAGAAAAATAAAGCCCGCTAGACTGAAAACCTGCAAAGGCAGTCTAGGCAAAAATTAGGGCACAAAAGGGGAATGAGACTTACAATGAGAAGGTTATGTAGTTCACTGGGAAATTTCTTCTACTTGGGCCACACAATAGTGTACATTTGGGCAACTTTGTGAAGGATAAGCTTGAGAGTCTCGAGAAAACCCCACACTGGGGCAAGTTTCGTAAGACCTTTAAGAGTCAAATGTTTCTTGTTACATCAAGTAGTATTCTCTCAGGGCAAATGCTTTCACCAGAATGAGGCAAAATCCTTACCATACCCTACATCCGTCAAGTTTGCCACACCAGTGCACTCTTGTGAGCAGCAACTTTCACCAGTACTGGGGCAAAACCTGTATAAGACCCGTCATGAGTCAAAACTTTCTTTTCCACACCTGAGCTGTTTGAAGCAAAATCTTTGCAGGTCCTTTCATGAGTCAAACTTTGTTTGGTACACCCGTGTAGCCTTCTCTTGGGGCAATACCTTCTACTAACACCGGGGCAAAAGTGTTTGCATAACCGTGAGTTAAATTTTGCTTGCTACCTCTGGAAGTCTGCCCTATGGTAAAACTTGTTTCCAATACCCAGCCAATTCCCAGCAAGTCAAGCACCTCAAGTAAATGGAATCCCCAATAAACTCGAGGTTGCCATAATACCTTTTTTCCCTACCATCCTGTGTCGCCTTTGTCTTCCCTATGTTTTCCCTCCAAAATACCCTCCACTTTCAAACCAAAAATCCAAACCCAAAAAAATTCCAGCTCTTAAATACCTGTGAATCCATGCATGCTCATTAAGTAATGCTTCAAAAATAGTCAACTTGGAATCAGTAATGTGATTTAGAGAGCTAATGACAATTAAAAAAAGAGAGAGAAGGTCAAATTTGAGGGTGATTTGCTTGAAAGGAGAGAAGTGGTCATAAAAAGAGAAAAAGGGCCTAAGCAAGTTAGCTGTGTTGAGGATAAACTTCCATATGAGGACAAGCTTGATTGGTTTCAAATAAAGCCTGCACAAAAAGAAAAAATTCTCAGTGAATCCAGCTTTCAAGACAAGTGCATCTTAATTTCAACTCAAGATCATGCATAATTCATGCATTTCATGCCATAGTTTGCATACATTTCATGTCCATCCATGCATTCCACTTCTTGATTAGAATCATACATTTGTGTTCAGTACTTTGCAAATAAAGTAATAAAAAAAGAGTCCTCCAAAGCAAGACGTGCATTGACACTGATTTACTTCTCATGCCAACGGTTCAGCCCTGGCATTTCCCTTCTCATCCTCGTGCTATCGGTTCAGCCCTGGCACATTCTTTCATGCCGACGGTTCAGCCCTGGCATTGTCTTTTAAATTTCGTGCTAACGGTTCAGCCCTGGCACTGCTTTACTTTTCATGCTGACGGTTCAGCCCTGGCATTGTCTTTTAAATTTCGTGCTAACGGTTCAGCCCTGGCACTGCTTTACTTTTCATGCTAACGGTTCAGCCCTGGCATTGTCTTTTAAATTTCGTGCTAACGGTTCAGCCCTGGCACTGCTTTACTTTTCATGCTAACGGTTCAGCCCTGGCATTGTCTTTTATTTTCATGCTATCGGTCTCGCCCTGGCATTGTCTTTAATTTTCATGTTATCGGTCTCGCCCTGGCATTGTCTTTAATTTTGTGCTATCGGTCTCGCCCTGGCATTGTCTTTAATTTTCATGCTATCGGTCTCGCCCTGGCATTGTCTTTAATTTTCATGCTATCGGTCTCGCCCTGGCATTATCTTTAATTTTGTGCTATCGGTCTCGCCCTGGCATTGTCTTTAATTTTCATGCTATCGGTCTCACCCTGGCATTATTTTTAATTTTCATGCTATCGGTCTCGCCCTGGCATTGTCTTTAATTTTGTGCAATCGTTCCCGCCCTGGCATTGTCTTTGATTTTCATGCTACTGGCTTCGCCCTGACATTGTTTTTAAATTTTGTGCTATCGGTCTTGCCCTGACATTGTTTTGAAACTTCGTGCTATCGATTCAACTCTGGCACTGTTTGTATTTCTTGTTACGCATTTAACTTTAACAGTCAAAAGACAATTGTGCATATTTCACCGATTAAAATTGGGGTTCATATCTGTACTTATTCCTTACTTAGATAAAACAAGAAAACATAGTTTTATGTATTATCTCGTAAGAAAGTAAGCACAGAGGGGCAACTGTGAACACCCAATTTTAACCGGTACATTTTTACTTTTCCAAAAAAAAAATCACAAAAATATGTTTTTCGCGTATATTTGATTCCTAATCCCTCGAATAGGTCATTTTGCGCTAATTTACTAATTTTGCGCTATTATTACTTTTTTTAGTGGTTAAACAAAAATTAAAAAAATATATATATATATGCTAATTCAAAAAATTACAAAGTAGATTTAATTTATTTTTCTTGTTACAATATCTTTAATTAAAAAAACGAAAATAAAAAATAAATAGATAAGAAATAATACAAATTACAAAAGAAAATAAAAAAGGGGAGGTACAATAAAAAAATTATTATTACAAAAAGTAGTCGCTTTTGGGTATTTTCGGGTCTTAGTTTTTAGCTACTATGCGAAAGCAATTTCTCTCTCCTCGGACCTCGTTTTGACGATCCGAACGGTGAAAGTGGAGACACATGTCCCACGAACCTTCTGTCAAAAAACAAAGATGATCCAACGGTTAACGAATCCGGAATCGCACCTTTATGGTGAGAGGTTTGAGAAAAACGAGAATTGTGTTCTCTAAGTGGGAATTGCTTTCTCTATCTTGTTTTTGTCCCACATTGCTTGCAAGAAACAACAACCCTATAGCAATTGACTATAAAAGAGGTTGAGAGGTGAAGGTTTGAAGGGAGGAGTCATTGGCAGAATAAGTGATCTTTTGGGCTAGCCTTTGCGGTCCAGACACTAAAAGTCTGTCTTTGATTATTTTGTAATTTTTTTGAACCGGTTTTTTTCCGGTTCTCAAAGCAGTCCGGTTCGCAGTTGACCTGGTCAGACTGCTCGGTCCGGTTCGGCGTTCCTCGCGTTCATCAGCTTGAGGTTAGTTTTGTATTTATTTATATCTATTTGTTTATTTGTTTATTTTATTTATTTATTTATTTATGTAGATATTTGTTGATTACTTATTTATTGTTTGTTTATTTCTGTATATATTTATTTATTTATATTTTTTTAGGTGTATAGTTTTTTTTTTATCTTTCCTTTTTAATTATTATTATTGTTGTTATTGTTATCTATTATTATTTATATTATTATTATTGTTATCTATTTCTAAAAATGAATTAAAACATCAATAAAAGTGGTTTTGATCGAGATGTACGTCTTATCAAACCCGCAACCCGGTTAAGACGCCTGAGTTGTACAACTTGGTGATCTCAAACGCCTTCAAAATGTTAAAATCAACAAAACAAACAAATATTTTCAAGAAGAACTACGTAGCCTTTGATTCTCCACACACGGAGATACGTAGGAGCGGGGTCTCCCCGTCAAGCTAAATTACTCTTTTCCTAAATAAGCAGTTCTTTTTTCTTTTCTTTTAACACTTATTTTCATAAAAATTATAAAAATGGGTTTGACTGAGATGTACATCTTGTCAATCCCGGTTTAAGAAACTTTAGTTGTACGGCTTTGATCTTAAACCTCTTCAAAAAAATAAAATCAACCAACCAACAAAAATTTTCAGAAAGAACTACGTGACTTTTGAGTTCCTCATTGCACCTGAGGATACGTAGGAGCGGGGCTTTCCCGTCAAGTCAAAATTAAACTTTTCTAAATTAGTCCTTATTATTCTCTACTGTTTTATTTTTGGGTAAAACAAATAAATTCGTAATTTATATTTGCACAACCAGATTTAGGGTAACTGTCTTAGGACAGATGTACTAGGGGTGTAGTGGAATTAAGTTTTCGCCCTTTCCTATGCATAACCGACTCCCGAATCCAACCTAGTTTACGCAGACCAATAATTTTAAGATAGGTTTTTCTCGATTTTCCATATTTAATAAATTGGGTGGCGACTCCCTGAAATAATCAATTTTTGGGCCGTCTACGTCGGGACCACGGTCACGACAAGTGTAGAAGCACTGACTTCCTGGTGCAGTTGCACCTAACTAAGTTGATGAAGAAGTGAAGGAAGAAGTCGTCAGTTCCTTCCTTACCTTCTTGCCAACTAACTACTACTAAAAACTATAAGGAATGAAACTACTAAATTACAAGTGAAGTGTATGATCTATCTATTATGATATGATGCTCTTCAAGTGAGAAGTGGAAGCCTTTATATAGCCTTGGAGGTTTCCTTCAAGTGAGGGTTTTCTTGGAGATCAAGCTGACCAAAGGTGGCTTAACCATGGTTACTTTTCAGAGCTTTGATTGAGAAGATTGAGTCCAAAGGGGAGGTCCAATTGTGGAAAGCCATGTGTTCTAGATGCGTAGCCTTTCATGATGATTTTCCATTGTGGGCGCCTCCTCTTGCATGTTGGCATGTGCCTCCATGTGACTTATGACTAAGTATGATGTCATAGAAAAGTTTATGCATTGGTATGAATTGAGGTGCTTCCAAGGTGGGGTTAAATCTGCCTTCAACGCAGGATGGTGCAGATGCACCTAAGTGCAGTTTAGTGTAGATGCATTGCTGTTTCCCTGGTGTATTTGCACCTAACTGCAAGTGCACTGAACAAACATCTCAAACATACAAATATATATATATATAAAAGGCTTAAACATCATTTACCCCCTTGCAAATATCACGTTTATCCATTTACCCCCTGCAAAAAAAAACTTTTAAAACAAACCCTGCAAAATGTAATTGTATCTAGTTACCCCCCTGCTGTTAGTTTTGGCTAACAATGTTAAGTCTAGGCTGACTTGGCTGACATTTGGGATCTAGTTAACCCCCTGCAAATATTAAGTGTTTCTATTTACCCCCCTGCAAATATTAAGTGGGGGGTAGTTACCCCCTGCAAATATTAAGTGTTTCTAGCTACCCCCTGCAAATATTAACGCTGATATTTAAGCCTATATAAAATGCTTAAATCATTACACAATCCTCTTTGAAACATAGAATGTTGTTATCTTACTCATACTACTATATTTAACAGATATTATACTTGGTTTCAAGCAATTAGTTATGTTTAGATGCATAAATAACTCTATATAAAATAGAGTTATCAGCGTCCCATACAAACGGTTGACCCTTACGAGTTAACCGAGTGAGTGGAAGAACCAACTGAGAGAATCCTTGGATAAATTTTCGATAATACCCTGCCAGTCCCAAGAAACTCCTAATTTGTGACCGTAGATGGTCGATCCCAATTTATCACTGCTTCAACTTTGCTAGGATCCATTGCAACTCCTGATTGAGATATAACATACCCGAGGAATTTCACTTCTGGCATCCAGAAGTCACACTTGGTTGGTTTAGCATACAACTGCTTCTCCCGAAGTACATTAAGAACAATTCGGAGATGTTGCAGATGCTCCTCAATGGTCTTAGAGTACACCAAGATATCATCAATAAATATCACTACAAACTGATCGAGGTAGGGATGAAAGACTCGGTTCATGTAATACATAAATACATTCGGAGCATTAGTTAGTCCGAAGAGCATCACCACAAACTCGTAGTGTCCATATCTCGTACGGAAAGTTGTCTTTGGAATATCTAAAGCCCTAACTTTAATCTGATGATAACCCGACCTCAAATCGATCTTGGAAAATACTGTGACTCCTCGAAGTTGATCTAACAAGTCGTCAATTCTTGGCAACGAGTACTTGTTCTTTATAGTCACTTTATTCAACTGTCGATAATCAGTGCACAACCTCATACTCTCATCTTTCTTCTTGACAAGTAACACCGGAGCACCCCATGGCGAAGCACTTGGTCGGATAAATTGCTTAGAGATCAATTCTTCAAGTTGGGTTTTAAGCTCTCTCAACTCCAAAGGATACATTCGGTAAGGAGCAATGGAAATTGGCCATGTGCCCGGAACCAATTCTATTGAGAACTCTACCTCAAGATCCGGAGGTAAAGAAGTCACTTCATCAGGAAAAACATCAAGAAATTCATTAACTACTTGAACAGAGGTTAAATCTAAACCTGTTCAGTAGCCGATGACAGCATCATAACATAAGCTTCAGCCCCTTGGAACAAGCACTGACTGGCGAAGGTGAAAGAAATAACAGCTTCAGAGGAAGTCTTCGGTAATTCTACCGACTCAGGAGCAAAATCGATTGTGCGGTTAAAGCAATCTATCGTAACATGATTAGCAGACATCCAACTCATACCCAATACGACGTCCATTCCCCTCATAGGCAAACATATGAAATCTACTACAAATTTTCTGTCTCCTATAGTGAGTAGGCAATTTTCACACAGAGCTTGTGTAACATCCCCTAATTATCTAATTTAATTTAATTAAATTAGTAAAAGGTTAAGTTGATTAATGAGCATAATTATTTTAATTATGTAATGTTGGAAATTAATAAATTATAGTTGTGCATAATTGAAATATTATGTTAAGTTAGTGAGTTATGGGATTAGTGTGGTGTTAGGAATAATTTAAGAGAATATTAGAGAGTAGGGGTATTTTGGTCCTTTCACCTCATTAAATGAGGCTTCAGCTGACCAAATCACTACCACACACTTCACTTCCCTCATTTTCTGAAAAAAAACAGCAAGAAGTAGGGAGGAGGAGGAGAGAATTCGAGAGAGAGAGTGGAGAAGAAAGGGAAGAGTCCTACCTCCAATGTTCATGCATGTTGGATTTAAAACCACCATTGTTCATCATTCTTCTTCCTCTATACACTGATACCCAGAAATCTCCCATCAACCCTCTTCATCACAAATCACCATTTGTGTACCTTTGAAGCTCCAAGCTCAAAAATGGAGTGTTGGTGCTCCAAATAGTTTGCATGTCCTTGTTATAGTCCTATATTCAGTACCAAAGCTCACATCCAAGCAACAAACCTGTTTGAAGCTCATTTGAGTTGCTGAGTTCGAGTCTTAGATCCTTGGGAAGTTCGAGTTCAGTTTTGGAGCGAGTTCGGAGACGATTCGTGAGGCTATTCGAACGCGTCAGCTGCTAGATTCGTCGTTTGAGTGATTTTCATCACTTCGGGTGAGTTCTATAACTCGCTTAGGGAATGTGTTTGTGTTTGAGTCTTATTTTCGAAAACTATGGTTATGCGTTTCTGTTATCGAAAGGAAACTTATTAAAAACCGTTTTCTCAAGAGGATTGTGTTTTAAATCATAAATTGTTGATTGACTGTTTGGGGGTACGTGATTGAGATTGATATAATATACTGTTCTAATGCGTGTTTAAGTTTGGGTCTCGATCGGAAGTGAAATTGGAATCGGAATGGAATGGATTAACTCATGAAAAGTCTGTTTTCTGGAAAACTGATAGAGACGCACGGATCGTGTGCCTATGAGCACGGGTCGTGCGCCTCCATCTGATACTACAAGAATTGGATTTTTAAACACGCACGGATCGTGCGCCTAGTCGCACGGGTCGTGCGTATGTTTCTGGAACTTTCTACAATTTTATTGGATAACGCCCGGATCGTGCGCTTAGTCGCACGGGTCGTGCGTATCTTTCTGGAAATCTTCTACAAATTGTTCAACCACGCACGGGTCGTGCGCCTACACGCACGGGTCGTGTGAGACTTTCTGACCTTCAAATTCAAAGTACCTTTTTATCCATTTCAAATGATTCCAATTCTCTTCTAATCCATTTCCCAAGGTCCCCCAACAATGTAAAGATACCGATGGCATGAGATTGAACATGTTCGATAGCAAACTTGTGTATTATGAAAGAAATGGAAAACCATACTTAGAGAACGCGAGAGAACATATGCCAATAATTGTACACGGTACTTGACTGATATTATACATGGTACTTAACTGAAATGGCTGATAGCCCATTGCGGGTACATGGATATATAATGTATAATAAATACAAGAGGAAAAAGGGTGACGACCCTTAGAGGTTAGCATACTAGGGGAGGGGAAGTCATGAGCCCCAAAACCTAGACTCAAGACTGTTTCACCCACTAGAAATAGCGGGATGGGTTCACCAAAGTCAAATAAGTACCTATAAAATAGGTAGACTGAGGTGTTATGCTAAAAACATGGAACAAAAGATTGTATGCTTCATGTGTCGCTTAGGAGGGCCATGAGCATAAAGGTTACAGGAACTTAATATATTTCCACGTGGTTGCTTTTAGGGCCACGAGTTCAAAGCAAGGCATAATGAACCACTAGAGTTAGTAAGGGGTCTCGATAGGACTCACTGAGATAATGTTTATCTCACCCTTCATATTTGTGGTTTTTACAGAGAAACAGGGGAAAGCAAAGGCGACAAAGCACGGTTAGCTGGTGTGACTCTTGGAGTCATTGAAGACCTAATTTCATGTTTTAGACCTTTGCCCCATTTATTGTTTCTATGTTCCGATTGTATAACTTTCGTTGTTTAAGTTGTAAAATCGTTTCCGCTACTTTATGTTTTGAGTATTGAACACCAGGATTGTGCACAAGTCTTAAGTTTTGGAACTTAAGCATTTTCAGGAAGTTTATGAGGTTCTGAGAACCATTAGTATGTATTATCGAAAGTTTTAGTTGTGTTCAATATTTCAAATACAGGAAGTTACTCTGATGTATGCCATTTAGTGCATTTCGGTGATTCTATATGTTAGAATTTATCGGGGTGTTACAGCTTGGGTTTGAGTACTACCCTTAGTAGCAGTTAAAATAATAAGCGGGTGGGGTAGCGGGTGTTAAAGCTAGCCCAATCGATCAACACACACTTGTGATATAAAACAATGGGTGGCACCCGAATCATATAAAATACTAACAGGTTTATAGAAGAGAGATCCCATACCCCTCAACAGATTATCTGAAGTCTTGTCCTTCTGTGCATCTAAGGTGTAAACCTTTCCATGTGTTGTAGTGGTGTGTCCGACTTCATTCTTCTTCCTTTCTGGACAATCATTGATATAATGCCCTTCCTTCTTGCAATAGAAACAAAGATTGGACACTCACCCTTATCGTACTTTCCACATCTGGAGCATGCATTGGACTTTGGATAGTCAAACTTTTGTACCTGTTTACCCTTGTTGATACCACTCTTAGGGCCCATTTGAGGGTTAGAAGATCCTGCACCCTTATTGCCATAACCAAACTCCCTTTTGTTGGCATACAACTTCTTCAAGCCTCCTTCCACAACATAGGTTTGCTGCACCAGAGCAGCATAACTGGAGCAAGGAAATGAACCTAAGTTGTGAGCAATATCCTCTCTCAGTCCATGTTTGAACCTATTAATCTTCCATTGGTCATTCGGCGCATAGGAGGCCAATTCATAAAACTGAGATAACTCCTCGAACTTAGTGGTGTACTGAGCCACCGTTAAGTCATTCTGCTTTAGAGCTAAAAATTCTTCTCTTTCTCTGTCTTCATAGCTGTGGGAAAAAATTTATTAAGGAACATTCAGCGGAAGTTCTCCCAAGTCACAGGTGTATCATGATTCACCATTAATTCACGAGTATTTCTCCACAAGGTATCCGCTTCCCCTTTTAACACATGGGTAGCCAATCAGACCTTCTCATCGTCATCACTTTGAAGAGTCCTAAAAAATTTCTCAATATCATGTATCCAATGTTGGGATTCCATAGCTTCAAGTCCTCCTCTAAACTCGGAAGGATGCATTTTGAAAATTTTGGAACAAGCCTGGTGAGGATCAACTTGTGGTTGTGGTGGGTTGCACTGGTGTGGGATTCGGTTGAGCGTTGAACATTTGTTGCATCATCATCTGCTGATTCTGCATCATTTCTTGGTGCATTTGTTGCTGATTGTTCATCATTTGCTGGTTCATTTGTTGTTTAGATTGCATGGTTTGGAGCATTGGCTGCATCCAATCAGGAATTGGATTCTGGGGAACTTCAGGTCTTGGTCGAGGATTGCGTCTTGGTCGCCCTGCCATAATTCTGCATACAATGCACCAAGTATTGAGTTGATCAGGCTCAATGTCTCTTAGCATAATAAGTAGAAAGATGACAAGAATAACAAGGAATCACACTCAACCCTAAACTAATCTAAGCCCGACTAGATCGGACTGCTCTAATACCAAAATGTAACACCCTAATATTTCGACCTTGGAAGAAATATTGGAAAGCTCATCAGAGTGCTAATTCTAAATTAAGAGATTGAACATAACTAAACATTGATGAAAACTCATCCACTTATCCCTTTTAAACCATCACAAGTTCTAAAAGGGTTGGTTACTCAACAACTATAAACCAAAAGTCCAAAGTCATTATCCACCGATTGTTCAATATCTCAACTAGAATTTAATAAACGATACACGACTTTGATACACGGTCCAAGTCATAATATCGAAAGTACATAATAAACCTAGGGAACTAAACAAGGTAATTATCGGATCTCCAAGATCCCTCAAGTCTCCATAACTTAACTCAGCTGCTACTCATTCTTCTTTTCCTTTGCTTTTCCCTGTTTATCTGTAAACACCACAAACATAAACAGTGAGATAATAATCTCAGTGAACTCTTTCGTGACCCCTCACAACTCTACTCGCGGTGTTTTATTAATATTTCATTCGGACCCCAAAATCCGATTAATAGGATACCAAATCCTTCATGTGGATACCAAATCCTTTTTGTGGACACCAAGTCCTTTTGTGGATACCAAATCCTTTTTGTTAAAACAATATCATGTTCTCTCTCGATAGTTCACAAGCGATAACAATTCAAAATCTCCACAAACAACATATGTCTAGTTTCCGAAAATATTTTTACTTTTCGAAATTATGAGCCATTTAGTACAGTTTAACAAAACAAACTAACTGGTTCCTAAACAGGACAGATTCTATCCCCCAACTTGTGAAACCTCTAAAATGCTCAAAATTCAATCAAATGGCAGGGGACTTGAGCCTAAACCGAAGAAAATTGAATCTAGTTTTCAATGGAACAAGAATTATTCAAAAAGGTGTTCAAATGAAAACACTATACACGAAACACTGAACCTATACACAGAATTGTTCCAGAATTTTGTCCTAAATTGTGACACCTATATCTCGAGCAACACAACTCCAATTTTTGAGATAATTTCCCTTTTCTCCTCTTCTTTCTCTCCTTCGTAGGTCTCTCTCTCTCTTTTCTCTATTTCTTTCTATCTTTTGTTTTCTAAAAAAATCTAATTTTTTATCGATGTGGGTGTGCTGTGTGGTTGTGCGTTTTAATGAGTTGAAGTTAAAAACTAGTGAAATGACCCAATTGTCCCTAAGCTAGGCACACCATTCTAATTCCTCCTACACTCCCCCATACAATCTAATTCAACAATATGCACATACTTAATACAACTAGGTAATTATAATGAGAAATCATGTATTCAAACATACTCAACCAATCAAATTAGAAATTAATGGAACAAAATCAACTACTAATCTCAGGAATTGAGATTAGCCACTTTGGGGATGTTACAATACACCCCAACATGAAAAAATTTGTCCTCAAAAATTGTCAACTCTTACCTCAAGAGAAAATATACGGATAGCGAGTCTGCATGTCGTCTTCCAACTCCCAAGTCACTTCCTCAGGTGAGAATCCATCCCAAACCACTTTGACAATCGGAATAGTTCTCGTTCGGAGTGTCTTCTCTCCGCATTCAATAATCTGACTGGGATAGGGTTGGTATGTGATAACTCTATTTTATATAGGTTATTTGTGCTCTTAATACTTAAATCAACACAAGTTCTCAAGTAATATTCGTGCTTTATTAGGTAAATATTAGTTATTTGAAAGAAAGAAGGGTTAGGAGCTTGTTTGTTATCATTTGACACTTTTGGTGCCTTTTTGGGTATATTGATGTCTCTGTTAAGTGCTGCAGCGGTAAGTGTTATGCAGCGGTAAGCGCTACAGCACTATTTGAGGAGTCATCACCTTTATCCCTTGCTGTTCAGAGTGTGCTGTAGCTTTTTATGACAAGTTTGGACACTTGGTACATTATTATTGAAAGATGTCATTGTCACCTTTTTGTAAATATCTACTTTATGAGATGTGGATAATATCTATCTCACAACTTCATCTTCCACACAACTTAGAATTCAGAAATAAGGAGAGTTACTTGGAGAAAAACTACTTGACACCTAGTATTCCTCCATTAATCCTCCATTCTTGAAGCTTTTGTTTTTAGTATAGTTTTATTATCACACCTACGGTTTGCTCACGCTATAGCATCATTCAACGTGTATGACTTGGGATTCTTGGAGTGCATCTTTTGTAACCATCCTTCTCTTGTTCACATACGGTAACATAATCTTTTTAGTTTATGTTGTTTTGATGAAAGTAGATGTGAAAGTATACACAATCGCAACAAGTAATATAATGATAAGTAAAGATCGTTCCCACGGAGATTGTTGAGTTTACTTCTATATTTAAATTAGTAATTTAGCTAGTGAGAAAAAAACAAGTAACAAATACAAGTTGTCAACAAGTATTGTCATTGTGATTAACATCAATGTAAATAAACAAGTAAAGATCTGAAAACAGTAATGAATTGAAAGTATTTAAGAGTGAGTTGGATAACTCAGTAGTTATGTAAATTCCCAAGAGTAGTGTTCTATATTATTAGACGCGGTAGCGTTAAGCGCTGTAGCGGCATGGTGGCGTGCCTTTCAGTCACTATCGTCAGGGCTATGTTACAAGACTCCTATGACTTGGGATTCTTGGAGTGCATCTTTTGTAACCATCCTTCTCTTGTTCACATACGGTAACATAATCTTTTTAGTTTATGTTGTTTTGATGAAGCTTGTCATGAGCTAAACTTTTATGGTTGGATTGTTCTTATGTTTGTAATGAACCTTGAGTAAAGTTTATGTAATGTTATGATGTTTGCGTTTTATTTCTTGTGTCATAATGCTTTCAACTTTGTTTTGGGAATGGCCAACTAAAACAAGGGGGCTTTGTGGGTACAGACATGGTTCACAAAGAGAACTCAAG
Source organism: Astragalus membranaceus (assembly GCA_039519185.1). Lineage (NCBI taxonomy): Eukaryota > Viridiplantae > Streptophyta > Magnoliopsida > Fabales > Fabaceae > Astragalus > Astragalus membranaceus. The sequence goes on from CM076850.1 coordinate 113,195,303, forward strand.
GAATGATTGATGAACCCGCATCACATGATGAATTTTAATGTTTTAGAAGGAGTGTTTAAGTGGAGATTGTGATGAAAGATGACAATTTGTGCTATTAGAAATCGATTTGCTATGCAGTGTTTATGCTGGGTTTTGTTGTGTTTTTATGCTCAGGGACTAGGTGGAATTGAAGAAAAAAAGCAATGCAGGCAAATGGACTCAATGGTGCAATATCAGGGAGCAATCAGCGAAGTGGCGCGCGGCGCGCGAGTTGCGCGTGAGTTGCACGCGGATTGGCAGCAACAGGCGCCTGAGTGGCGCGTAAGTGACGCTGGGAGCGCCAGTGCAACGTCAAATACCAGAAAACACGTTAAAACACGGGTTGGACGCATTTTTGAAGGGGGCTGGACGAATTGGAAACCCTAGACGCGAAGAGAACTCCTTCCATCTGACGGCGATTGAAGAATCAAGACTTGGGAACAAGAATTGAGGATTCTAATGCGTTCATCTTCACCTTCAATTTGTAATTCTCCTTTTTCCTCTCCTTTTATCATGTGTAACTAAACTTGTTTATGTTAGGGATGAAGGAATATTGATGTAACCCCTATTGTCGCTGGTCTAGAATCATATTTATATCATTCTCTCTCAGATTTGTGTATCGGAATTCTATGCTTAATGCGTTTTATGGTTGGAAAACTCATACAATGATATTTTGTTCAAGTATGGAATGGAAGTTTTGTTTTGAATGTTTGAATTCCGATACCTTCAATTTGTGGCTTAGGAATAATCTATGAATTGTTGTATATTGCAAACCTTTGTTTTTACTGCTTGTCGTTAATTAGAATAATCTAAGGAATTGGGGATTCTAGTTATCTACAAAGTCCTAATTACCTAAGGAATAAGGAATTAGTTGATAGTGTGGGTTTGATAGCAAATGAGAGAGAGATTATCCTTCGAATTAGATTAGCGCAATAGTGTGAAGTCAATAGGAATTCGTCCCTAGCATTTTCTACATCGTATCTTTTCCAACGTGTTCTTCGTTTCTCTTATAAAAAAAAACTCAAAAATATTGTATTGCTTTACCTTCGAGCTTCATAGCTCAACCATATCCATCGAAACCTATTTCAATTTGGTTCATATTAGTGGTTGTTAACGTAATTAGTAATTGAATTCGATCCTTGAGGACGATATCCGGTTCTTATCGATTTTATTACTTGAACGATTTGGTACACTTGCCAATATCTCAACAAGTTTTTGGCGCCGTCGCCGGGGATCGAAATTACATTTACCAGTAAATTCGAAGGCAACAACTAATTTGGACCCGTACATACTTTAGTTTGTTTTTAGTTTTGTTATTTCTTTTTTTTCATTATACATATATTTTTTTTTTATTTTATCTTTTTACCACTTTTACTCCATTGATTCTATGAAAGCCAGGTGAATACTTTGTAAGTCATGGATTCCACACTACAGCCACTTCGTTGTTGTTGTTGTGGAGGACCACATTTAAATGGCAATTGTGAGACATACTCCTATTGTGATCTTTGTGGGAAAGATCTTGTGTATTGCTCTTGTGAACCAGAGTGGATACTCATTGACGAGTCTTATCCTTGGTTGGCCCAACCTAAAATTCTTGAGGAGCCAGAATGGATAGTTATTGACAAATCATATCCCTGGTTAGCAAATGACTGGTTAGCAGATGAACAACCACTTATTCAAAATTCAGAACAAGAAGAAAAAGGCTTACTAATAGAAGAATCATGGGAGAAAAAGAAAGATGAGGAAGAAAAAAGAATTGAACGTGGGGATCCTCTTGTTTGGAGGGAAGCTAAACATTCTCAACAAGAAATCACCCAACAAATCATTTTCCATACTCATCTTTTGAGAAGCAAGGAAGATGAGAGTGAAGAGATTGATCGATATTTAGACTCTTTCTATGCCTTGTTCGTCATCCTTCACCTTGAGAAGGTATGGAAGCATATGCAGTTGTACCTCAAGTTCATGAATTTCCTGCCTCATAAACGGAAGAAGAAGGATGATGTGTTTTTCGTGTCATATATTCCACCTTGAGAGAGTGGAATTTCAGCGTCAAGCTATAGACGATAAACAAGCGCTTATTGGGAGGCAACCCAATTTTCTCTATCCCTATCTTTTAATTTTACCTTATTCTAGTTTATTTTAATTGTTTTCTCGCATTATTTTTATTTGATTAGTACTTTAGGGAGCATCTAGGAAACATTCACACACTTGTCAATGAGAAAGAAGTCTGCCCGTACTTCAACAACTCATAGTGAAGACCAATTTGATGTAATGCTAATATCTTCCAGGCACATTCTCAGTGGTCCGATCCTAATGGACAGAGGCAGTAGTACCCCAGACGCAGGTTTTGCGGTTGAGTAAGCTACCCACCGCTATGGTTTTTCCTCTTTTCCCTGTCTTGTCTTTACAGTTGTTATTGTTTGGTTGATCTATTATTACATTGGAGCTTGTTTTGTTTCTGAAACAATTTTTGTTCATGTCATGTGATGTTAAAATTGCATTCCTACATATGTTTTGATCATGTTTCTATTTGATGGAGGAATGTAGTTTTCATGGATAACGTTTATTGGATTGTGATTTTCAGTGTCCTTTTGATGCTATGCTCTTAAATTTTATGAACCAGTTTAAATGGGACTGATCATGCATCTTGTTGTTCTAAATCCCTTGGATGAAAACCCTTAGAGGAATCTTCTGTGACATTTGATTACTTGATTCATTGTGCTTAATACCCTATTATGAATAACCTGTGAGCATCTGAGCCAAACAGTTAATTTTATTCTTGAGTGCTTCCATTGCTTGTGACACTCTTCAGAACTTGACTTAGTTCTTGACTGCTTTTGCATTGCTTATATGCACACACACGTGATTGAGGACTTTCTATTTTTTGGCAGCCAGAGCTTTAAAAAGCCTACCCTTTATTATTGACCTTTTTGAATAGCCCATCTGAGCCTTAGACCTTTTTTTTTTGGATTGATTACCCTCATTACAAGCCATAAACTGAAAAACCAAGTGTCCCACTTGTTTGGAATTGAGGGGTGTATAGTCACTATTGAACTTGAAGCTCAAAATTAAGTTTGGGGTGGCAAATTGAGTTTGGGGTTGCAAATTAAGTTTGGGGTTGCTTGAGGACAATCAATTGTTCAAGTTTGGGGTGGTATACCAAAAGTAGTATATTACATTCAATATATATATATATATATATATATATATATATATATATATATATATATATATATTACATTCAAAAGAAGTAGTATATTACTTTCAAAAAAAAAGTGAAAAAAAAAGAAAAAGAGAAAGAAAAAAAAAAGAAAGAAAGAAAGAAAAAAAAAAGAAAGAGAGAAATCAAAATCAAGTCAACCAAACCATATAGAATAAATAATAAAGCTCAATTTTGTATGGTGGAGAATTCTTTGGTGAAGTTGGTAAGCGTAGGAAAGGTTCGTAAGTGAAAATGGCATCTCTCAATTCCAATCAAGAAAGCCTAGATTCCAAAATTTATCCTTCCTTACCCAAGCCCCATTACAACCCTTAATAAGTCCTCATGATGTGTGTGGTAATTGCGTGTGATTGCTTGTTGTAGAATTATGTCAAGCCTATGGTAGTGTGTTGCTTGTGATGTGATTGAGTGAATTACCCTGAAAATACTTGTGTGTGAGAGAGAAACACTTATAGGTGATGAACTTGAGTGAAATTGAGCACAATTGATGATTGTATGATGTGTTGCTTGAGATTCTAATTTGGGGAGCTTGAATTGTTGTTTTTAGGATACAAGAATGCATGTTAGGTCACTCATTGACAACTGTGAAAAGCTAATTGATTTTGAGCTAGATATGATTGTGGACATTGGAGTTACATCTAGTAATCTTATTCTAACCCTTATTTTGCAATGAGTTTGCTTGAGGACAAGCAAATGTTTAAGTTTGGGGTTGTGATGAACCCGCATCACATGATGAATTTTAATGTTTTAGAAGGAGTGTTTAAGTGGAGATTGTGATGAAAGATGACAATTTGTGCTATTAGAAATCGATTTGCTATGCAGTGTTTATGTTGGGTTTTGTTGTGTTTTTATGCTCAGGGACTAGGTGGAATTGAAGAAAAAAAGCAATGCAGGCAAATGGACTCAATGGTGCAATATCAGGGAGCAATCAGCGAAGTGGCGCGCGGCGCGCGAGTTGCGCGTGAGTTGCGCGCGGATTGGCAGTAACAGGCGCCTGAGTGGCGCGTAAGTGGCGCTGGGAGCGCCAGTGCAGCGCCAAATACCGGAAAACACGTTAAAAAACGGGTTGGACGCGTTTTTGAAGGGGGCTGGACGAATTGGAAACCCTAGACGCGAAGAGAACTCCTTTCATCTGACGGCGATTGAAGAATCAAGACTTGGGAACAAGAATTGAGGATTCTAATGCGTTCATCTTCACCTTCAATTTGTAATTCTCCTTTTTCCTCTCCTTTTATCATGTGTAACTAAACTTGTTTATGTTAGGGATGAAGGAATATTGATGTAACCCCTATTGTCGCTGGTCTAGAATCATATTTATATCATTCTCTCTCAGATTTGTGTATCAGAATTCTATGCTTAATGCGTTTTATGGTTGGAAAACTCATACAATGATATTTTGTTCAAGTATGGAATGGAAGTTTTGTTTTGAATGTTTGAATTCCGATACCTTCAATTTGTGGCTTAGGAATAATCTATGAATTGTTGTATATTGCAAACCTTTGTTTTTACTGCTTGTCGTTAATTAGAATAATCTAAGGAATTGGGAATTCTAGTTATCTACAAAGTCCTAATTACCTAAGGAATTAGGAATTAGTTGATAGTGTGGGTTTGATAGCAAATGAGAGAGAGATTATCCTTCGAATTAGATTAGCGCAATAGTGTGAAGTCAATAGGAATTCGTCCCTAGCATTTTCTACATCGTATCTTTTCCAACGTGTTCTTCGTTTCTCTTATAAAAAAAAAACTCAAAAATATTTTATTGCTTTACCTTCGAGCTTCATAGCTCAACCATATCCATCGAAACCTATTTCAATTTGGTTCATATTAGTGGTTGTTAACGTAATTAGTAATTGAATTCGATCCTTGAGGACGATATCCGGTTCTTACCGATTTTATTACTTGAACGATTTGGTACACTTGCCAATATCTCAACAATGATATGAATGAAAAACCTTTTAAATACATTTAAAGGAAGTACTACTTAACCTTAGACATAGGGGAGTAATAGTTCATAAGGTACATGCTGTAAGATCTTAATATACAGGGATAAAACTTATTTAGAGCCTAGACATAGGAGTCTTGTAACATAGCCCTGACGATAGTGACTGAAAGGCACGCCACCATGCCGCTACAGCGCTTAACGCTACCGCGTCTAATAATATAGAACACTACTCTTGGGAATTTACATAACTACTGAGTTATCCAACTCACTCTTAAATACTTTCAATTCATTACTGTTTTCAGATCTTTACTTGTTTATTTACATTGATGTTAATCACAATGACAATACTTGTTGACAACTTGTATTTGTTACTTGTTTTTTTCTCACTAGCTAAATTACTAATTTAAATATAGAAGTAAACTCAACAATCTCCGTGGGAACGATCTTTACTTATCATTATATTACTTGTTGCGATTGTGTATACTTGCACATCTACTTTCATCAAAACAACATAAACTAAAAAGATTATGTTACCGTATGTGAACAAGAGAAGGATGGTTACAAAAGATGCACTCCAAGAATCCCAAGTCATACACGTTGAATGATGCTATAGCGTGAGCAAACCGTAGGTGTGATAATAAAACTATACTAAAAATAAAAGCTTCAAGAATGGAGGATTAATGGAGGAATACTAGGTGTCAAGTAGTTTTTCTCCATGTAACTCTCCTTATTTCTGAATTCTAAGTTGTGTGGAAGATGAAGTTGTGAGGTAGATATTATCCACATCAAATAAAGTAGATATTTACAAAAAGATGACAATGACATCTTTCAATAATAATGTGCCAAGTGTCCAAACTTGTCATAAAAAGCTACAGCACATTCTGAACAGCAAGGGATAAGGGTGATGACTCCTCAAATAGTAGTAGGCTCCAAAAGTGTCCAGCTAGCTGTCCCACTGTCATATAGCGCTGTAGCGCTGTAGCGCTGTAGCGCTTACCGCTGCAGCACTTAACAGAGACATCAATATACTCAAAAAGGCACCAAAAGTATCAAATGATAACAAACAAGCTCCTAACCCTTCTTTCCTCTAAATAACTAATATTTACCTAATAAAGCACGAATATTACTTGAGAACTTGTGTTTATTTAAGTATTAAGAGCACAAATAACCTATATAAAATAGAGTTATCAGTATGAAAGGTCTGATCGAAGATCAGCCGTCTCAAAACTCAACGGCTGATTAGGATCGAAGATCACATTGAATAATTAACAATAGTTAATGATCAAGCATCTGGAAACTACAATTAGTTTTAAAACCGAATTCTGTGAAAACACACACTGAGCGTAGTAGTCTCTATCAACCCTTATAAAAATCGAATTAAACAATCTGAATTGTAGGAAAAGGAATAAAATACCGAAACGAAATTAACATATAAAATCAAACCTCAAAGTGTTGATGAAATTCTGAAACAGTGGATCAATCTCTACAGTTTAGCCTTCCATGAGCAGAAAGATGAAAATACAAAGGTTTTGTTCTTCTTTTTTTTTGCAAAAATCATAACTGCTCAGTTCAGAATGAGAAAAACAAAATATAGGCTTTGCCTCAGATGTGCCTAAAAACGGGTCCAAAAAGCCCAAGACCATTTGGCCCAAAACTTAACTTTCTCAAAATATTGAATTCACGTCACTAAATTTAAATAACTAAGATACCCGCCTAAACAAGTACTATAGGAATCACGCACGTGAAGTTATTGTTATTTTATTTGACATAATTTTATTTTGCTATATCAAAACTTAGTTGTGTTTAATAACGTCAAAGCTATTGTGTCAGAGTGACTTGAGTTTGTATTTGTTCTATTGAAAAATATTTAACGAATTTCTCTACACGATTACATCATAAATATTAGGAATAAGTCTTTTGGCACCTTTCACTTTCTTGCTGAGTAGATGTTAATGCCGAGTTATACCGTTGGATAAACTTAGTAAACAGAACAAATCTTATCTGGTGTTTAATAAAATTTATTCTTTTATTTTTATAAATAAAAAACTTTGATTTAAATAAAAGTTTAACATCTTGATTTGTGGAGAAATAAAGTGAAAGAAATATGAATCTTATCTGGTGTAACAAAAATACCGGCCTAAACAAGTGCTATAAGAATGGTGTACATATAGTTAAAGTTAGACTAAAGTGCTCCCGGGGTCCCTTATCTTTATTTAAAGTAACGAATTAGTCCTTTATGTTTTTTTTGTCCCAAATAAGTCCTTTATCTTTCAAATTTTTGACACATAAATCCTTTTCCATTAACAGTGCTGATTTATGTGTCAAAAAAAGGATTTATGTGTTAAAAATTTGAAACATAAAGGACTGATTTGGGACAGAAAAGGATTTATGTGTCAAAAATTTAAAACATAAAGGACTGATTTGGGACAAAAAAAAGATAAAGGACCAAATCGTTACTTTAAATAAAGATAAGGGACCCCAGGAGCACTTTAGCCTTAAAGTTATTTGATTTGTGATAATTTTTATTTGTTTATTGGTTGACGCTTCCACTGATTCGGGATTTTCGAAACCTATCACGGGTTTGAAAGGATCTAAATTCTTATTCAGATTGTATTTCTGTTTGACTATAGAACTAATCAAACAAGCGTCAACCAATTATATGGGAATTCCTACGGAGATTAAGAATTACAATGAAGAATTAACAATAGTTAAGGATCCAGCATCTGGAAACTACAATTAATTTTAAAACTGAATTCCGTGAAAACCTACACTGAGTGCAGTAGTCTCTATCAATCCTTATAAAAATCGAATTAAACAATCTGAATTGTAGGAAAAGGAATAAAATACCGAAACGAAATTAACATATAAAATCAAACCTTAAAGTGTTGATGAAATTCTGAAACAGTGGATCAATCTCTACAATTTAGCCGTCCATGAGCACAAAGATGAAAATACAAAGGTTCTGTTCTATTTTTTTGCAAATATCATAACTGCTAAGTTAAGAATGAGAAAAAAAAATATAGGCTTTGCCTCAGATGTGCCTAAAAACGGGTCCAAAAAGCCCAAGACCATTTGGCCCAAAACTTTAATAAAATTAATTCTTTTATTTTTTTAAATAAAAAAACTGATTTAAATAAAAATTTAACATCTTGATTTGTGGAGAAATAAAGTGAAACAAATATGAAGTTATTTTTAAAAAGAAAAAACAATGATTTAAATTAAAGTTTAACATCTAGAAATGTGGAGCAAAAAAGTGAAAGAAAAGCACACATTAATAAGAAAAAACATTTTTCCATAGCCGTGAGTTGAACCCGGAATTCAAGAAAAAGAATTTAACCAGGTGTGCTACTACGAAAGCCTTGATACTTTATGCAAACAGAGTTATAAATGTCAGTATCCCAACAAATATATAAATCTCGTAATTCCAGTAGAAAAACCAGAATCAAGCGACGTAAGACATAGAAACTTAAAATAATCACGCACAAAAATATTGAATTTATCACACTCTATTTAACTAACAAAAATACCGGCCTAAACAAGTGCAATAAGAATGTTGTACATAAAGTTAAAGTTATTTGATTTGTGATAATTTTTATTTGTTTATTGGTTGACGCTTCCACTGATTCGGGATTTACGAAACCTATCACGGGTTTTAAAGGATTTAAGTTCTTATTCAGATTGTATTTCTGTTTGACTATAGAACTGATCAAACAAGCGTCAACCAATTATATGGGAATTCCTACTGGGATTAAGAATAATAGTGAATAATTAACAATAGTTAAGGATCAAGCATCCGGAAACTACAATTAATTTTAAAACCGAATTCCGTGAAAACCTACACTGAGCGGAGTAGTCTGTATCAACCCTTATAAAATTCGAATTAAACAATCTGAATTGTAGGAAAAGGAATAAAATACCGAAACGAAATTAACATATAAAATCAAACCTCAAAGTGTTGATGAAATTTGAAACAGTGGATCAATCTCTACAGTTTAGCCTTCCATGAGAACAAAGATGAAAATACAAAGGTTCTGTTCTATTTTTTTACAAAAATCATAACTGCTCACTTCTGAATGAGAAAAACGAAATATAGGCTTTGCCTCAGATGTGCCTAAAAACAGGTCCAAAAAACATAAGACCATTTGGCCCAAAACTCAACTTTCTCAAAATATTGAATTTACCTCACTCAATTTAAATAACTAAGATGTCGGCCTAAACAAGTACTATAGGAATCACACACGTAAACTTATTGTTATTTTATTCGACATAATTTTTATTTTGCTATATCAAAACTTAGTTGCGTTTAATAACATCAAAGCTATTATGTGAGAGTGACTTGAGTTTGTATTTGTTATATTGAAAAACATTTAACGAATTTCTCTACATGATTACATCATAAATATTAGGAATAGGTCTTTTGACACCTTCTTTAGTTTCTGTTGCTTCTGATGCAACAGTAATCACAGAAACTTCCGTAGTTTCTGTCTCCTCTAGTTCATCAGTAAACATACTGAAAGCTACATGAGTATATTCTGAGTCTGAGTGTTCTTTGGCCATATGGGCCTCTTCTTCAGACTCTATCTCCTTTTTGTCCTTGTTGGACCAGCACTCAGAGGCATAATGCCCAAATTTATCACACCTGTAGCACTGTATTTTTGATTTATCCTTCTTAATTATAGTTTAAGAATTACTATTAGTGGAGTCACTGATAACTATAATTTATATAGGTTATTTATGCTCTTAATACTTAAATCAAGCTCACTTCTTAAGTAATTTTAGTACTTAAATATGTAAATATTTGATTAATAGTGTAAAAACAGGTTATAAGTCAATTCCCTAAATATTGGGCATAATAGGTGCCTTTGTGATTATATTGATGTTCTGCGTTAGTGCTGCAGCGGTATGCCATCAATAAGACGCTACAGCGTTATAAGACGGCTGGCTATTGGGATATTTGTGTAACCACTTGCTGAAACACTGAGTCATCACCCTTATCTCTTATCCTCAGCATGACATTGAAGCCCAAGTGGAGTCAACAAGACACTTGGCGCCTCCCAATTGATTCCCACTTGATAGTTGGTAATGATTTTAATCATTACCACTTTTTGTAAAGTAGCTTTATAGATAATCAAGATATTATCTAGCTAAGATATTATTTAATTAGGATATTATCTATTAGGGATATATCTAACACAAGGGGGTATCAGCACACAAGATCTTACGTAGAGAGAGAGAGAGAGCTTTAACTTGGAGAAGAGCTAACTTGACATTTTGTTTTTCCTCCATTGTTATTCCACTCTTGAAGCTTTTATTTTTAATATAGTTTTTAGATTTCATTCAAGGTTTTGCTCACACCATAGCTTCATCCTTCGTACATGACTTGGGATTCTTGGAGTGTATCTTTTGCAACCATTCTCCTCTTGTCTACCTACGGTAATACAAACTTGTTTGTTTATATTGTGATGATGAAGCTTGTTACGAGCTAATCACTTTGTAGTTGGATTTCTCTTAGTATTGTAATGAATCTTGAGTAGCTTTTATATAATATTATGATGTTTGCGTTTTATTCCTTATGTTATAATGTTTTCAACTTTGTTTTGGGAATGATCAACTAAAACAAGGGAGCTTTGTGGGTACAGACATGGTTCACAAAGAGAACTCAAGGAATGATATGAATGAAAAACCCTTTGAAGACATTTAAAGGAAGTACTACTTAAACCTAGACATAAGGGAGTAATAGTTCATAAGGTGTATGCTGTAAGATCTTAATATACATGGGTAAAACTTATTTAGAGCCTAGACATAGGAGTCTTGTAACATAACCCTAACGATAGTGACTGAAAGGCACGCCACCATGCCGCTACAACGTCTGTTGACCTTGTAGCGCTACAGCATTTAACGCTACAGCGCTTAACGCTACAGTATCTAATATTATAAGAGCACTACTCTTGGGAATTTACATAACTGCTGAGCTATCCAACTCACTTTTAAACATTTTCAATTCAATATTGTTTTATTACAAACCATTATGTTTACAACTCCAAACTTTCATTTGTCACTTAACTTGTGTTTCTAAGTTGCTAATCACGTAAACTTCTTAGATTAATTCCAATCCCTGTGGGAACGAACTTTACTTATCATTATATTACTTGTTGCGATTGTGTATATATGCACATCACCTTTTCGCACAACAGTCACCCTTTCCACTAGACCTACCTGACTTACCTTTAGACCAATTACCTTTACTTGACTGGTTGTTATTGTTGTTGCTGCCCTTAGTCCATTTCTTTCCCTTTGGTTTGGCAGCAAACAGAGCTTTCTCTTCTTCACCTTCACCATTCAAGAGATTCAACCTAATCTCTTTGGCTTCAAGCCTACTTTGGAGGTCTTCAACTTTAAGATCTTTAAGCTTGATGGTGTCTTCAATGCTGTTTACAATAAAACCAAATTTTCTTGTTAAGGATCTAAATTTTTTTTTTACAAACAGTTTGTTCTGATAATGTCTCTCCATTGAGACTCATTGCATTAGTGATTTTCTTTAGTTTCCCAAAGAAATCAGTAATGCTTTCACCCTCCTGCATATTCAAATTTTCATATTGCTTTCTCAATGATTGCAGTTTCTCCTCCTTGACTGGTGCAGCACCATTATAATATTTGTCAAGGAGGTCCCAGGCAGTTTTAGAGACTTTGATGCCTCTAATTCTGTCGAAATTACTCTCATCACACCCTTGGTGTATGAGATAAATGGCTTTCCAATCCTTCTTGGTGTTTTCCTTATATTCAGCCCTTTGTCTAGGGGTTGGGTTCTCAGCTAGTGCTGGAACCCCTTCTTGAACAATATCTAAGACATCATAGAAGCCAAAAATGGCTTCCATTTGCAAACTCCACCTGTCCTAGTTTTTCCCATTTAGTTTAGGAATCTGGGTGGATAAACTTGTATTTGACATATTGATTTGAAACCTTGATTAGCACCTTCTAACACCTGTTCCAAAAACACTAGAACTGTCAACAACAAAAAACTCACACAGCCTGCTTGCTGTGTGTTAATAAAATCTGTAAAGAAAGTAAAAGAAAGATAAAGAACTAGAATTTAGGTTTAGAGAATTGTCCCTCGATTGTTACCATGCTCTGAGATACCATGTTAAAATCATTAACCATATATTGATTTTCTGCTTGCAGGTTGTATTAAACAAAAACCGCATGTGTAAATATCATAATACAGTGAAGCCCAAACTGTAGCCCAGTTATCCAGTAACCCAATCAGAGAGACCCAACCGGGTCTATGCGGCACCCAAACCCGGTGCAAATGGAGCAACACGCGGATCCTCAATGACCCACAGTATACAAGCGCACAGCATCCCTAATACAGCGCCGTTTATCACTCTCAGTTACTTTCTCTCTACTGTAGCTTCGTCTTTCTCTTCTTCGTTCCTTTTGTTTTCTTTGCTAGGGTTCACTGAAATCTTGTTGATTTTCAGTGATTGAAGATTGGAAGCACTACAATGTTGCTTGAATAGTTGTTGTGAACAGGTATTATCGAAAATCCCTTTGTTTTCGTTACTGATTTCGTTGATTTAGAAACCCTACGAACTGCGAATCTGATTATGTTGATTTCCTTGCTTTGTATGCATGTAATACTGGTTGATTGATGAACGAATGCACCCAGAACACGAACGAACAGCCACGAAGGTAGAGAAGTACTCTCACCCTCACTGTTTTCTTTGTTAGCTTCGTGTTTAACAAAACCTGATTCTGGGTTTTGATGTTTCACAGTTAGGAACTCAAAACGAAGGTTCCAAATCTTCAGATAAAGGTAAAAACCACAACAACTCTTGTGTTTTACTTTGATTTTCGTTTTTCACTTCTTTACATACAAACATTAACTCAGCTCTTCTGGATTTCGGTTTGTATGAACTGTGAACTGTGTTCTTGAAGAACCACAACGAATCTTACCACTTAAAGGTCTTCTCTCAAGAACCGAACAGGTAGATTTCCTTCCCTTTCACCATTTCTCTTCTGTTTTTCTATTTTTCTCTCTTTTCTGACTTGTGATACTTGAAACAAAACCTAACTGTGTTTGTTCCCTTTCTTGCGAGGTATTCACACTTTGAACACCACTCTCCAAGACTCACACACACAGGACTTGAGAAAAAGGATGCACACAGAAGAGAAAAAACAGAGGAAGAAGCAGAATATGGAAGACTTGTAAAAACAAAACTCAATGTAAATTTTATTCAAGTTAAGTCTATATTGAATCTCTGAGTATGTACATGTATTTATATTCGCTCGAACTAGCTGTTAGGAGTTTTTTGTAAGCAAACTAAGTTTGTTAAAACTGTTACAAACTATATAGTTAGTTTGTTAAGCAACAAACTATCAAGCCTAACTGTCATAATTAGCCCAACGGCTAGTTATTTCAAGCCCTTAGATCACATCTAATCTAAGGTTGTAAATAAAATTTATATAAGGTTGAGGATTACTAAATCCAACACTGGAAAACTACAATTAATTTTAAAACCGAATTTCGTGAAAACTCACACTGAGCGTAGTAGTCTCTATCAACCCTTATAAAATGTGAATTACACAATCTGAATTGTAGGAAAAGGAATAAAATATCGAAACGAAATTAATATATAAAATCAAACCTCAAAGTATTGATGAAATTCTGAAATAGTGGATCAATCTCTACAGTTTAGCCTTCCATGAGCACAAAGATGAAAATACAAAGGTTCTGTTCTATTTTTTTGCAAAAATCATAACTGCTCAGTTCTGAATGAGAAAAACGAAATATATGCTTTGCCTCAGATGTGCCTAAAAATAGGTAAAAAAATCCCAAGACCATTTGACCCAAAACTTAACTTTCTCAAAATATTGATTTACGTCCCTCAATTTAAATAACTACGATGCCAGCCTAAACAAGTACTATAGGAATCAGGCATGTGAAGTTATTGTTATTTTATTTCACATAATTTTTATTTTGCTATATCAAAAAAAAATTGACAGCTGCTATATCAAAACTTAGTTGTGTTTAATTACATCAAAGCTATTATGTGAGACTGACTTGAGTTTGTATTTGTTCTATTGAAAAAAATTTAACGAATTTCTCTACACGATTACATCATAAATATTAGGAATAGGTCTTTGGACACCTTTCACTTTCTTGTTGAGTAGATGTGAATGCCGAGTTATACCGTTGGATAAACTTAGTAAACAGAAAAAATCTTATCTGGTGTTTAATAAAATTTATTCTTTTATTTTTATAAATAAAAAAAATTGATTTAAATAAAAGTTTAACATCTTGATTTGTGGAGAAATAAAGTGAAATAAATATGAAGCTATTTTTAAAAGAAAAAACAATGATTTAAATTAAAGTTTAACATCTAGAAATGTGGTGCAACAAAGTGAAAGAAAAACACACATTAAAACAAAAAACATTTTTCCGTAGCCGGGAGATGAACCCGGAATTCAAGAAAGAGAATTTAACCAAGTGTGCTACTACGGAAGTCTTGATACTTTATGCAAACAGAGTTATAAATGTCAGTATCCCAACAAATATATAAATCTCGTAACTCCAGTACAAAAACTAGAATCAAGGAACGTAAGACATAAAAACTTAAAATAATCATGCACAAAAATATTGAATTTATCACACTCTATTTAACTAACAAAAATACCGGCCTATACAAGTGCTATAAGAATGTTGTACATAAAGTTAAAGTTATTTGATTTGTGATAATTTTTATTTGTTTATTGGTTGACACTTCCACTGATTCGGGATTTAGGAAACTTATCACGGGTTTTAAAGGATCTAAGTTCTTATTCAGATCGTATTTCTGTTTGACTATAGAACTGATCAAACAAGCGTACGTCAACCAATTATATGGGAATTCCTACTGGGTTTAAGAATCACAATGAATAATTAACAATAGTTAATGATCAAGCATCTGGAAACTACAATTAATTTTAAAACCGAATTCCATGAAAGGACACACTGAGCGTAGTAGTCTCTATCAACCCTTATAAAAATCAAATTAAACAATCTGAATTGTAGGAAAAGGAATAAAATACCGAAACGAAATTAACATATAAAATCAAACCTCAAAGTGTTGATGAAATTCTGAAACAGTGGATCAATCTCTACAGTTTAGCCTTCCATGAGCACAAAGATGAAAATTCGAAGGTTCTGTTCAATTTTTTTGCAAAAATCATAACTGCTCAGTTCTGAATGATAAAAACGAAATATAGGCTTTGCCTCTGATGTGCCTAAAAACAGGTCCAAAAAACATAAGACCATTTGGCCCAAAACTTAACTTGCTCAAAATATTGAATTTACGTCACTCAATTTAAATAACAAAGATGTCAACCTAAACAAGTACTATAGGAATCACACACGTAAATCAACCTAACTGCTCAGATCGGAATGAGAAAAACGGTATATAGGCTTTGCCTCAGATGTGCCTAAAAACAGGTCTAAAAAGCCCAAGACCATTTGGCCCAAAACTTAACTTTCTCAAAATATTGAATTTACGTCCCTCAATTTAAACAACTAATATGCCAGCCTAAACAAGTACTATAGGAATTACACATGAGAAGTTGTTGTTATATTATTTGACATAAGTTTTATTTTGCTATGTCAAAACTTAGTTGTGTTTAATAACATCAAAGCTATTATGTGAGAGTGACTTGAGTTTGTGTTTGATCTATTGAAAAATATTTAACGAATTTCTCTACACGATTACATCATAAATATTAGAAATAGGTCTTTTAGCACCTTTCACTTTCTTGCTGAGTAGATGTTAATGTTGAGTTATACCGTTGGATAAACTTAGTAAACAAAACAAATGTTATCCGATGTTTAATAAAATTTATTCTTTTATTTTTATAAAAAAAAATTGATTTAAATAAAAGTTTAAAATCTTGATTTGTGGAGAAATTAAGTGAAAGAAATATGATGATATTTTTAAAAACAAAAAAAACAATGATTTAAATTAAAGTTTAACATCTAGAAATGTGGAGCAAAAAAGTGAAAGAAAAACACATAAAAAATATATTTCCGTAGCCAAGAGTTGAACCCAAAATTCAAGAAAGAGAATTTAACCAAGTGTGCTACTACGGAAGTCTTGATACTTTATGCAAACAGAGTTATAAATGTCAGTATCCCAACAAATATATAAATCTCGTAACTCCAGTACAAAAACTAGAATCAAGCGACATAAGCCATAAAAACATAAAATAATCACGCACAAAAATATTGAATTTATCTCACTCTCTTTAACTAACAGAAATACCGGCCAAAACAAGTGCTATAAGAATGTTGTACATAAAGTTAAAGTTATTTGTTTTGTGATAATTTTTATTTGATTATTGGTTGACGCTTCCACTGATTCGAGATTTTTGAAACCTATCACGAGTTTTAAAGGATCTAAGTTCTTATTCAGATTGTATTTCTGTTTGACTATAGAATTGATCAAACAAGCGTCAACCAATTATATGGGAATTCCTATTGGGATTAAGATTCACAGTGAATAATTAACAATGGTATATGATCAAGCATCTGGAAACTAAAATTAATTTTAAAACTGAATTCCGTGAAAACTCACATTGGGAGTAGTAGTCTCTATCAACCCTTATAAAATGTGAATTAAACAATCTGAATTGTAGGAAAAAGAATAAAATATCGAAACGAAATTAACATATAAAATCAAACCTCAAAGTGTTGATGAAATTTTGAAACTGTGGATCAATCTCTACAGTTTAGCCTTCCATGAGCACAAAGAAGAAAATACAAAGGTTCTGTTCTATTTTTTTGCAAAAATCATAACTGCTCAGTTCGGAATGAGAAAAAGGAAATATAGGCTTTGCCTCAGATGTGCCTAAAAACAGGTCCAAAAAAGCCCAAGACCATTTGGGACAAACCCTAACTTTCTCAAAATATTGAATTTGCGTCATTCAATTTAAATAACTAAGATGTCAGCCTAAACAAGTACTATAGGAATCACACACGTGAAGTTATTGTTATTTTATTTGACATAGGTCTTTTGGAACCTTTTACTTTTTTGCTGAGTGGATGTTAATGCTGAGTTATACCGTTGGATAAACTTAGTAAACAGAACGAATCCTATCCAGTGTTTAATAAAATTTATTCTTTTATTTTTATAAATAAAAAAAGTTGATTTAAATAAAAGTTTAACATCTTGATTTGTGGAGAAATAAAGTGAAAGAAATATGAAGTTATTTTTAAAAAGAAAAAACAATGATTTAAATTAAATTTTAACATCTAGAAATGTGGAGCAAAAAAGTGAAAGAAAATAGGCTAAAGTGCTCTCGGGGTCCCTTATCTTTATTTAAAGTAACAAATTAGTCCTTTATGTTTTTTTTTCCCAAATAAGTCCTTTATCTTTCAAATTTTTGACACATAAATCTTTTTCCGTTAACAGTGCAGATTTATGTGTCAAAAAAAAGGATTTATGTGTTAAAAATTTGAAACATAAAGGACTGATTTGGGACAGAAAAGGATTTATGTGTCAAAAATTTAAAACATAAAGGACTGATTTGGGACAAAAAAAAGATAAAAGACCAAATCGTTACTTTAAATAAAGATAAGGGACCCCGGGAGCACTTTAGCCTTAAAGTTATTTGATTTGTGATAATTTTTATTTGTTTATTGGTTGACGCTTCCACTGATTCGGGATTTTCGAAATCTATCGCGGGTTTGAAAGGATCTAAATTCTTATTCAGATTGTATTTCTGTTTGACTATAGAACTAATCAAACAAGCGTCAACCAATTATATGGGAATTCCTACGGAGATTAAGAATCACAATGAAGAATTAACAATAGTTAAGGATCCAGCATCTGGAAACTACAATTAATTTTAAAACTGAATTCCGTGAAAACCTACACTGAGTGCAGTAGTCTCTATCAATCCTTATAAAAATCGAATTAAACAATCTGAATTGTAGGAAAAGGGATAAAATACCGAAAGGAAATTAACATATAAAATCAAACCTTAAAGTGTTGATGAAATTCTGAAACAGTGGATCAATCTCTACAATTTAGCCGTCCATGAGCACAAAGATGAAAATACAAAGATTCTGTTCTATTTTTTTGCAAATATCATAACTGCTCAGTTAAGAATGAGAAAAACAAAATATAGGCTTTGCCTCATATGTGCCTAAAAACGGGTCCAAAAAGCCCAAGACCATTTGGCCTAAAACTTTAATAAAATTAATTCTTTTATTTTTTTAAATAAAAAAATTGATTTAAATAAAAATTTAACATCTTGATTTGTGGAGAAATAAAGTGAAACAAATATGAAGTTATTTTTAAAAAGAAAAAACAATGATTTAAATTAAAGTTTAACATCTAGAAATGTGGAGCAAAAAAGTGAAAGAAAAGCACACATTAATAAGAAAAAAACATTTTTCCATAGCTGTGAGTTGAACCCGGAATTCAAGAAAAAGAATTTAACCAGGTGTGCTACTACGAAAGCCTTGATACTTTATGCAAACAGAGTTATAAATGTCAGGATTCCAACAAATATATAAATCTCGTAATTCCAGTAGAAAAACCAGAATCAAGCGACTTAAGCCATAAAAATTTAAAATAATCAAGCACAAAAATATTGAATTTATCTCACTCTCTTTAACTAACAGAAATACCGGCCTAAACAAGTGCTATAAGAATGTTGTACGTAATGTTAAAGTTATTTGATTTGTGATAATTTTTATTTGTTTATTGGTTGACGCTTCCACTGATTCGGGATTTTCGAAACCTATCACGGGTTTTATAGGATCTAAGTTCTTATTCAGATTGTATTTCTGTTTGACTATAGAACTGATCAAACAAGCGTCAACCAATTATATGGGAATTCCTACTGGGATTAAGAATCACAGTGAATAATTAACAATAGTTAAGGATCAAGCATCCGCAAACTACAATTCATTTTAAAACCGAATTCCGTGAAATCCTACAGAGCGTAGTAGTCTCCATCAACCCTTATAAGACTCGAATTAAACAATCTGAATTGTAGGAAAAGAAATAAAACACCGAAACGAAATTAACATATAAAATCAAACCTCAAAGTCTTGATGAAATTCTGAAACAGTGGATCAAATAACATATATTTGTTAGGCATAACATTTTCACATATATTTGAAATTGTTCAAATAACATATATGTTAGGCATAACATTTTCACAGAACTAGGAAAATGAATTTGAGTATTAGTTATGTTCTTGAATTGCCCTTTAGAATTTTGTTATGGTGGTATGGAGGGAAAAGGAAAACAAAAGGTTAATTGGGTAGCCCGGGACAAAAATTGAAAGGAAAGGAAGAGGGTTGTTTAGGGATCAAAACCTTAGAGAAGAAGGTCCTGCTGAGTTACGTTCATAATGAGAAGCAGGTCCTGCTGAGTTAAGTTCAAATGAATTTCACATGGCTAATTCTAACTCTGTCAATCTAGATATAACACCTGTTAATGTTTAAAAAAGGAGGGTTCTTGGAGGAAAAAAAATTCAAACATCTAGCTTAAATGTGTCCCTCATGAGGTGGTTGCTTTCGTGTGGAAGTTGAATCAAATCGAATCATTTCCCTTGATAACATAGCAGTCAAAGAAATAAGCTCAACAACAGGCACTTTGTGGATAGATTGTCAAAGAGCAATGAAAAATACATATCATCTATTCTTGAGAGTGACTTGTTCTCAAAAGTTTGGATGGATTGCTTGATGTGTGGGTGTCTCAGCAGCTCTGCAAACCAGTAAAACTCATTTTTTTACAGTTTTCTTATCTAATCAATTGAAGCCAAGCCAATAAAATCAAGTGGACAGATTCTCCTCTTTGCTATTTGGTCAGTTTCGTGAGCCCACAATTCTAACATTTTCAACTCAACTTATCTGGTTGTGGAAGATTTGACAGAAACAATTTAGTCGAAATCCTGGCATTGGATAAACACTTGATGCGATAAAGCAGTTTTAATTATCCAGTTTCCAGCAGGTTCTCTAATCCTACGGAGATACCAATTGCTTATTATGAAGGCTTATTCTGCTATAAGTGATTTTGAAAAAGAGAATTGACACCAAACTATTAATACCAATTATCTATTACAAATGTCTAATGCTGGCAAGTGAAAGAGTTTTCTGGTGTATACGAGAAGGATAAAAATCTTAAATAAGAAAAAGAAATCTCAGGAGATCTTATCTAGACAACAGGTTGAACTGACAAAGCCCTTCTGAAATCTGAAATTTAAAGATAGAAAAAACTCCTAACTCAACGTTAACTTGTTAGAATGAGATAGCGTTCTATTTTGGGGTTGAGGTCTCTCAGAAGCGATGCAATTTCTCCCTTAGCTAGTGCAAAAAGCTCATCTTTAAGCAAACACATTAACCAACTGAGTCAAGTACCATGGCATCAAAGTAAGATCCTATATCATTAATTCCATCATTCCGATATACATATAGATTAGCAGATCCATTTCTTCAAATACACCATGAAACGGATATAAAGAAACGGAAATAAAGAAACAGAACTATTCAAAATTCTAACAGATCCTAGATCAGACAAGTGAAATGAACGACGCGGAAAAGCAAAACCCTAAGCAAACAACTAGATAGTTCAAGAACTGGTGAACTTGGTAACAGCTTTGGTACCCTCAGAAACGGCGTGCTTGGCCAACTCTCCGGGGAGCACAAGCCTGACCGCGGTCTGGATTTCCCTGGAAGTGATCGTAGGCTTCTTGTTGTAGCGAGCGAGCCTTGAAGATTCTTGAGCAAGCTTCTCGAAGATATCGTTAATGAAACTGTTCATGATTCCCATGGCTTTGGAGGAGATACCAATGTCAGGGTGAACCTGCTTCAGAACCTTGAAGATGTAGATCTTATAGGTCTCAACGCTCTTCTTGTTTCTCTTCTTCTTTTTGTCTCCGACGGCGGCTCCCTCCTTTGGAAGCTTCTTCCCTGCCTTTGGCTTCTTCTCCGCCGGGACCTTCTCGGCAACTGTTGACTTCTTCTCTTCTGCGGGTTTCTTCTCCGCTGGCTTCTTCTCTCCTTTTGGTGCCATCACGATTCAGAAATTTGATACTTCGAAAGAGGATTTGGGATTTCAAGCAGATAATGAAATGAAATCGGATTCAATTGTGTGTTGAGTTGGTGCTTGATGTTGTTTATATATAAAAAGGTTTTCACGTTCTCATTGGTTATTGGGGTTTTGCGCGGATCGGTGACGTGGGTATTCTTTGTTCGTCCAATTATTATTGTGAAAAAACACAAAAAGGGACGGTTAGGATGCTCCGTAGTTTGTGCGGATCGATGAGTTGGCACTTCTCTTGCCCGTTGAAACGCATTTGTGTACTCAGGAAATGAACGATTGAAATACGTTATTCCTTTAGTCAAGATTTAATAATTTTTAGTTTCCATTTCGCGCCTAATGGATAGCTCCAAATCCAACTCACCTTCCGCGGTTTAACTTCTTTAAAACTAGTAATACCAGCGCCGTTACCCGCTTTAGAGTCGACTGAAGCATTATAAGACCAAAATTAGATTAATAGTAATTTAAGTCAAATTTTAACAACTAAGTTATGTTTAGCCAATAAAAGAAAACTATAAGGTAGAACATATTTGTTGCGAAATTAATTTTCATTTTCACTAATCTGATTACGAGTAATCAATTTCGGCTCTTTGAACAGTTAAAATTTCTACTTAACCATAAATTACCCTTAAAATATAAAATTACGAATGTTGTATAGAATGAAAAGAAAGTAGTTAGTGACAAAAATGAAATTGGTCCATTAAAATATAGACAACAAATGATAATCAAGTGAGTCATTATCACATTACATAAAAGTTCTTTTTTTCAACAAAATGGCGCCAAAATGGGTATGAGTGCTGACATCAATGCTGATGCCATACTAACCCAGGATGTATATTCTTAGATACCCGTGCGGCCGATCGCGTTACGTGACACGATTACATAAAATAGAAAGGTTAATTTGAAATATCATTAATCTAAAATTAATTGTAAAATATAGGGATGACTTGCATACGCACAAGTGCTGTCGTGTTATTTTTATGAATGAATTTAGACAGTATTTGAATAGTCTGAACATTACCCGGTGAAAATAAAGAAAAATTTAAAGTAGATAAAAAATGAGTTTCAAATAAAAAATTGATAAATATTAAAACTAAAAATGTAAAAGTATCATTTAAAAACAATATGTGCATTTATCCCGTGTGTTTTTATATATCAGTGCAGTGTTTTTTTATATATCAGTGTTTTTATCTCATGTTTTTTTTATATATCAGTGCAACTTTCCCGTGTTTTTATATATATCATTGCAGTTATCCTTGTACTTTTTTATATATCAGTGCAGTTGTCCAGTGTTTTTTTATGTATCGGCGCAATTATCTCATAGTTTCAATTTAGCGGTGCAAAAAAAACCCGCGCCCGCGGGTAAAATCCGTAACGGGCACGGGGCGGGTCCCTTAACGGGTACCCACGGGTAAAATAAACGGGCATTTAAAATACCCGTCAATAAACGGGACGGGGCCGGGTAATGGGGTACCCGTGCCCGTAGTATATACCCTCATATATAATTAGAAACCCTAAAATTACTCTCACTCTCTCACAACTTGCGCCGTACCCGTACCACCCTTTCCCTCTCGCTAACTCAAACCCTTTCTCTCTCGCAGTCTCGCAGCTCTCGCTAACTCACTCTCTCACGACCAGTCGACCAGCGCTCCCACGGCCAGCACTCCAGCGCTCCCACGGCCAGCAGCCCAGCGCTCCCACGGCCAGCAGCCCAGCACCATCAACGTTCCGTGCGCTCCCACGGCCAGCAGCCCAGCTTTAGCAAAGTTCCACGGTGACAACTCACAGCACAACCCAAGCAACCAGTTTCAGGTTCGATTTCTTTCCTTTTCTGTTTCGATTTCTTTCCTTTTCTGTTTCGATTTCGTTCCCTTTCTATTTTGATGTTACTGGTTTGATGTTGCTTCTGTTGCGACTTGCGACAAATGCACCTTCCTATTTTGATGTTGCTTCTGTTGCGATTTCTTTTCTTTCCTTTTCTGTTGCGATTATGTTCGATTCAGTTTCTGTTTGATTCAGTTTCTGTTGCGATTATGTTCGATTTGCTTCTGTTGATTTTGATGTTGCTTCCTATTTTGATGTTGCTGATTTTGCTTCTGTTTCTCTGTTTGATTCAGTTTGTTTGATTCAGTTTCTCTGTTTGATTCAGTTTCAGTTGATTTTGATGTTGCTTGCTATTTTGATGTTGCTGATTTTGCTTCTGTTTCTCTGTTTGCAACATGTTCAGTTTCAATTTCATAAAATTGCTGTTTCTGTTTCAATTTCAGTTTCAATTTCATAAAATTGCAACATGTTTCAGCTTATGATGTTGTTGTTTCTGACTAGCTCACCAATTATTTGTAGGATGTCTAGCGAGCATACCTCTACCCCTATGGAAATTGGAATTAATGCGGGTGAATCCAATTTGGGTGAATCAAATGTGGGTGCTCCTTCTATGAATGTAGAAACAAATTATGCTCCTCATGATGAAATTGAAAGCTCACTTCCACATGATTTTGAAGGTGGCCAAAGAAAGCTAACTTCAGATGTTTGGAATCATTTTAAAAGGCAAAAAATAAATGAAAAGATGAGAGCCATTTGCAACTATTGTGGAGGAAATTTTTTAGGTGTATCAAGTCAAGGAACATCACATTTGCGTAAGCACTTTAAAACCTGCCCTCGTCGCACAACTAGAGATATAAGACAAGGTCTTATCAAAACTGAAAAAGTTGCGAATGAAATGGTAGTTGTTGGTTCTTATGCATTTAATCAAGATGCAGCAAGGCGTGCAGCAGCTAGAATGATAGTTCTTCATGAGTATCCTATGCAAATGATGGACCATGTTGGTTTTCACGATTTTTGTGCTACTATGCAACCTTTATTTAAGGTTGTTTCCCGAACCACTATCAAGACCGACATAATGAAACGTTTTCAAGAAGAGAAAGAGAGTACGATGAAGCTTTTGTCAAAGAATCAAAGTCGTGTTGCAATCACTACTGATATGTGGACAGCTACCAATCAAAATAAAGGCTACATGACGGTCACAGCTCATTTCATTGATGATTCATGGACCCTACAAAGTAGACTTGTAAGGTAAAATCACTAAACCTTCTTGAACACACTCAATTGTTATTTTCTTCACATCTTGTTCTTATTTAGATTTCAATCTAATTTTATATATTAGGTTCATTTATGTGCCCGCTCCTCATACTGCAAAAGTTCTAGCTGATGTTTTAGTTGGATGTTTGATGGACTGGAATTTAGATAGAAAGTTGTCTGCATTGACTGTTGATAATTGCTCTACAAATGATGCTATGATTAAGGAGATTTTTGGCAAAGTTCCACTTAACTCACTTATTTTAAAAGGTAAATTTTTTCACATGCGGTGTTGTGCGCACATTTTGAATTTGATTGTGAAAGATGGTTTGTCTATAATCTCTAAGACTATTGAGAATGTTAGAGAAAGTGTGGATTATTGGAGAGCAACACCCAAAAGAGAGGAGAAATTCATAGAGACATGTGGGCAACTGAGCATCTCATATAATAAAAAGCTTATTTCTGATTGTAAGACTAGGTGGAATTCTACCTTTTTAATGCTTAAGGTTGCCATAGAATACAAAGATGTGTTTAGTCGATTGGCACAACGGGAAACTCAATATAAAACATTGCCTAGTGATACTGATTGGATAATGGCAAATGAAATTTGTGGTAAGTTGGAAATATTTTATGAAGTCACACAACTATTTTCTGGTACTTTGTACCCGACTGCCAATGTTTATTTTCCAAAGGTCTGTGAAATTAAGTTGTGTTTGAATGAGTGGCTTAAATCTCTTGATCCTGTTATTTATAACATGGCTGCATGTATGAATGAGAAATTTGACAAGTATTGGGGTGTGATCAATGAGGTGATGGTTGTAGGCATTATGTTGGATCCCCGATACAAACTTTACATGGTTGATATTTTTTTCCCTGGAATTTATGGAGAGAAAGCTAATGAAAAAATTGCTGAGGTAAAATTTGTTTGTGAAGATTTGGTAAAGGAGTATGAGATGAAAATTAAGGGTAAGGAAAGAGTGTCTTCATCTTCAAGTTCAAACCCAAATGTAGATCTTAATGTTGTTAAGAAAGATGCTTGGAGGTCAAAATTTGATCAATATGTTAGCACAATACAAAATGTTTCAAGTGGTAAATCAGAGCTTGATCGATATTTGGAGGAGAAAGTATTGCCCCACACAAATGAAAAGTTTGACATCTTAGGCTGGTGGAAGGCTAATGGAGCACAATATCCAATCTTGCAAATGATTGCAAGAGATTTTTTGGCAATTCCAATCTCGACAGTTGCTTCTGAGTCTTCCTTTAGCACTGGTGGTCGAGTTCTTACGCCTCATCGGAGTAAGCTGCGTTCAGATACTTTAGAGGCATTGATGTGTCTCCAAGATTGGCTATGGACTGAAATGAAAGGTAAAAACATTATATTTTATTGAAAATAGATGAATAGATTGATTATTTATTGCAAGTTTTTAATTAAAGTATTTGTTTGTAGGCTCTTCCATATCAAAAGTTGACAATATTGAATTTAATAGAGTAGTGGAAGATGCTGATGATGATGATGATGATGTAAGTAATATTTCTAAAATTTAATTTCAAACTCATAAATATGTTGGTTGTTTGGATTTTAATTTTAAGTTGGTTTTCTTTTTCAGGAACCAAGTGGACAAAGTTGATGAAGTGGATTTCTTATTTGATGAAGTGGATTTCTTATTTCTATCATTGTTGTGTACCCGCGGGTCTCGCGGGCATCTCGCGGGGCGGGTAGCGGGTAGCTGGTACCCGTGCCCGCCCCGCCCCGTTTGCATCACTAGTTTCAATTGATTATTTGAGTTGATTAGTAGATTATTGTAAATAGTAAAAGATAGATAGTAGATTATCAATAACAAATATTTATCCCGTGTTTTTTTATATATCAGTGACAATTATTTGTCATTTTTAGGTATTATTGACAAATATTTGTCACGTGTGTTTTAAATATTAATCAGTTTAAATAGTCATTAAGTCTTCTTGTTTTTTAGATAGTAGGTTTATAGTAGTCTTCAAAAATTATAATTATCAATGGCAAATATTAATCCCGTGTTTTTTTATATATCACTGCTGTTATCCCATATTTTTTTATATATCAATGTAGTTATCTCAGTTTTAATTGATTATTTTAGTTGATTACTAGATTATAGTAGATTGTAAAAGTTAGATAGTAGATTATCAATAACAAATATTTGTTTTAAATATTAATTGGTATAAATTTATAGTAGATATAAATCTCGTGTTTTTTTATATATTAGTGCAATTATCTCGTAATTTCAATTGATTATTTGAGTTGATTAGTAGATTATAGTAGATAGTAAAAGAGAGATAGTAAATAATCAATAAGAAATATTTGTTTTAAATATTAATCAATAGTTTTAATAGTCATTAATTCTTATTGTTTTTTAGATAGTAGGTTTATAATAGTCTTCAAAAAATTTAATTATCAATGAGAAATATTAATTGACTATTTTAGTTTATTAGTATATTATAGTAGATAGTAAAAGATAGATAGTAAATTATCAATAAGAGGTGATAGTAGATTATCAATAAGAGTATAAACATATTTTGGAGAAAAAAATTAAAATTTTAAGGTGATAGTAGATAATTTTTTCCAAAAAAGTGATAGTTAAAATTTTAGTAGAGTAGTGTTTGTATAAATTTAGAAATTTAGTTAAAAAACTAAAGTGAAGTGATAAGAGAAAAAGAAGAATTGTTTATAAGAAAAATAAAAGTAAAGAAAAAAGAAAAAAGAAAAAAGAAAGAAAGTGGGGGACTAAAGGGATGCACATCTTACTTATGAACAAGGTACTGTCTCTCGACTATAAATCTTTTAGTTTCTATCACTTTTAGTACTAACTTCCCCCCAATCCCTTCCTCAACTCATTCCAAGGTATTTTTTTTTTTTTGAGATTTAAAGGGGCAAACAGCCCAAAGAAGGAACTACACGAGGATCAAACGCGGGGTAGAGACCCCAATTACATCAGCATCAACATAAGCCTTTACAGTGGGAGGGGGAGAATCAAAACTAACAAGGCCTTCATCATAGTGACAGCCCAAAGAAGCGAGCTCATCAGCAACTCTATTACCTTCCCTGTAGACATGAGTAATGCGCAGATTCGGAATACAAGAAATTAAGTGTCTAATTCTCCTCACAAGGTGGCGACCAGCAATACCCCCTGGATCATTACCATTCAGACACCTAACAATAATAAGAGAATCCATCTGGAGCTCTATGGATGTAAAACCTTTGTGCAAACAAAAGGTGAGGCCTTCTAAGGCACCCCACAATTCAGCCAAATAGGCGGTGTGGACGAAGAGGCGTTTTGCAAAACCCCCAAACCAGCGCCCGTATACATCACGCACTGCACCACCACAACCAGCTATTCCGAGAGCATTGTTGACTGCCCCGTCTGTATTGATAGCAACCCAACCCGGCGTGGGGGTCTTCCAACGGACCTCAATCTGCCTCTTGGTAACCGCTGAAACCCGAGAGTGATGAGATTTGCTAGCCTCATAGTCACGCACATTTTGCAAAATAATGCGAGAGGGGTGAATCGGGGCCTCAAAGTCCTCGTCGTGCACCTGTCTATTGCGCCAGTACCAGAGATAATAACAGCCAGTAGCCCAGATATTGCACCAAGTCAGAGAACCATCCAAAAGCGTGGTGGATGAGAGGTTATGAAGTAACCAACCATCAATATCAACCCCATAGAAATCTGACCGCAAGCTCGGGGGAATAAACGAGTTCCAAAGAGGAACCGCAGCTTTGCAATCCCGCAAAACATGGATAATAGTTTCAGCACTAAAACGACAATGATGGCAAAATAAATCACTGTTACTCCACTTACTACAATACTCTTTGGTTGCCAATTTCCCATGAAGGACTTGCCAGATAAAGTACCTGATCCGCTCCGGAACCTGGAGCTGCCAAACTTTCCTCCACATATCATCTGCGATGGATGTATCATAATTACTAAGGCTCCAGTAGGCCGTAGCCACAGAAAAATCACCAGAAGCATTGCCAGGCCAATATCGAATGTCCGGACCATCATGCGGAAGAGGAGCAAGCATAGCAGTTATACATGATAAAAGATTCCAAGGTATTTTGCCATAAGTGAAACAATGATTTGCGTACTATATGTCGAATATTCTTCCTTACTGTCAATCAAATTAATAGAAAAAGTCTGTTGTAGTATTCTTTTACAAGCCTTCCTATTAAAACAGTGTGTCTAACATTTTTTTTCTTTTAAATCTTTTTCACTCCTAGTTGGAGAACTAATTTGAACACTATAGTTTAATTTATAAAGTTGGGTCTTTATGTCAATGCACTTATTTGGAGTTCACCCAAAGTAAGTTTCTATAAGTTGCTTCCCATTTTTAACTTTGGTTTATCAAATCTTTCAAAACCGTATTTTTCCTATCTTAATTTTTTTTTTACGAAACATGAGTGGCGATGCACCATAGACGTTTTCCTGAAAAGTATATGTATAAGTATATTTTCGGACTCCCTTGTTAACCATGCATTCTCGATCGTAGTCTTCTTGTGTACATAATTTCTGAACCGGACCCTGCAATGGGCGATTGGTTCATTTGATTAGATAAGTAAGTCGCTTTGCTGAAGTTGATTCTTTTGACTTGGGAGCGAGAGGCGTTGAGGTCGGCCTCCAGTTGTGGCCGATCGCATTCAGAACTCCCGCGGGGTGTACCTGCAATGGTACTCCAATGCCCAAGTCAGTGGGGTGATATTTCAGCAGAGTAACGATATGAATAGTGTGTACCTGTCAGTTGAGATTGGACCTCTATATATAGTGTCAGAAGACTATCATTGGCCGTTAGATCTTGTATGGGTCGATCTCGACCGTTGATCAAGCGAGATTGGTCTTTGATCATCTATCTTGCGTTCTGGGCCGCCCTTGGTCGATCCATAGGTGGATTGGGCCTTCGGCCCAGTCCAAAACAGTTGCCCCCCAAGCCGAATTCGTCCATGGGACGGGTTCAGGCTTGAGAGAGCTTGCCCCCGGTAGCATGGCCGCGTTTGGAGCAATCTGCCACACCCGCTTACGCGGAACATATGCGCTTTTTTAGGCTTGATGCCCCCGGTCTAAGATATTTCGCGGCTCGACCGTGTTAGTCACACGCCCGCCCTATTTCAAGGGCGGTCCCATGTTCTGCTTGCGGGTGATTTTCTACTCCTGCGACCATGTTCCGGTGGAGCCCGGCCTTCTCCGGGTCCCTATCTTGAAAGTTTGATTGTATTTTATGATTTCGCTTTGCGAGCCTGCATTATTTGCGAGGCCATTTCGCGGCCTTATTGTTTTTGTTTTGTCCGCTACGGACAGTTCACCTGATCTCGGTCCAGATCGAACTCGCTCGAAGGGGTGCCACTCACTCTTATAGTCGCTTCAACAGGTTGTTTGGGTCGACCCAGTAACCCGACCTAGTAGGCAGTTTACCGAGGCTCGTCTCTGGCTTAACTCGCCTCATAGGCGCGTACGGGACTTATTCGTAGCCTGCTCCTTAGAGAAGTTTACCGGATCTCGGTCCAGATCGAACTCGCTCAAAGGAGGGTGCGACCTTCTATTGTGGTCGCTTTGACGTGCAGCTTGTGTCGTTCAAGCGTGTTTGGCCTAGGAGGCAGTTTACTGAGTCTCGGCTCAGACTTAACTCGCCTGCTAGGTTTATCGAGGGCACAATCATAGCCCGGCCTATTCGTGGCCTTTCTTCTTTCGGGCGAGCAGATGATGACAACGTAACCGACTGGGCGAGAGGACGGTGAGGTCTCCCTTTTATAGTAATATGTACCGTTGAGTCCGACCTTTTCCGAGCAAATTTCTTTTCGGATTGTGGCCCTTCTCTGCGATCATTCGTTAGTTTTACCAAGTTTTCTTCGCAAGTTTGTATGGTCATCACAGGTAGTTTACCAGAGCACGGTTCAGTTTTAACTCACCACGTAGGTTGGTTCAATTGAATTTGAGAACATGGAAATAGACTTTAACACAAAGTCTTGAAAGACGCCTCATCTTATTATTGACGGACGGACGGGCCTCGATAAAAGAGTGTCCCTCCCGGGTATTACAATTCATTTTTATGACATTTGTTCCTCTTGGGGTCTCTCAGTAGCTCCCCTTGCGACTGCTTGTGTGGCCATCGCTCTCTCTCTTCGTAATTCATAAACCTGAGATCGTCGAAGGAAAGTTTCAAGATTTGGTGGCTCATTCACCCCAACTTCTATCTCGAATAGGCTACCAGTGTCGAGACCGTCTCGAAGAAACCACAAACGCTTGTCGTCCTCCAATCCTCGCACATTGGCGGCTTCCTTGTTGAATCGTTCAACGTAGCCACGGAGGTCTCATCCGGGCCTTGTTTAATTGCCTTTAGGATGGCATGTGATTTGGGCTTTACCCTGGATGCGGTAAAGCGGGCACTGAAAACTCGGGCTAGCTGTTCCCAGGACGAGATACTGTTGGGCCTTAACTCGGTAAACTACTCCAAGGCGGGTCCCTCCAGGGTTAATGGGAAGATTTTGCATTTGACCGGCCCATACGCCCCTCTGTACTTCATCACCAAATCGAAATACCTCAAGTGAGCGTCCGGGTCCTTCACTCCGCTATACATCTTGAGGTCTGATGGAGGCTTCTCTAGTGCTCGCGGGATGGGATACTCGTCTATGTCGCGAGTAAAGGGCCCCGTGTTGTCACCGCTCATCCTCCTACGAGGTGGTCGGTCCTCTGGGCGGCGCCCCCGATGACCACGTCGTTCAGAGGTGGAATCATGGCGACGAGGTCGTGCTAGCAGAGGTTCATTGTCGTATGAACGGGGGTACCTGTCGAGCGATAGGCCCCTTGACCGAGCTAATGAATCAGTGGATTTGTACGAAGATTCTTGGTAGGTTTCCTCCTTGGGCCAGTAGGTAGGGTCGGTCGAAGAGGGTGGTGTCCGTGGTCGAACCTGGATCGACCTCGCCCTGTTCGCCTCCTTGGGGGCGATCGATGCACAGATGACCTCCTCGAGGGCGATTGATGCCTCCGGGACGGGTTACCTCTGCGCACAGGGGATTCGTCGTCGCGACGACGTTGCTCAGGCTCGGTATATGCTCTCCCAGACGCAACCTGGTGCGCGATGTGTCTGTCCCTTACGCTCAACAGATCGCGCAATTCCTGTATGATCGCGCTTGATAGCCCGATTGTTGCCTGATGGGCGGGGGCCCCTTGGGCGCTAGAGGCAGTATCTTCAGCGTCGGCGACGTGGCCTTCCGGAGTCTGTTGTTGCTGCCGAGGGACCACGGTCGCGTTCCGCAAGCGCGGGTCGCCGTGTGGTCGCCCTCGTGGTGGCATGTTAGTCAGGGTGGGAAAGAAGCACTCCCACTGTGGTCGCCAATGAACCGGACCCTGCAATGGGCGATTGGTTCCTTTGATTAGATAAGTAAGTCGCTTTACTGAAGTTGATTCTTTTGACTTGGGAGCGAGAGGCGTTGAGGTCGGCCTCGAGTTGTGGCTGGTCGCATTCAGAACTTCCGCGGGGTGTACCTGCAATGGTACTCCAACGCCCAAGTCAGTGGGGTGATATTTCAGCAGAGTAACGATATGAATAGTGTGTACCTGTCAGCTGAGGTTGGACCTCTATATATAGTGTCAGAAGACTATCGTTGGCCGTTAGATCTTGAATGGGTCGATCTCGACCGTTGATCAAGCGAGATTGGTCTTTGATCATCTATCGTGCGTTCTGGGCCGCCCTTGGTCGATCCATAGGTGGATTGGGCCTTCGGCCCAGTCCAGAACAATTTCGTCGTGTCCTCGAAAGAGTATCAGTGTCATGTTGTTATTGAGCATATATTGATAGTTTTGTAACCCCTGCTAGCCAGTTTTGCTTTATCTTTAAACTTCATTGAGTTAGGTACCACCTGACATCTCATGTACATAATTCAAAGCATTGAGTTTTTGAAATCACTGTTTCTATGTTTTTACCTTTCTCATTTGTCGAATCATGTGAATTGCATTTTCATAACGATTGAATTAAGTTGGGGTGGGTAGAAGTTCGGAATGAGTAAGAAGCGCAAAACAATCATTAGATTCTGGGATACTACAACTACCTTCGTTAACCTAAGGGTTAATAAAATAAGTTTATTTACAAGTAAATGTTGCTTTGTGATTCTTACTCGTCCCGAAGGACTAACCCTAATTTAATTCAATCAGATTATAGTCATGCTTGCACAGTAAATTGAATTTCTTGAATAGAATATGTCCACAATTACCTGTGTTGTGTTAAGAAACCCATGTTTAGTCGAGCGATCGACGAACTGTGATTCCGTGCCCAATGCGTGGAATAAGACTCGAACGATTTTGAGGACAAAATCTTTCAAGTTGGGGTGAAATATAATACCCACATTTAAGGTAACGTTTGTTTGCTAAATTGTTTTCTTAATGTAAGGATTTATTTAATTTAAGTTGTGTTTGAAAAATAAAAATGTAATATCCAAATTAAGTTATTTTGATTATTACATTATGTTACTAAGTTGCTTGGTGAGTATTTTAAGTGTTTGGATGGTTATCTTTTATGTTTTGGTGTGAATTGTTATATTAGGAAGTCTTTAGCTAATAGTAATACAAGGGGGTGTGGCTAGTATTCCTAACTTATTAGATAGAACCCAAGAGCCTTTAGAATTCTGCCCATTGACCCAAACCCAGCATAAGACCCACTAATGAGACTTTAGTGAGCTGAACTCATTCCTTTGGAATTCATTTTCAGAATTTTAAACATAGGTGGAGAGGGAGAGAAAGAGAAGTCCAGAGTGAGAGTTAGGGTGAGAAGAGAAATGGTGTTTGATAACCCTACCTCCCCATTTGATTTCAAACTGAAAATGCAACTTCCCTCACTTCTTACATTCGAATTCCTTCTCTTCTAAAGCACCAAAAACAGAGTGTGATATATACATATCTCCCCTTCTTCCTCATTTGTGCGATTCCATGAGGGGTGAGGGGCTTAGATTGGATTTATGAAGCTTGCATGTGGTATTTGTAGAACAACTTCATTCTCCACCTCACAACCATCACATTTCCATCTTCTATTGAGTTTGAAAACATAAATTCTGAACCTACATTATCACTTTCATCTTGGGCTTCCTCTTAAGTTGCATGTGGGTTTCAACTATCAAACTCCTCAACTTTGGTATTGGTTGTATGTTGGAGTGTAGTATTTGGGGGTTTTGGAAGAGTCATCTCAAGATTGAGCTAGCTTAGAGTGTAATAGAAGTCTTGGGTGCTGTTTGGAAGCTAGGAAGCTTGGAAAGCACTTGTTGGTGCCTAGAGTTGCATTTGGGAATTTTAGGAGCTTGCTTAGAGTTGGGAGAGCTCACCATCTTGCTTGCATTTTCGGTTTTCAACTTAACTTGTGAGTTCTACGAATTTGCTTCTATTTTCAGTTTAAAAACATGTGTATTTCTGAATTGGGTTGATAATGTGTTTGATTGTTGAAATTTGATGAATGTTGATGCCAATTTTGCTGCTAAACTCAATGTTTGGGGGGGGGGGGTGATCTGGGTATAGGTTCGGCTATACAGTAACTGGGAACAATCTAGTGGTCCAAAAATTATGTGGTTTACCTTTTTAGAAACTAGACTTAAGGGTTGTTATTTTGGCACTGGTTTGGTTGCATTTGGAGTTGTATAGCTCGAGTTATAGATGTCACAAGTTAGGTTAAAATTCTGGAAACAATCTGGGTATAGGTTCGGTATTTCGGGTATAACGTTTTCGTTTGAACTACTTTTTGAATGACTCTTGATTCATTGAAAAATACACTCAATTGTTTTCGGTTTAGGCTCAAGTCCCATATCATTTGACTGAGTTTTGATAATTTTAGAGGTGTCACAAGTTAGGTCATGGTGGCTGTCCTGTTTTCTGAACCTTGTTGCTTATTTACTGAAACTGTACGAATTGACCCATTATTTTGCAAAATAAAAATTATAGTCAGGAACTAGACATTTTTAGATTTCCATAGAGGGGTCATTTGCTAAGTTTCGATACTGTTTGATAGGTTAATTAATTCACCGAAGTAGAGGTATGTTTGATGAAAATTCTGGCCGATAAATGCATGTGTTTGTTGTTGTTTGGTTGCTGGATGTTGTTTCCAAGAGGTGATAGTCAAGTTTCTAAGCCACTTGATATGTTGTGGTTTGAAAGAGGATTGATTTGATTGATATATTTGAATTTATTTTCATTGATTGTGATGTGTTGGAGGTCAAGGCTAAGCGGTTTTGTGTTGTATCAAAATTCTTTTTGAAAATGCGCGTGAGAAAACTATCTAGTACATATGTAAGTACACCGTAAATGAATGAAAGAATGGATAATGTACTTGGGGCGGTGTCATGAACTGTCTAAAGGCCCATGAGGTTAGGTTAGTGTGTTCTATTTATTTATAGAATACGGGTTCCCCATCTTGTACGTCGTAGCTTTTATATTATGTAAGTCTAAGGCGCAGGGGGATGCATCATAGGTAAATAACAAAAGATACTCGGAGCGTATTATGGTAAGGGAGTCACGAAGAACTCACTGAGATTATGTAATCTCACCCCTCATTGTTGTTGTTTTTCAGACAAGCAGGTGAAAGTTAAGGAAGGTTTATAGCAATCGGAAAGGATTCCACCCTTGAAGGATAGTGTTGTTTATATATAAGTTAAAGCACATTGTATTGGTGCTAATTTCAGGATGAGGATCTCTGTATTATGTTGAAGTATTAGGCTCATCCAAATATGTAGTAGGATTCATATACCTTGTAAATTGGATTAAGTTGGTCGTGCCGACTCTGATAGGTGCATGGAAAAAATTGGCTTATGTTCAAGATCTTCGATTAAAAGTTTTTTTATAAAAATCCTATCAATGTATGTGAGTAATTTAAGGACAAATGTTGTTCCTTAGTTTAATCCAAAGTACAAAAGTGTATCTTTGAGATGTCTGAAAAGTAATATTTGGGATTTTATTGTCGACTAAAATCCAAGATGTTACACCTCGCGTGTAGGTGATATTAATCAATCTCTAATTTCTCTTATCCCGAAATCGGAGGTGGTTAGTAATATGAAACACTTTTGTCCTATTGGTCTGTGTAATGTCTCTTATAAGGCTATTACCAAGCTTATTGCTCATAGAATTAGGAATTTTCTCCATTGTTGCACCCCGAAAAATCCGGTTTGGATTTCTCGATGTACAACGTGGAAGATAAATGAAGCCGCCATCAATATAAGCACCCCGTAGGAGCGGGTGGTCTTTTCGAAATCAGGAGATGTAGGTTCGGGGGTCGGTTAGACACGGGGAAGGTATAAGCACCCTGCATCTCCTTTCTACCGAAAGGGAACCATTAATTTGATGTGTGGTTTCGACAAAGTTTGATTTGAAACGATGTTCTATTTCTTTTCGTTTTTCTTTTTTATTTGAGCAAAGCGTTTGGAAAGAAGACGGGGAAAAGAAAGACTTTTTTTGGTATTTTTTGAAAAGGGTGCTTGACGGGACGTGGCCCGCTCCTACGTATCCTCAGATGCAATGAGGAAATCAAAGCTACGTAGTTCTCCTGGGTCGAGAAACTTTGGGTGTGTTGGTGTCTTTTATTGCAGGGGTTCTCGGGTCTGAACTGTACAGTCCACTAACCCTAAAACATAGACATCCCCGCCCGTACAGGCGACATGCCCCCTACTTATCGAAAAGTGATTTGAGTTACTTAAAAAAAAAGATTTGCTGTGAGATCGGTAGTTTTTGTTCGAGCAAGTATCTTAGGCTCGCACGAGCTGTACAACTCGCTAATCCTAAGACTCTAACCAATGTCGAACGTACATCCGAATCGGTTCCTCACTCATTTTTGAAAAGGGTTGAAGTTGTTAATTATTTGTTTTAATTCTCATAAGTATCCCAAGATGTTTGAGTTGTACAACTCCGATCTTAGGACGTTAGACAACATCGGCCTGTACGTCCGACTTGCCTCCTTATGAGTTTTCCAAAAGGTTGATTATTGATCTAAAAAGAAATTGATTAATTTGTGAAGACAAATAGCGAAGCATTGGATTTTGGAATATCATTTGAAAAAAGGATTGATTAGAGGGGAGAGAAAGAGAATTCGAGGGTGGCTTTGGCCACAAAAGAAAAGAAAGTAGAATCTTCAATCAACTTTCAAGTCAAAACCAAAATGCAATACTTACCAATTTGCAAGCAAAATAATCAATAATGGGAACACAAGCATAAGCATTTCCATTTACAACAATTGTACACAAGAATGACATTGAGTCATCAACAATTAATGGCATGAATATATGAGATCAAAAACAACCAAATAAGTTGCCAAGAAAGGCACTTAAGGAAACATTGCAAAAGCTTGGTTCGGATTTTAGGCATTAGGCACAAGTTAAAAGTATTTGGTAATCCTTGACACTTGTTAACAATGCTCAATGCATAAGTGTCTAGTCACTTTACCAAATTAACATTAAAGCATAGGTAAAAGTTGAATCACTTTCAAGTGATCCTCAACATTTTAAAATGGTGCTAGAAAACACATGTTGATTCATCTCACCAATCATCAACCAATTGAACAAATTAATAACCCAAAACATCACATTTACAAGCCCCAAAAATCAGCATTCTCAATTCCACATAAGCATAAACTTGCATTTATTCATTGAAAATTAAAAGCAAGTTGAGTCACTTGTAGTAATCCTCATCACTTAGGGTTGAATCACACCTAGCAATCCCCTCACTTAAATCATAGTGCTCTAAGCACAAGTGAGGATCAAGTTGCTAGATCATCAACATGACAAACACTTGCAAGTAAAAATGGTGAAAATAGACATTTAACAACAAAACCAAATGCTAATAATAAGCATTAAACATCAACAAACCAAGAGGAACAATAAAATCATGTCAAGACCAAGGGGTGCGAAACATATATAAGGCTTAAAACATCATTTACTTTCACTAAATGCAAGGAACAAGATGAAAATCACAA
The DNA here is from genome assembly GCA_039519185.1 of Astragalus membranaceus. Lineage (NCBI taxonomy): Eukaryota > Viridiplantae > Streptophyta > Magnoliopsida > Fabales > Fabaceae > Astragalus > Astragalus membranaceus. Next base: position 113,232,603 of record CM076850.1, read on the forward strand.
AAACACAATTTATTCAAGGGTGAGATGCCAACTCTCACCCCAACAACAACAACAACTACATTTTAAAGATGAAGATGCAAAAATGTGATGAAAAGAAAAATGGGTTTTAATGCAAAAATGTGAGAGATGATGCAAGAGTTTTAGGGATTTACCTTGGATCCAAGCTAATAGAAGTAGGAAATGAAGAACAAGTAACCAAATCAACTAGAGTCTTCAAGAAATGGTCCAAGAACCCCACGTAAATTCCCAAATACCCAAGTGCTTGATGAGGAGGATATGAAATGGATGGTGAAAGGAGGAAGATCTATGAAGGAGGAGTGGATTTGAGGTGATTTGGTGGTTGGTTTTTGAAGAAAATATATGGAAGAGGGGAGGGGGAGGCTACGGTTTTGTGTAGGAGAAGAGAGGGAGAGGAGGTGTGATAGGGTTTTGTGTAGGAGAGAATGAGCAAAAAGAGAAGAGCCTCCTTAAGTGTGGGAATGAGGGAGGTATTTATAGGATGAAACTAGGTCTAAGGGTAATTTAGTCTTAGTGCTTTTAATGTGCTCTAGGATTGAGTTTTGAGGGGAAAGTTAGAGGGGAAAAAAAAGGGAAAAGAAAAAAGAATTTCTTATTTTGGAAGAGATATTTTATGTGAAGTAGGGTTAAGGGCATTTTAGGGGAGAATTGTTACCAAAGAGGGAACTTTGGGTTTTCTTATGAATAGGTTAGTGTAAGTGAGTGGAGTAATTTACCAAAGAGGGTATAATGGAAGAGTGTGGAAGAAATTGGAGAGAGAGAGAGAATTCGTAGGTGGGGGGAGGAAGAGAGAAAAAAAACTTGTTTTTTGGTCTTTTGTCTTATTGAGGACACTTCCCTTTTTTGAGTTTTTTGAATTTGAAATTTTTGGGCATGGGAAAATAATGGGAATGCAACTATTGAAAATGTGTTACATGCTTTTTTGGGCACCATAAAATATTCTCTCTAGTCACCCATGACAATAAAAATTGTCACTTAAGAATTGAGGAATATTTAATGGTCCCTTTTTTATTTTTCTATGCACTAAAAATGGAAAAAATACATTTTTAATTATTTTTGACTAGGGAAAATTAGGGTTTTGACCTAAGCCGGACAAAATTGGGGTATGACATCCATAATATGGTAAGGTCAGACCAATATGCTTTTATTCCGAAAAGGCAGGGTCATGATATAATATCATGGTTGCTTAGGAGATCTTTCATTTTATGAGAAGTAAGAAAGGCCAACAGGGGGTAGATGGCTATTAAGATAGATCTAGGAAAAGCCTATGACAGGTTAAATTGGGACTTTGATCGGGATACTTTGACGGAAATTGGATTTCCACCTAAAATTATCTCCAATATTTAGTTTTCTATCTCCTCGCCTAAGACGCGCCTTCTTTGGAATGGGGAAGCTCTAGAGGAACTTCACCCCTCTAAGGGCATTCGTCAAGGCAATCGCATTTCCCCTACCTGTTTGTGCTTTGTCTGGAGAGGCTTTTTCACTTGGTTGACTTGGTTGTGGCTAATGGGGCCTGAAAGCCTACTCAATTATCTAGAAGGGGGATTAAAATCACCTATATCACCTTTGTCGATGACCTTTTCCTGTTTATTGAGGCTAGTTTGGAACATGCTGAGACTATTAAAGGGATCCTAAACACCTTATGTGCTAGTTCTGGGCAGAAAGTCAACTTGGACAAGACTAGGATCCTTTATTCCAACAACACTCACTGGGGACAGGCGCAGGGATATCAATAATACTCTAGGGTTCTCACCCACTGAGGATCTTTGCAAGTATTTGGGTATTCCTATATATCCTTCACAAAAAGGTTACCAAGAGTACTTTTAACTTTGTGCGTGAGAAGGCCAAGCTTCAGCTAAGTGGCTGAAAAGCTAGGAATCTGTCTTTGGCAGGGTGAGTTACTCTTACTAAATCGGTCATTCAGGATCTTCCCACCTATACCATGCAAGCGGCGTGGGTTTCTAAGAGTGTTTGGGATGAGATTGACAAGAGATGGAGGTCCTTTATTTGGGGTGAGAAAGATAATACTCGTAAACTTCATCCCATTAAGTGGGATGCGATTTGTAACTCAAAGAAAGAAAAGAGCTTGGGCCTAAGACCCCCATTATGCCCAAGCCTGTTCCTAACCATAGAAGTGGCACCTCCTTTAAGTACGAGGCTTTTGGGGAAGATTTAGACGATTTTAGAGAGGTTGTTAGAAATGCATGAGGTTTTGTGGATGCAGTGGAAGACCATTGGAAGGACCTGGACAACAATCTGAAGATCTGTAAATCTTCCTTCCAAGCGTGGCTCAAGAGTACTTTTAATAATGCTGTTGTGGAAGTCTCCAAGCTTAAGAAGTGGTCGAGTTTTCTGCTCAACCAGCACCAGTATGACATCGATCGGGAGAGTGCAATTCTTAAGAGCATAAATTGATGGGCTTTGGAAACAAGAAAGGAAAAAAATATTGGGGACAACGATCAAGGATCAAGTCGCTTAAGTGGGGATATAAGAATTCCATTTTTTTCATGCTTCAACAGTTCAAAGGAGAGATAGGAATCGCCTGCACAGAATCAAGAATGCTACGGGGGACTGGATTTAAGGGCAGGATGAGATTACCAGGGAAATATATTGGACCAGTTTGGAACCCTTTACATTTTAAAAGCACTTCACAAGAGTTTGATTGCCTTAGGGTTGTTCCCATATTGTTGCTCTGAGTTTAAAGGTCCCTCAAGCATAAAGTGTCTCTCAGCTCAGGCCCACCAGCTACTGCAACTATCTGTGCAAAATTATCTCCAAGATACTAGTGAGCAGGTTAATTGTAAACTGGATATCCTTTGCGCACAATTGCACGTTGGTGTACTTAAAAAAGTAGAAAGACATGCATGATAATAAATATTCACAGTTGTAATATTTATGAAAATTTTAGATATGTTTTTTCTTTGTCCACATCTAGGGATGACAATAAATACTCTATGTAACACCCTCGTTTTTTATGCGTGTAACTTAAGACCCATGTGCATCATGTGTGACTATGTGTTTTTACATTATATTTTGTTTTTTGAGTAATGTTAAGTGATTAGTGATCTTATGAGAGCTAGAAAACCCATAGAAATATCTTTCCAATGGAAACCGATTAATTAACCTATTAGAATAGGCTCCTAAGCAGTTATTTTTTTGTTGGGAGGTTGTATTATTAATTTAAATCATCCCCTAATTGATTAGGAGGGGTATCTAAACAATTAGAATAGGTTGGAATGCCCAATATATGATCCGGGGAAGTCCCAATCGGTTAGTGCATACTTTCTAAACAATTAGAGTTTTGTTTTTAGCTTGTACTATATTCTGTAAGGACCTAACCGGATATAAATTTTCTAATCTAATAAACAGTTTTTCAAATCTCTTGAATTGGGACCTAATCGAATCCCACTAAGGCTAATAGATTAGTTTTTAACAGAATTCAATTTTAAGCGTTTCAGGTCTCCATATCCAACCGAAGATTGTACCCTAACTGCCCACTGTTGCTTTAGCTTGTGCAAATCAATTTGAGCAGAGGTAAGGTTCAGTAGCTGGAAAGGATGCAAAATAATCAAAATCGGGTGGTCAAAATAAAAAAGGCTTTTAATTTACATACCCCCCCCCCCCCTGAACCCTATACCCCCCAAATTGTCCAAACTTCCAATTTTACCCCTGATTCCTTACAAAAGCCAAAACAAACTTCCAATTTTTTTCGGATTTATCTCCTACTAGATGAATCCGGAAAGTATTTTGATGATTTTTCCGGAAGTAGCCTATAAGCATAATGCCGGAAGCTTGAAATTATGTGTTTTAAAAAAAGTGGTGAAACGCAATTAAAAGACTTTCGGGTTTATGTTTTAAGATAAATCCGTTTTTTTTTTTACTTTCCAGATTTATGTTTTTTTTACATAAATCTGGAATTAAAAAAATACATTCCGGATTTATGTCAAAAACATAAATCCGGAATGAAAAATAAATTTTGAAAGTGTTTTAAAAAAAATTGACTTGCTTAAAAAAAAATTGACTTTTGCTCACCGACAAAGACCGTCACTACAAACTGTTCGACAAAATACTCACATTTAGTGACAGTTTATGTCCGTGGGTATGGGGGGATTAAATGACAGTTTCTGAAGGGTATTTTGGGATTAAATGAAAATTGGGGGTTATGTCCGTGGGTATGTAAGTTAAAATCCAATAAAAAATTAGGAGAATATCAACAAATTGTTTATAGTTTGAGAAGGTTCACCCTTTAACTACACTGTAAGCCTGCTCTTGCTCGTACATGTTCAACATGTGCCCTCAGTTCTATATAGAGATAAATATGCTGTTGTGGTACCAAAATTAGTTAATAATTGATGATGTCCTTATAATGTTTGATAAAAAAAAAATCAACCAAGCTAACTAAAGTTAGTTCATGTCCTTATATCCACGAGGACTTGAGTTTAAATCTCAGTATTGATATGAAGACCATTTTAATGGGTAACACGTAATACTCTTTGAGTCCTGAGAGTTTTTCTAACTCAATTGAGCGTAAGACCCAACTCATTCAACTTTTCATTTATGAAAAAAAAAACTTAAATGTCATTTACTCCCGGCAAATATCACGTTTATCTATTTACCCTCCTGTAAAAAAATTTTTTAAAACAAATCCTGCAAAATGTAACTGTATTCAGTTACCCCCCTGCTGTTAGTTTTGGCTAACAGCGTTAATATTTGCAGGGGGTAACTAGAAACACTTAATATTTGCAGGGGGTAACTACCACCCACTTAATTTTTGCAGGGAGTAACTAGAAGCACTTAATATTTGCAGGGGGTTAACTAGATCCCAAATGTCAGCCAAGTCAGCCTAGAGTCTAGACTTAACGTTGTTAGCCAAAACTAACAGCAGGGGGGTAACTGGATACAATTACATTTTGCAGGGTTTGTTTTAAAAGTTTTTTTTGCAGGGGGTAAATGAATAAACGTGATATTTGCAGGGGATAAATGATATTTAAGCCAAAAAAGAAAGCATGTTTGAATTGAGTTTTAAAAATAGTTTTCTGGTTTTTAAAATTTAACAAAAAACAAATTTGTTCATTAAAAGTTTTAGAAAACTAAAAACTATTTTTAAAAACGGATTTCAAACAAACTCTAAATTTCTTTATCCGGATTCTTAGCAAGGCTATTGCCCATTGTAGCGACCAAAAAATCCGAATGAGGGATTCGTCGTCATTTTTGAAATGAAGCCGCCATCAATATTTATTTAATAGGAAAAACATTGAAAAAACCTTTATTTTTGGGTTCGGGGGTCGATTACGTGTGGGGAAGGTATTAGCACCCCACAACATCCATTCAAAAAAAGGTTACCTTTTAATTTAATGTGTAGAAAAAAGTTGATTCGAAGAAGACACTCTAATTTACCCTTTTTATTATTTGAAAAAATTGAAAAGGAAGACTCAATAAAAATTTTAGTTTTTTACGCATGACGGGAGTGTGCCCCCGCTCCTACGTATCTCCCGATGCGATGGAGAATTCAAAGCTACGTAGTTTTTGGTAGAAAAAGTTTGTGTGTTGGTGTTTTTTAAATATTTTGAAATTGGGATAGGCATTCGCAATGACCAAACAAATAAAACTCAGAGTGGTCATCACTCATAGCCCATTCGAAAAGTATAGTCGTTACTAACGATCAAACAAGTTGAGCTCAGAGTGACTATTAGTAACGAACTGCTTTTCATGTGAGTTTGATTGTTTGAAAGGAGAGGAAAAGGAAAAATTGATTTGAAAGCATTACGGTTTAATAAAGAAAAATGCAATGGGTTATGGTAAAAAAAAGGGGTAGGTGCAAATAACAACAGGGGGTGTTGTATTGAAAAAGGGAGGTATGAATAGCAACCGAGGCTGTATTTTTTAAAAGAAAATGGTGTAATTAGAAACAAGGGTTGTATTATTAAAAAAAGGGTGTAAACAGTAAAGGCCCGGTTTCTGTTTCAGATCTATTAACCCACAAATTGTGAGCTTCTCAGGGGGGAGTGTATTAATAAAACAAAGGGGTACAATTATAAACACGGGTTGTATTTAACAGTCTAGGGGTGCGAGCAGCAGGAGACCCATTTTAGCTTCAGACTCACTAGCCCACAAATCACGGCCTTTTTAGGGGGGTTGTATGAATAAAAAAATGGGGGTGTTACTATTAATCTGGAGTTAAAATTAAAATAAAGTAAATCAGAATAATTAGACTATATAAGCAAATGAAAAAACGAAAACCCTAATTTTCTCCTCTTCTCAACTCCGCTGCTTCCGTAAGTTAGAGAGAGAGAAAGGAAACGCGGAGAGAGAGAGAGAGAGAGAGAGAGAGAGAGAGAGCGTCGAACAGAGGGAAGGGGGAAACTGGTGTCTTTCATGGTGGTGGGCGATGGTCTGTTGGTGGGGGTATGAGACAGCGTTTGGTGGTGTGGCTACGGCGGTGTTGGTTGGTTGTTCGATGGTGTTGGTCGGTTGATGCGAGGTGGTTATTTTGGGTTGCGGTTGCTAACGGTTTGGGGTACGGTGGTTGAGGAGAAGACGGTGGTGAGGCGTGGAGGTGCGATGGTGGTTTTGGAGAGGAGGGGGAAGCTCACGGTGATGAGGGGCGAAGAGAGATGTTTGCAGCGGTGGTGGGGGTTTGGTGCACCGTGGTGGCTGTTTGGTGAGGGAGGAGTGATGGTAGTGGAGGGTTTGACACTGGTCTTGACGATGACGTAGAGGAGTACGGCGACGGCTACAGGTGGTTCACGGCCAACGGCCACCGTCTACGGTGGCCGGAGTCTACAAGGTGAGCTCTCCTATTTCTTGGTTCTTTCTTTTTCTTTTACTCCTCCTACTGGCTCTGTTTTGATGTATATCAAGAAAACTAATGTATAAACCCTAATCTTTTTATTTACATGTTTGAGTTTTATCAACCCTATAACTTGTTTGATCAACCCTATTTCAGGAAAAAAAAAGACTCATATAATCTAAACATACATATATTTTTAAAATAGAATAGTGAAAAATAATTAGGATCAACCTTTACTTCAGCTTTTGAAACCAACTCCTTTTGCTTACTGTTTGCTGTGACTACTGCTTCTCTGCTGCTGCTTCTGTTCTGTTTCAGGAAAAAAAAATTGATGCTTTAGAGATTAGGGTTTCAGTGTGAAACCCTAAATTTGTTGTTCGGAACTTCTCTGAATTTTTGTATCTCAATGTGTGTGTGTATTTCTGTTTTTTTCTGTATCTCAGTCCCTGTCCTTAATTGTGTGCTACTGTTTGGTATTTATAGGCAGATTGGTGTGATGGAGGTGAGGTGCTGAGGAATCAAAAGGACAGCAGCTGGCAATAGGAAAGGACAACAGCAGCTGGAGGAAATTTAGGGCGCTGTGGTGAGGAAAGAAATGACAGCATCAAGGGCGCAAAAGACAGCACTATTTTTGCCTTAAATGGGAAGGCTAAAAGGAAGGGGAAAAGAAGATTGACTTCGTTCCAAAAATGCCTTCCGCTAGGGCATGCCCATTCCCTCTCTTTTTTGAATTGTTTTAAAATTTTGTACTATTTTCTTTTTTTCATTTTTTTTGTCTATATGTGTGAAAGGACTTGATTATGCAATGAAGAGGATTTTTGCTATTCAGCTCCTTCACTTATTTTTTGTATATTTTTGCATCAATAGACTAAAATAATAATAACTACAAAATAAAATAAAACGAGCCTCAAAACAATCGTTGCACAAGAGTGCTAAAGACACGCGCGTTTAAAACGATACGTGACACAACGAGAATAAAACTTTTTGGACTTTTGATTGATCGGACAAAATTAGGGTATGACGCCCATCATGCAAAAACCAATTTGTTTTCCCAACTGAACAAACTAGTAACGATAATTTAGAGAGTTAAAAGCTTAGATAAAGAGAAGCTCTAGCTTCGGGCTAATTTAATACAAGTTTGTTTCTTTGTTGGTGTGAAACATCATACCTAAGAGCGTTTGGATGGATGAGATGGTTTTTGTCTCTTCAAGCTTAACCAAGGCTTTGTGTTCGAATCCAGCCATGGGAATGAAGCAGCGTTAAAATTCTTGAGCGGGAGCTTTATCGCCCAGTGTGGTCCTACTCAATTGGAGAGATTAGTCTTTGCAGTTGTGCGGATACCCGTTTAAAAAAATGCCAATTGGTATGCATGATTGGGAACCTTTGTTGGATCACGTGACAAAGAAAATTAGTCACATAAAAGAACAATAAAAGGAATGTATAAGCTGTAAAGGAGAAATATAAGAGTAAATTGAGCAATAATAGAATTAAGTACATGTCCTTTATAGACATTGAGAGCAATTCATGCTGTACTTCTTGCTGAAGAAGCTATTCTCTTCATCCTTGTTAGTCGGGGCTTATGTTATTGAAACTTTATACAAACGTGGGCACCTCATCTTTAGGTGTCAATCAAATCAATAATTTCTGCACTGATAGGAAAGAAAGAGATTTTCCATTCTGTTCCCAGGACTGTACTTAGAACTTAGAAGATCTAGTGACCTTTCTGGTCACAAGTTATGTATTGGTATGCTGTAAGTTTGTAACTCTCTCTAGACATGATGAATTGAACTTATTTGTTTTATCAAACGAACTGCACATTTTCTCGTCACTCTTAGTTTAAATCATTCATTCCAAGTTCCAACTATCAAACTTTTGAATAAAAAGAGCTGCGGATTAATCAGGTAAACTATTGAACTAGAAAGCATCAGCAAAGCTTGAATCAAATGAATAATCACAAGAGTTGCACAAAATAACAGCAAATTTTAATTACAAGATATATGCAATAAATCCACTCCCAATTCTTTACTTAACAGATAAGCATAACAGTCCAAAAGCACTAAATAATTACACAAGGGCTGCTAATTCTTCAAAATAATTAAAACTTTTAATTCTTCTAAAAGCAAGTAACTCAGAAAAGATGTTCCTGATTGGAGGGTTGGCAATCTTTACTGATCTTCATTCATAATGAAGTGCTCCTATATTATTAAAGTAAAATATACAATATCATCACAAGCTAAAAAATATTATTCTTTTTTTTTTACTTTCTTAAAGTTGCTATCGTGCTTAAGAAATACTTGATATATGATTTATTGATATACACACAAAAACACACATGCGGGATTGGGACAATACACATGAAGGATTGGGACGATACGCAGATTGAAACCACAAATATTTTGAAAGGCTATATATATATATATTGATGCTAATCAAAACAGGTTATGCAATGTAAAGGAAAGAAACAGCGCCAATGTGAGAGAGGTTGGAAAAACAGTAGCAAAAAGCCGTTCAATGTAAAGGGAAAACACAGCAGCAAAGAGCTGTGCAATATAAAACTAGCTGTCGGAGAAGATGGATGAAACATCAAACAGCAACAAAATGAATAGCACCAAAACTTCTGATCCAGCACGATGTATACGTGCATTTTAAGAAAATTGCACGACACTGTTTTAGGCTGGTCATGAAAACTAAATAAAGAGCTGATATTCACCCTGGATAAATCTAAGGGTTGAACTTATTACAGTGTGAATGTGGGATTTCCCTAACCGTGTGGAACCCACAACTGTTAATCGGGGCTTCTTAAGGGTAAACAGGTCGAACGGGTTTCACAAAGAATTTTCTTTCATAAGTTACCACCTTTGACAAGAACTATAAAATAAGTGTGTTTAGCTTCCAGTTCATAAATTACTAAACATGAAACTAGTAAAGTCACGGACCTGTAATGAAGAACTATATGACAGCAAGTTCTAACCAAAAATGTGATATGATCGTATGAAACCATCAACTCCTGCAACATTGGAATGAAGAAGAATCATATAACAGCAAATTTTATGTCCTCTAAAACATTAAATCTCAATTGATTACTGGAATCCCATGGTGGCAATGTTTTTAATTAACCGGTCCTTCAAAGTTCAAACTAGAGGCAGGATATATAGCAAATCATAAACTTTGTCGTTTGTTTTTTGCCTATGGATAACAATTCCAAATTGCATAAGAAACTAATTTTTTTTTTTAAAAAAAGATTACACCAGATTGGATAACCAACATAACCATAAATTGAACAATTGAAAACTGTCCCAATCCAGTAAACTTGAAAAACAGATACTGATACTGATTCATTATCTGCTCCCACCCTACATTAGTGTTGTCAATCATGGATCGCAGAAAATAGTGGTTTGCTCAAATTCCACTATACTATAGTGCCACTCTAACCGCTATTTGGCAGTAATGATGGACATATCGCAGATTGTAATAGCAGTTTGTTCAAATTCCACTACATTATAGCACTATAGTATAGCCACTGCTTCACAACACCGCCCTACATTGGAGACTAATTAAAAACAGACACCAGTAATTTTTCACTTATATATGTACATCTGCCACGATCTGATAAATAAATCTCTAAATATGTGAGACAAATTTCATAAGAACAGACAACAGTAATCTGTTATTAATTGGAAATTGGAAATCCAATTACATAAACCAGTAAACAGAAGAACGTCAATAAACCAGACCTTTGTGCAATTTCCCCTATAAATATAAATATAATACACATATTATTGTAAAAGGGGGGAAATACTGGAACTATTGACAGTAGCTGAATATAAAAATTAGATTAGTTTGTAAGAGAACTACAGAATACCGCACAACTCGTTATCACACAATTCATTATCACACAACTCGTTACTACACAACTCATTACCGCACAAGTTGTTAACAGCTTTGGTACCCTCAGAGATAGCATGTTTGGCCAATTCTTCGGGCAGCACGAGCCTGACCGCGGTCTCAATCTCCCTCGAAGTGATAGTTGGTGTTTTGCTGTATCGAGTGAGTCTCGACGATTCCTCTGCAAGCTTCATGCAAACGTCGTTTACGAAAAGGTTCATTATTATCGTGGCTTCGCTAGACATACCAAGGTCAGGGGATATTTGCTTTAGAAGCTGGAATATCTCGGTCTTGTATGTCACGTTCCTTCTTCTCTTCCTTTTCTTCTCTCCGGCAGCGGAACTTTCCTCATGTGGAGGATTTTTCCAGGCCTTCGGATTCTTTTCCTTGTGCGGGGGCTTCTTACCCATTGTTGAATTCTTCTCCTTTGGCTTCTTCCTTGCCTTTAGTGCCATCATGAATTGGAAACTTGATTCTCGCTTCTTCTTTGAATTTGCTACCCTCACGTATCGGAAATTTGATTCCTGATTCTTCTTTGAATTTGGTGCCATCACGAATTGGGAATTTTGATTCTCTGAAAATATTTAGGGTTTCGAAGATAGATTGGAATTGCTGATGTGGGAAGGGTTTTAATTCCGTCCGGTAACCGTGCTTGATTAATTTTAAGATGAGGTAGCAATTAAGTAGGGATTGTTAATGATATCCATGGACACCTACCCGCTCCTTTTGGACAAAAATGATATTCGTGTCCTCTTCATATTTGCGCGGGTATTTAGTGAATATGTCACTATTTCAGGATATTTGCGGATATCCATTGATATTAGAAATGCATGTGTTAAAAAAGTTATTATTTTTAATTACATAAAATTTCTTCTTTTCTTTAGACAACAAAATACTAATTATTAAATTAACAACTTGAATACAAACAGCCATCATGCATTGAATTTATTCGTTCTTTAACAACAAAATAATTTTCACGAGAAACAAAAAAACTAAATAGTTCTCTTGTTATAACATTATAGTCTCTAATAATAAACAAAATAACATAAAATCAATAGTCTTAGTCTTATAGAAAAGGGAATTTTCGCCACCGTAGAGGAGAGCATGAGAACAACCGTGTATGTAGGTTAGAGCTTCTTATATCGTGGGAACTTGGGGTTTTGTATTTAAGTAATGAGTATTTTGGTAATTTTATTAATTTAATAACGGGTATGGATATCCACGGGCATGGATACCATTATATCCGCCTCCCCATCCATTAACTAGCGGATAGTTGAAATATCTGTTTATTTTATCTACTGGTATCCGTTAAGCTATCCGCCTTGTGCCCATCGCAGATATTATCCGTGGATATCTGTGGGTATGGATTTTTTTGCCATCTCTACAATTAAGTTTCTTCTCGAAGTAAAATTGACTCTAGCATCTTGTGTAAAATATTATTAGTGGTTAAAATTGAATCAACTAGTATAAATCTCGACCATTGATGAAATTTTATATAATATCCTACGGTCAATTTTAGTGGTTCACCGATGAGAGAGTTAATTGATCACTCACCCTAGAAGCACAATTTTTCTTCCGCTACTTTTTTTAATACATCGTTGAGTAGAGTTGTAAAATTGAAACAAATCCATAATCCATAATACATAGTTGTAGTTCCTTTTTTTATTGGCTTCGGCCCTCTATATGCTCAACAAAAAGAATGATATGTTTGGTACGAGCATGTTTTGTGTTCAGGGCAAACTCAAACTAACTCATACCAATTACCAACACATAATAGTTTAGTTCAGACAACAGATTTTAAAAAACAAACCAGTGAGCCCAAACAAACTTGTACAAACTCATTGGTTTTGTAATTTTAGAAGCTCAATATGTTATTTGATTTAATTTATATACACAATAGGTGATAAGATCTAACATGATCTCAAGGTTTAGGATCTAGAAATATAGCAAATCAATATCTCTCACAAAACTCAAGAACACATGTTCTTGAAAATCAAAGGAAAAGATGAAGACTAGACACAAAAGGATAAACACTTACTTGAAAGGGAAGAAAATACAAATATGGAGGAGATAGAAATGGAAGTGGAGAATGAAGTCCACCACTTCTTCCTTGGGAAGATGATAAGGACAACACTATCCTTGAGCTCTCCTAGCCTCAAGGTTGTGTGCTCAATATTCTCATCTCAAGAAACCTTGGAGAATACTGATGAACCTTCACCTACACTAGCAATGAAAGCCCTCACCCTCTCTTGGTATTATGGCACTCACTCTTGCTCAAGTGTATCAAAATGAATTTCCTTCATCAAGTTCTCGGGTTTACAAGGATGGTAAAAGTATTTATATGTTGGGTCTAATGGATCATAAGCCCACCAACATACAATCCACTAAAAAAAAGGGAAAACAAGGCCCATGGCCACATCAAAGTAACAAAAGGCCATAGCCTCCAAAATTGCCAACAAGGCTCAAAAACAGATGTTCATTTACAATTAGAAATAAAATCATAAATTTAAATACAAAGAAATAAGGAACAGTAGATTTTGGGTATTCTAGAAATTTCCTAAGCTATCATTTGTCACCTTTAGTGTGTCCTTGTCCATTATCAAGATGGACACACTAAAATATATTTCATTTAAGTGTTGAATCTATTTTTGGTCTTTTGAGTCTTTATCTTTGTGACCTCCATCCAAGCTCTATGATTAGGCTAGGCATGCATGTGGGCTCACATCAATAGGTGTACAAGTGTTTTACAATATCTACCAATTACAAGTTGACATGTCATTAAAAATAAGTTAATCAAATGGTAACCACCTTATATGTTAACCATTCCATGTATTTGTAAAAGCCTATACACTTTATGTGTACATAAATTAAACTCTATGTTATTTGCTTAGATTTTTTTTAACCGCTTTGCTTGGACTTTTTACCTTAATAATTTATGATTAAGTTGTAAAATTTTGATACTAATGGAAGACTATTAATGAATTTCAGTTTGATTTGGTATAGTTTTTAAATTTTATAATTTTTTTTGACTATTTAGAAGTGTTAGAATATTACAAAAAAATGTAATTTTTTATATTTTAAAAATTAACATTTTTCTGCACGTGCTTAAAAAAAACATTTTCTTGCATGACCGTTGAACCCAATCTGCCCAATATTCGATTGGTTTGTTTGGGTTTTGGAGAACAAAACGTAAAATACGAACAACTTAAACTGAGTAATCATAATTAATCCGGGCTTTGGGCAAATCCAATCCAGACAGACTTGTGAACACTCCTATATGTCTTTATGTCTCTAAGTGTGATATTTGTCATATGGATATGGAAAACTCTATTCGTCTATTCTCCGTTTGCAATTTCACTACTAATCTTTGGAGATGACTCTCTGATGTACAAGTGTCTCGTATTGATTCCTCAACTCCTCTTGTTATTTTGAACATTTGTGATAGGCAATGGAATTCCCAGCTCCAAAATATTGCCCATGCTTGCGTTGTTACTCTACGAGAAAACCTGGTAATTCAAGCGGACAAGAACAGCCGAAAAACACGGAAAAGTGACATTTTCTACAGCTCACAGGCGACCAACCATTCACCGGTAAAAACTTTATAGGTAATGTTTATCAGCGGCAAAGACGCCAGAAATATTTTTATAAACTTTTTTAGCATTATCAGTAGTCAGGTTGTCGATTTTTTTAAGGATTAAATATGTTTTAGGCTCCTGCAAATATAACGTATTTTGGTTTAAGCCCTTGTAAAATATTTTTTTAGAAAAATCTCCCTGCAATTATTTTTTTTTTGCTGTTAGCACTTCTGCAAAATATAACATTAATGAATACTTGTAATTATTAATATTGCTTAAAAATGAGAAAGACTATTCGTTTAAAAGAGGATAAACGAGAAATTTAATTAAAATAATAATGGTAAAAACAAGAAAAAAAAGAAAACACTAAAATCAAACAGTACTTCAAGTAGCATATAAAAAAATGCTACAAGTTAGTGTAAATACGCTATAAGCTAGTAGTATCAAACATTTATCACGAAATTATCTGGTGTAAGCTAACGATTTGACCTTAATACGTAGAGCATTAATTTCTTATTTTTGCTTGACATTTTTTTTGGTCAACAGATACGGCTTTTCATTAAAGAAATGGGCGAAGCCCAACCAATGATACAAACACACCACAGCAAAACAAAAAAAAACTAAAAGACCCGGCCCAAACACATACCGAGTCACACCAACAACACAATACTAAAGTAGATAAAAACCCAACTATAACACTCAAACTAGAACTACGAAACAACCCTAAAACGGCAAACAACTCAACCATAGCTGAACCATCCTAATCATTCGTTTCGAACACTTCAGAAAACAATCTTCTCCGATTCTTGAACAACCAAAAGAGAGACAAGTTGCGATGATTGCAACGAGATGAAGACACACATCTTACAACACCACCAGCACAGCACATCGAAAACCCTAGCAGAATCACAGAAAAACTCAAGTCGAAAAACGATGCTTCAATTCCCATAATCATTCTTCAAAAAGGATCGAAGACTTGAAGGAGGAGCAGCGATCCAATTGTAAGGTAATAAATTTCTTGAAGCAAGCTTCGCAATACAATCAGCTACAAGATTACCATTACGATTGATCCAGACAAAATCACAAAAGGTAAAAACCTTCTTGATTTCTAAAATATCTCGCACAATAACATTAATCTCACCCCTTTGAATTTTTTCTTTGCAAGCATGAATCAAACTGAGGGAATCAGACTCAAAGAAGACTTCATCAATGTTGAGATTTGAAGCTAGAAGAACTGCTTCTCGTAAGGCAAAAGCTTCAGCAGCTAGAGGAGATAGAGCATAAATCCTTGAGGTACTTCCTGAAACCATTTCTCCTAACTTGTTCCTAGCCACAATGCCAGAGAACCCTTTCCCTGATTCCACATCAAACTGAGCATCTGTATTAAATTTGATTCTGTTGTTCTGAGGAGGTCTCCAGTTAGCCACAGACCTCCTTTGACCACAAATTGCATTTGTTTGTATAGTAGACATAGACCTAGGGATTATTAAAGTATTGAAATTAGATTTGATAGCATAAAGAGTATCACTAGGATTAGGAAATTTGTCTTCAAAACACATCAAATTCCTAGCTTTCCAAATGTTCCAAATAGCAATCATCACATAACATATCATCATCTGTTTTTCTTGACCCTCACACCAATTAGCCTCTAGAATTGAGTCAAACCATTCACCAAAGTGGGAAATATTGAAATGATTAGGAACATGGCAAATTTGTAACCCAAACCAGACTGGGGTAGTCCAAGGACAAAGAAAAAGCATATGTTCAATAGACTCATCATCAACTTTACATACCGGGCACTTAGGAGAAGAAGAAATTCTCCTTTTCATAAGATTGAGATTAGTACTAATAGCATTATGCTTGAGCTTCCATATGAAATGCTTTATCCTTCCAGGCACCTTAGAATCCCACAATTGATTCCATGATGTCTCAGAATGAGTATAAGATGATTCAAGATTAACCTTCTTGGCAGCCACATTATTCCTCAAAACTTTATATCCTGTTTTTACTGAGAAAAAACCATCTTTAGCAAAAGGCCAGAACAACTTGTCTTCTGAATCCAAAATACTAATAGGAGTTTTCAAAGCCTCAATAGCACTAATAGGAGATAGATTTAATCTCAAAGCATCAAGGTTCCACACTTTTGATGATCTGTCAATTAATTCATAAACCCCAGTAGCATTACAGCCCTGAATAGTAGTAACCAAACCTCCAGAAGCTAGCCAATGATCCTCCTTGATACTAATATTTGTCCCACCTCCAATATTCCACCTCCCTTGTTGCTTCAGCAAGTCTCTGCCATGTAGGATACCCCTCCAAACCCATGAAATACCAGCTTTAGGTTTTACATTCCAAAAATCCTCCTTAGAACAATAGATCCCTCTCAACATTGTAGCCCAGTACTGATTTTGACCATGTAAGCATCTCCAAGCCTGTTTTGAGAGAAGAGAGGTATTCTGAGTAGTAAAATCTTTAAAGCCCATTCCACCTTTATTCTGACATGTGCATGTACAGAATCTATAGAACTGTTGTAATGTTTGGGCTGGCCCCTATCGTGCCTGAGCCCAATTCCATTGTTGCTGAAGCTCCTGCTCTTAGAGAGGTCACCTTCTATGCTTTGGATACGGGGTTCCTTCACATCATCCTTGAATCTAATTGTAAGGCCTTGTGGAAACACGTAGAGGGAACATGCAAAGAAATATTAACTGGCTGAGCTTCACTTGGGTGGACCGGGGAAGGTAATAAAGGAGCACACATGGTTTGGGCCTTGCCCATTGAGTAATGAAAACCGATTATATTTGATAAGAAAAGAAGAGAAAAACAACACCAAGACCCAAGAACACACATTCTCCGGCTCTGACTCTCGGTGGGATAATTGGAAATTTATTAGCAGAATTCGTCCTCTCTTGGATATTGCTCACAAGATCTTTGCTTCAGACTCAAATAATAGACAACAACGGCTAGTATCTTGGGGTCCCCCTCCTGATTAGTGGCTCAAATTAAATGTGGATGGAAGCTCTTTGGGTAATTCCGGTCGTTCGGGCTATGGAGGTCTTTTTAGGAATAACCTTGGGCATTGGATTCTTGGCTTCTCTAGTGGCTGCGGCATGACAACTATCATGAATGCTGAACTTCAGGCTATTGCAAAGGGTCTTATGACTGCTTGGAATAATGGCTTCCGTCGTATTATTTGTGAATCGAACTCTACCACCACCATTTGTCCATTTCTCTTATTGAAGCAGGTGTGCCACAATCTCACCCTTATGCTCCAGTTATTGACCACATTAGATCCTTGATGAATAGGGATTGACAGTTATCCTTTACTCATTTATTAAGGGAAATTTTTTTTGTGCTGATTGGCTTGCTAAATATGGTTCTTCTATGGACAATGTTGTCACAATTGGATTCAGTGTCCTACGGCTATTCATACCAGACTCCTAGCTGATGCCTTCGGCATAACTAGGATTAGAGTTTAGTTCTTTTCTCTGTCCCTCTATCTTTTCTTTTCATTGTAATCAAAAAAAGAATACACATTCTCTTTCCTCCAAATCCTCTTAATTTATATATTAGAGGTGAGTTAAAATTTTGCTCTCTTTCTCATCTTCTTTCAAAAAATTGAACCAAAAAATTAAATTTCAAAATAATCTCTTCACTCATCTCCAACCAAACACTATGACAAAATAACAATTTCAAATGTTTGGGCCACTTTGGGGGTTTCGTCTGTATGATACGTGTACGTATTGTTTACTAATGACAAACTGTACTTTTTCTAAGACGCAGTTTAATACATATGTTCTACCGATGGCAAAGTTGGATTGTATCCTTGAACTAAGGAACTTCTCAGTTGTTATTAAATATTTTTTTTGACCAGAAGTTGTTATTAAATATTAAAACTCACTGTTTTGGAATTTCAATTTTGTCTAAATAAATGTTCTTACTGAAAAAGTTTGGTCCAAATTAAGAAGCCCAAGAAAAAAAAACACTCGTGTTGCAAAATTTTAGGTCAGGTTGAATCCAGAGTATTTTTGTTTATTTTGTTAGTTAAATTATGATAAATTAATTTAATACAAAAATCTAATTCCCTAGCAATAAAACAAATTGGAGTCAGACTTTACGGCTTTACTTACCCCCGGGTGTTTGGGGCCCCTTTCCCTTGATACCGGATGGGGTCAAAGACCCCTAGACAAAAAAAATACGAAAATCTAAACACCCGTTTAAAATCAAGATGAAAATTAGACCTTTTGAAGTGCTTCAATTCAACTTTAAACTCTCGGATCCCAAGTAGGTAGCTTCGTTGGCGAGCTAAGGAATACCGAAGGAGTGCACCAAAGGAGTGCAAGAAGGAAGTCTCGAGTTCAACCCGTGGAAACTAACATTTCTCCTGCCCCCACTAACATTGCCTATAAAAAAAAAACTTTAAACTCTCGGTAGCTCTACCAATAGCAGATTAATTAGTACGAAGATTAATCAGTAATCAACAAATGGCACTTAATTAATTATAATCACAACACGTTATTACCGAAGAAGAATATACAGACATACGAATATATCCTCATATATCTCAAATTACCACATTGTAGCTTTCGAAATGTCAAAAACATATAAAAAATTATTACATGAGAAGAACTCAAAATAAAAAAAACAGCAAATTAAAAAAAACTTAGAATTAATCTCCAGTAAGTAAGCAGCCATAATTAACTTGCATAGTATTGTTTGTTATGGAGCTGCATATATAGAGGAAATATTTTGAAAACCTTGTTTTTGAAAGTGTAACTGCCAAAGGATCCTCAGTTGCCCTAATGATGAAGCAAGTTCTTCAGCGACTTGCAGTTATCATTGGTTGAATATTAATTCCGTGTCATCATCTTCATCTTCACCATCATTAATCTCACAACTTCGAATTTCCATAGTAGCAAGCAAATTATGAAAGGAAGATCCTTGGAAGAGAAGAAGGAAAGTGAGTTTTTGAGAAGTATAAGAAATTAGGTGAATTTGTATATTCGTTTTGGGTATGGAAAAAGGGTGGGTGGGGGCAGAGACAAAGGATCTTCTCTAGCATATACCCTAGCATTAACTTGCTGTCCCATTCTTTTTCACATATGCTTTTGGCATCTTTTCTTTCGATTAATATAATTATTTTCTTTTATGTCAGTGTGCCTAGCCTACATCTTGCACTTGTCTGCTAACCTTTTTTTCCCTTCTTTTTTTGGATTTCACTCTATGAAATATTTGGGTATTAACATTGTGTTTTTGCTTAAATTTATTTTAAAATATTAGTTTTTCTTAAAAATTATTTTTAGAGACTGTGATTTGTCTAGAAAAAAAAATTCGGATGATAAATGATACACCTTCATGAACAAAAACTTTCAAACAGAGGATGTATACCAGCAAAAATGGTGGTAACTAATCTAATCTAATCTATTTAATATCTATTTATCTATTTATATAATAAACCGCTTATGAAATTACTAATTTTGATATTTTATTAACAAGACACATATCTAACTTAAGAGTAAAAATGTCATTACCCTCACTTTCTTTCTTTTTCTTCTTACACTCTCTTTCTTCCTTTTTTCTCTTTCTTCTTACGCTCTCTTTCCTCCTTTTCACTTTTCTCTTACACTCTCATTCTTTCTTTTTTCTTTTTACTTTACTTTTACTTTTTCCATAAACAATTATTCTCTTTCTCTTATCACTCCACTTTAGTTTTTTTAACTAAATTTCTAAATTCATACAAACAGTACTCTAAAGTTACCTATAAAAATGTAAATGAGTCACACTAAAAAACAAAAAAAAACTATCACTTTTTTTGAAAAAAGTTATCACATTAAAATTTTAATTTTTCTCTCCGAAATCTGTTTACTCTCTTATTGATAATCTACTATCACCTCTTATTGATAATCTAATATCTACTATATTCTATGAGATAACAGGAATGATATATAAAAAACCAAGGATTAATATTTGTCATTGATAATTAATTTTTTTTGAATACTACTATAAACCTACTATCTAAAAAACAAGAAGATTTAATGACTATTTAAATTATTGATTAATATTTAAAACAAATATTTCTTATTGATAATCTATTATCTCTCTTTTACTGTCTACTATAATCTACGAATCAACTAAAATAATCAATCTATTTATATAAATAAACCGCTTATGAAATTACCAATTTGGATATTTTATTAACAAGACACATATCTAACTTAAGGGTAAAAATGTCATTACCCTCACTTTCTTTCTTTTTCTTCTTACACTCTCTTTCTTCCTTTTTTCTCTTTCTTCTTACGCTCTCTCTTTCCTCCTTTTCACTTTTCTCTTACACTCTCTTTCTTCCTTTTTTCTTTTTACTTTACTTTTACTTTTTCCATAAACAATTATTCTCTTTCTCTTATCACTCCACTTTAGTTTTTTTAACTAAATTTCTAAATTCATACAAACAGTACTCTAAAGTTACCTATAAAAATGTAAATGAGTCACACTAAAAAACAAAAAAAAACTATCACCTTTTTTGAAAAAGGTTATCACATTAAAATTTTAATTTTTCTCTCCGAAATCTGTTTACTCTCTTATTGATAATCTACTATCACCTCTTATTGATAATCTAATATCTACTATATTCTATGAGATAACAGGAATGATATATAAAAAAACCAAGGATTAATATTTGTCATTGATAATTAATTTTTTTTGAATACTACTATAAACCTACTATCTAAAAAACAAGAAGATTTAATGACTATTTAAATTATTGATTAATATTTAAAACAAATATTTCTTATTGATAATCTATTATCTCTCTTTTACTGTCTACTATAATCTACTAATCAACTAAAATAATCAATTGAAACAACGAGATAACTGCACTGATATATAAAAAAACACGGGATAACTGCACTAATATATAAAAGGCTAAATTGCTGTTTTGGCCCTTTATCTTTGGGGTTGTGGTCACTTTGGCCCTTTATATTTTTTTTCTCATTTTAGACCCTCATGTTTTTTTGTGTGTCATTTTGGCCCATGCCGTTAGTTATTTCTAACGGACGCCACGCTGGCAGTTAACTGCTTATTTTCTCTCTCCTTGGGGCTGATAGCATGAAGACACCCTTTTACTTTTCTTTTACTTAGATCACTGACATACGAGATCCTTGATATTCATCCCACTACAAAAAAATTAGTCATTAGCGAGGGACAGTTCCCTCGCAAAATGACCTGATTCCCTCACTAATGGTTATTTGCGAGGGACTTAGCGAGGGACTGGTTCCCTCGCTAATTCCCTCCTCGCAAATGGGATTAGCGAGGGAAGTTGGATCCCTCGCTAATTAGCGAGGGACTATGCCGTCGCTAGTTCCCTCGCTAATGACTGCAGCTTTTCAGGTGATGGGACTCAGTTGCAGGGGTTGGTAAATGCGCAGGAATTAGCGACGGCTTTTTCCCTCGCTAATTCCCTCGCTAATGACTGCAGTTTTCAAAAAAAAATGACACGTGTCCAGTGCTGAATGGCTTGTTTTTTTTATATATATTAATTAATGAATATTATATTATATTATTAATTTTGTGGTGATGTGTGGTGGTGGTGGTGGTGGCGTGGTGGTGGTGTGGTGGTGGTGGTGGCGTGGTGGTGGTGATGGGTGGTTTAGAGTAGAGAGAATGAGAAGAGTAAGGGAGAAAGAGAGAGAGAGGAGTGAGAGTGGTGGTGGTGGCGTGGTGTGGTGGTGGCGTGGTGGTGGTGGTGATGGGTGGTTTAGAGTAGAGAGAGAAGGAGAAGAGTAAGAGAGAGAGAGAGGGGAGAAAGAGAGAAGAGTGAGAGTGGTGGTGGTGGGGTGGTGGGTTGGTGGTGGTGAAGAGTAAGAGAGAGTGAGTGAGAGTGGTAGGAGGTATGTGGTGGTGGTGGTGGTGGAAGAGTGAAGAGAGAAGAAGAGTGTGAGAGGAGGTGGTGATGATGGTGGTGGTGGTGGTGGTGGTGTTGGAAGAGTGAAGAGAGAAGAAGGGTGTGAGAGGAAGTGGAAGGGGGAAGAGGAAGGGAAGAGGAAGGGAAGAGGAATGGTGAAGAGTGAGTGAGTGAGAAAGAAGAGTGAAGGTGTAAACGGATATAAAGGAAAAAAAAAAATTTGCGAGGGAATTAGCGAGGGAACTGTCTCATCATCTGAAAAGTTAACGTTAGCGAGGGAATTAGCGAGGGAACTGTCCCTCGCTAATTTCTGCACCTTTACCAACCCCTGCGCTGAGTCCCATCATCTGAAAAACAAAATTTAGCGAGGGAATTAGCGAGGGCAGTCATTAGCGAGGGACAGTTCCCTCGCTAATTCCCTCGCTAATGACAAAAAAATTGACAGCTCTATGCCCTCGCTAATTCCCTCGCTAATGACTGTTTTTGCGAGGGACAACAAGTCCCTCGCTATTGTCCGTCGCTAATTAGTGTTTTTTTTGTAGTGTCCCTTGGTTTAATTTTCTTATCACGCGAATCAGCCATGGTTGATTTCTTTGTTCATCTCTAAACAAGCTTTATAACGATTTAATATTTGACTTATTCCCATGATTGATTTCTTTGTGTAGCAAAACTCTTTTCAGCTTGAAGTAGCTTAGACATAAGGCTCAGCTTCGGAATGAAGCAAATGAGGTTGTGAAGAAATAAGAAATTGAGATTCAGGAACAACAGAGAGCTGATCGAGAAAGATAAGAAGAACTTCGAGTTTCCTTGGTTGAGAGGGAAGTTGAACGAGAAATGGGGTGGTTGTTAGCACTGGAGGAACTAAAGAAGCTGGGTGGGGGCTTGGAGGCATGCACGAAACACTTCAGGAAGGGTAAAGAAGCTTCTCGATGAAAATGGTCTTGGAGAAAATATATAGAACCCAATTGTGGTTAATTTGGCTGATTAAAGAATTCGTGTTGTTTGTGTTTATGTATTAATTTGTCTTTTAATACATATGGTGGATTTGGCTGATTATAGAACCCTATGGTCTGTAGGAAGCTTGTCTTTTAATAGACTTGATGTTAATTTACAATATGTTGGCATGATTGTAAGACTTGAGATTAATTTTTAATATGATTTGAGTTTTATATTCTTTTATTGTTTCATAAATATATTTATTTATTTCATATTTAGTTTTTAACTAATTATATAAGCGTTAATGACAAGAGGAGTCACTAAAATGGTGGGTATGGCAAATTAGAAGGCTTCACGAAAACCTATACCAACGGAAGTTCAGCTGTGGGTATAGAGAAATTAAGAGTGTTGTTAAAACCTATACCAACAGAAAGGTAACCGTGGGTATAGCTCTGAGGTTTTGTCCAACGGTAAGAAAAACCGTCACTATAGGCTATAGCAACGCCATTTTTCCGTGGGTATAGCCAAATAAAGACCACGAAAAAATTGTCCGTCGGTATAGGTTTTTGGTGCTATACCCACGGTTTGTAACCCTTTACCCACGGATTTTTGCCGTCACTATATGTCAATTTTCTTGTAGTGTGGTTAATATTTAAAACACACGTGACAAATATTTGTCACTAATACCTAAAAAATGACAAATAATTGTCACTGATATATAAAAAAACACGGGATAACTGCACTGATATATAAAAAAATACGAGAATAACTGCAATGATATATATAAAAACACGGGATAGCTGCACTAATATATAAAAAAACACGGGATAACCACACTGATATATAAAAAAACACTGCACTGATATATAAAAAACACGGGATAAATGCAAAGATTGTTTTTAAATGATACTTTTACATTTTTAGATTTTAATATTTATCTATTTTTTATTTGAAACTCATTTTTTATCTACTTTAAATTTGTCTATATTTTCACGGGGTAATGTTCAGACTATTTAAATACTGTCTAAGTTCATTCATAAAAAAACACGACAGCACCCGTGCGAATGCACGAGTATCCTACTAGGATTAGTTAGAAAGACGACAAAATGGTAAAGCCCAAATGGGCCCTCTCAGTCTCCTTGCCAAACAGGAAAGGTTGTTGCATCATCAGCTCATGGAACTAGTTGGTTGTTGTCCAATAATGGCACATGCATACATCAGTTATAAAAGGCCCGTGTCAATTATTTTATATATATATATATATATATATATATATATATATATATATATATATATATATATCACCATGTGGGAAACACATCTGCACATGTGAAGTTTTAGTGACATGATTACACATTGGTATATTTTTTTTCCTTTTTAGAGGTCATCTCACTCTAGACTTGGCTAACTTTTCCAATTAGGTAAAAATTGCGAGAACAACTTATTGAACATGAACACGAGTCCGTCATTGTTTTAATGGTGGTTGTTTGTAAGCATCGATGCCCTATCGAATGAGCTAATTTGATTTCATGGTCAACTGCAAGCATGTCTAAATGTTGCAAGACTCACCAATAGAAAAGAATATATTTCCCTAGTTAATTTTTTTATAGGCAAATGATAGTAGTTAGTAGTTAGTTACGGGGTGGAGAAAGTGTTAGTTTTGCAACCGACAAATCAATTGTTTGTTGGGAAATTTTGAAAGAATTAAGTTTTTGAAGAAGGGGATAAATTTACCCTTAAAATTTTGAAAGTATTAACTCTTGAGTTGTTTTGGGGGATCTAAGTTTGACGAAGCAAATAAAATTACCCTTATTTTTTTTATGTAAAACGGGGCATAAAGCCCAAAAGCGATTACACACTAATTAAACGAGGAGTAGAAACTCCAATAACATCATCAGCAACAAATTGCTTAGCACTATACCCTTAAAATTTAAGGTCACAATGTTTTTGAATGCACGTAATTAATCATCTAGATGTTTATGCACAAAAGAATGGGAACAATATGGTTTAAGTGAATGATTTGAGAAACGAACTAGGATAGATTTGAAAAGTCGACAAACATAAACCATGAAAAGGGGATGAAATATTTTATGACCTTGATTACATATAAAGAGGGAAACTAAATGGAGGCTTGTTACGTTTAGAGCTGTCAATTTGCCCATGTGGGCCAAGCCAGCCCAAGCCCACTTGGCCTTAGGGGCAAAAGGCCTCACGGGATCCAAAACCCACTATCCCAAAGCCCATAAAGCCCCTATGGGCCCAGTCTAGCCCATGGACCCTAAATTCCTATTTTTGCAACAAAAATGGAAAATGGCCCACCCAAATTTGTGGGCCTATTTAAAAAAAACTTGAAAATTTCTTTTTAGGTAGAGTTCTTTTGACCTTATATACATAGAGGTATCAACTAAGTTAATTAGGTTACTAGCTAACTTTGATATGGTTGTTAACAAACTACCAAATTTAACCAATAATTTATACTTTATAGCTAGGCAACCTGCATTAACTTGAAAAACATGAGAGTAGTTATTTATGTTTCAGTGGGACAAATAAAGTTTCAACGATGGTCATAAAAGTGAATGTAAATAAACAGATGATTTTAATAGGATATTCCTAAAACTGGTTGAATAAATAAAAATGGCATTGAAGCTCGAAAAGTTTTTGAAATGGATTCAACAATAAATCTTTAATGTAGCAACAAGGTTTCTCCTTTGTAAAGTAAGGTCACTTGTTTTGAGATTGAAAGCAAACCTTCATCTTGTGATGTCATTGTTATTAAGAAAGGATTTATATATCATTTTTCACTTTTTTTAGAAATATTTCATTCCTCCTTTTTAACATTAATTCTGTACTTGTAAAATGAAAAACCGATTATGAAGGTCCCTTGTTTTGAGACTGAAAGCCAACGTTCAACTTGTAATGTCATTGTTATTATTAAGAAAGGATTTGTGGATAAGAAAAGAAATGGCAGGAATGCATAAGTTGATCATAAAAATACCTGTTGAAGCAGAAAAAAGAGGTGGTGGTGGTGAGTGGTGAGAGAGGAAAGGAGGTGGTGAGAGGGAGAAAGAGGTAGTGGTGATGGTGGTGAGAGGTGGTGGTGGTGGTGGTGGTGAGTGGGTGATGGTGGTGGTGAGAGTTGTGAGAGAGAAAATGAGGTTGTGGTGGTGAATGGGAGGTTGTGATGGTGGTGAGAGGGCGAAGGAGGTGGTGGTGGTGATAGTGAGGGTGAAGAGGGAGGGGAGGCGAAAGAATGAAAGTGTGGGTGGGAAAATAATGAGCAAAAAAAAATTTGGGGCTATCTCACAAAGCCCTGGCCCTACCCCACTAAAAAGTTTAGGCCCATGCTTTTCCCAACCCTCCTCCTACTCACCACACACCCCTTACCTAGAAATATTCCAAGAATACCCTCACGTGCAACGCTCATGAATTCTGATGGAGGACGTGTTTTTAAATGGTTCGGTTACGTCTCACCAAACGCGTACGGTTGTACATATCCGGATTCAGTATTTAGGGGGTTCAGATACCAATAACCGAACCTGTTTGGCTAATGTCAACCGAACGTAGTAAAAATTTAAGAAGGGGTGTGTTTTTCAATTTCGTTTGTCCGGTGATGGGATACCGGACAGGTTCGATAGGTGGTAACCGAACCTACGTGATACTGCAGCAAGCAGAATCAGAAACATAAATGTTTCTGTTTATATTGCAAACTAGAAACTAACTATATATAAGACAAGTTAGTAGTGATTTAAAAAACGTGGTAAACATTCAAGTCATAACAGTCATATGTGGGAAATTTGTCGTCTTAATACAATTTTGAATTAAAAAATTACAAATCTATCAACTAATCACTATCTTCATTATCTTTAGTTAAATCTACATAAGTCGGGGGTTGTGTCTCTATTATCATCGACCTCCACTTTTGCACGCGACCTGTAAACTGCGCCCAACCCTTTGCTATGAGTGCCCTGTTAACATTCCATACCGCATTGACCGGGGGCATTGGACTTCCATTCTTCATAAATACCTTACAACAAGCATAATATTGTTAACTAACGTTTCACAATATAAAAATGAATTCTAAATAGAAATCGATATACGTGTACAAAGTGTCTTTTTGTATAGCAGATATTGAACGTACGGACACTTCTGAATGGTGCAATACGAAATGGGAAAATTGAAAAATGACCCGTTAACAGACCAACAGGTGAGTATGACCTTGTATTTGTTAGCTATCAGATACCCCATGTCCGGTACAGTCATCCAATTCTCTATGTTATTCTTGTGTGTCCGCATCAACAATTTCATCAGAATAGTGACTTTTCCAATACCACCATATAGGTTTGTGTAGAAGTCATTGTATTGCCTAAGCTCGTCCAACAGATCATTTCTCACAGAAAGCCAAGCATCCTCACCCCTTCCAAGTAATGCAGCAATACACCGGAATCCACAATTTCCATCACCGACTACATTGACAATATTTTCAACATAAGGATGAATGATCTCTGGCAAGCCCTTTAGGTAAGTATAATAATCATTCATATGAGTAATAATAGGATTCGGTGTAAGAGTCAGATTTGGAGTAGGATCTGGTAGTGGTGGTGGTGGTGTGGGTGTGAGTGTTGGCTTCTTAGGTAGCGGAGGAGTAGGAATAGTAGTTGAACTATCAGCTTAATTGATCTGGTAGTGCTTTTTGAACTATCAACTCTTACACAAATCTCCCCTACTGTCATGCAATATTCTATTTAAGTGAGAGTGTGCAGACTCAACTCTGTTGGTGGTAGTGTTGCCAATGTGCATATACTGATTTATCCATGCATCAATAAATTTCTCTTTGTATGGGTCTAGCCAATAGGTCTTGACATAATCTATGAAATTAGGATAAGGTGCTGACATCTCGTTAAAATTTTGCAACTCCATATCATACTCATCCGTAGATTTCGCATGGACAACTCTAAGAAATGCACTCATCACATCCTCAACAATAGCCATGTCTTTCACATATATCCTAGCTTTGGCCCTCACATATTTTTAATGTGAAATTGGCACAACAAGTTTGCAGATGCTGCAAATACAGTTGCCAGAGCATTCATCAGACCAGTGTCTCAGTCAGTAAGTATGACCTGTGGCAATTCATCCCGTCTCCTAAATAAGCTCCTTGATAAGTCCAATTTTAAGTGTCTTTTTAGTATTTAATTTGAGTAACTTGTGTGGAATTTTAGTTTTATTTTTGAGCTATTTTACTAGAATATGTTTATTTTTATTTTCAGAACTTGATTTGAGGTAAATAAAGATTTTTGGGTTTTAAAAATACAAGTATTAAAGACACATGCAAAAAGGAGCAAAAAGAATGAAGTTACAAGCAATTTTAATAGGCGCGGTCTGTGCGACTTTATTCAAGTGCAAAGTGGAAGAATTTGGAACGGAGTAACAGAAGTTCAGGGCCGGTTCGTGTGTCTTCAGGGCCGGTCCGTGCGCCTCCTGAGTTGAAAGAATTCCAAAAGTTTTAACTGGAGCCCGGTCCGTGCGTCCAGTGCAGGAGCCAAAACTGTTACTTTTATTTGTTTTAAAGCTTGCAATGCGAATTTAAACCCTTTGTCCCTTGTATTAGCCTATAAATAGCACCATTTCTGAGTGTTAGAGGCATCTTTTGTTAGTGCAAAATTACTCTCAAAGTGATCAAAGTTCTTATTATTTTCTTAAAGTTCTTGCATTTTATTTTCTTCTCTTTACTTTCTTGGACTTTTACTTTCAGCACTTTATTTTTCTGCACTTTTAATTTCTGCACTTTATCGCTTTCATTTACATTTCAAGTCATTTACAATTCCACAACTTTATAATTCCGTCATTTATATTTCTGTCATTTATAATTCATGTTTTCATCATCTTCTTCTTCTAAGTTTTTGTCTACTATAATCCCAAGTCTAAACTCTATTTCGTTAAAGTTTATACTTTAATTTAATCTCATCAATCCTAAAGTTTTATTTCAAATATCAAACGAAGAACCGAGAGGTGAAGTTTGATATTGGACCTATGAGATTAAACAAGGGAAACAAAACATGAGAATAGTTTTGGGACTCTTGGGATTAAAAAGGCTTGTACTTAAGGGGTCTTGGAAATAATCAACCATGAGAATAGATTTGATTATTGGTTCAAGACACACTCTTGTATTCCGAGAGGAAACTTGAGTTACCATTGAATGCCCTGTTGATAACTCATATTTATGTGAGTTATTTATATTCTTTAGGCTTAAGCTAATGTGAGTTCTTAAGTAATTATGTGGTTAAATATGTAAATATGTGTTAAGAAGTGTAAAAGAAGGGTTAGGAGATAATTTGTTAACGTTTGGCACAAAGGGTGCCCTTTTTAGTGTTTTAATGTGTTGTTAGTGCTGCAGCGGTAAGCGCTATAGCGCTATATGGCGCTTGGACAGTTGGACAATATTGGAGCTCACCACTATTTGATGAGTCATCGTGTCAATCCTCTGCTGAAAGCCTCACACAAAATCTTCCAAGTGGGTTGAAAAGGACACATGGCGTTTTCTCATTAAAGGATATTTGTTAGTTGGTGATAAGTGTCACTATCACCTTTTTGTAAAAGCTACTTTATGAGATAAGGATAATATCTAGCTCTATCTTCTTCCACACAAGATAGATTTCGAAAGTGAGAGGGTTTTTAGAGAGAAAAACTTGACACCCTTCTCCTCCATTAATCCTCCACTTCAAGCTTTTATTTTTCAAGAGAAGATCATTATTTCCAGCGTTGTGAAGCTGTGCTGTAGCGTCAGCAACCCGTCACACGAGAAGGAGGCCACTACGTGCATCTTTTTCAACCTTGCTTCTTCTTTTCATTTTCGGTAATATGAGCTTTTTGATTTGTATTGTGTTGATGATGCTCATCATGAGCTAAACACTTAGTAGTTGGATTGTTTTAAGCTTTGTAATGACTCTTTAATATTGTTAATTAACGTTATGATGTTTGTGTTTCAATCTTTGTGATTTAATGCTTTCAAACTCGTTTTGGGATTGACCAACTGAAATGGGTACATTCGTAGGTACAGACATGGTCTACGATTCTAACTCAAAGATTGATATGAATGAAAGGTTGTTTAAAGACATTTAGACAACTTGTGCTTAACTCTAGACATAGGGGAGCAATAGTTCATAAGGTGAATATTGTGGGTTCCTCATTATACAGGGGTGGACTTATTTAGAACCTAGACATAGGAGTCTTGTAACAAAACCCTGGCGTCAGTGACCGAAAGGCACAAAATCATATGCTACAGCACTTAACGCTATAGCGTCTAACGTTATAGCACTTCACTACTGAGAAATTACTTAGCAAAGAGCAGTCCAACTCACTTTATCAACTCTTGAACTTTCTTTACTGTTTTCACACAATACTTTTTATCTTCATGACTAAAAACTTGATT
Source organism: Astragalus membranaceus (assembly GCA_039519185.1). Lineage (NCBI taxonomy): Eukaryota > Viridiplantae > Streptophyta > Magnoliopsida > Fabales > Fabaceae > Astragalus > Astragalus membranaceus. Next base: position 113,263,133 of record CM076850.1, read on the forward strand.
TTACTATTTTGTTACTTGTTTTTCTCACTAGCTTAATTACTAACTTAAATATAGAAGTAAACTCAACAATCTCCGTGGGAACGATCTTTACTTATCACTCTATTACTTGTTGCGATTGTGTACACTTGCACAAACTACTTTTTGCACAACACCTGTCCTTAAAATATGAACCTTACATAAAATAGAGAATGGATGCGGGATTGTGTATTCGTTATATCATTGTGATGAAACATCAATCCTAGGATGCTTTTATCTATAAATTTTAAAACCAATCAAATCAACTCTTTCTACTTCAATCATTCCTTTTAGCTAATCACAACCGAAAATAACATTGGTAATCACATAAGTCTCTGTGGATCGATACTTTTTATTACGCGATAGAACCGTATACTTGCGGCCTATCAAGTTTTTTGGCGCCGTTGCCGGGGACTATTGTGATATTGATTGATTTTTCGGTATCAGTTAGACTAAATGTTTTTTTTTTCTTGTTACTATGAATAAGCATGTATTTATATTCTCCAGGGAGGAATGGGAATACTTTGAGGAATCTTTGCAACCACCACCACGTTGCCTAAAAGGGATATAAAAAAATGTATTTGTTTTCTCCAAGGAGGAATGAGAATCTTATGCGTCATCGTTGCCCCCACCACGACCTTTCTTGCAAGGGTTATTCAAAAAAATACATGAAGCAAAAATTGAGAAAAATATTGTTGTTGAGGTAGATCAAAATAATGGAAAGTGATAGTGGAAGATGATTCACAAGAGATATACCATGAAATGGAGAGTACAAAGGAAATTGGAATTTCTCCCTTGAATAAGTATATTAATTTAAATGCATGTGTGGATGTTACAATGTTGTGCCCTTTATCTTATTTTTAACCTTCCTTTGTGAAAATAACATTTGATCTGGGAGGAATTGAAAATAAGATCTTATTGTTTACACAACTTCCATTTTACAAGCCATGGGATCCAGGAATATGTTTTCATTCTTCATGTATCACTTGGTCTTTATGCTTCAAGCAATGGGACCCAGGAATAAGTCTATAAAGGGCAAAGGTCAAGCTAATGACCATAAACGAGCGCTGCGTGGGAGGCAACCCACAGGTTTACCTATGTTTTATTTTTCTGGAATAAGAAGAAAAGCTACAAATGCTAGTCAAAGTGAGCTTTCTTACCACTATCATATATTCTATTCTGTTTTACATTGAGGACAATGTTTGGTCTAAACATGGGGGGTTTCTCGCCCTTTTTACTGTTTTTATTGAGTCTAGTTTGCTTTAAATAAATATCATCTCCCCTTGTTACAAGTCTTTGTAAATTTCCTAAAAGCATGTTTTTTTAAAAGGCCTCTTTTGGATAAATATTTGAGCTTCATAGCATTAATCTAGGTGGACTGGCTGCTAAAAATAGAAATAATTGTTTGTTTGTTGTTACTTTTTGGGTTTTCACACACACACACACACACACACACTCTCTTGAGACTGGCTTTTGGTTATTAGTACTATTAGGAAGATTGAAAAGAATCTAGTAATCTGGTTCTCTTGGTGACATTCACCGGATGCGAGGTTACTAGAGAAAAATGTTTGAGTTGGGGTACAAGAACAAGGAAAAAAATGCAAATTAGTACATCAAGCAAAAAGGGCTGACCACTTTAGTTCAGATTGAAAATTTTAAAATTAAAAGTGGTTGGCCTGCATGTGAAATCAAAGAAAAAGAATGCTTGAATGCCCAGCGTATAAAGACCCTCCTTTGAGACCCGGTCTAGTGAATGGAAGACCCAAGTTTAAGAATTCTAGGGAACTGATTCTATGCTGACATTGATATCTTTTCTAATGTGCTGATACCTCAAACTTGTCTCTTAATTCACAAAAAGCCCAAGTAGTAAGTCTCGAACGAAAAGAAGAAGTGCTGAAATTTACCCCCAGTTCACTTAAGGTTTTTGTATGAATTTAGAGTTTTTCCAAAATTGGTCTAATGGGTTTTATAGTTTTGCTTGAGAACAAGCAAAGATTCAAGCATGGGGGAGTTTGATAAGTCCAATTTTAAGTGTCTTTTTAGTATTTAATTTTAGAAACTTGTGTGGAATTTTAGTTCTATTTTTGAGCTATTTTACTGCAATATGTTTATTTTTATTTTCAGGACTTGATTTGAGGTAAATAAAGATTTTTGGGTTTTAAAAATACAAGGATTAAAGAAACATGCAAAAAGGAGCAAAAAGAATGAAGTTACAAGCAATTTTAATAGGCTCGGTCCGTGCGCCTTTATTCAAGTGCAAAGTGGAAGAATTTGGAATGGAGTATCCAGGCCCGGTCTGTGCGCCTCCTGAGCTGAAAGAATTCCAAAAGTTTTAATTGGAGCCCGGTCCGTGCGTCCAGTGCAGGAGCCAAACTGTTACTTTTATTTGTTTTAAAGCTTGTAATGCGAATTTAAACCCTTTGTCCCTTGTATTAGCCTATAAATAGCACCATTTTTGAGTGTTAGAGGCATCTTTTGTTAGTGCAAAATTACTCTCAAAGTGAATCAAAGTTCTTATAATTTTCTTAAAGTTCTTGCATTTTATTTTCCGCTCTTTACTTTCTTGCACTTTTACTTTCTGCACTTTTAATTTCTGCACTTTATCGCTTTCATTTACATTTCAAGTCATTTACAATTCAGTCATTTACAATTCCGCAACTTTATAATTCCGTCATTTATATTTCTGTCATTTATAATTCATGTTTCATCATCTTCTTCTTCTTCTAAGTTTTTGTCTACTATGATCATGAGTGAGTAGACTCCTTTTAGTCTTGGGATTGTGGGACTAATCCAATGATAGACTCTAAACAATCCCAAGTCTAAACTCTATTTTGTTAAAGTTTATACTTTAATTTAATCTCATCAATCATAAAGTTTTATTTCAAATATCAAACGAAGAACCGAGAGGTGAAGTTTGATATTGGACCTATGGGATTAAACAAGGGAAACAAAAGATGAGAATAGTTTTGGGACTTTTGGGATTAAAAAGGCTTGTACTTAAGGGGTCTTGGCAATAATCAACCATGAGAATAAGTTTGATTATTGGTTCAAGACACACTCTTGTATTCCGAGAGGAAACTCGAGTTACCATTGAATGCCTTGTCCTTAAAATATGAACCTTACATAAAATAGAGAATGAATGCAGGATTGTGAATTCGTTATATCATTGTGATGAAACCACAATCCTAGGATGCTTTTATCTATAAAATTTAAAACCAATTAAATCAACTCTTTCTACTTCAATCATTCTTCTTAGCTAATCACAACCTGAAAATAACATTGGTAATCACATAAGTCTCTATGGATCTATACTTTTTATTATGCGATAGAACCGTATACTTGCGGCCTATCACTTCTCAATTTATCAAGAACCCATGCAAAGTTATCCAACCTCTCAAAATTGACATAAGTAAATGCAACAAAGAAAGTCTTCTCGGTTGAGGTTACACCAACGATCTCAACTAACGGATACATATACCAGTTGGTCTTATACGTGGAATCAATCAACAATACAATCGGGAAGGTGTTTAGAAGCTCAATGGATTCTGGATGTTCCCAAAAGATGTCTTTGACAACATTAGTGCCCTCTGCAACTCGAGTCCAGTAAACAAATTGATCACGTTCCAAATAATTCATCATTTGTCGGAGCTCAGTCCTACCCTGACGCATACTCGACCGTTGCCTTGAACGACAGTTGTATATTTGCTTGAGAGTGGTGTGGCTATCTTTAGGCTTCATGGATTTGATTTCATTAAGGACGAGATTAGGCGCAATATGATTCCTAGTCATTTTAGCCACTACTTCCTTCTCTTCCTCAGTTAATCTATCATTGTACGGATGACCTTCGTCATAAGTAATTACTGCATGGTTATGTGTTCCACACATAACCCTCAATACTCATTCTCCAAGCTTCTTAATAAATTTTCCTTTCAATCTAAACTTACAGCAACATTTTCTAGTATTTGTTCCCTCTATAACAATGGACCTGTACTTTCCACCTTTCTCACAAGTCAACATGCAGAATTCTTTACATGATCTTCGCCCGTTGTCTGATCTAGATATCATAATCACCATCCCAAGGGACTTTCCGACCGTACGTACCCATGCCAATAACTCTTCACGATTGGCAAATACCTGAAAATAATAAGTAAATAAATGTCAGTTACTTACTTAGGAAAATTACACACAAAATCAAGACTTAGTCCGTACCTTATCCGTTGTGAACGAACTAGTAAAGTCTACAACCAATGCGTCATTTTCTACCATTTTATAATCCTATGAATCAACAAAAACTGTAAACAGAAGGGAAATCAAGTTATTGGACATTCTGATACTACGCAGGTTTGGTTGGCTGCCACCGAACGAGTTCGGTTACTCATAGCCGAACCATTTCGGAACTCAACTGCAGGGTCAACAAACTCACAGAAACACCCCCAAAGCCATTTTAAGGTACGACTATGTATTACCGAACCAGTTCGGTTATCAGTAACCGAACCAAGCGAGATTTCTGAAAAAAAATGGGAAATGTAGAAACTTTCAGGCACGAAAACGAAAAACGATTCGTAGGGATAATACCTTATAATGGTTGCCAATATTGAGAAGATGATTAGAAGGTTAATGATGTAGGTATGGAGGATAGGGTTTGGAGTGGGGAGATGGGAGGTTTGGAGTGTTTGAGGGGAGTGTGTTGGAGTTGGATGAGAAGAAGAGGGATGAAGGATAAGGGGGGAAGGGTTGGGAAAAGCATGGGCCAAAGTTTAAATGTGTGGGCTGGGGAAAACAAAAGCCCATTAATAGGGGACTGAAATTTTATAGGGCTTAATAAGGGGCCAATGGAACTAGACTTGGGGCCAAAATGACAGCTCCAGTTACATTGTATAAAAAATGGTTTGAAGCTAAGATATAAGAAATTTGAATGTGTTGTTGTGGAAGGTAAAGTAATTTTGCATTGAACTCGAAAGGTTTTGAAGGTATACTCGATATCAATTCACAAATCTGTTATGTGTGAGATGTAGGAAAATAGTTAAGTATATTCAATCTATTTCATATCGTGTATTTATAGAGAAAAATTAGAAAACTACCTAACTACATGTTTGACACGTATACACAGTTTGAATCCTACACATCCAACAGTTACATTTGTTCGTAGAATCTATATTTTGACTTAACTATCACTGCCAAGTGATAGCTGTGGATATCTTGTGTTGCAGGTTAAGTTTTGATGATGAGGTAATCTAAGACAAAGTGACAAATGGAACTCCAAGACACAACAGACTCAAGACGTAAGTCCGTGTCAAGGGTAGTCACTAGGAAGTTGGGTCGTGTCTTAGGAATGATTGTAAACCTCATTTGAGGATCGGCTCAAATCTCTCGACAAACAACACTCACGTAATCAAGTAAACGTATGCATGCTAAATAGGTTAGGCACAAATGTTTACAAGCATAAAATCGATTATGCACTTGGTTTTAAAGAGAAAGGAAGCAAGAAATCGATTATGCACTTATGTTTTTAAAAGAACATGTTTTTGGAAGAAAACAATCGATTCATGACTTCTTGTTTTAAAGCAAACAATCGATTTATGACTTGGTGTTTTTAAAGCAAATAATCGATTTTTGACTTGGTTTTTAAAGCATAAAATCGATTGTATACTTATGTCATTAAGTATAAAATCGATTATGAGCTTCATCTTGGAAGCACACAATCGATTCATATCCTTAGGAGTTTAAAGCATAAAATCGATTTCAATCCTATTTTATTTAAGTAAAGAATCGATTTTCAATCTTAGTTTTAGAAGCAAACAATCGATCATTCACTTATGAAATTGTTTTTATTCAAAGTACAAAATTGATTGTCATGCCAAGTGTTTTCAAGCAAACAATCAATTTCTCACTTACTAAGTCAGTGTTAGAAATTGTCCCAACGGTCATATTTTTACGAAATCTATAAATAGGGACCTAGGGCTTCACAAACAAAACAACCCAGAATTCACAGAAAAATCGCAAAACCCTATTACACTTTTGTTCTTCAAGTTCTTCATCTTTTTGAGCTGATCTCTCTCAAGGGTTAGATTGGGTTGGGAATCTTCAAGTTGCTGTATCCACCTTGATAGAGGTATTTTGTTATTTGTTTGTGATAACTCTATTTTATATAGAGTTATTCATACAATCAAGCTTGAGTTATTGCTTATTTTCAAGAACATTTATATATATTTATAGCTTATTTATCAAGGAACAACATTCTAAGTATTCAAATTGGATAAAGGGCAATGATCTAGGCAAAATACACAAATCTTGTTAGGTTTGATGTTTTTGTTCAGTGCAGCTACTGCAGGAGTAGAAACACTGCCAACACCAGGAGTGGAAACACTAGGAGTGGAAACACTGCCAACACCTGCTAAATTCTGCAGTTTATACCAAAACATTCAAAGACCATTTCAATGCTTCCACACTTGATTTGTGACGTCATGCCTAGTCACCTGGAGCTGAGCCACTTGCTGAAGTCGGCGATACACATAAAAATCAAGTTGCAAGACTCAAACTTATCTAAAAGACATGTGGCACTTCTCCAATGGACCTCATCTTTTGTTATGCATGCAAGCGACCAAACCTGTGCAGCTTGCTTGATTGGTTGTCAACAAATTAACCATGTTCGGTCTCCTCAGCTGATCTTTCACGCCAAAGGAAACCCCTTGCAAGAGGAAAGCTTTCAAGCCTATAAATAGATATCATATCTTCACAAGAAAATAATCCTATCATATATCATCTTTCACATCTTTAAATCTTTCATTTTTTAGTTTAGTTTAGGTATAGTTTATTTTCATTTCCAGTTTCTAAGGAGAGGAAGGTGAGGAAGTGCTTGACAACCATTCCCTTCACTTCTACTTTGAAGAAATTCGTGTAAGAAATCTTTATTGTACTTCAACCTGGGAACTTAATGCAAAAGATCTTCTATTCAAGTAATCTCTACTCTTTTAAGTTCTTTTGCTTTATTATTCATTTACTTATGTTCTTTGCATATTCTTTGCTTTATAACATGAGTAACATGAGCTAAATTCCCTTAAGTTGAGATGTTCTAACCTTGTAATGAACTTCTAAATATGTTATTATGGTTTATGTAGTGTAAACACTTTAAACTCTTGCATAACACTTCTTTCAACTTATTCTGGAATTGATCACTTTAGAATAGGTAAAACTTGTAGCAGCAGACATGGGCTACATTTATGAACTCAAGAGTTAATAGGGACAAGTATTTAATAAAGGAAACTTTGTTAAATACATGCTAACACCTAGACATAGGATAGCATAGTCCTTAGGATAATAAAATTACAAGAGTGAACCTATTTAGCAACTTGGATCATTGTTAGGAGGCAAGGGAGGAATTGACAAACCTTTCTTTACTGTAAAAAACAAAGATCATAAGAGCTTGTAATGAAACTCTGAAGAGAAGTGCTGACAGGCACAAACTGATGCACCCACATCCAGTGTTTCCACACTACATACTCCATTAAGACACTTAGAAGTAAAGTACTTGGTGAAAACATCTCAACTACTTTTTCCAACTGATTTCTCACACATTTTACTGCTTATTATTATTTTACTTACTTTGAAAACTCCAAACCAAAAATACTGAATAGTGTAGACACACTAAGTGTACACTTTGAACTACAAAAATTTACAATACATAATCCCTGTGGGTTCGACCTTTCTTATCACTTTATTACTTGTGTGACTATGTATACTTGCATATAATAAACCACACCAAGTTTTTGGCGCCGTTGCTGGGGATTATAGTAAAATTTTGTTGTTTAGATTGTTAATTTAGTGTTTTATTAGTACTACTGGTATTCTGTTTTCTGTGCAGAAACACTTAGTGCACAAACACTCAGTGAGCAAACACTAGTTTATGCCCAGAGATAGACCACCAGAATTTGATTGTGATCCAGAAATTGAGAGAAGATTTAGGAGACTGCTAAGACAGCAAAGACAAAGACAACAAGACTGCAGAACAATGTCTCACCACAGTGAAGATGCCTCAGTAAGAGGAGGACCTAATTCACATCAACAAACTGAAGGTGGACCAGATCACAGACAACAATTCATTCAAATGGGACCAATAGGTATGATTAATGATAGAGATAGACCTATGAGAGACTATGCTCAATATGACCAGCAGCACATACAAACTAGTATTGCTAGACCTCAAATTGATGCTGTTCATTTTGAATTTAAACCTATGATGTTTCAAATGTTGCAAACAATTGGTCAATTTGGTGGATCTCCACATGAAGATCCCCATGAGCATTTAAAGCAATTCATAGAAGTTTGTAGTAACTTTATCATTCCTGGTATTAGTGAGGATGCATTTAGGCTTAAGTTATTTCCATACTCTTTGAAAGATAGGGCTAAATCATGGCTAAATTCTATGGAGCCCAATTCTACTCATACATGGAATGAATTAGCTGAAAAATTCTTAAGCAAATATTTTCCTCCTATTAAAAATGCTAGGATGAGACATGATATTACATCTTTTAGACAAAAAGAATTTGAATCATTGTTTGAAGCATGGGAAAGATGGAAAGAGCTTTTAAGAAAATGTCCACATCATGGTTTACCTGTCATTATACAAATGAAAACTTTTTACAATGGTCTAGAACCACAAACCAGAGTGATGCTTGATGCATCAGCTGGTGGTGTTCTTTTGAATATGTCTTATAATGAAGCATGTGATCTTATTGACAAAATTGCTACAAATGGTTCAAGTTGGCCTACTGAAAGGGTAAGTGCTCAAAAGAGAACCTCTGGAGTACATGAGATTAATGATATATCAGCCCTATATGCTCAAGTAGCCACTTTAACAAATCTGATCAAACAGTGCACTAGTGCACCTACATCTAGTGTAGCAACACCAAAAGAAAACACTGCAGCAGCTATAGAACAAGCCTCTCCAGGAACTACAAGTTGTGTGTATTGTGGAGGAGGCCATCTATATGAAGAATGTCCTAGCAACCCTGTCTCTGTCAATTATGTAGGTTACAATAAAAATAACAACCCTTACTCTAATACCTACAATCCAGGATGGAAGAACCACCCAAATTTAAGGTGGAACAATTCTAATGCACCTGCACAAAGTGCACCTGCACCAAATACTCCTCCTGGATTCTTACCTCAAAACCAACAAAGATCAAACCCACCTGCCAGTGCCAACTCTCTAGAAGAATTGCTTAGATCATTCATTAGTGAAACTAGAACTGCTAGGCAAGCTCATGATATATCAATTAAGAACCTAGAGAACCAAGTAGGGCAATTAGCAACTGCTTTGCAGCAAAGACCAGCAGGTACTTTGCCATCAAACACAGAAGTTTCACCCTCACAAAGGCAAGGTAAGGAACAGGTCAAAGCCATATCTTTGAGAAGTGGCAGGGATCTAACAGAACCATATGAGCCTGAAGGTACAGAGAAGGGAGAAAAAATAAAAATGAAAAAAATTCTCAAGATGCAGAAACACCTGGTGTTCCTACATCTAGGGGTGTTCGCGGTGCGGTTTGGTTCGGTTTTGAGATAAAAAGTGAACCGAACCGCAAGGTAAAACTACAAACGGTTTGGTTTGGTTCAGTTGGCTTCCTAAAATAAAACCAAACCAAACCAAACCAAACCAAACTAATGCGGTTTGGATTGGTTCGGTTGGTTCGGTTTTTTCCAAGGCAAAACATAATTTAAAACGAAGTTAAAATTAACTAACATAAAAAATGGCTAACATAAATCTTTAAGAAAAAGTCTACTCAAATATATGTAGTATATAAATTACGCTCTTTTAATTCTTTTAAGATAGTTAAGACAATGTTTAAAAGAATTTGAATTAAATATTTTATTGTAATTTTTAAATATAGCATAACAATATAGATTGTTTGTAAGTGAGTCAAAGAATTAATTGTATTTGGGCTAGTAAGCGAGTGAGGGTTGGGTTTTAGTTGCATTTGGGCTAGTAAGTTAGTAAGGAAGGTTGTAAGTCAATAAGTCTAAGTGTTACTTGCGGTTTGGTTTGGTTTGGTTTGGTTTCTATAATCAAAACCGCGAACCGAACCAAACCAAACCGCGCGGTGCAATGAAAAAAAGAACCGAACTAAACCAATAAGAAGCGGTTTTTTGCCGTTTTCGGTTTGGTTTGGTTTGGTTTGCGGTTTTCTATTGGTTTGGTTCGGTTTTGAACACCCCTACCTACATCTCCTACTCCAAGGTTAGTATCAGAATACCCTCCTCCTCCTTTTCCTCAAAGATTGAAAAAAATACATGAGGAGAAGCAATTCAGTAAATTTTTAGATGTTTTAAAACAATTGCATATCAATGTTCCCTTGATAGAGGCACTTCAACAAATGCCAAACTATGCCAAATTCATGAAAGATGTGCTTTCTAAAAGAAGAAGATTAGGGGAATTTGAAACTGTTGTTATGTCAAAAGAATGTAGTCTGATTTTACAAAACAAAATTCCAAGGAAACTAAAGGATCCAGGTAGCTTTACAATCCCTTAAGACACTTAGAAGTAAAGTACTTGGTGAAAACATCTCAACTACTTTTTCCAACTGATTTCTCACACATTTTACTGCTTATTATTATTTTACTTACTTTGAAAACTCCAAATCAAAAATACTGAATAGTGTAGACACACTAAGTGTACACTTTGAACTACAAAAATTTACAATACATAATCCCTGTGGGTTCGACCTTTCTTATCACTTTATTACTTGTGTGACTATGTATACTTGCATATAATAAACCACACCAGTTTGTAATCTGTTTTAACGTTGTAATTGGTTTATACTAGAGAGTGGGGTATCTCTCTAGGGTTCTTGTTTGTACTAGAGAGTGGGGTATCTCTCTAGGGTTTGTGCTTGTAACAAGGGTGGGGTATCTCTTGTTGGTTATAGATCTTGAGGGCTCTTGCAATATGTGGGGTATCCTAGGTGAAGAGTGCCTGAGTCTGTAAGGGTTTTAAAGCACCTGGTTAAGCTTTGTTTTTGTTAGTGGAAAATCTCACAGGGCTGTGAGGACTGGACGTAGGTCACTGGGAGGTGACTGAACCAGTATAAATTCTACTGTGTTCTTTACTGTTTTATTTCTTTTTCGTTCGTTCCATAAACCTGGGCGAAAAATTGATCTAAGTCGTTAAAAGGGGAAAAGTTTTTAAAATCTCAATTCACCCCCCTCTTGAGACTGAAGCCACTTGGTAACAATAGCTTCTTCCTTAATCCCGAGACATTTTAACACCTAGCCAATCCTAGTGAGTCCCTGTTGGCTATCAACATATTTTTGCACTCAATTCGACCATGATAAGTCTTTGCTTCCATAATCATAAGACTCTTGTGGTGTTTACCCCACATTTAGTAAAGACTTAACCATTACTTTGTTTCTCCGATGCACTAACATAGTAACATATGTCTCAACGGACGATCATTTCTCTGTCAATATGAGACTCAACTTGTATTCTATCATTCAATACCTATCTAAACCAAAATACTTTTGGTGAGGCCTAGGTTGTCCCTTGATGAATTGTGGGTATTTTACCTTAATGATGTGGAATCAATTAAAATCAGCCACATGGAATCCACTAACTATTTTAAACATTGAATTCTATTTTGTATATTTTACATATGTTTTTTTTGTTATTTGCATATTTACCCCATATTCATTTAATGCGTTTTTATGTTTCCAATCACAGAATTTACTGGCAATTTTGTTTCTAAATTCGAAAATTTAAGCTTGAGTAAAATTGGAGTGAATGAGATTCGAATTCGAACCCATGACATTCAACACGAAAAGCAAGCTCATTGCCACCAGACTAACTTCATTAGTTGTTATCAAATTGAAATATCAGACTTAAATATATATATATATATATATATATATATATATATATATATATAGTTGTCTAATTTTCATTTAAATCAAAATACAAAGCGAATTCAATAGTCATTTAATTAAGTTAAATAAAATATTAAATAATATATTATAATATATGTGTGTCCATTGTTGTAAATATGAATAATAGTAAAATTTTGGTTTTTTTACTGAAATATAAAAAGTTGATAAAATGCAAAAGGGGTAAATATATCTTTAGTCACTACATACAAATATATTATTTTTTGTTTTTAGTCCTTGTATTTTTTTTGTTTCAGTCGTTGCAAATATATCATGTTTTGCTTTTTGTCCTTGTTGTTTTGATTTAGTTACAACAAAATTTATTTATATTGGAATTGTATATTCACAATGATTAAAACCAACAAAATATTTTTATGAGAACTAAAAGCAAAAAATTGTATATTTGCAGGACTGAAAGAATATTCAAACCAATATTAAATCATATGTATTAACATTAAATTGTATTAAGTTAACAAAAACTTATGGCACAGATTCAATAAAAATAATAAATCATATATATAAAAATAACAAACAAAAAACTACAACGAGTGAGTCTTTAAGTGTGGGCAGTCAAGAATTTTTAATTTCTTATAAATTATTAAAGGTTCGATCTTTCTTCTGAAATATATAAACTATATCGAGCAAGCCTTTACTTCTAATCAATCGACTTTTGTCAGTTTCTTCTAAATCGACAAAGGTTATACATTTCTTCTAAAATGATTAAACTAGAACAAGTGGCCCTTTACATGTGATTTGTAACATCCTCAAAATAATTAATCGAATTATTTGGATGTTAACCCAATTAAAGTAATTTAGTACTTAACGGGTAAATTTATCGAGTGCAAAAATTATTTTTTGGTTGTCATCGGATCGTTAACCGGATAATACGGGTCAAGGAAGTTTTGGAATCGAAATAGGAGATTTAGATCAATATGGTAATTGGATCATGTTACCACGTATATATTAAATAAATATATATATATATATATATATATATATATATATATATATATATATATATATATATATATATATATATATGTGTGTGTGTACGTGTGTGTGTGTTAAAAAGAAAAGGAATTAAAAGAAAGGAAAGGAAAGAACAGCGAGAGACAGAGAGAAAAAGAAAGAAGAAAAGAGAAGAAAGAAGAAAGGGTGAGGAAGAAGAAGGGGAAAATGGGAGGATTTGCGCTCATCAAAACGACTTCCTTCCAACACGAAAAACGCTCAGCGTTACTCCCTCTTCGATTTGGTACCACATCAACATCATCAACTCTCTCTCTCTCACTTTGCCATTTTCGGAATTTGGAAGAAATTGAGGTTTGTTGATGGTTCAAGCTCAAGGATGGCTTGGGATGGAGTTTGGCGCGAACCCAAGGATGATGGATCGTTGATTGAGGTTCGATTGAAAGATTGGAAGCGAGTTGATTGATTTGGGGTTTTGGTGAATAGTGTCATGGAGGTTAGGGGAGGAAGATGATGAATAGTGCATTATAGAGGTCTCGGGATTGAGCGGAAAGGGGGAAAGCGTTGGAAGCGGATTCGGGTGTCGCCGGAGCGAGGAATGGATTCGGGGAACGTTCGTGTGGTTTTGTCGGAAAAGCGGTTTCGCGTAAGTCTCAGTGATTTGGCGAAGTCTCGGTGATTTTGAAGTCTCGGTGTCGGCACACGCTTCGAGGGTGAGTTTTACTCACGCTTAGGATGTTTTTATGTTTCGAGTATTTTTACGTCAATTGATGTCGAGAGATCTTGAGTCAAAACCGCTATTTGGAAAATATGTCGTTTTTGATAAAAACCGTTTTGATTGAGACATTGATTGATTTGAATGATTGTGTGATATTGGTTGAATCTGTTTTCTGTTTGTTTGGACTGTTTTCAATCGGAACGAGAATCGGAATTAAGCGGAATCGCGGTTTTCGCGCGAAACCGCCAAAATCTGCCCTTGACAGACCCCCTGCTGTCAACCCACACGCCACGCGCCACTCGCGCGCCAGTTGACAGGTTTTACTGCCAGTTCGCGCGCCGCTTGCGCGCCACGCGCCACTCGCGCGTCACTTTGCAGATTTTCAGCAATCAAACACTGTTTTTCGTTTCGCGATAACTTTTGATCCGGGAACCCGATTGAGGTGTTCTAAGATGCGTTGGAAAGCTTATTCAGAGGCCTAACTGAATATTCTATTTTTAAGGCAAAATGAACTGTTTTTGATATTGAAAATTATGTTGAAAAGTGTCGAGTTAGTATGCGAGAGCGAATGTGGACTTAATGTTTTTATCGAAAAGAAAGCGGACTATGAGTCCTATGTGATATTGTATAAATGACGCGGGATGATTGTTAAATCATCTAAACCGGTCTATGGTACGTTCTATTTATTGAACTATGTAACTGACGCGGGATGATTATTATTTAAATCATCTAAAACGGTCTATGATTCACGATATATAAATTATATCGAATATAAGAGTTAGCCCAAATGCGGGTGGATATATATATATATATACTAGATCGAGTTTGGGTGACGACCCATGAGGTTGACATACTAGGCGGGGAAGTCATGATCCCTTACCCTAGGCCCGTAAGCCATTAGGGAAAGTACTATTGGTAAAGGGGTTCACCGGGATTACCAAAGCTGGGGTCGGTGTTATGTCACAGTTATAGAACAGTTCACCGGGATTACCAAAGCTGGGGTCGGTGCTGTAATAAAGTTATGAAGCGGGTTACCGGGATTACCAAAGCTGGGGCCGGTACCGTGTTAAAATTAGAAAGAATGGTCACCGGGATTACCAAAGCTGGGGTCGGTGTCATTCTAAAGATATCAATGGTATGGTTACCGGGATTACCAAAGCTGGGGCTGGTATCATACTATGTTGACTAGTACGAGTCACCGAGATTACCAAAGCTGGGGTCGGTGTCGTGCTAAATTAAAAGAATGTAATTTATAAATTAAACTCCGAGATAAAAGATTTCATAACTGGACCGCGAGTATTAGTAGGGGTCTCGGTAGAACTCACTGAGATTGTATCTCACTGTTTAAATGTTGTTGTTTTACAGAGAAACAGGGAAGGAAAGGACCACAGAGGTACGAGTAGGTTGAGCTCGGACGGGTTGCAGATGACTTAGCTATTATGCTTAAGTTTATATTTCCTTTTGTTGTCTTTGTACTACAACTCTATGTATTGGTATTATAATTTTATTCCGCTTTCTTGTACGATATTGAGCACTATAGTTTGCTGAAGGTTCTGGTCTGAGAACCTGTTCGGTCTTATTTGTATTTAAGACTGTTTTGTTGTTATTCAGCGAGAACTATATTGTAGTGTTCAGTATCTATGCAGGAATTTTATATCTCTGATTATTATATGATGGTACACTTGGGTATTTTTACTCGATAAAAATACCGGGGTGTTACATGATTAGTCAAGTTTTTTAATTCCTTCTTAAGGTTCAATCTTTCAAATGGATCAGATGAACTACAGTAAAGAGTATTAATTTGGGACCAGTTGAATTGTACTTAGTTCACTGGACTACAACGAGGATTAAATTGTGATCAATTGAACTCTAGTTAGATCATTTTACTACAAAGGTTCGACCTTTCCTCTGGATCAAGTGAACTACAGTGAGAATGAACTTTTGATTAGACGAGCTGTGATTGGACTATTGGACTACAAATGTTCAACTTTTCATTTGAAATGAATAAACTACACCGAGGATTAACTGCACGTAAAGGGTCGCTAGTTGTAGTTAATTATTTTGATTAATCATACATAAAAGTGTCGCATATTGTAGTTTAATCGTTTGAGAAGAAATGTCGAACATTTAACGATTCAGAAGAAACTAACAAAATTCGACATGATCACATGTAAAGACACGCTCGTTTATAGTTTTCTGTTTTTTTTTTATTTTATAATATGATTTAATATTTTCTTTATTAACGAAAGGTCCAACGAACAATTTTATTTTCTAATATTTACGGGAAATGTTACATATTGCTGATAAATGTGGCCTTGGATCCTCTCCCTCCCTCACACCCTTATATTTTGTGATGGAGAGGAAGGAGGGAAGGACATGATCCAATCACGGTAAATGTTCACGCGGTAATGTTCGGACTAACTCAATTACAATTTGAAATTTTTTGCTTATCTACTTTAAATTAGTATTAATTTTCACGGGGTAATGTTCAGACTAATTAAATTATGTCTAAGTCTATTAATAAAAATAACACGACAACACCCGTGCGTATGCACGGGTATACTTCTAGTAGGAACTAAAATAAAACAACAAGAACTAAAAGCAAAACATGATATATTTGTAACTACTAAAACAAAAATACAAGGACTAAAAGCAAAAAATAATATATTTGGAGGCACTAAAGATATATTTAAACATTTTATGTTTTTTCAAGTGTTTATATATTAGTAAAAGAATAAAATTTTACTAATAATGATATTTAGAACGACATATATTCTAACATCTTTTGTATCTTATATAAATGACTATTGGATTCGCTTTGCATTTTGAATTAAATGAAAATTACACAAATAAATGAGTATATATATATATATATATATATATATATATATATATATACCACGTTTCAATTATTAAAAAACTAAAGCATTTGGTCTAGTGAGGGGTATGCCAGGATCCATAGGGACGGATTGAGGCTTAGCACCAAGGAAGCCAGTGTCATCGAGTAATTGCAAAGTGTATTTTCTTTGGCAAAGATGGATACCTTTGTTAGATGTGGCAATTTCCAAGCCAAGAAAGTAATGGGGGTCACCAATGACCTTGAGACGAAATTTTCTCTCCAAGAAACTTCTTATGGACTCATTGAGGGGAGAGTTGGGACCGGCAATTAGAACATCGTCTACATATACCAAAATAACCACCAAATCTGGCCCAGAGCCCTTAGTGAACAAGGAGTGGTCAGCTGAACTTTGTTTGAAGCCGTGGCATGCAATGGTAGAGGAGAATTTGTTGTACCATTGACAAGACACTTGTCTAATCCCGTATAAGAACTTGTGAAGCTTGCATACAAGGATTTCCCCCTTAATTGGATAGCCAAAGGGCAATTGCATATAAACTTCCTCATCTAAGTCGCCATTAAGAAAGGCATTGTTTATGTCCAATTGAAGGAGATGCTAGCGTTTTTGAGCCGCAAGGGAAAGTAAAAGTGTGGCGTCAATTATATATGAAATATATAATTAACGCCACGCTTTTAATATGGTGTCAGAAGTGATATAGCTTCCGCGTTCCTCTCTCCTCGATGATCCCACCATTGTCTTCTCTCGAATTTCTTCTTCTGATTTGCGATTCAAGAATAATGGTGCTCATCGTGGTATCAGAAGAACTTTCTTGATTTTCTTCCGCATGTTATTTGAGATTCTCTGCGTTCATCATTCTTCCTTCATTCTTTGATCTGCTTGGTTGTTGTTCAACTCATATCTGCCATGGAAAATCCTCCACAAAATTACGATGATGCATTCTCTCTCCTTCGGATAGTCTCGGTGTGTTGGTATCTCAACATCTTCCTAAGGACAAATTCAGTTACTTGATGCGTGCATTCAAGAAATTTTTTGAAGCTTCTTCCTCGATTATCCCTCGAGCTAGCTTCATCATTCAAGAAAATTTTTGAAGCCTCTTCCTCGATCATCCCTCGAGCCGGCTTCATCACCATTACTGACTTATGTTAGTTATGACTCACAAATATCCATGCCTAAGCCTATTATAGATTTCTTATTGGACCAAGATCTCCATTATTCCACCTATTTTTTCATACTCCAGTTGTCCAGTCTTGGGTGCGAAGGGGTGTGTTGAGACCCTTGTTATTTCACCTGTATCAGTCAATGCTTCAGATGTCCGGTCCTGAGCGTGAAGGGTGTGTTGAAGTCCCACATCGACTAGAGATATGGCATAAGCAATCTTATTAGCTTGTGAATTCATAAAATCAAATGATTTTCAAGGGTATATTTGTGATGCCAAACAATTCCAAGACCCCTGTTCTCAAAACTCATTGGCAAGATGAGAATGCTTGACATCTATTCTCCATCTTGAGGGGGGGGGGGTATTAAGTTACACTTCAATTATTTATTTAATTGCATTTTACTAATTGTATTTAATTAGTTAGTTATTCTGTTTTTAGAGTTTGTTTAGAAGATAAAGGGTAGTTAGAGAAGATAAATGGTACGTTGGTATTATTTAAACTCAACTCTACTAAGCTTTTGCTGTACATTCAATTTCACTCACTTCACCAATCAATAAAATGAGACTTTCACTCCCAGTTCTCTGTTTCATATATAGTTGACGCCACACTTTCGAAGGAAATACTTCTGATACCATATAAACATGGTATCAGAAGTATTTCCTTTCATTGCTTTACTGCTCTGAATTTTTCCCCATATTCTCTCCTTCGTGATTCCTTTGAGCGTCACTTTTCCTCTTCTTCGGTTCATTCCATTTTTCTTCATCGATTCTCTTCCCATCATCAATAATGGAAGATCCGATGAACCAATTGAACCCCTACTTCATCAATTCGTTCGAAAATCCAGGCCAGGTTCTGGTTTCGAACCTTCTCTTCGATGTTGGCCGTAACTACGGTGCTTGGCGTCGTGCAATGGTCTGGGCCCTAAGTTCTAAGAACAAGTTGGGTTTTGTAGATGGAACCATTCCGACTCTAAACGAGGATGATCCAAATTTCCCTCGGTGGATTCGCTGCAACAACATCGTCGCTTCCTGGCTCCTCAACTCCGTCGCCAAAGAGCTCGCCGGCAGCATCATTTACTCAGCATCAGCGCGCGATATTTGGCTCGACTTGGCGGAGTGCTTTCGTTAACTCAATGGACCGAGGATCTTTCAGGTACGCCGTGAGTTTGTGAGTTGCACACAAGGTGATCAATCTGTTAGTGCATACTATGCCAAAGTTAAAGCTTTGTGGGAAGAACTCTCTGAATTTGTTCCGCCACATAACTGTAACTGTGGCGGTGTTCAACCATTTGTGGCACATGTCCTCACGTTCTTGATGGGATTAAATGAAAGCTATAGCCAAATTCATGGTCAAATCTTGGTGATGACACCTCTCCCATCCATGAGCCATGCCTTCTCTTTAGTCTTGCAAGAAGAAAAACAAAGGGAAGTAGGTAACTCACACATTATTGCTTCAAGCACACAAATGGCTTCTCAAATGGCTTATTATGTTCAAGCCTCTGCTTCCAAGACTCCTGCCAAGAAAGGAAGGCCTCTGTGTTCTCATTGCGGCCTCCAAGGGCACATCAAAGACAAATGCTTCAAATTGCACGGTTACCCTCCCGGACACAAGAAACACAGAGGTTCAGTTAACTCTGTCAATGCTTCATCTAGAGCTGAGTTTAAATAATACTAATGTACCATTTATCTTCTCTAACAACCCTTTATCTTCTAAACAAACTCTAAAAAACAAAATAACTATCTAATTAAATAAAATTAGTAAAATGCAATTAAATAAATAATTGAAGTGTAACCTAATATGGTATTAGAGGTGTTATAGCTTCCGCGTTCCTTTAATTTCTCCTCGATGATTTCTCCATTGTCTTCTCGCGAATTTCTTCTTCTGATTTGCGATTCATGAACAATGGTGCTCATTGTGGTATCAGACGAACTTTTTTAATTTTTCTTCCACATGTTATTTGAGATTGATCTCTGCGTTCATCATTCTTCCTTCATTCTTTGATCTGCTTGGTTGCTGTTCAACTCTTCTCTGCCATGGCAAATCCTCCACAGAATTACGATGACACATTCTACCTCCATCATTCGGTTAATCCCGATCTTGTGTTGGTATCTCAACATCTTCCTAAGAACAAATTTGGTCACTTGATGCGTGCACTCAAGAAAATTTTTGAAGCTTCTTCAAGTTCATCACTGCCTGGGGAATGTATTTAATAACTGTCATAGTGATTTGAATAGTAGTGAAGACTGAGAGAGCAGCCAAAGCCAATGATGATTGTGCAAGGCTACAAAGAAACACACTGCTGCAGCTGACCAGGCAGCAACTAGAAGTCCATAAGCAACTTTAGAGATTTTTTGACTTCCACAATCATAGATTGCAATCTGGAATAAAGAAATTGCTGTTAGTAGAGTAGAGCAAAGAAATCATGGCTTCTTGGAATTCAACTCCACTCCACGTCTCCTATGAAGTTTTCGGTTGGTTTGCTTTTGTTTGTTGGTCTATCAGTTTCTGGCCACAAGTTATCTTGAACTTTCGAAGGAAAAGTGTGGTGGGGCTGAACTTTCGAAGGGTATTCCCCCAACACCTTTCCATCTCTAATATCACTAGAATTTAAAAAGGTATTATTATTCTCACTTGAGGTACAACCTAACTCAAAAAAACCAAAAAACCCGACTCAATATCCCTAAAGAGATAAAATGAAAACTTTTTATGAACAACTAAAATAATGCTTCAACATCCTTTTACTTTTTGCATACTCAATTTAGCTTTTCTTCCATGAGATTTTTCCCGAAAAGAGATGCAAGTTGGCAGCTAACATGACCAAGCTACCAGTTTTGATATTAATAGATGTATATATTTTTTTTGGTAAACCCGGGTATCCACCGCACGGATAGCAGTGACTAATCCCGGACAGAACAACTGACCCAGAGTTTTAACGCTGCTCCGTACCCAATGCGGAAATTGAACCCTCGACCATTGGTTAAGAGAGGTTCAGCTCCAACCGCTGAACCTCACGCTCTGGTTCTATTAATAGCTATATATGGCCCAACATATAGTGGAAAGTTGGAGAATGAGTGCGAATATACGTGGCTTTGAATTTTATTAACCTTTGCCTTCATATAATTATGTTAAACTCATCTAAGAACATTGGCGGACAAAATGATATTGCAATCAACATCAAATTTTCAACCACTAGTGTGCATATAGTAGATGCTGCACATACCCTTACGGATTGGGCCCAATCTTCAATAGCGAGGCCCATTATTAAAAGCAAATCCATTAATCAACGACTAAGATCTAGGCACTAGATCGGACGACTCTGATTCATTAGGTCAACACACCTTTACTCTATAAATAAGCATTCAATGCAATGCCAAAGGTACAAACTCTCTCCTATATTCTTAACTCTAATCCTGACTTGAGCGTCGGAGTGTCTTTGCAGGTACCCCCAACCTAGGATCGGAACTCCATCTAGGATCGGAACTCCATCTAAGATCGGAACTCCATCCAAGACCGGGACTCCATCCAAGACCGGAACTCCATCTAGCATCGGAACTCCACAACAGAGCTCAGTTAATCAAGACCTACTACTACCAATTATCCCGGATCGTCCATACTTTCCGAGATACGATACAGAACATTGGCGACCACAGTGGGAGGATCTTGTACTCTAGTTCCTCTCCCATCTCCTTGATTGACGATGAATCCGACCTTGCGTCATAGGACTATTCCGAGTGTCGTTGAGGGACCGGTCCTGCAGCAGGTGACTCCGGAAGGAGTGGCAGTCACCTTACCCCTTAGCCCGACACATGCTCGAAGCTCGGCTACAGCTATGGTTCCTGGGAGCTCAGCCTGGAACCGACTTCCACCTCCCTCACAGACGGTCCAAGTACCGGTCGATGCTGTTCAACAGCTCGTCCAGTTCCTAAATCGGCAAGCCGAGGCCGGCCAGTAGGAAAGCCAACGCTACACCCAGTTAGAAGCTGAGATTGCTGAGATCCGGGCTCATAACATCCCGGATCGGAGTTCCTCTCGGCGCAACTCTTCAAGTGGAAGGACTCATGGCCGCAGGCGCCACCGTTCTGTCACCTCGACTATTTTGACACGATGATGCAATACCGGAACGTCCCGAATGAGATTAAGTGCCGGATTTTCCCCCTCACTTTGGAGCAAACGTACAGCCTTGGATTGTTCAGGGCCCTTAAGCCAAACACCATATCTTCGTGGGACCACTTGGCTAAGCTTTTTTCTCCTCATTTTGCCCACTCCAAGACGAAGCTGAAATCCCCGAAGCTGCTGCAAGAAATTCGGCAAGAGGATGAGTCTCTCCGAGACTATATAGAGAGATTCAACCGCGAAGCTGCGCACGTCCGGAACCTCGACGGCTCTTTCCGACTTTACTTCATGGAGGTGGGACTTCGTGAAGGGAGTTTCAAACCGTTGTCGGAGTAAATCAGCCCGAGACTCTAGCAGAGTTCCTCCGGAGGTCTCAGAAGTACATCGATCATGAAGAAGGGGCTAACGTAGGAAGGTCACGTGTCACCTAGGCCCCGGAATCAGCCTACGGGTGTGATGTAATCCGACTTTGTAAATATTCAACCATCTAGTATATATGAATCAGCTACGATTTTCCTCACTCTGAGTGCTTAGTAAAACTGAGTTCTAAGGTTGAAGGGAAGGATTTGGGATCGGTCGAACGATCGCCTTAAAGTTCCACGCTAAACCGGAACCCGAGACACTGAGCTCGACACTGCTAGTGTCCGAGGTAGTGGCGACCCGTTGGGACGAGTTAAATCCGGTCCGAGCCCCGGTAGACTCTCCCAAGAACTATCCCGGATCTTTGGATTTCGAAGTTGCAAAGATTACTGGCCGAGGCTACCATTACCCTGAAGGGCGAGTTCGATCTGGGCCGAGTCCTGGTAAACTGTCCTGAAGACGACATTAAACTGACACCTCGAGTCCCTCAGGTGGTCACGTTTTAACATAGCCGAAGCTGCCGTTACCCTGAAAGGCGAGTTCGATCTGGGCCGAGTCCTGGTAAACTGCCCTGAAGGCGACATTAAACTGACACCTCGAGTCCCTCAGGTGGTCACGTTTTAACGTGGCCGAAGCTGCCATTACCCTGAAGGGCGAGTTCGATCTGGGCCGAGTCCTGCCCTGAAGGTGACATTAAATTGACACCTCGAGTCCCTCAGGTGGTCACGTTTTAACATGGCCGAAGCTGCCATTACCCTGAAGGGCGAGTTCGATCTGGGCTGAGTCCTAGTAAATTGCCCTGAAGGCGACATTAAACTGACACCTCGAGTCACTCGGTGGTCACTTCATTCCCGGACACTCTGAGGCTGGGGGCATAAACCCTCGAAGGTATAAGCCCGACCTTGAAGAACCCCATATATTTTAAAGCTGGGGGCAGGCACCCTCGAAGGTATAAGCCCGCCCTTGAAGAAGGTCGCCACGAAGGTCCGACCTCAAATCCAAAACTCTCACAAAGCCCAGAAAAGCTTACAAGTCAAGATCGCTTCACAGGCGACCCGATTTGGGGGGCAACTGTTACAGATTGGGCCCAATCCTCAATAGTGAGACCCATTATCAAAAGCAAACCCATTGATCAACGGCTAAGATCTAGACCCTAGATCGGACGGCTCTGATTCATTAGGTCAACACACCTTTATTCTATAAATAAGCATTCAATGCAATGTCAAAGGTACACACACTCTCCTATATTCTTACCTCTAATCAATTCACTTCCTGACTTGAGCGTCAGAGTGTCTTTGCAGGTACCCCCCACCTAAGATCGGAATTCCACCTAGGATCGAAACTCCATCTAGGATCAGAACTCCATCTAAGATCGGAACTCCATCCAAGATCGGAACTCCATCCAAGACAGGAACTCCATCTAGGATCGAAACTCTACAACGGAGCAAGACCTACTACTACCAAATATCCCGGATCGTCCATACCTTCTGAGATACGGTACATAACACATACAATCATATGCATATCCCAAATTTCCTCTGCCGTAAGAATTAATGTAGAATTGTTATAGAAAGAAAAATATAGTAGTGGATGAATGCAGGGAATCCAATTTCCCTTAACAAACCCAGTTGCGTGAAGTAAAATGGCAGACTTCGTTCAATTATCACAAAAAAATTACTGACTTAGAGAAAAAGCATTGAGAAAAAGCAAACTATATGTACCCAATCATGATATTTCCAATGAATGATCTAAAATAGAGTAAAGACACAAATTGGTCCTTGACAAATTTTTCGTGGGACGAATTCGTCCCTCATAATTTTTTTGGGACACATTGGTTCCTGATAATTTCAAAACGGGACACGTTAGTCCCTCCATCCATTTTGACGTTGCCAACATATCCAACGTCAACGGGACTGATATGACATGTTTATATATTTGTCAGGGAGTGATATGGCCTATTTAAACTTTTGTCAGGGGTTAACGTGTCCCGTTTTGAAATTATCAGGGACCAATGTGTCCCGAAAAAATTGTGAGTCACGAATTCATCCCACAAAAAATTTGTCAATGACCAATTTGGGCCTTTACTCTCTAAAATATTATTTAACGTATCGTTACAAATCATTTGATGTAATTTTTAAAACTATTATATAATACGGGACACTTTTTCCCTGTCCTTTTGCCTTTTGGGGTCTTGTGCAATTTTCCTATAGTCAAGTTAAACAAATAATTAATAACATCATTTTTCTTTATACGGAGGAGAACTTGTCTTTGTTCCATCCATAGACATGAAAATTCAGTCCAAAACCAAGTCCTGGTTTCCTTAAAGTGGCAGAAATTGGGATTGGTCTTTACTCTTAAGCTAGCCATATGGTACTTGTTTCAGCAAGAATGTTTCGTATTTTTGTCCTTATTATTGACTAGGTCAAGGTTGTATTGGTCATTTTTAGGAGGATTGTTCAAAAATGTTTAACTTCACTTTCTTGCTTTTTTTTTGGTTGGAAGATTCAATCTTTCTACGGAAAGTGAAGAAATTGCAAATTTGCAACTAGGTATGAAGTATAAGAATTATTAGCTAATTTCACTATTGGTGCGAGTACCCACGATACAAGTTCTCATTACCCACACCCACTAGTTAACTGGCAGGTATTTCAATTGTCTGTTTATTTTAATGCTTAGTCAACCATGAATTCGCTAGACTAATCATTAATTATTAGTTTTTATTTTATTGTATGCATATATACTCATTCATTTTGTTTCATATATTTTGTTTATTTTTAATTTTGATCTCTTTTCAATAGAAAAATATATTTTAATACTTTTAACGTTATTTTATCGTTGTATAATAATTACAATTTTATTCTATTAATTAATATAAATATAAATTTTTTATTTTTTCTCAGGAACTTGAGGGGAAGGGCAAAACCCGCCCTCGCTCCACCGTTGTCACCCCTAGATGGAAACTTGCTTAGAAATCGACATTGAGGGGTTTATAATACATCTTCTCCGGCTTGAATACAAACCACATTTATTCTGATTGAATTAATTCGAAAATTTTAACCAAATCATTCAAAGTATTGTTTGGATTCAACAAGTCGCTTGTGCTCAAAGAGTCGAAACGTTTCCCTACCTTTGACTGACGTGTCATCTGCCCACTCTAAAATTTGTTATAAAAAACATCTTCCTACCAATTACAAACCGTATTTTTTTGGTATTAACCAGGGTATCCACCGCCGAACGCAGTGACTAATTCCCTCGTTGGATTGGAGACACCTCAAAGGGTGGGACAGCTGGCCCGGGGATTTAAAGCTGCACCATACCCAAGGCGAGGATTGAACCCTCGACACTTGGTTAAGGGAGGATGAACCCCAACCGCTTAACTAGACCGTGGGTTATTACAAACCGTATTTATTCACACCGAATTAATTCAAAACTTTTAAAAAACTCATCCAAAGTATTATTGTTTTCATCCTCATATCGAATGACTTTTTGTTTCAAAGTCGAAGTAAATCATGCTACAAATAGCATCATAATCCCTACTTGCAGCTTCAAAGTACAATCCAGCTTGTCTCCTAGTCCTAGTGTTCTGTATTGGTCAATCCTACATTCCATTATTATTTTTTTTAAAAAAAAACAACAACAATAATAATAATAATAATAATAATAATAATAAAGACAAAAATAAACACCGCTCTTTTCTCTCTAAAATCTCCATGTTCCTTCACTTGTGAGCTTTGGAGGAGATCCCTTTCTCTCCCATTTCCCTTTTCTGTATCTCTCTCATCATCTTTGCATTTTCTCTTTCTCTTTTCACACAGGAAAATACCCTTTCCGTGTGTGTCGCAAGAGATTCATTGATTTCTTTTCTTACAAAAAATTGAAGGTTGATGGCTGCTCCACCGACAAGGGCTCGTGCCGATTACGATTACCTCATAAAGCTTCTCTTGATCGGCGACAGTGGTAAAGTGATTTTTCCTTTAATTACTTTTTGCGAAAATTATGGAGGGAAATTAAAACTATCTTCCTTTATAATGATAAATTTGGCGTTTTTTGGAATTGGGATTTGTTTTAATTTGTGAAATGTTTGATATTTTCATGATCTAATTTGACTCAGCATTTGAATCATTATTTCTGTTATTGTAATGCAATTGTGATTTCAAGAGATTGCATTGCAAAATGGCTCTGATCTTTGGCATTGTTTGTATGGTTATCGTTTGAAGTTGACATTTTCTGTGATCCGTTAAAAAATTGTTTAATTCAAAGCGCTTAGCTTGGGAAATTAGGCCTTAAGCGGTCTAGTTGCTTCTACAAGACGTTCATGTGCTTTGTAATAACCGTATTGCTTTTTGTATGAAAAACATATCTTTATTTACCATAAACAAACAAACCCCTATTGTTATTGTTCTTTCAAGGTGTTGGAAAAAGTTGTCTCCTTCTGCGTTTCTCTGATGGTTCCTTCACTACCAGTTTCATCACTACTATAGGGTACGTTTTTACTATTTCGGAGTAAAACTGAAGAATTTTGTTTGCTGGAAGTTTCTCTAACACGACAAGGTATATCTTCCTATGCAGCATTGATTTTAAGATAAGAACCATTGAGCTTGATGGCAAACGGATCAAACTCCAAATTTGGGATACTGCTGGGCAGGAGCGGTTTAGGACAATTACAACTGGTAAGTTTTTTTTTTAATATTAGTTTCAGTATTGTTGTCTGCGACACATTGAAACATGTTCCTTGGCATTTGGTTTATGACACTTCCTGATGTGGGATTGAAAGACAGTCTGGGAGTGGAAAAAAGAGAGAAATAGTAAAGAGTAAAAGATAAACATAAAGAAAATTGTAGAAAAAGGCAACACGATAGAGAAGGGGTGAGAAGTACCATAATTCTTAATTAGTGTCAGATCTGATGTGTGTGACTATGAAGGAAGTTCATAGTTCAATTTCGAAGATAATAATGCTAAATCCATAGGGTCGACTGTTAGTCGAGGGTGATTAATGAGTTAGTCAAAGATGATTAGTGCTATCATTGGAAATTGTAGCAAACACATTCATGCACATAGTTAAGCCGTGTACCTAGGAAATATCATTCATGCACTTAAGAAATAGTAAGTTCATTAACTTCCTTGTAAATTGTATTTTTATTTATTTTTTATTATTTTTTTGTGAATTGTATTTATTATCAAGAGGGTACAAATAATGGATTGGGGCTGATTGCAAATCACTCAAGCATTTCTAAATCTTACGTGGTATTAGCTTAGCCCTTGCTTAACTACATTTCTTCGATCTTCAACCCTCTATAATGGCTGCCACTGTTACAACTCCCTATAAACATTCTCTTCTTCTCAATGCTACCATCACCTTCAAGCTATCCCGAACTACTTTCATTCTTGGAAACGCCAGGTTACTACCCTCCTCTCTGACACTCAAATCTCTGGCCACATTGACGACACGAAACAACCCCAACCTTCCACTATAGTTACTGATGGTGTATCAGTCTTCAACCCAGAATACTCAACTTGGTTCACCATTGATCAACTCATCATCAATCTTCTTCTCTCCTCCATGATTGAAGCAGACAATCTCTCCTTTGCCTCTTATGACACTGCTCACACACTCTGGGTTGCCATTGAAGCACAATGTGCGAACACCTCTCGCCCTCATGTTATGTCCATCAAAAATCAAATTCAATGTTGCACCAAGGGCGACAAATCCATCACTGACTAGTAAAAAGTCTTGCAGATGAACTCACTGTCATTGATAGCAAAATCTTTGATGATGATCTTACCTTTTATATCCTCAACGGCCTTGGACCTGACTATCGTGACATTGCTGCCTCAATTCAGTCTCGTTAGCATTCTTTTACTTTTGAAGAACTTCACAACCACCTACTTGCCCATGATGAGTACATTCGTCGTGAATCCCAATTGCAAATCCAAGGTCCAACTGCAAACATAGCCCAGAAAAACTCCACAAATAATGGTCTTCTACCAACACAATCATATGGTCGTGGCTTCTCAATTTATCCTTCACGCAGCTCCAACTAGGGCCGCAACTATGGTCGAGGTAAATCCAAGGGCTTTCACTCTCGTGGCAATAGGCCACCTCGAAGTTGCCAATTCTGCTCAACCATTGGACATATTGCCCGCTACTGTCCATAAATTCCTAAAGCTAACAACTCTCCAGTAGCTCACTATGCATCTACCAGTTCCGCTAACCCGAACTTGGTACTTGACACAGCGGCTAGCCACCATGTTGCCAACAGTCTGAATAACTTGCACAATCATTCAACATATGATGGTCTTGAAGAAGTACAAATTGGTGATGGTATAGGTTTAAAAATATCTCATATTGGCTCCACCACACTTCCCACACCAAACACTACCTTTCATCTCAAAAATATTCTGTGTTCCTCATGCAAAACATAATCTCATTTCTGTCTCTAAGCTTTGCAAATCTAACAAATGTTGAATTTCATGGTTCTTTTTTTTTGTGTGTGAAGGATCAGGTGACGGGGGCGGTTTTGAATCGCGGTCCAAGTAATGGTGATCTGTATACCTATAGTCCAACTTTCTCTTCACTCACTGCCCTTTACACAATCTTACCTACCATTGACCTCTAGCATGCAAGATTTGGCCATCCATATAGTTCTTACACAAATTTTGTCTACTTCTGATCTACCCAGGAATTCCAATAACAATATTTTGAATTATAATTCCTGCTTTGTTAGTAAGATCCATAAACTTTCTTTTTCTACATCCTCAATCCGAACCACTTCTCTTGAACTTATTTTTTCAGATGTTTGGGGACCGTCTCCTATAATGTCCATCAATGACTACAAACACTACCTTGTTTTTGTTGATCATTTCACTCGCTACATATGGATTTATCCACTAAAAAGAAAAACTGATGTAGCCGTTATATTCCCCCAATTTCACTCCAGAATTGAAAAGTTTTACTCACACACAGTCAAATCCATATACACTGATGGTGGAACAGAATATTTCAAACTAAAGCCATATCTCAATAAGTAGGGGATATCTCATTTCATTAGCCCACCTTATACCCCTGAACACATTGGCATTGCTGAACGCAAACATTGCCATATAGTTGAAACTGCTCTTACCCTACTCTCTCACTCCTTTGTTCCACCAAAATTTTGGTGCTATGCCTTCTAAATGGAAGTGTACCTCATCAACCGCATGTCTACCCCTCAGTGCAACAACAAGTGTCCTCATGAGCTTCTTTTTGGCTCTAAACCCAATTACCACAGTCTTCATGTTTTTGGATGCCTTTGTTATCCATGGCTACGCTCTTTCTCTCAACATAAATTATCAAATAGGAGCATGTTGTGTGTATTTCTAGGCCTCTCCCCTCGACATCATGCCCACCTATGCTATCACATTCCAACTCAAAAACTATACCTCTCTAGGCATGTGGTCTTCCACGAGTCTATATTTCCTTTCACTACAACTCGGCCGGCTCCTATTCCACCAACCTCAAACCCAAATACAACCCTACCCATATCTTGCCATCCACTCATCCTTCAACAACTCTATGCAAATGTGCCTCCTCCAACCACTCCACCATCACTCCTCAAAACTCCAATGCATCTTTAGCCACCCCTCCTATAACTGCAAATATCCCACCCACACCCACATCCTCCACACCCTCGGTTGATCAAACCACCTCTCAACACCCCACAGATACATCACATCAGTTGGATTCACCCGCATCGTCACCTCATCCGCCATTGGTTTCTCTACTCCCAGTCACAAGAGCAATGAACGACATTCGTCAACCAAACCTTAAGTACCTCCTCA
Organism: Astragalus membranaceus; assembly: GCA_039519185.1. NCBI lineage: Eukaryota > Viridiplantae > Streptophyta > Magnoliopsida > Fabales > Fabaceae > Astragalus > Astragalus membranaceus. Next base: position 113,293,051 of record CM076850.1, read on the forward strand.
CCACTAAACATTCTCTCCCACTAACGGCCGAGCCTACCTTAGGCCAAACACTCAAATCAAGTGAATGGGGTGATGCAATTCAATGCCTTGCTTCAACAACAAACATGGGATCTGGTTCCTAGACCACATAACAAAAATCTCATTCATTGCAAGTGGGTTAACCGAATCAAAGGACAAAATTGAATCCCCAAAGCTATGTCTCGTGTCGATTGCTAAAACCTAAAATAGCTTCCTGCTTCTTGTTTGATCTCTATTGTTGAAATGCTGCAAACATGTTGGATCCAAGGTATCTATAATATAGATACCTAGATAATTCTTTTGGGTTGAATGTACATTTGGATCCAAACATTCCTCAACTTTAGATGAATGTAGGTGGAAAAGTTTCTGGGAGGCAGGCAGCAGCTTCCATGTGATTTTTTATATGATTTCATAATTGGATGTTATTAATATAAAGATACTAGAACTAGTTTGCCTTTATTTAAGTTTTTTGTATGATGAATGTTACGGGCTATTCCTTTAGTATTGACGTGTCATGACTCATGAGTTAAATTCCAGATGAACTGTTCTTTACTGTTGTTTCATTCATGTTACCCTATTATCCTTGTATCCTTCATTCTTTTCAAAATTAGGCACAAGTGAGAGTATTTACCATTTAAGTTATTTTGTGCTAGATATCCTTTCATAAAATCAGTGCTTTTTTTTTTCAGCCTACTATCGTGGTGCTATGGGAATATTGCTAGTCTATGACGTTACGGATGAAGCATCATTTAACAGTAAAGTTCCTAGCTGTTGCTTTAGTTTCAAATATGCTGATCTGTGCAAACTGATATTTTCAAAGGCTTTTCCATTTGGAACGTTCACTTAGCTTTTGATAATTTCAGATATTAGGAATTGGATTCGCAATATTGAGCAACATGCATCGGACAATGTTAACAAAATACTGGTGGGGAACAAAGCAGACATGGATGAAAGCAAAAGGGTATACAAATTTAGCTCTGCCTTGTTTAGTTAGTGCATCCCCCACTTTATGTTTTCTCCCCTCCTTCGCTCTCTCACTCGTTTTGAGATTACATGACCATATCAAAGATCTTCCAAACACCATTTTGATTTCGAATAAGAGAGTTGCAAAACTAGAAACAAAGTGGCTTGAAAAATCAACGTTGAGTTGTCAAATATACTTTCATGATTGTTAAGTTTACTGAAGGTTGAATTGCATCAAGGATGTTAAAAAAACCATGTTACTTTGGATGAATTAAACATTCTTGTGTTGATGGGATGGGGAGGTTTGAAGGTAAATGGAGCCTCTCCATTACTATAGGTATGTTGGAGTGTATAGAGAATATTTGCACCCCACTTAAAGTCACATTATCATATTTATAATCTCAACTGTAACTATAGTAATGGAAGAAAAGAAGCAGAGATGATGAGAAATGGAGAGGATTTAAACCTTTGAAGGGGTTGAGTTTTGACTTGATGCGATCAATTAAATTAGCAACATCTGGGAGCTTCCTTTTTCCGTATCTTTGTATAAATATATGCATGTCAGATTTGAGATGTTACTGATTACATATATACTTTTGCATTTCCTTGTAGGCTGTGCCTACGTCCAAGGGCCAAGAACTGGCTGATGAGTATGGAATCAAATTTTTCGAAACCGTAAGTAATGTATATTTTAAGAATGTGGAAACTCCCTGAACTTCTATTTTATCATGCTCATGAAATATACTCTGTTGCAGAGTGCAAAGACAAATCTAAATGTGGAGGAAGTTTTCTTCTCGATAGCAAGAGACATAAAACAAAGGCTTGCTGACACTGACAACAAGGCAGAGGTATTTAAACCTACTATTTCACCAGTTTCACAGTTCCATTTCCCCAAACCTATTCTCTCGCATTTTCTCACAAGTCGAATATTTCGTGATATTCTTATTGCAGCCGACAACAATCAAAATCAACCAAGACTCGGCAGCGGGGGCTGGACAGGCTGCCCAGAAATCGGCTTGTTGTGGTTGAGGACACATTTGACAAATTGAAGACAACGTTATTGAAGGAAAGAAATACTTGTATGATGATCATGATGCTGACTTGTACTTAACGTTTTCATGTGCCGAACTTAATTAATTTTGTGCGTGATAAGTAGTTTTTTTGACTTTTCAAGTTATATTAAACATAAACTAGATGTGATTGTGCTGAATGAAGAATGATTGCCTAATCGTACCCTTTACGTATCGCTTAACTTTTCACTGTATAAACGTGCTTATGGCTTGTGGTGAGTTTGAGTAAATAGGCATTTCCAAATTGTATCCTCTGCCAATGCCAACTGGCCATGCAGTGAATTGTACTATACAGACCGGATACTTAATCGTACTTACGTGTCGTGACTCAACTTGCTTCAAAATGTGTAAGCAATTCTGCGGAAGAAATTAACATGCTATAAGATAACTCAGTTGGCGAGCTAAGAGACATGAATGAGTTTCAAGAAAGGGGTTCAAGGTTCAAACCTCAAAAACTAACATTCTCCCACCCCACGAACATTTACTTATAAAAAAAACATGCTATATTGTCCGATAAATTGTCTATGCTTATAAATGCGTCTACGAGTTGCTGCTACTTGTTCATAACTCATAAGAAATGGTTATAGGAGTAATAAAGAATGGTCTAACGAATATTCTTCATGACCCGTTTAGTTTTCTTCGTAGAAACATAATTTTGCTGCAGGAACCCAAGCCACCAAACTTCACGGTTCACACAAAACGAATACAAACACAAGCAAAAGGAAACTATTTATCATCTTCTCCAGAATCCATCAACCCAAGAGGACCTATTAAAACACTCATGTGGATTTATTTACCTAGTGTATTTGATGATAAATAAAAAAGTTATATTTCACAAGGCCAGTCCAGTGCCCCAAAATTAACAAGTCTCGCTCCTTCAGGCACCCAAGAACATTAGCTTTTTCGAGAATGTACTAGATAGTCAGTCGAAGCACCTAATCTCACTGATTTGCAGAAAGCTACATCAAGCCGCAAAGGTACATCTTGCTAAGCATACTAGAATCTAACCTAAGCTATGTATGCACAAAGGGATGGGACTTATAGCTTAAATCCTTCATTTCCATAAATGCGTTGAAGCTCGCGTGTTGCAGCTTGAAATGATTCTGAAGAAAGTTGGGAAGAGTAAATAATGGGATAAGTGACTACCAAACAAACAAAACCAATATAACATTTCCTATGCGGGCGTGAATTGTGTGTGTAAGGTGGACAGGACAGGAATTTCTTTACCTTTCCAATTTCGAAATGCTTTCTGATTAATTGGTGCACCACAAATTGTTTGAATTGTATCAAACAACAAACTTTCAGGGGTACTCTTCAATTCCTGTACTATTTGATAAATGGTCTTTCCATTCTCAAAATAAATGTGATTGTTTGGATGCTTCGATTTGCAACCAGCATGCCTTTCAAACTCATAAGCATTCAGAGCCTGATATTGTAAAGTATCAGTCAATAAGCAATATATCAAAGATTTTACGAAATTGAAAAATCATTATGAAAGTGTTTGGTCAGGGTGTATACAGATTAATTACTAACCTTAGAATAGTTACATGACTGACACCCACAAAGATAGCCAGAGCCTTTAATGATTCCACGAAGTTCCTTCATCCACAAAGGAATGCAACTTATTAAGCAGCACTTCAAATTGAAACAATTGACAAGAAAGACCAAAACTTACCTCCCGCGCCACTGAGACATACTTTACAGGTACACCATCAAGCATACCAGTAGATATCAAGCTTCTGACATTAGAAGGGAAGCAGTATGGACCATCTTTCTTTGCTGTTTTGGTATCTTCTTTATTCTTGGACACAGTTTCAGACTCCATTGTTGTTACCCGCAGATCACTAGCAACTGCATCAGAATTTGACGAATCTAACTCTTTCTCATGAGCTGTTGTGGACACATGAACTGAAGACTGATTATATAATTGTTCATAGTCTGCAGATGCCCTGCCCACAGAGATAATGTCCCGTTCACCTGGGAACCCACCAAAAGAAATTATATTTGTGTCCTCTTTATTATAGGATTCACTAAGTGATATGACTGTGTTATCTCCTTTGCCAAAGGGGGTACCAAAAGCTCTGACATGGGCATCCCCTCTACTGTAGGGGAGTCCCATTAAAGTTAGATTACCATCCTTGTCAAAGGCTTTCCCTGTGGATGCAGATCTTGTCTCAACTTCCCTGTTATAGGCTTCATGCAGATCACCGATACTCTGCGTATCAACATTATGTCCTGCAGGAGCCTGTGCATCATCAGAATCCTTAACCTGATTTACTCTGACTTTTTTTATTCCACCAAAATTCATACATGGTTCAGAATCTTCAATAGATTGGGATATAGACAAGCCAAAAGATGTGTCATTTCCGAATTGATTGGCAATCATCTTTGATCTCACATTAGAATCATCAGCAGCAGAAACATAAGAATTATTTTCAGTGAAAGTGACAGGCCTAGTTTCAGACCCAAATAACCGGCCAATATTCGAGACTTGATGAAAATTGGGACAGTTCTCCCAGGGAGTAAAATTTGCATTTGAAATTCCCGAACTAGATTTTTCATTTGCATCTTCTATTGCTTGTTTCTTGTTTGGCAAAAAATCTACTTCAGCGGCATCAACAAACAATTGACGAGGTCGTTTGGGTTCAATTTTGGAAGAATTATCAAACACTGTCTCTCTGTCACCATTATGTCCAGATCCCTTTACCACCCAGAATCCCTTGTTATGTAAAGACTGCAGAAAAAAAAATCAACATTACTCGACAATACATCACATACCATTGTACATCTTAAATAAATCCTTCTGGCTTTATTTCATTCAATCAATCCAACTGGTATGAGATAAAGGAGGATAACTTAAAAAAAAAAACAATCGGGTAATATAGAGCTCCCGACATGGCAGAGTCTAGGGAAAGGGGTCACCTATTGTTACATTCTATTCTATTAAAAACAAGTGAAACAGGGATTAATTATGATGAGTCTTTAATGTGACGTTCCAAGTGATTGTTGTTGGGATATCTTGGGAAATTATACGTCAAATACGGTAAAACCATTGGTTAGAAGTCTGAGTAGTATACCTTGATGGTTAGCGAAGTCCGTGCATTTGGATCGTTTCCTTAACTCCATCCCTCCATCCCCTGTATCCTCTCTATCTCTTACTCACTCTCTCCTCATATCTCCCTATATTTTAATTCTCTTCTCTCTCTTCCCACTCATATTTTGTGGAGAGGAAGAGGGGGAGAAGAGGATCCATACAAGTCCCTCAAGTTCCACTTTTTTAAATAAATTAAATAAGTTCAAAACTTGTAAAGCAGAAAAAAAAGGTTTATAGAAAAAGACGTTATCAATATTCCGAAAAAAGATATATTCACCGAAAAAGTTGCATTTGTAAAAAGTTCATACGAATCCACAGAATTTTTTGAATTTTGATATAAAAGTTCTATAGATGGAATTGACAATTTCGATAATATATCCAAATCTATTCCTTCTTGGCTGAAACAAGTCCCAATGAACCCAACAAAGTAAATAATACTAATACAAGCATAGAAAATAGCATAGTATAGTCACAGTCTACTTCATGAGGGTATAAAATGAATGTTTTTAGTACCAAAGTAAGTACTATTAAGAAAAAGACGTGTTGAGCTTTTGATTCCATGATGCCCTATGGGCTATAGAAGAGTTTGGTATTTATGAAATGGGATAAACTCATTTCTGGGTTATATACTTTTCCAATGATTTTCCACATGTACAGAGATTCAACCTAATGAAAGATGAATCCAGGCTGTATGGTACCTAGCCTCCCCAGCACCCTTTATTTTCCCTTCCGTGCTTCTATTACATGTCAACTGGTATTAGAGCTTCATCTGTTCACTCTTGGTGCAGATGAACTGCTCTTTTGCATGACTTATGTGGTTGATGTAGGGGCTTTACGGCATTAGATGAAAATTTAATGATGACCGGCAATGAAAATAGAATTGCGGCAGGCCTAAAGTATTTTCTTCAAAAACAAAACTTAGGGATTGATTGTGCCATGCCACTAGGTAGATCCCAATTTGCTACAAATCTCGTAGACTGAACATTCAGTCTTAAAAGGGGGACAAAAATAGTTTAAATTCCTTCCTGGGACTTATCAAATTGTTTATCCGAACAGAACCAATATATTCATGGTTCAGAATATATACATATTATCCAGTTACATGAAGCCTATTGTAACCTTTATGCTATGAACTTGGTTCCTCTAAAGTAAGGGGTTCAATTAAGATGAAAAAGTGAAAGATATCAACTATTAATTAGGAGATCAAGGGAATGGATTCTAACAAATATATAGCTTGTCCTACATGTAAATGTATTTTATTTTACAGTATAATATTATCAACCTATTGATATACTCATCAGTGGTTTTTTGATCCCCCCTCCCCCCAATCTTCACTCTAAAAGAATCCCCAAGATAAGAATTTTGCAGTGTGATGTGCCCCACCTCATTTGTGTAACCTTTATACTTTAGCCCCCAAAATAATCAACACTGCCCCCAAAAGAAAAAGGAAGCATCACATTCATAAGTACTTTGATTCCAATTTACAATAGCAAACATACATCAACATTAAGCAACATTTACTGCGTACCCCATCACTTGTGAGAGTGATTAAGCTCCTCATAAGTCATAAATAAACAGAACGCACAATACAAATCTTCAGTAAAAAGAAAGAGAGTGAACAAGGTAGAATCTATTCAATCTATTAATAACTGATATGTTTATAAATACCATTTGCTTCAATTTTTGGGGATGAAAGATATCCTTTAAAAATCCAGTGTAAAGTTTTTGCTGACTTCAAGTGATAAACTTTCTTGGTTCCCAAAATGGTGCCTTAAAACTCCTGTATCAAGCATGCACGGTAACACGGTTCACACACATCCTTCCTTCAAGGTCAAAAGCAAAACAACAAAGGAAAAAGCGAATAAAAATAAATTAAAAAAGGATGAGTGTTCACATTACATTAATATTGTATTTTTAGATAAAGAAATTTCGGATACTACATATCAATAAAAGGAATTTTCCAAACAGAATTCATAGAAATTCAAATAAACTAAAATTCAACGATTGTCAATTATCGAGCTCAGGAATTGCGTAAGAGGTTACCTTGGCAGATGGTAAGAATACTGATAACGTAAAAGCCTCAGGAAGATTCCACGATCTGTACCCTCAGCAATTGCCGGAACCCTGACCGGAAGATCTTTCCGACGCCGGTGAACGCAGAACGCTGCTCAAAGAGAGAAAATAATAGGGTGTGTGAGGAGCACTCGATCTTTTCTCATCCTGGCGATGATAGGATAAACCTGAATCGAGCAACACTTACGATTGGGTTACTCGATGACGCCCACGTGTATAGCATAAAGTAAATCTGGACCATTCATTAGGCGGAGGAATTTTATAGACATCCAATTGGTTGGTGTGTAGGAGAAACTCCATGGGGATTGAGGAGAGAGAGGAGAAATGTCCACATAAATTGTGTACCAATTACCCCACTTTTATATTTAAGTGAGAAGTTGATTTTTTATTATGGTGACTGAGAAGTCACCCTCACCTTGTTTTTTTAATTATTTTAATTGGTTATAAAACTAGTTAATATTTTTTTAAGAGATTTTGATTATAGTATTGTTTTTTATTGGCAAAAAAAATAATAGTATTGTTAATAAGGTTAATTTTAAAAAATAATTAAATACATAATAATTTAAAATAATCATAATGATTAATCAAAATAAAAATCATAAAAATTAGAAACACATAAGTGGTGTTCAATCTCACATTTTGCAGATCACTTGTTAGGTGTTGGAAGTATACAACGTTGACTTAATCGTTCTTCATCAGTGATGGGTGACTCATCTTGATGCATAACCTTATTGAAATTAAGATTTACACGATGTAGCAAAAACTCATTTCTTAATTCCTCTCTATATATCATCATGAAGAACTAACAATTGCTTGGGAAGGATGGTGGTCAACCAAATAAGTACATAGTCTCGAATAAGTAGTAGTGGCATATGGCTATAATTAGGGCCGGTAATAAATCGAACCAACTCGAATAATGTTTGAAACTCGACTCGATAAATAGCTCGTTGAACTCGGTTCATGAACCAAATGAGTTGAACTTGTTAAATAAATAAGCTGAACTTGAGTTAGGTATAACTCGACTCATTTGGTTCATGAACCAGCTCCATAATTTTATTTAGGCTAAATTATAGTTTTGGTCCCCCTATTTTCAAAAATTCAGATATTTGGTCCCCCTATTTTAAAACTCAGCCATTTGGTCCCCCAATTTTAAAAAATCAAATACATTTAGTCCAAAGAGGGACCAAATGTCTTTGATTTTTTAAAATTGGGGGACCAAATGTCTTTGATTTTTTAAAATTGAGGGACCAAATGTCTTTGATTATTAGTCATAAAAAACTGGAAATTTCTCTTGGGACTAAATGTCTTTGATTTTTTAAAATTGGGGGACCAAATGTCTGAGTTTTAAACTAGGGGGACCAAATGTCTGAATTTTTGAAAATAGGGGGACCAAAACTATAATTTAGCCTTTTATTTATTTATATATCTCTATATTACTAACATTTTTATTTTTTTATTTAAATATAATGTTTAGTTGGTGCAAGTTGTTTAAAATTAATTATATTATTATCCTTTGTCTAAAGTTTTGATTAACTCATGAGATAGGTTAACAATAAATATTATAAACATATTTACATTTTCAATTGGGTAATTATTTTTCCATAAAAAGAATTAGGTAAATAATTTATCCAAAAAATATTAGTAAATTAATAATTTAAAATGACAGTGGTCCAGAATTGTTTGGCATTTTTCACAAAAAGAGAGATAATTATTTCTTTTATTCATGTGAGTCGAGCTAACGAGCTGCTTGTGAGCTTGAGTCGAATCGAGCTCAAGCTGACAGAAAAGGTTCATGTCGAGCTCAAGTCAAGCTACAAGCCAAACCAATTCTTATCGAGTCGAGCCGAGCTTAACCAAGTTTGACTCAACTCGACTCATTTCCAGCCCTAGCTGTAATTTGGCAGTCTTAAGTTTAATTAAAAAAATAAATTGCTCAGACAATCTTCTCTGTTGGAAGAAAGGTAATCAAAAATAAATTGAATATGAAGAGGCGGCGATTCAAGGTTCTTGGGGTTCAACCGGTTGAATCGGGGGTCGAACCGAAATTAATTAAATAGATTATTTAATACTTTTTTACAATATATAGAGGAGAAAAAAATTATAATATGACATATTAAAATTATAATATTCAACAATCATGATACTATAATCTAAGTACTCTTATAATAATATTACTGTACATATTTATTTGTTTAATTTTAATTTTTTTCATCAATTTAATTATAAAAAAGTATAAAAAATATCCCAAATACCAAATATCGACATCATTTATCATTTTTTTTTCCAAAAATCAACATGATATACCATTTTTTAAGAAAAATCAATGAAATCTGGTTTTCTGTACGGTTCCTGGTTTTCGATCCGGTTTTGACAACCTTGGTTGAAAGTGATTGAGTGTCACTGAATGTGGAAATGTTGTGAGCCTTTTGCTCGGAAGGTGACGACTTCAAGGTGTTGTTGTGATTGAGTGGAAGAAAATGGGTATGGATCCTCTAACTTTTTGGCCGAAACTTCCCTCTAATTTTCTATCTATCTCTTTCCTCTAACACATTATCTCATCTTATTTCCTTCCTTTTATACTTTTCTCCCTTATCAGAAAAAGCCTAAAGTTGGTAAAAGTTAGAGAATACAAAGTTAAAAGATCCATTTCCAAAGAAAATGTAAGATGATGCAGGTGGTTCAGTTGGTGGTGGTGAAGGTCGCGGACGGGGCGGTTCACTCTGTGGTTTCGGTGTGGATCGTGTGGCGCCGTGGTCCTTGCTCCAGATCTGCTGCTGCTGGCGGTTGGGTGCGCGTCCCGTCGGATCCCCCACCCCCTGCGGTGGCTGTCCAGGTTCGGCCCCCTCCTGAACCTCCTCCAGCGCCTCGTGTGGGGTCCTAATCGTGGTTGTGGCTTATCATCGCTGCCACGGTCTGGTTTGTGGGGTCGGTTTTTTGGCTCCGATCTGGTAGATCCGCCGCTGTCGTTGGGGTTGGTGGTGATCTGCACTGTTTGGTTCTCTGGGAGATGTCTGTGGTTGGTTATCTGTGGTTGGCAGTGGGCCATCGATTTTCGTGGTGGCTGATGGTGGTCTGGCTTTGATGTTCTCACCTTCCCCCTTTTCGGCGTGGGCCCTTTTCCCTGTCGCTCGCGGTTGTGCTTGTTTGTGCGTCGGTGTTGGCCGGGGGTACAAAGCCGCGGTGGTGGTTGGTGGCTCAATCTCCATGATCAAGCTAGGTGCTGTCTCGGTGTTGGCCGGTAGCACGACTCTGCGTTGCGGGTTGGGGTCCCGTCGTCGGTTGTCTGGGGGTGTTGCTTCGATTCCGGTCCATGGCTGTTTATTTTAGAGACCTTTATTGGGCTTTCTATTATTGTATCTCCTTCCAAGGGTTTTGGTCTAATCCCCCTTGTGCATTGTGACCTGTTTTTTAGTTTATTAATAAATGTCTTTATTGTTTAAAAAAAAAAAAGTAAGATGATGCAGTTTGAGGTCTTAATTTTCTCTGGTCTTGGACACTGTAGGGATGGGTTGTCAATCTCTATTACACTATACGCTTTGTTGGGTAGGCATTTGTTGTGAGGTTAACTTTAACACACGTACGTACTAGAAACCTCACCTATTAAGCTAAAATTCTGGGAATGGGGTTTAGTTTTCTAACCACACTATTTATCTAATTTTAATGCTATTAACTATTTAAGTATCTGAGGGATCTTTATTCAAGTTTTGTAATTGATAATTTCACTGTGTCTAAGGGATTAGTACAATTGGAAGACCCAACAAGTGGGAAACTAATATAAACCAATATATGCCAAATCAAGGATATATAATATACAAATAAAGTTAGTGAATCTCAATACTTTTATCTTGCTTTACTTTTCAAATTTGTATTAATTATTCCCTTAAATAGTTATTACCCCGGCAAATATCTTCATTATTCAGTTACCCCCCTGCAAATTTTTTTTTTAAAAAACACCTTGTAAAATGTAACGTTATTCAATTACCCCCCTGCTGTTAACTTTTCTGTTAAAAAAATGTAAAATGTAACTTTATCCCGTTACCCCCCTAACGTTAGTGCCACGTGTTACCATATTATTGGGCATCTGTGACACGTGGCACTACATGCCACGTCAGCATCCTATGTCACCACTGCCACATGGCACTGACATGTGCCACATCAGCAACCAATGGATGGATGCCACGTGTCACACAGTTGGCAAGTGGATGCACCCTTGTTACTAAAAAAGAAGTGTTTTGTAGGGAGATGGGTGTTGAACTCGTGACCTGGTGGTGGTTGGGGCGTCCAATTACCACTAGGCCACAATATGATTTGTGTTTTTAAACACAACTATCAATATATATTACATAAAAACCAGATTTGGATCCTGACTCATCTTCTTCGTTAAATCAGATCTGGATCCAACAAATAATCATCATCTTCTTCGTTCTTCAAATTCGAATTGGGAACAAAACAAAAATCGAATTGGGAAAAAACGAAAATCGAAGATCGAATTGGAAAAAAAAGAATTGGAAGATGCATTTAATGGAAAACGTTTTGATTTCGTTTTAATGGAAGATGCGTTTTTGCAGATTGAAGGAAAACGTTTCTTTACAGATTTCGTTTTTGAAGATTTAATGGAAAACGATTTTGAAGATTTAATGGAAAACGCAGATCTAACTATAAGGAAAATCTCGTTGTTCTGGAAAAAAAAACGCAGATCTAACTATAACGAAATATTGGGGAAGATTTCGTTGTTCTAGAAAAAAACAAAATATTGGGGAAATATTGAGGAAGATTTAGCCAATGTCGTCTCAGTTCCTTGATTTAAAGATGAATTCTTGTTAGAGGATGTTAGATTGCCATGCCCACCCACAGTAGCAACAGAATGGCCATGATGATGGAAATCAAAACGAAATGGATTTGAACTGAATCTGGACGAAATGGATGGAAATCAAAACGAATTGAATCTGGTGGGTTTCGTTTCCAGATGTGATGAAGATCTGATGAAGATTTGATGATGAGGATGAAGATTTGTTCAAAATAATAACAAAATATCTAATATATATTTGTTCCTGGAATTAGTTTCACAAATGTGAATGTGGCTTAGTGGTATTAATTCATTGCATCACTGAGGGGTCAAGGGTTTGAATCTCATGTTAACCAAAACTTGTATTTTTTTTAGTAACACACTATTCACCCAATGCCAAGTCGTGCCACGTGGCAGCCATCCATTGGTTGCTGACGTGGCACATGTCAGCGCCACGTGGCAGTGGTGACATAGGATGCTAACGTGGCATGTAGTGCCACGTGTCACAGAGACCCAATAATAAGGTGACACGTGGCACTGACGTTAGGAGGGTAACTGGATAAAGTTACATTTTATATTTTTTTAACAGAAAAGTTAACAGCAGGGGGTAACTGGATAACGTTACATTTTACGTGTTTTTTAAAACTTTTTTTTGCAGGGGGGTAACTGGATAATGAGGATATTTGTATTTAAGCCTTAATTATTTACACAAATTTCAAGGTAACCTTCATTTCACTCCTAAAATGTTTTAAGAATCTGTTGAACAGCTTATAAAACATATCACCAAGTTTCTATGTATATGATACCTAATATACTAGTATTTTGTTGTTATATCTATACATTTAAATCTTGAGGGAGTCTCCAAGTGGGCCCTCCCCCCATTTTGGCGCCAACTTTCCCTCCCCGACCCCCCTTGTTGCCTCCCTCCCCACTCCTTTTTTTGTTTTCTTCCCCAAAACTTCCTCTTTCCCCTTTCCTTCTTTTTTTTTTGTTTTACCCAAGGTATCCTCCGCCGACTGCAGTGACTAGTCCCCTCACTGGATTGTAGGCACCTCGATGGGTGGGATGGCTGGCCCGAGGTATTTAACACTGCTCCATACCCATGGCGGGGATCGAACCCCCGACCATTGGTTAAGGGAGGGTGAGCCCCAACCGCTCAACCCCACGCCCCGGGTTAAAAAAGTAGTGGGGAGGGAGGCAACAAGGGGGTCGGGGAGGGAAAGTTGGCGCCAAAATGGGGGGAGGGCCCACTTGGAGACTCCCTCAAGATTTAAATGTATAGATATTTTCCCTCCTTTTTCCTTCATATTTGTATTCTCCTTCCCTCCTTTTCCCCCTTTTTCTTCTTCTTCTTCTTCTTCTTCTTCTTCTTCTTCTTCTTCTTCTTCTTCTTCTTCTTCTCTCTCTCTCTCTCTCTCTCTCTTCATATTTTATATTTCAGGGTACTTTACGATCCAGTAAATTTTTTAATTGTTTAAATAGGCGAAGTTTGTTCCTCCATAATTGGACTAATGAAATCGAAAATTAATTTCGTAAGAAATTACATAAATATTTTGTGACGTTAGGCAGTGTCTTTTGAGATACTTTAGGGTCCAAAAAATTTTAATTGTTCAAATATGCGAAATTTGTTCCTCAATAACCAATTTTATTTAAAAAGAATTAATTTTGTAACAAAATATGTAAAGTGTGATGCAAAGTAGTGTGTTTTGGGTGACTTAGGATTTAGAAAAAAATTTAGATTGTGCAAATATACGGAGTTCGTTTCTCAAGAATTGGTTTGGTCAAACCAAAAAATAATTTCGTGTCAAAAAACGTAAAGTACGACATTAGGCAGTGTATTTTGGGTTACTTTAGCGTTCGGAAAAAATTGTAACTGACCAGATATGTAAAGTTTGTTCCTTAATAGCCAGTTTGTTGAAAAAATATAGTTTATTACAAAATACGTAAAATGTGATGCTCAGTAGTGTGTTTTGAGTTACTTTAACGTTCGGGAAAAAAACTAATTGTTCTAATACTCAATGAAATGCTACAATATTCATGTGAGATCGCTGCTATAATGGAGTTTTGGCTCCTTCAAGGTTCAACATTTTTTAGATCACATATCTCTCCCAAGGTCCCTTCAAAATCCATGTTACTTTGGGAGATATTTCTGATCATCATCGTTGTTGTGTGATGTGTAACCAACCACTACCCCCTTCAAGTGGAATTTCTTCACCAACATGCACAACAAGGAAACCCTAATCGTCCTTTTTCATTAACTTAGATAATTAGGTGAAGGATGGTGTTGAAGTTATGTTTTGCTATCTTTGGATTATGCATCTTATGTCTTTTGACTTTCTACTTAAAATTATGACTATAGATTATATGTATAGAACAATTTGCCTGGATTATGTCTGTACACTTTAACTGAGCTCTTAAGCTCGCAATTATTTTTTTTATATTTTTCTGCATAATCAGTCACCCTCCTTTTTTTGGGGTGCTAAAACAGGGCAGAAGCCCAAACAAACACTAGGCCACATAAATAAGGGTTCCTTCTTTGATTACAAAAGCATAAAACAGAGACAATTTAGGGCTAACCAACGAATTTTGTTACTTTGAAATGGAAAGTAATCGAGACTATCATAGGGGATCTCGATACTGTAGTAGTGCTTCAGACAATCGAGGATGAGTTTTAGTAAGAATTTTTTTTATAGATAGATGTTAGTGACTACGTAGTTAGGGAGAGGGAATTGTTAGTTTTCGGGATTCGAATCCTACCTCCTGCTTAACCCACATTTAATGTCCTTAACTAACCAATCCAACTACTTGTTCAGGACGAGTTCAGACAATAATTGATATGGTAACAGTGCTTTAAACGACCTGTATACTAACTATTTTTTGATAAGAATGAAAAGTTGAGAAACCGAAAAAATAATCACAAGTGAATATTTTTTTTATTACAAAAAACTGTGACTTAAAACAGGTGTCCGTAACTTCAAGTTGAGGTTGAGATCGTTCTCGTAGGGAACCAAGTTCAAGTCCAAGCACAAACGAAGCCTTTTAGGGACATTAGATTTGGACGCAGCTGCATGATGATGAACTGTCAAATTGAAGCCATCATCATTTGGGGCAACTCTAACTCTATGCTTTCTCATGTGTCCTCCAAGCGCTTGTCCAATCGCAAACTCAAGCCCACAAATCGGACACAAGTGCATCTTGGGCTTGGGCTTGTTGTCCGGTATCACTTGCTTAAGCTTGTTGTGGCTGGCTCTGTGTCCCCCAAGGGCTTGAAACGAAAGGAACATCTTGTTACATGTCTTGCACTTAAAACCACCGTCCTCCTCCTCTTCCTTTCTGCTTCTCTTCATGGCTAGTGAGTGCAGAATTGATTATCAGAATAGTGTTGTTCAGTGGGAACTGGGAAGTGACTTGCATGCGACTGCAGTGACTGTACTATATATATATATATAGGGTCTGGAGGGAAGTGACGCGGTCCAAGTGGAGAAGTTACTTCCTTGCAGTGAGGAAATGATTATGCATCAAGATGATAAGGTGTGATATTATTATTATTATTATTAATTACTTGTTTTCGTGCTGGATATATATTGATTAGTGGTTAAGATTAGGATTGCGTGACCGCGTATGAATGGCCTGCGTATCTGTTTGTCTATTTTGATGAATCCAACTGATCATACTACAACTTGTCAAACGGGTAATCATGAATTCACGATACAGATGAATAATCAAGGAAAATGAAATGAAATTTACATACAACTACCGATAGATCCATTAACTTTGCATCCTCTAACTTTTACTACTTTTTAGACTTTTTTGATGATAGGAAAAAGTAAAAAAGTAGAGAAATAAGATGAGAGAGGGTGTTAAAAGAGAAAGATAGATACAAAGTTGGAGTGAATTTTTGGCTAAAAAGTTAGAGTGTACGGCTCTATCCTCTTGTCAAAAATACAAAATTAATATAAATCACATTTTTAATAGTTATTTCTTTATATATTCAAATCAACTACTTGAATCAAAATTCTTAATTTATTTAAATTCATTTAATTGTATTCATATTGTTCTGTATTATATATTAATATGAAATTTAAAATTAAGTAAATTGTACAAAAGAATTTTTTTTTAAAAAAATTATGTTAATTTTTTTACAGCATGAAAATTAAATTAGTTGAAGTAAGTAACTTCATAAATTTCACCAGGATCATTTATTTATTTTTCCATCCACTTCAAATAGTTCTTCGAATCTTTCCCGTGAAACCTGCAGCTAGTTCGATGGGAGCAAACTCCACCGAAGAATCCAAAACCTGTTTGAAAAAGAAGAAAGGATTAAGTATTAGATATATAGCTTGGTAGTTATTGTTAGTTTGTTAGGTAATTCGGTTAGAGTTAGTTTTATAGTTACTAGTTTGTTACATATTAGTTAGGTGAGATTGGATCTATATATATAAGGTCAAACTCTCATTGTAATCAATCACTTTTTGTATCAATTTCATTTTGATGAATATTAGAGTTTCTTAATCTTTTCTCTCTTATCTTCCATGGATACCATATCCTTCAATATGGTATCAAAGCAAATATGGTATCCTCCATGAAGATTGCTTCCGTTGCACTTCACTATAGGTTCTTTATTTTTCTTTAATCAATTTCATTTTTGTTTCAAGTTCATTTTACTTTCATTCTTTCTTCTTCTCGGTGTCTCTCTAATCTCTTCTATGTTCTTGTCTAATATGTGATTCTTTGCATTTGTGATTCCTCATTTGCGACTTTCGTATCTTCATATCGCAATTTTCCTTGATTGCTCTTTTGCGTTTTGCAATTTCTGAGTTTGTGATTCTCCATTGCGTTTGCATTTTCGATTTCACATGCTTTTTGCTTTCCTCTCTGTGAATCGTTCTTGAGTCCGATTTCATCTCAGTTTCGTTCTTCAATTCTTGTTCGAAACTCCTCCTATTTTTGTTGCGGTCTTTGGTTTTGCTCTTCAATTCATGTTCAAAATCTCTTCAATTCTTGACCGTTTTCTCCTTCCTCTCTCGCTTCTTTGAGAGTGTGTCTATTTCTGCAACTTTCCTTCTCCAATTCGATTCTTGAAGTCTCTAAATTTCTTTCAACTCGTTTTGCGATTCTTGCAGTTCTGTTTTGCGATTCTGCTTCATTGTCCTCCTTTCATTTGTTTTTTTGATGATTGTGATCTGAAGCGGAGTTCGAATTTCATTTTTGGATCGAGGTTCAATTTTGTTTTCGATCTTGAATCATACAGCATTCAAGCAGTTTGCTGAAATGCCTCATAGAGAAATTTTTTCTTAACGCATTATCGTTTCACCATTGTTGAGATCTTCATCATCTTGAGATCTTCTTAACGCACTATTTCTGTGCGATTCTGTTTTGCGAATTAATTTCGCGTTCATCACTTCGATTTCACGATTTGCTTCTTTGCTTCGTGATTCGGTTTCTTTGATTTGTGATTCTTCTCCTCTGATTTCCAATCGTTGTTTTTTTTCTTCTCTGATCTTGATTAGAATCTTCACTTGAAATTTGGCTTTGATGGTATCTTATACTTTTGCGGAAACATTAACATTCATGGTCAAGATTATGTTTCTGGCATTCATGTTTAGAATACCAATTCTCCTTCTCTTTGGAAGTTGCTACACAATGGGACTTGATTCCTATATCACAGTTGTGCACACTCAGTGTTTGATGAATTGCCTCATTTGGAAATATTGCCACATTCCTTATGCAAAACATGCAGATAAGTGGTACCTCTTGGAAGTTCGATGTTGGCTATGTGAATACTTCTCTGTGGTCTATCTATGGTTATGCAATGTTGGTCCAGTAGCATACAACTTCTTCCTTCAGTATATGGATTCAAATGATAGCCTTCCAAGGTTTTGGTGCATGCTACGATGACTAGAATTTAATAACTCCGTTCCTTATTTGTCTTCAGGGTGGTATTACATGTTTTGGGAGCCTTCAATCTAGATGAAGCATAGTGTCAGCAGCAGATAATCATACGAGGCTAATTTTGTCAAGAGGAAATATTTCTTCACTACAAGAAAATCGACGATTTCCGACGGCATTTTTCGTCGCAAATGCAGCGATTTTCGTCGGAAATTGACGTTTCCGACGAACTTTCCGACGGACAAAAAGCCGTCGCAAAATCGCTCGTCACAAATAGTTTCCGACGGATTTTTTCGTCGCAAATGACTCCGTCGCAAAATCGTCGGAAATCCGTCGCAAAATTTCGTCGCAAATTCGTCGCAAATCCGTCACAAATGTTCGTCGCAAATTCGTCGCAAAAAACCATTTCCGACGAAAAATTCCGTCGGAAATCCGTCGGAAATTTTAAAAAAAAAATCAAAAAAAAAATTAAATCTTCTGAAGTAGAAAATCATTTAGCAGAAATTACAGTAATAATGGAGCAACAATACAAGGTTATATATATATCATTGAAAGCACCAATCATTTGCAAGTCACAGGAAGGCATGCAGGTCCACCCTCAAATTCTTGGATCATTTAGATTGAATATCTAAGGCATAAACCTACAACTTTCACCAGATTTGATCATCAGCAGTTCTATGGTCTGCTAAAGGGCTGATACCGATTCAAGCTCTAGCAACTCATGTATGTATGTATGACTCAAGCTTAAGTTCAGTGAAGTTGCAGTTTAATAGCATATATGCAAGCTCTAGTTCAGTGAAGTCAATAGCATATAATCAGAAGTATGAGATAGAATCTTGCCAATAAGAACAATGAAATACTTACAGTCATGATGTCACCAGCATACATACCAACTTCATACACTTAAGTGCTCAAAAATAAGAGAAATACACAAAATTAAAGAGTAGTTTTCTCAAGTAGCTGCCAATAAGAGAAAGGGAACAACAAACAGAGATACAAACAGGAGGAACACAAAGAAAGAACTGGCTGGTCTTTTTGGTTTGTTGGGATCTTTCTTAGCCTTCTTTGTCTCCTTCTTTGGCTTTGGTGCACTCTTCTCAGGCTTATTATAAGCACTCTTCTCTATCAATCCCTGCTACCATATCAGCCTGTGCTGTTCTGCTTCTGTGTTGCAGGTTCACTGTGACAAGATTTTGGCAGAAAGCCCGGCTGGAGCAACTCGTGTAATGGCACGGAGCGTTTCAGCTGCATTAGCATGCACTTCTGGAGAATCCTGTGTAAGCCGCACCAAAGGAATGTACAGTCAGAGTTAGTCAATGAGGGAATTTTCAGCCTTCTCAATAAAGAGAATATGGTTTATATACAGCATCCTTACACCATTTAAAAGATATTCTCTCTATTTACACAAGTTAGACTTAAAAAAACGTGAATCATTTGCAAATATTTATTAAGTTATGTGTGCTCAAATCTATGCAACTAGGAGAAAGTGCAAAAGCATCAGTACTTCAGTATTAGTGTTATTAGTATATCATAAAAAATAGTAGACTTGACAAAGTACTTCAAATGCATTGCATACTTCAGAGATGGCTGCTCAACTTATTCACAACCACTAAGTGAACTTGTGAATATCGTAAATGGTGGAATGAACTCACAACAATTATACTGAAGTAGCAAACTTAAAGCTACACATTGAACAATTTATGTACGAATAGAGAAGTCAAATGTGCATGAACAATCATCAATTCAGTAAGCCAAAAGTTGGAATTGGTTCCATCAAATTATACATATGAGATGCAGGTAAAACTATTCTTCTCTGATGATGCTTACCAATAGTGCCTGGAAGCATGGGAAAAAAATAGATTTGTGCTTTAAAGCTGGGAGGTGTTGCACAAGTCAAGGATAACATGCCTGCAAAGAGAATGCACTGTTATTAAGAATTTGATTCCCATGTTGCATAGTGCACACTATTACTAGGTAACCTTATGTCTGAAAAATTGAGTGACTGATTCATAGCATAAAGGGAATTTATGGACCATAAAATAAAACACAGTTACAGCATTCTCAAATAGAACTGAATCATAACACAACTCAATCACCGGAAATAAAGCATTCTTAACATTTCAATGGCCATCTTGTAGAATCCAAAGGTGACAAAACAAAGTAGAACAATCAACAATACCCAACTCAAGAATTAGCAACAATATGTTCATTATCATTGTTTCATTCATCAACTGCTAGCTCAAATCTACACACCTAAGGATCATATGCATGATAAATATGAATCTGAATACAAATATTACCTTGGAGTATGATCACAATGCAGAAGACGAAAGTGAAAACCAAGGCAAACATGCTGCTACTGGAACCGGAAGACTGCGAGGATTTAGCATGGCAATAGACGAGAAACAGCTCCTTTATCAGTGATTCTCATCACCTGCCAATAGACAGAACATAAACAAGGATAACTAAATACATAGTGAACATTAGAGCAATATCAGCTCCTTTAACCTTAAGAAGTTTCTGTTAAATAAATGGAAAAAGAAAGGTTAAAGAACATAAGAGCAAATTAGCAAGTATTACACCTTCTCAACACCAACAAAAAGAAAGGTAACGACCACAACAAAAATACATTCACTCATTCTAAGATCAACATGATCAACAATACTCAAACAACCTATAAGACTACAAAAGTTTCTGCTTTCATACTATAGTGCTATAAATTAATTTAATTAACAAATAGTTGGAAGAAAGAAGCATGTTTTTGAGTCACATTTATTTTCAAACAAAGCCAAGCATCTGAAAGTATAGTATGCAAAGGAATAAATGTAGCACTTTGTTTAAGCTTACATTGATAGTGGGAAGTTGCAGCCAAACAAAAAGTGCAAACTTTAAGTGATAATAGAGTGGAATCCTGGTTAAATATGGTGAAAAAATCCATAAGACGCCCAACCAACAAAGCTTCACAAATCCTGATATGAGGTTGTGAGGTATTTTGATAGTTCAGGCCCTCTTTTCTGCCTAATGCATCTTCATTGAAGAGCTTTCCATCTTTCACAGGAATAACTACAGATGTTACATCATTTATCCGAATAGGATCCGTCTTCTGTCCTTCCAGGAAGTGCATAATAAATATTAGTTTCTTGCTCCTAGATCTCTACAAGCACACACATACACGTGTACAAATTTGCATTTGTTTAATAATAAGGGTATGTTTGACATACTTGACCAGATATTCCATTTTTATGTGTTTTTATTTAAGACATCAACCTGGTCAGGACAATTGGCCACAAGGTTGTCCAGAGAAGGTGGAAAGAACCACTGGTTGAATTGTAGATGTATAAACTGAAATATAAACGTCATGACTACAGAACAAGAAAAAGGCCAATTGGAATTGAAACCTTGAGCAAATGGACACAGGGGACACAAATTCACAATCAATATAAGGTTGTCAAAGCAAAAGAAAGTGTCACCCAAATAATGCATACCTTCTTCCAAAAAAATTTTCCACTTCCAGTAGGAGCTTCAGAAGAGTATGCAGTATTCGTAGAGACCTTCTTCCAAAATTCTTTTCCACTTCCAGTAGGAGCTTCAGAAGAGTATGCAGTATTCGTAGAGAGCTACGGACAATAACAACCTATGAGAGAATGGAAAAATACGTCACCAGAGGTTATAGAATAGAAAACAAGAGGAAAATAACTAGACATAAAATTACTTTCATGAACTTAAGAAACCAATATGGTAACTTTGTGTGGGGATACTTTCAAATTAAAATATCTCCAAAGCATAAGATTATATGAGCCAATAATGATCCAATATTCCCTTAAATTAATAAAAAACCTTTTGGAGAAATCATAACTCACAAGTAGTCAGGTACAAGAAGTCAACAACATTGCAAACAAGATGGCCACGTAACTATTTACTATAAAAAGGAAAATGAAATACCCACAGGTAACAGTAAAATAAGCTTGCGAGAAATTTAAAAAGAGAACATTTATTCAAGATAGTATAAAAGTACTCACGTTTTTCATACTACATAGATCAAGTAACGGTGCTATCAAAGTTTCCACCGCATATGTTCCATCAGCTATCTGCAACACATAACAATAACCGGATCATATGCAACCTCAACAACCATGATTGAACAATAGAAATCAGCTCAATAACAAGAGAATTCAATACGAAACCATGAAAAGCAATCAGATCGAGAACTCCTCCTAAAAGCACAATAAACAATGAAAAATAAAAGTAAAAAACTTCCACAACAGATCTATAAACCCCATATATATAACAATGAAACCCCTTTAAATAATTATGTGCAAAAACCAACAGGGAAGCAACAAAATTATAGCCTACCAAATAAGACTGACTCGGTCCATGCAAGATTTTTACCTCGTGTTATTTGGAAAACGTTCAGAAAAATAAAATAAAGGCATTCTCTTTTTTAAGCAAAACTACTGTTTAATGCCTGGAATATTCCAATGGTCTAGAAATATGCAACTTCAAATATGAATTCTAAAGGATAATGCACACAGATATATGGTTGAACTAATACCTTTGTCAATGCATGGTAAAGATTTGACACCTTTGCGGCTTCTGGAGTATGAAAGGGCAAAATTAATTAGGTGAGCATCACATGTTATAGCATGAATGCTATATATTGAATGTTTTTCTCTTTTCCTCCCTCAGTCTATTCCTGACAATCAGTGGTGAATAACAAACAACTGTATCAGATATTGAAAGAAATTTGCTAATTAGAATCAATAAAAGAAACCGATTTAAGCTCCTGAAATTGTAATAACAGCAATAAAATTACTAGGACACATAATGGGAGATTCTAATTTCCTACCAAGTACAAAAATTAACTAAAGACAACTGAGTCAAATATGGATGTCAACTGATTTTAGATTTTGTATATAATGCTCAGAATTCTCAACTTACATCCATAATCCATATATACAATTAACCAACTTACGGACATCAATACATGCAATTATACATAAATAAGACCTTAAAAACTTAAAACTACAATTTTATACATAAATATTTAGCAGTCACACTTCATAAAACCAAATGATGAACATTTGTTATGAAATAAACCCAGTTAGCTTCAAGTAACTATCACATTTGAAATTCCATATACGAAATAAACCCTTACCAATAGAAAACAGAGTCACACCAACAGAATCAAAAACTGAAAAACGAAAATCTTCAAGTCAAAAGAAGCAAAGACCGAGTGAACACCAACAAAAGAACTTACCACACGAGCAGATCCTGAATGCATCACTCACCACACAGCGCAACCCTTCCGATCTGGACGTACCTCTTGAACGGCTGAACAAGCCACAAACAATTATAATTAGGGTTTTTGATTAAAGAAAATCAGTGAAGAGGAAGTTAGGGTTTTTGATTAAAGAAAATCAGTAAAGATGAAGTTAGGGTTTTTGATTCAACCAAAAATTGGGGGTTTCCTATCAAATCGAATTAAAGTAGAAGAAAAAATTTACCTTTAAGAAGAAGGAGATGCGCTGGTTCATTGCTGAGAGGAGATGCGCTGAGAGAGGAGATGCGCTGGTTTCGTTGCTGAGAGGAGAGGAGGAGAGGCGCTGAGAGAGGAGGAATAATTTGGGAAGTGAGGCGTTCAGAAGATGAAGGAAAACGATGGAGTGGTGGAGGGAGAAGATGAAGGAGAACGGGGGAAAGAGTGAGAGAGGAGTAGAACTACAAGAAAATCGAAAGCGACGGGTATGACGGAGGAGAGGAGGCGCGATAGATTTCGAAAATGGGAATGGAGGTTAGGGTTTGCAGAAAACAGGGAGGTCCAGGGAGAAGGAGAGGTTTTGTGTCGGTGAGCTGATGAGAGAGTGGCGGTGAGCTGATGAGAGAGTGGCGGTGGAGGAAGTTGGAGGATGGCGGAGGAGGGTTGATGTTGAGGGAAGGTGAGAGTGAGACTGTGAGAGTGAGGGTGAGCGCAGAGAGCGAGAGGGAGAGTGAGGGCAGAGAGCGAGACTGAGAGTGAAAGTGAGATCGTATTTGGTTTTTGTTTAGTTTTAAGTGACAAATGTTTGCGACGAAAATTTTAGCATTTCCGACGAAAATGTCCGTCGGAACGTAGCGACCATTTCAAATTTCGTCGCAAATGTGAGCGGGAAATAGGCTAAACATGTAGCGACGGCCGATTTCGTCGGAAACGTCAGCATTAGCGACGAAAATAAATTCCGTCGGAAAAAAATGGCAGGAAAGAGCACTTATTCTTGTAGTGCTTGTTTGGTAATATGATCATATTTCTTGTGGTTTTGCTATGATATTCTATTGTGTATTGGAATTGAACATTTTGGGAAAGAGGTTGTCACGATAAGATGGGATATTATTGCCTGGTATATGGTTATTTGTGATGCTAGCCCCTATGCTTGTTGGTTAGTATATGCAGGTGCTCTATTTAGAGCAGATGGCTTCAAGTGGTCTTGATGGAGAAATTGGTGTTGTGGAAGAGGTGGCTTGACATTTGAGGCATGAGTATTTGATTGGTTCTATTTGGGATGATCAATATTTGCTTATTTGGGATCCTAGAACATCCTCTGTCACCAAGTCTCTGGGTAGTTATCTCTGCAGGTGGCAATCAATACACAATAATGCTGGTTGACCTTTGGATGCTTACCACATGATGTTTCTGCTGTTTTTGCAGTGTCCTCTTTCTAGCTTTCATGACTTGTTTCTTTGGCTTATGTCTTAGTTAGTTTATTGATAGTTTTGATTTTTCGCCGATGTATTTCCGGCATTTCTCGATGTAATTTTCTTCTGTCTTGATATATTTTTCTATTGTTCATGTCAAGCTAGAAGTGTTGTGAATAACTTCTAGCTTGCGGGGGACTATTAGATATATAGCTTGGTAGTTATTGTTAGTTTGTTAGGTAATTAGGTTAGAGTTAGTTTTATAGTTACTAGTTTGTTACATATTAGTTAGGTGAGATTGGATCTATATATATCAGGTCAAACCCTCATTGTAATCAATCACTTTTTGTATCAATTTCATTTTGATGAATATTAGAGTCTCTTAATCTTTTCTCTCTTATCTTCCATGGATACCATATCCTTCAATATTAAGCTTATTATAACGCGTGGGACCTTCAGAAATTGGTGTGTGAAAGCGAGGAGAAAACAAACGTGTCTCATACAAGACACCTATTTAGTTACTTGTTTCACAAGGTAACCTATTTTTCTATCGAGTAATAAGGTATATCTATTAAATTTAGTTACCTGTAGTTGTATTAGTTAACACATGGCGTGTTTGAAAGTTTGGAGGGGAGGGAGTGGAAGACATGAAATTAATAGTATTAATTTTTTAGCGTGAGGAGAAAAATTACCCCCCAAATCTCTCTCCTAGTTTATTTTTTAAGCTCTTCCATAACCCCCCAATTGGAGGGTTTTGAAGGAGCTCAAAAAATAAACTAAGAGAGGGATTTAAGGGGATTTGAGTGTTAATTTTTCTCCCATCACTAAGGAATTAACACTATTAGTCACATGCTCCCCTCCAAACTCCCAAACATAGTCTAAGGTAATTTGTACCCGTCATTGTGTTGGAGAAAGCATTTTAAAGTTAGGGAGATGAGACATAAAGTTAGGGAAATGAGACAACAGACCCAACAGGATTTGTTTATATTACTATTGTCCAATACTGAGACTCTGAGAGTATTATTCTCTTGATGTTCGCACCAACTGCGTACGAGTAAATAGTCGTTTTAATCATTGAATATATTAAGCACTGTCATTATAATCTCTGAATGTATGAAAATTACAGACACGTTCCTACATGTGTCTTTTGTTAGTAATTTTGCAGACCAAATTGACCAACAAAAAACACATTTGAGGACCAAAATGACTAAAAAGAAACACATTCGAGAACCAAGAATGACGTACTAAAGAGATGTATGGGGATGTGTTTAAAATTTTGATATATTCAGAAACTATAATGATAGCGCCTCACACATTCATGGACCAACATAGATGTTTTACCCATGTGGGATGAAAAATACAGTTTCCAACATGGGCTTTTTACTTTATATATTTTTTTTGATAACTAGAAATTTATTGAAATGACCTAACCCAACGGCTAACCAAAGAGCAAAATACAAGCGATCTATGATCCAAAAGCTAACCAAACACACTAAGGACTCGATGAAGTAATGAATGGTATTAGCAATTTTTATAGCAATTTATATTCTGAAGAATAACACCTAATAGTATAGATCAATGCCTAAGAGTGGTGCCTAATTGTATTACTTCTTCTATGAAAGATTCTCTTGTAAGGCCTGTTGTTTTTAAAGAAGTTGAAAGTGCTGTCTTTGATCTGGACACATACAAAGCCCATGGACCTGATGGGTCTAATGTTGTTTCAAAATTCTTTACTGAAGGGGTTCTGGGGAAGAAACTAATTTCACTAGTGTGGCCTTAATACCCAAAGTCCCTCACCCAAAATCTATTTCCAACCTTAGACCCATCAGCTGTTATACATTTATTTATAAAGTTATTGCCAAGATCTATG
This sequence comes from Astragalus membranaceus, assembly GCA_039519185.1. NCBI lineage: Eukaryota > Viridiplantae > Streptophyta > Magnoliopsida > Fabales > Fabaceae > Astragalus > Astragalus membranaceus. The sequence goes on from CM076850.1 coordinate 113,319,483, forward strand.
TTGGGAGACTCAAACCTTTTATGTCTAAAATCATATCCCTCAAACCGCCCCTACTCTATCTCACATGTGTTTTTGCAGATGATGCAATCCTCTTTCCTAAGGACACTGAAGCTGATGTTTATCAAGTAATCAAAATCGTCAACCTCTTTACAAGTGCCTCGGGTCCAAAAGTCAATCTAACCAAACCGGGTATCATTTGTGGTAGCAGAGTATCTAATGCAACTAAGGAGGCTATCATCAGAATTTCTAACATTCCTCTTTGGGATAATCCTGACAAGTATCTTGGAATACCAGCTGAATGGGGGGCTTCCAAAATCCAAGGTTTAGCTTGGCTCAAGGAAAAAGTTTTGGGAAAGTTGGAAGGGTGGAAAGGAAATTTATTGAATCCTGCTGGGAAGGAGGTAATGATCAAGGGAGTGGTTCAGGCTATCTCTAACTATGTAATGGCCATCCTTCAACTCCCAAAAACTTTCTGTGATTCTCTCACATCTGCAGTGGCCAGGTTTTGGTGGCAATCATCAGGAAAGAGCAGGGGTATTCATTGGAAAAAATTTGAGGATCTATGTACTCCAAAGGGTCTTGGTGGACTTGGGTTTAAAGACTTTAAAAAAATGAATAATGCTTACTTAACTAAACAAGTATGGAGGATCATACAAGACCCAAGTTCCTACTGGGCTAAGACTTTGAAAGGGATTTACTTCCCGATAACTGACCTCTGGAAGGCAAATGTTGGAACACTACAAGAAAAATTGGATTTTGCGGCGGAATTTTGCCACCGGTAGCCAGCTCGAAGCAAACGCTTTGCGGTGGATTATCCGCCGCAAGTTTGCAGCAGATTTAGTGGCGCCGCAGAATCCGCCGGAACTTTGCGGCGGATAATCCGCCGGAAAAGGCACAAATTTTTGCCGCAAAATATTCCCCGGAAAGTGCCCAATATCCGCCGCAAAGTACCCGTTATCCACCACAAAGTACCCGTTTTATTTAAAAAAATATATATAATTTTTTTAAAAAAAACGTTTTATTTAAAATTCCGCCGCAAAGTACACAAATCCGCCGCAAACTACCTTTTTTTTTTTAAAAAAAAATTATTTTTAAAAAATAAATATTATTTTTTTAAAAAAATCGTTTTAATTAAAAAAATATATTATTTTATTTTATTAATTTTTTTAATTATTGATAAAAAAAATAAAATCCACTAACTAATTAATTTTTAATTTAAAAAAATAAAAATTGGGAAAAGCAGTAAAATATTATCACCAAAAAAATATCCATACAATTAATAAAATATCCATACAAAAAAATAAAATAATCTAAGGCTACTGGGGTGCCTGCCGGTCAATGTCATCAATATTATTATAATATGTATCATCTTGAAGTAAAGCACTAAGCGATGACATTTGGACATTAAGATCAATGTCCAGCGGGGGTGACCGCTGCTGGGGGTACTGCTGGTTTGGCTGGATCAGGGGTGACTGATGTTGGGGTTGCTGGTATGGCTGGCGGGGTGACTGATGCTGCTGCTGCTAGTATGGCTGGAATGGCGCATACTGCGGTGCATACTGCAGGGGATATTGGGGTGCATACGGCTGGGGATACTGGGGTGCATACTGCTGCTGGTAGTAATGCTGCTGTGGCGGCGGCGGGTAGGATGCTGATGAGGATGGCCTCGAGTGCTGAGACATCATATGATCCTGCAATAACTTAAAGCGCTCCTCCATGCGCTCCTCAGCTACCTTAGCCTGCTCCCGAATCGCCTGATTTTGATCCCGAAGCGCCTGCATTCCCCGATCACTTTGCTCCTGCCGCTCGACAATCTGACGCTGAGCCTCGCTCAGTTGCTGCGTCAATTGCCTAACATCGTTCAACTCACCAGCATTGGGAACATAATTGCGACCAGTCGAGGATCTAGAATGTGAATCTGATAGACTCGAAATAATGCTTGTTCGAAAAGGAGCCGGTCCAATACCACCTGATCCTACCAGACGATTAGTCTTTTGGGGACCAACTGCTCTCTCCCAAACATCACGAGCTACTCTAGCCTCCTCCACTGGATCGACAGCTGCCCCACTGCTCTGTTGTGACTGATGGTACTCAGCCATCCCACCCTCGAAGCTCTCCTGAAAAAAAATAACTCAACAAATAAATAAATAATTATTAATATAAACAATAAACATTAATTCATATATAATTGTAAAAGTAGTTTTACCTGAATACGCCTCGCCCGATCTGTAGCGTACTCACCAGTCTCCTCCACCATATGCATGTGGCAATGCAACTCAGGCAAAGTGATTGGCCTTTGTTCCATCTCCACCTATATATGTACATATATATATATATATATATTATTAATTAAATACACATATTTAAAATGACTAGTTATTTATTATAAATAATTAATTAATTAATCAAGTAATAAAGTAATAAATTTACCGAACGCATGTGATGCGTTGCAGTATTAACACTCCCCCCCGTGTGTGTGCAGCCACCTTTTTCAGAAGCACGGTTCTTCTTGGCTTTCTCACAATAATTCTTAAATGCTTCTGTCTGCCAATACTCATTAAACTCAACCCAAGTTGAGTCTCCCATATAAGATGGCTTCGTACCCGCATCGCGCGCCCTCCGCATCAATTCAGAATAGCGATGAGAACATCTCTTATGGAACACTCTCTCAACTGCGGCGTGCTCCCCTGGATACCATGTACATTTTTCCTATTTAAGAAATTTACAATAATGTTGTTAATTATAAGGCAATAATTAATTAATCAAGTCAATAAGATAATACACCAAATTAATTATTTCGTAGAATAACTTACCAAAAATGATCTTAACATCTTCTTATTTGCATCCTTATCTTTTCTAACTTCCGTCCACTTCTTCTAGCTCTTGGTAAAATTCTCCTTGATTGTTTTTGTGATGGCGGTAGCTGAAGCCTTCGAAGGAATAAAACTGCATTAAAAAAAGATGAATTTTATTACACCAAATATAAGTTATATAAAGGGCAACAAAAATAAATTAATAAATAATATATATATATAGACTTACGAATCGCCAACAATCTGCAATATGATACGCCCATCAGGTGTAACCCTAATCACATTCAGTATCCACTTCATTTCGACTGCTTCCAGGAGCAAACTGATTCTTGAAATAATGAGAACAAAAATGTGTTGTTTCACGGTGTAAGTAAGAAGAACATATCGATCCTTCAACTCTAGCTTTGTTTTTCACCGATCTTTTTGAATCACCCATGAACCTAGAGAATATGATATTAATATAATAGTCATATATTTTAATTTAAGCTTGTTTCTTATATTATAAAAATTAGCCGACCTTTCAAACGGATACATCCGTCTGTATTGGACAGGTCCGCCAAGTTTAGCTACATATGCGAGATGCACCGGTAGATGCTCCATAGAATCAAAGAAACCAGGCGGAAATACTCTCTCCAACTTGCATAAGATAAGTGAGATGTCTTGTTCCATTTTTGAAAGATCATCAGCTTTTAGCGTTGCAGAACACAAATTCTTAAAGTATTGCCTTATTTCAATGAGCGGATTCAAAACGTGTGTTGGCAACGAACTAAAAGCGATAGGAAGTAAGCACTCCATGAATACGTGACAATCATGACTCTTCATCCCATGCAACCTCCCATTATCCACATCCGCACATCTAGATAAATTGGAAGAATAACCGTCTGGCATTTTCAACTCTTTTATCCACTGATAAACTGTTTTCGCTTATTCGGTAGATAAAGTATAATTGGCTTTGGGTTTCAAAATCCTAGTACCTTGCTCAACCAACAACAAATCCTTTCGTCTACAGAAATGACCTATATCCTTCCTAGCTTTCTCATTGTTTTTCGTTTTGCCTTTCACGTTCATGACAATGTTAAATATGTTGTCAAAAAAATTCTTCTCTATATGCATGACATCGAGATTGTGTCTCAATAGATTATCTTTCCAATAGGGAAGTTCCCAAAAAATACTTTTTTTGTCCAATTGTGCCATTGTCCATAGCCATCTAGACGAGAAACAACACCCGCTACGACTTCCACAAGAGGGATATCCCTAACACTATTCCAAACTTCCTCTGGTGTCAACTGACGAGGAGGTCCAGCTGTTTCAACATTTCCCTTGATAAACGCATATTTCTGCTTTCTAAATGGGTGATCCATAGGTAAGAACCTACGGTGCGAGTCAAACCATGAAACTTTTCCTCCGTATTTAAGACTAAAAGCCTTTGTGTCAACCATGCAAATCAGACATGCCATCTTACCATGTGTCCCCCATCCAGACAACATTACATAGGCAGGGAAGTCATTAATTAATGGTCCACATCAAAGCCGCCCTCATCACAAAATTTTGTTTGCGTGCCGCATCATAAGTTAAAACACCATTCCACAACCTTTTTAGGTCATCAATCAAAGGTTGCAAATAGATGTCAATACCAGCTGTTGAATTACTTGGCCCTGGAATAATAGAATTTTAAAACATGTATGGTTTGGACATACACATTTCTGGAGGAAGGTTGTATGGGGTAACAATAACTGGCCAACATGAATACGGTGTTGCCGAGGCTTGAATATATAGTGTGAAACCATCAGAGCACAAACCAAGCCGAACATTGCGTGGATCACTGGCAAAATCTGGATGAACACGATCAAAATGCTTCCAAGCTTCACCATCAGATGGGTGACGTAATTCACCAGAATTATTTCTATTTTGATGGTGCCATGTCATTTTACCCGCGGTTTCCATTGAAGTAAACATCCTCTGTAGCCTTGGAATAAGAGGCAGATAGAACATTGATTTTCGTGGAACCGGTTTGCCTCTGCTCATCCCTGATCTACTGACACGATAGCGTGGTTGTCCACACAACTTGCATTCCGACAACTCTCCATCATTTATACAAAACTCATTGTTTTAATAGAGCATGCAACCAGACACACAACAAACAATCCTTTTAGATTTTAAGCCAAGCTTCGATACCACTCTTTTAGCTTCATAATAACTTTGCGGTAAACTCCCTCTAATGGGGGTTGCATCCAACATCATTTTTGGTCATATATTCCATGCACAACTCAACAACATTAAATTGAGACTTAAGACCCAACAACCGAATACACATTGATAATTTTGAGTCTGTAGATCCTTCAAATATGGGTTTATTTGTCTCACTCAAATACATGTAAAACCTTTGAGCTTCCTCATTTGGAACTTCGTCAGCATCCGATTCTTCAAAATCCAAATTTACTCCAACAGCGTCAGATATCATTCCCTGATAAACATCTAACGGTTCTATTCCCCATCCTTCAGATGTTGTAGTCGCTGGATAACTACTTGATGTGTGATCTACTACTTCAACCGGACATTAACCGCAGGAACTGCAGCTACCCCTGGTGCTCCTTCCCCGTGACGACTCCATGTCCAATAATTTGGCCTAAACCCATTATTGTACAAATCAAGTCTAACTTCATGTTCATTTTTTATAGCTCCAAAGGAACATTTCAAGCACAGACATCTAATACCGCCTTGTCGCCCAAATTCTTCATGATCAATGTACTTAGCACAAAAAATAAACTCTTCTACTCCTTCTACAAAACGTCGTTTTACACCAGATCTTCCAGAATACAATCGATCATACATCCAACTACGATCTATTTTCAAGAACTATGTATACTACACTACAATATAAATAAAATAAACTATCAATTACTTCATATTTTGATATATATATTTATATATTACTCATTTTATTTTGATATTTCAATAAACTATCAATAACAAGCAACACAATTAATTTTTTGATAATGTTATATACTAATAATTTAAACATTATAAATAATAATTCCAAATTTAATTTTAAATTTCAATTTTTATAAGACAATATATGTTAATAAAATTTATAAGTGAACTTAATAAATAAGTTTTTTCAATATAAATTATTTTGTATTATTATTGCAAACAAAATTTGTAACAAAATTTTAGTATAAATAGTGAAGTAAGTAATATTTTATTAATTTTAATATTGTACGAAAAAAGTAACATAATTTTATTATATAATTTTTTGGGACGAACAAAATTTATTATAGTAGACTTATTGACTATAGGATTGCTCAGAACCATGGTCATACCCACATTGGTGGGCCCCCCAACAGGTGTAACTGAGTAAATACAGCACATAAACTGCCCTTGCCTGACAGCTGTATTGCCGTACGTATTTGGCATTTAGCTATAGTCAAAGAGTACACTATAATATAACACTTAGAATTAATTTCATTGATATATTAATTACTTTAACAACTAACCGTAGTGAAGAGAAGGCTCTGGCTTGAAGCTTATCCTGAACTCAAGCAGAGAGGAAAAAGGAGGAACCCAAACAATACCTAAACAAACAACAACACAATTAGTAACAAACTCATATTATTATAAAATAATTTAAAAACGAATATAAAAAAAAAATTTAAAACTAAAACTATTAACTCATATCAAAAACATACCTTGAAGAAATTTCCCAATGAGAGGAGAAGACAATTTGTAGGGAGGAAGTGAGGAGTTTCAAGAAGAGATTTAGTAGAGAAGGAGAGAATTTGGAGAGAGTAAAAGAGAAATTTTAAGAAGAGAATGAGAGGATTGTTAGAAGTGTGAAGAATGAGAAGTGGGGAAGGGATATATATAGCAAAACGGAGCCAACGGTCAAAAGGAAATATCCGCCGGAAAGAGGATTTGCGGCGGATATGTGGTTCTTGCGGCGGATTTTGGGTCTTTGCAGCGGATATTTGAAATTAAATATCCGCGCTTATTTTTTAAACGGGTCTTTGCGGCGGATTGTGGGTCTTTGCGGCGGATATTTGAAATTAAAACACCGCACTTTTTTTTAAAACACCCAAAATCCGCCGCAAGAACCCAAAATCCGCCGCAAATACCCAAAATATCCGCCGCAAATACCCAAAATCCGCCGCAAATAACCAAATTCAATATTCACTATTTAGTTAGTGTTGGCAAGATCTTGACCGTTAATTAGTATCGACACTAATCACTATTGACTATTCAATAATCACGCAGCACTATTTAGTGTCGGCAAGATCTTGATCGTTAATTAGTGTCGACACTAATCACTATTGACTATTTAGTGTCGGCAAGATCTTGACCGTTAATTAGTGTCGGCAATATCTTGACCGTTAATTAGTGTCCAAGCTAATCACTATTCATTATTCAATAATCACGCTGCACTATTCACTATTTAGTGTCGGCAAGATCTTGACCGTTAATTTAGTGTCAGATATGTTGTTGTATTATTATGAGTACTATGGTTTTTTATTATTTTTTATCATTTATATATTTAACGTCCGCTACCCCTAAACAGAGACCTACGCCATTCTCTTGATACGACACTCTCTTGAGCATTGTCGGCAGCAGCTCCAATAGAGTGGCGTATGTCTCCATTTCTTTGTAAAGAAATTTCCACATTGTCATGAACACCCCTTCATCTTTTTCGTTAAAAGTAACCCATTTATCAGCAAAAAGCTCCTCCTCATTATTTCCACCACAAGAGACATATACGCTCATCAAACACTCGGTATCATCCTCCAACTTAACAACCCGTCCTTGCAGTTCCTCAAACTTTCTATTTAGAGATTCAACCATCTTTTCAAAATAGAAAGTTTCATAAGAAACCATCTTTTGAAAAAATGGTTGAATCTCTAAATAGAAAGTTTGAGGAACTGCAAGGACGGATTGTTAAGTTGGAGGATGATACCGAGCATTTGATGAGCGTATATGTCTCTTGTGGTGGAAATAATGAGGAGGAGCTTTTTGCTGATAAAGGGGTTACTTTTAACAAAAAAGATGAAGGGGTGTTCATGACAATGTGGAAATTTCTTTACAAAGAAATGGAGACATACGCCACTCTATTGGAGCCGCTGCCGACAATGCTCAAGAGAGTGCCGTATTAAGAGAGTGCCGTATCAAGAGAATGAGAGTATTGGTAGAGGTGTGAAGAAGAAGAAGGGGAGAAGGGGTTTATATTGGAGAAACGAAGTCAAACGGTCAAAAGGCAACCGGCGGATTTATGGGATTTGCGGCGGATTAGGGGATTTGCGGCGGTTTTTGAAATTCAAAATTGGCAAATATCCGTCGGAAATAACCTTACCGGCGGATTGTTAAAATCTCGTAAATTTTTTTTTTGGTAATCCCAAATCCGCCGCAAAAACCGAAAAATCCGCCGCAAAAACCAAGTCGAATATTGATCCGCCGCAAACGCCAATTATTCCGCCGGAAATGCCTAGAATCCGCCGGAAAATTTGCGGCGGATCCATATCCGCCGGAAAGTCCTGGCCGGAAAAATCAATTATTCTTGTAGTGGAAGGGGGGTTTTCATGCGTTTGGAAGAGCCTGATTCATGATAGAACTCTACTTAAAGAAGAAGGAAGATGAGGCATTGGTTCAGGCCAGAATATTAGCATTTCAGATGACCAGTGGCTAGCCACAGGAGGCAAAGCTCAACTTCTACCCTCTGCCAATGTAACTATGGTTAATGAGCTTATTTCACCAAACAATGAATGGGACATAGGGAAACTCAAACAATCTTACCCCCCAGTCAGCTATTGAAACCCTAAAAACTCCTATTATGTGGTCCTCCCCCACTAACCACTTGGTTTGGCCTCACTCTCAGGATGGAAACTACACAGTTAAATTCGAATATAGATCCCTAGTCACTAAAAGCCCTCCTATAAACACTAACCCTACCTCCTCCTATACCATTACAAATGAATTGTGGAACCTTATTTGGAACTCTAATGTCCCAAATAAGGTGAAACATTTCATCTGGAGAGCCTGCAAAAATTTCCTCCCCACTAGAGAAGCCCTGTATAAAAAGAAGATAGCAAAGTGCCCCTTGTGCCCTATTTGCAAAACGGAACCCGAAACCGTGGAACACCTAGCCCTTCTCTGCCCTTGGACCAGGCCCTTGTGGTTTGGGCTACAATTCATCCCTGTCCCTAACAATATTGGTTTATCATCTCTACATGAGTGGCTGTTAAATATGTGTGAGACTAGCCTAAATAGCAACCTTGAAGGAATTGCTAAACTGTTCTACACAATTTGGCTCATTTGGAATACTAGAAATGAGGCTGTATTTGAAGAGAAGCCCCTAGACTTCTTGAAGTGCTTTATAGAGTAAATATTCTGACCTCAGAGTTTGTTAACAACATTCCCAGACAACAAACAAGTGACAATACTCGAACTATTGGGGAGAATCAAACAACAAGGAGTTTTTGGAGACCACCCAGACCTCCATTTGTGAAAATAAACTCAGATGTTGCTTTGACAAAACATCTGGAATAGGGTTTGTAGGGATTTTTTGCAGAAATGAAAAAGGAGGGATACTAACAACTCTGTCGCACCGTATCTTCGCAAGCACTCCGTTGGTAGCAGAAGCCTTTGGTCTCCGTGAAGCAGCTTCTCTCGCAAAGTCCCTTCAGCTTCAAAGTGTTATTCTTGAGTTAGATAACCAAGTCCTGGTCGAAACCTGTAAAGGAAACAAGAGATCGAAAGAAATCACTGGCCTTGTTGAAAATATTAATAATCTCAGATCATCAATTGAGCATTGTGGTATCACCTGGATCGGCAGAAATGGCAATAGAGTTGCTCACAAAATCACTCATCATGCATCTAAAGGGTGTCTTCAAAGTAATTGGACATCAAGACCTCCAGACTCGCTAAGATCTGCAATTACCAATGATTGCATGGCGCTCTTCAATTAAGCTCTGATGACTTCTCTTGAATCTGTCACTGCTACCAAAAGAAGTTACAATGATCGCGTGATCAGTTTGCTGGAGTTTCGATGAATTGGAAGGTTATGGGATGTTGCGTGATTCTAGATCAAAGGAAAATGGAGCTCTGTGGTGGAAGGTGAAGAAGCTAGGGTTGTTGCCGTAAATGGGTGTGTATATTTGTGACTGAAAGTACCTCTCACTCACAAATGTGGTTGTACTATTTACTTTACACATTAATTACTCTAGTTGTAATCTACCAATTGTTGCAGGATCAAAACCCAGATCCGGTTGCTTTAGTGTAGTTGGCCTGGTTCATCAAGTGAGCCCACAATCGTTTGTGTGGTGCCATTTGTGCTTCGTGAATGGCAGAGGAAAGACAGTAAAGCGCTGTTCTTGATCCATCAAGGTGTTGATGGCGAAGCCTTTGAGAAGATTTCTGAGTATGAAACGGCGAAGGAAGCATGGGACGCATTAGCCACAGTCTACTCCGGCGATGCATCTTTGAAGCAAGTAAGATTGAATACGCTGCGTAGAGAATATGAACTGCTTCAAATGAAAGAGAAAGAAACGATTGCTGAGTATTTCAATAGATTGACATTGATTACGAACCAAATGCGTACAAATGGAAAGACTGTGACAGATAGGAGGAAGATTGATAAAGTGTTGAGAACACTAACTCCACAATTTGATTACGTGGTGACTTCAATTGAACAATCCAAGGATTTGGATACATTGAAGGTGGCTGAGTTGCAAGGAATTCTTGAAGCGAATGAAACAAGAAATCGTGCAAGAATTGGTGATAATTCTAATGAGAAAGCAGGTGAACAGGTGCTGCTGGCTCAGACTCAGAACAAGAAAGGGAATTGGGGCAAGAACAAGAAAGGGAAAGGAAAATGGAACAAAGGAGGTGAAGGGTCGAATAAGCACAATGATCAGAAAAATGACTTCCAAAAGAGAAAAGAAGCGTGGAAGAAGAATAAAGGAGAGAGCAAGAAATATAGCAAGAAGGAGGTGCAATGCTATAACTATGAGAAATTTGGCCATTTTGCAGATGAGTGTAAGTCGAAGAACACTCAAGAAGAGGATCAATTGGCTAGAGGTGATTCTGACCCTGATGATGAAGTGGTCTTGATGGCAAAAATTGGTGAAAGTAACACTGAGAATGGAAGATATGTGCAGCAACAATTGGCCAAACGAGTAGGTGATGATCAACTGGTGTTAATGGCAGAATCAAGTAGAAACAGTGAAGACTTATGGTACTTGGACACAGGGTGTTCAAGCCACATGACTGGAAATAGAAATTGGTTCATTGATCTAGATGAATCAGTGAAGAAGTCTATAAGTTTTGGTGATGATAGAGTGATCAATGCAGAAGGGTGTGGCACAGTGAGAATCAAGAGGAATGATGGCAAGTCTTACCTCATCACAAATGTGTTATTTGTTCCATCAATGAGAAGCAATTTGATAAGCCTAGGACAACTTCTAGAGAAGGGATGTTCAGTTCAAATGGAGAATTTGGAATTGAAGCTGTATGATCCTAAAGGAAGGCTATTGTTGAAGGCAACATTGAACAAGAGGAGAACATTCAAAGTTGGCATGAGTGTAGTCAATGATGAATGTTTGAAAGCTGTCACCAGTGATGAAGTGTGGAGATGGCATGAAAGATATGGGCATTTGAACTTTAGAGACTTGAAGAATTTGACTGCTCAAGGTATGGTGCATGGCCTGCCTGCATTGAAACTGCCTGATGAAGTATGCAAGCAATGTTTTGAGTCGAAGCAAGCTAGAAGCTCTTACAACACTGAAATGAAGATTCAAGCCTCAAGGAAACTTGAAGCAATTCACTCGGATGTTTGTCGCCCATTTGAAGTGAAGACACTAGGAGGTAATAGCTATTTTGTTTCATTCATTGATGAATTTACTAGGAAGATGCGGGTTTATCTACTTAGTAAGAAAAGTGAAGTGCTTGATGTCTTCAAGAGATTTAAAATAATGATTGAGAAGGAGTCAGGCTGCTACATCAGTAGACTTAGAACTGATGGAGGTGGGGAGTACACCTCCATTGAATTTGAGAAATTTTGCAAGATGAAGGGATAAGGCATGAAGTCACAACACCATATACTCCCCAACCTAATGGTACAGCAGAGAGAAAGAATTGGACTGTACTGAATATTGTTAGAAGTATGTTGAAAAGTAGAAAGATGCCTAGCTACTTTTGGAGAGAAGCAGTAACTACAGCGGTATATATCATGAACAGAAGCCCAACTAAGAGACTGAACAGAATGACTCCTGAACAGGCTTGGTGTGGTGAGAAGCCAAGTGTGAAACATTTGAAGGTGTTTGGGGCATTGTGTTACAGACATGTTCCAGACCAACTGAGGAAGAAATTGGATGACAAGGCTCAGCCAATGGTTCTATTAGGCTATCATTCGACTGGTGCCTACAAGTTGTATGATCCTAATAGACAAAAGGTGGTTATTAGCAAGGATGTAGTCTTTGAGGAATCAAAGGGATGGGAGTGGAACAATCTTGCACAAAGTAATACTGCCACTACTGTGTTACTGGAACCTGTGCAGGACACACCAGAAGCAGTAACACTGAATGAGCACCAGGATGCAGTGAATGAGGTACTGAATGAACTAGGGGGTGGACATGAGAGACCAAGAAGGAACAGACAGCTGCCACAGAGATTGAATGAATTTCAATTGTTCCCTGACAGTGCCATAGGAACTGATAGAGAATTATTGCAAGAGGCATTACTTGCTGATTGTGATCCAATAACTGTAGAAGAGGCTCTCAAGGAGTCGAAGTGGAAGCAAGCAATGGTCGAAGAGCTGAACTCAATCGAAAAAAATGATACTTGGGTGCTAGTCAACTTGCCCAAACAGAAAAAGGTTATAGATGTGAAGTGGGTCTTCAAGACCAAGATCAAACCCAATGGTGAAATTGGGAAGTATAAAGCAAGGTTGGTGGCAAAGGGGTTCTTACAAAGACCTCGACATGATTACAATGATGTCTTTGCACCTGTGGCAAGGATTGAGACAATAAGACTGATTGTTGCAATAGCCAGTTTTAAGAACTGGTCTATGTATCAGTTAGATGTGAAGGCTGCCTTCCTCAATGGCTACTTAGAGGAAGAGGTGTATGTCAACCAACCACCAGGCTTTGTGCTGAATGGCAAGGAAGAAAGGGTATACAAGTTGAGAAAAGCTCTCTATGGCTTGAAGCAAGCTCCACGAGCTTGGAATAAGAGGATAGATTCATTCCTATTGCAACTAAACTTTGTGAAGTGTGTAAATGAACATGACATCTATGTGAAGGGATCTAGTATAGAAGATTGGCTGGTTGTTTGTTTATATGTGGATGATATGCTGTTAACAGGAACTAGTGAGACAGACATGCTGAAATTCAAGAAGTGTATGATGAGTGAATTTGAAATGTCAGACATGGGTGCTCCCACCTATTTCCTGGGCATTGAATTCACTACTACAGAAGGTGGAATACTGTTGCATCAAAGGAAGTACGCTGCTGATGTTTTAAGAAGATTCAACACGAGTGATTGCAATCCTGCTGCCACTCCTACTGATACAGCAGTGAAGCTGATAGCTGAATGTGAAGGGAAAACAGTGGATGCAACTCTGTACAAGCAGTTGGTGGGATCACTGAGATACTTGTGTCATACAAGGCCTGATATCTCATATGGTGTTGGGCTCATAAGCAAGTTCATGGAGCATCCAAAGACCTCACACTTGGTGGCTGCAAAACGCATACTGAGATACATCAAGGGAACTGCTGACATGGGTCTGTTCTATCCTACTGGAAGTGGCAGAAACAACAAGGAGATGTTTGGATACTCAGATGCAGATTGGTGTGGAGACAAGGATGATAGGAAGAGCACAGCAGCTTATGTGTTCATGTATGGTGAAGCTCCAATCACATGGAGTTCAAAGAAGGAAAGTGTAGTGGCTCTATCATCCTGTGAATCTGAGTACATAGCTGCTGCTATGTCAGCATGCCAAGCACAATGGCTCAACATGCTGCTGTGTGAGCTGAAATTGAAGCCTGATGATGTTGTGAAACTGTTTGTGGATAACAAATCTGCCATAGATTTGGCTAAACATCCAATTGCTCATGGAAGGAGCAAACACATAGAGACCAAATTCCATTTCCTTCGTGATCAAGTTGCAAAGCAGAAACTGAAGTTGGAGTACTGTAAAACTGAAGACAACATCACTGATTTGCTGACCAAGCCACTGAAGGTCAGCAGATTTGAAGAATCAAGGAGGAAAATTGGCTTGAAAGGTGCTACTAAAGTGATTTAGGAGGTGTATTGTGTGTAAATAAGTTTGTAGTTTTTTTTGTCAGTAAATAGTATATCTGTAAATTTTACTTTTGCTGTTTTACCTATGTAAATTGTAGACCAATCATAGTGTAACATGTGACTATTGAATTGCCTTATAAATAAGTGAGTTAACCACCTTGGTTAACAACCCCAATTTCATTTTCATTCTGTTTCTCTTTTTCGACTCTCCTCCCCCCCTTTCGACTCTCTCCCTTTTTCGACAACTTCCTTCTTTCTTCGACCTCTCCCTCTCAAACTTTCTCATTCTTTCTCTGCAAATTCAAGAACTGTTCTGTTATGGTAATTAGAATTTCTACTTTTTACACCTCCTCCAAGGCCCAATTGTTAAAAGGCCCATTCAAATCATTAAAGTCCATTCTTCAATGGCCAACATCACTCTGTAAGATCGGACGGCCCAAATCGACCACAACAAACACCACTCAAAATCTATAAATACAACATTCAATGCTCATTAAAGGGAAGCACTTTTTCCAACAAAATACTCATTCACTCAAATACTGACTTGAGCGTCGGAGTGTTATTGCAGGAACAACATCGGACATCTCAAGATCGAACAACATCAGACATCTCAAGATCGAACAACATAGGACATCTCAAGATCGAACAACATCGAACATCTCAAGATCGAACGAGATCGAAACATCTCAAGACCTGAAGATAGAAACAGAATCAAGGATAAAACATCTACTAACTGCATAATAACAATCACTAAGATCGGAAGCACGGTACAAAACATGTTCCAACAATAAAGTGTGCTTCACTTTCTCTAAAGGTAGGCTCCGTGTTTGGCTCCTGAGACCTATTAATAATGCAGGAATGCGCAAAAGGTGTAGGGAGTTGGTTTCCTCTTCTAATCAGTGGGACAATCTTTTAAAAGCCAGAATCATCCATGGACATTCCCTATCGCAACACTATAAAATTTTCAGCAAGGATTTCTTTGCGGCCTTATTATGAAACTGCTTCCACAATAAGAAGTTATCAGTCGCTACAGCTAAGAATATGGTCATGACAAGCGTCAATGTTTTTGGTTTTTTTTAGCTCTGCCTATATGGCTAAATCTATTCGTGATTTAGTCACTCAAAAGGCTTTCTCATGGTAAGCCCAATAAAACACCAAGTATAAGGCAAATTGATTTGGTGCCTCCTAATATAAATTGGATTAAATGCAATGTCGAAGAACATGGTATCCATGAAAAGTGAGAGATGAGAGTTTAGAGGACTCTCATATTGAAGAAAATAAAAGTGATATAAAATGATAAATGTGGTACACTAAGTGATTACATTAAGCCTATTTATAGGCACTCACTAACTGCTCACTAACTACTAACAAACTCACTAATTACTAAATATCTAATATGCAATAGTGATAGTGCAGCTGGAGGATCCCCGAGTTTGGCTGCTTGTGGGGATGATTTTACTTGGCCAGCAGGTGACCATGTCCCTGAATCTCATATCAGGATCCATTATTGCTTGCAAGATACTAGTATGATTTTTCTCTTGACCAAGTCACACGCTACTGGAAGTTTATGAGGCAGAAAAGCATATCATGGTATGGGCAACATCAATTACACCACAACAACTGGGGAGATCTTGTACTTTCTCAAATTTGGATTTGATTGCATTTATTACCAAAGGTGATTGTAGGTGTTGGATTCCTCTATAGTTGATTGCTTTCATTTCCATTGAGTAGTTCAACAACCCAAATGAATCACCAGTGGTGACTAGTGAGTGTCTCATGATATCTTAGTCTTATCTTATCAATCAGGTTAAGCTTTCCTTCACTATCTATAAAATATAAGGGGTGGGGGATGGAGTCTTATGTTAATGTGAAAAAAGAAATCAAAATCTTCATTTGTGAAATCAGTGAGATATCTTTGGTGATAGAAAATAGAAACGAATACACATGATTAAATGAAAATGTAAAGATTATATTTAGTTGTGAGGGAATAAACCCAAAAAACAATTGCAGAGATTTCAGTTCATAGAAAAGGAATCACATTAGCCTAATTTGGAAGGATGCGACTTGTAAGCAACATATTAATCTAGACATTTTTAAATATTGTTCTTAATACTGAGAGAGGTCTGACAAGCATTTGCTCAAATTCAACTATTCTATGGATTGGAATATGTATTTGTTCAAACCTAAGAGAGGTCACGGGAGAACCAAACACACATATCAGTGTTGAAGAAAAAATTCATCCGATTCAATATTCAATACTTTGGTTTTCTCGAGAGGAAATTGAATAATACCTAGAAAAATCTCACTTTCCATCTTTCGAAGTCAAAGATTAACAGTGAAAAAGTCTATAACTAGTTTATTTTACCTTGGTTAAGACATTTGTAAGTTCTATAACAAGGGATCTTTAATAAAACAGAGTAATAAAAATAAAAGGCAATTATCACTTCACCGCCACACAAAAGTCAGAAGGAAAGGGAACAAGCCGTTACAAGCACTCACTGACTTTTGGCCAAGACCTAAAAGTCAAAATGGGAAGGGCTACAACCTAGTATTTTACTAATCACATTGCTATGCTAACCCTTCCTCGACGTGCCCAAAGTGCCGTGACTTGTGTAAATTGCAAAGCTCTAGGCGACTATATACTACCCCCCTACTTGATTAGTACTTGTGCTATCATCTCTGTCTATATTTTACATTCTTCCATACCACTCACTCTAATTTCACTTCTCTAATCTTTCCTTTTCTTCTCAGCTGTCAGCTACAAACTTCTGTTGCCAAGGTTCCTTTAGTTTTTTATTCAAATATATCAACTTATTGTTGTGCGTCAAATCTTTTGCTCCCATGCTGGCTACTACTACTACTAACAATATCCATGGAATTACCCTCTTCTTTCTTTGTTGGTAGTGCCTTTGCTTTCCGCGGTATGCACTTTGCCCGCACAGCATCTTCTTCATGCTCCATGATTTGCAACCGGGAACCACTGCAAGAAGCATAGACAGAACACAAACTTAGACTAAACCACATTGCTAATAAAGCAATTTGTCACTGTCATATAAACAGAATTTAATCATGTCATCTAATTACCTTTTTTGTCAGATTATATAAAACAATTTAAGTTCTTAGACAACAATTACTATTAAGTTCTTTAATCATATGCCAAATTGCCAGTATTGATTGTATAAATGATAACATAAAAAAAGCAATCCGACCAAGTCAAAAATGAAATATCTGAAATCAAATAAGTACTCATTGCTCCGACCAATATTCTTTTTTGACTTGAAAAAATCCATCTCAATTGCCACTGATTTGTACTGCTAGTGTAGTTATAGGAGGCAAACTGGCAAGTTAATTTATGAAAAAATGAATGAATTCTTTGGATGCTTTAAATTGGACCCCACATATGTCAGCTGGCGGATACTAATGGGGCCAAATTAATAGGACGGGTAACAGAAGTTACATCATTAACTAAAATTAAGACTTTATAATTAATTTACCATTCATACACAGAAAACTGTAAAGTATCAGCATCTCATGTTAAGCTGCAAAAACAATTCTAGCTAGCTGCTAGCTTATCCTTTGTGTAAATTAAACAAATTTCAGACTCAATTGCAAAACAGATTCAAGTATACTGATACATTTATAATAAAATAGCAGTAACACTTGAGCCAATACTCTAGAATAGTTTAAGCATGATGAAGGAGACAGAGGAACCCTTCCTTGCTATGACAATTTTAGATAAGATATAAATCTGAAGCTCTAAGACAGACATGTTTCCTAGAGAGATTTGTATAGAATAGCTTACATTACATTACAATGTTCAAAATCAGGACCATTTCTGAATGTCTGTTTAATAATAATAAAACTGAAGAAAAGCACACGTAATGACATCTGTTTTGAGGTCTACTAAAACCTTACACTACACATGTGAAGATTAGTATTATAATTAATCTGATTCTGACCTACAAATTTTTATAACAGATCAAAATAATACTATATGTTCAACTGGAGAAATATTTTAAAAATGATCTTCAATCTCAACATGCTGTCTACGTCATAAGAAGCATAAACATCTGCTTAGCCATAATAACCACAGTTTTTTAATAGAACCAACGGAACTGAAACCGGAGGATATGAATCAATGTGGCAATGTCAATGTCTACAGTCTCCAATGTTGCTAATTACTAGACATTGAAAACTTTATTCCACAAAGGAATCATATACATAAAAATTATCAATAAAAATATCAAAGTATTCGTTAAACATATCAGAAAAAAGTGGCAGTGTAATTCAAAATCATACGTACCTATCTGCATTGTAAGAAGAGGACCTCTTCAAAGCAGGGATTTCCACTTTTTTATTGGTTTCGATCAAGCTGCCACTAAAATACTCCTTATCTTCCAATCTTACCCTGCTCAAATCCATCGAAGATTCCCTGCTCATTTCTTTTCCCGAATGATTCCCTGCTCCGCGGGGAAGTCTAGACTTGTAGTGCCCCACCAACGAGAACGCTTGATCTTTACCAGAACTAGCCCCATTATGAGACTCTTTGAAAGACACAGCACCGCACGATAACAATTGCAAGAGAACCGAGGAAGCTTTCATTCTCCCACTTGGACAGCTCTCAACCGTTTGATTCTCCTTTACAGGGGGAACCGAAGAGCGCAATCCTAGCCGTCCATCTACTTTCATCAACGTCCCCAGCGTCTCAGGGCTTGAATCAGACGGTGGAGGCGAGATCTCTTCCCTACTTAGTTCCGTACTTTGATTTTGATGAGAAGTCACGTGCGGGACCCTCTCTCCTTCGTTTTCAATTTCATTCCCCTCTTCTTCCTCCTCCCTCAGAACCCTCCTCCGCCTCCGTTTATCGTCCGTCTGAGTCGACGCGTCGGCGGCGATTCTTCCGGCCGAGTCAGCCAACGAGTCGGACTTGTAAACTCGGTACTCGTTCATGTCAATGGAGCTCCAGGACTGGTTGCGCCGCCTAGTGATCACCACCGGAGAATCAGAATCGTCCTCGGAAGGCCTTGGAGTAGTGGTGGCGTGATCGAGAATCTCGGATCCTTTGAGAATGTAGTCGTTACCCTGCGTTGGGTGAATGAAATCGCTCTCCGACAAATCGTGCCAAACGAAGCCGTTTTTGTAGCTCCTGAAGTAGCATCCACCACCACCATCAATCAATAAATCAATAAATTTAAAAGAATGATAAAAACAATAGGAATTTGAATTTAAGCATTGTTTTTTCGAAACGGTACCGTTTAGCAGACCAGGAGTACATGGTGGACATGCCTTTCCCACGGAGCAGGTTCAGTCGATTGATTACGTCTGAAACAGAGAGTTATATTATATATTGATCTGGAAAGTGATGTGAGTTAGTTATAGAGAGTTAAGTACCTTTGAGGTAGAGTCCTTGAGGTGAGGTGAGAGGGACCTCCATGAAATGAGGGTGTTCGAGCTGGCCATTGCGGGAGAGGTAGTAAACGACGGAAACCTTTTTGGGCGTTTTGGGCCTGGGCTCGGCCCAAACCTTGTTCCTCTCCGGACTGGTTTCTCTTCCCCTTGAACTGGAAACGACAGACATTTCTCTTCGCTGCAAAATCTGGATGGCCAAAGAACAGAGTGAGTGAGCAGCTAGCTGCACATGTAAGGAAATTTATTAGAAACAGGAAGAGATTAACTAATGGGAATTAATGAGAGGGAAAGCGATGTATCGAAGCGGCGGGAAAATAGAGAAACGAGTGAGCGTTTACCACACGGGTGGGGTGTGAGAGAAAAAGTGTTTGTTTGAGAGAGAGCGAGAAGAAGAGTTGGTTTTAACTTGGATTTTGAAAGGCGATTTTAAGGTTTAAAAAGAATATGCCTGAGAATTCAAAATAAAATGAGGATGCGAAAGACAACAGCTACCAAACAAGTAAGGGCTGTTTGGGTTTCAGAATTGGCAGTCTTGTGAGTGTGACCATGACAGTAGAATTCTCTTTAGTTTATTGCATTATTACACTACAAAGGTTAGAAGAAACAGAAAAAGCAGAACGTCGTCGTAACGGCTTTGTTTGCTTCTTTGCAACTCTGTCCACTTACTCAAGATTATTATGGCAGCTAGCAAGCAAGCCCAAAATGCATTTGAAGATTGTGACCCGATTCTATTCTGCTTTTATCTAGTCTAGTACTGAATGAATGTGAAATTGAAAATAAATAAAAAATGCATAGCTAATTTCATAAATTACATTGAAGCTTTTTGTACCGTGCTCTGCTTGTCTTCTTACCAAACCCTGACCCAATAGATTTACACAATATCTATTTGACAGTAATATAGAAGCCAAAAGATACAAAATGATGACAATTCCTTTTTTATCTGAAAATTCAAAATTGGAACTTGAGCCATTTCTATTCAATAATTGAATAATTGTACATATATATATATAGTTGAATAATTGTACATATTTATAGTTATTGCAGATATTATGTCTTACTATAATAGTAGTAGTTGCTTTCAATTATTTTTGGTGGTCCTGCAGTTTTACATGAATGAATGAACATTGCAATGCCTTCTTTTTCAATTGGAGAAGAAACAAAGTCTACTTTCTTCATCTTTTCACTACTGCGAAAATTTCAAATCTTTTGAGTTGGGTTGACCGGTTAGACTTAGACACGATCTATCTACACATAACTTTAACTGTATTGCATTTAATGCATAACTTTTTTTTTGGTGCCCATGTAAGCCAGTGGGTCCCAGTAGCTATCCAGAATAATGGTCTTTGGTAATTTTGTAGATGGAGGGTTTAATAATCGTTGTACTATCATTGATTCATTGATACTAACGTTAACGTGAGTGACATGGCATGGCAAGTTCACTTATTTGTGAACAACGGCGTTGACGAATATTTGAAACTGCCTATCTGCAACATATTCCGATGGTTGATCATACGGTGTCAAAGTATGTTGACCCCACTGAAGCATGTGCACATATCGGGGGAGTATAAATGTGCAATGTCTCGTTCATTTACGACGAGGACGCGAATATGAATTTATTTTTGGTCAAATATGAAATTTAGAAACCGGTGAGGTGTGTGTGTACATCGGAAATGGTCGGTTGGTCCAATTTATCGGCATAACCGTCCAAAGGTTAGATCTAAACTCGTATGCACAAAGTCATGGAATGGCACGTGCATTGTCCAACAAGCCCACAAGACAAATGGACCCAATCTGATATTATGAGAATTCGCTACCCTCCTATCTCTCAACAACTCATTCTCTATACTACATCGTGTGTTCCCACCTGTTGACTCCAGAAGGACATCATTAACTATGCAAATCTTATTTATTCACGCATAAGTTTACTTGCATGTTTGTCACGAAAAACTGTTACTACTAGTTTCGACGATGCAGGTAATAAATTAGTCGAAAAATGGATTATTTATTAGCCGTGAGTTGATTGAGAGGTAAAAAAACGGGAATGGATTCGGTACCTTGAGGTACCATACCTTTGGTGCCTTTCCCATATCATCATCCATTAGATACATCTCTTGCTCCAAAATGTTCCACGTGTCCCTCTTTATAATTATAAAAATCATTAAAACAAAATGCTAAAAACCCACGCCCATGCTTTCCCCGTTACTCCGCTCATCTACTGCCACCGCCCCACCACTACCAGAATGTTGGTCATTTACTGGCGGATTTTGGCACGTTACCGGCGGCCTGGATCCCCCAGTATATTACCGGTGGATTTTACAATGTTACCGGCGGATTTTATTTCGACTGTTAAATTACCGGCGGATTTGGTACACTTACCAGCGGACAGGGTTTCCACAAAATTTAAAAAAAAAAATGCGCCGGTAAATGCAATTACCGGCGGATAATTGCGTCGGTTTAAAAAAATTTTAAATAAATCCGCCAGTAATCGCATCAAATCCGACTGTAACAGTTGGCCAAAAAATCCGCCGATAAGCTCTATTTCCGGCGGATAATATTTAAATTTTAAAATTCATATATCCGCTGGTAATTCAAATATCCGCCGGTAATTCAAAAATATCCACTGGTAATGCGAATGGCCGTTGCGAAATCTGCCAGTAAGCAGCAAATCCGTCGATAACAGCCCTTTCCGGCGGATTCTACAAAATAGCCGTTGACCAAATATATAAATGGTAATATATTTTTAGTAACATTTTATTTTACTAAAAAATATACTTTTTTACAAAAAATGCAAATAACAAACAATTATTACAATTTCGGCTAATAACATCAAATAACATTAACATAACATCAAATAACATTAAAATAATTCGTATTTAATTTTACTACAAAATAACTAATAATTTTTCGGTTTTTAACTAATAAATAAAATAATTCGTATTTTATAATAATAACAACAAATACATATAAATAAAATAATTCGTATTTTATAATTCGTATTTTACTACACAATAAATAAAATTTATTTTATTTTTGTAAAAAACTTATAATTTATAATAATAACTACAAATACATTTAATAACGAATAAATTTGTTAATTAACCGGTAATGTAGAGAAGTCTCTGGCAAAACTCCAAACTGGTAACTCCAAAGTGGCAACTCCAATCAATTGCAAAACAAATAATAACAAATTTTTTTTTAAACAACACATATTTAAAAATTAAATATTAACTAAAACAATCAAAATTTAGTTAAAAAACATACCTTAAACAAAAACTTAAGAACAAAACAGACTTCGAAAAGAGTGGATCGAGAGATATTGAGAAGAAAATAGTGAAAGATTTAGGAGAAAAGAGTGAGAGATTTCGGAGTAGAGAGTGAAGAGCGAGTGAAGAGGGAGTGAGGAGGGGTTCGAATATATAGGAGAATGGGCGCCAACGGCTATTTTGCAAAATCCACCGGAAATGGCTGTTACCGGCGGATTTCACAACGACCATTCGCATTACCGGCGGATATTTTTTAATTACCGGCGGATATTTGAATTACCAGTGGATATTTGAATTTTAAAATTTAAATATTATCCGCCGAAAATAGAGCTTACCGGCGGATTTTTTGGCCGACTGTTACCGTCAGATTTGATGCGATTATCGGCGGATTTATTTTAATTTTTTTTAAACCGACACAATTATCCGCCGGTAATTGCATTTACCGACGCATTTTTTTTAAACTTTCGCGTAAACCCTGTCCGCCGGTAAGTGTACCAAATCCGCCGGTAATTTAACAGTCGAAATAAAATCCGCCAGTAACATTGTAAAATCCACCGATAATATACTGGGGGATCCAGGCCGCCGGTAACGTGCCAAAATCCGCCGGTTAATGACCAACATTCTGGTAGCGGTGGGGCGGTGGCGGTAGATGAGCGGAGTAATAGGGAAAGCATGGGCGTGGGTTTTTAGCATTCTGTTTTAATGATTTTTATAATTATAAAGAGGGACACGTGGAACATTTTAGAGCAAGAGATATATCTAATGGACGATGACATGGGAAAGGCACCAAAGGTATGGTAACTCAAGGTACTGAATCCATTCCCTAAAAAAACAGACTCTTTTTTTAGGGAGCAGATTCAGTAACCTGAGGATGTATGCCTTTTGCTACCTTCCCTTTAATCACTGCCATTGGATAAATCCTATGATCCTAAATGTGCCACGTGTCCACTCTTTAAATTGAAAATTTGTTAAATTAAAACAAAACCTCAGCGTTCTTTCCCTTTCCCACCCAAGATCTGTTATTTTCCATCAGCCGCCACACCGCTCCATCCACCGTCGCCACACCGCTCCATCCACCGCGCCGAACCACCGCCGCCTCGCTGAAGCATAAACAAAGATCACTGCTCCATGCTCCGTTATTTCATGGCACTCTTACGCATATTAATTTATGCAATTGTGTAGTAAACAATTGGTTGTACTGTCAGCAAGTAGTATGGATAGTTCATTTTCCGTAGTCAACCAATCGTATATAATCTTCTCTCAGGCAGTGGCGAGCGTAGCAGTGACAAAGGCGGAGGGGAGGTGGCGTCGAGTGAGGCAGAGAGACGGTGGCAGCAGCGACACAACGGCAAATCTCTCTTTCTGCGTCCTTCTCGTCGTTGCTTAGTCAACCAATCGTATATAATCTTCTCTCAGACAGTGACGAGCGTAGCAGTGACAAAGGCGGAGGGGAGGTGGCGTCGAGAGAGGCAGAGAGACGGTGGCAGCAGCGCACGACGGCAAATCTCTCTTTCTGCGTCCTTCTCGTCGTTGCTTCTGCGAGTGCTTGAAAACAGGGAGCAATATCTCTATCGCGGTGGAGTAAGGGGCGGCGCAGCAACCAGAGCAGTGGGGGGGTGCAATGGTCAGAGCGATGAGGCTGCGGTGGGAACGGTGGGGTGGTGTTTGCTGGTGTTTTTAGCAAACAATCACTGGTTTTATTAGAAATGTTTGTGAGATTAAACCAGAAATCTCTGAAGCAATTGCCTTTAAACACCACAGTTTGTCAACAAATATATTTTAAAAAGGGAGACAATTTACCATGAAAGTGGAAATCAAAGTAAAAGAAGTGACAAAATGGAACGCAGAAATGTAAAATAACTTGTATTGAAAACAATAAATTGCATTGAATGTAAGGAGAGTAAGGTGCACAAATTCACATACGTGGTACAATGGTTCTTTTACTCTGTTTTCGCTGTAACTTGGAAGTTAGAGTTTCAGAACTGTGTGTTTGGTATAATAACTTGGCACCCTTGATTTCTACGTAGAAACCCTTATTTATACAGAAAATAATGACTGAAATGTAAACTGCTATGGACACGTGGCCACGTCTCATTAACCAATGATGGACTTCGTGCCACGTTCGACGCCACATATTGCCCACGTTATATCAACCGTAGTCTTAGAATTCGACACAACTGTCTGCCAATAACTGCTTGACGAAATCCAGAATACACTGTCCTGTCGAAAACTCTTCTCTGTCGAAATGGTGAAAACCTCTTCTGTCGAAAACATGCTGAGATGACATAAATGTTACTTATTCTTTCTGAAGGCATTATGAATGTTCTTTAATGAAAAGTCAAACCCTATTAAATAACCACTCAAAAGCCTTGTCGAAATTCTAGGCTAACAAATTGCCCCCCAAAAATAGCTTTTTCGACAATGTTTAAGGAAGAAAAAGAATATTTTTGAAGATTTCGAAACGTCACCTCCAACAACTTTACATTAAATGGTGATAGGCAAAAATAATCATGACCTTACGCAGATAAAGCGAACCATTTTATTGGGCCACGTCATTTGGTTGGTAGACCACGTCTTTTCAGAACCTCAAACGTGTGAAGCGTCGTGACTGTGTAACCGTTGCCCTTCTAACGTATAAATATGTTTCACTTCATCTTCTTCAATCTCATGCTCCCTTTGAACCTTAAACTCTGAAAATTTCTCAGTTAACTTTGCCTCTTCACGAAAGCTTCAAACTTTTTCATCGTTTCGACATTTCTACCAAGAACCCGACTCTCTTTGTTCGTTATTTACAACAGATGGCTTCTTCCAGCGCTCAACCTCAAAAACAAACAGTTGCTGTGCAAGGCTTTGAAGGCTTCGTTGCAGAACCTTCACCAACTTGGTTTAATCAGATACTCATTCCATCTGGTAAACCCTTTACCCATGCTTATTTAGGTCCTCTTCCTGACCCCATAGAAAGCGAAGAAGTTAAAGCGATTTTTCCTAGTCACCGAAAACTTCAACCCAGAATTTTTGAGGAAACTCCTTTTCATTTGGAATTTCTAAAAAATCCCAACAGAGTATTTAGATCTGCTCCCAAGGTAGAACAAAGTGATTACATCGCATGGCTTGACAAAGTTCAAAAACAAAAGGGAACCATTTGGCAAGAACAGGGGATTTTCGATATTATCCAGCTGTCGAAATATGGACCCAAGTATGACAGCACTATGCTTCTAGCAGCATTGCAATTCTGGGACATATCTACTCATAGTCTCCATCTGAAGTGTGGCATGTTAGCTCCCACTTTGTTGGATGTGGCTGCCATTACTGGCCTGAAACCATTAGGTGAAACCTTTGACCCTAAACTGGTCACCAACGACTATGGCTTTTCATTCAACAACCCTACCTTTAGTGCCTATATTGCTGATCACCATGATACTGAGAATGCTGAAGTATCTGATCTAGAACATATAGCTTTTCTTACCCTGTGGTTGTCGTGTTTTGTCTTTTGCTCCCGTTCTCTTCAAGTAGCAAAAGTTTTCGTTCCTTTGGCCATTCAACTCCATAAGGCCAAAAATATCAATTTAGCGAAATTGATTTTGGGGAATCTCTATCAACATCTTGATGGTGCTGCTCTCGAATTGAAAGAAGGCGAACCAACTGACAAATTGCTCGTTGCTGGTCCAATGTGGCTTATGCAGCTTTGGCTCTTAGCCACTTTTGAATCAAGGCTGAATTTATTTATTCCTAAGGAGGTTCGACCAACTTTACCAACTAGAAGAACCCAAGGAGTTCGACTAGCACAGTTGAAGAATAGGGAGACAAACTTGTCTTATGAAGAAGCATTTTCCATGTACTTCGACATCTTCAATAAGTGCACTACTTTCGTTGATGCTATGGCGCCTTTTGTCAGATGCACTTTTGGACCATCTTGGTTCACCAACGAATTTCCTTCTAACTCAACAGAAAATGCTGAAGAAATAAACCAAATCTGGCAAGCCTATCTTTCGCCCTCTCTTCTTTCGATCAGGCTCTCTCCAAGCAACAATAAAAACAATCTTGGCATTAGCAAATATTTTCCCAGCTATCTTTCAAGGCAATTTGGGCTATGCCAACTTCGACCGGCTCCGGTCTGCTTGCATAGGAGAGAATTCAACACTCCAGAAACAGAGCAAGCTTATCAACAAGTCTTCAAGAATTTTCGTTTCAAAGATTTGCTCTTTGAACCTGCTAAATTTCAACCCAACTTTTCTTGTACGAAGGCATTCCAAGATTGGTGGGGTGGATATTATATTAAAGCTCTTAAAGGAAAAACTGATGCAGAAATTTCGAAAATTTTGTATTCAGCTTTTCCTTCTCAAATTGCTGAGAAAAACAAACCCCCAGGTATCCTCAGATAAATGGAAACATACTTCTTTATTAGTTAAAATTTAAAACCATTTACCTGACAAAATTTTTTGCATTATGAACAGCTGCTGTTTCACAGAAGAAGCTTACTAAAGCAGCACCAAAGCAAAACAAACCAACAGCAAGGACACCACCCAAAACAAAGAAGAAACTTGTGGTCAAATCTACTTCCAGCTTACCCCAAATAGAGGTATATCTTTATTAATTGACTAGATCTTTAAAGTAGAAAATTCGACCATATTTCATCACCTTTATTTCTTTTCTTCTTTCAGAAGAAGCCTGGAGTAACAAGTTCTCTTGCAATAGGGAAAAGCCTACTTGTTTCCAGTTCCGAGGTAACAAATATATCTTCATTTTTTGTTTCAAATTTCTTCGGCTCTTTTAACACTTGATTATGTGTTAAACTCACGTTTCTCTTTCGCAGGATACTGATAGTGATGATGATAACATGCCTCTTATCCATCGGTCAAGGAAACGAATGCAACCCGAATCCCAAACAAGGGCTAAAGGGATTGTGATCAAAGAACCACGAGAACAATCTCAGGGACCTCCTCCTAAAAGACTTCACACAACAGTCGAAATTCCTGTTGTCGAATCTGTAACTGCCCCAAATGTTCTTTCGACTGAACAAATTTTACCTGTACCATCAACGCCTATGGAGATTTCCACAATAATTCCAACTACCCAAAATTCTCCTATGGTTGTTGACGTTGAAGGGACAAACATTGCCACTAATGTGAATGTCGAAATAGAACCTGAGCAAACCAACGAGCAAACACCAGATGTGGCAGGCGCTAAGGCTTCAAGTAAAGAAACAATCGAAATTAAGGCTCACGAACAAGCTTCTACCAAGGAATCAACTAATAGCGCTATGAGTGACCAGGAATTTTCGCTAATGAAGGCGACAAATCCTTTGGCTGCTCTAAAACACTTGCTGAGCCTTTCTTCTTCTTCTCCTGCCATGGTTTCCAGTGCTTCGACTACTTCCTTGACCTCTGTTACTCAAGAGTCTACTGAAGAATTGCTTCAGCAATTAAAAGCTAAGGTCTTGGAAGGTAATCTTTTTACTAAGATTGAAGAAAACCCATCAGAAAGCTTTGCAATTAAGGACATCGCTCAAAAATTGCTGCAATCAGAGCCTAATGCGAAACTTTTCGCTTTCTTGGTTGAATTTTTGCCAGTCTTTGAAACTTTCGCACTTCACATCAGTAAACGCTCTGAAACTTCTATGTTGAAAAACCAAGAAGCTGAACTTCAACAAGAGAAAATTAATGCCTTCAAAGTTTCTCAAACCCCCATTGATGAATTGGAAGTTCAAATAACGAAGGATGAGCAAGAACTTGCCAACTGGAATTCAAAAATTCAACATTATGATGAAGAGATAAGAATTCTCCAAACAAAACTGGCAAATGCTAAATACCAAAAAGGTTTGGTGCAACAAAGGATGGAGACCCCTAAGTCGAATATTGAAAAGGCAGCTACAGAGGCTCTTAAACATTTTGAAGATGCTCAAAAACATCAAGCCACTATTGCTCAACTGGATAAAGAGTTAAGCTTTCTGGATTCTTCCATTGCTGTGGGCACCAAAATTCTCTACAGGCTCAAGCATTCTCTTCAAAGCCTTTGATAACTTGTAATAGTGTAGGATTTCTTTTAATGGCTATGTAATTATTTTGATCGAATACATTACCATTTTGAACCAATTTATGATTTTACCCTTGCTCGATTCTAACTTCGTTTAACGTTGGCTTATATTGTTTTAAATACTTGCCATTTTTTTGAAGATTCTATTTTCGTCACCCAATTCTTCGACTTCGTATGCCCCATTAGAAAAACATTGCAATATGCGAAGTGGACCTTCCCAACTGGGTGACCATTTACCCAAAACTCTATCTTTTTTATCCATAGGTAACAATACTTTCCAAACTAAATCACCTAAATTAAAGGTTTTTAACTTAACCTTTTTGTTATAAGTTCTAGCTACTCTTTCCTTCTGTCGAATAAGCATTTCCAAAGCTAATAGCCTTTCCTCGTCTAAATCAACTAACTCATCAAGCATCATATTCCAATAATGATCAAAAGGAATTTCATACTGTCTTTGGATTCTTGTTGATTGTAAACAAATTTCGACAGGCAATACTGCATCGTGTCCAAAGGTTAATCTGTATGGAGTAGCATTGATAGATTCTTTGGGTGAATTTCTACAAGCCCATAAAACTTGATCCAAAGTATTATGCCAATTTCTGGGTTTTTTCCCAACATGCTTTTTAATCAAGTTGATAATGATCTTATTGGCAGCTTCTACTTGACCATTGGCTTGTGCATAATATGGTGTCGAAGTTAATAACTTAAAACCAATTTCAGAAGCAAATTCCACCATTTTTCGACCAGTGAAAATAGAACCTTGATCTGTAGTTATGGTTTCTGGAATTCCATACCTATAAATAATATGATTTTGGATAAACCGTATTACTGCTTCTTGGTCAACATTGGTTAAAGGTACTGCCTCAACCCATTTGGTAAAATAATCAATTCCTACTAATATATACCTATGACCTTTTGATGATGTTGGTTTTATTTCTCCAATTATATCCAGAGCCCATCCTCTGAATGGCCAAGGTTTCACTATGGCATGCAATTCATTTGCAGGCACATGTTGTATTCCAGCATGTTTTTGACACTCTTGGCATCCTTTGGCGAACTCTATACAATCTTTCAAAATTGATGGCCAATATATTCCTTGTCGAAATAATAGCCATTTCATTTTATGGCCTACTTGGTGCGAACCACAAGCTCCACTGTGTGTTTCAGAAACTGCTAAATATGCCTCATTTTCATTAAGACATTTCAATAATATCCCTTCAGGAGTTTTCTTAAACAATTCATTTCCAATTATCACATAGCTTAAAGCTCTGTACTTTACCTTTTTATTGGTATTTCCTGTGGGATTTTGCAAGTATTCTACAATAGGCTTTCGCCAATCATCATTGGCCATATTGTCAATAGCAAAAACTTCTGCTAAAACAACTTCATCGACAATGTGATTATGTTCAAAACATTCCTCATCTGTATTTGTTGCCCCCCCAGTTTTTGGTGTTGACAATGATGAGGAAGAAATATCATCAGACACGAGTTTCTCTTTTATTTCGATTAATTCTTCAAGGCTTTGTTTTGAAACTCTATAACCTGATGCAATTTGGGCCAAATCATTCGCCACTTGATTATCAACTCGTGGTAAATGTTCTAAATGAACAGAGTCAAATCTTTTTAACAAGGAATTGGCCATAATAAAGTATTTAATAAGGTGTTCTTTAATACATTTATATTCTTTGGTCATTTGTTTGATAACCAATTCTGAATCACCTTTTATTTCAATACATCTTGCCCCCAGCTCAAGTAAAATTTCAAGGCCTATAATTAAAGCCTCATACTCAGCTTCATTATTTGAGCAATGATTTCGAATTTTACACTTGTATTTCGTTGGAATGTTATTTGGTGAAATAATTAAAACACCAATCCCAACTCCTTTTTTATGACTTGAACCATCAAAATACAACCTCCAAGGATATGTGTCTACGAAATGTAATGTTTCTTCGACAACAGAGTGGTCCACTATAAAATCAGCAACCACTTGTCCTTTAATTGATTTTAAAGGTTGATAAGTTAAGTCATATTCAGACAAAGCTAAAGCCCACTTACCAATTCGACTATGCATTATTGGTTTCGACAGCATATGCTTAATAATATCAGAATGCGAATACACACAAACATTAGCTGGCTTTATATATTGCTTTAACTTTGTACAAGAAAAATACAAGCAAAGGCACAATTTTTCTATAGAACTGTACCTAGTTTCAGCATCTATTAAGATTCTACTAAGGTAATATATGGCTCGTTCGACACCATTATCATCCTCTTGAGCTAACATGCTACCTATTGTTTTTTCAGATGCTGCTATATACAATTTGAGCACTTTGTTTCTAATAATAGGCATTAGAATTGGTGGTTTCATCAAATAAGACTTAATTTCTTCAAAGGCTGCTTGATGAACTGATTCCCATTTGAAAACTTCTTCTTTCTTCAGTCTCAATAATGGCGAAAATGCTTGAGTTTTGCCACTTAGATTTGATATGAATCTCCGTAGGAAATTGATTTTTCCCAACAATGACTGAAGTTCTTTTTTGGTTGAAGGAGCCTTCGTTTCAATTATAGCTTTAGTCTTATTCTGATTAATTTCAATGCCTTTTTTGTGCACCACAAAACCCAAGAAATCTCCTGCACGCACACAGAAGGCACATTTTAATGGATTCATTTTCAATCCATATTTCCTCATTCTTTCAAAAGATTGTCGAAGATGGTCTAAATGGCCATTTTCTGAGGAAGATTTAACTACCACATCATCTATATATATTTGCATAAAGTTTTCAATAAAATCATGAAACATACAATTCATTGCCCTCTGATATGTAGCACCAGCATTTTTTAAACCAAATGGCATTACTACCCATTCATAAATACCTAATGCCCCTGGACAACGAAATGCAGTTTTCGATACATCTTCTTCAGCAATGAAGATTTGATTATACCCAGAATAACCATCAAGCATGCTGAGGTATTCAAATCCTGCTGCTGAATCTATTAACATTTCTGCCACAGGCATTGCGTATTCATCTTTGGGAGTTGCATTATTCAAGTCTCTAAAATCTATGCAAACTCTAAGAGTGCCGTTTTTCTTAATTACAGGAACTATATTAGCTAACCATTCGACATACCTGGCAGTTCTGATGAATTTGTTCTTGAACAACCTTTCGATCTCCTCCTTAATTTTAGTTAATATTTGAGGAGCAAACCTTCTTGGCATCTGCTTCACGGGCTTCTTCTCTGGTCGAATTGGCAATTGTAATTCCACAATGTCTCGACTCAATCCAGGCATTTCGTCATAGTCCCACGCAAAGCAATCTTTGAACTCCCTCAGTAATGTTACAATTTGGGTTTTCAGTGCAACATCCAGGTATGCACTAACAAAAGTTGGCCTCTTCTTTGAGCCATCTCCCAAATCTACTTCCTCCAAAGGATCTTGAGCTTGCATTCGCTTTGTTGAATCTTTAGGATCTTTATCAAAACCTAATGGCTCATTATCATAAATGCAATCAAGTTTTTCATTCATAATAATGCCATTTTCGTCTACAGGACCTTTGGCTTCGACAGCCATTGTTTGATGAATTAATTCGGCTTCCATAACCGCTTTTAACTTATTTTCGGCCATATAAGCCGTAATCTTGTTCCATGCATTAGGAACTGACATAGGAAACATTTTAAGAATCAGAATACCACCCTTCAGGTTGGGCAGTAGCATCTCCTATTATTTGCCTTTCCCAAACAAAACCATAGTTTGGATGCAAATTAACTGAAGCAAATACATTATCAGCAGGAATGTATGCCTCATTAGAAGATGAACATGGCGCAATGTTCGCCAATTTTTTCTCAAAATTTTCCTTGGTGATGTGATTTACATCAGCACGAAAATAACTTTGGTCTGCTTCAATGTATTCGACAAGACCATCTTCTTTCCACATCACTAGTCTCTGATGTACTGTTGAAGGCACAGCGCCGACTCCATGTATCCACTCTCTCCCAAGCAACATATTGAAGTTTGCTTTGGAAGCAATTACTAAGAACAGAGTGGTCCTCTTGATAGTTCCAACAATCAATTCCACTTCTATGGCTCCAAGAGAGTAGCCAGTTTTGCCTTCGTAATTACTTAAGACAATATTGTGTGGCTTGAGGTCGGTGATGGATATGCCTATCTTCTTCATAAGCACTTCAGGCATAAGATTTACAGCAGCACCTCCATCAACTAACACTTTGTTGATGCCAATGCCATTAACTTTAGCTTGAATATATAAAGGCTTCAGGTGGTTCTGCATACTCGTATCTGGCCTCTCGAAAGTAGCCACCTGCTCTTCGACACAGCCATCATTCATCACATAGTAACACATAGGTTTGTGACAAACCATATCTTCAGTAAAATCTTCCTCACTATTAGGCACAGTTATGACATCATATTCCAATGGCAATATTGACACCACATTACAAACGACATCGAAATCATCATCAGAATCATCAAAACCATAACCTATGTCTTCATCAAAGTCAGACTGAGCTTCCTTCCCTTTAGATGTCGAAGATGGAGGACAGATTCTTTCAAGTGCAGGCCTTCTAGGTTTTTCCATTAAAACATCCTTACTTTTTGCTTTATTTGCCCCACTTGTAGGCTTAGCAACATTAGCACAGGTACTTGTTTCAACCTTAGAAACCACCTTCTTATCACTCGCCTGGACTTTGATTCCAAAGTGATTAGGAACCTTGTTCACGTCTAAAGAGGCTTTTTTCTTCTGGGTTCTCTGAAAACGACGCCATTGGGTTTTAGTCATGGGATTCTTACCTTTATAATTATTCCAATAATTATACTTGCTGGAATCACCTTGATGGACAACTTGAGCGTGTGCATTGTTGTGAACCCATTTTCCAACAGGGGAATTTATTTGTGGAACGAAGGATTTACCAAACAATCTTATGGATCCTTTCTTTCCTGGCTCTTGGCTTGTCGAAGGCCTAGTCGAAACATTAACCTTGCTAGATGAAGGCTTAGTCGTAACATTAGCCTTATAACCAGGGAGCTCAGTGCTGCCAAAATCAAAAGATGGCCTATTGTCAAGCCATTTCCTCTTACGTTGTTCCTGATCCTGGTATCCTTCAACAGCTTTGGCTGCTTCTTTGTCGAAAACAGCACTGCACCTAGGACATAGCATGACCTCAGAGTTGTTCCACTTACATCTGTTGAGGAAATCTATCAGTTCCTCTTCAGCTTTTGGGAACACAGCATGTAGCTTCCCATCATATTCCTTCAAGGTTATCTCTTGTTTCTTCCCTTCAGCATATATAAAACCTTCCAATTTCTTAATGGAGGATTTAAGCTTTTTTGGAGGATCTTTCATTTCAGCATCTACCATGTTTATATTCATTTCGAAAGGTTCTGTATACATGGCTTCAGCTTTGGGTAAAGGATCATCTACCACTTGCATTTGAGTTTTCATCTTTCTATCTTCAAATTTCAATCTCCCTTCTTCGATTGCTTTTTGCACAAGATCCCTGAAAAGCACACAACGGTCAGTGTTATGTCCCAAAAAATTATGGAACTTACAATAACCCTTTTTCTTTCTCTGGTCAAGAGTTGGCACTTTTAAGCCACTAGGTACCAATATCTGACCATCTTTTACTAACAGCTCAAATATCTCATCACATTTAGTAACATCAAAAGTATATGTCTTAGGCACAAATCTGTCATTTTTTGGCTCAACAGGGTTTTTCCCATTTGCAGGCCTTAGTAATTTACAAGTATAAGGAGGACCAGGCTTGAGTTCAGCCACGTCTATCTCCTCTCTTTCGACATCATTAAGTATGGTGTCGAATTTTTCTTCGACATAAGCTACTTTTTCTTTTTTATGAAACCTATTTGACGTAGACTTTTCTTCTTTAAGCCTTTCCACATGTCGAACTCTGTCAGCTAATTGGGCCATATCCCTTAAATGAGATGTGTCCAATTTCTTTCTGATCGAATAATCAAGACCACCAGCAGCCATTTCGACGAGTTCATGTTCAGGCACTTGTGTGAAACAACGAGCCTTCAGTAGCCTAAACCTATTCAAATAGTCATCAACAGTTTCAGGTATTTTGCGCTGAACACTGGCCAGTTCTTTGAGACTAATCTTCGATTGGCCCATGTAAAATTGCGCATGAAATGCTTTTTCTAATTGCCCCCATGTGAAAATAGAACCAGGGGGTAATGTAGTAAACCAAGTAAAAGCATTTTTTGTTAAAGAATTTGGGAAATATTTCATTTTCAAATTCTCATTTTGGGCTATATCCCCAGACTCAGTCAAATAACGAGCAATATGTTCGACAGTAGACTCTTTTGTGTCACCACCAAACTTAGTATACTTAGGAACTTTCCAGCCCCTTGGTAACTCAGTTTGTAACACATATTCACACAATGGTGATATAAAATTTGGCCTATGCAAACCTATGTTAAGACCATTCTGCGCCATTATAGTTTCTACTAAAGTGGCTATATTATCATGAACGTCAGCATTATTTCCTTGTACTTGTCGAACAACTTCGTCAGCGTTCTGGTTTCGGTTTACCAAAACTACTTCAGGGATATGATTTGCTAACCCTTGTTGTTCGCCTACAACTGCCTGGGCTTCGACCGTAACTGCTCTTTGAGGGTTACCAGGCACATTACCCACTATATTGGGAATTTGCCTATTATTAACCGTTGGGGTCCCAAAGAAATCTGCAATTCGACCCATTTGATTGGCTAACATTTGGTAACTAGTGTTAGTATTTTGAATCAATGGATTAAAAACTGTACCGATTTGTTGGGTTAACATATTAACCATATCATGATTGCTCTCATCAACTTGTTGTCGTAAGGCAAACAAAGATTCATTGGTTAATGCAGTAGGATTTCGACCTATTACACTTTCAGAAGAAACATGTATGGGAGACATAGTCGAAATATGTGGCATTCCAGTAGGCATGCCATATGACCCAGAAGGAAACGCAGGAAAACTTACATTATGAAAATGTGGATTTAAACCGCTTCCTATTGCCATATAAGGATTATGAAGTCCCATATGTGACGGCAAAGGCATAGGTATAGATGCCATGTTTGACTGCGTTAATCCAACGTTAGTCATTGATACTGAAGGAACAGTTGTTGATGATGATGGGGATACTGTTCCCACAACCAACCCTGCATTTACGTTTGCAGAGTCTACTATTGTTCCTTGTTCTTGTGAAACCACAGGATTGGAACTAGACGCATTATTAGTATGACGAACCATTTTTCCACTTCTTAAGTGCATGCAAATACAAACACATACAAGAACATAGAAAAATCACGTATTAAAGGCAAACGGTCCCACTGGGCGTGCCAATTTGTTTGCTGGTGTTTTTAGCAAACAATCACTGGTTTTATTAGAAATGTTTGTGAGATTAAACCAGAAATCTCTGAAGCAATTGCCTTTAAACACCACAGTTTGTCAACAAATATATTTTAAAAAGGGAGACAATTTACCATGAAAGTGGAAATCAAAGTAAAAGAAGTGATAAAATGGAACGCAGAAATGTAAAATAACTTGTATTGAAAACAATAAATTGCATTGAATGTAAGGAGAGTAAGGTGCACAAATTCACATACGTGGTACAATGGTTCTTTTACTCTGTTTTCGCTGTAACTTGGAAGTTAGAGTTTCAGAACTGTGTGTTTGGTATAATAACTTGGCACCCTTGATTTCTACGTAGAAACCCTTATTTATACAGAAAATAATGACTGAAATGTAAACTGCTATGGACACGTGGCCACGTCTCATTAACCAATGATGGACTTCGTGCCACGTTCGACGCCACATATTGCCCACGTTATATCAACCGTAGTCTTAGAATTCGACACAACTGTCTGCCAATAACTGCTTGACGAAATCCAGAATACACTGTCCTGTCGAAAACTCTTCTCTGTCGAAATGGTGAAAACCTCTTCTGTCGAAAACATGCTGAGATGACATAAATGTTACTTATTCTTTCTGAAGGCATTATGAATGTTCTTTAATGAAAAGTCAAACCCTATTAAATAACCACTCAAAAGCCTTGTCGAAATTCTAGGCTAACAGGTGGTGGAGTTGATGACTGTTCTGTTTGTGTGTTTTTTGTTTTATTGACTTTTCAAAATGAGTGGACATGTGGCATGATTTGGGACGTATGATTTATCCAATGGTTGAAACTGAAAGAAAGGCACCAAGGTATTGGCGCCCTCACGGCACCCAATCCGTTCCCCCTTTTTTATCCATTAGTTCTAAACAACTCCCAAGAGCATCGGTGTT
This sequence comes from Astragalus membranaceus, assembly GCA_039519185.1. Classification (NCBI taxonomy): domain Eukaryota; kingdom Viridiplantae; phylum Streptophyta; class Magnoliopsida; order Fabales; family Fabaceae; genus Astragalus; species Astragalus membranaceus. The sequence continues at coordinate 113,356,584 of CM076850.1, forward strand.
GTGATTGTCTTCGGAGAAATAGGGATGAGAGAGTAGGGAAGAGAGAAATAGAGAATGAATAGTGGAGAAAAGAAATGAGAAAGAGAAGTGACTAATTTTACACTTTTTTGAGTCTCTCCAACAAGTGTATTTAATTAACTAATGGTTAAGATCGACTAATGGGGCGACATGCCACTACAAGAATAAGTGCTGTTTCCTGCCATTTTTTCCCACGAACTCTAGCCCGTCGCAATTTCCGACGGATTTCCGACCAAAATGTCGTCGCAAATGTTAAGAAAAAAGAGGCGCGGAAATTCCCGCTTACGTTTCCGACGAAAATGTTTTCGTCGCTAATTTCTGACGGCAATTTTCGTCGGAAAATGCTTAAAATCCGTCACAAACGCAAATACCCAATTAAAACACAACCCCTTCCCTCGAATCCCTCATTTTCATTTTCAGCAACCCACCCAATCCATCGTTCTCTCCCTCATTCTCCTCCGCCCTTCTCCGCCCTCCACCGCCCTCCGCCTGGCCTCCTCACGCAGTACTCACTCTCTCCCTCCGTTCTCCTTCTCCTTCTTTCAACGACTCAATCAGCGATGCCTCTCTCTCAACAACCACCGCCATCACCTTCACGCTCCCTCCACAGACGCCTCCGCCTCACCTCCCCGTCTTGCTCGAAGCACCACCACCATGGTGACCAACGCCTCTCTTTTCTTAGTCGCCTTTCCTTTCTCAGTCGCTCTCCTCTCTTCTTCTTCTTCTTCTTCTTCTTCTTCTTCTTCTTCTTCTTCTTCTTCTTCTTCTTCTTCTTCTTCTTCTTCTTCTTCTTCTTCTTCTTCTTCTTCTTCTTCTTCTTCTTCTTCTTCTTCTTCTTCTTCTTCTTCTTCTTCTTCTTCTTCTTCTTCTTCTTCTTCTTCTTCTTCTTCTTCTTCTTCTTCTTCTTCTTCTTCTTCTTGTTAAAAGGTATGCATTTTTTCTTCTTCTCCTCTTCTATTTTACGTAAATGCCTCCATTGTTGGTTGAATCGAAACCCTAACCCCCAATGTTGCAGCATTCAACCCTAACCCCCTCCATTTTTTAATCGAAACCCTAACCCCCATTTTTTAATCGAAACCCTAACCTTCATTTCTGAACTTAGGAAGTTGTTCTTCGCTACAGGTTGGTTCAGTTGGTACGTAAGATAGGTTTGAGCAGTATTTTGCAGTTGTCCATTGTTTACTTCAGTAATTTTTCCGAGTTCTTAATGGGTCACAAGGTGAACACTTTTCACTTTTTTGGGGTGTGTATAGCTGCATATTGACACGAAGTTTAATTTGAGGAAGAGAAAGGGGGAAATTTCCAAAATAGTTTTCTCACCACACTCCTGCTGATTTTCATACACTGATACTAATTGTCAATAATTAAAACATTTCAACATTTAGTCAACTTCAGCTTCCCTACATTAAGTTTTGTGCATCTGCTCGTTATGCAGTTGTTGAGCATGCTTACGAGTTAGCTAGTGCTGCACAAAAGCAAGAGCTGATTTTGGAATTATACTCTACGGAGCTTCAGTTGTTTAAGGACCTAGTCACATCGAAGGAGAGCAGGTAAAGACTCAGCAGTTCTAAGTTACATCACAGCAGATAGGATAATATTAGTTGTCTATATCTTGTTTTTGAGACCTGCATTATCTGAATATCTTTTATTTTCATTGAGACCTGCATTATCTGAATGCCTTTCATGGAGTTTTGGGAGGAGTGACAGGCCAAAGAACCGGGAAGCAAAATTTGTAGATTACACAATGGGTAGTTAAATAGCTTTTACTTTACAGGAGATTTTGTTATTAAAAATTTATACATGCGTACACCGAAGGCAAGAGCCGTTGATCAACAGTGGACTTGCAGAGGTTGATTGCTTTAGCCTTTCCTTCTAATAATTACGTTATCCTTCCGTGTTTTACATGTGTTATCATACTGATGTTCTCATCTACTTTCCTTAACCTCTGGTTCTGCCCTGTTGCTATTGTTTTGATGAAAAAGTTTATACTCATTCCTTTTATATTTTGTTCACATAATTATATTGATTTTGGATTTTTGATCATATACAAATCTGAGGTCAGATTGATTACTTTTGAATTGTAAAGTTGTGCTAAAAATGCTGTTTGACTGTAATTTTTTATCCAGAATCTTCTTGATATATGCATTGAGAGTTCAGGAGAACTGATACGATCAAATTTTGGCAAAGACGTCTTGTACGAGGTAATAAAAGTGATGTCGATAGAAAAAGCTTTCCAACTTTTACGCTCTCTAAAAGTGCTCTTTTTTATTACGTGTTATAAATAAATGTCCGAGTCTTAACACCTTTTACATTTTATAGAAGTTCAAAAAAATATAACATGTGATGCGCTCTACTTTGCTAGATTTAGATAAAGGATTAGTTGCATTTCTACATCTCCGCGTTGAATTTGTACCGTGACATTGTAAAATATGCAAAGGGTGACTCTACACGATGCCAGCTATTATACTGATGTTCAATTGAAGGGTCCAGAGGTAGTTTCTTTTGTTTTTTTGGATTGAAAATGTGTCCTTTTTGTTGTTAAATAAAATGTTAGTGTAAGGCTTGATATTTTGATTGAAGCATCTATGAATACATGCATCAAGTAATTATTGCAGGTTGGCCTTAGAATTAGTTAGTTTCGGTTGTTTAATTCAAGGTTGTTCTGTTTACATGATTCGTTAGTTTCGGTATTAAGAATGCTACTTGTGCCCTCTCCCACAACAGACACACATCCCAGAAATTCTGGCCACCCCGTGTCGTCCGGTGTAACCTATAGAACTGCAATGGTGAGTGATCCTTTTACTATTTCTTGTAAGAGTCACATTGATTTAGTTAAGCAAATATAATTTTTCTTTCATGACAGCTTCATAAAGTTGGAGCACCAATTTCTCAACCGATCGCTCCTATAACCTATATCTGGCGACCATCTTCTCAACAAAATATCACAGACCTTGGTGTTAGAGAAGAACACAGTATCAGTGATGAATCAATTAACCATGATGTTGATTTGTGTGAAAAATCAGATGAGTGTGGTTCTTCAGCTAGATATCTTTGGGTGTGGATACATGCTTCTACCTTTGAAGATGGATATGAAACTCTAAATTAAACTGGCCTGTCATAAAGAGGTTACTTTTCTTCTTTAGATTAATATATAGACATCCCAATTGTATTTTGTTTCTTTTTTTCCCCTGTAGTGTGTATGTACTAGTACTAGATAAAAATGAAAACAAGAAGTCAGTGAGAACCTTACTTTACTAGGTTTATGTAACAAATAATTTCAGTTTACTCTACTATAAGTGTTGTGGAGTGACTGGTAGTTTGTACATTCTTGAATCTTTATATATTGTTTTCTGGTATGGGAACTGATGGTTTATATATGCATAGCTTTGAAGGCAACTTTCTACCTTTTTTTCTTATCTGTATTCATTCTAGCATTATTCATTGTAATAATTATCCGTGTATGTTATTTTCCGCTACTCATATAAGAGAAGGAATTGCAATAGAAGTTTGGTTTAGTGAGGGTATAAGGACGACTGTTGGATTTAATATTTTTTAAATTTTTTTTAAAAATTTCCGACGGATTTGCGACGAAAATGTGTCAGCGTTTGCGACGACTTTGCCACAGATATTTGCGACGGGTTTCCGACGACTTTGCGACGAACACATTTGCGACGAAAAAATCCGTCGGAAACGATTTGCGACGAGCGATTTTGCGACGACTTTTTGTCCGCCGGAAAGTTCGTCGGAAACGTCAATTTCCGACGAAAATCGCTGCATTTGCGACGAAAATTGCCGTCGGAAATCGTCGATTTTCTTGTAGTGTGCCCACTAATCAAATCTCTAGCTAGAACCTAAGTGCGCACAATCTTGGTATCCAAACATTTGAGAGAATTTTAGAACTTAGCCATGGTTAATTAAAGTAGGATCATCAAGCTTAGCCTGCATAGCCTTATGCCAACATTCATGTTTAGAGGCTTGCAAAAAAGTTGTAGGCTCAGGATTAGAACTAACTGAGAAGCAAAAGGCTTTATATGATTGGGAACAATTTCTGTAAGATAAAACATATGATAAATGATAAGGAATGGAGGGGGATTACTTGAAGAATGATTAGCCCAACTAGATATGCTACAATGATAATCTTACAAGTAACTAGGTCAAAAGTGAATTCTGTGATTGCATAGTGGGAAGCGGCTATGCATAATTTTGAGAGGTTGTACTGGGTGTTGTTCGGGCGCAGGCGTTGGACAACTGCTAGGTCAATGTTAGGCGCATTTATGGGCGCGAAAATGAGGGTGGGTTCTGGTCAAGGGGAGTGGAATCAAAATAATGGTTGTGGATCAGAATTTGTGGGAATAGGTTCAAAATTATGGGGTAGGGGGCTGGTGATTGGGTGTTAAATGGGAAGTTGTTTTCATAGAATATAACATTTCTAGAGGTTATGAGTTGGTGAGAAACAAGGTCATAGAGTAGGAAACTCTTGACACCATCAATGTAACCAAGGAAAACAGTTTTCCTAGCCCAATGGTCAAATTTGGTTCTATTCACATGCAATGTGGAGGCATATGAGAGACATCCAAACACTTTTATATGCATGAGGAAAGGGGGTTGGCTAAAGAAAAGTTGGCAGGGGGATTTGTTTTGTATTAAAGGGGTAGGTATCCAGTTAATAATGTGAATGGAATGTTGGATGACACGTGGCCACATTTAGCGACGGAAATCCGTCGCTAATCGTTGAAAATTGTGCCACTGCCCATTGCTGTTGATTTGACATGTGGCCAAAGTTAGCGACAGATTTCCCTCGCAAATTCCGTCGCTAACTGTTAAATTTTTTTTAAACCCGGATCCCTCCCTATTTTCTCTCTTTCTTTCCTCTTCTGCATTCTTCTTCTCTCAAGCTCTCTCAAAAGAAAACTGCGCACCGTCCACGCCACCACACCACCACCGTCCACGCCACCGCACCACCACGGTCCACGCCACCACGGTCCACGCTACCAAGGTTTGTTTCTTCTCACTCTTCTCTCTCTCACTACAAGAAAATCGACGATTTGCGACGGCGATTTCCGTCGCAAATGCAGCAATTTTCGTCACAAATTGATGTTTCCGACGAACTTTCCGACGGACAAAAATCCGTCGCAAAATCGCTCGTCGCAAATCATTTCCGACGGATTATTTCGTCGCAAATGTCTCCGTCGCAAAGTCGTCGGAAATCGATCGCAATATCCGTGGCAAAGTCGTCGCAAACTCTAACACCTTTTCGTCGCAAATCCGTCGCAAATCCGTCGAAAATTTAAAAAAAATTAAAAAAAATAAAATCCAATAGTTATCCTTATACCCTCACTAAACCAAACTTCTACTGCAATTCCTTCTCTTATACACTAGTAATTATCATCGAGACAAAATTTAGATTTAGATAAACAAACAATGTAGTCCCTGGATAAGAAATATCTTAGTGGACTGATTCAAAGCTCCCACGTTTTAAATGCACAACTAATAAGTCAATTTCTATCAAAGATCGACAAAGTATATACTTTAAATATATATTTATATAACCTACATTCCAGCCGGAGACAGAGAAAAGTGCAAATGAAAAATATTAATCATTCAAACTTTAACTAGCATGCATCAGATTAAAAATCACAGTAGTGACTGAATAAGTCAATTATCAACAATATCAGTTTCCATACAAGTAATTGGGAGTGGAATAGAGTGAACAAGATAGACTAGAGCTGTCACTTTAATATGTTGGCCCAGGTTTTGAACTAGATTTGAGTTACCTAACTACTGATGATTTCAAAATTCAGTTATACCAGAATTTTATCACATGATATCCTGATAATACCACTATGTTTAAGGCTAAAATATAAAGCACAAATGCCGACCTAAGTAGCATAAGTCTCTGTTGGCTTTCAGTTCTGCCTGCAGAATGGTAAGGAAGCCTCTGATGATCTTCATAGTCTGACAAACCATGTAGCTTATCAGAGGAGCTTCTTGGCAATAACATTGTTCACCTCTGAATTGTGTCTTGTGTCTGAAAGCAAGAAAGGAAGACGGTTGATTAGACACTTCTCCAAAATATAACTAGATACCAAAAAGTAACTTGCATATGATCATTCAGACTGTTACTATATGGCCATTGTCTTCTCTCTTTGTACCAAGATGCTTCTCTTAAGTGTGTGAAATTAGTGGCAACATTAACACAGCAAAAAAATCTAATAACAAATAACATTTAGGCATTGCCAAGCTACAGGGATTTCTAAGTTAATGAAAGAGTATCGAATGATTCTCAGAGATGGAAACGGATCCAACTAGGTTCTTTCTTTTTTTGTTTATGCTTTTGATAGAAGAATTCATTCACAAAGATAAGTAGAAATAGGAGTCCAAGGAGTTCTCCTAAAGATGCACTTAAAAGAAAGAGGAGATAAATAAAATAGAAACTACATCAAATCAAAAGAGCAGCCATGCAAAAGAAAGTACCTAGCAGGTTTTCAGCAAGAAAGTACTCCTGAAAGGAAGGAGTTAAATGGAAATGATCCCACCAATATTGACTTTCAAAATCACACACACACTTCATCTTTTTCTAGCTTTGTAAACCCGAAGTTGCTGTTGGTCCACATGGATCGATTCAGCTTCCTTTGCAGCTGGTAGGACATACTGTCTCACTTTTAATGAAGTAAGTTGCCTCTCAATCAAGGAATGCAGGCAACAGAAGTAACCCTAAACAAAAAACAAGAAATTTTTAGGCACATATATAATTGCTCAAATTTAATAACACTAAGGACTTAATTCTGAAGTAAATAAACTAAATAACATGTCCTTCAACCGAAGAAAATAACACACATAATTGGCAAGCTTTATGGTTTAAACTCAAACTTATTGAGAGAAAAATCGATAATATGAACAGACTCAGTGCCTATGCAAACAACTCACTAAGCTTCAATGTTGGAGCCACACATTTAAAACATTCCAATTCAATTGGAATCCTAGAGGACACAATACTATGAATGAACCTTTCAAATCCTAGTAGAATATCCCCCCAAAACAAACAACAATACGCAAAAAAGGAAAAGTTTCGGTGTTACCATCGTGAGCGTGAGCACAACATCCTTGTACAATTGAAAACCTGAAAAATTAGGGAATTAGAATAATTTCAGTGATGCAAGTTCAAAATAGATTCTTGTAAAATCTTTTTTTGAAGTAAGATTCATTCAAAATCTGAATTCCTTTTTTCTAAACTTTTAATCATAGTTGAAGTATGTTAGGAAGAGAAAAGAGATAGACATCTAATCTGCAAGGAGGAAGAAGAATATGAAAAGGGAAGTAGAAAGAGAGATGTTGAGAGAAGAAGGAATCGGTGTGCAAAATACTGCAAATGGAAAGAGAAGGAAGATACTAAGGAAAGACAAATAAACATGCAAGACAAATAAGGGAAAAATACTCACAAACAAACCAAACTTAAATCACAAACACAAAATGCATTTGGTAAGCTAATATAATTTTTCGAAAAACAACATCAAACTCACAGACATTCATAACCTGTGAACAAAAAAGAGCAAAAATTCAAGATGCAAGCAAAGGCAAGATAAGTAAAGTAAAAGAGGGAAACAATGAGAGAAATTTTAAATAGGATTCTTCAAATTAGGGTTTGAAGTTTGAACAATTTAAAATTTAGGAGAAATTCGAATTACGAATTTGACCTAGACATAAACAATGAGAGAAATTGATTTCTCACCACTTGTATTCCAGTTTGCTTTTGTTCCTTCCTCGTTTTCAATCAACGAAATAGGGGCATAATTCAGTGAAATGAGGCATAATTCCTAACAAAAATTAATTTGGATAAATTTTCTCAACCAAGTTCCTTCTCTTCTTTCTCCATTTTGCTCTGAATATTAACCCCTGCATATTAAAATTAAGAATTCCAATAGACACCACACTAAATACAATGCTTCAGCAGGCACAAATGTGATAAGTGCTGATCCAACATATTGAGTTACTGAATAAGGGATCTATAAATGAAAACTTAGGAGTAGTCCAATGCAAACCATGATCTCTGATGTCAGTAGAACTTGCCTGCAAATACAAACAACCAGCAAGAAAAGGATCTAACATGTGAGAGAAAAAATGAAAAAAATATGAATATTACAAATTTAATTTAATTTTTAGGATAATACTTAAATGTCTACCTTTCTTCAAACATGTTACTGATATAGCTTCCAACAACAATATTTACAGAAAGCATAGTAAGACCAAGGCATGCAAGAAAAATGGCTACTCTGCTTGTTGACCAAATAAAATAGTATTCCGTGACGAGGCTTGATTCCGCAAGCACGATCTCCATTGCATACTTGAGCATAAAATACACAAATAATTGAACCTAACAAAAATATTCATAGTTAGCGCAAAAGATTGAATCAGACATCATACTAAACACCAGAGCAGGGTCGAAGACCTCTAGAACAAAAATAAAAAGAACTAAATGAAAGAAATAATAATCAAAATAGGTTTCTTACCTTAACTGATGGAGTAAGCAACTTATATGCCAGCACAATAGAAGTAACAGGTTTTTGAGTTTCTTCAGAACCTTCTTCAACTTCATCATTTTCTTCTTCTCCATCTTCATCCACCTCCTTTGCTTCTGAATTCATTAGTAATGGTTGTGTATGTCCATTCCCTACTGCAATATGCGCTGCTGCTGTTCCAATTCGTTTAGACAAAATACAAAATATATAAAGTCGCGGAAAATGTTAGAGAAATTGCAAAACGAATACAAATAATCTTGCTATAACATACTAGTTTCTTCTTGATAAGAAAAATATCAACATTAATCACATGAATAAAACCCTAAATAAAACTTGTAACAAAAAATCAGAAAATCAACATTAATCACATGAATAAAACCCTAAATAAAATTTGTAACAAAAAATCAGAAAATCAACATTAATCACATGAATAAAACCCTAAATAAAACTTGTAACAAAAAAAACCCTAAACAAAACTAGAGCAGATTCAATATCATCAACAACTAGAACATAGGAATAAAACCCTATGTTCAATATCAACAAAAATCAAAATCAGAATTAGGGATTAAGGGTTGTACCAAAATCAGAATCAGAGGTAGCAGCAATAGCATTTGAATTCAGTTTTTGACATGTTTACTTCGCCGTACCATGTCTACAACAATGAAAAATTATGGAAGAGGGGTTAGGGTTTTGAATCAACGAAATATTTGGGGATTTCAGTCAAATAGAAGTAGATTAGAAGAAAACCACTTACCCTTTAAGAAGAAGAGAGAGGAGAGGCGGCTGAGAGGAGAACGACAGTGGTTTCCGTCGCTGTGAGGTTTCTGTAGCGGTGGTTGTCGCAGGGAAAGAGGCCGGCGTGAGGGAGGAGAACGAACGGTGGTGCCGGCGTGAGGGAGGGGGACGACGTGAGGGAGGGGGACGGCGTGAGGGAAGTTCATAGAGGGAGAGGGAGTTTAAGAAAGAAACAGAGAAGAAGGAAATTGATGATATGAACGCGTGGTTGGGGTTTTAAGTGAAGATCATTTGCGACGGGCTTGTGACGGGAAATTTCCCGTTTCTTACTTTTTATACACGCTGTCGCAAATCCGTGGCAAATTACTGACGGATTAAGCTCCGTCGCAAATGTTGATAGCTAAAACAGGTTTTTCTTGTAGTGTCTCTCTTCGAACCTTCTCTCTGTTTTTCACTAATCGTGTCTCTGTCTCTCTATTTTGCACAGTCACCGGACCTTTATTTCGCATAGTCACCGGATAGCCACCACAGTCACGGTTAGTTTTTATTTATTTTTGTTTTTAGAAATGATTTTTGTTTAGTTGTTTTTAGTTGTGAAATGTGAGTTTTAAATGTGTATGTTATTATAGAATAAAGTTTTATTGTTAGAAATATTAATATTAGTGTTTAGGATTGTGAAATTTGAAAGGTTGTTGTGTGTTTAAGATAGTGTTAAGAATTGTAGAATAAAATTGTTGTTGTTGTTGTTGTTATTAATTAGAAAGTTGTAACTGAAAGAAGTAATTGGAATTGAATTGAAATTGAAAAATGTAATTGAATAGTGTATGTGTATGAAAAATGTATGTTGTTGGAGATGTTAATTGAAAAGTGTATGTTTGTTAGAGTTGTTAATTGAAAAATGTCTAATTGGAGTTGATAATTGGTGACAAGTGTATGTTAATTTTGAAATTGAAATTGTGTTAAATTGTTGTTTAGATGTGGACATGTGGCATAAACTAGCGACGGAATTAGTGACGGAATTCCGTCACTAATGTTGATGATTCATAGTCTAACACGTGGCAGTCATTAGCGATGGAATTAGCGACGGATTAACCCGTCGCTAATTAGCGACGGAATTAAATCCGTCGCTAATAATTAGCGACAAGCTTTTTAATGACGGATTTAGTCCGTCGCTAAAAGTCATTAGCGAGGGAAAAATCCGTCGTTAATGCACTGTTTTTTTGTAGTGATAGTTCCAAAGGTTTGAGGGAATGTTGCCTTGAAAGGATAAAGCTTTAGCTACATTGAGGGTATGTTGGTGCTTTCTTTCAACGGTCTCATTTTGTCGGGTGGTCTCAACACAAGATCTTTGTTGGATAATTTCTTTGGAAGAAAAAAATCATGCATGAGAAACTATGCACCATTATCACTCCTTAGGCATTTTAGCTTGGTTTCAAATTGAGTTTCAATGTAGGCAACAAATTTCATGAGATAACTAAGGGTCTCATCTTTGGTTTTCATTAAAACTACCCATATGGACCTACTAAAGTCATCTACAAGGGTGAGGAAATATCTATATCCTAAAACGGACATGTCAGAATATGGTCCCCATATATCTGCATGTAGTATGTCAAATATACGATCATTGGTGAGGCTATTAGGGTGGGGGAGTTTTCTTTGTTTTGCAAAGTGTCAAGTGTCACATGGTAGTTTTAAATTGTGAAATTGTTTGGACATGCATAAGTGTCTATCAAATGATATATGTCCTAATCTCATATGCCAAAGTGATGCATCAGTGGTATTGTTGTTACAAGTAGAAGAAAAATTGGTATTATTGGATTCCAAAATGTCTTTACAAATGGGAGTGAAACTAGTGTGTGTGGATGGGGTGTTACAAACAACATCAGAAGTCATATGTTGTGTATAAAAAGTGATGCGCAAGTATACACAGTCGCAACAAGTAATAAAGAGTAAGTAAAGATCGTTCCCACAAGAATTGTTGAGTTTATTTCTATATTTAAATTAGTAAGTAAGCTAGTGAGTACAAACAAGGAGAAAACAATCATGTGACTATTTTGGAAATATAATAGTTAAATTAAAGATGATGTGAAAATAACAAGAGAAGACCGGTTAGGATGCTTTTACACAAGTAATTCTTCAATTACAGTCTGGTGCTAAATTGGTGCTACAACACCTAAGCGCATGCAGAAAAGTACGTGTCTTTCAGTCACTTACTATAGGGTTTCACTAAGATTGCTTATGTCTAAGTACTCATTAGGTTCACCCCTGTATATTAAGCACAACACGTTCACTTTATGGACTTATCTTCCTTTGTCTAGGTTAAAATAAGATTAACTAAAGTGTCCTTTAATTAACACAACCCATATAAACTCTGGAGTTCAACAAGTTAACCCTTTCGGAATTAAAATGCAAGTACTTAATAAAATGTGATCAAGATTAAATCAAGTTTGAAAATATTATAGCACAAGAGTTAAAGGAACTAAGCAACATTTAACACTTAAACCATTCAAAGAGTTATTAAAAGTTTAAAGCATCCTAACTTAAAAAAATTAGCTCATAATGAGCATAAAATCCACAAAGACAAAAGAGGTGCTCAACAACATAAACACGGTACTGAAATAACAACAAAGAAATTAGCAAGAGTATTACAAATGTGAACTTCAGCCCTTTCAAACTGAAGATGTAGAAACAACCCCCAACTTGCTTCGCAACTCTGCTGTCAGATCAGTGCTGCAGCACCACTTCAGCACTAGCTTGCCCAAGCTTTCTTCAATGGAGGCATGGAAGGTAAGAGAAGACACTATTTCTAAATGTTAACCCTATTTTCCAGCCTAGTTACTTCAGAAAATGATCTTCTATTTATATCAAAAGAAATGGGTGTATGATAGAGAAATTTTACAACTACTAATTTGTCTTTTTGTGCCTTTTACTTTATTAACTTTTTGACACCCTATCTCTTCAAAAGCAAGTGGTCAGCAGCAGTTGGTGCCTCTAAACAATAGCAGCAGCCCAAGGCAAGTGGTTGATTGACATAGTGCAGAAATTATTTCATTGTTTCTCTCTCCTGCACACTTTAAAACACATTAAATCCACAAAGGTGGGAGCCTAAGTGCTCTTTTGGCTCAAAACAGGCTTCCATACTTAATATTAAATAAATAATTAATTCTAAACATTTTCTTAACAAATCACTCTTGGATAAACACTGATTTAAGGTAAAAAGGTATAAATAACTCTTAAAAATAAGAGTTATTATCATACTAGGTTTACAAACAAAATTGTAACCAAAGAGAATTGAGGAAGACTTAGCCAATGGAAGTTGTATCTTGTATAAGCCATGCAGAAGACTAGTTGTACCAATCATCCTTTTGGTGTTGGCCTGCAACAAAAAACAGGTATCAATGTTAAAAAATGCTTAACAATTGCTTGTCCTTGCAAGTTGAGGAACTAACATTAAACTTGCCTGAAATTTTGGAACAAAAAAGACATTGTGGATTTGTAAGCCATTTGGAATTTTACATTGCCTGCTAGACTCAAAAGTAATATGGTCAATGGCGCCTGTAGCTACAATTCATAATTCACGTGCAAAAACATTACCAAGTTTGGAAGTATCAAGGTTCATGACTGTCATACCCTAATTTTATCCGATCAATTAAAATCTAAAAAAAGCTCATATTTTCGTTGCGTCACGCATCGCTTTAGACGTGCGTGTCCCACTCTCGTGTAACCATTTGTTTGATGCTCGTTTTATTTTATTTCGCTATTGTTATTTATTTAGCCTATCGTCATCGGTGCAAAAATAATAATAAAACAATAAATAAAGAACCTAATAGTCAAATTTTCTTTTCTTGTCATATAACATAGTTTTTTTACACATGTGAACCAAAAAAGTAAAACAGCGAAATAATACAAAAATACAAAAAATCGAAAAATGCAAAATCAAAAAAGAAGAGAAGGGCGCAGCAAGCTCGCTGCTTGCCCTAGAGCTGTCCTTTGATTCCATTTTTCTTGTCCTTCCTTTGACTGCCCTAGATGCTTGGCTGTCCTTTTGATTCCCTTTTTCTTGGTCTTGTCGTTCTTTTGACTGTCCTTGGTGCCAGCTCTTGTCCTTTTTTCTTCCTCCTCAAATATGCTGTCCTTTGCTGACTCAATGGCTGTCCTTTTTGATTCTTCACCTCCATCACAACAATTCACCTATAAATACCAAATAGTAATAAACAGTAAGGGGGAATCCAAAAAATAGGCACTGAAATATACACGGACATACACAAAAACGCAGATGGAGACACAGAGACAGAAATGAAAAATCAGAAAAAAGAGAGGGGAAAGAGGAGAGGCAACAACCAAATATCTCCACACCACACCACCACTCCCCTCACGGCCACCATACATTACCCCGTCTCCGCGAAGCCTCCCAACGGCCACAACCCAAGCCGTGAGCCACCCCAACAACCGCCCAAAGCCATTACAACACCAACCATCTCTTTTCGGCCTCAACCTCTCCGTCACAAGCCACCATCGCTACCTCCGTAAACACCACCTCCAACAACCACCCACCGTCCCACCGTAGCTGCCTCTCACCCCTCCTTCCGACAACCACCATCACCAAAAACGCAAACCACCAAATGCCATCCACAACAACCGTCGCCGGCGCCACCACCATGGCTCCCTCTGGTGAGTCCACCACCACACACCGTAACTCCCTCTCCCTCATTTCATTCCCCCTATTCTTTCTCTCTTCGCGTTGTCCTCCCTTTTCTCTCTCTCTCTCTCTCTCTCCACCGAACTCCCCCATGCGCCTCCGCGAGCAGCAAGTCGCCGTCGCGACGCTGCTCCCTCCTCCAACCACCATCACCCAACCACCGTTTTCCCTCTTTCTCCCTCATTTCCGTTCTCCCTCTCTCAACCTCGCGAGTTCTCTCTCTCATGGTGGAGATAAGCTTTCTCTCTCTCCATTTTTTTGTTTTCCCTCTTGAAGCGGCGCTGAATTAGGGAGAAAAGAAATTAGGTTTCCTCAATTTCTCAGCTTCCCTTGTGTACCCTCTCACTTCATATGTCGTTTTATTTTTTTTAGTCAGATTACTTTTTGCACCCCTCTATTTCATTATCCCAACCCCTTGGAAGGCCCATGATTCGTGGGCTAATGATTCCGAAGCTGAAACTGGATTACTGCTGTTTACACCCTCTTTTAAAAATACAGCCCCTTGCCTTATTTTTATTTTTTGGATTTATCCCTGCACCCCCCAGTTTCTACTTCGCATACCCCCTGTGAAGAGCCCATGAATTCGTGGGCTGGCAGAACTAACAGTGGACTGCTTTACGCACCCCCAGTTTTATTAATACAACCCTCTTTTTGTTAATTACACCATTGTTTTACTATTACCCCCCCTTTCCCTTTAATTATTTATTTATTTCATCTTATCTTATATACTAACTCTCACTCTTCCTCTTTCTTTTAAACTCTCATATACCCCCTCCCCATGGCTTATTTTTTTTATTTATAGCTTTAGGTTACATTGTTTGTCTCACGATTGTTTCTTTACATTGTTATATGTACTTTTAGTCCTTTTCATTTTAATTTACTTTCTTAATTGCTAGCTGCTAGTGATGCCCCTTTCCTCTTATGCTTGATCCTTTATTTCTTTTTTTACTAATGAATACTTGTTATTTATACCATTTATTTCCTACATTCTCACCTTCTCACTTTCGTTATCTCTTCGGAACATATAATATTTTCTTCATTTTCACTAGTCATGAGTCCAACTCATCCTCACACATTTTACAAACCAATGAGTCCAACTCATCTTCACACGGTATTACAAATCAATTAGCTCAACTCATTTTCACACAACCTCAACTCATTTTTTAAAGTCATGTTTTCAAACGAACATTTGAAGCACAACCACAAATCAGTTATTTGCAATTGTTACTCTGGGTTTAACTCGTTTGACTATTGTGAAATTTTTTACTATAATAGTGGAGCTCGCGAATTGATGTGTATTCGAATCATAGGAGCTAGTAATCGACGGTATGCTTATATTGGTGACATTGTTGTTGCTGTAATCAAAAAAGCAGTACCAAATACGCCTTTAGAAAGATCAGAAGTGATCAGAGCTGTAATTGTACGTACTTGTAAAGAACTCAAACGTAGTAATGGTATGATAATAAAGTATGATGATAATGCTGCGGTTGTAATTGATAAAGAAGGAAATCCAAAAGGAACTCGAATTTTTTGCGCAATACCTCGAGAATTGAGAAAGTTAAATTTTACTAAAATAGTTTCATTAGCACCCGAGGTATTATAATACGAGATCATGATATAGGTATATCATTTAATAATTAATATTTCAAAATATAAATCAAAATAATAATCTAATATATATATATATATATATATAATATAATAGATAGAAAAAAATAAGGAATGAAATATATATTATTATTATTTATATATTCAAAATTCTGAATTCTATTTTTTTATAGAATTCAGAATTCCAAATTAGTATAAAAGTTCATTTTCTAATATTCTATTTTTTTTAGTTTGAGAATATTCTATATATATGTACATTATCCTATTAGATTATAATAAGATTTTCTATATATAGAGTATTATTATATTCTCATATTCAATAATTAGATATTTTTTTGAATCAAAAAATGGGAGCACGTTGATTATATTGAAAGTAAGGAACAACAATCATTTTCATTTATCATGGGTAAGGAATACAGAAACAAAAACAGCAATTGGACCAGAGAATGTGACTGCATTATAAGGCCGCAATTGAACAGATCGAGCAAGTTCAAATTGACGTAACATAAAACCTATTAATCCAAAAGCACCGTGGAGAGCAACAAAAGTCCACAGACCACCTAATTGACACCAACGGGTAAAATCTCCCTGTGCTTCAGGACCCCACAGTAACAACAAAGAGTGTGCTAGCTAAACTATTAGCAGGAGTAGAGACTGTAGCAGTTAAGAAGTTACAACCTTCCAAATAGGAACTTGCCAATCCATGGGTATACCATGAAGTTACAAAGGTGGTACCTGTGAACCAACCCCCCACAGCGAAATAGGCGCAAGGAAAGAGCAATAGACCGGACCAACCCATAAAAGCGAAACGGTCCCTCCGTAACCAGTCATCCATAATATCAAATAAATCATTTTCATCAAATTCGAATATATATATTATTATTTTATATTAAGAAATATTAAATTACTATTAATAATATATTATAATAAAAATAAATAAAAATGAACTTTGTAAAATTAAAATTATTATCTATAAACTGAGGAAAAATAATTACACCAAAACTAAGAACATTCTTTTCTTTTGCTATATGAATGAATCAGAAAAAACATATGAAATGACCCAATAAAATAATCTTATTATTATTCAGAAACATTAGTTCATTTTTGAACTAATGGATACATTACAATAAAAGGAGATCTAGATATATATGTTTGGAAAGATTTTGAAAAGGTTTCTAATATTCAATGTTTTTACTTTAGATAGAAAAAAATAGGAAGGATAGCTAAGACGACATATGGCTAATTAAAGAATATTTGGTTTTTATTTACCGAACAAATGTATTTCACATCGAACTATAACAATGAAAAAATTATCTTAACTATATGGCAGTTCCAAATAAACGCACTTCTATATCAAAAAAAAAGTTCGGAAAACTTTTTGGAAAAAAGGGATATTGGATATTGAAAGCCTTTTCATTAGCGCAATCCATTTTGACAGGGAACTCAAAAAGGTTTTTTTGTAACAAATAAAAATGTGGCCTCGAAGGAGGTTTTTTTTTTTTGATAAAAACTTTTTCTTTCTATTTTTATATTGTGTGCGCCGACCCCAATGGAATATGAATCACTATTCACTCGGTTTCTGGGCATAATCATTATGTAGGAGAGATGGCCGAGTGGTTGAAGGCGTAGCATTGGAACTGCTATGTAGGCTTTTTGTTTACCGAGGGTTCGAATCCCTCTCTTTCCGCACCTTTACCCAATTCATCGATGTTACTGACGGCAATTTTTGAAATAACAAAGGATACCCTTAATTCCAACTTTGATATGGATTATATATTCCTATCCTAATTTCTTTCTGTAGAAAATAGTGGAAAAAGTGGGCAAGGAATAAAAATTTTCCAATACCCACGTCTATACAAGAATGGGGGGAAATCCTCGGATAAAAATTCTTGTTATTTTAATTAGGTTTAAGTCTGACGAGAATAATATTCTACGACCAGCAATTCATTAATTTTCAAACCAACCCATTTACTATCTATTATTTGATTGACTAATCCTTTATATTGGAATGGGTGAAGAGTCAAATGGTTTGGCAATTCCTCAGATAGGCCATTTGTGGTGACCACTCTAGATTTATCTTGTTGGTCACTACAAACGTCTTTCAAATTTCAAAAACATTCAAAATAATAAAATACACCAACACACAAATATTTTTTACCAAGAACTACGTGTGATTTGATTCTCTACTAGGAGATACGTAGGAGCAGAGGGCGTCCGACTTCTGTCAATTGCATTAATAAAAACCATTTTTTAGTCCTTTTGTAAATTTCTTATTTCTTATTTTAAAAAAAAAAACAAACAAAAATAACTAACCGTTTATCGAGTCTTTTTATTATTATATGGGTAAAAATCATTATTTTCGAATTAATAAGTGTTTGCACATTTAGTTAAAAGGTAACCTTCCTTAGGAAGGATGTTGTAGGGTGCTAATACATTCCCTACGCATAAACGACTCCCGAGCCTAAACCTGGTCAGCAAACCCCCTTATCCTCTCAATAGGGATTTTCCAATGTTTGTCCTTAAACTAAACTTTGGTGGCGGCTTCATTTCAAGAACTTTGAAGAATCCCTCCTCCAGATTTTTTGGTCTCTACAATGACAAAAGGATTAGTAGAAATGGCATTAGCAATATGTGGCTGTGTAGAGCCATAATTGGCAGAATGCGATGTAGGTGTAGATTGCTGCTTTGCTTGTTAAATCCAGGAGTCCTAGTGTAACATCCCCAAATTTTAATTACTTTGATGAATTAAGTAATTTAATTATTGTTTGATTTTTTGGTGGAGTTATTGATATACGAACTATCATGATGATTGGGTCAAAGCTCTAAATTCTATTAGAGTGCTAAGTAGCAATTATATTTTCTTAAGTCAACCCCAAGATAAATTCAAGGCTTAAATATATGTTAAACCCCTGCAAATATGGCCAAAATCCATTTAAGACCCTGTAACTTTTTTTTAAAATGACCCTTTATATTTGTGTATATTAAAATGACCCTTTAATATGGCCAAAATCCATTTAACCTCAGTCTGTGTATATTTGTGTCACTGTTCCCCCCCCCCCCTTTTTTTTTGCTACTGTCTGTTTCTTTATATAGAGAAGTGATTGTTGTTGTTCTTGTTTGAGTTGTGTACAGCCCATGAAGAAAATGATTAACATACAGGAGTTGTGACCACTGTTTTGGCGTGATGTGTAATGAGGAATGGCAGAGAGGTGGTTGTGTAGCAGAGGCGTGTCTCATGTTTGCAGACTGGTGGTGGTACTGCTGCTGCAAAAGACAACATTGTTGGTGCCTAAAATGGGAAGACATCAAGGAACAAAAGAGAAATAGGCTTGAGTTGGTAGCTCAAAATAGTTCCTCCACCACGCAGCAAGGGCAGCAACGCTGCTCCCTTATTTTTTAACTTTTGTTTTAATTAAATTTTTTATTTTGTACTTTCTTGTATTTAAAATTTTGTCTTTACATGTGTACTAAAGTTGACTTTGTAAAAAAACTGATTATAAAAATAAAAAAGCATTTATTCACAATCTGATTTTTATTAGATTTTTATAACAAGATTAAACTGATAACAACGACGATAAACATACGTACACGACGAGATGCGAACGCGTGTCCGCAATGAGAATACGTGAATTTGCGTACCAAAATAAACACTCGTACACAACAAGACGCGAACACTCGTCCGCAACGGGGACAAAAATATGTACATTATTAACAATAGCACACGCGCACCAATGAGAAGTAACACGCCTATAAACGACTGGGAACGACACACATAAACGACAAAAACAATATTTTGGATTTTCTAGTAAGCTTTAAATTAGCCGGACAAAATTAGGGTATGACAGATTGCATGTTAACTTGAGAGCTGGAATTGAAGATTGTGGGTAGCCACATTGGAGTCCTAGTGTCTCAATAGGAAGTTTGGGAGCTGGTCTTGCATGTGGAGTTGATGAAAGCTTACTTAGGAACTTGCTTTGTGCTCAAAGTTCACATTATGCTTGCTTGATTGTTATTGTGCAATCATTTGAGGTGAGTTCTTTACCGTTTAAGTGTTTGTTCAGTCATCTAGTTCTTGTATGTGTTATGTGCTGGAGTTTTTGGTCATGAATGTGTGATCGAAAAGTTTAAGAAACTGTTAAAGTGTGAAATTGGGAAGTGGGTGTTGTTGAAAATAGTCATTTTGAATAAATTGCATGTTGTATGTCACAATGTGGCCTTATTTGAATGTTTGATTGCATAAATTTGATTGTTATTGGATGTTCCTTAAGCTTTTTAATGAATGTTAATGTGTTAGAAATGGAGTAGGATAAGTATTGGAGTCATAGGAAAGGCCAATTTTCGAAGAAAAAGTGGATTTTTGAGTGGTGTAAAAAGATCACGGATCGGGCTCCTGGGAGCACGGACCGGGCTGAACCTTCTGCCACCGAATTTAAAAAGTATTCAAACGTTGTTTCCTTGATTCTGATCCTTCCCTACTTCATTCCTTAACCCTTCCTAATGAGTATTAATCAAACATAATTCATAAATTGAGTATTTTATGATGCATCTAAAGCAAAGTTAAGTTATGGTTTATAATCAACCCGAGTAATTATTTTCTTTATCGAGTGAGAAGATGGCCAAGGCCAAGTAATGTACACAATTGTCTAAGTAAAGCATAAAACACCAAGGGGATGACGATCCCGAGTTGTAGCACACTTGGCGAGGGAAGTCATGAACCCTAAACCAAGGCCCCCTTTAGTTGACCCGGGAATAGTTATTGTTGGGTGGGTTTCCCGTGATATGAGGCTTGCAGTACCTGGGTTTGTGCTAAGACAAATTCAACGTGTAACTGCTAGACTGGGTTACACGAGAACATCGTAGCTGCTAGACTGGGCTACAAGTAAAAGATAAGTTAAAACACCGAGAGGTTAAGGTGAGGGGTCCTAAAGAACTCGCTGAGATTTATAAATCTCACTGTTTATTATTGTGGTGTTTACAGATAAGCAGGGAAAGGCGAAGCAAAATGATAAGGAGTAGCTGCTGTTCTGAGATTATTTAGCTGAAAAAAGATCTGTCTGATCAAAGTTCACATTTTGCTTAACTTACCCTAGAGTTATTTTGTCTACCTAAGATGTACTCGATACTTTAACTTAGAATTGATATTCGAAGTTGGTGTATCGTTTTATGTTAATTCCACTTTCGGATATTGAACAATTAATAGGGTTTGTTACAACTTCTAACTTATGTTGTAAGCCACTTTATTATCCTTTTGTGATCTTTGTTTAAATAAGGAATATAAGGATGAATGTATAATCCAGATTAGATTCGTTCAATGTCTGAAAGTAGGATTAGCACTCTGATTTCACTATTTATGGAAGTCTCGACATTTCTTTTAAGGTTGAAATGCTAAGGTGTCACACCAGGTACAACTTAGTTAAAAGTGTGACACCATTATCATTGCTTGATCCATCTATTGCAAGGTTGTCAAAACCGGACCGGACCGGGCGGTTCGACCTGTTAAACCGGGAACCGGACCCCTATCCGGTCCAGTTGAACCCAAAACCGGATTGCTGAAGAACCGAGAATTGAACCGGAAAACCGGCCAAAAACTGGGAACCGACCAGAAACCGAGAACCGGACAGAAAACCGGTTTTTTTTTATTTTTCTTTAAAAATGGTATATCATGTTGATTTTGGAAAAAAAATGATAAATGATGTTGATTTTATACTTTTTTATAATTAAATTGATAAAATAAATAAATAATTAAAAAATAAATGTGTACACTAATATTACTATGAGAGTATTTACATTATACTAGTATCTAACTATAAATGATTGATGAATATTATAATTTTATTATGTCATACTGTGATTTTTTTTTTGTTTTTTATCCTTTATATATTGTAAAAATATATTAAATAATGTATTTAATTAATTCCGGTTCAACCCCCGATTCAACTGGTTCAACCAAAGAACCCGTGAACCGCTACCTCTGCCGGTTCAATGTCCGGTCCGGTTTTGATTCCCTTGATCTATTGTATTATCTTCATCATTACCACTGCATGCTATATCTGTATGACAATTAGTACAAAGCCTATTTCCATCATTATTGCCTCGGTTATTGTTTCCTCCATACCTACCTCGGTTGCTGTTGTTCAAATTACCTCTTTTGTCTTTGTTGTGTAACTAATGCAAAAGCTTTGGCAATACGTGGAAATGGATCCATCATCATTATTTGAGAACGAGCATGAGAATATTGTTCATTAAGGCCTTTCAAGAACCGTATTGTGTAATCTTGATCTCTAAAAAGATGCATCGATTGTAAAGCATCTCAAGAACACTGAATGGTACATCTACAAGTCGGTAATGGCCTAAGTTCATCTAATTCACCCCAAAGAGCATTCAATTGAGTGTAAAATTCTGAGATATCAAGACTACCTTGTGAAAGACAACAAATGTCCTCTTGAAGATTAGAAATTCTGAACATATCACTTTGATCAAACCGATCGTGCAAGTCTTTCCATGCATTGTATGCTTTGTCAAATTTGGCAATAGATTTATGTACATTTACCGGGATGGAGCGT
Organism: Astragalus membranaceus; assembly: GCA_039519185.1. Lineage (NCBI taxonomy): Eukaryota > Viridiplantae > Streptophyta > Magnoliopsida > Fabales > Fabaceae > Astragalus > Astragalus membranaceus. Next base: position 113,378,723 of record CM076850.1, read on the forward strand.
TGAATCCAAGTAAGGAGCATGTTCTTGCAGCGAGTCCATTTGTTATATAGAGAATCATCTTTGCGAGGAATCTTGAATGTGCCGTCAACAAAACAAATATTGTTCTTGAAGATTAGAGTTATGTGCATAGGCCGAATCCAAGGCTGAAAGTTCTTTGTTCCTTCCAACGTCGGTGTCACCAGTGTTATTGCCGGTGTCTCGCTATGGTGGAGGTAGTAAGGATTCTCATTGTACGTAGCAAAATCAAGAAAGGAAGTGTTGCTCTGGCTCGCCATTGTTGTGTGGTTTCATCGAGAAAAAAAAGAAGAAATCTGAGATTTTTTAAATCACAAATCGCAATCCAAATCGAAGAAGAGGAACTGAATCGAAGATCGAAAACTCAAATCAGGAAACAAGATTGAATCACCAATCGCAATCCAAATCGATGGAGAAAGAAGTGAATAGATGATGGAAAACCGAAATCAAGAAACGAACAAATCTGGAGTTGAAATCGAAATCCAAAATTGAAATTGAAATTGAGTGAATCTAAAGGTCTCGCAACAGAGATGAAATGAGTTGAGAAGTGAAAGAAACGAAGGTTCTCACAACAAATATGAAACGAGATGTGAACTTAGGGCAGAGGTTGGCGATGAATTCTAGAGCTCAATATTTGAGCTTTGATACCATCTTGGTAATCAACAAAACAAGTGTGTCAAGGATTTTAGTCAAAAACCATTATAAGGAACATGAAAAGTGGTAATGGAAGGAGTATATTTATAAATTAAGGGAGTGTGAAAAAACAAGAAAGAGTAAATATTTAATGAATTCTCTATTTCTAATATAATTTTATATTACGACCTATTTTGGTGATTTCACACTCGATGAAAAGCAATTTTGGTCCAAACAAGGCTTGGACATGCAATTTAGAAGATTTCATGTTGAGCTAAGACTACGACATGTTTTTTACGTTGAGCTAATACCACGACAAGATTTCCACAGCATCAAAGCCACCCCATTGAAGCTTATGAATTTCTGCGGCAAAACAAGACTTGGACGTGTGTTTATGGTGTTGGACTTGTTCCCAAGTCCGTAAAGTGCAAAAAGTAAAGAAACTTTAATTGAATTTGCATTGAATGAGAGAATGGATTTTTTTTTGAATGAGAGAATGGATATAATAATTGATCCAAGTCCATTTACGAGTACCCAACCATTTCTACATATAACAACATCACAAAGTATGTTGCACCCCGAAAAATCCGGTTGGGATTTCTCGATGTACAACGTGGAAGATAAATGAAGCCGCCATCAATATTTTAGTTTCTAGACGAAAACATTGAAAAAACGTCTTTTTATACAAGGCGGGTGGTCTTTTCGAAATCAAGAGATGTAGGTTCGGGGGTCGGTTAGACACGGGGAAGATATAAGCACTCCGCATCTCCTTTCTACCGAAAGGGAACCATTAATTTGATGTGTGGTTTCGACAAAGTTTGATTTGAAACGATGTTCTATTTCTTTTCGTTTTTTCTTTTTTTATTTGAGAAAAGCGTTTGGAAAGAAGACGGGGAAAAGAAAGATTTTTTTTGGTATTTTTTGAAAAGGGTGCTTGACGGGACGTGGCCCGCTCCTACGTATCCTCAGATGCAATGAGGAAATCAAAGCTACGTAGTTCTCCTTGGTTGAGAAACTTTGGGTGTGTTGGTGTCTTTTATTGCAGGGGTTCTCGGGTCTGAACTGTACAGTCCACTAACCCTAAAACATAGACATCCCCGCCCGTACAGACGACGTGCCCCCTACTTATTGAAAATGATTTGAATTATTTGAGGAAAAGATTGGTTGTGAGGTTGGTTGCTTTTATTTGAGCAAGTATCTTAGGCTCGCACGAACTGTACAGCTCGCTAACCCTAAGACGCTAACCAACTCGGATGTACATCCGACTTGATTCCTCACTCATTTTTGAAATAGGGTTGAAGTTGTTAATTACTTGCTTTAATTCTCATAAGTGTCCCAAGATGTTTGAGTTGTACAACTCCGATCTTAGGATGCTAGTCAACACCGGCCGTACGTCCGACTTGACTCCTTATGAGCTTTCAAAAAGGTTTGTTATTGATCTTAGAAAGAATTTGATTGTCTTATGAAAACAACTTGAGAAAAGTTGAGCTTTGGAAAAAGCTTTGGAAAAGAATTGATTTGAAGAAAGGGGAAGAGAGTTTGAGGGTGATATTGATCACAAAGAGTTTGTTGGGATGGCGTGGCATCCAAAAGAAAAAGAAGTAGAGAATTCAATCAATTTCCAAATCAAGAACCAAAGTGCGAATTTTAACAAATTGCAAGCAAATCAATCATCAATGCAAGCATAGGCATACACATTACCAATCATAACATTTGCGCACAAGGATGACAATTAGTCTCCAACATTTAATGGCATGCCTATGCAAGATCAACACTAACCACATAACTTGCAAGAAAGGGTACGTAGAGTGGTGATGCGAAAAGTTCAAACCAATCTAGGTATCAACACATGATAAGGTCCGAGGTTGAATCCCTTTTGGTAATCCTTGACACTTGGTACAATGCACAAGTGCATAAGTGTCTAGTCCTCTTACCAAATCATCAACACTAAAAACAAATTATAGACCTAGGATGGATATCACATTTGCAAGACTACAAATGACCAAATGAAAGCACTTACAAGTTATTTTTATGATCAAGATTAAAGCCTAATTTCAAGTAAATACAAGATTACACAACCAAACCCATCACAAATCTCTAAACCCTAATTTATTTAAAAAATGCGAAATGAACATAGACTCTAAACTTCGTTTTATTCATGAAAACAAACAAACCAAAAACTTGATAGCCCCACAAGTGCACGGGTCGTATCGCGTAATAAAAGAGTATCGGTCCACATGGAGAGCCTAAGTGAATACCAATTTAATTTTTCAAAGTTGATTAACTTAAAAGAAAGTGTTTTTAGAAAGAAGGAATGTTTTAGTAAAGTCTCCTCACTCATGATCATTGTGGACAAGAGAGGAGAAAAGAAAATAAAAGAAGAAAACATAAAGTTAAATAGCGAGAAATAAAAGAAAGCGGTAAAGTGCAAAATCATAAATAGCGGAATTGTGAATGACAAGAAAATAAATTGCTTGAAAAGTAAATTGCAAGTAATTTAAATGACTTGGAAAGTTAAAGAGCAAGGAAAGTAAATGAGCAAGAAAGTAAATGAGCAAGAAAGTAAATGACTTGGAAAATAAAAGTGCAAGAAAGTAAATAACTTGGAAAATAAAGGTGCAAGAAATTAAATAGCAAGAAAAGTAAATGACTTGAAAAATAAAGGTGCAAGGAATTAAAAGAGCAAGAAAGTAAATGACTTGGAAAATAAAGGTGCAAGAAAGTAAATGACTTGGAAAATAAAGGTGCAAGAAATTAAATAGCAAGAAAAGTAAATGACTTGAAAAATAAAGGTGCAAGGAATTAAAGGAGCAAGAAAGTAAATGACTTGGAAAATAAATGTGCAAGAAAGTAAATGACTTGGAAAATAAAAGGGCAAGAAAATAAATAGCAAGAATTTAAAGGGGCAAGAAAGTAAATGACTTGGAAAATAAATGTGCAAGAAAGTAAATGACTTGGAAAATAAAAGGGCAAGAAAATAAATAGCAAGAATTTAAAGGGGCAAGAAAGTAAATGACTTGGAAAATAAATGTGCAAGAAAGTAAATGACTTGGAAAATAAAAGGGCAAGAAAATAAATAGCAAGAATTTAAAGGGGCAAGAAAGTAAATAAACAAGAATAGTAAACTAAAATGAGGTTGAATCATATTTTGCAATCCTCTCACTTAAATTATGGTGCTCCAAACACAAGTGAGAATCAAATTGCAAAATCATCAACCAACAAGAGTAGTAAACTAAGATGAGGTTGAATCCTATTTTGCAATCCTCTCACTTAAATTATGGTGCTCCAAGCACAAGTGAGAATCAAGTTGCAAAATCATCAACAAACAAGAGTAGTAAACTAAGATGAGGTTGAATCATGTCTTGCAATCCTCTCACTTAAATTATGATGCTTTAAGCACAAGTGAGAATCAAGTTGCAAAATCATCAACAACACAAGTATTTGCAAGTAATATGGACTAAAAGTCACATTTAACACAAGGATTTAAATACTAATAACAAGGTTGATCAACATCAAGTAAAAAGGAACAACAAGATAAATTAAAACCCCAAAGAAAATGCGAACCACATAGGAGACAAAATCACATGTTTATTCCATTAAAATGCAAAGATCAACACAAAATAACAAACAAACTACATTTTAAGATGAAAATGATGAGTATGCGAAAATGATGAAGAGAATATGAATTTTGATGCAAAGTATTGTAAATGATGTAAGGGTTTTAGAGATTCACCTAGGATCCGAACTAGTAGAAGTAAGAAATGAAGAACAAGTAACCAAATCAACTAAAGTCTTCAAGAAATGGTCCAAGAAACCCCACACAAATTCCCAAATACCCAAGTGCTTGATGAGGAGAAAATGAAATGGATGGTGAAAGGAGGAAAATCTATGAAGGAGGAGTGGATTTGAAGTGATTTGGTGATGTTTGGGTGATGGAAAACAAAAAGATGGAGGGAGGAGGAGGAGAGGGGGCTACGGCCAAGGCAAGGGAAAGAGGGGAGAGAGTTGTGTGCTAGGTTTGGTGGAGGAGAGAATGAGGCCAAGGAAGTTGTGATGTGTGGAAAATGAAAGGGTATTTATAGGGTGGGAGTGAGCTTTGGGGTAAAATGGTAATCAAACCAATTAAATCAATTAACATTCAGCTGAATATTAATAAATAAAATCAATTTGAACTTGGTCACCAAGTTAGAGGGTACTTTAGTCATTGGCTTTGAGAGGTGCACTAGGATTAGACTTTAAATTTTAATGGAGGGTGGAGATGCATCATCACATGGATTGAGGGTGTTGAAGAAACACAAATGGAGAGGGAAATGGGAGAGGGGGCTGTTCGCCCAGCACCATGAGGAGAGGAGGGAAGGAAAAAGGAAAAATGCAAGCTTGCACAAAATAGTACATTTTGTCTTATTGAGGACACTACCTTATTTTCATTCTTTTTGATTTTTCTTTTTATGATCATTCTTTTATTCCATGAAGATTCTTTTTTTTTATTTTGGGCTCATCTTAGGATTCAATCATTGGGCCCAAAATTCCATGACAACACCATTCCCAAAATTGATTTTGGGCCCCACTCTAGCGAAAATGACCATTTTGCCCTTTCGTTCGAAAAATGAGTTTTATGCTAGAAAACTTAATATTTATGCGCACAAAAAAATCACAACTAAGCACAAATCTTCCTCAAATAAACCTTTGGTGATGCTTCGGTGATTTGGGACGGAAAAAAACCGCTTTTAGCGTGAAATGACCAAAATGCCCTTTCACCCTAAAAACCCTAGTTTTTTGCCCAAGGCACATTTTCACTTTAAAAATGACTTTTCCCCCTAGGAATGACCTCTAAGACCTTGGGATGCATGCTAAGTTGCTTGTTCTGAGAAAATATCCCGTATTTGCGAAATGACTAAAATACCCTTTTGCACTGAAAAACTCTGAATTGTCCAAAAGTACATTCCAACTCCAAAAATGATTTTAGAAACTTTGACATGACTTCTATAACCCTAAATGCAATGCATGATGCTCTTTTCCCTTATTTATTTATTTTTTGGGGAAAAATAGGGTTTTGACCTAAGCCGGACAAAATTGGGGTATGACAGCTGCCCCTCTTTATCTGGATTTTAACGAGGAATATGGATTGGCTGAAACATATTCCGAGGCAAAATAGAGATAAAGAATTCAGGAATTATACCGATTTTGTCTCCTTAGGGAAAAACCCGAATTTTCCCATTTTTTCTTTTCTCATTTTTTGTTTTTGTTGATGTCAGATGAAAAATGTAATATGTATGCAAAAACAGATTAGATTTTTTTTGAATCACCACTTGGCGTGCTGATATAAAAACAACGATTTGTGAGTTTAACACTTGGCGTGCAAAAGCAGGAAATAAAGCGGTAAAGAACGCGGTAAAGAAAGCAGTAAAGAAGGAGCACTGAGGGCTCAGGATGAGCGCGGAGGGCTCAAGGTGAGCGCGGAGGGCTCAGGATGAGCACAGAGGGCTCAGGGGGGAGCACAGAGGGCTCAGGAGGAGCGCAGAGGGCTCAGGAGGGAGCACAGAGGGCTCAGGGGGGAGCACAGAGGGCTCAGGAGGAGCACAGAGGGCTCAGGGGGGAGCACAGAGGGCTCAGGAGGAGCACAGAGGGCTCTAGAGGGAGCACAGAGGGCTCAGGGGGAGCACAGAGGGCTCAGGGGGGAGCACAGAGGGCTCAGGAGGAGCACAGAGGGCTCAGGGGGGAGCACAGAGGGCTCAGGAGGAGCACAGAGGGCTCAGGGGGGAGCACAGAGGGTTCAGGAGGAGCACAGAGGGTTCAAGAGGGAGCACAGAGGGCTCAGGGGGAGCACAGAGGGCTCAGGGGGGAGCACAGAGGGCTCAGGAGGAGCACAGAGGGCTCAGGAGGAGCACAGAGGGCTCAAGAGGGAGCACAGAGGGCTCAGGGGGAGCACAGAGGGCTCAGGGGGGAGCACAGAGGGCTCAGGAGGAGCACAGAGGGCTCAGGGGGGAGCACAGAGGGCTCAGGAGGAGCACAGAGGGCTCAGGGGGGAGCACAGAGGGCTCAGGAGTTCAGTTGATTGGTTGATTTGAAATGACCGATGCTACTGCATTGGATTGAGGTACCTGTATACGTTAGTTAATGCAAGGAATGGTGCATGGAGTATGGGTGCATGTTATGCAAGGGCATGTTATGCGGATGCATGTAATGCTCCTGATTTTGGTGTAATGATGAATGCAGTGGGATGCTACTTTTGATTTTTCGTTTCTTTTGTCAGCTTTCTTTTTTCTGATCGTTTGTTTTTTTCTTTTGCTCTTTTACTCTTTCGGCCTTTTTTTTTTTTTGCTGGTTCAGCCAATCCGCGATACTCATGGCACGAGACTGAGGAACCCATTGGAATTGCGGGGCTAATGAGCCGAGTGCATGCTGGTTTTGACTTCACCGTTTGAAGCAATCGTGAGAGCAGTCGCTTTCTCTTGCATGATTAACTGGTTTTGGGGAATTGCCTTTTTTCGCGACCTTTAGGGACTTTGCAATGATTGTAATGCTCCATGATCTACGCACATGTTTTACAGGTCATCATCACCATCATTATAAAACAGTTATTTTGAGCAGAAAAAAGCAGAAAATAAAAGAGCAAGCAGATCGTGAGAAAAATTGAACTTTATTGATGTGAAGACCGGTCGTACAGCAAGTTACGCCGACTGTTCATTACATTTGAAAGTTTAAACTGCAAAAAGACACGAAAAAAAAGAGAGGAGCTTATTTCTGACTGTCCGTCTCTGTGGAACAGTGCTGAGCATTTATGTCCTTGACTTTGACCACCCCTTTATCCCGAACCTTCAGGAGTGCTGTATGCCTTTTCTCATTTTCATGCCCAAGTTTTCTGACCCTAATTTTTGCCTAGATCGCCCTTTGCGGGTTTTCAATCCACCGGGTCGCTCTGATTTTGCCTAGGTTGCCTTTTCGGGTTTTCAACCTAGCGAGCTAAATCTTGCTTGGCTTATCTTTCTCTTTTTTTTTTCATCTATTTCTTTAGGCATAATACTTCTTCACTGAATCAGAATTGACTGGGTTCTTGAGATCTTCACCGTCCATATTTGTGAGTATCAGCGCTCCTCCGGAAAATGCTTTCTTGACCACGTAAGGTTCGTCATAGTTGGGCGTCCACTTCCCACGAGGATCGCTCTGAATGGGCAGGATCTTCTTGAGTACAAGATCTCCTTCATTGAATTCTCGGGGACGAACCTTCTTGTCAAAAGCGGTCTTCATCCTTTGTTGGTACAGTTGCCCATGACATAAGGCTGCAATTCTCTTTTCTTCGATGAGATTTAACTGATCTAGACGGGCCTGCACCCACTCTGCCTCTTCCAACTTGGTTTCCATTAGTACCCGCAGGGAAGGTATTTCAACCTCAATAGGGAGTACTGCTTCTGATCCATATACCAGAGAAAAAGGAGTTGCCCCGGTCGATGTACGCACTGAAGTACGATAGCCATGTAGGGCAAAAGGGAGCATTTCGTGCCAATCTTTGTAGGTCACCACCATTTTCTGCACTATCTTCTTGATGTTCTTATTGGCCGCTTCAACTGCCCCATTCATCTTGGGCCTATAAGGTGAAGAATTGTGATGCTGAATCTTGAACCCTGTGCACAGGTCCTTCATCATTTTGCCGTTCAAGTTGCTGCCATTATCAGTAATGATCTTATCTGGAAGCCCATAGCGGCAAATCAGATCTTTCTTCACAAACTTTGCAACCACAGTGCTAGTGATACTGGAGTGAGAAACGGCTTCAACCCACTTGGTGAAATAATCGATTGCGACCAGAATGAAACGATGCCCGTTTGACGCTTTAGGCTCTATAGGACCAATGACATCCATGCCCCACATTGAGAATGGCCAAGACGCGGTCAAGACATTCAACTTAGAAGGCGGTACATGAATGTGGTCGGCGTAAATCTGACATTTGTGGCACTTGCGCACAAAGCTGTAGCAATCGGTCTCCATTCGCAACCAATAATAGCCCGCTCTCAAGATCTTTCTTGCCATGGTGTGTGTTTGCTGGTGTTTTTAGCAAACAATCACTGGTTTTATTAGAAAGGTTTTGTGAGATTAAACCAGAAATCTCTAAAGCAATTGCCTTTAAACACCACACTTTGTCAACAAATATATTTTAAAAGGGAGACAATTCACCATAAAGATTGAAATAAAAGTAAAAGAAGTGATAAAATGGAACGCAGAAATGTTAAATGACTTGTATTGAAAGCAATAAATTGCATTGAATGTAAAGAGAATGGTGTACAAATTTACATACGTTGTACAAGGATTCTTTTACTCTGTTTTCGCTGTGACTTGGAAGTTAGAGTTTCAGAATTGTGTGTTGGTATAATAATTTGCCACCTTGATCTCTATGTAAAGACCACTATTTATACAGAAAACAATAACTGAAATGTAAACTGCTATGGACACGTGGCCACGTCTTATTACCCATGATGGACTTCGTGCCACGTTCAGCGCCACATATTATCCACGTCGTGTTAACCGTAGTCTTGGAATTCGACACAACTGTCTACCAATAACTGCTTGACGAAATCTTGAATACACTGTCTTGTCGAAAACTTTGTCCTGTCGAAATGGTGAAGACCTCTTCTGTCGAAAACATGCTGAGATGACATACATGTCCTTTATTCTCTTTGAAGGCATTATGAATGTTCTTTTAATGAAAAGTCAAACCTTATTAAATAACCACTCAGAAGCCTTGTCGAAATTCTAGGCTAACAAATTGCCCCCCAAAAATAGCTTTTTCGACAATGTTTAAGGAAGAAAAAGAATATTTTTTGAAGATTTCGAAACGTCACCTCCAACAACTTTACATTAAATGGTGATAAGCAAAAATAATCATGACCTTACGCAGATAAAGCGAACCATTTCATTGGGCCACGTCATTTGGTTGGTAGACCACGTCTTTTCAGAACCTCAAACGTGCGAAGCGTCGCAACTGTGTAACCGTTGCACCTCTAACGTATAAATACGTTTCACTTCATCTTCTTCATTTTTACGCTCCCTTTGAACCTTAAACTCTGAAATTTCTCAGCTAACTTTGCTTCTTCACGAAAGCTTCAAACTTTTTCATTGTTTCGACATCTCCACTAAAAACACAACCTTCTTTGTTCATTATTTACAACAAATGGCTTCTTCCAGCGCTCAAACTCAGAAACAAACAGTTGCTGTGCGTGGCTTTGAAGGTTTCGTTGAAGAACCTTCACCAACTTGTTTTAATCAGATACTTATTCCATCTGGTAAACCTTTTACCCATGCTTATTTAGGTCCTCTTCCTGACCCTATAGAAAGTGAGGAAATTAAAGCGATTTTTCCCAGTCACCGCAAACTTCAACCTAGAATTTTTGAAGAAACTCCTTTTCATTTGGAATTTCTGAAAAACCCCAACAGAGTTTTTAGGTCTGCTCCCAAAGTAGAACAAAGTGATTATATTGCATGGCTTGACAAAGTTCAAAAACAAAAGGAAACCATTTGGCAAGAACAGGGAATTTTTGACATTATCCAGCTGTCGAAATATGGACCCAAATACGATAGTACTATGCTTCTAGCAGCATTGCAGTTCTGGGACATATCTACCCATAGTCTCCATCTAAAGTGTGGCATGCTAGCCCCCACTTTGTTGGATGTGGCTGCCATTACTGGCCTGAAACCATTGGGTGAAATCTTTGACCCTAAATTAGCCACCAACGACTATGGCTTCTCATTTAATAACCCTACTTTTAGTGCTTATATTGCTGATCATCATGATACTGAGAATGCTGAAGTATCTGATCTAGAACATATAGCTTTTCTTACCTTGTGGCTGTCGTGTTTTGTCTTTTGCTCCCGTTCTCTTCAAGTAGCAAAAGTTTTCGTTCCTTTGGCCATTCAACTTCATAAAGCCAAAAATATCAATTTAGCGAAATTGATTTTGGGGAATCTCTATCAACATCTTGATGGTGCTGCTCTCGAATTGAAAGAAGGCGAACCCACTGATAAACTGCTTATTGCTGGTCCTATGTGGCTTATGCAACTTTGGCTCTTAGCCACTTTTGAAACAAGGCTGAACTTGTTTATTCCTAAAGAAGTTCGACCAACTTTACCAACTAGAAGAACCCAAGGAATTCGACTAGCACAATTGAAGAATAGGGAGATAAACTTGTCTTATGAAGAAACGTTTTCCATGTACTTCGACATCTTCAATAAGTGCACTACTTTCGTTGATGCTATGGCGCCTTTTGTCAGATGCACTTTTGGACCATCTTGGTTCACCAACGAATTTCCTTCTAACTCAACAGAAAATGCTGAAGAAATAAACCAAATCTGGCAAGCCTATCTTTCGCCCTCCCTTCTTTCGATCAGGCTCTCTCCAAGCAACAATAAAAACAATCTTGGCATTAGCAAATATTTTCCCAGCTATCTTTCAAGACAATTTGGGCTATGCCAACTTCGACCGGCTCCGGTCTGCTTGCATAGGAGAGAATTCAACACTCCAGAAACAGAGCAAGCTTATCAACAAGTCTTCAAGAATTTTCGTTTCAAAGATTTACTCTTTGAACCTGCTAAATTTCAACCCAACTTTTCTTGTACGAAGGCATTCCAAGATTGGTGGGGTGAATATTATGCTAAAGCTCTTAAAGGAAAAACTGATGCAGAAATTTCGAAAATTTTGTATTCAGCTTTTCCTTCTCAAATTGCTGAGAAGAATAAACCCTCAGGTATCTTCAGATAATTGGAAACATACTTCTTCATTAGTTAAATTTTAAAACCATTTACCTGATAAAATTTTTGCATTATGAACAGCTGCTGTTTCACAGAAAAAACTTACTAAAGCAGCACCAAAGCAAAGCAAGCCAACAGCAAGGACACCACCCAAAGCAAAAAAGAAACTTGTGGTCAAATCTACTTCTAATTTACTTCAAATAGAGGTATATCTTTGTTAATTGACTAGACCCTCAAGGTAGAAAATTCGACCAAATTTCATCACCTTTATTTCTTTTTCCTCTTTCAGAAGAAACCTGGAGCAACAAATTCTCTTGCAATAGGGCAAAGCTTACTTGTTTCCAGTTCTGAGGTAACAAATATATCTTCAATTTTGTTTCAAATTTCTTCGATTCTTTTAACTTGATTATGTATTCAACTCATGCTTCTCTTTCACAGGATACTGCTAGTGATGACGATGACATGCCTCTTATCCATCGGTCAAGGAAGCGAACGCAACCCGAATCCCAAGCAAGGGGAAAAGGGATTGTGATCAAGGAAACACAAGAGCAATCTCAGGGACCTTCTCCCAAAAGACTTCGCACAACAATCGAAATTCCTGTTGTCGACTCTGTAGCTGCCCCAACTGTCCTTTCGACTGAGCAAATTTTACCTGCACCACCAACGCCTATGGAGATTTCTACAATAATTCCAACTACCCAAAATTCTCCTGTGGTTGTTAACGTTGAAGGAACGGACATTGCCACTGATGCGAATGTCGAAATAGAACCTGAGCACACCACCGAGCACACACCAGATGTGGCAGGCATTAAGGCTTCAAACAAAGAAACGATTGAAATTGATGTTCAAGAACAGGCTTCTACCAAGGAGTCAACTAGTAGTGCTATGAGTGACCAGGAATTTTCGTTAATGAAGGCGACAAATCCTTTGGCTGCGCTTAAACACTTGCTGAGCCTTTCTTCTTCTTCTCCTGCTATGGTTTCTAGTGCTTCGACTACTTCCTTGACCTCTGTTACTCAAGAGTCTACTGAAGAATTGCTTCAGCAATTAAAAACTAAGGTCTTGGAAGGCAATCTTTTTACTAAGATTGAAGAAAACCCATCAGAAAGCTTTGCAATTAAAGACATCGCTCAAAAATTGCTGCAATCAGAGCCTAATGCGAAACTTTTTGCTTTCTTGGTTGAATTTTTGCCAGTCTTTGAAACTTTCGCACTTCACATCAGTAAACGCTCTGAAACTTCTATGTTAAAAAACCAAGAGGCTGCACTTCATCAAGAGAAAATGAATGCCTTCAAAGTTTCTCAAACCCCCATTGATGAATTGGAAGTTCAGATGACGAAGGATGAGCAAGAACTTGCTAACTGGAATTCAAAAATTCAGCACTATGATGAAGAGATAAGAATTCTCCAATCAAAGCTGGCAAATGCTAAATACCAAAAGGGTTTGGTGCAACAAAGAATGGAGACTCCTAAATCGAAAATTGAAAAGGCAGCTACAGAGGCTCTTCAACATTTTGAAGATGCTCAAAAACATCAAGCCACTATTGCTCAACTGGATAAAGAATTAAGCTTTCTAGATTCTTCGATTGCTGTGGGCACCAAAATTCTTTACAGGCTCAAGCATTCTCTTCAAAGCCTTTAGTAACTTGTACTAGTATAAAATTTCTTTTAATGGCTATGTAATTATTTTAATCGAATACATTACCATTTTTGAACCAATTTATGGTTTTATCCTTGCTCGATTCTAACTTCGTTTAATGTTGGCTTATATTGTTTTAAATACTTGCCATTTATTTTGAAGATTCTATTTTCGTCACCTAGTTCTTCGATTTCATAAGCGCCATTCGAAAAACATTGCAACACGCGAAATGGGCCTTCCCAACTGGGTGACCATTTACCCAAGACTCTATCTTTTTTATCCATAGGTAACAGCACTTTCCAAACTAGATCACCTGAATTAAAGGTTTTTAACTTAACCTTTTTGTTATAAGCTTTAGCTACTCTTTCCTTCTGTCGAATAAGCATTTCCAAAGCTAATAACCTTTCCTCGTCTAAATCAACTAACTCATCAAGCATCATTTTCCAATAATGATCAAAAGGAATTTCATACTGTCTTTGAATTCTTGTTGATTGTAAACAAATTTCGACAGGCAATACTGCATCGTGTCCAAAGGTTAATCTGTATGGAGTAGCATTGATAGATTCTTTGGGTGAATTTCTACAAGCCCATAAAACTTGATCTAAAGTGTTATGCCAATTTCTGGGTTTTTTCCCAACATGTTTTTTAATCAAGTTAATAATGATCTTATTGGCAGCTTCCACTTGACCATTGGCTTGTGCGTAATATGGTGTCGAAGTTAATAACTTAAAACCAATTTCAGAAGCAAATTCCACCATTTTTCGACCAGTGAAAACAGAACCCTGATCTGTAGTTATGGTTTCTGGAATTCCATATCTATAAATAATATGATTTTGGATAAACCGTATTACTGCTTCTTGATCTACATTGGTTAAAGGTATTGCTTCAACCCATTTGGTAAAATAATCAATTCCTACCAATATATATTTGTGACCTTTTGATGATGTTGGCTTTATTTCTCCAATTATATCTAGAGCCCAACCTCTGAATGGCCAAGGTTTCACTATGGCATGCAATTCATTTGCAGGTACATGTTGTATTCCAGCATGTTTTTGACACTCTTGGCATCCTTTAGCAAACTCTATACAATCTTTCAACATTGATGGCCAATATATTCCTTGTCGAAATAATAGCCATTTCATCTTATGGCCTACTTGGTGTGAACCACAAGCTCCACTGTGTGTTTCAGAAACTGCTAAATATGCCTCATTTTCGCTAAGACATTTCAATAATATCCCTTCAGGAGTTTTCTTAAACAATTCATTTCCAATTATCACATAGCTTAAAGCTCTGTACTTTACCTTTTTGTTGGTATTTCCTGTGGGATTTTGTAAGTATTCTACAATAGGTTTTCGCCAATCATCATTGGCCATATTGTCAATAGCAAAAACTTCTGCTAAAACAACTTCATCAACAATGTGATGTTGTTTAATACATTCCTCATCTGTATTTGTTGCCCCCCCAGTTTTTGGTGTTGACAATAATGAGGAAGAAATATCATCAGATACGAGTTTCTCTTTTATTTCTATTAATTCTTCAAGGCTTTGTTTTGAAACTCTATAACCTGATGCAATTTGGGCCAAATCATTCGCCACTTGATTATCAACTCGTGGTAAATGTTCTAAATGAACAGAGTCAAATCTTTTTAACAAGGAATTGGCCATAATAAAGTATTTAATAAGGTGTTCTTTAATACATTTATATTCTTTGGTCAGTTGTTTGATAACTAATTCTGAATCACCTTTTATTTCGATACATCTTGCCCCCAGCTCAAGTAAAATTTCAAGGCCTATAATTAAAGCCTCATACTCAGCTTCATTATTTGAGCAATGGTTTCGAATCTTATACTTGTATTTCGTTGGAATGTTATTTGGTGAAATAATTAAAACACCAATCCCAACTCCTTTTTTATGACTTGAACCGTCAAAATACAACCTCCAAGGATATGTGTCTACGAAATGTAACGTTTCTTCGACAACAGAATGGTCTACTATAAAATCAGCAACCACTTGTCCTTTAGTTGATTTTAAAGGTTGATAAGTTAAGTCATATTCAGACAAAGCTAAAGCCCACTTACCAATTCTACTATGCATTATTGGTTTCGACAGCATATGCTTAATAATATCAGAATGCGAATAAACACAAACATTAGCTGGCTTTATATATTGCTTTAACTTTGTGCAAGAAAAATATAAACAAAGGCACAATTTTTCTATAGAACTGTACCTAGTTTCAGCATCTATTAAGATTCTACTAAGGTAATATATGGCCCTTTCGACACCATTATCATCCTCTTGAGCTAACATGCTACCAATTGTTTTTTCAGATGCTGCTATATACAATTTGAGCACTTTGTTTCTAATAATAGGCATTAGAATTGGTGGTTTCATCAAATAAGACTTAATTTCTTCAAAAGCTGCTTGGTGAACGGAATCCCATTTGAAAACTTCTTCTTTCTTCAGTCTCAATAATGGCGAAAATGCTTGAGTTTTGCCACTTAGATTTGATATGAATCTTCGTAGGAAATTGATTTTTCCCAACAACGACTGAAGTTCTTTTTTGGTTGAAGGAGCTTTCGTTTCAATTATAGCTTTAGTCTTATTCTGATTGATTTCAATGCCTTTTTTGTGCACCACAAAACCCAAGAAATCTCCTGCACGCACACAAAAGGCACACTTTAATGGATTCATTTTCAATCCATATTTCCTCATTCTTTCGAAAGACTGTCGAAGATGGTCTAAATGACCATTTTCTGAGGAAGATTTAACCACCACATCATCTATGTACACTTGCATAAAGTTTTCAATGAAATCATGAAACATACAATTCATTGCCCTCTGATATGTAGCACCAGCATTTTTTAAACCGAATGGCATTACTACCCATTCATAAATACCTAATGCCCCTGGACAACGAAATGCAGTTTTCGAAACATCTTCTTCAGCAATAAAGATTTGATTATACCCAGAATAACCATCAAGCATGCTGAGGTATTCAAATCCTGCTGCTGAATCTATCAACATTTCTGCCACAGGCATTGCGTATTCATCTTTGGGAGTGGCATTATTTAAATCTCTAAAATCGATGCAAACTCTAAGAGTGCCATTTTTCTTAATTACAGGAACTATATTAGCTAACCATTCGACATACCTGGCAGTTCTGATGAATTTGTTCTTAAACAACCTTTCAATCTCCTCTTTAATTTTAGTTAATATCTGAGGAGCAAACCTTCTTGGTATCTGCTTCACTGGCTTCTTCTCTGGTCGAATTGGTAACTGCAACTCCACAACGTCTCGACTCAAACCAGGCATTTCGTCATAGTCCCAAGCGAAGCAGTCTTTGAACTCCCTCAGTAATGTTATAACTTGGGTTTTCAATGCAACATCCAGGTATGCGCTAACAAAAGTTGGCCTCTTCTTTGAACCATCTCCCAAATCCACTTCCTCCAATGGATCTTGAGCCTGCATTCGCTTTGTTGAATCTCTAGGATCTTTTTCAAACCCTAATGGCTCATTATCATAAATGCAATCAAGCTTTTCATTCATAATAATGCCATTTTCGTCTTCAGAACCTTTGGCTTCGACAGCCATTGTTTGATGAATTAATTCGGCTTCCATCGCCGCTTTTAACTTATTCTCGGCCATATAAGCCGTAATCTTGTTCCATGCATTAGGAACTGACATAGGAAACATTTCAAGAATCAGAATACCACCCTTCAGGTTGGGCAGTAGCATCTCCTATTATTTGCCTTTCCCAAACAAAACCATAGTTTGGATGCAAATTAACTGAAGCAAATACATTATCAGCAGGAATGTATGCCTCATTAGAAGATGAACATGGCGCAATGTTCGCCAATTTTTTCTCAAAATTTTCCTTGGTAATGTGGTTTACATCAGCACGAAAATAACTTTGGTCTGCTTCAATGTATTCGACAAGACCATCTTCTCTCCACATCACCAGTTTTTGATGTACTGTTGAAGGCACAGCGCCGACCCCATGTATCCACTCTCTCCCAAGCAACATATTGAAGTTTGCTTTGGAAGCAATTACTAAGAACAAAGTGGTCCTCTTGATAGTTCCAACAATCAACTCCACTTCGATGGCTCCAAGAGAGTAGCCAGTTTTGCCTTCGTAATTACTTAAGACAATATTGTGTGGCTTGAGGTCGGTGATGGATATGCCTATTTTCTTCATCAGCACTTCAGGCATAAGATTTACAGCAGCACCTCCATCAACCAACACTTTGTTAATGCCAACGCCATTAACTTTAGCTTGAATATACAAAGGCTTCAGGTGATTCTGCATACTTGTATCTGGCCTCTCGAAAGTAGCCATCTGATCTTCGACACAGCCATCATTCATCACATAGTAACACATGGGTTTGTGACAAGCCATATCTTCAGTGAAATCTTCTTCTTCACTGTTAGGCACGGTTATGACATCATACTCTAGTGGCAATATTGACACCACGTTGCAGACGACGTCAAAATCATCATCAGAATCATCAAAACCAGAGCCTATGTCCTCATCAAAATCAGATTGAGGCTCTTTCCCTTTGTATGTCGAAGGTGGAGGGCAGATTCTTTCAAGTGCAGGCCTTCTAGGTTTTTCCATCAAGGCATCCTTGCCTTTTGCCTTATTTACCCCACTTGTAGGCTTAGCCATATCAGCACTGGTATTTGCTTCGACCTTAGAAGCTACCTTCTTATCACCCACCTGGACTTTGATTCCAAAGTGACTAGGAACCTTGTTCACGTCTAAAGAAGCTTTTTTCTTCTGGTTTCTCTGAAAACGACGCCATTGGGTTTTAGTCATGGGATTCTTACCCTTATAATTATTCCAATAATTATACTTGCTGGAATCACCTTGATGGACAACTTGAGCGTTTGCATTGTTGTGAACCCATTTTCCAACAGGGGAGTTCATTTGTGGAACGAAGGATTTACCAAACAGTCTTATGGATCCTTTCTTTCCTGGCTCTTGGCTTGTTGAAGGCTTAGTCGAAACATTAGCCTTGTAACCAGGGAGCTCAGTGTTGCCAAAATCAAAAGATGGCCTATTGTCAAGCCATTTCCTCTTTCGACGTTCCTGATCCTGGTACCCTTCAACAGCTTTGGCTGCTTCTTTATCGAAAACAGCACTGCACCTAGGACATAACATGACTTCAGAGTTATTCCATTTACATCTGTTGAGGAAATCTATCAATTCCTCTTCAGCTTTTGGGAACACAGCATGTAGTTTTCCATCATATTCTTTCAAGGTTATCTCTTGTTTCTTCCCTTCAGCATATATAAAACCTTCCAATTTCTTGGTGGAGGATTTAAGTTTCTTTGGAGGATCTTTCATTTCAGCATCTACCATGTTTACACTTGTTTCGAACGGTTCTGTATACATAGCTTCAGCTTCGGGTAAAGGGTTATCTACAACTTGCATTTGAGTTTTCATCTTTCTATCTTCAAATTTTAGTCTCCCTTCTTCGATTGCTTTTTGCACAAGATCCCTGAAAAGCACACAACGGTCAGTGTTATGTCCCAAAAAATTATGGAACTTACAATAACCCTTTTTCTTTCTCTGGTCAAGAGTTGGTACTCTTAAGCCATTAGGTACCAATATCTGACCATCTTTCACCAACAGATCAAATATTTCATCACATTTAGTAACATCAAAAGTATATGTTTTAGGCACAAATTTGTCATTTTTTGGCTCGACAGGATTTTTCCCATTAGCAGGCCTTAGTAATTTACAAGTATAAGGAGGACCAGGCTTGAGTTCAGCCACATCTATCTCCTCTCTTTCGATATCACTAAATGTGGTGTCGAATTCTTCTTCGACATAAGCTACTTTTTCTTTTTTATGAAACCTAGTTGACGTAGATTTTTCTTCTTTAAGCCTTTCTACCTGTCGAACTCTGTCAGCTAATTGGGCCATATCTCTTAAATGAGATGTGTCCAATTTTTTCCTGATTGAATAATCAAAGCCACCAGCAGCCATTTCAACAAGTTCATGTTCAGGCACTTGTGTGAAACAACGAGCCTTCAGTAGCCTGAATCTATTCAAATAGTCATCAACAGTTTCAGGCATTTTACGCTGAACACTGGCCAATTCTTTGAGGGTGATCTTAGACTGGCCCATGTAAAACTGCGCATGAAACGCTTTTTCTAATTGCCCCCATGTGAAAATAGAACCAGGGGGTAATGTAGTAAACCAAGTAAAAGCATTTTTTGTTAAAGAATTTGGGAAATATTTCATCTTCAAATTCTCATTTTGGGCTATATCCCCAGACTCAGTCAAAAACCGAGCAATATGTTCGACAGTAGATTCTTTTGTGTCACCACCAAACTTAGTATACTTAGGAACTTTCCAGCCCCTTGGCAACTCAGTTTGCAACACATATTCACATAATGGTGATATGAAATTTGGCCTATGTAAGCCTACATTAACGCCATTTTGTGTCAATATAGTTTCAACTAAAGTGGCTATGTTATCTTGAGCGCCAACATTATTTTGTTGCACTTGTCGAACAACTTCATCAGCATTCTGATTTCGATTCACCAGGACAACTTCAGGGACATGATTTGCCATTCCCTGTCGTTCACCTACATTGATTGGGACTTCGACTGGAATTGTTCTTTGGGTATGAACAGGTAATCCATTATTTACTGTATTAGGCACCTGCCTATTACTAGTATTTGGAGCCCCAAAGAAATCCGCAATTCGACCCATTTGTTTTGCTAACATTTGGTAACTGGTATCAGTATTTTGAATCAATGGATTAAAAACTGTACCAATTTGTTGGGTTAACATATTAACCATATCATGATTGCTCTCATCAACTTGTTGTCGTAAGGCAAACAAGGATTCATTGGTTAATGCCGTAGGATTTCGACCCATTACACTTTCAGAAGAAACATGTACAGGAGACATAGTCGAAATATGTGGCATTCCAGTAGGCATGCCATATGATCCAGAAGGAAATGCAGGAAAACTTACATTATGAAAATGCGGATTTAAACCGCTTCCTATTGCCATATAAGGACTATGAAGTCCCATATGTAACGGCAAAGACATAGGCATAGATGCCATGTTTGACTGCGTTGATCCAACGTTAGTCATTGATACTGAAGGAACGGTTGTTGATGATGATGGGGATATTGTTCCCACAACCACCCCTGCATTTACGTTTGCAGAGTCTACTATTGTTCCTTGTTCTTGTGGAACCACAGGATTAGAGCTAGACGCATTATTAGTATGACGAACCATTTTTCCACTTCTTAAGTGCATGCAAGTACAAACACATCAAAGAACATAGAAAAAATTATGTATTAAAGGCAAACAGTCCCACTGGGCGTGCCAATTTGTTTGCTGGTGTTTTTAGCAAACAATCACTGGTTTTATTAGAAAGGTTTTGTGAGATTAAACCAGAAATCTCTAAAGCAATTGCCTTTAAACACCACACTTTGTCAACAAATATATTTTAAAAGGGAGACAATTCACCATAAAGATTGAAATAAAAGTAAAAGAAGTGATAAAATGGAACGCAGAAATGTTAAATGACTTGTATTGAAAGCAATAAATTGCATTGAATGTAAAGAGAATGGTGTACAAATTTACATACGTTGTACAAGGATTCTTTTACTCTGTTTTCGCTGTGACTTGGAAGTTAGAGTTTCAGAATTGTGTGTTGGTATAATAATTTGCCACCTTGATCTCTATGTAAAGACCACTATTTATACAGAAAACAATAACTGAAATGTAAACTGCTATGGACACGTGGCCACGTCTTATTACCCATGATGGACTTCGTGCCACGTTCGGCGCCACATATTATCCACGTCGTGTTAAC
The DNA here is from genome assembly GCA_039519185.1 of Astragalus membranaceus. NCBI lineage: Eukaryota > Viridiplantae > Streptophyta > Magnoliopsida > Fabales > Fabaceae > Astragalus > Astragalus membranaceus. The sequence continues at coordinate 113,399,589 of CM076850.1, forward strand.
CGTAGTCTTGGAATTCGACACAACTGTCTACCAATAACTGCTTGACGAAATCTTGAATACACTGTCTTGTCGAAAACTTTGTCCTGTCGAAATGGTGAAGACCTCTTCTGTCGAAAACATGCTGAGATGACATACATGTCCTTTATTCTCTTTGAAGGCATTATGAATGTTCTTTTAATGAAAAGTCAAACCTTATTAAATAACCACTCAGAAGCCTTGTCGAAATTCTAGGCTAACAGTGTGCCCACTAGAATGGTCCCCGAATGAACCTTCATGGACCTCTCTCATAATCTTTGCTGCTTCCTCCTCTGCTACACACCTCAGGAGGACCATATCATAATTCCTTTTGTAAAGAACTTCACCACTCAGAAAGAAACTCCTTGACAATCTTCTGAGAGTTCTTTTGTCATTCTCTGATGCCCCAGGTGGGTATTCTCTTTTAGTGATGTATTGTTTGATATCATGATACCACGGCTTGTTATCAGGCTCTTCCTCAATTGCAGCGCAGTAATGATGTGCCGGGAGACCCCGATGTTGGATTCTGATATGAGTTAGATTTTTGTCGCAATTGATGTTGAACATTGACGACAGAGTTGCCAAAGCATCGGCCAACTGATTTTCACCTCGAGGGATATGCTGGAAAGTAATTTCGTCGAAAGACTCCATCAATTCCTGGACATAATTACAATAAGGGATCAATTTTGGATCTCTGGTCTCCCAATCACCTCTCACCTGATGAATAACCAAAGCCGAATCACCATACACATCGAGTCTTTTAACCTTCCATTCAAGGGCTGCCTGAATCCCCAAGATGCACGCTTCATATTCTGCGATGTTGTTAGTGACATAAAAGCTCAATCTGGCAGTGATCGGAATGAAACGGTTATCTGGGGAGATTAGCACAGCCCCAGCTCCGTGTCCCCACACATTGGATGCACCGTCAAATATCATCCTCCACCTTTCATTTTCTTGAGACTTCCCTTCATCAAACAGCGCCATGATGTCCTCATCGGGAAAATCATACTGCATCGACTGATAATCCTGAATTGGCTGACATGCTAAATACTCAGCAAGCGCACTGCCCTTGACCGCTTTCTGTGTGACATATAGGATATCATACTCTGATAATAACATCTGCCACCGAGCGATCCGTCCTGTGAGGGCTGGCTTTTCAAAAATGTACTTGATTGGATCCATTTTAGATACCAACCAGGTTGTATGACTCAGCATGTACTGCCTTAAGCGATGGGCGGCCCAGGCTAAGGCACAACAAGTCTTTTCAAGCATTGAGTATCTCGTCTCGCAATCAGTGAACTTTTTACTCAAGTAGTATATAGCATGCTCTTTCTTTCCCGATTCGTCGTGTTGCCCCAGTACACACCCCATTGAACCATTCAACACAGTTAGATACAGGATAAGCGGTCTACTGGACACCGGCGGCATCAAAATTGGCGGATTCTGCAGATAGTCCTTAATTCTTTCAAAGGCTCTTTGGCAATCATCATTCCACTCTGCTTTCTGGTTCTTGCACAACAGCTTGAAGAGAGGCTCACAAGTGGCGGTCAATTGGGATATGAATCTTGAGATGTAGTTCAATCTCCCAAGGAACCCACGGACCTCTTTTTCAGTCTTTGGCACTGGCATTTCGAGGATTGCTTTAACTTTGTCTGGATCAACTTCTATCCCCTTCTGACTGACGATAAATCCCAGTAATTTTCCGGATCTGACACCGAAGGTACATTTTGCTGGGTTTAGTCTGAGTTTGAACTTCCGTAGACGTTCAAAGAGCTTTTGCAGGTTGACAATGTGTCCTTCATCAGTCTTGGACTTTGCAATCATATCATCTACATACACCTCAATTTCTTTGTGCATCATATCGTGGAATAATGTCACCATTGCCCTTTGATAAGTCGCACCGGCATTCTTGAGTCCAAAAGGCATCACTTTATAGCAGAATGTGCCCCAGAGAGTTATGAATGTGGTTTTCTCCATATCTTCCGGAGCCATCTTTATCTGATTGTACCCTGAATACCCGTCCATGAAGGAGAACAATGAGTGTTGGGCCGTGCTGTCTACCAGAATGTCAATATGAGGCAGAGGGAAATCATCCTTGGGACTAGCTCTGTTCAGATCTCTGTAGTCGACGCACATTCTGACCTTGCCGTCTTTTTTCGGAACAGGGACGATGTTGGCTACCCACTGTGGATATTTCGCAACCGCTAGGAACCCGGCATCGAACTGTTTCTTTACCTCATCCTGTATCTTCAGTGACATTTCTGGTTTCATTCTTCTCAATTTCTGCTTGACTGGCGGGCACTCCGGCTTTACTGGCAACCTGTGTTCAACAATGTCGGTGTCTAGCCCTGGCATATCTTTGTACGACCACGCAAAGACATCAGCGTAATCATGCAAGAGTTGGATTAGTCTTTTGCGTTCACTCTCTTTCATGGCGGTACCGACCTTGACCTCTCTTCTATCCTCTTCTGTACCCAGGTTGATGATCTCAATCGACTCCCCATGAGGTTGAATAACCTTCTCTTCCTGTTCTATTAATCTCATCAATTCTGGAGGAGCTTCCCAGTTTTCATCAACATCCCCCTCGGCTTGGTTAACTGGATGATCAAAGTCAAAGTTTGGACTGCTAGCACTGTTGTTCTTAGAGATAATTGCTGTATGTCTGCATTTTACCGAAGCGCAAAAGCAGAATGAAAAGCGAAACAAGCAAACAAGCAATAACAAAGCAATAAAAAGACGCATGAAATGAAGAGAAATGGATTTTTATTGATTGAAAATTCAAAACAAACGTTTTTATTTAATGATGATAACTTTGAAAAATAAAAACATGTTTGCCCCTAGCAACTTGTCCTATGGCCTTGGGCAGAGCCACAGGGTTGCGTTACAATCATTACTTTGAAATAAAAGTAATGGGCAAGTCCACAGCTTCCCAATTTTTGAGCTTCTCCTCAGCATGGCAACGGCGAACTAAAATGGTCCCATCCACCTCGGATTCATCCTCGATGGCAGCAATACGGTTAGGATCCAACAATCCAGCACTGGTAAAGCTCTGTCTGATATCACAAATGGGAATCCTTTTGGGCCAGGGGTCTTGACCTCTCAGCTTGGCCAATCTTTCATCTCTTCTCTCTTCAGACAACTTTCTTTTCTCCTCCTCATTAGGGAAGTATCCCAAACCACAACGACCCTTGTTCTCTTTCAGCTGCACTGGGGCAAGAATTCCTTGTCCTACCTTTCCAAGACCGCGTCCTAGCTGATAACCTTGGTCCATCATAATTCTCGCGACCATCTCTCCACTCTTTGACAGCTTTATCACGGGCGATGACGATCCACATCCACCAAGCACAGCATTGGCAATTTCAAGAGATTGGAAAGAAGTCTCCAAAGACTCTTCAGCTGCTTCCACATAAGGGAATGGGGAAGACTTGTTAACTAGCATCTCTTCTTCTCCATACACCACCACAATTTTGTCATTAACCACGAACTTAACCCTCTGGTGTAGAGATGAAGGAATAGCCCCAGCCATATGGATCCATGGCCTCCCGAGTAAACAACTGTATGAGGAGGATATGTCCATGACTTGGAAATTGATATAAAAAGTTTCTGGTCCTATTTGAATGGGGAATTCCATCTCCCCTATCACTTCTTTCTTTGACCCATCGAACGCTCTCACCAAAGTTGAGCTTGGCTTCATAAAGGAACAATCAACATCCAGTTTGCTTACAGTTGACTGGGGCATCACATTCAAAGAAGAACCGTTGTCAATTAATACCCGCGCCAACACGAAATCTCCGCATTTGACTGAGATGTGCAAAGCTTGATTGTGTTTCTTTCCCTCTGGGGGAAGTTCTTCATCAGTGAAGGTCAGATGGTTGGCAGCTACAATATTCCCAACTACTTCATCAAATTGGCCAACAGAGATATTCTGAGCAACATGTGCTTCATTCAGCACTTTCATGAGAGCAGTTCTATGCGCTTCTGAACTCATTAACAAAGACAGCATCGAAATCTTGGCCGGAGTTTGGTTCATCTGATCGACCACTTTATAATCGCTCTGTCTCACAATCTTGAGAAACTCATCTGTTTCAGGCTCAGCCCCTTTCTTCTTCTGAATATTCTCTGCCTCCTTTTCTTTACCCTTACGGGCTCTATCTTCGGCTTCCTTGGAGGACTCAATTGGACCAAACTCAGGAGCATACATCCGACCGCTCCTTGTCATCCCGCTTGACCCAGTTATATTTGTAACAGCGGTGCTTGGAGAAACCCCTATTGAAGGTAAGGTGTTGTACTTCCACGGTACGGCGCTGTCTTTCTCATAAGGAAATGGAGCTGGGATTTCAATAACCAATGGCTGCGGTTTGGCTTGGACCGGTTTCGAATTATATAGTATCTCAATTGGCTTTCTGGCCTCTTTGCCATCATTGAACTGCAGCATTAGCACACTTTCTTCTTTCTCAACTACTTCCAACCGAACCACATAACGGTCCATCAAATCTTGCAAAACAGACTTAAAATCCTCACAAGCACCTGCACACGCAGGGTCAGCACACACACAACCTTTCTGAATTACCCCACAGCGACATAACTCAGCATGTATGTCTTCCAAAGGAGTCTTGATGCTCTCAACGTTCTTTATCATGATCTGGCTTCCAGAATCTTCTATAGCATTGGCAGACGGTGCCCCATGACCTGGCAAGGGATTAGTTGTCGTGCTCGGATTGTTCGGTTTAAAAGATAGCCAATTGGCATCAATTAGGTCTTGAACTATAAACTTGAACGCATAGCAATCTTCCACTGTGTGACCGACCCCTCCATTATGGAAAATACATGTGGCGTCAGCATTATATCCTCTAGGGAAGGGTGGTTGCACAGGCCTCATAGGGCGAGTCTTGACTAGATTCTTTGTAATGAGATGATTAAACAGCTCAGTATAAGTGATGGGAATTGGATCAAAATTGGTACGTTTCCTTTCTTGGTGATTCTGAGTCCTGTGACCTGGATTATTCTGCGGCGGCTGAGCTGGAACAGAGAACGGAACTTTCTGCGGTGGAGCGTTGAAGGAAGGACCTCCCCCTGCTGTAATGACATTTGTCTCCCCCTCTTTCTTCTTAGGGAAATTTGAAAAAGGTTTCTTCTGCCCACCAGAATTGCCAAAACCTCCGGCAATTTTCCCACTACGCAATCCATGTTCCAGACGTTCCCCAATGATCACCATATCAGAGAAACTAGAAGAGACACTACCCACCAATCGATCATAGTATATTCCTGGGAGAGTTTCCATGAACATATACACCATTTCCTTTTCCGTCAATGGTGGCTTCACTTGGGCTGCTACACTTCTCCACTTCTGGGCATATTCTTTAAATGATTCCCTGTCACCCTTGCTCATGAGTTGCAGTTGAGATCTGTCAGGTGCCAGATCCATGTTGTACTGATACTGTTTAAGAAATGCCTCTGAGAGATCTTTCCAACTATGAATGTCGGAGGATTGCAGTTGCATATACCAGTCTAGAGACGCTCCGGTCAGACTGTTCTGAAAGAAATGGATCAGCACCTTGTCATCATGGGCATAAGCTGCCATCTTTCTGACATACATCGTTAGATGGCTGGAGGGACAGCCAGTGCCGCGGTATTTGTCAAAATCTGGCGCCTTGAATTTGGGAGGTATAACAACACCTGGGACAAGACACAGGTCCTGTGCATCCTTAGCCCTTGTACCTGACCCTTCCATTGCTCTCAACCGTTCTTCTAGCAAGTGATATCTGTCTCTTGGTTGTGAACTTTCAACCATCTGGCCCTGAGGATAGCTCCCTGGACTGAAATAATAACCCCCATATTGAGCGGGGTTTCCCATTTGATAAGCAGCATTTGGAGGATTCACACCAACCTCCGGAGCAGGAGTAAGAGAACTTCTTGGAGGAATCATACCGGGACCAGGGATGTGAATTGGCACACCCGCAGTTCCATTGAAAGTAACCACAGCAGGCTGACTTGTCACCACAGGAATGGCTTCAGCAGTGGATGGTGTATAATTTATGGGCATCCCCCATGGATATATTTGTGCATTTGGTTGTCTCTGACCGCTTGTCCCCGGAGAACCACCAACTTCTGGCCCGGGAGGAGGATGAACAGCTATAGCTTCAGCTGATGTAGGAGGAGAAACAAAGGTAACGACCCCTTCTGGATTTACGACTGCGGCGGCCCCAGCAGCGGCCCCACTTCTCAGAGTTTGCAGTATATTCATTACCTCAGCCATCTGGGCCTCCATAGCGCCCACCTTATCTCTCAAAACCTGATTCTCCTGAGCCAGCTGCTCAGGGTTGAGCATCGTTATAACTGGGTCTCCCGGATTCCCATGATTCTCATTCTCGAACTGTAGATCCTCTGGAATACTCGCCATTAATCTTTTTTGAAGGCGCGTGTTGTAGCGGTGGAAACGAACCAGCGTGCCTTTCTTTTCTGTTCGCGAAACATTTTCATGAGTTCGAGAATGAATGCATAAATGAATGCAATGCATATACATGTATGTGTATGAGATGCGGATGCGTTCCTCTCACGTAGTGCCAGGGAAATTGCGTATTTCATTTTGTCAAACAACAAGGATCGAGAATATGAAATGAACCGTACACATTTATCTGAACTGAAACATATAATTCATAATGAAAGGGCAAGAGTACATCATAGAGAGTTCTTAAAGCCTTAAAAGGAAATTACAATAACTAGAATTTCAAACAACAGCCAAGTCCATGCATTGGTTCCTCTTTCTCTTTCTTGAAGTTGAAGGACGATCTGCCCGACCCCTCATCTCTTGAATCAAACCCCTGACATACTCGACGAAGCCCTGAATCTCCGCTGGAGTGGTGCGCACGTCCACAGCAAACTCAGCATCTCTCAAACGCCTAGGAAGGCCTGTGATAGCGCCATAACACAACTTGGACAAGCGTGCATACTTCTCTTGCAGGATCTGGCAATGATCATCCAACCTTCGGTGCTCTTCCATCAAATAGGTCATCTCAGCCCTGAACCTCTCTAGTAAATCATTCTGGTGCCTTACGTGGTCCTCCAATGTTGTGGACCTCCCGAGCTCTCCATGAAACATTGCCTTGCAATCCTCAAGCCTCTCTTGCAACAAATCCCTGGCTTGCATCCCATCCCGGAGTCTTTTCTCATAATCAGCAGTGAGGGCTTTCAGTTGCGCTTTTGCCTCCCTCAGTTGGCTCCTCAAGCTTCTTTCTAAGTCTTTGGATGCACTCAACTGAGCCTTCCACGCACGGGCATCGCCAAGCGCTCTATCTCTTTCCAAGTTTCGGGCTTTGATCTCGCTTGTAGCACTCTTGAGACCACCTTGCACATCGAGAAGTTTCTGATTACTAGCAGCAATTTTCTCCTTACAGTCAACAAGGCATTTCTCTTTGTGTTCATTCTCTTGCTCTAAGCTCTTCCTCTCTTGAAGTAGCTTTTCCAACTGGGCCCGCAACTCTAGATTCTCTTGCTGGGACTGGGATAAGGCAGCTCTGAGTTCCTCAACCTCCTCATTAAGGACGGGAGCAGGTGGAGGAATCTCAGCCTCAATCTGAGGAGCAACTCTAAATGGGAGCTTAACCGTCTGCACCCGGAGCTGGACCCACTGAAGATAGCCTTCACCTACACTTGTGTCTCTGCGACCCAACTCAGCGCGCCCCTTCCTTACTGGTCTGTCCCAAGCCCGGACAATCCTTCTCAACAAACTCAAATTTTCAGAGCCTCTACCATGCAGCACAAAACCAGTCAGAGACTCATCCGGAGGTGGACTTGTCATCGAATAACCCAACTGCCTCAATGCAAGAGCTGGGTTGTAAGTGATACACCCTCTGGTGCCAACAAGAGGAACATTTGGAAAACCGCTAAGCTGAGAGATAAATTCTGACACATCGCGGGCCAGAGTGCACCATTGGATATCACTTCCCTTGAGATTTGCAATGAACTGCTTCCACTCATTCTTCCCTTTTTCTTCAATGTGCCCTCTGAACACATGCGAGGCAAACCATCGGTACAGAACTGGCATACAACACATAACCATTCCGCCTCCCTTAGAGTGACGATCAACGAGAGAGTAATACATGTCAGCTAGGATAACAGAGGTAGGATCTTGTTCCCGCTTTTTGAATGCGAGGAACACATCAATAGCTGCGGCATCAACAAAGTTCTCCACACACGGAAACAGGACAATTCCATAAATAAGAAGAGCGAGTACATCAGAGAGAGTCTTCCATTCTTTCTTGGCGAGTAGGATATCAGCTTCAGCTTCTAAGAATTTTCTGGTCAAACCTTGCTTTTGACCCTTGACTTCCACATTTTTGACCAAGATTTCTTCTTTGACTTGAAGAATACCAGCTAAAGCTTTGGCTATGGAGTATTTCTCCACATAAGAATATGGTTTGCAGCTTGCAGCAGGAAAGCCCAAAATCTTCTGAAACTCTTCCAAGGTTGGGACCAACTGATAATCTTGAAAAGTGAAGCAACGGTATTCAGGATCAAAGTACTGAGCCAAAGCAGTGAGAGCCTCAGTCTGGACATTCACCTCCAACAAGTCTAGGAGATTACCATACATACTCTGAAAAGCCTCTTTTCGCCATGAGGGAAACTGATTGCCGAGCTTAACCAAACTTTGGACATCCTGTTGCTTGAAATTCCACTTGAGGGTTCTTTTCAAATTCTGATCCATTTTTCACTGGTACCTACAATTCCCCGGCACTGATGAGAATGCATGCGAAATGAATGTATGAATGCATAATGAGGATGATGGAAAGAAAATTATTTACAACATATGATTTTCAAAAGCCGGAACTTCATGTTTCTGGAAAAATATATTCACTTGAATTTTTCAAAAAGTTTGGATGCGGGGGTATGCAGCTCCTTTGTGTCCTATAGGGTTTCTTAGCGACAGGATCTAAGGCTATTTTTAGGGGTTCACACTTCAAGGATAGCACTAAAAGGGCCCTAGATAAGGTTCCTAGAGCCAACGACCTCATCTGAGAGCACCGATCACAAGGCCGTACGTCCAAGTGATGATGTCATCAAACAAAGCCAAACTCTAGGTGAAGTCTTCGCAATCACACAACAAGACGTACGTCCAGTGAGCAACCACTAATGACTTCGTTCTAGCCTAAGATATACTCTAGCCCGGGTATAGGGCTGTCTCACCAAGAAATAAAACAAAGGGAGTGCAACGTGTGTGTAGGAGCACAATGCCAAACATACCCCCCCACCTGCAAAGAAAATCCAGAAACAGTCCAGTCAAAGAAAATCATCTACCCTAGGGTTTTGCATATATCATTTCAATACAAGCAAGAAAACAACCTAGGGTACTAACAATCATCTGATGCTCCACTTATCTCAAGAAAAGGAGCCAAGAAGAGGGGATCATGATAGAAAGGGGGGAATACATGAACTTACCAAAGAAAGGGAGCGAAGAAGAAGGGGACATAATAAGATGGGGGGAAATGATGCATGAGCTTACCTTTGAAGAAAGGGAGTAAAGAAGAAGGGATCATGGGGATTGGAGGAATGCATGAACATAAGTAAAGAAAGGAGTAGAAGAAACAAGAAGTAAACATAGAAGAAGAAAAGAGGCAAATGCACATGAATGCAACACATTGAAAATGCAAAGAATGCTCAATCATTAATTGGTAAAGAAAGAGGAAGAAGAAAGAAAAAGAAAGAAGAAGAAGAAAAGAGGGAAATAGAACAATCACTTAAATCGAACAATTTTAAACCACACATCAAGTTAATTGGGCTTGACCTTCGTTTTTTTTTTTAAAAAAAAAAAGTCCCCAGTGAAGTCGCCAGCTGTTGCACCCCGAAAAATCCGGTTGGGATTTCTCGATGTACAACGTGGAAGATAAATGAAGCCGCCATCAATATTTTAGTTTCTAGACGAAAACATTGAAAAAACGTCTTTTTATACAAGGCGGGTGGTCTTTTCGAAATCAAGAGATGTAGGTTCGGGGGTCGGTTAGACACGGGGAAGATATAAGCACTCCGCATCTCCTTTCTACCGAAAGGGAACCATTAATTTGATGTGTGGTTTCGACAAAGTTTGATTTGAAACGATGTTCTATTTCTTTTCGTTTTTTCTTTTTTTATTTGAGAAAAGCGTTTGGAAAGAAGACGGGGAAAAGAAAGATTTTTTTTGGTATTTTTTGAAAAGGGTGCTTGACGGGACGTGGCCCGCTCCTACGTATCCTCAGATGCAATGAGGAAATCAAAGCTACGTAGTTCTCCTTGGTTGAGAAACTTTGGGTGTGTTGGTGTCTTTTATTGCAGGGGTTCTCGGGTCTGAACTGTACAGTCCACTAACCCTAAAACATAGACATCCCCGCCCGTACAGACGACGTGCCCCCTACTTATTGAAAATGATTTGAATTATTTGAGGAAAAGATTGGTTGTGAGGTTGGTTGCTTTTATTTGAGCAAGTATCTTAGGCTCGCACGAACTGTACAGCTCGCTAACCCTAAGACGCTAACCAACTCGGATGTACATCCGACTTGATTCCTCACTCATTTTTGAAATAGGGTTGAAGTTGTTAATTACTTGCTTTAATTCTCATAAGTGTCCCAAGATGTTTGAGTTGTACAACTCCGATCTTAGGATGCTAGTCAACACCGGCCGTACGTCCGACTTGACTCCTTATGAGCTTTCAAAAAGGTTTGTTATTGATCTTAGAAAGAATTTGATTGTCTTATGAAAACAACTTGAGAAAAGTTGAGCTTTGGAAAAAGCTTTGGAAAAGAATTGATTTGAAGAAAGGGGAAGAGAGTTTGAGGGTGATATTGATCACAAAGAGTTTGTTGGGATGGCGTGGCATCCAAAAGAAAAAGAAGTAGAGAATTCAATCAATTTCCAAATCAAGAACCAAAGTGCGAATTTTAACAAATTGCAAGCAAATCAATCATCAATGCAAGCATAGGCATACACATTACCAATCATAACATTTGCGCACAAGGATGACAATTAGTCTCCAACATTTAATGGCATGCCTATGCAAGATCAACACTAACCACATAACTTGCAAGAAAGGGTACGTAGAGTGGTGATGCGAAAAGTTCAAACCAATCTAGGTATCAACACATGATAAGGTCCGAGGTTGAATCCCTTTTGGTAATCCTTGACACTTGGTACAATGCACAAGTGCATAAGTGTCTAGTCCTCTTACCAAATCATCAACACTAAAAACAAATTATAGACCTAGGATGGATATCACATTTGCAAGACTACAAATGACCAAATGAAAGCACTTACAAGTTATTTTTATGATCAAGATTAAAGCCTAATTTCAAGTAAATACAAGATTACACAACCAAACCCATCACAAATCTCTAAACCCTAATTTATTTAAAAAATGCGAAATGAACATAGACTCTAAACTTCGTTTTATTCATGAAAACAAACAAACCAAAAACTTGATAGCCCCACAAGTGCACGGGTCGTATCGCGTAATAAAAGAGTATCGGTCCACATGGAGAGCCTAAGTGAATACCAATTTAATTTTTCAAAGTTGATTAACTTAAAAGAAAGTGTTTTTAGAAAGAATGAATGTTTTAGTAAAGTCTCCTCACTCATGATCATTGTGGACAAGAGAGGAGAAAAGAAAATAAAAGAAGAAAACATAAAGTTAAATAGCGAGAAATAAAAGAAAGCGGTAAAGTGCAAAATCATAAATAGCGGAATTGTGAATGACAAGAAAATAAATTGCTTGAAAAGTAAATTGCAAGTAATTTAAATGACTTGGAAAGTTAAAGAGCAAGGAAAGTAAATGAGCAAGAAAGTAAATGAGCAAGAAAGTAAATGACTTGGAAAATAAAAGTGCAAGAAAGTAAATAACTTGGAAAATAAAGGTGCAAGAAATTAAATAGCAAGAAAAGTAAATGACTTGAAAAATAAAGGTGCAAGGAATTAAAAGAGCAAGAAAGTAAATGACTTGGAAAATAAAGGTGCAAGAAAGTAAATGACTTGGAAAATAAAGGTGCAAGAAATTAAATAGCAAGAAAAGTAAATGACTTGAAAAATAAAGGTGCAAGGAATTAAAGGAGCAAGAAAGTAAATGACTTGGAAAATAAATGTGCAAGAAAGTAAATGACTTGGAAAATAAAAGGGCAAGAAAATAAATAGCAAGAATTTAAAGGGGCAAGAAAGTAAATGACTTGGAAAATAAATGTGCAAGAAAGTAAATGACTTGGAAAATAAAAGGGCAAGAAAATAAATAGCAAGAATTTAAAGGGGCAAGAAAGTAAATGACTTGGAAAATAAATGTGCAAGAAAGTAAATGACTTGGAAAATAAAAGGGCAAGAAAATAAATAGCAAGAATTTAAAGGGGCAAGAAAGTAAATAAACAAGAATAGTAAACTAAAATGAGGTTGAATCATATTTTGCAATCCTCTCACTTAAATTATGGTGCTCCAAACACAAGTGAGAATCAAATTGCAAAATCATCAACCAACAAGAGTAGTAAACTAAGATGAGGTTGAATCCTATTTTGCAATCCTCTCACTTAAATTATGGTGCTCCAAGCACAAGTGAGAATCAAGTTGCAAAATCATCAACAAACAAGAGTAGTAAACTAAGATGAGGTTGAATCATGTCTTGCAATCCTCTCACTTAAATTATGATGCTTTAAGCACAAGTGAGAATCAAGTTGCAAAATCATCAACAACACAAGTATTTGCAAGTAATATGGACTAAAAGTCACATTTAACACAAGGATTTAAATACTAATAACAAGGTTGATCAACATCAAGTAAAAAGGAACAACAAGATAAATTAAAACCCCAAAGAAAATGCGAACCACATAGGAGACAAAATCACATGTTTATTCCATTAAAATGCAAAGATCAACACAAAATAACAAACAAACTACATTTTAAGATGAAAATGATGAGTATGCGAAAATGATGAAGAGAATATGAATTTTGATGCAAAGTATTGTAAATGATGTAAGGGTTTTAGAGATTCACCTAGGATCCGAACTAGTAGAAGTAAGAAATGAAGAACAAGTAACCAAATCAACTAAAGTCTTCAAGAAATGGTCCAAGAAACCCCACACAAATTCCCAAATACCCAAGTGCTTGATGAGGAGAAAATGAAATGGATGGTGAAAGGAGGAAAATCTATGAAGGAGGAGTGGATTTGAAGTGATTTGGTGATGTTTGGGTGATGGAAAACAAAAAGATGGAGGGAGGAGGAGGAGAGGGGGCTACGGCCAAGGCAAGGGAAAGAGGGGAGAGAGTTGTGTGCTAGGTTTGGTGGAGGAGAGAATGAGGCCAAGGAAGTTGTGATGTGTGGAAAATGAAAGGGTATTTATAGGGTGGGAGTGAGCTTTGGGGTAAAATGGTAATCAAACCAATTAAATCAATTAACATTCAGCTGAATATTAATAAATAAAATCAATTTGAACTTGGTCACCAAGTTAGAGGGTACTTTAGTCATTGGCTTTGAGAGGTGCACTAGGATTAGACTTTAAATTTTAATGGAGGGTGGAGATGCATCATCACATGGATTGAGGGTGTTGAAGAAACACAAATGGAGAGGGAAATGGGAGAGGGGGCTGTTCGCCCAGCACCATGAGGAGAGGAGGGAAGGAAAAAGGAAAAATGCAAGCATGCACAAAATAGTACATTTTGTCTTATTGAGGACACTACCTTATTTTCATTCTTTTTGATTTTTCTTTTTATGATCATTCTTTTATTCCATGAAGATTCTTTTTTTTTATTTTGGGCTCATCTTAGGATTCAATCATTGGGCCCAAAATTCCATGACAACACCATTCCCAAAATTGATTTTGGGCCCCACTCTAGCGAAAATGACCATTTTGCCCTTTCGTTCGAAAAATGAGTTTTATGCTAGAAAACTTAATATTTATGCGCACAAAAAAATCACAACTAAGCACAAATCTTCCTCAAATAAACCTTTGGTGATGCTTCGGTGATTTGGGACGGAAAAAACCGCTTTTAGCGTGAAATGACCAAAATGCCCTTTCACCCTAAAAACCCTAGTTTTTTGCCCAAGGCACATTTTCACTTTAAAAATGACTTTTCCCCCTAGGAATGACCTCTAAGACCTTGGGATGCATGCTAAGTTGCTTGTTCTGAGAAAATATCCCGTATTTGCGAAATGACTAAAATACCCTTTTGCACTGAAAAACTCTGAATTGTCCAAAAGTACATTCCAACTCCAAAAATGATTTTAGAAACTTTGACATGACTTCTATAACCCTAAATGCAATGCATGATGCTCTTTTCCCTTATTTATTTATTTTTTGGGGAAAAATAGGGTTTTGACCTAAGCCGGACAAAATTGGGGTATGACAAAGTATGAAATTCTTTACCCGTACACCTCTCATGGGGTTTAGGGTTTTTGGTTCCCTTATAGGGTTTGGCTTCCTTCAAGGAAGCGCGTTTCCTTAAGGATCCAACATTTATTGTTGTATTAATCTTATCTTCTCATTCATCTACCAAGCTACCTTTCCATTAAGCGCAATATACCTACCCACCAACCTTTGTGGAAAGCCTTAACTTCATTCCTAAAGTCCAGGAAACCTTAATCTTAAAGGTATGAGCTTTTATTGAGCTCTGTACTTCCTGTTCTTAACGGATTTGTTCAGATCTAACATTAATCACTTTCAACTACCAAGATCTCACAAGAAGTTATTACAAACCTCAACAACATACACACAGATAGTACAGAAAAAAAGGAAAACAAAAAACCCAATTCTCTTTCAGCACCGCGAACAAACCCTATGTAAACCCTATTCTCAAACTACAAACCCAACATCCATTCAGCAACTACACAAAAACCTCACAAAAGCACAGTTGGCAACAAACAACAAAATACATTTTCATGAACCTAGCATATCAACTTGGTTTGTAGCTGAGCTGAGTCAGATCTTTCCCAGTTTCCACGCACAAAATCCTCAATGGCTTCTTCTTCGCATCAGAATCCAAATAACCCAGAAGAGTTAAAAGACTTCCTTGTATCTGCAAACAATAACAATGAAGATCTAATGAAGAGAACACTGATAGAACAGCTTCACACCAACAAAAATCAAAACAGAGCAATCACTAAAGGAATCATTGTGAAAGCCTGGTCAGCATTTCAGAACATTCAAATCACTGAACTGGGTAAGAATAAGTTCCTCTTTACCTTTGAACTTGAAAAAGACTGCAATGAGGTTATGAAACGAGCACCGTGGTATTTCATGAACCACCTGATGTGCCTACAATACTGGAATCCCTCAATAACACCAGATGAAATTTTATTTGATTGGAGCCCCTTTTGGGTCCAGATCCACAATCTGCCTATGGAGTTTCTCAATGTCACTAATGGCAAAACTATCCTTGAAAAGATAGGCAAAGTGATGATTATTGAAGACTCAATACTGGAAGGAAGACTTCTGAGAACTTTCTTAAGAGCAAGAATGCTGATAAATATCACAAAACCAATACCAGCTGGTTGTTGGATACCTAGGAAGAAACTACCTAAGGTATGGGTTCATTTTAAATATGAAAGAATCCAAGACTTGTGCTTCAATTGTGGATGCATGGGACATGATCAAAAATACTGCAAAACTCCTAGATTAATGTCCCCATACTATGAATCTATCCCTAAGTATAGCCAGTCAATCCAAGCCCAGCCTTCAAAATCCATAACAACTATTCTTAGAGAGCACAAACAGCAATATGGAGAAACAACCAAAAAAACAAGTCACAAATTTCAGAAAAGTTATGCTGAAGAAGGTGAAGCAAGTTCAAATCAGAAACAAACAGCTAGTCTCAAGGAGGAGGATGAAGAGGTAGTTTGTGAAAGAGCTAGAAGAGCTTGGGCAGAAATGGTAGCTAATTGCTCTGAAGGCACAGGCAATGTTCCTATTACGTTAACTAAACAACCAAAGTTCACAAAGCCATATATGAGTCCAGCTGAAATGTCTATTAATGACTCACAGTGCAATAGTCAGGATATGCCATATGAAACTCATCTGTCAGATGAAGAACTTGCTGACTTCAGGAAACTCCAGGAACAATATCACCTCCATGACACTCCTCATGAAAGCTTGGTAGAGATCCACAAAGCCCAAATGAGAGTCAAGGCTAACCTGCAGTGGAGAAGACAAAGGTTACATGAGCTAGAAATGGAACAACAAAACAAATACAATCAAGAAATAGAAGAAATCATGCAGTCAGTCAGAATTCAA
Organism: Astragalus membranaceus; assembly: GCA_039519185.1. Classification (NCBI taxonomy): domain Eukaryota; kingdom Viridiplantae; phylum Streptophyta; class Magnoliopsida; order Fabales; family Fabaceae; genus Astragalus; species Astragalus membranaceus. The sequence goes on from CM076850.1 coordinate 113,415,830, forward strand.
TTGAGTAAAGCTATACCAACACAATTAAACAATCCTCAGATAGGAGAAGAAGTTGCAGATAATATAAGACACATAACACAAAAAGAGAATCCTAAACTACATCAAGAGATGCTTGCTGGTGGTAATATGAGCAGAAACCAAAGGTTTAGCAATGCATACTGCTGTGATTGGAGGGAACCCCCTAAGCTAATTCAACAAGATTCTCAGAATTACTTTGTTGAGCTACCACCAGAAGAGGAAGAAGCTAATGATATCAATTTACAGTTACAACAAGAGGAGGAGGCTAGCCTTGCTTTAGTTCTGGGGAGCTGCCTTAAGCTGAAAAAGAAGAGAGAAGACTCTGTCAACAACAAGGATGCCAGGAGAATCTTGAAGAAAGCAAGACTGGGGATAGTAATTAAGGAACCAAGTCAAGGTTATACAGGTAGGGATGTTGAGAACTACCAATACTATTCATCTGAGGCTGAGGAGGCGGGCCGCCCCATGCCCCCAACCCCCAAATGACTTGTGTGAGTTGGAATTGTCGAGGATTGGCGGGGTCCTCAACAAATAGAGAGCTTAAAAGTCTTATTAGAGAGTATAAGCCAGCCATTATTTTCCTTATGGAAACCAGAGCCCATAAGGAAAGAGTTGAAAAGATAAAGAGAAGATACAGGTACCAACAGGTTTTCTATGTGGAAGCAAATGGTATCTCAGGTGGTCTATGTCTCCTATGGAATGATCACTATGAAATACAAGTGCTGGAAGCTTGCACTAATTATATTCACTCTGCTATCAGAGAAAGGAAAACAGGGCACCAATTCCAGATGTCTTTCATTTATGGAAATCCCACTTTTGCAAATAGAAGACTCTTATGGGCAAAAATAGCTAAACTGAAGCCTCAACATAATGATCCTTGGTGTTGCATTGGAGATTTCAATGAGATGACAAACAATAATGAGAAGGATGGCTTGAATGATGTTGAGCCAATCCGGATGAGACTATTTAATGATTTCATTGAGGATTCAGACTTGATGGATTTCAAACTCCAGGGTTGTAAATATACATGGATCAGCAACCCTAGGGATGGCTTTGTTACTAGGCAGAAAATTGACAGAGTTCTTGCAAATTACTCTTGGAGAGCAGCCTATCCTCATGCTCTAGCCACTGCACTACCAATCCTAAGTTCAAATCACTCCCCTATAATTCTACAACCTAATCCTCCTATTCATAGTGGAAGATCTTTCAAGTATGAAGCTATTTGGGAGGAGAATGATGGGTGTAGAGGAGAGGTGGAAAAAGGTTGGTCAATTCCTACTGAAGGAAATATTATTAACCCTTGGCTACATTGGAATCACAGAGTCAAATCTTGTACTAATCACTTGAAGAAATGGCATCATCAAACATTCAGGAATGCATCTAAAGAAATTGAAAAGCTCAGTTCTCAAATTGAGTGGGAACTCAACAAGCCTCATGCTATAACATGTTGGAATTGGGTGAACTATGCTAGAAAAGAGATTGATTCTTTATGGAAGCAGGAGGAAATCTATTGGGGGCAACGTTCCAGAGTTAAATGGCTCAATTGGGGGGATAATAACACTAAGTTTTTTCATGCATCAACAGTTCAACGTAGAGATAAAAACAAGCTAGCCAGAATCAAGGATCTTACTGGCAACTGGTTGGAAGGTCAAGAAAATGTGATGGATGGAGTCTGGGAGTTCTACAATGACTTATATACTTATGAACAACCCACTAATGTTGAACAATGCAGCCAAGTGATACCTAAGTCTGTTACTAGTGAAATGAACCATTCACTTCTGAAGCAAGTCAATTCTAAGGAGGTGGAGGATGCAGTGTTTGATTTAGGTACTCACAAAGCCCCTGGCCCAGATGGATTAAATGGGTTGTTCTTTCAAAAGAATTGGCAAACTATCAAGAATGAGGTCTACCAAGTTGTTGCAGATTTTTTCACAAATGGTAATCTAGGTGAGGAAACTAACTTCACAAATGTTGCTCTTGTTCCTAAAGTCCCAATCCCAGAAGCCATATCTCAACTAAGACCTATTAGCTGCTGCTCCTTCATATACAAGGTGATAGCTAAGATAGTAGTTGCTAGACTCAAACCTATTATTGGTAAAATCATTTCCCCCCAACAAAGTGCTTTTGTGGATGGTAGGATGATCCAGGACAACTTAATTGTAGCTCATGAAACTTTCCACTTCTTAAAGAGGAAACAAGGTGAAGGAGGAAAAGGAATTGCTATTAAACTGGATATGAACAAAGCCTATGACAGAGTAAGTTGGGAATTTCGAAAAACAATACTCCTAGCCTATGGATTCAAAGAGGAATGGGTATCTTCAGTTATGAAACTGGTCACTACAGTAACTTATTGCTACCAAATTAATGGTTTCTCTTCAAAGAAGGTGTTCCCTAATAGAGGTGTAAGACAGGGAGATCTACTATCTCCTTACTTGTTCATCATGGTTATTGATGTACTCTCTCGGCTGATCACTCAAGCTGCAAATACAGATGAAATTCAGGGCATCAAGCTAGCCCCTACTGCCCCCACCTTGACTCATCTATTCTTTGCTGATGATGTTATCCTATTCTTCAAAGATAGTACTGAAAATATATTCCAAATCATCAAAATTCTCAATCTGTTTACCAGTGCATCAGGGCAGAAAATTAATTTGACAAAGTCAGGAATTATTTGTGGTTGTAAGGTGTCGTAACAGATCAAGGAGAGGGTTTCTCCAGTCTCTAATATTCCTCTATGGTTAAACCCTGGTCAATATCTTGGAATTCCTGCAGAATGGGGTGGCTCCAAGATTCAAAGTCTCAAATGGCTCAAAGACAAGGTCAATAGTAAGCTGGAAGGTTGGAAAGGTAACCTACTGAACCAAGCAGGCAATGAGGTACTCATCAAAGCTGTCATCCAAGCAATTCCTAGTTATATAATGTCAATATTAACTCTACCAAAGACTTTTTTTGACTCTCTCACCTATAGTGTGGCTAAATTTTGGTGGAAGTCTAATGGTAGGTTTAATGGAATCCATTGGAAGAGGTTTGAATCCCTGTGTTTCCCAAAAGAAGCAGGTGGACTAGGCTTTAAAGACTTCAAGAAATTGAATACTGCTCTAATATCTAAGCAGGGCTGGAGGTTGGTAAATGATCCTAATTCTTATTGGGCTTCAACTTTGAAATCGATCTATTTCCCAAATTGCTCTTTTTGGGAAGCTACTACAAAGAAAGGAGCCTCTTGGGTATGGAATAGCTTCAAGCAGGGGAAATACATGCTTAAAAACTCTGGTAGGTGGAGTGTTGGATCTGGCTCCTCAATCAATATTACAAAGGACAATTGGCTTAGCTCTGGCAACTCAGTCTCCTTGAAACCCTCTACTACTGCTACTAAGGTTTCTGATCTAATAGGGGATGACAAAAAATGGAATTTCAATCAACTAAGGCTGAACTTACAATCTCAGAGTGCAATAGAGGCTCTTAAAACTCCAATCTCTTGGACTTCACAAGATGATAAACTAATGTGGCCACTGTCATACCCCAATTTTGTCCGGCTTAGGGCAAAACCCTAATTTTCAACCAAAAATAAATAAACCAAGTCTTAGCATTCATTCTAGAGGTTAGGAAGAGCATCATGCTTGCATCTTAGAAGTTTCAGAATGCATTTTAGGGTTAGAAGAGCATAGCATGGCATTTTAGAGCACTTTAGAGCATTTTTAGGGTTTCTAGGGTTTTTCTTAGTTCAAAGGGTATTTTGGTAATTTCGCCAAAAAAGACTTATTTTCTCATCATGCATGCATTTCTAGAGTTTTAGGGTCATCCAAAGGGTCTTAGGATCATTGTTAGAGTGGAAATGAAGTTTAGAGCAAAATCAGGGTTTTTGGGACCAAAAGGGCATTTTGGTCATTTCACTAAAATAAATAATTTCTCGGTAAAAACCATTATGCATCTCTTGAGGAATTTATGTGAGTCCAAGTGAGTGGAGTTGTGCATTTTTTATGCATCATAGGAGTATTTTTGGCATGAAATTCGGTTTTTTGAACAAAAGGGTAAAATGGTCATTTCCTTTGGAGTGGGGTCAACAAATCAATTTTGGGATTGGTGAGATCATAAAATTCAGAGCCCAATCATTGAATCATGGGATATGGCTCAAAATGGCAAGAATTTAGAAGAATTATCTAGAAGGGAATAAGGAATATCCCTTTGAATTTTGAAAGGTCAAGTGTAGTACAATAGTACAAGTTGCAATTCCACTCACTCTCTCTCCTTGGCTGCGAATTCCAGCCCTTTTCTCCCCATTTTTGATTTATTTTATTGATTGCAAATTGTGTTTAAATCATGGCCTTCCATTCAAGTGCTAAATGCAATCCTCACCCTTCATTTGAATTAAAATGGCACTCTTGTAATAAGCTTCATAGAAAAATACAATTTTGTAATTGAGCTTATCCTTCACCACCATCCTTAAGCTGCGCCCCTCAGCCCTCTCTCTCCTCACTTTGTGCTTTCTAATTGCCCCTAATCCATGTGACATTTGATCTTGACCCTTGGTTCAAAATTTAGATGCAATCCTAGAGCACAATGGAAATCAAAATGACATAGTTGCCCTCAACTTTGAGTGGCCTCTATAAATACCATTTTGTGCTCAGCTCACAAGGACTTTTTTGGCTGATCATTCACTCCTCAAAGAAACCCTAGCACACTCTCTCAAAGAGCCTCCAAACCGTGAGCATACTCACCATCATCCACCCATTGTTCCTTTGATTTTTCTTCACCAAATCACTTCCAATCCACTCCCATTTCACATATCTTCTTCCTACCATCTTCAAGTTCAGATTCATACCCTCAAGAGCTTAGGATTTTGAAGGTTTTCAAGGGCTTGGTTGGTGTTCTTTCGAAGATTTGGTTGATTGGTTCACTAGCTCTCCATTTTTGCATAGTTTAGTGAAGGCTCAAGGTAAGCTCCTAGAACTCTTTGCATTCATAAACTTTTTGCATCAAAAAAACTTATCTCTTTTGCATATTCATCAAAATGTAGATTAGGGGGCTGTTGGGGGAGATTTGGTATCTCACCCCTTTTGAATAAGTTGTGTTATGTGATCTTTGCATATCATCATCTTTGCATCTTTGTTTCATGAATAAAATGCTCTTTTCTCTTTGATTTGGTTTCGGCCTCATGTTAGATCTTAGGGATCTTGTTTCTTCTAGTTCATTTCATGTCCAAAATGTGAATAATGGTTGGATTTTAAGCATGTGTAGCTTCGGGTTCAACTTGTAGAAATTAAGGTTTTGATGTTTGTTTCATTTCCTTAATTTTTGTGTGAATAAATGTATGTGATACTTGATTTTTATCTTATGATCTCATGTGCTATGTTATGTTTGTGTTTGATGTCATTTTTTATGCATCAATTTATGTCATGTTTGGCATGAAATTTGTTGGTGAATGTTGCTTGCAAGCATTCGGCCAAGGCCATTTTTATGACCTAGTTTTTGTTGCAATTTGCTTTGTTGATTTGGTGTGTGCAAATAATTTTGTGTAAATGTGTTTTTTTTTAACCATTTACCAATGTACTTTACTATTCACTTAAAAAAATTACCAAAAAGTTAAAAACATTTTCATTCTTACTTTTCACTTCTTACCACAAGTTTTTACCTCATTCATTAACTCTTTACTCAAAAATACAAAAAGATTTTACCATTCACTTTTTACCATTTACCTTTCACCTCTCATTAAAATATTTTCACTTGCATTCACACTTGTTTCACTATTTGCATATCACATCATGTTTAATCACTTACCTCTTGTTGATGATTGGATGATGTGATCCAAATACTTATGCCTAGTGCATATCCCAAGTAGGGGAGATCACCCAAAGTGAATCAATCCCTTTGTGTTTCATCTGCATAGTTAATTACTTGTCTCTTGTTGATGATTTAGTAATGTGATTCAACACTAATGCCTAGTGCATGCCCCAAGTGTTGAAGATTACTTGAAAGTGATTCCACTACTTGCATCATTTACTTACATGCTTTGCATTCATTACTTGTGTGCTCGTTGTACTTGAAAGTGTTGAATGGGTGTTCACAACTTGGTTGTTTTGATTTTCGCAAAGACTTTGTAAAGTCATAGACTTATTGCTGCTCGATAGTAACACTTCAAACCTCAAAATCATGTTGTATGTGAAAGACAATTCGTTACTCGTTAGTAACATCTACAGTTTCAAAACTTTTAGCACTCAAGTTCAAAAACAAGTTTGTCACTCATTAGTAACAACTTCAATTTTCAAAAACCTTTTGCATTCATAATTGAAAACAGTTTTTGCATTTGCACTCAATCAATTTCAAACTCATAAAAACAATGTGAGCAAGTAATGATCACCTATAGCCTTAGCTAGTTTGATCATGAAAACTCTCCCTTTTTCAAAAGCCATGTGAACTAGTAAGGATCACCTATAGCCTTAGCTAGTTTGATCATGAAAGTTCCTTCCTTTTTCAAACACCTTCTTCAAGGCTTCTTTTTCTCGCTCCAAGAACTACGTTGCTTTGATTCCCACTTGGGATACGTAGGAGCGAGACTTGTTCTCGTCAAGCACATCAAAAAAAATCTTCATTTTCACAACGATAAAAAACCTCCATTTTCAAAACAAACAAAAATGTTTTCAAACCCATTGTCGTTAGTAGCTAATCAGAACCGTAGTTCGTCTAGCTATTGACATCAATGTCCTTTCTCCAAAAAGAACAATAAGTGATGACCACCCATAGCCTTTGCTAGTTTGGTCATCAAACAAATCAATCCTTTTCAAAAAGGCTTTCAAAAAGAGAATAAAAACAAGTTGTTACCAACGGTCACCCAGAACCTTAGTTCGTTTGACTAGCGGTAGCGACTCCTTTTGAGTACTTAGCGGTGATTACCCATAGCCTTAGCTAGTTCAGTCACTCACTAGTACTCGTCCTATTTCGAAAACTCACCTAAAAAGTAAAAAAACAAAAACCAAGGCAGAACTACGTAGCTCTGAGTTCTCCATTGTACCGGGAGATACGTAGGAGCGGGTCGTTACCCCCGTCGAGCTCTTTTCTAAAAAAACTCTCTTTCCCCCCTCTTTACATAAGTTTTCCATTAATCTCCCATCCATCTTCAAATAAGAATAAAATAGGCAAATCTAAGTGTTCTTCAAATCAAACATTAAAAAACCACACAATTTAATTAAAGGTTCCCTTTCAGTAGAAAGGAGGAATGGGGTGCTAATACCTTCCCCATTCCTAACCGACCCCCGAACCCATATCTCTATTTTTCAAAAGACCACCCGCCTTTTTGTAAAAGACTTTTTTCTAATGTTTTGGTCTAAAAACTAAAATATTGGTGGCGGCTTCACAATTTTCTACGTTGTACATTGAAGAACCCTAAACGGGATTTTTCGGGGTGCAACAGCTGGCGACTTCACTGGGGACTAAAAAACACTTTTTTCAAAAGTGGGTCAAGCCTAATTAATCAAGTGTGTGGTTTGTGTGATTGATTTGAACATCTTGCTTTGCCTCTATTCTTCTTCTTTTTCATAAGCATGTTGCATCCATATGCATTCTTCTTCTATGTTTTCTTTTGTTTAAAATAATAGATAGTTACTTCTTTGCTTAAATGCTTAGCTCCCTCATGCATATTTCCCCTCTCTTGTCATGTCCCCTTCTTCTTTACTCGATTTCTTGAGGTAAGTAGTGCATTATTGTCGGCACCCTAGATTAGTTGTATTTGATTGGTATTGAACCCTAGGGTAGACGACATGTTATTGCTTTCTATTGTCTGGACTGTTCTGGATTTTCATTTGCAGGTGGGGTAGTTTTTTTAAGGAAATGCCCTTCGCACACACACTTGTACCTTGAGATTATATGATTAGAGAAAGAGACCATAACCCATGTCTGTTAGGATACCTTAGGATGAGTGGATTCGAGTAGTGGGAGCCCATCAGGACCTTTGTCCGTTTGGCTACTCGCGAAAGTTTCAATCAGAGTTGTGCTCTTTCATGATGCTTCGTATCTAGCATTTTGCTGCATTTACAGGGATTTTCATGAGAGGGACTGTGGCTCTGATGACCTTTGTGAGGGTGTGAATAGAGCTACATGAGAAGATTATCCGTAAGGTGCCTTAGATCATAGGTTCTACCCCCTTTTAGGTCACAAGGGCTTTCCAAATTGTGTGCTGCATTGTTGCATTCAGCAATCAATTTTTCCTTCAAAATTTTCGAAAATCAAAAAAGATATGCTTTTCCTTTTCAATAACCGCCTATATGAGGTGGCATATAGTGTGAAAATTTTCAAATCACCACCTGTAAATATCCTCTTTCTGCAAAAACACAAAAAAGAAGCATCCTTGCATAATTGCATCACTGCATCATTGTATCATTTGCATTGCATAAAATTCCAATTTTGAAAAAAACCATTCATCTTGCATTCCCTTTCATTACATAAAGATAAAACAAAAAACAATTATCATCGGCATAGCATAAGCATTTCATTTATAATCATGCGAAAAATCCTCGTCGAGTTCATCCAAGACGAGGCATTCATGCATAAGCATTATTTCAAAAAAAAAGAGACACAGTAGAACTACGCAAGCTTTGATTCCTCATTACAATGGGGATACGTAGGAGCGGGTCATACCCCGTCAAGCACATCCTTTCTAAAACCTTTTTATAATAGATCATTTGCATCTCCAAATAATTTCCAAAATCATGTTCCAAAACTAGAAATGAAAAAAAAAAATGAAAAGTTTCCAATGCATGCATCTTCTCTAAATAAAGAAAAAATAGAAAAGCTCTTCATGTAAAAGCTCAATGAGTAAAAGTGCGCCTTCGAATGACGAAGGGTAATATCTCAAATTTGTTTGTGCACTACAAATTCGAGATGTTACTCTACGATATCGGGGCACTTTGACCCTATCAAGTGAGGTTTGTTTTCAAATAAGAGAATGAGTTTGAGTTAACCAAATGTCGAAGCATTTCAGTATATTGCGTGAAGTATTGAGTCAGGATCCACTCAATGTTCCATGCAAGTTACTCAGAGTAACGACAATTGGTTGCCTCACGCCATCATTTTTACAAAAAAAGAAGATTTTGAAAAAAGAAAAGAAGAAAGGGTTACCGTTGTAGCCTTTCTCTTACCGGTTCATACGAAATAACGTACGGCCCGCATTTTCCAAAAAAAAAAGAGTTTGAATTATTGCCAATAAAAACCCTTTCATTTATCCTGCATACACGTAGAGCATCATCATCATACATAAAACAAAATTTTCAAAAAAAAAGGGGTAAAAAGCAAAACTTTCAAAAAATCATCATAGTCTTTTCTTGTACCGGGCTATATGGGGTGATGTTCCCAAAATTTCAGTCACCAAACCTGAGAAAATGTTTTCATCTTATTTTTTCACATGCATGTCAAGTCGCATTATCACCGTCATTTTCATATAAAAACATCATTTGCATTGCATAAAACAAAAACTTGATAAAATTCATACATGCATTTTTCTCTATCTCATTTAGGTTTGTGAGGAGTGCATTCTCCGCACGTGAGCGTTTCCATTCATTAAGGCTTTCTTTTCCCTAATTTTCTCGAAAAAATCCAAAAAATCGTGTCTTATTAGAAGCGCGTCTCATGCATTATTGTTGTCCTTTTTCACACATCATGAAAAATAATACATTAACCTCCCATCTTGCATACATTCAATAAAAAGCATGTCTTCCCACGCATTTTTTTTTTTTAAAAAAAAAAAAAAAAAATCATTGTGAGTATCATGCATTTCATTGCAAAAAAAACGAAAACAAGAAAGCATCTCATTCATAACCATGAACAAAAGTCATCATGTAGCATTCGTGCATCATTTCATTAACCTCATCACTTTAGTTCACATACATCATTCCTCCATACATGCATCTTTCAAAAAGAAAGGGGCATTGGCATTTCATACCTTGTCTTGCCTCTAAAAAATCATCATTTAGAAAAGAAGCATCATTCTTGCATCATTCATCATCCAAAGATGCATTGGCATTTCATATTTCGTCTTGCATAAAAAGAAAAGTATCAAAAAGAAAAACTTTTAGAATAATCACACTTTTCAAGTGAATATGCTTTCACGCATTTCATTTTTATCATAATGTTTTCATCCATGCATTGCATACAACAAAAATGTTGTGATGAGAGACGAGATGTTCTTGCAGAGTAATCTTTCCTTTTTGGAAAAGTTGACCCTCACTCATTTGCAAACTCAAGGTGTTCCAAGGCACTCAGTTTTTCACATCAATAGCTCATTTGTTTTTCCTTCAAAAAAAACATTACATCTCATCCATTCCATGATAAAAGACTGAAACAGTTCATCAAAAAAAAAAAGTTTTATATCATGTTTTAAGCAATGTTAACTCTCTGTGAAGCGTTCTTCTAGTGAGCATGCATGCCAGGTGCAGTTTCTCTTGTTTGAGTCAGTCAATTTCCTTCATTCCTTATCCAAGCCTAATCCCGCCCCGTCCACCCATAAAGCATATTCTCTCCCATCAGTGCATGCTCGACTTTTTGGTTCATTCTCACTAACACTTTAAGTCCTCCATGCTGGGACAATTCTGTGATCACTAATTTTCCTTGTCAGTATCATATTCCTTTAGTGCAAGTCTTTCTAAAAATATATAATAAATAAAAAAGGATAAAATAAGCTCGCTAGGTTGAAAATCCGCAAAGGGCGGCCTAGGCAAAAAAAGAGCGCCCGGTGGATCGAAAACTCGCAAAGAGCGGTCCAGGCAAAAATTAGGGCACAAAAAAAAAAGAGCAAACACATGAAGATAGATAAATTATTGTCCTAAAGTTAAGTCTTACAGAAATAAGCAATCAGGATTTGAAATGAAATTTGGCCATCTCTCCATACCCTCAAGAACCTAAAATCCCAGAAAGTCCATTTCCTACCCCTCTCAAGCCAAAGATTCAAAATCACAAAAACACCCTTTGTTACCCATCTTAAGCCGAGAAAAGCCCAAGATATCCCTATCACTCTGGGCGATGGTTAATTCCACATCAAAAATGGTATATCATTTCCGAGTCAAAAGGAAAGGAAATTCACAAAAGGAGGGGAATAACAAAGTTTAAAGAGGAGAATCCCAAAACAAAGAAAGGAAGACAAAGGGAGTATAAATTAAGAGTCAATACATTTTTCCATGAAGCTCCCCTCCAAAAAAAAAGGGCCCCCAAATTCAATGGGTTCAATCATTTCCCCTTCTAAAAAAGCCCTCAATTCAATAGGTTCAATCATTTCTCCTTTCAAAGAAGCCCTCAATTCATTGGGTTTAACCATCTCTTCTTTCATAAAACCTTCAAACACCTCATTGGGTACAACCATCCCCAAACGCCTCATCAAACCTAATAACCATTTCCTTCATAAACCATTGACCATCGACCAACACCGAATAAGACCCATCAACCCCCAAACTCTTCGTCATCCCCTTCTCCACATCACAACCCTAAAAAGTCCATTCCGATCAGTGACTAATTGCTTTTGTTCTCTCAAGTTTTTAATCTTAGGACAAATAAGTTCATCTATTTACGACGTGTTTGCTCAAAAAGAAAGAAAAACAAACAAGCAGAAAAAAGAAAGCTGCTCAAAAAGAAAAAAAAACAAACAATCAAAAAAAAAGAAAGTTGGTAAAAAAGGAGAAGGACTTGCACTCCAAGATGCATTCGTGTTGCATTAAAACAAGGTCTAGTGGTCACCAAGTGGAGCCTCTCCTCATACTAAAAAGTCAAAACTTTCATTGCATTTGAGTTGTTTTTAAAGAGAACCAAAAGTGTGTACTAGGGGGCATTCCCTTCACCTCTCACTCCACTCAACTTTGGGGAGGTTTGTTCATTGCCCACCCCATTCATATATTACCCTCAGTTCATAACCATCACCATAACTCTGTCACCTTTCACAACCTCACTCAAAGAAACCATTTGAAATGTCATTCGAAAGTGGGGCAAGTGCGTTCCCATTCCTTCACCTCATTCATTCCTATAAAACCTCACCGGGGCAATCTCTCAACTCACTATCCTAAACAAGGCCTTGTCATTGGGGCAATTTCGTCCTTGTTATGACTAGGGCAACATCAAACTTTATGGGTTGAGACAAAATCTCTTTTGCTCCACCTTTCATCTCAAAAGCCGAAGCATTCCCAATTCATCATCTTCTACGCCCCTAGTTGTTGTCACCACTAGACAGGGGCAAGCTATTCACTCATCAAAGATCTGAATTGGGGCAATATTGTATCTCTTGATCCCTCATAAGCTTCGGCAATAGCCATGTCGGTCATTCCTTCACTTGCCATAAATGTCCATGTCCTAAACCAATTCCAAGTTAACTGACTCATTCATTCACATTTGCACTCCTATGCATGCTTACTAGACAATGCTTCAAAAAGAGAGAACACCAGTTGATTACGTGATATCTAAATTTCAGTCATCATGGAAAGAAAGAGAAAACAAGTGAGGTTGTTCGTAAATAAAGACCTTGAGAACACCGGAGTTTGAATCAAATTCAATTTTTCAATAGAATGGTCAATAATCATCTCAAGTCCTTGCATTCAAAGTCTCGCATCTCATCATCACAAAAATGTTTATCTCATGCATCTAGGCATTATAGCATATGCATCAAAGCATTACATTTGCATCTTCACATTTTGTGCATTCATCACATAGTAAAAAGAAAAAAAAACGTTCCACATCAGTTGCACCATATTAATACTTGCAAATAGTAAAGAAGAAAAAGTAGAAACCTTTTCATTGCATTGGCATCATATTAATGTTCGCACTTCATAAAAAAGGAAAAGAACAAAATCATTGCATGTCATTCATCATTAGAGCATTACATTTTGCATCAGATATTTCATAGAAAAAGCAAAGAAAGCAAAAAGAAAACAAAGAAAAGAAACCACAAAAGCAACACAAAAACATTCCCTGTCATCCAGCATTCCATATCATTCCTCATTTCACAAGCATTCCTTTGTCATTCAATCATCAAACATTAAAGCAGTGCATACGCATCATATTAACGTTAGCATTTCCATAAAAGAAAAAAGAACAAGAATCATTGCATCGAACATCAGAGCGTCGCATCATATTAATGTTTGCATTTCATAGAAGAAGCAAAAAAGAAACAAACAGGAGTTAGAACAGAAACATTCCATTCATCAAAGCATCAATCACCGCATACACTTACATTCAAACATCCAAGCATTATGTTTGCATTTCATAACCTACAAAGAAGAAGCAGATACAAAAGAACAAAATCATTCCATAATATTCAAGACATCAATCATGGCATACGACTGCATTACATGTGTCATTCATGGCATTGCTAAGCAAATGCGGATGAACACAAGATGTTAATCCTCATGCCTAGTTCCAAGAATCAGCACGCCAAGTGTTCATTTACTGCTTTCTCATCAACACGCCAAGTGTTCATTTACTGCTTTCTTTCTAGCAAACCAAGCATTCATCATCTTTGCATCTGACATCAAATCAAGTCTCAAAATACAAAATCATTTTCAATAAATAGGAGACTAAGTCGAATGTACATTCGAAATAGTCATCGCGATAGGACGCTTGAATTGATCACTCAAGAATCCTAAGGTCCCTATGCCAAAAAGAAAACAAACAGCATAAACAAAGACAGAAGAATTGCAGAAAACGGAACATAAAAAGAACACACCATCTTCATATCATTCATCATTCTCATACCATTCATACCATTCATCGCTTCATGGCATCAAACAGTAGTGCATTACACTTTCAATTTGTATCTCAGAAGAGCGAAGAAATAACAGAAAAAGCATTCTACCAAAGTCGATCATTGCATTCATATGCATTCAAGTGCATGCATTTCATGTACCAGCCAAGATAGAAGTTACCTCAGACTAGATAGTCTCAACCCAGAGTTAGTAAACTCCATCAACCCAGAGTTAGTGAACTCTATCAATCCAGATCACAACATCGTGTACGAGCACGCGATGGATCCATCCGACTTCGTCAAGTCCTTCGGATTAGTTATGTCAACCTAAGGCATAATGGACATCCTTTGATCAAATCAGTTCCGGACCTGATGTTGATCGGCCGCTCGAGAAGGCCACCCCTAACCTCGGACTCAACAAGAGTCCGTTAGAAGGTTTTTAGGCAACCTCCGAATTCAGGACCCCAGCGTCCCTTCAGAACCCCAGTGTTCATTCAGGATCTAGGCATCCCTTCAGGACCCAAGTGTCCATCCAGGTTACTTTCTTTACTGCTTTCTTTATAGCTTTATGTCCTGCTTTTTGAGGGCGGGCATTCCATTCAAGTAAAAAAAAAGAGAGAGAAAATTCGGGTTTTCCCAAGCAGACAAAATCAGTATAATTTCTGAATTCTTTATTTCTATTTTGCCTCGGAATATGTTTCGGCCAATTCATATTCCTTGTCAAAATCCAAATAAAGAGGGGCAGCTGTCATACCCCAATTTTGTCCGGCTTAGGGCAAAACCCTAATTTTCAACCAAAAATAAATAAACCAAGTCTTAGCATTCATTCTAGAGGTTAGGAAGAGCATCATGCTTGCATCTTAGAAGTTTCAGAATGCATTTTAGGGTTAGAAGAGCATAGCATGGCATTTTAGAGCACTTTAGAGCATTTTTAGGGTTTCTAGGGTTTTTCTTAGTTCAAAGGGTATTTTGGTAATTTCGCCAAAAAAGACTTATTTTCTCATCATGCATGCATTTCTAGAGTTTTAGGGTCATCCAAAGGGTCTTAGGATCATTGTTAGAGTGGAAATGAAGTTTAGAGCAAAATCAGGGTTTTTGGGACCAAAAGGGCATTTTGGTCATTTCACTAAAATAAATAATTTCTCGGTAAAAACCATTATGCATCTCTTGAGGAATTTATGTGAGTCCAAGTGAGTGGAGTTGTGCATTTTTTATGCATCATAGGAGTATTTTTGGCATGAAATTCGGTTTTTTGAACAAAAGGGTAAAATGGTCATTTCCTTTGGAGTGGGGTCAACAAATCAATTTTGGGATTGGTGAGATCATAAAATTCAGAGCCCAATCATTGAATCATGGGATATGGCTCAAAATGGCAAGAATTTAGAAGAATTATCTAGAAGGGAATAAGGAATATCCCTTTGAATTTTGAAAGGTCAAGTGTAGTACAATAGTACAAGTTGCAATTCCACTCACTCTCTCTCCTTGGCTGCGAATTCCAGCCCTTTTCTCCCCATTTTTGATTTATTTTATTGATTGCAAATTGTGTTTAAATCATGGCCTTCCATTCAAGTGCTAAATGCAATCCTCACCCTTCATTTGAATTAAAATGGCACTCTTGTAATAAGCTTCATAGAAAAATACAATTTTGTAATTGAGCTTATCCTTCACCACCATCCTTAAGCTGCGCCCCTCAGCCCTCTCTCTCCTCACTTTGTGCTTTCTAATTGCCCCTAATCCATGTGACATTTGATCTTGACCCTTGGTTCAAAATTTAGATGCAATCCTAGAGCACAATGGAAATCAAAATGACATAGTTGCCCTCAACTTTGAGTGGCCTCTATAAATACCATTTTGTGCTCAGCTCACAAGGACTTTTTTGGCTGATCATTCACTCCTCAAAGAAACCCTAGCACACTCTCTCAAAGAGCCTCCAAACCGTGAGCATACTCACCATCATCCACCCATTGTTCCTTTGATTTTTCTTCACCAAATCACTTCCAATCCACTCCCATTTCACATATCTTCTTCCTACCATCTTCAAGTTCAGATTCATACCCTCAAGAGCTTAGGATTTTGAAGGTTTTCAAGGGCTTGGTTGGTGTTCTTTCGAAGATTTGGTTGATTGGTTCACTAGCTCTCCATTTTTGCATAGTTTAGTGAAGGCTCAAGGTAAGCTCCTAGAACTCTTTGCATTCATAAACTTTTTGCATCAAAAAAACTTATCTCTTTTGCATATTCATCAAAATGTAGATTAGGGGGCTGTTGGGGGAGATTTGGTATCTCACCCCTTTTGAATAAGTTGTGTTATGTGATCTTTGCATATCATCATCTTTGCATCTTTGTTTCATGAATAAAATGCTCTTTTCTCTTTGATTTGGTTTCGGCCTCATGTTAGATCTTAGGGATCTTGTTTCTTCTAGTTCATTTCATGTCCAAAATGTGAATAATGGTTGGATTTTAAGCATGTGTAGCTTCGGGTTCAACTTGTAGAAATTAAGGTTTTGATGTTTGTTTCATTTCCTTAATTTTTGTGTGAATAAATGTATGTGATACTTGATTTTTATCTTATGATCTCATGTGCTATGTTATGTTTGTGTTTGATGTCATTTTTTATGCATCAATTTATGTCATGTTTGGCATGAAATTTGTTGGTGAATGTTGCTTGCAAGCATTCGGCCAAGGCCATTTTTATGACCTAGTTTTTGTTGCAATTTGCTTTGTTGATTTGGTGTGTGCAAATAATTTTGTGTAAATGTGTTTTTTTTTAACCATTTACCAATGTACTTTACTATTCACTTAAAAAAATTACCAAAAAGTTAAAAACATTTTCATTCTTACTTTTCACTTCTTACCACAAGTTTTTACCTCATTCATTAACTCTTTACTCAAAAATACAAAAAGATTTTACCATTCACTTTTTACCATTTACCTTTCACCTCTCATTAAAATATTTTCACTTGCATTCACACTTGTTTCACTATTTGCATATCACATCATGTTTAATCACTTACCTCTTGTTGATGATTGGATGATGTGATCCAAATACTTATGCCTAGTGCATATCCCAAGTAGGGGAGATCACCCAAAGTGAATCAATCCCTTTGTGTTTCATCTGCATAGTTAATTACTTGTCTCTTGTTGATGATTTAGTAATGTGATTCAACACTAATGCCTAGTGCATGCCCCAAGTGTTGAAGATTACTTGAAAGTGATTCCACTACTTGCATCATTTACTTACATGCTTTGCATTCATTACTTGTGTGCTCGTTGTACTTGAAAGTGTTGAATGGGTGTTCACAACTTGGTTGTTTTGATTTTCGCAAAGACTTTGTAAAGTCATAGACTTATTGCTGCTCGATAGTAACACTTCAAACCTCAAAACCATGTTGTATGTGAAAGACAATTCGTTACTCGTTAGTAACATCTACAGTTTCAAAACTTTTAGCACTCAAGTTCAAAAACAAGTTTGTCACTCATTAGTAACAACTTCAATTTTCAAAAACCTTTTGCATTCATAATTGAAAACAGTTTTTGCATTTGCACTCAATCAATTTCAAACTCATAAAAACAATGTGAGCAAGTAATGATCACCTATAGCCTTAGCTAGTTTGATCATGAAAACTCTCCCTTTTTCAAAAGCCATGTGAACTAGTAAGGATCACCTATAGCCTTAGCTAGTTTGATCATGAAAGTTCCTTCCTTTTTCAAACACCTTCTTCAAGGCTTCTTTTTCTCGCTCCAAGAACTACGATGCTTTGATTCCCACTTGGGATACGTAGGAGCGAGACTTGTTCTCGTCAAGCACATCAAAAAAAATCTTCATTTTCACAACGATAAAAAACCTCCATTTTCAAAACAAACAAAAATGTTTTCAAACCCATTGTCGTTAGTAGCTAATCAGAACCGTAGTTCGTCTAGCTATTGACATCAATGTCCTTTCTCCAAAAAGAACAATAAGTGATGACCACTCATAGCCTTTGCTAGTTTGGTCATCAAACAAATCAATCCTTTTCAAAAAGGCTTTCAAAAAGAGAATAAAAACAAGTTGTTACCAACGGTCACCCAGAACCTTAGTTCGTTTGACTAGCGGTAGCGACTCCTTTTGAGTACTTAGCCGTGATTACCCATAGCCTTAGCTAGTTCAGTCACTCGCTAGTACTCGTCCTATTTCGAAAACTCACCTAAAAAGTAAAAAAACAAAAACCAAGGCAGAACTACGTAGCTCTGAGTTCTCCATTGTACCGGGAGATACGTAGGAGCGGGTCGTTACCCCCGTCGAGCTCTTTTCTAAAAAAACTCTCTTTTCCCCCCTCTTTACATAAGTTTTCCATTAATCTCCCATCCATCTTCAAATAAGAATAAAATAGGCAAATCTAAGTGTTCTTCAAATCAAACATTAAAAAACCACACAATTTAATTAAAGGTTCCCTTTCAGTAGAAAGGAGGAATGGGGTGCTAATACCTTCCCCATTCCTAACCGACCCCCGAACCCATATCTCTATTTTTCAAAAGACCACCCGCCTTTTTGTAAAAGACTTTTTTCTAATGTTTTGGTCTAAAAACTAAAATATTGGTGGCGGCTTCACAATTTTCTACGTTGTACATTGAAGAACCCTAAACGGGATTTTTCGGGGTGCAACAGCCACATAGTAAAGATGGATGTTATTCAGTGAAATCAGGGTACAGGACTCTTATTGTGCCTATCTCTATAGCAACCAGTGCCCCTAGTAGTTCTACAACTACCCCTGATAAACTGTGGAAACTGATTTGGTCTGCTAAGGTTCCTAACAAACTGAAACATTTTGTGTGGAAGGTTTGTCATAATATAATCCCTACTAGAGAGAACCTCTGCAAGAAGAGGATCCCCCTATCAAATCTTTGCCTTATTTGTTTACAAGCAACTGAAACTACTGAACACATGCTCCTTTTGTGTGATTGGACCAGACCCCTTTGGTTTGGACTCCAATTTATCAATCCCCCTACTCCTATTGGCATTACAACTATACAAAGGTGGATTATGGAGGCTCTAGACTCCCCAATGGCATCAGATACTAATCTATCTACCTTGTTATTCTTTACTCTGTGGATTATTTGGAAATTTTAAACTAATTGAAAATTATAAATAAAAATATGAAAAATTGACGTTTAAATAAACATAAAGTCAGTGTTTTTAATATTTTCTAATTATGCTTTGAATATACTTATAAAAAAGGCACTTGTGAATAAAAGTATATTGATAACTTTTTACATTGAGGTGGTGGTCAAGTGTGAGAAATAGAGCTCATAACTTTTTGTAACTTATATTTTCATTTTATCTTTTTTTGGTCTATGGTATTTGACCCGCTCTTGTGTCCGGGAGAAAAGGGTCCTGAATAATCCGGAGTTCAGCCGGGAGGTAAGTAAAGTCTGACTCCAATTTGTTCGATCGTCTGGGACCGAATTCGGGCACTAGTCGAGTCCAATTTGTCTCATTTAGATGAAGTGCATTAACCACCTTGCACCCAAGCTCGGAGTTATTTTCATTTTATCTTTGTCAATTCTCCGATTGAAAAAAATCTATGAAAATTCAGTTTACTTTCTCAAGATCTAATAATGTAATGTGTAACATAATTCAAATATTATTAATATCCTTGAAAAAAATACTGAAAGTAGTCGTTACTATGTTGGATTCAATATATATTTACTTTTATTCTTTTTTGACAAATATTTTTTTTTATTCTTAATCGTGTGAATTTAGATCCTATGAATATTTCAGTTTAAAAAATGCTAACATGAAGATTCGAAAAGATTACAATAATATAAATTCACGGATATTTTGAGTCAAAGAGAAAAACTCATGTTAAAGTAAAGAAGAAAAATGACAAAGGGTTAATTAAAATAAAAAAAGCTAAGAGACTTACTTTTTTTTTAAAAAAAAAGTATAGATATCTACATTAAGTTTTCAGTATAGATTTCTAAAAATAAAATAAATATTTTTATTTTATTAGTTAAAAGAAAAACGGATGTGACTCCTTTTATCATCTACTTATAAAATGTTAAGGCCTCTTTTTATCAAAAATGTTAAGGCCTAAGATACAAGGGAGGACACACGACAAGATAGAATTAAGTGGTATGCCCACAAAATGGTGGCATCCACGTCACTGGCCTATATTTTAGGCTAATCTTTGAATATATTTATCTGTTTATTTCATTGAATTTGAATAGTATATATTTTTGAATTGGCAAAAATAATAAAGAGAGTATTAGGAGTACTTCGACCAAACCGAACAAATTGGAAAGAACTAAAAGAATAAAAAATTAGCCCGGGTGTAGACAACCCAACACCATTAGACTAGAATTAATACTCCATCAGAACATACATAAGATATGAAAAAAGGAGGATTAACAATTAACACCTACGCAAATAATGGTGGGTTAACATAATAATCATAATCATAATCATAACTATACACATTCAAGAATGTGTACAGATAAGCAGTCCACTTCATCATTTAAAATTCCACATCATCCATTCAAAAAATAACATCTGGTATTATATAGTACACTTGGCCTTTCGGTAATATGAATTTCAAAAATGCCTACAAAAACAGACCTCAACAATTAAAGCAATTCAATTACTATGATCCTTCCAATTAATATTTCCTATCCCTGATAAATTCATACGCGGAAAAGTAACAGCCACCACACCTCCTAAATCAACAATTCCTAACCAAGAATTCAAATCAAATAAAAGACAACATTTAAAACCATTTCCAAATTCATTTAACTTTTTCCTTAATTGACGTTTCAATAACTGTTGGAAAAATTTAATTTTCAAAATTTACAATTTCACAATTTTTTCCCCAATGAGGACAGCAACATTTATATATATATATATATATATATATATATATATATATATATATATATATATATATATATATATATATTATCTTAGACTCTTTTGGCAATTCTGCCCAGTTTATAAACAAAAGCTTGGATAGTTGATGCATAAAGTGTATTTTGCGGTTTTGATGACCTTAATCAGAGTACCTGCACCCAAAATCAACAAGACAAACAATACCCAAATCAGATATACGAATACGCATTGTAATGACTGTACTGTAAATATTTAAATCATTCCTACAAATGTTATTCACATTTAATTTAATTTTGAATAATGATATTCATACAGCATTCCAATAAATGATATCCCTATAATCATTCCACACTTGCTGATGAGGACAATATTACACATTAAAGATAATGCATCTCATCAGCAACACCATTAAGCCATTCAAATAATCACATAAATCCTATAATTATTTCTCAGTCCTATAATCATTAACCCAAAAATAAGGCTTATGAGTTTATTCCTATAATTTCTGTTTATTCCTATAATCAACCTTTAATTGCTGGAGATAATTTCCCGACATTAATTATGGATCCAAAAATTCTGCCTACCTTACAAATATATTCAAAGACAATAAATATGATAGTACTGGTGTGTTGGCAGCCAAAAATTAACACACCACAAATCATGGCATAGTGTTTCGTATCTTTACCGACAAATTCAAAGACATGAAGGTTTTCGAGAACAACTTTTTTGGGGTATATAAATACCAACTTGCCTCACCCACCTTTCATAGAATTGTATTCAATCGTTTCTAATAGTTCAGTATACAAAGGCAGACAATCAGAAACCTTAAGAATAATTAGGAATGGCCACTGCAAGCAAACTTTCCCTTACTCCTCCCAAAAAGAATGTACCTTTAGCTGTCATAGACCTAGACCATGAAACATCTTCTCTCATAGTCAGAGTACTAAGGAAGTGGCATGTTTTTGGGAACTATGGAGGAAACAAACCTGTTGTTGTGGCCACGTGGTTGAGCAGTAGCGTGGGAATTAGCGAGGGAACGTGGCCACGTGGCTGAGAAGTAGCGAGGGAATTAGCGAGGGACACTGCCCTCGCTAATTAGCGAGGGAGCCAAATCCCTCGCTAATCGCATTTGCGAGGAGGGAATTAGCGAGGGAAGTTGTCCCTCGCTAATGCCCTCGCAAATGACTGTTAGCGAGGGAATAAGGTGATTTAGCGAGGGACTTTGCCGTCGCAAATGACCTTTTTTTTGTAGTGGGAAAAGGGGAAGTTTCTGGGATGTCAAAGTAAGAAAGCAAAGTCAGCACATATGGCAATGTGTGCCTTCGATCCCTTAACTACAATGAACCTGTTACAATCCATCCGCACACTTGAACCTGTTACAATAACTTGTAAACGGGTTGTGGCACCCCTAGTTCCCCCTTAATAAATTTTTTGGCTTATAAAAAAAATGAGTTGATAGTATATATTATTAATATTTTAAATTTAATTCCATTATATATTTCTTTACAGGAGGCACTTCAATTCAAACCACCATGCATACAACTAAACTCTTGATTAATCCAGACATCCCAGAAGCTGCAGCTTTGAGAGAGACGTAACTATTAATGCTAATGGCCTTATTGATACATCTTTCCATTTTGTAATTATTGTTTACTTAAATTGATTTTTAAATAATAACATCAATATATAAAATTTCATGAAAAAAATAATTCTAATTACGTATATAGCAAGAACATGTAGCTGCACGGTCATACATACTAGTATCACTCATATATCATAATACAAATAATTAAGAAAAAGATTTGGCCTTCACCAAAAACCACATAGAAGTTTACGTTAATCCTCCTTTTTTAATTGAGCCCAAAGTAGTTTCAAGTAGTTAACTCTCTTTGTTAAAATCATCACTATTTGGATTAAACTAGTTTAACATCTCATCCCTACTAGGGTTCATGGCTGCTTCTAGGGGCAGACCTGTGTATTGGTGAGAGGGGTTTCCTCTGAAAAAAAACTCTATTTGCCTCCTATATAAATGTTTTTAACCCCCTGAAATTTTAAATTTGCACTAATACCCTTAATTTTGTACAAAGACACAATTTTGAATCCTCTAATTCCGGGTTCTGAATGCGCCACTGGCTGCTTCCGTTAGCTCTGTGGGCTATAACATGCCATTTGTTCTACGACGTGATTGGAGCCGCTGGTTGGTGCAAAGGGCACTCTCTTCCATTACATTTTGAGGTTGTCTCCCCTTGCTTTCATTAAACTATGAGGTGGTGGTCCCCCCGGCCAATCTCTACCTCTGCCAAATATGTCTTTGTGTCCACACAGTCTTCCCTCCTCTTCCACGGTGGTGCACCACCGTTCCTCCCCCTTAACAGTGATGGGAGGTAACTTTGCTTGATCACACTCTTCGTCCATCTGCAAAACCACTTGATCAGATTTTGGTAATTAATTATATTGATGCAAAGAGGTCCTATGAGAAAGTTGTTGTCTTGCTCAATCAAGCATAGGACTCTAGAAAAAGTATGAACAATGTAATTGTAATTTAGAAGTTTAAGGTTTATATATGGCATATGATCAATCTGTTACTATACCCCAAAAATGAGTTGTCATTTACATATAGTGTAATGCTTCTGGCCTTTTGGTCGAATGAATATAATATATCACATCTTAGAAAAACAAGCTTCTATTTTCGGCAAAAGTAAAAAAAATATTTCAATAAAATATTTTGTTTAGAAATTTAATGTCTTCTCATTTACAAGAAATAATGGTAAATGGAAAGTTGTTTATAGAATGGAAGATTTTTTTCGGTACAATTATAGAATGGAAGATATTATTGTAACTGAAAGTGACAGAATGATTTTTGTTTTAAATTAAAAAAGAACAACACACCAGCACAAAATGTGGTGAGTGGTGTTAGTTTACCAACATGCAAATGATGACATATTATTCCACTCGCATATATGCTTATCATGTTAATTTCTTGATTTGATATTTGTAGTATTGTTGAATTACACCGAAGCAGGCCTGAATTCTATCTCCAATTAGAATCCATCAGGTGTCTCCTTAATTAGTTTAGTGTAATCTCCACCCCACTGCATTAGGTTTTGGAATGAGACTAATTTCGTATCTTTCTAAATAATTTATATGGACCACGTACAATCATGTTTGGACTTATTAGAAAAGCTGATAATCAAACTAGGGTATTGTGATCTTATTCCAGTGTTTAAAAAGTGACTTTTAAGATATGGGTAATAAATTAGTTTGTTAGAGCAAATAATATGAGAAAAATGTTAGATTAATTATTTATATATTTACTATTTGAAAAAGAACAAGTTTTACTATTTAAACTAGCAGAAAGACCGGCATTCCCAAACTCGTCTTTCCACTTTTTTTTTTTGAATAAAAAGGATATTTATTCATTAATTCAAATTGATAGATTACATCATTGATAATACAAACTCAAAATCGCTAAAAACACAAAGGATGAATCTGCGAATAAAGTCACAGCACCCAAGTTAATAGCATAAAACGGAAAAATGCCTACAAATGTGACAAAATAAAAGTCACCAGAGTACTCATGCCTCCGGATCTGTAACTATTTGCGGCCCTAGTTATTGGTTGAATCTGCAATAGGTCGAAGTTGATCTGCCGATCTGAACCAAACGAACAACACAACAAGACGGGAAATTAAAAACACCACAACAAGATGGGAAATGGAAAACGCCGCACCAAGACGACGAACAACAATAACACCGCACCCTACAAACGACAAAATCTAGAAAAAAGACGAAATATAAATTAGATCTATGTGATAACCACTTATTTAAATGAAAAGACAAAAAAATGATATATAGAGTGGTGATTCTAGGCCAAAAATGGACCTAAAACCAACCATTTGGTAGTGATCTAGAAAGAAGAGAAGAGTGAAAGGAAATTGAGAGAAACGGCTAAAGTTTACTATACCCTTTTTCTTCCACTTTTTTTTATTGTACTTCAATAAATAGGTACTAGTAGTAATTTATCGGGGATCCATTTTTTATCATACACAAAGAATGACAACAAACTAAAAATAAAATGCAGAAGTAATTAATCTTTGATATTTTTCCTACATAAAAAGGGTGAATTAATTGACAAAAAGAAAAGAAGTGTAAGTTTATAGACGCACGGGGCAACAACTTCGGTTAATGCAAAATTCATGTCTTGTTAAAATTTATTTTTAAAATCGCAATACAGAAAAGTCTTATTTGTTAGTCCTTTGAATGCTAAAGTATCCCGAAACACACTGCTTAAAATAACTCTTATATATTTGTCACTTTTTTTTACCAAATCGGTTATTGAGGAATGAACTTTGAGTATTTTGATGGTTAAGTTTTTTTCTGAGCACTAAATGACTCCTAAACACGCTGGTTAATGAGGCACAAATTTCGCATATTTGAATAGTTGATTTTTTTTTACAAACACAAAAGCATCCGAAACCACAACTTAACATCGTACTTTACATATTTTGTTATTAAATTATTTTTATTCATCGAACCGGTTACTGAGAAACAAAACTCGCGTATTTGAACAGTTAAGCATTTCTCTGTATACGTACTTTATTGCGAAATTAATATTTTATTTCAACAAACTGGTTATTGAGAAACACATTTTGGATATGTGAACAATAATTTTTTTTCCAGACTCTAAATATTTCAAAACACGCTGCCTAACATCACACCTTAGATAAAAGTATGGAAAAAAAATAAGGGATGAAGAATTAAAAATGGAGAGGAGGGATTAAAAGAGGGAGGGGGGTGGGGGGGTGGGGGGAGGGGGAGTTTGGCGCCAAAAGTGGGAGGGACCCACTTGGAGACTACACAAGGTTTATATCTTTAAGATTTACATTGAAACCTGACCAAAATAGGAATCTAACATTCATTATAGTGTAGATTATTTTTCCTACAGCATGCATTTGTTACTAGGCAAGCGGAAAATCATTCAACAGTACCAATGAAATGAAATATTTAACAATAGAGACTAAACATGCATGAAAATGGAAAATTTTAAATGGATGAAAATTAGAAGAAATTTTTTATAGGGAATAAAATTCAAATTTGTGAATTTTATAGGGGCAAATAACATATTTAACCCTATATTTAATGATTTTAGTTTTACTTTTTATTTTATTTATTTGTAATATTTTTCCGTCTAATTTTTTTGTTTTTAATTTGTTGACATCATACAATATTACTTATAATTTTAAAGATTTTCGATATTTTCTTTAATATTTTTTAGTTTTATATTTTTAATATATTCATGTTGTGTTTTATTTTCGACATCATTCAATTTTAGTTTTAATTTTAATATATTCATGTTGTATTTTATTTTAAAGAGAAGTGTTAGCAACACTCTATTTTAGACATTCTCTACAACACTCATTTTATGATTGGTTAAAATTTATGTAAGTTCTCACCACTTTGAAAATGAGACTCATTAATTTAGTGGAACCACATGAATTTAACCAATCATAGATAGAATGAGTATTGGAGAGGAGTTTAAAAGAAAATGTTGCTAAGACTTCTCTATTTTAAATGGGTTACTTAAGAACATCATACGACCATTATAAGGAATTTACCAATGAGTCATATATGGAAGGACTTTTAGAGTTTTATTTTGTTGGTAGACAATGTGACAAACATCACTCATAAACACACACATACAAAGTGGATGATATTCGAACTCGGATAATCATGAAAAATGTCTAGCCTAACAATATCGACTTTGCCAATCATACTAAGTTTGTACTACTTTTTTGGACTAACTCAGTCATGGGAGGTCTCTTTTTGGTTAATCCATTACTATTTTATATTCGGAAATGCTGAATCACACGAGGTATTCTTCCCCAATACCTCCCGAAAGGTGTATTTTTATTTTGATTTAAAATCTACGGCTCCTTCCTTATTGCTGCCAGAACACTAATAATACTCGCTTGGGAGGATTTTCGGGAATTTTTTTTCGGGGAGATATAGCAATACCCTTTTATATTTTGTGTCTAGCTTGTTCTATTTTATTTCTAACTAACTTGCTTACTATAAAGGGTAGCTTAATGTAAACGTCTCCCGAATAGAAAGATATTATCGAACATAAAATTAGCCTTAAAGTCCATTTCATAAAGCAATCCAATGGCTAAACAATAATGTCTCGATTAAAAGAAGCCAGTATTGCTTGCTTGCGGGTACTATTCCACTGAACAATTCCAACGTCATCAATTATCTTGAATATATAGCGCATATATCATATCAAATGATGAATGAGCATGCGTGCACCACAATACATGAACGGTGGATATGCAAACTCACTTATTATAAAAAAAAAAACTCAGATTATGACCCATGACACACACCACATATAAATACACTCTCATAGTAGCCACCATATGTCCCCCACCACACAAGTGAAGAAAACAAAAACACTATAGTTACTTAGTCTGTTCAAAAAAAATGGTTGGGCAAGAATTCCGAAAAGGTCCTTGGACAGAACAAGAGGACATGAAACTGGTGTATTTTGTTGGTCTATTTGGAGATCGTAGATGGGATTTTATAGCTAAGGTTTCAGGTTTGAAGGTGGCGGGAGAGAGTAAAATATAGGTATGCTTATATGGGCATGCTTAGTTATATAAAGAAAATTCCTTTAACCACCACCTCACTTTGTTGTAGGTTTAAGTAGAACAGGTAAGAGTTGCAGATTAAGGTGGGTTAATTACCTTCACCCTGATCTCAAACGTGGCAAGATGACACCTCAAGAACAACGCCTCGTCATGGAACTTCACTCTAAATGGGGAAATAGGTTTGATATTATATATGCAGAAATTGACTATATATATTAACCCTCAAAGCTGACTTATAATTTTCTTTTATTTTTTTGTCTCTTGATTTTCTTTGGTTACTCAGTTTTAATTACATAGCTATAAATATGTGTGATGATGATTTGCAGATGGTCAAGAATTGCTAGAAAACTACCAGGGAGAACAGATAATGAGATTAAGAATTATTGGAGGACTCATATGAGGAAAAAGAGGGCACAAGAGAAGAAACGTGTAACGGCTTCATCATCAGCATCTTCTAGTTGCTGTCAATCCTCTTCATATTCCTCAAATAATAATAACCATGCTGTGGATTCTCATTCACATGCTTCCAAAGAGGCTGGAAAATATGACTATGACACTGGTGATCAACTTAATATGATAAACCAAGATATTGAACAAGGGTATTCAATGGATGATATATGGAAAGATATTGCTATCTCAGAAGATAACATTAATCTGCAACAACCAATCTATGATAACTGTTTTTGTCCTCTAATGCCTTCTCCATCAACATCATGGGATTATTCTTTAGACCCTTTATGGGTGATGAGTGAACAAGAAAGCAACATGTTATTCCCTTCTTGCTATGATCAACAAGGCAGTGCATTTCTAACCGGCTAATTAATCATAATTTTTTTTTTGAGTTATTAGTAAATTTAGTGCCTCAAATTTCACAAAAAGTTTAATTTAGTCTCTGATATATATTTATAGTATACCAACTTAGTCTCTGATTTTTACAAAAGTATTTCAATTTAGTCCCTTTTTCAAAAATGGATTATATTGAAATACTTTTACAAAAGTTAGGGACTAAGTTGATATATTATAAATGCAAGAGACTAAATTGAAATTTTATGAAATTCTAAGGACAAAATTGGCTAATAACTTGATTTTTTTGTTGTTGTTCATATATGTGTTTGCCATCTGTATGTCCTAAGAAAGCCTAATACATGTACAGTGAGTATCTTTCAAGCCTTCAGTATGGTTCTGCATAGTGTGACACAGCTGTAATCAAATAATATCTCAAGGTGTAATATCAATGTTTGTGCTTTTACTTTCAAGAGACATGGAGGTAGTATGTTCTGAATGTAAAATATCAACCACTTGTTCAAATTTTTAAGTTTGAATATGATTTGGATGCCTATATCAATATTGCACTTTCATTTTATATTAGTAGCCACTAAGCTATAATGCGTGAATAATCTATGTACAACTTTCCAATCAGAATCGTATAAGATGCGCAACACACTGGTCTAGCAAAAGTAAACATATATCCAACACACGTGTTGTGCTAGCTAGTGGAAGAGACTTGAGTTCCATGATAATCTTAATTTAATTAGAATTAATTCTTGAATCTGTGTACATCACTTTTTTAAAAGGTGCTTCCACCTTTAATTAATACAAATGATATCTTAATTAAAAATTCGATATTAAAGAGGACATCCATTAGAACCGTGTTGAGTTTGGTTGCTAGAGTAAATAGATGTGAAAACAACTTTCTTTCATGGTGATTTAGAGGAAAAGATCTACATGAAGCAACTCGATGGATTTCTTGTTAAAGAAAGGGAAGCCTATATATGGTTTGAAGCAGACTCCAAGTCAGTGGTACAAGAAGTTTGAATGTTATGTGTGATTAAAGCTACAAGAAGACTACTTCTAATCGACCATTGTATCTTTGTTAGAAAGTTTTTTGATGATGATTTCATTATCTTGTTATTATATGTAATCTTGATGACATGCTTCTTGTTCCAAAATTAGCAGGTTAGAGAAGCAATTAGACAAGTCATTATGAAAGGCATGCACTAATGGAAAAAATGCATTTTATATTGGTTAAAATTGATATTTCATATCGGTTCGTGAACCGATGACGAAAAAGGAGATATATAATAAATGGACATTTCATATCGGTTCCTGAATCGTTATGAAAAGTTTTTTTATATCGGTTATATATGCGAACCGATATGAAAAGTCAGTTTTTGCTTATAATTTATATCGGTTATATATGCGAACCGATATGAATACTCGTTTTTAACATCGGTTTTCTTCCAGAACCAATATAAAATATGGATTTTTAACATCGGTTGAATTTAGAACCGATATGAAAACTGAAGGTTTTTTTTTTTAAAAAAAAGTGGTTTCTGTTCAGCAACATACATGGAACAATACCGTGGACATAGAAACAACGTTCCATTAAACATTAACTAACTTAACAAATCATTAATTGGTAACCAATATTGCTCATAGACAGAAATTCTCCATGGTTGAACAACACAAATAGAAATGTACAACACAAACAGAAACAGAAATGTACAACACAAACAGAAATGTCATTCCCAATGAAAAAAGGTGACCAAACTAGTAGTGAATTTAAGTCTAAAATGCTAGTATATTGATACACCAGAATGGCCTAAGGAGTGAAAAGGAAGACTGCTAGTATATTGATACACCAGAATGACATTCTCAGAATTAACTACCCCTGTGCCTTTGCTGAGATAAAGTCCACCTCCACGAACAAGAAGCCACAGACCACCATCACAAAAACCACCTCCAGCAAAGCCACAGACCACCTCCAGCAAAGCCACAGACCACCTCCAGCAAAGTCAAACTCAATAATACAAATGGAGCCACTGAAAATCACAAAGACAATAATTCAGTTTATAAGTGCAGACAAACCATCACCCAAATGATAAAAATAGGGGAAAATAGGAATCCAGTTTTACTACAGCTAGTACAAGAATGCTAATAAATTATACATAGCATACAAGCTATGCTGCAAAGATGAACTAATAAAGAAAGATAATGAATTCAATATGCAAAATAGGAATTTATCATAAGAAGAGAAACAAACAATTTAGCAAAATAAGATTCATAAAGATGAGAAACCCTAATAGAAATGGAGAGGGAAGAGAACTGCAAGAAAGGGAAGACGTACCAGCAAGAGGAGGAGAGTGCGTGCTGTGGCGACGGTGGGAGACGCAGCGCGAAGGGAGACGCAGCGGTGGTGCGCGCTGTGGCGACGGTGGTTCTCCGCGCAGCAAGAGTGAGAGACACAACGAAGCAACGGAGGTGCGAACGGTGGTGGAAGCGATGAGGGAGGTGCGGACGGTGGTGGAGGAGATGAGGGAGCAAACGGTGGTGGAACGTGGAAGAGATGAGGGAGCGACGGTGGTGGAACGCGTGGAAGAGATGAGGGAGAGAGCGAACAGAATGAGAGGAGTACTGAGAGGAGCGTATGTGAAAAGCCCAATTTTTTAGTTTCTATAACGTGTGGTGTTTTGACCCGTTATAGAAGCCTTGATTTTTTCACTTTCTATAACAGTTATGAAATGGAACCGATATGAAAGATGGTTTTTGCACTTTCTATATCGGTTCCTGTGGAAACCGATATAAAAAGTGTAATTTTAATTACAAAACTGCCACCGCGTCACTTTTAACATCAGGCCGTTTTTAACCGATATAAATAGCAGTTATAAAAAGCATTTTTTCCACTAGTGATGAGAGCTGCTAAGAAGATTCTTGGTATAAGTATCCTGCTTGACAGAAAGGAGAAGAAGTTTTGGATATCACAAAAACAATATACATTAAAAGAGCACTATAGAGATTCTAAATGGAAAATGCTAAAGAGATAAGCACGCCTCTTGCAATTTATTTTAAGTTGAGTGCTAAACAGAGTCCTTCAAATGAAGATGAAAAATTGGATATGGAACAAGTTCCTCATGCATCTGCTATGAGTAGTTTAATGTATTCATTGGTTTGCTCAAGGTTGGATATAACGCATGATGTTAGATTGTTAGTAGATTTTTATCAAATCTAAGTAGAGAGCATTGAAATGCAGCGAAATAGATTTTAAAGTGCCTTTATGGTATTGGTATGAAGCTTTGTTTTGGAGGTAATAAACCTACTTTAGTTGGGTACTCAGACTCCGATATGGCTCGAGATATTGAATCTAGCAAGTTTACTTTGGGGTATATGATTAAATTTGCGGGGGTAGTTGTGGCTTGGTTGTTTAAGTTATAGAGATGCGTAGCATTGTCTACTATTGAGGCAGAGTTCTTTGTTATCTCTGAAGCTTGCAAAGAGTTGTTATGTATGAAGAAACTCTTGCAAGAGTTTGGTTTTGTTCAGGATAAATATATATTGTTTGTTGATAGCCAAAATGCTATTCATCTTGGTAAGAATCCAACTTTCTACTCAAGATCCAGACATATAGATGTGGGATATCATTGGATACATGATGATGTGGATGATAAGTTGTTGGAGTTAGATAAAGTTCATAGTGATGATAATTATTTTGATTTGATTACTAAAGCACTGCCAAGAGGGAAGTTTGAAACTTTTGATATCGCTGGTCTGGCGATTATCTCCAATAATTGTGAGGGGAAGATATATTGAGTATTGGACTCCCATACTATATAGAGAAAAAGCCAAATATTAAAGTTCATTGTTTTGTTTGACAATATTAAAGTTCATTGTTAAAACACATGTTTCAGTAAAAAAAGAAAAAAATGTTAAAAAAACAACACCACACATTTTTAAAAAGTAACACAACCCCACCCCCAACATTCCTTCCTTTTCTACGGCTCCCTCTCCCTCCTTCTCCTCTCTCTCTCACCATGCCTTTTCCCTTCCATTTTTCTTCTTCTCTTCACTTCAAATGAACAATTCCCACAATAAATCTTAGACATTTGAGCCACATTAAGAGAAGCTATCTCATTTCTATTTAGGGTATTTTTGAGTAGTATTTTGGGCTAGGTTTTTGCTTTAAAAGAGGATAAAGGTACTCACACCTTCAAGGTTACTCTTTGAGGTTATTTAAGGTAAACCCACTACTCATTATTCAAGATTTCTTCTTTGGCACATGTTAATTTTGTGATAAAAAAAGTAGTTTCAAGGTTTAGGGTAAATATTTAGGGATGTTGCCTCGGAAATATTATTGCTTTTCATATTTTCCTGTTTTTGCTTCACTTACTTCTCCGGAAGGTATTAAAGTGCTAAATAGTCAACTCTTCATAACTGTGAGTGGATGACGGTCATCATTACATATTTTAATTATTTTAAATGTCGATATTATAAAGTTATTAGTTATTTATAAATGGGAAACACGCCATTGGAAAACTATATTAGCTTCTTTGAAATGATATTTTTCTAAGATTACGGACGTCGTTATTTAACTTGATTATTTTACAATTGTTAGCATATGCAAATGACGTAAAATGATTTTGAGATGTAACCGTTAGTGGATGTAACGGTCTAGGTGCACCTAGTTATATGACCTCGGATGAAGTGGGCTATCCGTTAGATGGAGCCGCCTCTAAGGGGAGAACACCCTTAGAGGAGAGGGCTATCAATGACATGTAGCCGCCTCCGTAATCATGATGTGATGTGGTTGAAAGCGAAAAGGGCTATCCTTTAGATGTAGCCGCCCCCAGTGGCGTATGTAGGACACTGGTCTAGGGTGGTCAAATGATTTAATTTAACAATTAATATATATCATCGTGTAGAAAGTTTTTTACAGTGAAGGTGTATACCAATTAAACATATTTTTCTCTTCTAATTTGGTAAGTCTTTGTGATTTTTCATTGCACTTTTGGTTGCTAAAAATCATGGATTGTGCAATTTTATTCCCTTATTTTTCCAAAATTCAAGATTTTTGAGGAGCAAAAGTGCAAATAATATATGATTTTGAGGGAAAAAATTGTAAAATTAAGAAAAATTGGGACCAAAATTATCAAAGTAAAATAAAAAGACTAAAATCACCAAGTTAACAAAAATCACCATATTTGTTTGTGATTTTTTTAACCCAGAGCGTGGGGTTCAGCGGTTGGGGCTGAACCTCTCTTAACCAAGGGTCGGGGGTTCGATCATCGCCTTGGGTACGGAGCAGCGTTAAAACTCTGGGCCAGCTGTCCTGCCCCTCGAAGCACCTACAATGAGCGAGAGATTAGTCACTGCTGTCCGTGCGGTGGATGTAAATAGCTTTTCTGTATTTGACTGATTGTTTGTATTTTGTTTTGGGCCCAGGGTGTAAGTAGCAATTGATAGTGGCCCATTTACTTGTTTTTAGCTTGTTGGCCCATTTGTTGTGCAAGTCAGCCTGTTGACTTGATGTTATTGTTCTCAGCATTGTATAAAGACATAATGGAATGAATAACAAATCAAGGAATTGCTTTTGCTCATTGCGAATTCAGTTCAGAAACAGTTAGATTCTACAATTGGTACCAGAGCTCCGATCAAGGGGCCTGGACTGAAATTCAAGAACCGCAGATTCTGTGAAGTAAAATCGAAACATAATCGAAGAAAGATTGAAGATTCCATGGCGGATAAGGAGAACGGTGCTTTTGTACAAGCTGCGATTCCCAAGCTTGACAATCACTACGATCATTGGACGATCTTGATGGAAAACCTTTTGCGATCCAAGGAATATTGGGAAGTAGTTGAGAACGGAATTCCAACTCTTGTTGCAAATCCATCACCAGAGCAGAAGAAGGTTGTGGACGATGCAAAATTGAAGGACCTCAAAGCAAAAAACTACTTGTATCAGGCCATTGAAAGGAACGTTTTGGAGACGATCTTGAAGCATGACTCGGCGAAAGATATATGGGATTCATTGAAGCAGAAACACAAGGGCTCGAACAAGGTAAAGCGTGCGCATTTGCAAGCTCTGAGAGGAGAATTTGAAGCGCTCAAGATGAAAGAAGCTGAGTCCATTACTGAGTATTTTTCAAGAACTCTTACTATCGCCAATAAGATGAAAAGACATGGTGAGGTAATGGCTGAGAGTGTAGCTGTAGAGAAAATAATGAGATCTATGACTGCTAAGTACAACTATGTGGCATGTTCCATTGATCAATCTCATGATGTGGAAAGCATGACAATAGATGAACTTCAGAGCAGTATCATGGTTGAAGAACAACGAATGAATGGCCAAAAGAAGGAGGAAGAACACGTCTTGAAAGTTACTGGTGTAGGAAGAGGTAGAGGTAGAGGGAGAGCTGGTGGTAGAGGCAGAGGAAGACAAGGTTCTAAGGAGAATCTTGAGTGCTACAAGTGTGGCAAACTAGGTCATTTCCAATTTGAATGTCCTAGTCTTGAAGGAAAAGTTGCCAATCACACTGAGTTTGATGATGAGGAAGAACTATTACTCATGGCAAGAGGTGAAGCACAAGAGTCAGAGAAGGGCAAGGTGTGGATTCTTGATGAAAAAGGAAGGGTGTGGTTCTTAGACTCAGGGTGCAGTAACCACATGTGTGGTGAAAAAGGCTGGTTTTTTGACTTGGATGAAAGGTTTAGAGAGTCAGTGAAACTGGGAGATGACAGAAGGCTTCAAGTTGCTGGTAAAGGAAGCATTAAACTCAAGATTGAGGGTAGAATACATATTATCACAGATGTGTATTATATCCCTAACTTGAAAGACAACTTACTTAGTATCGGACAGCTTCAACAAAAGGGCCTCAAAGTGGTGTTTGAAGATGACTACTGCAGATTGTATCACAAAGGAAAAGGTTTGATCATCACCTCAAAAATGTCTCACAATAGAATGTTTGTGGTGATGGCCATTCCTTTGGTAGCTCACTGTTTGCAAACTGTGAAAGATGATGAAACAGAGTTATGGCACAAGAGGTATGGACATTTGGGATACAAGGGACTGCAGATGCTTGGTCAGAAGGGTATGGTTAGGGGGCTGCCAGATATAAAGGAAACCAGCAGAGTGTGTGAAGAGTGCCAAGTTGGGAAACAACACAGAGAAACTGTCTCCAAACAGAGCAAGTGGAGAGCATCTAGAAGGCTTGAACTCATCCATTCAGACATATGTGGACCTATCAATCCTCAATCAAGTGGAGGAAAAAGGTACTTCATCTCTTTTATTGATGATTTCAGTAGAAAGGGGTGGGTATACTTCTTAACTGAAAAGTCTAGTGCTTTTGAAACATTTAAGAAGTTTAAAGTAATGGTAGAAAAGGAGTCTATGTGTTCCATTAGTTGTCTCAGAACTGATAGAGGGGGTGAGTTTAATTCCACTGAGTTTATAGAATACTGTGAGAGTAATGGAATTAGAAGACAACTCACAGCAGCCTATACTCCGCAACAAAATGGAGTAGCTGAGAGAAAAAATAGAACTGTGATGAATATGGTTAGAAGTATGTTAACTGAGTCTAAATTGGAAAAGAAATTCTGGGCTGAAGCTGTGAAATGGGCATTCTACTTGCTCAATAGATGCCCCACTGTCTCGGTAAAAGATGTAACTCCAGAAGAAGCATGGAGCAGTGTAAAACCTTCTGTTAAGCACCTTAGAATCTTCGGTTGTGTAGCTTATGTTCATGTATCTGATGTGAATAGAAGAAAGCTTGATGATAAGAGTATCAAAGGTATTTTTGTGGGTGTAAGTGATGAATCCAAGGCATATAGAGTGTATGATCCCATCACAAAGAAAATCCTTACTAGCAAGGATGTTGTTTTTGATGAAATGAATACATGGAAGACTGACAACACTGAAAAGGACAAGACAGCAGGTAGTGAAATGATTGATGAAGAGACAGAAGCAGTTACAGTTCAGAATAATGCAGAAATGAATGCCACACCAGATACTACAGATGAAAATGTGAATGTTGCAGACCATGAGGCAACAACAGATGAATCTGCAAGTGAAAATAGAGACATATCAGAAGCTACTACTGAAGGTGAGAGTGAACCAGAAGCTGGCAGAGTTAGAAGACCCCCTGGTTGGTGGGATCAGTACATAATTCAAGGAGATAATGATAGCAGTGATGAAGCAAATGATGAAGAAGTCATGCACAATCTCTTGATGATTGAAGGAAATGACCCTGTAACTTTTGAACAAGCATCAAAGGAAGAGAAATGGAGAGTGGCAATGGACCAAGAGATAGCATCAATTGAGAGAAACAACACTTGGGAACTTGTTCCATTTCCTCCAAATGGCAAGAAGATTGGAGTTAAATGGATATATAAGACCAAGTACAATGAAAGTGGACAAGTTGAAAAATACAAGGCTAGACTTGTAGCCAAAGGGTATTCTCAAGAACATGGTATAGATTATGCTGAAGTATTTGCCCCTGTGGCAAGATGGGATACTATACGATGTATCTTAGCTGTTGCTGCTTATAGAGGCTGGTGTGTATACCAATTGGATGTAAAAAGTGCTTTCCTCTATGGAGAGCTAGAGGAAACTGTTCACATTGAGCAACCAAAGGGATATGTGAGAAAAGGGCATGAAGATAAAGTCTATAGGTTGAAAAAGGCCTTGTATGGCTTGAAGCAAGCCCCAAGGGCATGGTATAGCCGTATAGAATCATATTTTGAAAGGGAGGGATTCAAAAAATGTTTACATGAGCACACACTATTTACCAAAATAGATAAGAACAATGATCTGTTAGTGGTAAGTATATATGTTGATGATCTGATTTATGTTGGCAGCAGTGACAATGTGACTAATGATTTTAAAAGATCCATGATGATGGAATTTGATATGACTGAATTGGGAAAAATGAGATATTTCCTAGGTGTAGAGGTGATACAAGGAGAAGGCTACATATTCATATCCCAGCATAAGTATGCAAATGAAGTTGTTGACAGGTTTGGCATGAGTGAATGCAAACCAGTGTGCAATCCTGTGACAGTTGGCAACAAACTTACTAAAAGTGATGGAGGAAGACCTGTAAATGCTACTGTGTTTAAGCAAGTAATTGGCAGTTTGATGTACTTGAACGCCACTAGACCTGACTTGATGCAATCAGTCAGTGTTATGAGCAGATTTGTGGAGCATCCAACTGAGAAACATCTTGCTGGAGTCAAGAGAATACTGAGATATCTGAAAGGGTCTGCAGACATGGGACTTTTGTACACAAAAGGAAAGAAAGAAACTATGGAAGCATATTGTGACAGTGATTATGCTGGTGATCTCGATGACAGAAGAAGTACATCAGGTTTTGTCTACCTGTTGAGTGGTGCTGCTGTGTCCTGGTCATCAAAGAAACAACCTATTGTCACTCTCTCCACAACTGAGGCCGAATTTGTTGCTGCAGCTCACTGTATTTGTCAAGGTATTTGGTTGAAAAGGATCCTTGAAGAACTGAGACTGAGACAACCAGAATGTTTAACTGTAATGTGTGACAACAGTTCAACCATTAAACTGTCTAAAAACCCTATCATGCATGGAAGAAGCAAGCACATAGATGTGCGCTTTCACTTCCTAAGAGACCTATGCAGAGAAGGCAAGCTAGAACTGAAGTACTGCTCAACTCAGGAGCAATTTGCAGATGTTCTGACTAAAGGATTGAAGAATGACTCGTTTGTCAAGTTGAGGAAATGCTTGGGAGTGCTCTCTGTAACATAGGCTACTGGCAATACTGATAAACTGAATACTTGAATGTATTTCAGTTTAAGACAAGGAATGTAAATAGCTTTTCTGTATTTGACTGATTGTTTGTATTTTGTTTTGGGCCCAGGGTGTAAGTAGCAATTGATAGTGGCCCATTTACTTGTTTTTAGCTTGTTGGCCCATTTGTTGTGCAAGTCAGCCTGTTGACTTGCTGTTATTGTTCTCAGCATTGTATAAAGACATAATGGAATGAATAACAAATCAAGGAATTGCTTTTGCTCATTGCGAATTCAGTTCAGAAACAGTTAGATTCTACAGTGGATACGTGGGTTTACCCAAAAAAATAATAGACTTTTTTTTGATCAAATGAGACTAATTAAACAAATGGACTTGTTATTGTTCTTTTATGTCATTAGACAAATAAAGTTAGTTGGAGACTTGGAGTAGTTAAATAACATATTATTGGTGTAACTAAATTTAAAATATATACCTAATTATCCAAATACGTATTATTTTTGGATAATCAAAACTACTCTATAGTTATACTATCAACTGCTCGGAGCTTCGGTATGAAAGAGTAGCCGGGTCAAAATAGATGTGCAAATTAAAAATAAAACTATAAGAGAGAACATTGTTGATAAGGAGAGCAACAACCACCAAAGAGAGAAACAAGTGGAAAATTGTGTTCCTTTTTCAGCAACCTATCAGCATAAAATCGTTGCCGGAGATTTGTTCACCGTTAGACCGAACTTATTTTGATAGCAGATTCGAAACTTGTGGTTCTTCATTTTAAAAAGTGCGGATTAGCGAAAAGTTGTCGGGTGGAATACTGAGTATTAAAATTTTATAGCAGTTTATCAAAAAAAATTATACCGGATAACGAAGGAGTGCACCAAATGAGTGTAAGAAGGAGGTCCCAGATTCAACCCGTGGAAACTAACATTTTCCCCCACCCCCACTAACATTGCCTATTAAAAAAAAATTATACTATCTAAATTTCCAAATTTTGGTCAAAAAAAAAATTCCCAAATAATCAACACTATATCAACACTTAAACCACTTATGAAAATACCAATCTAGCCATTTCTCAACATTGACACTTGGCAAAATCAAGGTCAATTTTATCTTTTCCCCGAACTTTTCACTTTTCCCAATTCTTTTTCTCTTTTCACTTTTCCTAATTCCTTTCTTTCTCTTTCCCTCTACCTTTAATTCAAATTTAAACTCTCTCACAACTCTCATCTCTCTCTTTTTTTCCCTCCCTCTCTCTCTCTCTCTCTCTCTCTCTCTCTCTCTCTCTCACAAACACACAGTCAACTTTTCTTATTTAATTTATCTTCTTTCTCCTTCAATTGTTTTTTTATTTTTCCTTTTACTTTAATAAATATCTACTATAATACATATCTACTATATCTCCTTCAACTTTTCTTTATTTTTTCTTTATCAATATATTTGTTTTTTCTATTATTAATATATATATCTATTCGCATTCTTAAATCCAAATGGGAAAACATCTAATGATTTGTTCATAGAAATTTATTTGTATATATTTTATATTTTTAACCAATATATTTGTTTTTCCTATTATTAATATATATTTGCTCACATTCTTACCTCTCAACGGAAAAACATGCATAAAAAACACGGGACACGTTTTTTATAATACTAATGGACAGAACAAATGTTTGTCATTGATAGGAAAAAACACGGGATAAATATTTGTCACTCTTAAATAAAAATCACGGGACAAATATTTGTCACTGATAAACACTTCTCAAAATACTCATTGATTTTGATAGATTCATTAACTCAGTTGATACCTCAATTTATGAGTGTGTACTAATCTGTCTTTTACTTTAGCCATAATAACGTTCATTTTCAAAGTTCATCGCTCTACGTACGTCTATGTTGGACTTTGTATCAACTTTGTTATAAATGTGAGAAGAACACATTGTAGAGTCAGTATTGCTTTTATATACTTATATTTTAGAACTAATGTTATATAAATGACATTTCAAATCAACATTTTTATTTGAATATAAACATACCACATAACGCGATCAGCCCGTGCGGATGCACGCGTAATCTACTAGTTTGGAATAATAATTAAACCCAAAATACATAAATAATAATAATAATAATAATAATAATAATAATAATAATAATAATAATAATATCAATCGAAATACATGGTGGAAAATGTAGCACGTGTGCAACAATGTTAACAGTGAGGAGGAGGACTGAGTCGTTGGTTGGTGCCTTGGTGGTTAGTGAACAGGGCGGGCGAGGAGCGGATGAGCAGCAGAAAGAATGCCTCGTAATCGTAGTATCTCAACACTCTATCTCCTCGCTTACAACTCTCTTCAGGCAATTGGATGGTTCGTTAGTTAGTTACTATTACTCTCTTCCTTCTTCTTATTATCCGTTATCTACTCTCTCTCTCATTTGTCTTTACCTCCCTCTGTGCCTCTCTCAGGACCATTTCATTAACGATAATTTTGTGGAATCTCTTATCCACTGCCTCCATCACCGCAACTTATGCTTCTGCCGGCAACTTTATAAGTCTCTCACTATCTTCTTCACCTCACTTTCCCGATTATCAATTAACTCTACTTCATTTCTGATTTGCTATTTGATTTAAGGTTTTCTGCAATGCGCTGCATTCTTGGAAGTTATACACGGAGCCATTGGTCGGTCTGTTTACTTTATTTTACTCTCAATCATTCAATTCAATTCAATTTCTGTAACTGTAACCATCACCACGCACATTCATTTTAGGGCTCGTACCTAGTGGAGCGTTGCTTCCTCTTATGCAATGGGGAGGAAGAACTCATTTTGTGCTTGCCGTTGTTGGTGGAATTCATGAGGTTCTCTATTCTATACATAGATCACTTCACTTTCACTTCCTTCTGTTTTGCATTAATTTATACAATTCAATTTCCATGTATGTGCAATGAATTCATTGATTTTATGCTTCTGTGCTTTCTCTAGGTCCACCAGTTACCTTCCGTTTTTATCACTTTTCTTGCTTGGAGCATAAGTGAGGTCATTAGATATTCACATTATGCTTTCAGTTGCTTGGGAAATTGTCCTTCTTGGATCACCTATCTCAGGCATTTTTCTATCTTATCTAAAAAAGTCGTGGAAATTTGATGTTAATAAGTTCTATTATATTATTAGAATCCTCTTTTCAACTATATATATGTTTGCTGCTTTATCTACTATGTAGGTACACGGCGTTCATTGTGCTATATCCTTTGGGAGTGGGTCCAGGAGAAAGTGAGCCATATATTTATATCTCCCTCCTACCCTATCTCTGAATTTGGTTTATCTTTGAATTCTAAATTGATAATGCTTTTATCATTGACTACGTATCCATTCCTTTCTTATCCAAGTCTCATCACCATTTCTATAAACTAGTGTAACCGATTAGTCAAATACAATGCAGTATGGTTGATGTATCAGGCGCTTCCCATTATAAAGAAGAAGAATCTCTATGCAGATACTTTTTCAAGCCTCCCATTCAGTTATTATGATTTTCTCAAGGTATGTTTTTATATGTAACCTATAACCTCAAATGGAGCTGGTAGTTGACATCAGAATGTAATGGTTATTTTTGGTTCTCCTGTCCGTTGGGTCTTTGATCACCAGACATTCCAATAGAGAAAATAATACATCCATTGGGTCAATGCTCTGTGTAGGGAACTCACTCATATAATGAATGATAGAGACTTAGGTATTATGGGGTGCCTAAGTCTCAGTGCGAATAGTATGGAATGTCTGATAGAGAATTTAGGTGGCTTGGTTCTTTAAGGGAGGGTTCCCCAACTGCTTAATTGCTCATCAATTGGTATCAGAGCTGCTTGTCGATGTCTAGGAGAAGGCCAACCCACAGAGGGTTTTGACTGGTGGAGGGTTCTGACGAACAAAGAAGTTAAGTGTCACGGAGTGAAGTGTCGTGGTGGAGTGCAGCCACTGAGGACGTCGGCTCTCAGGGATTGTGCTATGATAAAGATTTTGGGTATTATATAGGGTGCCTAAGTCCCAATTGAATAGTATGTGATGCTCGGTGGAGTACTTAAGTAATTTGGTACTTCCTCCTTAAAAACTCCCTCTTAAGGGAGGCTTCCCTAAGTGCGCTTAGGTGCTTATCATATAGCAAGTGAAAACTCGTTCAATTTCACTGTTATATTAATTATTATTTTTGTTCATTTTGAATTCAATTTTGTTTATTTGTGACTTATCCGCATTTATGAATTGTTTATTCTTATAATTTGTGCTTAATTTCTCTCGATCAGGTTGTACTTGCAGTATATCCATTCCTCTGGTTCAAACTTTACCTGCATTTGTTCAAGCAGCGGCGTACAAAACTTTATAAGAACCATGACAAGAAAAGAGCATGAGGTGCATTATTCTTGGGTTTTGATATTTTATTTAACTTCTGAACTTGCAATTTTACTTCCATAAACAGTTTATTCTTAAAAGACTTTGATAACAACTCTCTGTATGTGGCACTGGAGACACTTATTCTGAAATTTATTTGTATCTAAGTTTCCGTTGATTTGATAGTTGTACCAAATAATGGAATTGTTGCTTTGAATGGTGACTAAGATTGTAGGAGCTGGAAGATTTGTATCATATTGTAAGCGGTACTCTGTACAGATTTCCACCCTATGGATTTATATTGTTGTATTGAATAACTTGTATTGTTAGTAATGTTAGCTCGTTCATAATATGGTTAATTCACTCTTGTTCTGAAATGTTGCATTTCAGAGTTGTTTGCCAATGTTTATGGTCTTTTAGAACAACAATTTATGCTCATAATCACGTGATTTTTCATATTGCGTGTAATACAATTTGAAACAAACATGTTCTAAATGATCTTTTAGAACAGGACAAATGTAATGGACATCAACATTTAAAAAAAGGGAAATGCAAACAACAAAGAGCAACCACATAGGAGCTAAAAGAAACCCACCCCCCATTTTAATAAAAACTTTGGGGGAATTTAGGACTTAATAATCTGCAACTGGGAGCTGTTCATAAGAGCTTGGGGTAATGAAGATAATCTCGTAGACAAGAGCAGCAATAGCAGAACCAATTAATGGGCCAACCCAGTAGACCCAGTGGTTAGTCCATGTCCAGCTAACAACAGCTGGTCCAAAAGAGACTGCTGGGTTCATTGATGCACCGTCAAAGGCACCACCTGCCAAGATGTTAGCACCCACAATGAAACCAATTGCAATTGGAGCAATTATCCCAATGTTACCCTTCTTTGGATCCACTGCAGTTGCATACACTGTGTAAACTAAACCAAAAGTCATCACAATCTCAAACACTAGTGCATTTGTTGCTCCCACCCCAGAAGACAATGAGAAAGCAGAAGTTTCCTGCAATGTATACACAAAAATGATTATTAAAATTCAGCACTAAAAGACAAAGTTAATTACCAAAAAAATAGGCAATAATAGAATCACGGTAAAAACTAAGGGGAATGTTTCATTTTGGTCTCTTTGTGTCTTGCTCTCTCATATGATACTCTCTTATCATATCTGGTTTTTATCTCTTCGTGCCTAAAAATACCAAAGTGACCACATATGAAAGTCACTTAATCCAAATTCAGAAACTAAGTTGTCTTGATTCAACTCAGAATGAATGAATGCAAGCGGTCATAGTCTCAAAAATAAATTCGCAACCACAATGTATGGCGTGATTGTTTTTA
Organism: Astragalus membranaceus; assembly: GCA_039519185.1. NCBI lineage: Eukaryota > Viridiplantae > Streptophyta > Magnoliopsida > Fabales > Fabaceae > Astragalus > Astragalus membranaceus. Next base: position 113,459,311 of record CM076850.1, read on the forward strand.
CCTTATTGGAGGCCGATAGATCTTTTTAGAGTTAGTTGAAATTAGGCGTGTACTAATCTTAGAGTTCTACCTTTCGGTCCTCTATGAGGAGTATCAGGAGTATGAGGTGTGATGACTGTGATCATAGATTAAAGATGGTTTGTTTTTGCTTTTTGGCGAGCCTTTCGGTTAGTCCACGTCAATAAACTTCTAATTATCGGGGAAAAAAACTCAATGTGGGCTGTCTCGGACATCAAAAACTTTGACATCTCTGCAACCGCAACACAATTGTGATTGAGGCTGCATTAATCGCATTTTACTGCGATTCATTGCAATATTAAGTAGTGCGACGCAATTGCGGACGCGATTTAAAACATTGCATGTAATGTTAATGTGTCTCACTCTCACCATTCCACCAGTGGCAAGTTTAAGGAGCAAACAAGCAACCACAGAGCCAAGCAACTGAGCAATCCAATACAAAAGGCCTCTAATAAGGGTAATGTGGCCACCAATAAAAGCACCAAAAGTAACAGCAGGGTTGACATGTCCACCAGAAATGTTAGCACCAACAGAGACAGCAACAAAAAGAGCAAAAGCATGAGACAGTGATGCAGCCACCAATCCAGCTGGTGTTGCTGAACCATTATCTGTGAGCTTATCTGTCAAAAACACCCAAACAGTTAACAAAATGTTTCTACACATTTCAATTTGTCAATGCAAACTAAACACTAAGTTACTAACAAATAAAGCCTTACTATATGCCATGCCAGAGCCTTCCCCTGCAAAGACAAAGATTAGCATTGAGATGAACTCAGCTAGTGCAGCTTTAAGTGCATCAGCTTGGCCAAACTCTGAAGGACTTCCAATAGCAATTCTAGATATCGGCATTTTTTTTACTTTGCTTTGATATTTCAAGCTGAGAGTAATAATACTAATAAATAATAATGCCTTGCACTTTATGCTTAGTTATGTTTTAGCTAAGGTTCTTGCTCTAACTCAAGTTCAAATGCTAGTTATATATAGTAAGAACTAATAACCTTTAGCGGCATTTCACGTTGTTTAAAATGTTGCACACTATCACCAAACAGTCACAAGGAGAAATGAAAGAAAAGCTTTTAGAAAGAAAAAAAAACAGGTTGGGAGCCTCCTATTTGTTCCCGTGATGCCACGTGTACGGTGTGATGTGATGTATTGGAGCTGGATCACCGACCGATGACCAATTCGTGATTGTGGAGCCTCCAACTAAACCGACTATGGATTGTTTATACGGTGATGATGTGGACTGAAGTCAACCTTGCTAGTCTTAGAGAATGTGGCCCACGAAATGAGTGGCTCTCATTGGCTGATAGCCTGCCTATAGTATCAGATATCATCAATGGAGTGAGTATATTTTTGTTGAAAAATTGTCATGTTTATAGCGTTTGGAAAGGACAAACCGACAAAGTAACCATGATGTCAATTACCGATAATAACTATGTTACGTTAGTTCGAAGGTTTAATACTACGTTCCAGTGATTCCCTTGTGGCTCGTACCGAGCTTGTTGTGGAAAAGCCAAAATTAATTGTTAGAGCAAATTAATAATTAAGCATATGCCAAAATATTACAAAAACCAAGTAGGTATGATGATTGGTTAAGTGGGTTCGAGTTATAGTTTTTGAATTGTGGTCGTCATTGAATATGTTTAAGCTCTTTTTTTCAGATTATTACTAGCCACCTACTGGGTGCTCCAATGTTTTCAACAAATAACTAATCTATTTAAGAGTAAATTTCCCATTAGCTAACACCGAATTTATCTATTGTGAGAATTGAACCAGAGCACCGGCTCAACCCAATGTCTTAGATAGCTTATGCCACTGGACCAACAATAAGTTATTTATTTAAGCTCTCTAATACCGGCTACTACTTATTTGTATTAGTCTACTCTACAGGTATTTCCAAGAGTCCTGCCATATTGCCTCTAATGCCAACTTTATTGTCTTAATTTGTAAGTTTATCTACATTATTTCTTTATTATGGGCGGCTTAAAAGGATGGACTTTAAAATAAATTGCCTTTTTTCTTGTTCTGATCTTGTAATAATGAGAATTAAACAATAGACGGCCCTACTATGATAACCAATTCAAGGAATTATTTTAAGTCATTAGTCTTCTCTCCCTTTTGATTCACAAAAGGAAAAGAGAACATTAGAAAGTGGTAGGCCTTATACTTCAAAACGGCATACATTTTCTTCATTTACAATAATCCCCCACTTTATCCTACTAAAGAAGTCGTTTGTTCTGTTAGCAGGAGGAACTTTGAACCAATGCTTTAAAAACCAAACTAATTGGACGGCTAAACATGTTAAAGCGGTTGAACCATGAATTGACGTCATCTACAATTCAGTTATTTCAGCGGTTCAATCGCGATATCATCTCGATTTGAGTGGTTTAAGGGGAACAACAATTGTTGAATTTTTTTTAACAGCAAAATAGATTGATAAGAGTATTAGGGGTGGTCCAACCCAATTATATACAATGAACAAAACCGAAGGAGAAGAGATGTGAAAAGTAAACACCACTTAATCTCTGATGGTTGTGTTTGAGAATTTAACAATGTAAAAGCGTTGACAACTAACAATTTATTCTTGTCAAAAAAAAAACTAACAATTTATTAAGATGAATTTACTCCATTAGACTGGGAAAGGTAAGCCATAGGCTTAACCATATGTTAAAAGGGTTAAGATCCTCTCCAGTAACCGCACACTTCTAGTTGGAGATAGAAAGGCTTAACCATATTATTTCAACTGAAATAATATTATTTTATTATGCGTGTCTTTTTATCTCCAACTGGAAGTGTCTAGTGGGATCTTATGTTAAAAGCATCTTGCTCCATGTTAAAAGCACGTCTCAAGAGCACAACCTAATGGTTACAATACAAGCAAAATGATTTCTGGGCAATAAAAGTGCGATTTGAACCCACAACTCTTCACTTTCTCCTTCCCGGTTCTCCACCTAGACAGTTTGTATAAAAGGACAAAAAAAATGCAAAAACCGCATGTGGTTTGGATGCAGAATGGAACCGAAAAATATTGCAAATTTAAATTTTCAACTATATAAAAAGTCTGGGATCAACAAGTAATATTAATCAAAAGATTCTAATCACATCTCGTCCTTAACCATATTATATGTAGAGTTGTCAAAATGGGCATCCCAACCCAGCCCAATAGGCCAAAGCACAAAAGCAAGCTGGGTTGGATATCTACTAGGGCTACATTTTTTGGCCCAGTCCAACCCAAAACATTGGGCCAACGACTTGGCCCAATCTAGCCCAATTTTTAACAAAAGAAAGCATAAGAATGTTCAAAAAAGCATAAAAAATAGGCCCAGTCTAATCCATGAGCAACCTAGTTTGGGCCAAAATGTTCAGGTTCTTCACGAGTCTCTGTTTTCCAAGCCTAGCCTATAACGCTGGGCCATCGGGCCAGCTCGTTGGGCTAGGACGAAATTAGCACTTCTAATTAGATGGTTCCACACGGTAACATTTACCAATAATATAGTGGACAAAATGCGAATAAAACAAAGGTTTTTATCAAAAATAAAAGGTTTATGATTCGAGAGAAACTTGCAAAGACTACTTGTTATAACAACTCATAGAGATTATTATTATTATTATATTATCACTATTTAGACATACCCGTGATTTACGGAACCAAATCCCCTGCATTTGCCACAATTCATTACTATGGCCAGCTCTTTTAAAAAGATGGTAGAAAGATTATGGTGATGGTACTAAAAGCAAGCATTTTCAAAATAAGTTAGTATCATAAAAATGAGAAATACCAGCCTACCTGCATTTAATAGAAGTTTTCCACTCTAACAAATAGAAGTAATGACCAAAACTAAGGAATGGATTATATTCTTTTCTAAGGTTTTGTTTTTCTACCCTTGTTTTGTAAATTATAACTAACCACACTGTACTGTGAACCTAACAAGTTTGTCTTCTCCGGAATAATTCACCACACTTCTTTCATTGCTCATCTTCCTCTGTTGCCAAGTGTCAGATTCTTAAGTGAGGAAGAAAAATGCAAAGGAAGACAAGAAAATTGAATCTCGCCCGCCAGACAAGACTTATGGGAAAAAGTAATGGTGAGGAATATAGAAATTTCATCCACAGCAAACAGTGGGAGAGAATTATAAAAATCAACTTTAGTGAAGATAACTACTTATTTTAACGGATGTGGAAATTGAGAAGAAAAGTGTAGGCAAATTTTTTTTTTGATCAATAAAGTGGAGGCAAATTTGCAAGTGAATCTAAAAGCCGTCAAAGAACGGAAACTCTACTTGTGATACTAGTGGATCATGGTCTTTCAACAAAAGTTTACTACTGTATCATAGCTTCATATGAAAATAACTAAAGCATTCAGAAAACTGTCAACAGATTTTGAATTGAATTGAAACTCAGTTTGTCAAACACAGATTGTGTAAAATAGCAGTTTGTTCAAATTCCGCTACGCTATAGCGCCACTATGGCTGCTATTTGACAACTATGACGGGCATATAGTGGATCAAACAATAGCAGTTTGATCAAATTCCTCTATTCTAATTTGACAACACTGCTGAAATCCAAACAAAATTGGGAATTCAAATTTGAAATCCCTATCTGGTGGTCATACCCCACCAACCCATATTAAACATACATGGCCGTCTTTTCTGTTCAATACTCAGTTGTCTTGACCTTTACATTATATTTTCACGAATAGACACACCCACAACCCCCATAATAGTTTTAATCTGTACACCAAAATTTGACTAATATACAATGTTTGAGTATCTTATTCTATGACTAGGGTGTCCCCCTCTAGATAACTAATACTAATCATCTTAAGATCAAACAGAAGCATACAGAATGAATAGGTGATGACTTTCATGCAAATTTTAGAACAGAAAAGCCAGCATTTGGATGAGCATAACTCCAAACAAACAGTTGCATGTGAATTAAACAAATAGCTCCCAGTGAATGTGTTAACTAATACTAATCATCTCAAGATCAAACAGAAGCATACAGAATGAATAGGTGGCGACTTTCATGCAAAGTTTAGAACAGAGAAGCCAGCATTTGGATGAGCATAACTCCATACAAACAGTTGCCTAATGTGAGACAAACAAATATGATCTAAAATAAATGCAGTTTGGATTCAAATGATTTGGTTTTTAACAAATCAGAAAATGTATTATAAACCCGGGTCAGACAAAAGGGATTACAAGCAATTTTTATACACCTACAAATCAACAGCTGAATCGCAATAGACTTTGCTTTAGAAGGTGCAAAGGTGCACTGTTAAACACATCTATTTTCCCAAAGATTATGGTCAATGTATACCAAAAGAGAATTTCCAATTAAGATAAGTATCCCAATAGAGAAAATCAACAATTGCTTAGTATGAATTTTTCAAGTGAGTTTAGTTTAGGTAAACAACCAAAACTGGAAAAAGGAAATTGCTGAAGGAGAGAGTACATATATTGTCCCTCTTCTGTTATTACAATTCATATTATCAAGAAAAACAAAGTAATCTGCAATCACCTAACATGAAGTGCCAAGCCAGTGCAATGTGGATCAGAAGTCACCTGGAATATATACGAACAGCACAATGCCCAATTATCAGAATCCATAAATGTAAATGCATCCCTAAGAGCATGTGATAACCAGATAATAATACAGAGAAACGGGCATCATAAATGAAAACAATCAAAACACTACACGATGTAACGTCAAGTAGAATAATCAGTTTTTACTCGTAGAGTGGTAGACTGGTAGTTCCTCAATCCAAGTAATAGTTAGTAGTGAGCAAATTGTGCAAATGGTCCATTTAAATGATAACTTGTAATCAATAACACGCTAAAACCGGCATAAGAAATCATCTTAATATCTTGATGTTTGTATCGCAGAGTATATAACCTCATAACTTCATAGAACACAAAACAAAAAACATTATCAATCATCAACTTTTGCATGAATTTTGTGATAAGCCAAAGGTTACCGTGTCCTGAGTGATTTGTTTCCACCAAGTTGAATATTACTTTTCCACCATAACATTGGATTTGGGTAAAAATCACGCTCATGTCTAATCTAAATTCAACTACACAAAAAATGCTCCTTAAAAATCACGCTCACTGCTTTCAATTGCCACAATGGTCAATAATGAAGTATCACTTCTACATGCACCAAAACACCCAAAAAAATTAACTACTCTTTTATTTTCCTTCTCTATAACTTCGTGGACGGTTTATCCCAAGGATTATTCAATCTTCTTAGTATAAAAACACTGGTGATCTAATTCTTCTCTGCAGACTACTCTATCGAAAACACCACAACAAACCACAATTACAATATACTGATACACGAAAAAACGAATACAACGAATGACGAATCCACTAGCTCCATTGCATTAGGGTTTTTCGGTAATCAACAACAATAGAATCACATCCATATAAGTGAAAAATAAACGTTCACGAGGTCTAGAATGAGAAGGGTTACCTCTTGTGCGCCTGAACGAATTTCGAGTTCTTAGCATCTTCCTCTGCCAAAAAAAAGAGTGACTGAAAATTAGGTTCAGATCAAAACAACACAAAATAAACAGAGCGAGAGAGATGAGCGCAGGTGGTTTACCAGTAAGGCCGAGGGAGAACTTGGTGATTACGGTTCCGGTGACTGCAAAACCTACGAGGAAGGGCCAGTTACGTTTCCATTCTCGCTTGAAGAAAACTGGCCATGGATCGAACTTTCTCATTTTTCTTTCTTCTCTTTCGTTGCTAATGCTATGCTTTATCTCACAGCAAAGATCAGAGATGTACAAATAGCGTTTTCCAAACGTCCACCTACTTGGGCCCGGTGCAAATTTAACTGGGCTTCAAGACAAGCCTATTCGGGGGTGAGCAGGTTATTCGTAGGGCCTCAATAAACCAATTTAGGGATTGTTATACACACCCCACACTCATTACCTAGACCCCCACATAAATTTTGTTTTGACAAAAATATCCCTATAACATTCCAAGCCCCCACACCCCTCACTAATTGCTTTGATAAACCACTCTATGAGGGGTGAGTGGTGACTCTCAGGTTCCCATTAAACTAGATTAGTCATGACATTAAATATCATTGAGAATGAATGATGATTGACATATATGCCTATGGAAATATCAATGATATATTTATGGATTTTTGTATATTTATTCAATGAATGTAATTTTTGAAAGTGATGCTAACAACCTATTCTCTTCTCATCAAAAAAAAATGCTAACAACCTATATGAAAATCGCATTTAATCCATTTTCTTCGACTTGGGATTTCGTAATATGTTTTTTGATTTGCTAAAAACTGAATCATTCGATCCAATCCAAACTACATTTATTCGGATCATATTAGTTCAGAATTTTTTCAAGAAACCCTCAAAAGCAAACCAAATCTCATGTTGTTTTCCTCTCCCAATAAAATGACTTTTGTTTCAAGATTGAACCAAAGTGTATCACAAACACCCCTATCTAATAGTGAGGTGTTTGTAAATTGTATTAATGGTAAGAACAATGTGGCTGACATTGATACTATTAACCGAACCAAATCACTAATTGTATTAATATTGTTTTGGTTCTCTCACATTAATAATATTAATAAGATAATTAAGAGTATAAAAATGTATAATACAATTTCAGTTTGGTTGGAATTGATTCCGTGCGAGAGAAACAAAAACCGATCCAATCAAATTTAAAAGGAAAACGATTGATGATACGACAGATCTCTGTACGAAACGTAAGAATTAATACGTGGCTACATCCTATGCTTTACTTTCACCCAACTTCTGTGTTGGCAGTCAAATGCCCATGATGTCACTTGACAAAATATAACTTCATCTTTTTCATCGAAAACAAACTTTCGTACTACATAACACTACTGAATTTCAAATTAGGTTTTTATAATTCAACACATAGTCTTCTCCAATATAATTCACCACACTCCTTTCTTTGCTCATCTTTCTCTATGTTACCAAGTGTCATAGATTTTCTAAGTGACGGAAAAAATGCAGAGACATTAAAAATGAGTCTCATCCGCCAGACAGAACTTGTGGGAAGAAGCAGTGGTGAGTAATAGAAAGTTCATCCACAGCAAAAAGTGGTAGACAATTATAAAAATCAACTTTACTGAAGAGAACTAACAATTTTAACTGATGTGGAAATTGAGAAGAAAAGTGGGGGCAAATTTGCAGGTGGCTCTTGCAATTATTCTTCAGACATATCTTTAATTCAAAAAATGGCCTAAAAGAGCAGAAACTCTACTCATGATACTTTGTGGATCATGACCTTTCAAATTCAACAATAGTTTACAGCTGTGTATCAAAGCTTCATCTGAAAATAACTAAAGCATTCAGAAAACTGAACATATTTTGAATAGAACTGAAACCAATGTTTGTCAATTGCAGATCATGGAAAATAGTGGTTTGTTCAAATTCTGCTTTGCTATAGCTGCTATTTGACAACACTGATGAGCATATCGTGCATCACACAATAGTGGTTTGTTCATACTCTGCTATGCTATAGCGCCACTATTTGACAACACTGCTGAAAACCAAATAAAATCGGGAATTCAAATTTGAAATACAAACCTGGTGGTCAAACCCCACCCACTCTATCAACCGGTGGCGACTTTCATGCAAATTTTAAAACCGAAAAGCCAGCATCTGGATGAGCATAATCCCCACCCACCCACCCACCCACACCACCCCCAAAAAAATTATATGCCTACAAAGCAGCAGCTGAATTGGAATAGAGTTTGGAAGGTGCAATGGTGCACTATTAATCTAGTTTCCCCAAAATTAAGGTCAATGTATACCAAAACAGAATTTACAATTAAGTACTACAATTGAGTACATCAATAATTGCTTAGTGTGAATTTTTCAAGGGGATTTAGGTAAACAACCAAAACTAGAAATTGGAACATACTGATAGAGAGAGTATATATAATATATCTCTTCTGTTATTACAATCCTTATTGTCAAGACAAACAAAGTAATCTGAACACACCTAACATGAAGTGCAAAGCCACCATTCAGAAATCACCAAGAATATTCATGAACAACACAATGCCCAATTATCAGAATCCACCAAAATAGATGCATGCCTAAGAGCATGTGATAACCAGTTAATAATACAGACAATCAGGTAACATAAATGAAAATACAATGTAACATCGAGTAGAATAATTATTTATTACTCATAGAGTGGTAGTTCCTCATTCCAAGTAATAGTGAAAAATAAGGCAAATGTGCAAATGATCCATTTCATTGTAAATTTTTAATTTGAAATCAATATAACACTAAAACCAGCATAAGAAATCATCGTAATATCTTCATGTTTGTAACCATTTAATGTTGTATTGCAGAGTATAAATTCATAACTTTGTAGAACACACACTGCAACATCCCCAAAACAAAAAACATTATCATTCATCAACTTTTGCATGAACATTGTGATAAACCAAAGGTTACGGAGCCTTGAGTGATTTGCTTCCACCGAGTTGAAAATCTATCCCACCCAGAACATCGGGTTTGGGCGAAAATCACGCTCAGCCGCTCAGGTTTTAACTGGATTCAACTACACAAAAATGCTCCTTAAAATTGAGACATTCACTGCCTTCAATTGCCACATTGTCAATAATGAAGTATAACTTCTACATGCACCCAAACACGAAAAACTCCGACTACTTTTTGTTTCCCTTCTCTATTACTTCAAGCACGGTTAATCCCAAGTATTATTAAATCAATTTTTTAGTATAAAAACACTAATGATCTATTTCTTCTATGCAGACTACGCACACAAAAACAGAACAACAAACCATAATTAACCAAAATTACAATAATGAAAGACGAATATGCTAGCTCAATTGCATTAGTTTTTTTGCAATCGAAGATGATAGAATCACAGTCACACCAAATTACCAAAATATAAGTGAAAAATACACGCAAGCACAAGACGTTTGGAGAGAGTAGGGTTACCTCTTGTGCGCCTGAACGAACTTCGAGTTCTTAGCATCTTCCTCTACCAAAATAAACAGAGTGATCGAAAATTAGGTTCAGATCGAAAAAACACAAAATAGAGAAAGCGAGAGGGATAAAAGCGGGCGATTTACCAATGAGGCCAAGGGAGAACTTAGTAATTACGACTCTAGTGACTGCGAATCCTACGAGAAAGGGCCAGTTACGTTTCCATTCTCGCTTGAAGAAAACCGGCCATTTTTCTTTCGTCTCTTTCGCTGCTAATGCTATGCTTTGCCTCACAGCAAAGATCAGAGATGTAACAATAGCGGTTTCCAAAATTCTGCTTACTTGGACCCTGTGCAATTTAACTGGGCTCCAACACAAGCCTACTCGTGAGAAGAATTTTTAGGGCTTACATAAACTAAGTTTCAAAGTTGTTATACACATCCCTATAATCATTACCCATTCCCACATAAACTGTGTTTGACAAAAATACCCAGATATCTTTCCAAGAAAAGACCCCACACCCTACGGGTGCTTTTAGAGTAAGGGAGTAAATCAAATTTCTCACCGGTGAACCACTAAAATTGATCGTAAGATATTATGTATAGGGATGTCAATTGAGCCCATTAGGGGTGTTCAAAACCGAACCAAACCAATAGAAAACGACAAACCAAACCAAACCAAACCGAAAACTGCAAAAAACCTCTTCTTATTGGTTTGGTTCGGTTTCTTTTTCAGTGCAGCGCGCAGTTCGGTTTGGTTCGCGGTTTCGATTACAGAAACTGAGCGAAACCAAACCAAACCACAAGTAACACTAAGACTTATTGACTTACAACCTTCCTTACTAACTTACTAGCCCAAATGCAACTAAAACCCAACTCTCACTCACTTACTAGCCCAAATCCAATTAATTCTTTGACTCATTTACAAACAATCCATATTGTTATGCTATATTTAAAAAATACAATAAAATATTTAATTCAAATTCTTTTAAACATTTTGTCTTAGCTATCGTAAAAGAATCAAAATAGAGTAATTTATATACTACATATATTTAAGTAGATTTTTTCTTAAAGATTTATGTTAGCCATTTTTTACGTTAGTTAATTTTAACTTCGTTTTAAATTATATTTTGTCTTGGAAAAAACCGAACCAACCAAACCAATCCAAACCGCATTGGTTTGGTTTGGTTTTATTTTAGGAAGCCAACCAAACCAAACCAAACCGCATGTAGTTTTATCTTGCGGTTCGATTCACTTTTTGTCTCAAAACCGAACCAAACCGCACCACGAACACCCCTATAGCCCATGCCCATAGGGTACCCGCAAACGGGCGGGTAATTACCCGCACACATGGACGAGGGCTCGAGGACGGGCACAATGGGGCCCAGCCCGCACCCGCATATATATATGGTTACTATTATTACAATTTTAAGTATATCCAACTTTAAAAAGATAAATCCAAACTACTAATATTTTGGATGCTTTAATTCACTAAATGTCATCGTGTGTAATATTTTAATTAGTAGATACAAAAAAATAATGGTTTTTTAATTTAAATTATAATGTTTTTAATGTTATTTATTATTTTTTGCTGGTAATGTGCATGCCCATGGGCACTTGGTGCTCAGACGGTACGGGTACGGGCACTATAGTACCCTGCCCATAGGGTACCCATTGCCATCCCTAATTATGTAAAATGTTATGAGTGGTTAAAATTGAATCAATCAGTATTAAATCTCAACTGTTGATAATTTTTAATACCACATCCTACAATCATATTTAATAATTCACTCGTGAGGGATTTTATTTGCTCGCACACCCTAGAAGCACCCCACACCCCACATTAAATGCTACAATAAACTGCCATATGTGGGTGAGTGGTAACCCTAGTAGGTTTCCACTAGACTAGACATGATATTAAAGATCACATACTATGATTAATATCTTTCAATATATATAATTCTCTCCCAGCCTATGAAAATATCGGTCATAAAATAAAATACTTGTTGCCACATATACTCTTAATTCCATATCTCTTTATTCATATGTGTTAATTAAAAACAAGGCATAAATGTGTCTCCCCCGCTAATTAAAAACAGGGCATAATTGTGTCTCAATCATAAAGTAAGCAAGTAATCACAAAGGGTGAAACATATATCTCATATTGGCTCATTCCTCACACAATCGTGCATTTTCCACGTAGCACTCTATCGAGTGGCCTATATACATTACGCCTGTTATGATGATGAAAAATACTTTCTACATCACTTGCACCCCTCAACATGATCCATTGCAGACCCAAACACTACCTTTATTCCATATCTCTTTATTCATATGTGTTAATTAAAAACAAGGCATAAATGTGTCTCCCCCGCTAATTAAAAACAGGGCATAATTGTGTCTCAATCATAAAGTAAGCAAGTAATCACAAAGGGTGAAACATATATCTCATATTGGCTCATTCCTCACACAATCGTGCATTTTCCACGTAGCACTCTATCGAGTGGCCTATATACATTACGCCTGTTATGATGATGAAAAATACTTTCTACATCACTTGCACCCATCAACATGATCCATTGCAGACCCAAACACTACCTCTGTGATTATCCCGATACAGATAATGTTTGATAGTATTAATCCTACAACTCAACATATTAGGAATCATAGTCACTTCAATTCAAACGACTTGCATATGGTTGGCATGAGGAAACCTTGTGACATTTTAATAACTAATCTAAAGCATCATCGTAACGGGTCAACTCAGTATAAATATCTCATATCATATGCTTGTGTGCTGGCATGATATATCTTATCGATGACATTAATATGTTGCCATTAGTCACCCACGTAACAGACTCTCTATATTTACATAACTTTCCACGACACTCACCCTAATAAAATTGGGAATCCCAAACATCGAAAGAAATCTTCAAAAGCCAAATCAGGAAAACAAAGCCTAACCATCAAACATAAGATACACCTAAGGGCTTAATCATTTAGCTAGAGCACAAAACATCAAAGCCAACAAGGGCAAAAGTTAACCATTAAGCAGAAGCACAATTCAATGCTCAACCACTTAACAAAAGCAATAATGCTTAACCACCTTAAGGCATGTGCAAAAATCAAGCCAATATAGCTAAAAATCAACAGCATTGCAATTAAGCATATCATGATCCGATTTTGTGTTGCTTGTTAAGCATATCAGAAACGTGAGCCGCTGAAGATTCATTCACACTGGCAGAGTACGGAACCCATTCGACCAGAGATTCTGGACTATGTCGAGGCATCTGGACTGTATCCCCTTAGGGATTTAGAGTTCACCCACATCCATGTCGGGCTTATAAATGCCTTTATTGAGCGGTGGGGGCCAGACACCTTCAGCTTCCACCTTCCGGTTGGTGAGATGACGATCGCACTTGATGACTTCTCGCAAATTCTGCACATTCCCACTATGGGCAGCTTCTATGACATGCCGGACTATACGAAGTTCGAGGCACAAGATCTTTTGGTTGATTATTTGGAAGCTAACCCCGAGGATGCTCAGGTAAAGATTTTAGGTGGTTTAAGACTACGGTCTACCCTACAGCCATCCATGATGACCGATATGAGGATGATGCTCGTGCATAAGAAAAATGATCTCGTCTGGAGTGCGTATGGTTTTGACAAACGGCTCCAACAAACATGGTCTTGGAAAATGGGAATGTGATTCCATCATGGTGCGTACGTCGTCGTCGCTCCGAATCTCCATAGTTGAATAGCAAATCCCGTTGTTTGTCTCCATAACTGGGCTTGCAGTAAATAATACTAGTTACATGTTTAGGAAACTGCACCTCTCGAACCTTCCTCTTTGCTTTTTCCTTTCAACTTCCTGAATGTGATGCCCATTTTCATCCTACAGAAGACGGACTTGGGACATTGAAACCAAACACCATCTCCTTGGAGGTGATACTTCCACGATGATGAATGACAGTCAGGAAGGCGTCATTTGAGAACTAGGTTGATACCAACTTCATTTCAGAGGGAGGGGTGTTTGTGAAGAAGCAGAGATGTTGGTGGAGGTGAGTATGAAAGTGATAGCTAAAACTGAGACCCTATTTATAATAAGTGTCATCGAATGTGAGCTGTTGATTTTAATTTTTGATCACAAATCTGAACCGTTGAAATTCTATCAGTTAGTTCGAAGGTTTAATACTACGTTCCAGTGATTCCCTTATGGCTCGGACTGGGCTTGTTGTGGAAAAGCCAAAATTAATTATTAGAGCAAATTAATAATTAAGCATATGCCAAAACATTACAAAAACCAAGTAGGTATGATGATTGGTTTAGTGGGTTCGAGTTATAGTTTTTGAATTGTGGTTGTCATTCAATTTGTTTAAGCTCTTTTTTTCAGATTATTACTGGCCACCTACGGGGTGTTCCAATGTTTTCAACAAATGACTAATCTACTTAGGAGTACATTTTGCATTAACTAACGCCGAATTTATCTATTGTGAGAATTGAACCCGGAGCACAACCCAATGTCTTAGAGTAGCTTATGCCACTGGGCCAACGATAAGCTATTTGTTTAAGCTCTCTAATACCAGCTGCTACTTATTTGTATTAGTCTACTCTACAGGTATTTCCAAAGAGTCCAGTCATATTGCCTCTAATACCAACTTTATTGTCTTAATTTGTATGTTTATCTACATTATTTCTTTAATATGGGCGGCTTAAAAGGATGGATACTTTAAATTAAATTGCCTTTTTTCTTGTTCTGATCTTGAAATAATGAGAATTAAACAATAGACGGCCCTACTATGATAACCAATTCAAGGTAGGAATGGAAATGGGGCGGGGCGGGGGCGGGGTGTACTACCCCGCTCCCCGTCCCCGCCACCCAAATGTTCCCCGTCCCCGTCCCCGATCCCCGCCGCGGGGAGTTCTACTGCCTCATCCCCGTCCCCACGGATCCCCGCGGATCTCCATGGGGACCACATAAAACTACAAAAATAGCAACAAAAAAAAACTGTAAAATTACAATAATAAAGAGACAATATTAACCATAATTTCAAGACAAAATTAATCATCATCTCAACACAAAAAAGACCACCAGTACTAAACTATAATAAAGTTCCAAAAGACCACCATCACTAAATCATCATCCAAACTTAAGTTCCAAAAGACTAGTATTGACTTAATCATCATCTCAACACAAAAAAACAAAGTTCCAAAACTACAATAATAATTTGTCCAAAATATTAGGCATTTATCTCCACTCCAAATGCTTATGTCTCCACATGCAAAATAATGATTAAATCATCATCTCCTCACAAAATTACATATAGCCTTCCATTTGTCACCTATCTTCTCCCTTCTGTAATGCTTCCAAGCCTTTGATTTTAGTCCTCTTTTGTTAGGACTTGAGGTCTCCACTTCTTGATCTTGGTCTTCCATAATTGTGTCACCCGGAGGAATTTCAGTTTGATGTGTCTCTCCCGTAGAAATTAACTTAGGTGCGGGTGAAACTTCAGTGCATTCCACAGGACTATTAGATGCAATATCTTCAACCATTTTAAAATTAGTTCCTGCAAGATTATATTACAACAACATTTCAGCAACTTTCTGAGTCTCTGTTTTTGAGCCTAGCCTAGAACACTGGGCCATCGGGCCAGCTCGTTGGGCTAGGCCAAAATTCACACTTCTAATTAGATGGTTCCACACAGTAGCATTTACCAATAATATAGTGGACAAAATGCGAATAAAACAAAGGTTTTTATCAAAAATAAAAGGTTTATGATTCAAGAGAAACTTGCAAAGACTAGTTTTTTGGGTAAACCCGGGTATCCACCGCACAGACAGCAATGACTAATCCCTCGCTCATTGTAGGTGCCTCGAGAGGCAGGATAGCTAGCCCATAATTTTAACGATGTTCCGTACCGAAGGCGGGGATCGAACCCTGACCCTTGGTTAAAGGAGGTTCAGCCCCGACCGCTGAACCCCACGCTCTGTGTTATTATAACAACTTGCAAAGACCGATTGTTATAACAACTCAGATTATTATTATTAAATTATCACTGATGCGCACGCGGCTTCACTGAGGGGGAGACGCAGGTTTGGTAATGTTTTCACAAGGAGGGGCAAAAATGTCATTAGCACTAATTAGTATAAAAGGAGCGTTTTTGGAATAATAGGTTAGGTTTTATTTTGATTTGGACTTGGGACTTGGGAAGGGTTTTGCGCTGTGGAGAGACAGCCTCCCTTTTGTGGCTTTCTTTGTGTTTTGTTCACCCAAACTCTATTTGGATTGTTATTTTCATTAATCAAACACTGTTTACGTTTAATTGTTTCCACTGTTGCTGTGTTTACTGTTCACGGTTACTGTTCACGATTCCTATTCACGATTACTGTTCACGATTACTGTTCACGTTACTGTTCACTTTTTCTATCATTGGTATCAAAGACTCTATTGCTGTCACTCAAGAGCAAAGTGGGTTTGACTTCAAACCAATCATTCAATGTGTGGGGGATTATTAATGGGAGGAAGGTGTTGATACTGATTGATTGTGGAGCTTCTAGCATTTTCATATCCTACAAGTTAGTAGAGGAATTGAATTTAGACTTGGAGGACACTCCGGAGTATACTGTTGAGGTGGGGAATGGTGAGAAGATCACTCACAAGGGAGTCTGCAGGGGACTGAAGGTGCAAGTGCAGGGGATCAACTTTACTCAAATTTTATTTAATGACTCTGGCAGGGACTGAATTGGTACTTGGTTTGGACTGGTTGGCTAGCTTAGGTGACATCAAAGCTAATTTTCAAAACATGGTCATCAAGTGGAAAGGGGAAGGGCAGACATTCAAGATTAGAGGAGAACAGTCTCTTAGTAGACAACAAGCTTCGCTCAAATCCATGAGGAAGGCTCTACTAAGGGAAGAGGAGAGGTATCTACTTCAATTGTATGAAATGCAGGGCATGGGGACTGAAACTCAGCTGCTGCCCGAGGTGAAAGGAGTGCTGGAAGAGTTCTCAGATGTGTTCCAAGCACCCACAGAGTTGCCTCCTATGAGGGAGCAAGATCATGCCATTGTGCTCAAGCCCGGAGCACCAACTCCCAACATCAGGCCATACAGGTACCCCCATTATCAAAAGGATGAGATAGAGAAGTTTGTGAACGAAATGTTGTCTGCAGGGATCATTAGACCTAGTGTCAGTCCTTTCTCTAGCCCTGTGCTGCTGGTTAAGAAAAAGGATGGTGGGTGGAGGTTTTGCATAGACTACAGGGTCTTGAACAAGTATACTGTGCCCGATAAGTTCCCCATACCCATCATCGATGAGCTATTAGATGAGATTGGTAATGCGAGGATATTTTCTAAACTTGATTTGAAGTCGTGGTATCATCAGATTAGAATGAGGAACGAAGACATTCCCAAGACCGCTTTTAGAACCCATGAGGGGCATTACGAATACTTAGTGATGCCGTTTGGATTGACTAATGCCCCATCTACTTTCCAAGCCTTGATGAACCGTATTCTGAAACCGATCTTGAGGAAGTATGTCTTGGTGTTTTTTGACAATATACTGGTTTATAGTAGGGACTTGGATTGTCATGTGGAGCACCTGAAGAGTGTGTTGGACATTCTGAGAAGTAATCAGTTGGTTGCTAACCAAAAGAAATACACTTTTGCTCAGAGTCAGATTGAATACCTCGGTCACGTCATTTCGGGAGAGGGGGTGGCAACCGACCCCTCCAAGGTTGAAGTTATGGTAAATTGGCCTGCCCCAAGGGATGTGAAGAGCCTTAGGGGTTTCCTTGGGTTGACTGGGTATTACAGAAGGTTTGTGAAGGACTATGGAAAAATTGCGTGACCTCTTACGCAACAACTCAAGAAAGATAGTTTCCGTTGGGATGAGAGTGCTCAGTTAGCTTTTGAGAAGCTGAAAGTAGTCATGACAACACTACCAGTTCTTGCCGTACCTGACTTCTCCAAAGAGTTCATTGTGGAGACCGATGCATCTGGGAAGGGGTTGGGGGCAGTTCTTATGCAAGAGGGGAGGCTGGTGGCATACATGAGCCAAACCTTGTCCAATCGAGCTCAGAACAAGTCGGTGTATGAGAGAGAGTTGATGGCTATTGTGATAGCAGTTCAGAAATGGAGACATTACCTTCTGGGAAGGCGTTTTGTGGTACATACCGACCAGAGGAGTTTGAGGTTTCTGACGGAGCAGAGGGTAATGGGGGAGGAGCAACAGAAGTGGATAACCAAACTATTGGGCTTCGATTTTGAGATCAAATATAAGCCTGGAATCGAGAATACAGCAGCTGACGCCTTGTCAAGGCAGCACAATTACAGTGCCATCTCCATGGTGCAATGCCCAGAGTGGGACGGTCTAGAGGATGAGGTACAAGCTGATGAACAGTTGAAACTTATTATGCAAGACCTAGTTGCGAAGGTGAACACTCATGTGGGTTATACATTGAGGAATGGACGAATATACTATCACGGTCGCTTGGTCCTTCCCAAAGACTCCCCTCGGATTGGGAAGATTCTGGAGGAGTTCCATGACTCAGCTATGGGTGGACACTCTGGGATTCTGCGAACTTACAAGAGAATAGCAAGTGTAGTGTATTGGGAGGGAATGAGGAAGAGGATTCAGCAGTACGTTCAGGCTTGTGCCATATGCCAGCAGAACAAGTATCAGGCCCTGACCCCCGGGGAATTGCTCCAACCGTTTCCAATACCGACTCAGGTTTGGAGTGATGTGTCTATGGACTTCGTTGGGGGCTTACCCAAGTCAGCAGGGATGGATACCATCCTGGTAGTGGTTGATCGACTCACCAAATACGCTCATTTCGTAGCCCTGGCTCATCCGTACAATGCCAAGGATGTGGCTCTTGTGTTTATGAAGGAGATAGTGAAGTTACATGGGTTCCCAAGCTCCATTGTGTCTGACAGAGATAGAGTCTTCACGAGTGCATTCTGGTCCGCGTTGTTTGCAGCTGCAGGGTCCAAGCTGAAGTATGGCTCAGCCTACCATCCTCAGACCGACAGCCAAACAAAAGTAGTCAATAGGTGTGTTGAGACCTATTTGAGGTGTTTGACCGGTAGCAAACCCAAGCAATGGGTTAAGTGGCTACCCTGGGCTGAGTATTAGTACAATACCAACTATCGCTCTTCCATTCAAATGTCCCCGTTTGAAGCTTTGTATGGACGAAAACCCCCCGTGTTAGTGAGGGGGAATGAAAACAGTAGTTTTGTGGATGAGGTTCAACAACTAACTCAAGAGAGGAATGAGTTGCTCTGTGATCTGAGAGACCACTTGAGCAAGGCCCAGAATCGTATGAAACAACAAGCGGATAAGCATAGGAGGGAGGTAACCTATGAGGTTGGAGAGATGGTCTACTTGAAGATCCAACCCTACAAGCTGAAACAACTAGCGAAGAGGCTGAATCAGAAACTCAGCCCACGATTCTATGGCCCTTTTGAGGTATTGGAGAAAATTGGGACAGTTGCCTACAAGCTGAAACTACCACCGGAGAGCAGAGGTCACCTAGTGTTTCATGCATCACTTTTGAAGAAAGCCATTGCTCCTACGGCGGCAGTTCAACCTCTACCAAAGTGCCTGGCTGAAAATCTTGAATTGCAGGTCATGCCCGAAGACATCCTAGCGGTGAGGAAGGCTCACGACGACGTGCTTGAAGTTCTGGTGAAGTGGAAGCATCTACCCGACTTTGAGAACTCCTGGGAGGACCTTGAGGATATGAAGACCCAGTTTCCAGATTTTCACCTTGAGGACAAGGTGAATGTTTTAGGGGGGAGTATTGATGCGCACGCGGCTTCACTGAGGGGGAGACGCAGGTTTGGTAATGTTTTCACAAGGAGGGGCAAAAATGTCATTAGCACTAATTAGTATAAAAGGAGTGTTTTTGGAATAATAGGTTAGGTTTTATTTTGATTTGGACTTGGGACTTGGGAAGGGTTTTGCGCTGTGGAGAGGCAGCCTCCCTTTTGTGGCTTTCTTTGTGTTTTGTTCACCCAAACTCTATTTGGATTGTTATTTTCATCAATCAAACACTGTTTACGTTTAATTGTTTCCACTGTTGCTGTGTTGACTGTTCACGGTTACCGTTCACGGTTACTGTTCACGACGGTTACTGTTCACGGTTACTGTTCACTTTTCTATTAATCACTATTTAGACATACCTGTGATTTACGGAACCAAATCCTCTGCATTTACATTTATACTACCATTAAGGGATTCTTTTGTCTTCAAAACTTAAAACGCCTCTCTCTAATACTAATTATACTAACTTTAGGACCCTGCAATCGATGCAAATGCATGGGATCCTAGACTGTGATTTACAAATGTATATGATATCTAAAAAGGATAAAAAAGTTGGGAAAATAATTTTAGAGGTGAACGAACATTTGCCACAATTCATTACTATAGGTAACTCTTTTAAATAAATGGTAGAAAGATTATGATGGTGGTACTAAAAGCGAGCATTTTCTAAATAAGTTAGTATCATAAAAATGAGAAACACCAGCCTACCTGCATTTAATAGAAGTTTTCCACTCTAACAAATAGAAGTAATGTCCAAAACTAAGCAATGGATTGTATTCTTCCAAAAAAAAGCTTTAGTAAATGGTTAAAAGCAAATGTTAAAAACTTTACGAAATGGATTATATTCTTTTCTAAGGTTTTGTTTTTCTACCCTTCTTTTGTAAATTATAACTAACCACATTGTACTGTGAACCTAACAAGTTTGTCTTAATTCACCACACTTCTTTCATTGCTCATCTTCCTCTGTTGCCAAGTGTCAGATTCTTAAGTGAGGAAGAAAATGTAAAGGAAGACAAGAAAATTGAATCTCGCCCGCCAGACAAAACTTATGGGAAAAAGTAATGGTGAGGAATATAGAAATTTCATCCACAGCAAACAGTGGGAGGGAATTATAAAAATCAACTTTAGTGAAGATAACTAGTTATTTTAACGGATGTGTAAATTGAGAAGAAAAGTGGAGGCAAATTTGCAGGTGAATCTAAAGGCCGTCAAAGAACGGAAGCTCTACTTGTGGTGCTAGTGGATCATGGTCTTTCAACAAAAGTTTACTACCGTATCATAGCTTCGTTTGAAAATAACTAAAGCATTCACTAAAGCATTCAGAAAACTGTCAACAGATTTTGAATTGAATTGAAACTCAGTTTGTCAAACACAGATTGTGTAAAATAGCAGTTTGTTCAAATTCCGCTACGCTATAGCGCCACTATGGCTGCTATTTGACAACTATGACGGGCATATAGTGGATCAAACAATAGCAGTTTGATCAAATTCCTCTATTCTAATTTGACAACACTGCTGAAATCCAAACAAAATTGGGAATTCAAATTTGAAATCCCTATCTGGTGGTCATACCCCACCAACCCATATTAAACATACATGGCCGTCTTTTCTGTTCAATACTCAGTTGTCTTGACCTTTACATTATATTTTCACGAATAGACACACCCACAACCCCCATAATAGTTTTAATCTGTACACCAAAATTTGACTAATATACAATGTTTGAGTATCTTATTCTATGACTAGGGTGTCCCCCTCTAGATAACTAATACTAATCATCTTAAGATCAAACAGAAGCATACAGAATGAATAGGTGATGACTTTCATGCAAATTTTAGAACAGAAAAGCCAGCATTTGGATGAGCATAACTCCAAACAAACAGTTGCATGTGAATTAAACAAATAGCTCCCAGTGAATGTGTTAACTAATACTAATCATCTCAAGATCAAACAGAAGCATACAGAATGAATAGGTGGCGACTTTCATGCAAAGTTTAGAACAGAGAAGCCAGCATTTGGATGAGCATAACTCCATACAAACAGTTGCCTAATGTGAGACAAACAAATATGATCTAAAATAAATGCAGTTTGGATTCAAATGATTTGGTTTTTAACAAATCAGAAAATGTATTATAAACCCGGGTCAGACAAAAGGGATTACAAGCAATTTTTATACACCTACAAATCAACAGCTGAATCGCAATAGACTTTGCTTTAGAAGGTGCAAAGGTGCACTGTTAAACACATCTATTTTCCCAAAGATTATGGTCAATGTATACCAAAAGAGAATTTCCAATTAAGATAAGTATCCCAATAGAGAAAATCAACAATTGCTTAGTATGAATTTTTCAAGTGAGTTTAGTTTAGGTAAACAACCAAAACTGGAAAAAGGAAATTGCTGAAGGAGAGAGTACATATATTGTCCCTCTTCTGTTATTACAATTCATATTATCAAGAAAAACAAAGTAATCTGCAATCACCTAACATGAAGTGCCAAGCCAGTGCAATGTGGATCAGAAGTCACCTGGAATATATACGAACAGCACAATGCCCAATTATCAGAATCCATAAATGTAAATGCATCCCTAAGAGCATGTGATAACCAGATAATAATACAGAGAAACGGGCATCATAAATGAAAACAATCAAAACACTACACGATGTAACGTCAAGTAGAATAATCAGTTTTTACTCGTAGAGTGGTAGACTGGTAGTTCCTCAATCCAAGTAATAGTTAGTAGTGAGCAAATTGTGCAAATGGTCCATTTAAATGATAACTTGTAATCAATAACACGCTAAAACCGGCATAAGAAATCATCTTAATATCTTGATGTTTGTATCGCAGAGTATATAACCTCATAACTTCATAGAACACAAAACAAAAAACATTATCAATCATCAACTTTTGCATGAATTTTGTGATAAGCCAAAGGTTACCGTGTCCTGAGTGATTTGTTTCCACCAAGTTGAATATTACTTTTCCACCATAACATTGGATTTGGGTAAAAATCACGCTCATGTCTAATCTAAATTCAACTACACAAAAAATGCTCCTTAAAAATCACGCTCACTGCTTTCAATTGCCACAATGGTCAATAATGAAGTATCACTTCTACATGCACCAAAACACCCAAAAAAATTAACTACTCTTTTATTTTCCTTCTCTATAACTTCGTGGACGGTTTATCCCAAGGATTATTCAATCTTCTTAGTATAAAAACACTGGTGATCTAATTCTTCTCTGCAGACTACTCTATCGAAAACACCACAACAAACCACAATTACAATATACTGATACACGAAAAAACGAATACAACGAATGACGAATCCACTAGCTCCATTGCATTAGGGTTTTTCGGTAATCAACAACAATAGAATCACATCCATATAAGTGAAAAATAAACGTTCACGAGGTCTAGAATGAGAAGGGTTACCTCTTGTGCGCCTGAACGAATTTCGAGTTCTTAGCATCTTCCTCTGCCAAAAAAAAGAGTGACTGAAAATTAGGTTCAGATCAAAACAACACAAAATAAACAGAGCGAGAGAGATGAGCGCAGGTGGTTTACCAGTAAGGCCGAGGGAGAACTTGGTGATTACGGTTCCGGTGACTGCAAAACCTACGAGGAAGGGCCAGTTACGTTTCCATTCTCGCTTGAAGAAAACTGGCCATGGATCGAACTTTCTCATTTTTCTTTCTTCTCTTTCGTTGCTAATGCTATGCTTTATCTCACAGCAAAGATCAGAGATGTACAAATAGCGTTTTCCAAACGTCCACCTACTTGGGCCCGGTGCAAATTTAACTGGGCTTCAAGACAAGCCTATTCGGGGGTGAGCAGGTTATTCGTAGGGCCTCAATAAACCAATTTAGGGATTGTTATACACACCCCACACTCATTACCTAGACCCCCACATAAATTTTGTTTTGACAAAAATATCCCTATAACATTCCAAGCCCCCACACCCCTCACTAATTGCTTTGATAAACCACTCTATGAGGGGTGAGTGGTGACTCTCAGGTTCCCATTAAACTAGATTAGTCATGACATTAAATATCATTGAGAATGAATGATGATTGACATATATGCCTATGGAAATATCAATGATATATTTATGGATTTTTGTATATTTATTCAATGAATGTAATTTTTGAAAGTGATGCTAACAACCTATTCTCTTCTCATCAAAAAAAAATGCTAACAACCTATATGAAAATCGCATTTAATCCATTTTCTTCGACTTGGGATTTCGTAATATGTTTTTTGAATTGCTAAAAACTGAATCATTCGATCCAATCCAAACTACATTTATTCGGATCATATTAGTTCAGAATTTTTTCAAGAAACCCTCAAAAGCAAACCAAATCTCATGTTGTTTTCCTCTCCCAATAAAATGACTTTTGTTTCAAGATTGAACCAAAGTGTATCACAAACACCCCTATCTAATAGTGAGGTGTTTGTAAATTGTATTAATGGTAAGAACAATGTGGCTGACATTGATACTATTAACCGAACCAAATCACTAATTGTATTAATATTGTTTTGGTTCTCTCACATTAATAATATTAATAAGATAATTAAGAGTATAAAAATGTATAATACAATTTCAGTTTGGTTGGAATTGATTCCGTGCGAGAGAAACAAAAACCGATCCAATCAAATTTAAAAGGAAAACGATTGATGATACGACAGATCTCTGTACGAAACGTAAGAATTAATACGTGGCTACATCCTATGCTTTACTTTCACCCAACTTCCGTGTTGGCAGTCAAATGCCCATGATGTCACTTGACAAAATATAACTTCATCTTTTTCATCGAAAACAAACTTTCGTACTACATAACACTACTGAATTTCAAATTAGGTTTTTATAATTCAACACATAGTCTTCTCCAATATAATTCACCACACTCCTTTCTTTGCTCATCTTTCTCTATGTTACCAAGTGTCATAGATTTTCTAAGTGACGGAAAAAATGCAGAGACATTAAAAATGAGTCTCATCCGCCAGACAGAACTTGTGGGAAGAAGCAGTGGTGAGTAATAGAAAGTTCATCCACAGCAAAAAGTGGTAGACAATTATAAAAATCAACTTTACTGAAGAGAACTAACAATTTTAACTGATGTGGAAATTGAGAAGAAAAGTGGGGGCAAATTTGCAGGTGGCTCTTGCAATTATTCTTCAGACATATCTTTAAATCGGGAATTCAAATTTGAAATACAAACCTGGTGGTCAAACTCCACCCACTCTATCAACCGGTGGCGACTTTCATGCAAATTTTAAAACCGAAAAGCCAGCATCTGGATGAGCATAATTCCCACCCACCCACCCACCCACCCACACCACCCCCAAAAAAATTATATGCCTACAAAGCAGCAGCTGAATTGGAATAGAGTTTGGAAGGTGCAATGGTGCACTATTAATCTAGTTTCCCCAAAATTAAGGTCAATGTATACCAAAACAGAATTTACAATTAAGTACTACAATTGAGTACATCAATAATTGCTTAGTGTGAATTTTTCAAGTGGATTTAGGTAAACAACCAAAACTAGAAATTGGAACATACTGATAGAGAGAGTATATATAATATATCTCTTCTGTTATTACAATCCTTATTGTCAAGACAAACAAAGTAATCTGAACACACCTAACATGAAGTGCAAAGCCACCATTCAGAAATCACCAAGAATATTCATGAACAACACAATTCCCAATTATCAGAATCCACCAAAATAGATGCATGCCTAAGAGCATGTGATAACCAGTTAATAATACAGACAATCAGGTAACATAAATGAAAATACAATGTAACATCGAGTAGAATAATTATTTATTACTCATAGAGTGGTAGTTCCTCATTCCAAGTAATAGTGAAAAATAAGGCAAATGTGCAAATGATCCATTTCATTGTAAATTTTTAATTTGAAATCAATATAACACTAAAACCAGCATAAGAAATCATCGTAATATCTTCATGTTTGTAACCATTTAATGTTGTATTGCAGAGTATAAATTCATAACTTTGTAGAACACACACTGCAACATCCCCAAAACAAAAAACATTATCATTCATCAACTTTTGCATGAACATTGTGATAAACCAAAGGTTACGGAGCCTTGAGTGATTTGCTTCCACCGAGTTGAAAATCTATCCCACCCAGAACATCGGGTTTGGGCGAAAATCACGCTCAGCCGCTCAGGTTTTAACTGGATTCAACTACACAAAAATGCTCCTTAAAATTGAGACATTCACTGCCTTCAATTGCCACATTGTCAATAATGAAGTATAACTTCTACATGCACCCAAACACGAAAAACTCCGACTACTTTTTGTTTCCCTTCTCTATTACTTCAAGCACGGTTAATCCCAAGTATTATTAAATCAATTTTTTAGTATAAAAACACTAATGATCTATTTCTTCTATGCAGACTACGCACACAAAAACAGAACAACAAACCATAATTAACCAAAAACAGAACTACATTTATTCGGATCATATTAGTTCAGAATTTTTTCAAGAAACCCTCAAAAGCAAACCAAATCCCATGTTGTTTTCCTCTCCCAATAAAATGACATTTGTTTCAAGATTGAACCAAAGTGTATCACAAACACCCCTATCTAATAGTGAGGTGTTTGTAAATTGTATTAATGGTAAGAACAATGTGGCTGACATTGATACTATTAACCAAACCAAATCACTAATTGTATTAATATTGTTTTGGTTCTCTCACATTAATAATATTAATAAGATAATTAAGAGTATAAAAATGTATAATACAATTTCAGTTTGGTTGGAATTGATTCCGTGCGAGAGAAACAAAAACCGATCCAATCAAATTTAAAAGGAAAACGATTGATGATACGACAGATCTCTGTACGAAACGTAAGAATTAATACGTGGCTACATCCTATGCTTTATTTTCACCCAACTTCCGTGTTGGCAGTCAAATGCCCATGATGTCACTTGACAAAATATAACTTCATCTTTTTCATCGAAAACAAACTTTCGTACTACATAACACTACTGAATTTCAAATTAGGTTTTTATAATTCAACACATAGTCTTCTCCAATATAATTCACCACATTCCTTTCTTTGCTCATCTTTCTCTATGTTACCAAGTGTCATAGATTTTCTAAGTGACGGAAAAAATGCAGAGACATTAAAAATGAGTCTCATCCGCCAGACAAAACTTGTGGGAAGAAGCAGTGGTGAGTAATAGAAAGTTCATCCACAGCAAAAAGTGGTAGACAATTATAAAAATCAACTTTACTGAAGAGAACTAACAATTTTAACTGATGTGGAAATTGAGAAGAAAAGTGGGGGAAAATTTGCAGGTAGCTCTTGCAATTATTCTTCAGACATATCTTTAATTCAAAAAATGGCCTAAAAGATCAGAAACTCTACTCGTGATACTTTGTGGATCATGACCTTTCAAATTCAACAATAGTTTACAACTGTGTATCAAAGCTGTTGGACTATATGATAACCTTAGAGGGGGGTGAATAAGGTTATGTGCAAAACTTGAATTCTTTTTCGGTTTTCAAAAACTTTTGCAATGCTTGTTTAAATCAAATGCGGAATCTGAGATTTAAACTTATATGATGTATGTAAGCAGGCAGATTAGGTACAGTGCAATATTACACTATTATCAGAGTTCCGGATAGACAGATATTATAAGCAGCGTAATGATAGCAATAAACAGATCGGCGCAGTGATATTGAGTATAATTATAAACAGATATAAACAGTAAATAAAGTAAAGAGAGAGTGATAGAGATACATCAGGAATTTTACGAGGTTCGGGATAAAAGCCCTACGTCCTCGGCCTCCGGCTTTGCAACCTTTGGACTTTGCTGACAACCACTATATGAAGAATGTTTTACAAACAGGCAACTTCAAATAGCAAATCTCAATTCCCCCTAACTGAGAACCCGAGCTCCCCGCTAAGGATTTCAATACCGCTTCAATCTCCCCGCCAAGAGCACCTCCAAGGATTTCACTACCACTTCAATCTTCCCCGATTGAACGACCCAAGAACACTTCCCAGGATTTCAAAATGACCCCACAATAGTAGATTACAATATAGAAGCTATGATCTAATCACTTCAGATAGTATGACAATATAATAGCTGAGAGAGATGAGTGACTAGATCTATAGAAAATGATATGAAAGTGATAGCTCTATTTTTCTCTTTCTCAGCTCTAGAAATTCGAATGAGAGAAGAAGAGAGAATTGTTGTGATTTGTGGTGTGTTGAAATGTGAATCACACCTGCCTATTTATAGGCTTAGAAAAATATAGGATTTGGAAAAAACATTTAATGCAATGAAAGAATCGATTATGGAGATAGTGCAACAAGTGTATAATCGATTCTTATCCACCTTAAATTCAAAGGAATCGATTATGTACTTAGTTAAATGATAGAAGAATCGATTATGGCCTTTACAAAATGCTCACAATCGATTTCATGCTTAGTTAAAATAGGAGAAGAATCGATTTCATGCTAAGGCCAAAATATAGGAGCAATCGATTCTTTGCTTCTCAATTGATTAGATAATCGATTGTGTGCTTTAGGAAACATGTAGGAATCGATTCTTTGCTTCACAATAGATTACCAAATCGATTTCAATCCTTTGAAAAAGGATAGGAATTGATTATGCACTTTAGGAAAAAGATAGGAATCGATTCTAGGTTTTCACAAAGTTGTTTTTAGGTTTAGGTACTTTGCCATGCATGCATAAAATATTTTCCAAAGCTTGTCATGCATGCATAACATATTTTCCAAAGCTTGTTTTGATGCATGATGCATGTTTTCAAAAATCATCTCTTAGCTATTAAAATGTCATAGACCTTAAGTGATAGGACCTTACACTTTGTCCTATTGAAAGCGGATAAACAATTAGGTATTGATTCTCAAAGGTGGCTTCTTCTCCAAGCCGCTCCACTTTAATATATCCTGCTCCTTGATTCATTGTCCTGTACTTAATTCAACTGGAACCATTAGTAGACAAATTGTAATTTGTTATCATACAAAACAAAGAGTGTTTGTCCTTGGTTCAACAAACTCCCCCTTTTTGATGATAACAAATTACATTATGCATAGGGGGTGATAAAAATGAAAAATTTTCAAAGAGCTCCCCCTAAGCATAAGCATAAAAATATTCAACTAAACCACACATGTAATTAATCACAGTATAAGCACAGATAGCAGCAGATATTTTCTCACTCATGCATATATTTTCTCCCCCTTTGTTTCATCAAAAAAGGAGGGGGGGGGGGGAGCACATACAAACATAATCAAATTATAAACTAGCAAAGTCAAGCATCTCTAGCTCTCTACGGATTTTACAAAATTGAGCTTCGGCTAGGGGTTTAGTGAAGATGTCCGCTAGTTGGTCATCAGTGCCTACAAATTTCAATGCTATGCTCCCCCTAGACACATGATCTCTAATAAAATGATATCTTATATGTCTATATGCTTAGTTCTAGAATGTTTGATGGGGTTCTTAGCAATATTTATAGCACTAGTGTTATCACATAAAACGGGCACATTTTCAAATAATAAACCAAAATCCTCCATTTACCGGTTGCTTTTTCCTGAATGTGATGCCCATTTTCATCCTACAGAAGACAGGCTTGGGACATTGAAACTAAACACCATCTTTCTTAGAGGTGATACTTCCATGATGATGACGGACAGTCAGGAAGGCGTCATTTGAGAACTAGGTTGATGTCAACTTCATTTTTGAGGGAGGGGTGTTTGTGAAGAAGCGGAGATGTTGGTGGAGGTGAGTATGAAAGTGATAGCTAAAACTAAGACCCTATTTATAATAGGTGTCATCGAATGTGAGGCGTTGATTTTAATTTTTGATCACAAATCTGAACCGTTGAAATTCTATCTGTTGTCACACGTTTTTCAAAAGAAATGTCATTCACTCCTTTTTCTGACACATTTGACTGATTTCGGGCCATTGATGAAAATTGTCGGTGGAATCTGAGTCGTTGAAACACACAAAATATGTCAAAAATTCTGCAAGATTTTTAATAGGTACGACACTAAGGTACTGTTTCAGTTCGGTTCCATAATGTCGAACCTGTTTGGTTCCATAATGCCGAACGTGTTAAAAGTTCAACAAATGGGGTGTCTGCCAAGACACAAGATACAGTACTATGGAACAAAACGGGTACAATATCATAGTGTCGTACCTGTTAAATCCCCCAAAAAAGGGATGTGCTGGGAACTTTTTCTTTCATGAATGGCATTTTGGTCTTTTCATAGGGTTAGCGGATGTACGACGAGTAGAGTTGTAGGGGGGGTTGTAAGAAGTATAAGCCTTCGTTTTAGTCCAACTTTAGCCCAAACACGTCAAGACTAAAAAAAATCACTAAGTTAGCCCAATAAACCACAACATAATCCATTCCATATAATGCCCCAAAATAATTCAAAAAAGTAGAATAAAAAACCAAAATTACAAAATACCACTTAATAAGAATTGTTGCTCTGTGTTATGAATATTTACATTAGTGGATGTCCACTACCCTTCTCCCTCCTTTTCATTATTCTCTAGTGTAGTGGCCTCTTAATGTAAACCATGACTCCCTTACCAATCCCCTACCCTATAAATAGGACTATCTCCTATGTGTATTTGTGTACTTGAAGAGAATAAGAAAAATGCTCTCATCTTCCATATTTGCCCTTGTTCATCTTCTTCATCTTTTCATTGTTTTTATCTCTTATTTCATAACACGTTATCAGCACGAAACTCTTACGGTCTAAGTTCTACCAACCTAAGGTATGTAATATTAGTTCTTACTTATTACATGATACTACTTATTGTGTTGTATGCTTGCTTATTGGTTTTTGCTTTTATCTTATCACATTTTATCAGAATATTTCTTTAAAACCTCCATTGTATAATTTTTTTTGAAAGATGAGATGTATTAGTGTTTTATGGATAGTTTGATAAATAGCTATTTTGGAATAGAAATGTTCTACATATTGTGATCAAAGTTTGGATAGTTAATCTCGTATTGGGAATAGTTGTTAACTGGACTAAATTACTTTTTATTCGATATGATATGATGTTGCGTTGCGATAAGTCTGGCTTCTCTGAACATATTATATATATCCATGTACTGTGATCGGAAACTCATATATAAACCAGTCCGAACACCAAGATTGCTTTGTTTTAATTTATGATTTTATATGATTTCACTTGAAAAGAAAAAGACACTGATTTATATAAGGTTGTATACATATTTATATAATTAGATTTACATGCTTATTATGTGGACCAATACCGTCGATTTTACGTGCTTATTATGCTCTTTTAATCAACGTGTATATGGGCTTCAAATTCAATTGCTATTTAATTAGAGTGATAGTTTTACATTGGGTTCAGTTACATTATCTCTTTCATTAATTAGAGTGATAATTTGGTAATTGTAATTTAAAGAACCACGTTCTTGTACTTTCACTTTGGTTTTTAGTACATCAATTTAATCAACTCTTGATTTATACTCTTGATTTATAATGTGTTTCAATGTTGCTCCTAGGCTTCTCGGCTTCTTCCTAGAAATATTTAATTTTTGGTTTTCTTCATAATCTTCATGACTTTCATGACAAGTGTAGTATGTGATGCCTTTTTCTAGAGATGCTAATGTCAAGACAATTGTATACTGACATGGATCTTTGGTTTGTTGACTCATTTTCTTTGAATAAACATTGCAACTTGAATCTTATTTACTTTCATTAGTTTTATTTTGTTGTGGCTGTTAGATGAAGTTAATGAAAATGTCGATTGCATTATGTTTTGGGAAGGATTTGTGACTTGAGCCCTCCTTTTATTTGTTCATAAAAATATCTGAACCAAGTTAAAAAAATTCAGACTATTATTATATTAAAAAAATGTTAAGCTTGTAGAGCTTGTCTTCTTGTTGTATCAACCTCCTATATGTATATTTTTCGATACCTGCATTACTTAGGTTCTATTTATGTACCAACTATCAATGTACTCACCTAGTTGCAATTGCCCACATTTTGATCTGATAAATCCTACAGATTTCTTTTCTACATTTTTTTTCTTTGACGAACCTTTATTTTTGTGCGGAGGTGAATAAAATGTTAGTCTATCAAGCAATAAGTTGATATGTTATTAATTACCATGTGAATATAATTGGTAAATCAAAAAGTCATTAGAATATGGCATAATCTTATGTAACTATCTCCTTAGGAAACTTACTTTTTGGAATGTGACTTTTAATTTTTAGGCTAAATAGCACTTTTGGTCTTTTATGTTTGCTCCAGATTTCACTTTGGTCATTTATCTTTTTTTTGGTCCGTTTTGGTCTCTCATGTTTCGTTTTTGTTTCATTTTGGTCCCTCACGTCAGTTTTGCTAACGGACGCCACGCTGGCAGTTAACTGCTGACGTGGCGTCTTAAAATCATTAAATGACGTGGCAGAAATATATTATTTAATTGTTGCTGAAATTACACATATGCATTTTTGTTTTTTAATTTAAATAAACAAAACTTAAATAAACAAATCAACAAATAAACAAAACATAAAATCAAAATCTGAGAATCTTCTTCTCCCTTCAAGAACAACAAGAACATCACCCCTTTCAAACGAAGAGGTGCCTTCATTCAATCTTCAATCTTCGTTCAATCTCCCTTCATTCAATCTTTAATCTTCGTTCAATCTTCGTTCTTCGTTCAACCAAACGTTTTTGAAGAACAACCCAAACGAAGAGAAGAAGAACGAAAATCTAAAACCATTTTCACAGAACAACCCAAACACAAAACAACCCAAACGAAGAACAACATATTGAAGAACCCATACGGAGCTGAATCAAAACGGATCTGGAAACCATTGTTTTTGTTCTCTGTTGATGCTCATTTGTTTCATTTTAGTCCTCTCTGTTTTTCCTTGGTTTCATTTTGGTCCCTCTCATTGTTTGTGTTGTTTCGTTTTGGTCCCTTTCAGATCTGGAAAAACTAAACAATCAGAATCTTCATCCTCATCAACTTCAAAACGTGTTCAACAACAAAGGAACGATTGAAACGAAGAAACGATTGGAGAAACGAAAATGAAGAAACGAAGAAACGATTGAAACGAAGAACAAATTGAGAGAGAGAGAGAGAGAGAGAGAGAGAGAGAGAGAGAGAGCGATCAGTTTCGGTTCATAACCCAGAAAACACAAACCCTCATTTTGTTCTTATTTTTTGGATGAATCTGAGATGTTGTTGTTGTTGATGAATCGGTAGTTTTTCTAGAGATGTTGTTGTTGTTGAAGAATTGTTGTTATTGTTGAAGAATTGTTGCTTTTGTTATTGTTTTTTTTTGTTGAAGAATTATTGTTGTTGAAGAAGTAGATCTGGAACCAGAGGAGATGTTGTTGTTGTTTTTTTGAAGAATTATGTTTTGTTTTAAGTTTTATTATATTTAATGTTTTTAGTTTTATTATATTTTGTTAATTTCATTTATCAGTTTTGTTTTAAGTTAAAAATCTGAATTTAGAATTAAAAAATAATTTATTTGCCACGTCATACATGACACTTAAGACGCCACGTCAGCAGTTAACTGCCAGCGTGGCGTCCGTTAGTCAAAACTAACGTGAGGGACCAAAATGAAACAAAAACGAAACATGAGGGACCAAAACGGACCAAAAAAAAAATAAAGGACCAAAGTGAAATCTGGAGCAAACATAAAGGACCAAAAATGCTATTTAGCCTAATTTTTATAATACGTTTTCTAGTACACTATATCAGAATATTACTTGACTATTGTGTTGTTGCGCCTTCAACTAAAAGTCATTGGAATATCATGAGGCCCATCCCACTAGTTCTGCTCCATTCTCAGAAGTGAATGTAGCAACACACCATAAGAAAATAATGAACTTTTGATAAAAATCATGAGACTCATCCCACTAGGATTGCTTCATTCTCAGAAGTGAATGTAGCAACGCACAATCACTATGGGAAAACATGTGGCCGTGGTCTTGATCATAGTAACAGTAAAAATTACAAGAAGACGTCTTTTCACCAGAAGTGGAAAAATGTTGGAAAGAATGAAAAAAGTGGGCAGAGTAGCAAAAGTAATGAAAGTATTTGCCATCATTGTGGAGGCAAAAATCATTGAGGTCGTTCCTATCGTACACCAAAACATTTTGTTGATCTCTTTCAACAATCAATTAAAAATAAAGATAAAATTGAGAGTCATACTGCTTATGAAGATGATGGTAATACAAATGTTACTCTGCCCAATTTTGCTTATGAATTTTCAACATCCATCTTTATTCTTATACTTATCTCTTATCAAATTTCTTTATTTTGATAGAATGATTATTTACACTAGCATCAATAATGGAGATATGTGTCTCGCGAATAGCGGAACTACCAATACGATTGTAAAGGATAAAATATATTTCTCTTATTTAGTAAAGCGAGAAAGCAATGTTAGCGCTATATCTCGCACTTCAAAGATAATTGAAGGCTCCAGAAGAGCTAATATATTGTTATTCGGGGGAACAAATTTACATATTGAGAATGTATTATATTCCCCTAAGTCTCGTAGAAAATTTAATAAGTTTAAAAGATATCCGTCTTATAGGATATCATATTGAAACGAGATATGAATGAGTATTGAATAACGAGACATACTTTGGAAAAAATAAGTGTAGTGGAAAAGTTGTCTGTCATTTCCTCTGGTTTGTACTACACTTATATCTGTGCAATTGAAGCACGTGTTGCAAACCAAAAGTTTACAGGTCACAATAAATTTGTTGTTTGGGATGACCGGTTGGACCATCCCGGGTTCTTTATGATGCGAAAAATAAAGTAAAATTTATGTGGTTATCAATAAGCTCTCATATATCTCTTGTACACAAAGGAACTATATAATTAGACCATCACCACAAAAATTGGAAGTGAATCTCTCAAATTTTTAGAATGAATACATATGGTGATATTTGTGGGCCTATACACCCACCATGTGTACCATTTAGATAGTTTATGATTTTAATTGATACATCAACTAGATGAACACATACATATTTGTTGCCAACTCACAACCAGTAGTTTGTGAGAATGTTCGGCTAAGAGTTCATTTTTCTTAATTATCTAGAAAGAATGAGAAAAGTATTGTACGTCTATTAGAATAGATATTGGACGCCACGTAGCATATGCTCAATCATAAAATGGTCTTGAAGAACCATTCTTTAGACGACTAAAGTTAATTATATGACCAATACTTATGATCAAAACTTCCAATTTATACTTGGGAACATGCAATTTTGCATGCTATAACATTGATTCGCATCAAGCCAACAAGTTATCACAACTCTTCCCCTTTACATTTAGTTTTTGGTCACGAACCTAATATTTCTCATCTTAAATTTTTTTTTTGGATGTGCAGTGTATGATCCAAATTCTCCGTTCACAATGCACTATATATGATATGTCCTCAAAGAATTTTGGGAATATATATTGGATATAAATCTCCATGTATAATAAAGTAATTTGAGCCAACAATTTGAAATTTGTTTATAGTCCAATTTGATGATTATTATTTGATGAATTAAATTTCTCAACATCAGGGGGAGAGAACAAGCAGTTGAAAAAAGTGATCAGTAGGAATGAATTATCATTGTCTCATCTTGATCCTCAAGCTAAACAATGTGAACTAGAAGTTCAAAAGATAATTCATTTGCAAAGCTTAGAAAATCATCTACCAAATGCATTCACTGATCCAAAGGTGTGACCAAATCATACATATCAACTGCTAATGCTCCAATAAAATGGATGTCTCCGTTGGACAATCGAATATTGCAAATGAGTCTCAATCGCGCCTGTAGCGTGGTAGACTAATCGGTTCCAAAGATAAAAATCATCGAACAAGAAAAGGAGCTAAAACCAAAGATGGTCCAAGCGAGGATATAGAAACTCTAAAAGAGCCTTCAGACATAATTAACATTTCAGAAGAACTAATCAGGTACCTGAAAAATTCTGAAATTAAAGAGTTCTCAATGAATTATGTCAATAATGAAATACAATGGAACCGAAATGAAGTCAACGTTGACGATATTTTCACATATAATATAGCGCTAAATGTGATAAATGATAGCGAGGATCATGAACCAAAATCTACTAAAGATTGTAGGCAAAGTGAGAATTGGCCAAAATTGAAAGATGAAATTGAAACAGAATTAAGCTCATTTTACAAACATTTTTGGACCTGTAGTCCAAACACCTAAAGGTGTGAAACCAGATGTTGAATGAGGATGGTGAAATTTTGAGATTTAAAGCTCGACATGTTGCTCAAGTGGATGCAAGTATTTTTCAATTAGCCTTGTAGCACATGAAGAGCTCAATTTTCACAAGATTAATATTGCTACAACTTATTTGTATGACTCATTTGATAGTCATAATTATTTGAAAATCCCTGAAGGATTAATATTCTGATACACACTTTTCTAATTCTCACTTAAATTGAATCAATCCCTCCATGAGATAATATTGAACACATATGGTATAATCGTCTAAATTTATATTCTAAAGGAGGGATACAAAAATGACATCACCTATGCATATTGTTTTATAAAAATATTTGGAAAATAATTTGTTATAACTGATGTCTATGTTGATGACATAAATATTATTAGAGCTCCTGAAGAGCTTCCAATAAAATAAAATAAAATAAAAACTATAGACTGTTCAAAGAAAGAGCTCTAGATGAATGACATCAAATTATATCTGATGGATTTTTGAGGTTGAACCTGTAGGTGACCTCTACATGGAAAATCCTAGAAGGATTCAAGATAAAAGGAAACATCTTTAAATAAATTCTTTTGAAAAAGAAAGTCTCATATTGATCTGCAGAAATTATTTATATCGAGTACATATGAGATATCTCAGTCCCGAAGAGGCGAAGACTATGAAAGCATGCATGCATATTACCAAATGTTATGTGATAATTAGTAGTAATATAGTTTATCACAAACCAAAATTCATCAGAAAAAAGGGGGGTAATTAAGATGCATATTTATGTTTGGCTATTGTAATGAATAAATAATTTTATGTATGTTACACAAATTGACAATGCAGATATAAAGTATTTTTCTGATCTAGATCAAGTCAGATTACAAGACAGCTATTATCTACATGTGGTGACATGGAAATATCTTTATGATCTATAAAACAATCTATGGTTCTTGCTTCTTCATTTCATGCCCACATGCCAACAATTCAAGGAAGATGTTTTGAAGATAATACTGATCGCAAAGCTCCATTAAAAGATGATACACCACAAGTGACAGCAGAGTAGATTGCTCCATCTGCACTCAGGGAGAAACTCAAGATGTTGAAGTTCATATTTTGAAGTGACGCTTCACTCAGGGGAGAAAAGATGCACTCTTTTTTCCTTTGCCATGGTTTTGTCCCACTGGGTTTTCCTGGAAAGGTTTTTAACGAGGCAGTTCCCACTGGCAGGATATTGTACTCTTTTTCCTTCACTAGATTTTTATCCCACTGGGTTTTTTCTAGTAAGGTTTTAATGAGGCATATCTTCGATGGGCATCCAAGGGGGAGTGTTATGAATATTTATATTAGTGGATGTCCACTACCCTTTGGTCTCTTAATGTAAACCACTCACTTACCAATCCCCTACCCTATAAATAGGACTATCTCCTATGTGTATTTGTGTACTTGAAGAGAATAAGAAAAATGCTCTCATCTTCCATCTTTGCTCTTGTTCATCTTCTTCATCTTTTCATTGCTTTTTATCTCTTATTTTTATAACACTCTGCACCTAATTCTAAACCTAGCCGTATGGAAAGTGTAACACCCTGGTATTTCTAAAACAAAGAAATACCAAGAAGTACATAAACATACATTTTGGTTTACATCAGAGTATAAAAATTTCTGCTTAGATAAACATCGTTGCAAGAAATAGCGGAAACTCTTACACATTATTAATCAAATTCGAGTCACAAGACCGAATACAGAGACAACATCAGAATCAAAAACAAGGATGAAAGACTAATTCTCCAACTTCTCCTCGAGCATGACAACTGAGCATGCCGCCTGCTATCCTTATTTCCCGTGCTCTGTAAAAACAACAACATATGATAGGGTGAGATAACATATCTCAGTGAGTTCTACTGTAACCGCTCACCATCACTTGGTTCAATTATAAAACCGTTGCAACATAGTTAAATTTATAAACTATTTTGCGTATATACATTCTTAGCATAACATCGTATGTGAAACCGCCACAATCATGATATTTAATGTGCTATTAATTTATTTTAAGCCTTGTAAGTTACTTTACCATTACAAGCTTACCAATCGAAACACCGACTGTGAAACAGCCACAATCCCGGCGAATCGTGTATTGAACTTAGCATAACATCGTCTGTGAAACAGCCACAATCACGATATTTAATGTGCTATTAATTTATATTAAGCCTTGTAAGTTACTTTACCATTACAAGCTTACCAATCGAAACACCGACTGTGAAACAGCCACAATCCCAGCGAATCGTGTATTGAACTTAGCATAACATCGTCTGTGAAACAGCCACAATCACGATATTTAATGTGCTATTAATTTATTTTAAGCCTTGTAAGTTACTTTACCATTACAAGCTTACCAATCGAAACACTGACTGTGAAACAGCCACAATCCCGGCGAATCGTGTATTGAACTTAGCATAACATCGTCTGTGAAACAGCCACAATCACGATAAACCCCCGTTAGTAACTATTCCATAACGTTTCCAGAGCCTAGGGTAGGGGCTCATGACTTCCACGCCTAGTATGCTATTCGTTGGGTCGTCACCCAACTTGATATAATTTATATATCACACCCGCATTGGGCCGATTTTTATATTCGATATGATCTATATCTATCGTTGTTCTATAACCCGTTTTGATGAATACAATACTAGACATCCGGCGTTATAATACGATACCAAGTTGTACACATAGTCCGATCAGTTATTCAAAACATGTACTCACACGTGACCTACTTTTCGGTTTTTCGAATACTTATACTTTCAAAACCTTTTCTCAAAAATAAGGTTGAACACCTTCAAAACAATGATTTTATCAAGGCAATATCATCACGATTGGTTGGGAAGAAGATTAGAAGAGGTTTGGAATCAAAAGGAGCGACGAAACGAGAAATTTGCACCCCGAGACAGAACCACACGCACGGTCTGTGCCCTAGGGGCACACGACCCGTGCATGATGCACCAATTTAATTTCCCATCTGCGAAGATGGCACACGGTTCGTGCCACAGGGGCGCACGATCCGTGTGCCCTGTTCTGTCTTTCGATTTCATTCCGTTTCTCTCGTTTCGCTTCTCTGTTCGCGTCCAATCCCAATTCCGATCAAAATCCAACCTCAAAACAGATAATATATATTTTATTCCAGCACATAATTCCAGTCCAAACATTTCAATCAACAATCCATAGAATACGCATATATTTTTATAAAAACCGTAAAACGTTATTTTCCGAAAAACGGTTGTTGACTCGATAATCTTTCGAAATCAAAATCATTGCCACAGAACTAGAAATGCGATAAGTTTGAAAACAATAAGATAAAAACCTAACGTGATGAAAATCACGTAATACCGAGACGTCGCGAAATGCTCGAAACTCGGCACCGCTCCGAACTTCACGAACTAGCTCCAAACTCGATCCAAACGCCTCCAACCGCTTCCAAACCGAACCCCACTACTCCAATACCCTCTCCTACTGTTCCAAGTTGATCCAAACAGCAATGTGGTTAACTGTTTTGCTCCTACATTGAATGTGAAGCTTCAAGAATTAAGTGCAAGTCTTGAAGTTCAATCACCCACAAATAACAAGCAAGAAGAAAAAGGGAAATGAAGCTTTACACAAATTCTCAGCTCCAAATTCAGATTCAGCTACTGGACTTCTTCAATTACTCCTTCAATCACCAATGTAGCTAGCTTTTTAGCTTTAAAATAGACCCTTGAATCTCCTACAAGCTTCCATTGCTGCAAAACTCCATCATCTTCTCCATTTGAGCTTGAAGCTCCTTCCATGGTGAATAGAGTTAGAGATGAGTGTGGTTTCAGAAATTAGCACCATTGAATAGAGAAAGAAAAATGGAATGGGATGGAGAAGAAATCACTCACATGCATGGAGAATCAAGGATTTTTCTTCCTCCTTCTTCCTCTAAAATTTCTGTTTCAGAAATGTGGAATACCAGAATGATGATGAGGTGGTACTGTTTTTATGAACTGAGGGAGTGTTGGAAAGTAAAAGGACTAAAATGCCCTTATGCACAATTTCCACTCAATCCTTCCCCTAAACTCTCCTTTCTTTCTCCACTCTCTTTTCTTTCAATTTCAGAATTCTATGTGAGTGAGAGTGAGAGAAATGAATGAGATAATTATTCCCAGCTATGAGATAATTATTCTCAGCTGAAGGGGAATTTTTGTAAGGGTGCAATTACCATTTTGCCCTTATTGCTAATTCTCACTTAAATTTTCATTTCTTTC
The DNA here is from genome assembly GCA_039519185.1 of Astragalus membranaceus. Classification (NCBI taxonomy): domain Eukaryota; kingdom Viridiplantae; phylum Streptophyta; class Magnoliopsida; order Fabales; family Fabaceae; genus Astragalus; species Astragalus membranaceus. The sequence continues at coordinate 113,499,657 of CM076850.1, forward strand.
ACTTTCACTTTTCCAATTTTATTTCCAATTTGTTGAATGAGAGGGAAACGAGTAGGGTCAGGTGATGATATGAACTAAGGGCTATTTAAATTAGGCAAAATTACCAAAACGCCATTGATTCGTTAATATCCATTTAGGTCCATTTTTAACCCAAATAACCACATAGTTTGATCACTATAGTACTTTAACCCTATAGTCTTGCAATTATGCAAAGCTTCCACGACTATCACATATCCGAAGCTCGATTTATCATTTAATCGAATAATAAATCACTGGTTAATTTCGAAAACCGAAATTAACGAACTAGGGATGTCAATTGAGTAGCAGCGAAAGTTCTCATTTTGAAACTTGTATTGAGTTCAGCAAAATATGGAGTGCCTTCATTGAGGTATGGAGAAGTCTCACTCGTTGCAGTTGTAGTTGAAAAAGACTCAGTGAATGATGCACTATAGCATTTGCTAATAACAATATGCTAACAACAAATTGATGATAACAAAGGCTCTTTTGACTGCAACTGCCGCGGCTGAGACTTCTCCATACCTCGATGAAGGCACTTCATATTTTGCTGAACTCAATACAAGTTTCAAAAAGAGAATTTTCGCAACTACTCAATCTTAGCTTCTAGCATTGCAATTACCTATCACTGTTCTTGAGTATTGACATCCAATATTGATGTTTTATGTTTCACTTTTACATTAAAATAACTATGAGTTCTAATTACACCTGATCATGATGTAATAGGATTAAGTTTTATATTAAGTTTCTTGGTCAAAAAAATGTTTTATATTAAGTTTTGATATGGATTTTAGTTTTAGTTTTTTTTGTTACAAAAATTTAGGGCGAATGGATGACACCCCAGTCCAAGGCAGGGTGGACACTTATGAAAGAAATTACATTTACCTCACTCCAAGGGGACTAGTGGGGAGTTTCCCGAGACCTCTCGGATACAACTCCTGTCATGCTCCACTAGGTCAACCCCTTGAGGTTGGATTTTAGTTTTAGTTACAAGGTCATGTAATGTCTATATCAAAATTTTCATAAAGTATAAATTAGTAAAATAGGAATGTAAAATAAATGTAATTGTTATAATAAAATTGATCAATACGTTTAGGAATAATCAAAATAAATGTAATATAATAAATTAGTAAATTAATAATTTACATAAAGGATAACACAATAGGAATGTGATAATTTTCTGTAATTATAGTTGAGATTTCTAATATCATTCGGGTTAAATGGTAATGTCATTTTAGTTATGATTCAACCATTAATTAGTACTTACTGTATTGCAAAAATAAATTTTGTAGTTTTAAATTCAAAACTACAGGAGCAATGATATCAATTAATTATGCAATTTATGATAATTAACAAATACAGATAAGACAAACTAATTACAAAATGAAATTTAATTACTTGTCATACATACAAAGCAATTACTTGCATATTTTTTTGTTCAAATTAATAATTTATATTTAATTTCGATTTTACCTCTCTTTTTTACTTTTTTATTGTTTTGTTTGATTTAAATACAAATAATAGTATTTTTTTATTACTACACAATATTAGCCTATTTCATTACTTAAAATACCTGTTCAAAATTTGTATAAACAAGATAGATAAAATTATTTGTATACATTACTTCGTATAATTTATCTACACACTTTTGTAATTATTAATAAATTATAATTATAATTAAAACAGATTACCAATATTTTGTTTAATAATTGTGAGTAACATATATGCAATACAAATAATTAATTGGTTTGTCATTTTCTATCTACATTGTTGTTAGTATTTAATAGATTGAATTATCATATGTTATCCAATTATTAATCAAATCAAAATATTTATCAATAATTTACTGTAATAAATATTTATCAGCAGGAAAATTACTCAGAATCACCTACACTAGAACATTATAAAGGATTCAATATTTCTATATTCCTCACATTTATGTCTATACCACACATATTATTTTTGAAGTTGTTTTATCAAGCAAATCAGTTTTAATACTCTATGCCATAATTATACATACTATTATGGGTACGCTTGACGTAGGGAGAAAATTTACGGCACCTCTGCAAATGATAACTCAGCCTCTTGGAGGTGAATCTGGCAGCTCCCTGGCCCGGAGAAGATTTGGTTTTTGGTGTGGATGGTGTGTCATGATGCAATCCCTACTGCAGCTCTGCTTCATCATCACAGGAATGTTGCATAGCGCTACCTGCAAGAGATGTGGCACCAGCGACGAATCAACGCTTCATTGTTTGAGAGATTGTACTCTCCCTAAAAGTGTGTGGCTGCCTCTTGGTTTTGATTCGATTTCCTTTTTTCTCAATGGCAATGCAAAGAAGTGGTTTAAGGTTGGCATTAGTGGCAACAATCCGCACGTTTTCTGTAACACCCTAATATTTCTAACTTTTAGAAATACTAAAATGCACAACTTAGCATACATCAGAGATATAATTCTTGTTTAGATATTGAACACAACTAAATTTTTCCCAATGAATAACCTCAACAGTTTCAGATTCCATAATTTAAATAAAACTCATAACAATTCCCTGTCTTTCGACATCATCTGAACTTAGTGTTCAATATCATAACAAGAAAAGCGAAAACGATTACATAACTTAAAACAAATCCAAGTCATGTTATCAAATTACAAAGACAACTAGGGAATTAAAATTAAAGACTATAGAACTAGGTCTTCAATCATCTCCTCAAACATGTCACCTATCCATGCTTCCTTGTCTTCCTCTTTCCCCGTTTCTCTGTAAAAACATCAACATATAAACAATGAGATACAACCTCAGTGAGTTCTACCGAGACCCCTAACTACACTCTCGGTTCAATTATGAATTCTTATTCATATCGTAGTTTAGTTTATAAACTACGTGCCTTTCTAATTTCTAGTAGTTTAATTTATAAACTACGCTTCGCTAACTTAGCACGACACCGACTGCCAACTTGTTAATCCCGAGGAATCATGTACTTAAATTTAAGTATAACACCGAATGCCAACTTGCTAATCCCGGTGAACCGCATACTTAAATTCTAATATAATACCGACTGCCAACTTGCTAACTACAACAAAGTTAGCTCATCACAAGTTCCATCAACATAATACAACTAAAGAGTATGTATTACCGTATGAAGACAAGAGAAGAGTGGTTGCAAAAGATACACTCCAATAATCCCAAGTAGCATACAAAGGATGAAGTTGAGGCGTGAGCAAAACCTTGGATGAAGACTAGAAAACTATGCTAAAATTAAAAGCTTAAAAGGTAGTATAACAATGGAGAAAAGCTACTATGTCATAAGGAGTTCTTCTTCCAAGTTACAACTACTTGTTGTCTACGTATGTTACTTACTAATGAAGCAATCTTAATTAATCTAAAACTAACTAAGTCTTAATAGAATAATAATATATCATGATGATCATAAGACTTAGATATTATCCTTAAAGTACATTACAAAAAGTGCTAATGATGGAATACACCAACTATCACATGGGTTCCATTTAGGAGGCGCCAAGTGTAATTTAGCATCCACTTGAAAGTCAAAATATCCAGCTGAGAGGAAGAGATAAGGGTGGTGACTCATCATGTCTTCAAGTGGTCACACAAATATCTCAATGGTCAGCCGTCATATAACGCTGTAGCGTCTCTTTGATAGCATACCGCTGCAGCGCTAAAGCAAAACATCAAACATATTCACAAAGGCATTTGATTATGCCCAAGGTTTAAGGAATTGACTTATAACCTATATTTATTCTAATATTCATATATTCACATATTTAAGTACTAAAATTACTTGAGAAGTGAGCTTGGCTTAAGTATTAGGAGTATAAATAACCTATATAAAATAGGGCTATCACCTGACCTTGAAAGAACATTTTGTTCCATGACCTTAAACAATTGATTGAACATTTAGTTCCATGACTTTAAACAATTGATTGAACATTTAGTTCTATGACCTTAAACAATTGATTGAACATTTAGTTCCATGATAGTAAACATAATCCATGTTTGCTCGCGTGTACTACTTTTCGGTTTTTGAAACATTTATAGGTTTGAGGGTAATTTCCAAAACCATCTTGAACATGTCAAAAACAATGTTTTATAAGTTAAAAGTCATCACGAAGGGTTGGAAAGAAGATTAGAAGAGGATTGGGATCAAAAGGAGCAACAAAACGAGAATTCAGTGTGCGGTAACAGAAGCTCACGCACGGTCCAGTGTGCCCTAGGCGCACGACCCGTGCGCACTGAACATTATTTGAAAAACCATTTCCGAATCTGGCGCACGACCCGTGCGCTTCTATCAGCACACCTATTTGTTCCGTTTCTTTCATTTTCGCAATTCCGTTCGAGTCCAATCCGTATTCCGATCAAAATCCAACATAAATACAGTCATTCAACACACAATATCAGACAATATCAATATCAATATCAATTTACAAACTCGAGTGACATTCTTTCTGAGACCCAAAATGCATATTTTCGGAAAAATACGGTTTTCGACTCAACTTTCGAAACTAACGAAACAACCATACAACCAGTCACCTAGCAATCATTTCAGAAACGAAATTAAAACCCTAAACGTGAGTAGAACTCACCGATTTGACGAACTCGTGAGAATCACGTCCTCACACAAAACGGTCAAACCGTAACCTCTCGAACAATAAACACGAACTCGCACCGAACTTGTCTGATACTCGTCCAAAATCGAACCCAACAGCTCCTATTCTAAACCTAAGTTCCCAAGGCTCCAATGGTACATGCAATGCTTCAAGGAGGAGAAAACTCAACTTTGAGCTTCAAAGATCAACAATGGAAAGATGAGGAGGAGAAGGATTCAGCTTGAATAAATGGTATCATTGGAAAGCAAATGAAAAATGGAAGAGGATGGAGAAGAGAACACTTACATGCATGGGACTTTGGTGAAACTTTGGGCCTCTTCTTCTCCCTCTCACCCTCGAGCTCTCCTCCCTCTCTCACTCTATGTTTTCTGGTTCTTTGTTCTAAATGAGGCTTGGTCAACTGAACAAGGTTTTAAGTGGGTGGGAAATGACTAAAATGCCCTCCACTTAGCTCATCACCTTAGTTTACTTCTAATTAACCACTAACTCATAATTAACTTCTAATTAAATTGTGGTTGTGGTCTTATGGAGTCAAGGAGTATGTTTGGTGTTGAGTAATTTGGGTTAGGGGTTCGAATGATATGGAAATGACCAAAATGCCCTTGGCTCCCTAATCCTTGCATAATTTTATTTCTACCCCAAAACAATCACATAATTCATACAATTAACAATTAAACGTTGCTTTCTCGCTTTCCACATGTCCATGACTTGAATTATTATTTCATCGAATAATAATTCGCTAGTTAATTTCATAAAAAGAAATTAACCGAAATTCAGGGATGTTACATAAGACATATCCTAAAACATGGCATTAATGGTCCAATTACATGAGGGATGGTTGGGAAGAAGATTAGAAGTGGTTTGGAATCGAAAGGAGCGGCGAAACGAGATTTTAAAATCCTGGGACAGACCCTCACGCACGGCTCGTGTGCTCTATGCGCACGAACCGTGCGCTTCCTTCAGCACACCAATTTGTTTCGTTTTTCTCGATTTCGCAATTCCATTCGAGTCCAATCCGTAACCCAATCTTAATCCAACACCAAAAACAGAAATCATAACACAATAATCCAGTCTAAACAATAGAAATCAACTATCAAGCATTGAGTAATTCATTCCGAAACACCAAATACATAGTTTTCGCAAAATAACGGTTTTCGACTCCAATTTTTTTTGAAAAAAGTAACACAATGCCACCAGTCACAACATCAATTATTTCATAAATGAAACGACACCTAAACGTGAGTAAAACCCACCTCTTGCGATGAAAATCGCAAACCATACCAATCGGCGAAGCTCACGCACGAATAAAACCTCTCGAACGATCCCGCGTTCTCATTATCTTTGGACAGCATCTGGGAGCAGTTTTGGAATGAGCATACCTTATCAAATTTCTAATCAAAACCATTCAAACCCGTGCCTAATATGTAGATAATTTTGTCTATTTTCATATGGTCCAAGTCCCACACTCTTTCGACGAGTATTCAGGGAGTTATGGCTACAATACTATGACTGGTTAAAAATCGGTACTATTACAAAAGTAAAACTTGTAACTAATTTTTCTCCTTCAATACTCAGTCAAATAAGGTGGTTCTTGTGCCTAACTTGAAGGGTTTTGAGTCTAGTTTCTAAATAAATTAAAACGAACTTCAAAGGAGGTCTATGGTGAGATATACATCGAAATTACATGACACTGCTCCATACGGGTTTGCTGCAAAACTTTTCCAGCAACATATTCTTTTGATCAATCCTTCATGTCTCCACGAATTAGAGTTCCATAGCTAACCCAAACACTCAAATTTCGATTTCCAGCAACCACAACCCTCTCCAACTAGCTCAATCTACAATGTAGCTTGATATTTGAGCTTTAACACTGAACTTGGGACCTTCTAACACCACCTACAGCTTCCATAAACAACATGCAAGGCAAACTTTCAGATTTTGGCTAGGATTGAGCTTCAAGCTCGAATATGGAAGAATGGAAAAGATGAGGAATGTGTTACTGAAATTGGTATCAATTGAAAGAGGATTGAATAAGGAAAAGAATGGTACCATTTTCACTTAACATGCATCAAGAGGTTTGAGATTTGCCCTATCTTCTTCTTCCTCTCCACTCTCTCGAGTTCTCCTCTCTCTCTCTCCCTCTCTCTCTCTCTCTCTCTCTCTCTCTCTCTCTCTCTCTCTCTCTCTCTCTCTCTCTCTCTATTATCTGTTTTCTCAATTTCAAAAACTAAGGTAATAGTGTTGTACTTTGTGTTTTTAAAAGTTGACTCAGCTGAGGGTTACTTATGGGATGGAAAAGACTGAAATACCCTTGGCTTACTAATTCACTCTTAAACCCATTTCTAACTAATCAAACACACAATAATTCACATAATTCATATAATTAGCAATTAAATCATATGATCTAGCAATTTTAGATATTTCTTTCGCGTCAACTCATAACCTCGACTAGATTTATTATTTAATCGAATAATAAATCACTAGTTAATTTCGTAATCCGAAATTAACGGAACTAGGGATGTTACATTTTCTTAGCAGCAGTTTGGAGCCTTTGGCGAGCTAGAAACGCTTCTGTCATGGGTGGCGAAACTATTAACAGTTATGCTCTGAAGTTGTCCATCTATAACTTGGCATGTCTTATTCTAAAGTGCTACAAGAGTGCTCCTTCAGCAACCTCTCCTCCTCGCTTAGTTAGTTGGCACCCCTCTAAGGATGATCTAATAATTCTGAATGTTGATGGAAGCAACTTTGGCAGTCCTGGCAGGTCAGGTTTTGGGGGTCTCGTTCGGAATGGTAGTGGCACTTGGCTCGGAGGATTTGCGGGCTTCATTGGAATCTCAAATAACCTTCATGATGAGCTTTTAGCTTTATATCATGGCCTCTTGTTTGCTTGGAATTGAGGATATCGTTCACTTGTGTGTTATTTTGACTCTCAGAATGTTCTCAATTGGGTCACTTCTCCTCTAAACAAGCGGAGTAAATATGCTCTATTATTCAGAATATAAAGGACTTGATTCATAGAGATTGGCTTGTTCGGTTGATTCACACGCTTCGGGAAGGGAGATATTTCAAAAGTGAGAAGTCCCACATTGCTTGGCTTTGGATTCACCAAAGTCTTCATATGCTAAACTTAATGAGAACTAGTAAACAAGCAACTAGAAGGGACTCCCTCGCGCGCACAAGCAGAGACCAACATGGCTTGGTTCAGTGCGAATCTTTCGATTCCCCTCCCCCCCTGCGCGCTCGACTGGCTTTGTACTAATTTTATTAAATAAAATATTACTTTTATCAGCCTATCCGTATACGCCCAATCATGGGTCGAAATGTTTTATGAAATAATTTGTAACGGAAAGCTCAGGTCGAAAGCTGCAAGTTGGTCGAACTGATTGGCAAAACAATCTGGTCGAAAACTGAAAGTTGGTCGAACTGACTGGTGAAAAGATTTGGTCGAAAACTGAAACTTAATTCCCTTTATTTTATAACTGTCAGTTTCTTCCAACGGCTTCTTTTCTTTTAAACCCATTTATTCCGTAACCGCAGAGTTAAACCTTTTGATTACAATTGATTTTCGAAACGATTTTTGACTGGCTATTGATTGTTGGAGCCTATGTCTCTAACAGCTATTTTTCTTAAAGCCTATATAAACAATTTCGAGTTGCACTTGAAAGATATATCAGAAAATTCATTTTCCACCTTTCTTGAAAAAGAGCTCTGGGTTGCTCTCCTGTTAATATCCAGTTCTTCTTGCTAGTTCTGATACCTCTTTCGCTACTGCGATTGAGAAGACTCGGTTGTACCTCGGGGAATTTGCGCTGTAGAGGCGGATAAATTCTTCAGGGTAGTCGCAAGACGCCTCCGGTTGTTTATCTAACATTTCTGTGTTTGCAGGTTTATTTTCGACAGCATCAGTACAATTCGACAGCAGCCACTTCGACTTCGACAGCTTCTGTTTCTGCACATTTGGTTCGCAGCAGTCCTTGCCACTCAACAGCATCAGTCGAAAATTTACTACTGCAATTCGACTACAGAATTTCGACTGCAGTCAGCATCATTCGACTACAGCCATATCAGCATTCTCGACAACAATCTGAAGAATTTACCTATGGCTGACGCAACCATCGACAATGATACCACTGCTACCATCAATAACAATAGCACTGTTATTGTTCCTGCTGCTGTCCCAGTAACCTACGCGAAGCCTTTTCCTGACATCTCCAAAATTGAGGTCTTCGCAGGCCAAAATTTTCGCAGGTGGCAGGAACGCGTGAGTTCCCTTCTTGACATGCACGGAGTTGCAGCTGCTCTTACTGACTCCAAACCTGTCGAACCTACTACTCCCAAACAGGTCGAAGTTTGGACCCATGCCAACAAAGTGTGTCGTCACACAATTCTCAGCACCCTCTCCAACGAATTGTTCGACATCTACTGCACCTACAAGGAAGCTAATCAGATCTGGGAATCAATGATTCTCAAATACACCGTTGAAGATGCAAGCAAGCAGAAATTTGTCATCAACAACTACTACAATTGGGTCATGAGTGAAACTGGTGAAATCAAAACACAAATCAACCAGTATCACAAATTACTAGAGGAAATGAAGGCTGAAAACATAGTTCTCCCTGACGAGTTCATTGCAAGTATTCTGATTGAGAAGCTGCCAGAATCATGGAAGGACTACAAGCAACAATTGAAGCACAAACAAAAGCAACTGTCACTGAACGAGCTGCTAACTCATATCATCATCGAAGATACCAACCGAAAAGAGAGTAACAAGTCAAAGGCGAAATCAATGGCTTCACGGGCAAACATGGTGATGAACAACCCTTCAAGGTTCGACAAAGGCAAACCAGTCTCTCCAAACAGAAGGTACGATCCCAAGAAATCATCTAATCAAAAGTATCACAAAAGGAGCAATGATCATTATCCTGGTACTCATAGCACTGAATTCAAGAAAAGAGGATACTGTTTTGTTTGTGGAAAGCCAGGACACTATGCACCTAAATGCAGGCATAGGGCGAGAAATGACAATCCTCCTAAGGCTAATGCCAACTTGGCTGATGCTGGTGGAGATGATAATGAGGATGACGATGTCATTGCTGCTGTCGTTTCTCTGGTCAACATGGCAACTGATGTGAACAAGTGGGTGGTGGATTCTGGAGCCACCAAGCACATCTGTGCTAATAGAGAAGTTTTTACCTCCTACACTGCTGTAGGGGAAGGAGAAGAAAATATCTATCTGGGTGACTCACATCCAGTCCCAGTTGTGGGGAAAGGAAAAGTTCTTCTCAAGCTCACATCGGGAAAAACTCTGGCTCTCACAAATGTGCTTCATGTGCCTAACATAAGGGCAAACCTGATCTCTGTTGGGGTTCTGCTGAAGCATGGTATCAAAGTGACATTTGAATCTGATAAGATTGTTCTTACCAAGAACAACATTTTTGTTGGAAAGGGATATTATGATCATGGACTTTTTGTACTCAACACTTTTGATTTCAATAACAATGTTTCGACTTCTGCTTACTTGATTGACTCTTATAATATGTGGCATGCTAGACTAGGTCATATTAACTTTCAGTATGTTATTAAATTGCAACGTCTTGGCATGATTTCGACTAGTGATAATCAACATAGTAAATGCGATGTATGTGTCGAATCCAAGTTAACAAAGAAATCGTGTCCCCCAGTACATCGTGAAACTGAACTGCTTAGTTTAATTCATACGGACCTAGGAGATTTAAAACAAACTCCAACTAGGGGCGGAAAAAATTATTATGTAACGTTTATAGATGATTTTTCGCGATACACTAAGGTGTTTCTATTAAGACAAAAAGATGAAGCATTTGAAGCTTTTCTTTCATATAAAGCTGAAGTCGAAAATCAATTAGATAGAAAGATTAAAAGAGTTATATCCGACCGTGGAGGAGAATACATATCTTTTAATGATTTTTGTGAAAAGGAATGTATAATACATGAAACAACTCCCCCCTATTCACCTGAATCTAATGGCATAGCCGAAAGGAAAAATAGGACATTGAAAGAGATGATGAACGCTATGTTAATAAGTTCTAATGCACCAACCAACTTGTGGGTGAGGCTATATTAACTGCGTGTTTTATACAAAATAGAACTCCTCATAGGAAAACCGGAAAGACCCCCTATGAACTGTGGAAAGGTTATCAACCTAACTTGAAATATTTAAAAGTGTGGGGGTGCTTAGCTAAAGTTATGTTGCCTGATCCTAAGAAAAGAAAAATTGGTTGCAAAACCTCTGATTGTGCTTTTATAGGATATGCAGAACACAGCGCTGCTTATAGATTCCTTGTTGTGAAAAGTGACGTTCTAGATAATAATATTATCGTGGAAACTAAAAATGCTGAGTTTTTTGAAAACGTTTTTCCTTTGAAACATGATAGTATATCTAGACAACCATTAGCAAGTACTAATGATGAAACTCATGAGAAACTTTACACTTATCTAGTCGAAAAAGATCCAGAAACCTTTTTTGAAGCAACTTCTTCTTCCGAGTCGAAATTTTGGAAAGAAGCCATTAAAACTGAAATAGACTCAATTTCCAAATGTAACACTTGGACCTTAGTTGATTTACCACCTGGGGCAAAATCAATAGGATGCAAGTGGATTTTCAAAAGAAAATATAACCCTGATGGGTCTATTGATAAATACAAAGCTAGATTAGTAGCAAAAGGTTTTTCTCAAAAACAAAACATTGATTATTTTGATACCTTTGCTCCAGTAACAAGAATTTCTTCTATTAGAGTTTTAATAGCTTTGGCTTCTATCCATAAACTAGTTATTCATCAAATGGATGTTAAAATCGCCTTTTTGAACGGTGACTTAGAAGAAGAAATTTACATGAATCAACCCGAAGGATGTATAGTTTCAGGTCAAGAGAACAAAGTATGCAAACTCCTTAAGTCGTTATACGGTTTAAAACAAGCACCAAAACAATGGCATGAAAAATTCGACAGAACTTTAGTCGAAGATGGCTTCACCACAACCGAAGTTGATAAATGTGTCTATACTAAAACTTTGTGTGGAGAACATGTGATTATATGTTTATATGTAGATGACATGCTCATATTTGGTACTTGTCTGGATATTGTTATTAAAACAAAATCCTTTCTTTCATCTAGTTTCGACATGAAAGATATGGGTGAAGCTAATGTAATATTAGGAGTTAGAATCCTCAGGGAAGGTGATAGCATCACACTATCACAAAATCATTATGTGGAAAAACTTCTTAGGAAGTTTGGTCACTATGACTCAACCCCCTTGAGTACCCCCTATGAAGCTAACTCACGCTTAAAGAAAAATAGAGGTGATCCTGTTGACCAACCTCAGTATGCCCAAGTAATTGGGAGCCTACTGCATTTAATGAATTTTTCTCGACCAGACATTGCATTCGCAGTCGGTCGTCTGAGTAGGTATACTCACAATCCTAGTCAGGATCATTGGAAGGCAGTTGCTCACCTTATGAGATATTTGAGAGGTACCATAACTTATGGTATTACTTATAGTGGATTTCCCGCAGTATTAGAAGGATACTGCGATGCTAACTGGATATCTGATTCAGATGAGACAAAATCCACTAGTGGTTACATTTTCACACTTGGTGGTGGTGCGGTAACTTGGAGGTCAGCCAAACAGTCCATTATTGCTAGATCGACTATAGAGTCGGAATTTGTAGCTCTGGAATTGGCTGGTACTGAAGCTGAATGGTTGAAGAACCTTTTAGCTGGTATTCCCTTGGGAATAAAACCGACACCATCAGTGTCAATACATTGTGATAGTCAATCGGCAATAGCCGTTGCAAAGAATAAGACCTATAATGGCAAAAATAGACATGTGCAATTAAGACATAATGTTGTCAAACAATTGCAAAAGTATGGAGCAATATCGATCGATTATGTGAAGTCAGAAGTGAATTTGGCCGATCCTCTGACAAAACCCTTAGGGAAGAAAATGATATGTGAAACATCGAGGGGAATGGTACTAAAAGCCAACTGATATTAAGAAGTGATGGTAACCCAACCTTTGTGATTGGAGATCCCATGAATAAGGTTCAATATGGTAAAAACAAGTTACTTCTTGATAGTGCTAGCACTGGAAATTAATTCAAGTAATTAATTTCATTATTGTCTCTTCCTATGGTGTTATTGTGATAGTGTTAGACTGCAGGGTTAAAAGGATAAGCTTAAAGCTTTTAATGATTTTCATAGCCCTTATGGGTGGTGTATGACTTGCAGCATACACTTGATGAAATCACCTATATGAGTGTCAAGTGAGGCCGCTTGCATGAGATCCTGGCGAGGTCTCTAGAGCACTCATGAATACCGAGCACGTGCAGGGCCTAGTAACGCAACACCACGAAAAACAGCAAGAATTGTGGGGGTGTAATGTGATAATGAAACCTCTAACATATAATATGTGTCTTGGGTTCCATAGCTTGCTATACCAATTCACATTATGTTATGTTTTATCTATCTAGGACTGGTTCCATAGCTTGCTATACAGCTCCAAAACTTTACATCTACGATGTCAACCCAGAAAACCTCTTTTATAAACTTATTTTTCAACTTTTGACATATGTGGGGGATTGTTGTATTTTATTGAAAATAAAAATATATTTCAAAAGTGAGAAGTCCCACATTGCTTGGCTTTGGATTCACCAAAGTCTTCATATGCTAAAGCTTAATGAGAACTAGTAAACAAGCAACTAGAAGGGACTCCCTCTCGCGCACAAGCAGGGACCAACATGGCTTGGTTCAGTGCGAATCTTTCGATTCCCCTCCCCCCATGCGCGCTCGACTGGCTTTGTACTAATTTTATTAAATAAAATATTACTTTTATCAGCCTATCCGTATACGCCCAATCATGGGTCGAAATGTTTTATGAAATAATTTGTAACGGAAAGCTCAGGTCGAAAACTGCAAGTTGGTCGAACTGATTGGCAAAACAATCTGGTCGAAAACTGAAAGTTGGTCGAACTGACTGGTGAAAAGATTTGGTCGAAAACTGAAACTTAATTCCCTTTATTTTGTAACTGTGAGTTTCTTCCAACGGCTTCTTTTCTTTTAAACCCATTTATTCTGTAACCGCAGAGTTAAACCTTTTGATTACAATTGATTTTCGAAACGGTTTTTGACTGGCTATTGATTGCTGGAGCCTATGTCTCTAACAGCTATTTTTCTTAAAGCCTATATAAACAATTTCGAGTTGCACTTGAAAGATATATCAGAAAATTCATTTTCCACCTTTCTTGAAAAAGAGCTCTGGGTTGCTCTCCTGTTAATATCCAGTTCTTCTTGCTAGTTCTGATACCTCTTTCGCTACTGCGATTGAGAAGACCTGGTTGTACCTCGGGGAATTTGCGCTGTAGAGGCGGATAAATTCTTCAGGGCAGTCGCAAGACGCCTCCGGTTGTTTATCTAACATTTCTGTGTTTGCAGGTTTATTTTCGACAGCATCAGTACAATTCGACAGCAGCCACTTCGACTTCGACAGCTTCTGTTTCTGCACATTTGGTTCGCAGCAGTCCTTGCCACTCAACAGCATCAGTCGAAATTTTACTACTGCAATTCGACTACAGAATTTCGACTGCAGTCAGCATCATTCGACTACAGCCATATCAGCATTTTCGACAGTAGGTATCACAAGGATGTGGCAAGTTCCCAACTTGAACTCAAACAAGATTCCATTCTCTATAGAGATGGTGTTGATTGACAGACGGGTACCAAGTCCAGTTATTTGCACGGTTCTTAAATTCGACACCCAAAATAAAGATGTGATTTTCAAGATAACAATATATTTTTAGATGACTAGTTTGAATCCTACTAGAAGTACTTTTGTAGATCTTATCATATTGTGTGTGTAAAAATATGTTGTCAATCGTATTACTATCACGTGATGAGTGGTTATCTAAATTATAGACAGAAATATTGACGCACTTTCATTATAAATCTAGCAAATTCACTGTGTATTCATTCATTTGAATTATAATTATATTAACCTTCGATTTATGATCAAAAAATTACTCACTAGCATAATAATGTGCATTAGGTATTAATATACTACTGTTTGTTGAGAATGAAAAAATATATACAAAACACTTAACGATACATTTATTATGGTGATTGCTTTCCCCACACCCCCTCCTACTCAAAACACACCCCTTCACCCTACACATTTACCAAACTAACCCCACTTAAAATTGATTTTCCCCCTCTACCCCTCTCCCTCTTCTTCTCCTTCAACACAACACACCCCTCTAAAATCCCAAACCTCCCCCCCCCCTCTCCACTCCAAACCCACCCATCCTCACCTTCATCATTCACTCCTATTCAACTACCCAACATTGGCAACTAGCTCAAGGTAATAACCCTACCAAACTTTTTTCATTTTGGTTCTGTTTTCAGTTTTTCACGCCATTTTTTTTTTCTGTACTCGCGCTCCGTTCGAACAGGGTCGTTCGAACATGTTCGAATGATCGTGTTCGAACAAGTGTTTAATGGGGTGTGGCTTTGCTTGGTTCGCATAAGGCCGTTCGAACAGTGTTCACAGAACAGTGTTCGCATAATGTGGCTTTGCTTATTTCTGCACACATTGATGTTTTTAATACTTACATAATAGGGATGCCAGAATACATGCGTTCCTATGTTCAAAAAATTGTTAATGTGGTAGGTGATGGAAATTGTGGCTTCCGATGTATTGCTGCATTTCTTGGTAGGGGTGAGGAGGCTTGGCAGTCAGTCAGAACTGATCTGATGGAGGAGCTTAACTAATACAATGACTTCTACACTAGACTGTATGGTGGTATTGGTAAGGTCACATTTTTGATGAAGGCATTGTTGAGGGCACATCATGGCAATAATGTTGAAGATAATTGGATGACTACACCAGATATGGGGTATCTAATCAGTAACAAGTACAAAGTCGTCCTGACTTGTTGGTCACCTAATTGTTGTTACACAATTTTTCCATTCAATGTTGCACCATTCAGAACTGCCCGACAGTTCAACATCCTTTTGGTACCAGAACACAAACACTTTGTACAGGTAAACTGTCTTCTATTTAGATTCAATGTAGTAATTCCAAAACATTACATAACATTCTGTTTTTTTGTTGTCTTTTTGAAGGTCTTTATGAAGCCTGGAAGTCCAATGCCCTTGCCGGATTTGATATGGAATACTAATAGGGCACCCATAGCAAAGGGTTGGGACTCGCTTTTTGTTGGCCGGATACAAAAGTAGAAGAATTTGCTCATACAATCACAACCCCCCATCCCCTTCTTTGTGTAGATTTAAGTAAAGATAGTGAAGGTAGTCAATGTTAAGTTAGGTTTATAATTTTGGTACACAATGTTGTATAATTTTGGTACACAATGTTGTATAATTTTGGTACATAATGTTAAAGTTAGGTTTATATTTTGAAATCACCAAAACTGTGTGCTGATTTATTTAGTTTCTGTTTCTGCATAACAGTGGTTCGCATGTGGCCATTCGAACGCCTGTTCGAACGCACCCATTCGAACACGTTCGAATAAAGCCATTCGAGGCAGCCAAAACACACCCTCACACCATCAGTTAACAATATTCCTTAACACGGATGACATTATTCGAACAGGTTCGAACGATATTATGCGAACAATACAAATTCCTTAACACGCACAACGTCGTTCGAACTGGTTCGCATAACCTCGTTCGAACAGTCACTTAACCCGTGTTACACGAGCGTCTCACGCGAGGTCATTTTGGGGAAAAATAAGTTCGGGGGTGTGCGAAGAGTAGGAGGGGGTGTGGGGAAAGCAATCACCTTTATTATTTTACTTAACTGAAGCAATCACCTTTTTTTTTTTTGTATCTGAGAGTGTGATGGATTTGTGTGGAGGGTATTTTTTTTATTATTGTTTTGATGTATTGAGGTGATATTATGGATATGTCATGCCGTAAACATAACACACGACGTCAAACATAACACACGATGTTGTTTACGCAGTTCGGCCAAAGATTGCCTACGTCTGCGACTACAGAGTAGCTGTAGTTCCGTTTTAGTGATAATGTTTCGATGTCCTTAAATACAATTACAAAGGAGATTAAATAGTTTTGTCTCTCAGAAAACCTAACGGGTCTGGGCCAAAGCATAAGCATATAAATAAATCTACACAACTACTATTTACAGCTTCCTTATTTTCCTTATTCACATCCCCCCTCAAATTGATGCGGGTCATCAAGGAGCATCAATTTGCTGACAAGAAACTGATGGCGTGGAGAAGGAACAGCTTTGGTCAAAATGTCTGCAACTTGAAATTGAGTATTGATATGAGGGATGGATATAACATGATTATCATAGGCTTCACGAATTGCATGACAATCAACTTCGATATGCTTAGTACGCTCATGAAAAACCGGATTTGCAACAATCTGAATGGCACTTGTATTGTCAGCATAGAGAGATGTCGGTTTGGTTTGGGGAAATCCAAGTTCACCCAAAAGGCCACGAAGCCAAAGTATTTCGGAGCATGCCGTAGACATAGCACGATACTCCGATTCGGTTGAGGATTTAGAGACTCTCACTTGCTACTTACTTTTCCAAGAGATCAACGAAGAACCAAGAAACATGCACCAACCCGTGACAGAGCGGCGAGTGTCGGGACACCCAGTCCAATCAGCATCACTGTAGGCACTCAACGTAAGGGGGTTCCATTAGGAAAGAATAAACCCCGTTGAGAGGTACCTTTCAAGTAGCGAATAATACGACGAACCGCTGCCAGGTGAAGATGATGAGGAGAATGCATGAACTGACTTACTTGCTGAACAGCAAATGAAATATCTGGTCGTGTAATGGTCAAGTAGTTAAGACTACCCACGAGCTGTCGATACAATAACGGATCAGTCAAAAGTTCACCCTCGTCACGGTGGTATTTAACATTAACTTCAGGAGGAGTATTCACAGGATTAGCGGATTCGAGGCCAGCCATAGCAATAAGGTCGGTGGCATACTTATTTTGATGGAGAAATATGCCCTTAGAAGTAGAATGAACCTCGAGTCCAAGAAAATAATGTAACAGACCAAGATCTTTCATTTGAAATGAGGCTTGAAGCTTTTGTTTAACTTCCTGTATGGATGCTGCATCAGAACCCGTAATGATCATATCATCAACATAAAGAAGGAGTAGAACAATGCCCGTACATGTGCGGTGAATGAACAAAGACGAATCATACTGACTTTGAGTAAAAGAGAACCTAAGTAGAGTGGAACGGAATTTCGCATACCATGCTTTAGGTGCCTGTTTCAAACCATATAGAGATCGTTTGAGCTTGCACACCCCCCTAGATGAAGAGAAAAGGCCCTGAGGGGGAGTCATATAAATATCTTCAGTCAGGTCGCCATGAAGAAATGTATTCTTGACATCCATTTGGTGGAGAGACCACCCATTAGAAGCAGCTATAGAGAGCACCATTCTAACAGTAGTCATTTTAGCAACCGGTGCAAAGGTCTCATCATAATCAATACCATATTCCTGCCTGTTGCCTAAAGCAACCAATCGAGCCTTATACCGATTGAGAGATCCATCAGAATTCAATTTCACAAAATAAACCCATTTACACAGCCTATGAGTTTGATACCAGGAGGGCAAGGAACAATATCCCAGGTGAAGTTGTCCTGAAGGGCTCGAAGTTCCTCATTCATGGCATTGACCCAAGACACATCTTTAACAGCCTGCGAGTAACAAGTCGGAATAGATGTGCCAGTTAGAGAAGCAGTTAAAGCAGTATGTGAGGAACCAAACCTGTCTGGGGAATATCTGTCAGGTGCTCGAGTCGTTCTACCAGAACGCCGTGGTGCCGGCGGTACAGGATCAGAATTAGGATCAGGATCAGGAGCAGATCAGGATCAGTGTTGGAAGGGGAAGTGGGAACGAGTCCTGTTTTATCAAAAAAAATTGGAAGTATAGCAATATCATTCAAACCAAGAGAAGAGCAAGGAAACATAGACTGATTATCGAAAAATGTGACATTCCTAGAAATGCAAAAATGACGGTTAGAGACATCATAACACACAAAACCCTTATGAGACTGACTATACCCCATAAATGCACATTGGACAGATTGTGCTCCAAGCTTATGTCTTTCAGTGGATGGGAGGTGCACAAAACATACACACCCAAAAATATGTAAACTACTATAATCAGGCTGAGTTTTAAAAAGGCGAAAGTGAGGAGAATCAAACCCAATCACCGTGGAAGGAAGACGGTTCATCAAAAAGACAGCTGTTGAAAGAGCCTCCACCCAGAATTTGGATGGAACAGAGGCCTGGAGAAGTAAGGTACCTGTCACATCCAACAAGTGACGATTCTTATGTTCTGCAACACCATTTTGCTGAGGGGTATGGGGACAAGATCGTTGAGACAGTATACCTTTTTGCTGTAAAAACTCCTGAAACTCATGAGACATATACTCACCACCTGGATCAGACCGAAGAATTCTAATACTTGTTTGGAATTGATTTTCAACATACATCAGAAATTTCTTAAACATAGAAAACACTTCAGATTTAGATTTAAGAAAATAAATCCAAGTAAAACGGCTATAATCATCGATAAAGGTGACAAAATATTTGTAGTGAGCGTGAGAAGCAACAGGAGAAATCCCCCAAACATCACTATGAATCAACTCAAAACACGTAGAAGCACGATGTGCACCAGACGGAAAAGGAAGAGTTTTACTTTTAGCTAATTTGCAAACAGAACATGAAATAGAGGTACTAGAATCTATCAGTTTAGTACCTAACACACCAGTCTTAAATAAGTGAGACAAAACAATAGAGTTTGGATGGCCCAATTTCCTATGTCAATCATCACATGCATTCAAAACACTATTACAAGCAAGAGATAAATGATTTGAACTAAACTGGACTAGAAACACTCTTCCAACTTTAGGCCCCTTCGCGATCACCTTCCCTGACACCCGATCCTGCACAAGACAACCATCCGGAGTAAGATTAACATCACAGCCTTCATCAACTAATTGACCAGCAGACAATAAATTTGAGGCAAGGCTAGGTGCTACCAGCACATTTTTAAAAGTAGAATTAATGTCACCAACATTCGTTATAGGAAGGGTACTCTCATTAGCAATTTGAATTTTTTGATTACCAATATAAGCACGTAAATTATGCAGGAAGTCAGAGGAACCTGTCATGTGATTCGATGCACCAGAGTCAAGTAACCAAGAAATGAAAGAAGACATACCAGTAATACCCAAGGCAGAAAGAGCGGATAGTACCATTTGTTGAATCAATTCCGGATGAAGAGCACCACCATCAGATGCACCAGTGGTGGAAGGACCGGCAGCAGAGCTAGATACACCAGTGGTGGAAGGACCAGCGGTAGAGGTAGTAGTTGCATGGAATGCCTGTGCCGGACGCTTAGTCGGTCGTGGAGGACGCGTAGGACATGCAGAGATGATATGACCCTGCTGTTTGCAGTAATTGCAAAATTTCTTAGGACAACTACGAGAAACATGTCCAAATTGTTTACAAGAGAAGCATTGAGTTTGGCGCATATCACGGCCCACGCCTCTATGCTGCGCAGCATATGCAACTGTCACCGGTTCAGAATGGACGGGATCATGAAGCATGTTTCCTTGAGTATTAAGACGCTGTTCTTCCCTAAGAAGTTCACCAATACAGATATCCAAGGAAGGAACAGGGTTCCTATTCAGCAGAGCACCTCGAACGGCCTCAAATTCCGGACGAAGTTTCATGAGAAATTGATCTCGTTTACTAGTATCATAAACATCACGAACAGCCTACAGAGACGACTTGGGAACAACAGCATATATAATAGCAGAGTGTTCTGTCCATAAGTTCAGAAAACCAGAATAATATTCTTGAATAGTCAAATTATCTTGTTTGTAGTTGGCGATCTCTAACTTCAGTTGAAAACGCTTGGCTGTATTGTCCTGGTTGTAAATACGCTGCAAATAATTCCACATTTCTTGAGCAGTTGAAAATGCTCGCAAATTATTGATCATCTGAGGGTCAATAGTACTGAGGATCCAAGAAATAATCTGAGCATCTTGGACTTCCCACACGTCTAAGGCGGGTTTATCTTCTGGCGCCTTAGAGACCCCATCAAGGTGACTCCATAATCCTTTTCCTTTGACATACATCTTTAATTGAAATTCCCAAACAGCATAATTCTTTCCAGTAAAACGAACACAAAAATTATCTCTTCCTTCCGAGGCCATTAAAAATAAGTACTGTAGCTTGCAATAATAAAATATAATACAATTTGAATAGCACTGAAAGGCAAACAAAACAGCACACCAGTCGCAAGAGAACACGCAAGGAACACTGAACACGCAATCAGCAAGCTTGAACAGATCTGGAGATCGCAAACAGAGCCCACAAACTCGAACAGTACCCACAGGCACAGATCTGGAAATCGCACCACACACAGATCTGGAAATCGCGCACAGTAGGCCAAAACTCAAACTCGCACCACGGCAAAACGAACACCACAGATCTGGAAATCCAAACAGAGCACAGATCTGGAGATCACAGATGCACGAATACTAGCGCAACCAGGAAACGCGACGGCGCACCACAAAACGCGACTAACGACGGCGCACCACGAAGAACAAAGGAAGGCGACGTCGGACAGAGAACCAGGAACGCGACGGCGAATAGAGAATCACGGAACGCGACGACGAACAGAGAACGAAGAGGCCAGGAAGCAGCGACGGCGAACAGAGATGCAAGATCGAAGAGATCCACGAAGAGATGAGAACCCGACGAACCACGAAGATGCAAGATCGAACCTTAGCCGAGTCACAGAAACGCGAAGGAACGGATGTGGATACGAGCAACAGAGTCGAAAACACCAAGAACGAAGGCACCAAGAACGAAGGCACCAAGAACGAACCAGATCCAGAACCAGAACCGGATCCAGAACCAGAAACGGATCGAAACTAGGCAGAACCGGATCCAGAACCAAAAACAGATCGAAACTAGTCTGATACCATGTTAAACATAACACACGATGTCAAACATAACACACGATGTTGTTTACGCAGTTCGGCCAAAGATTGCCTACGTCTGCGACTACAGAGTAGCTGTAGTTCCGTTTTATTTATAAGGCTTAATTACAGTTTTGGTCCCCCTAGTTTCACCAACTCACGATTTTGGTCCCCCGAGTTTTAATTTCACGAATTTGATCCCTTTATTTTTCTAATTTGTAAAATCATAGTCCCCATCTTAATTTGGTCAAACCTACTGGTGAGTTGTCCTCTCTTAGATGATGTGGCAAGCCACATTGGAATGCTATTTTTAATTTTAAAATATTATTTTTATTAAAATACTTTGTTTTTAAATAACCAAAAAATTAAAAACACATTTATCCCCTTCTTCATCACTAACTCAGAATTTTTGCGACCTCACCCCTCCGTGAACTCACCCCTCCGTGAACTCACCCCTCCCTTCTTCTTCATCGGACAACAATCTTCTCTTCAGCAAAACATAAACTTAATGTCTAAGAAAATACAGAGGCGGTGGTACAACAAAGAATTGGTGGGCTGCCTTTCTATATAATACTCTAGAAGCAATTTTACAATGAGATCCAGATGGACTGCCTTCCACTAACTCTTGAGATCCAGATGAGATCCAGATGGGCTGCCTTACAACAAAGAATTGGTGGGCTGCCTTCCACTAACTCTTGGGACAATCACTGGAACAGCTCCGTATCTTACAATGAGATCCAGATGATACTCCCCAACAAAACCCACAAATTTGTTCTTGCGAATGGTACGGCGAGAAACGATGAGAACCCTCGGCAAAAGCATTGAGAGATCGGAAATGGTAACAGATGGAAGAAGGGGCGACAGAAATTGGGAATTAAATAGTGGTTGCTCTGTTTGTGGTTTTGGAGGAAGAACAAAAATGGCGAACAAAGAAGAAGAAAGCAGGAAGAAAGAAAGAAGGAAGAAGGAGGAAGAAAGAACGAAAATGGGCGAACAAAAATTGTTTTTTTTTTTAATTTAATCCACTTTGGCATGCCAGCTTGGCAGCCACGTAGATTAAGTGGCAGACAGGTCAAAATCAATTTTGACCAGAATAGTGGGGGGCTATGATTTTACAAATTGGGAAAATAAGGGGATCAAATTCGTGAAATTAAAACTTAGGGGACCAAAATCGTGAGTTGATGAAACTAGGGGGACCAAAACTGTAATTAAGTCTATTTATAATGTTTCGATGTCCTTGAATACAATTACAAGTGAGATTAAATAGTTTTGTCTCTCAGAAAATCTAACGGGTCTGGGCCAAAGCATAAGCATATAAATAAATCTACACAACTACTATTTACAGCTTCCTTATTTTCCTTATTCACAAATGCAACTTATCATTGATGAGGTGGGAGTGTGCTGAGTGAGTGAGGGAGGGAGTGTTCCAGCTTATAAGGCATTTGCTGAGACCTAGGTGAAGATGGTGAATGAGATGCAAAATATAGCTCTATCTACTCGTCTTGGGATTAGGTTGATGAGTCGTTTCATGAATTAGGTTGAAAACTACTTGTGTTATGAATTTGTTTGATGTATCTTTTGTTGAATTAGTTTGTAAACTACCGGTTTTATGTGTCTTTTGTTGAACTAGTTTCAAAGCTACTAGTGTTATGATGACATGGATGTGGATCTATGATGACTTCTATGCATATCTTTTGATGAAGTAATATTACTTATGATTAAGGCCGTTTATCGTAACCAAAAAACTGAACTGAACTGCCAAACTGAACCGAATTGAACTAAAATTAATTGAACTTTTGCTAATAGTTTAGAACTGAACTGTTCAGTCAGTTCGACCGAACCGAACCGAACTGTCTTAGCAGTTCGACCGAACCGAACTGAACTGTCTTAATAGTTCGGTTCGGCAGTTCGAATTCGAACCAAACTGTTTTAAATTTTAATTTTTTTTTCGAATTGTTGAGCCCGAAAAAAAAAGTTCGGAAAAAAGTTCAAAATTTAAACAGTTCGGTTCGACCTCGAACTGCCGAACCGAACTATTAAGACAGTTCAGTTCGGTTCGTCGAACTGCTAAGACAATTCGGTTCGGTTCGGTCGAACTGTTTTAACAGTTCGGTGCAGTTCACCTTTAGAACTGAACCATGAACAGCCCTACTTATGATGGATAATGTTTGTAAGTTTTGTTAGTTATATATAACATGTTTTAAATTAGAGAAAGTTTAAAATCCATAACTAATATAGCTTTGTATTAAATTTAATATTTTGCTAATTTGAGATTAAAAGCACATTTCTTAATATATACATATATATACATATATATATATATATATATATATATATATATATATATATATATATATATATATATATATATATATAGATTAATGCTTTATTATATAAGGCCTCATTGGAAGTCTCAAAATGAGGCCTTCCTAGCCTAGTGGGGGTGATCCCAAATCACATTGCAAGCTGAATGGGAACCTTCCTTGGCTAAGAAATTGGCGCATCTATTATGATCCTCAGTACATGGGCTAGTTTGATAATCCCTGAACGCTGCAGAGCCTCCAAAATCTGGACGATAACTGAAGTGTGAGCATGCATGAAAGACATGAGTGATTACAACAGGGAAGAGGTTGATAGCTTCCAAACAACAACTTTCACACATACACAATCTGTGTAAAGCCTTTAGCATGACAAAACTCAATGCCCAGCGAATAGCATCAACTCTGCCAAGAGAGCATCACCACCATTTTGAAAGTAAGAGAAACCCTTAATTCATCCTGAAATATTACTGTGTTTTTGGGCACATTAGAGTTTGAGAAAAAAGCCAAATATTTGATATATTACTTTTTATTATTTTTTTAAAATTCAAATAGAACCAACTAAATGATTTAGCTCTTCAATGGTTTAACTTATAAATGATAAAAGTCCCAAGAAGATAGCATAGTTGAAGAGCGAATTAAGGAGTACATGCAAGAAGTTCAGGGTTCTTCAAAAACCCATAAACTAATATTCCTCCTCTCCTAACAAATTAATTAACAACTAAGATTTGACTATAAAAAAACTTTTAACTAAAAAAAGAGTGTATATCAATAACATTTACCTACTTCTAATAATGCTTCTTTTTACGAGTAAGAATAAAACATAGCATACAAAATTTACAAAACTAATATACCATCCGCACAACTACTTTTTTTGAAGATATCCGTAGAAACTACTTGTATAAGACTCGTGGTACTATTTCTCTATCAGCGATGTCAGATGTTGGGTTAGGTCCCACATTGTTCTGGATTGTTCTCGATTGCTTTTGCTTATCATCTTCTCTCCCAACTGTCGTCCAGTGTTTTGATGCTCTCGGACTAGTTGCTTGAGATTATAAACAAAGGTCTAGAAGAGTTATGCCCCATCCAAGGTAGTTACATTCTTTTGGCAGCTCCTCTTGGATAGAGTAACTACCCAGTCAAACTTGTTTACTAGAGAGGTGATTACGGATGTTGCAGCTACAGGTTGTATCTTGTGCCAGAACGCGTATGAGTCCTCCCTTCATCTTTTATGTAGTTGTAGTTTTGTCTCTGCAATCTAGAATGCCAAAGTCAGTTGGTGGAGTTTTGATTTTGTGATGCAGCGGGATATTCTGTCTCTCTTTCTCCATTTCATTCACATGGGTAGTCTAGCTAGATGGAGATGGGGTTTGACGCTCATCTGACACACTTTCCTCTAGGTTATCTGAGATTTGAGGAACGATTGTATTTTCTCTATAGATGTTCCTGAGTTTCAGAGTTGTTTTGACAGGATTTTAGCTCTATCTTAGCGGTGGTTTCAAGCTAGGGGTAATTCTCCGTCCTGCCTTTTTTATAAGTAGTATGAATATCCTATTGCCGTATTTCTAGGAGGTAGGTGTTTTTTGTTATTTCTCCTCTTTTTTTGGTGTATTTGGGTTGAGTACCCCTTACAGCGAAATAATTTTCAATTTAAAATTGGAAGGGTCAACCTTCGGTGCAGAACAGACAAAAGCAGAATTTAGTATAGCTTACACGTTCAGTCATAAATTAATGCATGTTTTGAGACCCCAGATACAATGTATTACAAGAAGGATGGTGACTTCAGTTTTAATTAATTATTAGAGCAGTTTTGTCATACACAACCTAGCTTTGTTCTAACTATAACTAAGTGGTTTTGTACGTTTCCCATAGGAAACAAAACCCATCACTATAATACTCTCTCCCTAATATACAATGCTTAGTAATATAGTATTTTAGTACAGCAACGACATAAGCACTAACAAGATAAATTACTGCGTACAATGAATATAAACATGGCCATAATTGCTTGCTTAAACGAATAGGTTAACGATGAATACAAAATATTCGGGTGGGGAAAACATGCGACGTCAACTAATATTTAGTTTAGGGTTGAGTTCAGGTTTATCCAGCAGTACTGCACAATGCAATCTAGTATACCCACTCCAAGATAATCTATAAATTTGGCACCGCCATGTCTTCTGTATAAAAAAAAAATAGTAGCCATCAAATAAACAGAAAAGAATATATTTGTTGCCGCACTTGAGTTTGGCATTTTGTGAGTAATAGAAAACAACACATGCACTCAGTGTCGGACCTACATTCACTCTAGGGTTCAGTTGAATATTTCTTTAAAAAAAAAAATGTTAGTAATTTTGAATTTTCTGAAATTTTAAAGTAGCACTAGTATTCTTAAATTTGCACTCAATTTTTAATAAATTTGTCTTATTAATCTTCGTAAGAGACTATTTATAAAACTTTGGGAAGTAATTTTACCAATATCAAATATTTTTACAGACTACTTCTTATTTTCCTATAGTTTAGGACTTAAATAGGTAATGACAGGTAAACTTACAGACTAATTTGGCGGTTTACTCTTTAATAAATTTGGAGTAAGATAATTTGATTTTTAATTTTAGTAAACTAAGTGAGAATATTTGAAAAAAGAAATTAAACAATCCAATGATTTTTTTTTTGCACCCCCGACCTAGGTCCTGAGTCCGCCACTACGGGCACTCTCAATTAATATTTAATATTAATATTCAAATCTTGATACTAATTTGACTCTTTGGGGGGAGGTTTACTTAACATAGTTATACCCACAACAATTTTTTGTCTAGTCTAGAAAAAAAACTTAGCTTTTATATATATATATATAAAAAAAATTTGAAAAGGAAATTTCCTTTGGAAATTTAAAATTGTTAAAAAGGAAATAGAGGGTTTCATTAGGATTAGTTGTAGTGGAAACATCTACAATATTTAGATGCTAACTATCACTTTCAAATCAAAAGGTTAAGCACATGTATAGATATACACCAACAGTAATTTTTTTGTTAAGGACCAAAAAGGCAATGGATAGGATTAATCAAGTTTTTGTTTGTCCTTACAGAAAAGGATAAAGTTTTTGACAAAGGAAATTTCTTTTTCAAATATAAATTTGTAAGAAAGTTGACATATATAAAATATATCTAAAAAAGGAATCAAAAGAAATACCATATGTAAAAGATAAATTTGACTGATCAATTTATGTTCATAGTTCAAAAAAAATATCACGTGCGCAGGATATTTTTAAAAACAAAAAACGAAAAATCACGTAGGAGTATATATGGTTGTATTGTAACAAGAATATTGTAGATGACAAATAACTTAACTATAAATTTGATGTAGATTACAAACCATAAGCACAGAATTGTGGATGAAGCTCCTTCATCAGCCAAAAAAAAACAAAGAATCGCAGATGACATATATTTTCAAATTTCAATAAGTGATAGTTTTCTCTTACACGTAAGCAATATAAAAAAAATTACACAACCTTTAAGAAAAATATCAATGCCATTTAATAATTGTTATTATTCCCACATTATACTTCCTTTTTCAGTCATATATTAATGACATGCCAATTTTTATATGAAAACTCAGCACACTATATTTAATTGAAGATATTATTGGAATAAAGGCATTTAATTGAATAAAAATTACTATCAGATTTAAACTAAAAATTGATCTTATTTTTTTTCTTAATATATGAAACCCGAGGAAATATATTCATGGATTTGAAGTTGCGCCACAATATTACTTTGAAGTAGAATTTTCATAATCCCAAACAAGAAGAATTTTTTTCTTCACTCAAGGTATATTTATGTGGTAGAGTTATTGTTAATTACCAAAGCGCGTATAATAAAGTTTTAAATTCCGGTGGTGAGAGAGAATGAATGAATATACGAGGAAATTTACCTGAATTAAACCATTGACCACAAAGACATAAACGATAAAAGAGACACAGTTCCTAAAACAGTGGGAAGATTTCAGGGATTTTCCATTTCCTCTCCAACGAATATTTTGGCATTCATTGACATACACTTGTTTTGTTTCTTGTGTGCTTTTTTTTTTTCTATCCAAACCAATTCAATGCAATTTTTTTCTCTATAAATAAGAGCTTGTTCTCTTTCGCCAATACTTTGCATTCCAATATTCTCTACCATTTCTCTCTCAAATAGAAAGTGCAAAGTATGGAAGACTTGGGTTCGGTTTTCATTTACAAAGAGGTGTGTTATTGCGTTTTTTCTCCCTTCATAAACGACCCTTTTTCTTTTAAATGGCATTTCCATTCATGGCTTCTTTCATTTTTCATTCTGTTTCATGATTAGTATTCTTTATGCAGATTAAGTTACATGATTTAACACTAACTCATTCATCTTCTTGTTACCGTTTATTTTTATGACTTACTGATTCTTTTGAAATGGATTGTGCCTGAAAGGATCAAATCGGTAAACATATACAGTGTTGTTTTTTACCTGATCAGTTGAATACATGTTTCCACCAATGTTGTAAACTTTTTTATCTTGAATACTGTTTTTTACTGTATGTGATTTCTGTCTTTTTGTGATTCTGTTGTCTGATGAAACCATTTTCAACAGTGGTATGGTTTGGATATATTTTCTCTGCATATTATTTTCCATGGTTCATTGTTAGTTGTATTTTTTTACTATAGTTGTTTCCGGAATTTCATGGTTGACTCTACTAATATGTCCTTTTACATAATAAATTTTGGAAAATAAATATTTATGAATGACATCAATGTTAGCGAAATTAATGACATTTTCCTTGTCTAACAAGGAAGGTTTTAATATTCATCCATTTTTCCCGTAATTAGTTTTCAATATTTACAAAATACCCATATTCCCGCTATTTCTAAAATGAGTACTCCATTTTTTTTTTTCCACTACATTACAGTACAAAAATATTTGCTCATGGGGCGTACGGGGTTCGAACCCTACTCCCCCACGCTAATTACTAACAACTTTGTCAATCTAAAAAAAACGTGCATAGAGCTCCGCAGTACCAATAGTTCAGGTTGACGACGTCCGATGACACTTTAATTACTTTTATTTTTCAAATTAAACCTGGTATCTACATGTTAGTGTCGTGCTTGTGTCGATGCTTCATTGACAGAGAGTGACTTAGCTGTTTGATTTTGCAGAGAGAACAAGAATTGAAGCAGAAGCTAGTAGATGCAACACAAGAACTCGAAACCATGAAAACCTTCGAAACAAAACTCTTCAATCTTCTAAACAAGGCTTACGAAGAGAGAGATGAAGCAAGGTGTCAACTACAAAAACTTATGAACAACAAGCAAAAACCTTCTCGTGACATGTTCCTAACTGGAATCAACCAAGAAAGCCTTCTCATATTCCCTTCAACAAAAAGCATAACAGAATCTAGTAGTCTCTCACATGGTTCCCCACCAGTAGATTCCTTTTTCGACACTGTTTCATCTCCAGAATTCTCAAACAACAACAACAATAACATGGGTAATTGTCTCAATCATCAGCAACATTTAGTTCAAGACTTCAATAGTTTACCAATGTCTGATCCAGGAACTGCAGTTATAGATTGTCTAGCAAGAGAAAAACCATTGCCTCAAAAAGGAAAGCTTCTTCAAGCTGTTATAGATGCTGGTCCTTTACTTCAAACTATGCTTCTTGCAGGTCCACTTCCTAATTGGAAAAACCCTCCTCCTCCTTTGCAACAAAACCTTAAAGTTCCACCTATGACTATCAAACAGTATAATACCAATAATACCCCTAGCAATAGTGGCATTGAGCCAAATGTTGTCTCAACTTGTTCAGCTTCTATGCTTAACTTTGCTGCTCATCCTTCTACTTCATGGAACAATTCATGTCAGTTTAATAATTCTAGTTCCTCTAGTGTTAAGATTCAAGTTCCACCGAGGAAGCGTCAAAGGCATCAATGATTTTGATGAATTTTTCTTCCTTTTTTTCCCTTGTGTAAATGGAGCGACAGCAATTGGTGTAAATTGAGTTAGCCTTTTTTGGTTATGGTTGAATAATGTTTGGTTTTTTGGGATGAAAATCACAAACTGTTGACTACATAATTATTATCAATATTACAATTTGGTTATCTTTAGTTTTGTTTGAAAATTTTATGCCTACCAATTTATATCACAATTCTTTAACCTTTGATAGTATCCAAGACAAGGCTTGTCACCAAAAACAACAGAAGATCCTTAATATCATCTACAACTTTGTATAAAATAAATATACTCCATATGTGCTACTTCGATTTCATCACAATTTTATTGTCTGTTAACTTCATTTTTTATTATTAAAATGTCTTCTGATGATGATGGTGTTCCGAAATGGAAAGTAGAAGAAATTTGTCTAATTATTTTGGTGTGGGTGATCTTCTTTATATTTAATTACAGCGGTATATTTAAGCGTATCTTTCGATTAATATACCGTGCAATCACCACCAGAAACCAAGTTCAGAGGAGACTTCAAAATGGGTCAAATTCTAATCCAAGTGATTCTTCTCTACAGATTCAAAGCCGTGGATTGGAGTTGTCTATGGTTCAAACTCTTCCAATGTCTAAGTATAAGAAAAATGAGGGAGAAAATAAAGAAATTGACGTGGATTGTGCCATTTGTCTAGGAGAATTAGAAGAAGGGGAATGGTTAAAACATCTACCAAATTGTGCTCACAGGTTTCATGTTTTGTGTATGGATACTTGGTTTCAGTCTCATTCAAATTGTCCCCTCTGTGTAGATCTTGTGTACTTCGTGATCATGTTTCTATCAACCTATGAAGACTTTTTTTCATTCGCTATGAAAATCTGGTTTTTTTAGAATTAGACAACATCTCAAGTAAACAGACACGTGTATATATCATGTTACCTAGAAAAAACAAAATCCAAGTGCATAGCTTTCTGCCTAAGAAAGCTCTCCAGGTTAAACTATTCATGTGTCTCTGCATCAAATCATATTTAATGTAGTGATCGATCATATACTCAATACAGCGCGGTACAATATTTTTCAGAGGTGTATCTGCATTTCTGTTCTGTAAATACAGACTGACCTTATGATTTTGAGAAATTGATGTCCTACTGATCTTTTAATGTTATTCTTCTCGTAAATTTACTGCAAAATAATTAATAACTTATTCATTATATTTTTTCCTTTAAATTTGACTTTGATTCTTTATTTTTCCAATCTTTCGCTTTTATTTTATAAAAATAAAAATAGTGTAAAGTTTCCACTGATAAATGGCGAAGCCCAAAAACAATATGGCACATGCATAGAGAGGTTCACACCATACAGAAGCTCGAATCGATCAAACAACGCCTCTGGCTCACAAACAAGACTAACAATAATTCCAATGACATTAAAGTAGGATGTCAAATATGGATGAATTGGATAAATTTTGAAACGGGTTATATTGGAGAAAATCTCCATCATGGACGATGTCAATGACATGGTGTTTGGTGAGATGCAGACTAGACGATAGATCGTTCTAGTCAAAACAGAGTCAATGTTGAACTGAAATATACCTTGGAAAGGAGACAAAGCACGCAAGGAACAGAACCAATGGCGCTTGCTCGCTTGGGAGGTAAGAGAGAGTTGTCAAACTCCAGTGTCAAATATTTACTTCTTTCATTGCCCAACCTTAACCCTCCATCTAACCAGATCCCAGGTCAGTGTTCGTTTTCATAGTGTTTCCACATATAATCCAAAAACTCGCACTACTTAAACAGTTGAACTATCCCTTAACGATTCAAACAAAACCCAAGTGGCTGGAGACAGTTCATCAACCATGCATTCCATGAGTTGAATAATTACTAAATATTGGAGAATTTAAAGGTACTCATTTCAATCATCAATTTAAGTAATTCCGGAGACAAAATTGAAACACAAGTTTTGCTAGGCAACAATTGAAACAAAATATTCGAAATAACAAAGAACAAAATATAATGATTATCCATTTTCCAAAAGTTTGCATCAACGATCACCATAGAACTGCCTAACATCTATATAGAACCCAAGTGAAGCCAAGTACTACCTTAGATAATACCAATTTTGTTGGCTACATCCAATGCATCATAATCAGGAGTCAACCTGACATAGGCCTTCTTGGTGCCATCGGGCCTGCAACAGAAATCAATTCAATTTTAGAAATTGTATCAAAAAAATCTCATAGTGAACTATATTAAACAAATTGCTAGAAGTACGTTGTACACGGTATTCAAACAAAATACAGATGGTAGTAATTCAGTATAGTCCATTGTCCAATAGGGAACACTCAAAGCAATTTTTTCCCTAGCCTTGCAAGTGAACAACAAAAGACAATCTAACCGCAAGCATTACTTCAAGAATCAATAACTGAATTTATAATTCTTGTACTATTAGCTCCAAATTATTAACTCATTAATGTTAACATTGCACTGAACTAGTAATAATCCCCAAATACTTCCAACAAAACAGCAAATCTTCTAAAAAAAACAGAAGACAAATCACAGAAACCCAAAAATGGATAAGAAAGGTAAAAAGTTACAGGACAACAAAAAAATATCTAATCTAATGTCATGTTTAACCCAAACAAAAACTTGAAGGATAGTGCAAGCGCAATATGAAACTCACTACCAGTCTATAACGGTCATAAGCAATAATGAGTTATCAGACTATTTATTAACACTAAAAAATCACTGCACAAAAGCTCACCTGATCAAGGTGTTAACCTTCTTAGCCTGGATGTCGTACATCTTCTTCACGGCATCCTTAATCTTTTTCTTGTCAGCACGCAAGTCTACAATGAAAACCAAAGTGTTGTTGTCCTCAATTTTCTTCATCGCGGACTCGGTGGTGAGAGGGTACTTCAAGATTTGGTAGTGATCAAGCTTATTCCTTGGTGTGGCACTGATCCTAGGGTATTTGGGGTTCCTGTCCTTTGTCTGAGTTTTTGGCCTATGGAAGGTCACAGATGTTCGGATCTTCTTAGCCTTCTTCTTGAAGGTAGGTCCTGATTTAACTGCCTTAGCAGTTTTCAAGGCCTGAGCCTTTGGATCAGTCTTCTTAGAACCATCACCTGCACAAAACAAAACCCTCAAGTCACACAAAAATAAGAAAAATCAAACTATCCTTTATGCAATAGAATCAAAACCCTCTTGCTAATTACACGTTTTACTCTATTTCAATATATACTATCAAAATCCAAGCATAAAAGAAAATTAAATAATATATTATACTTAATACTCCAAAGATTAACTAGTACACACAACAATGCACCAAGCTCTTTTTTATTTCGTTAGATTTAATTTTGCAATGACGCATTTTTCCACTTCGAAAATTAATCGTTGAAATAAGCATATAAACATCAACTATTGGGATGCGCAATTCTCTTGATGAAGAAAAAAGAGGAACAAGAATATACCTTTTGGGGCCATGAGTTACGGAGTGGGGAGGGGGAGAACTCTACCTGTTGAATATCCCTAATTCAAGAAAGAAACAGATGAAAAATAAGAATCAGTAATCATCAAATGCAAGGAACGAAGAAATTAGCAATTAGCAGAGAGTGGCAAAGGCACAGCGACAAACCTGCGCGTCGGAGGCAGAGGAACAGACCAGTTCAATCTAGGGTTTACTGGTTTGGTGTGTGTTATATCCCAATCCATCCTTGTAACCTATGAGAATGGGCCCAGCCCGGCCCATCTAAATTGTAAAGACCTAGTTGAGAGGATCCTTCTGAAATCCGGTGGAAGTTTTATTGACACCCCACATATTCATTTTGGACAAAGGTTTCCCATTGTTTAAAAAAAAATGGGTACCATAAAATTTAAGGTACACACATTTTTTTAAAAAAATGACTATGTTAAAAATTAGTTTAGGAATGTAATTTTTTTTAAATTCTACTGTAAATATGGTATTTATGGCCTTTACACTAGCAATTTTTTTTTGAGAAATGTATACCGTAAATATGATCTTGACGGCAGTTTTATTTTTTTTTGAATGACAAATGTTTGTGGTTAGTAATTAGTTAGAGGGTGAGGGAAATGTAGACAGTAATTGTAGTTAGTAATTTTAATTATAGTGTTTATGTTTATCTTGCTAAAAAGTAATTATAACAATTAACTATAGTGTAAGCATTTTTTTATTCATAGAATATAGTTATTCACTTTGGTCCAAAAAAAATAATATAGTTATTGATGTCATTTATATAATATAATTTAAATATGGCTAAATAACTCATTCGGTCTCAATCTTATTATTTTGGTTTTGGTCTCTTAACTTTTAGAAGCATCACCTTTGTCATCTAATTTAACTAAATGAACCTAAAATAGTCTTTTTCATCACCTTGAACATTAAGACATGCAAAATGGCTTTCTAGCGTAGGCAAACAACATAATATTTGAAGGCAAAATATTATGTTGAATTTGAATATTAAAATGGTTGGTTGTAATAAACCAATTACAAATTCAAAGTAAATTAGAATAACAAATCTATGAGTTGGGAAACAGAACTAAGTCTTCATAAAATTAATGCCTCGTTTTCCACAAGCTGCCGATTTAGGGAAACTATTATGAACTAGGTTATAGATCAAAGGCCTAATTTGAAGGGCCAACTTGAAAGAGTATCAAGCAATAAGTCCTAGAAGAAATACAATAGTGATATCACCCACCAGATCATGACATCCCGGGGATTGCAATGTCACTCAAATTGCAAACTACAAAATTGAGTGGCAAACAACTACTCTCCACAAATTACATAACTAAAATTAAGTTAGTTACGCATCAACAAACTTTATCACCAAATATACCACTTGACCTCCAATATGAGGCCCTTTCGTAGTGGCCCCAAGTACGCAATATATTCCTTAGTTGGTTCTTTCTTTCATCACTTATTCCCTTGGGCATTAGAGTCTTTACACGTACATCATCTATCATTGTTGTTCTCTGTCACATCATTGTTCGCTCTAATGACCGCCACATCAACACTATCCCAAGTAGGTAGCTCAATTGACGAGCTAAGGGATATCGAAGGAGTGCACCAAAAGAGTGCAAAAAAGAAGTCCCGGGTTCAAACCTCGGAAACTAACATTCCCCCACCCCCACTAACATTGCTTATCAAAAAAAAAATAACACTATTCGAGTTCCACGCCTTCGAAATTTGTTTTTGTTTTTAATCAAACGCATTTAAAATTGTCGCTTCTTCAAAGTGTGACCTAAAATTTTTTTCAATCTAATAAAAACATGTCTCGAAAACATGCATTATTAAAACATACTTCAAACAAAATAAGACCTTTTTTTTTCATTACAAACACTACCCTCCTAAAATTACACTTTCTCTTCTATTGTAATTCTCCCCCCTTGCCCTTCTTTGCAAAACAGTAGTATTCGTATTTGGCTTGCAAATTCTCCCTCCTAAAATGGTTATTTGACATTCCGTTCATCATCACTCATACCATTTGAGATTTGTTTGGGAGTTTGGAGAAGAGGAAAACACCTGTAACTAACAATTTATTAGAGTATAATTGGAGAAAATTACCCTCCAAAACCTTGCAAATTCTTCCCCTAATTCATTTTTTAATTCCCCCAAATTAAGAGATTTAGCCCAATATAGAAAAATAAAAACCCCGTGCAAGATGGACGAGGGTATATTACATTTCCCTTCCCCTTTTGTGGGGAAAATCCCTTCCAAACATAATTTTTTCTAATATTACAATATTACATGTAATAGGTTGTTTGCAAATAACCATTACACTAAATTTCTAATAGTTAAACCGATTTTAATTTTTTTCGTAATTAGAAGTTTCATCCAACTAATATTTTCACAAAATCAAATGGATGGGTTAATTGCTACTATTATAACAAGTTGAAACTGGCAGCAACCATTGAGCTCATTCAGACTGCTGTACAAGAATTCTGCGTGAATCCCATAACACTCTCATGACACCCAACTTTGTTTCAGCCTCAGCAAATGAAGTGCCGGTAGTTTCTGATGGGTAAGGTAGCCTCAACCCTTTATCAGCCTGTAGCTCACGAACATCGACAACATAGGTCTCTGATTCCTCCAAGCTCTTCCCATGCCACTTGCCATGCACCTGAGCAATCTTCCCTTTGCCAATTTCCTCACCTCGCACATCTACAAGCACAACATGCTGACCCACATTGCAACGAACAATTTCTTGAGGACCTGCATCAACAAATTCAGCCAGTGATGGTTCAGAATTATCACCAAAATATATTCTCACGAAACTAAGATCTTTTCTGACATTTGATACATCACCATGACTTTCAGCTGAGCCAGAGGACCCTGTTACTGGTCCTCTTTGCTTGTCTGGCACTGAATTATCGACTCGAACATCCTTAGCTGCTGCTGTGCGGGCTAGCTTAGCCTTTCGATTGTTCAACCTGATATGGCACATGAAATTCCACGATAAATAAAACTGACTAAAAAAATAAATTTACATATCAATGTCCAAAATTTGCAAATAAATGTTTCATAAAAACCTTTGAATCTTAAATTTAAGACACTGATCAAACCCTATCACAAACAAGGCTTCATTTATCATTTATTTTTGTACCATAAATTGGTTAGAAAAATTAGAAGAAACATGAGAAATAAGATAAATACCCAGTAATAATACAGCTTCAGATAAAAAGTAAGATGTCACTATAATAAGGCAAAGAAAGAATTCGTGATATGATAGATGTGTTTGCTATACAATCCCCTATGGACGAAAAGGTAATGCTACACAACCAGAGTTCGTCTATCAGAAAACAACGAGATGAACAATAATCATTTGATGAGCTATGTAAAAGAAGACACACATAGAAAAAG
The DNA here is from genome assembly GCA_039519185.1 of Astragalus membranaceus. Lineage (NCBI taxonomy): Eukaryota > Viridiplantae > Streptophyta > Magnoliopsida > Fabales > Fabaceae > Astragalus > Astragalus membranaceus. The sequence goes on from CM076850.1 coordinate 113,536,483, forward strand.
AGAAAGGAAATAGTCGTCCTCACCAGTTTTTAAGCTGAGAAGGTGTAACCTCAGAACCCTGGAAAATATAAAGCAGGAAAGTCTTAGCAAAGAAAATGTGTAATTAAAATGCTAATAATTAGTTTAGCTGCATTTACATACATGGATGGTTAATTTATCAGACCATGATTGGAGTGAAGCTGCATTTCGGTGCATGTCTGGCTCATCCAAGAGCGCCCTCTCAATCATATTCACCTGTTTATCATTCATTATAGTTCGCTTTCGTTTTCTCCTTTGTACAGTTTCAACCTTCTCCTCCTCAAGAATTTCTCCAACTGCAACCTTTTTAAAACGTTCCTTTGATTTTGACTCACTATTATCCACATGATCAATAACATTCTTTCCTTTTGCAGAACTAGTATCTGAGCCGCTTGTTTCCGCATTTTGAGCATCCTTTTCCATATCTCTTGCTCCTCTCAACAAGGTTTTACTAGCTATGCCTTCTACCTGATCTTGCCTATTCACGTTATTACCTTTATTTGTGTTTACGGATCTGGAATTATGCTGACCTATGCCTGGAAATGCAGAATTCTCGGACATTCCTTCCTTTAAGTTACCACCCTTATTTAGTTCAGTAGGTTCTTGTACTTGCAAAACCGATGAGCATCCTCCAATACTCTGAGCATCCTACATGAAATCAAACTTTACTGTTCAAGTCATTACGTAGATGGCAAGCTAAAAAGTAACTACAACTCAATTTGAGACTTGACTCGTATTTAAAGGCATTGCCTAGATAAGAAGATAGATTACTTTTAATAATATTTCTATTGGCACAATAACTATTATAAACCATAACTATTGTAAAAAATAAGCAGGCATACAATATGATTCCAATGCACATACCTGATAATGTTTGTTGACGAGTTTAGAAAACTTATCCCAAGGTAATGAGTCTTCCAATTTGCTATCCTGAGTCTGTCCAACATAACAGAAGCAAAAAGTTGAAAAATTAGAAGGAAATATAATATAAACAAACAATATTAACAGATCAGATTAAAATAAAAAGATTTACTTGAACACGATTTTCCCCAATGGCAGTAGAAGAAATTAGTGTTTGTAATTCCCGAAAAAACACCCTGCAAGCAATTTAAAACAGAAGTCATTCCAACATGATAATACAATATGATTAAAAACAACAATAATGATAATAATAATAATAATAATAGTAATGATCCTACGAGAATAATTTCATAGACTTGCACAAAATTGAACATTCATAAACTACTCCATAGATAAATTCGTCTTAATAGAAATTTCAATTATATTGTCGAAATTTGAATTTGGTGTTGCCATCTCCCTATCATTAAAACTTTATTCCGAAAAGTAGGAAGTTAGATTAGTTAATTATGTGGATATTTAAAAACTTACAACTATAATTTTTATTACATTAACAAAAAAAATAAAAGGAAATTGGCGTGCAATAATGTGGATGTCATGTAGCTACAAACACCAAGCATAAATAATGGCACACAAACAACTAATTTGAATTTGCTAATTTGTCCTTACCACATCTAAGCATGAATGATAAAGAAGTTTTTCCGACTCCCTCTGGTGCATATAACAACCTCTCCTTTTTCCCACCAATAGCATTTACTAATTATCTACCTAATTCATAACCATGAAATGAACCTATGTTCCAGACCATGCTTGAAACCATATCAAAACATCTGCCAATGTAAATATTAAAAAAAGACCATTTTCCCAATTAAGCTTTAGAAAAATTTAAATATTATTCTAGTGGCATGAGGAGATGCCACTAACACTAGGCTGATCATGCAAAAATCATCATATACATGGCTGATACACAATAACCAACAAAACAACTATTCAAAATTAGTCATGCTATAGTAAGTTAGTAACATTACAAAGGGAACTAAAGGAGAGACAAGTGACCTTAAAAGTTGTACATCCTCCTCATTTAAAAAGGTCGGAATTAAAGATTCTGCATGACTTAACAAAGAACCTACAAAAGAAAGTTACTTGTAAGAAAGTAGCAATGTATTGCTGCTAATTCCAAATAAGTGTCTGAGAACAATCATTACGTAGGTTCTTGTTAACAGTGGCAGCTTTAGGAGCATCAGAAGCGAAAGAAAATCCAGGTAGCAAATTAGATAGATCCATTTGCAAGCACTCCAGGACCTTGAGAATGAAAAGGTTCCTCTCTAGTTCTGGGGATTAAATTTAAAATGGAAAATGATATGAGGGAATATATATATATATATAGCTATTAAACAATCAAATTTATGCTAAACATTTGCAGAGCATTGGCAGAGAACCAACCTACACATACGTTGGGAACAAAACAATGAAGATTTGCAATGACCTTGACAAATAATGACGTTCTATGATGTGCATAAGAAGCAGAAGGCATGATGTGAGGTATCAGATGCAATTCCAAAACTGTTGCCTTTTGTAGATCCTGTGAAGTATTATTCAAAACCCATCCAACTGCAGCAAATATATCATACTCAAGACTCGCATCCTCCTCTGTTTCTGAGAGACTAGACGAACACCAACAGGATAAAAAATCCGCATGGGAGAGTGATATTGTTGCTGTCAGAACCTTCGTCTGGAATCACATGCAAAGGAAGGACGCAATCAAATTCTCAAAGCCAGATGCACATTTGACGAATCAATGAAAATGCAGATCATGTCATGCATCAACGACTAATCAATCAAAAAAATAAGAGGAACTTGTTTTAATGATTGATTGTGTTTATCAATCATTAAATTTAATTTAATGATTGATTGTGTTTATCATGAATTAAATTTAAGGCAATTTTACAAACCGGAAAATCTTACCACCAACAAAATTTATTTCAGAGACGGAATGGGAGTGAAGTAAACAACATTAAAGCAAGTTACCCTTAATATTCTCATAATGATAACTTACAAAAGAAACTGTCATGTAAGATCGAAAATTTGAATCATCAGAGAAGATGTCAGCTAGACGCATTGCATTAAGCTGTAAAAGCCCCATTGGGTATCTCCTGTCAGTAGTAGTAAGATTCCCAGGATTTCTTCCAAAAGCAGTCTTCAATAAGTCAAAAACCTATATCATGAAAACAATACTAGAATTCAGAACCTGATTGTAAAAACATTGGTATGTTTAATGCATAAAAAAGGAGATGTCCAAAGCCAGCAGCAGGTATACCCAGAAAGACCATATGCAAGTGGCAAAAACGAATACTACAGAACCACCATATCATGAATATCAATTTAAAAATATTCCTGAAGAACTTGTATTCTACTAGAAGATCCTTAGTTTCTTATTCGTGTAATACTCGGAAATCCACCCTCAGTTGATAGGTCCCATCCCCACATTCACAGATGGAAATGAAATGATGGAAGGGGTCAAAAAGTCAATACAATCAAAGTTAAGCCATTTCAGGCAATAATTTCCATCAACCAATTATCAGCAAAAGCCCACAAACACTGGGGACTGTTATCCTCAACATGTTTGCATCATAATAAGCTAAATGCTGAAAAGTGAAAACTAACCTCCAATGCAACAGATTTAGCCAAATCTAAACTTTGTGATGAGCTGGCTACTTCATCAAGATAAGAAAGGCTTTCTGCTTCACACAAACACAGAAGCTGCATAAAGAAAGTAGTGATGGTATTATTCATTCATAATATGCAGAATTTTAGAAAAGATAAAGAAACAGGCTGCCTACAGCACAAAGTTCCCCTTATCATGATGGCTGGGGACGGTCAAACACACACAGCCTCCCCTTATCATAACTCGAATCTGTGACCACCAGGTCATATGGCAACAACCTAACGGTGGTGCCAACAATTACCATCTAATTTGCACAAATTATCAAGCAGATTAAATTCAAAAGCAGGCATTTATAGTAGATTTTGTCATAGGACTCACAATGGAGAGTATTTTGGCTTTTAGCCTTGAAATTCCAGCCACAATCCTAGTTGGAAAGGATGATTGAATGTTCAACTTCAAGATAGACTGAGCAAGGAAAAGAATGCTTCCCTTTCTACAAAGTTCCTGCAATTAAACAAAAAACATGGCTGTGATCTGACGGTATATTGTTTCATAATTTATTTTTTTTAAATATCATAAGGAAAAAAGGACGCACAAAAGAACAGAGGAGGAGGAATCCCCCTCAGAAAACCTAAGGGGAAAACCAACAACCAAATACAAGAAACCTATCAATAAAAGAGCCTTCCTGTTCCACTGTAAATCTACCAAAGAAACACCTCAAAAGTAGAAACACCTCAAAAGTATGCTGTATACCAGAGTCATAGAAATTAGAAACCAAACTAGATATACTGCTCCATTCTTGGCAATTTGACCATTAAGGGTGAAAGAAAATGATTTGGCTCCTCTAAAGTGATTAAAGGATGAAATGAGAAAATCAAGGGTTGTTATTTTAAGTTTTAACAACTGTGATCTGTTATAATGTGCTTGTAATATTAACCATTGGTTTATCTATTGATGGTTGTTATTACTTACTTTATGCTCTAAAGTGTATTGCTCACTATAGAGGAGCTGAATACAAAAGAAAAAAATGATAGCTTGAAAGGACTGTAAACAGTAAACAAATAAACATATCATGACTTCCTTTCTTGAGACAGTGTACATTTGCATCACTTCTGCTTCAGGAGGAATTTGTCATGAAATATCAATGGAGCAATTGGATTTGAATATATTATATTGTGAATCTTTGATTGGGGGAAAGTCAAAGGAAGCAATTGGGCTTTCTAAGGATCAATGCGATAAAAACTTTCAATCAAAAAGTAGATTTCATGAGATGATCATCCCCATGAAAAGTTATTTGGTAGTGTAAGATTGATTTTGATTTACATCAGTATGTTACTCCAACTTTGGTTACACAAATTTAGGAATATAATCACTTCCTGATGTGTTAAATTGTCAAAGTTTAGTTTGGAAAACCTTATTCTTGAGCAGGCGCTCCTTAAACAATTTCTGCTGGCACAATAACTGAAGAAACTGTAGAGAAGCCTCACACTGCTGGCAGAGATAATAAACTACTTGTTCAGCCGAAAGATTTGATTCCAAGGAAAAATCTTTATGGCAAGCCATCAATGTAATCTCAAGACACCTAACAACCATGCGAACGGATCCAAAAGCTGCATCCATAAATAAATCAACCTGTCACAAAAAGGTATATCATTAGCTACAGCATAAAGGTGATATCAGAAAATAACATTAAGTTTATGTCATGAGAAGTACTAATCTATGTAGTCAATAGCAGATAGCGAAGCGTAGCGGAGAACCTCCAAAACGCTATTGCGGGTGGCGGAGTAGCTGTACGACGCTACTTAGAAATCTAGGGCAGAGAAAAACAGAGGAGAAGTAGAGAGTTGGTAGCGCAGACAACAGGTAACGCTGGAGTTTCCACCAGTCGTGCCAGAGTCGCACGGTGGCAGCAGTTGCAGAGTAGAAGGAGAGGAGAGATCGCACAGAAGAGAAGAGAGGAGAAGACGAGAGGTCGCATGCAGAAACCAGACTTTAGAATATTAGTGGTAAGGTCAAGAGTAAACCCTCAAATTGGTCCCTCAACTACCACCCTCTCTCCAATTTAGTCCCTTAACTATAAAAATATAATAAATAGTCTCTAAACTATTCTAAATTCATCAATTTAGTCCCTGAACTATCTACCTCTCTCCTATTTTGAAAGTAATTGAGGGACTAAATTAATAGATATAGAATAGTTTAGGGACTATTTACTATATTTTTATAGTTTAGGGACTAAATTAGAGAGGGTGATAGTTGAGGGACCAAATTGAGGGTTTACTCTAAAGTAAAAGACAAAAATGTCTCAGAAAAAATCCTTTTTTCACACGGGTCCCAAAAAAATCCTAAAACGGATTAAAACATTATTAAATAACAGAATATTAGGGTAGGATAAAAAGACAAAAAGGGTCCAAAAAAACCCTAAACGAATAAAAAGCAAGGGCAATTTCGACTTTTCATAATTATTTCACTGTGGTGCTTTCTTTTTCACGATGTCCCTGCGATTTTTCCGCGATTCAGAGCGCGACGGCCGCAACATAGAGCGCGACGGCCGCAACACCAAACCGCACCGCAACAGTGTTTCGAGCTGCGCCGGACCTCCGCCACGCCATGTACCGCCACGATTGCGGCTCCTACCACCGCTATTAACTGCAGAGGTACAAATTATGTAACACGAAAGAATTTAACTGACTGGAAATCAATTCTATATGCTTGGAACAAGTGGGTTGAAATGGATGTTGCTCAAATTGGTATTATGTCTTTTTCAGTATAACGAAGCAACTTTTAACACCAAAACTCCCTTTTTAATGTCTTTTAGAAAGAAGAAAAAAGCCTATCGTTCATCACATCTTAGAGTTAAGTAAAAAGGATTTTAAAAATTTACTTTACCAATAAAAAGGATTTCAAATACTTAATATATTATGAAAACCATTCTCTACCAGCTAAGTCTGATGAACAATAACAGAATACAGGTTTTAACTCTAGCAACTAAAGCAGGTATAGGTGAACTTGTACCTTTGGGTGTGCAAGTAAAACATGGGCAATATCTTGCCACTGTGTTGATATGAACCCTGTTAATAGATATAAGTCGGATGCTACAAGAGCAGAATGCAAAAGGAACATAGGACTAAAAGCATGATCTTCCTGCAGCACAAGTGCAAACTCAATACAGATAAACAGTATAGAAAATCAGAATACCGAGTTAAGAACTGAAAAAAACCTGTCTGTAGCCACTAAGAACAATAAGCATGTAGAAAACCAAATCAATCAGCTGTTCCACCACTTTCACGTCATCTAGAAAAATCTGTAATCATATTCCATATACAGAAATCATAATCTACTAATGCAGTGTATTATGATCTTATTTGCAAATCAAAGTCGTGTACTTTACCATGGAAGATCATTAATCTCTAAAGAGAGGATATACCAACCACATAAAGAGTCAGTTGGTGGTTAGCTTTAGTACAAAAAATATATTGTACAAACTTTTGTGGGATTTCGATAATATTGAACTTCTAGATAACACGCCTTTGCCACACGAGAAAAGAAACACAAAAAACACAGAAAGCAAAATACAAAAATTGTTAATAAGTAAGGATTACTAATATTAACCTGATCAAGCTTAGGAAGTCGGGGGGCTAAATCACACAAGGAATGCAACAGACGAATACCACATAACAAGTATTTGAACACAGCTTCATTTCTATCAGATGAGATTAGTACTGCAGTAAGATGCAATGGAAGAGATCCTGCAAGCTTGTCCATATCAATCTGTACACAAGTACAATTAGAAAGACGTTCTGATAAAAATAAATAAAATATCATCATGTTGTTAAGCATGAGACAACCTTCAGCAGCACTCCTTTTCCAGTAAGGTACTGAACAGTAAAATTTTCAGCATCCCTTAATAATTTATAAAGATCCTGGGAGTTAAGTCCATGCAATTCCTTAACTGCTGAAATTAAGTCTATCACCTGTTCAATAACATAAATGAAACTTATTCAATTTCTGTAATTCAAATGGTTGGTCTTTGGGTGGAAAAAAGAGTCTCATGGATCCAAGTTACATCCAAGTGGTTACTACTTGCCTGTTTATCACTGTGAGATGGTTCTTCCTTAGCAATCCTCATTCTTAAAAAAATTTATGAAGACAGAATTGGCATGTGTCAGCAAAATGAATCTGTAAAATGAGACATATATACAGCAAAAGTAATCAGTAATTCAGTAGGTATGAGTAAGCACGAGATAGTCGTTAAATCACACTTTGGGATGAAAAGCAGCTAGTTTGTGATAGCATCAGAAAGTAATGTCTTAAAGACTTAAATGATGATATTGCACTTTCCACCTTCAAAGTATCAACTACTCCAAAAGAAAATATTAACTTACTCACTACTTTGCTTTTAATGAACGACCTATCCATGCAAAGGTGTAGCTACAATGTTAATTCAAATTAACCAATAGGTCCCGAAAACTTAGATCTTAGTCAATTTCCACCTCACACTCATGACACATGTCTTCAAAGCTAGAATTCAACTATTCACTATTCAGTTCAAGACTCAGTATAAAAAGGGTGTAGATTTGGAAAAAATGGGAGGGAGGGGCTGCATCAAGGAGATTAAAGTTATAATGCTATATGTGGCCATGTTTGAGCCAAATCACCACAACTCCTACAAAAAAAAGTCAGCAGAACATACATTCCCAAGATATTTTCCATTAATTTAAGCGATATGTTAGGTTATTACAAATTTCACTAAAGAGATAATATTTAGTATGAGAAGAAATTAGGCTTGTTTAATGCCAAAAAAAATTCGCCATTTGTCATCACTAAAATTTTGCTAGGTGCTACAGCCATGTCCCCCTTCGGGATATCAGCTATGTATTGTCCACATACATTTAAACAATTTAAAATACAACTTTTGCAGAATAAATAGCCGCATCATTTATTTTATTTTTTTGGTGTGAAACCACCTAAAAGGCTGCACCCCTTTTAAACAATCTCTGCATGCATTGATACCCTCTGTAGAGTTTCCTAACCAAGAAGATTATGCAAAATATCTTCTTTTCCGTCTAATAAAAGATAATACAAAATGAACAAAAGAAATGAGTTCACAACTCGTACCACTATGTCTTAATTTAATATCACAAATTAGGTTGCACAAACCTAATCATGGGAAGTTCACGGTTCAGATTGGAAAAAAAGGAAACCCTAGGTATTTTACATCATTTGCAACTTGATCACCAACAAAATATGATACCGACCTGGATGCCGTAGGCTAGCTACTTGCAATATCTGCCTGTGTTGCTTCGCAGCCAACTTAAGTACTTAACACATGGGGAGGGGGGAGAGAGAGAGAGAGGTGGGGGGGTTAGTTCAATAGGGCATAACTAAAGCAAAGGTCTTATTGAATCTTCCAATACCCAATATCGTTTCAACAAGTACATCTACCTCACATTTGCACAGTTTTTGCCATTTAACTACAGCTTGCCCCACCACTAACTCCAGTTCTGCCACGTACTCATAAATGTGATGTGATTAATAAAAAGTGAAAATTTTTCTATCTTTACCATCCACCTGCCCGGTCATACTTAATGGAATATTCAAGTAGGTTAGATTTTTAGGCTACATTTAAAATCAATTATAAATATCAACGTGATAAGGATATTCCGCGTCATTTGACCTTACATAGTGCAAAAAGGCTCTGATAGTGATTGTGGTTATGCATATTAGTATGATAAAACATGATTTGGTCTTTTTATTGTCTGGATTTGCAACATACAAACTGTCTCTAGTCACATTTTAAACATTTTAATTTTTTAATTGTTTTTTTTGAAAGATTGACACGCCCCTTAGTGTATATCAAAGATGCCATTTTCATTAAGCCACGCAGATGGATTATGAGTACCGATAAATTTATTTTATTCTTTTAACCTAGTATATCAAATACCGCCTACTAAACTCTTTCTTTTGGTAGCTGGTATTAATAGTAGATAGTTTGGCTATGTTTTCTGTTTTAAGAAATAGAGAAACTTAATCAGAAAGAGAGAAAGATATCAAAGGGAAGGGGCAAAACAATCCTCCTTGATAAAGCATTTTAAAAAGACAAAAAAAAATATAGAAAAATTGATTATAAAAGAATCCACCAATCATTGACCATATCTACAAAAAAGACATTTTAAAATAATCCATATATAACAGTGAACACCAAAGAGAAGCCACGAAAACAATTTTACCTCATAGCGAGTCTAATGATAGAGATTCCATTTAAATATTGAAGTGCAATTTTCTCTAAATGCATAGGTACAATCAATGCTGCTAATCCTACCCTAGGCACAAATTCCATTCCAACTAAGTCCAATCCAACCCTATCACAAAATGTCAAATGATACCTCTACCCATGAACTTTGTAACTTTCCACAACCGGAAATTAGTACAGGTAAAATGAGTTCCACTAGGCCCAGCTAATAAGAACTAAGAAGTTAAGCTTATTTTCTGGGTTCAAGCTCCGAACTCCAATCATCTCAAGTTCACATGGTGCTCGAGGTGAGTCAAATAACCAGACTCGACTTATTTGAGCCTTTGTGGTAAATGAGCAAAGCTAGTATTCATGATCCAGTCAATTTTTCTGACATATATATACTTGGGTAAAAATAAAGTGATCAGACCAAAAATAAATATAATGCTAACATATTAAATTAGCACATTATTATAATACTACTGTTAACAAATAGCTACATGTAAATAGGAGGCTTACAGAACAAAGGCATGTGAGGAATTAATGTTCATCATACTATGATACATGGATGGTCAAGATTAGTTTTACTTGCTTATCATCCATGTGTGGTCAAGATCAACTCTTTTCACAATCTCATCAAATAAGCTTCCTCTATTAGGAAGTACATTGAAATTTGGTCAAGATTATGTTTAAGTGGGTGTTTGGACTGGCGGTGGGAACTCCATGATGATATAAACTTGCGACAGAATTTCCACGTCAATGAAGAGGCTACAATTTGTAGCCTATAAAATTTCACGGCAAGGTCAGCTCAAGACTTGCGTCTACCACTCTAGATGCCGATCCAAACACGGGCTAAGTATCACACTTTTGACCACCCATGATGTATGATTGTACTGTCTCGAGAATAAGCCTTTTTACATCTCACACTCACTAGATATACATATAATATATACCCCATGCATGTATTTATTTATGTATGTAATGACTCAAACGTGTAAAAGCTCGAGTTCGGCTCATTTTCGGCTCATTGACTTGTCAATGAATTGAGCCATGCTTCTTGCAATTTATGTTTCTTAAGAAAAATCAAGCCATGAAACGAAGTCATTTCATAACCTTACTTAAACATCTTCAATATCAACCCAAAGGACATAACTATACCATAAGCATAGTTGAGTAAATGAAGTCTACCCGTCTCATCTATGGAGTCCCACATGTCAACATAAAACAAAATTTGATTCCAAATTTGTTCGACAATAAGTAATATTTCATTCATAATTTCCTTAAATATCTAGTCAATGAAATACTGTCCATAATGTTTATTTTAACTTATTCATTTCTAATATAGCATTTTATGGAAATTATTACCTAAACTGTCAATGGGTATAATAATTGGTAAGCACATTTATCCTTAATGAATATAATTACAGTTTTGATACATAACAAAGGGTACAGTCTATAATTACAGATTGCCTTGATAATTATGAAAATTGTTAACTTGAGAGAGAAATAACTTAGTCCTCCTATCAGGTACCCAGAAAAACATCTCTTATTCTCGCCAAATTTATAATTTACTCACAATTTGTTTTGATGACTGCAAAAAGAATCTCAATTTAAGTCTTCCTTCTACAAATTAAAGAATTGATAAGTTTAATATACGTTCCCTTCAAAAATTTCAAAAATAAGTTGCCCTAAAAACTGTGATTCTTCCAAGACTTGACTATAACCTACCTTAAAACTAAATTCTACCTTCATTGTATTCTATCGATACAATTTTTTTGCAAAAAGCGGTAAGGGCTTTCTCAAGTACTGTTAATATTACGCTAATGCCCATCTAAATGGTATTTATAGAAATTAAAATCAATCAATTCCATTGGAGGTTCAATTACACAGTTCAAAATCAGTTCAATTAATAACGAGTTAACAGAAAACTGGAGCACCTGTAAAGTATGAAGGGGTGGGAGTGAAAACCTACTAACTATAATTTCTTCAGACATAAACACAGAACGAAAGAAGAGTACCTTTTAAAAGCAGAATTTGAAGAGTCGCCAGTCGAGGCCGCCGGAAGAGGGGGAATGGAGAAGGAGAAGAAAAGGCTTGAGAGTGAGCAATGCGCTGGTTTTTTTATGAGGAGCAACGCCTTGTTTTTTTTTTTTGACAAAAAACAATGGCTTGGCTTGTTTTTAATAAGGGATCCAAACCTACCCTATATATATGGAAGGGGTGTTTGAATAATTTAATGAAAACTTAAGTGAGAATTTGAATAATTTAATGTGAGAATTCTTTCTAATGTTTTTAGTATCTAAAAAAAAGTACTACCACAGCCTCGTCTCATATTTAAGATTTTGTCACACTTTTTAAGAAAAATGATTAGTAATATAGATTTTATAAAAAATATTGTATAATTTACCATTTAACTTTTTATCTCTTTGCATAGATAAATGTGAATCATTTATTAAATGTAAAAAGTTGTCATGATTAAGAATGACAAAAGTGGAAAAAAATATTAAATGTTTCTTTGAAAATGTAAAACAACAATTAATTTGGGATAAATTCATTTTGCTAAAACAACATATAAAATGGGACGGAGGTAGTATGAGGTTTTTGTTTTTAGTATTATTCAATTTTGCTAAAACAACATATAATAATGTGCTAATTTAATATGTTAGCATTATATTTATTTTTGGTCTGATCACTTTATTTTTACCCAAGTATATATATGTCAGAAAAATTGACTGGATCATGAATACTAGCTTTGCTCATTTACCACAAAGGCTCAAGTAAGTCGAGTCTGGTTATTTGACTCACCTCGAGCACCATGTGAACTTGAGATGATTGGAGTTCGGAGCTTGAACCCAGAAAATAAGCTTAACTTGTAGGGGTCGACCATTTTCGAACATATGAGGTTGGTGTCAATTCCATTATATCTCAGAAATTCTGATGCATTCCTTGGATAACGGCAACATGGGGCATTTGGCTTCATAGGAACCACATCATTTTTAGAGGGGTTGTTTTCGATGCTCAGGTTGTTACTAATCACATTAAGTCCATTTCTTGGGGCTGGTTTATTAGCATTGTTGGTTGTAACTCAGGTTTTGATCTATCACACTGATGGGTTAAACCACTTGATTGTTTATGTAACCTGTAATTGGCTTTACCTCTGTTGGGTTGGAGTACCCCAAGTGCTTTAGTTCAATACAGTTTTTTGCTTATAAAAAAAAACTTAACCAAAAAAACTAAAAAAAATCAAACAAACATATATGTGGAAACCAAAATTGAATAATACTAAAAACAAAAACCTCATACTACCTCCGTCCCATTTTATATGTTGTTTTAGCAAAATGAATTTATCCCAAATTAATTGTTGTTTTACATTTTCAAAGAAACATTTAATATTCTTTTCCACTTTTGTCATTCTTAATCATGACAACTTTTTACATTTAATAAATGATTCACATTTATCTATGCAAAGAGATAAAAAGTTAAATGGTAAATTATACAATATTTTTTATAAAATCTATATTACTAATCATTTTTCTTAAAAAGTGTGACAAAATCTTAAATATGAGACGAGGCTGAGGTAGTACTTTTTTTTAGATACTAAAAACATTAGAAAGAATTCTCACATTAAATTATTCAAATTCTCACTTAAGTTTTCATTAAATTATTCAAACACCCCTTCCATATATATAGGGTAGGTTTGGATCCCTTATTAAAAACAAGCCAAGCCATTGTTTTTTGTCAAAAAAAAAACAAGGCGTTGCTCCTCATAAAAAAACCAGCGCATTGCTCACTCTCAAGCCTTTTCTTCTCCTTCTCCATTCCCCCTCTTCCGGCGGCCTCGACTGGCGACTCTTCAAATTCTGCTTTTAAAAGGTACTCTTCTTTCGTTCTGTGTTTATGTCTGAAGAAATTATAGTTAGTAGGTTTTCACTCCCACCCCTTCATACTTTACAGGTGCTCCAGTTTTCTGTTAACTCGTTATTAATTGAACTGATTTTGAACTGTGTAATTGAACCTCCAATGGAATTGATTGATTTTAATTTCTATAAATACCATTTAGATGGGCATTAGCGTAATATTAACAGTACTTGAGAAAGCCCTTACCGCTTTTTGCAAAAAAATTGTATCGATAGAATACAATGAAGGTAGAATTTAGTTTTAAGGTAGGTTATAGTCAAGTCTTGGAAGAATCACAGTTTTTAGGGCAACTTATTTTTGAAATTTTTGAAGGGAACGTATATTAAACTTATCAATTCTTTAATTTGTAGAAGGAAGACTTAAATTGAGATTCTTTTTGCAGTCATCAAAACAAATTGTGAGTAAATTATAAATTTGGCGAGAATAAGAGATGTTTTTCTGGGTACCTGATAGGAGGACTAAGTTATTTCTCTCTCAAGTTAACAATTTTCATAATTATCAAGGCAATCTGTAATTATAGACTGTACCCTTTGTTATGTATCAAAATTGTAATTATATTCATTAAGGATAAATGTGCTTACCAATTATTATACCCATTGACAGTTTAGGTAATAATTTCCATAAAATGCTATATTAGAAATGAATAAGTTAAAATAAACATTATGGACAGTATTTCATTGACTAGATATTTAAGGAAATTATGAATGAAATATTACTTATTGTCGAACAAATTTGGAATCAAATTTTGTTTTATGTTGACATGTGGGACTCCATAAATGAGACGGGTAGACTTCATTTACTCAACTATGCTTATGGTATAGTTATGTCCTTTGGGTTGATATTGAAGATGTTTAAGTAAGGTTATGAAATGACTTCGTTTCATGGCTTGATTTTTCTTAAGAAACATAAATTGCAAGAAGCATGGCTCAATTCATTGACAAGTCAATGAGCCGAAAATGAGCCGAACTCGAGCTTTTACACGTTTGAGTCATTACATACATAAATAAATACATGCATGGGGTATATATTATATGTATATCTAGTGAGTGTGAGATGTAAAAAGGCTTATTCTCGAGACAGTACAATCATACATCATGGGTGGTCAAAAGTGTTATACTTAGCCCGTGTTTGGATCGGCATCTAGAGTGGTAGACGCAAGTCTTGAGCTGACCTTGCCGTGAAATTTTATAGGCTACAAATTGTAGCCTCTTCATTGACGTGGAAATTCTGCCGCAAGTTTATATCATCATGGAGTTCCCACCGCCAGTCCAAACACCCACTTAAACATAATCTTGACCAAATTTCAATGTACTTCCTAATAGAGGAAGCTTATTTGATGAGATTGTGAAAAGAGTTGATCTTGACCACACATGGATGATAAGCAAGTAAAACTAATCTTGACCATCCATGTATCATAGTATGATCAACATTAATTCCTCACATGCCTTTGTTCTGTAAGCCTCCTATTTACATGTAGCTATTTGTTAACAGTAGTATTATAATAATGTGCTAATTTAATATGTTAGCATTATATTTATTTTTGGTCTGATCACTTTATTTTTACCCAAGTATATATATGTCAGAAAAATTGACTGGATCATGAATACTAGCTTTGCTCATTTACCACAAAGGCTCAAGTAAGTCGAGTCTGGTTATTTGACTCACCTCGAGCACCATGTGAACTTGAGATGATTGGAGTTCGGAGCTTGAACCCAGAAAATAAGCTTAACTTCTTAGTTCTTATTAGCTGGGCCTAGTGGAACTCATTTTACCTGTACTAATTTCCGGTTGTGGAAAGTTACAAAGTTCATGGGTAGAGGTATCATTTGACATTTTGTGATAGGGTTGGATTGGACTTAGTTGGAATGGAATTTGTGCCTAGGGTAGGATTAGCAGCATTGATTGTACCTATGCATTTAGAGAAAATTGCACTTCAATATTTAAATGGAATCTCTATCATTAGACTCGCTATGAGGTAAAATTGTTTTCGTGGCTTCTCTTTGGTGTTCACTGTTATATATGGATTATTTTAAAATGTCTTTTTTGTAGATATGGTCAATGATTGGTGGATTCTTTTATAATCAAATTTTCTATATTTTTTTTTTGTCTTTTTAAAATGCTTTATCAAGGAGGATTGTTTTGCCCCTTCCCTTTGATATCTTTCTCTCTTTCTAATTAAGTTTCTCTATTTCTTAAAACAGAAAACATAGCCAAACTATCTACTATTAATACCAGCTACCAAAAGAAAGAGTTTAGTAGGCGGTATTTGATATACTAGGTTAAAAGAATAAAATAAATTTATCGGTACTCATAATCCATCTGCGTGGCTTAATGGAAATGGCATCTTTGATATACACTAAGGGGCGTGTCAATCTTTCAAAAAAAACAATTAAAAAATTAAAATGTTTAAAATGTGACTAGAGACAGTTTGTATGTTGCAAATCCAGACAATAAAAAGACCAAATCATGTTTTATCATACTAATATGCATAACCACAATCACTATCAGAGCCTTTTTGCACTATGTAAGGTCAAATGACGCGGAATATCCTTATCACGTTGATATTTATAATTGATTTTAAATGTAGCCTAAAAATCTAACCTACTTGAATATTCCATTAAGTATGACCGGGCAGGTGGATGGTAAAGATAGAAAAATTTTCACTTTTTATTAATCACATCACATTTATGAGTACGTGGCAGAACTGGAGTTAGTGGTGGGGCAAGCTGTAGTTAAATGGCAAAAACTGTGCAAATGTGAGGTAGATGTACTTGTTGAAACGATATTGGGTATTGGAAGATTCAATAAGACCTTTGCTTTAGTTATGCCCTATTGAACTAACCCCCCCCACCTCTCTCAATCTCTCTCCCCCCTCCCCATGTGTTAAGTACTTAAGTTGGCTGCGAAGCAACACAGGCAGATATTGCAAGTAGCTAGCCTACGGCATCCAGGTCGGTATCATATTTTGTTGGTGATCAAGTTGCAAATGATGTAAAATACCTAGGGTTTCCTTTTTTTCCAATCTGAACCGTGAACTTCCCATGATTAGGTTTGTGCAACCCTCTTGCTAATTACACGTTTTACTCTATTTCAATATATACTATCAAAATCCAAGCATAAAAGAAAATTAAATAATATATTATACTTAATACTCCAAAGATTAACTAGTACACACAACAATGCACCAAGCTCTTTTTTATTTCGTTAGATTTAATTTTGCAATGACGCATTTTTCCACTTCGAAAATTAATCGTTGAAATAAGCATATAAACATCAACTATTGGGATGCGCAATTCTCTTGATGAAGAAAAAAGAGGAACAAGAATATACCTTTTGGGGCCATGAGTTACGGAGTGGGGAGGGGGAGAACTCTACCTGTTGAATATCCCTAATTCAAGAAAGAAACAGATGAAAAATAAGAATCAGTAATCATCAAATGCAAGGAACGAAGAAATTAGCAATTAGCAGAGAGTGGCAAAGGCACAGCGACAAACCTGCGCGTCGGAGGCAGAGGAACAGACCAGTTCAATCTAGGGTTTACTGGTTTGGTGTGTGTTATATCCCAATCCATCCTTGTAACCTATGAGAATGGGCCCAGCCCGGCCCATCTAAATTGTAAAGACCTAGTTGAGAGGATCCTTCTGAAATCCGGTGGAAGTTTTATTGACACCCCACATATTCATTTTGGACAAAGGTTTCCCATTGTTTAAAAAAAAATGGGTACCATAAAATTTAAGGTACACACATTTTTTTAAAAAAATGACTATGTTAAAAATTAGTTTAGGAATGTAATTTTTTTTAAATTCTACTGTAAATATGGTATTTATGGCCTTTACACTAGCAATTTTTTTTTGAGAAATGTATACCGTAAATATGATCTTGACGGCAGTTTTATTTTTTTTTGAATGACAAATGTTTGTGGTTAGTAATTAGTTAGAGGGTGAGGGAAATGTAGACAGTAATTGTAGTTAGTAATTTTAATTATAGTGTTTATGTTTATCTTGCTAAAAAGTAATTATAACAATTAACTATAGTGTAAGCATTTTTTTATTCATAGAATATAGTTATTCACTTTGGTCCAAAAAAAATAATATAGTTATTGATATCATTTATATAATATAATTTAAATATGGCTAAATAACTCATTCGGTCTCAATCTTATTATTTTGGTTTTGGTCTCTTAACTTTTAGAAGCATCACCTTTGTCATCTAATTTAACTAAATGAACCTAAAATAGTCTTTTTCATCACCTTGAACATTAAGACATGCAAAATGGCTTTCTAGCGTAGGCAAACAACATAATATTTGAAGGCAAAATATTATGTTGAATTTGAATATTAAAATGGTTGGTTGTAATAAACCAATTACAAATTCAAAGTAAATTAGAATAACAAATCTATGAGTTGGGAAACAGAACTAAGTCTTCATAAAATTAATGCCTCGTTTTCCACAAGCTGCCGATTTAGGGAAACTATTATGAACTAGGTTATAGATCAAAGGCCTAATTTGAAGGGCCAACTTGAAAGAGTATCAAGCAATAAGTCCTAGAAGAAATACAATAGTGATATCACCCACCAGATCATGACATCCCGGGGATTGCAATGTCACTCAAATTGCAAACTACAAAATTGAGTGGCAAACAACTACTCTCCACAAATTACATAACTAAAATTAAGTTAGTTACGCATCAACAAACTTTATCACCAAATATACCACTTGACCTCCAATATGAGGCCCTTTCGTAGTGGCCCCAAGTACGCAATATATTCCTTAGTTGGTTCTTTCTTTCATCACTTATTCCCTTGGGCATTAGAGTCTTTACACGTACATCATCTATCATTGTTGTTCTCTGTCACATCATTGTTCGCTCTAATGACCGCCACATCAACACTATCCCAAGTAGGTAGCTCAATTGGCGAGCTAAGGGATATCGAAGGAGTGCACCAAAAGAGTGCAAAAAAGAGGTCCCGGGTTCAAACCTCGGAAACTAACATTCCCCCACCCCCACTAACATTGCTTATCAAAAAAAAAATAACACTATTCGAGTTCCACGCCTTCGAAATTTGTTTTTGTTTTTAATCAAACGCATTTAAAATTGTCGCTTCTTCAAAGTGTGACCTAAAATTTTTTTCAATCTAATAAAAACATGTCTCGAAAACATGCATTATTAAAACATACTTCAAACAAAATAAGACCTTTTTTTTTCATTACAAACACTACCCTCCTAAAATTACACTTTCTCTTCTCTTGTAATTCTCCCCCCTTGCCCTTCTTTGCAAAACAGTAGTATTCGTATTTGGCTTGCAAATTCTCCCTCCTAAAATGGTTATTTGACATTCCGTTCATCATCACTCATACCATTTGAGATTTGTTTGGGAGTTTGGAAAAGAGAAAAACACCTGTAACTAACAATTTATTAGAGTATAATTGGAGAAAATTACCCTCCAAAACCTTGCAAATTCTTCCCCTAATTCATTTTTTAATTCCCCCAAATTAAGAGATTTAGCCCAATATAGAAAAATAAAAACCCCGTGCAAGATGGAGGAGGGTATATTACATTTCCCTTCCCCTTTTGTGGGGAAAATCCCTTCTCCCCTCCCTTCCCCTTTTGTGGGGAAAATCCCTTCCAAACATAATTTTTTTCTAATATTACAATATTACATGTAATAGGTTGTTTGCAAATAACCATTACACTAAGTTTCTAATAGTTAAACCGATTTTAATTTTTTTCGAAATTAGAAGTTTCATCCAACTAATATTTTCACAAAATCAAATGGATGGGTTAATTGCTACTATTATAACAAGTTGAAACTGGTAGCAACTATTGAGCTCATTCAGACTGCTGTACAAGAATTCTGCGTGAATCCCATAACACTCTCATGACACCCAACTTTGTTTCAGCCTCAGCAAATGAAGTGCCGGTAGTTTCTGATGGGTAAGGTAGCCTCAACCCTTTATCAGCCTGTAGCTCACGAACATCGACAACATAGGTCTCTGATTCCTCCAAGCTCTTCCCATGCCACTTGCCATGCACCTGAGCAATCTTCCCTTTGCCAATTTCCTCACCTCGTACATCTACAAGCACAACATGCTGACCCACATTGCAACGAACAATTTCTTGAGGACCTGCATCAACAAATTCAGCCAGTGATGGTTCAGAATTATCACCAAAATATATTCTCACGAAACTAAGATCTTTTCTGACATTTGATACATCACCATGACTTTCAGCTGAGCCAGAGGACCCTGTTACTGGTCCTCTTTGCTTGTCTGGCACTGAATTATCAACTCGAACATCCTTAGCTGCTGCTGTGCGGGCTAGCTTAGCCTTTCGATTGTTCAACCTGATATGGCACATGAAATTCCACGATAAATAAAACTGACTAAAAAAATAAATTTACATATCAATGTCCAAAATTTGCAAATAAATGTTTCATAAAAACCTTTGAATCTTAAATTTAAGACACTGATCAAACCCTATCACAAACAAGGCTTCATTTATCATTTATTTTTGTACCATAAATTGGTTAGAAAAATTAGAAGAAACATGAGAAATAAGATAAATACCCAGTAATAATACAGCTTCAGATAAAAAGTAAGATGTCACTATAATAAGGCAAAGAAAGAATCCGTGATATGATAGATGTGTTTGCTATACAATCCCCTATGGACGAAAAGGTAATGCTACACAACCAGAGTTCGTCTATAGAGAACAACGAGATGAACAATAATCATTTGATGAGCTTTGTAAAAGAAGACATCCAATGTAAAAGAAGACACACATAGAAAAAGAGAAAGGAAATAGTCGTCCTCACCAGTTTTTAAGCTGAGAAGGTGTAACCTCAGAACCCTGGAAAATATAAAGCAGGAAAGTCTTAGCAAAGAAAATGTGTAATTAAAATGCTAATTATTAGTTTAGCTGCATTTACATACATGGATGGTTAATTTATCAGACCATGATTGGAGTGAAGCTGCATTTCGGTGCATGTCTGGCTCATCCAAGAGCGCCCTCTCAATCATATTCACCTGTTTATCATTCATTATAGTTCGCTTTCGTTTTCTCCTTTGTACAGTTTCAACCTTCTCCTCCTCAAGAATTTCTCCAACTGCAACCTTTTTAAAACGTTCCTTTGATTTTGACTCACTATTATCCACATGATCAATAACATTCTTTCCTTTTGCAGAACTAGTATCTGAGCCGCTTGTTTCCGCATTTTGAGCATCCTTTTCCATATCTCTTGCTCCTCTCAACAAGGTTTTACTAGCTATGCCTTCTACCTGATCTTGCCTATTCACGTTATTACCTTTATTTGTGTTTACGGATCTGGAATTATGCTGACCTATGCCTGGAAATGCAGAATTCTCGGACATTCCTTCCTTTAAGTTACCACCCTTATTTAGTTCAGTAGGTTCTTGTACTTGCAAAACCGATGAGCATCCTCCAATACTCTGAGCATCCTACATGAAATCAAACTTTACTGTTCAAGTCATTACGTAGATGGCAAGCTAAAAAGTAACTACAACTCAATTTGAGATTTGACTCGTATTTAAAGGCATTGCCTAGATAAGAAGATAGATTACTTTTAATAATATTTCTATTGGCACAATAACTATTATAAACCATAACTATTGTAAAAAATAAGCAGGCATACAATATGATTCCAATGCACATACCTGATAATGTTTGTTGACGAGTTTAGAAAACTTATCCCAAGGTAATGAGTCTTCCAATTTGCTATCCTGAGTCTGTCCAACATAACAGAAGCAAAAAGTTGAAAAAATAGAAGGAAATATAATATAAACAAACAATATTAACAGATCAGATTAAAATAAAAAGATTTACTTGAACACGATTTTCCCCAATGGCAGTAGAAGAAATTAGTGTTTGTAATTCCCGAAAAAACACCCTGCAAGCAATTTAAAACAGAAGTCATTCCAACATGATAGTACAATATGATTAAAAACAACAATAATGATAATAATAATAGTAATGATCCTACGAGAATAATTTCATAGACTTGCACAAAGTTGAACATTCATAAATTACTCCATAGATAAATTCGTCTTAATAGAAATTTCAATTATATTGTCGAAATTTGAATTTGGTGTTGGCATCTCCCTATCATTAAAACTTTATTCCGAAAAGTAGGAAGTTAGATTAGTTAATTATGTGGATATTTAAAAACTTACAACTATAATTTTTATTACATTAACCAAAAAAATAAAAGGAAATTGGCGTGCAATAATGTGGATGTCATGTAGCTACAAACACCAAGCATAAATAATGGCACACAAACAACTAATTTGAATTTGAAAATTAATTTGAATTTGCTAATTTGTCCTTACCACATCTAAGCATGAATGATAAAGAAGTTTTTCCGACTCCCTCTGGTGCATATAACAACCTCTCCTTTTTCCCACCAATAGCATTTACTAATTATCTACCTAATTCATAACCATGAAATGAACCTATGTTCCGGACCATGCTTGAAACCATATCAAAACATCTGCCAATGTAAATAGTAAAAAAAGACCATTTTCCCAATTAAGCTTTAGAAAAATTTAAATATTATTCTAGTGGCATGAGGAGATGCCACTAACACCAGGCTGATCATGCAAAAATCATCATATACATGGCTGATACACAATAACCAACAAAACAACTATTCAAAATTAGTCATGCTATAGTAAGTTAGTAACATTACAAAGGGAATTAAAGGAGAGACAAGTGACCTTAAAAGTTGTACATCCTCCTCATTTAAAAAGGTCGGAATTAAAGATTCTGCATGACTTAACAAAGAACCTACAAAAGAAAGTTACTTGTAAGAAAGTAGCAATGTATTGCTGCTAATTCCAAATAAGTGTCTGAGAACAATCATTACGTAGGTTCTTGTTAACAGTAGCAGCTTTAGGAGCATCAGAAGCGAAAGAAAATCCAGGTAGCAAATTAGATAGATCCATTTGCAAGCACTCCAGGACCTTGAGAATGAAAAGGTTCCTCTCTAGTTCTGGGGATTAAATTTAAAATGGAAAATGATATGAGGGAATATATATATATATATATAGCTATTAAACAATCAAATTTATGCTAAACATTTGCAGAGCATTGGCAGAGAACCAACCTACACATACGTTGGGAACAAAACAATGAAGATTTGCAATGACCTTGACAAATAATGACGTTCTATGATGTGCATAAGAAGCAGAAGGCATGATGTGAGGTATCAGATGCAATTCCAAAACTGTTGCCTTTTGTAGATCCTGTGATGAAGTATTATTCAAAACCCATCCAACTGCAGCAAATATATCATATTCAAGACTCGCATCCTCCTCTGTTTCTGAGAGACTAGACGAACACCAACAGGATAAAAAATCCGCATGGGAGAGTGATATTGTTGCTGTCAGAACCTTCGTCTGGAATCACATGCAAAGGAAGGACGCAATCAAATTATCAAAGCCAGATGCACATTTGACGAATCAATGAAAATGCAGATCATGTCATGCATCAACGACTAATCAATCAAAAAAATAAGAGGAACTTGTTTTAATGATTGATTGTGTTTATCAATCATTAAATTTAATTTAATGATTGATTGTGTTTATCATGAATTAAATTTAAGGCAATTTTACAAACCGGAAAATCTTACCACCAACAAAATTTATTTCAGAGACGGAATGGGAGTGAAGTAAACAACATTAAAGTAAGTTATCCTTAATATTCTCATAATGATAACTTACAAAAGAAACTCTCATGTAAGATCGAAAATTTGAATCATCAGAGAAGATGTCAGCTAGACGCATTGCATTAAGCTGTAAAAGCCCCATTGGGTATCTCCTGTCAGTAGTAGTAAGATTCCCAGGATTTCTTCCAAAAGCCGTCTTCAATAAGTCAAAAACCTATATCATGAAAACAATACTAGAATTCAGAACCTGATTGTAAAAACATTGGTATGTTTAATGCATAAAAAAGGAGATGTCCAAAGCCAGCAGCAGGTATACCCAGAAAGACCATATGCAAGTGGCAAAAACGAAAACTACAGAACCACCATATCATGAATATCAATTTAAAAATATTCCTGAAGAACTTGTATTCTACTAGAAGATCCTTAGTTTCTTATTCGTGTAATACTCGGAAATCCACCCTCAGTTGATAGGTCCCATCCCCACATTCACAGATGGAAATGAAATGATGGAAGTGGTCAAAAAGTCAATACAATCAAAGTTAATAAGCTAAATGATGGAAGTGGTCAAAAAGTCAATACAATCAAAGTTAAGCCATTTCAGGCAATAATTTCCATCAACCAATTATCAGCAAAAGCCCACAAACACTGGAGACTGTTATCCTCAACATGTTTGCATCATAATAAGCTAAATGCTGAAAACTAACCTCCAATGCAACAGATTTAGCCAAATCTAAACTTTGTGATGAGCTGGCTACTTCATCAAGATAAGAAAGGCTTTCTGCTTCACACAAACAAAGAAGCTGCATAAAGAAAGTAGTGATGGTGTTATTCATTCATAATATGCAGAATTTTAGAAAAGATAAAGAAACAGGCTGCCTACAGCACAAAGTTCCCCTTATCATGATAGCTGGGGACGGTCAAACACACACAGCCTCTTATCATAACTCGAATCTGTGACCACCAGGTCATATGGCAACAACCTAACGGTGGTGCCAACAATTACCATCTAATTTGCACAAATTATCAAGCAGATTAAATTCAAAAGCAGGCATTTATAGTAGATTTTGTCATAGGACTCACAATGGAGAGTATTTTGGCTTTTAGCCTTGAAATTCCAGCCACAATCCTAGTTGGAAAGGATGATTGAATGTTCAACTTCAAGATAGACTGAGCAAGGAAAAGAATGCTTCCCTTTCTACAAAGTTCCTGCAATTAAACAAAAAACATGGCTGTGATCTGACGGTATATTGTTTCATAATTTATTTTTTTTAAATATCATAAGGAAAAAAGGATGCACAAAAGAACAGAGGAGGAGGAATCCCCCTCAGAAAACCTAAGGGGAAAACCAACAACCAAATACAAGAAACCTATCAATAAAAGAGCCTTCCTGTTCCACTGTAAATCTACCAAAGAAACACCTCAAAAGTATGCTGTATACCAGAGTCATAGAAATTAGAAACCAAACTAGATATACTGCTCCATTCTTGGCAATTTGACCATTAAGGGTGAAAGAAAATGATTTGGCTCCTCTAAAGTGATTAAAGGATGAAGTGAGAAAATCAAGGGTTGTTATTTTAAGTTTTAACAACTGTGATCTGTTATAATGTGCTTGTAATATTAACCATTGGTTTATCTATTGATGGTTGTTATTACTTACTTTATGCTCTAAAGTGTATTGCTCACTATAGAGGAGCTGAATACAAAAGAAAAAAATGATAGCTTGAAAGGACTGTAAACAGTAAACAAATAAACATATCATGACTTCCTTTCTTGAGACAATGTACATTTGCATCACTTCTGCTTCAGGAGGAATTTGTCATGAAATATCAATGGAGCAATTGGATTTGAATATATTATATTGTGAATCTTTGATTGGGGGAAAGTCAAAGGAAGTAATTGGGCTTTCTAAGGATGAATGCGATAAAAACTTTCAATCAAAAAGTAGATTTCATGAGATGATCATCCCCATGAAAAGTTATTTGGTAGTGTAAGATTGATTTTGATTTACATCAGTATGTTACTCCAACTTTGGTTACATAAATTTAGGAATATAATCACTTCCTGATGTGTTAAATTGTCAAAGTTTAGTTTGGAAAACCTTATTCTTGAGCAGGCGCTCCTTAAACAATTTCTGCTGGCACAATAACTGAAGAAACTGTAGAGAAGCCTCACACTGCTGGCAGAGATAATAAACTACTTGTTCAGCCGAAAGATTTGATTCCAAGGAAAAATCTTTATGGCAAGCTATCAATGTAATCTCAAGACACCTAACAACCATGCGAACGGATCCAAAAGCTGCATCCATAAATAAATCAACCTGTCACAAAAAGGTATATCATTAGCTACAGCATAAAGGTGATATCAGAAAATAACATTAAGTTTATGTCATGAGAAGTACTAATCTATGTAGTCAATAGCAGATAGCGAAGCGTAGCGGAGAACCTCCAAAACGCTATTGCGGGTGGCGGAGTAGCTGTACGGCCGCTACTTAGAAGTCTAGGGCAGAGAAAAACAGAGGAGAAGTAGAGAGTTGGTAGCGCAGACAACAGGTAACGCCGGAGTTTCCACCAGTCGTGCCAGAGTCGCACGGTGGCAGCAGTTGCAGAGTAGAAGGAGAGGAGAGATCGCACAGAAGAGAAGAGAGGAGAAAACGAGAGGTCGCATGCAGAAACCAGACTTTAGAATACCCTCAAATTGGTCCCTCAACTACCACCTTCTCTCCAATTTAGTCCCTAAACTATAAAAATATAATAAATAGTCTTTAAACTATTCTAAATTCATCAATTTAGTCCCTGAACTATCTACCTCTCTCCTATTTTGAAAGTAATTGAGGGACTAAATTAATAGATATAGAATAGTTTAGGGACTATTTATTATATTTTTATAGTTTAGGGACTAAATTAGAGAGGGTGATAGTTGAGGGACCAAATTGAGGGTTTACTCTAAAGTAAAAGACAAAAATGTCTCAAAAAAATCCTTTTTTCACACGGGTCCCAAAAAAATCCTAAAACGGATTAATAGATATAGGTGAACTTGTACCTTTGGGTGTGCAAGTAAAACATGGGCAATATCTTGCCACTGTGTTGATATGAACCCTGTTAATAGATATAAGTCGGATGCTACAAGAGCAGAATGCAAAAGGAACATAGGACTAAAAGCATGATCTTCCTGCAGCACAAGTGCAAACTCAATACAGATAAACAGTATAGAAAATCAGAATACCGAGTTAAGAACTGAAAAAAACCTGTCTGTAGCCACTAAGAACAATAAGCATGTAGAAAACCAAATCAATCAGCTGTTCCACCACTTTCACATCATCTAGAAAAATCTGTAATCATATTCCATATACAGAAATCATAATCTACTAATGCAGTGTATTATGATCTTATTTGCAAATCAAAGTCGTGTACTTTACCACGGAAGATCATTAATCTCTAAAGAGAGGATATACCAACCACATAAAGAGTCAGTTGGTGGTTAGCTTTAGTACAAAAAATATATTGTACAAACTTTTGTGGGATTTCGATAATATTGAACTTCTAGATAACACGCCTTTGCCACACGAGAAAAGAAACACAAAAAACACAGGAAGCAAAATACAAAAATTATTAATAAGTAAGGATTACTAATATTAACCTGATCAAGCTTAGGAAGTCGGGGGGGCTAAATCACACAAGGAATGCAACAGACGAATACCACATAACAAGTATTTGAACACAGCTTCATTTCTATCAGATGAGATTAGTACTGCAGTAAGATGCAATGGAAGAGATCCTGCAAGCTTGTCCATATCAATCTGTACACAAGTACAATTAGAAAGACGTTCTGATAAAAATAAATAAAATATCATCATGTTGTTAAGCATGAGACAACCTTCAGCAGCACTCCTTTTCCAGTAAGGTACTGAACAGTAAAATTTTCAGCATCCCTTAATAATTTATAAAGATCCTGGGAGTTAAGTCCATGCAATTCCTTAACTGCTGAAATTAAGTCTATCACCTGTTCAATAACATAAATGAAACTTATTCAATTTCTGTAATTCAAATGGTTGGTCATTGGGTGGAAAAAAGAGTCTCATGGATCCAAGTTACATCCAAGTGGTTACTACTTGCCTGTTTATCACTGTGAGATGGTTCTTCCTTAGCAATCCTCATTCTTAAAAAAAATTATGAAGACAGAATTGGCATGTGTCAGCAAAATGAATCTGTAAAATAAGAGACATATATACAGCAAAAGTAATCAGTAATTCAGTAGGTATGAGTAAGCACGAGATAGTCGTTAAATCACACTTTGGGATGAAAAGCAGCTAGTTTGTGATAGCATCAGAAAGTAATGTCTTAAAGACTTAAATGATGATATTGCACTTTCCACCTTCAAAGTATCAACTACTCCAAAAGAAAATATTAACTTACTCACTACTTTGCTTTTAATGAACGACCTATCCATGCAAAGGGGCTGCATCAAGGTTTCAGATCTATATTAACTTCCCTTCTCTCTGCACTTCGGTGATAATGTAAGGAGATTAAAGTTATAATGCTATATGTGGCCATGTTTGAGCCAAATTACCACAACTCCTACAAAAAAAAAGTCAACAGAACATACATTCCCAAGATATTTTCCATTAATTTAAGCGATATGTTAGGTTATTACAAATTTCACTAAAGAGATAATATTTAGTATGAGAAGAAATTAGGCTTGTTTAATGCCAAAAAAAATTCGCCAATTGTCATCACTAAAATTTTGCTAGGTGCTACAGCCATGTCCCCCTTCGGGATATCAGCTATGTATTGTCCACATACATTTAAACAATTTAAAATACAACTTTTGCAGAATAAATAGCCGCATCATTTATTTTATTTTTTGGTGTGAAACCACCTAAAAGGCTGCACCCCTTTTAAACAATCTCTGCATGCATTGATACCCTCTGTAGAGTTTCCTAACTAAGAAGATTATGCAAAATATCTTCTTTTCCGTCTAATAAAAGATAATACAAAATGAACAAAAGAAATGAGTTCATAACTCGTAGCACTATGTCTTAATTTAATATCACAAATTAGGTTGCACAAACCTAATCATGGGAAGTTCACGGTTCAGATTGGAAAAAAAGGAAACCCTAGGTATTTTACATCATTTGCAACTTGATCACCAACAAAATATGATACCGACCTGGATGCCGTAGGCTAGCTACTTGCAATATCTGCCTGTGTTGCTTCGCAGCCAACTTAAGTACTTAACACATGGGGAGGGGGGGAGAGAGAGAGAGAGGTGGGGGGGTTAGTTCAATAGGGCATAACTAAAGCAAAGGTCTTATTGAATCTTCCAATACCCAATATCGTTTCAAGTTTCAACAAGTACATCTACCTCACATTTGCACAGTTTTTGCCATTTAACTACAGCTTGCCCCACCACTAACTCCAGTTCTGCCACGTACTCATAAATGTGATGTGATTAATAAAAAGTGCAAATTTTTCTATCTTTACCATCCACCTGCCCGGTTATACTTAATGGAATATTCAAGTAGGTTAGATTTTTAGGCTACATTTAAAATCAATTATAAATATCAACATGATAAGGATATTCCGCGTCATTTGACCTTACATAGTGCAAAAAGGCTCTGATAGTGATTGTTGTTATGCATATTAGTATGACAAAACATGATTTGGTCTTTTTATTGTCTGGATTTGCAACATACAAACTGTCTCTAGTCACATTTTAAACATTTTAATTTTTTAATTGTTTTTTTTTTGAAAGATTGACACGCCCCTTAGTGTATATCAAAGATGCTATTTCCATTAAGCCACGCAGATGGATTATGAGTACCGATAAATTTATTTTATTCTTTTAACCTAGTATATCAAATACCGCCTACTAAACTCTTTCTTTTGGTAGCTGGTATTAATAGTAGATAGTTTGGCTATGTTTTCTGTTTTAAGAAATAGAGAAACTTAATCAGAAAGAGAGAAAGATATCAAAGGGAAGGGGCAAAACAATCCTCCTTGATAAAGCATTTTAAAAAGACAAAAAAAAATATAGAAAAATTGATTATAAAAGAATCTACCAATCATTGACCATATCTACAAAAAAGACATTTTAAAATAATCCATATATAACAGTGAACACCAAAGAGAAGCCACGAAAACAATTTTACCTCATAGCAAGTCTAATGATAGAGATTCCATTTAAATATTGAAGTGCAATTTTCTCTAAATGCAAAGGTACAATCAATGCTGCTAATCCTACCCTAGGCACAAATTCCATTCCAACTAAGTCCAATCCAACCCTATCACAAAATGTCAAATGATACCTCTACCCATGAACTTTGTAACTTTCCACAACCGGAAATTAGTACAGGTAAAATGAGTTCCACTAGGCTCAGCTAATAAGAACTAAGAAGTTAAGCTTATTTTCTGGGTTCAAGCTCCGAACTCCAATCATCTCAAGTTCACATGGTGCTCGAGGTGAGTCAAATAACCAGACTCGACTTACTTGAGCCTTTGTGGTAAATGAGCAAAGCTAGTATTCATGATCCAGTCAATTTTTCTGACATATATATACTTGGGTAAAAATAAAGTGATCAGACCAAAAATAAATATAATGCTAACATATTAAATGAGCACATTATTATAATACTACTGTTAACAAATAGCTACATGTAAATAGGAGGCTTACAGAACAAAAGCATGTGAGGAATTAATGTTGATCATACTATGATACATGGATGGTCAAGATTAGTTTTACTTGCTTATCATCCATGTGTGGTCAAGATCAACTCTTCTCACAATCTCATCAAATAAGCTTCCTCTATTGGGAAGTACATTGAAATTTGGTCAAGATTATGTTTAAATGGGTGTTTGGACTGGCGGTGGGAACTCCACGATGATATAAACTTGCGGCAGAATTTCCACGTCAATGAAGAGGCTACAATTTGTAGCCTATAAAATTTCACGGCAAGGTCAGCTCAAGACTTGCGTCTACCACTCTAGACGCCAATCCAAACACGGGCTAAGTATAACACTTTTGACCACCCATGATGTATGATTGTACTGTCTCGAGAATAAGCCTTTTTACATCTCACACTCACTAGATATACATATATACCCCATGCATGTATTTATTTATGTATGTAATGACTCAAACGTGTAAAAGCTCGAGTTCGGCCCATTTTCAGCTCATTGACCTGTCAATGAATTGAACCATGCTTCTTGCAATTTATGTTTCTTAAGAAAAATCAAGCCATGAAACGAAGTCATTTCATAACCTTACTTAAACATCTTCAATATCAACCCAATGGACATAACTATACCATAAGCATAGTTGAGTAAATGAAGTCTACCCGTCTCATCTATGGAGTCCCACATGTCAACATAAAACAAAATTTGATTCCAAATTTGTTCGAGAATAAGTAATATTTCATTCATAATTTCCTTAAATATCCAGTCAATGAAATACTGTCCATAATGTTTATTTTAACTTATTCATTTCTAATATAGCATTTTATGGAAATTATTACCTAAACTGTCAATGGGTATAATAATTGGTGATCACATTTATCCTTAATGAATATAATTACAGTTTTGGTACATAACAAAGGGTACAGTCTATAATTACAGATTGCCTTGATAATTATGAAAATTGTTAACTTGAGAGAGAAATAACTTAGTCCTCCTATCAGGTACCCAGAAAAACATCTCTTCTTCTCACCAAATTTATAATTTACTCACAATTTGTTTTGATGACTGCAAAAAGAATCTCAATTTAAGTCTTCCTTCTACAAATTAAAGAACTGATAAGTTTAATATACGTTCCCTTCAAAAATGTCAAAAATAAGTTGCCCTAAAAACCCTGATTCTTCCAAGACTTGACTATAACCTACCTTAAAACTAAATTCTACCTTCATTGTATTCTATCGATACAATTTTTTTGCAAAAAGCGGTAAGGGCTCTCAAGTACTGTTAATATTACGCTAATGCCCATCTAAATGGTATTTATAGAAATTAAAATCAATCAATTCCATTGGAGGTTCAATTACACAGTTCAAAATCAGTTCAATTAATAACGAGTTAACAGAAAACTCGAGCACCTGTAAAGTATGAAGGGGTGGGAGTGAAAACCTACTAACTATAATTTCTTCGGACATAAACACAGAACGAAAGAAGAGTACCTTTTAAAAGCAGAATTTGAAGAGTCGCCAGTCGATGCCGCCGGAAGAGGGGGAATGGAGAAGGAGAAGAAAAGGCTTGAGAGTGAGCAATGCGCTGGTTTTTTTATGAGGAGCAAGCAACGCCTTGTTTTTTTTTTTTGGACAAAAAACAATGGCTTGGCTTGTTTTTAATAAGGGATCCAAACCTGCCCTATATATATGGAAGGGGTGTTTGAATAATTTAATGAAAACTTAAGTGAGAATTTGAATAATTTAATGTGAGAATTCTTTCTAATGTTTTTAGTCTCTAAAGAAAAGTACTACCTCCGCCCCGTCTCATTTTATAGTAGTTTAAAATTTTGGCACACTCTTTAAGAAAAATAAAATAATTAATAGTATAGATTTTATAAAAAATATTGTCTAATTTACCATTTAATTTTTTATCTCTTTGCATAGTTAAATGTGAATCATTTATTAAATGTAAGAAGTTGTCATGATTAAGAAGGACAAGAGTAGAAAAGAATATTAAATGTTTCTTTGAAAATGTAAAACAACAATTAATTTGGGATAAATTCATTTTGCTAAAACAACATATAAAATGGGACGGAGGTAGTATGAGGTTTTTGTTTTTAGTTTTTAGTATTATTCAATTTTTGTTTCCACATATATGTTTGTTTGAATTTTTTTAGTTTTTTTGGTTAAGCTTTTTTTTATAAGCAAAAAGCTGTATTGAACTGAAGCACTAGGGGTACTCCAACCCAATAGAGGTAAAGCCAATTACAGGTTACATAAACAATCAAGTGGTTTAACCCATCAGTGTGATAGCTCAAAACCTGAGTTACAACCAACAATGCTAATAAACCAACCCCAAGAAATGGACTTAATGTGATTAGTAACAGCCTGAGCATCGAAAACAACCCCTCTAAAAATGATGTGGTTCTTATGAAGCCAAATGCCCCATGTTGCCGTTATCCAAGGAATGTATCAGAATTTCTGAGATTTAATGGAATTGACACCAACCTCATATGTTCGAGAATGGTCGACCACTACAAGATTATTCGTCGACGAGATATCCAACCAGCCTAGAACACCTTCCCAAACAAGCTTGGCACATCTACAACTGAAAAAAAAAATGGGAAATATATTCCTCAAAATTAAAGCAAAATGGACAACAAGTATCGCGAGGATCCGAAATGACTCCCCTTGAAACCAACACATCACGTCGCAACTTTGCCACGAAATAACCTCAAACTAAATACACCACCAATTTTAGACGGAATAGCGGATTTCCAAATATCATTAATTGCATCTTGAACCTCTGATTCCAACCAAGGCATCTCAAAGGAATTTTGCACGGATCGATAACAATATTTGACTGAAAATGAATGATGCTTTTCAAGACACCATTTCCATGTATCAATTATGTTAGCTACTAGTTGAACTGAATGGGGAATAGATAAAAGTGTTAGATGATAAAATTAAGTGTAATTTAATTTCCTTGTAATTTAATTCCCTTCGTCGACGGCTGCAACATGCTTACCCTATCTTGGATCAACCACTCGGTCTCCACCGAAATTTCGTCAAGGATTCTATGGATCGCCGATGCCTCTGCTGTATGGAAAGAACTTCGAAACCGATTCTCGCAAGGCGACAACACACGCATTGCGCAGCTTCACCAAGACGTCTTTTCTTTGAAACAAGGTGATACTTCTGTTACTTCCTATTTTACCAAAATGCGTATCCTCTGGGATGAATTGTGCAATTTTCGCCCAATTCCTCACTTTCTTGCACCTCCTGGAAGCTGTTGCTGTGAAGTTTCCAAGATGGTATCGTGAACGCAATGTGGTAATGTCCTTTCTCCAAGGTTTGAATGTTAACTATGCTGCAATTCGTTCCCAAATTCTTGTTATGGTGCCTCTTCCTCCGCTTGCCAAGACTTATGCAATGCATTCAACAAGAACGACAGATTGGAACTCCAATTACGCCTGAAATTTCTGTTGCCAATGTGCAAACTGCTGCAATTCCCACCACAGCCCGTGGAAGAGGCAAACCCGCTCCGCAACGTGGTAATCGCTTATGTACCTTCTGTAATCGCACCAATCACACGATCAATACTTGCTTCAAGAATTCCAAGAAATTTGTCAATAATGTAACCATTGAGGACACTGGTGCCCTCTTCGTCTACTGCCTCTCCTATTAACATCATTGCAGAACAACTTCAGAGCCTTCTCTCATTGCTGCCTGCTACACCTCCCACTGCTACGACGTCTGCCAATATGGTCAGTGTTAACAGTGTGATATCTACACCCTCAGGTACTCATCTTGTTATCTGGTTAGTTGATACAGGTGCCACTGATCATATCTCATCTTGCCTTGAGTATTTTATCTCCTTTTATGCAATCAAACCTGTTGCAGTATCTCTACCTAGTGGTGACACCAAAATTTCCTGCTACAAAGGGACAATTGTGCTCACCCCTACCATTACCTTATATGATGTTTATTATGTTCCTGAGTTCAATTCTAACATCATATCTGTTGGTCAGCTTGCTGACACTATCGATTGTCAATCCATTTTTAATGGTGATTCGTGTGTGTTACAGGATATCCCCTCCAAGAGACTGATTGTCTGTGCTAAATGGGATGGCAGGCTATACACAATGAAGCTGCCAATTTTAGTTGACTCAGCTAAGTCCAGTACCATACATTGTAATCATGTTTCTGTTTCATCTGTAAGTATAGATATTTGGCATAATCGTCTAGGTCATCCCTCCCCCACATGTTATCATGTTATCACATCATTCAAAAGCTTCATTGTAATATGCCCAACATACATAATACAAATTGTGATGCTTGTCATTTTGCCAAACAAAAGAAACTTGCATTTCCTACTCACTTACCATCTTCACAAAATCTTTTTGACATTATCCATGTTGACATTTGGGGACCCTTTGGGACTCCTTCAATCAATGGTAACAAATACTTTTTAACCATTTGTTGATGACAAAACTAGATTCACTTAAATAAAACTTATGATAACCAAAGCTGAAGCTAGAAAACACTTACAGCAATTTGTTGCCTTTGCCCAAACCCAATTTGGTCATCAAATCAAAACCATTCGTACAGACAATGGTGTTGAGTTTGCTATGCCAGACTTCTACCTTTCTAAAGGGATCATACATCAATTGACATGTGTTGAAACTCCTCAACAGAATGGGATTGTTGAGCGTAAGCACCAGCACATTCTTAATGTTGCTCGTTCACTTATGTTTCAGTCTCACCTTCCCATTCTGTTTTGGGATTTTGCCATCTGCCATGCTACACATCTCATCAATCGTCTTCCCTCTCCTACACTTAAGTCCAAATCTCCCCATTTTTTCCTCTTTGGCACTTCACCTGACTTGTCTACCCTTAGAGTTTTTGGCTCTTTATGCTATGCCACGACATTGGCAGCTCACAGAACAAAATTTCTCCATAGAGCTAGAAAATGCATTCATATTGGACATTCACAAGGTGTTAAAGGATATCTTCTCTTTGACCTTCATACTCATGAAATCTTTCTGTCTAGGAATGTGTCCTTTTATGAAAACATTTTCCCTTATCTTCCATCTTCTCCTAATTCAAATACCTCACCCTCGTCCACATATTTCCCTCCTTCAAGAGTTGCCCTTACTGACCTATTTTCTTTTCCCCAACTTCTCCTCAAAGAAGTTCATCTAATAACAGTGGTCGATTCCACTCAAAGAACCAACACCAAATATTACCACACCATTGACCGTGTGCTATAATGTTCCCTTCCTTGGTCATTGCAGCCGAAAAAATAGATGGAAATAACACCTTGAAAGATTCACCCCCAATCCAAATCTGCGACCAAAAAGAAGTAAAACCACCTGAACCCAATTGTGGCCAAAGTGTTGGTGCAAAGACAGAGCGACCATTTGGAATACCATCCTCCAAAGAATTAGATCTCTCCACCAAATAGAATCATCAAAACTCCAATTCAACTTAGAAAAATCTGTAAAAATAAATCTCGGATCACCGTACCTGAACCGGATAAAAGACCACAAGCTAACATTCAAATCGGTGATACATCTCCATTTCCACTTGCTCAATAAGGCCAAGTTGAAGGTTTCTAAATTCTTCACCCCCCAATCCCCCTTCCTTCTTCTCACGACAAACCTTATCCCATGCCACCCAATAAATATCTCTATCACATTGGTCTCCCCATAGAAAATTTCTTTGAATCTTGGTCAATTCTTGGATCACGACCTTTTGGGGCTTTGTAAAATGAGAACATGTATAATGGTATACTATTAAGCACAGAGTTAATCAGAGTGACCCTTCCGCCAATTGATAAAAAAACGACCCTGCCACGAGGAGAGTTGTTTTTCTAATTGAATCCACCACTGGTAACCACGTGTTCTTACGCCTAGGATTATCCCCAACGAGAATCCCCGAGAATTTGAAGGGGATCGAAGCTGAGCTACAAGAAAGAAATAAAGCAACCACCTCCCAAAACTCCTTTTTCAAATCGATACTGTAAAGGCTACTTTTATGAAAATTCACCTTAAGCCCTGAAACTAGCTCATAACTCCGGAAAATCGATTTTATACTCCAAAGGTTATCCCAAAACCCCTTATCGACAAGAATAGTGTCATCGGCGAATTGAAGTAAGGAGAATCAACCTAAAAAGCTTTGAAACTACCACTACAAAAAAAAGGTCATTTGCGAGGGACATTAGCGAGGGAATACTGTTCCCTCGCTAAAACTGACATTAGCGACGGAATTTGCGAGGGAATAAGGGTCCTCGTTTGTTTTGATCATTAGCGACGGAATTATGGGCATTAGCGGCGGAACAGTCCGTCGCTAACTGTTGGGAGGGAATCTGAAATTAGAACTGCACGGAAACCGAAGGGATTAGCGACGGAAATAAGGGTCCCTCGTGTCATACCCTAATTTTGTCTGGCTAATTAAAAAATCCAAAAAAAAAGTTTTTATTCTCGTTGTGTCACATATCGTCTTAAGCGCGTGTGTTTCTGGCACTCTCGTACAAACGATTGTTCGACGCTCGTTTTATTTTATTTCGTTGTTGTTATTATTTTAGTCTATTGTTATTGATTCAAAGATAATAAAAAGGAAGCCGAATGGTCAACACTTGGTTATATAATACATTTTCTACAAATATGAGCCAAAAAATAAACAGCAAAAATAGTACAAATAATACAAAAAATTAACAAAATACAAAACTTCAAAAAATAATAAAGAAGGAAAAGAGGGGCAGGTTTGCCCTAGCTAGGGTTTCTCCTTGGCTGCCATTTGATTCTTTGTCCTTCCTTTGACTGTCCTTCCCCATGACCAGCTATTGTCCTTTTGGTGATTCAAAAGATGTTGTCCTTGCACCCGAAAATTGCCTGCCAGCTGCTGCCTGTCCTTGGATCCCTCTCAAAAATTGATGTCCTTTTGATTCTCAGCACCACACCAACCTGCTTATAAATCAAACAGCAACAGTAGCATAGAAAAAAAAACACACGGATATACACAATGACACAAAAACACACACACGAAAACATACCCAGCAATAGACACACAGATAACAACACTGAAACATAACCAAGAAAATCCCACTTCCTATCAACACCAACCCCAAACTCAGTGAACCCAAAAATCAAAGAAAATACATAGACTTGAATGTAACGAAAGAGAGCAAGAAAAAAAACAACTGAAGGGCACATACCATCGTGCCGAAGTCGGTGCCCGATGCCGTTGATGGTGGCTGCCAACGTTGCAGCACCTTCCCCCGACGCGCCACTTCTGTCTCAAATCCAGACACCGCCGCCGCTCCCCCCACCGCGAGCACCACTGTTCCCAACGCCGGCGCCATCGAACACCCACGTCCACCGCCCTTCTCCTCCCTCTCCGACGTCGTTCCCTTTCCCTCACCGTCGCATCCCCCCTGCAGCGAAAACTGTCGCCGGTGAACCTCCGACGAAGACCGCCGCCGTCAGCTTCCCTCCGCTCTCCTTTCACTGCTGTCCCTCTCCTTCTCTCCCCTTGACTCTGTTTCTCCACAACGTCGCCGGAGCCCACCAAGGCCTCCCCCCGGCGTCGTCTCTCAATCGCGTGACACCACGGCTTCCCGGCGAAAACCATCGTCGTTGAAGCTCTACGGCGGAAACCACCGTCATAGCACTACCCCCCATAACACTGTATCTCTCGCTCTATCCCCCATCTCGTTCCACACCTCCCTCTCTCCGGCGAAACCTCTGCCGCAAACCACCACTCCACTGCCGTTTACCATCGAAAACCACCCTCACCTTTGACCTCTCTTCTCTTTATCCCACTGTTTTTTTCTTCTTCTCACTCTCATCGCATCTCTCTCTATCTCTCCTTTCGTCCCTTTCCTCTCCTTCTCTCTTTATTTCATTTCTTTTCAATTTCCTTTTCTCTCTCTACAAGAGAGGTTGCGGCTGACTAAGGAAGAATTAGGGAACCCTAATTCTATCTTTCTCCATATATAGCCCTCTTCTCTATTATCATCTCATTTATTCATTTATCCTTTTTTAAAATCAGTTTTCTTTACCAAACAAAACAAAAATGCTCCTAGTTGCACCCTCCTTTTTTTGTCTTGCGCCCTCTCTCTGGTTCTATTTAATAGACATCACATTTTCTAGAGTTTGGGCTTATTTGGTTTTGGATATGTGATTTGGACCACTACTAACAGCACTTCTTTTTTTTTCTCTTCTTTGTTATTAGGCTAAAGTGCTCCCGGGGTCCCTTATCTTTATTTAAAGTAACGAATTAGTCCTTTATGATTTTTTTGTCCCAAATAAGTCCTTTATCTTTCAAATTTTTGACACATAAATCCTTTTCCGTTAACAGTGCTGATTTATGTGTCAAAAAAAAGGATTTATGTGTTAAAAATTTAAAACATAAAGGACTGATTTGGGACAGAAAAGGATTTATGTGTCAAAAATTTAAAACATAAATGACTGATTTGGGACAAAAAAAAGATAAAAGATCAAATCGTTACTTTAAATAAAGATAAAGGACCCCGGGAGCACTTTAGCCTTGTTATTATTACTTTATCCATCTATATAGTATGTTGATGTATCATGGTTGTGATTTTTATGTGCGATACTCCCTAACCCATGTCTCCCATGTCTAGTAACCCTCCATCCTTTTTCTATTACTTGTTTTTTACTCCTTTGTTTAATTATTTCTTGTTTTCTTTCTCCATTTATTTATCTAAATTTGTTAGTATACAATGGCTTATGTTTACCTTTTTTGCCCCGAGTTATATCTCCTCCCCTCTACCATTTGGCTTAGGCTCATTCAATGTCTTTACTTGTCAATAAGTCCATACCATTATCATTCAACCAATTTTTCAAAACAGCACTTAGATTTAAAGTCGGTTTCATTTCTCGAAAAATATCAAATCCACAATCCCAAATCAGTTATTTGCAATGGTCACTCTGGGTTTAATTCGTTTGATTATTGCGAACAACTTTACTTTTCAAAGAGGCCATTAGTGGTGACCACTCTAGATTTATCTGTTTGGTCACTACAAGCATCTTCCAAATTTCAAAAACATTCAAATAATTAAAAAACACCAAACACACAAACTTTTTCTACCAAGAACTACGTGCGATTTGATTCTCTACCAGAAGATACGTAGGACCAGAGGGCGGCCGACCTCTGTCAATTGCACTAATAAAAAACCCCTTTTTTCCTTTAAATTCATTTCTCTCATTTTTCTCAAAAAGTATAAAAATAACTAACCGTTTATCGAGTCTTTTTTTTACTATTATTAGGGTAAAAACATTATTTTTGAATTAATAAACGCTTACACATTTAGTTAAAAGGTAACCTTCCTTAGGAAGGATGTCGTAGGGTGTTAATACCTTCCCTACGCATAAACGACCCCCGAGCCTAAATTTGGTCCGCAAGACCCCTTTATCCACTCAATAGGGATTTTCCAATGTTTGCCCTTAAACTAAAACTTTGGTGGCGGCTTCATTCAAGAACTTCGAAGAATCCCTCCTCCGGATTTTTCGGTCGCTACAGCTGGTTCCATAAGCATTTCATTATCATTCCCCTACCATGCATCTTCTCATCTAGAAAATAACAAAAATATCATTCATCTCATCCAAAGTGCATCATCTTGCATATCCATACACCAAAAATAATAAATATCACACTGGTATTATAAAAAATTTACATTCATTCATTATTTCATTACTCCTCTTCATGCATCATAAAGAAACAAAAACAAAAGTCCTTCATCCCCATGCATCTCAAATACAGTAATCTCCTTCATGTGTCATAAAAAAACAAAAACAAAAGTCATTTATTCCTCTCACATCCATCTCAAGGGCATTAATCCTCTCACAGACATTAAAACAAAATTAGAAATTGCTTCACTTTCTTCTATTCTTGCATCGTTCATCATCCAATAGTTTTTTTGTTGTTTTGTTAGCCTCTCACTCTAGTTGAACTTTAAAAAATAAAAAATAAAAAAAATCACAAACTTGCTTAAGGTATCATTATGCATTTCAGTCACCTGCATCATTGTCTGTGTACAACAACATCCATATGTTCATGCATTCCGCTTTATTCAAATAATTTTTCCAAAAAATAAAAAATGAAACTCATATGATTTTTTTTTGACACACTGTTTGATGAGAGACGATGCCTTCTTGAAAATATATTTTAATTGATTCTTCTTCCTTGGAAAATGTTGTCATACCCTAACTTGATTCACCAACATTAAGTTCTTCACCCTTCGCCCCATATACATCCTACTCATACCTACCACATTTATGGAAACCATCCATCCGCTTAACCCTTCATTGGAATTCACCAATAACTCGTTCACCATCATGGTCACTCTAATATTGACCGCATCATTTCAAGCCCTTCCTCCCGTAGACTCGACCCTTGGCCTCTGCGCGCCTCACCAAAGGCATCAGCGAACATATATCTCACCCCCGTGATAAGAAGCTTAAATGTCTATTTTGTTAACTTGTGTGGTTTTAACAATTAAAATTGTTCAATCTTAAGCGGTGTTAACTCTCCATGACGCATTTGCAAAATAAACTAACATGACATGTGTGTTTACCCTTGTTTGAGTCAGTTATATTACCCCCATCTTTCCGCCATTTCCAAAACCAGACCCAACCATCCATAAAAGGCCCAGTCCCCACAAGAGTGTTACATTCACTTCCCCTAGTGATGAATTTTCACGAACAACACTTTGTACGCTCCATACTGGGGCAGAGTAATGATCACAGATTTCCTGCTGGCATTCTAAACACTCGTGCAAGTTCTTTGAGTTAAAAAAAGAGAAATCCAAAAAAGAAAAGCTCGTTAGGTTGAAAACTCATAAGAGCAATCTAAGCAAAAATTAGGGCATATAAAAAAGAGAATAAAGAAAAAGCAAATATATTAAAATGAAGTTTTGTCCTATAATTACAATTTCGAGAAAATAAGCAATCATGTTTTGAAGTGAAGCTTGGCAACTTTCCCACATCCTAAAAAGAGAAATACCCTTTGCCACCCACTTCGAGCCAAAAAAATCAAAAATCTTTCAAACATCTTAGACAAGGATCAATCCCATATCTAACAGTCCGCTCAGCTCGAAAGAAAAAAAATCACAAAAAAAGTGAAATTAAAAAAAAAGAGGATTGAAAAATCCTGAAAACCAAAGCGGTAGAAATTGTGAGCTGATACTTCACACCATCGAGCATATAAAAGATCATTGTCTGAAATAAACCCTCAAACACTTCCTTTGGCCTAAGCATCCTATTCTCCATAAACCCTCAAATGCACTACAACCCTAAAACAGGTTCATTCTGCCATGAAGCGCATAAAAGATTCTTTGTCTCAACCAACCCCGAACACTCTCAGGAGCAAAGTAATCATTTCCTTCATGAATCATTAACCATTGGCC
Source organism: Astragalus membranaceus (assembly GCA_039519185.1). Classification (NCBI taxonomy): domain Eukaryota; kingdom Viridiplantae; phylum Streptophyta; class Magnoliopsida; order Fabales; family Fabaceae; genus Astragalus; species Astragalus membranaceus. The sequence continues at coordinate 113,577,940 of CM076850.1, forward strand.
ATATTACAATCCTAAGGCCTATTCTGATCAGTGATTGGTTGCTTCCATTTTTCTCAAAGCTTATATTTTAGGACAAAATAATCAGAATAATTTATTTGCTCAAAAAAAAAACAAAGAGAAAAATATTATTACACAAAAAATAAAAAAAATAAAAAGAAAAAAAAAACTTAAAAGGGCTTACACGCTCGAAGTTCATCAAGAGAAGATAACAGTTGTAGCGACCGAAGAATCCGGAGGAGGGATCCTTCGTTGTTTTGAACAATGGAGCCGCCAACAATATTTATTTTTAGGGAAAACATTGAAAAAACCTTTGTTTTTGGGTTCGGGGGTCGATTAAGTGCGGGGAAGGTACAAGCACCCTGCAACATCCTAAAAAGGTTACCTTTTAATTTAATGTGTAGAAAAATTAGTTTAAAGAAAACACTTTAATTTACCCTTTTTTGTTATTTGCAAAAAAAAACGGAAAACAAGACTTAATAAAAATTTTAGTTTTTTTTTTTGCGCTCGACGGGAGTGGGCCCCCGCTCCTACGTATCTCCGGGTGCGATGGAGAAATCAAAGCTACGTAGTTCTTGGGTAGAAAATATTTGTGTGTTGGTATTTTTTATTTTTTTGAAAAGTTTGGGAAAACTAGAGACCGTTCATGGTGACCAAACAGATAAATCCAGAGTGGTCGTCATTAATGGCTTATTCGGAAAAGAAGGTATTTATAGCGTTCAAACAAGCAAGGCCCAGAGTGACCGCTATAGACAACCTATTTTTTGCGCGAATTCGATTTTTCGAAAGAAAGAAAAAAAAAAGAACGGTTCGGAAGCATCACGTTGTGAATAAAAGCAGAGTAAGTGATAAAAGGGGGGGTGCAAATAATAAAGGAGTTGCATTAAAAAGGGAGGTGTGAATAGCGTTTTGACGCTAGAAACAGCCGTTGAAGGTGCGAGTAGCGTTTTGACGCTAGAAAAACGGTTGATTGATTTCTTCTTTTTTTATATTCTACTCTATAACACGTGATTCTTGAAGCGCTTTTTTTTTCTTAAAAACAGAACCTAGACTAAACAAGCCTGGTGTTTTGAAAACGGATTATGGAGAAAAATTCTTTTGTTTTTTTTTTTGTCATAGTTATTATTTAATAAAAGGGGGCCTTTTTACTTTTTTTTTTTGAAAAAAAGATTTTTGTTATTATATATTTTTTTTTAGAAAAGGGTAGTGACATTAGTAACCATTTCTTTTAAGAAAATATTTTTTAAAAAAGGTTTATTTTTAATCCGAAAATAAAAAAAAAGGGAATACATTTTTTTACTTTTTTTTGTTTTAGGTTTATTTTAATCCGAAAATTAGTAATTATTTATTAAAAAAACAACATTTTTTTTACATCTTTTTTACTCCGAAAATTAGTAATTATTTATTAAAAAAAACAACATTTTTTACACCCTTTTTTACTCCGAAAATTAGTAATTATTTATTAAAAAAAACAACATTTTTTTTTACGCCTTTTTTTACTCCGAAAATTAGTAACCATTTTTTTTAAAAAACAACATTTTTTTTATCACTTTTATTTAATCCGAAAATTAGTAACCATTTTTTTTAAAAAAAACAACATTTTTTTTATCACTTTTATTTAATCCGAAAATTAGTATAATATAACTAACAACAAAATAAATAACAAATAGCAAAAATATAATATAAAAACAGCCTCTAAACTAAATAATAAAAAACAGCATAATATTTAAAACAGTAACTAAACTAAATAATAAGAACAACTAAACATTTTTTAAAAAAAACAACAGTAACTAATATATTTTAAAAATGTGACAACAAATATATTTTTTTTAGAACAGCAACTAAAAAGAACTAAAAAAAACGGCAAAATGTGACAACAATAATTAAAATAAAATGGCAATGATAATATGAACAAAATTACAATAACTAAAAAATTACAAAAAGCAACAATATTACAAATTATTACATTTTTGTACCTTGAACAAATCCAGAAATTGTTGTGGAACAAGCTTCCTTCTTCGGATCTCTCAATACAACAAAATTTTAAACTAAAAAAAATAATCTAGGAAGGAAGAAAAGAAGGGGAAGAAAACTTTTCTAAAAGAAACCCTAAAAAATTTCTTTCTCTTTTTGAAAACCCTAGTTTTTTTTCATAAGATTTTTCCCCTTTTTTTCTAAGAGAAAATCGTCCCCTTTCCTCTAAGTGGGGAACCCTATTTATACAAGAGAACAAAACCCAAGCTTCTTCCATCTTCTGCTCCACTTCAACCACTCTTGGATAGTGGTGATGATCTTTTTTGATATGATGGAGGTTTGGGGGGAGTTGTTGAAGGGGAAAATAAAAAAATGAATTTGTGAGAGGAGGGGAGAGGAGAGAGCCGTGGGGTGAGGGAGAGAAAGAGAGGATGAAGTGAAGGTTGAGTGTGGTGTGTGTAGGCATGGCAACGGGGCGGGGCGGGGCCAGTTTTTACTCCCCCCGTCCCCGACCCCGACACACTACCCGATCCCCGACCCCGTCCCCAAAACCCGCCGGGCATGAAATACGTATCCCCATCCCCGCCCCCGATGGGGGTCGGGTTTCCCCGCCCGTCCCCGTCCCCGCTCCTATGTTGAGTAAAAAGCAAAATTTTCATTCTGCGGGAAAAAACCCGACTACCAATTTCGATTTCCTTGGGGTAAAAATACCTGTTTCAAACATGTGTTTAATTCTACATTCTACAAAGTAATTTATAAAAAATGTTGAAAGAAGTACGTAATCATTAAAGATGTTCAAAGCAAGCTCCAGACTTTTTTGGTTACAAAATATAAGTTTAAGACTAATCTATCACCATACAACCAAATTAAGTTCTAAATTATCAAAACAACCAACAATTCAAAATACGGACCAACAAGTAAAAACAAGTGTTACAAATTAGCATCTTCAAAAAGAAAATTGTCACATAACAAGACATCTATTGATAGGCATGGCAGTAAATAGTTGATCATCTTCATTCTTCAAAATAAGTTGTAATAGAGCTTGCAAGTTCACCTGTATTAATATTATGACAAAACAAGTGTTAAAATATAAACATTAAACCTTACAAAATTTGAAGAAAATAAAGTAGAGAATACCTTCATCATCAGACTCTATTTCATCAAGTAAAGTAGCATATGCGTTGCATAATTTAGAATTAGAACCACCTGTTAATATAAAATATACTAAATTAAAATCAATTCCTAATTAAATTATATAAAAATGTTTGCCAATTATGGGAATATTAGAATGAATAATTTAATACATACCCGTCTTCTCAGCACTCCATAACCAACTTCTAGCACACATCAAAGCCTCTAAAGTAGTCCAATGAAGTCGACTGCGATGGGGACTTAAGATAATACCGCTAGTGCTGAATGATGATTCAGAAGCTACGGTAGAAACAGGAATTGCTAATACATCCTTCGCAATTGCTTGGAGTGTTGGATACTTGACACCATTCAATTTCCACCACATTAAAATATCAAAATCTGAACCTTTTCTAGGAATAACATCTTCCTCTAAATAACGGTCCAACTCAGTCTTAACAAATGATGTTTTTGCTCTTTTTTTCCTCTGAACAAACACATCAAAATCATTGAGAGCATCACCACTAGCAGCCAACATTGAAGAGTCGTTGTTGGATCCTTGATTCATTTGAGATTTATAGTCGGAAATCAAAGCATAACACAAATCTTTGATCTTTTGGATTTCAGTAGCACAAGAATCATGTCCATACATTTGATCCATCAAATCTTTGTTTGGCTGTCTCTTCAAATTTTTCCTTCCTTTTAGGTGTCGCAGTCCAATATGCGACACTATCCCTAATATTTTCTATGCCATCCTTCACCACTTCCAAACCATCTTTCACTATCAAGTTTAATATGTGAGCACAACAACGCATGTGAAATAAAGACCCCTCCCTTAACAAAGTGTTTAAGTTCAACTTATCCTTAACTTTATCAATCATAGCGTCGTTTGTGCTACAATTATCTAGAGTGATAGTTGACAATTTTGTATCAATGTTCCAATCCATCAAACATTCAACCAAGGCATTACTAAGTCTATCACTAGTGTGAGGAGCTGGAACATAAATGAACCTAATATAATAAAATTCACATTTAGTCACTATACCATATAAATAACTAAAACAATATTTAATATCATTTATGATTATTAAAACTATAATAAATATAAAAAAGTTATTACCTCAAAACATGACTTTGGAGAGTCCAAGATTCATCAATATAATGAGCCGTTACAGCCATATACCCTCTCTTTTGATTGCTCGAAGTCCACATATCAGATGTAATTGCCACTCTTCCTTGAAGACTGTCTAATAACTTCATGGTAGTTGATCTCTCATACTCATACACTTTGAATATCTCTTTCTTGATTGTATTTCTTGAAGGAACTTGAAACAATGGTTGAAGAGCTGCCGAGTATCTCTTAAAACCACAATGATCCACTATCGAAAGTGGATAGTCATGCATAATTATTGCGTGTGCAAGCTCTTTCCTTGCATTTTCAGCATCATAAGTTCCGGCACCTAGCTCCTGCTTTCCTTGAATGATCTTAGGCATAAGAAATGATTGCCCCTTGCTATTACTGCCTCTCTCCTTCATCTTTTTTGGAACACATGTATCCATGTGTGAGAGCAAGTGTTTCGTTCCATTTCTTGAACTTCCACCAAGCAGTTTCTTGCAATAATTACATTGAGCTTTTTGTAGTCCGTTAACCATCATTAATCCGAAATGCTTCCATACAATACTTTTGCGCCTATCCTTTTTGACTACATCTGTTTCTGCCTCCGTTTGTGCATCTGTTTGTGCCGTCGTCTCCAAAGTTTCCCTTGTCTCAACACCTTGGGGTGTTGACATAGATTCAACATTAATTGGAGGGTTGCAACTTTCTTGTTGAGTTGGATCATGTTCACCTTCTTGTGAAAAAGGGAGTGGAGAATTACCAGCATCACCAGCAACATCCATCCTTTTTAATAAAAAGTTTTTATGTCCTGTGATAGAAACAGAATATAGAAAAAAAAATTTATTTACTAGAAGTATGTAATTACCACAGCATTCTTATAAAGAAAGGAAGCAAATATGTGAGAAAACATAAGTTTTAGAGTTTAGATTTTGAGATGCAATTTGAACAAATTTTCAGTATATAGAATTTCACAGTTAAAATAAGCACTACTTCCTAATTTATAAAAAAAAAATAATAAATTTACTGGTATTAAAAAATTAAACATAGAAGATTATGAAAAAATTGATGTAGATAACTCATTTCAACAAAAGTGAAATTATTATAAGACAGTTAGCTAAAGAAGCTTCACACAAGTTTGTGCATGACTTTTTCTGCTCATTGAGGGGAAATGATAGAGTATAAGACAGTTAGTTCACAATTGCTACACAATTGAACAACAAATGGATTCTTTAAACGGAGTAAATTAGCAGCTCTATCAATAACCACGATTTGAGATTAAAGAGAATAAAAAAAAGTGAAAAACTGAGAAGAGTTAATGCTATATGCAACAGAAAACGATGAATTAAACAAAGACATACATAAACATCATTTTAAGAACACCACACTATTACTTATTAACTCCCATCAGCTACTATGTTTCTGTTGAAAATCACTTACAAGAAACAGAAATCAACTCCTGTTTACGGGTTCAAGTGCTTCAACAGTGACCACACTATTTCCTCTAATTACCTGCAGAAAGCGGGGGGAAAATACCAAATTAAAAATCATCCTCATGCTTTATTAGCTTCTATACCTTAAAACTTGTATTTAAAAGAGTGATAGAAAAGATGAAGACTCACCACCATCCCTATCTCATTTTTCTCATTGCCATTCACCTCCACAGTGTTGTCAACAACTAAATTCATAAACTGGTCAAAGCCACGCAGAGTACCAACAATCATGCGATTTGCATTCAGCTTGATGTCATCTATATTCAAATTATTTACAAAATGCATTCAGCTGCCAGTAACAAACAAAGTATAAGAACACATTTCACATAAATAAAATTATGTCATTTATATTCAAATACATAACCTAATTCCAAAATGCATTCAATCGCCGGTAACAAACAAAGTATACAGAAAGATGTTGGATTTCTTTTATCAACTAAAACCAGTAATCAAGCCAACATCGGATTGCATTGAGACTGAAACAAGAAGGCAAACAGATGAATAAATGTATTAACGAAGAAATATAACCGAGCCTTATCCCACAAGGTTGAGTTGCTAACTGGGATTTGGGAGAGAGGGCAAACAGAAATCAGAAATCAGATATTATGTTACAGATCCAAACATAAAAAGTCAAGGGCAAACAGAAATCAGAAATTACCTAGAAGATCTGGTCGCGAAGGGAGAGAGTCAGAGAGAGAGGAGGTTGATGGTGGCTGCTAGTTCACGAAGGGAGGAGGAGGAAGACGGTGGCTGAACAATTAGCGGAGGTGTAGTTCAGGAAGGGAGAGAGTCAGAGAGGCGGAGAGTTTGAGGGTGAGAGGTTTCTAGGGTTTCTATTCCTAGAACAGTAATATATATATATATATATATATATATATATATATATATATATATATATATATATGGGATATTTAAAAGTAGCTGAACAATTAGCGGGCGGGTTCGGGTTCGGGCTCGGGCTCGGGCTGGGTATCATACTCCCCATCCCCGTCCCCGTCCCCGACTTAGTAAATCGGGGAAAACCCATCCCCGTCCCCGACCCCGTTCAACTCGGGTTTTCCCCGACAAAATCGGGACAGGTTCGGGCGGGTACCCGCGGGTCTGGGTTTTACTGCCATGCCTAGGTGTGTGATGATGAGAGAAGGTTGTGTGAGAGATGAGAGGAATGATGGAGGTTGAGTGTGAGTGGGAGAAAGAGAAAGAGAAAGAGAAAGTGAAGTGGGTGAGAGTGAGAATGAGGGAGTGGTCGTGAGATTGAGGAGGGGGAGGGTGAGAGAAAGAGAAGTGAAAGGTTGAAAAGAAAGAAAGAGAAAATGAAGTGTGTGAGTGTGAGAATGAGAGAGAGAAAAGTGAATTTGTGAGTGATGGGGAAAGAGGGAGCCGTGGAAGGGAGGAGAGAGGGAAAGAGGGAAGTGATAGGTTGAGTGTATTGGGAAGGAAAAAGAAATATGGGGAAGAGGGAAGTGTGTGGGAAAAGGAAAGAAAAAAACAAGTTTCAAGGCATGGAAAGTGGGGAGTGAATTTGGCCACAATTTAGGGCTAGGGGGGAATTGGATGAAAAAAAAGAAAAAAAAATATATATTTTTTTTTTTTTTAAAAAAAAGGGTGGCCGAATTTTGAGTGAGTGAGGGGAAAAAAAATTAGGGTTTTGGTGGGAATTGGGTTATGGGTTGTGGGTTGTGGGTTAGGTTTTTTTTTTTGTTGGGGTTGGGCCATGCGAATTGGCTAGGGTTTTTTGTTGGGTTGAGTTTTTTTTTATGGCCTAATCTATGATGGCACTTTATTTTTTTATAGAACCCCCCTATTTCCCTCTTTGCTTATTTTTGCCTCTTCACTTCTAATAAAAATATTTTCTTGTGTTAAAAACTTGTGACAAATAAAATAATGACATAAAAAAAAATAAAATAAAATAATTATTTTTATCAAAAGTAAATAAAATTTTCTCATTTTGGTTAGGACAAAATTAGGGTATTACAACAGTGATCATTCATCGAACCCAAAACTCTTGACTGTCTTAGCTTGTGGAATCCTTCCCAAGGAAAACCACAAATCCCTACTAAGGCAGTTATTTGACTTATCATATCAAAATGGGGCAATACCCCACCCTCCATTCCACTCAAACTCAGGGAGATTTTTTTAGCATCCCCAAAATACACTCATCTTTCATCTCGTTCATATACTACACCCATATAGCCATACCAGACCAATTTCCAAACCATTATTCTAACTTTGCACCCTGTCACAATCCCACTCGAGATGGGGCAATTTTCATCTTTCATGGATTGGGGTAACCTTGTCCTCTTATAGACCGGGGCATCATATCCCTTGGGCCGAAAGAATCCTTTTGCCTCCCATTCCATTCATTCCTAGCCACTTGTCACCCTCAATACCGGCATATTTCCCAATCCCTCAATCAGTCTATATCCTTAGTTGTCATTGTCCTCCCTAGACAATGGCAGACTGTTTCACACCCCACTATTTGAAGTCAAAATTTGGGCAGTCAAACATTTCTTACCTTGGGGCAAGCTTATCTCTCATAGGCTTGAGCCAATAAACCTCATCCGTCGCTCCACTCACGTGTCACATACCCTACATTTCTTGAACCCTGAGTCAACTGGCACATTCATTTGCATTCACACTGTTTTTCATATTAAGCAAATGCTTCCAAGAGAGAGACACACGATAATGACAATCCCTCTAAGTTAACATCTTAGACTTGAAAGCTTAGCCATCATGGGTCATCATAACCAAATGAGAACCCATCTGCAAATACACATCTCGATCTCTAGAAAGGGCACTAATACGTTGCTGCAAGCCACACTTTTCAAGATGACAATCTTGAGCTTACCAGAGTTCAAGTCCAAGCCATCAAAAATCTTTCTTCCAATGAACGATCAATTCAAAATGTTCAGCTCTCTGTTTCCAGCATCAAAAGTTTCGTTTCACATCAAACATTTTTGCATCCTTACAAAAACAAAAAAGTGTTGTTACCAACAAATCATGCATTATACATGTCCTCATTATTCTAGAATTAAACCATGCATCAGATCATACCCATCCCAACTCTTTCATACAAGTATTGTACATGCATTCACATTCCACTTGTTTTGCCTACACAATTTTGCTTCTTGTGCATTACGCATTGCGTATGCGGGCATGCATAGCCACGCATAACATGTATCGCTTCAATAAAAATGCCAAATGTCGGTCGCATCATTACCAAAAGTCTGTCTACATCCCAATCAATCACATCATTGCACCATGTATTTAGGCATTTCCTTTTATTCACCATAGCGTTGGCATCAAAATATTACGTATCCATCACATTCACATCCTCATTTCATGCATTCATCTCATACCAAAAAGGGCAATAAAGCGAAAACACAAAAAACATCATTCCGCATCCCGACAAACATCCAATCATTGCACCATACGTCAAACCATGCATCTACCATATCACCTACATCTAAGTAGTACATTTGCATTCACATATTATCTGCAGTGGCATACACGGCTTATCAATTTCTGTCTCCGACCAGCTTCGGCGGCATCCATCATTCACGGGCTTTTGTAGTCCTTTTGCTTTTACATTGCATACATATAACACTTTTTGCTTCGATAGACGTGCCAAGTACCGGTCTCATCGTTGCCAAAAGCTTTCTACATCACCAATCATATCATTTGCTATGCATTCATGTGCTTCCTTTATTCACCATAGCATTTGCATCAAAGAATTACAATCGCATCATATTCACATTCGCATTGCATGCATCAAGGAAAGAAGTAAAATAAATAAGAAAAAGCAAAAAGAAAAATCCATCCATTACATTCATCATCACACATTAATCACTACAGTCACATTCACATCTCATACATCGTTTGTCAACTTTCTCATTCCTTCAGGTTCAACACCCATGGCATACCCATTTCATTCATCATCACACTAGATACCAATCATTGCACGTTCGTCACATGCATAACATTGTTTGCTTCGATAGATGTGCCAAGTGCCGGTCTCATCGTTGCCAAAAGCATTCTACATCACTAATCATACCGTTGTACCATGCATGGCATTTGCATCAAAGCGTTACATTTGCATCATTCGCATTTCATACATTTATCATGCACCAAGAAGAGAGCAAAAAAAAAAGCAAAAAGGCAAATGAGAAAAAGCAACTCATTACATTCATCCATTCCACTTAAAATCAATCATTACAGACGCATACGTTACATGCATATGACCTGTTGCTCTCTAATCGACTTCAAGTGTTGATCCTTATCACTTTCACTTCTTAGGTCAATACGACAAGCGTTGAATCTTATATCAAACACCAGATCACAGTGTTAGCACAGAGTCTAGCATAGATCCTTCAGACCAGCTTGGTCCTTCAGTTCAGTTCGAGTTAACACGTCAAAGCGACGGCTTCGAACTCTACCATCAGATCTTAACGTCGCCGCTGAGCGCGGCAGATCCTTCAGACCCCCGGAGGTCCTTCAGATTAGTTGTGTCTGCCTAAGATATAGTGGACATCCTTCGTGGTCAACATATCAGTTCTAGATCTGATCTTGACCCTCACGGCCGCATCGACGTAGGTCACCCTCAGACTGTTTTATTAGTACCATAGCTAGTTGCAGTCCATCAGACCATTTTGGTCCATCAGGCCCAGGCAGCCCTTCAGACCTACCGGTCCTTCAGTTTAATTCAAATCAATGCGCCAAGCATCGACTGCGGATTAGACCTTCAGATTAATTAGTCCTTCAGAGCCCCAGTGCTCCTTCAGACCCCCAGTGGTCCTTCAGAGCCCCAGTGCTCCTTCTTTATTCCTTTCTAGTCGATGCGCCAAGTGTTAACCGTTCTCTGTTATTTCGCAAACTCTACACTTTTCTACTAATCGGACAAAATTAGCGTCTGTTTCGTCTTTATTTCTATTCCTGCTATGAAATCTTGAAAACCCTTCATTTTTTTTGACGGAATATAAATAAAGAGGGGCAGCTGTCATACCCTAATTTTGTCCGGCTAATTAAAAAATCCAAAAAAAAAGTTTTTATTCTCGTTGTGTCACATATCGCCTTAAGCGCGTGTGTCTCTGGCACTCTCGTACAAACGATTGTTCGACGCTCGTTTTATTTTATTTCGTTGTTGTTATTATTTTAGTCTATTGTTATTGATTCAAAGATAATAAAAAGGAAGCCGAATGGTCAACATTTGGTTATATAATACAGTTTCTACAAATATGAGCCAAAAAATAAACAGCAAAAATAGTACAAATAATACAAAAAATTAACAAAATACAAAACTTCAAAGAAAATCCCACTTCCTATCAACACCAACCCCAAACTCAGTGAACCCAAAAATCAAAGAAAATACATAGACTTGAATGTAACGAAAGAGAGCAAGAAAAAAAAACAACTGAAGGGCACATACCATCGTGCGGTGCCCGATGCCGTTGATGGTGGCTGCCAACGTTGCAGCACCTTCCCCCCACGTGCCACTTCTGTCTCAAATCCAGACACCACCGCCGCTCCCCCCACCGCGAGCACCACTGTTCCCGACGCCGGCGCCATCGAACACCCACGTCCACCGCCCTTCTCCTCCCTCTCCGACGTCGTTCCCTTTCCCTCACCGTCGCATCCCCCCTGCAGCGAAAACTGTCGTCGGTGAACCTCCGGCGAAGACCGCCGCCGTCAGCTTCCCTCCGCTCTCCTTTCATTGCCGTCCCTCTCCTTCTCTCCCCTTGACTCCGTTTCTCCACAATGTCGCTGGAGCCCACCAAGGCCTCCCCCCAGCGTCGTCTCTCAATCGCGTGACACCACGGCTTCCCGGCGAAAACCATCGTCGTTGAAGCTCTACGGCGGAAACCACCGTCATAGCACTACCCCCCATAACACTGTATCTCTCGCTCTATCCCCCATCTCGTTCCACACCTCCCTCTCTCCGGCGAAACCTCTGCCGCAAACCACCACTCCACTGCCGTTTACCATCGAAAACCACCCTCACCTTTGACCTCTCTTCTCTTTATCCCACTGTTTTTTTCTTCTTCTCACTCTCATCGCATCTCTCTCTATCTCTCCTTTCGTCCCTTTCCTCTCCTTCTCTCTTTATTTCATTTCTTTTCAATTTCCTTTTCTCTCTCTACAAGAGAGGTTGCGGCTGACTAAGGAAGAATTAGGGAACCCTAATTCTATCTTTCTCCATATATAGCCCTCTTCTCTATTATCATCTCATATATTCATTTATCCTTTTTTAAAATCAGTTTTCTTTATCAAACAAAACAAAAATGCTCCTAGTTGCACCCTCCTTTTTTTTGTCTTGCGCCCTCTCTCTGGTTCTATTTAATAGACATCACATTTTCTAGAGTTTGGGCTTATTTGGTTTTGGATATGTGATTTGGACCACTACTAACAGCACTTCTTTTTTTTTTTCTCTTCTTTGTTATTATTACTTTATCCATCTATATAGTATGTTGATGTATCATGGTTGTGATTTTTATGTGCGATACTCCCTAACCCATGTCTCCCATGTCTAGTAACCTTCCATCCTTTTTCTATTACTTGTTTTTTACTCCTTTGTTTAATTGTTTCTTGTTTTTTTTCTCCATTTATTTATCTAAATTTGTTAGTATACAATGGCTTATGTTTACCTTTTTTGCCCCGAGTTATATCTCCTCCCCTCTACCATTTGGCTTAGGCTCATTCGATGTCTTTACTTGTCAATAAGTCCATACCATTATCATTCAACCAATTTTTCAAAACAGCACTTAGATTTAAAGTCGATTTCATTTCTCGAAAAATATCAAATCCACAATCCCAAATCAGTTATTTGCAATGGTCACTCTGGGTTTAACTCGTTTGATTATTGCGAACAACTTTACTTTTCAAAGAGGCCATTAGTGGTGACCACTCTAGATTTATCTGTTTGGTCACTACAAGCATCTTCCAAATTTCAAAAACATTCAAATAATTAAAAAACACCAAACACACAAACTTTTTCTACCAAGAACTACGTGCGATTTGATTCTCTACCAGAAGATACGTAGGACCAGAGGGCGGCCGACCTCTGTCAATTGCACTAATAAAAAACCCCTTTTTTTCCTTTAAATTCATTTCTCTCATTTTTCTCAAAAAGTATAAAAATAACTAACCGTTTATCGAGACTTTTTTTACTATTATTAGGGTAAAAACATTATTTTTGAATTAATAAACGCTTACACATTTAGTTAAAAGGTAACCTTCCTTAGGAAGGATGTCGTAGGGTGCTAATACCTTCCCTACGCATAAACGACCCCCGAGCCTAAATCTGGTCCGCAAGACCCCTTTATCCACTCAATAGGGATTTTCCAATGTTTGCCCTTAAACTAAAACTTTGGTGGCGGCTTCATTCAAGAACTTCGAAGAATCCCTCCTCCGGATTTTTCAGTCGCTACACCTCGCTAACTATTTTGACTGTTCCAGTCTTGGTTAGCGTGAAGGGATTAGCGACGGAATGGTCCCTCGCAAATTCCGTCGCTTTTCCCACTTAAATTGTATCAGCTCCCTCATTTTTCTCTCTCTGTTTGCTTTTCTCTTCACTCCCTCACTCTTCTCTCTCACGAACCCCAACTCCCTTCTCTCATTTCCACCACCACCACCACACCACCACAACCAACTGTCACCGTCGCTCCTCTCTCTCCTACGCGAACGTCGCCCTCTCTCCTCTCTCTCTCTCTCTCTCTCCTACGCGAACCTCTCTCTCACCGGAGCTCTCCCTTTTCGCCACCACCGGAGCTCGCCCTCTTCACCACCACCGGAGTTCTCCCTCTTCACCACCGGAGCTCTACCTTTGGAGGTTTTGATTTTTACTGATTTTTATTTTTTATGATATTGTTTTGTTAGGATTTGTAAAATTAGTTTTGTGATATTGTTGTGTTGTTAATTTTAGTGAATTTAGTGTTGTGATATTGTTGTTTTGAAAAAAGAAAATAGGATTAGGTTTTGTGATATTATTGATTGTGGTTTGGGTAGGGTTTTAGGTTTGGGTAGAAATTGAAATTGTGTTTAGGATTAGAAATTGAAATTGGGTAGAAATTGAAATTGTGTTTTAGGTTTTAGGATTAGGTTTAGGATTTATAGAAATTTTGTAGGATAAAAATTTGAAGTTGAAATTGAAATTGTTTGTTGAAATTGAAGTTGTTTTATTGAAATTGAAATTAATAGTGAATTGATTTATGTTTTTTGCTTGAAATTGAAATGGTTTTATTGAAATGTGTTATTGAAAAGTGTATCATTTTAGAGTTGTTAATTGAAAAGTGTTTAATTGTTGTTTGTTGAAATTGAAGTTAGTTATTGAAATTGAAATTAATAGTTGAAATTGAAGTTAGTTATTGAAATTGAAGTTGAAATGATTTAGGATTGAAATTATTGGTGTTTGAAGTCTCACAACCGCACCGGAGTGCGCACCGTCACCGAACCACGTACCGCACCAGACCTCAATCTCATAACGGTTAGTTTTCAAAATAAATTTATCGTTGTTGTTGTGTGTTAGAATTGAGTGTTGTTGTGAAATGTGAGTTAGAAGGATTAAGTGTTGTTGTCAAATGTGAGTTAAATTGAGTGTTAGTAATTGAAAAGTGAATTTGAATTTGTTAAATTGAAATTGTTGAGAAGAGTTAGATTGAAAATTGTTGAAATTGAAAATTGTGTTAAATTGTTGAAATTGAAATTGAAAAGTGTATGTTGTTAGAGCAAGACTTAATTAGATATGTTAATTGAAATGTGATATTGAAAATTGTATTATTTTAGAGTTATTAATTGAAAAGTGTTTAATTGTTGTTTTCATGAACCCTAGGTTAGATGACTGTGTGTTGTTGATGGAAAATGGTGAGGTGATGTCGTCCCTCACCCCCATATTTTGCTCGAAATCATCTCCATTGAGATAATTGCGAGGCGATACTAACAATTTTAAGGTTGTGAGTTAGAAATAACTTCGATCATTCACTACTTATATGGAAAAGGGTTTTGTCTGATCTGTCCTTAACCCCCATATTCGACTCGAAATCATCTCCACTGAGATCATATCGATGCCACTAACTTGATAGATTATTGGGAATGTTTAGGGAATCTAACACGTTTTCTTAAATGCGTGTAGATGAATTTGTATGAATTTAATCGTGATTGGGTGTATGATCGGTTATATCCGAGAAGAGCGGGTTTGAAGGAATCTTTTGTAATTGGGGTTGAACAGTTTCTTATGGTTGCGTGGCGACATGAATTGGCTAAACGGGAAAAGGGGGTTAGATGTCCATGCTTAAATTGCGATGGTGTACCTATTAGGACCGATAATGAAAATGTGAGGCAGGTGAAAATATGAGGGGGTTAAAATGAATGGAAGGAATAAACTTTGTGATCCGTTTATCATGGCAGAAAATGTGAGGCAGGTGTATTATGTTCCATATCCATCAACTCAGATAGGATGGTGTGTTGCAATTAAGACAAAACCACGGGGTCGCATTGAAGCCACTGGTGCGGGGGATGAGGTTCCTTATCAGGTGAATGAAATTTCGGGAGTAGATGATGTAATTGAAGTTGAACCGATTGACTCCTTATGTGATGATCGACTCCTAGTTGAAGAAGTTGATGAAGATGAAGAACAGAATGAAGATGAACGAGATGAAGAAGAGAATGAATATGAAGATGATGGAGAAGAGAACGAAGATGAATAATTTGATTAATCTTATGTTGTATTTAAATGGTTAAAGTGCTCCCGGGGTCCCTTATCTTTATTTAAAGTAACGATTTGGTCCTTTATCTTTTTTTTGTCCCAAATCAGTCCTTTATGTTTTAAATTTTTGACACATAAATCCTTTTTTGTCCCAAATCAGTCCTTTATGTTTCAAATTTTTAACACATAAATCCTTTTTTTTGACACATAAATCAGCACTGTTAACGGAAAAGGATTTATGTGTCAAAAATTTGAAAGATAAAGGACTTATTTGGGACAAAAAAAACATAAAGGACTAATTCGTTACTTTAAATAAAGATAAGGGATCCCAGAAGCACTTTAGCCTATTTAAATTTATTAGAGTCATTATTGTTCTTGTGTTTTCTTATATATGTTGTCTACTTATGTTGACTCCTTGTGTTGTCTTTAAATTTATTAGAATCATTAATATATCAATATTGTTCTTGTTAATTTACTTTCTTTAATCTATTTATAAATATATATAATTAAGGGTTAAATATGTTTTTAGTCCCTACAAAATCGGCTCCTTCTAAGTTTAGTCCTTACATTAGCGAAATAGGCGTTTTGGTCCTCATCTTATTTTGCCGTTTTCAATTTTAGTCCCTCATGACTTTTAATAGCGCTTCAAAACTTTTAATAGCGCTTTTTTGACCTTTTATAAGCGCTATTAAAAGTTTTGAAGTGCTATTAAAAGTCATGAGGGACTAAAATTGAAAACGGAAAAATAAGATGAGGACCAAAACGCCTATTTCGTTAATGTAGGGACTAAACTTAGAAGGAGCCGATTTTGTAGGGACTAAAAACATATTTTACCCTATAATTAATGTTGTTAGTATCACATTTCGTTTCTATTTTTTCATAGATATGGATCCAGGAGGAGGTTCTGACCCACCGAGACGTCTTAATAAAGGGAAGAAGACTATGACCGATGAAGCTCCTAAGAGGAGGCGTAATCGTGAGATGGTACTTAATATTGGGAATATGAGGGGTCATACGTTTTTGGGCCCACCAGCTACCGCTCCGATTGCCCCACAACCTCCGCCTGCTCCATCTGGCCCTGGATGGTATCATTTACCATCACATGGGCATTATATGGGTACACCAGCAGGGCATATGGGCACACCAGCTGGGTATATGGGCACACCAGCTGGGCATATAGACTCGTCATCTGGACATATAGGCCACACAGCTGGGTTATCTATGCCTACACCAGAGCCCCAGGATGATATTGAGCATGATATTGGTGGTAGTAATGTTGATTTTGATTCATCGACCGATGACGAGAGAGTGGAGGTGGTTGTTATTAATGGTGTTAGACTCAAAGTCATTTATAATCGTGGTAACGCGTAAGTATTATATTGTTTGTTTATTTTAAGTTAATTATGCAACGACTTATATATATTTGATTGTTTGATATATCTTTCATTATGCAGACTTCTTCCCGCAAAGGCAGCTTCATCAAGCATCACTCATGTCATCCGCAAAAAATATTTTCAAAAGTTCCATAAAAAGTGGAGTAAAGTCGATGAAAAGGACAGGAATGGTCTGCTGGACTTCTTTAGGGTAAGTGTCAATTATTTTGTCATTACTTATATTGTTAGTTTAAATTTTATGTTTAATAACGTTTAATATAATTACTAATACATATTTTCATTTTACTTAATACATACCAAAGTGACATGGGACATAGAAGATAATGACAATGTCCAGAGACTTTTTTTTAAAAGGATGGGCGCTCAAATATCAGATTTGCTTTATAATCTGCGGTGTAAAGATAAGAAGCCTAACTACATGAGTGATGAAATTTGGAATGCCTTCAAGGGCCATTGGGCTACAGAGACTTTCAAGAAAAATGCTACAAAAGCCAAGAATAATAGAAACTCCGAAAAGGGTGGCTCCCTTCACTGCGGCGAGTCCATCAACCAGGCTCAGCATGCTTCTAGATTGGTAAATTATTTTTAAAATCTGTGTGTTTTTTTACATTAGTTAATTAGTTAGCAATTTTTGAAAATGTGTTTCATTTTACAGAGTAAGAAGGCAGGACGCCCTATCACTGCTCCTGAGCTGCATAGAGCCACCCATGTGAGGAAAGGCACTGGCGAGTATGTTGATGAGCGCTCCAGGATGACTCAGGTAAATATACAACTTGATTTGTATTATATAATGTGGCTTTGTCAAAATGGAGCGCTAATTTGCGGTTATTCAAAACAGGAGCAAATAAATGAGATCATGACTCAGCTGACTCAGGGGAGCTGGGACCCTGAATCACTTGGCCAACTTACTCCGGAGATGATAGATCCGGCAAACCAAAATTGGGAGAAGACAGTAGGTTGGTCTAAGGGTCGCCTGTATGGTACGGGGCCCTTGCCTCCATGTATGGGCCAGTCTGTGGCCGGGAGCAGCAGAAGACGCAGTCGACCAGCTTCTACTCCTGTGGAGACAGAGCATATTAGGCAGCTGGAGCAGGAGCTGCAGTCTACTCGACATGAGTTGCATGATACTCGACAGGAGGTCAGGACCTCTTTTGTGCGAATAATAGATGTGCAAGTATACACAATCGCAACAAGTAATATAATGATAAATAGATATCGTTCCCACAGGGATTGGAATTAATTTAAGAGTTTAAGATTATTAACAACTTAGTGAAACATGTCAAGTGACAATAACAAGTGTGAAGTTATAAACATGATAAGTCCGTTGTTAAAGCAGTAGTGAGTTTAAGAAATAATAAAGAGAGTTGGATAGTTCTTTGTTATATAAATTCCCAAGAGTAAAGCGCTGTAGCGTTAGACGCTGTAGCGTTAGACGCTGTAGCGTTAGACGCTGTAGCGTTAAGCGCTGTAGCGGTTTTGAAGCGTGCCTTTCAATCACTGTCGTCAGGGTTTTGTTACAAGACTCC
This sequence comes from Astragalus membranaceus, assembly GCA_039519185.1. Classification (NCBI taxonomy): domain Eukaryota; kingdom Viridiplantae; phylum Streptophyta; class Magnoliopsida; order Fabales; family Fabaceae; genus Astragalus; species Astragalus membranaceus. Next base: position 113,596,263 of record CM076850.1, read on the forward strand.
TATGTCTAGGCTCTAAATAAGTTCACCCCTGTATAATCAAGAACTTACAGCTTTTACCTTATGAACTATTACTCCCCTATGTCTAGGGTTAAGTACAAGTTATCTAAATGTCTTTAAATAACCTTTCATTCATATTATTCCTTGAGTTCTTATTCATAGACCATGTCTGTACCTATGAATCTACTTGTTTTAGTTGATCATTCCCAAAATAAGTTTGAAAGCATTATGACACAAGAAATAAAACGCAAACGTCATAACATTACATAAACTTTACTCAAGGTTCATTACAAACATGACAAGTTTCATCAAAACAACATAAACTAAAAAGATTATGTTACCGTATGTGAGCAAGAGAAGGATGGTTACAAAAGATGCACTCTAAGAATCCCAAGTCATACACGTTGAATGATGCTTTGTTGTGAGCAAACCGTAGGTGATGTATGAAACTATACTAAAATTTAAAGCTTAAAAGTAGAGCAACAATGGAAGAAGTCTAAAATGTCAAGTTAGGTTTTTCTCCAAGTCTCTCTACTCTCTTCTATCTACGAATACTATCTATATATTATTAGTGTCTATATATTTCTATATTATGGAGAGGATAATACTTAGATATTATCTCCAATTACATAAAGTGGCTTTACAAAAGGGCAGTGATTGAATCATCACCAACTATCACCTAAACATCAATTAGGAGACGCCAAGTGTTTTATTGAGTCCACTTGCATGCTTCAATGTCAGGTTGAGAAGAAGAAGATCAGGATGATGACTCATCAGGCAGCAAGTGGTTGCGTAAATATCCAAGTGGCCAATTACCTCGAGGCGCTGTAGCGCTTACCGTTACATAACGTCCACCGCTGCAGCGCTCAAGCAAACATCAAAATATTCACAAAGGCATCTATTATGCCCAATATTTATGAAATTAACTTTTAACCTCTAATTATACTCTTAATGACATATTCACATATGAAAGTACTAAAATTACTTGAGAACTCAGTTTGATTTACGTAATAAGGGCATAAATAACTCATACAAATATGAGTTATCAACCTCTACTGAGGCTATGAAAAAGATGCAGGAAGACTTTGCGAAGGTGTCTCGTAGGCAGGAGCTGATGTTTAGGTATTTTAAGAATATGCAGCAACATGAGCAGCAACATGAGGAGCAAGACGAGGAGCAAGCTGAGGAGTCTGGAGAGGCTGGGGAGGCCGAGGAGTCTGATGGCGCCAGCTTTTAGGATTTGTTGTATCAGTTTGACAATTCAATATTTTGTTATAACATTTCAGATTAAGTGTTGTTGATTCGAATTTTATGTTATTGAAGAAATTTATTCTCAGAATTTTTATTTTAAACTGTTTTATGTATTTTAGATTTTATTATTTATTATTAAAATAAGCAGGTATAAAAGCAGGTTTATCAACAAAAAAAATTGAATCAGTTGGGCATTAGCGACGGAATTAGCGAGGGAAATTGGACGCGTGGCTGTCAGAATTTAACCTCGTGGCTGTCTTTATTAGCGAGGGAATTTTAATCTCTCGCTAATTAGCGAGGGAAAATTCCCTCGCTAATTAGCGAGGGATTCAAATTCCCTCGCTAATCTCATTAGCGAGGAGGGAATTAGCGAGGGAACCAGTCTGTCACTAATTCCCTCGCAAATGACCATTAGCGACGGATTTTGGTCTTTTTGCGAGGGAAATTTCCCTCGCTAATGACCAGTTTTTTTGTAGTGTACCATTACTAACCACCATCTGAATCATACCAGCTATGAGGCCCTCTGCCACCAGTAGAAATAAGAAAGGAGATAACGGATCCCCCTGTTTTAGACCTCTATGCATGAGAAAAATCCACCGTGGGGCTGCCATTGACAAGCATTGACATAGAAGAATTGTGTAAACATGCTTGAATCCATCTAATCCATATAGAATTGAAACTCATCCTTCCCATCATGTGATATAAGAAATCTCAAGAAATCGAGTCGTAAGCCTTTTCGAAATCCACTTTAAATAACAAACATTTGTCCTTTCTCTTGATTGCCAAATCCACATTTTTGTTAACCAGAAGAACTCCGTCTAGAATCTGTCGGCCTAGAAGAAAAGCGGATTGACACTGAGATATAACACCACTAAGGACCTTCTTCAACCGACCTTCAAGCACTTTAGCCAAAATTTTATAAATGCATCCAATGAGACAAATTGTCCTATAATCCTTCAACCCTTGCGAGTGTTCTTTTTTGGGAATTAACGCAATGAACGATGCCGAAACAACCTTGGGCAGAATAGCCGAATCATGGAATTCGTTAAAGAACCCCATAACATCCTCCTTCACCCCCCCCCAACAATTCTTAATAAAGTTAAGATTGAAATCGTCGGGACCATGACTCTTGTTACCATCACAACCCTTCACCTCTTCCCTTACCTCTTCCTCAGAGAAAGGAGCTAGGAAAATAGAATTATCATCCCCCCTATCCTACGAAAATCGATGTCAGGTAACGTAGGTCTCTGAAACTCGACCTCAACATAACTATCTCCAAAATGTCTTCTAACTTCCTCCTTCACCTCATCCACCTCCACCAAACATACACTACCCTTATTCAACGATACTATCTGATTAGATCTTCTACGATTATTCATACAAGCGTGAAAGTACCTGGAGTTTGAATCCTCCTCTCTGATCCATCTAGATCTAGACTTCAGCTTAATCAAACTCTCCTTGAGATGAATATTTTGCCAAAAAGATGTTGTGACTTCCGTAAGCTTTACAATATCCTCTAGTCCTGCCTCCTTCGGATATAGACTTATCAATGGAATTCAACTCCGAAACCAGCCCGTCAAATATGTAAATCCACGCTGCTGAAAACCTCCCTATTCCATATTCTAAGCTTGGATTTCAAAACCTTCAACTTTTCTTTCAACACAAATCTCTTCTTCCCTTGAATCTGCCTGTCATTCCAAGTTTGTGAAACCAAACTATGGAACTCACTATGCTCCATCCAAGCATTAAACATCCGAAAAGGTTTTGGGCCCCAATCTTTAAACGAACAAAGCAACCAAATGGGACAGTGATCCGAGATGTCACGATCACCCACCCATTGGCCACTCACCTTCCAAGCTGAAATCAATCCATCAGATAACAACAATCAATCTAGTCTGCTTCTCGATAGGTCATCTGAACAAAACCATGTAAATCCTTTACCAAAAACCGGAACATCAATAAACTCCATGTCATCAATAAACAAATTAAAATCCCGCATCTCTTGTCTTCTACATTGAGCACTAGACCCTTGTCTTTCTTCTAACGAAGTGACTGCATTAAAATCCCCCACAACACACCACTCCCCATTTCCCTTGAAAACTTCAACGTTCTCAACTCTACCCAACTTGTCTTTTTGCGGCTATTCCGCAAGGCATATAGACATTAACAATATACACTACACAATTATGCCATTAACAACATATCCCCACAAATGCCGAACCAACGAAACTGCTCCTTATAGCAACATATTTAGGCTTCCAAAAGATAAGAATACCCCCGATGATCCGAAAAGACGGCATAGTTAACAGTCAAAATGATGACACCCTCCAAATACTACGCAACAATAATTCAGAGTACGATTCCTTCTTAATTTCTTGAATACAAAATAAAGTCAAAATTGATGCTCAGTTAGCTAACGAACCGAGACATTGGTATTTAGTCTTTACCATGACACCAACCATGTTAAATCACCTTTTATGTTTTAAAGTTTAATGACAGTTTTGTCAAAAAAAATCAATTAATGATGGGTTATTCAAAAAGATACTTTTAATTCTGCCTGTGTTTTGATTTAATTTTTATTATTTAAATTTTAATATTCATTATTAAAAGTATGACTTGGGAGGTAATTAATTTGACATAATAGTCATTAAAATGTGTGACATAATAGATGCTATTATAGCGGTTCGCTGGTTGATCGAGCATCAACTTAACGTTAAGAACCAAAACTACAAACAAAAATATAGGTGTAAAGTTGGAAAAAAATATGAGTTTAATTTATATACACAATATGTGTATAGATGTTTTACGCTATCTACCAATTATAGGTTGACACATCATTAAAAAGAAGTTACTCAATTAGTAACCACCTGATGTGTCATCCCTACCATGTATTGTTATTGGTAGATAGTGTAATAATTTTTATAAAACATGTGTATACTAACTAAACCCAAAAAATTGAGGACCAACAATAAAAACTCACATATTTTATAGAGATTAAATACATATTCAATCCCAAAGCCCTACAACCACCTCTCTCTTTCAACTTCCCTCTACTTCTCTCTTATTTCTTCCTCATCCACCAAAGAGGGGGTGGTTTTAGGCCATTTTTTGGCTTGGAATCACCCACCTATATTATTTTTCTCTTGTTTTTATCTAAATAAGTAGTTTTTATATAGATCTAATTTTCCTAGTGTTTTTCTGTGATCTAGTCGCTTAAGTGTGTCGTTATTTTGTTTGTCACCTTGGTACGACATTGTTTGACTTTCCATCTTGTTGCGGTGTTTGTTTAGTTCATTTTGACAGATTAGCTTCGATCCATTGTAGATTCAATCAATGACTCGGTCGTCAGTGTTACAAATTTGGAGGCGTGCGTATTTTGGTTTTGTCACATTTATAGGCGTTTTGCCATTAATAATCTTCCCATAAGTTCTATCAAAAGACCTGCGCTCGATGGGCGGCAACCAACCCGCACATTCCCTCGGACTCGCCAGATTAGGCTGTTTCACTATGGGGTAGTTCAAAGTTTGAATTGCTTCACTGTTTGATCCCATATTGCCTTGCTTATGACAAAATTTTCAAGCCTCTTACAATTCCCGGCAAACCTAAATGAGATGAATAACATGCATGTAAGGATTTTTTTTTGTAACATTTTTTGTGAAATAATGATGTTGTATGATGAATGAAAGAATGATGTCACGCGTGTTAAAAAAAATGAAAAGTAAAAGAAAGTTTTTGGTGATTCAACTTTGGGAAAGCATTAACTATATGTCACAAGTAAAAAGGAAAAAGAAACAAATGGTTTTGATGATTTGGTTTTTGAGGAAAATTATTTGTAATGATGCAGCGGGTAGGTGAAATGCCCTTGTGTCCTAAACAGGTTATGTCTTATATATAGGTTATGGTCTAGGGCCACTTATGTGATCAATCTCTTAGGTGGCTCTATTCACCTCCTCACAAAGATCTCCAGAGCTAAAATCCCCTTCATGATATGATCCACAACGATAGCTAGCTACCAGGTGTGGGATGCCATAAAAGAGCATACTCTGGCTGAGACTTTCATGATAGTCAGACAGATAAATCCAAAATGAATGTCACTAATAATCTCCACTCGTCCTAGGTTATTTTCAGACCCCGGGTATAAGGCCCCACTCAGAAGTGTGTAAATAAACATGTGTAAGTGATGTGTGTGATATGGGCATAATACCTAGACTACCCAAGCTGCAATAGAAATACAGATAATAGTACAAAGGTCTTCTACCCTAAGGTTCAATAAAGCAAAGAAATAAATAAATAAAATAGACATGCAAATATAAGCGTTAAGGGTAAACAAAGTACTAAATTAACAATAATCTACACATTTAATTAAATTAGGCTTGACCCTCTTAAATTGTCCCCAGTGAAGTCGTCAGCTGTAGCGACCGAAAAATCCGGAAGGAGGGATTCTTCGTTATTTTTGAATGAAGCCGCCATCAATATTTATTTAGTAGGAAAAACATTGAAAAAACCTTTATTTTTGGGTTCGGGGGTCGATTATGTGTGGGGAAGGTATTAGCACCCACAACATCCTTTCAAAAAAGGTTACCTTTTAATTTAATGTGTAGAAAAAAAGTTAATTCAAAGGAAACATTCAAATTTACCCTTTTTATTATTTGCAAAATTGAAAAGGAAAACCTAAATAAAAAATTTAGTCTTTTGCGCTTGACGGGAGTGTGCCCCCGCTCCTACGTATCTCCCGGTGCGATGGAGAATTCAAAGCTACGTAGTTCTTGGTAGAAAAAGTTTGTGTGTTGGTGTTTTTTAAGTATTTTGAAATTGGGATAGGCATTCGCAATGACCAAACAAGTAAAACTCAGAGTGGTCATCACTCATAGCCCATTCGAAAACTATAGTCGTTACTAACGATCAAACAAGTTGAGCTCAGAGTGACTATTAGTAACGAACTGCTTTTCATGTGAGTTTGATTGTTTGAAAGGGGAAAAGGAAAAAAAAGAAGAAAAATTGATTTGAAAGCATTACGGTGTAATAAAGAAAAATGCAATGGGTTATGGTAAAAAAAAAGGGTAGGTGCAAATAACAACAGGGGGTGTTGTATTGAAAAAGGGAGTGCGAAGAGCAACAGAGGTTGTATTTAAAAATATTGGGTGCAGTTAGCGCACCCAATCCGTATCTGAGGCCCAGATTGCGAACGTGGGCCTTTAGTAAGGGGGTTATGACAAGGAAAAGGAGGGGTGCCCTTATAAACCAGATTAATAAACATTTAAAATGAAAATAAGATAGAAGGGAGGGGGGCGCAGATACAAAAATGAAAGGGTGTAAATAATAAGAAGGAAGGGGCGCTATCTTAATGAAATACAAGGGTGTAAGTAGTAAATGGGTATATAAGGAGATGCTAAACTAAAAAACCCTAAAAACCCTTTCCTCATCTCAGCGCCGCTCCACTCCCCTTCAACCCTAATCTCTCTCTCTCTCTCTCTCTCTCTCTCTCTCTCTCTCTCTCTCTCTCTCTCTTTTCAGCACCGTCCCAATGCCCTCTCACCAAACAGCACCGCCTTCTCCTCTCCTCACCAAACCGTACCATCCCCCCACTCATAGCAACCCTAATCTGTGTTTTCTCTCATCCTTTACCGCCGCAACCCTTAATCTTGCCCGCCTCTCACCTCTCTACGCTGCTGCTTCGAAAAGGGGAGAGAGACGCAAATTTTTTAGCGAGAAGGAGGTATCTCGCAGCTAGGACAGAGGCGACAGACGGTGGTGAGAGAGGGTGGTGGCGGAGATGGGTGGATTCGGTGGTATTTTGGTGTGAGGGTGGTTACGGGGTGGCGATGGCTACGGTGGTAGTGACGGTGAGAGGGTGGTTCACGAAGAGGGGAAAAACGAGGACGTTTGGTGGCTGGCTACGGTGGTTGAACGGCCGTGAGTGGTGGCGGTCGCCGGAGGGGGAAGTTCACGGTGATGAGGGAGTAGAGAGATGTTTGCGACGATGGTGGGAGTTTGGTGCGTCGTGGTGGTGTTGGTTCGCCGTGGTGGCTGTTTAGTGAGGGATGAGTGATGGTAGTGGAGGGTGGAGTGGAGGGTTTGACACTGGTCTTGACGATGACGTAGAGGAGTACGGCGACAGCTACGGGTGGTTCACGGCCAACGGCCACCGTCTACGGTGGCCGGAGTCTACAAAGTGAGCTCTCCTATTTTTCGGTTCTTTCTTTTTCTTTTACTCCTCCTACTGGTTCTGTTTTGATGTATATCAAGAAAACTAATGTATAAACCCTAATTTGTCTTTCCTTATTAAAGAAACTCTGGCCCATTCACGCCATTTTTTTTACCATTTATTATGTTCCTAGCCTTGCATTTACAAACCTGATCATCTAAAAAAAACCAATCTATCTACATCCTAATGATTTCTAACAACAAAATACTTTTGCTTATGTCTCCTACTCCTAATCTATAAGAATGAAGCTTACAAGAATAAAAATAAAACACCAACCTATACTCAACCTCTTAAGATTTCCCTTTGCTTGCTGTTACTGCTTCTGAAGACTCACTGTTACTGTTTCGGTTTCTGTTACCTCTCTGTTGTTTTTCAGTTCTGGGTTTTTGGGTGCTTGGTTATTAGGGTTTCAGTGCAAAACCCTGATCAGTTGCTCTGAGTGTCTGTGTATTTCCTTTGTGAATTTTCGTAATATCAGTGTTTTTTGTGTTACTGTGTGCATATGTGTGTGTGTGTGTGTTTTTTTTGTCCCCTTAATTGTGTGCTACTGTTTGGTATTTATAGGCAGATTGGTGTGAAGAAGGTGAGGTGCTGAGGAATCAAAAGGACAACAGCTGGCAATAGGTGGCGCAAAAGGACAGCATTAAGGACAAAACGAAAGGACAACCATTTGAATAGGCAAAGGACACTAGCTGGCAATGGAGGAAGGACAGCATTAAGGAAAAAAAACCCTAGCTAAGGCAGCTAGCAGCAGCTGCGCCCCTCTCCCTCTTTTGAATCTTGTATTTTAATTTTTGTACTATTTATCTCTTTTTGCTTTTTTTTTGTTTATATGTTTGTAAAAAAAACTTGATTATGTAATGAAGAGGGTTTTTGCTATTCAGCTCCTTCACTTATTTTTTTTTGTATATTTTTGCACCAATAACAATAGACTAAAATAATAATAACTACAAAATAAAATAAAGCGAACATCAAAACAATCGTTGTACGAGAGTGCTAAAGACACGCGCGTTTAAAACAATGCGTGACACAACGAGAATAAAAACTTTTTGGATTTTTGATTGGTGGGACAAAATTAGGGTGCGACAATGTTGAGTGGCTAAAAGAATAAATTCCTAGTCGTAGCAACAGAGAAAGAACAGGGAGGGACACAACAAAAAATTAGAAGAAACAAAAATTGGAGATATCACAGTGAAAACGAATTAGAAGAAAATGGAAGGAAAAATTAAATCTATAAAAAACTGGGGGAGCATAATAAAAAAAAGCATAAAACTCACATTTAGAGAGAGAGAGAGAGAAAATAGGAGAGAATCACTCAGAGCCTTCTCCATTTGCACCACCTCCCACAATGGTCTTTACCGCCGCGATTCGGCCTTCTTCTGCCACTTCCAGACGCTTCACCACCACCAGGCTGCTCTCTCTCCCCCTCCTTTCTGCGTCTCTCATCACCATTCTCCTTCCTCTACCTCGTGTGAGCTCTCACTCCCTCTCCCTCACAGACAAATATAGAACAGAGCCAGATCAACATAGTGATGAGGACAAAAAAGTAAACATTCTAAAAAAATTAGAAGCTCATGATGAGATTTACATTATATATTATATATCCATATACAAACATGAAACATAGAACCCCAAAAAAAATACTTAAACCTCCATGGAGCCTCTTCTTCATCCATCCTTAATATCCCCACTACCAACACTTCGACCAATGAATTTGTTGCTTTTTCTTTTCCACAAAGACCTTTCAGTCTCCTCTCCCTCATCCTCCTCGAGAATGGGCTTGTGAGGGATGGTGGAAAATGGATGGTTTTGAACTCAATTGTTTTCTCGTATTTCTCTCACTTAGTATGAGTGGAGTGAAACGAAGTTGTTTGGTCAGAATGTATGCGTCACCTTGCCGAATTGAAACCAATTAGAGTGTGTCACCTTGCCAAATTGAAACCAATTAGGATGTTTGCATGTCTGACAGAAAGTGAAATGGTAAAGAAACAAAATAACTAATAACTTAAATCCACGTCAGGATAGTGAGTGGCACATTGTGAAGGATGAGGTTGCAAATGATGCCGAAGGTTTTCTGCAAAAAAAAAAGTTGCAAGACTGCGCTCACAGTAGATATAAGATACTAGTAGGGGAGCGGAGTGGTTCCAGTGAGAGGCAGAGAAGAAACTAGGAACTGTTCAAAATTTTGGTTAATTGCATCCTACATCTATTATTCAATGTTTTACCATCAGCTAATAAAATTCTTACCCACTTATTTTTATTCAATGTTTTACGTAAGCTAATAAAATTCTCTAGATCTAACAGCTCTGCTGTTTCTTGCACCATACAGTAGAGGATCCAGGTCCATCAATTATTATGTTTAGGAGGAATATTACACCACTCATTAAAACCTTTCTCTCAAGCCGTATTCAAAGTTAGAAAAAATTCGTTACAACAAGATTGGAAGTTAAGCATATTAAATTCATATTTTATTGATTTGTTTTTAGTTGAATTTGAGTATGTGAAAAAATTGAATTTAAATTTTGGAGTCTGAATGATTAAAGTTAAAATAGCGACACTCTACAAATAGATACTATAAAGAGTTACTATGAGTGTATTTGTGCAAACGATTAAATTAGACATTTATCTTAAAATATAAAAGTCAGATCGATGAAAATATGGTAGGACCGCAATTTTTATTAGCCCGCCAAAAATTTGAGTTGCATTTCTGATATTTCGTTTGTTGGTGTAAAGAAAAGGGAAAAGTTGAGTTGAGTGTGTTTTAGGTGAGTGTGGTTTAGGGTACTGAGTCATATCCTTAGTATTTTTAACTAAATCATACTGAACCGTTGGATGCCTCTTATTTTAATGAAATGTGATCTAAGGGCTGTCACTTAAAGATGACAGTTTTGTCATTTTACACAGCATCCATTCTGTAGCCTTCTTCTCCGCACGATTTGGTTCGCGGCGGACCACAGCATCCATTCCGACGCCGCACCACGGCATCCATCCGGCGACGTCTCCCCTTCCTCCATCGTTCTCTCTTTCATCTCTCTCTCTCTCTCTCTCTCTCTCTCTCTCTCTCTCTCTCTGCACTATTTTGGTACTCTGAAGAAAAGAAAGGAAAGAACGATTCAACTCTAGCTCCGTGCGCGATCTACATCGATTTGGGGGAAAGCACGAATCTGTCACCCTCCCTCTTCATCTCTTCCCAAGTTCCTGCGCATGAATTGATGAATGCTTTTGCAGAGAAAATTACATCAAAATGGTTGGATTATATTTAATGGAATTTCTGGAATTGATTGAACTTGTTTTCTGGAATTTCTGGAATGCTACTAACCACTGTTGCACTATTCTGTGGTTAGTGGCCACTAACCACAATTATGCATATCTGTGGTTAGTGGCTACTAACCATTGGGGCGCTAGTTTGTGGTTAGTGGCCACTAACCACAGATATGCACAACACTGGTTAGTGGCCACTAACCGCAGATTAGTACAATTGTGGTTAATACTTTCTAGATGACACAGATTTCCATAACGATTATTTGTCACTAACAATATAGCTTCTCAATAACTATTACTTCAGATTTCACAATTAATTCATGTTGATGCAATCACATTTCACGTTTACTCCATGTTGTGATTCTGTTAATGTGTTGGTCTCAGTTTTAACCATTTTAATACTAATCTGTGGTTAGTAGCCACTAACCATTGGGGCACTAGTTTGTGGTTAGTGGCCACTAACCGCAGATTAGTACAATTGTGGTTAATACTTTCTAGATGACACAGATTTCCATAACAAAGGAGATAAACCAGAACAACATAACACACTTCATTTGATGCAAAATCATCGTCTTACAATCACCGATCAAGTCAAAACATCAGTTATAAATCAATGAATCATTGCGAATTACAATAATTATAAATACAAAACCCTAAGCTTATTTGAGTGTTTTATGAACGGCAACTGAATCTGATGAATCAGGCCTCTCTGCCACTCCCTTGGCTCCCTGCTGCTGCTGCCGGATGATCATATTCCTCTCATACTCGCGCCATTTGTTGATTGCAAAGGTGCATGAATTGATGAATGCTTTTGCAGAGAAAATTACATCAAAATGGTTGGATTATATTTAATGAAATTTCTGGAATTGATTGAACCTGTTTTCTGGAATTTCTGGAATGCTACTAACCACTGTTGCACTATTCTGTGGTTATTGGCCACTAACCACAATTATGCATATCTGTGGTTAGTGGCCACTAACCACAGATATGCACAACATTGGTTAGTGGCCACTAACCGCAGATTAGTACAATTGTGGTTAATACTTTCTAGATGACACAGATTTCCATAACGATTACTTGTCACTAACAATATAGCTTCTCAATAACTATTACTTCAGATTTCACGATTAATTCATGTTGATGCAATCAGATTTCACGTTTACTCCATGTTGTGATTCTGTTAATGTGTTGGTCTCAGTTTTAACCATTTTAATACTAATCTGTGGTTAGTGTCCACTAACCATTGGGGCACTAGTTTGTGGTTAGTGGCCACTAACCGCAGATTAGTACAATTGTGGTTAATACTTTCTAGATGACACAGATTTCCATAACGAAGGAGATAAACCAGAACAACATAACACACTTCATCTGATGCAAAATCATCGTCTTACAATCACCGATCAAGTCAAAACATCAGTTATAAATCAATGAATCATTGCGAATTACAATAATTATAAATACAAAACCCTAAGCTTATTTGAGTGCTTTATGAACGGCAACTGAATCTGATGAATCAGGCCTCTCTGCCACTCCCTTGGCTCCCTGCTGCTGCTGCCGGATGATCATATTCCTCTCATACTCGCGCCATTAGTTGATTGCAAAGGTGCATGAATTGATGAATGCTTTTGCAGAGAAAATTGCATCAAAATGGTTGGATTATATTTAATGGAATTTCTGGAATTGATTGAACTTGTTTTCTGGAATTTCTGGAATGCTACTAACCACTGTTGCACTATTCTGTGGTTAGTGGTCACTAACCACAATTATGCAAATCTGTGGTTAGTGGCCACTAACCATTGGGGCGCTAGTTTGTGGTTAGTGGCCACTAACCACAGATATGCACAACACTGGTTAGTGGCCACTAACCGCAAATTAGTACAATTGTGGTTAGTACTTTCTAGATGGCACAGATTTCCATAACGATTACTTGTCACTAACAATATAGCTTCTCAATAACTATTACTTCAGATTTCACGATTAATTCATGTTGATGCAATCAGATTTCACGTTTACTCCATGTTGTGATTCTGTTAACGTGTTGGTCTCAGTTTTAACCATTTTAATACTAATCTGTGGTTAGTGTCCACTAACCATTGGGGCACTAGTTTGTGGTTAGTGGCCACTAACCGCAGATTAGTACAATTGTGGTTAATACTTTCTAGATGACACAGATTTCCATAACGAAGGAGATAAACCAGAACAACATAACACACTTCATTTGATGCAAAATCATCGTCTTACAATCACCGATCAAGTCAAAACATCAGTTATAAATTAATGAATCATTGCGAATTACAATAATTATAAATACAAAACCCTAAGCTTATTTGAGTGCTTTATGAACGGCAACTGAATCTGATGAATCAGGCCTCTCTGCCACTCCCTTGGCTCCCTGCTGCTGCTGCTGCCGGATGATCATATTCCTCTCATACTCGCGCCATTAGTTGATTGCAAAGGTGCATGAATTGATGAATGCTTTTGTAGAGAAAATTGCATCAAAATGGTTGGATTATATTTAATGGAATTTCTGGAATTGATTGAACCTGTTTTCTGGAATTTCTGGAATGCTACTAACCACTGTTGCACTATTCTGTGGTTAGTGGTCACTAACCACAATTATGCATATCTGTGGTTAGTGGCCACTAACCATTGGGGCGCTAGTTTGTGGTTAGTGGCCACTAACCACAGATATGCACAACACTGGTTAGTGGCCACTAACCGCAAATTAGTACAATTGTGGTTAATACTTTCTAGATGGCACAGATTTCCATAACGATTACTTGTCACTAACAATATAGATTCTCAATAACTATTACTTCAGATTTCACGATTAATTCACGTTGATGCAATCAGATTTCACGTTTACTCCATGTTATGATTCTGTTAATGTGTTGGTCTCAGTTTTAACCATTTTAATACTAATCTGTGGTTAGTGGCCACTAACCATTGGGGCACTAGTTTGTGGTTAGTGGCCACTAACCACAGATATGCACAACACTGGTTAGTGGCCACTAACCGCAGATTAGTACAATTGTGGTTAATACTTTCTAGATGACACACATTTCCATAACGAAGGAGATAAACCAGAACAACATAACACGACAACTGAATCCGATGAATCAGGCCTCTCTGCCACTCCCTTGGCTCCCTGCTGCTGTTGCCGGATGATCATATTCCTCTCATACTCGCGCCATTTGTTGATTGCAAAGGTGCATGCCACTGAAACCGTTCGTTAACACGACATCGCGAGGGAGGTGAACGGCGAGAGGAGAGTGGCTTGCATTGAGCGAGCAGAGAGGGAGGTGAACGAGAGGGAGGTGAATGGCGAGAGGAGAGTGGCTTGCGGAGAAGTACGGTGGTTGTACGGTTGTATGTGTTTCACGGTGAGAGTGTGTTAGTGGTTCACGGTGAGAGTTTGTTGAGGTGTTGGTTTTTTGAATTTGAGAGTGATAACATTAATTATTACAATATTCAAAGGAAATATGGGTAGTTACTAATCTACCCTTTAGTATTTGTTACTAAGCATTATGCTTAGTACCCTAAAGCACTACCGTTTTAGGTATAGGGGTGATAGCAAGACATGTGAACAGTAAATTTGGTGTGTCTTATCAATACAATATGAAATAGTCGATGCAATGCGAAATCAGGGTGATAACATGACATGTGAATAGTAAATTTAGTACGGATTATCAATGGTAGGCAGAACAGTGAATATCAATTGTCATACTTGGATGTATTTCATTGCATCTTTATTTTAAGAAAAAAGTGTCATTTTTTGTCAAACATAACACACGATATCGTTCACGCACCTCCTTCTTGCATTTTTTTGGTGTACTCCTTCTATATCTCTTAGCTCGCCAACTGAACTACCTACTTGAGATAAAAGTGGTACTATCGATCATGCCATTCAACTGTCTTTTTATTACTTTTTTACTGACAAACTTTATTACTTTTCTAAAAATAATTAATTAATAACCTCCCACTCTCCCTCACGTCTCCTCTTTCGTTTCTTTTTCCTTTCCTTCAATCTTTCTCCGTTTAGCTCCTCCTTTCCCCTCTTTCTTCCTGTAGAGCATCGCCAACGAGAGGTGCAAAAAATTGATTTTTAGAGATGAAACAACAACCAAAAGAAAAACTGACACCAAAAATCAAGAAAGAGGTACAATTATAAAAGGAAGAAATTTAGATTCAGAATAAAAAAAACGCAAAAAACTGTATTTCCTTAATCTCCTCCACCATCCAGATCGGAGAGAAGGGTGAAGAACTGAGCCACCACTAATGGCGAGAGGTGATCAGGATCTGTCGAGAGCTGAGCTGAAGTTAGGGGGCGGATCCACGTTATACTCACGGTTAGATGCACACCCTAAACCAAAAAAAAAAACACTTACCCACTCATAAATTTTTGTTTTTGCACACTTGAAAAAAATTGCATTCAAACTCTAATTTTGCATCGGTCCTTATAAAATTTAGTTCTTTTTTTGTTTTAGTGTCTAAAAAGAATTTTATCTACTTTTGGTCTCCAAGTTTTTTTATCATCAATTTTAGTCTCCCAGGACTCTTAGTAACACTTCATGAATTTTAATAGCTACTTTTCTAAAAAATACTTAGCTACTATGTTAATCGATTGACCTATGTACGCATTCGTTGACAAATATAACTAGAATCTTTGTGGGTTAACAGGCGAATGTACTTCATTTCTTGGAGCAAAGCAGCATGTTGTTAACAGTTTCATTAAACTTAGTTTTCCACTTATGGGTCGGCTTGTAGCCATCGTTTTATTTGATCTGTATTGATTTGCCATTAAATCAATAATTTTAATTTCATGTTTTGTCTTTATATCATGTAACCTTATGTTTAGTGTCTTATAAATAATGTACCATCTTTTATTAGAATTTGTAATTTATATATTGATATTTCTACCTTATTATAGACTAATAGTTTTAATGTTAATTTTCATTTTTTAAGTAAATTTGTTTCTTGGTGTTTATATTTTTTGTTAGTTGGTTGAGATATTTTTATGATGACCATTATGATAATTTTCATATTGGTTGACATATGTTTTTGAAAAATTAACAAAATAAAGTATAATCAATTATATATGATTTTAGCTATATGGTAAATCTACTTAACCCGTACAATACATGGGTGCAGGGTCTAGTTTAACATAAGCAGGGATGGCACGAAAGTTTTTTTTTGACTCGTGAATATTTATGTATAAACTATTTCTTTCTCTACTAGAAAACTCTTCAATACCTACCAAAGTTTCCTACGAATAACTGTCTGTCAGAAAAAGTTGCAATACCGACGGAAAATGCCTTGAGTAAAGGATCTAAGTTTTTTTCCATCTCCAATGGACAAAGCAGTCGAAAAAGAAATAGTCTGTCGGTAACTTATGAGTCCAAAATCTTTTTGCTTTTATTTCCAACAGATATTGTTTCAGTCGGTAATTACCGACGACATAATCCCTTGCTAACTAAAAAATCCCATTGGTTGCATTTCAGCACTGATTTACATTCTTTCCCTTGTATCGAATCCTCAGTCTCCACTCTCACTCTCACTCTAACATTCATCACTCTCCACCCTCGCATCTGCCCTCACCCTCCTCCCCCACTCTCACTCATCTCGACTTCGTCATGACTCCCCCTTCACTCTCACCTCTGCAACCATCTCTCCTCTCACTCAATCGAATCCTACTTTTTTCCTTAAACCCTAACCCCACTATTAGTAGAACCTCTGTTGCCTACGCCTCTGTTGCCTATGCCTCTGGTGCCTCCAACGTGGATCACCACCGCTGCAGAACCACATCTCCAACAATAAAGTTCGTGCTTCTCTCTCGGGTTCTCCTTCTCACCCTCTTGATTTTCGGTTTACTGATTTAGGGCTTTAGGGATAATTATGGATTTAGCTAAATTGAGTTGAAAATTGTTGGTGGTCGTCACTGATTTAGGACTTTATCGGTTGTTGTTGTTTGTTTACAAAATTTAGGGTTTTGCTGAAATGGGGATTTATTAGTTGGTTTTGTTGTTGTTGTTGTTGTTGTTGTTGTTGTTGTTGTTGTTGTTGTTGTTGTTGTTGTTGTTGTTGTTGTTGTTGTTGTTGTTTGTTTTAGTATAATATATGTCTCTCTCTTTTAGAAACATTCAGAGTTAGATTGGTTGTCCTCACTCCAACTTGACATAGTTTGTTCTTCCCAACATTGAGTTCTTACACCAAACTGTGAATCTCCCTAGATGATTCACTTCCATCGTATCTATGAATTTAATTTTGCTTCTACGATTCTTTGGGGGATGAATATTTTGGAGCTAAGTTTTTACAATGAGTTTATGTAACTAAGTTAAAAGTTAGTTTATAAATACACTACAAAAAAAACTGGTCATTAGCGACAGACATTTCCCTCGCAGAATGACCAAAATCCGCCGTTAATGGTCATTTGCGAGGGAATTAGCGAGGGACTGGTTCCCTCGCTAATTCCCTCCTCGCTACTGGGATTAGCGAGGGAATTTGAATCCCTCGCTAATTAGCGAGGGAATATGCCGTCGCTAATTCCCTCGCTAGTCTAACTGTTTTTGTTTTTTTTAAATCTGCTTTTTTTTATATTTATTATTATATTATTTTAATTATTATTATTACTATTATTATTATTATTATTTCCAAAGAGAGAGAGAGAGAGGAGTGAGAGTGGTGGTGGCGTGGTGGTGGTGGTAATGTGTGGATGGTAGAGAGAGAAGGAGAAGAGTAAGGGAGAGAGAGAGAGAGAGAGGAATGAGAGTGGCGGCGGCGGCGGTGGTGGCGTGGTGGTGGTGTGGTGGTGGTGTGAGTGAGAAGAAGAGAGGAGAGAAGAAGAGTGAGGGAAGAGGAAGGGTGGTGTGGTGGTGGTGTGGTGGTGGCGTCGTGGTGGTGTGAGTGAGAAGAAGAGGAGAGAAGAAGAGTGAGGGAAGAGGAAGGGTGGCGTGGTGGTGGTGTGGTGCTGGCGTGGTGGTGGTGTGGTGGTGGCGTGGTGGTGGTGTGGTGGTGTGAGTGAGAAGAAGAGTAAGGGAAGAGGAAGGGTGAAGAGGAGAGAAGAAGAGTGAGGGTGTTGTGAGTGAGAAAGAAGAGTGAGGGTGTAACCGAATTTAAGGAAAAAAGTTAAAAAAATTGTGAGGGAATTAGCGACGGAACTGTCCGTCGCTAATTGCTGCACATTTACCAACCCCTGCACTAAGTCCCATCATCTGAAAACTGTCAAAAATTTAGCGAGGGAATTAGCGAGGGACTGAAATTCCGTCGCTAATTTTCCCGCCTAAGCCATTAGCGAGGGAGTTTTCGTCGCTAATGTCTAAATTTCCGTCGCTATTTCTCAAAAATACAACAACCCCTATTCCCTCGCAAATTCCATCGCTAATCCCAATTTTTGCGATGGACCATTAGTCCCTCGCTAATTTCCGTCGCTAATGGCTTCTTTTCTTGTAGTGATACTAGTATTTCATAACCTAACTTCATAAATTATTTTTAAACCAAACACAAATAAAATCTTCAAAACTTGGGAAATAAATACTTACAAAAGAGTGAAAGACAAATGCCACCACTAATATTTGAATAATTTTGTTTTGTCCATATATAATATCTTTGAAAAAGAGAAATTAATTTTGTTTTGCTAAATCTTATCCTTCAAAAAAATATCTTATTAAACTTTTGAAATTGGGGCCAGCTTAAAAATTATTTCATAGATATATGCTCGCACAATGCATTTTCATAACTAATGGGATCAATGACATTTATATAAAGCTTATTGTTCCGGTCTATTTGCTAGAAAACAAGAGGTTGAACACAAGAATGATATGAATAGTATGAGTAAAATGACTGGATCCTTTTCATTAGCCTCTCTTAGGGCAATTTATATAGTACAAGCGATGATTAATGAGGCTTATTACAGAAAATGGTCGTTACAACTGTTACAAGACTGAAAGGAGAAGTTTAAGGGATTTCAAAAAATGCTTGTCTGTCGTTACAGATGACACTTCCGATCGAGGATTGGGGAATGTTTTCTACGTGGTATGAGCTGACCGACCGACTGAGTGATGTGGGCCGACCGATGGAGAGTTTCTGCTGTGTTCTTCCTCCTTTGGGTGAAGTGTGTTCGGCCGAGCCTTCTAGATATCGATCGGCTCGGTTGGGGAACATAGTCCCTCAAGTGGTGATCACAAAGTACAAAGTCACTCTAATACCAATATAGGCTCGATTGTGTTTGAGCAGTTCGGCTATCAAGTTCTTCAGGAATTGCGCAAGTCCTTTGGTTCTTGGGCGGTAGTCCTCCGTGTGTTACTGTTGCTTGATGGTTAGGATTGATGAGATGTTTCTGATTCTTTGACTATTTGACGTTGACCATATCACCTCGGTTTCTTCCATTTGACTTATGTTTCTGTGTCTCATAAATGCTTGTTCTTGTAACTTATTCCCTTTTTAGCTAAACTTCGCTCCACTTTGTTTTCTTTTGATTTACTTCAAATGCTACTGTGGATGTTGTTTCACCTGTGGACACCTCTGCTGTTGTCCTGGCTACACATGCATATGGGAAGACACCTTCGGTCAAAACAAAGATTCTGCCTTCTTCTTCATCTCAGCCACTACCACAAGTTTTGTTTTGCTCGGCAACAATTGGTGTTTGGATCTTGTTGTTTTGAATGCACCAAACAATGTTAGTTTAACTTGATCTTTCCTTCTTTGTATGCTTCGCCTTGTTTTTAATTTGATTGTTAGTATTGAGCCTCTTATTGAGCTTATTTGATCGAGCGGCCCAACCCATAATTCTGGTTGGGAACACTTATGAAACTCATAAAACATGCATGTATGTATTTGTTAGTGTATTTGTTTGCATGGTTATCTTTAATACTATCACAAATAATTGCAGTTGTCGTACGAGCTTTCTCTGCTACAAGAATCAAAAGTGAAATCGCATGAGAGATAAATAGTTGAATGATTGTTTAGTTACTTATCTATAAATATAGATATTATTGAAAGTATTGACAATAAGAAACACTAGTGGAAAAAATGGATTCTGCATCAGCAATTAATATCGGTTCAAAAACTAACTGATGTTGAAAATAAGGCGGTGGCATTTTTGAAATTATCATGAAAGTTTTCGCATCGGTTGAGGCTCTAACCGATGTAGAATTGCACACCTATGGCAAGATTACATATTTAATATCAGGTCCAATGGCAACGGATGCGGAAAACCCAAAATTAACATCAGCTCTCTAATTGAACTGATGCGGAAACTCCCAATTTTTTTAGCGCTTCACCACGATCGTTTCAAAGATCAGAATCAAGCAACCCACGTCCTTTCATTCATTCCTCTCCCTTCGTTCCAAAGATCAGAATCAAGCAACCCACGTCCTCAGCATCAACGACGCCGTTCTCTCCCTCTCACTCTGCGTCTCACCCTCTCACCCTAAACCCCAAACGTTGTCCACGCCGCTCTCTCTGCGTTGTCCACGCCGTTGCTGCGCCGACACTGTCTCTGGAAACCCACATCGTTCTGTAAAGGGGAAGGGCTCGATCTGAGCATAGGCGTAGGTCTCGGTCTAGGTCAAGGGGAAGGGCTCGATCTGAGCATAGATCAAGGTCAAGGGCTCGATCTGAGCATAGATCAAGGTCACGTTCCCATTCACGCTCAAAAAGGTAAGTCTCGGAAAGATCCATTAGATTTGCTATTTATTATTACTTATTCTTTAGCATAAAAATTAAAATTCATCTATAAAAAAAAGTAACATCCGTTTGTTGGTAAACTAATTTTATTTACTTACAGCAAGAGGACTAGTGGTTTTGATATGGCTCCCCCTGCGTCTGCGATGCTGGCTGGTGCTTCTGCTGTTGCAGGTACACTTTGTCATGTGTATGTTACAATTGTTTATTATCTTACCTACTTTTTTTTTCTTTGCTGGTCCTAGTATGGAAAATTCATATCAAATTGCATTTGGTAAGCTAACTTCAATTACTATCTGAGGATATAATTCTTGAAGACTGGTTTCCATGGTGTGTTGATTTTGTCTTTCAAGTTTCAATTTACTCAGTGATATAATTCTGAAACTAAAAGATGCTTTGTTTTTTTGTCTTGTGTTTGGTGTTTGTTTCTTTTGTTTCTATGTCTTGTTTTATGTTCAAAGAAGGCAATGTTGGGCTACTAGCCTCACTGTGCTGACAATGGGTGTGAGCCGACAATCTGTAGCTTTTATGTCCACGGAGGAATCAATGCACCTGTTTTTGGTGGGTCTTGTGCGTCTTCAACTGGAAACTATTACCTTCTTTGGTAGACTTATAAATATTATTTCTAAAGCTTGTTTTCAAATTATAATGTTATTCTAATCTTATTGATGAAAATATGGTATGGCAATGAGGTAAATTTATGCTTAAGCTCATTTAGTTGTGGCTGGAGCCATTTGGTATATGTAATAGGATAGCAAAAGATGAAAGTAATGGGTTTGTTCTGAGATGGCAATATACCTTTGTTTGCAGGTCAGATCACTGCGGCAACTCCTGCTATTCCTGGAATGTTTCCAAATATGTTTCCATTAGCTACAAGTCAGGTATTTTTATTTTTATTCCTTATTCCTAATTCCTAACTGGTTACACATGATGGCGTTTTTATCCATATCATCACGGTTATACACATGACAGTGTTTTTATCAATTTCGCTATATTTTTTTTTGTCTTTTGAGTTGCAGCCTTTCAATGTGCTCCCTGTCATGCCAGTTCAGGCTATGACACAACAGGTAAAAGAGGATTTTCAGTGAGATGAGGTTTACCTTCTTTCCCTTTTATCATTACTTTCCCTAATTTTGGCCCTTCTTTGATGTGCCAAATATACAGGCCACACGTCATGCTAGGCGGGTCACGCGGGTGTATGTTGGTGGCCTCCCTCCTACAGCCAATGAGCAGGTAATATAAAGTAGTAGTTCAGGATTATCTTTCCCAATGATATTAGCTAGGTTAGTATGATAATATCTGCTAAGTTGTCCACACGCCCAAGTAGTTTCCATGTTTCATAAGTGATGAATCTTTTTAGATTTTGCTATGCATTAAGTGATGAAGCTTTGCTATGCCTTCGTGGAGATGAGGTCTGTTGAGGAAGCTAGCAATGCAATGGCTTTGGATGGGATTATTTTTGAGGTATTTATTTTTCTTACTGTAACTGAAGCTTGTTTCTTTTTTGTTATGTGAGAATACGAGTACATACATTAGTGGTGATACGAATTTCATTTTTAATTCAGGGTGCACCTGTTAAGGTCAGGAGGCCTACTGATTATAATCCTGCTCTAGCTGCTACACTAGGGCCAAGCCAACCTAACCCAAACCTTAATCTGGGTGCTGTGGGTCTAACACCTGGGTCTGCTGGTGGACTTGATGGCCCTGATCAGATTTTTGTGGGCGGAGTTCCTTACTACTTCACAGAAACACAGATTAGAGAGCTTTTAGAGACTTTTGGTCCACTTCGGGGTTTTGATCTAGTGAAAGATAGAGAAACAGGGAATTCAAAGGGGTATGCATTTTGTGTTTACCAAGATCTTGCAGTTACAGGTGGTGTTTCTTGTGAAAGGACCATTTTACTTAGTCTGCATCAGCCGCACAGAAGAGCTTTAAGAGTCATTAAGATGGCAGTTGGAACTTATTTATGGCCAGGTATAATTGAGTTGGATGCCGGTATACTATACCCAAAGCTTGCTTGTTAGGTTTTACTATCTCTTCCATTCATTCCTATCATTACAGTTACAGAGTTGTATTGTATGTTTCAGATTGAGATATATGAAGATAAAGATAATGCAAGGAAAGATGAAATTGCTGCACTTGGAGGTCAAACTGCTACCGGAATTAATGTTTTTAGTGCCTTCTATGATAGACTCAAAGTGGTTCTATTTTCTCTCGTATTTTTCAATTTTAATTCTTTTTATTAGTTTAGCTTAAAGAGATGTAGCACCAAAGTTGTTGTGTGTTTTTAAGCTAGTAGTAGTACATGTTTGTGTTTGGGAGTAGAGGCAACATTGAGATTTTAGGATTAATAATTGGATATTGTGATGTTAGCTGAGTTCACTCAATTGTGTGTGTAACAGATTGTTTATGGTTATTTGGAGAGCCAATAGAGTATTCTGCATACCTTGATATTTTTGCTGAAACAGATAAGATTCCACGCAAAATGAAAATGACCAGGTGGGTTGTGTTCTTTGTTGATTTGATTTGTTGATCATTTGGAATTTATGGGCTTCCTGGTTTTATATGGTATTTATATAGGCTTCTAATTTTCTGTTCAATTTCTACAGGCAGTACAAGGAATACTTGCAGAATCTTGTGCCACACAGCAGTGCTTATGCAATTAATTATGTGGATTCTTGACATTTTGTATTTGATGAGGCCTGTCAATACTAACAAGGTCAGTTCATGTTGCAGAAAGTCCCTCCCTGGTCAGTTCATGCAGGGGCTTGGTGTTGTTTGCAACAAGGAAGAAGGCTTTGTTGAAGATGGTTTTGTTGAGAGTTTCTAGCAAATGGAATTTGAAGGTTGGAGTATGGAGTCACACCATCTATTTGCATTTTTTATTGTGCTTTGTTATGTTATGCAGATGTTTTATTAAATTTTAGCTTGTTACTTATTGCTACTTAAAACATTTACTTACCAATTGTGCGACTGTGCCACTCTTCTGTTCTGTGAATGAATTTATTGTTTGTTTAATATATTTCCAGCTGGGATGCCTTTCTGTGGAACTATAAACTTTAATAGAATGCAAGTAGTTTGTCAGCACTATACAAGCTCATCTCCACTTAGTTTGAAGCAGTTGTGTTCTCCACTTTATTCATGAGTGTATGTCTGATTTAATTCACTAGTTAGGAGTAAAATAATGTAAGCTAAGGGATATGGAATACTCATGGAATCTGGTGTTTTTTTTTGTCAAGCGTGTTTTGTTGTAGTTTGGCTGGGATTCATATGTTCAGGTTACTATTTGTTAAAAAAATTTAAAAACAAAGTTATTTTTTTTATGTTATCTTCTGTTTGTAGACATAATTGTAGCATGAGTTAGCAAAAATATATATATTCTGTTTATGGTATTTAACAAAGCAAAACTGGTGAGTAATTTATAAATAAATGAATATACGTACAAATTGTGAATTTTTTTTTTAAAAAAAAAGTTAGTTTTAACATCGGTTCCCATCAGGACCTGATGCGAAAAGTACTTTTCGCATCAGGTGGTTCTGAAAATCCGATGCCAAAAAGGTGCTAAAATCTAATTAAAAAGGACTTTTGGCATCGGGTGGTAATACAACTGATGCGAAAAATACTTTTCGCATCAGGTCCGTACCTGATGCAAAAGGTGCGTACTTTTAACATCACCTGTATCTATAACGGACACGGAACTGATGCGAAAAGTCATTTTTAACCGATGCGAAAAGTCATTTTTAACCGATGCGAAAAGCCTAAATTGTAGTAGTGAAAACACTTTATGTTTATCGAATATAAAAAAATTGCAATATATAAATATTTTTTCCATTGCCTAAATTTATAGCAAGTGTTCAAAACACATCATAGGTTGTCATGTGTGAGATTTTTTTTGCTTCAAACTCTGTTTGGTAAAAAATAGCAGATGACATATAAGCTTATATGGGATAGCGTATAAGCTAACTTAGCGGGTGATCTTATATAGCGGAGAACTGAAATAGTGTATAAACCTTTTGACACAATAGTAAGATTTATTTAATCAATATAAAATATGACAAAATATTTATATATATTTTTACTATAAAATGTTGATAATTTAACTAAATATTAAAATATTTACTAATTATTTTTTAAAAAATTTATATTTTAACAGACTAATATATTTATTTACTTAAAATTCATGATAGTCTAATTTATTCAGTTACTTGAAGGTCTAACTTTTTATTTACTTGATAATTAAATTAATTTATTTATTTATAAACTAATTATTTATTATAATAATCTAATTGATTGCTTTAAATTACTTTATATGGGTGTGTAAAAAAAGTTAACTGCAACTACACAGCATAGTGTAACTTAGCACAGTGAAGACAAACGATGTAATTTAAAATTAAGGAATAGGGATAGAAAATTTCATTTTACTTTATTATTATTGAGGGTAGAAAAGAAATATAATAAACTCAAACACTATTTGAAGTAGCATTTCAAAAAATGCTATAAACTACATAAAAAAATGCTAACTACTAATGTTGTCAAACACATCTAATTTTTTCCATCCACTGTCTGTTAGTCAAATCTGCTATAAATTAGCGGGTGAGACTTAGACCCTGTTTGGCGCGTCCCACCCGCTAGCGGATGAGACTAGCATATTTCACTAGCGGGTGACGAGTACATGTTTTTGAAACACTACTTAAAGTCGCGTTTTAGTGGATAATGTAACACCCCAAATATTTAATTAAGTATTTAGGGGATTTGTTTTATTTAATAGATATAATTGAAATTAGAAAAAAATAAAATATATTGAGGTGTGGTGTTGAAGCAGGAGGTGGTGTTGCGAATTAAGCTGGCCTAAGCTGAGGGAAAAGCCCGTGATCCAGGCCCGCTAACCTAGGCGCATATTTAAGCTAAAAATTTAGGGTTTGGCTCATTTTATGCAAAAGAAAAGAAAGGAATTGAGAAGAGGAGAGAAAGAGAGAAGGAGGGTGGCGATCTCAAGGAGAAGAGGAAGAGGAGAAATTTCGCAAAGTCAAGGGAGCAGAGAAGAGAAGCTGTGTTGTTGTGGTTACTGTTGGTGATTTCTCCCAGGGTCTCCTATTCCTAAGAATTAAGGTAATGGTGAGATCTCTCTTTCACTATAATGGTGGGTATGATGGGTATTAGGGTAGGGGCTTAGACTTATGTTGCCGTGATCTTGTGTGATTGTTTGATTTGTAGTTGATTGAAATCATTGATTGATGGTTATTACGAAATTGATGTTTTGATGATGATTATTATGAAATTGATGTTTTGATGATGATTATTATGAAATTGGTGTTTTGATGATGGTTGTTATGAAATTGGTGTTTTGATGTTGTCACGGTCGTATATGAGGTGTTGGTGAATTTTGTGATGTTGATGTTCAAGTCCTAGGCGCCCTAGGCGCCATTGTTGTTGCCATTGTCACGCGTTGTTGTTGCTGTCTGGGCGCCATGGGCGCCTGTTGCCTGCTGTGTTGCGCTGGTTGTTGGCGCAGGGGGGGCGCCTGGGCGCCAGTGTTGCTGCCCAGCGCCAGTTTTTGCCTTCTGTGTTGCTGTTTGTGTCTGTGCTGGGCGCCAAGTTCCCTGTGCCTGGGCGCCAAGGGCGCCTAATTTTGGCTGCCCGTGTTGCGTTCCTAAGTTGTGTTTCCGTGTAGTTATGTTGCCTGGATGTCATTGGTGCTAAGTTTTGGTTGCTAAGTTGCGTATTCTGAAATGTCACTGGGATCCCCTCCCCAGGGCGCCAATATTGCTTCCTGCGCCAGTTTCTGTTGCTGACCAGTTCCCAGCGTGTTGCCTGTTCGGCGCCCAGTGCCTGGGCGCCATTTTCAGGATGTTCCCCAAATTTTTCCCGGTTTTGTTTTTGACATATCTTTTGACTCGGGTGTCCGTTTTAAGTGTTTCAAAGTGCGTTGCGAAGCTTATTCAGTTTTATACCTGTGTGTTCTATTTTAAGGTAAAAATTATTATTTTTCTGACAGTTTCTGGGCGGCTCAAGTGGCTGTCCCCGTTGGTCGTTGTAAAACTATTACGGTGTTTAAAAACCCTTTTGGTGTCCTATTTGGTGTCGTGAGCTGAAGTAAAACCTTTTAACGTAATCAGTAATATTAGTGTCCCGGTGTCAATAATGACGTGTTGATGTTTTGACGATAATGCCCCTAGCGGCTATTACTTTGATTTACGATGGTATTGATGATGAATAAAAGCTGTGGTTTTATAAGTGACGATGATGCCATAAAGGCTATTAGCGACGATGATGTTAATGACGATGAATGTTAGTGGCAAATATATGCGTGACAATAACTTGACAGGTGGTGTGCCTTTCATGGGCAAATTGGTAAGTGATGGGTTGTTAAGTTGACTGTGTTTGTATGGGACTGTCTCTGGTGCATGTCATGGTGTCTCATACATCTCATGTGCATAAACAAGTGACGATGATGCCATAAAGGCTATTTAGCGACGATGATGCCATAAAGGCTATTTATTGACGATGATGACAGGTACCTCATGCATACACCTGTTGCGATGGGTGGCATTTCATACATGTTCATGACATTGTGATGACTTGCTGTGATGACTGACTTGATGTGCGATGTGGTTTATATAGCGTGGTAGCTCTAGCATAATACTTATCATATGCACTATTATATTGTTAGATGAACTCACCCCTTCTGTTTGAATGTTACCCCTATGCGGTAACGTGCAGGTGATCTCGAGTGAAGGCTTAGGTACCTTCGCTATTCTGAGTCGGTGTTGTCGGTGTCCTTGCTTTGATGTGTAACACTCAGGGGGGGATAAACGTTGAACTTAGTCATTATATTTTATTGTTTGGAGTCCATTCAGGACATCACGGTTTGATTGTTGTTAAACTTATTTTGTTTCCGCTGCGTGGTGATGTAATTCTTGGTGATGTGGTTAATTATACAGGTGTTATGGGCTTGGTACCTTTTTGACAAGTTATTTATATCGCATGAGACATTTTGTTTAATGATGAATATGTGTGACATCCCTTTCGAAGTATGAAATAAATTTTTGTAAACTCTGATTTTGTTAAATAATTACCGGGTAGAAAAGGGGTGTTACATTAGTGGTATCAGAGCAAAAAGTCGGTCTGTCCGGCCAAGTTGTCCAGTCATTGACAATCTAGTATTGTCGACTTATTCTAACTGTTGTTTTTGGTTTCAGCTTGAGTTGATATGGCTGGGAGGAACGACACTGCGATTGCTGCTGCTTTAGCTGCCATGGCTCAGACCGTGCAGAATCAGCAAAATGCTGGAGAGAACGCTGGGTTTCGGAGTCTGACTACATTCCAGAGAGAGAATCCGCCCACGTTCAAGGGCAAGTATGATCCAGACAGTGCTATGGCCTGGTTAAAGGAGATCGAGAGAATTTTTAGAGTGATGGACTGCACTGTGGAGCAGAAGGTCCGTTTTGGTACTCACATGTTGGTAGAGGAGGCCGACGATTGGTGGTTGGCTACTAGGCAGAGGTTAGAGTCTGTGCAGGAAGAGGTTACTTGGGAGGTGTTCAGCAGAGAGTTTCTGAGGAAATATTTTCCGGAAGATGTCCGAGGGAAAAAGGAGATAGAGTTTTTGGAGCTGAAGCAAGGTGGCATGTCTGTGACTGAGTATGCGGCGAAGTTCGTGGAATTGGCGAAGTTCTATCCGCACTATAGTGAGGCTACAGCTGAATTTTCAAAATGTATTAAGTTTGAGAATGGTTTAAGGCCTGAAATTAAAAAGGCAATTGGCTACCAGAAGATCCGTGTGTTCGCTGACCTGATAGATAGCTGCAGAATATTTGAGGAGGACAGTACTGCGCACTACAAAGCTGTGACTGAGAAAAAGGGCAAATTTCCGAGTCGAAGCAAACCGTATGAGGTTCCTGCGGGTAAGAGTCATCATAGAGCTGCTGGAGGCAAAAAGGCTAGTGGGGGAGATACTCCTGCTGGTATTGTATGTTTCAAGTGTGGCAAGGCTGGTCACAAGAGTTTCATGTGCAAGTCTGATGAGAGGGTTTGTTACCGTTGTGGTAAGGCGGGTCATTTAGCGGCTGAGTGTGGGCGTAAGGACATGGTGTGCTTCAACTGTGGTGAGTCTGGGCATATCTGCGCGAAGTGTTTAAAGCCGAAGAAAGAAAGGTCCAGTGGGAAAGTGTTCGCATTGGCAAGAGAGGAGCCTGCTGAAAATGATGGTCTCATTAGAGGTACGTGCTACATTCAGGGTACTCCTCTGAAATCTCTTATTGATACTGGTGCTACCCGTTGTTTTATCTCTGTTGATTGTTGTAAAAGATTGGGCCTTGTTTTGTCTGCTATGTGTGGAGATATGGTTGTCGACACTCCTGCTAAGGGGTCGGTGACCACTTCTTTGGTGTGTTCTCTGTGTCCTTTGTCGATCTTCGGCAGGGACTTTGTCGTGGATTTTGTTTGCTTGCCGTTGAGAGGATTGGACGTAATCTTGGGCATGGACTGGTTAGAGCATAACCATGTCCATATCAACTGTCGTAGCAAATCAGTTAGTTTCGGAGAGGAAGATTCTGTTTTGTTATCCGCTAGTCAGTTGAAGAAGTTGATGAAGGAAGGAGTTCAGCTATTTTCATTGATGGCATCGTTGTCTGCTGAGAGTGGGACTGTCATTGAAGAGTTGCAGGTGGTGCGCGAATTTTCGGATGTTTTTCCTTATGAGATCCCTAGTGTTCCACCTGAGAGGGAAGTGGAGTTTTCTATTGATCTTGTACCTGGTACGAGGCCTATGTCTATGGCACCGTACAGGATGTCGGCGTCAGAATTGTCTGAGTTAAAGAAGCAACTTGAAGATCTGCTTGAGAAGAAGTTTGTTAGGCCAAGTGTATCGCCGTGGGGAGCTCCTGTGTTGTTGGTGAAGAAGAAAGATGGGAGCATGAGGTTGTGTGTTGATTATAGGCAGCTGAATAAGGTGACCATTAAGAACAAGTATCCACTGCCGAGAATAGATGACTTGATGGATCAGTTGGTGGGTGCTCGAGTGTTCAGCAAGATTGATTTGAGGTCAAGTTATCATCAGATCAAGGTGAAGGATGAAGATGTTCAGAAAACTGCTTTCAGAACGAGGTATGGGCATTATGAGTATTCGGTGATGCCGTTCGGTGTCACTAACGCGCCGGGTGTATTTATGGAGTACATGAATCGTATATTCCATACATACTTGGATCGGTTCGTGGTTGTGTTCATTGACGACATCCTGATTTATTCGAAATCGGAGGAAGAGCATGCAGAGCATTTGAAATTGGTATTGGAGGTCCTGAGAGAGAAGAGGCTGTATGCCAAGTTGTCTAAGTGTGAATTCTGGTTGTCAGAAGTGAGTTTTCTGGGTCACATCATTTCAGGTAATGGTATTGTTGTGGATCATTCTAAGGTTGATGCTGTGATGCAGTGGGAAAGTCCGAAGTCGGTTACGGAGATTAGAAGCTTCTTAGGGTTGGCTGGTTACTACAGAAGGTTCATCGAAGGTTTTTCTAAGTTGGCCCTTCCGTTGACGCAGTTGACTTGTAAGGGTAAGGCTTTTGTGTGGGATGCTCGTTGTGAGAAAAGTTTCCTTGAGTTGAAGAAGAGGTTGACGACGTCTCCTGTTTTGACGTTGCCAAAATCGGAAGAACCGTTCGTGGTGTATTGTGATGCTTCGAAGATGGGTCTAGGCGGCGTGCTTATGCAAGATGGGAAGGTGATTGCTTATGCGTCGAGGCAATTAAGGGTTCATGAGAAGAATTATCCAACGCATGATTTGGAGTTGGCTGCAGTAGTCTTCGTGTTGAAGGTTTGGAGGCACTATTTGTATGGTTCCAGATTTGAGGTGTTCAATGATCATAAGAGTCTGAAATATTTATTTGACCAGAAAGAGCTGAATATGAGGCAGCGAAGGTGGTTGGAATTGTTGAAAGATTATGATTTTGGTTTGAACTATCATCCGGGCAAAGCTAATGTCGTGGCTGATGCTTTGAGCCGGAAGTCTTTGCATATGTCGGTGATGATGGTTAAAGAGTTAGAGTTGATTGAGGAATTCAGAGATCTAAGTCTGGTTTGTAGGACGACAACTCATAGTGTCAAGCTGGGGATGTTAAAGATCGACAATGATTTCCTGGGCAGCATCAGAGAGGCTCAAAAGTCAGATGCTAAGTTGGTGGACTTAATGAACGGGATTGGTCAATCAGAGAATAAAGATTTCAAGTTGGATTCCCAAGGTGTGTTGAGGTTCCGTGGTAGGATCTGCATTCCAGATGATGTAGAAATGAGGAAAACAATTTTGGAAGAGGGTCACCGAAGTAAGTTGAGTATTCATCCTGGAGCGACAAAGATGTATCAAGACCTGAAGAAGATGTTTTGGTGGCATGGTATGAAGAGGGATGTAGCACAATTTGTGTATGCCTGTTTGACTTGTCAGAAGTCGAAGGTGGAGCATCAGAAGCCTGCTGGATTGATGCAACCGTTAGAAATCCCAGAGTGGAAGTGGGATAGCATTTCGATGGATTTTTGTGACTAGATTGCCAAATACAGTTAGAGGTCACGATGCTATCTGGGTGATCGTTGATAGACTGACGAAGTCTGCTCACTTTGTTCCTATTAATATCACTTATCCGGTGTCGAGGTTAGCAGAAGTTTATGTCAAAGAAATTGTGAAGTTGCATGGTGTTCCCAAGAGTATTGTTTCGGATAGAGATCCGAGGTTCACTTCAGATTTCTGGAAGAGTCTGCAAGAAAAGTTGGGGTCTAAGCTGAGGTTGAGTTCGGCGTATCATCCTCAGACCGATGGTCAGTCAGAGAGGACAATTCAGTCCCTAGAAGATTTGTTGAGGGCTTGTGTTTTGGAAGACGGAGGTTCGTGGAATTCCTATCTTCCTCTGATAGAGTTCACGTACAACAATAGTTACCATTCTAGTATCGGGATGGCACCTTTTGAGGCATTGTATGGTCGGCAGTGTAGAACCCCGCTGTGTTGGTATGAGTCTGGAGAGAGTGTGGTGCTTGGACCTGAAATTGTTCGGGAGACAACTGAGAAGATAAAGATGATCCGTGAAAAGATGAAGGCTTTGCAGAGTCGTCAGAAAAGTTATCACGACAAGAGGAGAAAAGATCTAGAGTTTCAGGAGGGTGAGCATGTGTTTTTGAGAGTCACTCCAGTGACCGGTGTTGGCCGTGCTTTGAAGTCGAAGAAGCTCACTCCTAGATTCATTGGTCCTTATCAGATTTCCGGGAGAGTTGGGAATGTGGCGTATAGAGTGGCTTTACTGCCAAATCTTTCGAATTTGCACGACGTGTTCCACGTGTCGCAACTTCGGAAGTACATTTCGGATCCATCTCATGTGATCCACATGGATGATGTGGAGGTGCGGGATAATCTCACGGTGGAGACTATGATTGTGCGGATTGAAGACCATGAGGTGAAGGTGTTGAGAGGCAAGGAAATTGCATTGGTGAAGGTGGTTTGGCTAGGAGCTGCCGGTGAGAGCATGACTTGGGAGTTGGAGAGTAAGATGCGGGAGTCCTATCCAGAGTTGTTTGATTCAGGTGAGTTTTCGAGGACGAAAACATTCTAAGTGGGGGAGAGTTGTAACACCCCAAATATTTAATTAATTATTTAATTAAGTATTTAGGGGATTTGTTTTATTTAATAGATATAATTGAAATTAGAAAAAAAATAAAATATATTGAGGTGTGGTGTTGAAGCAGGAGGTGGTGTTGCGAATTAAGCTGGGCTAAGCTGAGGGAAAAGCCTGTGATCCATGCCCGCTAACCTAGGCGCATATTTAAGCTAAAAATTTAGGGTTTGGCTCATTTTATGCAAAAGAAAAGAAAGGAATTGCGAAGAGGAGAGAAAGAGAGAAGGAGGGGCGGCGATCTCAAGGAGAAGAGGAAGAGGAGAAATTTCGCAAAGTCAAGGGAGCAGAGAAGAGAAGCTGTGTTGCTGTGGTTACTGTTGGTGATTTCTCCCAGGGTCTCCTATTCCTAAGAATTAAGGTAAGGGTGAGATCTCTCTTTCACTATAATGGTGGGTATGATGGGTATTAGGGTAGGGGCTTAGACCTATGTTGTCATGATCTTGTGTGATTGTTTGATTTGTAGTTGATTGAAATCCTTGATTGATGGTTATTACGAAATTGATGTTTTGATGATGATTATTACGAAATTGATGTTTTGATGATGATTATTATGAAATTGGTGTTTTGATGATGGTTGTTATGAAATTGGTGTTTTGATGTTGTCACGGTCGTATATGAGGTGTTGGTGAATTTTGTGATGTTGATGTTCAAGTCCTAGGCGCCCTAGGCGCCATTGTTGTTGCCATTGTCACGCGTTGTTGTTGCTGTCTGGGCGCCATGGGCGCCTGTTGCCTGCTGTGTTGCGCTGGTTGTTGGCGCAGGGGGGCGCCTGGGCGCCAGTTTTTGCTTTCTGTGTTGCTGTTTGTGTCTGTGCTGGGCGCCAGGTTCCCTGTGCCTGGGCGCCAAGGGCGCCTAATTTTGGCTGCCCGTGTTGCGTTCCTAAGTTGTGTTTCCGTGTAGTTATGTTGCCTGGATGTCATTGGTGCTGAGTTTTGGTTGCTAAGTTGCGTATTCTGAAATGTCACTGGGATCCCCTCCCCTGGGCGCCAATGTTGCTTCCTGCGCCAGTTTCTGTAACACCCCCTTCTAATCAGCTAAAATTTAATTAATTTAAAATCAGAGCTTTCAAAAACTTTTCAATGCATCCACAAGAGGGTGCCACATTTACGTCAACAGCATATATAATAACGCTAACTTAATTCATAAAGACATAAGTACGTGATACATAGCACCACAGTCAGCATAAACATCCTGTTTAGTTTACATCAACACAGTATAAAAACCATCGCAGCGGAATAACATCGAATCTCAAGGTGTTCAATTACATCACCAAATAAACAGTCTAAAGACATCAATTAAATAAAATAAGTAAACTAAGACCCCCCCGGTGCTACGTATCAGAGCAGACTCAACCAATTAGAAGAAGGTACTAGATCACCTTCACTCGTTATCACCTGCACGTTGCCGACATGAGAAGCAACATAAAAGCAGTAGGGTGAGTCTCTTTACGTAAATAATAACAAATAAGATAAGCGTCATATTAGAGAAGGCAACTAACAACACCAAATCACAGCAATATTAACATACACCATCACTTTATATCATCAAGAAACAACACCGAAGGTATGAATAGTGCATGAAATGCAACCCAACTCCTAGGACGTATGCATGTGGATCCATCATCACCTTAATAATAGCCTTGAGGGCACTCACCAAAATAAGGCCGAAGCCTTCTGCTCACCAATCATTTATCGTAAGGCCGAAGCCTTCTGCTCGCCAATAAATGCACATGATTATGTGACGCCATGAACAATGCACCATACACACCAAAATAATGCAATAGCATACTCACCAATAATTTAATTAGCTCACCAATGATTTTATTAACTCACCAATAATTTACCTCACCATTATATATATGTCACCATTAACACACTAATTACACCGTTCACCAAGTAAATATAGATTAAATTGTCAAAAAAGGACTCAAACAGCACCACCAGGACTAAACAACACCAATATAACAGCAACAGCAACATAAAAAAAACAGCAACAGCAACATTAGAAAAACAGCAATAGCGACTTTGGAAAACAACAACAGCAACATTTGAAAAAAACAGCAACAGCAACATTTGGAAAAAAACAGCAACAGCAACATTTGGAAAAACAGCAACAACATCATTTGGAAAACAGCAACAGCAACATTTGAAAAAAAACAGCAACAGCAACATTTGGAAAAAAAACAGCAACAGCAACATTTGAAAAAACAGCAACAGCATCATTTGGAAAAACAGCAACAGCATCATTTGGAAAACAACAACACACACGCACATGGGGCAGCCACGTTTTGGCGCCCACCCACCTAGCACACACACACACACACAAAATCAAGCAACATGTCACACGCCTAACCGACAACACGGACACACGCACACACCACACGCACCAAGCACAAGGGCAAGCCAATTTGGCGCCCTCACTCCTAGCACAAGACACGGCACAAGGGGCTGCCACACTTGGCGCCCCACCATGCCACACACACACACACACACGCATGGGCAGCCACATTTGGCGCCCACGCCTAGCACATACCCACGACACGCCTAAGCACACACCTCGCAAGGCACGACACACCCACATGTCACGCACAACATCTTAGCATCATTCATTCAAGTAATTCAACAAATACCTAACAACTCTCATATTTTTCCCATTCAATTTCATTGGGTCAACATAACAAACACCCTACATACACAATTAGCAATCATAATTCATCTCAACACCCATCAACCTAGCATCACCAATTTAAGTTCAACATTATTTATAACATGAAACAACACCACAAATCAATCAACAACGTCACAATCAAACAATTAATTATTCCTAAAACCTAACTCATATGATTGCTAATCTTATAGGTTATTATGAATAAAAGAGAGCCCCCTAACCTTTTGAAATTGAAGAATTCCACCAAACTTCTATCAAGCCACCAAAGATCACCAACAATCCAAGCTCCTTCTTCTCCAAGCTTCACGCAAAACTCCCTTCCTTGCCCTAGCACCGTCGCGCCTCCTCTCTCTCACTCTTCTCACTTTCTAATTTTTTTTGATTTTGCACAAGTGAAGACTTCTCCTAAGACTCTTATAATTTTACTAACTTAACTTGGGCCACTTAACGGTAATGGGCCTTATTTACACTCCCATAATTACTTAAACATCTCCTGAAACAAAATAAAACTCTAAATTAATTTAATTTGCTTAAATAAATATTGCAAGCTTCAAATAACTTAATTAAATTATTTTGGGGCGTTACAACTCTCCCCCACTTAGAATATTTCGTCCTCGAAATTACCTGAATCAAACAACTCTGGATATGCTTCCTTCATCTTACTCTCCAACTCCCAAGTCATGCTTTCGCCAACGGCTCCCAACCAAACCACTTTCACCAAATTGATCTCTTTACCTCTTAACACCTTCACCTCACGATCTTCAATTCTAATCGGCATTGTCTCCACGGTGAGGTTCTCCCTCACCTCCACATCATCCATTTGAACCACATGAGACGGGTCAGGAACATACTTCCGCAACTGGGACACATGAAATACATCATGCAAGTTCGAAAGATTAGGTGGCAGAGCCACCCGATAAGCAACTTTCCCAACCCTCTCCAAAATTTGATACGGGACAATAAAGCGAGGAGTTAACTTCTTAGACTTCAGGGCACGGCCAACACCAGTCACAGGAGTGACTCTCAAGAACACATGATCACCAGCTTGAAATTTCAAATCTTTCCTTCTCTTATCATGATAACTCTTTTGTCTACTCTGCGAGGCTTTCATTTTCTCACGGATCATCTTCACTTTCTCTGTAGTCTCACGAACAATCTCAGGACCAAGTACCACACTTTCTCCCGATTCATACCAACACAGAGGAGTCCTACATCTTCTACCATACAATGCCTCAAAAGGCGCCATCCCAATACTAGAATGAAAACTGTTATTGTAAGTAAACTCTATCAATGGAAAATGAGAATCCCACGACCCTCCTTGCTCAAGAACACAAGCCCTGAACAAATCTTCTAGCGACTGAATAGTCCTCTCCGTCTGACCATCTGTCTGCGGATGATACGCGGAGCTCAACCTCAACTTAGAACCCAAAGCTTCTTGCAAACTTTTCCAAAATTCAGAAGTGAATCTAGGATCTCTATCAGACACAATACTCAGAGGAACACCATGCAACTTCACAATCGTCTTAACATAGATTTCCGCCAACTTTGAAACCGGATAAGTGATACTAATTGGCAAAAAGTGAGCAGACTTCGTCAATCTATCAACAATCACCCAAATAGCATCAAATCCTCTTACGGTATTAGGCAAATTAGTCACAAAATCCATGGAAATGCTATCCTACTTCCATTCCGGAATCTCTAACGGTTGCATCAACCCCGCAGGCTTTTGATGGTCCACTTTCGACTTCTGGCAAGTCAGACACGCATACACAAACTGAGCTACATCACGCTTCATACCAGGCCACCAAAACAGCTTCTTCAAGTCTTGATACATTTTTGTGGCTCCCGGATGAATACTCAACTTACTCCTGTGCCCTTCTTCAAGAATTGCCTTCTTAATCCCCTCATCATTCGGAATACAAATCCTTCCACGGTATCTCAACACATCTTGCGCATCAATCTCATAGTCTTTATTTTCGGAACGATCAATCCCAACCGCCAATTCAACTAGCTTGATATCTCGCTTCTGAGCCTCTCGAATGACATCTAAAAATTCATTATAAATCTTCAACATTCCTAGTCTAACACTCTGAGGTGTTACTTCACAGACCAAACTCATGTCTCTGAACTGCTCAACCAATTCAAGCTCTTTAACCATCATTGCTGATACATGCAAAGACTTCCGACTCAAAGCATCGGCTACAACATTAGCCTTTCCCGGATGATAATTCAAACTGAAGTCATAATCCTTCAACAGTTCTAACCATCTCCTTTGCCTCATATTTAACTCTTTCTGATCAAACAAATACTGCAAACCTTTATGATCACTAAACACTTCAAATTTAGATCCATACAGATAATGTCTCCAAATCTTCAATGTAAACACAACTGCCGCAAGCTCCAAATCTTGAGTAGGGTAGTTCTTCTCATGAGTCCTCAACTGTCTGGACGCATAAGCAACTACCTTACCATTTTGCATAAGAACACCTCCTAGTCCCATCTTAGAAGCATCACAATACACTAAAAATGGCTCTCCTGACTTAGGCAACGTCAAAATAGGGGAAGTTGTCAACCTCTTCTTCAATTCATTAAAACTTCCTTCACAGCGAGAATCCCAAACAAACGCCTTCCCTTTACAAGTCAACTGAGTTAGCGGGAGTGCCAACTTAGAAAACCCTTCTATGAACCTTCGATAATAACCGGCTAGTCCCAGAAAACTTCTAATCTCCGTAACCGACTTAGGTGCCTCCCACTGCAACACGGCATCAACTTTGGATGGATCTACTGCAATGCCATCACCAGAAATGATATGACCAAGAAAGCTTACTTCCTTCAACCAGAATTCACACTTAGATAGCTTAGCATACAACTTCCTATCCCTCAAGATTTCCAACACTGACTTCAAATGCTCAACATGCTCCTCCTCAGACTTAGAATAAACCAAAATATCATCGATGAAGACCACCACGAAACGATCTAGATACTCATGAAAAACACGATTCATATATTCCATGAATACCCCCGGAGCATTCGTAACACCAAATGGCATCACCGAATACTCATAGTGACCATACCGAGTCCTAAACGCCGTCTTAGGAATATCTTCATCCTTCACCTTAATTTGATGGTAACCCGATCTCAAATCAATCTTGCTGAACACGCGGGCACCCACCAATTGATCCATCAAATCATCAATCCTTGGGAGCGGATACTTATTCTTGATCGTCACCTTGTTCAACTGTCGATAGTCAACGCAAAGCCTCATACTCCCATCTTTCTTCTTTACTAGCAACACCGGAGCTCCCCACGGCGACACACTTGGTCTTATGAACTTCTTTTCAAGCAAGTCCTCAAGCTGCTTCTTCAACTCAGACAACTCAGACGCCGACATTCTATACGGTGCCATAGACACAGGTCTAGTACCAGGTACTAGATCAATAGCAAACTCTACTTCTCTCTCAGGTGGCACATCAGGAATTTCATCAGGAAACACTTCAAAAAATTCACACACTACCGGCAACTCATCAATCTTAGCTTGGCTCTCCATAGACAACGACGCCATCAAAGCAAACAGCTTAACTTCCTCTCTCATTACCTTATGCAATTGGCCAGCAGGCAATAAAGCTGATTCCTCTTCGACCGGAGAAGAGAAACTCACAGACTTATCAAAACAATTGATATGAACATGGTTATTCACCAACCAGTCCATACCCAAGATAACATCTAACCCATCTAACGGCAAGCAAATCAAATCAACCATAAAGTCCCTACCGAAAACTGATAAAGGACACTTAGCACACACGAGAGAAGTAGTCACCGAGCCCTTAGCCGGAGTATCGATGACCATTTCCCTCATCATAACAGACAACACTAGATTCAACTTATCGGCACACACGGCAGCAATAAAGGAATGCGTAGCACCAGTATCAACAATAGCAAGCAACGGAGTACCATTAATGAAACACGTACCTCTGATCTCATTAGCCGTCTCAGTCCCCGCAAGAGCAAACACCTTCCCACTCACCTTCTCCTTCTTTGGCTTGGAACACTTGGTACTAATATGCCCCACCTCCCCGCAGTTGTAGCAAACAACATCCTTCTTCTCACAATTAGCAGCTATGTGACCTTCTTTGCCACATTTGAAACACTTGTTAACCGGGCAATCAAAACTCTTATGACCGGGCTTACTACACTTGTAGCACACAATGTTCGCAGGGGCATCTCCCCCACTTGGCTTCTTGCCTGAACCAGCTTTCCATTTGTCCTTACCACCAGAAACATCATAGGGCTTCCCACGATACTGGGAACCTCTCTTCTCTTTCACAATCTTATAGGAAGCATTGCTATCCTCTTCAAAAATCCTACAGCTGTCAACCAAATCAGCAAACACCCGAATCTTTTGGTAACCAATTGCCTTCTTGATGTCATGCCTCAGACCATTTTCAAACTTGATACATTTCGAAAATTCAGAATTAGCATCATTATTATAATGAGGGTAGAACTTAGCCAATTCCACAAATTTCGCCGCATACTCGGCCACAGACTTGTTCCCTTGCTTCAATTCCAGAAGTTCAATCTCCTTCTTGCCTCTCACATCTTCCGGATAGTATTTCCTCGTAAACTCCCTCTTGAAAACATCCCACGTGATCTCCTCACCCGTAGCTTCCAGCCTCTGCAGAACCTCAAGCCACCAATCATCGGCTTCCTCCGCCAACATGTGAGTACCATACCTCACCTTCTGAGCAGGCGTGCAATCCATAACCCGGCAAATTCTCTCAATTTCTTTCAACCATGCCAGAGCTCCATCAGGATCATACCGACCCTTGAAAGTGGGTGGATTCTCCCTTTGGAAAGTGGCCAAATTGCGAGCACCAGCATCAGCAGCAACCTGCTGATTTCCCACAGCCTGAGCCATTGCTTCCAGAGCAGCAACAAGAGCAGCATCATTTCTTCCGGCCATCTCAACTAATCACTGAAACAAGATTCAAGTCAGAACGAGTAACAAGACTCGAGGATTATAAAACTAAAGACTCAACAACTTGGTCGGACAGACCGAACTGCTTTGATACCACTAACGTAACACCCCCTTCTAATCAGCTAAAATTTAATTAATTTAAAATCAGAGCTTTCAAAAACTTTTCAATGCATCCACAAGAGGGTGCCACATTTACGTCAACAGCATATATAATAACGCTAACTTAATTCATAAAGACATAAGTACATGATACATAGCACCACAATCAGCATAAACATCATGTTTAGTTTACATCAACACAGTATAAAAACCATCGCAGCGGAATAACATCGAATCTCAAGGTGTTCAATTACATCACCAAATAAACAGTCTAAAGACATCAATTAAATAAAATAAGTAAACTAAGACCCCCCCGGTGCTACGTATCAGAGCAGACTCAACCAATTAGAAGAAGGTACTAGATCACCTTCACTCGTTATCACCTGCACGTTGCCGACATGAGAAGCAACATAAAAGCAGTAGGGTGAGTCTCTTTACGTAAATAATAACAAAAAAGATAAGCGTCATATTAGAGAAGGCAACTAACAACACCAAATCACAGCAATATTAACATACACCATCACTTTATATCATCAAGAAACAACACCGAAGGTATGAATAGTGCATGAAATGCAACCCAACTCCTAGGACGTATGCATGTGGATCCATCATCACCTTAATAATAGCCTTGAGGGCACTCACCAAAATAAGGCTGAAGCCTTCTGCTCACCAATCAGTTATCGTAAGGCCGAAGCCTTCTGCTCGCCAATAAATGCACATGATTATGTGACGCCATGAACAATGCACCATACACACCAAAATAATGCAATAGCATACTGATAACCCTATTTTATATAGGTTATTTATGCTCCTAATACTTAAATTAAGCTTACTTCTCAAGTAAGCTTAGTACTTAAATCTGTGAATATATGAATATTAGGATAAATATAGGTTATAAGTTAATTCCCTGAAACTTGGGCATAGTCAATGCCTTTGTGAATATGTTTGATGTTTTTGCTTTAGCGCTGCAGCGGTATGCTATCTAGGAGACGCTACAGCGTTATATGACGGCTGACCATTGAGATATTTGTGTGGCCACTTGAGGACATGATGAGTCACCACCCTTATCTCTTCCTCTCAGCTGGATTTGTTGACTTTCAAGTGGATGCTAAATTACACTTGGCGCCTCCTAAATGGAACCCATGTGATAGTTGTTGTATTCCATCATTACCACTTTTTGTAAAGTGCTTTAAGGATAATATCTAAGTCTAATAATCATCATGTAATATTATTATTCTATTAAGACTTAGATATTAATAGGATTAATTAAGATTGCTTCTAAAGGAGGTAACTTACGTAGACAAGTTGTTGTAACTTAAGAGAAAACTACACAATATACGTAGTAGCCATTCCCCATTGATGCACTACTTTTCAAGCTTTTATTTTTAGTATAATTTTCTAGTCTTCATTCAAGGTTTGCTCACGCCTCAACTTCATCTCTCGTATGCTACTTGGGATCTTTGGAGTGCATCTTTTGCAACCACTCTTCTCTTGTCTTCATACGGTAATACATACTCTCTAAGTGTATTATGTTGATGGAACTTGTGATGAGCTAACTTTGTTGTAGTTGGATTGTTCTTGGTATGTAATGAACCTTGAGTAACTTTTGTATAATCTTATGATGTTTGTGTTTTATTCCTTGTGTCATAATACTTTCAATCTTGGTTTGGGAATGATCAACTAAAACAAGGTAACTTTGTGGGTACAGACATGGTTCACAAAGAGAACTCAAGGAATGATATGAATGAAAACCCTTTAAAGACATTTAAAGGAAGCACTACTTAACTCTAGACATAGGGGAGTAATAGTTCATAAGGCAAATGTTGTAAGATCTTAATATACCGGGGTAAAACTTATTTAGAGCCTAGACATAGGAGTCTTGTAACATAGCCCTGACGAAAGTGACTGAAAGGCACGCCACCAAGGCGCTACAGCGTCTACAGATTCTTAAGCGCTACAGCGTCTAATATTATATGAACATTACTCTTGGGAACTTACATCCTATTGAGCTATCCAACTCACCTTTAATTACTTCAAACTTAATAATGTTTTATCACAACTTATGATGTTTACAACTCCTCACCTTTACTTGTTACTTAATTCTTTTCACTAAGCTTCTAATCACTTAAACTTCATAGATTAATTCCAATCCCTGTGGGAACGAACTTTACTTATCAATATATTACTTGTTGCGACCTATGTTGCCATGATCTTATGTGATTGTTTGATTTGTAGTTGATTGAAATCCTTGATTGATGGTTATTACGAAGTTGATGTTTTGATGATGATTATTACGAAATTGATGTTTTGATGATGATTATTATGAAATTGGTGTTTTGATGATGGTTGTCATGAAATTGGTGTTTTGATGTTGTCACGGTCGTATATGAGGTGTTGGTGAATTTTGTGATGTTGATGTTCAAGTCCTAGGCGCCCTAGGCGCCATTGTTGTTGCCATTGTCACGCGTTGTTGTTGCTGTCTGGGCGCCATGGGAGCCTGTTGCCTGCTGTGTTGCGCTGGTTGTTGGCGCAGGGGGGCGCCTGGGCGCCAGTTTTTGCTTTCTGTGTTGCTGTTTGTGTCTGTGCTGGGCGCCAGGTTCCCTGTGCCTGGGCGCCAAGGGCGCCTAATTTTGGCTGCCCGTGTTGCGTTCCTAAGTTGTGTTTCCGTGTAGTTATGTTGCCTGGATGTCATTGGTGCTGAGTTTTGGTTGCTAAGTTGCGTATTCTGAAATGTCACTGGGATCCCCTCCCCTGGGCGCCAATGTTGCTTCCTGCGCCAGTTTCTGTAACACCCCCTTCTAATCAGCTAAAATTTAATTAATTTAAAATCAGAGCTTTCAAAAACTTTTCAATGCATCCACAAGAGGGTGCCACATTTACGTCAACAGCATATATAATAACGCTAACTTAATTCATAAAGACATAAGTACGTGATACATAGCACCACAGTCAGCATAAACATCCTGTTTAGTTTACATCAACACAGTATAAAAACCATCGCAGCGGAATAACATCGAATCTCAAGGTGTTCAATTACATCACCAAATAAACAGTCTAAAGACATCAATTAAATAAAATAAGTAAACTAAGACCCCCCCGGTGCTACGTATCAGAGCAGACTCAACCAATTAGAAGAAGGTACTAGATCACCTTCACTCGTTATCACCTGCACGTTGCCGACATGAGAAGCAACATAAAAGCAGTAGGGTGAGTCTCTTTACGTAAATAATAAGATAAGCGTCATATTAGAGAAGGCAACTAACAACACCAATTCACAGCAATATTAACATACACCATCACTTTATATCATCAAGAAACAACACCGAAGGTATGAATAGTGCATGAAATGCAACCCAACTCCTAGGACGTATGCATGTGGATCCATCATCACCTTAATAATAGCCTTGAGGGCACTCACCAAAATAAGGCCGAAGCCTTCTGCTCACCAATCATTTATCGTAAGGCCGAAGCCTTCTGCTCGCCAATAAATGCACATGATTATGTGACGCCATGAACAATGCACCATACACACCAAAATAATGCAATAGCATACTC
Source organism: Astragalus membranaceus (assembly GCA_039519185.1). Classification (NCBI taxonomy): domain Eukaryota; kingdom Viridiplantae; phylum Streptophyta; class Magnoliopsida; order Fabales; family Fabaceae; genus Astragalus; species Astragalus membranaceus. The sequence continues at coordinate 113,639,602 of CM076850.1, forward strand.
ACCAATAATTTAATTAGCTCACCAATGATTTTATTAACTCACCAATAATTTACCTCACCATTATATATATGTCACCATTAACACACTAATTACACCGTTCACCAAGTAAATAAAGATTAAATTGTCAAAAAAGGACTCAAACAGCACCACCAGGACTAAACAGCAACAGCAACATAAAAAAAACAGCAACAACAACATTAGAAAAACAGCAATAGCGACTTTGGAAAACAGCAACAGCAACATTTGAAAAAAACAGCAACAGCAACATTTGGAAAAAAAACAGCAACAGCAACATTTGGAAAAACAGCAACAGCATCATTTGGAAAACAGCAACAGCAACATTTGAAAAAAAACAGCAACAGCAACATTTGGGAAAAAAACAGCAACAGCAACATTTGAAAAAACAGCAACAACATCATTTGGAAAAACAGCAACAACATCATTTGGAAAACAGCAACACACACGCACATGGGGCAGCCACGTTTTGGCGACCACCCACCTAGCACACACACACACACACACACACACAAAATCAAGCAACATGTCACATGCCTAACCGACAACACGGACACACGCACACACCACACGCACCAAGCACAAGGGCAAGCCAATTTGGTGCCCTCACTCCTAGCACAAGACACGGCACAAGGGGCTGCCACACTTGGCGCCCCACCATGCCACACACACACACACACACGCATGGGCAGCCACATTTGGCGCCCACGCCTAGCACATACCCACGACACGCCTAAGCACACACCTCGCAAGGCACGACACACCCACATGTCACGCACAACATCTTAGCATCATTCATTCAAGTAATTCAACAAATACCTAACAACTCTCATATTTTTCCCATTCAATTTCATTGGGTCAACATAACAAACACCCTACATACACAATTAGCAATCATAATTCATCTCAACACCCATCAACCTAGCATCACCAATTTAAGTTCAACATTATTTATAACATGAAACAACACCACAAATCAATCAACAACGTCACAATCAAACAATTAATTATTCCTAAAACCTAACTCATATGATTGCTAATCTTATAGGTTATTATGAATAAAAGAGAGCCCCCTAACCTTTTGAAATTGAAGAATTCCACCAAACTTCTATCAAGCCACCAAAGATCACCAACAATCCAAGCTCCTTCTTCTCCAAGCTTCACGCAAAACTCCCTCCCTTGCCCTAGCACCGTCGCGCCTCCTCTCTCTCACTCTTCTCACTTTCTAATTTTTTTTTGATTTTGCACAAGTGAAGACTTCTCCTAAGACTCTTATAATTTTACTAACTTAACTTGGGCCACTTAACGGTAATGGGCCTTATTTACACTCCCATAATTACTTAAACATCTCCTGAAACAAAATAAAACTCTAAATTAATTTAATTTGCTTAAATAAATATTGCAAGCTTCAAATAACTTAATTAAATTATTTTGGGGCGTTACAACTCTCCCCCACTTAGAATATTTCGTCCTCGAAATTACCTGAATCAAACAACTCTGGATATGCTTCCTTCATCTTACTCTCCAACTCCCAAGTCATGCTTTCGCCAACGGCTCCCAACCAAACCACTTTCACCAAATTGATCTCTTTACCTCTTAACACCTTCACCTCACGATCTTCAATTCTAATCGGCATTGTCTCCACGGTGAGGTTCTCCCTCACCTCCACATCATCCATTTGAACCACATGAGACGGGTCAGGAACATACTTCCGCAACTGGGACACATGAAATACATCATGCAAGTTCGAAAGAGTAGGTGGCAGAGCCACCCGATAAGCAACTTTCCCAACCCTCTCCAAAATTTGATACGGGCCAATAAAGCGAGGAGTTAACTTCTTAGACTTCAGGGCACGGCCAACACCAGTCACAGGAGTGACTCTCAAGAACACATGATCACCAGGTTGAAATTCCAAATCTTTCCTTCTTTTATCATGATAACTCTTTTGTCTACTCTGCGAGGCTTTCATTTTCTCACGGATCATCTTCACTTTCTCTGTAGTCTCACGAACAATCTCAGGACCAAGTACCACACTTTCTCCCGATTCATACCAACACAGAGGAGTCCTACATCTTCTACCATACAATGCCTCAAAAGGCGCCATCCCAATACTAGAATGAAAACTGTTATTGTAAGTAAACTCTATCAATGGAAGATGAGAATCCCACGACCCTCCTTGCTCAAGAACACAAGCCCTGAACAAATCTTCTAGCGACTGAATAGTCCTCTCCGTCTGACCATCTGTCTGCGGATGATACGCGGAGCTCAACCTCAACTTAGAACCCAAAGCTTCTTGCAAACTTTTCCAAAATTCAGAAGTGAATCTAGGATCTCTATCAGACACAATACTCAGAGGAACACCATGCAACTTCACAATCGTCTTAACATAGATTTCCGCCAACTTTGAAATCGGATAAGTGATACTAATTGGCAAAAAGTGAGCAGACTTCGTCAATCTATCAACAATCACCCAAATAGCATCAAATCCTCTTACGGTATTAGGCAAATTAGTCACAAAATCCATGGAAATGCTATCCTACTTCCATTCCGGAATCTCTAACGGTTGCATCAACCCCGCAGGCTTTTGATGGTCCACTTTCGACTTCTGGCAAGTCAGACACGCATACACAAACTGAGCTACATCACGCTTCATACCAGGCCACCAAAACAGCTTCTTCAAGTCTTGATACATTTTTGTGGCTCCCGGATGAATACTCAACTTACTCCTGTGCCCTTCTTCAAGAATTGCCTTCTTAATCCCCTCATCATTCGGAATACAAATCCTTCCACGGTATCTCAACACATCTTGCGCATCAATCTCATAGTCTTTATTTTCGGAACGATCAATCCCAACCGCCAATTCAACTAGCTTGATATCTCGCTTTTGAGCCTCTCGAATGACATCTAAAAATTCATTATGAATCTTCAACATTCCTAGTCTAACACTCTGAGGTGTTACTTCACAGACCAAACTCATGTCTCTGAACTGCTCAACCAATTCAAGCTCTTTAACCATCATTGCTGATACATGCAAAGACTTCCGACTCAAAGCATCGGCTACAACATTAGCCTTTCCCGGATGATAATTCAAACTGAAGTCATAATCCTTCAACAGTTCTAACCATCTCCTTTGCCTCATATTTAACTCTTTCTGATCAAACAAATACTGCAAACCTTTATGATCACTAAACACTTCAAATTTAGATCCATACAGATAATGTCTCCAAATCTTCAATGTAAACACAACTGCCGCAAGCTCCAAATCATGAGTAGGGTAGTTCTTCTCATGAGTCCTCAACTGTCTGGACGCATAAGCAACTACCTTACCATTTTGCATAAGAACACCTCCTAGTCCCATCTTAGAAGCATCACAATACACTAAAAATGGCTCTCCTGACTTAGGCAACGTCAAAATAGGGGAAGTTGTCAACCTCTTCTTCAATTCATTAAAACTTCCTTCACAGCGAGAATCCCAAACAAACGCCTTCCCTTTACAAGTCAACTGAGTTAGCGGGAGTGCCAACTTAGAAAACCCTTCTATGAACCTTCGATAATAACCGGCTAGTCCCAGAAAACTTCTAATCTCCGTAACCGACTTAGGTGCCTCCCACTGCAACACGGCATCAACTTTGGATGGATCTACTGCAATGCCATCACCAGAAATGATATGACCAAGAAAGCTTACTTCCTTCAACCAGAATTCACACTTAGATAGCTTAGCATACAACTTCCTATCCCTCAAGATTTCCAACACTGACTTCAAATGCTCAACATGCTCCTCCTCAGACTTAGAATAAACCAAAATATCATCGATGAAGACCACCACGAAACGATCTAGATACTCATGAAAAACACGATTCATATATTCCATGAATACCCCCGGAGCATTCGTAACACCAAATGGCATCACCGAATACTCATAGTGACCATACCGAGTCCTAAACGCCGTCTTAGGAATATCTTCATCCTTCACCTTAATTTGATGGTAACCCGATCTCAAATCAATCTTGCTGAACACGCGGACACCCACCAATTGATCCATCAAATCATCAATCCTTGGGAGCGGATACTTATTCTTGATCGTCACCTTGTTCAACTGTCGATAGTCAACGCAAAGCCTCATACTCCCATCTTTCTTCTTTACTAGCAACACCGGAGCTCCCCACGGCGACACACTTGGTCTTATGAACTTCTTTTCAAGCAAGTCCTCAAGCTGCTTCTTCAACTCAGACAACTCAGACGCCGACATTCTATACGGTGCCATAGACACAGGTCTAGTACCAGGTACTAGATCAATAGCAAACTCTACTTCTCTCTCAGGTGGCACATCAGGAATTTCATCAGGAAACACTTCAAAAAATTCACACACTACCGGCAACTCATCAATCTTAGCTTGGCTCTCCATAGACAACGACGCCATCAAAGCAAACAGCTTAACTTCCTCTCTCATTACCTTATGCAATTGGCCAGCAGGCAACAAAGCTGATTCCTCTTCGACCGGAGAAGAGAAACTCACAGACTTATCAAAACAATTGATATGAACATGGTTATTCACCAACCAGTCCATACCCAAGATAACATCTAACCCATCTAACGGCAAGCAAATATAATCAACCATAAAGTCCCTACCGAAAACTGATAAAGGACACTTAGCACACACGAGAGAAGTAGTCACCGAGCCCTTAGCCGGAGTATCGATGACCATTTCCCTCATCATAACAGACAACACTAGATTCAACTTATCGGCACACACGGCAGCAATAAAGGAATGCGTAGCACCAGTATCAACAATAGCAAGCAACGGAGTACCATTAATGAAACACATACCTCTGATCTCATTAGCCGTCTCAGTCCCCGCAAGAGCAAACACCTTCCCACTCACCTTCTCCTTCTTTGGCTTGGAACACTTGGTACTAATATGCCCCACCTCCCCGCAGTTGTAGCAAACAACATCCTTCTTCTCACAAGTAGCAGCTATGTGACCTTCTTTGCCACATTTGAAACACTTGTTAACCGGGCAATCAAAACTCTTATGACCGGGCTTACTACACTTGTAGCACACAATGTTCGCAGGGGCATCTCCCCCACTTGGCTTCTTGCCTGAACCAGCTTTCCATTTGTCCTTACCACCAGAAACATCATAGGGCTTCCCACGATACTGGGAACCTCTCTTCTCTTTCACAATCTTATAGGAAGCATTGCTATCCTCTTCAAAAATCCTACAGCTGTCAACCAAATCAGCAAACACCCGAATCTTTTGGTAACCAATTGCCTTCTTGATGTCATGCCTCAGACCATTTTCAAACTTGATACATTTCGAAAATTCAGAATTAGCATCATTATTATAATGAGGGTAGAACTTAGCCAATTCCACAAATTTCGCCGCATACTCGGCCACAGACTTGTTCCCTTGCTTCAATTCCAGAAATTCAATCTCCTTCTTGCCTCTCACATCTTCCGGATAGTATTTCCTCGTAAACTCCCTCTTGAAAACATCCCACGTGATCTCCTCACCCGTAGCTTCCAGCCTCTGCAGAACCTCAAGCCACCAATCATCGGCTTCCTCCGCCAACATGTGAGTACCATACCTCACCTTCTGAGTAGGCGTGCAATCCATAACCCGGAAAATTCTCTCAATTTCTTTCAACCATGCCAGAGCTCCATCAGGATCATACCGACCCTTGAAAGTGGGTGGATTCTCCCTTTGGAAAGTGGCCAAATTGCGAGCACCAGCATCAGCAGCAACCTGCTGATTTCCCACAGCCTGAGCCATTGCTTCCAGAGCAGCAACAAGAGCAGCATCATTTCTTCCGGCCATCTCAACTAATCACTGAAACAAGATTCAAGTCAGAACGAGTAACAAGACTCGAGGATTATAAAACTAAAGACTCAACAACTTGGTCGGACAGACCGAACTGCTTTGATACCAGTAATGTAACACCCCCTTCTAATCAGCTAAAATTTAATTAATTTAAAATCAGAGCTTTCAAAAACTTTTCAATGCATCCACAAGAGGGTGCCACATTTACGTCAACATCATATATAATAACGCTAACTTAATTCATAAAGACATAAGTACGTGATACATAGCACCACAGTCAGCATAAACATCCTGTTTAGTTTACATCAACACAGTATAAAAACCATCGCAGCGGAATAACATCGAATCTCAAGGTGTTCAATTACATCACCAAATAAACAGTCTAAAGACATCAATTAAATAAAATAAGTAAACTAAGACGCCCCCCTGGTGCTACGTATCAGAGCAGACTCAACCAACTAGAAGAAGGTACTAGATCACCTTCACTCGTTATCACCTGCACGTTGCCGACATGAGAAGCAACATAAAAGCAGTAGGGTGAGTCTCTTTACGTAAATAATAACAAATAAGATAAGCGTCATATTAGAGAAGGCAACTAACAACACCAAATCACAGCAATATTAACATACACCATCACTTTATATCATCAAGAAACAACACCGAAGGTATGAATAGTGCATGAAATGCAACCCAACTCCTAGGACGTATGCATGTGGATCCATCATCACCTTAATAATAGCCTTGAGGGCACTCACCAAAATAAGGCCGAAGCCTTCTGCTCACCAATCATTTATCGTAAGGCCGAAGCCTTCTGCTCGCCAATAAATGCACATGATTATGTGACGCCATGAACAATGCACCATACACACCAAAATAATGCAATAGCATACTCACCAATAATTTAATTAGCTCACCAATGATTTTATTAACTCACCAATAATTTACCTCACCATTATATATATGTCACCATTAACACACTAATTACACCGTTCACCAAGTAAATATAGATTAAATTGTCAAAAAAGGACTCAAACAGCACCACCAGGACTAAACAACACCAATATAACAGCAACAGCAACATAAAAAAAACAGCAACAGCAACATTAGAAAAATAGCAACAACGACTTTGGAAAACAACAACAGCAACATTTGAAAAAACAGCAACAGCAACATTTGGAAAAAAAACAGCAACAACAACATTTGGAAAAACAGCAACAGCATCATTTGGAAAACAGAAACAGCAACATTTGAAAAAAAACAGCAACAGCAACATTTGGAAAAAAACAGCAACAGCAACATTTGGAAAAACAGCAACAGCATCATTTGGAAAAACAGCAACAACATCATTTGGAAAACAGCAACACAGACGCACATGGGGCAGCCACGTTTTGGCGCCCACCCACCTAGCACACACACACGCACAAAATCAAGCAACATGTCACACGCCTAACCGACAACACGGACACACGCACACACCACACGCACCAAGCACAAGGGCAAGCCAATTTGGCGCCCTCACTCCTAGCACAAGACACGGCACAAGGGGCTGCCACACTTGGCGCCCCACCATGCCACACACACACACGCATGGGCAGCCACATTTGGCGCCCACGCCTAGCACATACCCACGACACGCCTAAGCACACACCTCGCAAGGCACGACACACCCACATGTCACGTACAACATCTTAGCATCATTCATTCAAGTAATTCAACAAATACCTAACAACTCTCATATTTTTCCCATTCAATTTCATTGGGTCAACATAACAAACACCCTACATAAACAATTAGCAATCATAATTCATCTCAACACCCATCAACCTAGCATCACCAATTTAAGTTCAACATTATTTATAACATGAAACAACACCACAAATCAATCAACAACGCCACAATCAAGCAATTAATTATTCCTAAAACCTAACTCATATGATTGCTAATCTTATAGGTTATTATGAATAAAAGAGAGCCCCCTAACCTTTTGAAATTTAAGAATTCCACCAAACTTCTGTCAAGCCACCAAAGATCACCAACAATCCAAGCTCCTTCTTCTCCAAGCTTCACGCAAAACTCCCTCCCTTGCCCTAGCACCGTCGCGCCTCCTCTCTCTCACTCTTCTCACTTTCTATTTTTTTTGATTTTGCACAAGTGAAGACTTCTCCTAAGACTCCTATAATTTTACTAACTTAACTTGGGCCACTTAACGGTAATGGGCCTTATTTACACTTCCATAATTACTTAAACATCTCCTGAAACAAAATAAAACTCTAAATTAATTTAATTTGCTTAAATAAATATTGCAAGCTTCAAATAACTTAATTAAATAATTAATTAAATTATTTTGGGGCGTTACAGTTTCTGTTGCTGGCCAGTTCCCAGCGTGTTGCCTGTTCGGCGCCCAGTGCCTGGGCGCCATTTTCAGGATGTTCCCCAAATTTTTCCCGGTTTTGTTTTTGACATATCTTTTGACTCGGGTGTCCGTTTTAAGTGTTTCAAAGTGCGTTGCGAAGCTTATTCAGTTTTCTACCTGTGTGTTCTATTTTAAGGTAAAAATTATTATTTTTCTGACAGTTTCTGTGCGCCTCAAGTGGCTGTCCCCGTTGGTCGTTGTAAAACTATTACGGTGTTTAAAAACCCTTTTGGTGTCCTATTTAATTGGTGTCGTGAGCTGAAGTAAAACCTTTTAACGTAATCAGTAATATTAGTGTCCCGGTGTCAATAATGACGTGTTGATGTTTTGACGATAATGCCCCTAGCGGCTATTACTTTGATTTACGATTGTATTGATGATGAATAAAAGCTGTGGTTTTATAAGTGACGATGATGCCATAAAGGCTATTAGCGACGATGATGTTAATGACGATGAATGTTAGTGGCAAATATATGCGTGACAATAACTTGACAGGTGATGTGCCTTTCATGGGAAAATTGGTAAGTGATGGGTTGTTAAGTTGACTGTGTTTGTATGGGACTGTCTCTGGTGCATGTCATGGTGTCTCATACATCTCATGTGCATAAACAAGTGACGATGATGCCATAAAGGCTATTTAGCGACGATGATGCCATAAAGGCTATTTATTGACGATGATGACAGGTACCTCATGCATACACCTGTTGCGATGGGTGGCATTTCATACATGTTCATGACATTGTGATGACTTGCTGTGATGACTGACTTGATGTGCGATGTGGTTTATATAGCATGGTAGCTCTAGCATAATACTTATCATATGCACTATTATATTGTTAGATGAACTCACCCCTTCTGTTTGAATGTTACCCCTATGCGGTAACGTGCAGGTGATCTCGAGTGAAGGCTTAGGTACCTTCGCTATTCTGAGTCGGTGTTGTCGGTGTCCTTGCTTTGATGTGTAACACTCAGGGGGGGGATAAACGTTGAGCTTAGTTATTATATTTTATTGTTTGGAGTCCATTCAGGACATCACGGTTTGATTGTTGTTAAACTTATTTTGTTTCCGCAGCGTGGTGATGTAATTCTTGGTGATGTGGTTAATTATACAGGTGTTATGGGCTTGGTCCCTTTTTGACAAGTTATTTATATCGCATGAGACATTTTGTTTAATGATGAATATGTGTGACATCCCTTTCGAAGTATGAAATAAATTTTTGTAAACTCTGATTTTGTTAAATAATTACCGGGTAGAAAAGGGGTGTTACAGATAACGTATAGCGTCTCACTTCTTTAAATAGTGTTTCACGAGTACATGTACCCGCTATCTAATTAATGATGGCAAAACGCTATTTCAAACCCTACTTCAAATAACGTTTTTTCAAACGCTAGCGGATAGCGGATATCGTCTCACATTTTTGGCATTTTTACCCTTTTTATTTTTCTTAAATTACTTATCTATCCTTATTAAATAAACTAACAGTATACCCGTGCAATATGTAATATTACTTCTATATCCTTATTAAATAAACTAACAGTATACCCTTCAAGAATAATTTAAAGTAGATAAAAAAATTCAAATTGTAATTGAGTTAGTTCGAACATTACCCTGTGAACATTTACCAGCAACATGTAATATTTCTCGTAGGGATTAGAAAGCAAGATTGTATTAAAGTTTTAAATTTTCCATATTGTAATATTTCCCGTAGAGACTAAATAAAACTTATTGATAGAGAAAAATGGAATATTAAAAATGAAGGAGACATGTAGATGAAATTAAAGTAGATATATTGTGAAAAATAGAAAAATGAGATAGAGTTAGAGGAAGAAAAAAGAGAAAAAAGAGAAGAGAGTGAAAAAGTTTGAAAAAAGTGGGAGAGAGATAGTGAAAAAGTATATAAAAGAGAGTGAAAATGTTTGAAAAAGTGAAAAAGTTAAATTACATAAATATCCTAAAATTGTTTAGTTGGAAAAATGGTAAGATTGATATTTTGGTAGTAGGTAGATAATATAGATAGATAGTAGATGTAATCATAGAATAAATAAATATGTCATTTTATGTCAGCTAGTTCAACCGCTAATCTTACCAAACACATCATTTAGTATCGGCTAGCTTACTTTTGGGAAAAAAAACAAACAGAAAGAAGATAAGATTGATATAAATTCATCCTAATCCTAATCCAGAATTTAATGCCTCTTTATCGAAGCATCAATGTTGATCAAACTTTAAAAAAATGATCCCTTGTTAATACTAGTATTAATCTTTAAAATATAGTTAATCTTTAATGGTAGCGAGTGTTTGTAGCGAGCGGATCGAGACTGTTACCGTATTTCGGTTTCAGTAGGATTCAGTCACTTCAACATCATCAAGTGCTATATATATATAACGCACCACCACACCACACACGTTGTGGAAAACAAAATAAAAAAGTTTGTGTGTGATCGATATCTTGATTCTTATCTGCTCTTCGGTGTGATTTGTTCCTTAATTTTGTTGCTATGGATATTAATCTTTCTCCCCAATTAGCCAAGAAGGTGTACGGAGACAATGGTGGATCCTATTACGCTTGGTCCCCTTCGGAACTTCCCATGTTGCGTCAAGGCAACATCGGTGCTTCAAAACTAGCTCTTGAGAAGAATGGTTTTGCTCTTCCTCGTTACTCCGATTCCTCTAAGGTTGCGTACGTTCTACAAGGTACTACCGATCATCTAACATTTTCTTCCTTTTTTTATTTATTTAATTTCATATTTAAAATTACATCTTTACTTTTGTGATTGCATGTCTGATATATAACCATCAATATATTTTAATCAAATGTGAAATTGATATAGTTTTTTCTTTTTTGAGGATCCTTCATTTTTTTGAATCCTATTTCTTATTCATCGATCAAAACCTAACTCGCTTTTGATCGTTGTTCTTTCGCTTGGAAGCAATCCTAATCATTAGTTTCTGGTGATTGAACAAAATTACAATCTATGAAGCAATGGCACATACACAGACATGGCACGAACACCAGATACGACACGAACACCGGTTTTAATTTAAAAAATACAAGTAATTGAAGTGTCGGTACTGACACCGGACACTCTTCAATTCAACTCGAAGTGTCGGTGCTATATCGTGATCCTTAAAATTGTTATGTTTGTTTTTGCTTTCGTGGTACGGTGAAAGTTCAAAGATCAGATGTTATTTTATTTGTTTTTAACACGTGAGGCCAGTATTTTATTTAAAATTTTCAATGTTCATATTATATTAGATTAATTGGAGTGATTCTATGTTCTGTATATTGGTTGAGTTTTAATAGTGAAAAAATTGTGGAAACAGGAAGTGGAGTTGCTGGAATTGTACTCCCAGAATCAGAAGAAAAGGTTGTTGCAATCAAAAAGGGTGATGCATTAGCACTTCCCTTTGGTGTAGTAACATGGTGGTTCAACAAGGAAGACACGGAATTAGTTGTTCTGTTCCTAGGAGACACATCAAAAGCTCACAAAGCAGGTGAATTCACTGATTTTTTCCTAACAGGTTCAAATGGAATCTTCACTGGATTTTCAACTGAGTTTGTGGGGAGAGCTTGGGACTTAGAAGAAAAAGACGTGAAGAATCTCATTGGGAAACAATCAGGCAAAGGAATTGTAAAGCTTGATGGAAAAATCAACCTTCCACAACCTAAAGAGGAACATAGAAAAGGCATGGCTTTGAATTGTGAGGAAGCACCATTGGATGTTGATATTAAGAATGGTGGAAGGGTTGTTGTTTTGAATACTAAGAATCTTCCTTTGGTTGGTGAAGTTGGTCTAGGAGCTGATCTTGTGAGGTTGGATGGGAGAGCTATGTGTTCTCCTGGATTCTCTTGTGACTCTGCTTTGCAGGTTACTTATATTGTACGAGGAAGTGGTCGTGTTCAGGTTGTTGGTGTTGATGGTAAGAGGGTTTTGGAGACAACTATAAAAGCTGGTAATTTGTTCATTGTTCCTAGGTTTTTTGTTGTCTCTAAGATTGCTGATCCCGAAGGTTTGGAGTGGTTCTCTATCATCACTACCCCTAAGTAAGTTTTTCTTTCAAATTATTTCATTTTTCTGATAAATAGAAGTTTTTAAGTGAGTTGGATCTCAAGGGCTTACCAGAGTCAACCTCAAGTTATACATTATCTATAAAGCACATACATCGTACATGACACTAACACCTAGACACTAGTTATAATTTGAGAAATACAAGTAATTGAAGTTTTGGTGTCGGTGTTCGACACGATATCTGTCGGACATCAAATAGTTCTCAACCAAAAGTGTCGGTGCTACAGAGTATATTACTCACAAATGAAGTCTTCACATCGGCACCGGGATTCGAACCCGTGTGTGACATGAGCCAAATTAGTTCATTATTTAAGACATTATTTAACTTATTGTTTAGATTAGTGATTGTAGTGCTTATGAATTCTAACATTGGTTATGATTGTTGATGTTTCAGTCCTATATTTACACACTTGGCTGGATGTTCTTCGGTGTGGAAGGCTTTATCACCTACAGTTCTGCAGGCTGCTTTCAATGTAGATGCTGAAGTTGAGAAACTCTTCCGTTCAAAGAGGACCGCTGATGCCATTTTCTTCCCTCCTCCGAATTAAAGTAGGATGGAAGAAAGCTTTATAAGTAATTGCCACCGGTAGCAGCAGTTGTTTGACTTTGTTTAAGGTTGTTAATGGAGTACTTTTCTAAATCTATGTACTTTTCTTTTGGGTATAAAGAGTTGTTTGTGTTAATTTCTTTTGGGAGCTGACCTCTTTGATCATGTTTAATTTGTTGCTGCTTTCGATATAGTTATTTCTCCAAAGTATACTCCTCATCTCAAATATAAGCAATAAAAATTCCTACCTCGATGATCTAGAAGATAAACAAAAGGCTAAATTGCACTTTTGTACTTTATCTTTTACTTAAGTTTCATTTTGGTCTTTTATTTTTTTTCTTTTCGTTTTGGTCATTTATCTTTTATTTCTATGTCAATTTAGTCCTTTATCTTTTTTTTTTTCACTTTGGTCCTTTATCTTTCATTTTTGTTTCGGTTTGGTCCTTTTAAACAAAAATACAGAAAAATGAAGAACACTATGATGAATGTGCTCAAGAACACCAAAAACACTTTGATTTCTTGTTTTTTGAATAACTCGTGCAATATGCGACCAAATTGAATGAAATTGGACTCTAACTTGAATAAAATTTCGCAAGGAATTCAATGGAACCAAAATTAAGTTCAGAAAACTGCTTATGCTCAAAATCACTTTTGGAACCGAAATCTTGAATTTGAAGTTCAAAAAACCTTTGATCTCAACAATGGAGATTTTGCTATAGACCACCAAATTGAACGATTCTTGAGTCTAAATGCTCAAAATTCAACAAGAAATCAGAATATGACAAGTATTTTGTATGAAAAATCGCGTAAAACGCAAACACGGTCAAAAAGCAATTTGCATCCATAAAACGTGTTTTGGCTCTTATTTACTCATTTCTCACCGCGTCAAACCAATTGTGTTCAACTCGTATTGAGTGCAGAAATTTAACTATAGCAAAAGGTTTCGACAAAAACGATACAAATTCGAGAACGATGTGAAAAATAGAAACTTTCATTCGCGTTTCTGTTTTTCACATCGTTTTCGTTGAAACCTTTTGCTTTAGTCCAATTTCTGCACTCAATACGAGTTGAACGCAATTGGTTTGACGCAAATTGGTTGAGAAATGAGCAAATGAGAGACAAAACACGTTTTAGAGATGCGAATTGATTTTTCACGGTATTTTGTATTTTAGCGCTTTTCTATATAAAATACTTGTCATATTCTGATTCGTTGTTGAATGTTGAGCATTTTAGGCTCAAGAATCGTTCAACTTGGTGCTCTATAGCAATATCACCATTGTTGAGATTGAAGGTTTTTTGAACTTTAAATTCAAGATTTCGGCTCCAGAAATGATTTTGCGCATAAGCACTTTTCTAAGCTTAATTTTAATTCCATTGAATTCCTTGCGAAATTTTATTCAAGTTAGAGTCCAGTTTCATTCAATTTGGTCGCGTATTGCATGGGTTATTCAAGAAACAAGAAATCAAAGTGTTCATGGTGTTCTTAAGCACATTCAAAGTGTTATTCAGTTTTCTGTATTTTTGTTTAAAAGGATGAAACTGAAACAAAAATAAAAGATAAATGACCAAAGTGAGAAAAAAATAAGATAAAGGACCAAACTGACACAGAAATGAAAGATAAATGACCAAAATGAGAAAAAAAAATAAAGGACCAAAATGAAACTTAAGTCAAAGATAAATGACCAAAAGTGCAATTTAGCCTAAACAAAACTTAACAAATATCACTATTTAATTAAAAACATGAATCTTAATGAAAAAAAACACAAGCAAATTATTATAAAGACAAATTTATGAGATGAAAGACTTTTTTGGGTTGTGTTACAATCTAACAATGTAACAGAAACAAAACAGTAAAAATAATAAGACATCGTTAACGTATTATTTTATTTTTAGGGTAGATTAAGATGCGTAACAATGTCCCAAGAAGGTAGCTCAAATGCATAACATCATTGTTATCAGACCCGGACTGGTTCGACCAAGACCCAGAGACTCTCCTGGTTCGGGTAGCATGTTGGTCCGGTGATGACATCATCAACCCGGCCAAAAGTTTTTTTTACCCCCCCCCCCAACCCACAAAAGTTAAAGTTTTTCGGAAATATAAAAAAAAGTATTTCCGAAACTTTTATCAGTTCAAATTTCTGGAAATAGGGTATTTTTGGAATACAATTTTTGCTTCCGAAAATACCCACTGTTTAGGTATTTTCGGAAATTCAAATTTTTAAACTTCCGGAAATACCGTTTTTGACGTATATCCGGAATGTTTAAATTTTTAAACTTCCGCAAATACCTTTTTTAACGTATTTCCGGAAAGTTTAAATTTTTAAACTTCCGGAAATACCGTTATTTAACGTATTTCCGGAAATACGAATTTTTATCCTTTTTACCAATATGGCTACGACAAATGGCAGATGCCCCTTTATGGATTTATCGGATGCGTTTACCACATCACAGGTTTTTTCTACTCGGGATATTGTTACCCGTTGGGATAGAGATATCGGGAAAGCCAACAGAGTAATTGTTATTATTATTCGATCCGAGTCGAATGAGAATGGTAAAGGGAAGAAAAATAAGATTGTTTTTGGTTGTGATAGGCATGAGAGATATAGTGGAGTAGATGTTGGGTGTTCTAGTAGACACAAGACCTCAAAAAGGTGTGGTTGTCTATTTAGATTGAAAGCTAAACCACTCGATTCTCCTAGTCTTGATTGGAAGGTCAAAGTTATGTGTGGAATTCACAACCATGAGCCTCTTAAGACTATCCTTGGGGCAGCAATATTTGGTAGGTTCAACAAGGAGGAGTGGTTAGCAGTTGAGGAGTATATGTGGTTGGGAGTGAAAGCGGCAAAAAGTCTAGAGTCAATAAAAAGGAGATTTACCAACAATTTTAGTAACATTTCACAGTTGTATAGAACCCGCAATAGTCTCCAGAAGGGAAGGAGAGGAAGTAGGACTGAGATGCAAGAGCTTCTGACTGATTCAGTCTCATCATTATATTTGTTGGACCAGACGGCTTGAAGGAACCGATATTGTTGAAGAGATCATGTGGTCATACCCTGATTGTATCAAGTTATTGATGATGTTTCCTACTGTCTTGATTATGGACTGCACCTTCATGACCAACAAATATGCATTGCCTCTACTTGAGATTGTTGTTGTCACTTCTACTGAGTTGACATTTTCTGTTGCATTTGCTTACTTGTCTCACGAGAGATATGATGACTACACATGGGTTTTGCAGAGCCTAAGAGATTTGATGGTATTAGATATCCCACTTCCTCAGGTTATCCTCACTGACTGTGAGAAGGGATTGATGAATGCTATCAAGGTTGTGTTTCCCGAAGCGGTTAATTTGCTTTGTCGGTATCACATTAACAACAATGTGAATGCTAAAATTAAGAAGGCTGTCAAGGGAGAGAGGGTGAAGGCAGTGATGAGTCTCTGGCATGCAATAGTTGACTCTGTATTTGAGGATGAATTTTATGAGAATTTGCATGATTTTAAACAATCATGTGCTGATATACCCAAACTTATCAAATATGTGAACAAGTATTGGCTGTATCCTCACAGGGAAAGATTTTGTGGACCGTGGACGGATAAAGTGAAACACTATGGAAACACCACGACTAATAGATATGTTAATATCCTCACAGGGAAAGATTTACGTATAATATTTTTTTGTCGGTTTGAGTCATTATAATAATTTCGTTATGTGTTTAACATATAGGGTTGAGTCAGCTCATTGAGCATTGGATAGATCACTAGCTAGGTTCAAGTGGAGGTGACTTATGCAGAAATTGGGAATCCATGCATGGGATGATCAATGCACAAATTGATAAAATTGTCGGTTCTTTTCAAAAGAGCATCAACCGTGTAGATGCACGTCACAACACTCCATTCTACAAGAATCTACACAGTTTGGTGTCTTATGAGACATTGAACCATATAGCTGATGAGTTTGAAGGCATGTTGGATGAAGTAGGGACCGATAAGACCCGTTGTGCTGGTTGTGTGATTAAAGTTACTCATGGGTTACCTTGTTCTTGTGACCTTGGGAATTTGCACCCTACACGGCCGTCGAATGACAACAGAGATGATTGACCCTCATTGGATGAGGCTGAGTATTGAGAGTATGGATGAGGAGCGGGAGAAACAAGCGTCACTTGAATGTGACATAAGCTATACAATAAAGGAGGTTTGGAGGCAATGGGATGAGATGTATCTTGAGGAGAGATGTGTCTACAAGAGAGGTCTTGATGATTATGTCTTCAAAAGCACTACAACTATGGTTCCACCTAAGCACAAAGTCAAGACTGGGGGTGCACCAGAGAAGAAGAAGAAAGAGTATGGTGTGAAGAGAGATCCTTCTTATTGGGAGCACGTGGATGCGTCTTTGAGCTCAGTTAAGAAACCCACCCAGATTTCATCACAGAGACTTCCCCAGCGGTCCTCACAGCAAGTCTCACAGTTACCATCACAGAGGTCAGCAGCTGAGCGAGCACAACATGACATTCATTTCATAAGTCACTTTCCAGAGCATTTGCATAGGTACATTGATGACATTATCAATGTGATTGGGGATGGAAATTGTGGCTTCAGATGCATTTCTGCCTCACTTGATTACTCGGAGCATAGCTGGAAAATATTTCGCAATGATTTGATTGAGGAGATGGACTCAAATTGGTTTCAATACTCAGAGGTGATGGGTAACAACATTCACACAGTTAGGGAATCATTTTAGTTGCTCACCCACAAGACTTTCAACCTCTTGAGAAGTGGATGTTGATGCCTGACATGGGACATGTTATAGCGACTAGGTATCAGATAGCCCTTGTTATGTTGTCACTTCATGATGGTGGGTCACGGACATTCTTCCCTTTAAGAGGAGCCTATGTTCTTAGTCAGAGCCGCTTGTTCTGTGTTGGGTTTGTCCATGGGAATCATTGGGCTCGGGTTATGTTGAACGCTACTAGTCCAGTACCTCCTATTCATCCTACTTGGGGTGCATATGCTTTAGATGAAGCTAGATCGTGGTTATATCCATACCTTGGACGTGTACAGTTATGGTGTTCTTTTGTCCTAGATCATGTTGCACCGACCCTCCCAGCTATTGATTATATTTCCATTATATGATTGTATTATATTATATTATATTGAATTTTATTCAACAAATTTATATTATATTAAATTTTATTCCACGAATTTTTTATTTAACAGTTTAGATTTTGTCGACACTTTAAACGGTCTAGATTTTGTCGGCACTTTAAACGGTCTAGATTTTGCCGACACTTTAAACGGTCTAGATTTTGCCGACACTTTAAACGGTCTAGATTTTGTCGATCAATTTTCATCCAACGGTGGAAATTCACTTTAGAGTTTCAGATTTTCCCTATAAATAGACCCATTGGGTTTCACTTCTTTCATACACACATCACTTCTTTCATACACACAACACTTCTTTCATCACTTCTTTCATACAAAATGATGATGGCTATGGCCAACGAAGACTCTTCACTCACTATTATTTTTACTAATCAGGGCTTCCCTGATCATCAGGGCATCATCATCAACGAACATGATGATGTCTGTTTCGAGGGGCGAGACACGTTCCAGTGTAGGTTAAAACACAACATAACATTCGCTGCCCTGAAAGAGAGACTACTACGTAAGTTGCAACCGGAGGGCGACGAGCATGAAATAATTAGTATAATTTATCGGAAACCAACTTGGGTTAATGGACATGTGTACTGGTCTGCAATGGATGTCAACAACGACGATGACGTCCAAACCATGATGGCCATTCGTGTTATGTTTAGATGGAAGGGGGGTTATCTGCATTTATACGTCGAAACCAGAAGGACCGTCGTTGAGATCCTTCGTCGTTTAACTCCACCACCATCTCAGTAGTTTCTATTATGTTTTCGTTTTGTTTGTTGTTGCAATCTGTTAGTTTCTATTATGTCTTCGTTTTGTTTGTTGTTACAATCTGTTATTTTAAATCAATGTAGAAGGCGTTTTTAATTAATCAAATGAATGTTTGAGTTTTTATTTTTGCACTCCGGAAACACTATATTATATGATAAATTCGGAAGGCAAATTTGAGGTATTTCTGGAAATACCTCAAATTTAGATAAATTCGGAAGACAATTTTTTTTTTATTTTCGGAAATACCTCAAATTTACATAAATTCGGAAGGCAAATTTTAGGGATTTCCGGAAATATCTCATTTTATGGTATTTTCGGAATGTAAAATGTGTTCCGAAAATACCATAAAATGAGATATTTCCGAAAAATTAAAAAAAAGATACTTCCGAATTTATCTTGATTTGAGGTATTTCCGGAGATTTTTGAAATTTAAAGAATATTTTCGTCTATTTGGTATATGGTTTATTGGTGGGGGGGGGGGGTGGTGATTTACCAAAAAAGCTGCCTTACTTGTATTATTAAGGCTAAATATATATTTTGGCCCTTTATCTTTGGGGTTGTGGTCACTTTGGCCCTTTATCTTTTTTTTTTCTCATTTTAGACCCTCATGTTTTTTGTGTGTGTCAATTTGGCCCCTGCCGTTATCATTTTGGTCCCTTATGTTTTTAATTGATTTCATTTTAGTCCCTTATGTTTTTAATTGATTTCATTTTGGGCCCTTATGTTTTTAATTGATTTCATTTTCGTCCTTAAAAATTTGCCTAAAAAAACATAAACATAACGGCAGGGGCCAAAATGACACAAACAAAAAACATGAGGGTCTAAAATGAGAAAAAAAAAAGATAAAGGGCCAAAATGACCACAACCCCAAAGATAAAGGGCCAAAATATATATTTAGCCTATTATTAATATAAACCGTTAAACTATATGACCAGACATTTAAAATTTTCAAACCCTTTAGCTTTTCATTATTTATTTATCAATTAGCTACTTTGCTTTACAAAAATCTTGAAAGTTGTTAATTATTATTAATTTTGTTAATTTTATTTAATCCAATTTCCATTATTTATTTAATGCAACATCAATTATTTATTTATCAATTAGGTACGACCTTTGAAGAATTATGTTAATTTTTGCTTTGATTTTTTTTTTTTAGATTTTTGAGGTATAATACAATTTTTTGTGGCAATGTGATGTATAAATTTATACATATTAGGTCTATTTTTAGTGAGTCCGATCATGCGGTCCAACCAAAGACCTATCGATCCGACCAAAGATTCAGTGACCTAGTGCCTTGACCGAGTCGATGACCGATTTGAGTCTGATAACATTGCCTTAGAGTCTATTTGGTTGGAGGACCATGGACAGCGGCAGTTCCTCTTTAGCGGCGGTTCCTCTTTATACTATGGGGGTAGTGCTTGCTACCCAAAAAACAATAATTAACAACCTTGTATACCTATTCAAGTATGCTACCTCCTAAATATTCCTATATTAATTTTATAACATAATTGAGAAAGGCAAATTAGAGGCAAATACACTACATAGTGCTTGGGATCAATTTTTAAGATCGCACTCTCAAGATAATTTAAATGCAATGCATTTTGTTTCTAACAATAATATTACTCTTCCAGAAATTGAGAAATGATGGATGGTCTAATTTGTTAGAGAATGTAGATTCTTGACATGGGTGCACAATATGTTTTGAGAAGAGGTGAGCTCCTCAACCAAATGTAACTATGCTGCATCATTACATTGCTTGTCTTTTTAGTACGAAGACAATTATTATTGAATTTGATTCATTAAAACGTCGTTGAGCTGAGTTTTCCTAAAGGACTATGTCAGCTTAATTGTTACCGCGTTATTGATGCGCAGTATCCACCGGCTTTGCTGGTGACAAATCTACCTCGTGGAATCTAGCTATCCAGATATATATCCGACTTTGCCGGTCTGTGTGATTTTCCACTCCCAACGGAGTGTTTGCCACACTCAAGATTCGAACCCGAGGCCTTGGGATGTGATCCGAGTCTAGTTACCACTCAGATCGACACTTGTTAGTTCATTTTGTTCTCTTTTAATGAAGTTCCTTTCACATATAAAAAAATTACTTTTATATCTCTCCCCCGCATAAAAAAGAGACTAGCTCTGCCACTTACCATGGAGGGAAGAAGAAAGGCGGAAGTATTTTAAATTTCTTTATTTAATTCATTTTTTTAGAGGAGAGGATGATAAATATTATAAGGATGAATTTATACTCTACATATGCTGATTTAATTTTTTTTGACAGGAAGTATGGTGATTTAATGTGAATTTAATTTAAATTTCAATATTATATGAAAGAAAAATATAAATGCATGCTGAATTTGTCTTAACTTCAACGTATCAATTTGAATATTTAAAGAAAAACGTATCAATGCGGGTGCAAATCAAATTCATTATCGGTGAACCACTAAATATGCTCATAGAACGTATTATAAAAATTTATTAATGGTTGTGATTTAATACTAATTGATTTAATCTTAACCACTCATAATATTTTACAAAATATCTATTTGATTTGTAGCACTCATCAATTTGCATAAATAAATTATATTTTTTAGTTAAAAAAATCACTCCCTAGAATTCTCCCTCCCCTATTGTCAAAAAATAAAAATTCTCCCTCCCCTGGCTTGAACGAAACAAACCGCTAAAGCCAAGAAAGAGAGCGTGATAGTTATCGTCCCTGGGGTCTTGGCGGCATTGAGAGAGAATGGCGCCATTGAATTCTCTTGAGAAAGAGTATCCACTCATCGACTCTAACTTCCAAAGATTTTGCGCCTCCCACGGCATTTTCTCCGGTACCTTTTCTCTCCTTCCCTTCCTCTATTTTTTCCGATTTCGTCATTCAAATTTATCCAAAGCAATCACTGTTCCACTTCCTTCTCAGTTGAAGATTTCCTCCTGCATGATCTCGATGCATTATTGGCGTCTGCGTCTAATCGTTCCACTTCGGAGAGACTGACACAGGTTAGGGTTAGCTATATACCACGGCATCACCCTGCATTTATTTATTGTTGTTGGCTTTTTACTATTTTGTTTTTCTAATTCAGTTTTTAAGTTAATTAATATGCGCGATTCTACTTTAATGTACTATTTAGGGAATTCACCAGCTTTTCTCAATGATAGATGCTCTACACCCACCACTGCTAAACGGTTTGCAGCTCCTTGAAGATGCTAAGTTGAATAAACTTGTTTTGTCCACTGGATGTGAAGGGTACTCTCAGCTCAATTACTCAATATATAGTTTATGTTATTTACGAATAGGATGTAGTATAGTGTTTTGGAAGGTTGGTGAGTAGCTTTGTTTGCACACCACTTCTAGGGACAGATTTTCTAGTACCTATGGCTTGGATAAGTAGCTGAGTTTTTTTGAATGAAAATCACTTTGCATTGATGAGGTATAACATGAATATGGGAAGGTTGAAAGTGGAATGCAACTCATTTAAACTCCACCTCCACCCTACAAATTTTTACCTCTCTTATGGCATGAAATTGAGAGCAACTCAGTGTTTGAATCTGTTTAATTCAGGATTGATGCATTGCTTGGAGGTGGATTACGTGAAGGACAATTAACTGAACTTGTTGGATCATCCTCATCTGGCAAGACACAGGTAAGAACTTCTTTGCAAAAAAAATCATATTTTGCGTAGGTGTTAATGGGGTGGGGAACGTTTCCTCTGTACCATCCCTTTTGGGATTGGGATACCCATCTCTAATATCTGTGGGGAGATGTTTATCCACGAGTATCTGCAGGTATTTAATAAGTTAAAATGAGATTTCACAAAATCATGAGTATATATAAAATGGATAGAAATCTAATATCATATATAATCATGTTTCGTAGTAATATAAATCAAAAATTAAAATTACTTGCATGAAATTATGAGATGTAGCAAATAATTGGCCTAGTTTAATCTTTTTGTAATAATAAATCCACAAAAGTAATCATTATTTGAAGGGTATAAATTTTGTCAAACATTATTGTTTTTTTTGGTATGCGTATTGCGTCACACATTATTGTTTTATAGATAGACCCATTTGCCAAAAAAATCTTACTGCAAAAAAATGAAAATTTGTATTCTTATCTTATTCGAGATAAGAGAAAATTTGTAATATACATAAAAGTCGAGACGTCAAGTAAAAAAATGTATTTCATGGGTATGGGTACTTGCCTTCAGCGTTTTTGAGAATTGGACTGAACCGACCGGGTCAACCGGTTGAACCTGCCAATTCGGCAGTTGGGTCAACCCCATCTGATGTAGTCTGGTTGAAGCATTTTGAACCGCTAATTGAAGCGGGTTGAACCATTCGAAATGATTTTTTTTGTTGTCTTATTTATTTTTTCTCTATAATATGATCCTTATTTATTTATTAGTCATTCGATTCAACCACGGTTGAACCTAATGAATCTATTGAACCATGATTCGGAAATCTTCCAAGTTCTATATAGTCAGTCCAGTTTAAAAACATTTGCATGGCTATGACTTATGGTCGGTGCCCTTACTCCCATTTATTTAATGGGTATCCATCACGGCCCCCTCATAAATATTCCTTGCAGAAATCCACAGACAAGGGGATTTCTTTCATCCTTAATCCTGAGCGTCTTAAGAATAAAACTATGAAAATAAAATGGTTTACTTTGGTTCTGCAGATACTCTTTCCACTACCACAGGTCCCAAGCTATATTATCTTTGACATGCACATAATGCTACTGTATTATCTCTAATTTGGTTGATATAATATAAATTGTTATCTTCTAATTCTTCATATCTGTTCTGTTCAAATATAACTTAGTTTTTTATGAATAACTATTAGGTTTGCCTGCTGTCTGCCTCAACTGTTGCAAATCATAAAAGTTCAGTTATATACATAGATACTGGCAACTCATTTTCACCTCACCGTATTGCACACTTTGTTGGTCAGTCGGATGATCATGTCTCAGACAATCAGGTTACTCTGGCTTCAGACTTTTTGTCCATTGTTCGGTCCTTGTTTGTTAGCTGGTCTTAAAATTGTATTTTAAATGATCCATCTTTCAGGCTAATCGAAGGCATCTCCAAAAAGTATTGGACAGGATAATTTGCTACTCAGTTTTTGACATATATCAGATGTTTGATGTGCTGCATCAACTGAAGATTAATTTGAGATCTGAGGTTCTCACTGATAAGAATATCTGTAATGTAACTGATTCAACTTTTTTTTTTTAATATCTTAATATCAAATAATTGACTACTGTATGCTGGCACAGATTGCCAAATCAGATCATCATGCTCAACTGCTTATTGTTGACTCAATCTCTTCACTGATTACTCCCATCCTTGGGGGCAGTGGTCCTCAGGGTATAGTACATATTTGAATGCAAAATTCCTTGGTATGCTGACCATTTACCATTTTATTCTCTTTTGTTGGCCTTTATATCTTTTTTTAATGTCCTGGCTTTCTTGACTTGCTCAGATCTAAAGGCACTTTGCATATTGTATTCTCAATTATTTGATAATCATGGACCGTCCTAGTTGTCCTAGTCAAATTACATAATTAGTAATCTAGTGAAAATCTTTGAATTTCTGCTAGCATTTTGAAACTAATAATCTCTTAGGCACTTATATGCTTTAAAAAGTCACATACTGAGTTTAGTTTGCTCAGCTGCAGTTGTTGTCCATGTTCATATGTTAAAACTTCCCACTCTAGTCACATTTCTTTAATCTGTTCTACTAGTTTTCTTAATAATTTATTGTAAAGGAGCTTGAGCTTTAAACTTCCTGAGTTCATCAGTAGTATGCAAGGTTGTCAAATTTGAGAATCTATGTAAACTCGTGGAGTTTCTGTAAACTCGACTATAAACCTACAAGAGTTTATCTAATAATAAAAATAATATTAAAAAAATCTATAAATGACTTATATAGATAATATAATACTACTATTTATTTACACAATAATAATTCAATATTCCAACTCTAGAATCAAGCAAAGTAGCAAGACACAACCTTGTTAAGTGGAGATTATGATTAAATGGTGACTGAAGACTAAAATCCAAGTACAGAGAATAGAATGTTAAATTGTGAAATTGAAAATTGGGAACGACTACTGATTCAGATTCGGAGCACCTCGCTCCTTTCAGCACCGTGTTTTAAGTGAAGGTCAAAAAATGGAATGAGACTCATCAGAGGCTGTGAAGCATCTTACTTTGGTCTTCACCTGATATTCGCCGGTGATAGGTCTTCGCTAGAATAGGGGCTTATGTTCAAAGCGAGTCCTAGGTTTTGCTTAGCAGTCTAAAACACATGTGAAGCTTTAAATGTAAATAGGCTGAAGGTTTGAACTCTAGGTTAAGTTTTGAAGAGGGGCAGAGGTTTTGCTCGAAGGCCAGAGCTCGGGTGGAGCTTCAATCTTATAGGCTGAAGGGAACAAATGAAATGTGCTTGGAGGTTGTGTCTTTGGTTTTTTCGGTGTTGTCATCAAATTCTCTAACTCGTGAGTCAGAGCGATTTTGCTTGAGTCAAATCAAGTGATCACCAAATCACTTTCAATAATAATCATATTTTGGTGTCTTTGTACTTTCTCTTCTCCTTGTTTTATCTAAAACCCATAACTTCAACATAGTATTAAAGCAATACCATCCCTCCAGACCTGTCCCGTCACTATAGGGCAGCTGTATTCTTGAAAGTTTTGGACCGTGTATAGATGTATGCTTGTATTTGGAATCGACCCCCCTTCTTTGTTTCAAACAGTTTTCTCTACGGCTTCTGTAACCATCTAACTCCAGAAGCATTGTGCGCGTCTCTTCCGACATCACCACCATTGTCCTTTGTTTTTAGTTTTTCACTTTGATTCTCATTTTTAAAGATTTGTTTGGGAAACAACTTTTTCTTGTTTTCACTCTCACAAATCTTTGAAAGTAGGAAAGGGTGAAAACAGGAGGGACTTTTGTAATTAAAAATAACTACGTAAAATAAAAACTGTTTTTTATTGCAAAGCAACCACACCTAGAGATACCTCCCTGCTAGAGTGTGTGTGTGTGTGTGTGTGTGTGTTGTGGAGGTAGATAAGTTGATTGGAGTATTGGACTCTTTTATGATGAGGAGTCTGATTGTATGAATCATAAGCCATTCCACAAATTGCTTTGAGGTTGTGGTCTTATCTATTATGTCTTAATACATTTTTGGTTTGTTCTGATCTTTTCTGATGTCACCGTTTTCCCAACATGTTTACTCGTGTTTTTCCTTTCTTTGGTCAAGGGAGTCTTATTTACCGTAATAATAGGTTGGATAACTATTTAAATGTGCAGAAACTTAGAGATTTGCATATTGTTTGGTGATTTCAGGACATGCTTTAATGATATCTGCTGGGTTTTTACTGAAGAAGCTAGCACATGAGCATAATATTGCGGTACTGGTAAGTTTTAATTTTGTTTCATTTTTGTTTCATTTTCCTCTTTCTTTCATGCCAATGAGAATCCTTTGAGTAATTGTGAGAAAATACTTCTAATTAAACGGGTTTTTCTCGGCTCATCTTTTTTAACTCTTATTCATATGGTAATATAAAATATAAAGTGTTTTTTTTCTTCAGTCCCGATCTGTCTGACAAATTGTGTAAATCATACTTTTTATTACTATTCTGTTTAATTAGTTATCGCAGTTATGCTGTTTAAAATATACCCAAACTTCCAGAAGACAAGAAGATCCCCATAGACCTAAAGGCTCATGGACTTTGTTGTAGTGTGATCCTTGGAGTTGAGTTGAAAAGTGGCTATGTAACTGTTGGTGTGAGTGGCTGGTTAGTGTTGAGTTCACTGGAAAGGTAATTGTGTATGGTGCTTGACTGCTTGCTCACAAGATTAAAGCGGTTGTTGTGCTAGAAATTTTCCAAAAGGCCCCACGGTAGTTGTGCTAGAACCATATCTTAATACGATGACGATGTGTCAAAGAGAAATAAGTTGGTGTCTGGTAAGCTTGTGTGTCAAATTTAGCCTTATACTAATAAATAGTATCCGGAAAAGGCCATACATGTTTGACTTTTATTTCCTCATATTAAGTGTTTAAAAAATACTTTAAACAAAACAAGACATAAGTAATGGGGGTAGCAAAAATAGCAGAAATAGGCCAGACACTGCTATGATCTGTATTGATATGGCAGGTCAGCTATGCATTCTTTGAATAACGCTTTTAATGCAACAAATTTTGCAGGTGACGAATCATGTGGTGGGTGGAGACGAGGGTACTTCCAAACCAGCACTTGGAGAGAGTTGGAAGAGTGTCCCTCATGTGCGACTTTTGCTTTCTCGTGACCGTGGAAGCAATTTCTGCAACATTTCAGTAATAAAACATCCATCGTTGGTATGTACTTGATCAGAAAATTTCTTTATGGTGTGACATACGTTATTTATGTGCACGTTTTCCATATGTTAATTAATAAGCTGTGTGGTTTTTGTTTTTATTTTTCAACTAAACAAATTAATCAGTCTGAACTTACTGTTCTGTTTCAGGCTTCTGGTAGGACTGCAGGTTCTATCCGTCTGTTTGTTTGAAATTATTCTCACTGCAATATGGCAGTTCAAGGGAATGTTATTGTCAATAGAAGTGTATAGGAAAACGTGTTTTTTTCTGTTGTCTTGCTGAAAACATTGACAACAAAATGCCATGTATTTTGAACAGTGTTGTAAGAACCGGACTGGACGTTCAATCGGGAACCGCCCAGTCCGGTGATTGGTTTAACTCCACTTGGTCGACTGACACCTGACAGATTGAACCATCTAAAACTGCCAATTGACTCGGGTTGAACCATCCGAAATGTATTTTTTTTATTTACTTTTCCCCTAAAATTTAATATTTTTTATTTTATTTATTAGCCATATGGTTCAACAATGATTGAACCAAAACATTGATTTTGAAATTACACATGTGCCAATGGTTGCACATGTGTTTTCCTTTTTCCTTATTTGGTAAGATCAAAATGCAGTGTCGTCGATAAATGTTAGAGCAAGGTTTTAAATGGCAGACTTAGGGTTACACTATGATCCGTGACATAACATAAAATGATTGTCAAATATGTTTGAGTGACTTCAAACACAATCATGTTGCAAACGCATAAACACCTTGATGTCGCCCATACAATATCTTAAACACATGAATATGTGACAGTCCATGTTGCAGTCATGGTCGTTATTTTAAACACCTAGGCAATGTTATTAAAACCGACCCGGTGATCGACCCGGTCAGGTCACTGGGTCACTGGGTTAATAGTTGAACCGAGGGGTCACTAATTGAATCGCATGATTCGTGGCGCTATTAAAACCTGATAAAAATAGGTATACTATGGATAAATTCATACATCATGAAGCTATGAATTTTTTTACCATGCCTTAAAAGATGCCCAAAAAACCTCAAACAATATTAACATAATTAAACTCACTACTCATTTATTAAATTCAAATCCATAAACGTAACAACCATTAAACAGTATTAGATATTAAATAATTAAGATATATATAAAAGTATAAAAATACATAGTAAATAGTAAATACATGTCAAAAAACACTACGAAAAAAATAGAAATTAGAGATGGCCAAAATCCGTTTCTCAAAAGCAAAAAATCCGTCACTAGTCGGTTTAGCGACGGAATTTGCGACGACCGGTGATCCGTATCCAATTTTGGCGTCACTAAATATTTAGCGAGGGATTTTGAAATCCGTCGCTAATAGAGAGGGAAAAATCCGTCGCTAATTGAGAGGGAAAAATCCCTCGCTAATAGGGAGGCAATTTTTCCGTCGCTAATAGAGAGAGAATTTTTCCGTCATTAATAGCGAGGGAACAATCCGTCACTAACCACGAGAATTTTTTTTTAATTCCTTTTTGGTGAGAGATTTTTAGTGAAGGATTTTCTATCAATTTAATGAGTAAGATATTTGGAGACAAGGGCTGCAGCAGAAATATATAAATGACTTTTTTCTTTTTATGATTGAAATTTTATTGAAAACCACCGGCAAAGTGCGAGCAAGTGAGCCAAAATTACAACAATGTCTCAATCAATAGGATATATTAATAAGAAAACAACTACACAATAGGCCTTAACAAGCACACCCTTTTACACCTAGATGTCATACAATGAAAGTAAAAATATTTTTAACATAGCTAGTAGTGATACGATACGAATCCGATACGGCGATAAGAACTTCCTTGAAAAACATAAGATACGATACGTCTAGCATTCGTTGATTAAAAAAATAAAATATTCACAAAATAATAGGAAATACATAGATACATACCCAAAGAAAAATAGGCTAGCACAATAAAACAAAGACACGTAAAAATTAGCGAGTAATTAGCACTTGTATAACAAAGACTAATGATAGTTGTTTTCTCTCTTGTGTTTGTATGACTCATGTTACCTTTGTTGTTGTGCTTATAAGACATACTGAATGTGTGCTTACGATGTATAGGGACTTTTATTTTTTAGAAATATAAGAAAAACCTTTTAATACTACTCTAACATATACTCATGATGTATCAGGAACGTATCGGATATGATACTGATACGTATTAGATATGGATATGGCAACAAAACTGAAGTATGATTAAACCCTTCACTATTATCTTCAATCTCTAAACTCCATCACCTTTCCTTCTCATCTTGCTACACCAGGGCCTAGGCTTCACCTAGGCTATATTTAAAAACGCTTTACGTAAGGTTCACACCAACTCTTTTGACAATTATTTTTCTAATCATGAGGCATTAGCCACTCCACTTCCAAGAGTTGATTTGGTGAGCCTTGAACAACCACTCCAATTAATAGTCCAAGGTTGCCTGAGTGCAGTCTGGTAATCTGCCCAATCCTTGACAATCTCAAAACCTCCCATGCATATAAAATAAAATCATATTCATACAAATCTTACTAGTTCACCCATCTTCAAAACAACCATTAAATGAATCCCAACTAATTACTCAACCAAAAGCCAAAATGGCCAAACGTCTCTCAATTTCCATGAAAATCATAGCACTCCACCTCTTCCTCTTTGGCACCACCCTAACCTATGCCAAAACAGATACCAACAAGTACCCTAAACCATTAACTTTCTTCATGCATGACATTCTAGGTGGATCAACCCCTTCAGAAAGAATTGTAAATGGCATAATCGTAAACACTCAAACCACAAACCTTCCTTTCTCAAAACCCAATAATAAAGTCTTTCCAATTAAAGGTAGCATACCAATAATTGACACTATCACTGGCTCCCCCACAACCACAGTGATTAGAAACATTGACAAAAACAAAGTTGTTATTGAAACCAACTCACTTCCGTACGTTACAAGTAATCAACTCCCACTAGGAGCAACACTAGAGAATCTTTTGTTTGGAAGAATAACAGTTATTGATGATGAAATTACAAAAGGGTATGAGTTAGGTTCAGAGGTTATTGGTAAAGCACAAGGTTTTCATTTGGCTAGTTCATTAGATGGAAGTAGCTTAACTATGGCATTTACGGCTTTGTTGGTTGATCATGAAGGTTATGAGTATGGTGCTATTAGCTTCTTTGGAGTGCATAGAACGGCTACACGTGAGTCTTGTATTGCTGTAGTTGGAGGAACTGGAAAATATGAAAATGTAAGAGGGTATGCGAAAATTGAGACGGTCCATTTACCTGATCAACACCCAACTAATGGGGTGGAACAACTTTTTCAGATTACTGTCTACTTAAGCTAGATATATATGTAGCTCTCATTGGTTTTATATGAAAGGAAGGTGTCGTTAATTGTTATTCTTTGTAGGAAAAGATGGAATATGTACTACTAACTTTGTGTCTGGATTAATATGTAAATATATATGTCTGATAAATTAATATATATCTTTTGATTCAATATCAGTTACTACGTATCATCTCCAATGACTTTATTGTACGGTGAAATCTCAGTCATCCTTTGTATAAGACAAAGAATGAAAAAAAAATATTAAAAAAATTGAGAATGAATGTTGAATGGTGGATATTTAACACTTGTGAATGTCACTTTACACTAGCAATAACTTTAAGCATAATTAAAACAAAAAATAAAAAACAGAATCATAGAATTTACAGTAAGTAAAGGACACAGCTGTCTTTTCTCGGAGTATCCCTCTCCTGTGTAAAAATGAATTCGCTGCCTCCTAATTATTGCAGCAGCAACACAGATTGCTATTAGTGCAAATTGTTCCTCATAAACCTGGACATCTAGATGAAAGCATCAACAAGTCCATTACAGTAAGTATTAGAACTAATTTAAGTTAATACTGACTTTGTAATTTATTGTACAAATTAATTCTGTTAGGCTGTTAGACACTCTGTCAAGAGCATTGTAAATCAGTTAGTTAGTTTCTCTAAACTGTTAGTTAGTTGAGTAATGTAACTCACTTTGTAAGCTTGTACATATACCTATTGTACAGTAATCAATAATCAAGTGATTTCATTTTTCACTCTCTTTACTCTCTGTGTGAAACTCGCACACCTTAACATGGTATCAGTAGATTAGTTTACTTCCAGCTCTCGTCTTCACCGTTCACCATCTACCTCTCGCTTGCCCCGTCCAGCAATGACTACTCCGGTGGACACCTCCGATCCGTTCTACATTCATCACACAGACAACCCTGGGTTGGTGCTCGTTTCGAAACCTCTCGACGGCACCAACTATCTCACATGGCGTCGTTCTATGATGCTAGCTCTCGACGGGCGTAACAAACTTGGCTTTGTCGACGGTACCATTTCTCAACCAGATGCTACCGACACGGCCAAACTCCTGGCAATGGAAACGTAATGATAGCATCGTGGCCTCATGGATCTTGAATTCTCTCACAAAGGAAATCAGTGCCAGCGTTATCTACTCAAATTCCGCCACCTTGATTTGGAACGATCTTGAGAAAAGGTTCAATTTCAAGAATGGTCCACGCATTTTCCAGCTACGGAAGAATCTTGTCACCTGCGTTCAAGGTAATGATTCGATTAGCGTTTACTTCACTCGATTCAAGGCGATTTGGGAGGAATTAGGCGAACTCAAAGTCGTTCACAAATGCACTTGTAAATGTGTGGAACCTCTTCTTGAATCTGTTAAGGAAGAGTTTGTGATGGATTTCCTCATGGGATTGAACGATTCGTTCAATCATGCTCGTGGCCAATCCTGCTGATGAAACGGATTCCTGACATTGATGAAGCGTTTTCTCTTCTTCTTCAAGACGAAACGCAAAGGACCATAGGCACCAACTCTGCTCCCGTTCCTGCAGTGGCGTGTGCTGTACCTCAGATCGCTTCCAAGGGCAAGAATCAGAGGAAAGATCGTCCCCTATGCAGCCACTGCAACATCCATGGCCACACAAAGGACAAATGTTTCAAGCTTCATGGATATCCTCAAAGCTTCAAGAAGACTCACGATGCTGCTTCCACACCTCCTGTGAACAACATCTTGGAATCAGGCTCTTCAGACCAGAACCAAGTGGTCTCAGCAACAATGTCAATAGGTCCTTGCCTTGTTGCAGGCTCAAATGGCTCAGCTACCAGTCTCTTCACATCCAGAACAATCTGATTCTGCAGGTATTGACTCTATTGATTCAATTGGCATGTCTTTTTCAACTTTGAATTCACATTTTCAAGCTCCAAACGCATGGATAGTTGACTCTGGTGCAATTGTTCACATCACTTGTTTCTTCAATTTCCTTTACAATTTCAAGCCCTTGAAAAACAAGTTTGTTCTATTACCAAATAACACATGAGTTCAGGTCATAGGCACTGGCACAGTTAGGCTTAATTCAAATCTTAAATTACACAATGTTCTTTACATACCTTCTTTCCATGTAAACTTAATTTCTGTGCCACAACTTACTCCTAGCTATCATATTAGTGTCCATTTTGAAGAGACATATGTTGTTTTCCAGGACACCAGGTCCAACCAGATGATTGTCAAAGGTAACCTATACAAGGAGCTATTTCTGCTATATACTCAGCACACACTCACTGATTGTAATGCCAACAATCTCATTTCCAATATTTCTTTTCCAAATTGTACTTTTCCCTTTTCTTGTAATATAGTTCATAGTGTGTCTCTTGATCAAGATCTTTGGCACTCTCGTTTAGGTCATATATCGGACAAAGTCCTCAAAATCTTTGGCAATAAACTTTCCTTGAATTTTAAGTCTCATAATTCAAACAATTGTTTAGTTTGTCCACTTTCAAAATTTAGAAGACTGTCTTTTGTTTCCAATAATCACTATTCTGCAAAGCCCTTTGATATGGTTCATGTTGATACTTGGGGGCCATATCACCAGCCTACTCATGATGGTAAGAACTATTTTCTAACAATAGTTGATGATTGTTCTAGATTCACCTGGCTTTATCTAATGCAGAGTAAATCTGAAGCTCAAACTGTTATTAAAGGTTTTTTTGCAATGATTAAAACCAGCTTTGGTAAGGTCATTAAACAATTGAGGTCTGACAATGCCAAGGAATTGAAATTAGCTGAATTCCTTCATGAACAAGGCACCTTGCATCAGTTCAGTTGCCCATATAGGCCTGAACAAAACTCAGTGGTAGAAAGGAAACATTAGCACCTATTGAATGTTGCTAGGTCTCTTATGTTTCAGTCCAAAGTTCCAATCCAATTTTGGGGAGAGTGTGTTACCACAGCTGTGTTTCTAGTTAACAGAGTGCCCACTCCTGCCTTGAAAGATAAGTCTCCCTATGAGCTGCTATATAACAAACTACCACCATATGATCACTTTAGAAACTTTGGATGTCTAGCATATGTTGATGTGCCTATTCACCAGAGAAATAAACTATCTCCTCGTGCCATTCCCACTGTGTTCATGGCTATCCTCTAGGATACAAAGGCTACAAGCTCTTTGATGTAGCCACTAACAAGTTTATCATCTCTAGAGATGTTAAATTTTTTGAGACCAAATTCTCTTTCCATTCCTCTGATCTACAACTTGACTCAGGCCCCTTTGAACATATTGTTCTTCCCAAACACATCCCTTCAACTGAAGAAGATTCACTTCTTCATACACCACCTATGACTCAACCAGATACTATGCTTCCTGAGCCTGAACTACCCCCAATCACAACTACAGAAAACACAGAACCAGTCTTAAACACTGATCCCGTTCCTGTCACTATACCTGAGCCAGAAACAGCCACACCTATGAGATCAAATAGAGTTCCTCAACCACCTCCATATCTCCGAGACTATGTTCACAACACTACCTATCCCATTTCAAATCATCTGAACTACTCACATCTGTCCCCACAATACCAATCCTTCATTTTGAATGTCAATCTTCATTATGAGCCAAAGTTTTACCACCAAGCTGTGAAGTATCCTGAGTGGAGGGCAGCTATGAATGCTGAATTGAAAGCCCTTGAAGATAACAATACTTGGTCAATTGTTCCCCTCCCAAGTGGTAAACAAACCATAGGATGTAGGTGGATTTATAAGACCAAATTTAAGTCTGATGGAACCATTGAAAGACACAAGGCTAGGTTAGTGGCCAAGGGTTACACTCAACAAATGGGAATTGACTTCAGTGATACTTTCTCACCAGTAGCTAAGCTAACTACTGTCTGTGTCTTATTGGCTATAGCAGCTCAAAGGAAATGGCATTTGTCACAACTTGACATCAATAATGCATTCTTGAATGGAGACTTGTTTGAAGAAGTGTATATGGACCTCCCCTTGGGGCATCCTAGCAAGGGGGAGAATCAAGTGTGCAAATTACACAAATCATTGTATGGCTTGAGACAAGCTTCTAGGCAATGGTTTCAAAAGATTTCCACTGCTATCATTGGTCTTGGTTTCCTGCAGTGTTCTGCAGATTACTCTCTGTTTTACAAGGGTAGCAATGACTCTCTCATCATCTTGCTAGTCTATGTGGATGACATCATAATTGCAAGCCCTCAACAAACTCTCATCAACCAAACTATCCAACAACTCCAAGACAAATTCAAGTTGAAAGTCTTGGGTGATCTTAAGTATTTTCTAGGTTTAGAAATTGCTAAATCTTCAGAAGGTATACATCTTAGTCAAAGGAAGTATACTTTGGAGTTACTTGAAGATACTGGTTTCTCTTCCTCTAAACCAGCTAAAATTCCCATGGATCTTGGCATACATCTTGATGACACTTCTGGAGATCTGTTGCCTGATGCTTCTTTGTTCAGAAGATTGATTGGCAGACTCATGTACTTGACCATATCTCGGCCAGATATCATCTTTGCCATTAATAAACTAAGCCAGTTCATGGCTGCTCCTAGAACACCTCACTTGCAGGCTCTCCACCAAGTTTCATCTAAGGTCTGTTGTTCCCAGCAACTAGCAGCAACACAATTACTGCATATGTAGAATCTGATTGGGGAAATTGTAGAGTCAGCGGGAAATCAACAACAGGGTTTTGTGTTTACATAGGTTCCTCCTTGATATGTTGGAAATCAAAGAAACAGCCTACAGTTGCTAGATCTTCAGCTGAGGCAGAATACAGGGCCATTGCTAGCCTCACCAGTGAATTACTATGGCTGAAGCAACTTCTCAGACACTTTCATATCAGTGTGGACCCGATTTTGGTCATGTGTGACAATAAATCTGCAATTCAACTAGCTGAGAATCCTACCTCTAATGAGAGGTTCAAACACATTGATATAGACTGTCACTTTATTAGATAGTATGTGAGCTCTAGACTGCTGAAGCTGATTCACTTACCCACACATCAACAACTTGCAGATATCTTCACCAAAGCATTGCCTCATGGAAAGTTTTCTGACTTCATGATCAAGTTAGGTGCAATGGATATTTATGCTCCTAACTTGAGGGGGAGTATTAGAACTAATTCAAGTTAATACTGACTTTGTAATTTATTGTACAAATTAATTCTGTTAGGCTGTTAGACACTCTGTCATGAGCATTGTAAATCAGTTAGTTAGTTTCTCTAAACTGTTAGATAGTTGAGTAATGTAACTGACTTTGTAAGCTTGTACATATACCTAGTGTACAGTAATCAATAATCAAGTGATTTCATTTTTCACTCTCTTTACTCTCTGTGTGAAATGTCTCAGTGTAAAACTCGCACACCTTAACAGTAAGTGTCACTAGTTGTCACTAAAATTCATTCCCTTCAGTATCGCAGAGTTATGCAGCAGCCTTGCCTCTCCTTGTTTTCAGCTGTTAGAAGGCCACTACTTGTTTTTGGCATTTCATTTGAGTTAGTAATCCTCTTGAAAATGTATAACAACATTTAATGTATGGTCCTAGAAGTTTCATAATAATATCAAAAGTGTTCAATAAACATAGAAAATTTGGGTCAAAAAAATAAACATAGAAAACTAACGATATACCCGTTACACGTCTATCAGAGAGGCTGGTACAATCTTTAGGTGAAATGTGATTCTATTCTTGTAGTGGTAGCTTACTGGTTCGTTTGGTTGAAGAGAAAGAGGGAAGAGGGAATCGTTTCTCTCTTCTCTCTTTCTATTGTTTGATTAGCTCTCTTCTCTCTTTCTCTCTTCACTTACTCTCTCTTCCCTCTTTCACTTCAAACAAACACACTCTTAGTGCAAATGTAAGTCATTCTCTCTTCTCTTTTTCTCTCTTCCTTATATCTCTCGCTTCAACCAAACAATACAAAGTCATTTTGTCTTCTTTATTTCTCTCTTCCCCTTTTCTCTCGCTTCAACCAAACGAACCCTACATGTTAGGTCCGTCATTCTATAGATTTCGGTGAGCATATTTTTCTTTGCCAAGGGTAAATCCGAACAAATTCCGTTCAGCCAAGTATTTCCAAACTAGGCTAAAATTGGATGGGGGGTAGAACATATATGGTGGGGGTAAAAAGTAGCTCCCATTTGCATTGGTGGACCTTTTGTATGCATTGGTGGGTCAACCATAGTGGGCTTAATCCTTAAGATGTCCGAAGGGTATGCGTCCATTGTGGAACAAACAACCCTTAAGCTCACTTTAATTTATGTGCAATGAATCTTAGCTTTTGTCACAATCTCACTAGTAGTCCTGCATTTTGATTAATTAGCTTTTCAGAATTTCGTTGTTCTCATCACAAACATTGATATATTTGTTTATTTACTATATTATTATATTATTATAATATAATAAAAGTTCTAAGTGTAACAACTACAAACAACAAGAAGTGAAGTTGGAAGAGTTAAGTGATATCAACTCCACAGAGATGAACAATGAGAGAACAGAACTGCTCCTCTTCATCAACTCCATCATATTATTGTATAATACATAGCTACTATACTATGCTATACTGGTCTGTGTGTATATAAGCCTGTCTGGTAATAGTAACTCATATCATCACATCATCAAAGCATAGCACAATCTCAATCAAACTACACAGAACAAGCATGGCACGCCTTGAAACACTTTCTATGGCACCCTTGAAAGCCATAATCTTAATGGCATTGATATTCCTCTCACTCATCAATTCCACAACTTCAACTCGAATCCTCAATGAACTGCAGGGAGCGCCAGATACAGCACCTGATCAAGAACAACCTGATGATGATGCTTCTACAGAAGTACTTTCCCCTGTTTCTCCCTCCACTATCCTTGTCCCTCCCCCGGTTACCGCCCCTGCTGCTTCAGCAGCCATTATTAGTACCAGAGCTGAGCAGCACCACACGCTGTCGTTTTTCATGCACGACATTCTCGGCGGCTCCAACCCAACAGCAAGAGCGGTGACTGGAGTTGTGACAAATCCAGCTCTCAACGCCCAGGTTGCGTTTGCAAAGCCGAACGGAGCAAACCTTCCTCTCAACAATGGAGTTCCGCAGAACAATAACAACAACGGCATTCTAAACAACAACAACCTTCCTTTCCTAACGGGACTAGGTGGAAACACGGGGAGCGTCTTCAATAACAACAACAACAATAACAATAACGGGATTGGTTTCCCAGTGACGAATGCGAATCAGTTACCAGCAGGAATGACGCTGCAGAAGGTGATGTTTGGGACAATGACGGTGTTTGACGATGAGTTGACGGAAGGGGAAGAGTTGGGATCTGGATTGGTGGGGAAAGCACAAGGTTTTTACATTGCTAGCTCAGTGGAGGGAACTAGTCAGGTGATGGCATTCACTGCGAAGTTTGAGGAGAATGGTTATGCTGATAGTCTCAGCTTCTTTGGTGTCCACCGAACGCAAGTTTCCCAATCTCAACTAGCCATTATCGGAGGAACAGGAAAGTATGTGAATGCTGAGGGATATGCTATTATTAAGACCTTTCCAGTTAATCAGCAGCAGCATAACACTGATGGAGTTGAGACACTCTTGCACCTTACTGCTTATCTTGCTGCCTATTAATAGTAATTACCATTCAACATCCATATATATCTGTCTTTTATATACTACTAGTACTCTATGTATCTTCAACTTTATATATTTGTGTTTCTTACTACTGTGATGAATCTCAGTCACCTATTGTATTGTAATTGTACTTTTGACTGTTTGAGAAGACAAAAATGTTATGCCTCAATTTTACTTTGCCACAAAACATGACTACTGAAGTTTATTGCTTTGATGCTCTACTCTACGGGAGTGTACAATATACTACTACTTGGATTAATATTATATAATGTGTTCTCTAATTTATATTACACTTATTTTCATATACCTAGATTACACCACATTTTTTTCAAGAGTAATCTTGAATTCACCTATAAGACTAAATTTGAGAGTCTCAAATTTATAAGGGAGTAATAGTTAGGGCAGTATAGTCATTTCATGCAATAAGGGGATGTGGATTAAGTTGGGGTGAAGATTGAATCACCCAAACTTAATTAAATTGATTGGTAATGTTATTTAGTCAAAAATTTCCAGTCAAAAATAGCAAAAAACTATTTTACAACACCAATTAACTAAGTTTTTTAGGTCATTAACCAATTAACCAAGTTTTTAGTCAATGACCTAGAAAACTGTAAAAATGCAGGTTGGTTAATTGGTGTTGTAATGTGGTTTTTGGCTATTTTTGGCTGGAAAGTTTTGGCTAAATAACATTACACTAGAATAGAGGATATGATTAGTAGTGTATGTCATTTTTTTTACTCAAATAAACTTATATCATTTCACTTTCAATAATATTTGTAATACGAGATGGAATATAATAATGAACGTGGGAACTAACATAGTCTCTTGTTGCCTTTGCAAGGGAATAAGCAACAAGATTTGTTTGTCTCCTAATAAAGCTTATCTTATAGCTTGAAACACTAGAGAGTAAATTATTACAATAAGAAATAATGACATCAAAATCAGTGTTGAGGAGTGATGTTTTGTTCACCGCATTGACAACAGAAATGCAGTCCATCTCAATTGTCACTGACTCCAAGCCTAGCTCCAGCAACCTACTTCAAAGTTTGCCATAAACCCATTGCTTCAGCTTCTTGGGGAGACCACGTTGTTTTTCCTTCCATAAAGACTCCATTCTCGTCCCTAATACACATACCAACGCCGAACTTGTTATCTTGGTCCAACAACGCAGCGTCAATGTTGCATTTCAGCGATCCTTCGTCCGGCTTCTTCCAACGGTGCTGCACATTCTCGGCGCCTTCTATATTGCTGTTGTACCTGTTCGGTTTCATCTTGGACAGCTCCCATTCTCGCAAAAAATCATGCGTAATCTGATGAGAGATCGTGAGTTCGTGACTGACTTCGAAGAACCTTCCCACACTTTGTCGTTTCTTCTCTTCCAAATTGCCCAGAAATTCATAGTTGTTACCACTTGTTCAGAATCTGGCCAGCTGACATATAAAGCAAAAAAAACATTCAGCAAAATCATTATAGTTAGCGCTACATGCCGTAACAGTTGTTAACATGCGACTTCGCTCCCACATAGCTCTCGCTTCGCTACAATTAAAAAATAAATGCATATCATCTTCAACCCCTTCACTACACAGAGGACATTGCTCCTCACAAGCCACACGCCGACGCCTCAAATTCGTTCTTGTTGGCAAAACACCCCTCGTCATTTTTTAAAAAAGCCACAAAATTAGAGTTATTGGAGTATTGGACCCACACCCTAGTCCACGTGTTCAACCCTTTGGGGGTCTTATTTATGTGATAGGGATTAAATTACACTTCGTTATATCTAACTATAAATGGTCAAAATTAAAACAAAAAAATTTATGTGACTTTCCTAAATTTGCATGTGACTTCTAAAACTTTTAGCAAATTTTTAATCTTGATCATCTATGTATAGTTTTGTATAACGCTCCTTTTTTGGTTACATAAGTAAAAGAAAGAAAAACAAAAGCAAAACTAGGTTTTAAGGAAAGTTACGCCTACGCTCGCTCTTCCAACTCCCTGGAACCAACATCAAGCTCCACGATGTCATGAACGCCCATCTTTGCTGGGACATCCGCACAATGGTTACCTTCTTGAAGTTGTGAATAAGACTGCAAGTCCAGTCCTAGCACATAAGAGCTTCAATCCGAGCAACCAAATTGCAAAATTTGTGATGCTCACAAACACCATTTTGCACATATATTGAACCACTAATAGCGAGTCAGAGATGCATTGCCACGGCTACGGCTTGTGATACTAAGCCAATAGCTTAGTAAATTATACTAAATAAACTGAAGCCATTGGATCCACATAACTTCAATAAAATTCAATCTAATGGCTAATAATGAATAAGAGTATTTGTGTCACAACCTTTTTTATTTGTATTAATTATATTAAATAATTTAATTTAATTAGCCATTAAATGGGCCAATTTTTAGGGACAAATACAATAACAAACCATATTTTTTTCCCACTAATTTCTCTTCCACGATTTTCTATCTTTTTCACGTTCTTGATTTTTTCTTTCACGTTCTTCTTCTTCTTGAGGTTCTTATTATCTATATCTATTCCACACTCTTCTTCGCACGCCATTACATCACGCAAAGGAAGTCGCAAAAATGCACTCACGCAAAGAAATAGGACGCACACCGTTGTTGCAAAAACGGACACCGTTGATCCACGTCATTGAAGCACGCTCTTCCTTTACGCCATTGATGTCTCATTATGCAGTTGATGAACATGGGACTAAAACGCGGGCAAGAATCACGACATTGAATCACAGTCACGCCCAAGATCGTAGTAACAATGCAAGATCGCACGCGATTGCGTCACACAAAGGAAGTCGCCAAATCGCACTCACGCAAGGAAATAGGTCGCGACCCACACCGTTGATGCAAAAACGCACACCGTTGAACCACGCCATTGAAGCACGCCAAGGAAATAGGCTCTATTTATGAATAACCAAAGTTATGTAATTAGGTGGTTAGAGCTCACTAACCGAAGTTCTGTAATTCTGTGGCTAGTAGTCAACTAACCGAAGTTATGTAATTATGTGGTTAGATGAAACTAACCAATGTTCTGTAATTATGTGGTTAGTGTTACATTTTATTGCCACATTTTTTAGTAACATGTATAACGACCAATTGCATATTTTGTATGAATAACCAAAGTTCTGTAGTTAGGTGGTTAGAGCCAACTAACCAAAATTGTTTAATTCTATGGCTAGTAGTCAACTAACCGAAGTTATGTAATTCCGTGGTTAGATGAAACTAGTTATGTGGTTAGTGTTACATTTTATTGCCACATTTTTTAGTAACATGTATAACGACCAATTGCCTATTTTGTATGAATAACCAAAGTTCGG
The DNA here is from genome assembly GCA_039519185.1 of Astragalus membranaceus. Lineage (NCBI taxonomy): Eukaryota > Viridiplantae > Streptophyta > Magnoliopsida > Fabales > Fabaceae > Astragalus > Astragalus membranaceus. The sequence continues at coordinate 113,681,083 of CM076850.1, forward strand.
TAATTAGGTGGTTAGAGCCAACTAACCAATTTTTTTAATTCTATGGCTAGTAGTCAACTAACCGAAGTTATGTAATTCTGTGGTTATACGAAACTAACCAATGTTCCGTACTTATGTGGTGGTTTTTGATTTTTTTTGTTGCGGTTCAGGGTTGTCAGGGTTTGGATGAAAATCAATGTTTTTTGGCAGTTTTTTAATTTGAAAAAATTGAATTCCATGATGAAAAATATTTTTGGCGGTTTTTTAATTTGAAAAAATTGAATTCCATGATTTTAGGCATTTAATGTGTTGAATTGATGAATGCACGATTTTTGGAAGGAATCCCAAATTTTTCGGCTACATTTTTTTTTTTTTTTTTAGATAGGCAAAGTGGTTAGTAATTAGTGTGTTAGTTGTTAGAGGGGAGGGGGGAGCAGGGTTCGAACCCCGTACGCCTACGTTTTTCCACCAACGATGTCCCTTTCACTCAACCACGTGAGCTACCCTTCTGGGACATTATCTCCTGATATTGATTAATCTTTTTTTTAATTAATAAGCAAATTACTTATATACCCATTTAGTAAAAAATACTAAACATTTGTTTAATATTATAAGTCATACTCGCATTGCCACATTCCTAAACCCCCACTTCTAGCAGCAAATAAAATAGATTTAATAGAATGAAAGAAATGACTATTTTGTATAATATTTGAGACATCTAGAAATAAAACGAATATTTTTAAAAATAAAGTATTTAAATGAATTTCGTGTGAAAAACAAATATAGCCTGTTCTGGACTGGACCAAGAGGCCCATTCAGCACTTAGACATAGATTGCCCCAATCACTTTGATCCATATCCACAATACACAAGCCCATTCATGACTCTCATACTTGGATGGCTCAGATTCACTCTACCAATCCAACGGCCCATCACGGGCACAATTCCCTATAAATACTGGCACACATTGCCATAAAGAAGGAGATTCTTATTACTAGCTAAATCGCTCATTTATTCTCAATACTGACTTGAGTGTCGGAGTGGCTTCGCAGGTACCCCTCCCGGGCTCGCACTAACCTCCGGCCAGGCAACAGGTGACCTACCAACTGCAGTCCACCCAACACTGCAAGGTACAGAACATTGGCGAATACAGTGGGAGATATCTATCTTTCACATCATCTCTACTTTTTGAACTTCTTCCTGCTTTCTCATGGCACCCAGAGGTAGACCCCGAATCCAAAGCATTGCCGCTCTGCACCCCCAGCCAGAGGGCACTCCCGAAGGTCTTGCTGCTTCCACGCCAGACCAAGACATTCAGGTCCTGGCATCCCAGCCAGCCTCTATCCAGATCCCCGTCCAACCTGGGATGCGGTAACCATCCGCCAGCTCTTGGACCTGCTGTGCAACCGCACCCAGACTATGTTGCAGCAAGAAGCGCGCCTCAGGCAGATAGAGAGGCGAATGACAACCATGCCTGAGCAACCCCATCCTTGCTGGAACACCTCTTCCCCATGGACAATGAGCTCCAGGCGCCGCAGATCTCCACCCAGGCGTCATCATAATCATTGCTCTCCACCTAGACGGAAACGAGCTCGCCACTCTCCTCCCAGCTCTTAAAACGTATGACGGGACTGGGGACCCTGACAGACATTTGGCCTACTTCTCAATCATGATGCGTTACCGGGGGCAAAAGAACCCGTCCACTGCAAGATCTTTCCCCCCACTCTCACGGATTCAGCACTAGCTTGGTTCTAGGATTTAAAACCAAACTCAGTCTCATCCTGGGGGCAACTAGCTACCATGTTCACGACCCGCTTTGCCGCCTCTCGCTTGAAGCCAAAATCTGAAGAAGCTCTTAGGGCGATCAAGCAAGGAGAGAAAGAAACACTTAGAGAATATCTGGAAAGGTTCAACAAGGAGGCTGCCAACGTCAGGAACCTTGAAGACAAGAGGAAGATCTTTTGGATGAAGGATGGCCTCAAGAAAGGAAGTCTGTTTCAAAGGGACGTGGGGGTTAACAAACCCCGAAGCTTGGATGAGTTCCTTCAGAAGGCACAAAAGTACATGGACTACGAAAAAGACAACATGGCGTACCAAGAGGAAGCCAAGGTTGGCAGCAAGGAGGACGAGCTGGCTTACAAGGCCATTGAAGAACCATGGCAGAAGGGAGCCCAAGATGAGAGGACTCCTCGGGAGTCCCGACCTCGACAAGGTCGCTTCTCAGAGTACACCCTGCTGAACACATCCCAGGCTGAAATCCTTGCCGAATGCGTGGACGCAGAGTTTTGGGACATCAAACAACCCGAACCTCTCGTGCAAAGGAAATGCCGAACCTCTAAGAAGTAATCACAAAGGTTATGGGCACAGTACCAGCAAATGCAACACCCTCAGGGATGACATTGAAGAGCTGATCCGCGAAGGGAAGCTCACCCAATACGTGAATGAAGAAGAGGATGAGACCCGTGACTCTGAGTAAGGAGCAGGGCATTAGGACCTGAACCTAGGGCTAGGCCTAGTTAAGAATTTTGTTGTTTAAACACGAAGACAGAATGTAAAAGCTCGAAATGAATGATTAACAAAAATTCAGCTTGCAATTACAGTTTTTGCTCTAGCTCACTAGCATTAACACTTGTTCCAAAGAAAATTCCTTAAGATCAAGAAAGAAAAAGGGTCCAACTCCATAGTTAGAGGCGGAGCGAGACAAGTTTGAGACCCGACATACCCTGCAGAGAGGGATCGCCTAGATCGCAGGGGCAACCTCAGCATTAGCTCAAAGCCAAGACCATCTTCCCAAGGCGGTGTTCTTAAATACACCTCTGGGAATCCTAGTAATGGAGTCAAGAGTGCCATGACACGCCAAAACAAATAAGTGACCTTAGTGGTCACAACCCCTTGGGCGAGTTCTATCTGGGCCGAGTCCTGGTAAACTGTGCCAAGGGTATACTTCAAACTGACCTTGGTGGTCACAACCCCTTGGGAGAGTTATATCTGGGTCGAGTCCTGGTAAACTGCGCCAAGGGTATACTTCAAATTGACCTTGGTGGTCACAACCCCTTGGGCGAGTTCTATCCAGACTGAGTATTGGTAAACTGTGCTAAGGGTATACTTCATTACAAATTGTCCCGACGGGCATCGACAAACTCATCTGCCTAAAGCAAAGAAAACTTAGCAACTATCTACTGAAAATCCAAAAGCGAAGCAAAATTACCTTAGCAAGGTAGGAGCAGCACAAAAGCTCGCGGAAGGTTTGAAAGGATAGTGGCACAAAGCAACCAAGGTCACGACACCCACCCAGTAGGGATCCAAGGTCAAGGCACCCACAGGAAGCCAACAAGGGTGCCAATGTCATGAGACAAGACAGCCAAGCACCCGGCACCCAGGCGCCCAGTACCAAGGCGCCAACTCAAAACAGGATCTGGCACCATGAAAGGTGCCTAGCACCCGGCGCCCAGCACCAGGGCGCTAACTCAAAACAGGATCCGGCATCATGGAAGGTGCCTAGCACCCGCACCCAGCACCAAGGCGCCAACTTAAAACAGGATCTGGCACCATGGAAGGTGCCTAGCACCCGGCACCCGGGCGCCTAGGTGGGCGCCAAACATCCACGCAAAATGGCCCCCAGAAGGGCGCCAACTCTTAAGATAAACTGGCACCCATGCACCTCGCAAGCCGGCACCCAGGCGCCCAGGAGGGCACCAAGTCTCAGAGCAAACCGGCACCCAGGCACCTCGCAAGCCGGCACCCAAGCTCCCAGGAGGGCGCCAAATCTCAAAGCAAACCGGCACCCAGGCACCTCGCAAGCCGGCACCTAGGCGCCCATGAGGGCGCCAAATCTCAAAGCAAACTGGCACCTCGCAAGCCGGCACCCAGGAGGGCGCCACGTCTCAAAGCAAACCGGCAACCAGGCACCTCGCAAGCTGGCACCCAGACGCCCAGGAGGGCGCCAAATCTCAAAGCAAACCGGCACCCAGGCACCTCACAAGCCGGCACCCAGGCGCCCACGAGGGCGCCAAGTCTCAAAGCAAACCGGCAACCAGGAACCTCGCAAGCCGGCACCCAGGCGCCCAGGAGGGTGCCAAATCTCAAAGAAAACCGGCACCCAGGCACCTCGCAAGCCGGCACCCAGGCGCCCAGGAGGGTGCCAAGTCTCAACACAAACCGGCACCCAGGAGGGTGTCAAACCAAAGCCACAAACCGGCACCCAGGAGGGCGCCAACATCAGGACGCAGCATCTTGTCACAAAGCGCCCAGGAGAGCGCCAACATCAGGACGCAACACCTTGGCACAAGGCGCCCAGGAGGGCGCTAACATCAGGACGCATCACAAGGCGCCCAGGAGGGCGCCAACATCAGGACGTAGCACCTTGGCACAAGGCGCCCAGGAGGGCGCCAACATCAGAATGCAGCACCTTGGCACAAGGCGCCCAGGAGGGCGCCAACATCAGGACGCATGGCACAAGGCGCCCAGGAGGGCGCCAACATCAGGACACGACACCTCGGCACAAGGCGCCCATGAGGGCGCCAACATCAGGATACGACACCCTAGCTTGGTGCCTGGCACAAGGATTACACCAAGGGAGGTGTGAGTCACGGTGGTGGTGAAGAGATCTTATACGACCCGACAAGACAGATGAAGTAACGCTTCGGGTAGATCGACAAAAATTCTTCATGCCAAGACTATCCTTCGGAATAATCTCGGCTTGGGGGGCAACTGTTCTGGACTGGACCAAGAGGCCCATTCAGCACTTAGACATGGATTGGACCAATCACTTTGATCCATATCCACAATACACAAGCCCATTCATGGCTCTCATACTTGGATGACTCAGATTCACTCTACTGATCCAACGGCCCATCACGGGCACAATTCCCTCTAAATACCGGCACACATTGCCATAAAGTGGGAGATTCTCATTCCTAGCTAAATCACTCATTTATTCTCAATACTGACTTGAGCGTCCGAGTGGCTTCGCAGGTACCCCTCCCGGGCTAGCACTAACCTCCGGCCAGGCAGCAGGTGACCTACCAACTAGGGGTGTTCGCGGTGCGGTTTGGTTCGGTTTTGAGCAAAAAAACGCACCGAACCGTGAGGTAAAAATAGATGCGGTTTGGTTTGGTTCGGTTGGTTTCAAAAAAAAAACCAAACCAAACCAAACCAAACAAAGCGGTTTGGATTGGTTCGGTTTTGTTCGGTTTTTGACTAGACAAAACATGATTTATAAAAAAAATTCTGCCAACATTTAAATAAAATTCTGTCAACATTTTCTGCCAAATAAATGCTGCATAAAGTCTCCAAAGGCATAATACAACACAAATTCTATCATAATTTTGCAAACAAATTCTACATAAAGTCTCCAGGCATAATACAACACAACGTCTATCTTAATTCTGCCAAGATTAGCTTTCAGCAACTTTGGCCAAGATTCAGGGATCCCTCCCGGCAGTTCAAATTCCATTAGTTTTCCTCTGCTACGGTAAAATCCCTCCACAGGCCGACTCTGCAATCATGATAGAAAAACAAATCATAAAATAATAAGAAATGAAAGAAGAATAATTTACGAAACGAGATTGCAAGAAGAAAAGGGCAAATACCAATTCATTGTATATACGAAGCCCATTCTCACCCTTGATGTTAAAGGAGGCAATATTGAAAGTTCTCCTGCAAGTTCTCCCCCAGATCAATCAAAGGAGAAGCTTTAGGTGATATATCAGAGGAGAAGCTCAAAACATTAAAAGGGTCGTTGTCGTTTTCTCAAGTGTCTAGCTTGAATGTTCAAGATGATGAAGAAGGTGTTGATGATAATGCTGACTACGTTCTCCTGCAAGTTCTCCTGCCAAGGCATTCTCACCGGTTGCGCGTTGTGCGACCACGTTGAGAGAGAGAGCAGTCGGTTGTGCGTTGAGAGAGAGATCAGAATCATCAGATAGGGTTCCGTTGAGAGTGAGATCAGATAGGGATTGTGGCTGTGCGTTGAGAGTGAGTGAGATGATCTGAGATAGGTTTCTATTTTTGGTCTTATTGGGCTGAGTTGTTGTTGGGCTGTGCCTTGCTGCGTTTTTGGGCTGGTAGGTATAGTATATTAATAACAAAAAAAATAGTAAAAAGGATTTTAGCGGTTTGGTTTGGTTTGGTTCGGTTTCTGAAATGAGAACCGAGAACCGAACCGAACCGCTCGGTTCAGTGAAAAAAAAAACCGAACAAAACCGCTAGAAATCGGTTTTTTGCGGTTTTCGGTTTGGTTTGGTTTGCGGTTTCCTATTGATTTGGTTCGGTTTTGAACACCCCTACTACCAACTGTAGTCCACCTAACACTGCAAGGTAGAGAACATAGCCAAAAGCCCAAAAGAGTATTTTTAGCCTATCAAGCATTTTTACTTTCGTGAGAACTAGTAACATACCCGTGCATCCGCACGGGTTGATCGCGTTGTCTGGTATAGTTTGAATCAGATTGATTTCTAGAATTTAAATAATGTAAATCGAAGCTATGTTTGTAAGGGGTAGATAGACGAAGTTAAAGTAAGTTTTGTGGTTACGATAAATAAAATTTCTCTTTTATTTTGGTAATAATGATATTTAAAAAAAATTTCTTCATACTGTTAATTTTTGTTAATTAATGACATATTAGTATTAAATTGAATAGAAATGATGTAAATGAAACAGTTCCATAGAAATTTCAATGTCTCAAACTTAAAATACAAAAGCAGATATTAATAGTTGTTTAATGCTTTAAAACACAGTTAAATAGTCTGAACATTACCTCGTGAAAATAAAGACAAATTTAAAGTAGATAAAAATAGTTTCAAATATAAAATATATAAATATTAAAATCTAAAAATGTAAAAGTATCATTTAGAAACAATATGTGCATTTATCCTGTGTTTTTATATATCAGTGTTGTTATCTTGTGTTTTTTAATATATCAGTGCGGCTATCCTGTGTTTTTATATATATCATTGAAGTTATCCCCGTGTTTTTATATATATCAGTGCCGTCATTCCGTGTTTTTTATGTATCAGTACAGTTATCTCATAGTTTCAATTGATTGTTTGAGTTGATTAGTAGATTATAGTAGATAGTTAAAGATAGATATTAGATTATCAATAAGAAATATTTATCCTGTATTTTTTATAAATCAGTGACAATTATTTGTCCTTTTTTAGATATTAGTGGCAATTTGTCACGTGTGTTTTAAATATTAATCAGTTTAAATAGTCATTAAGTCTTCTTGTTTTTTTAGATAGTAGGTTTATAGTAGTATTCAAAAATTATAATTATCAATGACAAATATTAATCCTGTGTTTTTTTATATATCACTACAGTTATCCCGTGTTTTTTTTATATATCATTGCAGTTTTCTCGTAGTTTCAATTGATTATTTTAGTTGATTAGTAGATTATAGTAGATAGTAAAAGTTAGATAGTAGATTATCAATGAGAAATATTTGTTTTAAATATTAATTATTAGTTTAAATAGCCATTAAGTCTTCTTGTTTTTTAGGTAGTAGGTTTGTAGTAGTAGTCTTCACAATTTTTAATTATCAATGACAAATATTAATCTCGTGTTTTTTATATATCAGTGCAGTTATCCCGTGTTTTTTATATATCAGTGCAGTTATCTCGTAGTTTCAATTGATTGTTTTAGTTGATTAGTAGATAATAATAGATAGTATAGTAGATTGGTCCAAAAAAAAAGAGATAGTAGATTATCAATAAGAAATATTTGTTTTAAATAGTAATCAGTAGTTTAAATAGTCATTAAATCTTCTTGTTTTTTAGATAATAGTTTTATAGTAGTCTTCAAAAATTTTAATTATCAATTACAAATATTAATCATGTGTTTTTTTATATATTATTGCAGTTATCCTGTGTTTTTTTATATATCATTGCAGTTATCTCGTAGTTTCAATTGATTATTTGAGTTGATTAGTAGATTATATATAGTAGATAGTAAAAGATAGATAGTAGATTATCAATAAGAAATATTTATCCCGTGTTTTTTACAAATCAGTGACAATTATTTGTTCTTTTTTAGGTATTAGTGACAAATATTTGTCACGTGTGTTTAAATATTAATCAGTTTAAATAGTCACTAAGCCTTCTTGTTTTTTGGATAGTAGGTTTATAGTAGTTTTCAAAAATTATAATTATCAATGACAAATATTAATCTCGTGTTTTTTTTATATCAGTGCAGTTATCCCGTGTTTTTTATATAACATTGCTGTTATCTCGTAGTTTTAATTGATTATTTTAGTTGATTAGTAGATTATAGTAGATAGTAAAAGTTAGATAGTAGATTATCAATGAGAAATATTTGTTTTAAATATTAATCAGTAGTTTAAATAGTCATTACATCTTCTTGTTTTTTAGATAATAGGTTCATAGTATGCTTCAATAATTTTAATTATCAATTACAAATATTAATCCCGTGTTTTGTATATATCAGTGCAGTTAACCCGTGTTTTTTATATATCATTGCAGTTATCTCGTAGTTTCAATTGATTTTTTTAGTTGATTAGTAGATTATAGTAGGTTATCAATGAGAAATATTTGTTTTAAATATTAATCAGTAGTTTAATCCTATGTTTTTTATATATCAGTACAGTTATCCCATATTTTTTATATATATAATTGCAGTTATCTCGTAGTTTCAATTGATTATTTTAGTTGATTAGTAGATTATATTAGATAGTAAAAGATAAATATCAATAAGAGGTGATATTCGATTATCAATAAGAGTATAAACAAATTTCGGAGAGAAAAATTAAAATTTTAGTAGATTATAGTAGATAGTAAAAGATAGATAGTAGATTATCAATAAGAGTGTATAAATTTAGAAATTTAGTTAAAAAACTAAAGTATAATGATAATAGAAAGAGAAAAATTATTTATGGAAAAAGTAAAAGTAAAGTAAAAAGAAAAAAAGGGAAGAAAGAGAGTGTAAGAGAGAAGTGAAAAGGAGGAAAGAGAGTGTAAGAAGAGAGAGAAAAAAAGGAAGAAATAGAGTGTAAAAAGGAAAAAGGAAGAAAGAGAGTGTAAGAGAAAAGTGAAAAAGAGAAAAGAGAGTGTAAAAAAAAAAGAAAGGAAGAGAGGGTAATGACCTAAATACCCTTTGGAGTTATTATAGAGTGGCAAGGTGTCAAGTAAGTGTGAAGGCTTTTATGGGTAATTTAAGTGTGGTTTATTAGTATAAATAGATATTAGATTAGATATAAATTTAAGAGTGGTGTTATTTGCTACGAAATGAAAACGTACAAATATGCTTCCAATGATCCGTTTGAATTGGTGGTATTGATGCGTCTTTATATGAATTTGTACAAGTTTCTTTCGTACTATTCAGCATTTTTTGTGGGTTTGCAGGATTTCTTCAACAGAATGGGCACTAGTGGAGCTCATCAAGCACCCCCTTATTGCTACAAAAAGTTCGTGAAGAGATCCTCGTAGTAGGAAAAAATAAACTAGTTGAAGAATCTGACTGTGTTAGCCTTCAGTATCTCCAAGCCATTGTGAAGGAAACATTTCGTCTACACCCACCAGTGCCTATGGTTGCTAGAAAATGTGTGTCTGAGTGCAACATTGAAAACTATGTGATCCCAGAAAACACACTTCTCTTTGTGAATATTTGGTCTATTGGAAGAAACCCAAAATATTGGGACAACCCATTAGAGTTTCGTTCTGAAAGATTCTTAAAAGGGGGTTCAAGTGGAGTAATGGATGTGAGAGGTCAACATTTTCACCTTCTTCCATTTGGGTCTGGAAGGAGAATGTGTCCTGGGCTATCTTTGGCAATGCAAGAGGTGCCTGCATTACTTGGTGCTATTATTCAACGCTTTGATTTTCATGTTGTGGATCATAAGGGTAAGATTTTGAAGAGTACCATATTGGTTATTGATATTGATGAAAGGCCAGGATTGACAGCTCCAAGGGCTCGTGATCTTGTGTGTGTTCCTGTTGAAAGGACCAGGTTGACCACTTAAGATCCTTGCATTGGATTTTTGTTGATTCATCTTTTGATTGGGTTGAGTGTGGCGTTAAATTAACACGTGTGTGTGAGTGATGTATGATTTATGTGCTGTTTTATTCTCGTTTCATTTCATGGCACCAACTTTCATTAGATGTAATAATGTATGCCTTGTTTTATCAATCTAAGGGTTATGTTCTATGTTTTTCATTTCATCTACTTTTATAATTAGGCTAAAGTGCTCCCGGGGTCCCTTATCTTTATTTAAAGTAACGAATTAGTCCTTTATGTTTTTTTTGTCCCAAATAAGTCCTTTATCTTTCAAATTTTTGACACATAAATCCTTTTCCGTTAACAGTGCTAATTTATGTGTCAAAAAAAAGGATTTATGTGTTAAAAATTTGAAACATAAATGACTGATTTGGGACCGAAAAGGATTTATGTGTCAAAAATTTAAAACATAAAGGACTGATTAGGGACAAAAAAAAGATAAAAGACCAAATCGTTACTTTAAATAAAGATAAGGGACCCCGGGAGCACTTTAGCCTTATAATTATAATAAAAGAGTAATGTTATATTCCCCAGCTGGTGCAGTGTTATTAAACTCGGACCGACACAGCCGGTCGGACCGTGACCCGGCATCAAGAATGGTTCGGGTTGTCAGTTGGATCGGTCATGCAAATGACTCGGTTAAACCTGATTTTTCCACAACTTAAATTCACAAGGCCTTACCAAAAAATACAATTATGGGAATCGAACCTTCCCTTATCCCTTAATGCTACAAGCTTGCTTTCCAACCATCTATTCTATAATGATTTGTTGTTATAATATTGTAAGGTATTATATTAACACAATTCTTCTTTTTTATTTTTAGCAAAAGCCATCTATTTACTATGTATTCTTTTTTATATATGGTTGATTTGGTTGGAGAGGGTAGTTTGCCTTGGGTATCGGGTCTCTGTCGACTGATCTGTGCAGAAAAAAAATTGGTCCCTTTGTGTATGACCCACCAGCATTTGGCAAACAACGATGATTAAGTGAAAAAGAAAATACAAGAAAAAGCTTGCAATTGCATCAAGAGAATGCGTCCCAACCCAGCCTGGCCTTGAGTGCTTCCTGCTACTACTGTCTCGCATGCATTACCTTGTCTCCTCAAGTTATTTAAAACCGCAACAATTTAATTATATTCAATTGAATGGGGAAAATAATACTAGCTAAAGCCCACTCAAATAAAAAGCCCATAGGGCCAAAAAGCCCACAAATTAAGTCAGAAAAAAACATAGGAACAGTTGCCCGCCGCAACCTTTGAATATTGTTAACGTGAAAGCTAGACACTAGAGGACCAAATAAAAAAAACTTGCAAGTTAATTTTTTCTTTTTATATGAGCAAAAAATTGCAATCAAGGAAAGAGAGAGGTTTCATTACATCCATCTAACAAAATACTATTCATTTACATGACACACATTAAGCTCGACAAATTGCAAGAAGTTAAGGACAAGAAAGTGGAGCATGGTGTTATGACCCTACCATGTTTTACATCCTCAATTTTTGTACTCACGTTCCTGTCAATTTCTACATATCATATAGCTAGCATGGCTGATTTTTAGCCACACAACACAAGCACACACTATTAATAACTGATTATGTCGATCATGAAATTGTTGGAGATGGCCATAGCTGTGCACTCTTCACCTTGGACACACTCTCTAGTACACCTAATGGCGTCACGTCTCCAATGATAGTCACTTTCTTTTTCTCCATCTCTATGCTGAATGATCTCACTCCTACACAACATTAATTAATTAATCACCCATCAGTAGCTTGTAACATAAATTAAACCTACAAACTATATCCTTAATAAGACTATATATATTATGCAGTTCACCCATCAGTAGCTTGTAACATAAATTAAACCTACAAACTATATCCTTAATAAGACTATATATATTATGCAGTTGCGTGTAGAGAATACGTGAGTTTAAAAAAAAAAGAACCCACCTTCCATTTTTAAGATATGTTTTCTGAGTTTTCCTTCACAAGCCTTACAGTGCAATGACACCCTCAAAACCACAACCTGCAAGGATAAATCATTATCACCATATGTAATGTAACTTAAAACAAATTAACTATAAATTCTGTTGCAGACAACAAAACTATTAAAAAAAAAAAACCTGGTCGTTGGAGTGAGCTGAAGAAGAGGACCTAATAAGAGCATCATGAGACTCTTTTGTTTTCATAACCATGGACTTGACTTTGTCATCATGCCGAGGAGATATCAAGTCGATGAACGGCGCTTCACCGAGGAGATATCTTCCAGAGGAACCAGAACCAGTAATTGATTCAGTAATATTATATAGGTGATCATTGACATGAACAGACCTTTTTCTACGCGTGTCACTCTTTTCTTTCTCTGCTGAACTCTTTCTGTGCTTCTCCAAATAACTCTTAGGGTTGATGGGTAATTGGGATGAACATGGGACATGGGGTAATTGCTCTTTGTCTCTCCTTCGTTCATGGTCATAGCTTTTAGTGCTTGTCCGTATATTAGAAGAACGATGGTCCATACTATAGGTCACTGCTGTGGAAGAAGGTGAAGAACAGAACAAATCCATTCCTTTCATGTTGTTTGTTGAATTGAGAGAACAAGTTGAATACAATTAAGTAGCTGAAGTTAGAATATAATAAGTAGAGGGAGTGTGTGTAACTAGGATCTGATATTTCTAATGAGAGAGAGAGAGAGAGAGAGAGAGAGAGAGAGAGAGAGAGAGAGAGAGAGAGAGAGAGAGAGAGAGAGAGAGAGAGAGAGAGAGAGAGAGCATTAGGAGGACCCCACAGGAAAGTACCCCGCAATGATAACTTGGAAGATTTGGGATTAATCTAGATCTTCAAAGTTCTACTTTCTCTTTTATTCTTAATTTTTCTTCCTAAGGAGTATTTTTTAATTGTTGGGAATGAAAAGTGTGCTAGGTAGTCTTTGCTGTGATATGATTACTTACTACCAGTAGTTGTGGAATTAAGAAAGTTTAGGGGTGGCTATTGACTTCTATTATTATTGGTGAATCATTGTTTTATGGCTGTTTTTTTTGGTACCTCCATTGTATCCCATACCCCCCAAATTGACCAAACGGACCAAAATATCCCTAAAAAATTGTTAAAAAACAAAATCATTCCTCATTCCATAATATTTCAGGAAAAAGTAAGTTTTGTTCCCTAAACTTCCCGGAAATAAACGTATTTCCGGAAATCTTTTTTTTTTTTGAAATTTCGTTTTGTAGCGACCGAAAAATCCGGGTGAGGATTCCTCGAAGGTTCAAAAGATGAAGCCGCCGCCAAAGTTTAGTTTAAGGGCAAACATTGGAAAATCCTTTTTGGAATGGATACGGGTCCTTGAGACCAGATTACGGTTCGGGAGTCGGTTATGCGTGGGGAAGGTATTAGCACCCCACGACATCCTTCCTAATGAAGGTTACCTGTTAACTAGTTGAAGGAAAGAGTATTAATTTTGAAAATGTTTATTTTACCCTTTTGTTGTGAATTGAAAAGAAAGAAGACTTAATAAAAATTTTAGTTTTTTGTGCTTGACAGGAGTGGGCCCCTGCTCCTACGTATCTCCAGGTGCGATGGAGAAATCAAAGCTACGTAGTTCTTGGGTAGAAAAAGTTTGTTGGTTGGTATCTTTTAATATAGGGGTTTTAGGATTATTGAGCTGTACAACTCATTCGTCCTAGAACGATGACTAACCCGACTGTACAGTCGACTTAGTCCCGTAGTTTATATAAATGGAGTTTTTGAAGTTTGGAAAATGGTTTGATGTGTGTTGGTTGGGTTTTATTTGAATAGGGATTTTAGGACTCTTGAGCCGTACGGCTCATTCATCCTAGAATGCTGACTAACCCGACTGTACAGTCGACTTAATCCCCTATTCGTTTTTTTTGGGAAAAAAGGTTTATTAATTACTTTTTAGGGGTTCTAGGATTCTTGAGCTGTACAGCTCATTCATCCTAGAACGCTGACTAACCCGACTGTACAGTCGACTTAATCCCCTACTTATTTTTGCAGAGAATTTATTTGTTTTTTAGAAAAATGTAAGTTTGTGAAATAAATTGTTGATAGTGGAAAAATTTGAAAAGAATGAAAACGGGGTGCATTTGTAAAAGGGGGGGATGTAGATAACAGGGGGTTGTAGTTAGAAAAAGGGTGGTGTAAATAACGAGCCCAGTTCGTTTCTGTGAACTGGACTGGGTTTTAAAAGATGGGCTTGCAGGCTGGAATAAGGAAACACAGGGGGTGTGAGAAGTAACCCGTTGCTTTTGTTTAAAAATAAAAAAACATAAAATAAAACCTAGAAGGAGCTGTATAAGGCAATTAAAGGCTAAACCTAATTTTCCTCCGCAATCCTCTTCTCAGCGCTGCGCAGAAACTGAAAAGGAAAGAGAGAGAAATCTTCGAAAATTCTGGTGAGAGGGAGAGAGAGACGTGTTTGGGTCGAACGTGGTGGCGGATGTTACGGTGACGGTAACACTGCGTGTGGTGCACACTACGGCGTTAGAGGGGTGTGTACGGTGGAATAGTGGTTGTGTGCTCAGGGCGTGATGGTGGTGAGCTCGCGCCGTTTTCGGCGACGGTGGACTGCGTTCACGGCCAAGGGGGGTTTCGCGACGGTTTACGGCGACTCAGTGGGTGGAATCGAACGCTTGGTTTGTGTTTGACGGTGGTTACGACAGCGAAGGGGGACGATGACGGTGTTTGTGGTAAGCATGACGGCGAGGAGAGAGGAAGGTCGTTCGCCGGAGAGAGAAGGAAGAAGGACGCCAGCGGTGCTGACGGCGGTGTTTCTCAACGACGGCGTTTTTGCTACTGACGTGCGTACGGCAAAGGGACGGTGCGACGACATGGATTTGCTCTAGGGATGAACAAGGCTACAGGCTGCTCACGGTTTACGGCGGTGGTTACGAGCCAAAGACCACCGTGGGTGGTGGCCGGAGTCCACCTCTGACGGCAGCTCAGGTTAGCTTCGTTTTTTTTGTTCTTTTTTCTACTCTGTTTAGTTTTTGCTTACTGTACTTCTTTTTATTTTAAAAAAAACTAAAATGTTCATTCAGCCCTAATTTATTCACAATCTTAAATTTATTCACAGTATCAGTGTTTCTAAACAGAACGTAAACTAGACCTTATGCCAAAAATTAATAAATAAACTAGACCTAATTCTCTTCTTTAGTTCATATACACAGTTTCGATATTGTTTCAGTATAATAACAAACACATTTTTTTACAAAGGGACCTATTATATACTAAATTAGACAGAAGACCAACCTCAATTCCAGCTTCTGTAAAACCTCTTATTTCCTCCGCTATTGATGTTACTGCTATTGCTGCCTTCCTGGTTACTACTGCTGTTCCCACTTGTTTCAGAATTTTGATGCTTAGTGGTTAGGGTTTCAGGGTAAAACCCTAACTTTTTTCGCTCTGAAATTTCTCTATTTTCTATGGATTTTCGTGTGCATTTTCTGTCTGTTTTTCCCTGTGCTGTTAGCCTCATTTTATAGGTAAAAATTAGGTTTAGGAAATTAAAACTTGATTCTGACCTGATTTTGTTTCCTATTTTGCAGGTTTTGGGCTTGTTTGGGAGTCTTGGGCATCAAGAATAAGCCCATGGATCAGCTGCTGTTGCTGCTGTTTTTTGTTGTATTTTTGTTTTCTAATATTTTTTGTATTTTTGGATTATTGTATTTTTGTAAATTAATTTTTGTAATTCTATTTTTTTTTTATTTTTTTTATGGCTTTTGATAAAAATGAATGAAGCGGGACCAAAAAGACTAAGCGGGCCCAATAATCAACAAACACTAAAATTAGGTCCAAATGCTAAGACAGACCCAATTACGCGAGCACAGGTCCAATTTGACAAAAAGGCATCTCGGCCCAATTGAAAAAGCTACTAAGCGTTGGCCCAAATTAAAACGAAACGACATCGAATGAGCCCAAAAACTTTTCTCGTAGTAATGTCACCTGGGACCTACGACACGCGGACTAAATTAAAATGCTTGCGAAAAAAGTAATCGGACAAAATTGGGGTATAACAGCTGCCCCTCTTTATTTATATTTTACTAGAAAAGGTGAATGGTTTTCAGATTTTCGTAGTAGAAATAAAAATAAATATAGAATAGACGCTAATTTTGTCCGCTTAGGGGGAAGATGAGTTAGGGAAACGAGGGACGATTAACATTTGGCGTGTTAATCGAGAACAATAAAGAAATGATCACTAGGGATCTGGAGGAGCACTGGGGCTTTGGAAGAGCACTTGGGCTCTAAGGGAGCACTGGGGCTTCAAGGGGTTACCTAAACCCTGAAGGACCACTTGGGGTCCGAAGGTGCACTGGGGCTTTGAAGGACCACTGGGGGTCCAGAAGAGCGCAAACTAGCAATGGTACTAGTAAAACGGTCTGCTTGGGGGTGGCCTTTTTCGAGCGGCCGCGGGCGCAAGATCAGGTCGTTGACCTAATTTGCTCACCGCGAAGGACGTACACCATGTCTTAGGCTGACACAGCTAGTCTGAAGGACCTGGGGTCGGATGATCCGTCGCGGTCAGTGTCGACATAGTGATCTTGAAGGTAGAGTTCGAAGTCGTTGCTTTGACATATTGGTTCGAACGGAACTGAAGGACCTGGGGTCGGATGATCCGTCGGTTACTCGATAACGCGACGTGCGATCTGGAATGAATGACCATCAAAGGTCTGAAGGTGCACTGCGGCTTTGAGGGACCAAACTATTGGGATTGGCACATGGCGTACTTGCCTAATGAATGCATTTACCTGAGAAGGGAAAAGCTATCTATATTTGGCATGTCTAAAAATGTGATGAATGATGCATGCGTGCAATATGGGTATGTGAAATGGTAGGTGTCCGATGGGATGAATGAAACGTGGCAGATGATGTGAGTTGAAGTTGGTGGAACATGGAGGTTGACAAACAACGTATGTGAATGCAGATAAGATGTGAATGTGATTGTGCTGATTAATGACGAATGTAATGGAATGAGCGATTTTTCCTCTTTTTGCTTTTTTGCCTTTCCTTTTTTTCTTAGTATATAATGACACTACAACAAAATAGACAAGCGGCGGCGGTTGCAAAAGCATTCTGCTGCGGTTTTAACCGCTGCCAAATGCCCCTGGCGGCGGTTACAGAACCGCTGCAATTACCTCCGCCGCGAGGAAACTCTGCGGCGGTTTTCGCAACCGCTGGAATAACCGCCTGGAGTAGTAATTAACGACGGTTTGTGTTTTGCGGCGGTTCTCACCCTCCGCTAAATAGTTCGTTAACACCCCATATTTCTGCGGCGGTTGTTAGGCATTTTGCGGCGGTTTACTATTTGCGGCGGTTTAGAACCGCCACTAAACAATTTCTAAAACCAGTATCCTTAGCTATCTGTGACTGTTTTGGGGGTGTTTGTGGCTGTTCAGAACCGCCACTAAAACATTTCTGTGATGGTATATTCGTTACTTATCTGGAGCGATACTAGTGATGTTTGCGGTGGTTCAAAACCCGAGGACAAAACTACTTTTAGTTTAAAGGCTCAAAAATTGTTTTGTTATTTATAACAATTTTTTCTCAAATTATTTAAAAACATAAAATTATAAACGTACATAAATAATTAAAAAAGTTCATTCATTCATACTTTTAAAGTAAAATAACACGATAATATCAAAAGGTACTGTTGTCCCAAAATATCAAACGATACGGGGTTTAGGAGTATAAATTTCCCCAATATAAGAACATGTTTTTCAAGATTACTAGTTAATAACAAATCCTAAATCTAAACAGTAGATGATAGTCCATGATGTGTTGGGGCATGACTAGCAAATGAAGAGCGCATTGCTTCAGCAGGTGAACGTAAATCTGCAGCCTGAAATTAAACAAAAATAATTATAAAAATTTGTCTTAAAAGATTTAGTAAAATATCAGTTAGCTAGGAGAATGACTAAATAAAGACCGTGAATAGAAGCAACAATAAGAAGTCAAGAACATTAGCACAATGAAAACTAAAACCAAGTAACTATCCTTGAGTAGAAGCATATGACCATGTCAGTACAATGAAAACTAAAACCAACTAAATAAAGTTATGAAGTTACTGATTATCAGTACAATCTAAAACCACAAAACTAAAACCAACTATCCTAGAGGTTATGAAAACTAAAACCAACTAAATAAAGTTATGAAGTTCCTCAAGGATAGTAAGTTGGTTCTACCATGTCACTATCTTAGAGCAAACATTTGTTCTCCAAAATGGAAAATTATGAAGTTACTAATCTAAGCATCTGTACAACATCAGTAGAAGTATATAGCTACAACATCTACCCAAGTCAAAAACTCAAGTGAAAACTAACAAAGCCAAAAGACCTTCAACAAATTCAATCCACAAAAATCAAACCTTTTCTGGACATCCCATTCCTCCAAAACACCCAACCAAAACAAAGACTAATAGGGTAACTAACAGCAACCAAGTTATGCAGGACCATTCAATAAAGGACCACATTATACCATCGAAACAGTCTATCATCAGAATTTAGTGATAAAATGAGTTTAAGAAGCATATGACCATGTCAATACAAACAAGACTTAAAGACTAGTACAGAACAGAACAGTACAGAACAGTAATTATCATCAGAAAAGAAAAAGATGGACAATAAAGATGAACAGAACAGTGATTCACCAAGGAAAAAAGAAGACACTAATTATCAAAATAATTAGAAGAAAAAGATGGACAATAAAAAGACTAGTACAGAACAGTCAATAAAAAGACTAAATCTATGTACATAAATCCCATTCCTCCAAATCACTTAACCAAAACAAAAATTAATAGGGTATGTAAAAACACCCAAGTTATGCAGGACCAGTCAATAAAGGATCACATTAGACCACCAAAACAGTCTATCATCAGAAAAGCCGGACAGGTTATGCAAATACCTCGTTAGATCTAGCCGGACATTGACCACGAGCTTGCTGCATTAGAAAAGCTACTTGTTCCTCTAAAGTTCGAACTTTAGCTACTTCTCCCTCTAAAGCTTCAACTCTTGCATTACTCGCTTGCAATTCCAACTTTAGCCTATCATAGTCAGCCGTTGTGGGACCACCTGATGAAATGGTTGAGCTCCCATTACGAGAATCAGATGATAGGTATTGAGTGGGGGTTGGGCCAAATCCCATGCCACGCATACGTCCGGGGTGCTCTTTCCCACATACTTGAATATAAATATCTTCGCCAGAAGATGTCTCATCTACTTTGTCCAACAAATCCTACACAAAGTTAACCAACATTCAGTTGAACACATAAATGTTAAATATAATTATCCTTAACTTTCAATAAAAATAGAAATAAATAACGATTATACTCACAATCTTTTGTCTAGCCTCTTCATTGACAAATGATCCATCTTTTTTTTGTGTGCAATGGAATACATCTTTGCTCGACCAAAAGGCTTCCCAGTTTTAGTTTCCTAACAAATTACAAGTGAGAAAACACTATAAGTTCATATATGGTCACAACTAACTTGTGTATACTACTACAATTGGCTTTTATTACCAATGTTGGTAAACTTAAAGAAAGAAATACCAATTCATGTCTTTTCCTAGCAATTGTTTTTGACCCAAGTGTATGAGGAGTTTTTTGCTTAGCCCGATTTGTCGTGTTTTTTCACAAATTTCCTGCATTATTAAATAAAACAATTAGTAAATGATTAATCTTATCACAACATTCTCAACACATCATATATTACCTGAGTTTCAGGTTTCAAGCGATATTCCAAAAAAGCTGCCCATTGATCTACACGGATGCCATCAGGGCGAAACTCAAGATTTTGTTCCCAACTACGAGTTTCATCATAAAAATCAGTAAACAGCCGACAACGAGTGTCTTTCCATTTCTTTCCTATATTCCCCAATATCCATTTCTTGCGACAATCATCGATTAGGAATACTTTCTACAATAGGCAAATTAAGTTTTGGTAAGCTATATATATATATATATATATATATATATATATATATATATAAATGAATGAATTATGCTATATTTATAGTTCATACATTTATCATCTTGTCCCACACGTCATTCTTGGGTTGCTTTGGAACCTTTGGCCATTTTACATAATTGATAGGGAAGATATCATAGCTAGCTGCAAGAGCTCCTAAATAACCCCCTAAAAGACCAGCAGAATGTCCAATTGGTTGACCCTCTCGATTCCAATCTAGGACCACTTTCTTCTCATCAGTAAACGAAAACAAGTCCTGAACTCTTAGACGATCTTCTTTAGGCTCTCCATCCCCAACTGAATATAAAATAAAAAAAATTAACGTTAAAATTTGTAACTCATTAGAAATTATTAATTAATCCAAACTAATAAGAAGTAAATTGCATACCTATGACATTAACCGGCCAATATTTAGTGGGCTTTTTCGTGTCAGTGGGGAAAAAACTTTCATCGTCGGTGTCAAAGGAATTGTCAAAGTCAAGAGATGGGTCAATATCACCTAGAGGATCACTTTGTGGTGATAGGTGAGATCCACTTTGATTCATATTTGGAGCATTCTCGTGAACTTGAACAGGTGCGGACTGAGTTCTGGGAGTAAACCTCTTTCTCTTAGCCATTGCTGCAAAACCATATTTAGATAATGAGAGTATGTTTTAGACAAATTGTGAAGGAAAAAAACACATAACTAGCAAAAAAAAGGTGCATAAATTTTAGGCTTAATTACAGTTTTGGTCCCCCTATTTTCATCAATTCACGATTTTGGTCCCACAAGTTTTAATTTCACGATTTTGATCCCCCTATTTTCCCAATTTGTAAAATCAAGGTCCCCCTCAGATTTGGTCAAAATTGAAAGTCAATTTTGACTGACTTATCCTACGTGGCAGTCCACGTAGACTGCCACGTAGGCGCACTGTTCTTTATTATTTTTTTAAAAAAAAAACTGTTCATCATCCGGGTGAGGATTCCTCGAAGGTTCAAAAGATGAAGCCGCCCCCAAAGTTTAGTTTAAGGGCAAACATTGAAAAATCCCTTTTGGAATGGATACGGGTCCTTGAGACCAGATTAGGGTTCGGGAGTCGGTTATGCGTGGGGAAGGTATTAGCACCCCACGACATCCTTCCTAATGAAGGTTACCTGTTAACTAGTTGTAGGAAAGAGTATTAATTTTGAAAATGTTTATTTTACCCTTTTGTTGTGAATTGAAAAGAAAGAAGACTTAATAAAAATTTTAGTTTTTTGTGCTTGACAGGAGTGGGCCCCTACTCCTACGTATCTCCAGGTACGATGGAGAAATCAAAGCTACGTAGTTCTTGGGTAGAAAAAGTTTGTTGGTTGGTATCTTTTAATATAGGGGTTTTAGGATTATTGAGCTGTACAGCTCATTCGTCCTAGAACGATGACTAACCCGACTGTACCGTCGACTTAATCCCCTATTTTATAAAATGGAGTTTTCGAAGTTTGGAAAATGGTTTGATGTGTGTTGGTTTGGTTTTATTTGAATAGGGATTTTAGGACTCTTGAGTCGTACGGCTCATTCATCCTAAAATGCTGACTAATGATAACCTTATTTTATGTAGGTTATTTATGCTCCTAATACTTAAGTCAAGCTTATTTCTCAAGTAATTCTAGTGCTTAAATATGTGAATATATGAATATTAGAATAAATATAGGTTATAAGTCAATTCCTTAAAAGTTGGGCATAGTCAATGCCTTTGTGAATATGTTTGATGTTTTGCTTTAGCGCTGCAGCGTGTGCTATCAAGGAAACGCTACAGCGTTATATGACGGCTGGCCATTGAGATATTTGTGTGGCCACTTGAGGACATGATGAGTCACCACCCTTATCTCTTCCTCTCAGCTGAAATTGTTGACTTTCAAGTGGATGCTAAATTACACTTGGCGCCTCCTAAATGGAACCCATGTGATAGTTGTTGTATTCCATCATTAGCACTTTTTGTAAAGTACTTTAAGGATAATATCTAAGTATAATAATCATCATGTAATATTATTATTTTACTAAGACTTGGATATTAATTAGATTAATTAAGATTGCTTCACCAAGAGGCAATAGACGTAGACAAGTTATTGTACCTTGGAAGAAGAACTACACGCAAGACTTAGTGGCTATTCTCCATTGATACACACTTTTTTAAGCTTTTATTTTTTAGCATAGTTTTCTAAGTTCTCATTCAAGGTTTTGCTCACGCCTCAACTTCACCTCTTGTATGCTACTTGGGATCATTGGAGTGCATCTTTTGCAACCACTCTTCTCTTGTCTTCATACGGTAATACATACTCTCAAGTTGTATTATGTTGATGGAACTTGTGATGAGCTAACTTTGTTGTAGTTGGATTGTTCTTGGTATGTAATGAACCTTGAGTAACTTTTGTATAATATTATGATGTTTGTGTTTTATTCCTTGTGTCATAATACTTTCAATCTTGGTTTGGGAATGATCAACTAAAACAAGGTAACTTTGTGGGTACAGACATGGTTCACAAAGAGAACTCAAGGAATGATATGAATGAAAACCCTTTAAAGACATTTAAAGGAAGCACTACTTAACTCTAGACATAGGGGAGTAGTAGTTCATAAGGCAAATGTTGTAGGAGCTTAATATACAGGGGTAAAACTTATTTAGAGCCTAGACATAGGAGTCTTGTAACATAGCCCTGACGAAAGTGACTGAAAGGCACGCCACCAAGGCGCTACAGCGTCTAAGGATTCTGAAGCGCTACAGCGCTTAACGCTACAGCGTCTAATATTATCTAAACATTACTCTTGGGGACATACATACTTATGAGCTATCCAACTCACTTTTAATTACTGCAAACTTAATACTGTTGTATCACAACTTATAATGTTTACAACTCTTTACCTTCACTTGTTACTTAATTCTTTTCACTAAGATTCTAATCACTTAAACTTTATAGATTAATTCCAATCCCTGTGGGAACGAACTTTACTTATCAATATATTACTTGTTGCGATTGTGTATACTTGCACATCACCTTTTCGCACAACAAGTTTTTGACGCCGTTGCCGGGGATTGCATTTAATTTTCATTGTTTAAGTTTTTAGTAAACTTGGTGCCTATTTTACACTGGTGTGTTGTTTCTTGTTGCTGCAGCAGTAAGCGCTACAGCGTATGCCCAGGTCTCAACCACCAGAATTTGAACCATACTCAGAACCAGAGAGAAGGTTCAGGAAGCTAAGACATCTTCACAGGCTCAGACCTACCATGTCAGAACATAGCCATAGGACCAATTCTGGTAGAGCTCACACTCTACATGGCAGATCTAGCTCTGGTAGAGGAGGGACTGAACCAGGTGGAAGGGGTAGAGGTAGACATCAGCAGCCACCCACTCCAACCTTGCATGACCAAGAGGACTGGTACAGACATCAATTTATAAATGAAGGACCTGCTCAAATGGTAAATGACAGAGATAGACCAATGAGGGACTATGCTGTGTTTGATCCACAAACCATGGAGACAAGCATAGCAAGACCTACTCTCAACACAGCTTAGTTTGAATTCAAACCTATGATGTTCCAAATGCTGCAAACAGTGGGACAGTTTGGTGGTGCTCCTCAACAGGACCCATATTTACACTTAAAGCAATTTTTGGAAGTCTGCAGTAACTTCATCATTCCAGGGGTAAGTGATGATGCATTCAGATTAAAACTTTTTCCTTATTCCTTGAAGGATAGAGCAAAGGCCTGGTTAACTTCTCTTGAGCCTAACTCTATCCATACTTGGAATGAAATGGCTGAGAAATTCTTAGCAAAATATTTTCCTCCAAGTAAGAATGCAAGAATGAGGAATGAGGTTACTGTATTCAGACAAAGAGATGCTGAAACACTGTTTGAGGCATGGGAGAGATGGAAGGAGCTGTTGAGAAAGTGCCCTCATCATGGTATATCTGTGATTATCCAAATGAAGACCTTCTACAATGGACTAGATCCAACAACCAGACAAATGCTAGATGCTTCTTCAGGGGGTGTGTTGTTGAAAACCTCCTATAATGAGGCATGTGAACTGATTGATGACATTGCCACAAATAGCTATCAATGGCCTACAGAAAGGTTAGCTCAGCAAAAGAAGGTAGCTGGTGTGCATGAAGTAAGTGAAGTTTCTGCTTTATCTGCACAGGTTGCCTCTCTTACTAACATGATAAAATCTATGAGCACATCAAACGCTGTAGCGGTTACCGCTGCAGCGGTACATGAACCTACAGTGGCTGTTATTGAGCAAGCCTCTCCAGGGTCAGTAAGCTGTGTATACTGTGGAGGAGAGCATTTGTATGAAGATTGTCCTGGTAATCCTGTCTCTGTGAACTTTGTGGGTTTCAATAAAAACAATAATCCCTATTCAAATACATATAATCCTGGTTGGAAGAACCACCCCAATTTCAGATGGGGAGCCAACAATGCAACAACACCTAATTATAGTGCTCCAGCAAATCCACCAGGATTCCCTGCTCAGAATTACCAAAGACAGAATGCCCCTGTGATAGATAATTCATTAGAAGGATTGATGAAAGGTTTCATGAGTGATTGCAAGACAGCTCTGAAAACTCATGAAGCTTCCATTAAAAATCTAGAAGTACAGATGGGGCAGATGGCTAATGTCCTTTCCCAAAGAATTAGTGGATCATTACCATCCACTACAGAAGCTTCAACTTCAGGTACTGCAGGGAAGGAGCATGTAAAAGCTATAACCTTAAGGAGTGGGAGAGATTTGATAGGATCATCAACTGTTTCAGATGATGAAAAAAACAAAAATTCTGAAAAACAAAAAGAACCTACAACAAGCGCTACAACGCCTGAACCTACCGCTATAGCGCCTGTTGTTGAGAGAACACCACCACCACCCAAAATTATTCCAACATACCCAGATCCTCCATACCCTCAAAGACTTCGAAAGGCTCATGAAGACAAGCAATTTAACAAATTCCTAGAAGTCCTTAAACAATTGCACATTAATGTTCCTTTGGTGGAGGCTCTCCAACAAATGCCTAACTATGCAAAGTTTATGAAGGATGTGCTTACTAAGAGAAGGAGACTAGGGGAGTTTGAAACAGTGGCAATGACTGGGGAATGCAGCATGTTGATGCAAAACAAGCTCCCACCCAAATCAAAGGATCCTGGTAGTTTTACTATACCATGCTCAATTGGAAATTTTTACTCTGGCCGTGCCCTATGTGATTTAGGAGCCAGCATAAATCTCATGCCTAAGTCCATATACACTCAGCTAGGAGTGGGAACTGCCAGACCTACCTCACTTACACTGCAGCTAGCTGATAGAACTCTTGCATATCCAGAAGGAATCTTAGAAGATGTTCTAATAAAGGTAGAGAAATTTGTATTTCCTGTTGATTTTGTAATCTTGGACTTTGATGCAGATAAAGAAGTACCCATCATATTGGGAAGACCATTCTTGGCCACTGGAAGAACTTTGATAGATGTGCAAAGAGGAGAATTGATCATGAGGGTCAATGACCAAGAAGTCAAGTTCAACATTCTCAATGCTATGAAATTCCCAGGTCCCAATATTGAAGAGTGCTCCTTTGTGTCTGTTATTGACAAAGTAGTTCAAGATCACTTCCAGAAAAGCACAGATCATCTGAGGCAATTACTGGACAGCAGTAAAGATACATGGTCTGATACAGAAGCTACAGGAGAGGAGGAACAGACAGCCAAAGAAATTTGGGCTAAGAAATATGAATCTTTGGAGCAGGAGAATTCAGACATAAGAAAGGATCTCCCCTCCACTGAACAACCACCAACTCTGGAACTTAAAGATTTACCTTCACACCTCAAATATGCTTATCTAGGTAACAATAGTACTTTGCCTGTTATAATTGCTGCTGACCTTTCTGAAAAGCAGGAACATGATCTGATTCAGACGCTACAGCGGCATAAAAAGGCAATTGGTTGGCAAATGTCAGACATAAAAGGTATCAGTCCAACCATTTGTATGCACAGAATAGTGTTAGAAGAAGACTCTAAAAATTACATTGAAGGGCAGAGGAGGTTGAATCCAATTATGAAAGAGGTGGTGAAGAAGGAAATCATCAAGTGGTTGGATGTAGGTATTGTTTATCCTATTTCTGACAGTGCATGGGTTAGTCCTGTGCAGTGTGTGCCAAAGAAGGGAGGGGTAACAGTAATAACAAATGAAATGAATGAGCTGCTTCCAACCAGAAAGATAACAGGCTGGAGAATATGCATGGATTACAGGAGGTTGAATACGGCAACAAGAAAGGACCATTTTCCATTACCTTTCATTGACCAGATGCTGGACAGGCTAGCAGGTAAAGAATTTTATTGCTTTCTTGATGGTTATTCAGGTTATAACCAGATTGCAATATTACCTGAAGACCAGCAGAAGACTACATTCACTTGCCCATATGGCACCTTTGCTTTTAGAAGGATGCCATTTGGCCTGTGTAATGCACCTGCCACTTTTCAAAGGTGTATGATGGCAATTTTCTCTGATTACATTGAAAGATCCATGGAAGTCTTCATGGATGATTTCTCTGTGTTTGGAGAAACATTCCATCTATGCCTATCCAACTTGGAAGAAATCTTGATTAGATGTGAAGAAACTAACCTTGTGCTGAACTGGGAGAAATGCCATTTTATGGTGCAAGAAGGTATAGTTTTGGGGCATAAGGTATCCAAAAAAGGATTGGAAGTGGACAAGGCTAAAATAGAGGTCATTGAGAAGCTATATCCTCCAACAAACATCAAAGGTATTAGAAGCTTTTTGGGGCATGCTGGGTTCTATAGGAGATTCATAAAAGATTTTTCAAAAATCTCCAAACCTTTGTGCCAACTGTTACAGCATGATAACCCCTTTATATTTGATGAACCATGCATATTAGCCTTTGATAAGTTAAAAAAAGCTTTAATAACAGCACCAGTTATTATAGCTCCTGACTGGAGTAAGCCTTTTGAGCTTATGTGTGATGCTAGTGACTTTGCCATTGGAGCTGTCCTTGGGCAAATGTATGATAAAATTTTTCACTCTATATATATGCTAGCAAGACACTTGTAGAAGCTCAATTGAATTACACAGTCACTGAAAAAGAACTATTAGCTGTAGTCTTTGCATTTGATAAGTTTAGATCATATTTGGTTGGCACCAAGGTAATAGTCTTCACAGACCATTCAGCCATTAAATATTTGATAACAAAAAAAGATGCAAAGCCTAGGCTAATTAGGTGGGTTCTCCTACTCCAAGAATTTGATTTAGAAATAAGGGACAAAAAGGGAGTGGAGAACCAAGTTGCTGACCATCTTTCTAGATTAGAAAGAGACATTGCAGGTACATCAGGTGGGGAGATTAAGGAATACTTTTCAGATGAACAGCTGTTGGCAATGACTGATGACTCATCAACCGCTGTAGCGGTCAATGTAACAACACTTGACGCTGCAGCGGCTGAACCAGCAACACCTTGGTATGCTGACATAGTAAACTTTCTGGTTAGCAAGGTGGTACCTGCTGAGATGACTTATCAGCAAAGGAGAAGGTTCTTCCACACAATGAAACAATATTATTGGGATGAACCTTTTCTATACAAGAAGTGTCAAGACCAGTTAATGAGGAGATGCCTAGCAGAAGAAGAACAAATTCAAGTGCTACAGCACTGCCATTCTGCACCATGTGGTGGGCATTTTGGTGGTGTTAGAACTGCTGCAAAGGTATTACAATCTGGCTACTTTTGGCCTTCACTTTTTAAAGATGCTCAAGACTTTGTTAAAAAATGTAATAGGTGCCAAAGAACAGGGAATATTTCAAACAAACATGAAATGCCTTTAACAAACATTCTAGAGGTTGAACTCTTTGATGTTTGGGGAATGGATTTCATGGGACCTTTTCCCCCTTCTCATGGAAACCTATACATTTTAGTAGCAGTAGACTATGTTTCAAAATGGGTGGAAGCTGTTGCTTTACCCAACAATGATGCAAGGTCTGTGAGCAAATTTTTATTGAAAAACATTTTCACTCATTTTGGAACTCCTAGAGCCATCATAAGTGATGAGGGATCTCATTTTTGTAATAAACTAATTGAGACCCTATTGGCTAAATATGGAGTCAAACATAAAATAGCAACTGCTTATCATCCACAAACTAGTGGTCAAACTGAATTGTCAAATAGAGAAATAAAAAGAATGTTGGAAAAAATGGTAGGGCCTTCAAGGAAAGAATGGTCAATACATCTAGATGATGCTTTATGGGCCTACAGAACAGCTTATAAAACACCTTTGGGGATGTCCCCCTATAGGTTGGTTTATGGGAAGTCCTGTCACCTACCAATTGAACTTCAACACAAGGCCCATTGGGCTCTAAAAAAACTCAATTTTGACTACAAGAAAGCAGGAGATGCTAGATTGCTGCAACTGAATGAATTGGAAGAACTTAGGCATTTTGCCTATGAGAATGCAGCAATCTATAAAGAGAAAACCAAGGTATGGCATGATCAAAAACTGATAAAAAGAGATCTCACAGAAGGAGGACAGGTATTGCTTTACAACTCCAGGTTAAGATTGTTTCCTGGAAAGTTAAAATCTAGGTGGTCAGGCCCTTTTCAATTGATAAAAATATATAGCCATGGGGCTGTGGACCTCTATGATGTAACAACCAATACCACCTTCAAAGTGAATGGCCAAAGGGTTAAACAATATTTTGGTGAAAATGTGGTAAGGGACAAAACCACAATTGAGCTTAAAGATCTCTAATTTGAAAGAGAAAGTCTGGCTGCAGACTTTAAAAGCAAGCGCTCTTGGGAGGCACCCCAAGAATTCTAACAAAATTGTTATGTTTATTTTCTATGCAGGAAATTAGGATAAACGCTGTAGCGGTTGCTTATAACAACGACGCTGTAGCGCTTGTCTTAAATCAGGGTTGGGTGAGGTCAAACAAAAAAATAAAAAGATCTTGCTCAGGGTGAGCTGGCACTGCACCCCCATCCTTAGCCTGACAAGCACGTGCACCTACTCACCTGCCATTGTCAAATCAACTGTTTCATCTTCTCTCTCCCACATTCACTCACAAAACTGTAACTTTAATATCCACAACTCCCCACGCCACCATTTTCTTTTCTCTTTCTCTTTCCTTAATCTCTGAAACTGCTCGCAACCGTTACACTCACCACTCATAACTTCCATTCCTTCTTCTTCCTTCGTCCCAACACACACCAACATTTCCCAAAACACCCAGAAACAAATACGTAAGCTCTTAACCAAACATGACCAAAAAGCAAGCCGCCCTCAAACGATCTGGTAAGGGAGCTACTAAGAAACCAGAACCCTCAAATCCTACGAAAAACACCATGTCTAAGGCAACTCAAGATCCTCAGAGGTTTTGGAAGATGGATTTCATAACTGAGAGAGGATTCAAGACAGAAAATGCTCCTGATGCGTTTTCAACCGCTGTCACAGCATTGGGATGGGAGAGCTTCATCAAGCATCGCAAAGATTACATGACGTCCTTGGTACGGGAGTTCTATTCTGGCATTGAAGAACCTAAGGAGGGAAAACCTCAAACCCATTCACTGGTGAGAGGAGAAACTGTAAACTTCAACTCCAGAACAATCAATGATATCTTCCATTTGGGCTATCATGGAAAAGCGCTGGAAACTAAAGTTCTGAACTGGGGAGATGAGGAAATGGAAGCTGTTCGAAGAAGGATTTGTGTGGAAGGAGCAACTTGGGACAAATTTGGAGCTGAATACAAAATTAAAAAAGCCTATCTATGTGAAGAAGCAAATCTGTGGTGTAGTTTTATCAAACACTCCCTGCTGCCTACATCTCACACAACATTTGTGGAGAAAGAAAGACTCATTGTCATTGATGCTATAATGGCAGGAGAAAAGATAGACATGGGCAGATTGATAGCAAGAGAGATAGAGAAGTGCCGAGTTAAAAAGGGAGGTAACTTATATTTTCTTTGTTTAATTTCTGAATTGTGTCTGGAGGCTGATGTAGAAGTAGAAATGAAAGAAGAAAGAAGATCCCCTCTTGGGGCATTTCCTTGCATTTTCAAAGTTAAGCAGAAACCTGCCGCTCCAGCGTCTTCTGACTCTCAAGCGCTACAGCGCTTAGAGCTGAAGCAGCAGGTCCTCTGCAAAATTGTGAAAGAAAAATTTGACTGGGAAAAAGCATTGTATGCTCAAATATCCAAAGGAAAAACATCAATTCCCCCTCCTCAATTCCCTGATTGGCTGCTGGAAGAAGAGCCAATTAAAAAGCAAGAGAAAAAGGGAGTTAGGGCAGAAAAGAAAAAGGTTGTGGCTAGTCCATCAAAGAAAGCAAAAGCTAGTCCAGCAAAGAAAACAAAGCCTAGCCCAGCCAAGAAAGTGCAAAAAGCCGTAGTAGAGGAGGAAAGCCTGGATTCTGATGACATTGAGAACATTAGTGAGGAAGATGAAGAAGAAACAATTGCAGTTATGAAAGAGATGGAAAAGCAAGATGATGAAGAATCATCAGGAGAGGAGAGTGAGTCTGAAGAAGAAACTGAGAGTGAGGGAGAGGAGCAGGTTGAAGAAATACAATGTGATCCAACCCCAAGCCCAAAGAAACAAAAAACCCCCCCTTCCAAACCAACCCCTACTGCCAATCCACCATCAACCCCCACCACCATCCCTGAACAAACCAAACCAACACCTAAGAAAACACCTGCCAAGCAAGTAACACCAAAGAAGCCTGAACCAAAACAACCAGCAGCAAAAGAAAAACCCACTGAGCAGCTCAAGAAAATTTATCAGTCATACATAAAGCCTAGAAGAGCCACAGGTGTCAAACTGGCTGAGTACCCAGAAGAAGGTATTCAGCCAGTAGGTGCTGCAGCAACTATGTCTGCAGTACCTAGTGACCCATTGCCTGAGGTGAATCTCACAGAAAAGGAATCTGAAAAAGAGGCTGCTGAGGAGCTGGTGAATATGCAGGTTGAAACAGAACCAGTGCCGGAAGAGCAGGAGGATGACCAGGAGCAAGAGCAAATAGAAGAGGAAGAAGCAGAGCAGGAATCAGACGCTGCAGCAGCAGCAGTTCAAGAAGTAAGCGCTGCAGCGCCACCAACCGTTGTAGCGGCTGAAAGCACTGCTCCACCTTTTGCCAAAGAAGAAGAAACCAGCAAAAGGAGCCCCAACACCCTCAAGAGCCAGTAAGAGGCTCAAGAAGGCCTAATAAGGCAAGAATGGTTGGCTTCTTATGCCGGTTATGTACTTTGAACTTTATTTTGTTGTTGTTCTAAGGCCTCTCCCTTTCTTGTCAAGCAAGCAGTGAGGACACTGCTGAATTTAATTTCTGGGGGAGGACCTTGTGGTTAACAATGTTTTTAAATTAAGTACAATGATGTTTTTAAAATATTTAGTATAATTATGCCATGTGTTGCATATGTTGCATGTTTTTGAATATTTTGTATGCTTAAATAGAGAGTATGATTAGCTGCATGTTTTAAATTTCTTAGTAAGCAAAAAGCTAATTCATATAGCCAAATATAAATAAAAATCTTTGAGTAAGGCAGCATTGTGTAAAACAATGAAATGATGTTATTGCTGCTTTTACACAAAATCCAAGCTTAGTGAAGAACCTAGTTAGCTAGGAGTAATCTAAGGATAAAGTTAAGTTTTGGATAACCAAAGGGTTAGCCAAGTTTTCATTAAAAATTGAGAGTTGTTTTAAAAGCTAAGTTTGGGGGAGCATCGGTTATGTTAAGGCTAGGAACAAAAAAATGATAAATTGGTCTTTGCAAAATGAAAAATAAAAATGAATGTGGTCTTGAAAAAAGTTGCAAAATATCTTAAATAAATTGCTGAGCTGTTCCAAAAAGCATAAAAAGAAAATGCAAATAAGGAGCTCAGTAATGAAGATAGCATCTAGTTTTTATCATTAAAATCTAGCGCTACAGCGTCTACGGACTTTGAGGCGCTACAGCGTTTGATCACCAGGCCAAAAGTTTATGCACTGACCAATATTCTAAAAATGCCTAATTAAAGCCCTTTGCTGTGCTTTGAAGCCCCTCAGATCTTGTGTGAAATTGTCATTCCACTCTTCTTTTTGAAAACATTCTTTGCCTAATGTTGCGTTCGTGTGTTTTATAATCGCAATGTCAGTGCAAGTATACACGTCGTACAAGTAATAAAGTGGATAAAAGTAAGAGATCGTTCCCACGAGGATTGATTAACTTTCAGAGTTCAAGTCTTTAAAACACAAGTGAAACAGGTGATAAATCGGCACTAAAAGTAGGTGTTAAGACTAAGAACGTAAATAAAACAAGTAAAGAGGAAGTGGTTGTGAAAATGGAAAAGTATGAGTTGGATTGCTGCATGCAAGTAAATCTCCTCTAGTCAGACGTTATAACGTTTACACGTTAATACGTACAAATGCTATGTTGTATAGACGTTATAACGTTTGAACGCTGTTGCAAAAGAGCTGTGCTTTTCAGTCACAAAACGTCAAAGCTTCAAGTACTAGAATTCCTATGTCTAGGTTCTAAGTAGGCCTACTCCTGTATTTTAAGTACCCACAGCAATGTCCTATGAACTATTATCCATTCTATGTCTAGACTTAGATAAAAATGCCTAAATGTCTTTAGTGCACCTTTTCATTCACATAAATCTTTGAGTTCTTTTCATAGACCATGTCTGTACCTATGAATCTACTTATTTTAAGTGATCAGTTCAAAACAAGTTTGGAAATATTAACATGCAAAGATTTAAAACGCATAAACATCATTACTTCATAGTATTAGACTAAAGGTTCATTACATGCAAAACAACAACCCAACTACAAATGTTTAGCTCATGCTGAGCGTCTTTACAGAAAGAAAAGGAGTTAAAATCCAAATACCGTACATAGAGAAAAGGAGATTAAACACAAAAGATACGCCTAAATAGCCTTCCTTCATGCACGCTGTAAAGACGTTGCAACGTCTGAGCTTCACAGTAATGGGTGCGAATGGAAATAAAAATGGAGCTTGAGGAGAGTTCGAATGAAGAAGTCTGTGTCCAGAACTTCTTTTAGAAAACTCCTCTGGAAGTGGAGGAAGGTGGATGATGAATGGATTCCTCCCTTTTTTCGTAGAGAGAGATAAGCTTTGTTTAAATAGCCCAAAAAAACAGAAGGTCACATGCTTGCTGATGTCATTGCCCACTTTCCCAGCTTGCTTGTAAATAAAATATTGCTGAAATGACACTGCACTGCTACAGTGCGTCAGCCGCGTCAGCGATGAGGAGAGAGAAGATCTTCTGACTTTCTAGATCTTTGACCATCATTTCTTGTGTGCCAAAAATAAGATATTTCTTTCTTGCCTTGCTGCCTTCCGTCAGACGTGACGAGAGACGTTGCTACGTTCAGTTTACTGCACAAACACAAGAAGCATCAAAACGCTCACAAAGGCGCCAATTGGTGCCAAAATGCATAGAATTTGTAATTTAGCCCATTTCTAACTGAAAAGCAATAAACTAACAGAAACTTAATAGAAACAACCTACTATTGCCAGAGAACTTGCATGATTTAACTTTGAATAAGTATAAATAACTCATATAAACATGAGTTATCACACCCCCAAACTTAAACCAATGCTTGTCCTCAAGCAATCGAAACACTGCATATGAAAAGATGCAAGAAATTAAATACACCAGCAGTTTACACCCTGCTCATCCATTTGATCAAAAATTTTCCTCAAGAGGCTAATTCCTTCAAACTTACACTACACACTCACGCACCAATGCACAATTACATTCTAGATTCATTACTGCCCAAAGTGAGTGTGTGATCTCTGTATCAATTCTTTTCCTAGCTAGGTTCAGAAGCTACCCTAGCCTATGAAAGAGTGGTTTCCATATGGTGAGAGTATAACATCTTTCAAAACAGAGAGTAGGCTAACATTTCCACATAAGACATGAGGGTTATTTTAAGCACGACAAAGGGTCTTAATTTGGGTGCTAGGACTAGATTAGTACAAACTACTTTTCTGACTCACACAAGGTAAAACACACAGAGGACTGCAACCCCTCATTACTGAGCAACTTTCATTTGATTCACTTCACTTTTGGTTTGGAGTTTTTGTGATTTTCTCCTTTTTGATCCTTTGGATTTGACAATTTTGGATTGAGATATTTGGAGTGCCCAGTATTTGTTTCGGGAAATTGCAGCAAACACAGAGGACATGTGGATTTTTCCACTTATTTGAAACAACACACAAACACACACGACATACGTTATAACATTACGGGTAGACGTTACAACGTTGCACTCACACAACACACACACTAATCATCCTACAGTCTTTGCACCCAGCCTTAGCACAACCTGATATACCCCCAAACTTAGTTTCTACTGCTACTCTAAGTTTTTAATCAAGTTTTACAATCACAAAAGTCAACCAAAACTAGTTTTAGCATCAAATAGTCCCTAGCTAACTAGGTTTTCCTCAAAACAGAGTTTGTGTGGAAGCAGTAATCAATTCTATTCATCTAAGCATGCATCAGCTACTCACACAAATTCACCCACAGTCATTACTAGATTTAGCCCAAAGAGAAACATTTTTGATGATTAATAGAGTAGGAAAGTAAACTGATTATTATTATTATTTGTTTTTTTTTTATGCAAACACAAAACATAAAAATGATCCTCCCCCCAGACACAAAGATGAGCAGTGTCCTCACTGCTCACTGATCTTCAAAAATAGGAGAGGAACACTCAAACACAACACCAGCAAACAAACTACTGACTACTAACTAAAAACTACAACTATTCTACTGCTAAAAAAAGAGGGCTAAACTACTTGTTCAGAACACCTGACCTGAGCCTTCCACTCTGTCTGGCTGGGATGCCTGCTTCAGCAGTCTTCTTTTTCTTTTAAAACTTCACCCAGGCAGCAAACGTGACAACGTCCTAGACACACAGAGACGTTATAACGTCTACCACACTTCAATAACTTGAGTCTTGAATCTCTCCTACCTTCAGCTTCCATTTCTGCACAAAACAAAAAATAGAAACAAAAACAACAAGGATTAGAATAAAAACTCTGGGCTGCCTCCCAGTAGCGCTTGGTTTAAGAGTCCTCAGCCAGACTTGGAATTCAAACCCAAGTTAGGGTGGATAATAGGACAAAAAGAAAACAT
This sequence comes from Astragalus membranaceus, assembly GCA_039519185.1. NCBI lineage: Eukaryota > Viridiplantae > Streptophyta > Magnoliopsida > Fabales > Fabaceae > Astragalus > Astragalus membranaceus. The sequence continues at coordinate 113,716,185 of CM076850.1, forward strand.
CATCCTTCCGCTTTCTCTTTTTGGTCAGAGATCCCATGTATTTGGCATATGGAAGCGAGTGTTCCCATGCACCAACCAATAAGCATTTGGGATATGAATTTCTCCTTTCTTGAAAAAAATTAAGCTCATTTTGCGGAGGATTCTTTTCTTCAATTACCAAAGGTTGAATCTGAATTTTCACATGACTCTCTTCATACCTCAACTTTGGATTTTCTTCCTTGTCACTATTTTTGAATTTTTCTTTTTCTATAACTACACAATTTTTTTGTTTTTCTTCCACCATTTCCAAATGACCACATTCAAGCTCATACTTTACACTCTCTTCTTCTTCCTCTTGCTCAACCACATATTCAATACAACTCTTTTCTTCTAGCTCAACCACTTTTCCAATACAACTCTCTTCTTTTAGATGCTCCATAATTATCTTAATGTGAGCCTCTACATTCTTACATGAAGCTTCAGAGTTGTCACGATACACCTTCATATACTCAATGGAATGAGCTAAGAGTTCTTTTAATTCAAAGTTGTCCTCATGTAATCCTACGGTTTGAGCTTGAGGATATGAATCTTGCTCACACACATCATTTCCCATTCCATAATCCATATTTTGGGCAGTCACGGGCATGAAATTTGTCTCATAACAGCCCATTTGATATTTACTCTCATGGAAATCATAATTGAAACATTCTTGTTGAGCATTCAATTCATTCATTTCTTGCATAAAGTAAAAACTCCAATGGTCCATGGCATAAAAGTGGATAATTCTTTTTTTTTTTTTTTTAAAAACACTCAACACAAACAATAATAGTAATAACAACAAAGAAAACGCACTACAGTCATAAAGCACAATGCAAATTCACTCCCTGGTTCAGTTGAATTAGAGCTTGAATTGGAACTAAGCATACGCTGTAACGTTTACCTGTTCACATACAGAAACAACGAACAACACAGTAAAATTCTTTCACCTAGTGCTTTAATACTTTTGAACCATAAAAGTTAAATTCAATCCCCGGCAACGGCGCCAAAAACTTGTTGCGTTCGTGTGTTTTATAATCGCAATGTCAGTGCAAGTATACACGTCGTACAAGTAATAAAGTGGATAAAAGTAAGAGATCGTTCCCACGAGGATTGATTAACTTTCAGAGTTCAAGTCTTTAAAACACAAGTGAAACAGGTGATAAATCGACACTAAAAGTAGGTGTTAAGACTAAGAACGTAAATAAAACAAGTAAAGAGGAAGTGGTTGTGAAAATGGAAAAGTATGAGTTGGATTGCTGCATGCAAGTAAATCTCCTCTAGTCAGACGTTATAACGTTTACACGTTAATACGTACAAATGCTATGTTGTATAGACGTTATAACGTTTTAACGCTGTTGCAAAAGAGCTGTGCTTTTCAGTCACAAAACGTCAGAGCTTCAAGTACTAGAATTCCTATGTCTAGGTTCTAAGTAGGCCTACTCCTGTATTTTAAGTACCCACAGCAATGTCCTATGAACTATTATCCATTCTATGTCTAGACTTAGATAAAAATGCCTAAATGTCTTTAGTGCACCTTTTCATTCACATAAATCTTTGAGTTCTTTTCATAGACCATGTCTGTACCTATGAATCTACTTATTTTAAGTGATCAGTTCAAAACAAGTTTGGAAATATTAACATGCAAAGATTTAAAACGCATAAACATCATTACTTCATAGTATTAGACTAAAGGTTCATTACATGCAAAACAACAACCCAACTACAAATGTTTAGCTCATGCTGAGCGTCTTTACAGAAAGAAAAGGAGTTAAAATCCAAATACCGTACATAGAGAAAAGGAGATTAAACACAAAAGATACGCCTAAGTAGCCTTCCTTCATGCACGCTGTAAAGACGTTGCAACGTCTGAGCTTCACAGTAATGGGTGCGAATGGAAATAAAAATGGAGCTTGAGGAGAGTTCGAATGAAGAAGTCTGTGTCCAGAACTTCTTTTAGAAAACTCCTCTGGAAGTGGAGGAAGGTGGATGATGAATGGATTCCTCCCTTTTTTCGTAGAGAGAGATAAGCTTTGTTTAAATAGCCAAAAAAAACAGAAGGTCACATGCTTGCTGATGTCATTGCCCACTTTCCCAGCTTGCTTGTAAATAAAATATTGCTGAAATGACACTGCACTGCTACAGTGCGTCAGCCGCGTCAGCGATGAGGAGAGAGAAGATCTTCTGACTTTCTAGATCTTTGACCATCATTTCTTGTGTGCCAAAAATAAGATATTTCTTTCTTGCCTTGCTGCCTTCCGTCAGACGTGACGAGAGACGTTGCTACGTTCAGTTTACTGCACAAACACAAGAAGCATCAAAACGCTCACAAAGGCGCCAATTGGTGCCAAAATGCATAGAATTTGTAATTTAGCCCCTTTCTAACTGAAAAGCAATAAACTAACAGAAACTTAATAGAAACAACCTACTATTGCCAGAGAACTTGCATGATTTAACTTTGAATAAGTATAAATAACTCATATAAACATGAGTTATCACACCCCCAAACTTAAACCAATGCTTGTCCTCAAGCAATCGAAACACTCACAACTGAGCAGTAATGATTCTATTTGAATTGTGGACCACTATGGTGTGTGAAAATGATAAGATTTAGCTTATGAATAAATCCTGTTTAATTTAAAAGCTGCAGCTAGTTATATGAGCATTTTGTCTTATTCAAGTGTCATTACTTGGGGACAAGCAATGGTTTAAGTTTGGGGGTGTGATAACCTTATTTTATATAGGTTATTTATGCTCCTAATACTTAAGTCAAGCTTATTTCTCAAGTAATTCTAGTGCTTAAATATGTGAATATATGAATATTAGAATAAAGGCTTAAAGGTACTTTTAGTCCCTGCAAATGTCACAATAATCCAGTTTAGTCCCTGCAATTCCAAAACTTTTAAAATAGTCCCTGCAATTACTAAACGTTACTACTTTTAGTCCCTGCTGTTAGTTAAGGGTTAACACTGTTATCTTTTGATGATGTGGCACACCCCCCACCCCCCACCCCCCCCACCCCACCCCCCCACCCCACCCCCCCACCACCGACCCCACCCCACCCCCATCCCACCCCACCCCAACCCCTCCCCTTCGCCCCCCTCCCCTTCGCACCTCCCCCTCCCCTTCGCCTCTCCTCCCCTCGGCGTGCGCGCTGCTTCGTCTATCACAGGTGGAAGAGAACAAAGCGGCGATCGGAAGGTCCGGCGCCATTCGGTTACTTGTGAACCTTCTAGAAACCGACGGAATCTGCGCAAAGAAGGACGTGTCGACGGCGATGTACTCGCTATGCTCGGTGAAAGATAACAAGATCAGAGCGGTGAAGGTAGGAATCATGAAAGTTTTGGTTGAGTTGATGGCGGCGTTCCGGTACTTGTGGAGATCGTGGAAGTTGGATCGCAAAGAAAGAAAGAAATTGCGGCAGCAATTCTGTTACAGCTTTGCGATGACAGCGTCACTTATCGAACCATGGTGGGGTGGGGTGGGGTGGTGGGGGGGAAGGGGAGGGGGGAGGGGTTGGGGTGGGGTGGGGTGGGATGGGGGTGGGGTGGGGTCGGTGGTGGGGGGGTGGGGTGGGGTCGGTGGTGGGGGGGAGGGGGGTTCACGAGGAAGAAGAAGGGTGGGGGTGGGGGGGGGTGGGGTGGGGGGGGTGGGGTGGGGGGGGGGGGGGGTGGGGTGGGGGGGGTGGGGTGGGGGGGGGTGGGGTGGGGGGGTGGGGTGGGGGGGTGTGCCACATCATCAAAAGATAACAGTGTTAACCCTTAACTAACAGCAGGGACTAAAAGTAGTAACGTTTAGTAATTGCAGGGACTATTTTAAAAGTTTTGGAATTGCAGGGACTAAACTGGATTATTGTGACATTTGCAGGGACTAAAAGTACCTTTAAGCCTAGAATAAATATAGGTTATAAGTCAATTCCTTAAAAGTTGGGCATAGTCACTGCCTTTGTGAATATGTTTGATGTTTTGCTTTAGCGCTGCAGCGTGTGCTATCAAGGAAACGCTACAGCGTTATATGACGGCTGACCATTGAGATATTTGTGTGGCCACTTGAGGACATGATGAGTCACCACCCTTATCTCTTCCTCTCAGCTGAAATTGTTGACTTTCAAGTGGATGCTAAATTACACTTGGCGCCTCCTAAATGGAACCCATGTGATAGTTGTTGTATTCCATCATTAGCACTTTTTGTAAAGTACTTTAAGGATAATATCTAAGTCTAATAATCATCATGTAATATTATTATTTTACTAAGACTTAGATATTAATTAGATTAATTAAGATTGCTTCACCAAGAGGCAATAGACGTAGACAAGTTATTGTACCTTGGAAGAAGAACTACACGCAAGACTTAGTGGCTATTCTCCATTGATACACACTTTTTTAAGCTTTTATTTTTTAGCATAGTTTTCTAAGTTCTCATTCAAGGTTTTGCTCACGCCTCAACTTCACCTCTTGTATGCTACTTGGGATCATTGGAGTGCATCTTTTGCAACCACTCTTCTCTTGTCTTCATACGGTAATACATACTCTCAAGTTGTATTATGTTGATGGAACTTGTGATGAGCTAACTTTGTTGTAGTTGGATTGTTCTTGGTATGTAATGAACCTTGAGTAACTTTTGTATAATATTATGATGTTTGTGTTTTATTCCTTGTGTCATAATACTTTCAATCTTAGTTTGGGAATGATCAACTAAAACAAGGTAACTTTGTGGGTACAGACATGGTTCACAAAGAGAACTCAAGGAATGATATGAATGAAAACCCTTTAAAGACATTTAAAGGAAGCACTACTTAACGCTACAGCGTCTAATATTATCTAAACATTACTCTTGGGGACATACATACTTATGAGTTATCCAACTCACTTTTAATTACTGCAAACTTAATACTGTTGTATCACAACTTATAATGTTTACAACTCTTTACCTTCACTTGTTACTTAATTCTTTTCACTAAGATTCTAATCACTTAAACTTCATAGATTAATTCCAATCCCTGTGGGAACGGACTTTACTTATCAATATATTACTTGTTGCGATTGTGTATACTTGCACATCACCTTTTCGCACAACAACTAACCCGACTGTACAGTCGACTTAATCCCCTACTCGATTTTTGGGAAAAAAGGTTTATTAATTACTTTTTAGGGGTTCTAGAATTCTTGAGCTGTACAGCTCATTCATCCTAGAACGCTGACTAACCCGACTGTACAGTCGACTTAATCCCCTACTTATTTTTGGAGAGAATTTATTTGTTTTTTTAGAAAAATGTAAGTTTGTGAAATAAATTGTTTGATAGTGGAAAAATTTGAAAAGAATGAAAACAGGGTGCATTTGTAAAAGGGGGGATGTAGATAACAGGGGGGCTGTAGTTAGAAAAAGGGTGGTGTAAATAACGAGCCCAGTTCGTTTCTGTGAACTGGACTGGGTTTTAAAAGATGGGCTTGCAGGCTGGAATAAGGAAACAGAGGGGGTGTGAGAAGTAACCCATTGCTTTTGTTTAAAAATAAAAAAACATAAAATAAAACCTAGAAGGAGCTTTATAAGGCAATAAAAGGCTAAACCTAATTTTCCTCCGCAATCCTCTTCTCAACGCCGCGCAGAAACAGAAAAGGAAAGAGAGAAAAATCTTCGAAAATTCTGGTGAGAGGGAGAGAGAGACGTGTTTGGGCCGAACGTGGTGGCGGATGTTACGGTGACGGTAACACTGCGTGTGGTGCACACTACGGTGTTAGAGGGGTGGCTACGGTGGAAAAGTGGCCGTGTTCTCAGGGCGTGATGGTGGTGAGCTCGCGCCGTTTCCGGCAACGGTGGCCTGCGTTCACGGCCAAGGGGTTTTCGCGATGGTTTACGCGACTCAGTGGGGGGAACGAACGCTTGGTTCATGTTTGACGGTGGTTACGACGGCGAAGGGGGACGATGACGGTGTTTGTGGTGAGCTTGACGGCGAGGAGAGAGGAAGTTCGTTCGCCGGAGAGAGAAGGAAGAAGGACGCCAGCGGTGCTGACGACGGTGTTTCTCAACGGCGGCGTTTTTGCTACTGACGTGCGTACGACAAAGGGACGGTGCGACGGCGTGGATTTGCTCTGGGGATGAAGCAAGGCTACAGGATGCTCACGGTTTACGGCGGTGGTTACGAGCCAACGACCACCGTGGGTGGTGGCCGGAGTCCACCTCTGACGGCAGCTCAGGTTAGCTTCGTTTTTTTTGTTCTTTTTTCTACTCTGTTTTGTTTTTGCTTACTGTACTTCTTTTTATTTTAAAAAAAAACTAAACTGTTCATTCAGCCCTAATTATTCACAATCTTAAATTTATTCACAGTATCAGTGTTTCTAAACAGAACGTAAACTAGACCTTGTGCCAAAAATTAATAAATAAACTAGACCTAACTCTCTTCTTTAGTTCATATACACAGTTTCGATATTGCTTCAGTATAATAACAAACACATTTTTTACAAAGGGACCTATTATATACTAAATTAGACAGAAGACCAACCTCAATTCCAGCTTCTGTAAAACCTCTTATTTGCTCCGCTATTGATGTTACTGCTATTGCTGCCTTCCTGGTTACTACTGCTGTTCCCACTTGTTTCAGAATTTTTGATGCTTAGTGGTTAGGGTTTCAGGGTAAAACCCTAACTTTTTTCGCTCTGAATTTCTCTATTTTCTATGAATTTTCGTGTGCATTTTCTGTCCGTTTTTCCCTGTGCTGTTAGCCTCATTTTATAGGTAAAAATCAGGTTTAGGAAATTAAAACTTGATTCTGACCTGATTTTGTTTCCTGTTTTGCAGGTTTTGGGCTCGTTTGGGAGTCTTGGGCATCAAGAATAAGCCCATGGATCAGCTGCTGTTGCTGCTGTTTTTTGTTGTATTTTCGTTTTCTAATATTTTTTGTATTTTTGTAAATTAATTTTTGTAATTCTATTTTTTACTTATTTTTTTATGGCTTTTGATAAAAATGAATGAAGCGGGACCAAAAGACTAAACGGGCCCAATAAACAACAAACACTAAAATTAGGTTCAAATGCTAAGATATGCCCAATTACCCGAGCACAGGTCCAATTAGACAAAAAGGCATCTCGGCCCAATTGAAAAAGCTACTAAGCGTTGGCCCAAATTAAAACGAGACGACATCGAATGAGCCCGAAAACTTTACTCGTAGTAACGTCACCTGGGACCCAGGGACGGATCCAGGAATTTCAACTCGTGGGGGCAAAATTATTTACTATGAATATTTATAAAAAAAATAGATAAACGCATAACCGATAAAATGATGACATCATTACTATTAAGCAAAAAAATTGAGATTACAAAAATTATATCATTGTATATCCAAAAATTGAAGACACTTAAACATATAAGAACTATAATTGCTCTCTACGTGTCTTCATATTTTGAAAGTGTTGTATGATTTGTTCATTGTCAACACTATCAAATATATCACTCTCTATATAAGTGACCGTACAATCATTCAAAAATTCATCCCCCATACGATTGCGCATTTGATTCTTCACAATCCTCATAGCAGAGAAACTCCTTTCAACTGTTGCAGTTGCTACTGGCAAAAGCAATGCTAACTTCAAAAGTAAATACACCTTTGGATAAGCAATGTGCTTTCTAGTTTCCACCATCATTCTTGAAAGATCACTAATCTCATTCAAATTAGAAAATTGTTCACTAGAACGAACATCCATGATATAATTTTCAAGGCTGTCCTCGAGTGTCATAATCTCCACAGAATACGGGTAAAATCGAGCCAACTTAATCAACTTCATCAATCAAAATGGAAAACAACTCGTCTTTAAGATCACCTAAAATAACTTTTGTGGTTTCATAAGAAGCAGCTTTCACAATATCTTTTTGAATGCTTGGTGACACTAATTTGAGATTACCACGAGATTTTTTCAATACTCTATCAACCTCTTCATTACTATTAGCAATAAATTGTAGAATGCGAAGAAAATTGTCTTTCTTCTTTGAATGCACCGATTCATCATCACCACGAAATGCCAACCCCAAGCTCAATAAAAGTCGAATACATTCAATTGTCGTAGTCAAATGAATCTGATATTCTCTTTTGATCACATTTGATTGTTTTCTAAGAGCGACTTCAATATGTTGTTTCTGATTAATTAATGCATTACATTTTCTCCAAGCTTGATTGTGAGCACTATTAGGGCCTCCAACATGGATGTTAAGCCTATCTTTCTTTTTCCAATTTGAAAATCCATCTGTCAAAAATGCATCCCAACCTTTGTGTTCTCCAATCTCAAATCTCATAAGATAACAACATAAACAAAACACAGCATCTTTTGATACACTATATTCCAACCAATTACCATATTCAAGAAACCAGTCGGGATTAAACTTACGTAAAGAAGTCCCAAATTGGCGTTGGGGAAAAACATGGTATCTTGGTTGACAAGGCCCTTTTTGCAAATAAGCTCTTCGGATTTCATCCTGATCATTTGGATGATAACACGATATCTGTTTCCTTTCTCCAGGATCAGCAGGAAGATTTTCCAAATCAACATCTAAGATTTTTTTTTTTCAAAGATGGGCATGGGCCTGATTGTTGTCTCGGTGTATTGTCCACTTCATTAATTTCTTGAGACTCTATTGTTGATTTTCTTTTGAAGTATTTTTCCATTTCTGACATTAAAAAAATACAATGCTAGTGAATTACTTGATTCTAATACAAACACAAATAGAGTAACAATAAAAAATTGGGGAAAAATGCTAAATCTCAATATTCAATACAAGACAAGACACAATAAGCTAACAGGTCAGTGGCAACAATAAGCTAAATTTAAATTGACATCTTTTTAGAGATAAATTTCAATGGATATAAAAGGTACTGAAAAGAGAATAGGGAAATTTGTTTACCTTCATAAAAGCGGTGCCCTAAGTATGAGTTGCAGGCAGAAGATATTAGAATAATTTGTTGGCTTGTTGCTAACTTGCTCTTGAGGAATAAGATTAGAATTATGAGAAAAGAGGAGTAATTTGTTGCTAATTTGTTGCCTGCCGCAGTGCCGCCTGCGTTCCCTATTCTTTCTGTCTGATACTGACGTTTCCTTTCTCTGCTTTCCTTTGCTTCATCTTTTATTTTATTTTATTTTATTATAAAGCAAAAAGCAATCTCTTGTTTTTTTGTTTGTTAAAAACAATAGTATCTTGTTTAAAAGGCTAGTTTGAGGTACGAGGCTTTTTAAAAGCTTGTGGCCCACCATCGGTTTTCTAATATATTACTGGTATACTAAATTTATTTGGTCTTACATGAGTGCTATGTGTGGGGAGTGGGGTCACCATAAAATTTAAAATGGGGTCAAAATACACAATACTAATATTTTTTGGTTAGAAAATTATTGAGGAAGTGGGGTCAAGTGCCCCCAATTGTCACTACATAGATCCGTGCCTGCTGGGAACTACGACACGCGGACTAAATTAAACTGCTTGCGAAAAAAGTAACCGGACAAAATTGGGGTATAACACGTTTTAATTAATTTGTTTTGCTTTTTCAGTGGCAACCAGAACAGGAAACATAGAGCGAGGCGAGCATTCAGGAGTGGGAGGAGGAGATGAGCAGAGTCCTTCTAGCAGTAGGAGTAGGTTTCAATTGAGGACTAGACAGGCCGGACACGCGTCTGAGTTTCAGAGGCGTGTCTGAGAGCGAGAGCAGGAGCAGGAGGCGGAGCCAGACGCCATGCATGTAGATGACTAGGCTGAGGCTGAGGTTGCTCAGCATGATGATGAGGCTGCTGAGCAGGTTTTGTTACACCGGTTGCATGTCCACTGCGTCCAGAGACGACTACAGACGGGACAGGTAATACTTTTAATAGTTTGTTTATTTTTTAACAATTAATTACTTTTAATAATTTATTAATTACTTTTATTTTTTTACAGGACCGGCGTAAGATTAAAGTTGCTTCTCATGGGGGAAGATACTGAAGATGAGACCTCAGCAACAACACCCACATATAGCAGGATGGTTGCAGCAGACCCATCTGTTTGAACTGGACATCACACCTCTCGGCAACATCATCCACGAGCTCATATCAGCTTTTGTGGAGAGGTGGCATTCTGAGACCAGCTCATTCCACATGCCATTGGGGGAGATGACAGCGACGTTGGACGACGTGTCCGCGTTGCTCCACTTGCCGCTCACCGGCACACCGTTGGCGCATCGGCTACATTTTGACACTGCCGATGCTATTCGAGCTGTAGTTGACCTGCTGGGCATTGACCACACAGCCTGCTGGGCAGAGTGTCAGTTCAATAGGGGACCGGCATTCCGATTTTCTTTCTTGATGGCTGCATACACACAGAACATGGAGCGCGGCCATCTTGATCAGGCGGCACGGTGCTATCTGCTACACTTGTTGGGCAACACCATTTTTGCCGACAAGAATCACACATCTGTCCCTGTCAAGTGGGTGACTCTTATTTCTCACTTTGCCCTGTGTGGCCAGTGGGCTTGGGGTCTAGCTGCTCTAGCTATTCTCTACGAGCAGCTGAATGATGCTTGTTACTGGGAGACGTCGCAGATTGGCGGATACGCTTCTCTGCTGCAGGTAATTAATTAATTAATTATTTTTATTTCTTTTTAATTACTTTTATTTATATAATTACTTATTTATTTTTTTAATTATTTTAGTGCTGGATATATGAGTATTTCCCCACCATCGTGGTGCGGAAAGACTTCGGTGCTAGTGAACTTCCACGTTGCAGCAGGTGGGCGAAAATTAATTATTTTTATTTATTTTTAATTACTTTTATTTATATAATTACTTATTTATTTTTTTAATTATTTTAGTGCTGGATATATGAGTATTTCCCCACCATCGTGGTGCGGAAAGACTTCGGTGCTAGTGAACTTCCACGTTGCAGCAGGTGGGCGAACAAGAAGTGCGATAGTATCAAGCTTTCGGAGTTTCGGCAGCTGCTGGATGACTTGCAGAGGGAGAAGGTCATATGGAGCCCCTGGGACGACCACAGACAGTACCTCCGGTTTCACAACATTTCATTATTCAGAGGTTGGCTGCTGTGGGGGGATGTGGCGGTGCCTTATATGCCAGACAGGGTCCCTTGGCAGTTTGGATATGTCCAGCAGATTCCTGATCCACCTATTTCGGGCCCACGTCCATCTCCGGGGGTCATAGTACAGCAGCTGATGTTCTATCAGTCCCCAGTGCGGGCTTTCAGGGACAGCGGACGACGGACACCTGTCCAGGGTGTTTGTGATGACGAGTGCCTACCTTGGTACTTCCAGGTGTCCATTCCCCGCCTGACCCCGGCTCCGCCTTCACCTCCGGCTCCGCCTTCACCTCCAGCTCCAGAGGATGTTGGTCCACTTCCCTATGAGTCCAGGGAGAGAGTAGCTAGGCATGTCCAGGATGTCTATGATAGTCTTTTGGCAGTCGACGACATTCCTGGGGATGTCTATGATAGTCTAGTGGCTGCTTTACAGCTTTTATACATGTAGTTGTATTATTTTTTGTATTTTTACTGTATTAATACTGATTATTATTGTTTATTGATTTAGCAAGTTTCTTTAAATTTAATTATTTCACGTAAATTTTTTTAATTTTAATTTTTTTTTTTAAAAATTTCCGGAAAAGGGGGTATGGGGTACAATGGGGTAAAAAAAACAGCCTAAAAACATTAGAAAGAATTCTCACATTAAATTATTCAAATTCTCACTTAAGTTTTCATTAAATTATTCAAACACCCATTCCATATATATAGGTAAGGGTGTTCAAAACCGAACCAAACTAATAGAAAACCGCAAACCGAACCAAACCAAACCGAAAACCGCAAAAAACTGCTTCTTATTGGTTTAGTTCGGTTCTTTTTTTCATTGCACCGCGCGGTTTGGTTCGGTTCGCGGTTTTGATTATAGAAACCGAACCAAACCAAACCAAACCGCAAGTAACACTAAGACTTATTGACTTACAACATTCCTTACTAACTTACTAGCCCAAATGCAAGTAAAACCCAACTCTCACTCACTTACTAGCCCAAATACAATTAATTCTTTGACTCACTTACAAAAAATCTATATTGTTATGTTATATTTAAAAATTACAATAAAATATTTAATTCAAATTCTTTTAAAGATTGTCTTAGCTATCTTAAAAGAATTAAAAGAGCGTAATTTATATACTACATATATTTGAGTAGATTTTTCCTTAAAGATTTATATTAGCCATTTTTTATGATAGTTAATTTTAACTTCGTTTTAAATTATGTTTTGTCTTGGAAAAAACCGAACCAACCGAACCAATCCAAACCGCATTAGTTTGGTTTGGTTTGATTCGATTTTATTTTAGGAAGCCAACCGAACCAAACCGCATGTAGTTTTACCTTGCGGTTCGGTTCATTTTTTATCTCAAAACCGAACCAAACCGCATCGCGAACAGCCCTTTATATAGGGCAGGTTTGGATCCCTTATTAAAAACAAGCCAAGCCATTGTTTTTTATAAAATCTATACTACTAATCATTTTTCTTAAAGTGTGTGCCAAAATCTTAAACTACCGTGGAATGAGACGAGGCAGAGGTAGTACTTTTTTTTAGAGACTAAAAACATTAGAAAGAATTCTCACATTTAATTATTTCACGTAAATTTTTTTAATTTAAAAGCAAATATTTTTTAAAAGTTTCCGGAAAAAGGGGGTATGGGGTAAATGGGGGTAAAAAAAAAACAGCCTAAAAACATTAGAAAGAATTTTCACATTAAATTATTCAAATTCTCACTTAAGTTTTCATTAAATTATTCAAACACCCCTTCCATATATATAGGGCAGGTTTTTTTTTTTGGTCAATGTATAGGGCAGGTTTGGATCGCTTATTAAAAACAAGCCAAGCCATTATTTTTTGTCAAAAAAAAAAAAACAAGGCGTTGCCCCTCATAAAAAAACCAGCGCATTGCTCACTCTCAAGCCTTTTCTTCTCCTTCTCCATTCCCCCTCTTCTTGCGGCATCGACTGGCGATTTTAAAAGGTACTCTTCTTTCGTTCTGTGTTTATGTCTGAAGAAATTATAGATAGTAGGTTTTCACTCCCACCCCTTCATACTTTACAGGTGCTCGAGTTTTCTGTTAACTCGTTATTAATTGAACTGATTTTGAACTGTGTAATTGAACCTCCAATGGAATTGATTGATTTTAATTTCTATAAATACCATTTAGATGGGCATTAGCGTAATATTAACAGTACTTGAGAAAGCCCTTACCGCTTTTTGCAAAAAAATTGTATCGATAGAATACAATGAAGGTAGAATTTAGTTTTAAGGTAAGGTTATAGTCAAGTCTTGGAAGAATCAGGGTTTTTAGGGCAACTTATTTTTGACATTTTTGAAGGGAACGTATATTAAACTTATCAGTTCTTTAATTTGTAGAAGGAAGACTTAAATTGAGATTCTTTTTGCAGTCATCAAAACAAATTGTGAGTAAATTATAAATTTGGTGAGAATAAGAGATGTTTTTCTGGGTACCTGATTGGTAACAGAGTTCTGGAAATAAGAATCCAAATGAGTATTTTGGGGGAAAGATATATAAAAAACGTAGAGGGGCGTATTATAAACAGAAGAGGTGCAAAAAGAAATCCCCAACAAGAAAAATCCTCGCACTTTAGCCCATTATACACTACCGGTGCGAGCTTGAGCTTCCTTCCTCATTCTCTGCGTGCGAGCTGCTCTACATTTCTTCTTCTTCTGTGCGAGCTGCTCTTGCTTCCTCTTGAGTGCTTGGTGAGAACTGAGAAATTGATTTCTCACATTGACCTAAATCACTAATTTGTATTTCACTCAGAATTTTCTCTATTTTCCCCCCAATTTCAAATCCTAAATTGATTTTCCCAATTGAGAACTCTGAATTTACCCTAATTCAAAATTTTCATAAGTATGTGACAAATGAAATGACAAGTATTTGAAAATAGTAAATGAAAAGGATAACTTTTTTAGGTTAAATTTCTATCTACGCAGTTGAGGTGTGGAAATTTAAGTTCTTTTTGAATATGTTGCTGGAAAAAATGTTCCAGAGGAGATGCAGGTTTGTATTTTTCTATTTGCGTGATATAAATCTCATTAGATATTACTAATGTTGTTTAAGCTTTTATTTATTTTAATACATAGTTATCTCTTTTCTAGTATAGGAACGACAATTAATCATTTGCTCGAGGTGTGTCCGGCCACATTATTTGATTGTCCACTATATTTTACTTCTCTGTTAAGTGCATTGTCGGATTCTTCTGCTAATTCTAAGACCATAAATGAGATAGTCGGTTATCTATTTTAATCTCTTACCCGTGCCTACCAAGATTGTTTAAAAGTTGTTTTAGTTTTGGTTTGTACTATCTATTTGAATGATCCTTTGCTCTCTCCAACTTAGGAATGGATTTGTATTTTTTAGTGGGTGACTTAAACTCCAGGAAACTCCATAGTATTATGAACCTGTGATGTTTTCAGTATCTGGAGTGGATTATGTTCTATTTGTGACTTTTGGTTTGTTTGGTTTAGAGCAACACATATTTTCAATGATTTCTCCAGATTTCTCATTGGATAGTTCATATAACTTAGCTTTTGTGTTCTATTTGTGACTTTTGGTTTGTTTGGTTTAGAGCAACACATATTCTCAATGGTTTCTCCAGATTTGTCATTGGATAGTTCATATAACTTAGCTTTTGTGTTCAACCCTGCCTTGAACATTTTGATTCCTCTCTATAATAGCACATGTTGAGCATATAGGAATCATGTTTGTTAAGAGACTAGAAGAGATTAGTCACATTGCTTTGTTCATCTATGCTCAAAATTTGTAAACACATCCCAAGTAGCCTCACCAGTAACACAATCAAGGATTGGCTATTTGTGTAATTTATTTCTTTAAATATTTTGAAGTTTTATTTTTATTATATTTTGAGTGATGCGTGATTTTATTTTAAAAAAATTGACCCCTGATATGTATGCTTGATACGGGTTAAAGTTGAAAGAGTGCAGAGGAGTGATTTAGTTGTTGTGTGGAGAAATAGTGTTTCCACAAACATATAGTGAATATTGAGAGGTTTATGGTTAGGTCTGAATTAGCTTAAAACTTGAATTAAGTATTGTTTTTGAACTCTTCTGAATGCCACACCTGTAGTTAAAAGCTTTTCTTGATTTTAACTAGCTCTAAGGTGTCTTTTTTGTATGGAGTTTCTGTTTCATTTTGTAAGCCGGGCTGGGGATGTGACCAATTTGAGTGTCTTATTTAGCCAAAATCCACCACAACTTAGGGGGTTAGGCTTGATTTGCTTAACTAGCATGATGCAGCCCCCAACATGTTGTAAAAATGTGAAACGACAACTCGTAATTTACTCTGCTTTATATGTTTTTTTTAAAGTGTATGTGAACTACTCAAATCGGTGTAATCTTTACGCACTTTCCCCCCTCTAATTTTAGCACTAGTAGTGCTCACATTCACTGGTGGAGGGACTAGGGAACTTGGTTTGGTTTGATAGTGTTACATGACGTTATCACTTTTTTCTTTTATAGAAGCATAGTTGATACCTGTGAAGAGTCCCACGTCGCATGAGATATGACTTGAAAATAAGTTTATAAGTGAGAGACATCCCTCACTCTGCAAGTCGGTTTTGTAGGGTTGAGTTGGGCCTAAGTTGGTATCAAAGCCTCTCTAAGATCCATTGGGCCAATCTAGGTCACGCTCCAGTTGCCTAGTCCTGGGTCTGAGGGGGTGTGTTAAGAGTCCCACATCGGTTGTGATATGGCCTGAAAATAAGTTTATAAGTGGGAGGTATCCCTCACTATACAAGCCAATTTTGTAGGGTTGAGTTGGGCCCAACCCAAAGTCTAAACCGTTGCCTGTCATCAGGGATTTCAGCTTAAAAGTTACTTGCTTGAGTATCAGACTGCAATATTTTGGATTATGTATCTTGTTGGGGTGATATATAGAATTTGAGTATACTGTTTCAGTTCAGCCCCTTTACATTCTTTGTTTTGAGAACCCTCTTTTCAAGATTAACTTAATCAGTTAACGCCTCATGTTATGTTTTATATGCATCATCTCTGTTCTCGAGTGAATTTAATTGATAACATGGCTGAAAGAATTTGCTTTTTTTTTTTTTTTGCAGCAATCTTTAAAGACATAGCGTGAGACAGAGCGTTAGGGATTTCTTCCTTTCCGCATGAATGATCCATCATAGAGCCAAAACATTGATTAATCGGAACCCGTTGTTCGTTATGCCAACAATGATTCCCTCCTCCATACCCACTCATCATGCCGACCTCAAACCCAAAGGGCAACTTCAAAACTTCGCTATCGCAAGCGCATTCCTTTCGTCACTCAAGTCAAAGAGATTGAAGACCCGGAAGAAGCCATATCCCTGTTTCACCATTATAAGGAACATGGTTTCAAACACCTATTACCCTTCTTATGCTGCATTGATCTACAAACTTGCCCGTTCTAGAAAATTCCAAGCCGTTGAAACCATCCTCACTCATATGAAAAACACTGACATGCATTGTAGAGAAACCCTTTTCATTGCTCTCTTTCAACATTACGGTCCCGAAAAAGCCATTGATCTTTTCCGCAGAATGCCTCACTTCAATTGCGTTCGCACTTTACAGTCGCTCAATGGACTTCTCAACGTTCTCGTTGATAATAATAGATTTTCAGAGGCCAATGATGTGTTTGCTCGATCCTATGAAATGGGTTTTCGTCCAAACACGGTTACGTTCAATATAATGATTAAGAGTTGGTTGACGAGAGGTGAGTGGGGAAAAGCGTGTGAGGTGTTTGATGAAATGCTTCAAAAGAGAGTTCAGGCGAGTGTTGTGACCTATAATAGTCTCATTGGGTTTTTGTCTAGAATGGGTGATTTGGATAAAGCTATGACCTTGCTTGAGGATATGAACCGCAAAGGAAAACGTGCAAATGAAGTAACCTATGCACTTTTGATGGAAGGGTTGTGCTCATTGGAAAAGTATGAGGAGGCTAAGAAGCTAATGTTTGACATGGCATATCGTGGGTGTAAACCTCAGCTAGTAAATTTTTCTGTTTTGATGAATGATCTTGGAAAGAGAGGGAAGATTGATGAGGCCAAGGCTTTACTCCGCGAGATGGAAAAAAGGCGGCTTAAACCGGATGTTGTAGCATATAATGTATTGATAAATTATCTTTGCAAAGAAGGTAAGACAGGAGAAGCTTACAAAATCTTATTGGAGATGCAGATTGGGGGTTGTGAGCCAAATGCTGCTACATATAGGATGATGGTTGATGGCTTGTGCCGGATTGGGGATTTTGAGTTAGGACTGAATGTTTTGAATGCAATGCTAGCAAGTAGACATTGCCCGCGATCCGAAACATTTAATTGTTTGGTTGTTGGCCTATTGAACTCTGGGGATACTGATGGTGCCTGCTTTGTTTTGGAAGAGATGGAGAAGAGAAATGTAAATTTTGATTTGGTGAGCTGGGAAACTCTTATAAAGTGTGCTTGCAGTGAGGGTGAGGGTGCAAGTGGGCTTATGACCATACTTGCATCTCCATCCATATAAATTATAATGCATTCAATAAGAATCAATTGTCAACACCTTTTGGGGTTTTTGAGTTCCATTTCAGGGTATCGTTTTGAATTCTCTTTGCCCTAATTCCAATTTTACATGAGACTGAGATGGTGGTTTACATGGCACATATCCAAGATAGTAATGAATAGTTTCATTTTATATTTTGGTTGGAGAAATGATGGGAACTGGGGGAACCCTTTACGAACATATATACCATACACTTTTATCATTTGTATTTTTGGAGTTTACACCTTCACCATTATTCTTCTTTAAAATGTAACTATCAGCTTTTTATAGAATTGTAATCTACCAAATACAAAAGGCACAGTCACTGGCGGAGCCTCTAAGAAGCTCCAAGATGTACGCTTTCTCATTCTCATTGTAATCTATTAATATTAACATGGCATTGAACTGTTATATATTAATTTGATTACTTTTATTGTTTGGATGAAGAAAAGTTTTTTCGGCTTTTTGATAGCACAGGTGCTGAGAGTGATTTCCAAGAGGCAAAAGACAGCGTTGAGGTAACATCCAAATAGTAAGAAAAGTTGTGTGGAGAAATATTAAGTCCAAATATAGTGTATAGTTTAAACACTTTGATGTTGGGTCTGAATTAATTCAGTATTGATTTTGAACTTCTCTGCATGTCATGGCTTTGGATGAAAGCTTATCTTGTTTTGAGAGTGAAAAATCACTTTTGGAAGCAAAAGTTTCAAATCTTAGCTTCAAGTTAGAATCAACTCCTAAGGCAAACACATTTTTACTGGAGAACACTTAAACATGCCCAAAGCAATTTAATGTCTACTAAATAACTTTTGGCCCACTCAAAAGTGAATTTAAACATGCACTGAAGTGTCTTTTTCATATGGAAGTTCCATTTCATGTGGCCAATTTGAATGTCTTATGTAGCCATAATAATAATCCTCTACAACTCAGAGATTAGGCCATGGCATGACTTTATCACTTTTGCCTTTCTTGAAGCATAGATGATACAGTTACCTGTTATCTGGGATTTTAGCTTAGAAGTTACTCGCTGAAGTATCAGACTGAAAGCTTTTGGATTGTGAATCTTGTTGGGGGTGATATATAGAATTTGAGTATTTAAGTCCGGAGTAATATTATATACCTCTTTTGATTTTTGGAGATATTCTTTGTTTTGTGAACCCTCTTTTCAAGAATCACTTAACCAGTTAACGCTTCATGTGATGCTTGATATGCATGATCTCAGTTTTGACTAAATTTAATTGATAATAACATGGCTGTAATAATTTGCTTTGTACTTTTTGGCAGCAATCTTTAAAGACAGAGCGTGAGAAGAAGAAAATATACTTCCCATTGAGAAAGTATGCAATTAAGGTGTAATGTTGGTTCCAAGTTTGGATGATATTTTTTCTTCACTTTCCATTTTTACTTGAGTTTTTATTTTTTAAAAAAATATTTTGGTTTTGGGTTCTATTTTTGGAACCTTTCGAGTTTAACTACTTGTTCTGTACCGCATCTCTGGACTTGTATCCGATCTTAGACACAAGGTCCGATCCAAAATAGTTGGTAGGGGTTGGTCTTGATCAACCGAGCTCCGCTTCCGATCCGGAGCAGGTGGTACCTGCGAGGACACTCCGACGCTCAAGTTAGCTAGAGAGCTAATTAGAGGTAAAGAGTAGGAAAAAGTGTGTCCCTTAGACATTGCATTGAATGCTTATTTATAGGTTTTGGGATCCAAGAACCATTGGATCTAGCTCTTTAATATCCACCATTGATTGATGGATCTTCATCTGGTGTTGGGCCTTAGTGATAAAGGCCCAATCCATACCACTACTCATCATGAAACATGAAACAAAATTATATATAAGTTAGCCTCTTTTTTCCTCTTTCCGTTTCATTTTATACACACTCCATCGTTATACCATTTGTGAACTGTACTACCTAAGAGTAAAGATCCTCTCAGTCTATGTAGTAATAACTATATGTATTCTTTTTGGTGGTCGGGTTACTGAAATAATGGTATATCATGTGTCTATAACTTGTCAAGTAAACTAAAAATATACTGAAAACTGAAACAATGAATAAAATAAACACACCAAAGTCAAATACGCATGTGTATGCAAGCTTGAAGCTAGATTTGATGAGCCGTTTACGTTGAAGCATAAGTAAGCATAAGTAAGCATATACGTTTTTTTTTACAATAGAATATGCATATACTTGTAACTCTAGTTCTTGATGCTGCTGCCTTCAAACCTTAGTTTAATTGTCAAATTCCAACTTGATTACAAAGTGAATATCACACATGTGGGTGACATCCGTTGTTTTTGTCTTTCTCTCTTGACAGTGAATGGTAGTGTGTTTCATATTTTTTACGTAACTTTCACGTCGGCTTTATTATTCAAATAAAGTAATTTTTTAAAACCATTCACATCATGTATTTGAAAAATTTAAATCCCTACTTTGGTGTAAGTCTTAAATAAAAAATTCAATCTCATTGTATAATCAAGTGGATCTTTTAAGAAAAAAAGTATACCTGAGGCACGAAATTTCATTTTATAGCTAATTGTATCATAAAATGACTTATTTTTTTATCATAATTTAAATAAAAATATTTTATTTTAAGTATGACTTGTGTAAGTTACTTTTTTAAAATGATTTAATTAGTTTGCACCATCGGTGTAAAGATTATTTACAATATCAACTAATTAGATATTAACATTTCATAAAAATGTTTGGCTTTTATCTAAAATTATATTAAAAGTTACATATATCACAATCACTGGACAAGCACATCAATTGAGCTCTTTTTCTAAAATAATAATAATAGGAAGCTTCATTTGTGACAAATATTATATGGCGAAATAATCATATAATCCTTCAAGTCATATTCTTGATTTTGACTTTTGCTTATAAATCAAAAAACCCAAAAAATCAGTAGGTCTCATCAATAGTAATTTCGAAAGCAGGAAACATTGATTTTACATAAACAGAAAAAATCTTTGTCAAAAAAAAAACATAAACTGAAGAAAAATAATATAATTTGTTCTGGACTAGATCATGAGACCCACTCCAGCAATTGGACATGGCTAAGCTCAATAAACTTTGGCCCATATCCATGATAAATCAGCCTATTTATGTCTATCATGCTTCAATGACTCAGATTCACCTGATCAATCCGACGACTCAAAGCTGGCACAAACCCCTATAAATACTGACATGCTTGGCCATTACTAGGTAGATTCTCATTCCTAGCTAAATCACTCATCTATTCTCAATACTGACTTGAGCGTCGGAGTGGCTTCGCAGGTACCCCACCTGGGAACGTTTTGACATCAACTCATCATCAGTAGTCCTGCTCGCCCCAGGCCCGATCACAAACAGGCCCGGTCACGTGCTGGCCAGGTCACAAGCAGGTCAGCTCACAAGCAGCATTCCCTGGTCCTTCCCATCCAAGCTCGACCAATCCTCTACCTCCTGGTACTATCAGAAGTTCAACCAAGTAAAGCAACTACCCTACCAACTACCTGCTCGGCCCAATCCGTGGTAAGGTAAAGGTACAGAACATTGGCGACCACAGTGGGAGTTATCTATCTTTCACATTATCTCTACTCCTTGAACTTTTCTCTCGCTTCTCCATGGCACCAAGAGGTAGACCCCGAGTTCGAAGCATTGCTGTGCCCGCGCCCCAGCAAGACAGCACTCCTAAGGGCAATGTAGCTAGCCAGCCGGACGAGGATACCATCCAGGTCACGCAGACAGACTCCCTCGAGGAGCCTGCTCAACTCCCAAACGTGAACCAACTCTTGGATCTCCTGTGCAACCGCACTCAAATCATGCTGCAGCAGGAAGCACGCCTAAGGCAAATTGAAAGGCGTGTGGCTTCCATGCCTGAACAACCTCCACCCTACTGGGGAACCCCTCCTCAGACAACCGTGGTCACAAGGCATCATCGGTCTCCCCCTCGAAGGCATCGTGCCCGTCGTTCCCCACCAAGGCGAAAGCACGTGCACCACTCCCCTCCTCGGCGTCGCAAATATCGGGAGTCGGGATCACCTCCAAAAACCCCTCCATCCTCCCCGGATGGTACTTACTGGCCTGGCGACTCCCACTCCAGGACCTCTTCACGTGCCTCCTCTAATTCCCGTGAAAGGTAAAGAAGAAGGGCCAAGACCTACAAGAGGCGCCACCGGGGCTCACCATCGAGGAGATCCCCCGACCAGCGCAGGTATCAAGATTTTGACTACGTGGACGTCTCACCTCGCAACTCAAGGAGGTTCTCCAACGAAGGACCTTTCACTCGAAAGGTGGATGAATGCCCAATACCGAGGGCCTTAGAGAAACTGCCAGCTCTCAAGATGTATGATGGGACTGGAGACCCAGACCTCCATCTGGCACGCTTCTCCCTAATGATGCGCTATAGAGGCGCGAGGGAGCCTGTTCACTGTAAAATCTTTCCTCTCACTCTCGAAAATTCAGCATTAGAATGGTTTCAAGAGCTGAAGCCAAACTCCATCTCCTCATGGAGTCAGCTGGCAAGAATGTTCGCAGCTCGCTTCACTGCCTCTCGGCTGAAGCCCAAGTCAGAAGAGGTGTTGAGGGCAGTCAGGAAGCGTGACGGCGAGACATTAAGAGAATACATAGAGTGTTTCAATAAGGAGGCTTCATGTGTTCGAAATTTGGAGGACAAACAAAGGTTATTTTGGATGAAATACGGCCTAAAAAAAGGAAGTCTCTTTCAAATTGACGTGGGGGTCAACAGACTCCGGAACTTGGGTGAGTTCCTTCAAAAGTCGCAGAAGTACATGGACTATGAAGAGGATGATATGGCTTACCGTGAGGCAGCCAAGGCCTGGTGACGACAGGGGTGACGCTCGAGAAACCCGGCAGCGAAAGGAAGCAGGAGGGGGGCATCGTGAGGCACGACCACGCAGGTTCACCGAACACACCCTCCTCAATGCATCCCGGGCTAAGATATTAGCTGAGTGTGCCAATGCTGAATTTAAAAACGTCAAAAGACCAGAGCCTTTAGTGCTGAGGGAAGGCCAAAATCCTTCGAAAAAATGGTGCCGCTATCATCGAAGCGGAGGTCATGACACCAATGGATGCCGAGCCCTTAAGGATGACATTGAAGAGATGATTCAGAAAGGGAAACTTTTACAGTACGTAAAGAAAGATGGTGAGGCAAAGTAGCTCACGCAAGAGACCCCGATCCCCCTAAAAAAGGTCCAGGTCCCCACGCAAAGGCAAGGGCCCGGCCAGCGAAGTTGTCAAAGCTACAAAGGAAGAAGACAGTGAGTCCTCCGAGAAGGAAGACACTCGGAAGTCCAGAGGAAGACCAGTGGCCATGGTGATACATGGATGAGACCCTTTAGATGGGTGTGGAACGAATAAGTCAATAAAGAGAAGGTGGAAGGAAATCCTGAATGTTGCATCCACCTCAACCCCCAAGGAGGGTACAGCCAGGCCACCTTTGTCCTTTAGTGATCAAGACTTACTCAATGGAAAGCCAAACAAGTACATCCCACTGCTGATATCGGACGTCATGGCCAATGTTGAAGTGAGAAGAATCCTGGTCGACTAGGGTAGCTCTGTAGACATCATTTTTGAAGATTTGTTGAAAGTGTTGAATATCTCCCCCGACGACCTGACTCCCTACCGAGGATCAGACCTGACTGGGTTCAACGGATCAAAAGCTAAACCACTTGTCCATCTGGAACTGATGGTTACCTATGGAGACCCTGATGGCGAACAAACTCTATTCAGAACTGTAAAGACACCCTTCTTAGTCCTCCCATGCAAATCCATCTACCAGTGCATCATCGGAAGGCCGACATTAGACAGGTTGGTGGCAGTAACCTCAACGGTTCACTTAAAAATGAAATTTTACAATTTGGAGAACAATATTGTAACCCTTCAGGCTGATCTGGCAGCAGCACGCAGATGCTACTACATGAGTGTTAAGAATGAAAAAGAGATTGCAGAAATAGGGGAGCCAGACAAGAGATCTGGAAAAGAAGCTGAGGTGAACCTAGCAGACCTGGATGCCAAATACGATCCAGACAATGATGAAGAGGAGGATGATAGCACCCTCGCCAAGGAGCTGAAGAAGCGCATGAAGAGGCCATAACCAGACGGTGAATTCATCTCTATTCAGTTAGGAAAAGATCCCACCAAGACTATCAAGATAGGCGCCGACCTCCTTGAGGAAGTCAAGGAAAAACTCACTATCTGCCTAAGAGAGAATGCTGATCTGTTCTCCTGGTCTGCGGCGGACATGCCAGGGATACCACCCGAGGTAGATTGCCACCACCTTGCTGTTAACCCAAACACCAAGTGGGTGGCCCAAAAAGGGGAAAAAGCTGAAGCTGCTGCAAAGGCTGTGAAAGACCTCATAGAAGCAAACTTTGTAAAAGAAATTAAGTACACCACTTGGTTGTCCAATGTAGTCCTTGTTAAGAAATCCAATGGAAAATGGAGAATGTGTGTTGATTATACTGATCTTAACAAGGCATGTCCAAAAGACGCCTTCCCCGTTCCTTGCGTAGATAAATTAGTTGATAGCGCATCGGATTTTCGTTTATTATCTTTTATGGACGCGTACTCCGGATATAACCAAATCCCAATGTTCCCGCCAGATCAAGAGAAAGCGGCGTTCATGACAGAACAAGGAAATTATTTCTATCGCGTAATGCCCTTCGGGCTCAAAAACGTCGGGGAAACCTATCAAAGGATGATGAATCAGGTCTTTAAGAGTCAAATTGGTCGGCTGATCGAAGTATATCTTGATGACATGATAATTAAAAGTAAAAATTATCCAAACTATCTCAAAGATGTGACCGAAATATTCCCGGAAATCCGAAAAAAAAACATGAGATTAAACCCGGAAAAATGCACCTTCGGGGTTCGAGCGGGGAAATTTCTCGGTTTCTATCTCACTGAGAGAGGGATTGAGGCCAAACTCGATAAGTGTAGGGTGGTGACCGAAATGACTTCACCAACTACAAAGAAAGAAATCCGAAAGCTGACCGGTATGCTAGCGGCTTTATCTCGTTTCATTTCAAAAGCGGCGCACAAGTCTCTACCCTTGTTCAAACTACTCAAGAAGGAAACAAAATTCGTCTGGACCGCCGAGCAAGGGCAGGCGCTGAACCTTTTAAAAGAAACCCTCTCCAAACCACCCATCTTAACACGTCCTGAAGAAGGGGAAACCCTGTATTTATACCTCGCAGTTGCCGATGAGGCATTAAGCGCAGTGTTGGTCAGAGAAACCAACACTGACGAGAGGCCGGTATACTTCGTAGGTAAGGCATTACAGGGCCCAGAGTTGAGATACCAGAAGGTGGAAAATGTCGCCATGACACTAGTAATTGCAGCAAGGCGCCTTAGACCGTATTTCGTAGCACATCAAGTGGTAGTTCGAACAAACCAACCAATCAGACAAATCCTCCATCGCCCTGATCTGGCTGGGAGAATGATTAAATGGGCAGTCGAGCTCTCAGAGTTTGGAATCAAGTACGAGTCAAGACCAGGCATGAAGGCTCAGATCTTGGCAGACTTTGTGGCCGAAATGACGACAGCTCCGCAAGATGGCAACGTGGAGGTAGCGTGGACTCTTCACGTGGACGGGTCCTCAAATAGGAAGGGAAGTGGAGCAGGCCTAAAACTTGAAAACTCAGAAGCACTAATGATTGAAGTATCCTTGAAATTTTCGTTCTCCACATCCAATAATCAAGCAGAGTATGAGGCCTGCATAGCCGGCCTACAGTTGGCCAGAGACTTCGGTGTAACACGAGTTGAGCTTCACACAGATTCGCTTTTAGTAGTCTCTCAGATCAACACTGCATTTGGCGCTTATGATACAGTGTTACAAAAGTATCTAACCAGAGTGCGCGAGCTCTTACAATTGTTTAAAAAAGCAGAAGTAAAACATGTACCCAGGGGGGAAAACACCAGAGCTGACATACTCTCCAAGCTTGCCAGCACCAGAGTACCCGGGAACCATCGGAGCGTCATTCAAGAAACTCTATCCAGACCTAGTGTTCCTCTAGACGGTGGATCTCCCACCTCCATCCTCACCATCGAGGCAAGCCAAAGTTGGATAACCCCAATTCTCCGGTATATCCTTGAAGGGAAAGAACCCATTGACGCAAAATAAGCAGCTTCAGTAAGAAGGCGAGCTGCGTCCTACTCGGTCATTGAAGGAAGAATTTTTCGTAGAGGTTTCTCGATGCCTCTATTAAAATGTGTAGAAGGAACAAAAGCGGACTATGTTCTTGCAGAGATCCATGAGGGGATCTGCGGACAACACCTAGGAGGACGAGCCCTGGCAACAAAAACACTCAGAGCGGGCTATTACTGGCCCACGATGAACGAGGATGCACAAAAACATGACAAGAAATGTGACAAGTGCCAAAAGCATGACGACGTGCACATCACTCCTTCATCAGAAATGACATCCTTGACCTCCCCCTGGCCTTTCGCCTGGTGGGGGATTGACCTCTTAGGTCCCTTCCCCCCGGGCCCGGGGCAGGTAAAGTATCTGATCGTGGTAGTTGACTATTTCACCAAGTGGATTGAAGCTGAGCCCCTGGCCACCATCACGGAAAGAAACTGTATAAAGTTTTTTAAGAAGAACATCATGACCAGATTCGGCATACCGGAGGTAGTCATCACTGACAACGACACACAGTTTGCAGACAAAGGATTTAGACAACTGATGATCGACCTAGGCATCAAACAACGCTTTACCTCCGTGGAGCATCCACAGACCAATGGTCAGGCAGAGGCAGCCAACAGAGTAATCTAGAGAGGATTACGAAGGAGGCTCGATGAGGCAAAAGGCAGCTGGCCAGAGGAGCTACCTTATGTCCTATTGGCATACAGAACCACCCCACACTCATCAACTGGGGAATCACCTTTCTGTTTGGCATACGGAATAGAAGCAGTCATACCCGTGGAGATTGGAGAATTGAGCTGGAGGACCAAACACCCAAACCCTCCAGAAACCAATGAGCAAAGGCTTCGAGAGGAGTTGGATCTCGTAGAAGAATTCATAAACCAAGCAGCCCTCAAGGACATGGTAATCAAACAAAAGATGGCAACAAGGTTCAATGCCAAAGTGGTCCTTCGAACCTTCGAGGTGGGTGACCTAGTCCTACGAAGGGCAGACGTGGGTTCGAAGAATGCATCCCAAGGAAAGCTAGCCCCTAACTAGGAAGGTCCATACAGAATAATCACAAAAACAGGGAACGGCGCTTTCCAATTAGAGACTTTGAGCAAGAAACCAATACCTAGAACTTGGAATGCCGACAAGTTAAGAAAATTTGTTGTATAAACAGAACATAACTGTTAAAAATGAAAAACCAATGTAACAACATGAACCATCAATATGCATGAATGAATGAAGCGTTGTTATCATATTATTTTGCAAATACTTACAATAACTTGCAGGTCAGAAAGCCAATTCCCGACACAAACTGCGGGGGACTAGGTAGCTATAACACGAAAGCCTGACGGTAGAAAGGGGCGGCTTGAGATCGACGCTGCGATTGTTTGTGCTTTCCTATAAACCAAGGTGCGAGTCGACCCACTCGCTTCGCGAAGCAACTTAAAACGTGTTGCAACCTCTGAAGGGCGAGTTAGAATCAGACCGGGTTCTGATAAACAGTCCCCAGAGCATACTTAACAAATAGATGGCGCTGGCCTAGAACCAAAGATCGATAAAAGCAACGTTGATGATTCATGAAGTAAATTCGCGCATGGTAAAACAAAAACCATTAATTGCTTCCAGCGCTCGTCATTCAACCTCTGCTGCTCCCGCATCTGCTCCAATTCCTGTTTATGTTTGTTCTCTCGCTCGTACATCTGACGATGTTCGTCGCTTAATTTCTGCGTCAATAGCTGAACATCGTTTAATTCTGAAGGAGTAGGGACATGAGAGCGACCAGTACTTCTTTCTGAAGAAGATGATGGCTTCAGATTCGGAATAATGGAATCTTGGAAAGCAGACGGACCCATACCACCAGCTCCTCCTAAACGACCACTTTTTGATGGACCAACAGATTGCTGCCAAGCATGTAAAGCCGCTCGACTCTCCTCAGTGGGATCAATCTCAGTGCTGCCACTACTTTGCTGAGTTTCACAGTACTCGGTCTGCCAATCATAGAAATTTTCCTGAAAGTAACAACCAAGAAATGAATAACTATTAGTATGTAATATATAATATAATATAATATAATAAAAACAATATATAAATAATAAACATTATTTACCTGAATATTCCTCGACCGTTCATCAAGATACTCAACCGTCGCCTCTCGCACATGAAGGTGGCGGTGTAACTCAGGCAAAGTAACTTTCCGACCATAGATGGCCTCCTTTATACATAGTTATTATTTAATATTATTATTTAATAAAATATAAAATACATATGTATATTATAAATTTAATCAATTAATAAATTTACCAAGCGTCTGAGATGTTCAGCAGCATTGATAGAACCAGCTGTGTTTATGCAACCACCTTTCTCAGAAGCACGGTTCTTCTTGGATTTCTCACATTTGTCTTTATAGCCAGGGTGGTTCCATTTCAGTTTGAGCTCGTGCCAATCAGAATCACCGATCCACGTCGGCTGCTTATCCTTATTACGCACATACTGGAGCATTTCAGAAAAACGATGAGAAGCTCTTGAATTGAATGTTTTCTCAACTTCCTTTGACTCCTCTGGGAGGCATGCCATTTTTTCCTATTTAAACAGATTTAATTAACTTGTTAGTAAAAACAAATTAATCAATTCAACAAAATAAAAAAAAATTGAAAATTAAGTAATTCGTAAAACAACTTACTCTGAAAGCATTCCACATCGTCATTTTGGACTCCGGATTTTTTCTGATCTCCGTCCAATTCACCGAGGGTTTAGTGTAATTCTCATTAATGATATTTGTGATTGTGCTGGATACAGTCCTCCCAGGAATAAACCTGTACATAAAAAAGATAAATTTTTATATAATAATTTATATTTAAAGTTTTAATAAATCAAACAAATATCATTAATAAATACTTACTGCTTGCCAGCAACATTCACTATGATACAACCGTCAGACGTAACCTCAATCACCACATTATTAATGTTATACGTACGTATCCCATTTGCATCTGTCGGGGGTATGTCAAGGTGGAGGCACAAATGGCAGACTCACCTGCGACGGTCCACTGCCATCACCGGTACTAGGTGGAGGCACAAATGGGCCACTAACAACGACATGAGTTAGACGACGACGATTCCCGCGTAAAGAAGAAGAAGTCTTCCTCCCAGTATCAATCGGTGGTACAGGTAGGTCATGATGAGATCCTGACCTCGATGCCATGACTGTATCTCTCTCTCTCTCTATATATATATATAATGAATAACATAAATGATGAATAACATACATGAATCATGTCTGATAAAAATAAATATTATTTCATAACAACAAATTAATTAATTACAAATAAGATCATCTAATTAATTAGAATCTCATTCTTTCTCGAAATCACTATCATCATCAGATGAGTGAATTCTTGATATACCGACGTGATCTGCTGCATCCTCATCTGTATCTTCTTCTTCATTAACTTCATCACCCGTGTTTGGCTCATCACATAAACGAGTAATGAGTTCAAGTTCAATCATGATATGAAATTCAAGCAAATCTTGAATATTAGGATCTTTTTCCATGATTAGGTTCCCAATCAACCAAAATTAAGAACAATGAAGGAAGTAAAACTCACAAAATGGAAAGGAAAGAAGGTGGAGATGAAGTGAAGATCGCCACATCTAAGGATAGATGATAAGATCGATGCGTGATCGCCACAAGGGAGATGAATAGCCACTTGATAAGATCCAACTTGAGTTCTTCCAAGAACCAAGGGTGAGAAAACTCTATGCTCTCAAAAATCAATTTTTATATCATCAAAGTCTAATTTCCAAAATGTTAAGTTTGCCAATATATACTCTTGGCAATTTAGTAAGCACACCACCCTAAGTTTCTAATCACAACCTAATGCCTTAGACAACAACTAGGCTTCTAAAGAGAAATATATCAAAGTACAATTATTACAAATTACAAATAAGACTTGGTAAATTTTGTCTTCATTAGATTCTCCTCTAATGGGAATCAACAAAGAGTTAATACTTTTCTCCATGTCCTCTGGAAGCTTCCTTGCTTTGCTTCTAGTAACCACTCCTTCTTGTGCTTCCTTTCCTTGAGCTAGGAGGTCCTCATCAAATCACTTCATTTACATTGGACATTTCATCCATTTGATATGACACGTCTTCCACTGTGTCATCATTTGTCTCAATGCGACCTCTTAGTTTTGTCTTAACTGCGACACACAAACCACGCCGATCAGTCCGTGTTGATGGATAAGAGACATAATAGACTTGTCTCACATTTTGTGCAATGACGAACGGATCATACAGTCGATATCTACTAATCATTTTAATGTCCACTGTATTTGACTTTGGATTAAACTTTGTTCCTCGAGCGGACGGATCAAACCAATTACAATAAAAAAAACACTACCTTTTGATTATAATCTAGATAAGGGTACGCAAGTTCATATATGTGTTCAACCACACCATAGAAATCATTTTCGCCTCTCCCAGTGACACCCTTCATGCAAACTCCACTATTGACCATTTCTCTGCCCTCTGTCCATTCCTTAGTGTGAAATTTGTATCTATTTACAAAGTATGTGTGCCATTCTTTAACACATCTTTGAGGACCGTTAGATAAGTTCATCAAGTGTTGGTTGGTAGGAGTTGGCAGGAGGGAATAAACACGTTGCCAAAACCACATTGGAAAATGCGCATGAATATGAGAAAAAGATTGTTCGTCACTTACTTCCTCTGATGACAAGAACTCCCTAATAAGAAATTATTTATTGTTACACAAGTGTGTACTTTATTAACTAATTGAGATAGCTAGGCTGAGAAATACATACTCAATGAATGGTTGGACCTTGGTACAGTTTATCAAGACATGAACATGGGCTGAATTTAACTCTTCTTCTGTTAGCCAGTGAATTGACTCATTTCCAGACTGACGGCCAGGTAGACAAAAGACAGACAAAGCTCAATGATGTCTTGGACATTCAATTTCCATTTCATTTCGACTACTTCTAGGAGCAAATTCATTCTTGAAATAATAAGAACAAAAATGGGTTGTTTCACGGTGTAAGTAAGAAGAACATATCGATCCTTCAACTCTAGCTTTATTTTTAACTGATCTTTTTGAATCACTCATGAACCTTGAGAAAATGATATGTTAATAATCATCTAATTTAGTTTATATCCGAGGTCATAACCCCGACGGCAACATCCCCTATCAGCAACTAAGCTATGGCCAGCTTATTGCTATTATCCAGAGAGTGGCCTTAAAGATTTGTCAAGATGACAAGATCCAACGCCAATTATCCAAAGAAAAGGCCCAAAATCGCAGAGATCTTGGTACTTTCTGCGAACAATTTGGTCTCCCCTGTCTCTTTGATACCAAGAGGGGATCGGAATCAGAAGATAAAAGAAATTAAAGAGACAGAGGGGAAGTAGGTAGCATGCGGAATGCTAAACAAGAAATAAAAATGCGGAATCAAAATAACATAGATAGATAGTTAGGAGGCAAAGCCTTCCATATAAGACAGTAAACTGTCGATGAGTTACAGAGATTGAAGATTGAAGAAGATCTTACAAGATTGAAGAAGAGATTGAAGAAAAGAAGAGAGCTTACAAGTTGCTCTGCCTTCTTACTAGAACTAGAGAGAGAATTGTAATTGGGGAGTAATGGAAGCGTAAATTGAAGCGTGCCTTCTAACAAAGCCTAAGCACGAATATATAGATTGAAAAATAAATAGTAACCGGTTGAAAACCGGATAAAATTGGTATCCAATGCTAGTGACCGGTACTGTGCACTGATGTTTGACCGGTACTGTTTGGCAAAGGAAGTATCCAAGGAGGAGCTATTCAGGAGCATGTGCAAATCCTCAAAATTTGAAGGATTGGTGTCTTTGGTAGTGGGGAACATGGTGAGGTCCACCAAGGGGTGAAATGCGCAAGCCATCATTAAAGGGAATAAAATGATTGATGCCTTTGATGGTGGGAGACAATGCGAGCTCCACCAAAGTTTTGTTGCCAAGGAAAGATTCCTTTGACCAACCCTGCAGAGGAGTAAACAAACTGCAACGAAGATTAGGAAAAAATAATTAATAACTCAACAGTTTTTCATGCCTTTGCAGACACTACGATCACCATGTTCAAGGGTGGAGGAATAGTTTTTCATACCATAAATGGTATTACTATCACCATATTCCAGGGTGTTGTAGGAGCAGTTTTTCATGCCATTGCTGACACTACAATTACCATGATCCAGGGTAGATGAGCAGTTTTTCTCACTGAGGGTGATACAATTGTCTTGCTCAAGGACATTAATAAGAAAACGATTGAAAACAACAAAACTCTTGACGATCAAAATCAATGGAGATCATCAGGAGAGTAATTGTTAGAGCAGCCCTCTTCATTTTGATAGAACGAATCTATTGAAGAGGATGAAGAAGACATGGTTTGAACCTGTTTCTTTTTACTGTCCTTTTTAGAAGATGAAGGGACATCTTTGACCTCAGTTTGATTTTGAAGAAGTTTCATAATATTCTGGAGTTTTTCCAGGACATCTTCTTCCGAGGTAGAAGCTGCGAGAGCTGCAGAAATCCTAGCCTTTTGATTAAGGAATTTGCAGGTGTCTGGGTCAGCCACTTGCAGAGCCCTAGGATTGTTTTTAAACCAGGTGGTTATACTATCAGGTGATGCCATAGAAGCATCAAAGCGAGGCCACCATTTTACGAAAGCTTGTTTATAAAAAGATAATAAAGATTTAGGAAGATGGAAATTGCCAGTTTTATACTGCCATGAAAAAATCCATGAAAGTGAAAACGTGGTGAAGAAATTTAAAAAGATTGGGTAATTGTTGAGATCTTTGTTGAATCTTTTTGAAAAAATTTGAAATCCTCCCTGGACCTCAATAGGTAAGATTTCTGGGACAGGCCCAAAGAAGTCCCACCATTGAAGAAACCAATTAGGGAATGAGTACTTGGTTGCTTTCTTAAAGTAGATCAACCAAGAATGTTTGAAGGATTTATTTTGTAAGCCAAGGATAACATAATCCCTAGGCTTTGATGTAATCCCAAGTAGTTATAGCCCATAGGGTCAAATAACTGAGAAAACTTTTTTGTGTTGTTTGGATTTTGTCCAAAGGCTGAAGGTGTCAGGATATTCAAGATCTGGAGAGTTGAATGGGTGATGAAAGAATTGTCTCTGGGATCTTTGTAGTGTTTGATAGAGACAGATTCAGTATCAACAAGGATGAATTCATAAAATCTTTGTGTTTTGTTTGGGGTAAAAGGTAAGAAACGGAATTGAGATGGAAAGATCTTTGAAGGAATTCTGTTAGGATCTTTATCCCAGAATTCTGGTTCCAGATGGGCCAAGAAGAAGAAGTTTTCTTTTGGTATATACTGGGTTTGAGTAGGGGGGATTTGGGGTGATTGAGTAAGGACAATTTGAGATTGGTTTTGAGTAGGGACAATCTGGGATTGCCTTGGTTGGGTTAACTGAGTTTTCTGGGTTTGTATGGCTAGGTTCAGGGCAGGGATGTCTTGGTCACTGTCTTCAGCTATACTAGCCCATGTTTTTGTTGGAAGATTAATTAATCCTTGTTCCTGAAAGGCAAGGAGGGTTTGGACAGGGAATGCATAGTCCGATTTGGTTTGTTTGTTTTGATTTTGGCAATTCTGGGTAGAAGGCCCTGATTGGTTAAGGGTAGAAGACTCCGTAGTAACTGGTAAAATGATAGGGTTAGGTTTTCCTCTACCACCTCTTCCTCTTCCTCTTGAGGAGGAAGCCCTGGAAGTCATACTGATTGTAGCCCTGTAATTAGCCACAAAAGAGTTAGACAGGGAAAGAATTACTTGAATTCTTAATATGTCAAAATCAAATAAACTTAAGATATCAAAGATACTTTGAATATTGTGCCTTTTGATATAAACATAATATGTTACTAGTTTATATTTAAAAGACAATCTAAGTTGATCTTTAGGTACAAAGAATTTGATAGTTAAAACTTTTCTATTGTTTAAAAAGGTTTTAACAGGACTAATAGTTTGTGAACCAGTATAGGTAACAAGCATACTAGTACTATTACTATTGGTACCAATATTGGTTTTGACATGGTTTATTTTTAAAACAGATTTAAAACCAATAACAGGTAAATCCTTTTGGCTATTATCTGTATCAAAAAATTTTGTCAGAGAATTAAGTCTAGTGGGTCGCCCCATATAATAGACGTAGATGCCATTGATAGAAAACTGAAGAGAGAAATATAAAGCTGGGGATTCCCAGATAATTCTATTTTCAATATTCTTAATGAGAGACAAAATATTAATATTGAAACTGTCAATGGCGGTTGAGAGACTGATAAGATAAGAATCAGAGCAAGGTTTTTCAAAAGAATGACATAACCATTTATAAGTTTTGCTGCTGATTCTGGGATTAAGATTAAGGGTCTTAAGATAATTTTGGATATCATCATACCTACTGGGTTTGTTATCCTTACAGTGGGTAATGATATTGGTTTTGATATTAGGATCTAACTTAAGGGCTTTAAGCTTCCTAATGATCCAACAAGTTCTGCTTTTGTGACCGATATTGCCACAGATAAAGCAAATGGTAGTTCTTGTGGGTTTATCCCGTTGCCCATTTGGCGATTGGTTGGTAGCCTTGGGTTTCAGGTTGGTTCTTGCCACAAGTGCACTTACCACAAGTACAAATGCTAGGAACAGCTTAAGGTTTGTTCTGGACATCAGGTCCTTGGTTAGCCCCTTGGTTTGCCTTCCTTTCCTTACGGTGTTTAGGCATATAACCAGGTTGGGGAAGGTTAGGGCAATGCCTGCTGATGTGGCCAGGCATACTGCATTTGAAGCAGATGACTTTGTCCTTAAGGGCAACATGTTTGTCATTGTCAGAGGGGTCATGCTTAACCATGTTGATAGACTTGTTTTTGTTAGGCAAAGGATTGGGTTTTATTGCCTTGAGTAGGTCAAGCTGTTTATTGACCATGGCTAGGAGTTCTTTCCTACTATCATTTTGGGGACCATGGTTGATATTGGAATCGTCCCTCTGGGTAGGGCTATCTAAGGCCTGACGATACCTATTTTGTTTAAAGGTATCTATAGGTTGCTTAACAGGAATAACAGGGACATCCTGTTTATCTGCTAATTTGGATTTGAAAGGGTAATCAATTCCCTTCTTAATGGCATACTCATGAAACCAATTAAAGAAAGGGATATTGCGTTTGGTATGGTTGAGAAATTTGTAAAATTTCTCTTGGATTTTAGTGCGTTTGTGACCCTGGTAATGCAGAAAGAGCCACTCTCTGTGAGGAGACCATTCCTCAGAGTATAAGTCTTTCTTGAGGGTTTTCTTATCAATAATGAACTCAGATATCATAAGGTTCATTAAGGGAGGAGTAGGTTGGAGATTGGATAGATCTTTGATCTCCCTCATCCTTGTGATAAGAGGTTTTTACAGGGGTCGTGGTTTTAAATCCCTGTAAGTGGATAGTGGATCCATCATGGGAGGGTCCAGCACCAATATTGGAAGGTTCCTTGACTACGGAGAAGGACCTTCTAGAGAGGGCTTCTCTGGACATAGCAGTTCTGAAGTCTTCTTCAGAATTGAGGGACCTGGGAATGGAGAAGGAGTTTCTTCTGTTGAACACAAGGTCAACCTTCCCTGTTTGATATTGTATGACATCTTGGAACTCAGGTGTTAACCTAGGTGCCGCAGGAGCAGCTTTTTCTAGGGTCCAAGTTTCCGGTAAGGTGATGTCACTCCATTGGATAGTTTTAGGTACAATGATATTGGCCTTACTATTGTCAGTGAGAAACAAAGTGGTTTCCCCTGATTTGTGACATTTTGTTTTGAGGAAGTTGGATCTGATAGAGTTCATTACTTTGTATTGAACTCTGTATATCAGAGTGATTGGGACAGATCCTTCCTTCATGTCATAGCCATGGCATTTGACATTAAGAAATAAAACGTCAAGGATGTTCTTGTCATCCAGACTAACTGTCAGATCTGGAAAGCAGTTGAAGAAGATAGGCCCATGAATAAGGCTGGTTTCAACAGTTCCTAGTAAGGAATCATGAAACTGATTGTGGCGAGCATCTCTTAAGCAGAGAAGAACTGCTACGTTAAGAGATTCTCTGGTAAGAGGCTTCATGCCTACCTGGACACTTCCTATGTGTAGGTAGTTGAAGTTCTTGGATTTATGATTGTTCATACTCTTTTCAAAAAGTAGATGAAATTCTTCATCATCCTTTCGGAGTATGATCTTTTGTTCGACAGTTCTGATAACATAATCAGTTTTAGAGAAAAACCCTTCTGGTTTGTAAAGGTTTTTCTGGGATATTTTTGGGATATCCCAATTATCTAAATCCTGATTGATATTTTCAAAACGTATCTCTTCTTTGAAGATTTTGTTTGAAAAAGATTGATTAGATTGACTCTCATTAAGAGATGATTGAGAGGATGAAGATGAAGGTCTATTGTTATTGCAAGAAAAGCGTGAGGAAAGGGATCTAAACATATTTTTAGAAAAAGATTATTCCTCACCCATAAGTATCAACGCCTTCATCTGGCTTCTGCAGAAATATAAGTATTAACACTGAACTAGTTAATTACTTTCTGGGAAATGCTGTTAGGTTAACCATGTTTTGTTCAAACCTCAGTTATAATGCCATGTTGCCGGATATCAAAGCTTGAATAAGAAAATTATTTTCTATTTTATATTTCGGAGTAGAAGTTACCATAGTTCAGAGAAAATCAAGGTAAATACTGAAATATATATTAAACCAGATTTAAACACTCAGAGTCTAAGTTATTCCTTGCTTCAAACATGTGTATGATCAAAAATAAAGCACTTTCGAAATATTTTTCTCCCTTAGGATTAGAATACTTTAGGATAATAAATCTCAAATAATGGTATATGACCGCCCAATTCATCAGCAGGGTCTTACGTACTTCGGCTACCATTTCGTCGCTAGTGAGATACCCAGATATCCTTACAAATATTCTATGGTCCTTGGAGTATATAAAAATTTTCTGTGAAAAGCTCTAGAGATATTTTGATCATAAACATTTTAAGTACGAAGGTATAACATAGAGTTAAAAGCGTATCTTAGTATAATACATAGCAGTGTGTTTACAATAATAATACAGAGAGCACAGGTAAGTACTGCAAAATATAAACATAGATGAATAATTAATTTATGCAATTATCATTATGTTCATTTTTAAATAGTCATAAAATAGTGGACTGGTTGACTATAGGATTATCCGATCGAGGCGGATAAATACGGCACATTTCAATTGCCCTTGCCAGACGCCTGTATTGACGTACGCTGCGGCATTTAGCTATAGTCAAAGAGTACACTAGTGGTATAACT
The DNA here is from genome assembly GCA_039519185.1 of Astragalus membranaceus. Lineage (NCBI taxonomy): Eukaryota > Viridiplantae > Streptophyta > Magnoliopsida > Fabales > Fabaceae > Astragalus > Astragalus membranaceus. The sequence continues at coordinate 113,753,275 of CM076850.1, forward strand.
TTTAATTAACTAAGTTTTAGAATTAATATCCATTAATGGCAAAAACGTGAGTATGAACAAGTGTATGATTAATATAAAAGCATAATCAGAGTAGTAACCAACAGTTCAACGTTAATAACTACATTCCTACTTCCTACTTCCCCAATCTAGTCTCCCCTGGCTCTGATACCTGATAACTCTATTTTATATATAGTTATTCATACAATTAAACTTGAGTTATTGCTTATTTTCCAGAACATTTATATATATTTATAGCTTATTTATCAAGGAATAACATTCTAAATATTCAAATGGATAAAGGGCAATGATCTAGGCAAAATGCACAAATCTTGTTAGGTTTGATGTTTTTGTTCAGTGCAGCTACTGCAGGAGTGGAAACACTGCCAACACCAGGAGTGGAAACACTAGGAGTGGAAACACTGCCAACATCTGCTAAATTCTGCAGTTTATACCAAAACATCCAAAGACCATTTCAATGCTTCCACACTTGATTTGTGATGTCATACCTAGTCACCTAGAGCTGAGCCACTTGCAGAAGTCGGCGATACACATAAAAATCAAGTTGCAAGACTAAACTTATCTAAAAGACATGTGGCACTTCTTCAATGGACCTCATCTTTTGTTATGCATGCAAGCGACCAAACCTGTGCAGCTTGCTTGATTGGTTGTCAACAAACTAACCATGTTCGGTCCCCTCAGCTGATCTTTCACGCCAAAGGAAACCCCTTGCAAGAGGAAAGCTTTCAAGCCTATAAATAGAAGCCATATCTTCACTAATCAATATATCATCTTTCACATCTTTAAATCCTTCATCTTTTTGCTTAGTTTAGGTTTAGTTTATTTTCATTTCAAGTTTCTAAGGAGAGGAAGGTGAGGAAGTGTTTGACAACCATTCCCTTCACTTCTGCTTTGAAGAAATTCGTGTAAGAAATCTTTATTGTACTTCAACTTGGGAACTTAATGCAAAAGATCTTCTATTCAAGTAATCTCTACTCTTTTAAGTTCTTTTGCTTTATTATTCATTTACTTATGTTCCTTGCATATTCTTTGCTTTATAACATGAGTAACATGAGCTAAATTCCCTTAAGTTGAGATGTTCTAACCTTGTAATGAACTTCTAAATATGTTATTATGGTTTATGTAGTGTAAACACATCAATCTTCTTTACAATGGGGAACCTCGAATTGAATGCGGTTTTGCCTTTGGATTCCATGTTGCTTCTTACACACCTATGACAAGGTTCGATGTTATGTTGCGATCTCCGGCAGACAAACTTTAATGGATGAAGAATGCAAATGATGAAAGTTTTTTTTTTTTTCAAAATTTTGTTAGATGCAAATGCAATGGTGCGAAACGATGTGAATGCGAAATGATGTGGATGCGAAATGATGTGTCATTTATATAAAAAGAGGGTAAGAAAATAAGGATATTATTTTCTACGATTTTTTGAAATAGAGTTTAAGAAAAAGGAATGCCTAAACTAATGCAACAAACAAAGGCGTGCCCCGTGTCCTACAAAGGGTGGGAATCCTAGGGTCTAAAGTCGACGAAAGGGGTAATCCTCCCATGTTGGTTCTAATCACTTCCTTACAATGGCAACCAAGAGCTAAAGTCTCTCTCATGATGGCACCCACAACAGTAGAAAGCTACCGAGTGTGAGGCCTCATGACAAAGCGCACTCTTGGGCGGAACTTTCATGAGAGCCATACAGACAAAGGTCTACGAATGGCAGTCACTAATCGTTCCCACTCTCCTAGATTTTTGTTCAGACCTTGGGTTTTAGGCCCCGCTCAATGCTCACAAGTGTAGGGTGTGAAGTGTGTGTCGAGGGCACAACACCTTGGAATAACTACCCTTCCCCACCTGCAAATGAAAATCCAGAGCAGTCCAGGCAAATAGCATGTTGTTTATCCTAGGGTTCAATATCGATCCAATATAAACTAATCTAGGGTGCCAATAACAATGCACTACTTACCTCAAGAAAGGGAGCAAAGAAGAAGGGGACATGATAAGAAAGGGGAAGAAATGTATGAGGGAAATAAGCAAAGAAGTAACTATCTATTGCTTTAAACAAAAGCAAACATAGAAGAAGAATGCACATGGATGTAATATGCTTATGAAAAAGGAAGAAGAAGAGAGGCAAAGCAAGATATTCAAATCAATCATATAAACCACACACTTAATTAGTTAGGCTTGACCCACTTTTAAAAAAAAATGTTTTTTTTTAGTGTCCCCAGTGGAGTCGCCAGCTGTTGCGCCCGAAAAAGTCCCCGAGGGAGAACCTTCCTCGTTTACAACTTTTCTAGAAAACAATGAAGCCAACACCAATACTTATTTAAGGAAAGTATTAGAAAAACCTTTTTTAGAAAGCGATTGGCCTTTGAAAACTGAGAGTTTTGGGTTCGGGGGTCGGTTATGCGCGGAGAAGGTATTAGCACCCCACACATCCTCTCTACTGAGAGGGAACCTTTAATTAAATGTGTGGTTTTAAGTGTTGATTTGAAAAATACCTAATTTAACTCTTTATTTCTTATTGAAAATGAATTAAAGAACTTAATGAAAATTTTTTATTTTTGGCGCTTGACAAGAGTTGGCCTCTCGCTCCTACGTATCTCCCGGTGCGATGGAGAATTCAAAGCTACGTAGTTCTGGTTTTTTGTCTAGAAATAGGTTTTGTTTTTTTATCTTGTTTAATTGTGAAAATTGAGCTTTCATGATGATCAATTGAGCAAAGGCTCCAAGTGACCACCATTAGCACTCCATTGTTAATAATCATGCAAGGAAAGGCTTCGCAAGACTACTAACAAAGTTTTTGGTTTAGTGAAAATCCTTAGGAAAATTAGGCATTCATGATGGTCAATTGAGCAAAGGCTCCAAGTGATCGCCACTAGTACCTCATTGTTGATAATCATGCAAGCAAAGGCTTCGCAAGACTACTAACAAAGTTTGATTTTGAAGAGTTTTCGCAATTGGATTGATTCCTGTTTAGGGAAAAGAAAATCTGTAAAAAAAAAAAAGAAACAGGGGGTGTAGTAGCAAAATAGGGTGTGGTTAGCAGAAAAGGGTTGCGTTTTAAAATAGTGGGTGCAGAAATCAGGCCCAGTTCGTTTTCTGTGAATTGGGCTGCACTCTGACTGGTGGGCTTGCGCAGGGGGGTGCGAAATATTAAAACGGGGGGGGGGGGGGTGCGTTTAGAGACATGGGTAGTATATAAAAAAAATGAGGTGCAGACAACAAGCCCACTGTTTTTTTTGGCTGGGCTGCGCTTAGGAAGATGGGCTTGCACGCGGGGATTAAGTCATTAAAAATGGGGGGTGTAAGTAGTCATCAGATATATTAAAAAAAATAAAAATAAAATAAAAAGAAAAATCAGATGAATATAAGGTGATTGAAATTGGGGAAACCCTAATTTCATTTTTTTTTCAACCCCAGCGCCGCATCCCCTCTTCTCTCCACCCTATTCCTCATTCTTCTCCCTCCCCACGCTGTTTCACTCTCCCTTTCCCAAACTTCGCCCCTTTCCTCTCTCACGACACAAATCCCTCTCCCCTCTTTTCCTACCATTTCGTTACCGTCACCAACCAGAGATATGGCGAGGAAGGGTTTCGCGACAACGCTGGGGTCGAGAGAGAGAGCTCGAAACTTCGAGAGAGGGAGAAAAGGGGTATGGCTGCGACGGCGACGATGATAAGGGGGAAACAAAACGGACGGCGACGCGGTGGTTGGTAGATGCGTTTGGTTGCGGGGTGATGGTTTCGGGGTGGTGGTTCGGTTTATGGTGGAGACGGTTCGTGATGGGTCGCCGGAGAAGACGACCGGAGGAGGCTAGGGGCGGACGGCCACCGTCTACGGTGGCCGGAGCTAACAGGTATTATTATTTTATTTTATTATTATTATTTTTTGTTTATTTTCATGAACCCCTACTTACTGTCTCTATTTGTTTCATTTATTTATTTTTTTTTACTGGAACTAGTTTAATAATAATAATAATAATAATAATAATAATAATAATAATAATAATAATAATTTAACAAAACAACAGATTTCAAACTAAATCCCTTTCGTCTTGTTTATCTTCTGAAAATAATAATAATAAACACAAAAAAAAACTAATTTGTTTCTAATACTAATGCTAATATATTTTACAGTAGAACAAACTGCCTATTATTAATAAAATGCATGCCGGACTTGCTACTACCAAAGAAGACTAAAAAAAAAACCTGACTTGACGAAACCCTTTCTTTTTTTTAGCCTCAGATTTCTTCTTCAATTTGTTGCTACTGCTCCTAGCTTCCTTGATTTAGTGTGAATTTGTGTATCCGAATTTTCTGTCTGAATCCCCCTACTTCAATTTCGGATTAGCATTTTATAGTCATTTTTGAAACCGAAAATTAATTTTTTGATTACTGATTATTACTGGTTAATGGCTTTGTCTCCTGGACAGCTGGTAGCTGACTCAGGGCTGACTCCACCTCCCCCTTTTTTAGCTGCTGATTTGAATTAGCTGTTTTTTCTTTTTTTCAGGTTTTGGAACGGATCGACCCAGGCCCAGCAGCTTAGGGAGCAGCTGCTGGAAACCCTAAATCTGCTGCTGCCTATTATTATTTGCGTTTTCGGATTTGTATTTTTGGTATTTTTAGTATTATCATTTTTTTGTATTTTTGGACCTTTGGACCCCTTAGACACTTCTATACTGTAATAACAATTAAATAGATTTTTTTTGACATTTTTTGATACTATATTGCTTAAATAAATTATATAAACAAAATAAGATTAATAACAAGAAAAAGGAGTCGGGCCAAATACAAAGACGAGAACGGGCCAGACTAAACAAATACGCTAAAACGAGGCCCAAAAATAGAAAAATGGGCCCGTTAACTAAAACGCTAAAAATTAACTTGGAATTGCATTCTTAGGCCCGAGTTGAAATGACAAGCTCAATCGTGAGAAAAATGACTTTTGATGGGCTTGATTAGGTTCGACTAAATCCAAATACGAAGATTAAATTAAAGAACGCACGAAAAGATCGATCATTCGCGTGCATGCCTAATTTAAAACAACGGTATTTCGGTTTAGTTGAACAGGGTCCTTGAAATTGACCAGGGTTAGTAACTGAGACGCCATACTGATAATTCTCGTAATCACACGACTTCAAAACACGACTTAAGTAAAATAAACGACTAAAACTAGAAAAAGAAGACGGACAAAATTGTGGTATAACACCTGTAAAGCATAACTTAGATAAGCAAGGTTAAAATTCAAAGTTAATACCCCATTCCTACTTCCACCATCTGGCTTTGATACCAAGAGGGGATCGGAATCAGAAGATAAAAGAAATTAAAGAGACAGAGGGGAAGTAGGTAGCATGCGGAATGCTAAACAAGAAATAAAAATGCAGAATCAAAATAACATAGATAGATAGTTAGGAGGCAAAGCCTTCCATATAAGACAGTAAACTGTCTATGAGTTACAGAGATTGAAGGTTGAAGAAGATCTTACAAGATTGAGGAAGAGATTGAAGAAAAGAAGAGAGCTTACAAGTTTCTCTGCCTTCTTACTAGAACTAGAGAGAGAATTATAATTGGGGAGTGGTGGAAGCGTAAATTGAAGCGTGCCTTCTAACAAAGCCTAAGCACGGATATATAGATTGAAAAATAAATAGTAACCGGTTGAAAACCGGATAAAATTGGTATCCTATGCTAGTGACCGGTACTGTGCACTGATGTTTGACCGGTACTGTTTGGCAAAGGAAGTATCCAAGGAGGAGCTATTCAGGAGCATGCGCAAATCCTCAAAATTTGAAGGATTGGTGTCTTTGGTAGTGGGGAACATGGTGAGGTCCACCAAGGGGTGAAATGCGCAAGCCATCATTAAAGGGAATAAAATGATTGATGCCTTTGATGGTGGGAGACAATGTGAGCTCCACCAAAGTTTTGTTGCCAAGGAAAGATTCCTTTGACCAAACCTGCAGAGGAGTAAACAAACTGCAACGAAGATTAGGAAAAAATAATTAATAACTGAACAGTTTTTCATGCCTTTGCAGACACTACGATCACCATGTTCAAGGGTGGAGGAATAGTTTTTCATACCATAAATGGTATTACTATCACCATATTCCAGGGTGTTGTAGGAGCAGTTTTTCATGCCATTGCTGACACTACAATTACCATGATCCAGGGTAGATGAGCAGTTTTTCTCACTGAGGGTGATACAATTGTCTTGCTCAAGGACATTAATAAGAAAACGATTGAAAACAACAAAACTCTTGACGATCAAAATCAATGGAGATCATCAGGAGAGTAATTGTTAGAGCAGCCCTCTTCATTTTGATAGAACGAATCTATTGAAGAGGATGAAGAAGACATGGTTTGAACCTGTTTCTTTTTACTGTCCTTTTTAGAAGATGAAGGGACATCTTTGACCTCAGTTTGATTTTGAAGAAGTTTCATAATATTCTGGAGTTTTTCCAGGACATCTTCTTCCGAGGTAGAAGCTGCGAGAGCTGCAGAAATCCTAGCCTTTTGATTAAGGAATTTGCAGGTGTCTGGGTCAGCCACTTGCAGAGCCCTAGGATTGTTTTTAAACCAGGTGGTTATACTATCAGGTGATGCCATAGAAGCATCAAAGCGAGGCCACCATTTTACGAAAGCTTGTTTATAAAAAGATAATAAAGATTTAGGAAGATGGAAATTGCCAGTTTTATACTGCCATGAAAAAATCCATGAAAGTGAAAACGTGGTGAAGAAATTTAAAAAGATTGGGTAATTGTTGAGATCTTTGTTGAATCTTTTTGAAAAAATTTGAAATCCTCCCTGGACCTCAATAGGTAAGATTTCTGGGACAGGCCCAAAGAAGTCCCACCATTGAAGAAACCAATTAGGGAATGAGTACTTGGTTGCTTTCTTAAAGTAGATCAACCAAGAATGTTTGAAGGATTTATTTTGTAAGCCAAGGATAACATAATCCCAGGCTTTGATGTAATCCCAGTAGTTATAGCCCATAGGGTCAAATAACTGAGAAAACTTTTTTGTGTTGTTTGGATTTTGTCCAAAGGCTGAAGGTGTCAGGATATTCAAGATCTGGAGAGTTGAATGGGTGATGAAAGAATTGTCTCTGGGATCTTTGTAGTGTTTGATAGAGATAGATTCAGTATCAACAAGGATGAATTCATAAAATCTTTGTGTTTTGTTTGGGGTAAAAGGTAAGAAATGGAATTGAGATGGAAAGATCTTTGAAGGAATTCTGTTAGGATCTTTATCCCAGAATTCTGGTTCCAGATGGGCCAAGAAGAAGAAGTTTTCTTTTGGTATATACTGGGTTTGAGTAGGGGGGATTTGGGGTGATTGAGTAAGGATAATTTGAGATTGGTTTTGAGTAGGGACAATCTGGGATTGCCTTGGTTGGGTTAACTGAGTTTTCTGGGTTTGTATGGCTAGGTCCAGGGCAGGGATGTCTTGGTCACTGTCTTCAGCTATACTAGCCCATGTTTTTGTTGGAAGATTAATTAATCCTTGTTCCTGAAAGGCAAGGAGGGTTTGGACAGGGAATGCATAGTCCGATTTGGTTTGTTTGTTTTGATTTTGGGAATTCTGGGTAGAAGGCCCTGATTGGTTAAGGGTAGAAGACTCCGTAGTAACTGGTAAAATGCTAAGGTTAGGTTTTCCTCTACCACCTCTTCCTCTTCCTCTTGAGGAGGAAGCCCTGGAAGTCATACTGATTGTAGCCCTGTAATTAGCCACAAAAGAGTTAGACAGGGAAAGAATTACTTGAATTCTTAATATGTCAAAATCAAATAAACTTAAGATATCAAAGATACTTTGAATATTGTGCCTTTTGATATAAACATAATATGTTACTAGTTTATATTTAAAAGACAATCTAAATTGATCTTTAGGTACAAAGAATTTGATAGTTAAAACTTTTCTTTTGTTTAAAAAGGTTTTAACAGGACTAATAGTTTGTGAACCAGTATAGGTAACAAGCATACTAGTACTATTACTATTGGTACCAATATTGGTTTTGACATGGTTTACTTTTAAAACAGATTTAAAACCAATAACAGGTAAATCCTTTTGGCTATTATCTGTATCAAAAAATTTTGTCAGAGAATTAAGTCTAGTGGGTCGCCCCATATAATAGACGTAGATGCCATTGATAGAAAACTGAAGAGAGAAATATAAAGCTGGGGATTCCCAGATAATTCTATTTTCAATATTCTTAATGAGAGACAAAATATTAATATTGAAACTGTCAATGGCGGTTGAGAGACTGATAAGATAAGAATCAGAGCAAGGTTTTTCAAAAGAATGACATAACCATTTATAAGTTTTGCTGCTGATTCTGGGATTAAGATTAAGGGTCTTAAGATAATTATGGATATCATCGTACCTACTGGGTTTGTTATCCTTACAGTGGGTAATGATATTGGTTTTGATATTAGGATCTAACTTAAGGGCTTTAAGCTTCCTAATGATCCAACAAGTTCTGCTTTTGTGACCGATATTGCCACAGATAAAGCAAATGGTAGTTCTTGTGGGTTTATCCCGTTGCCCATTTGGCGATTGGTTGGTAGCCTGGGTTTCGGGTTGGTTCTTGCCACAAGTGCACTTACCACAAGTACAAATGCTAGGAACAGCTTGAGGTTTGTTCTGGACATCAGGTCCTTGGTTAGCCCCTTGGTTTGCCTTCCTTTCCTTACGGTGTTTAGGCATATAACCAGGTTGGGGAAGGTAAATGCCTGCTGATGTGGCCAGGCATACTGCATTTGAAGCAGATGACTTTGTCCTTAAGGGCAACATGTTTGTCATTGTCAGAGGGGTCATGCTTAACCACGTTGATAGATTTGTTTTTGTTAGGCAAAGGATTGGGTTTTATTGCCTTGAGTAGGTCAAGTTGTTTATTGACCATGGCTAGGAGTTCTTTCCTACTATCATTTTGGGGACCATGGTTGATATTGGAATCGTCCCTCTGGGTAGGGCTATCTAAGGCCTGACGATACCTATTTTGTTTAAAGGTATCTATAGGTTGCTTAACAGGGACATCCTGTTTATCTGCTAATTTGGATTTGAAAGGGTAATCAATTCCCTTCTTAATGGCATACTCATGAAACCAATTAAAGAAAGGGATATTGCGTTTGGTATGGTTGAGAAATTTGTAAAATTTCTCTTGGATTTTAGTGCGTTTGTGACCCTGGTAATGCAGAAAGAGCCACTCTCTGTGAGGAGACCATTCCTCAGAGTATAAGTCTTTCTTGAGGGTTTTCTTATCAATAATGAACTCAGATATCATAAGGTTCATTAAGGGAGGAGTAGGTTGGAGATTGGATAGATCTTTGATCTCCCTCATCCTTGTGATAAGAGGTTTTTACAGGGGTCGTGGTTTTAAATCCCTGTAAGTGGATAGTGGATCCATCATGGGAGGGTCCAGCACCAATATTGGAAGGTTCCTTGGCTACGTAGAAGGACCTTCTAGAGAGGGCTTCTCTGGACATAGCAGTTCTGAAGTCTTCTTCAGAATTGAGGGACCTGGGAATGGAGAAGGAGTTTCTTCTGTTGAACACAAGGTCAACCTTCCCTGTTTGATATTGTATGACATCTTGGAACTCAGGTGTTAACCTAGGTGCCGCAGGAGCAGCTTTTTCTAGGGTCCAAGTTTCCGGTAAGGTGATGTCACTCCATTGGATAGTTTTAGGTACAATGATATTGGCCTTACTATTGTCAGTGAGAAACAAAGTGGTTTCCCCTGATTTGTGACATTTTGTTTTGAGAAAGTTGGATCTGATAGAGTTCATTACTTTGTATTGAACTCTGTATATCAGAGTGATTGGGACAGATCCTTCCTTCATGTCATAGCCATGGCATTTGACATTAAGAAATAAAACGTCAAGGATGTTCTTGTCATCCAGACTAACTGTCAGATCTGGAAAGCAGTTGAAGAAGATAGGCCCATGAATAAGGCTGGTTTCAACAGTTCCTAGTAAGGAATCATGAAGCTGATTGTGGCGAGCATCTCTCAAGCAGAGAAGAACTGCTACGTTAAGAGATTCTGTAGTAAGAGGCTTCATGCCTACCTGGACACTTCCTATGTGTAGGTAGTTGAAGTTCTTGGATTTATGATTGTTCATACGCTTTTCAGAAAGTAGATGAAATTCTTCATCATCCTTTCGGAGTATGATCTTTTGTTCGACAGTTCTGATAACATAATCAGTTTTAGAGAAAAACCCTTCTGGTTTGTAAAGGTTTTTCTGGGATATTTTTTGGGATATCCCAATTATCTAAATCCTGATTGATATTTTCAAAACGTATCTCTTCTTTGAAGATTTTGTTTGAAAAAGATTGATTAGATTGACTCTCATTAAGAGATGATTGAGAGGATGAAGATGAAGGTCTATTGTTATTGCAAGAAAAGCGTGAGGAAAGGGATCTAAACATATTTTTAGAAAAAGATTATTCCTCACCCATAAGTATCAACGCCTTCATCTGGCTTCTGCAGAAATATAAGTATTAACACTGAACTAGTTAATTACTTTCTGGGAAATGCTGTTAGGTTAACCATGTTTTGTTCAAACCTCAGTTATAATGCCATGTTGCCGGATATCAAAGCTTGAATAAGAAAATTATTTTCTATTTTATATTTCGGAGTGGAAGTTACCATAGTTCAGAGAATATCAAAGTAAATACTGAAATATATTAAACCAGATTTGAACACCCAGAGTCTAAGTTATTCCTTGATTCAAACATGCGTATGATCAAAAATAAAGCACTTTCGAAATATTTTTTCTCCCTTAGGATTAGAATACTTTAGGATAATAAATCTCAAATAATGGTATATGACCGCCCAATTCATCAGCAGGGTCTTACGTACTTCGGCTACCATTTCGTCGCTAGTGAGATACCCAGATATCCTTACTAATATTCAACGGTCCTTGGAGTATATAAAAATTTTCTGTGAAAAGCTCTAGAGATATTTTGATCATAAACATTTTAAGTACGAAGGTACAACATAGAGTTAAGAGTGTATCTTAGTATAATACATAGCAGTGTGTTTACAATAATAATTCAGCGAACACAGGTAAGTACTGCAAAATATAAATATAGATGAATAATTAATTTACTCAAAAATCATTATATTCATTTTTAAATAATTATAAAATAGTGGACTAGTTGACTATAGGATTATCCGATCGAGGCGGATAAATACGGCACATTTCAATTGCCCTTGCCAGACGCCTGTATTGACGTACGCTACGGCATTTAGCTATAGTCAAAGAGTACACTAATAGTATAATCTTTAATTTTATTTTTAGAATTAACTTCCATTGATGGCAAAATGTGAGTATGAACAAGTGTATGATTAATATAAAAGCATAATCAGAGTAGTAACCAACAGTTCAACGTTAATAACTACATTCCTACTTCCACCATCTGGCTCTGATACCAAGAGGCGTCAATACAGGCGTCAGGCAAGGGCAGTTTTACTGCTGTATTTTCTCAATTTACAGCTCTTGGGGGGCCCCAATGTGGGTATGACCATGGGTTTTGAGAAATCCTATAGTCAAGTTGTCTACTATTTTATAATTAATAACTACTATTTATGTTTTTATTCATCTGGATCATATTCTGCAGTTTAATTACAAATTGTTCTTTACAAAGCTTTATGTACTCTTTATATATTTCCTTTTGAATTATTACTTATTCATCTATTTTATATTTTGCAAATTAATTATTTATGTTTATGGTCAAACGGTAAAAAGGGTTTCCAAAATATTTCATAAAAACTCTTTGTGTAAGAGGATGGTTCTCAAGAAACGACCCACTCGTATTTACATGGCATCCGTAAGTCCCGTTGGATAGGGCGAAAATAAGTCCATAAATTAACCGTCGTACTGGGCAGTGATTGGTCAAAACTTGTCTTGAGGTTCCTCAACCAAAGAACAAAAATATTTAAGATGGTGTTTTTGTTTGATCATACTACAAACATAATTAATTTCTCTAATATAATTTAGAAAATAACTTTTAATTCAAGTTTAAATATATTCTGAGGTAACTATTGCCTTGTCTTGAAACAATTATAATTAACTCCAAAATATGTTTTTAGAAAGTAATTGCAATTTCAAGCTTAATACCCAGATAGTATGGCCTTAATCTGATGCGTGAACAAGTACAAGTAACTCTAAGGTATGTTTTAGAAGGTAAGTTATTAAGTTCAATTTTAATACCTATATTCTTATGAAACCAAGTGAAGGCGATGATGCTTATGGGTGAAGATATATTTATACAAAGCTTTTCCCTCACTTTCTCTGGTATGTCTCCTATCCTTTCACCCTCTTCTAGTTTTATGCCTCCATCTCCTTCAAATCAATCTTTCAAAATTATCAATCAAAACAAAGACCAAAACAAAGATCTTTGCAATCTTGGTCAATCCTCTCTTAATAAGAGTCAATCCTTTTTTAACCAAGTTTCTAAGAGAGATACCTGCTTTGAAAATCAATCTTCCTTATCTGAGTTTACCATAGATAAGAAATCCCTTAGAAAAGAACTTTACTCTGAGGAATGGTCTCCTCACAGGGTTTGGTTCTTCAAACATTACCAAGGAAACAATAGAAAGTGTAACACCCCGATTTTCGTATTAGTACGTTTTTGCTTTATGCACGAATATAATAGTAATTCTTGTGATATATTGTGCGCCTTAGTGATTATGTATTTTAATAATATTTAGTAATTTAATCGATTTTATATAATTACGTGTTTTTGAGTTATCAAATATGTCTAAATGATATTAGACCGTATTTTTATACTATGTTGGTACTATATTATTGTTAGTATTTATTTATGTTGTTTATAGAATATTATAATTGAAGTATGATTGTTTTAGTTGATTATTTTATTTTATAAAATAATTATATTCGAGATATTAATTATTTATAGAAATTATTTTGGGCTATTGAGGTGTTAAAATAATAGTTGTAATGAAATTGGGCTTCAAAAACGAATTAAAATAGAATTTGGGCTTTTTATACGCATACAGCCCCTTTCTCCTTGCTAAATGCACCACCTGCGATCCACTCCCTTCAGCAGCCCAGTCCAAACGCGCGACCCACGGACCCAGAACCCGACCCGGTTCGCTGTTCTTCTTCTTCCTCTCGCGCAGCTGCGACCAAAAACCTACCCAGCAGCTCTCCTCCGCGTTTTCCCCCTCCAAGCCACGGCCACATCCCAAACTCCACATACCAACTCGAAATCCACCGCTGGTTTCGATTCTGACCTCTGTTTCGTCGATTCAAGCGTCGTTTCACCGATTTAAGTCGCGCCCAACAAACCACCATGAAGCCTCTCCTCCATCGCGTCTTCTCCCTAGTCCACGGCGAGACTCCAAAACTTGTCCCCTGACTCGAAAATAGCCACTGAATCCGAATATGGACTCGATTTCATCAATTGTGTAGCCATCTTGCGAAGAGTAGCCGCGCCATAAACGCCCCAACCACACTGTTTTCTTCCTTCTCCGGCCACCGTCGCCTCCGTCTATGTGAACTGAATGCGGACATGAATTCCCCTCACCAGAATCGACATTCTTGCTTTTGATTTTGCCTAAATCTCCTTAGTTTCGAAAATCCCTTTCAATTCAAGTTTTCCCCTCACTGAACAATAACAAAATTGGTGCATGTTCTCGCCGGAACCGTGACAGTTTCGTACCTTGTTCAAATCCGGTCGTTTGGTCATTCGATTTGCGATTTCAAACCGTGGTCATCATAGGTAATTCTTTTCGAAAAAAAAACACGACTAATTAATTAAAGAATATATTTCTATTTTCTTCTATTAAATAACTAATAACTAATTGAATGTTCTTGTTGGCTAATTATATGTGCTCGAGTCGCGTTCGCGTTGTCAAATTTAAAGCATGCCTGGGAGCTCGTGATAATACTCTTCGGCCCCTATTGGAATATGATTCGTTATCAGGTAAGGGTGGGTCTCATCTTCTCTATAATAGGGCTTTATGATGGGGACTAAGTAGGGGTAGGCTCTATGTATGCCGTTTTATGTATTTCTAGTGATTATTGATGAACCCTAGGCATATGATAACTCGTTGTTGAGAAATTGTGGTTTGCGTGCTAAGTGCTTGGATACTCATTGATGGTATTGTGATTGATAATGATTCGGTGGATGATTTTTGATGACTCTTTATGAATTCATGATTGATTTGTGATGTGATGTTATTTTTACGGTTGATATGCGATTTGAAGTTATTGGTATGAGTTGTATATGATTTGATGAATTTGTGTTGCTCGAATTCGTTGTTGTTGGTGTCATAGGCGCATAGGGCGCCATTTTTGTGTTTATGATGTTGCTGGATTTTGTCGTCTAGGTACAGAATTAGGCGCCCTTGAGTGGGGCGCCCTGTGCCAAGCATTGTTGTTGCTGGAATTTGGCCACGGAATTAGGCGTCCTCGTGATTGGGTGCCCCGTGCCAAGTTGTTGCGTTTTTGGTTGAGTTTTGCATTTCAGGAATTGGCGCCCTTGTGCTGGGCGCATGAGCCAAAATTTGTGTTGCTAAATTGTGCTTGTTGTTGTGCTGAATTGTACTTGCTGGGCGCCAGGCGCCGTGTCAGCGTGCGTGCGTGGGTGCGTTGTGTGTGTTGCGTGTTGCGAGTGTTGGGCGCCATTTTCAGGATGTCCCGATTTTTATTGAAAACTGTTTTCACTATATCTTTTGAGTCGGGTGTCCGTTTTAAGTGTTTCAAAAAGCGTTGTGAAGCCTTTTCAGTTGTCTATCTGTGTGTTCCATTTTTAAAAATAAAAACTTATTATTTCTGAAGGTTGCTGGGCGCCCCAAGTGGCTGTTTCCGGTGGTCGTTGCTGTGACATTGAAAAATCGTTTTGGTGTCTTTAAAAATCCCTTTTTTTCGTATAATCAGTGGTTTTAGCGTCCAAGTGTCAAAAGTGATGAGTTTGACGAGGATGCCCTTAGTGGCTAGTTAAATGAATGTTTTGCCCTTAGTGGCCAATGTTGTTGATATTAGTGTGTAAATGACGATGATGCCCTTAGTGGCTAGTAAATGACGTTTTTTGCCCTCAGTGGCTATTGTTTGAGTTGATGATGTTTGTGAATAAGTGACGATGAAAACCCAGTGACGTTTTGAGGCCAAAAAGGCTAAGTGATGTTAAGGCCTAAAAGGCTAAGTGATGTTGTTGTGTAAATTGTGAATTGACAGGTGCTGTGCCTCTTATCTGGCAAATTGGTAAGTGACGGGTCACATAGTTGACCGTGATTGTGTGTTTGTGCGTGGTGCATGTCATAGTGTCTCATGCCTCCCATATGCATAAACCCAGTGACGTTTTGAGGCCCAAAAGGCTAAGTGACGATGAGGCCATAAAGGCTAAGCGACGTTCGTGAAAAGGTACCTCATGCATATGCCCGCGACTGGGTTGCATTTCATACTCCTGCATGACATTGTGACAAATCGTTGTGCCGAGTAACTTGATGATGTGATTGACTGTTTACCCTTGCTGATGGAATTGACTGTTTTATCCTTGATGATTGACTTGATGTTTCGTGGTGTGGTCTATATAGTGTCATAACTCTAGCTTAGTGCTTATCATATGCTTTATTATATGGTTAGATGAACTCACCCCTTCTGTTTGAATGTTACCCCTATGCGGTAACGTGCAGGTGAGCACAAGTGAAGGCTTAGGAACCTTCGCTAGCTGAGTCGGGTCGTCTGCTCTGATATGTAACACTTGGGGGAAATAGAACGTTGTTTTAGTTTATTCAAGACTGTGTATAATCGTTGGATTTTCCGCTGTGAAGTTGTAATATATTTGACAATGGCGTTTTGAAAGTATTATAAGACTGTTTTCAAAAAGTGAGTAATTTGGCGTGTGATGTTTAACGAAGTAAGTGTGACATCCCTTGTGGTGTAATTAAAATTTTGAAACTCTGATTTTTACGCTAATAAATTGACGGGTAGAAAAGGGGTGTTACAGAAAGTCTATCCAGGAGAAATTCTATAAATTCCTTAAAAGTATCGAGCTCAATGTCCCTTTCTTTCAATGGTTTCGCATGTATACCATTAGGAAGAAAATCAATTACCCTTTCCAATCTGTTTCTTTAGTTGGTAAAAAACAGGGTACTTCTGTGATTCCTGCTAAAAAACCTATCCCAGATAGACAACCTAAAATCCCCTTTGCTCTTAATAGCAAAGATCAATCCACTCCTATTATGGCCTCTCCTCTCAAAACCCAAACTGAGGAAAGACCTACCTCTGCCAAAAATATCAGAGACCTCACCAAATACGTCAAAAACCTCATGGAGCAATCCAATTATCCCCAAGCTTTAAGTGTTTCTACCAAGGTAGAAGACCTTATTGTCAAACCTAACTGGCAACGTATTTGTCGTGTTAAAAGGGATAACACGGAGGAACTCTTAGCCAAAGTCAACAAACAGCTTGCCCTCCTTAAAGCTAAGGCCCCTAACACTCCCTCACCTGAGAGTAGTAGGTCCACCAAAGTGTTAGGAGAAACCTCTTCTGATAACTCAGGAGATATAACTAACAAACCAAACCACAAACCACCAAAATAGTGTAGGAAGAAGCAGGTTATTAAACCTAAAACTCAGCCTACTGACCAATCTACCAAGAAACAGCTTGATAGCCCCAAAAGGCCTATCACTTGCTTCACCTGTGGCAAAACTGGTCACAAGAGCAAAACCTGTAGGATCGTAAGGAAGCTTAAAGCCCTTAAATTAGATCCTACTATCAAGACCAATATCATCAATTGCTTCAAAAGTGACAGAACCAGTCACACTAACAGGTATGATAGGATCAAAGGGAAACTTAAAGCCCTAGATTTAGATCCTGAAACCACAGGTAAGGTTAATAAATTATTAACCCTATCTTCAAAAAATGGTTCTGACACTAGCTCAGAATCCACTAACCATTCTTCTGAAACCCCTATCCAAACCCAGGAGAATGTGTTAACCAATCAGCAGTTAATCATTGATCACCATGATAACCATTGGTCTGGAAACAACTCATCCCTTGAGGCTTCTGCTTCCAAGGATGCTAAAAAATCCACTAATGATTATTTAGGACAGATTGATATTAATCTGCTCTCAGTTATTATTCAATTCTTTAAAACCAATACATCCTCTTTTCCTTTTCAAAAAATGGAGGATGATACAATAACTGATTACCCAGGGCAACCTACAAAGCCTAAGTATATCCTTAGGAAAAGTCTCTCTGCAAATCTTTTCAATACAAATATCTTTTCTAATTCTGACCTGAGTTCCGATCTTAAACCGAATCAAGTCAAAATAGATAAGGATACCAATATCAAGTTTAATGTTTTTTATGGTCATTATAACTGGAACGTTATCGTTGACCTTAAAACTACTTTTTCAGAATCTCAGAACACTCTGAAAAGGTTTATCAATCCTTATACCAGTTCTCCCATTATTGACATTTTACCGCAAACAGGTTATGGTGTTCTTGGTCCTAATATCCAAGAAACCTTTGTTTATGTCAATATTAATACCGGGTCTTATGATAAGTATCTTGGTCAAACTGGTAAAATCCAACTGCAAAGTCTCTCTGATTATCCTTATATCTCAGAGTCTTTTCAGCAACACAGCAATCACGTTGAAACCTCTCTGATCAAAAGAGATGTTTTAGCTGTCTCTGAATCTCAATCCAATTTACTTACCCAAAAGTTTCCTATTTATATTACTTATAATTTTAGTAGAGGAACTTTACAAAAGGATCATCATCCCTAGTAATCCTATTGTCTGCTTCAAATGTGATAAGTCATGTCACATAAGCAGAAACTGCAGGGTCATAGGAAAACTCAAGACTCTTAAGCTTGATCCTGATATTAAGGACAAGATTAACAATTTGTTAGCCCAATCTTCAGAAGAATCCTCTGATCATTCTTCTGAAAACTTAAATCATATCCAGGAGGATGATTTAACTGACTCCTCTAATCAAATTAGAGTCCTCACCAGAGAACAAGATCTTCTCTTTGAGGCAAAATCCCCTAAAAATCCTCTCATAACCAATAGGTTCAAACTTAAAAATGCCTTTAAGAGGTTAGAGAGAAATAGTGTTAAACCTGTTACTATTCATGATCTTCAATTTGATATTAACAATTCAAATACCGAAGTTAAAGATCTGAAGCGGAAACAGGCTAATCACCAGTCAATCATTGACGAGTGGAATAGTTATGGGATTAGTTCTTCTTCTGAAAAATCCATTAATGAAGAACCCGTTGATGATTCCCTAGGTCTTATCAATCATGTTAGAATTCAAAAATTCTACATCAATATTGTCATGGGTAATTTCACCCTTGAAACTGTCGCTCTGTTTGACACTGAGACAGGTTCAAATTACATCCTAAAATGTCTTATTCATACAAAATATTTTGAAAAGACTTCCAAACAGCTTAGTGCTGCAAATGGCTCTAAGTCAAAAATCAATTTTAAAATTAATACCTCCTTTCTTCTTGTTAAGGATTTGAAAAATAAAGTGATTCTCGGAACTTCTTCCATAAGATCACTCTTCCATTTTCAAATAAATAAGGATGGTATAAAAGCCCAGCATTTGGGACAACCAATTATTTTTAAGTTTTTGAGAAAACCTTTTATCAGGAACTTAAATTCAACTTCTTATCAAACTTATTTTCTGAAAAAAAAAATCTCTCTTAGAAATATTGGCTATCAGTTGCAAAACCAGGATAGTCAACTCAAAATCAAAAGTCTCTTAGAACAAATTCAATCTACTATTTGTTCTAACCCTCCCAAAGCTTTCTGGGAAAGAAGCCATCATATAACTAAACTTCCTTATGGAAAGGATTTTCAAGATAGGCAAATCCCTACCGAAGGCAGACTGGTTCAAATGAATCATGAACTTCTCCTTATTTGTCAGGAGAGAGTTAAAGACCTTATGGATAAAAAACTTACTCGCAAGAGTAAGGGTCCATGGTCTTGTTCTGCCATTTATGTCAGTAAACAAGCTGAGATCAAAAAAGATATTCCCAGACTTATTGTTGTTTACAATCCTATCAATCAAGCTCTTTGCTGGATTAGGTATCCTATTCCCAACAAGAAAAAACTCCTTAAGAGATTTCTTGATGCAAAGATCCTCTCTAATTTTGACAAAAGTTCTGGTTTTTGGCAAACAAGAGAAAAGGACAGGCATAAAACTGCTTTCACTGTCCCTTTTTGTCAATATAATTGGAATGCTCATTTTGAATCTCAAAAAATCATGAATAAGGATTTCAATCAAAATTCAAAATTTGCCATTATCTATATTGATGATGCTTATTTTCAATCGTTTTACCAGCATCTCAAGCATAACAACATTTTCATACCTGTTATTAATAGATTTGCTGTCTTCAAAACAAAAATTAAATTTCTTGGTCACAACATTCACCAGGAAACAATCATCCCTATCAGTAGAGCTATTAAGGTCTCTGGTAAATTTCCCAATCAAGTCATTGACAAAACCCAGTTGCATAGGCTCTTTGAGTACCTTAACTATGTCTCTGGTTTCTCCCCACAAATCAGCAAGAGGAATTCGTCAAAAGGTATGAACCCTAGTCTTTCTCTTAATCCCAATTTAATTATTTTCCAAAACATTTTCATCAAAATTTCTTTGTTTTTTACCAATTAAAAGCGTCCTTGAACAAGACGACTGTAGTGCCTCAGGCATGAAAAACTGTTCATACACCCTGGAACAAGGTGATTGTAGTGCCCCAGGCATGAAAAACTGTTCATACACCCTGGAACACGGTGATTGTAATGCTTGCACGAAAAGCTGTTCTAAAAACGCCCTTGATCATGGCGATTGTAGTATCATCAGTGATATGAAAAACTGGTCTTGGTTCATCAATAATTCCTCTCTCAGCCATCACCAGCTGGAGAAGACAACTGTTCTGGGGCATATTCCCCTAACAGACATCAATAATTTCATCAAATTCAAGGTAATCATGCCAGTAGACAAGTGGCAGGCAAAAGGCGTCTTCATCATCACAAAAGACAAAGTAGTCAATCATGCCATCATCAAAGGCATCTTCAATCAAATCCTCCGTAAAGCAAATAGTGCCTTGTCACCAATTAGCACTATTTCTTGGATTCCAAATAATCCATGTCACCAAGATACACAATTCAGGTCATCAAGCATTGGATTCCACACAGTTGAAGTCAACAGCAATCATGGCAGACAAAGAGCATCTCTGCTTTTGTCCCCCACCAATTCAAATCATCACAAGCAGACAAGAAGAATCCACTTTTGTCACCTTTCAAGACTCCACGGTTCAAAACCTTGGATACCAAACAATATTGGTCACCAGTCCACTATTCAAGTGCATAGTACTGGTCAACAATTCAAGACTCAAGTGCACAGTGCAGGTCACCTAAGTGCACAGTCCAAGTCAACAGTCATTGGATTCCAAACAGTAGTCCTTTTACTGTTCCTACCGGTTAGTAACCGGTTACTATTCAATCTTTCAATTATATATACATGCTTAGGCATTTGTTAGAAGCACGCTTCCATTACTCCCCAATTACAATTCTCTCTCTAGTTCTAGTAAGAAGGCAGAGCAACTTGTAAGCTCTCTTCTTTTCTTCAATATCTTCTTCAATATTGTAAGATCTTCTTCAATCTTCAATCTCTGTAACTCATAGAAAGTTTACTGTCTTATATGGAAGGCTTTGCCTCCTAACTATCTATCTATGTTATTTTGATTCTGCATTTTTATTTCTTGTTTAGCATTCCGCATGCTACCTACTTCCCCTCTGTCTCTTTAATTTCTTTTATCTTCTGATTCCGATCCCCTCTTGGTATCAAAGCCAGATGGTGGAAGTAGGAATGGGGTATTAACTTTGAATTTTAACCTTGCTTATCTAAGTTATGCTTTACAGTTACTTATTTATGTTCTTAATTAATTAAGTGCCATAAATAGGGGGTATTAATATTGAAAGTTAAAACTTTTCTTTGTATTAACAGGATCTTCTTTGTACCTAAATTGATCTTTAGGTACAAAGAATTTGATAGTTAAAACTTTTCTTTTGTTTAAAAGGTTTTAACAGGACTAATAGTTTGTGAACCAGTATAGGTAACAAGCATACTAGTACTATTACTATTGGTACCAAGATTGGTTTTGACATGGTTTATTTTTAAAACAGATTTAAAACCAATAACAGGTAAATCCTTTTGGCTATTATCTGTATCAAAAAATTTTGTCAGAGAATTAAGTCTAGTGGGTCGCCCCATATATATATATATATATATATATATATATATATATATATATATATATATATATATATATATATATATATATATTAAACTTCTTTCATATATTAACCGACCTTTCAAAGGGATACATCCATCTGTATTGAACAGGTCCGCCAAGTTTAGCTTCATATGCGAGATGAACAGGAAGATGATCTATAGAATCAAAGAAACCAAGCAGAAATATTCTCTCCAACTTGCATAAGATAAGTGGGATGTCTTGTTCCATTTTTGTAAGATCATCCGTTTTTTAGCGTTGCAAAACACAAATTCTTAAAGTATTGACTTATTTCAATGAGCGGATTCAAAACGTCTGTTGGCAACGAACTAAAGGCAATAGGAAGTAAGAACTCCATGAATACATGACAATCATGGCTCTTCATCCCATATAACCTCCCATTATCCACATTGGCACATCTTGCTAAATTGGAAGAATAACCGTCTGGCATTTTCAACTCAGAGATCAACCGATAAAGTATAATTGACTTTGGGTTTCAATGTCCTACCGTTAGCTTGCTCAACCAACAACAAATCCTTTCGCCGGCAGTAATGATCCACGTCCTTTCTAGCCTTCTCATTGTCTTTTACCTTTCACGTTCATAACAGTGTAAAATATGTTATCAAAGAAATTCTTTTCAATATGCATTACATCGAGATTGTGTCTCAATAGATTATCTTTCCAATATGGAAGTTACCAAAAAATACTTTTTTTGTCCAGTTATGCCATAGTCCATAACCATCTGGACGAGAAAAAACACACCCAACGACTTCCACAGGAGGGATATCCTTGACACTGTTCCAAACTTCTTCTGGTGTCAACCTACGAGGAGGGTCAGCTGTTTCAACATTCCCATTGATGAATGCATATTTTTGCTTTCTAAATGGATGATCGCTAGGTAAAAACCTACGGTGCGAGTCAAACCATGAGGTTTTTCCTCCATATTTAAGAGTAAAAGCCTTTGTGTCAACCATGCAAATCGGACACGCCATCTTACCATGTGTCCCCTATCCAGACAACATTCCATACGCAGGAAAGTCATTAATGGGCCACATCAAAGCCGCCCCTCATCATGAAATTTTGTCTACGTGCTGCATCATAAGTTAAAACACCATTCCCCAACCTTTTTAGGTCATCAATCAAAGGTTGCAAATATATGTCAATACCAGCTATTGGATTAGTTGGCCCTGGTATTATAGCATTTAGAAACATGTAGGGTTTAGACATACACATTTCAGGAGGAAGGTTGTATAGGGTAACAATAACTGGTCAACAAGAATACGGTGTTGTTGACGCTTGAATATATGGTGTGAAACCATTAGAGCATAAACCAAGCCGAACATTGCGTGGATCATTGGCAAAATCTGGATGAACACGACCAAAATGCTTCCAAGCTTCACCATAAGATGGATGACGTAATTCACCAGAATTATTTCTATTTTCATAGTGCCACGTCATTTTACCCACAGTTTCCATTGAAGTAAACATCCTCTTCAGCCTTGATATAATCGGCAGATAGAACATTGCTTTCCTTGAAACTTGTTTGCCTTTGCTTGTCCCTTTCCTGCTGACACGATACCGTGGCTCTTGACAAAACTTGCATTCCAGCAACTCTCCATCATTTATGCCAAACTCATTGTTATAATAGATCATGCAACCAGACACACAACAATAAATTCTTATGGAATTTAAGCCAAGCTTCGATACCAATCTTTTCGCATCATAATAACTCTGCGGCAAAAGTCCTCTAATGGGGGGTTGCATCCAACATCATTTTAGTCATATATTCCATGCACAATTTTGCAACATTAAATTGAGACTTAAGACCCAACAACCGAACACACATTGATAATTTAGTGTCTTTAGATCCTTCAAATAATGGTATATTTGTCTCACTCAAAAAACATATAAAACCTCTGAGCTTCCTCGTTTGGAACTTCTTCAGCATCATATTGTGGTTCTTCAAAATCCAAATTTACACCGACAGCATCAGATATCATCCCCTAAACAACATCAAACGGCTAATATCCCGTAGTCGTTGGATTACTACTTGATGTGGAAGCTTCTACTACTGGACTTGCATGTGGGACCTTCAACTTGGACAGGAACATTATCAACCGCAGGAACTCCAGCTGCTACCTCGCCATGATGGGTCCATATCCAATAATTTGGCTTAAACCCATTATTGTACAAATCAAGTCGAATATCACTTTCCTTTTTTATAGATCGAAACATACATTTGGAGTAAGGACAACTAATTCCACCTTGTCGCACAAATTCTTTTTGACGATTAGCAAAAAGAACAAACTCTTCGACTCCTTGTACAAAACGTCGCTTCAACCCAACTCTTCCAGGATACATTCGATCATACATCCAACTACGATCCATTTTTTTGTGGATGTTCCTAATATACTACGGAATATATCATTTATGATTCAAATAATTTCAACTAATTACATCAAATAACATTTTTTACAATATAATATATTTAATAACACATTATATAACACATTATATAATTATTTCATAACTCTAATTTTATTTTAATTAATAAAATAAATAAAATAATTACAATATAATTTGTTTTTAGTAAATAGTAACATTTTATATTATCTTAATTTTAATTTTTTAACAAATATATTGTAATAATTCAAATTTATTTTATCTAAAAATGTAAACAAACAAACATTAATTAAAATCTGATCTAATTAATATAAAACAACTTAAATTTATTTATTTTTTTTCAAATAATTTCAATATAAATAGTTATAGTAAATATAAAATATTATTAAATATAACATATTATATAATATATAATATATTACATATTATACTAAAAAATTAACTCTGAATTTAATTTTCAAAAAGTAAACAAAATAATTACAATATAATGGTTTTTTTAGTAAATAGTAACATTTTGTACTATCTTAATTTTACTTTTTTAAAAAAAATTGTAATAATTCATATTTTTAGTTAATAGTAACATTTTATATTGTGCTATTTTTACTTTTTTAACTAATATATTATTATAATAATTCGTATTTATCAACATAATTTTCTACAATTCGTATAATTCGTATTTATAAACAACAAATAGTAATATTAATATTAACAATAATAACTATAATTTTCTATGTTTTTGAAAAACCATAATTTTTTAAATAACAAATTTTATCAACATAACAATTAACAACAAAAATCATGATAACTAACTGGTAGTGAAGAGAAGACTCTGGCTTGATGCTAATTTCGGACTTCTCGAACAAAAATTTCAACCGAACTCCAATCAATTGCTAAAGAAATAATACAAGAAATATTAATTAACTACTCATCTTCTAAAACAAAATATTAACTAAATTAATTAAATAATAATTAAAACATACCTTACAAAAATTTGAAGAATATTTTCGTAGACAGAATATTGCAGAAGAGAAGAGATTAGAGAAAACTGAAATGAATTTGAAATGTGAGAAGAGAAGAGAAGAGATTTGAGAAAAATGTAGTGTATGAATGTGAGAAGATTTGAGAATTTATAGGGTTTGTGAAGTGGAGGAGAGTCCCAACAGACTAATTTCAACTCCCGAAAAAAAAATTCAAAATCCGTCAAAATGGACACTTACCGGCGGATTTAGTTTTTCGTCATTAATACATCGAATTTTGAAATCCGTCGAAAATACGAATTACAGGCGGAATCTTCAGTACCGGCGGATCTGGGCCTACCGAAAATGCTACTTATCGGCAAAATGTGAGTCAACAGTCGAATTTCAACTTTCGTAAATTAATCCGCCAAAGAGGAGGCTTACCGGCAGAACTTTTGGTGGGTTATTATAGGAGGATAAATCCGCCGGAAATGGCATCTACCAGCGGAATTGCAAATTTCAAATTTCGAAAATAATCCACCAAAAGTTGTGCTTATCGGCAGATTGTTTGGTGGTTTATTATTGGCGGATAAATCTGCTGGAAATTGTAATTACTGATGGAATTCAGCCAAAAAAACAGTTTTAAAATTTTAAAAAAAAATGCCGGAAAAGGTTATTATCGGTGGATTTATATTTTTTAAAAAACCTTTTATGTCCGCGTGCAAATTCTGCCGTAAATACGCAAAAAAACCTCCGGTAAACATACTGGCGGTATAAATCCGCCGGAAATGCTATAGGATCCACCGGAAATGTACCGGCGGAATAAATCCGCTGGAAAGTTTGAAAATCCGCCGGAAAACGTACCGGCAGACTGTTTCCGCTGGTAAATCACGTAATTCTTGTTGTGTGATTAAGCAGACTTCCTTAAGCCACCGTAAACTTTGAACCTTTGAGCCACCCCATTCAGCTGGAACTCCCAAGTATGAGCTAGGATAACTCTAAATAGGACTATTAGTAATAGCTGTAAGTCTTCCCCTCTAACTTAGACAGGTTGATCCTCTAGCCTGAAGCAGGTGTGAACTTATTAGCGACGAAATGGTTAATTAGCGACGGATTTGATTTTGTTTTTAAAACAAAGCGCTCCAATTTAGCGACGGAACTATTTGTCGCTAAATCCCTTGCTACGTTAAACTTAGCGACGAATTTGGTTTCCCTCATTAAAATTCGTCGCTTATCCTGCATTTTTTTTGTAGTGTAAGGATATTGATGAGTTGGAAAGGGAAATCCTGAGAAAATAAAATAGCATCATCTGCAAAAACTAAATGAGTGAGAGCAGGGGAATCAGGAGCAGGGACATCAAAAACCAGAATAAACAGGGGGAAATTAAGTGGATCTCTTTGTCTGAGACCCCTTTGGGGAGACAAATATCTAGATTTAAATCCATTAACCTAGTAGGAGTAGGAAACTGTAGAGACAAGAGTCATGAACTTATGAACCAAAAGCTGGTCAAAACCAAGAGCTAACAGGGTAGCCTCTAAAAAGCTCCATTCATCTCTATCATAGGTTTTTTTCATGTCAAGCTTGATTGCAAGAGCTCTACCCCCACTAGTGTGATTTTTCTTCAAGAAATGAAAGGCCTCATAGGCCAAATCAGATTATCTTGTATGAAAAAGTGCAACAACCGTGGACTATAATTAGGGTGTCAACAGAGCGAAACTGCTATTCCCAAAATTCCTTCAGAGGAAAATTTACATCCCAATAATAGAAATAAAAATCATTTAGATTTATGTGATTAAAAGAAAATAAAAAAATCTAAATTACAAAAGTTGTGTATAGATTTCATAATCAATAAATAAAATCTTTTGGTTACAAATCCAAATATAAGAAGGATATTTTCTTTCGTTGGCCATAAAATCACTACAAGAAAAATAGTGACATCTTTACCTCAAAACACCTTTTTAGCAAATTATTCTTTATAGGTTGGGCTTTCAACATCAACTCTGACATAATCTAAACTCAACTCAGAAATACTACTCCTCGACTAAAGAGTTAAAAGCTTCACACACACACACACCAATATTTTTGACTGTGATGAGCCTTCAAACAACAGTTTGTTTGTCTCTATTGACAAATTATAAAATCTCTGTGCTTCTTCATTCTGAAGTTAATCAACATTGTCATTTTGAGGCTCATCAAATGACACATTCACCCAAAGAGCATCACAAACCATGTTTTAGACTCAAATTCTTCATTACATCCAAGACTCGCACCAAATCCATTAATTACGCCTAAACCCCGATTTATACAAGTGATATATGAATTCACCTTTAGCCCTAAGAGGTATATCTTTGCAAAGAAGACATGAACATCTAATCCCCCCTTCAAGTTTAAACTGATTATGTGGCTTCGCAGCCATAATAAACTCTTCAACTCCATTTACAAACGAGTTTTTCAAATCCGCTCTTCTCTGAAATAACCTGTCGTACACCCAACTAGAATTCATTTGATTAAATTCCATCTACATGCATTTAAAAATAATGCATTAGATTTGCAGAACATTCCTAACAATCTATCTAATTACTCACATCGATATGATCTCAGTAAAGATGATTTTGAGCCAAATAGGGGAGTCAAGGACAACACTTCACCCTTTTCCATCAAGTAGGGAAGGAAATTAATTATAATTTCCAACAAAACTGTTAGTATCATCTCGAAATGATCTCAATGGAGATGATCATGAGCCAAATATGGATGTGAGGTCATCACCTCACCTTTTTCCATCAACAACAGTCAATTTAACAACAATAGCAACGTATCTAATTTCCAACCAAACAAAGTTCAACTTGAAATGATATTATTGGAGATGATTTCGAGTCAAATATGGGGTCAAATACAACATCATCTCGAAACGATCTCAATGTAGTCAATTTTGAGAAAAAAACATAAATCAATTGACTAATAAACAAGACTCCTCCTAATACAGACCTAAAAATGGTAAATATCCACTGATGAGCTTTTTTTTGAGGTCCATATTAGGGACCCAGTAAACAATTGATTGTTAAACCTAAACAATAAACAAGTCATGATTTCAACATTTCAAAATTTATTCTCCTAAAAACCCTTTTCAACATTTCAACACACAAATCATATTTTAATACACAAATCAGTCGAAACAATAAATCATATTTCAACATGCAAATCATTCTTAAAAAAATGATTCTAAAAATCCTAATCTTATTTTTTTTCTTTTAAAAACCTAAATATTTTAACACACGAATCACATTTCCTCTCCCAATTCAGTAACATATCAAATAATACCCTTAATTAACCAGTTCATTCCAACTTCAGTTTATCACCCTAAACCGAAAAAAAGAATTAACCGAAAGAGAGAAGAGAGATCTAACCCGAAGTATCAAGAGAAAAGGATACTGGAGAGAGAGGGTGGTGACAGTAAGCGAAGACGACCATGGTGGTGGCGGAGCAGCCGTGGTTTGCGGCGGAGGATGGGAAGAGAAGAGAGAAGAGAAAAGAAAGATAGGAGGGAAAAGATAAATGAAATAGGTCAGTTCTGCTCGCGAGTTTGTTTAGTAAAAGTTACCGATAGACATGTCTGTTGGTAATAAAGTGAGTTTCTGACTTACTTAATTACCGATGGACATGCTCGTGGTAACTTAAAAACAGTTACAATTACTATGTTTCTGACAGGGAAGGAGGGGATCCAAAGACTTTCCAACGGTCATATTCGTTGCTAACTAGACTTTTACCAACGGAGTCGTGGTTTGCAGGTAATGTGTCTATATCATGCCGTGAATGTGAAAGTTAGATAATTAATATTCAGTATATTCTGGAGAATTCATATTGTTAAATTAATTAATTAAATCAAATTGTTTAAATAGATCACTAGTAGTATTAGATTGAAAATTTAATTGCTTGCGGAAAGAACCACACGGGCCGGCAAAGTCGGAACTCGTGGCCAGCTAGATTTCCTGGCGTAGATTAGTCACTGGATGGTAACCAAAAAAAAAGAAAATGCTAGTGAGAACTGAGAAAATAAAAAAAAAACTAATTAGGGGTAGCTAATTTTTAGTGGCAATCAATTAGCTGGTGAAGGGTGGTGGATTACATATGTGCGCATGCAAGGTCATTATACAATGTGAAACCAAAAAAATGTCATCATACAATGTGAAAATTGACTTTATTTTTTACTATCACTTTATAAAGATTATATCACTCGTTATCGTTAGTGCCTTTCTACATGGTTTTAATTGCTTAAAGTTTGGAGCCTATAAAAAAATTGCTTAATGTTTGGAGGAAAAAACAGAATGAGAAAGCGACTGCATTTAATATATGATTTCACCAAACCAAAGAGCAACGCAACTTACCTAACCCATATGCACCGCTAAAATTAAGAAAAATATTTGAATTAATTAAGTTAAATTAGTGAAGATGATAAAGACGTTAAAGAAATGAGGTAACAGTCTAACAGAATATATTTGCTAAAAACAAAATGAAATGTCTTTGTAATTGATAGAACTGGAAGGCGGCTAAGACATTTCAGTTCTAGATAATGAAATGTCTTAATGAAATGTACGTAAGGGTAACTCGAACCTATTTGTAGTTTTGGTGTAAACACAAAATTCTAGATTTGAGAGGGAAATGTCTGTTTAATTAAGACATAGTATAACGCAAGCATGTTTTCCCCAAGTAATTATATATGTATTGTTGAATAAGAACCAACCCAATATGACAAAAACAGACAACATTGAGTAGAGCTCAAAACACCAGGCTGAACTTGGCTGTGTATTTTTTTAGTCAATCCTAAAGACCACCGGACCGATTTAGGTCAGTCCTATTTTAAATAAAAGAAACCACAATAAATATTTAAAAAACAGGATTAGTCTGGCCCTTGAGCCATCTGGCTAGGCAAGGACGCAAGGCCGGCCCAAGCGTATCGTTAGCCCAACCGCTCGCTTTAGGCCTCAAAATTATTATTTTTTATAGGTAAAAAAGGCATCGAAATCCAAAAATCTATGTAGCGCAGCTGGCTGAAGCGCTTTAGTGAAAATTTGCATTCATTTGGTAAAAATTATGTGATTTGTTATGTGCAGACTTGGATGCGATCAATTGGAAAAAAGGGTTTAACCATTAGTTCAAGCTTTACGACTATGCTTGAGTTGATCAGTTGCCTTGTCTATTAATATCTTAGGTTTTCTTTTCCTTGAGAGTCATTATATATCAATGCATAATTATTGTTTGACAGAAAATAGCATGTATTCTGGTTCTGGTTGGACTTTGGAGACTAAGTCACAAGCCGTGCATAATTATTTATTAATTATTAGCTTGTTAAATTTTTTTTATTAGGATTATCAACCCTGTTATCTATTCAACTTGCCCCATACAATCTGAACTTAACTATGCGGCCAATCTATTGACTCTATATCAATGCCAGTTCCCATGCTTATCCTTATTTGCATGCATGTCTAAGGATGCAAAAAAATGGAATGAAATAGAATATTTTACTTGTTAGAATAAATTGGAGTTAGATAAAATACTATAGGTGCAATTAGTTAGATTGTTAATTATAAGTTAGTTAGCTTATAGTTAGGATTACTATATGAAGTGTATAATATCAATCTCTCTTTACCATTGATTGAAATTGCTTAACTATCTATTATCTCTATGGATAGAACCTAAAGTGCCGATTAGGCTAAGAAGAATGAATTTTGATTGTTTAACTATTTATGATATTTAAGAAAATTCATTCTTTCTAGACTTATTTGCAATTTAGTGTGTGTTTGGATTCCCACTTATACACACAAAAACCTACGGCCAGGATGTGAAAAATCAGTGGTGGCCCTCAGTGGCGGATCGAGAAAATTTCATTAGTGGGGGCAAGAAAATAATTTATCTACAATATTTCTCAAAAGAAAAATATTAAAGTTTGCAGAAAATAGACGATCACGTACGTGAACAAAAACTCGAAAAAAGACATCAAAGCTTCTACTAATTACACTAGTTTTTTTACAAGAAAATAGTGTCTCCAAGCATCGAACCATTGCCACACTCTTTAAAATAAAGGAGCATTACCACCGGACTGACTACACGACGTTTCATCTAATTACACTAGTTATTTAGGTATTTTTATATTCTAAAAATATTGTATGATATTTTCATTATCAAGATTATAAAAAACTATCCCTCTTAGCATATGTAACCAAAGAATTATTCAACTATTGATATCTCATGATTACACAGTCCATTCTTCACAAAACTCAATGCAGAGAAACACCTTTCAACCATTTTAATTGCTAGGAGCAAACTGTTTTTTACTTGGGATTGTGTACTAAAGTGAATTGAATTTGTGTGTTTGGGTAATTAGATATTAACGGGGGCAAAGCCAATTTTTTAATGGGGGCAATTAAAAAATTATTTTGTGTTTGTATATATTTTTTTTTGTTGGTGGGGGCAAATGCCCCCATATACTATACTCTGTATCTGCCACTGGTGGCCCTGACCATTGGCGGCAGGGACGGTCGCTCAAAGCCCCATTTTTTCGGGGTACCAAAATTTGTTGTACTTAATAGTATATACATACGAAATTGATGAGTGGTACGAAAACTATACATACCAAAATATACGAAGGATAAGCACCGTGGGATTGCCTCTTGATTTCAGTTTTTTTTTTCACATTTTATTTATTTTTAAAAAATAATACCAGTTAGCATTGCTAGAATATAAATTTAATTACAGTAATCAAAGAATATAAATCCTGAGGGTGTCTCCAAGTCAGCACTTCAGCTGTGCACTCCCGCCAAAAACCCCCCATTTCCCTCCAATTTTTTGGCCACTTGATTGCCACCATGTGGACCACGTGTCTTGCCCTTCTCCTTTCTTTTCTTGCATGCCCAACACGTCTTCCATACCTATCCACCAAACTCCTCTCTCTTCATCTCTCTGTCATTCTCACCGAAGCCCCCATACACCAGCAACCCAACCTCCATCGATCTATGCCCATTGCATCTCCTTCACCTCTCTATGCAGCCATCTTCATGAACAACCACCACCATCATAACCCTCAACCCGCTCTTCCGACGACGACGACGTTTCATCCTCCAATTCAATCCAATCCACCAACAAACGCCTTGACTGTATGCTCCAATTCCTCGACCGTAAACTCTCCGCCGTCGACCACAACGACCGTCCCCGCAACCCTCTCTCCGATCCGTCTTCTCTGCCCGAGTTCATCGCCAAAGGAGGCGGCACCTGAATCTTCAAGGGAGAAAGAGGAAAGAGCGATGGACTAGCTCCATGGGTTGTCTTCACCGGTTGATTTTGTATGGGCTTGTCAGTGTAGAGATGCAGCAAAAAAACTCAGTATCATTTGGTCAGTCAGAGAAGATATCAAAGAGATTTCTTCTCCCCAGCGAAGATGGCAACGAAGATATTAGGGTTAGTTCCTCAACTTAGTTCTTGCTCTCTCTGTTTGTTTGCTTTATTTTTTCCCTCTAATTATTTCCTTCCTTTTCCTTTTAGTTACAACATTTGCTATTCTGTGGTTCCTTATGCTTGCAATCCAAGAGGTAATGGTATCCTTCTATTTTTTCCTTTGTTTGTTATCTACTTATCTTCTTGCTTTTTCCTTTAGGTAGTTGTCTGCAGAAATTTGGCTTGCCTTTTCTTTTGATGTTTTAGTGATAGTTTCGCCATTAGCAATGTCCAGTAGCGGTTCAGCAATGGTTAGTCAATATTGTGATGGATTCTTAATTGTTGAAAATGTTGGTATTTCCTTTTGTCATGTGTCTAATCTAGGATTCATTGGTATCTTGATGGTTTTTAGACCTTATTTTTGAACAAATCATGGTTCTTATGGTTGGCCCAGAACATGATCTGGAGATTGCATTTTGTGCCTGTGTCCTAAAACTTCATTATTTTTTGTGTAGAAAATAATCTAAACATTGCATTGATCTTTAGGTCCAACAGTTCTATTTGATGCCATTCATGATCCTGCAGGTTTCTCTGGGGTGTTTATTTGTTGAAATGTTGCCATTATTTTCTTTTTCGTGTGTTTGACCTAGGATTCATTCCTGTGTTAATGATGTGTGGTTCTTTGTTTTGAATAACTCATGGTTCTATTCATGGTTCTGCAGGTTTCTTCATAGCTCTTATTTGTTGAATAACTCAATGTTTTGTTTTGCTGTTATTTTCTTTTGTCATGTGTTTAACATAGGATTCATTCGTATCTTAATAGTGTGTAGATCTTAGTTAATATATTTTTCCTATTTTTGCTTGATGTTTCTTTTCATTTCTGAGAAGCCGCTGCAAAGAAGAGGAAGAATTGGAAGAAGAGGATACAGAGATGCTTCCCTTACACAAAATTGTACCCGGGAAGAGCCCAGGGCTTGCTCTGTTAGGTACATTATCATTAATTATTCATGATCCATACCATCATTTCATGACTGTGATATTGTTGCAGTTAAGATTGATCCTTTGCCATTGTGGACAAAGATGAAAGGACAAAATGTGGCTGACAACAATGCTGCATTACTGGAAGGTTGTAACCTTGTGAAAGATGATGAAGTGAGTAACAACAATTGTAATGGTAAAGGAAAAATGGATGCTGATAATGAGTCTGCCAATTGCAGAAGCTTCACTGGTGAAAACAAGGCGGATTCTGGTAAGGGTTTATCTGAGTACATTTGGAGTCAAGTAAGTCATACGGTTTTGTATCTCTGTAGGAGGAAAAAAATTGCATTCTCTCTTATGGGTTGTTTGGAGTAGCTATAATTTGTTCATGTCTTATATTGGTTGGCTTGCCAAAGATCAAAGGATTAGCACTTTATGATAACATCTATTTACTTATTTCCATAAGTTTCTTAAAAACTCTTTAATGGTAGAATAAATATTGTGTCACGGATGCTAAAAATGAAAAAACCTGTATAAATAATGTGTAGTTTGTTCCATGCATCTCCTTCATTGCTATTTTAACTATATTTACAATGTGTTTTACTAATAGGATTTTATTTTTAAATAACTCTAGAAAGTTGACTTCCTTGCACAGGTAAATGCATCTCTTTGTTTTCTCAATCTTTTTAACTGAATGGTGAGTATATGTATATGGTGAAGATGATGGTTAAAAATAGTTCTACGGATTTTGGAAACTAGAATCCAGATTAGCTTATCAATTTTTGTTAAATTGGAGCTTTAATTAATTGAAACTGCAGGTCAGCTTGCGAGCAGTTTTAGGTACAAGAGAATCTACCACGGAACCAACTTGCGCTGCTTGTGCCATGGAACTCTCTATCCATCTCATGGTGAAACACAGAAATATGAGGATTCTGCACGTGTTATATTTGATGAAATGTCTTAATGATATTAGACTAACACATTTTAGTTAGAGATTTGTGTAGTTTAAATGCTTGCAAACAGCTTTTGATTTTTCTCTTTTGATTTTAAATGCTTGCAAACAGCTTTTGATTTTTCTCTTTCTCATGTTTATAAATCTTTTCAATGAAACTAAAAGACTAACACATTTTAGTTAGAGATTTGTGTAGTTTAAGTTTGTGTTATCTAGAATTGTTGTTGTTCTTTTGATTTATTGATTTGAAACCAAATCATATAATTTTATACTATTTTTTTGTAGATTCAAAACCAAATCATATAATTTTATACTATTTTTTTGTAGATTCAAACCCCTTTGTCTTTTCATTTTGTAGATAGGGCAAGAAGGAAGAAGGGAAAGCAGAGGAGGCAGCTAAGAATTGGTCTCTCCTATGTTTTTGTTTGCTGGGTTTGTCTCTTAGAATTGGATTTTCTTTTTTTTTTCCTTCTATACTTCTTTTGCAATCTGAAAGGAAAAATGTTCTATACTTTTTATAATTCTTGATGGAGCACAACACAAATCTAATGGTAAAGAATTTACAGTGAGGTGTTGATCCTTTTGTTGTTTCGTTGTTGTAAAACAGATAATGTTAGTGGTTATCTAATACTTGGTAGCTAACAATTTTATAGTCAATTTTTACTCTGTTGAGCATTTAGTTATCACTATTTCAATGAAAATTTTTCTTTTGATATTGAATTGATAATTATTATCATGGATCAGTGATTGTTTGCAAGGTACAACCAAACCTTTCATATTCCTTATACCTACACTTCATGTGTTCTTTATAAAGCATCACAATTTTCTTCAACTTTTTGGTATTTTGCATATTGGTTGGTTTGTGGTCTCTATTCCATAGAGCTTGCTATGTGGGCTCCTTGCTTTCACTCTTGGTGTGAAGAAAATGATCTGTCATTACAAGGTATTTCAATTTTTTAGTCACTCAACCTCCTTTGAAAGCACATTTGATTGTTTTTCAATTGATTTATTGAATAACTCATTTTTTCCTGTCTTTATGAATGCAGAGCTCTATAAGACTATTTTAAATTTAGAGATGAACTTGGCTGTTGCAAGATTTGCTTACGTAGTTACTGTTCATATGTGTTTGTGAAGGTAGTCTCGTGCTTGAGTTATTTCATTAAGTATAGTAAACTATGATGTATTGAATGTAAATCATAAAAGTCTATACTCTCTTTTTTATGCAACTAACATGTTATCAGTAACACATTTTAGTTAGAGATTTGTGTAGTTTAAATGCTTGCAAACAACTTTTGATTTTTCTCTTTTGATTTTAAATGCTTGCAAACAGCTTTTGATTTTTCTCTTTTGATTTTAAATGCTTGCAAACAGCTTTTGATTTTTCTCTTTCTCATGTTTATAAATCTTTTCAATGAAACTAAAAGACTAACACATTTTAGTTAGAGATTTGTGTAGTTTAAGTTTGTGTTATCTAGAATTGTTGTTGTTCTTTTGATTTATTGATTTGCAACTGTATGTAAATTGATTTTGAAACCAAATCATATAATTTTATACTATTTTTTTGTAGATTCAAACCCCTTTGTCTTTTCATTTTGTAGATAGGGCAAGAAGGAAGAAGGGAAAGCAGAGGAGGCAGCTAAGAATTGGTCTCTCCTATGTTTTTGTTTGCTGGGTTTGTCTCTTAGAATTGGATTTTCTTTTTTTTTCCTTCTATACTTCTTTTGCAATCTGAAAGGAAAAATGTTCTATACTTTTTATAATTCTTGATGGAGCACAACACAAATCTAATGGTAAAGAATTT
This sequence comes from Astragalus membranaceus, assembly GCA_039519185.1. NCBI lineage: Eukaryota > Viridiplantae > Streptophyta > Magnoliopsida > Fabales > Fabaceae > Astragalus > Astragalus membranaceus. Next base: position 113,789,071 of record CM076850.1, read on the forward strand.
ACAGTGAGGTGTTGATCCTTTTGTTGTTTCATTGTTATAAAACAGATAATGTTAGTGGCTATCTAATACTTGGTAGCTAACAATTTTATAGTCAATTTTTACTCTGTTGAGCATTTAGTTATCACTATTTCAATGAAAATTTTTCTTTTGATATTGAATTGATAATTATTATCATGGATCAGTGATTGTTTGCAAGGTACAACCAAACCTTTCATATTCCTTATACCTACACTTCATGTGTTCCTTATAAAGCATCACAATTTTCTTCAACTTTTTGGTATTTTGCATATTGGTTGGTTTGTGGTCTCTATTTCATAGAGCTTGCTGTGTGGGTTCCTTGCTTTCACTCTTGGTGTGAAGAAAATGATCTGTCATTACAAGGTATTTCAATTTTTTAGTCACTCAACCTCCTTTGAAAGCACATTTGATTGTTTTTCAATTGATTTATTGAATAACTCATTTTTTTCTGTCTTTATGAATGCAGACAGGAAACTGTACCCAGAAGACAGAGAAGCAACTCATTGTTGGTATATCTTTCAAATTACAATGCGGTGAAATTCTTGACTTTTGTTTACTTTTTTGCAGGTTAGTCATTAAGTCAGTGTATTGTGGTTAGGTATATTTTGGAATCCAAATTCTGATTTGAATTATTTTTGTTGCTATATTGACTGGGGTTTTGGTTAGTTGCTTTCATATGTGCTGTGACAATTTTTATTGGTTTCCTGTTTGTGTATGGTGGATCCATCTTTGGTTCCCAGAATAGTGGTTAATCTGCTCTCAAATATGTCAGAAAATCATTCAAAGGACTTGGATCATCAAATTTTGGTGCAGACGATGACAACGATGGCAAGCCAGATGAGTCTTCACATATCCTCTCTTTTTTCTCTTGCTCCCCACCTACATAGATTATACACTATGCTCAATGATTGAACTATATTTTGCACTTGCAGTACATTTTTATCAATGGCCAATTTCCAGACCTTGAAACCTAATCTGTTACCAATGAAAGTCTCTGTTTGGTGATTATTTTTTGATCATATCGCATGCTTGATGGTTTTTTCAAGGTCTTTTTTTGTTTTGCTTTTATTTCTGTTTTTTTGGTTGAACTGGTTGTTGTATGAGGTTATTTGTTACCGTGTGTGGGAATAATTTTTTGGAATGGTGTTTGGTTGGTTTTGATGTTTGGGAATGGAAAATTTAATTTTTTTTTATGTCTTAAGGAGTTCGATTTCATGTTGGCGAGGCTTCGCAAATTGGTGTTTCGCTGCTTTACTTTAGTTATTTTGAGGGCTTGTGAAAATGATTTTTTGGTATGAATAAGCATTAATCAACTGTGAAGGGAATGTTCTACCTGTGTCTAGAAAAATTTAGAGATGGTAGGTTGTTTCTTAGAATTCCAAGGAATTTGTGTCTAGGAAACCTCAAATGTTCACATACATAAAGTTTTGATGTTAATTTATACTTGCTTTTCTCATGAATCTAAACAACCATTTATCGATAATGTGTACTGTTTTTTAACCTTATTTTTGAAAATGCTTATTTTCTTTTGTTATTAGAAGGGAGGGTGTTAACTTATAATTTTTTTAACCTGTTAATATTAATTCATGGTTATTTGCTTTTCTCCTAAACCTAAACTAGGATTCATTGGTAATGTACAATGTTTTTTTGTTATTAGAAGAGAGCCTCTTAACTTATATCTCTCTTTAGGAAACTCATGGTTTTTTAGGTTGGAGTAGAAATTGATTCAAATAATACAATGTGATCAATACATTTTTTATAATTTAGATGTCAAATAGTCTCATGAACTTGCTGATATTGGTATGTTATTCTTCCTTTTACCCATTTGTTCATTGCATTTGTATTTCTTGCTTTGCTAAGATGCTTCCAGAATTTTTCTTCTTTTTTGATTTTCTATTTTCAGGTTGAATACCCTAACAATGAAGATATTCAACAAGCTATTCCCAATAACTCTTCTAATAGTGAGGTTGTCGAAGATGGGCTAACTCCTAATAACCCAATTATTATGTAATAATGAACGTTTTTAGAATTTTTTGTCCCTTTTCTTTTGTTTCTAGCCTTTTTAATCTACTAAACACATTTTAGTTTCTAGACTTTCCCTTCAATTTTTACTAAGCTGATTGTAATATTACAATTATTATTTTTAGTCCCTAAAGCTTTGACCCCATGCATCGCACGGGTCACGGCACTAGTTAAAATATATATTCTTGCGTGTTGAATATCCTCTCTGCCCGCCCCCAGTGGTCCCGAGTTAGAGTTTCACATTCTTACCGGATATTCGCACCAATTAGCATTGCTCATATACATATATTTGAATAAAAATTTCATGATATTGCAATCATAATAATATTCACACACATATAAATTTAGATCATTTCCTAATAATGATTAGAAATCATATCGAAAACTTTTTGAAATAGTTACAAGAGCATTATTTTATTTGCTCTCCCATGACACCTGAAACCCGAGGACCGTCTCTATCAAAAACCATGTCAGTTCTGAAGCTACAATTCCAAGCTTATACTTGGACGTGGAGATTTGCTGCATGTTTCATAAATGCTACCGCAGATCCAAACGATCTATTAGATTCTATCGGGGAAAAAATGGATGGTCACAAAAACGTCTTTCTCCAACTTTGTAATTTTCAAGCTAGAAATGTATATACATTCCAACTTGTGGGGGATACTAGAGATAATTTTATTAATAGTTTGTTGGTAGTTAGTTTAGGGTTAGTTATGTTATGTTAGCTATCATTGTTAATTGTTATTTTCTTCATTTTCATATGGGTTTATATGTATAAGGGATTTCTACCGACGTGGAGCAACAAATATTTGAACATAATAATATGACTGATGATGGCCCCTCCAAAGCACGTCCACTCAAGGCTTCACATGATATTAACTTGGCTATTTCAGTAGAAGAAGATAATTAATTATCCCAATTATTTCAAGGGTGTGAACAAAATTGTTTCATCATCAAATGGTGGCAAAAAATATTGTTATTGCAGGTAAAGCTACGCAACTTGAAAAATCTCCTTGTGTTAGACACGCCCTATGGATACTTGTAATTTAGGTGATCTGGTGATACCCTCTTCAACAAATAATTCATCGAACCGTTTGCAACATATTGATTCATCCTCCACGCTACCTCCCACCACCAGACTAGATTCGCTAAATACATCAGAGTCCGCTGCTACTTCTAATCCAGTAGTAGCATCTGACATGAAATTATTAGGAAAGATTTGGGGCGATGTGTTAGATGATGTTGACTCATCCTCCACTCGACCTCCCACCTCCAGGCTAGATTCGCAAAATGCCTCTGAGTTCGCTGCTACTTCTAATTCAGTAATAGCATTTGACATGAGAATATTAAGAAAATTTTGGGATGATGTGTCAGATGATGTTGGCGATCCTACGGTTACCGATACTCAAGGAACAGTTGTGAAAGATGATAATTTTGAACCAGTTGTGTCAAAAACTCAAAAGAAGAAATTGCGGCAAAAAAAAGAATTTGGTCGTTGGCTATAGTACTCATTCAAGGACAAATTATGTCTATGTCTCTTTTTGATCTAGCTATTGTAATTTAGTCCTTTAAATTGTCTTTAATTTGTCTTAGAGATGAATTGTTTTAGGGGGTCTTTCGCCGTAATAAGTTAGGGGCTCCCTATTATTGCTTTGTCTTACTTTCATTTTCTTGCCATGGGTATTGGTCTAGTCCTTCCTTGTCCTCTCTTATGTCTTATTTCTTTTTTATTTTTTTTAATAAAATTAGGGAAAAGTACTCTTTTTACTTCTTGATGTTTTTTACATCAAAATGTTTTAACGGTGCTTCTTTCCTTATATATGTGCTTAAAAAAATGTACAAATAGGGTCCATTATATTTATTGTTAATTCAAATGATGAACTATCAATCATATTTGTTCATTATCTTCTCTACTTCTCCCTCATATGAGTTATATTAAGAATTGTAATTACTTGCGCAAGAACAAATGATATTCCAGGCTTGTATACATGTTGAACAAACCCTAGAACAAGATAAGCATGATGTCTCTATCTTGGAAATTTCTGCACATGATACAAATAGCAACGAAAATATTTGTGATCACCCCTCTCCTAAACAGGTTTATCCGAGTAGGCACTCTATACAAGAAGAGCTGTCAAGAAAAGATAACGACCTTGGAAGGAGCAAAATTCCTCCAAACCATGCATGTTTACACATGATCAAAGAGCCTCAACACATAAGAATATATGTTTTAATTACTGTAATTAAAATATAAACTTTAGTTACCGTATGAAGTTCCAAAGACAATCTTTACACACTACAACAAAATTGGCAACCGGCGGCGGTTAATCTGCGGCGGTTTTGGGTAAACCGCCACCGCTTATCATTTGGCGGCGGTTTGTTCGGCGGTTTAGTTGATTGCCTCAGTTAGTAAGTAAACATCGGCGGTTATAGGGTAATCTGCGGCGGTTTGTTTTAGGGAGTCAAGCAACGGCGGTTTCTGGTAGATACTGCGGCGGTTCTTTTCTATTAACTTTTGTTTTAATAAAAATTAAAATCAGAAAACCCTAAGAAACAACTCTCTCTCACGATTCTTTCATCCACCACTCTCACAGTTTCGCTCTCTCTCTCTCTCTCTCTCTCTCTCTCTCTCTCTCAATTCTTTCATCCACCACTCTCACACAACTCTCTTCAACTCTCAGTTTCGCTCTCTCTCACACAACTCTCAGTTTCGCTCTCTCTGTCTCTGGAACTCTCTCGCCTCCGCCACCACCAACCAGGTTCGTCTTCTTCCTCTCTCTCTCTCTCTCCCTCTCTCTCTCTCTCTCGCATCCCTCTCAGCATCTCACGCCGTCCCCTTGATTCAAAAATAGCATCGCTGGTTGAGGGTCGCTCATCCCACGACTTTTGTTTGTCTGGTCGCTAGGCGCCATGGTTCGTCGCTCATCCTCCATCTTCTGTTTGTCTCTCATCCTCCACCTTCTGTTTGTCTCTCATCCTCCACCTTGATTCAAAACCCATTTGAATTCTATGTCGCATATCTGATCTAGTTAGCGTATCATTAGGGTTTTGTCTCGTTAGCAGAGGAAAAATGAAGTACGTTTTGGTAACAGGTGGAGTTGTTAGTGGACTTGGAAAAGGAGTCACTGCCAGCAGCATTGGGGTACTCCTTAAGGCCTGTGGTTTTCGAGTTACCTCTATCAAGATTGGTATTTTTCCCTTCTTTTTTTTTTTGAATTAAATTCTCACTCTTTTAATTTTGTCCTTTAAATTTGAATTGCAAAGGGATGGGAATGAAAACTACTAGGGGTGATTGCATTTTTATTTATCTATATTGATATGAAGGAGAGACTAGTTTTCTCTCCTTTAGCTGATAAATTAAGTTGAATCTTGACCTACCTGATTGGTTTGAGAAAATGTTTTACTTTTTCATCTACCATTGTTGTCACTTTGTTTTTTGTTTTTTGTTTCCAAAGATTTGTATACTTTTTCATCTACCATTGTTTTTTGGTTTGAAGGTGTAGCTTACTTGTTCTCTGAGGTCATGTGACTGGCTTTAGTTGTAATGACAGGGTTATTGCATTCCCTTTTTAACTCATGTTTAAATTTCGTTTTTTTTCTTGGTTGAAGGTTGACCTTGATCTTGGAAACTACGAACGTTTCTTGAATATCAAATTAACTAGTGACAATAATATCACAACTGGAAAAATATATCAGGTGGAGAAAATATTTGTTTCTTCAATTTAGATGTCTCCTTATTTGTTTATTTTGTTTTTTTTACTAGGTTTGCTTTTGTGTGGTTTCTTAATAATTTTTGTTTTGAATGCTTTATAGTCTGTTATTGAGAAGGAGAGAAGACGAGACTATCTGGGAAAAACTGTCCAGGTATGTTTAGTAATTTCTCATTTTTTCTGAATCTATTTGTTATGGTCGATAGTTGATTTTTTCTTTGTTTTGGTTTCACCTTTGCTGTATTGGTAGGTTATTCCACACATTACAGATGCCATCCAAGACTGGATAGAACGTGTAGCACAAGTACCAGTTGATGGAAAAGAAGGCTCGGCTGATGTTTGTGTCATTGAATTGGGTGGAACTATAGGTAAAATAACATTTTCAGGACAAATTTTAAGTAATACTCGGGCATAATTTGTTTTTAGTAACATTTTAGTTATAATTTTGTTTAATTTTGAAAACTATGGATGAGGCTGAAACAGAAACTTTAGCAGGACTGTGGAATGCTAGAACCTCTGTATTATGAAACAGTATTTTAAAATGGCCTTACTTTAATGTAGGGGATATTGAATCTATGCCTTTTATTGAAGCACTTGGGCAATTTTCCTACCGTGTAGGTAATGTTTCTAATACTTGAGACTTCATAGTATATACTGAATTATATCAAAAAAAATTGTAGGGTGTTCTTTGGCAAATCATTTGCTTATCTTGTTTATTTTTTCTAGGCTCTAGCAACTTCTGTTTGGTTTATGTCAGCCTGGTGCCTGTTCTCAGTGCGGTTGGTGAACAGGTACACTGCAAGCTTTATGTCATCAATGGACATTTTCTTTTATATTTTAATATTAGGAATAGAAAAAGATAAGAAGAAAAGGAAATTAGATTTATTAGTCAGTATATAGTGCATTTTTTTGTTTCTTTTTAAATAGATGCTTCACCATAAGTAAATTGAGATACTGTCATTGTATCTTCTCATACAGTATAATCAATTTACTATCATCTTTTACTTATTGGAAGTTTTAATCTACAGAAAACAAAACCAACCCAGCACAGTGTCCGTCAACTTAGAGAATTAGGGTTGGTCCCAAATCTTCTTGCTTGTCGCAGTTCAAAGGTCCGTTTCCTGTTGCTCTTTGCTTTTTCTTTTCATTCTGCTGCTTCAAGATTATACTGATTCAAGATTTATTAACTGTCCTTACCAGGAACTTGATAACAATGTTAAGGCAAAACTTTCTCAATTTTGTCATATGCCGGTAATATGATGCAATTGTTCACAAATTTTAACTTTGTTTACCCTTAAATCCTTACGTATATTCTCATAGTGAATTTACATAACTGCAGTTATTGAACATACTTACTCTCTGTGTTTTTCCAAATATTTGGCACATTCCTTTGTTGTTAAGAGTAAGTAATCCTCTGATATTCTATGAAACTTCTTTCTGTTGTATCCTAGTATTACTAGCGAATCATGCTTAAGAAATGTTGAACTCTTCAACTTGGGGTTCAATATCTTTCTGCCTTGATAGTTGAATTGCAATATTTTCTGTTATTTTATGTGTTTCATATAATAACTAAAAGTTTTTCTTTTGATGTTGTTCTGTTACAAATAGGACCAGAAGGCACACGAGGCAATCCTGAAAACATTAAACCTGCAAGGGTTTGTTTGACACACTCATTCTTGTGTTGATGTTCTGAGAATTTATTGTTAATTGTGGCACGACAATTAGCTTAAAATGATTCTATCTTTCCACTAATGGCCTTGTTTTGCAGTGTTGCTACAGAGCCTAATTTCAAAGGAGTGGATCACTACAACAAAAGTTTATGACACATTTCATGAATCTGTGTTTGAAAAATTAATAATTGACTGGATATTCAACTCCATGAGTAGTTCCAGTACTGACCTCACATGTTCTTCATAGGTTAGAATTGCAATGGTTGGAAAATATACGGGCCTTTCAGATGCATATCTTTCTTTCAGATGCATAACCTTTTGTATGACACTCAGGTTGCAATGTGGTGTTTTCTGGTCATCAAACTAGCACATAGGACTCTCAAGAGGAATATATTTCCCAGTTTGGTACTTGATCACCAATCCAATGAATTCACAAGATTTATGTTTAGTTCTTTGTTTATGATTGAACGACTTACTCTCTAATACTTGTCTTAGGTACCTATGTAATTTTTGAGTAGAATTCTTGTTTGTAATAATTTTTTGGAAGTAATGAAGTCAATTTTAATTTAATTGTTGTTTTCTTATATTTTAGTTGTTTTCATATTAATTATATAATTTTTAGCATTCCATACGATTCGACCCGCAGCCAAATAAGAAATATTTTTTTTTTTAAAAAAGCAATTAATTACGGCGGTTATAAACCGCTGCAGATTGACACTGATTATTCTGACTCCATCTGTTTAGGGGCGGTTATAAACCGCCACAAATAGAAATCGCCGCTAAATTCCCACGAACCGCTGCAAAAAAATTGGGTGTTCTATAACTTAGCAACTGTTTTGTGGCGGTTCAGAACCGCCGCAGATGTCAAACCGCCACACAAACCGCTGCTAAATGCTACTCCCAGCGGTTGTCAAAACCGCCGCAGAGTTACCTCGCGGCGGAGAAAACTGCAGTGGTTTTGAAACCGCCGCGAGATGTATTTAGCAGCGGTTAAAACCGCCGCAGAATGCCTTTTGAACCGCCGTCGGTTGCCAGTTTTCTTGTAGTGACATAATCTAATTACAAAATGTCATTTTTCTCAATGTTGGCAAAATTTGAATCCGTCTAACAACTGATTCAAACCGATCAATTTAACCTATTCAAAATGAACTGATTGTTTAACCGATACAAAATATCATTTTTATTATCACTCTAATGTTTACGGTGTCTACAAATCACTTTTCATTTCAATACATGTTTATGACTTGAACTGGTGCTGTATGCATCCCTAATCCCCTATTGTTGTGAAAGGAATATTAGCTCCTTAATTAGAAAGATTACCGTGCTCTCTGAGCTTTTTAATGATAGTCTAATGAATGACCTAAAACTTACTCTTCACTGGGGCTTCTATATATAACCTCGTGTTAGCCTTAATTGCGATTATTCAGTTCCTTTTTATTTGGGTAGATTTATTCAGGTAGGTAAGGCTCCTTATCTTCGAATACCCCACCAACTTACAAGACAATCCCTTATTAATCCCTCATACTCTGCCTAACCTGTTCTCCCCTAACCCCGTTAATCCAATTATGAGCCAGGTCCTCAGAATGGATTGCGATCTTGTGTTCATTCTAGACTCCTTTGGGCCAAGTAGGAATATAACAGACCCTAATTCCCAGCTGCAAGGTCCTACATTTAATACAAATGTGGGTGGATAAAAAATGAAATGAGAGATTTTTTTGGTAATGAAAAGACTAAAATATTGTTAGATGTAGTTAAATGCCGGAAACCACAAGAATTTTAAATGTAGGAATAAGGTTCCGAATATAACGGTCCACTCACCAGGCAGTTTTTGTTTACCCCCTCGTTAGACCCCATACCCCCATTTTACTATAAATTCCCAAAATACCCCTAATTTTTCGTTAAAAAAAATATTTTTTTAAAATTTCGAGAAATACACATATTTCTGGAAGGTAAAAATATGGTTACTAATTATGAATGCTCATATTATCGAGATACAACGCATTGAAAATGTATATAGTATAGTATAATTAAATTTAGGCATTTCTTTCGCATACTCCCCTAGATTCCGAGAGGTTCCCAGAACAAGACTCACTTATAATATTATATCACCTTACCTTATAAAGTAGACTAGATTCTTCCTTATCTCTGGAGTGTGCTTCACATCTTTCAGGATCAGAGTCTTTCCAGAAGTGAATTTCAGTTCCACATCTCCAGTACCAGCAATAGTAGTGCTGTGAGCATCGCCCAACAGCACTTTCTTATTTTCAGCAGCCGTGTATGTTTTGAACATAGCACGATCTTTGCACACATGGATAGATGAGCCGGTGTCCAACCACCATCCTTCAGATCCACCAACAAGACTTCATCTTTCTGATCTTGTTTCCGAGATTCCTCCTCAATTCAGAGTCGGGTGATAAGACTTTCTAGAGAAAATTCCTTGGTTTTGTGTGGGAGAGAATTTTTGAAATCCTTCCAAACAAGAGGAAGTTTGTCAATAATAACAGCTATTTGAAATTGTTCATCTAAGGCCATGCCTTCAGATGAACATTGACAAAAGGATTATACAAGGATTACAGTTGCTTCTCCCGTCGATGGAAGACCCAATGCCTTACATAAACAAACAACGGTTAGATGAAAATTAATTAAAACATGGGAATAATTTGATCAAATTACATGTCAATTTTAAAATATGAGTTGCCATTCCATCAGATTTATTTAGAAAGAAATTAATTAAAACGAAATTGCAAAAAAAAAATTCCGGAAATACCATTTTTTACGGTATTTCAATGGCTTCCGGAAATACCTCTTTTTGAGGTATTTTCGGAATTCCCTGGAAATTAACCTTCCGAAAATACCGTAATTTGGCGTATTTCCAGAAATCTTTCTGGAAATACGTCTATTTTCGAGAAGTTTAGGGGAAAAAACTTACTTTTTCCAAAAATATGATGAAATAAAAAATGAATTCGTTTTTTAACATTTTTTTGGGGTATTTTGGTCCGTTTAGTCAATTTGGAGGGCATGGAGTACAAACGGGGGTACCAAAAAAACGCCCCACCCACTATTACTCCATGTAACCGTTACTTATAAGAAATTTTTTTTTCTGATTTGATCTGTTGAATAAAAACAGAAAAAAAATAAAGGATGAAGATTTATTTAGGAAATAAATTGGACGTCAATATCAACCTCTTTTTTTTTTACGTCAATTTAACCTCTTTGTTTTGGGTCTGGCATCTGGTAAGTTATGATACAAGAGATCCTCCCAAAGAAGCAACACTCAATCAATTGCACGAGAATAAAGACAAGAAACGCTTCCCAATTCTACCGCGTAATCGCGTAACCTCTCCACTCCGCAGTCCAACTGCCACGCCAGCAATTACTCCCCCGAATGGCTATTTCCCATCCACGGACATTGTCAACCATCATTAGAGTTTAGAGTCTCTCTACTCAATAGCTTACCTCTATATAACCCCCTCTCCTCTCTCACGCTAATCATCAAACACTCCACAGACACTACTCCATATCGGTTAAACCAACTCGTATAAGCAAACAAAAGCAACATTATTTCATATCATCATTTATCACCAGAACTGCCAAAATGGGGAGAAAAGAAATGCGAAGCGTATTTTTCAAACAATCCTTTTCTTTTCCATCCACGTCATCATCGCTACCACCTTCCTCTCCTCTCCGCACCTTCTCAGACTCTATTATAATGGAAGACAACATCGAAGCCGCAGAATCCCTCATAACTAAATGGGATTATTCCAACACAAACCAATCCAAAATCATCACCCCTCTTTTCAGCGGAAATCGCAAGGAAGCCAAACAGTACTTGAATGTTGTCAATGGACTACAATCCACTATGAAGTACCTTGTCGCACGTGATTCTACCTCCAATACACTCGTGCGAGAACAATTCATGATGCAAATCGCCATGAAAACTCTTCAAAAAGAATTCTACCAGATACTATCTTCAAACAGAGAACATTTGGATCCTGAAACGGTTTCCACTCGTTCTTCCATTGACAGGAGAAGCAGCTTTTCCGTTTCCGATTACGATGATGAAATCTCTGAGGATGAGTTTCACTTCGCCGGAAACACCGTCTCTGTCACGGAGAGGGTTTCAATGCTCGCCATGGCGGATTTGAAGGCTATTGCTGATTGCATGATTTCTTCTGGCTATGGCAAAGAATGCGTCGACATTTACATCGTCATGAGAAAGTCGATCGTCGATGAGGCGCTGTATCATCTTGGAGTAGAACGATTGAGTTTCTATAAGGTTCAGAAGATGGATTGGGAGGTTCTGGAGTTAAAGATCACTGTGTGGTTAAACGCCATTAAGGTCGCCGTTGAAACACTATTCCACGGTGAGAGGATTCTCTGCGATCACATATTCGCATCTACTTCGGGAAAGAGAATCGCAGAATCCTGTTTCGCGGAAATTACAAAAGAAGGCGCAATGTCGTTGTTTGGATTCCCGGAAATGGTGGGAAAATACAAGAAAACGCCGGAGAAAATATTCAGAACTCTGGATTTATACGAAGCAATCTATGACCATTGGCCACAAATCCAATCCATCTTCTCGTTCGAGTCAACTGCTAACGTCTGTTCACAAGCCGTTACATCGATGGTGAAACTCGGCGAAGCCGTTAGAACAATGTTAACGGACTTCGAATCAGCGATTCAGAAAGACTCTTCCAAGAAACCAGTCCCCGGCGGTGGGGCCCACCCGCTAACACGATATGTAATGAATTACATCGCTTTCCTTGCTGATTACAGTGGAGTTCTCGTTGATATCGTAGCTGATTTACCACAATCCCCGTTGCCGGAATCTTATTACTGTAGTCCCATGCGCAATGAAAACCCATTGTCTTCAGAAATTTCTGAACGAATCGCGTGGCTTATACTCGTGCTTCTCTGCAAACTCGACGGCAAAGCAGAGCTTTACAAAGATGTGGCACTTTCTTACTTGTTCCTCGCTAATAACACTCAATACATCGTCGAAAAGGTTCGAAAATCGAACTTAGGGTTTATTCTCGGGGAAGATTGGTTAACGAACCACAAATTGAAGGTTAGAGAGTACGTGTTCAAGTACGAGCACGTTGGATGGAGCGGAGTATTGTCGACGTTACCGGATAATTCCACGGCGGAGATGCTAGTGGAGCAAGCCGAGGCCTGTTTTGTGAGCTTTAACGTCGCGTTCCTAGAAGCGTGGAAGAAACAGTCTTCGTGGGTCGTGACCAGCCCGAAACTCCGAAAGGAAATCAAAGACTCGATAGCTTTGAAGTTGGTTACGAAGTACGGGGAATTTTTCGAGAAGAACCGGGTCGGGTCGGAACTGGTTATCGATTTTGTGCCTGATGATATAGGAGATTACTTGTCTGATATTTTGTATGGTATTGGAGATTCGAGTAGCTTGTCGTCTCATTCTACTTCTACAACGGCGTCTTCTCTTCGCTCTAGCAGCCGGTGAAGTTTGAATTGTAGACATGTTTTGATAATATCACTGCACCTCATTATTTGCCAATCAAGTTGAAATTTTACATAAATCCAATTTTGCTCGTAACATTTACAATATATCAAATGTTAAGAGTCCCACATCGGATGTGATATGGCCTGAAAATGAGTTTATAAGTGGGAGGCATCCCTCACTTTACAAGCCGGTTTTGTGGGGTTGGGTTAGGCCTTAACCACATTCTAAGATGGTATCAAAGCCTATCCAAGATCCGTTGGGCCACCCATTGTTGGGTCATGCTCCAGATGTCTATTCCTGGGCCACTTGGGTCATGCTCCAGATGTCTATTCCTGGGCGTGAGGGGGGTGTGTTAAGAGTCCCACATCGGATGTGATATGGCCTGAAAATGAGTTTATAAGTGGGAGGCATCCCTCACTTTACAAGCCGGTTTTGTGGGGTTGAGTTAGGCCTTAACCACATTCTAAGATCAAATTTAGTGAAAGTGTTCAATTTAGTTTATTTTTACAAAAGTTATTGAATAATTTGATATATCGTAAATGACATTGACTAAATTGAATATTTGTAAAATTTCAAGAATGGGATTGGTTAATAACTCCACTTTTAATTTGTTTATGAAATTGGGAAGGAGAGTATAATAAAGACATAAGCTCAGAGTTTGTTTCAAATAAATAAAAATATTCATATTTTTATTACGTGAATCAGTCCAAAAAAAGTTATGTGATTTCTATAAAGTCGGTGACCGATCTACGGGGGAACCTGGCTGACCACGAGTTTCTGGTTTTGTCGGCTCGTGTGGTTCTCCCTTCTCAACAAAGTTTTTGCCACACCCAAGATTCGAACCCGAGACCTTGGGGTGGGATCCAAGTCCAGTTACTACTTAGACCAACCCTTGTTAGTAATGTAAATTTTTACTTTAAATGATTTAGTTAATTACCTTTTATTACAAATTAAAATTAGTTTATATGCAAAAGTTCAAATAAATCACCGCGTTGAAGTTCTCAATATTTATTTTGAAACTAGAACATACACTCTATGATGTAGGGGGGTTATATGAAGTAGCAATGAAATACCGTGTAATAGATGGAGGATTGTTTAAAGACATATAAATGATTAGAAATAGTTTTATAAAGTACAAGTAACTAAGCCAGCAGTTCAATCGGATACCAACACTCCTTGGTGCCTTACTGCTTGTTATGGTTCTCCCCACTTTGCAAAAAGGCAAGATTTTTGGAGTTAAATTAAGACAATTCATGATAATATGTCTGGTCCTTGGGCTATTATAGGTGATCTTAATGGTATCGTTATGGCTAGTGAAAGAAAAGGTCCTCCTCTGATTAATCGTGTGAGAGAGGAGACTAGTTTGGTCAATGTTATTAACTCTTGTAATCTTATCGATGCGGGTTTTGTTGGTGATTCCTTCACTTGGGTGGGAGAGAGATGGAATTCATAAACGCCTTGACCGTTCTTATTAATCTTGATTGGAGGATTCGGTTTAGTGAAGTGGAAATTCATCACCTTCCTTTTTACAAATCAGATCACAGACCTTTGTTGATTAACTTTGATTTTCAACTCCTCCCAAATCGTCATAGAAGACCTTTTAGTTTTGAAGCAGCTTGGTTGACCCATAATGATTTTAATAGAGTTGTGAGAGACTCCTGAGGCCAATCTCTCATTTCCCTCAACAACTTATGGATGTTCAAACTGCTCTCAAAGTGTGGAATAAAGAAACTTTTGATCACATCTTTAAGAAGAAGAAACAACTTCGTAGGGAATTACAAGTGTTGGACAGAAAATTGGCTCCTTGTTGGAGTCAACATCTCCATAATCTTTAAAAGGAGACTTGGAAAAATTATGAAGATGTGCTTGTCCAAGAGGAAGTCCTTTGGTACCAATAGTCTAGGGCCAAATGGCTTGAGTTTGGAGATAGAAACATCCGTTATTTCCATGGAGTGGCTAGGGTTCAGAAGAGAAGAAATAAAGTTTCTGCCCTTCAAAATAATTCTGGTTTTTGGATTCATGAGGCTAGGGATCTAGAGAATCTTGCTACTATCAAGATTTGTTTACTGTTCAGGAAGATCTCACTCAATTCCCATTAACAGGTACATTTCCTAGATTAGAGGATGTGGACTTTAGGGTGATCTCTTATAAAATCTCTGATGAAGAAATTTATAGTACTATTAAAAGCTTTGGCCCTTTTAAAGCCCCTGGACCAGACAGTTTTCAGGCTATTTTCTATCAAAGTCAGTGGCAAGTTATTGGTCCTTCTTTATGTGATTTGATTCGTACATGCTTTCTTGAGCCTTGGAGAGTGGCTGAATAAAATGAGATTTTTCTTACTCTTATTCCTAAATTGGATGTCGTGACTTCCATGAAACATTTTAGGCCGATTGGTCTTTGTAATGTTTCTTACAAGACTATCACGAAGATTGTGGCTACCCTTATCAAAGTGTCTCTCAACAAGCTTATTGGTCCTTCTCAATGTGCTTTTGTTCCTAAACGTCAAGGGCAGGATAATATCATTGTAGCTCAGGAAATATTCCATTCTATGAGAACGAAGAAAGGGGCTAAAGGGTGGATTGTCACGCCCAAATAATTTAATTATTTATTTAATTAAATTATTTAGGTATTTTATTAGTATAGTTATATTAATTAATAAAATGATGTTTTATTTAAATTAGGGAGTGGTGTTTAGTAATTAGCTGAGAAGTAGACGGGGGCCCGTGATCCAAGGGCGTAGGCGCATGAAGGAGAGCATTAGTTAGGGTTTTGGAGCATAGCGCATTTTTGAGAAGAGAAAAGAAAGAAAGTTGCGAAGAGGAGAAGTGAGAAAGGAAGAGGGACGGCGCACCAAGGAGGAAGAGGAGAGCAACTTTGTTGCGGTGGTTCTTTGGAATTTTCGTGCAAGAGGATCTCGTGTTCGGCAAATCTAAGGTAAGGGTGGGTTCTACTCTATAATAGGGTGTATGATGGGGGTTATGTGGGAGATAGGACCTATGTCGTTTCCTTTGATCTTGTTGGTGTTAATTTATTGATGTTTGAATGTGTTCATGACGATTGTAATTGGAATTTGGTGATTGATCACGGTGAAACTTTGGTGTTTGGTGTTTGGTGCGATTTGATGTTGCGTTTGCATATGTGGTGTTTGATGGTTGTTGCGTCGTTGTTGTCTTAGTTGCTGGAAAAGGCGCCCTGTTGCTGGGCGCCATGTCTATGTTGTTGTGCTGTTTTGGTTGCTGGAAATGGCGCCCTGTTCCTGGGCGCCATGCTTGTGTCTTGTTCTGTTGCTGAATGTGGCGCCCTAGGCGCCCAGTTGTGGTCCTGCGTTGTTGCTGGAAATGGCGCCCTAGGCGCCCAGTGCTGTATGTTGTGCTGTGAAGGGCGCCCTAGGCGTCCAGTGGTGTCCTGGGTTGTTTCTGGATGTTGCTGTGTTGTGCCAGAATTTTCTTGTGTCGCTGGGAGAGGCGCCCTGTTGCTGGGCGCCAAGTCTGATGTTGTTGTTGCTGTCTTAGGCGCCCTGTTGCTGGGCGCCAAGTCTGATGTTGCTGTTGTCGTCTCAGGCGCCTTGTTGCTGGGCGCCAAGCCTGATGTTGCTGTTGTTGTCTTAGGCGCCCTGCTCCTGGGCGCCAAGTCGGTTTTTGTTGCTGTGGTCCTAGGCGCCCTGATCCTGGGCGCCATGTCCGTCTGTGCTGCCTGTGTGCTAGGCGCCCTGCTCCTGGGCGCCAAGTCTGTTATGTTGCCTGTTGTGCCAGGCGCCCTGTTGCTGGGCGCCAAGTCTGTTTCTGATGTTGTGGTACTAGGCGCCTTGCCCCTGGGCGCCATTTTCTGTGTTGCTGCTAGGCGCCCTGTTGCTGGGCACCAAGTCTAATTCTGTTGCCGTGATGTTAGGCGCCCTGCTGCTGGGCGCCAATTCTGTTGCTGCCACTGTTGTCCTAGGCGCCCTGTTGCTGGGCGCCATGTCTGTTTGTGCTGCTGTTTCACTAGGCGCCCTGTTGCTGGGCGCCAGTTTCCTGCTGTGTTGCTGTCACTGTAAAATTAATGTTGCTGTCACAGTGCCCAAATGTTGCTGTTTTCCTGAAATTAATGTTGCTGTCACAGTGACCAAATGTTGCTGTTTTCCTGAAATTAATGTGGCTGTCGCAGTGACCAAATGTTGCTGTTTTTCTAAAAACGATGTTGCTGTCATTGTAAAACTGTTGTCACTGTTGCTGTAAATTGGTGTCTTTGGTGTCGATGGTTGGTCGAGTTGTTGGACTGTCCTATAGGTGTAGGTGCTATTGGTGATGATTGGTGATATTGGTGATGATATAACAGGTGATGTGCCGATTTTGTTGGCTAAGGTGATAGGTGATGGGTCTATGACCACTTCTTGATATTGGTGATGTTGTGTCAATTAAATGTCTGTTGTTGTTAATTGTCTGGTGCATTGTTCATGGTGTCGCATATATTGCATATGCATTATTTTGGTGATAAAGGCTACGGCCGTTGGAGCTATAGGTGATGATGGTGATGCTCCTACAGGTGATGATGCCCTTATTGGCTACTTTATTGGTGATGATTGGTACCACATGCATATACCCGTCGGTGTGGGTTGCATCTCATATACTTACTCCTGATGTTGGTGATATTTCTTGGTGATTTGTAATTTAATATTGTTGTGAAGCGGTTGATATAGTTGTCGTAACTCTAGCATATTGCCTATCATATATGCTATTATAACGTTAGATATCTCACCCCTTCTGTTTGAATGTTGCCCCTATGTTGGTAACGTGCAGGTGATTGCGAGTGAAGGCAGGTCTACCTTCGCTAGTAGAGTCGGTGTCGTCGCTCTGATACGTAGCACTCAGGGGGATGAACGCTGGGCCTTATTAGTGTCTCTATTGTTTTAATTTTTGAGTTTTATGGTGATGTTAAGATTACTGTTGAATCCTATATTTTATTCCGCTGCATGGTGATGGAGTTACATTTATATGTCGTACTATTAAATGGTGAATTTTATTTATTGACGTGTGGTGTTTTAACGGTGTAAGTGTAGCATCCCTTGTGGGTGTATTGAAAAATGTTTTTGAAAACTCTGATTTTTGTCAAAAAATTTCCGGGTAGAAAAGGGGTGTTACAGTAGTGGTATCAGAGCAGTTTCGGTGTGTCCGGCCAAGTTGTCAAGTTATTGTGTCATTGACGATCAAGTATTGTCAATTAGTTCTAACTGTTGCTTATGATTGTAGTGATTAGTTGAGATGGCTGGAAGGAACGATGCTGCTATTGCTGCTGCGTTGGCTGCTATGGCTCAGGCCGTGGAGGGTCAACAGAATGCTGGGTCTCGGAGTTTGGCTACCTTTCAGAGGGAAAATCCGCCTACCTTCAAGGGCAAGTACGATCCCGATGGGGCTTTAGCTTGGTTGAAAGAGATGGTGAGGATCTTTCGTGTGATGGACTGCACTCCGGCACAGAAGGTCCGCTATGGTACGCATATGCTGGAAGAGGAGGCCGATGACTGGTGGTTAGAGGCTAGGCAGAGGTTGGAGACTGCAAATGAAGAGATCACTTGGGCTGTGTTCCGCAGAGAGTTTATGAGAAAGTACTATCCAGAGGATGTCCGAGGTAAGAAGGAGATCGAGTTCCTAGAGCTGAAACAGGGGAATATGTCTGTGACCGAGTATGCTGCTAAGTTTGTAGAATTAGAAAAGTTTTATCCGCACTATAGTGAGGCTACTGTTGAGTTTTCCAAGTGCATTAAGTTTAGAATGGGCTGCGTCCTGAGATTAAGAAGGCGATTGGTTATCAGAAGATCCGTGTTTTTGCTGATTTGATTGACAGCTGCAGGATTTATGAGGAAGACAACAATGCTCACTACAAGATGATGAATGAGAAGAGGAGCAAATTTCAAAGTCGTAGTAAGCCATATGAGGTTCCTGCTGGTAAGGGTAAACAGAAAGCTGCTGCTGGCAAGATGACTAGTGGGGGAGATGCTCCTGCTAGCATCGTATGTTACAAATGTGGCAAAGCTGGTCACAAGAGTAACGTGTGCAAGGCTGAAGTGAAGAAGTGTTACCGTTGTGGCAAAGAGGGTCATGTGGTGACTGAGTGTGAGCGTAAGGAAGTGGCCTGCTACAACTGTGGTGAAGGAGGGCACATTAGTACTCAGTGTCCGAAGCCGAAGAAAGAAAGATCCAGTGGAAAAGTGTTCGCATTGGCAGGTGAAGAGCCTACTGAAGATGATGGACTTATTAGAGGTACGTGCTTCATTAATGGTACTCCTTTAAAATCTATCATTGATACTGGTGCTACTCATTGCTTTATTGCTGCTGATTGTTGTAAGAAATTGGGTCTTGTATTGTCTGCTATGAATGGAGAGATGGTTGTCGACACTCCAGCTAAGGGGTCGGTAACCACTTCTCTGGTATGTTCTCAGTGTCCCTTGTCGATCTTCGACAGAGACTTTGTTGTGGATTTTGTTTGCTTGCCATTGAGCGGATTGGATGTAATCTTGGGAATGAACTGGTTAGAGCATAACCATGTTCATATTAATTGTCGTAGCAAGTCGGTGAGCTTTGAAGGAGAGGAGTCTGGGTTGGTATCCGCTAGTCAGTTGTGGAAGTTGATGAAGGAAGGAGTTCAGTTATTCTCGCTGATGGCATCGTTGTCTGTTGAGAATCAAGCTATCATTGAAGAGTTGCAGGTGGTGCGCGAATTTCCTAATGTTTTCCCTGATGAGATTCCAAGTGTACCGCCAGAGAGGGAAGTTGAGTTCTCTATTGATCTTGTACCTGGTACCAATCCTGTTTCTATGACACCGTACAGGATGTCCGCATCCGAATTGTCTGAGTTGAAGAAACAACTTGAGGATCTGCTCGAGAAGAAGTTTGTGAGGCCGAGTGTATCGCCGTGGGGAGCTCCTGTGTTGTTAGTAAAGAAGAAGGATGGTAGTATGAGACTCTGTGTGGACTATCGACAGTTGAATAAGGTGACAATTAAGAACAAGTACCCACTTCCAAGGATAGACGATTTGATGGATCAGTTGGTGGGCGCTCAAGTGTTCAGTTAAATTGATTTGAGAACCCGTTATGGTGAAGGACGAAGATATTCAGAAGACGGCTTTCAGAACCCGTTATGGTCATTATGAGTATTCGGTGATGCCGTTCGGTGTTACCAACGCACCAGGAGTATTTATGGAATATATGAATCGTATATTTCATGCTTACTTGGATCGGTTTGTGGTGGTGTTCATTGACGACATTCTGGTTTACTCTAAATCGGAGGAAGAACACGCAGATCATCTGAGGTTAGTATTGGAGGTATTGAAGGAAAAGAAGCTGTATGCGAAGTTGTCGAAGTGTGAGTTCTGGTTGAAGGAAGTGAGTTTTCTCGGTCATGTCATTTCTGGTAATGGTATTGCGGTGGATCCGTCGAAAGTAGAAGCAGTGTTGAATTGGGAGGCTCCGAAGTCGGCAACTGAAATTAGAAGCTTTTTGGGATTGGCCGGCTATTATAGAAGATTCATTGAAAGTTTTTCTAAGTTAGCACTTCCGTTAACTCAGTTAACCTGCAAAGGAAAGGCTTTTGTTTGGGACGCCCGATGTGAAGAAAGTTTCGTGGAATTGAAGAAGAGATTGACAACGTCTCCTGTCTTGACGTTGCCCAATCCGGAAGGGTCGTTTGTGGTGTATTGTGATGCGTCAAAAATGGGTTTAGGTGGTGTGCTTATGCAAGATGGGAAGGTTATCGCGTATGCGTCGAGGCAGTTAAGGGTTCATGAGAAGAATTATCCCACTCATGATTTGGAATTGGCTGCAGTGGTCGTCGTGCTGAAGGTTTGGAGGCACTATCTCTATGGTTCTAGATTTGAGGTGTTTAGTGATCATAAGAGCTTGAAGTATTTGTTTGACCAGAAGGAGTTGAATATGAGGCAGCGACGATGGTTGGAGTTGTTGAAGGACTATGATTTCGGTTTGAACTATCACCCAGGCAAAGCTAATGTCGTGGCTGATGCTTTGAGCCGAAAGACTTTGCATATGTCGGCGATGATGGTTAAGGAGTTAGAGCTGATTGAGGAATTCAGAGATATGAGTCTGGTTTGTGAAGTGACGCCTCAGAGTGTTAAGCTAGGGATGTTGAAGATTGGTAATGAGTTTCTGAACAGCATCAGAGAAGCCCAGAAATCAGATGTTAAGCTGGTAGACTTGATGGATAAGAATGATCAATCAAAGAATGACGATTTCAGATTGGATCCCCAAGGCGTGTTGAGGTTCCGTGGTAGGATTTGCATTCCTGTTGATGCAGACATGAAGAGATCCATTCTTGAAGAGAGTCACAGAAGTAAGTTAAGTATTCATCCGGGAGCTACGAAGATGTATCAAGACCTGAAGAAGTTGTTTTGGTGGCCTGGTATGAAGCGAGATGTGGCGCGGTTCGTTTATGCATGTTTGACTTGCCAGAAGTCAAAGGTTGAGCATCAGAAGCCTGCTGGACTGATGCAACCGTTAGAAATTCCAGAGTGGAAATGGGATAGCATTTCGATGGACTTTGTGACGGGATTGCCTAATACTGCGAAAGGGTATGATGCAATTTGGGTGATTGTTGACAGGTTAACGAAATCGTCTCATTTTGTTCCTATCAGCATCACGTATCCGGTGTCGAAGTTGGCAGAGATTTATATCCGGGAGATTGTGAAGCTTCATGGAGTTCCTAAGAGTATTGTTTCGGATAGTGATCTGAGGTTCACTTCAGATTTCTGGAAGAGTTTGCAAGAAAAGTTGGGGTCTAAGTTGAGGTTGAGTTCGGCATATCATCCTCAGAAAGATGGTCAGTTAGAGAGGACAATTCAGTCATTAGAAGATTTGTTGAGGGCTTGTGTTTTGGAACAAGGAGGGTCGTGGGATTCCTACCTTCCACTGATAGAGTTCACGTATAACAACAGTTACCATTCTAGTATTGGGATGGCACCTTTTGAAGCGTAATATGGTCGGAAGTGTAGAACCCCGTTGTGTTGGTATGAGTCTGGAGAGAGTGTGGTGCTTGGATCGGAGATTGTTCGAGAGACAACTGAAAAGGTGAAGTTGATTCGCGAGAAGATGAAGGCGTCGCAGAGTCGACAGAAGAGTTATCACGACAAGCGGAGGAAAAATTTAGAGTTTCAAGCAGGTGAGCATGTATTTTTTAGAGTCACTCTAGTGACCGGTGTTGGACGCACTTTGAAGTCGAAGAAGCTCACTCCTCGTTTTATTGGTCCATATCAGATTTCAGAGGGGGTCGGAAATGTTGCGTATAGAGTGGCTTTACCGCCTAACCTTTCGAATTTGCATGACGTGTTTCATGTGTCGCAACTTCGGAAGTATATTTCGGATCCATCTCAAGTGATCCGCATGGATGATGTGGAGGTATGGGATAATCTCACGGTGGAGACGATGCCTGTACGGATCGAAGGCCATGAAGTGAAAGTTTTAAGAGGCAAGGAGATTGCGTTGGTGAAAGTAGTCTGGCTAGGAGCTGCCAGAGAGAGCATGACGTGGGAGCTGGAGAGCAAGATGCGGGAATCCTATCCCGAGCTGTTTGAATCAGGTAAATTTCGAAGACGAAATATTCTAAGTGGGGGAGAGTTGTAACGCCCAAATAATTTAATTATTTATTTAATTAAATTATTTAGGTATTTTATTAGTATAGTTATATTAACTAATAAAATGATGTTTTATTTAAATTAGGGAGTGGTGTTTAGTAATTAGCTGAGAAGTAGACGGGGGCCCGTGATCCAAGGGCCCAAGGGCCTAGGCGCATGAAGGAGAGCATTAGTTAGGGTTTTGGAGCATAGCGCATTTTTGAGAAGAGAAAAGAAAGAAAGTTGCGAAGAGGAGAAGAGAGAAAGGAAGAGGGACGACGCACCAAGGAGGAAGAGGAGAGGAACTTTGTTGCGGTGGTTTTTTGGAATTTTCGTGCAAGAGGATCTCGTGTTCGGCAAATCTAAGGTAAGGGTGGGTTCTACTTTATAATAGGGTGTATGATGGGGGTTATGTGGGAGATAGGACCTATGTCGTTTCCTTTGATCTTGTTGGTGTTAATTTATTGATGTTTGAATGTGTTCATGACGATTGTAATTGGAATTTGGTGATTGATCATGGTGAAACTTTGGTGTTTGGTGCGATTTGATGTTGTGTTTGCATATGTGGTGTTTGATGGTTGTTGCGTCGTTGTTGTCTTAGTTGTTGGAAAAGGCGCCCTGTTGCTGGGCGCCATGTCTATGTTGTTGTGCTGTTTTGGTTGCTGGAAATGGCGCCCTGTTCCTGGGCGCCATGCTTGTGACTTGTTCTGTTGCTGAATGTGGCGCCCTAGGCGCCCAGTTGTGGTCCTGCGTTGTTGCTGGAAGTGGCGCCCTAGGCGCCCAGTGCTGGATGTTGTGCTGTGAAGGGCGCCCTAGGCGCCCAGTGGTGTCCTGGGTTGTTTCTGGATGTTGCTGTGTTGTGCCAGAATTTTCTTGTTTCGTTGGGATAGGCGCCCTGTTGCTGGGCGCCAAGTCTGATGTTGCTGTTGCTGTCTTAGGCGCCCTGTTGCTGGGCGCCAAGTCTGATGTTGCTGTTGTCGTCTCAGGCGCCTTGTTGCTAGGCGCCAAACCTGATGTTGCTGTTGTTGTCTTAGGCGCCCTGCTCCTGGGCGCCAAGTCGGTTTTTGTTGCTGTGGTCCTAGGCGCCCTGCTCCTGGGCGCCATGTCCGTCTGTGCTGCCTGTGTACTAGGCGCCCTGCTCCTGGGCGCCAAGTCTGTTATGTTGCCTGTTGTGCCAGGCGCCCTGTTGCTGGGCGCCAAGTCTGTTTCTGATGTTGTGGTGCTAGGCGCCTTGCCCTTGGGCGCCATTTTCTGTGTTGCTGCTAGGCGCCCTGTTGCTGGGCGCCAAGTCTAATTCTGTTGTCGTGATGTTAGGCGCCCTGCTGCTGGGCGCCAATTCTGTTGCTGCCACTGTTGTCCTAGGCCCCCTGTTGCTGGGCGCCATGTCTGTTTGTGCTGCTGTTTCACTAGGCGCCCTGTTGCTGGGCGCTAGTTCCTGCTGTTGCTGTTGCCTGCTAGGCGCCCTGTTGCTGGGCGCCAGTTTCCTGCTGTGTTGCTGTCACTGTAAAATTAATGTTGCTGTCACAGTGACCAAATGTTGCTGTTTTCCTGAAATTAATGTGGCTGTCGCAGTGACCAAATGTTGCTGTTTTTCTAAAAACGATGTTGCTGTCACTGTAAAACTGTTGTCACTGTTGCTGTAAATTGGTGTCTTTAGTGTCGATGGTTGGTCGAGTTGTTGGACTGTCCTATAGGTGTAGGTGCTATTGGTGATGATTGGTGATATTGGTGATGATATAACAGGTGATGTGCCGATTTTGTTGGCTAAGGTGATAGGTGATGGGTCTATGACCACTTCTTGATATTGGTGATGTTGTGTCAATTAAATGTCTGTTGTTGTTAATTGTCTGGTGCATTGTTCATGGTGTCGCATATATTGCATATGCATTATTTTGGTGATAAAGGCTACGGCCGTTGGAGCTATAGGTGATGATGGTGATGCTCCTACAGGTGATGATGCCCTTATTGGCTACTTTATTGGTGATGATTGGTACCACATGCATATACCCGTCGGTGTGGGTTGCATCTCATATACTTACTCATGATGTTGGTGATATTTCTTGGTGATTTGTAATTTAATATTGTTGTGAAGCGGTTGATATAGTTGTCGTAACTCTAGCATATTGCCTATCATATATGCTATTATAACGTTAGATATCTCACCCCTTCTGTTTGAATGTTGCCCCTATGTTGGTAACGTGCAGGTGATTGCGAGTGAAGGCAGGTCTACCTTCGCTAGTAGAGTCGGTGTCGTCGCTCTGATACGTAGCACTCAGGGGGATGAACGCTGGGCCTTATTAGTGTCTCTATTGTTTTAATTTTTGAAGTTTTATGGTGATGTTAAGATTACTGTTGAATCCTATATTTTATTCCGCTGCATGGTGATGGAGTTACATTTATATGTCGTACTATTAAATGGTGAATTTTATTTATTGACGTGTGGTGTTTTAACGGTGTAAGTGTAGCATCCCTTGTGGGTGTATTGAAAAATGTTTTTGAAAACTCTGATTTTTGTCAAAAATTTTCTGGGTAGAAAAGGGGTGTTACATGGATGGCTATCAAGATTGATTTGGAAAAGGCCTGTGATTGATTAGAGTGGTCTTTCATTAGAGACACTCTCCAGGCTATTGGATACCCAGCTGAGGTTATTAATTTAATTTGGCATTGTATTTCTTCTCCCAAAATGAAATTGCTTTGGAATGGTGAAGCTCTTGAGGAATTCTATCCTTCTAGGGGAATTAGACAGGGGGATCCAATCTCTCCATATCTTTTTGTTCTTTGTCTTGAGAGGATTTTCCACTTAATTGATGCTGCAGTTAGAATCAGGAATTGGGGCCCCTGTTAAGTTGACTAGGAGATGTCCTCCTATCTCTCACTTAGCCTTTGCGGACGACCTCTTACTCTTTGCTGAAGCTTCTGTTGACCAAGCTCAAGTGATTAATCGGGTTTTGCATTGTTTGTGAGTCCTCGAGACAAAAGGTTAGTCTTGAAAAGACTAGAATTTTCTTTTCTGAAAATGTGCCTCACTCTCTCAAGGTGGAAATTAGAGAACATATGCTTGGTTTTCAAAGTGCTAATGACCTCGCAAGTACCTTGGAGTCCCTATCCTCAACAAGAGGGTTAATAAGAACACTTTCAAATTTGTTATTGACAAAGTCAATCAAAGACTCAGTTCTTGGAAGGCTAAGACACTTTCCCTAATAGGTAGAGTCACTCTTACTAAATCTGGGCTTCAAGCTCTCCCATCCTACGTCATGCAATCTTGTAATATCCCTAAATGAGTGTGTGACAATATCAATGAAATATGCCGTGGTTTTATTTGGGGTGAAGAGGATCGGCAAAGGAAATTCCATCTCATTAGCTGGGAGAGCATTTGTCAACCTAAATCTAAGGGAGATTTAGGGTTTAGATCCATGAGAGATCTAAACCTCACTTCTATGATGAAAGCCACTTGGAATTTGTGTTCTAATCCAAATGCTCTGTGGAATGATATTGTTAAGGCCAAATACAATACCGGGTATGCGAAATTCCCCAACATCAATACTAGCAAATCTGGTTCTAATTTTTGGCGTGGTATTACACTACAAAAAAATTGCCCATTAGTGAGGAATTTTTCCCTCGCTAAATGCCCCAAATCCGTCGCTAGTTCCTATTAGCGAGGGAATTGGCGACGGAATAAGTCCCTCGCTAATGGGAATTAGCGAGAGAATTTGAATCCCTTGCTAATTAACGAGGGAATATTCCGTCGCTAAGTCTGACAGCCACGTTTTTTTTTATATCAGCCTATTTTTTTATATAGTTATTATTATTATTATGGTGTGGTGGTGGCCGTGGGGAAGGGTATTAGGGTAACGAGAAGGGGAGAGAGAGAGAGAGAGAGAAATGAGCTATGTGGTGGTGGTGGTGGTGAAGGGTATTATGGTGGAGAGGGAAGGAGAATAGTAAGGGAGAAGGAGAGAAAGAGAGAGAGAAAAGAGTGGTGGTGGTGGTGGTGTGGTGTTGGTGGTGGTGGTGAAGGGTATTAGGGTAGAGAGAGAAGATAGAGTGAGAGAAGTGTGAGGAGGTGGTGGTGTTGGTGTGGTGGTGGAAGAGTGTGAAGAGAGAAGAATAGAGAAGAGTGTGAGGAGAGTAGGAAAGAAGAGTGTGTGTGAGAGGATAAATAAGCTGAAAAGTCAAAAAATTAGCGAGGGAATTAGCGAGGGACTGACAATTCCGTCGCTAAACACCTCCACGGAGTCCTATCATCTGAAAACTGTCAGAAATTAGCGAGGAAATTAGCGAGGGACTGAAAAATCCGTCGCTAATTAGCAAGGTACCTAAAAATCCGTCGCTAATGACAGAATTAGCGAGGGCCTAAAAATTCCCTCGCCAATTCCCTCACTAATAAGCTTTTTTTTTTGTAGTGTTAGTAGCAATTGGGAAAGTTTTAGAAGCAATCTTTTGGGAAGACCATTGGAATCTAAATACCTATCCCTTAATTTCTTCTATTCTTCAACCCATCAACGACAATCTCTGTCAGCGACGGGTTAGTGACTTCGTGAATAGAAACGATAATTGGGATAGTTTGGTTTTAAAAGAATTTTTACCTGATAATGAGCTTGAGAAGATTCTGTTCATTCCTCCTCCTAGGCTTAGTAATCCGGATGATTCTTTCTTCTAGAGACAGAGTATTGATGGTTTCATCAGCTCCAGCTCTGCTTACCTTGCTGTTCGGAAGCGTATTCCGAATTTCCCTGTTGGTAATTTCAATTTGATTTGGAAGTGGTCAGGTTTAGAGCGAGTGCGTTTGATTTTATGGAAAACTGTGCATGGTATTCTCCAAACAAATTCTGAAAGAGCCAGGAGACATATCTCAAATTGAAATCTTTGCCTAATTTGTGGTGGAGATGAGGAAACCCTGCTTCATACGTTTCGAGATTGCAACAGAATTAAGATGTTGTGGAACTGCTTACAAATCCCTAACAATTGGGGATTTTTTAACACAAATGACTGGACTCAGTGGTTGGAATCAAATCTCAAAATCTATCATGGAAATCAAGATCAGAATTGGTATCCTACCTTTGGTTTCATTTTGGAAAACATCTGGCGAGCCCGTAATTCGTTTATCTTCTCGAACCAAACATCTTCCTTTCGCTCCATTTTGATGAATACTCAGAATCTGGTGACCGCTTCTATTCGCAGTAGATCAATCAACAAGAAGCTCGATCCTCTTAATGTCAACAGAAACGAGGCGTGTGGTAACAATTGGTCTCCACCTCCGGCGAATTTCGTGGCTTTGAATGTTGATGCCGATGTTCGTGAAGCTGGGAATCTGGTTGGTTGCGGTGGTGTGGTGCGATACCACAGTGGAGACTTTATTTTTGGCTTCTCTCAAAAACTTCAGAGATGCTCTGTTCTTGAAGCTGAGACTTGGGAAATTATTCACAGGCTTCAATTCACTTGGGAAAGAGGGTGGAGAAAGATAATTGTGCAATCTGATTCCTAGTGCGCTTTGAATCTGGTTTGTGATGTGCCTGATGTCCACAATTCTCTCTCTCCAATATAATTGATGGCATTAGAGGTATTTTTAATGAGGAAGGTGATGTTAGGTGGTCCAAGTTTCCTAGAGATCACAACAAGATTGCTAATGTGTTAGCTAAACATAGTTTAATTTTAAGTTGTAATTGTATTATTTACGACTCTGTCCCTCCTTTTATCCTCTCGCTTCTCCGTGAGGATAAAGAGGGATCTCTTCTCGTGTAGTTTGTTCGTTCTGTTTCTGTTTGGGGGTGTTTCCCCTATTTATCACCAAAAAAAAGTAACTGAGCTAGCAATAAAATCATGCAATACATTAACTCCAAGCTTGGGTGCATGTGGTTAATGCACTCCATCTTAAGAGGCAGACTCGGCTACTACCCGGGTTCGATCCCCGACAATGGAACAAGTTGGAGCCAGACTTTACTTACCTCCCGGCCGAACTCCGGATTATCCAGGGCCACTTTCCCCTGGATACCGAAGGGGGTCAAAGACCCCTAGACCAAAAAAATCATGAAATACATTAATGAAAGGCTAAATAGCACTTTTGGTCATTTATTTTTGATTAAAGTGTTATTTTGGTCATTTATCTTTTTTTCTTCTTGTTTTGGTTCTTTATCTTTTTATAACACTATGGTCTTTTATCTTTCATATTTGTTTCTGTTTGGTCCTTTTAAAAAAAAAACAAAAAACAATGAAGAACACTATGAATGTCTTCAAGCACACCAAGGTCCCTTCGATTTATTGTTTATTGAATAACTCATACCATACGCGACCAAATTGAATGAAACTAGACTCTAACTTGAATAAAATTTCGTAAGGAATCCAATGGAACCAAAATTAAGCTCAGAAAAGTGCTTATGTGTAAAATTGCTTCTGGAATCGAAATTTTGAATGTGAAGTTCAAAAACCTTCAATCTCAAAAAATGGCGATTTTGCTATGAAGCACCAAATTGAATGATTATTGAGCCTAAAATGCTCGAAATTCAACAAGGAATCAGAATATGGCAAGTACTCTGTTCAAAAAAGTGCTTAAAACGCAAACACTGTCACAAGCAATTTGCAACTATAAAACGTGTTTTGGCTCTTATTTGCTCATTTCTCAATCAATTTGCGCCAAACCAATTGCGTTCAACCAATTTGCGTCAACCAGGGTGTGCAAAGTTTTTTTAAACACACCATCGCTATAAATATAATAAAAATAAAAACCTTTAATATATTTAAACTAGACCATTGTGGACAACAATGATTGGAATAACTACAAAAATATATAAATAAAGCAAAACCTAAATTAATAAGGTAAAAGTTACTTAACTTACCTATTTCAAACTCCGAAATATTTCTCAGTAGACAACATTTGGGGCTCGTTTGTTGCGGATTAAAAAATAACTGATTTTGTTGTTACATAATTTAGAAATTAGTTTTTAGAGATTTTTTAAAAAATTAGAAGCCGCAGATTAAAAACTAACTGATTTTGTTGGTGGAATTAGTTAATGCTTTTCAATTTATTCATTTCAGGATAACCATGCAGGATGGATGGACGTGGTTCTTCACCCCAACCTACGCAAGTCCTAATGACGATCTTAGGCGTGAGCTTTGGGAGGAGTTCTTGGGGGATGAGTAGATCAGTGAATGGCCAGTGGTTGATTGCGGGGGATCTGAATGATATTACTAATCCTAGTGAAAAGAAGGGGGGAAGTAGTGCTAATCAAAGGAAGTGTAGGCTTTTTAAAGAGCGTAGTCAGTAGTGTAATTTGCTTGACCTTGGTTCGGTGGGGCCCCGCTTTACTTGGAGAGGGCCTAGGTGTGGTTTGGTTGAGAATGTTTGTTCGTCTTGATAGAGCTTTGTGTAATGATAGATGGAGGGTTGCTTTTCCCAATGCCTTTGTGCGGGTTCTCCCTAGAGTCAAATTTTCGGATCATCATCCTCTTCTAATTTGTCTCCATGGGAATACCCGGGATCGTAGAGCCTTTTAGATTTGAGAGTGCTTGGCTTACTCATGCCAAGTTCAAGTTGGAAGATTGGTGGCATGGTAGTGATGAGCTTGACATGAAATTGGCTCATATTGAGGGCGAACTCAAGATCTGGCGGCAAGACACTTTTGGTTGTATGAGAACAAAAAAGCGTTCTTTGCTTGCCCGGTTGGGGGGTATCCAAAAACAATATCATAATGGGAATGTGAATCATTTCCTTATTGAGCTTGAGAAAACCCTCCAAGGCGAATTAAATGATATCTTGTATAAGGAGGGGCTTATGTTGTTTCAACGATCTAGGACCAAATGGTTGCAGGATGGGGATAGGAATACTAGATACTATCAAATTAAGGCTGCCAATAGAAAGAAGAAGAATAGAATTCATTTGCTTAGAGGGGACAATGGAGCTTGGTTGGAGGATGAGGTTGCTACCAAAAGTCATGTTAATAATGTTTTCCAAAATTTGTTTTTGGATAATGGTGTTGTCTCCACTGATTATTCTTTGAAGTATAGAGTCAATCGGCTGTCTGAGGATGTGGCCCGTACGGTTGGTAGGCCTATAGAGATTGAAGAGATCAACAGAGCCCTTTTTTCTATGAGTACTTGGAAGGCCCCGGGCCCGAATGGTTTCCAAGCTGGTTTTTATCACGCTAATTGGAAAATTGTTGCCAAGGATTTTTATGAGTTTGCCAAGACTGTTTGGGTTGATCCAGCAAAGCTTAGCCGGGTGAACTCAACGGATATTTGTCTCATCCCAAAGGTCAACAAACCGGAGTTTGTAACTCAATTCCGGCCAATTTCACTATGTAATGTGTCGTACAAAGTGATAACAAAGGTGATTGTGAATAGACTTAAGCCTCATATGCCTGATATTGTTTCTCCTTTCCAGACCGGTTTTATTCCCACTCGAAGTATCCGTGAGAATATTGTAGTGGCTCAGGAGCTTCTACACAGTATGAATAAGATGAGAGGAAAAAATGGTTTCTTTGTGGTCAAGGTTGATCTTGCGAAAGCTTATGATAGAATCAAGTAGAGCTTCATCCGAGAAGTGCTGGAGGAGATTGGCATTCCTACCAACATTATTAGCATCATCATGCATGCTGTGTCTAGTGTCAAGACTAATGTGATGTGGAACGGCAATAGATCAGACTATTTTATGCCTCAAAGGAGAATCCTTCAAGGAGACCCAATCTCACCTTATTTGTTTGTTCTTTGTATGGACAGGTTAACGCACTTAATAGTGGATCAAGTAGATGACAGAGTTTGGACGTCGGTCAGAGCCGGTAGAAACGGACCGGAGATATCGCATCTCATGTTTGCAGATGATCTTCTCCTATTTGGTAAAGCAACTGAAGAAAACATGAATTGCGTCACTAATACCTTGAACACCTTCTGTGCTTTGTCCGGTCAAATGGTGAGTTTGGAGAAAACTTCTATCTTCTTCTCTAAGAATGTGCCGAATATTATGAGGAACAACCTTGCTCGATTCTCTGGTTTCAAGGTTAATGCCTCTATGGGAAAATACTTAGGGGTGCCGATGTTGGGTAAGAGCCCCAGGAAAGTTGATTTCACCTATCTGCCTGATAAAGTCAGAGATAAGCATTCCGGTTGGAAAGGTAAGCATCTTTCTTTTGCTGGGAGAGTCACGCTTTCTAAGTCAGTTATTCAAGCAATCCCTATATATACTATGATGACCACTCCTATTCCAAAGAATTGCTTGAAGGATATTCAACGATTACAGTGTGGTTTTGTGTGGGGTGATAATGATGAGTCACGAAAGTTACACCTGATCAATTGGAAGACTCTAACTTTACCTAAACATTTGGGTGGGTTAGGCATCAGGGATTTAACAATTATGAATAAAGCTTGTCTAATGAAACTAGCTTGGGGTCTCAAAACCAATGCTAATAGTTTATGGCATCAGGTCCTTACTGGGAAGTATGGGGGAGGGACGATAAATTCGGGTGTTATCAGAGTCAAGGCTACATTTTCATCTCTTTGGAAAGCTATTTATGGTTTTTGGCAGGATATCAATTCTATGGAGGCATGGTCTTTAGGTAATGGTACCACTATTAAGTTATGGCATGACAAGTGGATCAATGGAAGTGTTCGTTTGAAGGACTTAGTTGCAAATATTTCTAGCAACGTCACTAACTGGACGGTGAGTGATCTGGTGGATTCTAATGGATCTTGGAATATGACGGTGATTAGAAATCTACTTCCTGCTAGTATTATCCCTCAAGTGCTAGCGCTTCCTGCCCCTCTCCCTCATGATGGGGCGGACGTGAGATATTGGCCTGGTGAAGGCGCTGGGGAGTTTTCGGTTTCTTGTGCCTACCATCTGCTCAGTAACACGGACAGCTCCTTAGCTGATGAGTGTTGGCTGAGGGTGTGGAAGCTTCAAGTTCCGGAGCGCATTCGATTTTTTATGAATTGAAATTATTTATTTTGTTTTATAGGGATTTTTAGACTCCTGAGCTGTATAGCTCATTTATCCTAAAACGCAGATCATGGTTGTTAAACTCTCGAGTCAACTCTTACGAGTTTACGACTCTAGATCACAAAAACGAGTCAACTAGCAGGTAACTAAATATTACGAGTGTTGGGTCAAATTAGCTCTTGTTTTTTGATCTTTTTCATTTTCAGAACTTGTGTTTTTATGAATTTATGTATAATTTAGTCATTAATGTAATATGATCATATCTAGTAATAATGCACTAACATACTTTAATATCGTTGTTTGCTACTTTGCTTTATTGTGAAGTTGAAATGATAAATTATTGTTGTGCTAACCTATATTATATTATGTATGTATGTCATTTATAGATTTCTTTGATAGTCGGTAGACTTTTACGAGTTTACGAGTCGAGTCTACATATGCTCCACGAGTTTACGTAGACTCTCGAGTTTGACAACCATGACGCAGATTAATCCGATTGTACAACCGACTTAATCCCCTATTTAAGTTTTTTTTCTTGGAAAAAATTGTTCATGGGAAAACAATACCATTTTTGAAAATTATTTATTCGTTTATTTTTATGGGGGCTTTAGGACTCTTGAGCTGTACAGCTCATTTGTCCTAAAACACTGACTAACCCCATTGTAAAATTGACTTGATCCTTTTTAAAAATAAAAAAACAAAATGGGTTGTAAGAAAAAATACAGAGGAGGTTCAACTAGCAGCACCCTAGTTTTTGTCTTTTGGGGTCTGGACTGATGGTCTGCAAAAAATAAAACCTACGCAGAGGTGTTGTATTATCAAAACAGGGGTGTGTGACTAACAGCATCCCAGTTTTCATTTTTGGGCTTCTAAACTGCTGGCCTGCGAAATGGGTCCCAGAGCAATGGGGTGGTGTATCATTAAAATAGGGGGTGTAAGTACGAATATGAGGTTTTAAATTTTTTTAAAATTTATACGGTGTTTCTAGGGTGAGGGAGCGCAAATCAAATTCCTCACCGATGACCCACTAAAATTGATCGTCAGATATTGTGTAAAATGCTATGAGTGGTTAAGATTGAATCAACCAGTATTAAAATCTACCGTTGATCCTACCGTCAAACGTAATGGTTCACCGGTAGAGATTTGATTTGCCCTAATTTACCGTTGATACTACCTTCCTCAAATCACATTGAACAAACAGATCCACTAGTAAAAAGATGATTTAGTATATATATTGTTCATTTTGACATTGAGAAAACAAAAAAATGCAATGAGATAGATTAGCAGGAACCAACCCGGGTTCCAAGTCTCTGAATAAATTTGATCTTCTTTCCTTTCAAGTGTTCTGGATCGACTCTGTTTTTATTGGCTCCTACTACTTCAGAACGAACTCTAATTTCTCTTTAGAATTTTGAACCAGTGTTTTTTAGGTGATCAGGGTTCTGATTTGAACCACTAATCTTTTTAAGTGATTTATGAAATTTTTTATCCTTTCTTGTTGTGAATTTCGTAAGGTATTTATAGGGGATTTTTAGGGTTCAGTGACAAGGTTAGAGCTTCCTCGCGTACGAAAAGAGGACCAAGAAAGCGCCGCCGCCGCTGGGAGGGGGGGCTCCCTTCCCGGTGGTTTCCCCCCCTCTTCTCCCAGCGCTCCTCCGCCTCTGCTGTCGCAACCTCTTCTCCTCTGATCGCGTGGGTTGAGACTGTCCCGCGGCGCCGCCTTCCTCTGCGCTGCTGTCCCGCGGCTTCGATTTGGATTCTGCTTCGCGCTCGTTCTCCGCTCCTGCGTTGTTGGCTTCGATTTCGATTTGGGTTCTGCGTTGTTGGTGGATCTGGGTGTTTTTCTCTGTGGATCTGGCTTCGAGTCCAGCGATTGTTGTTGATATGATTCGTGCGTTTTGACTGCGATTGGTTTTGCGATTGGTTTTGACTGCGATTCGAGCGTTTTAATTTTTCGGAATCTGGGTTTTGGGCGATTGGTTCTGCGTTTGTTGATATGGGTCTCAACGTTGTTGTTGTTCTAACCGTGGGTCGCATAGTGATCGCTTCCTCCTCTGTGCCATTCATGGTCTCTGCCCCGTGGCATTGTTGGTTTGGATATGCCTTTTTGGTGGATCTGCGCGTTTTAGGAGGTACGTGGTGTGCTTCTGTTTCTTGGTGGTTTGCTGATTTGAGCGGGATGGTGGCTGGTGGATCGCTCTTGGGTCCGCGATCACGACAACATCCGCCTCCGAGGCCGCTTTTTCGTCTTTCGTCGCTGTCACTAGCTGAATGTCGCTGAGTAGCGTCATGCTTGGTTGTGTCACGGTGTTGGCCGGTGGCACAACACCGCGGTGGTGGCTGGTGATCGACGACCTCGGTCTAGCTCGGTTGTGTCGCGGTGTTGGCAGGTGACACGGCTTCGCGGTGGTGGCTGGTGTTTCGACGCCGGAAGACAGGGGTGTGCTGATTTGGTGGGTGTTTGCCTAGCTGCTGTTTGCAGTTCTCTCTGACGGGCTCCTCCCCTCTGCCTTCAGCTCCTGAGCCCTTTCCCTCTCTTGGCCTCCACCTCTAACCTCGATCAGTTGGAGGGTGCTTAATGTGAGGATAGTGAGGTGATACTGGGTGTTGTGGTGTGGCACTCAATTGGTGGTGGGTGGTGGTGTGTGGGGGCTTGCAGGTGCTGGCCTGCTTCGGAGTTTGAGTCCCTAGATTACAGTTAGCAGTTCTCTTCGCTGGGCTCCTACCTTTGCCTTCAGCTTCTGAGCCCTTCCCAATCGCCTCTTGGCCTCCACTTCTAACCTCGATCTTTGGGAGTGTGCTTAATGTGAGGATAGTGAGGTGATTCTGGCTGTGGTGGTTTGGAGTGTGTGTGCAGTAGGCAGTGGGTGGAGGTTGTGGGGGCTATTCAGGTGTTACCCTACTTCCTTTTATTGGGTTGTCCTGGTCGCCTTAGAATATCTTTTATTAGAGCTCTTTGGTTGTTTATTTTAGGGGCCTTTGTTGGGCTTTCTATTATTGTTCTCATTGCCAAGGGTTTTGGTCTAGTCCCCCCTTGTGTTTTCATGTCTTCTCTTTATTTTATTAATAAATACATTTAATTGTGGCTTAAAAAAAATTTTAGGGTTCAGAATTAAGTGTGATTCTCGCTAATTGGTACTAATTATCAATCTGTCTCTCTAATTTGATCTGACCATGATTTTATTTCCATATGTGCTAGGTTAATGGTTGGAGAGACTTTGTAACATCCCCAATATAGCTAATATAATTTATTTAAATTAGCAATAAGTCAAGTTGGGTAATTAGCATAATTAATCATAATTAGCACAAATTATTAAATTATGAGATGTTGAGATAAATGATTATTTGTTATGCATAATTGACGTATTATGCTAAGTTAGTGAGTTATGAAATAATTGCTGAGTTAGAAATGGATTTAATTGAGAAATTAGGACATAAGGGCATATTGGTCAAATCCCTAGTTATTTTACCTCAGCTCACTTAAGTGAACCAAGTCTGAACCACACCAACACAATAGCACTCCCAAAACCCTCATTTTCAGAAACTTTCATTTGGACTGAAAACAGAAAATAGAAACTAGAGAGAGATGGAGAGGTCACGAGAGAGAGAGAGAGAGAGAGAGAGCTTGAAGAGGAGAGAACTTCATGAAGAGTTGATGCATGTTCAGTATTTTTGCACCATTGAATTCCTCCCATCCTCCTCCTTCTAGTGATACTGATTTCACAACCCACATTGTCTTCCAACCCAAATCACCATTTTCGACCCACCAAGCTCAATAGGCTAGAAATGGAGTTTTTGAGTTGTTGGGAGCTTGCATGTCCAGAAGATAACTAGATTGGGGTGTTCCAGCAACCATCTTGGTTAGTTGAAGGCCTTAGAAAAAAGTGGGGAAAGCTGAGTTTGTTCGGGTCAAGTTTGGGAGCGATTTGGATAGCGTAGAACCGATACAGGGACCGTTCGTGAAGTTACTTGATCGTTTCAAAACTGTGGAACTTGTTGTTTGTGCGATTTTCATCGCAATCGGTGAGTTCTATACTCGCTTAGGGACGTTTATCATGTCTGAGTTTTTATGTTTCGAAAATCAGTCGTGCGTGTTTTAGTTTAAAAAAAAATGAGTCGAAAACCGTTTTCCAAGATTGTGTTTGTAACACCCCGGTATTTTTATCGAGTAAAAATACCCAAGTGTACCATCATAAAATAATCAGAGATATAAAATTCCTGCATAGATACTGAACACTACAATATAGTTCTCGCTGAATAACAACAAAACAGTCTTAAATACAAATAAGACCGAACAGGTTCTCTGACCATAATCTTCAGCAAACTATAGTGCTCAATATCGTACAAGAAAGCAGAATAAATTTATAATACCAATACATAGAGTTGTAGTACAAAGACAACAAAAGGAAATATAAACTTAAGCATAATAGCTAAGTCATCAGCAGTCTCCTGAGCTCGACCTACTCGTGCTCCTTGGATTTCTGCTGTCCCTGTTTCTCTGTAAAACAACAACATATAAACAGTGAGATACAATCTCAGTGAGTTCTACCGAGACCCCTACTAACACTCGCGGTCCAGTTTTAAAACGTTTTTAAGATGTGACACGACACCGACCGCAATCCACTTGCTAATCCCGGTGAATCATACAATAAGGCTTCGACCTAGTAAGACACCGGCTGCAATCCACTTGCGTCTCCCGATGAACTAGCATCCTAGGCCTTTCTACGTACCACCGACCGCAATCCACTTGCTAATCCCGATGAACGTAGCACAAACTTTTGACACAACACCGACCGCAATCCACTTGCTAATCCCGGCGAACCCCATAACCAGTAGTGTTTCCTAATGGCACAGAGCCTAGGGTAAGGGTTCATGACTTCCCCGCCTAGTATGTCAACATGGGTCGTCACCCAAACTCGATATAATATATATATATATCTACAGTACTATGAACCCACGGTCCATCAAATCAGACAATCAATAAAACACTTTTAATCCACATTTTATAAAATCCAAGTTCACACTCGCACTCTAGTTGACCACTTTTCGACACAATTTTCCATATCAAAAACAGTTCATTTTTCCTTAAAAATAGAATATTCAGTTAGGCCTCTGAATAAGCTTTTCAACGCATCTTAGAACACCTCAATCGGGTTCCGGAATCAAAAGATATCGCGAAAACAAAATCAGTGAAAAACTGTTGAAAATCTGCAAAGCGTCGCGACGCGAACTGCTTCCGTCGCGACGCGAAAAGTGACAGAAACTTTTTGCGTGACAAAACTGGGCCAGGTCGCGACGCGAAGGGGACGGGTCGCGACGCGACCATCTGCTGAAAAGTGCAGGTTTTCCGTTTTCTGGCGAAATTCGCTATTCCGCTCAATTCCGATTCTTGTTCCGATTGAAAACAGTTTTGACAACTATAAAAACAGTCTCAATCAAAGTCACACAATCAATCAAATCAATCAAAAACTTATTTTAAACGAATTGTATCAAAACGCGACATATTTTCCAATTAACGGTTTTTAAGTCGAAATCTTTCGAAATCAAATCACCAAAAATTCCATTTCAACACGACACAATTCGAGACTCGCTCCGATCGATTCCTAACCCGAAACAGACAATATCAAGTAATATTCCAGACCAGCGAAAGCGATAAAACGATCAATCAATTAATTCGAAAGACAAAAATCCTAAACGTGAGTAGAACTCACCCTTGACGTGTGATCCACGATCGAGCCGAAATCACCGAGTAGCCACACGAACGCTCCCCGCTCCGGCGACACCCAATCCGCTTCCAAAGCTTCCCACTCGATCACGAAACCTCTTTTGACCGAAATATCAAATTCCTCGAAATCCTCCACGGACACTATTCATCATCCCTAACCTCCAAAACTACTATTCACACATAAACCCAATTTGAACCCTAACCTCTTGATTCTTCACAAACCCCAAATCGGACTTCAATACTTGCGAAATCCACCTTGAGCTCGCTCCCAAACACCATCCAAAGCTTTCCTTTGAGCTTGAACAATAAAAACCTCTATTTTCTCTTAAATTCGAAAATAGTGGATTTGAGGAGAGTGAGTTGATGATGAAGATTTTGGTACCAAATCGAAGAGGGAGTAACGCTGAACGTTTTTCGTGTTGGAAGGAAGTCGTTTTGACGAATCGAAACCTTCTCTTTTTCCTCTTCTTCCTCCTCACCCTTTCTTTCTCTTTTCTCTCCTTTCCTTCTCTGTTTCTCTTCTCTCGCTGTTTCCTTTTCTTTCTTTCTTTCAATTCATTCCTTTCCTTTCTTCACACACACACATTTATATATTTATTAATATATACGCGGTAACGTGGTCCAATTACCATATTGATCTAAATCTCTTATTTCGATTCCAAAACTTCCTTGACCCGTATTATTCGGTTAACGATCCGATGACAACCAATAAATAATTTTAGCACTCAATAAATTTACCAGTTAAGTACTAAATTAATTTAATTGGGTTAACACCCAAATAATTCTACTAATTATTTTGAGGGTGTTACAGTGTTTTAAACGATAACTTGTGTGATTGATTGATAA
The DNA here is from genome assembly GCA_039519185.1 of Astragalus membranaceus. Lineage (NCBI taxonomy): Eukaryota > Viridiplantae > Streptophyta > Magnoliopsida > Fabales > Fabaceae > Astragalus > Astragalus membranaceus. The sequence continues at coordinate 113,828,052 of CM076850.1, forward strand.
ATGTGATTGCTATGATTTCTTTTGATTGTTGTCTGGACTGGAATATTGCTGGTTGTGTTAGAATATCGATCGGAAGGAAAATCGGAATCGAATGGAATGGACAAGATTTGAGAAAACAGCAAATTCTAGGCTACTGATGAACGCGCACGGATCGTGCCCCCTAGGGGCATGGATCGTGCGTATCGTTCGCAGGAAGCCTGGAAAGTTTTTAAGACATGGCACGAACCGTGCGCCCCTGGGGCACGGACCGTGCACTCTGTTCTGTTTCTAAATGTTAAAATTTCAAATCACGCACGGGTCGTGCGCCTCTAGGGCATGGACCGTGCGGAAGCTTCTGATACCCTATTTCAAAATACACTTTAGTCCATTCCGAATGATTCCAAGTCCCTTCTAATCAATTCCCCAAGGTTTCCCAATGATGGAAACGTATCAATACCATGAAATTGAACATGTTGGAGGTAGAACTCTCAAGTTATGAAAACAAAGAAAACCGTACATTAGTAAACGCGAGCGTACACACGTCAAGCCAAGATAAAAGACTAAAAGTCTAAATGAGTCATGTAAGTTCATGCCATGTTAAGTCAAGTCAGGTTAACTCAAGTCAAGTTAAGTTACTTTCCCTTGAGGAAAAGTAGATGGTATACATGTAATAATATGTGGATATCTTGGGTGACGACCCTAAGGATTAGCATACTAGAGGAGGGGAAGTCATGAGCCCCAAAACCTAGGCCCCATGAGGTTTGCCCACTAGTGATTAGTGGATTGGGTTCACCAAAAGCCGAAGAAATAACCGCATAAGGTGGCTCGAGGTGTTGTGCTAAGTTAAAGAAAAAATAAGTCATGATATGTAGCCGCTTATTAGGGCTACATCAAGAAAGTAAGAATTATAACTAGTAGTCGCTTATTAGGGCAGCAAGTTACAAGAAATAAAACATATGTCCACATGGCCGCTTATTAGGGCCATGATGTTCAAAGTACAAAGTATAATGAACCGTTAGAGTTAGTAAGGGGTCTCGATAGGACTCACTGAGATAATGTTTATCTCACCCTTTAATTATTGTGGTTTTTACAGAGAAACAGGGGAAAGCTAAGGCGAAGAAGCACGCTTAGCCGGTGCGACTCTTGGAGTCATTGAAGATTGAGTTTCATGTTTAGGCCCTTGCCCCTTTTTGTTGTTTTTATGTTATCAATTGTATAACTATCATTGTATCAATTGTAAATCGTTTCCGCTATCTGTGTTCTGAGTGTTGAACACCAGGATTGTATAAGTTTTAAGTCATGAGACTTAAGTACTCTAGTAAGTTAATGAGGTTCATTGAACCGTTTGATATTTAATTATCGAAAGTTTTTAGTCGTGTTCAATATTCAATAACAGGACGTTACTCTGATGTATGCCAAGTGGTGCATTTCGGTAATTCTACAAGCTAGAAATACTGGGGTGTTACAGACTTGCTCGGCAAGGAGAGCAAGGAGGCGCATCTCCGGTTGGTTTTTTGTGTTTTTTTTATTATAATTTTCTTGTAGTTTTGTATTTATTTGACATTTTTTGTAATTCTGTAATGTTATTTTAATTTTTATTTCATGGGGATCTTGTAAATAATTGTGATTTTTGACTTTTATCTATTTTTTGTAATCTGATTGCTCTTTTTAATATTTTAATTGTTTTTGATTAAAAAAACACTAATCATAGGCCCAAACAAACAAATTACTAAGTATAGGCCCCCACCATGTCCCTCTATACCCCCAAGTAACACCCCTTTTCTACCCGATAATTATTTAATAAAATCAGAGTTATACAAAAAAATTTCATGCGTCGAAAAGAGATGTCACACATTCATCAATAATTCAAAACGTCACATGCGATATATAATCACTTTGTCAAAAAAAAAGGGTCGAAGCCCATAACACCAGTTTAATTAACCATAACGTCAAAAATGCATCACCACGCAGCGGAAATTGAAATAAGTTTCAAAACAACAAAATCATAACATCCTGAATGGACTCCAAATAGTAAAATGCAACAGCCAAAGTCTAGGTTCGTTTCCCCCCTTGAGTGTTACATATCAAAGCAAAGGACACTGACTCAGACTAGCGAAGGTAACTAGGCCTTCACTCGCAATCACCTGCATGTTACCGCATAGGGGTAACATTCAAACAGAAGGGGTGAGATATCTTCAATATAATAGCGTAAAATGATAGGAAATATGCTAGAATATGACAACTATATCTACCGTTCCACTACACACATCTATTCATAAACACACGTCAAATTGTAAACACCACAATCAGTCACCAATGTCATGATAATGCATGAATGCAACCCACACCAACGGGCATATGCATGTGGTACCAAATCACCAAAATTTTGCCTGTAAATAGAGGCGTCACCAAAATTGAGAGCTTTCACACCCGGTTCACCAATTCACAAAAATTGAGCTTTCACACTCGGCTCACTAGTTTTAGAAAAATTGAGCTTTCACACCCAGCTCCAAGACCAAAGGCCTTCACCAAAATAAATGCGTATGCTGTATGCGACACCATGAATGCACACAGACAATCATCAAATTAGTCACAATGTGACACACCAAAACTCAATCACCGAATATCACCAAAATTGGGCTTTCACACCTAGCCTAACGACACCGAGACACCAAACCACCCGAAACAACAGAACACCAAAATTTGGAGCCTTCACACCCAGCTCCCACAACACCAAGGTTTGAACCTTCACACCTAGCTCAAACAGCACCAAGACACCAAGATGACAACAGTTTTCCAAAACATTTGAGACGCGAGGATTTTTCCCGACACCGAAGACCACGACAATTTTCCAAAATATTTGAGACACGACAATTTCTTTCCCAAAAACAGCAACATTTAACGGTTAAGCCAACGGCTAACAATTTCCAGAAAGATAGAACACTTTGCCTTAAATTAGAATATTCAGCTAGGCCTCTGAATAAGCTTTCCAAAACATTTTGAAACGTCTCAATCGGATTCCCGAGTCAAACATATGTTGAAAACAAAAACAGGGAAAAACTGAGGCACATGCTGAAAATGGCGCCCAGGCACAGGGCGCCTAGCAGGGAAACGCAACACAGAAGACTGGCGCCCAGGAGCAGGGCGCCCAACAACAGGCAACACAACCGAACCTGGCGCCCAGACAGTCCAGAACACATCAGAAACGCAACATGGCACAGGAATTAGCGCCCTTGGCGCCCAGGCAGCCTACAGCACAAACGCAACACAGAACAGGAACACGCACCAGACACGAGAACAGCGCCCATGGCGCCCCTGCGCCAAGACAGCGCGCAACACAACTCAGGAACAGGCGCCCATGGCGCCCCTGCGCCAAGACACAACAACACACACACACACTGGCACACGCGAACACACACCAGACACGGCGCCCATGCACAGGGCGCCAAAAACAGCAACAGAACACCAAGCAACAGGGTCAGGCACGGCGCCCAGGCACAGGGCGCCAGAAACAGCATCTAGGGCAATGGCGCCCATGGCACCCTAAGGGTCAACAATTCCGTTATTTCACCAATTTAAATCACCAATCCTTAATCACCAATGTTAATTATCATGAATTGTCAATCACAACACCAAACAACAATTAATCGAACACCTAGCATGCAATTAGTAATAACAACCATGAATCACCAATTTTCTTAGAGTCACATCAATCACCAACAAGCCAAATTTCAATTCAACCTAGTTATAATTCAACTACCACCAAATCAAACATCAAAATCAATCAAGAGGTATTATAGGACCTATCCCCACATAACCCCATCATAAAACCCCATTATAAGGAAGAACCCCACCCTTACATTATAGTAGGAGAGCACTAATCTTCTTGATCAAGTCACCAACAATAACCTCAGCAACACAGCTCCTCTCTGCTCCTTGAATTTGCGAACTCCTCCTCCTCTTCTCCCTTGGATGCGCCGAAACCCTCTTCCCTCTTCCTCTCTTCTATTCGCAATTTTTCTTTTTCTCAAAACAATTCGCATAATGAGCCAAAACCCTAGCCTAGGCGCTTCACCTATGCGCCTAGCTAGTGGGCTTCTGGATCACGGGCTTTCCTCCAGCTTAAGCCCGATTACTAACATCATCCCCTAATATCCAATTATACACCTCTTAATCAAATGCTAATATAATTACACCAACTGAAATAAATAACTAAATAAATGGATACCTAAATATTTAATTAAATAATTAAATTAAATATTTGGGCGTTACAACTCTCCCCCACTTAGAATGTTTTCGTCCTCGAAAACTCACCTGAATCAAACAGCTCTGGATAGGACTCCCGCATCTTACTCTCCAACTCCCAAGTCATGCTCTCACCGGCAGCTCCTAACCAGACCACCTTCACCAATGCAATTTCTTTGCCTCTTAACACCTTCACCTCATGGTCTTCAATCCGCACAGGCATAGTCTCCACCGTTAGATTATCCCGCACCTCCACGTCATCCATGTGGATCACATGAGATGGATCCAAAATGTACTTCCGAAGTTGCGACACGTGAAACACGTCGTGCAAATTCGAAAGATTTGGCGGTAAAGCCACTCTATACGCCACATTCCCAACTCTCCCGGAAATCTGATAAGGACCAATGAATCGAGGAGTGAGCTTCTTCGACTTCAAAGCACGGCCAACACCGGTCACTGGAGTGACTCTCAAAAATACATGCTCACCTTCCTGGAACTCTAAATCTTTTCTCTTCTTGTCGTGATAACTCTTCTGACGACTCTGGGAAGCCTTCATCTTCTCACGGATCAACTTCACCTTCTCAGTTGTCTCTCAAACTATCTCCGGTCCAAGCACCACACTCTCTCCGGACTCATACCAACACAGCGGGGTTCTGCACTTCCGACCATATAGTGCTTCAAAAGGTGCCATCCCGATACTAGAATGGTAACTATTGTTATACGTGAACTCTATCAGTGGAAGGTAGGAATCCCACGAACCTCCTTGTTCCAAAACACAAGCCCTCAACAAATCTTCTAATGACTGAATTGTCCTTTCTGACTGACCATCTGTCTGAGGATGATATGCCGAACTCAACCTCAATTTAGACCCCAACTTCTCTTGCAAACTCTTCCAGAAATTTGAAGTGAACCTCAGATCTCTATCCGAAACAATACTCTTAGGAACTCCATGAAGCTTCACAATCTCCCGGATATAAATCTCCGCCAACTTCGACACCGGATACGTGATGCTGATAGGAACAAAATGAGACGATTTCGTTAACCTCTCATCAATCACCCAAATTGCATCATATCCTTTCGCAGTACTAGGCAATCCCGTTACAAAATCCATCGAAATGCTATCCCATTTCCACTCCGGAATTTCTAACGGTTGCATCAGTCCAGCAGGCTTCTGATGCTCCACCTTTGACTTTTGGCAAGTCAAACATGCATAAACGAACTGCACTACATCTCGCTTCATACCAGGCCACCAAAACAACTTCTTCAGATTTTGATACATCTTCGTAGCTCCCGGATGAATACTTAACTTACTTCGATGAACCTCTTCTAAAATCGCCCTCTTCAGCTCTGCGCCTTCAGGAATACAAATCCTATTACGGAATCTCAAAACACCATACGCATCCAACTTAAAGTCACTACCCTCAGGCTGATCATCCCCGACCATCAAATCCACCAACTTGATATCCAACTTCTGGGCTCCTCTGATACTGTCAAGGAACTCATTATTAATCTTCAACATACCCAACTTAACACTCTGAAGCGACACTTCACAAACCAAACTCAAATCCCTGAATTCCTCGATCAACTCTAACTCCTTAGCCATCATTGCCGACATATGCACGGACTTTCGACTTAAAGCATTAGCCACGACATTAGCTTTGCCTGGATGATAGTTCAAACCGAAATCATAGTCTTTCAACAATTCCAACCACCTTCGCTGCCTCATATTCAACTCCTTCTGGTCAAACAAATATTTCAAACTCTTATGATCACTGAACACCTCAAATCTGGAACCATACAAATAGTGCTTCCAAATCTTCAACACAAAGACCAATGCAGCCAACTCCAAATCACGTGTTGGATAATTCTTCTCATGAATCCTTAACTGCCTCGACGCATAAGCAATCACCTTCCCATTTTGCATAAGCACGCCACCTAGACCCATCTTCGAAGCATCACAATACACTACGAACGGCTCTCCCGGATTTGGCAACGTCAAGACAGGAGACGTCGTCAATCTCTTCTTCAACGCAAGGAAACTTTCTTCACAACGAGCATCCCACACAAAAGCCTTACCCTTACAAGTCAACTGCGTCAACGGAAGGGCCAACTTAGAAAAACCTTCGATGAACCTTCTGTAGTAACCAGCCAACCCTAAGAAGCTTCTAATCTCCGTAGCCGACTTCGGACTCTCCCACTGCATCACGACATCAACCTTAGACGGATCCACAGCAATACCACTACAAGAAATGATATGACCCAGAAAACTTACTTCTGACAACCAGAATTCACACTTAGACAACTTTGCATACAGCCTCTTCTCTTTCAGGATCTCCAATACTAATCTCAAATGTTCCGCATGCTCTTCCTCCGACTTCGAATAAATCAGGATGTCGTCAATGAACACAACCACGAACCGATCCAAGTAAGTATGGAATATACGATTCATGTACTCCATAAATACACCCGACGCGTTAGTGACACCGAACGGCATCACCGAATACTCATAATGCCCATACCGCGTCCTGAAAGCAGTCTTCTGAACATCTCCATCCTTCACCTTGATCTGATGATAACCTGATCTCAAATCAATCTTGCTGAACACTCGAGCACCCACTAACTGATCCATTAAATCGTCTATCCTCGGCAGTGGATACTTGTTCTTAATGGTCACCTTATTCAGCTGCCTATAATCAACACACAACCTCATGCTCCCATCCTTCTTCTTCACCAGCAACACAGGAGCTCCCCACGGCGATACACTCGGCCTAATAAACTTCTTCTCAAGCAGATCTTCAAGTTGCTTCTTCAACTCAGACAATTCTGACGCAGACATCCCGTACGGTGCCATAGACACAAGCCTCGTACCGGGTACAAGATCAATAGAAAACTCTACTTCCCTCTCAGGCGGTACACTAGGAATCTCATCAGGAAAGACTTCAGGAAATTCGCGCACCACCTGCACCTCTTCAATGATAGCTTGATTCTCAACAGACAGCGATGCCATTAGCGAGAATAACTGAACTCCCTCCTTTGCTAACTTCCGCAACTGACTAGCAGATAACAAACCAGACTCTTCCTCCCCAAAGCTCACAGACTTGCGACGACAATCAATGCGAACATGGTTATGCTCCAACCAGTTCATGCCCAAAATTACATCTAATCCATTCACCTTAGACGAATCCACAGCAATACCACTACCAGAAATGATATGACCCAGAAAACTTACTTCTGACAACCAGAATTCACACTTAGACAACTTTGCATACAGCCTCTTCTCTTTCAGGATCTCCAATACTAATCTCAAATGCTCCGCATGCTCTTCCTCCGACTTCGAATAAATCAGGATGTCGTCAATGAACACAACCACGAACCGATCCAAGTAAGTATGGAATATACGATTCATGTACTCCATAAATACTCCCGGCGCGTTAGTGACACCGAACGGCATCACCGAATACTCTTAATGCCCATACCGCGTCCTGAAAGCAGTCTTCTGAACATCTCCATCCTTCACCTTGATCTGATGATAACCTGATCTCAAATCAATCTTGCTGAACACTCGAGCACCCACTAACTGATCCATTAAATCGTCTATCCTCGGCAGTGGATACTTGTTCTTAATGGTCACCTTATTCAGCTGCCTATAATCAACACACAACCTCATGCTCTCATCCTTCTTCTTCACCAGCAACACAGGAGCTCCCCACGGCGATACACTAGGCCTAATAAACTTCTTCTCAAGCAGATCTTCAAGTTGCTTCTTCAACTCAGACAATTCTGACGCAGACATCCTGTACGGTGCCATAGACACAGGCCTCGTACCGGGTAAGATCAATAGAAAACTCCACTTCCCTCTCAGGCGGTACACTAGGAATCTCATCAGGAAAGACTTCAGGAAATTCGCGCACCACCTGCAACTCTTCAATGATAGCTTGATTCTCAACAGACAGCGATGCCATTAGCGAGAATAACTGAACTCCCTCCTTTGCTAACTTCCGCAACTGAGTAGCAGATAACAAACCAGACTCTTCCTCTCCAAAGCTCACAGACTTGCGACGAAAATCAATGCGAACATGGTTATGCTCCAACCAGTTCATGCCCAAAATTACATCTAATCCATTCAGCGGCAAACAAACAAAGTGCACAACAAAGTCTCTGTCGAAGATTGACAAGGGACACTGAGAACACACTAGAGAGGTAGTTACCGACCCCTTAGCTGGAGTGTCGACAACCATCTCTCCATTCATAGCAGACAATACAAGATTCAACCTCTTACAACAATCAGCAGCAATAAAGCAATGAGTAGAACCAGTATCAACAATAGACTTTAAAGGAGTACCATTAATGAAGCACGTACCTCTAATGAGTCCATCATCTTCAGTAGGCTCTTCACCTGCCAAAGCGAACACTTTTCCACTGGACCTTTCTTTCTTCGGCTTCGGACACTGAGTACTAATGTGCCCTCCTTCACCACAGTTGTAGCAAACCACTACCTTGCTCTCACATTCGGCCACCACATGACCGTCTTTACCGCACTTGAAACACCTCTTCACGTCGCTTCTGCACATGACACTCTTGTGGCCAGGCTTGCCACACTTAAAACACACAATGCTAGCAGGGGCATCTCCCCCACTAGTCTTCTTGCCAGCATCAGCTCTCTGCTTACCCTTGCCCGCAGGGACCTCATACGGCTTACCACGGCCTTGAAACTTGCTCCTCTTATCATTCACAATCTTGTAGTGAGCATTACTATCCTCCTCAAAAATTCTGCAACTATCAATCAAGTCAGCAAAGACACGGATCTTCTGATATCCGATTGCTTTCTTGATCTCGGGCCTCAAACCATTCTCGAACTTGATACACTTGGAAAACTCAGCAGTAGCTCCAGTGTAATGCGTGTTGCGCCCGAAAAAGTCCCCGAGGGAGAACCTTCCTCGTTCACAACTTTTCTTAAGACAATGAAGCCGCCACCAATATTTATTAAGGAAAATATTAGGAAAACCTTTTTTGGAAAGCGATTTGTCTTGCGAAACTAGAGAATAGGGTTCAGGGGTCGGTTACGTGCAGGGAAGGTGTTAGCACCCCACACGTCCTCTCTACTGAGAGGGAACCTTTAATTAAATGTGTGGTTTTAAGTGTTGATTTGAAAAATACCTAATTTGCCTCTTTATTTCTTATTGAAAAATGAATTAAAGAACTTAATAAAAATTTTTATTTTTGGCGAGAAAGGAAGAAAAAAGGGTTTTTAGAAAGAAGTGCTTGACGGGACATGGCCCGCTCCTACGTATCTCCCGGTGCGATGGAGAATTCAAAGCTACGTAGTTCTTGTGTGTAGAAAATGTTTGTGGGTTGGTGTTTTTTAATGTAGGGGTTTTAGGACTGTGTGATCTGTGTTGGAGGACCACTGGGGGTCTGAAGGAGCACTGGGGCTCTGAAGGGCCACTGAGGGCTGAAGGAGCGTTGGGGCTCTGAGGGACCACAGTTCACTTATCTTAAAACGATGATTAACCCGGCCGTACGACCGGCTTAATCCCCTACTTTGAAAATAAGATTTTTGCTTTTGAAATGAAGGAGATCTATTTGTATATTCTTTAATTTTAGAAATTGTTTATTTTTGCGCTTGACAGGGGCGTGGCCCTGCTTCTACGTATCTCCGGGTGGAGAATCAAAGGCGACGTAGTTCTAGGTTCTTTTGAAAATGATTGTTGAAAACTTATTGTGAAAATGATTTTTATTTGTTATGCTTGACGGGATGTGACCCGCTCCTACGTATCTCCTGGTGCGATGGAGAATTCAAAGCTACGTAGTTCTTGTGTCTTTTGGAAAAGGTTTTTGTTTTTTACCTTGTTTAATTTTGAAAATCAAGCTTTCATGATGATCAATTGAGCAAGGGCTCCAAGTGATCACCACTAGCACTTCATTGTTAATAATCATGCAAGCAAAGGCTTCGCAAGACTACTAACAACGTTTTTGATTTAGTGAAAATCTTTAGGAAAATTAGGCATTCATGATGATCAATTGAGCAAAGGCTCCAAGTGATCACCACTAGTACCTCGTTGTTAATAATCCTGCAAGCAAAGGCTTCACAAGACTATTAACAAAGTTTTTAATTTATGAGAAATTATTTTGTCTTGAAGAGAATTAAATTAAATTAAAAAACGAGAAAGGGGGTGAAATGGTAAAATGGGGTGCAGTTTGCAAACGGGAACTGTACTATTAAAAATTGGGTGTGAAAAGCAGTCCACGTCTTGGTTTCTGGGCTTTGGGCTGATGGATAGAAAGGGGCTGTATTGTTATAAAAAAGGGGGTGCGCTAATAAACCTGATTGTTGGATTTTTAATTTAAAATAAAAAGAAAATAGGGATAGTATATAAATGGAAATTAAAGGATTCAGCAAACCCTAATCTTCTTATTCTTTCCCCTGCTCACAGCGCCGCATCAAAAAAAAATGGAGAGGGAATCTCGCGAAATTCGCGGCCAAGAGAGAGAGAAAGGAAATTTCGGAGAGAGAGAGGCAGAAACGAAGGGGGAAGGGAAGAAGAAGAAGAGGGAGGACGCGGTGCTGCTACGACGGCGGGTGGCCCTTCTGCTTCCGGTGAAGAGCGTTGCAGCGGCGGCGGCTTACGATGGTGACCGGGAGGTTTGCGACGGTTCGGCTACGTAGGGCGGAGATGACGGCAGTGAGAGCGAAGGGAGAAGAGTGGTGGGGACAGCGAGCGCGGCGGTGGTGATGAGGAAACGACACCACGCTGACGGTAGTGGAAGAAGAACGACGCCGACCGGCCGTTCCTTGGCCGGCGATGACGATGGTGACGTGGCGTGCTCGATGGTGAAAGTGACGTGCACGATAGTGACGGTGACAGAGGTTGAGGGATTGTGGCTGTGGCGGTGTTTGGTGCGAACGCCCAGGGGGGCGGCGGTTTCTGCAGAACAAACCACCGTGGGTGGTGGTCGGAGTCTGTCTCACGGTGGCGCGGGTTAGTTTCTTTTTCTCTTTTCATTTTTGTTGAAAGTTAAAACGAACAGGTCTGAGATTTTAGACTTGTGTTTTGATCCCTCTGTCCACTAAACACGACTCATATTTACATGTGATTTACTTTGACTATCTACGTATTCTGATTTTATTTTGTTTTCTGAAATCTTAAACAGAAATTGTTAAGCTAATAACAAACAGGTATTATAATGATTTGTTTCTAGATAATCACATAAAATGCGTGTGCAAAATAACGGACCAACCTAATCTCCAGCATCTTATATTTTCCCTCCGTGTGCTTGCTACGGCTACTGCTTCTTTACTCAAATTTTCCAGCTCTCAGATCTTGAGAAAAAAACGTATTTAGGTGATTAGGGTTTCAATGCGAAGCCCTAATCCTTATTTCTTAGTGATTTTTGCAGTTGTATGCATCTGTGATCCTCCTCTTTTGCTGTGGACTGACTGTTTATTTATATTAAAAACTTAGGTCTTGGCATTAATTGCTTTTGACCGGGCTTTGAATTATTTTTCAGGTTTTGGAGCGGATCGACCTAGGCCCAGCAGCTTGGGGAGCAGCTGCTGGAAACCCTAAATCTGCTGCTGCCTATTATTATTTGTATTTTCGGATTTGTATTTTTTGGTATTTTTAGTATTATCATTTTTTTGTATTTTTGGACTTTTGGACATTTTAGACACTATTAAATTGTAAATAAACAATAAATAGAATTTTTTTGACATTTTTAGACTATATATAATGCTCAGAATAAATGAATAGGTAAAGTAAAAATAATAAAAGAAATCGGGCCAAATACAAAAGCGATATCGGACCCAACTAGACAAGTGCGTGAGAACGAAGCCCAAATAAAATAAATAAGCCTGCTGACCACTAAATGCTAAAATTATCTCAGAATCGCGTTCTTAAGCCCAACTTGAAACGACAAGCTCGATCGCGAGAAAAATGACTTTGTTAGTCTCAATTAGGTTCGACTTAAATCCAAATACGAAGATTAAATTGAAGAACGCACGAAACGATCGATCATTCGCGTGCATGCCTAATTTAAAACAACGGTATTTCGATTTAGTTGAACAGAGTCATTGAAATTGACCAGTGTTAGTAACTGAGACGCCATACTGATAATTCTCGTAATCACGCGACTTCAAAACACGATTTAAGTAAAATAAACGACTAAAACTAGAAAAAGACGACGGACAAAATTGGGGTATAACAGCTGCCCCTCTTTATTTGGATTTTGACAAGGAATATGAATTGGCCGAAACATATTCCGAGGCAAAATAGAAATAAAGAATTCAGAAATTATACCAATTTTGTCTACCTAGAGAAACCTGAGGCAAAAAAGGTAAAACGGGCACTTGGCGTGCAGAAAGCGGTAAACGGGCACTTGGCGTGCAAAAAAGCGGTAAATGGGCACTTGGCGTGCAGAAAGCGGTAAATGGGCACTTGGCGTGCAGAAAGCGGTAAATGGGCACTTGGCGTGCAGAAAGCGGTAAATTGCCCAGGCTGCCTAAAACCTGTAATCCTTAAACGGACTCTTGGTGAATCCGAGTTTGCACGTGGCTTTGAGGAGCACGCTCTTCCTGTTGGCCTTTTCGAGCGACCGGGGGGATCGTTATCAGCTCCGGAACTGATATACTGATCAATGCACGGCGTCCACTGTATCTTAGGCTGATACAACTATTCCGTTGAACCTCACATGGGGCTGCGGTCCATCGCGTTGCTCGTACGCGACGTGAGACCTGGGCAGAAGGGAGCGATGATCTCTGTGCTCCAATCCGCAATGCGTGCTTGAGCGCTCTCTTTTCTTTTCTCTCTTTCTTTTCTATTTCTCTCTTTTCTTTTTTTTCTCTTTCTGAACTCCCAACTTGGGGAACATTTTCTGGAATCTGGGGGCGAGGGCTAACACCGAAGTGCTCATCCTCTTTTGTACATATAGCTGAAAATGAACAAATGCATGCAATGCAAATGCCATGATTGCTGTTTTCTTTTTTTCTTATGATGAATGATGAGTTTCTTATTTCCTTTGTCTATGTCGGATGAATGCATGATCTTCTACTGTTCCTATATGCTTGATGGATGCAATGATTTTCCTTTTCTTCTCTTGTCTGTACGCAATGCGTAATTTTTTCTTTTGCTTATGTCTGATGAATGCATGATTTTCTCCTATTCTTATATGCTTGATGAATGCAATGATTTTCCTTTTCTTCTCTTGTCTGTACGCAATGCATGATTTTTTCTTTTGCTTATGTCTGATGAATGCATGATTTTCTCCTGTTCTTATATGTCTTTTTCTCTTTCTCTAGCTTCTCTTCTTTCTTTTCTTTTCTTTTTGTTGCTCTCTTGGCTCTTCTCTTTTCTCTCTTTTGGGCTTCTCTTTTTGCTCTTTTAAGAATTATGGGTATGCGAATGCAAAGCTTTGGTATTTGATGACGTGGAATGCTCATGTATTTTAATGACATGCAAAGGAAATGATGAATGACATGAAATGATGAATGACATGGGATGTTCTAGCTTTCTTTTCTTCTATGAGATGCTAGTATTGATGTGATGCAATTGTATTGCTTTGATGTTTGAATGCAAATGTATGCGGTGATTGATGCTTTGATGAATGAAACGCTCCTGTTCTAACTTCTGTTTGTTTCTTTTTGCTTCTTCTATGAAATGCAAACATTAATATGATGCAATGCTCTGATGTTTGATGCAATGATTCTTGTTCTTTTTTCTTTTATGGAAATGCTAACGTTAATATGATGCATATGCACTGCTTTAATGTTTGATGATTGAATGACAAAGGAATGCTTTGTGAAATGATGAATGACATGGAATGCTTTTGTGTTGCTTTTGTAGTTTCTTTTCTTTGTTTTCTTTTTGCTTTCTTTGCTTTTTCTATGGAATATCTGATGCAAAATGTAATGCTCTAATGATGAATGACATGCAATGACTTCGTTCTTTTCCTTTTTATGAAGTGCGAACATTAATATGATGCCAATGCAGTGAAAAGATTTTGCTTTTTCTGTGCAACGGACGTGGAACGTTTTTTTTTTTCTTTTTGCTATGTGATGAATGTACCAAATGTGAAGATGCAAATGTAATGCTTTGATGCACATGCTATAATGCGTAGATGCATGAGGTAAACATTTTCGTGATGATGAGATGCGAGATTTTGAATGCAAGAACTTGAGATGATTATTGACCATTCTGTTGAAAAATTGAATTTGATTCAAACTCTGGTGTTCTCAAGGTTTTTATTTACAAACAACCTCATTTGTTTTCTCCTTCTTTCCATGATGACTGAATTTTAGATATCACGTAAACAACTTGTGTTCTCTCCTTTGAAGCATTATCTAGTAAGCATGCATAGGAGTGCAAATGTGAATGAATGAGTCAGTTAACTTGGAATTGGTTTAGGGCATGGACTTTTATGGCAAGTGAAGGAATGACAGACATGGTTGTTGCCGAACCTTATGAGGGACCAAGAGATACAAGATCGCCCCAATTCAGGTCTTTGACGAGTGAATAACTTGCCCCTGTCTAGTGGTGACAACAACTAGGGGTGTAGAAGATGATGAATTGGGAATGCTTCGGCTCTCGGGATGAAAGCTGGAATGAAAGGGGTTTTGCTTCAACCCACAGAATTTGATGTTGCCCCAGTCATAACAAGGACAAAGCTGCCCCAATCAAAATGACAAGGTCTTGTTTAGGATAGTGAGTTGAGAGATTGTCCCGGTGAGGTTTTTATGGGAATGAATGAGGTGAAGGAATGGGAATGCACTTGCCCCACTTTGGAATGACATTGACAACTGGAGTGACATGGGATGGGCATTGAACAGACTTTCCCAAGACTAGGGTGTGTGGGTGGTGAAGAGAATGCCCCAACTTTTGGGTCTGAGTGGTATTCTCAGTGCAAATCTTTGGTTCTCTACTGATGTCTTGACTTTTGGTGCGAAAGAATCCTTACCTGGTGATCACTAAACCTTGTTTTAATGCATCTTGAATGTGTTTTGGAGTGCAAGTCCCTCTTTTTTATTTTGTCAGCTTTCTTTTTTCTGACTGTTCGTTTTTGTTTCCTCAGCTCTCTTTTTTTTCGGAGGGTTTATTCTTTCTTGATCAGCTTTCTTTTTTCTGATCGTTTGTTTTTCTTTTGAGCAAACACATTGTACATAGATAAGGTTGTTCGTCCTAAGATTAGAATTTGAGTGAACAAAAGCAACCGGTCTTTGATCGGAATGGATTTTTCGGGGTTGTGGTGTTTTGTGGAGAAAGGAGGGTTAGGCTTAATGAAGTGTTTGAGGCTAATGGGAGGATGAGTCTTGTTCGGCGTTGATTGACGGTTAATGGTCTATGAGGAATATGGTTATTGGGCTTGTTTGGGCTCTGTTAAAGCAAATTCGTGTCTCATGGTAGAATGACTAAGGGGTTTGATGTTGAGGCCAAAGGAAGTGTTTGAAGGTTTACGGAATCAGGTGTTGGAATGATGAAGTGTTTGAAGGTCTATTTAGACGAAGATGTTTTGTATTTTGTGGTAACATGTACCAGCTCACCACTTACATTTCTCTTGTATTTTCTTTTGTTTTGGGATTTTCATTTTTGAATCCCCTTTTTTTGATTTTCTCTTTTTCCTTTTTTTTTTCTTTTTTTTTTGTTTTATGATTCTTTTCCTTCTTTGATTCGGGTGAGCTGATAAAAAGTGATGCACTGTTTTTTTTTATTTGGGGTGATCCTTGTCTAGGGTGATTTTTGGATTTTGGTTTTTCTTGGCTCAAGGTGGGTAGGAAAGGGACTTTCTGGGATTTTGGGGTTTTTGAGGAGATGGCCAAACTTCATTTCAAATCCCGATTGCTTATTTCTATAAGACTTAACTTTAGAACAATAATCTATCTATCTTCATGTGTTTGCTCTTTTTTCTTTTTTTGTGCCCTAATTTTTGCCTGGACCGCTCTTTGTGAGTTTTCAGTCCACCGGGCGCTTCTTTTTGCCTAGGCCGCCCTTTGCGGGTTTTCAACTTAGCGAGCTTGTTTTCTTGTTTATTATATTATTATTATTATTATTATTTTGAGAGACTTGCACTGAAGGAATATGATACCGACAAGGAAAATTAGTGATCACAGACTTGCCCCAGCATGGAGGACTTGAACCAAAAGTCAAATACGCACTGATGGGGAGAATATGCACTTTATGGGTGGACGGGGCGGGACTAGACTTGGACGGGAAACTGTGGTAAGGGAGGAAAACCAACGGACTCAAACAAGAGAATGTACTCATAGCATGCACGCTCATTAGAAGAATGCTTCACAGAGAGTTAACATCATTTAAAAATTTGTTTTTTCTTTGATACACTATTTCAGTCTTTTGTCATGGATGGGATGCAGTGCTTTTGAAAAACTGAGTGCCTTGGAACACCTTGAGTTTGCAACCAAGTAAGGATAAACTTTTTCAAAAAGGATGATTGTTTCGCAAGAACGTCTCGCTTTTCATCACAACTCTTATTTTATGTAATGAATGAATGAACAAATTATGATATGCAAGTATGATGCAAATGCGTGGAGAATGACCACTCGAAGAGCGTGGCTTATTCTAAATAATTTTGTTATTTTTAATGCCAGACAAAATATGGAATGCCAATGCGAATGATGCAAGAATGATGCCCCCTTTTTTCAAAATGATTTTTGATTTCGATTTTTTTATTTTTTAGAGGCGAGACAAGGTACGAAATACCAATGCCCCCTTTTTCTTTTGAATGGTGAAAGATGCAGGAATGATGCTTTTCTCTAAATGATGATGATTTTTTTTTTAGAGGCAAGGCAAGGTATGAAATGCCAATGCCCCTTCCTTTTTTGAAAGATGCATGTATGGAGGAATGATGTACTAAAGTGATGAGGTTAATGAAATGGTGCATGAATGCTACATTTTGAATAAATTTGATGATGATTTTTATTCATGATTATGAATGAGATGCTTTCTTGTTTTCATTTTTTTTTTGTGCAATGAAATGCATGATACTCACAATGATTTTCTTTTTTGTTTTTTAGTTTTGGAACATGATTTTGAAAATTATTTGGAGATGCAAATGATTTATTGGAAAAAGGGTTTTAGAAAAATGTGCTTGACGGGGTATGACCCGCTCCTACGTATCCCCATTGTAATGAGGAATCAAAGCTTACGTAGTTCTACTGTGTCTCTTTTTTTGAAATAATGCTTATGCATGAACGCCTCGTCTTGGGTGAACTCGACGAGGATTTTTTGCATGATTATAAATGAAATGCTTATGCTATGCAGATGATAATTATTTTTTGTTTTATCTTTATGTAATGAAAGGGAATGCAAGATGAATGTTTTTTTTTTTTTTCAAACTTTTGTTAGATGCAAATGCGATGGTGCGAAATGATGTGGATGCGAAATGATGTGGATGGGAAATGATGTGTCATTTACATAAAAAGAGGGTAAGAAAATAAGGATATTATTTTCTACGATTTTGAAATAGAGTTTAAGAAAAAGGAATGCCTAAACTAATGCAACAAACAAAGGCGTGCCCCCGTGTCCTATAAAGGGTGGGAATCCTAGGGTCTAAAGTCGGCGAAAGGGGTAATCCTCCCATGTAGGTTCTAATCACTTCCTTACAATGGCAACCAAGAGCTAAAGTCTCTCTCATGATGGCACCCACAATCGTAGAAAGCTACCGAGTGTGAGGCATCATGACAAAGCGCACTCTTGGGCGGAACTTTCATGAGAGCCATACAGACAAAGGTCTACGAATGGCAGTCACTAATCGTTCCCACTCTCCTAGGTTTTTGTTCAGACCTTGGGTTTTAGGCCCCACTCAATGCTCACAAGTATAGGATGTGAAGTGTGTGTCGAGGGCACAACACCTAGGAATAACTACCCTTCCCCACCTGCAAATGAAAATCCAGAGCAGTCCAGACAAATAGCATGTTGTTTTTCCTAGGGTTCAATATCGATCCAATATAAACTAATCTAGGGTGCCAATAACAATGCACTACTTACCTCAAGAAAGGGAGCAAAGAAGAAGGGGACATGATAAGAAAGGGGAAGTATGCATGTGCTTACCATAGGAAATGGAGCAGAGAAGAAGGGGACATGATAAGAAAGGGGAAGAAATGCATGAGAGAACTAAGCAAAAAAGTAATTATCTATTGCAAAAACAAACATAGAAGAAGAATGCACATGGACGTAACATGCTTATGAAAAAGGAAGAAGAAGCAAGATATTCAAATCAATCATATAAACCACACATTTAATTAATTAGGCTTGACCCACTTTTGAAAAAATGTTTTTTAGGATCCCCAGTGAAGTCGCCAGCTGTTGCGCCCGAAAAAGTCCCCGAGGGAGAACCTTCCTCGTTCACAACTTTTCTTAAGACAATGAAGCCGCCACCAATATTTATTAAGGAAAATATTAGGAAAACCTTTTTTGGAAAGCGATTGGTCTTGCGAAACTAGAGAATAGGGTTCGGGGGTCGGTTACACGCAGGGAAGGTGTTAGCACCCCACACGTCCTCTCTACTGAGAGGGAACCTTTAATTAAATGTGTGGTTTTAAGTGTTGATTTGAAAAATACCTAATTTGCCTCTTTATTTCTTATTGAAAAATGAATTAAAGAACTTAATAAAAATTTTTATTTTTGGCGAGAAAGGAAGAAAAAAGGGTTTTTAGAAAGAAGTGCTTGACGGGACATGGCCCGCTCCTACGTATCTCCCGGTGCGATGGAGAATTCAAAGCTACGTAGTTCTTGTGTGTAGAAAATGTTTGTGGGTTGGTGTTTTTTAATGTAGGGGTTTTAGGACTGTGTGATCTGTGTTGGAGGACCACTGGGGGTCTGAAGGAGCACTGGGGCTCTGAAGGGCCACTGAGGGCTGAAGGAGCGCTGGGGCTCTGAGGGACCACAGTTCACTTATCTTAAAACGATGATTAACCCGGCCGTACGACCGGCTTAATCCCCTACTTTGAAAATAAGATTTTTGCTTTTGAAATGAAGGAGATCTATTTGTATATTCTTTAATTTTAGAAATTGTTTATTTTTGCGCTTGACAGGGGCGTGGCCCTGCTTCTACGTATCTCCGGGTGGAGAATCAAAGGCGACGTAGTTCTAGGTTCTTTTGAAAATGATTGTTGAAAACTTATTGTGAAAATGATTTTTATTTGTTATGCTTGACGGGATGTGACCCGCTCCTACGTATCTCCTGGTGCGATGGAGAATTCAAAGCTACGTAGTTCTTGTGTCTTTTGGAAAAGGTTTTTGTTTTTTACCTTGTTTAATTTTGAAAATCAAGCTTTCATGATGATCAACTGAGCAAGGGCTCCAAGTGATCACCACTAGCACTTCATTGTTAATAATCATGCAAGCAAAGGCTTCGCAAGACTACTAACAACGTTTTTGATTTAGTGAAAATCTTTAGAAAAATTAGGCATTCATGATGATCAATTGAGCAAAGGCTCCAAGTGATCACCACTAGTACCTCGTTGTTAATAATCCTGCAAGCAAAGGCTTCACAAGACTATTAACAAAGTTTTTAATTTATGAGAAATTATTTTGTCTTGAAGAGAATTAAATTAAATTAAAAAACGAGAAAGGGGGTGAAATGGTAAAATGGGGTGCAGTTTGCAAACGGGAACTGTACTATTAAAAATTGGGTGTGAAAAGCAGTCCACGTCTTGGTTTCTGGGCTTTGGGCTGATGGATAGAAAGGGGCTGTATTGTTATAAAAAAGGGGGTGCGCTAATAAACCTGATTGTTGGATTTTTAATTTAAAATAAAAAGAAAATAGGGATAGTATATAAATGGAAATTAAAGGATTCAGCAAACCCTAATCTTCTTATTCTTTCCCCTGCTCACAGCGCCGCATCAAAAAAAAAATGGAGAGGGAATCTCGCGAAATTCGCGGCCAAGAGAGAGAGAAAGGAAATTTCGGAGAGAGAGAGGCAGAAACGAAGGGGGAAGGGAAGAAGAAGAAGAGGGAGGACGCGGTGCTGCTACGACGGCGGGTGGCCCTTCTGCTTCCGGTGAAGAGCGTTGCAGCGGCGGCGGCTTACGATGGTGACCGGGAGGTTTGCGACGGTTCGGCTACGTAGGGCGGAGATGACGGCAGTGAGAGCGAAGGGAGAAGAGTGGTGGGGACAGAGAGCGCGGCGGTGGTGATGAGGAAACGACACCACGCTGACGGTAGTGGAAGAAGAACGACGCCGACCGGCCGTTCCTTGGCCGGCGATGACGATGGTGACGTGGCGTGCTCGATGGTGAAAGTGACGTGCACGATAGTGACGGTGACAGAGGTTGAGGGATTGTGGCTGTGGCGGTGTTTGGTGCGAACGCCCAGGGGGGCGGCGGTTTCTGCAGAACAAACCACCGTGGGTGGTGGTCGGAGTCTGTCTCACGGTGGCGCGGGTTAGTTTCTTTTTCTCTTTTCATTTTTGTTGAAAGTTAAAACGAACAGGTCTGAGATTTTAGACTTGTGTTTTGATCCCTCTGTCCACTAAACACGACTCATATTTACATGTGATTTACTTTGACTATCTACGTATTCTGATTTTATTTTGTTTTCTGAAATCTTAAACAGAAATTGTTAAGCTAATAACAAACAGGTATTATAATGATTTGTTTCTAGATAATCACATAAAATGCGTGTGCAAAATAACGGACCAACCTAATCTCCAGCATCTTATATTTTCCCTCCGTGTGCTTGCTACGGCTACTGCTTCTTTACTCAAATTTTCCAGCTCTCAGATCTTGAGAAAAAAACGTATTTAGGTGATTAGGGTTTCAATGCGAAGCCCTAATCCTTATTTCTTAGTGATTTTTGCAGTTGTATGCATCTGTGATCCTCCTCTTTTGCTGTGGATTGACTGTTTATTTATATTAAAAACTTAGGTCTTGGCATTAATTGCTTTTGACCGGGCTTTGAATTATTTTTCAGGTTTTGGAGCGGATCGACCTAGGCCCAGCAGCTTGGGGAGCAGCTGCTGGAAACCCTAAATCTGCTGCTGCCTATTATTATTTGTATTTTCGGATTTGTATTTTTTGGTATTTTTAGTATTATCATTTTTTTGTATTTTTGGACTTTTGGACATTTTAGACACTATTAAATTGTAAATAAACAATAAATAGAATTTTTTTGACATTTTTAGACTATATATAATGCTCAGAATAAATGAATAGGTAAAGTAAAAATAATAAAAGAAATCGGGCCAAATACAAAAGCGATATCGGACCCAACTAGACAAGTGCGTGAGAACGAAGCCCAAATAAAATAAATAAGCCTGCTGACCACTAAATGCTAAAATTATCTCAGAATCGCGTTCTTAAGCCCAACTTGAAACGACAAGCTCGATCGCGAGAAAAATGACTTTGTTAGTCTCAATTAGGTTCGACTTAAATCCAAATACAAAGATTAAATTGAAGAACGCACGAAACGATCGATCATTCGCGTGCATGCCTAATTTAAAACAACGGTATTTCGATTTAGTTGAACAGAGTCATTCAAATTGACCAGGGTTAGTAACTGAGACGCCATACTGATAATTCTCGTAATCACGCGACTTCAAAACACGATTTAAGTAAAATAAACGACTAAAACTAGAAAAAGACGACGGACAAAATTGGGGTACAACAATGCGGATAGAACTTTGCCAGCTCCACGAACTTAACGGCATACTCCGATACGGACATGCTCCCTTGTTTCAGCTCCAGAAACTCAATCTCCTTCTTCCCTTAGACATCTTCCGGATAATACTTACGGTTAAACTCTCTGCTGAACACTTCCCAGGTAATCTCTTCATTAGCAGTCTCCAACCTCTGCCTCGCCTCTAACCACCAATCATCAGCTTCCTCAGCTAGCATATGCGTACCATAGCGGACCTTCTGTGCTGGAGTACAATCCATCACTCGAAAAATCCTCTCCGTTTCTTTCAACCAAGCTAAAGCACCATCGGGATCATACTTGCCCTTGAAGGTACGCGGATTCTCTCTCTGAAAGGTAGCCAAACTCCGAGACCCAGCATTCTCACCAGCATTCTGTTGATTCTCCACAACCTGCACCATAGCAGCTAGAGCAGCAGCAATTGCAGCATCGTTCCTCCCAGCCATTTCAACTCACTTGCTACAAAACAACCAACAGTTAGATATAATTGACAACACACCATTGTCAATTGACACTACGACTGGACAACTTGGCCGGACAGACCGAACTTTTGCTCTGATACCACTAATGTAACACCCCTTTTCTACGCGGTAATTATTTAATAAAATCAGAGTTATACAAAAAAATTTCATGCGTCGAAAAGAGATGTCACACATTCATCAATAATTCAAAACGTCACATGCGATATATAATCACTTTGTCAAAAAAAAAGGGTTGAAGCCCATAACACCAGTTTAATTAACCATAACGTCAAAAATGCATCACCACGCAGCGGAAATAGAAATAAGTTTCAAAACAACAAAATCATAACGTCCTGAATGGACTCCAAATAGTAAAATGCAACAGCCAAAGTCTAGGTTCGTTTCCCCCCTTGAGTGTTACATATCAAAGCAAAGGACACCGCCTCAGACTAGCGAAGGTAACTAGGCCTTCACTCGCAATCACCTGCACGTTACCGCATAGGGGTAACATTCAAACAGAAGGGGTGAGATATCTTCAATATAATAGCGTAAAATGATAGGAAATATGCTAGAATATGATAACTATATCTACCGTTCCACTACACACATCTATTCATAAACACACGTCAAATTGTAAACACCACAATCAGTCACCAATGTCATGATAATGCATGAATGCAACCCACACCAACAGGCATATGCATGTGGTACCAAATCACCAAAATTTTGCCTGTAAATAGAGGCGTCACCAAAATTGAGAGCTTTCACACCCGGTTCACCAATTCACAAAAATTGGGCTTTCACACCCGGTTCACTAGTTTTAGAAAAATTGAGCTTTCACACCCAGCTCCAAGACCAAAGGCCTTCACCAAAATAAATGCGTATGCTGTATGCGACACCATGAATGCACACAGATATCATCAAATTAGTCACAATGTGACACACCAAAACTCAATCACCTAATATCACCAAAATTGGGCTTTCACACCTAGCCCAACGACACCGAGACACCAAACCACCCGAAACAACGGAACACCAAAATTTGGAGCCTTCACACCCAGCTCCCACAACACCAAGGTTTGAACCTTCACACCTAGCTCAAACAGCACCAAGACACCAAGATGACAACAGTTTTCCAAAACATTTGAGACGCGAGGATTTTTCCCGACACCGAAGACCACGACAATTTTCCAAAATATTTGAGACACGACAATTTCTTTCCCAAAAACAGCAACATTTAACGGTTAAGCCAACGGCTAACAATTTCCAGAAAGATAGAACACTTTGCCTTAAATTAGAATATTCAGCTAGGCCTCTGAATAAGATTTCCAAAACATTGTGAAACGTCTCAATCGGATTCCCGAGTCAAAAGATATGTTGAAAACAAAAACAGGGAAAAACTGAGACACATGCTGAAAATGGCGCCCAGGCACAGGGCGCCTAGTAGGGAAACGCAACACAGAAGACTGACGCCCAGCAACAGGCAACACAACTGAACCTGGCGCCCAGGAGCAGGGCGCCTAGCAACACTGCAGGAGATGGCGCCCTTGGCGCCCAGACAGTCTAGAACACATCAGAAACGCAACATGGCACAGGAATTGGCGCCCTTGGCACCCAGGCAGCCTACAGCACAAACGCAACACAGAACAGGAACACGCACCAGACACGGGAACAGCGCCCATGGCGCCCCTGCGCCAAGACAGCGCGCAACACAACTCAGGAACAGGCACCCATGGCGCCCCTACGCCAAGACACAGCAACACACAAACTGGCACACGCGGACACACACCAGACACGGCGCCCATGCACAGGGCTCCAGAAACAGCAACAGAACACCAAGCAACAGGGTCAGGCACGGTGCCCAGGCACAGGGCGCCAGAAACAGCATCTAGGGCAATGGCGCCCATGGCGCCCTAGTGGTCAACAATTCCGTTATTTCACCAATTTAAATCACCAATCCTTAATCACCAATGTTAATTATCATGAATTGCCAATCACAACACCAAACAACAATTAATCGAACACCTAGCATGCAATTAGTAATAGCAACCATGAATCACCAATTTTCTTAGAGTCACATCAATCACCAACAAGCCAAATTTCAATTCAACCTAGTTATAATTCAACTACCACCAAATCAAACATCAAAATCAATCAAGAGGTATTATAGGACCTATCCCCACATAACCCCATCATAAAACTCCATTATAAGGAAGAACCCCACCCTTACCTTATAGTAGGAGAGCACTAATCTTCTTGATCAAGTCACCAACAATAACCTCAGCAACACAGCTCCTCTCTGCTCCTTGAATTTGCGAACTCCTCCTCCTCTTCTCCCTTGGATGCGCCGAAACCCTCTTCCCTCTTCCTCTCCTCTATTCGCAACTTTTCTTTTTCTCAAAACAATTCACATAATGAGCCAAAACCCTAGCCTAGGCGCTTCACCTATGCGCCTAGCTAGTGGGCTTCTGGATCACGGGCTTTCCTCCAGCTTAAGCCCGATTACTAACACTATCCCCTAATATCCAATTATACACCTCTTAATCAAATGCTAATATAATTACACCAACTGAAATAAATAACTAAATAAATGGATACCTAAATATTTAATTAAATAATTAAATTAAATATTTGGGCGTTACACCCCACAATATTCATTATTCCAAATATACCCTTGGCATTTATTACACTTTTCAGCTTGTGGTCCAAATTCTCTGTGTGGGACCCACTTACTTGGCCGTCGGATTTACCTGGTAAATCCGTTTGTAATTTTATTCGAATCTAAACGGAATTATGTTTTTGAAATATATTTTTGTTGTTTAATTTTTTAAACACACGAAATTATATCCATAAAAGATAATTCCGTTGTCATTTTTTATAAGCATTACGGATTTATGATGTTAAACTTAATTCCGTTAATCTGTTTTATGGATAACGGAATTACATACGAAAAAGTAAATCCGTTATTCAGAAAACTTGTGACGGAATTAAGTTTAAAATAATTAAATCCGTGTATGTTGGCTTTGTGTAACGGATTTACCTACTATATACATAAATCCGTTGTGAAAAAAACAACGGATTTATGTATCTAATAGATAAATCCGTTACACATTATTTTTATTATATTTACTTATTTTTTTTTAAAAATGTTAAAATGAAACAGATATGGATACAGAGTCACAGTTGGTTTCGTTCTCGATAGATACATCAGGGTCATTCATGACGGAGGCGGTATATTTAATTAATTATTTTTTTGAAAAATGTATGTAGATATTTAATTAATTAACTAACTAACATTTGTCTATTTTGCAGCTATTTCCAACACGTGATGATGTTGTACGTTGGGTCAGAGACGTTGGGAAATGCATAGGAGTTGTCGTTATCATCCTTAGATCTTGCAAAGCTGGAGGTAAAAGGGGGACGAGAGAAAATTATTTTTGGCTGCGAGAAGCATGGGAATTTCAGCAATAATTCTAGAGTCACCGGGTCATAGAAGCGTAATTGTCCGTTTAAGTTGAGAGCTACATATACGGTTCGTGACGGGGGGTTGGCGTTTGAGGGTTAGGTGAGAACTCCACACACATGAGCTGCTTACAACCTTAACGGGCTCTGCATTGTTTGGGCGGTTAACGGAGGAGGAGAAGGCTATGATCGATGAACACACTACATTGAGGGTTGCCCCAAAAGATTGTATGAATGCTTTGAAGAAGAAATTTGCGGGTAATGTGACTTCTAACTATTGTTGTCTTTAGCTCCGGTCCCGAAACCACCATCTCATCCACCAAAGATTGTAGACTTAACAGCTGATTTTGAATCTGATTACGTTTCACTAATATTTTGTCATTTGTTTTTTGTATTTAATATTCCTTATATTGTTAGATCTTATATTTTACAATCTGAATTTAATTAATTTATTTTTTTAGAAAAAGGAATTATCTAATTAATAGATAAATCCGTTTGTACAAATTAACAAAACGGAAGTATCTTACTAGTAGATAAATCCGTTTTGAAGAAAATCACACCGGATTTATTTACTAGTAAGATAATACCGTGATCAAAAATTAACAAATACGGATTACCGACCTCTTATGTAATTCCGTTTTGGTATTTTATACGTAACAGATTTATGTTGTTTGAATTACTTTCGTTATACATTTTTTCTAACGTACGAATTTATCTAATTAAAAGATAAATCCGTTCTGGGTTTTATTCAATAAACGGATTTACCTGTTAATTTGGTAAATCCTGTTACAGATCAATTCACGAGGGTATTTTCGGAATAACGAAAACTGTGGAGGTATAGAGGGATATCGTGGGGGTACAAAAAAACCCCATAAACAAATTATTAAGCATAGGCCCAATTAAGAAGCATAGGCCAAATGAAACAAAACAGTATCTGAGCGAGTCCAAATACTAATCTCGCAATCATTGGACCCGAGGCTTACAACACGCAAAACTAGTAAATTAAAATGAACGTAGCAATGAAAAGAAAGCGGACAAAATTGGGGTATAACAACAAAGATGCCACACATGATCTCCATAGCTCATATTAGCTCCAAACTTTGCTAACCAATCAGCACACGAGTTGCTCTCACGAAGCGTGTGAACAAAGTTCAAATCCCAAGCCTTGAGAGAAAAAGATTTCATGTAGAAAATAATGGAAGCATAGGGGTGGGTATCTTGAAGCTCACGAGCAATCAATGATAGGGCGATGTCGGAGTTTGATTCACAAATAATAGACCTATAACTGTTGCACCAAACTAAATTCAATCTCTTGGCAATTGCATGGAGCTCTGCATTCAAGTTAGTAGCAATGCCACAATTTCCCGAGAAACCAATAAGCCAACCACCTGTATGATCCAAAAGTAAATTAACCCCCATAGCCACTACGGTCTGGGTTACCAATGGAGCTTTCTATCAACATTAAGTTTAATACAATTGCTAGTAGGAGGAAACTAACGAACCAATCTAGGAGGACGAGTAGACACCTCAATAGACAAAAAAAAGTAAACAACATCATGAAAAACTGTTTAGCTTGATTATGAATCTTCCAATTGTCCATTTTGCATTGATCATTGAAACTTCATCATTCCGAGTCATCAGAGAACCAACTACAACGGATAATTTGGAAAGTTACATTTATTACAATCACCCGACAAGAAGCATATCAAATGAGCTCTTTTTCTAAAATAATAATAGGTAGGTCTCATCAATAGTATATTCCAAAGCAGTAGAAGAATATTGATTTTACATAAACGTTTGAAAAATAATATATCTTTTGTAATGTGTTGAGAGTAATCTATATCTATATCTATATCTATATCTATATCTATATCTATATGGAATCCGATCCTCTCCCGTCACCTCTCTCTATCTCTCTCTTCTTGCATTTTTTTAAATTTTTTTAATATAAAATAATTCAAGGGCTGAGATTGAGTATGATGATGATCCAATGGAGGGGACCGATCCTGACTGGAGTGACTGGAGGGGAACCTGACTGGAGAGGATCCGGGTACATATCTATATCTATCTATATCTATATCTATCTATCTATCTATCTATATCTATATCTATATCTATATCTATATCTATATCTATTCTATATATAATACATTTACGAATATACTCGGAAAGGAAACAATTATAACCCTCAACCTTATTGGTCCACCTCATCAAATTAATCCTAATTGGACTACTAACATTGCCACGTAATTACATGACCTGTAAATACGGAAAAAACAATTAAAACCGAAAATTAAATGTTCCTCATTAACAAATAATATACATGGAAATTTTATTATTGTCACTTGTTACATTCAGCCACAATTACAAATTCCAGGTCAACATTGCAGTGATATACGACTAAGCCCAAAAAAAACGGAACACCATCACTGTCAATTAATACCAGCTGCCAACATATATCCCACTAATTCCTCCTCTTATTCAGATTTTCCTTTCCACAATTTCCTCCAAAAATTCTTAATGTTTGTACCTTTTTCATCAGATCTGCATCTTTCCTCTTTTGTGGGTTTCTCATAGAAAATGAGTGTTTCACAAGGTGAGTAACATTTATCTTTTCCTTACAAGTTAAATCTACTCTTAATTATGATTGTCAATGTGCTTTAGTTTTGTTTGCTATGAACCATATTTTTCTTCTTCATTCAGTTGAACTGATAATAATAATAATAATAATAATAATAATAATAATAATAATAATAATAATAATAATAATAATAATAATAAGTTGTCAAAAAAATAAAATAATAATAAGAGCTATCAGAAGAAAATGCCCCATTAGACTACTTTGAGAGTATATTGTTGAAGGCTTTTGCTGTTGTTTTAGCTGCAGGAATGCTTTTAGTTTTATGATTGGAAAACATGATGTACAAATATTTTTGTGATTCGGTTAGTTTGAGTATATCTCTATTTTTCTCGCTTTCTTTTTCTAGGTGAGAGTTGAAAATAGGCCACACATGATTTAGGGAAGCTAACAACAACATATGGACACCAACAGAAGTCTTACTATTTAGGTTTGTTGATATTTGCTTACTTACTCTCAAATGTATTTTGGTTGATTGTTATTGTGTTTGGATATTTGTTCAAGATTATGCCTCTTATTAAACCCCTCTTCTTGAATACGTCGAAACCCTTATTGTATTTTGAAACCTAACACCAAAATCTCATCTGTGTTTTGGTTAGCTTGAAAAAAAAAATACTCAAACTAAAAAAGGTGTTTCAAAGGCTTCTTCTTCATTTTTTATGTAAATGATTTATTTTTCTCATCTAAAGCTTCTCACCTTAGTCAGTTTTTTTCGATTGCAGGCATAGAACGGGAAGATGAGAAAAATATCACATTGAACAGTGTTTACAGGTTATGGATTTCTCATCTAGGTATGAACTATTTTTTTTATTACTAGATGTTCTACTTCTCTGTTTTAGTTTATTTTTGTTTTGATGTTCATACTAGTTACGTATAGTTATGTTTCCTTTTGTACATAGTATAACTGTTGTACGAATCCCTAAACCCTAGATGAAATTTTTATTTTTTATATTACTTGAGACCTTTACTTAACTAAAAGTTTCTACACAATAGTTTTTTAGCACATTTTTAACATACCACTTCATGTAATCGGTTCTTCTTACCATTTGCTGAAAATAGTTTTGTTGAAAAGTCTACTTACCTCATAGAGACATTAAAAGCAAGTTAATATGAAGGTTACTATCACATCTTCTTTGTAGCAGTTAATTTGTAATCAATCTCCACAGTGAGTAACATGAATGAAAGGTGTTGTAATCAATCTGCAGATTCTCTTTGTTTTACTTCTGCAGCTTTTCAATGTCTCATATATTTTAGTCATTTCTTTTCTTTTCTTTAGATTTGCCATCTTCTTATGTGTTTCATGATTTTTCCAATTCCAATTGTCACCATGATTGTCTCAAATCATCTCGTACTCTATGCCTGCAATGATGAACAAATTTGAGACGTTGATAAATATGCATAATATTTTTAGTAACTAATTCATTATTGTTTCATTTTTGTAGGGTTTAGTTTTTGTGTTGTGCAGCTACCAAAGATGGTGGTAAAGACTTTGTAACTTTCCCCTTCTTCATCTTCTTTTATTGCCTTTATCTCTTAGGGTTTAGTTTGATCAAGTCTTCAATGTCGTCTTTCAAAGCATTGCAGTGGTTGGTGTCATGACCATTACTTCTATGATACCTGCAGTAGTTGCTGGATCGTTGTCCGGATCGGGGAGGTAGAGGTTTGGGTGTTTTAACATCTTTGAACTCGACATCCCAACACTCCCCATATAGTTGGGCGTTGGAGACGTTGAGTTCGGTGTATACTTGGTGACGATTTCGAGGTCGGGGGTCCCTGTTACCTCGGTTATCGTTTCCTTAGTTATCCCTTCCGTTGTGGGGTTTCGAGGGTCCGGCCTGTGGTGACGGATTTCCGATCTTGGCGCTTTCCTCCTCGTTGATGAAACATTGGGATAGTTGGAGGAAATCCTGCAAGGTATTAGGTTCCCAAGTATTGACATGTTTTTTGAAAGGGCTTCCGGGGAGTAGGCCCTGCGCCATGAAGAAAATGCAGAAAGCGTCGTCTAGTTCTCGAACTTGAAAAGCTTCGTTGTTGAACCTCTCTATGTATTCTCTGAGAGGCTCATCCTCCTTTTGGACAACAGACATCAATGTCGCTTTGTTCTTGGGTTTACTTTTGGAATGGGCAAAGTGAACTGAAAAGAGTTTTGCCAATTGGTCCCAAGAGGATATGGTGTTCGTCCTTAAAGCCCGAAACCATTCCGATGCAACTTTGCTAGAGTCAATGGGAAAATTCGACAGTTCATCTCCATGGGTACTGTAATACCCTAATTTTGTCCGATCAAAAATAAGAAATTTTATTTATTTTTAATAAAAAAATTTATTTTCTTTTTCATATCGTGTATTATTCTATTTTAGTTGCCACAAGTTTTTAACAAAAATATTTTTATTAGAAGTGGAGAAAAAAAATAAGCAAAGGAGGAAATGGAGGGGGGTCTGTTAAAAAAAAGATGAGGTGCAATCAGGATTGGGCCATCAGAAACCCAACCCAACCAAAAAAAAACTAGCCCAATTCGCCCCAAACCCTAATTCATATCCAACCCATAACCCAACTCCTCCTAACCCTAATTACTATCCAACCCATACCCATTTCCCCTCCACCAAAACCCTAATTCGGACACCCCACTCAAAAAACCCTAAAAATTTTAACTTCCCCCCTTTACCCTAAAAATCATCCACATTCAAAAGATGCTTGAACAATTTGAAGAGATCACTTTCCATCATCTCCCTCGCGAAGAGAATCAGTTGGCCGATGCTTTGGCGACTTTGTCATCAATGTTCAACATCAATAACGACAAGAGTCTGACATTCATCCGAATCCAACATCGAGACCTACCGGCACATCATTGTGTGGCAATCGAAGAAGAGCCTGACAGCAAACCTTGGTATTACGATATCAAGCACTATATCACAAACAGAGAATATCCTCCTGGTGCCACCGAGAATGATAAGAGGACACTTAGGAGGCTGTCAATGGGTTTCTTC
Source organism: Astragalus membranaceus (assembly GCA_039519185.1). NCBI lineage: Eukaryota > Viridiplantae > Streptophyta > Magnoliopsida > Fabales > Fabaceae > Astragalus > Astragalus membranaceus. The sequence goes on from CM076850.1 coordinate 113,859,464, forward strand.
TTAAATGGGGAAGTGCTTTACAAGAGAAATCACGATATGGTCCTCCTCAGATGTGTAGCAGAAGAAGAAGTAGAAAGAATTATGAAAGATGTCCATGAAGGCTCGTTCGGCACCCATTCTAATGGGCACACCATGGCAAGGAAAATCCTAAGGGCTGGCTACTACTGGTTGTCAATGGAGACTGACTGCTTCAACTACGTCCGAAAATGCCACAAATGTCAAATCTATACCGACAATATCCATGTACCACCTGCCTCTCTAAATGTCCTAACAGCACCATGGCCATTCTCAATGTGGGGAATGGATGTCATCGGTCCCATCGAACCCAAGGCATCAAACGGACATCGTTTCATTCTTGTCGCTATTGATTATTTCACCAAATGGGTCGAGGCCGCTTCTTACGCCAGTGTAACAAAATCAGTGGTTGTCAGGTTCATAAAGAGAGATTTAATTTGCCGCTACGGTCTTCCAAATAAGATCATCACGGACAATGGGACCAACCTGAACAATAAGATGATGAAAGAGTTGTGTGACGACTTCAAAATCCAGCATCATAATTCCTCCCCATACCGTCCAAAGATGAATGGGGCAGTTGAGGCAGCAAATAAGAACATAAAGAAGATCGTGCAAAAGATGGTAGTGACCTTCAAGGACTGACATGAAATGTTGCCCTTTGCTTTGCACGGGTATCGGACCTCTATCCGCACATCAACAGGGGCAACACCATTCTCACTAGTATATGGGATGGAAGCAGTTCTTCCCATCGAGGTGGAAATACCCTCCCTGCGAGTGCTAATGGAAACAAAATTGGAGGAAGCAGAATGGGTTCAAGCTCGTCTGGATCAGTTGAACCTCATAGAAGAAAAGAGAGTAGTTGCTTTGTGTCATGGGCAGTTGTACCAACAAAGAATGAAAAAGGCTTATGATAAAAAAGTGCGCCCCCGCCAGTTTCAAGAAGGAGACCTCGTGCTCAAGAAGATGTTGCCTATCCAAAAGGATTCCCGTGGAAAATGGACCCCTAACTATGAAGGACCTTATGTGGTAAAGAAGGCATTCTCTGGAGGAGCATTGATGGACGGTGAAGACCTCCCACTCCCAGTGAACTCGGACGCAGTCAAGAAGTACTATGCCTAAAGAAATATATGGAAAAAGAGAAAGATGAGCCAAGCAAAAATAAGCTCGCTAGGTCGAAAACCCGAAAGGGCGGCCTAGGCAAAAATTAGAGCGACCCGGTGGACTGAAAACTCTAAAGAGCAGTCCAGGCAAAAATTAGGGTCAGAAGTTGGACTTTGAGCTACAAAGGCAGTCAATACCTCCGAAAGTTGGATAATGAATGCTCAAAGTTATGTTAATGGGCGATTGGCGTTATTACTTCAAAGATACAAACAATCAAAAGATCAGCTTTCCTTGTTTTCTTTTTCAACTCTTTTTGTAGTTTAAACTCCCAATGTAATTTTCGGCCAGCGCGACCTTCTGCGCATTTGTTTTCCATTTGAATATTAAACACTTCCTTTATTCTCTCATTTCCCTATTATCGTAAAAATAACGTTCATGGTAGACGATACTGAATTGCGAAACATGTGCATGATCACAAGCATTATAGTCATTGCGAAATTTCTAAAAATCACAAAAAAGAGATGATCTCTCATAAAGTTGCAAAAAGGACAAATGCATAATCACTTCAGCAAATCTTAATAACCCGCACTTTGGCACCACTGCTCGAGGCAACCCTCGTATCCCACGTCAAGGGTCATGCGAGTTTGATGATGCCAGCAAAGTCAATAAAGAGCTAAAGAGCAAAAAGAGCAAAAGAGCAAGAAAAGAAAATGAAAAAAAAAAGGCCAAGAACAAAAGCCAAAAACAAAATCATTCCACATTTCATTCACCATGTCATCAATTACTTAACTACATGCACGCATGCATCATTCATTGCAAGTGTCTGTTGAGATAATTTTAGTATGTATCGTTAGCACCAATTCTTCAGACCCCCGGCGGTCCTTCAGAGCCCAGGCGCTCCTTCAGACCAACAATGGTCCTTCAATCCAGATCGCACGTCGCATTATCGAGCAACCGACGGATCATCCGGCCCCAGGCCCTTCAGACTAGCTATGTCCGCCTAAGAAACACAGTGCACGTCCTTCGTGGTTATATCAGTTCCGGACCTGATTAACCCTATTGGCCACTCGAAAAGAGGCCACCCCCAGACCGTATTACTAGTACCATAAGCTAGTTGCGCTCCTTCAGACCCATCGGTCCCTCAGGCTTAGGCATGCCCTTCAGACCCCGACGGTCCCTCAGTCGAACTCAAATCGATGCGCCAAGCATTAATTTTGAACTAGACCTTCAGAGCCCCAATGCTCCCTCAGATCCCCAGCGATCCTTCAGATCCCCAGCGATCCCTATTTACCTTCTGTCTAAAGCAACCCAGTTTTCATAAGTTTCAAAAAAAAAAGCAGAAAAACCTCAGTCTGGACAAAATCAGTGTCTTGTTATCTTTATTTCTATTTTCCTCGAGAAATTTGGAATCCCTCCGATTTCCTAGCAAAACATAAATAAAGAGGGGCAGCAGGGGAGGAAAGATGGTGATCTAACAAGAAAAGATGGTGATCTAAACGAACAAAGGCTCTGATGAGCTACTAGCCCTTAGCAATTTAATGATGCAACCTTGAAGAGAATGGAAGGAAAGATGGTGATCTAACAAGAAAATGGAGGATTGGTGGTTGATTTTTGAAGAAAATATATGGAGGAGGGGAGGGAAGGGGGACGGTTTTGATGAGGGAGGAGAGGAGGAGGAGGTGCTTTTGGTGTGTTAGGGTTTTTGTGTAGGAGAATGAGAGGCAAATGAGAAGCAAAAAGTGATTCCTCTTAGGTGTGGGAATGAGGGAGTATTTATAGGATGAAATTAGGTCTAAGGGTATTTAAGTCTTTGTGCTTTTAATGTGCTCTAGGATTGAGTTTTGATTTTGGATGGAGGGTTGAGATCACTTATCACAAGGATTGAGGGTGGAGAGAAAACACAAAATGTGAGAGTGAGAGAGAGGGGGCGAAATTTAGAAGGGAAAAAAAGGGAAAAGAAAAAAAAGAATTTCTTATTTTGGAAGAGATATTTTATGTGAGGTAGGGTTAAGGGTATTTTAGAGAAGAATTGTTACCAAAGAGGGAATTTTGGGTTTTCTTATGGATAGGTTAGTGTGAGTGAGTGGAGTAATTTACCAAAGAGGGTATAATGGAAGAGTGTGGAAGAAATTGGAGAGAGAGAGAGAGAGAGAATTCGTAGGTGGGGGGATAAGGAGAAAAAAAAACTTGTTTTTTTTGGTATTTTGTCTTATTGAGGACACTTCCTTTTTTGTTTTTTAGAAAATGAAATTTTTGGGCATGAGAAATAATGGGAATGCAACTATTGAAAATGTGTTACATGTTTTTGGGCACCATAAAATATTCCCTCTAGTCACCTATGACAATAAAAATTGTCACTTAAAAATTGAGGAATATTTAATGGTCCCTTTTTATTTTTCTATGCACTAAAAATGAAAAAATACATTTTTAATTATTTTGACTAGGGTTTTCTTCCTAAAAAATTGTACAAAAATTATCCTTGATAGAATAAAAATGTACCTTTTGAGGATGTGCATTTTTTGCGAGAAAATCATTTTTTGCGAAAAATGACCAAAATGCCCTTTTTGACCCTAAAACCCTAATTTGCCTAAAAAGTGCATTCCAACCCCAAAAATGATTTTAAAGACCTTGGAATGACTTCTAGGACCCAAAATGCAATGCATGATGCTCTTCATTCTTTAATTCATTTATTTATTATTTTTTGGGGAAAATTAGGGTTTTGACCTAAGCCGGACAAAATTGGGGTATGACAGGTACGTTTCGGTATTGCATAGTTGTGTCGAATTGATCGAGGTGCTTGTCTGGATCGCCCGTTCCATCGTACGTTTTCAGACCTCTGGGCGGTTTTTCGAGGTACCTCGAAACTCGGTAGCTATCGATTGTTACAGTGAACGAGCCCTTTGACTCGGTTAGCCACGCCTGAGGTCGTGGCTGATGTTGATGATGGGGATCGGGATAAACGTGGTGTCGAGGTTGTTTCTCCTTAGGGTCATCCTCTCGACTTCTGGAACGTCGTCTCGGTGATGAAGAGGCTAAAAATGAGCGAGGTTGGGGGGAGTTATCCAATTCATCAAGATCGTTATGTTGTCGAACCGGAGGAGAACGGGAACCATTCCCTCGTTATCGGCGGGGAGGAGAACAATGATAGGGGGAGTTATCCAATTCGTCAAGATCGTTGTTTTGTCGAGCCGGAGGAGAACGGGAACCATTCCCTCGTTGTCGGCGAGGAGGAGAACGATGATAATTCCTTCTCCTGGGTGGAGATCGATGTCTCCTTCGAACCGGGGTTCTCTTTTCAGGGGAGCCCGGTCGGGGTGATTCCTGGTCCGGAACGTCCCATGCCCGGAGAATTGCTACCTCGGCCTCTAGGTTAGTGAAGCGACAGCTTCTTTCTTGGTTTACGACCTCCTGTCGAGCCAGGAGCTGGACAAGCGGTTGAACAGCGTCGGTTAGGGCTGGAAGTGTAACACCCCCTTTTTCTAAACTTAAAAAGTGGTGCAACACTTAACTAATATTCCCATTTCTAATTTCTTTTGAAAATATATTGATTCAAAGTAGATGTGAATTTAGATTCTCAACTTACGTAAAAATAATTTTCTAAATGTGTGAGAAGTATAAAGGATTAGTCATATCATACAACATCGAAATATATATAAATATGCATCATACATCGATCAGTAACAGTTGGATCATAGTCATGCCATTGGGCTTACATAGGTTATCGTCTAGTGAAAACAATTTTGCAACACGATGGTTACACAAGTTACGTATAATAGGATACAGTCATAAGTAATAATAATATATATATACGTAATAAGTTATCCCCATCAGACTAATTCAAAACCAAGCATTTAACCACACACAATCATTAAGTCCTTCAAAAACATGACGGACAGCCTAGTGAAAACATTTATCGATAGTTAGTTAAATACTAGACATCATACTTATCCTGTAATCCATCAACAAGGTTAGTCTACTAACTAGAATAATATACTCAACCTACTCCATGGAGATTTCTCTATCCTCTTGAGCGTAAGGCCGTTTCAACTGCCATAACATGATTATTTGCAATGAGGAGATATCCAATCCATACTCCAATCATTCTGGCCCGAGCGCTGCACCTAATTATAGATAGTCCTGTACAGTCAGGCTCACCGTGTCGGGTAGTACGATTTCCCCCGGCCAGAATTGCTACAACTGACCATTGGTAGGAGTTTTAAACACAAGTGCCCCCAGAAGGTCTGTAGTCGACCCAACCGAACCTATCCTCAGTCTTATATACTTGATAGTACCATAAGAAACATCCTGTAGTAACTCTTAGTAAAATCATCAGTCTTACTAATCTAATCCATAATCAACTTGACAATTCAGTCCTTAGAATCCATAGAACAACTTGTGAAATACACCTTAACTTATCAGTCCTCTTAAGTCATATCACTAAGTCTATTATTATATCACTAAGTAAAATAGACAACCAATATTCTCAACCAAATTCAAAATATACTAATTTTGACACATTTGCATAGAACTCAAACAAATCAAGATCACACAAATCACTTAAGAATATCTAAATAATATATATATATATATATATATATATATATATATATATATATATATATATATATATATATATATATACAAGCAACACACAATTTGTGCCCATCAACTTATTATTAGCATTTCCCCTTACCTTGAAATTGTTCCAAACTAGCTTGATGGTCAACACTTGCTTCAAATTCTACAACACCTATTACTCATCAAAACAACCACGTCTTAACTCACTATAATCATAACTAAATCGTAACTAAAATTATTTTACTAAAGTTTTACTTAATAACTGTGTTTTTCAAAAACTAATAGACATTTGTTTAAAGGAAAAATCCATTTGATAGACATATTTTTTATTCACAAATTTTAGGTGTATTGAGAATGTATCTAATTAAGCTAGAGGTTAAAATTGTTGAATTGAATTCTAAGAATACCTAATGATATATATAGATTCAGTTCCAGATCCTAGATTTTAATCTAATTAAATCAAGTTTTTGAATTGCTATTTTATCTTATGTAAAAAAATAATGCCATAAATAATTTTGTCTAAACCACATTCTAACATTGGAGTTAAAATAACCTAAAAAAATATGCCAACGTAAAAGAAAAAAAAGCATAATAAAATGAAACAAAAAAACTTGATCTCTATTGTTGTTCACCATAATTGTTGGTTGGAAGAAATTAAAGAGAGAGAGAAAAATAATATATAGAGTAAAAGGACAAAAAAAAAAGAAAGAAGAGAAAAAAAGTGAAAGAAACAGAGAATAGAGATGTTTAAAAATGAACTTGAGTAGTAGAAGTAGAAAGGATGAAAGATTTTTCTAAGTGGAAAGTAATTTGAGGGAGATAGATGTCTTTATTTATAGTAAATTTCAGCCTGTTTCCCAGTTTGCCATTACCTACGCGTACCAGTCATTTCCTTTTATCCTGTTCATGCGATTTGTTGTTCAAAAAGGGACCGTACAATCTTCTTTCGCTTTTTATTAGTTACTTATTTGTTATACTGGTAATAATAAAAGACATATCTTTAGTAAAAATAAAATTCTGCAGATACAATTTTGATCTTTATATTTTATAGGACTTAACGAACTAAGTTTCAAAATTTTCTGATAGGTTTGGACTTTTTAGTGTCGTACCGATTTATACTGGCAGATACTTTTTAGCTATAATTTGATAGAATTTTAAACTTCAATTTCTCTGATAGCCTTCTATAACCTTTCTCTTTAGTTCTACAAAAAATTATATTTCTTAAAACACTCTCTAGATACTAAACTAATTATTATTTCTCATGAGATAAATACACAGTTATAGTACACACAAAGGAAGTAAAAATCCAGGGTGTTACATTACTACCCCACTAAAAAAATTCGACCTCGAAATTGTGTACCTTAAAATAAACTCGGATATTGTGCTCTCATATTGTCTTCTAACTCCCATGTTGAATCTCCGGTTGCTTGATCCCCTACAACTTTGACCAAAGGTATTTGTTTTCCTCGAAGTTGTTTGGTTCTCCTATCTTCGATCATTGCCGGAGATGTCTCATATGACAAGTTTTCTTTTAACGGTACTTCATCAGGTTCAATTATGTGAGATGGATCAGCAACATACTTCCTCAGCTGTGAAACGTACAATACATTGTGAATGTTTGAAAGAAAAGACGGTAAAGCTATTTGATAAGCTACTAGACCAACGCGCCGAATAATTTGATATGGTCCAATGAATTTCGGAGTGAGTTTCCTTGACTTAATAGCTCTTTCGACTCCTGTGGTTGTTGTAACTTTTAAAAACACATGTTCACCTTCTTGAAATTCGAGAGGTCTTCTTTTTCGATCGGAGTAACTTTTCTGTTTGCTTTGTGCAATCTTCATCCTTTCACGAATTTGTTTGACTTTTTCCGTTGTTTGTTGCACAATCTCTGGTCCTAAAATAGCACTTTCCCCATCTTGATACCAACATAATGGCGTTTGGCATTTCCTTCCGTACAAAGCTTCGAAGGGTGCCATTCCGATACTCGAGTGAAAACTGTTATTATAGGTGAACTCAATCAATGGTAGTAGACTATCCCAACTTCCTCTATTGTCCAAAACACATGCTCTTAGTAAATCTTCCAGAGATTGAATTGTCCTCTCTGTTTGTCCATCTGTCTGAGGGTGGTACGCCGAGCTCAGTCTCAGCTTCGTTCCTAGAGCTTTTTGTAAACTTCGCCAAAAATGAGAAGTGAATTTCGGGTCTCGATCCGAAACAATACTAGAGGGAACTCCATGTAGTCTGATTATTTCCCTAATGTATATCTCAGTCAGCTTCTCCACATTGTAATTTATTCTCACTGGTAAGAAATGTGCCGACTTAGTCAGCATGTCCACAATCACCCAAATTGCATCAAAATTATGTGACGTCCTTGGTAATCCTACTACGAAATCCATTGAAATGCTTTCCCACTTCCATTCTGGTATGTCCAGTGATTGAAGCATACCGGCAAGTTTCTGATGTTCAACTTTTGCTTTTTGACATGTTAGGCATGATGCGATGTATTCTGCCACCTGTCTTTTCATTCCTGACCACCAAAATTTTTGCTTTAGATCTTGATACATTTTTGTTGCCCCTGGATGAATACTCAGCTTGCTCTAAAATCTTCTTCCCCATTTCCACATTATTCGGGATACAAACTCTCCCGTTGCATCGTAAAATGCCATCGTTTTCTAAACTGAACTCTGCAGCCCTTTCCTGTTCTATTAGTTTTCTCTTTTCCTGCAGATGTTCGTCACTTGCTTGTTGTTCACGGATATCCTCCATGAGTCCGCTTGACACCTTGATCATTCCTAAGGAAATCTTTCCACTAGTTAGCTCCACAGTTAGATTTAGATCTCGACATTTCTCTAACAGCTCTAACTCCTTGGTCATCATAGTAGAAATGTGAATCGTCTTTCGACTTAATGCGTCAGCTACAACATTTGCTTTTCCGGGTGATAAAGCAAGGTAAAATCATAGTCTTTTAGAAACTCCATCCATCGCCTCTGTCTCATGTTGAGCTCTTTTTGATCGAAAAGATATTTCAAACTCTTATGGTCACTGAAAACATCAAAACTTGCTCCATACAAATGATGTCTCCATATCTTTAACGCAAAGACCACTGCCGCTAGTTCCAAATCATGGGTAGGGTAATTCTTCTCGTGAGTCTTTAACTGTCTTGAGGCATAGGCTACAACTTTTCTATGCTGCATAAGAACACAACCTAATCCTTGATGTGAAGCATCACAATACACTTCATATGGTTCATCTGGTTGTGGCAGAACTAATACTGGTGATGTTGTCAATCGCGTGTTCATCGTTTGAAAATTTTCTTCACATTTTTCGGTCCAGAAAAACGGTTGATCCTTCCTTGTGAGTTGAGTCAGCGGTGCCGCTATCCTTGAAAATCCTTCTATAAATCTCTGATAGTATCCGGCTAAACCAACGAAACTAAGAATTTCAATCACCGATCTTGGTTGTTCGCATGAAAGTACAGTTTCCACTTTTGCTGGGTCCACAACAATTCCTTCCTTAGAAATCACGTGACCCAAAAATTTAACTTCCTCAATCCAAAATTTACATTTTGACAGCTTTGCATATAACTTCTTCTCCTGTAGAATTTGCAACACTTGACGAAGATGATCTTCATGTTCCTCGTAACTCTTAGAATAGATGAGGATGTCGTCAATAAATACAACGACGAATCTATCAAGGAATGGATTAAAAATCCGGTTCATGTAATCCATGAAAATAGCAGGTGCATTTGTTACTCCGAATGGCATCACCAAATACTCATAATGTCCATAACGAGTCCTAAACGCGGTTTTTGAAATATCTTCGGGTTTTACTCTAATTTGGTGATATCCCGTTCTTAAGTCAATTTTTGAGAAGACAGCAGCTCCACGGAGCTGATCCATTAGATCATCAATGCGAGGTAGAGGATACTTATTCTTTATCGTCACTTTGTTCAACTGACGATAATCTACACAAAGTCTTGATCCTCCATCCTTCTTCTTCACTAACAAGACTGGTGCTCCCCAAGGTGATACACTTGGTCTAATGAACTGTTTTGACAATAGATCCTCAAATTGACTCTTCAATTCTGCTAACTCTGTGGGTGACATCCTATACGGTGCAATCGAGATGGGACCTGATTCGGGTATGAGCACTAGTGGAAAAAATGCCTTTTATAACGGTTATTTATATCGGTTAAAAACGGCCTGATATTAAAAGTGACGCGGTGGCAGTTTTGTAATTAAAATTACACTTTTTATATCGGTTGCCACTGGAACCGATATAGAAAGTGGAAAAACCATCTTTCATATCGGTTCCCTCGCATAACCGTTATAGAAAGTCCAAAAATTTTGGCTTCCATAACGGGTCACAAAACCACCCGTTATAGAAACCAAAAACATTAGGCTTTTACGCATCTCTTCACCATCGGCTTCCTCTCACTCTCGCGTGTCTCTCCTCAACATCACTCCCACCGTCCTCACTCTCAATCACCTACCCTACGCCTTTCTCTCAACCAACAGCGCCCTCACCTCCGCCGGCCACTCCATGCCTTGGTGCTCACCCCCTCACTCTCATTCGCACACCCTTCGCTCCCTCTCACTCTCATTCGCAGTCACTGTTTCTCCTTCTCTTTCAGTCACCAATTCTCTCACTCACAGCGCCTTTCCCTCTTTTTCAGTCACTGTTTCTCCCTCTCGTCTCACTCACTCACGAAGTTGACGTCGCGTTTCTCCCTCTCGTTCTCTCTCGGTTCGTTCTCTCTCTCTCTCTGCCTCTCTCTCTCTGTCTCGCTCGATCTCTCTCAAAACTTTTTTTTCACCAATATTTCTCAGTTGATAGGCTTTGTGGATTTGGGTAATTAGGGTTTTGTTACATATGTTGTGGATTTGTTGTTTTTGTGTATTTAGGGTTTAGGGTTTGTTGATTTTCTCAGTTGATAGGGTTTTTTTACACATTCACCAAATGTTAGATTATTTGTTTCATCTTTTTATGAATATATATGAGGTTAGATTCACCAAATGTTAGATTATTTGGTGTGTAACGTGTTTATATATTTGTGTCATCTTCCAGGTTTCTTTTTCTTCTGCGCTTTTCCTATATATATATATATATACTAAAACTTGGTGTGTAACGTGTTTATTATGCAGGACTATGAAGTAACTATACAACTGTACACCACACCCTATTTGGTGGACATAATTCAAGAAAAGGTTGGGCTAGTTCTTACACTGGATTCCATTGTGGCTGGTAATGCATGGAAGGGCATGGACATGTTGGTATTCAACTCATGGCATTGGTGGATCCACACTGGAAAAGCTCAAGGGTATGCTATATATGCTCTTAAATAAGCACCTGCAGAATTATCATTATTCCAAGTAATTACCTAGCTTTGTTTTCATTTATTTATTATTTGCTAATGGTTGGTGATTATTGTTTTGTTTAGATGGGATTATATAAGAAATGGGCCCAATCTGCTAAAGAACATGGACCGTTTAACAGCATTCCATTTGGGATTAACCACTTGGGCTAAATGGGTTGAACTCAATGTTGATCCTAAAAAAACTAAAATCTTCTTTCAAGGCATTTCTCCTACTCATGTGGAGTAAGTACTATTTGATATTGAACATTAACTATTCATATAATAGAGAAAATCAATCAATTGAAACGTATTTAATTAATGATATCTTTTGTGTAAAAACAGTGGCAATGAGTGGCATCAACCAACAAAGACTTGTAAGGGAGAAGTTGTACCATTTTCAGGGTCATCTTATCCAGCAGCACTACCTCCAGCAACTAACGTAGTGAACAATGTGTTAAGGAATATGAAAACTCCAGTTTACTTGCTTGACATAACACTACTCTCACAACTAAGGAAAGATGGACATCCTTCTACCTATAGTGGTGGTCATCCAGGCAATGACTGCAGCCATTGGTGCCTACATGGTGTACCTGATACTTGGAACCAGCTCCTATATGCAGTTCTCACCACGTGAAAAGTGAAGAAGATAAGATCCAAATCCATTCATCATTTTCTTCATTTCTTGGATAGTTCTACAAATTCTTGGATAGTGGAATCATTCTTCAACATAAAGATGTTCAAGTTTATAATTTTCACATTCTTGTACCCTTCTCTCTTTGACTTGTTTACATGTGCAGATAGGAAAAAAAAGAAACATTGTTAACATGTAAGTGTCAACCAAACTCCAAAATCACCTCAAAATATTGTTAACATGATTTGGTAGTGGATTTGTGATCTTGTTTTCAACTTAAAGTTTTACTTTAGAGAAAGAAAACCAAGAACAAAAAACTGAACTTTCTCTTATTTTTGTATTTCAAGGTACTTCTTGACAAGCAAGGAAATACCATTTGGGAAATTCTTCAGCAAATCTTGAAAATCGGGCAGCAAAGAAGGTCTCATGATCTCATCTCATATTTTATGTTGTCTTTAATTTATCACAAGAACAATCTTTTTGATCTCTTTATGATTTTTATTACAATGAATGAAAAAGCTTGTGAATTTTATATTCATGGATTGATTGACATAATGGGGGGGGGGGGGGGGTTGCTGATCTGTAAAAAAAAGTGTTGTCTTTTAATGAGGCAAGCAATATTTATGATGAGGTTGTGAATTTAGTTTTTGTATTTGGTTGTTTTTGTGTTTCTATAATGGAAGCCCATGACTTTGGCTTCGACTATACTTCATCCCTCTCCCTAACCCTTCATACAATCTAACAGCTGCTGTTTTCTCTGTTCAAACTGATCATTTTGTTCTCTTGCATGACTTCTCTTTGACAAATAATGATTCACTTGTTTTCAAGGAGTATCTTGTCAATGTTTCAAACACTAGATTCTCTCTTAAATTCAAGCCTAAGAAAAATTCCTTTGCATTCATCAATGCCATTGAGGTTGTCTAAGCTCCTGACAATCTTATCTCGGATTCAGCAACTGCAGTTTCCCCTTCTTCACTTGGAGAATCCAAAGAATTGTTGAAATCTGCTTTGCAAGTATCCTATAGAGTAAATGTCGGTGGCCCCACCATAACTCCTGACAGTGACACCTTGTCAAGAACATGGGAAACTGATGCCTCGTATAATGTTTTCCCACAAGGCTCTGATACTATTTCTGTGTTCAACAAAACCATAAAATATCCTAAAACTGGGGTTACAGTAGTTACACCTTTAATTGCACCAATTTCAGTTTATGCAACTGCTGTACACATGAAGGATCCTAGAGTCCTGCCACCAAATTTCAATCTCAGTTGGGTGATGAATGTAGAAAGTAGCTATTCTTATTTGATAAGAATGCATTTCTGTGACATAGTGAGCAAAAGTCTCAATCAATTGTTCTTCAATGTATACATTAACGGAATTAAAAGTGTTTTAGCATTAGACCTTTCATCTGAAACCAAAGCTCTAGCCACAGCTTTTTACAAGGACTTTGTGCTTAATGAATCTGCTATCACAAAGGGTTCTATCATGGTTCAAGTAGGACCTGCTAATCTCCAACAAGGAACGCCAAATGCAATTCTAAATGGAATTGAGGTAATGAAAATTAGTAACTCAGCAGATCTGGTTCCAGTTGAAGTCCCTGGTGGAAAGGGAAAACCATCCAGTAAGTTCTTCATTCTCCTTCTAATGCTTTGCTTCACCGCCCCAATTTTCTTTGCCGATTTTGCATAAAGTTTGCATTTTTGCTGGATCTGGAACATTTACAACCTGGGTTTGTTTGATTTGGTTTTGGACAATTCTGCATTTAATGTAAATCCCACTTTGATTTTCTCTTGTTTCATTGAGTAATGGTTGAATTGAATTGTTAGTAACTCTTATTCCTTTATAGATGCTAATGTAGTTTTCCATTGTACTAACCAGATCTATGAAAGTAAGAACTACATTTAATTCTATGACTAATAATTGTCTTTAATTTAATCCCATTTGTTAATATCAGATTTCAATATCCACAATCAGATTTTCCATTGTAATATTGTATATCACGTATTCAATTACCTCTTCTTTTCCCTTCTTTTCATGGGGTCTTTTGGATCCATCATTTTCATTGTTAAGTGTCAATTTGCTGGATGACTTTGTGGTTGGTGTTTATCATACTTTTTGTGGTCACCATTGTAATTCTTTGTATCCCTGTGATTTGTTCAAGATGACAAAGCAGTAATGGATTTATGTATTTGTCTTGCAGGTTAACCCTTGAATCAGTGAGTGAATCTCTCACAAACCTTGTGAGGAATTTGGACTGTTCTATGAAATTATAAATATTGTGGTTGCTAGTTTATGTGGTGTTTTGGATGGTGAATTTGGTGCTTCATGTGTAGTGAAACAAGATATATGCTGTGATCAGTTTCGGTTCATATTGGATTTTTTGCTTTCAGTTTCAACTGATAAATGTCGAGGGGAAGATCTGATGGATCACCGAAGAAGCGATTAGTTGCTTCGGTCTGTGCTGTGGCATTCTTTGTTGGTTTTCTCTATGTGCCAAACTTTGAATTAGTTGTATCAATTTATTGTGGGATATTAAATTCTTCATATTGCTGTTTGTAGGTTGTGACTCTTTCAAATCAGAAACTTCTTGGACTTAGCTCAGTGAGTTGCTTCTCCTCTTTGGGAACCTTTTTTCTCAATAGACTAAAAAAGAAGCACATAATTTAGTAATTGCAAGGTAATAATATGTAGCACTCTCTAACTAATATTTTTGTTATTCTTCATCTTGTCAGTTAAGAATTTTTAAGTATATATAGCACTCTCTAACTAATATGTAGCACTCTCTAACTAATATTTTTGTTATTCTTCATTTAGTAATCACAGCTTTTCTGAATTCTGACATATATGCACATGAACATCACATTCCATTTCATGTATGTTGTATAATGATTTTGCAGAGACTAACATAGTCAGCTTTAGCTCCTTGTTCAATTCAATTAGTTTCTGTTTTAGCATCAATTCAAACTTATGAGTTACTAGTAATTAATTAGCTTAATTATGAATTAATCAGGTATCTAATAGCAGCAGCAGCAATGGAGGAGGGAGGCGTATAGGGAGTCATTTATCATTATAAGGAAAGATGCTGCTACCTTTGGTTCTTCCTTATTAGGGCAGTATCAAGCAATGGATGTATTATGGAAAACTACTAAGTTGTATTTTGTTGTTATCAAGTTTTTGGAATATATCCCAATTATATGATCCTGTTTTGAGTATTTGGGATTATGCTAGATATATAGATTTGGTACTATGTATTTGAGATTGTGGTTGCATCTTTTGAGTATTTGGGATTATGCTAGATATATAGATACTAATGATGAGGCTGTTCAGGTTACTATTTGTTAAAATTCATTTTTTTTTTTAAAAAAATAGACTTTTCATATCGGTTTTCTATGGGAACCGATATGAAAAGTCTTTTTTTTTTAAAAAAAAAGAGACTTTTCATATCGGTTTGCTATGGGAACCGATATGAAAAGTCTCTTTTTTTAAAAAAAAGAGACTTTTCATATCGGTTCTCTATGGGAACCGATATGAAAAGTCTCTTTTTTTAAAAAAAAATAAACTTTTCATATCGGTTTTAGGGGCAACCGATATAAAAACAACTTTTCATAACGGTTCAGGAACCGATATGAAATGTCCCTATTTTTTATATCTCCTTTTTCGGCATCGGTTCGGGAACCGATATGAAATGTCAATTTTAACCGATATAAAAAGCCTTTTTTCCATTAGTGGAGATCGATTGAAAACTCAATATCTCGCACAGGGGGTAATCCGGAACATCTTCTGGAAATACTTCCGAAAAATCTTTCACGACTGGTATTTCGCTCAAAGTAACTTCTTTTTCCGCTTTTAAGAAAGACAACAACATATAACCTTGAGCACGTTCTTTCAAAGAAGCTATCGCTTGATTCGCAGATATAAATTCGGAAATCCTAGGGTCGGGAAAGACTAAAGTTTTATGCGCACAGTCCAAAAGGATATGATTAGGAGATAACCAATCCATGCCTAAAATTATATCTAGTTGCGTTAAAGGCAAACATATTAAATCAACAAGAAATCTTCTATCATGGATAACAATAGGACAGTTTAAACACACAGAATTTGCCACTATAGGTTTAGCGGTTGGAGCAGAAACGATCAAATCAAAAGGCAATGATGTAGCAGGTAAACTCACTTCTTCCACTCGATCCAAGAGATAAAATAATGGGTTGCTCCAGAATCAAATAATACGGTTAAGAGCTTACCTTCCATATCACAATTTCCTTGTATAAGATCTTCAGATTGAGAAGCCTCAACACCACTTATGGTGTAAATTCTTCTGTTTGCCATTGGCCTTTCAGCTCTTATGTTATTCACCACCGGTTTAACTTTCGGATCAATGCAGTCCTTTACCATGTGTCCCGTCTTTCCACATCTGTAACATACCACTCCCTTCATGGGGCATGTGTCAGCCAAATGGTCTTGCTTCCCACATTTGAAACATCGTCGAATGGGGCCTGAATTCTGATTCCTAATTGGTCCACCGCCAAAAGCAGATGCAATCGGACGATATGGTTGTTGATTCTGATTATTCCCCGAGGGTCGGGAATAAGGCTTCTTGTACGGTTGTTTCCCTTTCTGGTTCCATCCTTGAGTTGGATACCTGGACCTAGACGGCCCTCCTATATTTCCCCGGTTAATTCCACTTTCCTTCATTGTCTCTATCTTTCTGCATTTTTCCACGAGCGATTGAAATTGCCGAATCTCAAGTGGTAAGACTGACCCTTTGATGTTATGCCTCAGTTCTCCTTCAAATCTTTCACATAGCCAATCTTCATTAACCTGATCCTGAAAGAAACGAAAGTACTTCGCCAGCGACTCGAACTTTGCCGCGTATTCTCCGACCGTCATCCCTCCTTGTTTCAGAATCAGGAACTCTTGTTCCTTTGTAGTTCTAGCACTCCTAGGAAAATATTTGTCTAGAAATTTAGCACGAAATACCTCCCATGTAACTTCCTGGTTATTGGCTTTGACTATCTGTCGGGCTCCTCTCCACCAATATTCCGCATCTCCCAGCAGCAGGTAAGATGCATAACTAACCTTTGCTTCATCTGAGCATCTCAGCACTTTGAATATTTTCTCGATCTCTTGAAGCCATAAGTCAGCCTTCTCTGGTTCTGTTTCTCCATGAAATTGGGGAGGATCATGACGTCTAAAGTCAACCAAACCTTTAGACTCAGCAACTTGCTCTTCCCTTTGTTGTTTGCGAATATCTCTTTGATTCTTCGCAGCAGTTTGTTGTGCAATTGATGTCGCCATGTCGGCCATAACTTGAATAGCTCTATCCGTGTTATTCCCAGCATTGTTGTTTCGACCTTCAGTATTCCCAGTATCTAATTGTTCATTTCTATGAGCCATTGAATCCCTATAAGGCAATACTAGTCAGAACCTAATAAGAAGACAATCCAGATTGTTCACAAAGTTCACACAATACAAACATATAGAAAACAATCCAAATAATTCAGAGTTCACATAACAAAAACACAGCAGACCTACAACCCAAATTTTACCCTAAATGCTCGATCTGCTCTGATATCACTATTGTAACACCCCCTTTTTCTAAACTTAAAAAATGGTGCTACACTTAACTAATATTCCCATTTCTAATTTCTTTTGAAAATATATTGATTCAAAGTAGATGTGAATTTCGATTCTCAACTTACGTAAAAATAATTTTCTAAATGTGTGAGAAGTATAAAGGATTAGTCATATCATACAACATCGAAATATATATAAATATGCATCATACATCGATCACTAATAGTTGGATCATAGTCATGCCCTTGGGCTTACATAGGTTATCGTCTAAGTACCACGTCACAAAGATGTCCCAAAAGGTGGTACAGTCTATAAGGTTATATATATACCATAGTTAGGCTGAAAACTAAGCAGTCAAGCTAATATACTAAAACACCTAATAATCACTGTATCAAAAGGTAGAGTTATAAGAGATTACAAGCCAGACTAAATCCCCAAAAAAAACTCTTATACTCTAAGTAGAACCAAAAGAACGAACTCTCAACAATCACTAATGATATCCATTGGGGATATTCCCAACGGTACCACCACTACCGGAGCCATCAGACGGCTCCCACTCAGGAACGACAGGTACATCAGGAACCACAGCATCCTGAACTACAGTCCCAGGCATTGCCACACCAGGAAACAAAGCCTCTATCACACGGTCCATAGGCAACTCGATTTCTAAAGTCTGATGAGCAGTAATAACAGTCATGGGTACTCCCTGTGCCCCATCAGTGGTCTGGGTCACACCGGTATAAGTAATGGTCTGAGCCACTGGGTCGATCTCCCAGATGGGATCTCCCATATCCTCCAGAAATCTAATCTGCGTGTGCCCAGAGTGTCCGAGAGGCTCCTCCGATGTTATCTGAAACATAAGGGGTGAAATACTCGTACACAAGTTTGCAACACGATGGTTACACAAGTTACATATAATAGGATACAGTCATAAGTAATAATAATATATATACGTAATAAGTGATCCCCATCAAACTAATTCAAAACCAGGCATTCAACCACACACAATCATTAAGTCCTGCAAAAACAAGACGGACGGCCTAGTGAAAACAATTATCGATAGTTAGTTAAATACTAGACATCATATTTATCCTGTAATCCATCAACAAGGTTAGTCTACTAACTAGAATAATATACTCAACCTACTCCATGGAGATTTCTCTATCCTCTTGAGCGTAAGGCCGTTTCAACTGCCATAACATGATTGTTTGCAATGAGGAGATATCCAATCCATACTCCAATCATTCTGGCCCGAGCGCTGCACCTTATTATAAATAGTCTTGTACAGTCAGGCTCATCGTGTCGGGTAGTACGATATCCCCCAGCCAGAATTGCTACAACTGACCATTGGTAGGAGTTCAAAACACAAGTACCCCAGAAGGTCTGTAGTCGACCCAACCGAACCTATCCTCAGTCTTATATACTTGATAGTACCATAAGATACATCCTGTAGTAGCTCTTTGTAAAATCATCAGTCTTACTAATCTAATCCATAATCAACTTGACAATTCAGTCCTTAGAATCCATAGAACAACTTGTGAAACACACCTTAACTTATCAGTCCTCTTAAGTCATATCACTAAGTCTATTATTATATCACTAAGTAAAATAGACAACCAATATTCTCAACCAAATTCAAAATATACTAATTTTGACACATTTGCATAGAACTCAAACAAATCAAGATCACACAAATCACTTAAGAATATCTAAATAATATATATACAAGCAACACACAATTTGTGCCCATCAACTTATTATTAGTATTTCCCCTTACCTTGAAATTGTTCCAAACTAGCTTGATGGTCAACACTTGCTTCAAATTCTACAACACCTATTACTCATCAAAACAACTATGTCTTAACTCACTATATTCATAACTAAATCTTAACTAAAATTATTTTACTAAAGTTTTACTTAATAACTGTGTTTTTCAAAAAGTAATAGACATTTGTTTAAAGGAAAAATTCATTTGATAAACATAGTTTTTATTCACAAATTTTAGGTGTATTGAGAATATATCTAAGCTAGAGGTTAAAATTTTTGAATTGAATTCTAAGAATACCTAATGATATATATAGATTCAGTTCCAGATCCTAGATTTTAATCTAATTAAATCAAGTTTTTGAATTGCTATTTTATCTTATCTAAAAAAATAATGCCATAAATAATTTTGTCTAAACCATATTCTAACATTGGAGTAAGGACTTATTAAAATAACCTAAAAAAATATGCCAACGTAAAAGAAAAAAACGCATAATAAAATGAAACAAAAAAACTTGATCTCTATTGTTGTTCACCATAATTGTTGGTTGGAAGAAATTAAAGAGAGAGAGAGAGAGAGAGAGAGAGAGAGAGAGAGAGAGAGAGAGAGAGAGAGAGAGAGAGAGAGAGAGAGAGAGAGAGAGAGAGAGAGAGAGAGAGAAATAATATAAAGAGTAAAAGGACAAAAAAAAAAGAAGAGAAATAATATAAAGAGTAAAAGGACAAAAAAAAGAAAGAAGAGAAAAAAAGTGGAAGAAACAGAGAATAGAGATGTTTAAAAATGAACCTGAGTAGTAGAAGTAGAAAGGATGAAAGATTTTTCTCCGTGGAAAGTGATTTGTGAAAGTGAGTTTTGAGTGAGATAGATGTCTTTATTTATAGTAAATTTCAGCCTGTTTCCCAGTTTGCCATTACCTACGCGTACCAGTCATTTCCTTTTTTCCTGTTCATGCGATTTGTTGTTCAAAAAGGGACCGCACAATCTTCTGTCCCTTTTTATTAGTTACTTATTTGTTATACTGGTAATAATAAAAGACATATCTTTAGTAAAAATAAAATTCTGCAGATACAATTTCGATCTTTATATTTTAGGACTTAACGAACTAAGTTTCAAAATTTTCTGATAAGTTTGGACTTTTTAGTGTCGTACCGATTTATACTGGCAGATAGTTTTTAGCTATAATTTAATAGAATTTTAAACTCCAATTTCTCTAATAGCCTTCCATAACCTTTCTCTTTAGTTCTACAAAAAATTATTTTTCTTAAAACACTCTCTAGATACTAAACTAATTATTATTGCTCATGAGATAAATACACAGTTATAGTACACACAAAGGAAGTAAAAATTCAGGGTGTTACAGGAAGCAATGGAGGGGGAGGTGGTAAACCATTACTGTATGAGCTTGTATGGGAACGGGCGAGGTTTGGATTGGGGAATTGCGCCCGAGCTTGGGTGGAATTCGTAAGGTCTTGAACATGGCCCTCGGGGGTTCGTTGAGGTTCGAGCTCGGGTATAACCAGTCCTACCCCGGGCCCGACCACAAGACTGGCCGGTTTTGAACGGAGTTTGGGCGCCATTTGTTGATCAAGGTAATGAGAGAGGAAATTGAGTACAGATCCTCCCACTATGGTCGCCAATGTTCTGTACCGTTCCGATCTTGGTGAATAATCCGAAGTAGTTGGTAGATGTCGCCCTTGATCAGTATTGTTCGATCTTGAGGGGCGATGTTGTACCTGCAAGAATACTTCGACGCTCAAGTCAGTATTTGAGTGAATCAGTTTTTTGTTTTTAGAAGTTGCTTACATTTATGAGTATTGGGCCAGATTTTCTGGATATGGGCTGGTTGGTTATTGGGCCTCACAGGGGGTGTAAATATCATTAAGGTTTACTTAACATTGTTAGTAATATCTGAGGACTAAGATAAACCCTTGCCATCTCTGAGGACTAAGATAAACTTTCCTCTGCAATAACCCTTCATATGACACCCAATAACTCTTCATAAACTGACACAACAACTTTCACAGTAGCTTCTATGCCTCTCATTTGTTCCCTCAAATCCACATCAGGTATACTATATAACCCTCTATGCCTCTCACACACTTCACTCATACACTTAAAAAGTCTCTCAATTTTCTCACCCAGTAACTATCAATGTCACAGTGTGATGTAATTACTGTGATGCAATGCTATTATTTATTGGTTTTTGTCATTTGTTCTTTTTTTTTTTAAAGAAAATGAGGCAATTTGACAAAAATTGGGTAATATTTACACGGATGCATGATTCATCAAGTTATGGATTTACACTATATTATATTATATTTAACCTTCACTACAAAAAAAATTGCCCATTAGCAACGGAAATTAGCGAGGGACTAATGTTCCCTCGCAAAAACTGGAATTAGCAACGGAATTTGCGAGGGAATAGGGGCTGTCGTATTTTTGAGAATTAGCGACAGAATTTCAGTCCCTCGCTAATTCCCACGCTACTTTTTGACAGTTTTCAGATGATGGGACTCAGTGCAGGTATTTAGCGACGGAATTTCAGTCCCTCGCTAATTCCCTCGTTAATTTCTGACAGTTTTCAGATGATGGGACTCAGTGCAGGTATTTAGCGACGGAATTTCAGTCCCTCACTCTTCTTTCTCACTCACAACACCCTCACTCTTCTTCCCTCCTCTTCACCCTTCCTCTTCCCTTCCTCTTCCTCTACTCTCCACCACCACACAACCACCACCATCACCACCATACAACCAACCTACGGCCTACTCTCCCCTTCCTCTTCCTCTCTCTCTCTCTCACCTACAAACCCTAACCCACCACCACCACCACTGGAGCTACTCTCCCCTTTCCCTCTTCTTCTCTCCACCTTCTTCCACCACACCACCACCACACAACCACCACCACCACCGGAGCTCCTCATCCTCTCCCTCTCTCTCGAGCTATCTCTCTTATGATTTCCCCTTTCCCTCTTCTTCTCTCCACCTTCTTCCACCACACCACCACCACACAACCACCACCACCGCCTCCACCACCCACGAAACCACCACCATGAACTCCTCTCTCCACCTACGAATTCCTCTTCTCTCACCTATACGAATTTCTTTCCACCTTCCACCACCCCCACCCCCACCACCACAACCACAAAATTAATAATATAATATAATATTCATTAATAATATAATAATTTTTTAACAGTATTAATAATAAATATATATAAAAACCAAGCCATTCAGCACTGGACACGTGTCAGTTTTTTTTTGAAAAACTGCAGTCATTAGCGAGGGAAAATTCCCTCACTAATTAGCGAGGGATTCAATTCCCTCGTTAATCCCATTAGCGAGGAGGGATTTAGTGACGGAACTGGTCCCTCGCTAATTCCCTCGCAAATGACCATTAGCGACGGATTTTGGTCAGGGAAATTTTCGTCGCTAATAACCAATTTTTTTGTAGTGCTTGCTAATTTGACTTTGCAGCCAGATGGTAATTTGATCTTAGGGTTTTACAAATATTGTTGGTTTCAAAACATGTCCATGGTCACTAGCTACTCCATGGATTTAGCATAGAACAAACATGATTGGCTTGGGAAAGAGGGTATGAGTTCTTGAGGTCATATTTTGTGATATCTTTTATCAACATGTTGATAAAAGATATCACAAAATATGACCTCAAGAACTCATATGTTGCATTTTCTTACTTGATAACTCTTCATATGACAGATAGTCAGGGAACTTCCAGTTGAACATGGGTTACTTTTGGACAACCTTTTGGATCTTGCACATGCCCCTTTTACTCATACTTCAACATTTGCTAAGGGATGGAGTGTTCCCAGGTTTGTTTCATTTACATTTATACCCTTTTAAGTGAAAGTAGTTATCATTCAAAAGAAAGTTAGCACTGCATAATATAAGTGATGAAGGGATCATAGGTCCTCTTTCTCTATCCTTAACTCTCTTCTCTACCTTTATAGTGTGAAGGTTATATAATTTGATTTTGTATCTCTTGATTTTCTTCTAAGCGGTTACCACTCACATGCTGTTTGATATAATGCCCCAATGAAGTGAGGTGTATTTAATTTTTTATTTGTAGAAGAATAGTGTTTCAATTTTTATTTATTTTGTTAATAACACTGTATTATGAAGAAAAATGAAATCATATGAATCCTTTCTGCTATTACTGCTGTGTAACTAAATATAGGAAAATGAAATGCTTGTTTTGCCTTTGACTGTGTTGAAACGTTAGAACTGTGTCGTTTGATAACACTTCTTATATGAGGTGCAATGGTGCAGACACCACACTGTAGTGATAGTAGAATCACCATTTAGGTTATATCTCTTTCGAATTTAATCATACTCTGTCATAATTTTATCAGGCAAATATATTTGTTCTGTTTGTGAATATCTACCTACCTATCAGTAGCAATTTGTTAATCAAGTCTTATTCTTGTGTCACTTTGCACCAAGATTTACCTAATATTTTTTGCTATTGATTTTATTTCACTATATATACATTTTCCCTCACTTTCTTATGATTAGTGTTTTCTTTTTTACTGTGCTAGTGTGACCCATACTTTGATCAAACTGGCTGTTCTCATCCTAGCTGTGAACCAGCATATGGAACTCCTAAGTGCGTGAGGAAGTGTGTAAAGGGAAACCAGCTCTGGAAAAGGTCAAAGCACTTTAGTGTCAATGCATATACGGTCAAGTCTGATCCCTATGATATCATGGCAGAAGTTTATAAGAACGGGCCAGTTGAAGTCGCATTCAATGTTTATGAGGTACAAGAAATATTTTGCCCAACTTTTTGCAATCTTTTATATCCCAACAGCTAAGACTACAGAGTTCACGATCTTGTGAAATCTTCTTTCACTTCTACTGTTTTACCCGAATTTTTTTCTTCCTGTTTTTGTGTTCCTCTTTGGTATTTATTAGTATACATTCATATAATTTGTATACTAATATGTTTCTTGTATTGAGATAGGATATCATCCGTCTCCCAAGGTTGTTTCGGTTTCTCCAGCGACCATTGGCAAAATTGATTTCTGTTCTCCGGGCTCCTAAATCCAAGGAAGGGTATGTTGCTCTGAATTTGCTTCTATTATATTGTCACTTGAATAATCTCTTCCTATACTGATTTTTTAACCATAAAGTAAGAAGTTATATCAATGCTGAATCTTCATTACTGATCTGTTCCTATGCTGAATTTGTTATTGCTGAATCTGTTCCTATGCTGAATTTGTTAATGCTAAATCTAGTCCTATGCTAAATTCTGCTTTACTGATCTTCATTACTGATTTGTTCCTATGCTGAAATTGTTATTGCTGAATCTGTTCCTATGCTGAATTCTGCTTTACTGATCTTCATTATTGATCTGTTCATATGTTGAATTTGTTATTGCTGAATCTGTTCCTATGCTGAATTTGTTAATGCTAAATCTGTTCCTATGCTGAATTCTGCTTTACTGATCTTCATTACTAATCTGTTCCTATGTTGTTGCAGAAAGATGTTGCAAACTACTGAATCTGTTCCTATGCTGTTTGGCAGCCTCGTTTTTGTTCCTCGTGTTTGGCAGCCTCGTTTTTGTTCCTATGTTGTTAAAGGGAGTAATACACCCCCATTGCTTTGAGGAGCTGAATGAACTAAACAAGAGGACGTTAGAAGACTCCATAAAAATGGTAGAGACTATTGCTAAGGAGAATATAGCCAAGAATTAGCAAGACAAGAAAGAGAGAAATATGAAGTTGTAGCATTGGTTAATGTGTTTTAGGATCTTTTAGTATAAGATTGTTTTAAGCTATTATAGATTTTTAAGTTGTATTACATTGAATATTTGAACTACAAATGTTTCTTTTGATGGAGAGGCTAAGTATCTCTTAAATACATTTATGTATCATGGTTATATTTTAAATAAAGTTTTGAGCACCTTGATTAAATTATCATGGTGATATTTTTCATGAAGTTTTGAGTACTTTGATTAAATTTATTGTATATAACACTGGGTGTTTGTAATAGAAGCTAATAAAGAGGTGAAGGGAAAACCTTCTCAATTATAAATAATAACAAAAGAGTATTAAGATTCTATATAGAACATTTAGAGGAGGTTAAAAACCCCCACTAAATAACCCCCACTAATCGTGGGGGTTAAAACCCCCGCAGTAAAACCCCCGCAAATAGTCTCGATACCAGCGTTTTCTAAAAACCCCCGCAAAATGATTGCGGGACTTGAAACTCCGGCGGTTTTAAAAACCCCCGCAGTTTGATTTGCGGAGGTTAAAAACCCCCGCTAATTGACTTAAAAACCCCCGCTATTTGATCTGTTTTTTGTAGTGTCATTATCCTTAACATTCATATTTCGAAAATAAAGAACGGGATTAATTTACAATTTTCTCAAGCATTTTGCAGTATGTACAATTGGTAGGGTGTGGGAAGTGTACTAAATACTAACAGTCTTTTTTGTAGTCTTTCAAGGTGAATTTTTGACTCAACCATTACGGTTACCTTTCCCTAACTACAAATTCATCACAGTAATTTATATCACTTCATTGGCTGCTTATTTTTGCTTTAACCCAAGTTGCATTATTGGCTTATTCTCACAAGGAAAAGATTACAAATGTTAAGATTGACTACTAAGTGATGCTTATTGCATGTGGGAGTTTAATTATTGCATTTTTCCATTTCTAGCATTTAATACTGCAGAATTACCAAACAAATACAAGACTAAAATTTCATTTTCAAACTTTGTACCTGCCTGCATCTTTAGCAGTATTTTTTTTCCCAAACTACTATTGCTTTGATACTAAAATTTGTTTTACGAACTCCTTAACTGCAGCACAAAAGCACTACAGTCTTCTCTATTTTCATGGTTTTATTTTTACTTACATTTCCCTGCTTACTTTAATTTCCTTTGCCTATAAAGATTCTTCAGTTTGATTTTAATTAGAACCAAGTTGGCTTAGACACACACACACCACTCAAGCAAAAGGTGTAGCAGTTTTGTAATTATAATAAAGACCTACTTAATCTGATAAATAAGTTAATTATAAAGACCAAAAGTTGTAGCAGTTTGTCCTCACCGGAATTGATAAAAATGCAAATGAATATATAATTATTCATTTGCATTTTTCTGGAAATTCTAAGATGGCATGTATATACACAAAGAGAAATAAACTATATATTCTTTAAATTTTATTTGAATGATATAAAATTGTTTAAATAAAATATACTTATATATTACATCTAATTTTTCAATTTTTTTCAACAAGGAGATATATACCCGTGCATCGCACGAGTCATACGCACCAGTTTACCCTAATTTGTAAATAAAATAAAAGAACTATTGATTGAAAACAAAGATTTTTTTGACTGTGATTGAAAAACAAACATAAAGAATTTTTTGACTGGAGGAAAATTATTTCATATCAATATTAACCAAACTTGCAAGATAATTAGGAATCTCAACATAATCTTCAGGACAAGCTATATATATATTTTGACCCAATTTTTTTTTATGTATGTAATCACCGCTATCAATATGTCATGAACAACTAAATTGGCTTCCTCAAACTAAATTGGCCTCCTCATATAAAAAAATCTGTAATAGCCCCCATTATCATCTAACTCTACCAAAAACTTTTGAAAATAGGAATTGAAATCTGAAATAGTCCAAGCTTGAGGAAAATCAAATATATAATTTAAATTATCAGGTTATATATAAAGATAAGCAGCCGTAGACGCTAAGCAGATAGGAGCGCCACCTTTAAGGAACGTATCCAATTATTTCATTATCTCCGATTTAGGAATTAACCAACAAAATAATAGCATGTTGCAACGTTACATAGAAAATACTATCATCAAATATAAAAGAATAAATACTATCATCTAAGTCTAACTAACCTTTTTCGATAAGTTCCACGACTTATACTATCATCTACCTGATTCGCGGTACGCATAGCTCATCCAAATTACAAAAACGTGTGTCTCATATATTCAAGAAAAATCGAGAAAACTTGTCAAAATAGAAAAGAAAAACCCAGTTAAAAAAATATATTCAAGAAAAATACTAGTTTAAGTCTAGAAAGCAAGGAACGCGCATGCAAACTAATACCAAATCTACTTTAAGCATTCTTAGTTGGTTTTTTTTAAAGTTTCTCATATTTTTTTATAAGTAAATGATTGTATTAATTGGAGTACAAGAGGTACTTCAAGCTGTACAGTTA
Organism: Astragalus membranaceus; assembly: GCA_039519185.1. NCBI lineage: Eukaryota > Viridiplantae > Streptophyta > Magnoliopsida > Fabales > Fabaceae > Astragalus > Astragalus membranaceus. The sequence continues at coordinate 113,886,696 of CM076850.1, forward strand.
ATTTGAGGCCTCATAAAAACCTCTATGGGCCAAAACCTCGTGAGAAAAAGACCCAAAAAGAAAAAAGAGTACTTCAAAGAGAACAAAGCAACAAAGCCAATTACGTACACGGGGAAACCAAAACACAAAAACAGCAACAGTAAACACCAACAGCAAAGCAAAAAACTTGCGCCAGTGCCTCAACCACCTGCAACCACCTACAACAACGACAGCCAGCAACAACCAGCAACAGCAAGACAACAACCCAAGAAACCTGGCGAAACCACATCAACATAACAACGGACTCTTGAGCACTACAGTAACTAAACATCACAACAGTGAATCAATGCAACGCAGCGAACTCTCCAATACCAATATGAAATCACCAAACTTGTATTCCTACCCTCATTACTAATGAACCACCCCAAAGGTAAACGTTACAAAAGAGCATTCCTATGAGACGAAATACACCACATCCCCGCTAGCCAATATGACTATAACCTTGCTACAAACTTTACTCCCTGTAAAAGAATCAAAGGCATGAAAGTGTTCAATCCCAACCAAAGGAAACTCCACAGAAATCCCAAGCCAACCTTGAACGTGTTTTCAAATCTTGTAAGAAACCCGACACAAGTAAAATATACGATCAATAGATTCAATGTCACTCAAACACAAAGGACAGCGAAGATCATCACAGTGACGAAGGATTCCCCTTCGAGCCAACTCTTCCCTTGTCGGAAGCCTACTTTGCAACCACCTCCAAGTAAAAACCGCCACTTTGGAAGGGCAAGATTGTTTCCAAATTGCAGACAGCACCTCTAGAACAACCCCATCCAAACTTACAACATGAGCATCTTTTTGTAACATCAAGTAAAAAAAATTCACCGAGAAAATGTGCATGCTCTCTAGACCCCAATTGCCAAGCGTCCTTCTTAGCTTCATCCAGTCGAATATCCTACAAAACAGATAACAAAATAGCCAGCTCCGCGTCACCGCTGAGACATTCCTCCAAAAGAAACTTCCACACCCAGCGGTCATCGACCCAATCACCTTGATATACAAAATGGTGCTCGTCGTGGCATAAGGCAGTACCACATTATATACCTTGGGAAATACCTCCCTCAAAGTAACATTTCCAACCCATTTATGTTGCCAAAACAAAATATCAGCTCCATCCCGCAAAACACAATTAAGAGCCAAACTGAAACCATTACCTTCTCCGGCCAAACCATTTTCCAGCGTAAGAATATCTCTCCACCAAAGTGAATCCTTAGAACAACCCTTTCCACCTTTCAATCTCGTAACTAAATGCCCCAAATTTTCATACTGGAAGGTTAACAAATCCCTCCAACTAGCCTTAAAATCACACAAAAACCTCCACTTTCATTTACTCAACAAAGCAATGTTAAAGAGATGCATTTACTTCCATTTAATTGCATATTTAAAAATAGTGTCCCTTATTTTTAAGGAACCCTTAAGTTTTTTGCATTAAAGATGCTCTTAATTAACTTTAGAATTAGTTTTGCTTGTCATGTTTTGAGTATATTTGTTATCAGTTACTTCGTATAGAAAAAATCCCATTTTTAACCAACAAGTTATTGTCAAGGCGCTCAAGGGTTTTGGTTGTGCTTTTTAGGCGTTGACAATAATTATAATCTGCAAACACAATAATTTGTGGTAAAAAATAAAAAAACCTTTTTTGAAATAATTAAGAAATAATTTGAAAAGTCTCATATACCAAAAAAAATCAAATTTCGCACCGTTCTTCATCTATATTTGGAAAATTCTCCATTTGTGGGCCCGAAATAGGAATCCCTATTTATAAAGGAAAATTGACATCTCCAATAATAAAAATAAAAATCATTAAGATTATTTATGTGATTAATAGAAAATAAAAAATTTCAAATTATGAGAGTAGTGTATAAATTTCTTAATCAATTAATAAAAAATTTCGGCTGCAAATCCAAATATTAGAAAGATGTTTTCTTCAATCGGCCATATAAAATGTGAAAATTGGGTATTTTGGGCAACATGAGAGAAATGAATAATCTCACAGATTAAATTATATAGACGAATGGACTAATTTATTAATCAAATAATATTATGGAGAATGCCAATTGATAAATTACTTAATTGATCCAGGTTGCTTAAATAGATCACTAGTAGTATTAGATTGACAATTTAATTGCTTGTGGAAAAAGACAACTATTATAAAATGCTTGTGAGAAAAAACAATACTAATTAGGGCTAGCTAAGAAATGAATCAACTAGTGAAGGGTGGTGGTGGATTACATATGTGCGCATGCACTGTCATCATACAATACAACTGAAAATTGACTTTATTTTATATCAATTTATAAAGATTATCACTTGTTGTCGTTTAGTGCCTTTCTACATGGTTTTCGATGCTTAATATTTGGAAGAAAAAACAGAATGAGAAAGCGACTGCATTTAAAAATAATCATATACGATTAAGAGTAAAGGCTCAAACTGGTTCTTCAAAAATTTTTCGTGGGACGAATTCGTCCCTCACAATTTTTCGGGACACATTGGTCCCTGACAATTCCAAAACGGGACACGTTAGTCCCTCCATCCATTTTAACGTTACCAGCACAGTAAACGTGTCCTACGTGGCACGTTAAGTGCCACGTGTCACGTTAACTGCCGCGTTTATTTTGGGACAAATAAGTCCCTGACTTTACAAATTTGAAAATGGGACAAATCAGTCCCTGACTTTTTTGAAAAGGGGACAAATCACCCCTCCCCCCTCCGTTCCACTGTTCACCCCCTCCCCCCTCCGTTCCACCAACTGTTCCTCTTCCTCCCCCCTCCGTTCACTACAAGAATAATGGGATTTTCCGGCCAGGACTTTCCGGCGGATTTAATCCGCCGGAAAGATTCCGGCAGATTTTAGGAATTTCCGGCGGATAAAATCCGCCGGAAAAGATTCCGGCGGATTTAAGGACTTTCCGGGGGATTTTATTCGCCGCAAACTTTTCCGGCGGATTTTGGGGTATTTCCGGCGGATTTTTTGGCATTTGCGGCTGATTTTAAAAAAAAATTAAAATTTTTTTTTTAAAAAATCCGCCGCAAATTTCAAAAATCTGCCGCAAAAGCCAAAAAAAATATTTTTTTAAAAAAAAATCCGCCGCAAATGCCAAAAAATCCGCCGCAAATGCCAAAAAATCCGCGGCAAAAGCCAAAAAAATTTCAAAAAATCCGCCGGAAAATTCGGAGGGAAAAAATTCGCCTATAAATAAAAATTTCTCCTACACTCCTCTCATTCTCTTATTTCACTCTTTATTTCATTCTCATTCTCTTCTATATTTCTCTACATATCTCTCTTCTATATTTCTTATACTCTCATTTCCATAAATTTCTCTACATATCTCTCTTCTATATTTCTCCTTCCTTCTTCATTCTTTTTCATTCACTCCTTAATTCTTATTTCTTCTTAGTTCTTTATTCACATTCTCTCCTATATCATTCTCTTCTAATATTCTCTTTCATTCTTATTCCTTCCTACTTCTACATTCTCATTCATTTATTTATTTTCATTCTTTTCTATATCATTTTTTCTCATATTCTACTTCATTTTCATTTTTTCTTACTTTTTATTAAAATACAAATTAAACATTAAAATTCGAAAAAATTGAAAAAAAATTCAAAAATTCAAATTTTTTACCGCCAGATTTTTTAAATTTTTTTTTTGGATTTTGCGGCGGATTTTAGGCATTTCCGACGATTTTTTAAAATTTTTTTTTGGCATTTGCGGCGGATTTTTGGCATTTGCGGCGGATTTTTAAAAAAAAAAATTCCGAAAAAAAAAAACCTTTTTTTTTAAAATCCGCCGCAAATGCCTTTAAAATCCGCCGGAAAATTCCAAAATTTTTTTTTTTATAAAAATCCGCCGGAAAGCGTTTGCTGCGAGCTGGCTCCCGGCGGCAAAAATCCGCCGCAAAGTCCAATTTTGCGGCAGAAATATGGCTTTTCCGGCGGATTTTGCCCGCCGGAAAATCCTGTTTTTCTTGTAGTGGTTCCACTGTGAACCCCTCCCCCCAAGATCTGGAACTCATCTCTCTCTCCTCACTCACGTTAAATCTGGAACTCATCTCTCTCTCTCCTCTCTCTCTCTCTCGCAGATCGCACTCCCCCCCTCTCCCCACCGCCTCTCGTAGATCTCGCACTACAAAAAAACAGCGCATTAGCGACGAATTTTTCCCTCGCTAATGCCTGTTTTTCCCTCGCTAATGACTGTTAGCGACGGAATTAGCGACGGACCAATTCCGTCGCTAAAAAGCTGGTCGCTAATTGGGTAGCGAGGGAATACAATCCGTCGCTAAAATTAGCGACGGAAAATCTGTCGCTAAAATCCGTCGCTAAACACTGTACACACTGACCGTTGCAGTTGATTTGACAGTGACACTGACCAATTTTAGCGACGAAAATCCGTCGCTAAAATCCGTCGCTAATCTCTTTTTTTTTTTTTTTAAAATGCTAATCTCAGATAGAAAGAGGGAGAGATAAGGGGTTGGGGAGGAAAATGGAGAAGGAAAATAAATGAAAGAGGATGGTGTGGTGGTGGTGGTGGTGTTGTGTTGAAGGGAGAAGATGAAGATGATGGTGGTGGTGGTAAGAAAAAATGAAAGAGGAAGAGGAAAATGGAGAAGGAAAAGAAATTAAAGAGGAAGAGGAGGAAATGAAAGAGGATGGTGTGGTGGTGGTGGTGGTGGTGTGGTGTGGTGTTGAAGGGAGAAGATGATGGTGGTGGTGGTAAGAAAAAATGAAAGAGGAAGAGGAAGAAATGAAAGAGGAAGAGGAAAATGGAGAAGGAAACGAAATTAAAGAGGAAGGGGAGGAAATGAAAGAGGATGGTGTGGTGTGGTGTTGAAGGGAGAAGATGATGGTGGTGGTGGTAAGAAGAAATGAAAGAGGAAGAGGAAGAAATGAAAGAGAGGAAAAACCGGAGAAGAGGAAGAAATGAAAGAGGAAGAGGAAGGATTCGGGTTTATAAAAAAAAATTACCCGTTAGCGATGGATTTAGCGACGGATTTCCCTCGCTAATGTCTGTCACGTGTCAAATCAACTGCAACGGTAAGTGGCACAATTTTCCAAACATTAGCGACGGATTTAGCGACGGATTTCCGTCGCTAATTCAATTTTTTTTTTCAATTTTCGCGCCATGTTAAATCCGTCGCTAATTTAGCCAATTTCCGTCGCTAAATACCTTGTTCTCAATCCGTCGCTAATTTTGTGCATTTCCGTCGCTAATTTTGATTTTAGCGACGGACCACATATCCGTCGCTAAACACTGTTTTTTTGTAGTGTCGCTCTCCCCTCTCACCACCGTAAGCCATCACTTACCAAACCCTCACCGTAGGAACGAAAGGGATAGAAGAGAGGAGGAGAAGAAGAAGAAGAGAAGAGGGAGAGCGACGAGAGAGAGAACGGCTAGAGAGGGAACGGCGAGATGCGAAGAGAGAGAGAGAGAGAGAGGGAGGAGGATCAGTGAGGGGTGAACGAACCAGAGAGGGAGGGGAGAGGGGAGAGCCAACCAGAGGGGGGGGGGGCTGTGAGAGAGAGCTGTGAGAGAGGAGGATCGGTGAGGGGGGGTGGAACCTTCGTTGATTGGGGATTTGGAGGTTTGGAGGTAGAAGACGGTGAATAGTAACAGAGGACTGATTCGTCTCTTTTTTAAATTGTCAGTGACCAATTCGTCCCTTTTTTAAATCTAACGTGACACGTGGCACTTAACGTGCCACATATGACACGTTTACTGTGCTGGTAACGTCAAAATGGATGGAGGGACTAACGTGTCCCATTTTAGAATTGTCAGGGACCAATGTGTCCCGAAAAAATTGTGAGGGACGAATTCGTCCCACAAAAAATTTGTCAATGACCAATTTGGGCTTTTACTCTATGATTAATGACTTGACCAAAGAAAATTAAGAGTAAAGCAAGTTTACCTAACCCATATGCACCGCTAAAATTAAGAAAAATATTTGAATTAATTAAGTTAAATTAGTGTAGATGATAAAGACGTTAATTAAAGAAATGAGGTAACGGTCTAACAGATCGAATATGCCAAATACAAAATGAGATTTCTTAGGACGTAATTGTTAGAACTAGAAGGCGGCTATGAAGAATGCATTCGACCTGAGACAGAAGAACTAGACAAATCATATAAAAAAAATTAATTCAAGATTTGAGACGGAAATGTCTCTCGAATTAATGTTTAATAGCTACGAATAATGTTTATTAGCTACGAATATTTCCGACGGACACAAATTTCGTCGCTAAATCTTGCATTTCCGACCGATTTTTCCGTCGGAACCGTTCTAAATAAAAGGCGCTAGTTTTCCCGCATACGTTTCCGACCGCTTTTCGATCCGTCGGTAATTTTCGACCGAAATTCCATCAAAATTTTGTCGGTATGGTTCAGATTTTAAGTTAAAAACTTTCAACTCCTCGAACCCTCCCATTTTCTCTATCACTCAGAAGTGAGAACTCCCTCTCTCTCACTCACTCTCTTCACCCTCACCCTCCACTCTCCTCCCTTGACCTCCGCCCTCCTTTGCCCTCCTCCATCGTCGTTCTCTACTCCAGTGGCCACCACGATAGCATGTCCTTCTCCTTCACCTCACGCCTTTCCTCTCCATTTCGTTTCCACCCCGTTTCATCGCCTCTCCGCCGAAGTCTTCGCCTCCGCCTCCTGCCTCTGAAGTGGATCACCACCACTGCATAACCGCTTGTCTCTCAGATTCTCCTTCTAAGTATTTTGATATTTATTTTATTGATTTAGGGTTTTGCTAATTTAGGACTTTGCCGAAATAGGGATTTATCAGTTGTTGTTGTTTGCTGATTTCGGGCTTTAACTGAATATGGATTCATCAGCTGTTGTTGTTGTTGTTGTTGTTGCTGGATTTATAAGTTTTTGTTTACAGAATTTAGGGCTTTGCTGAAAATAGGGTTTTACTTTAGATTAGTGTTGATTTTACTATTCCATAGTTATCAAAAATCAGTGTTGTTGTTCGTTGGGTTGATAATGTATGTTTCAGTTTTTTCAACCAAAGTCTCAAAAGAAAGCAATATTATTTATAATTAGTTTGTGTATATTTGTTGTTAACTTGTGGTTATGCTTATTAAGTTAAAAATCGGTGCTTATTAAGTTATATCAGTATGTATATAATAAAAAATATTTGTGCAGCTTGAATGGATGACTGATGGGATTTAGTGTTTTTTTACTGTAAATTAATTTTCCCGACGGATTTGTGACGAATTTCCAACGGATTTGTGGCGAAAGTTTGTGACGGATTCATTTGCGACGGAATTTTTCGTCGGAAACAGTTTGCGATGAGCCATTTTGCGACGGAATTTGGTCCGTCGCAAATTCCGTCGGAACAGACGATTTGCGACAGATTTTCCGTCATTAGCGACGGATTTTTTCGTCAGAAATGAGTGAATTTCTTGTAGTGAACATGTTTCCCTCAAAAATACTATTAAGTAATTATGTTTTGTTTTTTTGACTCATGTAATTACGTACATTCTTGAATAAGTGCTACCCAGTATGACAAAAACAGAAAACCTTGAGTAACCAAACTAATCAACTACCAATACAAAATTAGTAAAATTCAGCCACATTTTTTTTTTGCGGTTTAAACTTTTTATATCACACAAGGCTATTAAATTTGCAGTGTACATGCACCTTGACCCCTTCAGTGGAGAATTTGTGAGTTGTGACGGACAAGCTAATATTCAACGAGTGAAACATTTATACAAATTTGTCTCCTATGAATTTACGATATATTTTAGTTAATCAATCATTACGGTTTCACTTATAAATGATAAACAAAAAAATGTATATACTTCTAACAACTCAATAAGATGCGAGACTTATTCCTTCGAGCTGTTTCAACTGCACGCTGGGACGGAGATTAAATTCAACTGTTAGAGACCACACAAAATAAGAAGAGTATGCACCAAAATAATATTGTTTGACTGAAAATAATAGCATGTATTCTGGTTCTGGTTGGAGACTAAGTCACATTATAACAAGCCAAGCTTTATTTATGAACCCTGATAAGATAATTCTTTTTGTGATTGGTCAAAAAAAAAATTCTTTTTGTGTTATAGGCTTATAGTTATAGCCTTGTTATCTTTTGCAACTTGCTCCATGTATACCAACTGAACTATGCGTCGCGGGCAATCCATTGACTCTATATCCTTAATCCTTGCCAGCTTCCATGCTTATCTTACATGCATGTTTAACAATGGAAAGAATTATTGTCAAAAAAAGTATGGAAACAATTAAATGAAATAAAATAGAATTTAAATGTGTATTAGTTTTTTTTAATTTAAATATATTTTAATTACTGTATGACCTTGGACTTGGAGAGATCCGGGTCACGAATCCTATACGAGAGAATAACTGATGTATTTGGTCAATCATATTGACTAGATACATAGTTATTCAATAAACCTAAAACAACACATTTTTCTTATAATAAGGACCAAAGTTGTATAGAATAAGTAACCAGAGCGTGGCGTTTAGCGGTTGGGGCTGATCCTCCCTTAACCAATGGTCGGGGGTTCGATCCCCGCCTTGGATACTCACAAGTAAGTTGGAGTTTGGATACTCACACATAAGTACTTCTGAAATAAATTATGAGAGAATGTGACATATACAATATAATAATTGCAATAAATGTGATTATCTTTTTATTTGTGTCTATATCTCTAATAACTTGTTTTTGTTGGATCCTAACTCCTGTTATAGAAATAAATTTTCTGATTTTTTGTCTTTAATTAAAATAGAGGATGAAGATTTAGGAAATAAATTGGACGTCAATTTCCAACCTCCTTCTTTTCGGGCTGGCAACTGGTAAATTTTAAGTTATGATGATCCTCTGGCGTGTTTAGACATAGTAGAATAGAGTAAAACAAGAAACGTTTCGCAGTCGTACCGCGTAAATGTAATCTCTCCCACTCCACAATCCAACTGCCACGCCAGCAATTACTCCCCCAAAAGGCTATTCCCATCCACGGAATTCGTCAACCAACCATAATTAGACTTTGAAGTATCTTTATAGCTTACCTCTCTCTCTATATATCCCCCCTCTTCTCTCTCACCCTTAAACAACTACTCCTTGTTAAAGGATACACACAACAGAGACACTACTCCATATCTTGATTAAACCAATTCGCATAAGCAAACACAAGGAACATTATTTTATATTATCATTTATCACCAGAACTGCCAAAATGCCGAGAAAAGGAATGCGAAGCGTATTCTACAAACCATCCTCTTCTTCTTCTTCTCCATCCACGTCATCATCGCTACCACCCTTCTCTCCTCTCCGCACCTTCTCAGATTCTATCATAGAAGAAAACATCGAAACCGCAGAATCTCTCATAACTAAATGGGATTATTCCAACACAAACCAATCCAAAATCATTACCCCTCTTTTCAGCGGAACTCGCAAGGAAGCCAAACAGTACTTGAATGCAGTCAAAGGACTACAATCCGCTATGAAGTACCTCGTCGCACGTGATTCCACCTCCAATACACTCGTGCGAGCACAATTCATGATGCAAATCGCCATGAAAACTCTTCAAAAAGAATTCTACCAAATACTATCTTCAAACAGAGAACATTTGGATCCTGAAACGGTTTCCACCCGTTCTTCTATCGACAGCAGAAGCAGCTTTTCCATTTCCGATTATGACGATGAAATCTCTGAGGATGAGTTTCACTTCGCCGGAAAAACAATCTCTGACACAGAGAGGGTTTCAATGTTCGCCATGGCAGATTTGAAGGCTATTGCTGATTGCATGATTTCTTCTGGCTATGGCAAAGAATGCGTCGAAATTTACAACGTCATGAGAAAATCGATCGTGGATGAGGCGCTGTATCATCTTGGAGTAGAACGATTGAGTTTCTCTAAGGTTCAGAAGATGGATTGGGAGGTTCTGGAATTGAAAATCACGGCATGGTTAAAGGCCGTTAAGGTCGCCGTTGGAACTCTGTTCCACGGCGAGAGAATCCTCTGCGATCATGTATTCGCTTCCGCTTCGGGAAAGAGAATCGCAGAATCCTGTTTCGCGGAAATTACAAAAGAAGGCGCAACGTATCTGTTTGGATTCCCGGAAATGGTGGGAAAATACAAGAAAACGCCGGAGAAAATGTTCAGAACTTTAGATTTGTACGAAGCAATCTATGACCATTGGCCACAAATTCAATCCATCTTCTCGTTTGAATCAACTACTAACGTCCGTTCACAAGCCGTTGCATCGATGGTGAAACTCGGCGAAGCCGTTAGAACAATGTTAACGGACTTCGAATCAGCTATTCAGAAAGACTCTTACAAGAAACCAGTCCCTGGCGGTGGGGTCCACCCACTAACACGATATGTAATGAATTACATCTCCTTCCTTGCCGATTATAGCGGAGTGCTTGGTGATATAGTAGCCGATTTGCCGCAATCTCCGTTGCCGGAATCTTATTACCGAAGCCCCATGCGCAATGAAAACCCGTTGTCTTCAGAAATTTCTGAACGGATCGCGTGGCTTATACTCGTTCTTCTCTGCAAACTCGACGGCAAAGCAGAGCGTTACAAAGATGTTGCACTTTCTTACTTGTTCCTCGCTAATAACACTCAATACGTCGTCGAAAAGGTTCGAAGATCGAAACTAGGGTTTATTCTCGGGGAAGATTGGTTAACGAACCACAAACTAAAGGTTAAAGAGTGTGTGTCTAAATACGAGCGCTTTGGTTGGAGCAGAGTATTGTCGAGGCTGCCGGAAAATTCTACAGCGGAGATGCGGGTAGAGCAAGCCAGAGCCAGTTTTGTGAGCTTTAACGCTGCGTTCCTTGAAGCGTGCAGGAAACAGTCTTCGTGGGTCGTACCAGACCCGAAACTGCGAGAAGAAATCAAAGGCTCCATAGCTTCGAAGCTGGTGGCGAAGTATGGTGAATTTTTCGAGAAGAACCGGGTCGGGTCGGAACCGGTTATCAATTTTGTACCTGATGATATAAGGGACTACTTATCTGATATTTTGTATGGGATTGGAGATTCGAGTAGCTTGTCGACTCATTCTACTTCTACGACGTCGCCTTCTCCTCGCTCTAGTCGCCGGTGAAGTTTGAATAATAGACGAGTTTTGATGATGTCACGGTCCACGTCGCTTTTAATTTGTTTATAAAACCATGAGAGAGTATAATAAAGACATTGTTAATTATCACCCTATATTACTCCAACATCGCCTTTTTCATTTTTTTAGCGCCAAATCCCCACCCCTCCCCCCCCCCCCCCCACCCACTATCCCCCCTACCCCCCTCTTTTTTTTTTCCTTTTTTTTTAAATACATAAAATTTTAGAAAAAAAATTTTACTATAAATATATTACGTTCGTTCCTCGATAATCGAATAGGTGAAAAATGAAAATAAATTTCGTGATATATTATGTAAAGTTTGTTCCTCAGTAACCTGTTTGGTGAAAAGAAAATCATAACAAAATCAGTAAAGTACAATGCTAGGTAGTATGTTTTGGGATACTACAAAATTTCGTGACAAATCAGCAACTTGTTTGGTGAAAAAAATCATAACGAAATCAGTAAAGTACAATGCTAAGTAGTATGTTTTGGGATGCTTCAGTATTCACAATAGTGTGTGTTTTTTTGCTTTTGTGTTCCCAAAAAATCCAACTATTCAAATATACAAAATTTGTACCTCTAACCAGTTTAGTGGGAAAAAATATAATTTCGTTACAAAATACATAAAGTGTGATGCTAATCAGCGTGTTTTGAGACACTTCGGTGTTCGAAAAAAAAATTAACCGGTCGAATACTCAAAATATCTTTTGCCAATTTGAGCGCCAAAAACACCCCGCCTCCCCTTTTACCCTATATATTAATACACTATCTACTTTACACCATTTGAGCGCCAAAAACACCCCCTCCCTCCTTCGCGGGCAGGGCATAAATTTTGCGCCCGCGTTCTGTTAACGGGCCGGGCCGGGCCGCCCAATTTTTCGCGGGCATAACGCCTAACGGGCCGGGCCGGGCTGGAAAAATATACTTAAAAGTACGAAGATGAAATGTCAGAAACGTTAAATGACAAATCCGACCGGTGTTGTGTGATTGAAGGCGGAGGTTTACAAAGTAACTTTCGTACGATTCTTATCATACCAAATATACTTAAATGTACGAAGACGAAATGTGAGAAACGTTATATGACAAGCTCGACTGGTGTTGTGTGATTCAGCCCTGAGGTTAACAAAGTAACTTTCGTACGATTCTTATTGTATCAAATACACTAAAAAGTACGAAGCCGAAATGTCAGAAACGTTAAATGAGAAGCCCGAGTGGTGTTGTGTAATTCAGACCCGAGGTTAACAAAGTAACTTTCGTATGATTATTATCGTACCGAATAGTAGCGCTGTTTTCGTAAGGATAATAGTTAAAAGTATGAAAACAAAAATGTCAGAAACATTAAATGACAAGCCCGACTGATGTTGTGTGATTCAGTCCTGAGGTAACAAAGTAACTTTCGTACGATTCTTATCATACCAAATAGTAGCGTTGTTTTATTCAGGATAATCCTTAAAACTACTTAAGAGTACCAAAATTATTGAGGTTAACAAAGTAAGTTTCGTACAATTCTGATTGTACCAAATACCACCTTGACTTTAAGGTCATTCACTGTGTACTGTCAGAGAGTTAGCCAATTTTGACTTCCGAAAATACCTCTTTCGAGGTGATTTCGGAAAGTTGCGTGTTTTGAGACACTTCGGTGTTCGAAAAAAATTAACCGGTCAAATACTCAAAATATCATTTTGTGCCAATTCTTCTTCCTCCTTTCTTATTCTATGTTGTAACACCAATAATACACAGCCATTTTTTGGTGAATTCACTTAGCCGTGTCATTGTTACCACCCGCCCAATTTTTTGCGGGCATAACGCCTAACGGGCCGGGCCGAGCTGGAAAAATATACTTAAAAGTACGAAGATGAAATGTCAGAAACGTTAAATGACAAATCCGACTGGTGTTGTGTGATTGAAGGCGGAGGTTTACAAAGTAACTTTCGTATGATTCTTATCATACCAAATATACTTAAATGTACGAAGACGAAATGTGAGAAACGTTATATGACAAGCTCGACTGGTGTTGTGTGATTCAGCCCTGAGGTTAACAAAGTAACTTTCGTACGATTCTTATTGTACCAAATACACTAAAAAGTACGAACCCGAAATGTCAGAAACGTTAAATGACAAGCCCGAGTGGTGTTGTGTAATTCAGACCCGAGGTTAACAAAGTAACATTCGTATGATTATTATCGTACCAAATAGTAGCCCTGTTTTCGTAAGGATAATAGTTAAAAGTATGAAAACGAAAATGTCAGAAACATTAAATGACAAGCCCAACTGGTGTTGTGTGATTCAGGCCTGAGGTAACAAAATAACTTTCGTACGATTCTTATCATACCAAATAGTAGCGTTGTTTTATTCAGGATAATCCTTAAAACTACTTAGGAGTACCAAAATTATTGAGGTTAACAATGTAAGTTTCGTACAATTCTTATTGTACCAAATACCACCTTGACTTTAAGGTCATTCACTGTGTACTGTCGGAGAGTTAGCCAATTTTGACTTCCGAAAATACCTCTTTCGAGGTGATTTCGGAAAGTTGCGTGTTTTGAGACACTTCGGTGTTCGAAAAAAAATTAACCGGTCAAATACTCAAAATATCATTTTGTGTCAATTCTTCTTCCTCCTTTCTTATTCTATGTTGTAACACCAATAATACACAGTCATTTTTTGGTGAATTCACTTAGCCGCGTCATTGTTACCACCCGTGCATAGCACGGGTGTGTCTCCATGTCCTAGTTTCTCTAATAAAGACATTGTATATTAATTCTCTAATTTCTACTATGTAAATAAACTTTTCTTATATTTCATCATGTATTTTTCGATTATATGTTTTACTTAATTGTGTTTTCTATCTTTTACTCTTGTTTATATCAAATTTATATTACGTACCTTGGTTTTTTAAGAGAAAAAAACCACGTATCATGTCTAGTACCCACTATTGTTCATTGGTTCAAACTCTTAGGTCATAGTCGTGGATTCAGACAGGGGTTTGAGCAAGTTCTTCGATTCCTTGTTCTTCAAGCGATTGCATCAAGGAGGGAACTCCGCTCCTTGACTATGGGTATCCTGACTCCTCTAGAAAGGGTCGGGTTAGGTGAGAGGGGACTGCGAGGGTTGGATTATACTACTGGCTAATGCATAAAAATAAAGATAGAGTGCGATGAAAGCAGATAGACGAAATAAACGTAGAGTTTTTGATTGATTGATGTGTGTCTATTCTGTACAATTGCTCTCCTATTTATATACATAGGCCCTCGTCGGCCACTAACACAGCCAACATGCCTACCGTTGGATTAATCAAGATCAACCCACTACATTACATCCAGGCCCTAAAAACTAGGAAGCACTCTTCCACTAGCACAGGTAGTGGGGTCAAAATATCTTCGCTTCCACTTCTACGGCGCTTCTCCACGTTGTCTTAACCGCTCCAACGTCTAAATGTGTTCACATACGTTGAATGCTTGTTCCCAAAGCAAGCTCATTTACCTCGGTCAACTCCTCATGCCCACTTCCCATAAATTTAGGAAGGTGGTTACCGTATCTTGGCTTGGCCTTTCTCCATTATATTTACTTTAATAAATAATTATATGAACACATTAAGACAAAGTATTAGCCTCCAAGTCTATATAAACTTAGTAGCCACGTCAAGCCGATTTGTCTTGGCCGAGTCTTACCTCGACCAATCAGACGTCAGCCGAGTAGGCACCTCAGATGTTTATCTTAGCCATGTGGTCATGTATAATCAAATTAGACCCCAAGCAGCTAAAATATCTATTTTTGCCGATGGGAATCGGCCTTCAGACCCCGGCTAGCCGATTCAACGCCAGCTGAGTAGCCCTCGGCAAAAACGAGTGTCAACAAATGCCCCCCTGCATCCTTTAGCTGAGGTCCTTAAGAGGATGCTGAAGGATGTATTATGTCAGCCGGTTTCTTCTCTGCCAACTCCTTACACTTGACAACTATGGTTGTAGTGCATATGGAAACTTAATCTTTTGGAATAACTAAGGTTGCAGACAGTAGACTCACAATATCACAATGACACTGCTAGGTGCCCCCCAGTGTTGCACAATTGGGATTGTAGACAGTAGACTCACAATGTCAAAGTGACACTGCTAGGTGCTCCTCAGTTATGTCTGACTGGAATTGCAGACAGTAGACTCATAATGTCAAAGTGACACTGCTAGGTGCGCCCAAGTTGTCTACAATTGGGATTGCAGACAGTAGACTCATAATGTCAAAGTGACACTGCTAGGTGCCCCCCAGTATTGTGTGTTCCAGCAGATTAAGGAAACACCAACGTAAGTAAGACGCTGCGTTTGCAGATAGTAGTCTTATGTTGCCGATGTGGCACTGCTAAGTGCCGTCACACTTTGTCTTGTTGGATTGGTATTCCGTTTCCATTGAATCGGCTACTTCCACTTACCCTTTGTTCAAGGAAATGGTAAGTCGTGCGCCAAAGCAATAGTCAAAAAGTGTAGCCACCCTTGTTAGTTGACGAGGTCTCAGTTGCCATATCATTTGGCTGCCTAATCACTATGGTAATCTGATGCATATTCAGACACATCATAATCATCCATATGGATTATTTCAGCGTCAAATCCTTCTTGCTTCTTCTCATGAGTGAATTGTTCAATCTTAATTGCCCTGGAAGTCAGACCACTGAGGTCAATACAAGCTTGTCCCACAAGCTTCTCCTTCAATTGAGGGTGCATTCCAGAGATGGCCATGGAAGTAAGTTGAGATTCTGGGAAAGGTACTGAGCACTTTTCGGCCATCTTTCTGAATCTTTCAATGAAGTCTGCCACAGCCTCATCCACCTTCTGCCGTAGATTCATGAGATCGGCTGCGGTAACTTCAGGCTGTGGCCAATAAAATCTATCATGGAAGCACCTTTCCATGTCTGCCCAGGTCTGCATAGAATCAGGTGGGAGAGAAGAATACCATGAGAAGGCAATCTCTGTCAAAGACAAAGGGAACAGCTGCAACTTATGGAACTCATTCTGATTTCCTTCCCCACATTGGGCCGTGAATCGGCCAACGTGCTCCATAGTAGACTTACCATCATCCCCAGAAAATGTTGCAAAATCAGGGGTTTTAAATCCTCTGGGGAGAGGCACCAACCTGTCCACCCACTCTGGGTAAGGTTTCCTGTACACCGGTCTATCAAGTGGTTTCAGCTGAACGCCGAAGAAATTATTAATAGTGTCAGCTATCAAATTAGGATCCAGGAGTTGGGCCCCCGATGGTCTTTCAGGTGGAGGCGTTGGTCGCCACAGTGTATCTAGGGGACCCTGCGCCCCTGGCTGTGGTGGTACCTGAGGTGGAGCGTCTGTTCATGGCTACCCAGGAACTACATGGGCCAGGTTAACAGGGCCAATTCCTGGTACAGATGTTTGCATGCCTCGGTGAGGTGGAAGTTGATTCCATGGCTACTCGACCGGAGCGACATTCATCTGTGTCTGCATATAGGAACCCGCCCGGTAGGTACTGAGTGCTTCGGGGTACGGCTGACTAGGAGGTAGACTTGTTGATCCAGGTGAGCTCTGAGCCCATGGCTGCCGACTCGGGCAATACCCACTGATCCTGTCATTCCCTGATTCCGGGGCGAAGGCTTGCCCCCCTGCATAGGCCGGGTAGTTAGCTGCGGCAAATCATCTAGAGGATGGTCCTTGCGGCAAACCCACCGAGCCCACTGCCTCGGGCAGCCTTCGGACCAATTGCACTTGTCCCTGCTGAAGAGAAGCTGTATTAGTGACATTAGCCAAAAACTGCCCCCCAGTGTTGGCAGTGGCAAAAGTACTAGGCTGAGGAATCACAGGAGAAGGGCATACATGATGAGAGAACGCCTGCTGAGGCCCAGTCAAACTCCCACTCGGTGAACACTGATGCATACCTCCCATAGAAGCATAAGAGGATGCCTGCTGAGGTCCAACAGGGTTGGTGTATGGCAGGGACTGATGCGTGCCTCCCAGAAAAGTAGGATGTCCTCCCTGTATTTGGCCAGGGAAAATGGGGTTAGTAGGGCTGCTACCTTGTGTTGCCTGCCTGTGCTCCAATTCCTTGGCCTGTTGCACTTCACTGTACACCATAGGTTTAACTATGTCAGCCAATTGTTGGGACACTTGGTACATTATATCATGTAACCCCATGTCAATTTGTTGCCGAATGAATGAGGTGGTCATGACCACAGGCTCCTCCTCTTGGTGAGGCGGTTCATTCGATTTCGCAGTAACCGTTGCAGTAGTATTCCTTGAAACACCTACTGGCTCTGTGATTCGGCCTTTCGCAGCAGTTGCCTTTCTTGAAGTAGAAGGCGAATCCATACTTAGGTTTTTCCCAGAGCGCAGGTGCATACGCTAATGATAATCCAGTCTAGGCAAATCAAACGCAATGGTCTATTCACCTGTTCTAGTCCCACCGGGCGTGCCAATTTGTTGTTCATTGGTTCAAACTCTTAGGTCCTAGCCGTGGATTCGGCCAGGGGTTTGAGCAAGTTCTTCGATTCCTTGTTCTTCAAGCGATTGCGTCAAGGAGGGAACTCTGCTCCTTGACTGTGGGTATCCTGACTCCTCTAGAAAGGGTCAGGTTAGGTGAGAGGGGACTGCGAGGGTTGGATTATACTACTGGCTAATGCATAAAAATAAAGATAAAGTGCGATAAAAGCAGATAGACAAAATAAACGTAGAGTTTTTGATTGATTGATCTGTGTCTATTCTGTACAATTGCTCTCCTATTTATATACATAGGCCCTCGTTGGCCACTAACACAGCCAACATTTGCCTACCGTTGGATTAATCAAGATCAACGCACTACATTTAATCCAGGCCCTAAAAACAAGGAAGCACTCTTCCACTAGCACGGGTAGTGGAGTCAAAATATCTCGCTTCCACTTCTACGGCGCTTCTCCACGTTGTCTTAACCGCTCCAACGTATAAATGTGTCCACGTATGTTGAATGCTTGCTCCCAAAGCAAGCTCCTTTACCTCAGCCAACTCCTCATGCCCACTTCCCATAAATTTAGGAAGGTGGTTACCGTAGCCTGGCTTGGCCTTTCTCCATTATATTTACTTTAATAAATCATATAATTATTTAATAGATAATTATATGAACACATTAAGACAAAGTATTAGCCTCCAAGTCTATATAAACTTTGTAGCCACGTCAAGCCGATTTGTCTCGGCCGAGTCTTACCTCGACCAATCAGGCGTCAGCCGAGTAGGCACCTCAGATGTTTATGTTAGCCATGTGGTCATGTATAGTCAATTTAGACCCCAAGCAGCTAAAATATCTATTTTTGCCGACGAAAATCAGCCTTCGGCCCTCGGCTAGCCGATTCTACGCCAGCCGAGTAGCTCTCGGCGAAAACGGGTGTCAACACCCACATACCTAGTACCAGTACCGGTACCAGTACCAGTACCGTACCCATACAACATACATCATAAGTTGTTAACTAGTAACTACACTTTTGTGTATATAGCCTTTGAATTTTGAGTTCAAAAATTTATCTTCATGCAAATGTTGGGTTGGACCTTACTTTCAAATGTTATGTTGAGAAAAAGATCTTGAAATTGCTAAATCAAGCAACCCAGAAAAGATCACTTGAATGTAATTAAGCCGGCAATTTAATCAATTGTATCGAATTGAAGAAATTGACCCTAATTGCACTCAAGAACCCTAATTTGGACAAATTGGGGCAAACGCGAAATTCGAATGAATTGAACCAAATTAAGCGCAACAGAACACAAACAGATGATCACCCAGTTCGAAATTATCAATTCCTACATCTGGGGAACTAAGTAATCACTTAGTTCGAGTTGTATTGATTGAATCAAAGTTTACAGTTATACAAAGTACAATAGAATCCCTTTTTGATCCCCCTCACTTCCCTGATCCCTTGTTTCCCGTGTTTATCACTCACGCTCAAACCCAGAAGTTGCTTGATCTTGAATTGTTCCTGAATCACGTGTTGAAACCTTATATAGAGCAGTTCACGATTTTGGCGCCAAACCGTAAACTCAAAAATACCGTTAAAACCGTTATTCTATCAGTAGCAAACAGACTTCAATTCTAAGCTGGAAACAGATCCTACGTGGATGAAATGAGACCAATGATTTATTGCCACATCATACAACAATCTCCACCTTGGAGATGAATCAACCATAACAACTCAAACTCCTTGATCCTTAGTTCAAAATTCACAATGTTGTCAAACACCAATCTTCAACAAATTCAAACAGTGTTTGAATTTGCTTAATGGAACCACTTTTGTAATGAAATCAGCTGCATTCTGAGAAGTGTGCACTTTCTTAATCTTCACTGATCCTTGTGAGATTATATCCTTGATCCAATGAAGTCTTGTATCAATATGCTTAGTCCTTTCGTGATAAGCATAATTTTTACATAAGTGTATTGCACTTTGGTTGTCACAATACACATCCACACTCTCTTGTTTCACACCAAGTTCATTAATCAATCCCTTCAACCATATGGCTTCCTTTACAGCTTCTGTAACCCCAATATACTCGGCTTCAGTTGTTGATAAAGCTACCACATGTTGAAGAGAGGCTTTCCAACTAATTGTGTTTCCAAATAGTGTGAAAACATAACCAGTTAAAGACCTTCTCTTGTCACGATCTCCAGCAAAATCTGAGTTCACATAACCAATTACTCCACCTGAGTCTTGAACCCCTTGATCATACTGTAAACCCATTTCAGTAGTTCCCTTCAAATACCTCAAGACATACTTGACAGCATTCCAATGGTCCTGCCCTGGATTGGACAGATACCTACTGACCAAGCTCAAAGAATAAGCTAGATCAGGTCTTGTGCACACCATTGAATACATGAGGCTTCCTACTGCACTTGCATAGGGAATTTTCATCATTTGGTTCCTCTCACTATCAGTTGCAGGGCAATTAGAGTGAGAGTTGAAAGTGTGCAGCTAAAGGGACTGTTACTGGTTTAGCATCATTCATGTTAAACCTTTCAATTACTTTCTTAGCATAACTTGTTTGAGTAATGCTAAGCTCTTGAGTACCTTTCTTTCTGCTTATTTCCATACCTAGGATCTTCTTTGCTTCTCCTAGATCCTTCATTTCAAACTCACTATGCAGCAGTTTCTTCAGTTTTGATATCTCATTACCATTCTTGATAGCTATGAGCATATCATCCACATAGAGCAACAAGTAGATAAATTCTCTGTTGTCTATTTGTTTGAAATAGACACAGCTATCATGCAGACTTCTCTTGTAGTTTATGTTGATCATATAAGTGTCAAATCTCTTATACCATTGTCTAGGGGATTGTTTCAATCCATACAATGATTTTTGCAGCAAACACACTTGACTTTCCTTACCCTTTTCTTCAAAACCCTTTGGCTGATTCATGTATATTTGTTCTTCCAAAACACCATGTAAGAAAGCTGTCTTAACATCCATTTGCTCAAGGTGCATATTAAAGTGTGCTACAAGAGATAGCAACACTCTAATTGAGCTGTGTTTTACAACCGGGGAAAAAATCTCTGAGTAATCTATCCCTTCTCTTTGTGTATACCCCTTTGCAACGAGCCTGGCTTTGAATCTAGGAGGATCTTTGTCTGTGATGCCTTCTTTCCTCTTATATATCCATTTGCAACCCACTGTTTTTGCACCAGGAGGTTTCTTAGTCAGTATCCATGTCTGGTTTTTATGCAGGGAATCCATTTCTTCTTTCATTGCTTTGAGCCAGTTTTGATGATCTTGACAGGTCATTGCCTCTTGATAACTGGTAGGTTCATCATTCACAAATTCAGTGGCTGTGTTGAGGGCATATGCAGTGGTAGAATCGTGTCCAAACCTGTTTGGAGGCTTGATCTGTCTTCGAGTTCTATCCCTTGTCAGCATATAGTCATTTGCAGAGTCATTTTCCTCTTCTTCTGTGTCATTATCAGTTTGATTCCCATCACTTTGTTCTTCATTTTGATGTTCATCATGTTGTCTATGATCCTTACCCAACTTCACCTCAATTTGTGCTTCATTTCCTTTACTGCCAGTTCCAAGAATCTCACTGCTAACAGTGTCTTCAATGAATTTTGACTCTTGAAATATTACATCCCTACTGATTATGCACTTCTTATCATCATTCAACCAAACTCTATATCCCTTGACTCCCTCAGGATACCCCATGAATACACCCTTCTTAGATCGAGGCTCTAGCTTTCCTTCTCTCACATGACAGTATGCAGGGCAGCCAAATACTTTCAAGTTTTGAAGATTTGGTGCCTTGCCAGTCCATACTTCCTGTGGAGTCTTAAAGCCTAGAGCTGTAGAGGGACTTCTGTTCACTAGATAACAGGCTGTGTGGACTGCCTCCCCCCAAAATGACTTAGGCAACTTAGCACAATTCAACATACATCTAACCTTCTCAAGTAGAGTTCTATTTAACCTCTCTGCTAGACCATTTTGTTGTGGTGTACCTCTAACAGTTAGGTTCCTATAGATTCCATTCTCTTTGCAAAACTTATTAAACTCCTCATTGCAAAACTCAAGGCCATTGTCAGTTCTTAGTGCTTTCACCTTTAGGTCACATTGGTTTTCTACCTTTTTCTTCCACTCAACAAATGTGTTAAATGCCTCATCCTTAGTTTTTAACAGATAAATCCAAACTTTTCTACTAAAGTCATCAGTAAAAGTTAAGAAATACCTCTTTCCACCATGAGTTGGTGTTTGAGCTGGCCCCCAGAGATCTGAATGAACATATCCAAGCTTCTCCTTGGTCTTGTGAATGCCTGTTGTGAACTTCAATCTGGCCTGCTTGCCCATTATGCAGTGTTCACAGAAACCGAGTTCACCAACTCTGTCATCTCCTAGAAGACCTTGCTTTTCCAGTTCTTTCATCCCTTTCTCACTCATGTGCCCAAGTCTTTGGTGCCACATGAGTGTCTTATCAGTACTAGAACTGGTTGCATGAGCTTCACCAGTCACAGTACATCCTTGCAAAATGTACAGTTTATTATTCTTTCTTTGGCCTTTCATCACAACTCTCGATCCCTTCAAGACCTTGAGTGTGCCATCTTCGCCCTTAAAACTATACCCTGCAGCTTCTAATGCCCCTAAAGAGATTAGAGGTCGTTTAAGCTCAGGTACATGCCTCACTTCAGTTAACAGTTTCACTGTGCCATCAGCCAGTTTAATCTTGACAGTGCCAATTCCTTTCACACTACAAGCTTTGTTGTTACCCATTAGCACCTTTGCAGCACTCAATGGCTTGTAATCAACAAACCAGTCTCTTCTTGGACACATAGTGTATGAACATGCAGAGTCCATAGCCCAGTTCTCTTCACACTTAACTTCTGTGGTGGCATGTAATTCACTGTCATCACCATCTGCAACAACAAGAACTTCACAACTGTCATAACCCTCCGAGGCTACTGATGCATTACCTTCATCATCACTCTTCTGGTTTTTGTTATTCTTCTTGTCTGGACAGTTCTTCTTGAAATGCCCTTCCTTGTTGCAAATGAAACATCTATTATGTTTAGGTTTAGATTTGGATCTAGACCTGTTCTTTCCCTTCCCTTCCTTCTTTTCACTTCTGCCACGAACCATTAAACTTTCTCCTTGATCATTCTCCTTGGTTTCTTTCTTCTTGGAGAGTTCCTTTGCCATTAAGGCAGCTTGAACATCTTCAAGAGATATGGATTCTCTTCCATATATCAAAGTGTCAGCAAGAATATCATAGGCACTGCTTAATGACCTTATCAGTAATAGTGCTCGATCCTCATCATCAATTTTCACATCAATGTTTTCAAGATCCAATAGAATCTTGTTGAACTCATCGATGTGATCTCCTATGGCAGTGTTTGGCTGCATTTTAAAGGTATACAATTTCTGTTTGAGATAAAGTCTAGTTGCTAAGGATTTTACCAAATAAAGGCTCTCAAGTTTCTTCCAGATAGCCGCAGCGGTTTTCTCTTTAGAAATCTCCCTCAACACTTTATCTCCAAGACACAGGATTATCGCACTATACGCTTTGTTCAAGATATCTTTCTTTTCTTTAGCAGACAGTGTGGCAGGAAGTTTATCTTCTCCTTCGAGCGCATCTTCAAGACCTTGCTGTACCAGCATTGCTCGCATCTTCATTTTCCACAGTCCAAAGTCATTCTTCCCATTGAATTTCTCTATGTTGTATTTAGCCATTTCCATCGAGCCAATCTTCCTCAACGAGCTCTAGATACCAGTTGTTGAGAAAAAGATCTTGAAATTGCTAAATCAAACAACCCAGAAAAGATCACTTGAATGTAATTAAGCCGGCAATTTAATCAATTGTATCGAATTGAAGAAATTGACCCTAATTGCACTCAAGAACCCTAATTTGGACAAATTGAGGCAAACGCGAAATTCGAATGAATTGAACCAAATTAAGCGCAACAGAACACAAACAGATGATCACCCAGTTCGGAATTATCAATTCCTACATCTGGGGAACTAAGTAATCACTTAGTTCGAGTTGTATTGATTGAATCAAAGTTTACAGTTATACAAAGTACAATAGAATCCCTTTTTGATCCCCCTCACTTCCCTGATCCCTTGTTTCCCGTGTTTATCACTCACGCTCAAACCCAGAAGTTGCTTGATCTTGAATTGTTCCTGAATCACGTGTTGAAACCTTATATAGAGCAGTTCACGATTTTGGCGCCAAACCGTAAACTCAAAAATACCGTTAAAACCGTTATTCTATCAGTAGCAAACAGACTTCAATTCTGAGCTGGAAACAGATCCTACGTGGATGAAATGAGACCAATGATTTATTGCCACATCATACAACATGTTATGATTTTTGTATGTAAATACAACTAAAGTTGAAGAATCCTCAGTTGATGCCAACAGGTTTGAAAGATTGCTAGTAGTTTCCAAATCAGAAAAGATGGATCCAGAAAGATAAATAGATGACCAGTTCTCCAAACTACATCCTTCCTTACCAGCTAACACCAGAATTGGAAGTGGCTTATCTGCTGCTTATGCACTAGCCAGGCTTGGTTATAAGAATGTCACAGTTTTGGAGAAACATGATGCGGTTGGTGGCATGTGTGAATCAGTGGATATTGAAGGTATCTATATATCTTGATTGAACACTTTACCTGATTCAAGTGAGTGGCAAATTGGCAATTGATTTTGACTATATTTGAATGTGTATGCAGGAAATGTTTATGATCTAGGTGGGCAAGTTGTTGCTGCAAGCAGTGCTCCAGTTATCTTTCACTTAGCAAAAGAGACTGGCTCTACACTAGAAGAAATGGACTCCGGACTCCCATAAGCTTGGTGTTATTGATCCTTCCTCTGGAGAATATCAAGATATTAAAGCTACTGATGATTATGTATCTGTTATTGATCCTTCCTCTATTCTTCTCTCACTTTGTTAAAGATACATGAAGACGTAAACAACTTAATTAATCGCTTCTAGCATAAGTGTTTATCCATTAGCTCTATAATAAAAGAACTTATGAATGTATCATTTTCTAGAAACTCACTCAAACAGCTTTGCAAGTATTTATGTGAATAGATAATCTCAAATAAGTCAATCCAAATGGTCCTATATATTCTTCAGTTCTATGACTTGAGATTTGAATGCTGCTAATTTTCACTGTGCTACTGACAGGAAAAGGTGAAGAACAGTGGCCGTATAGGTGTCCATGCTTGCTGTCAGTGACATTGCTTCAGACTTACCCCTTGAGTATCTTGAGTGTCATGGACTCAAATCCATTCCTAAATCTGCGGCTTATGGTTTCACTGCTGAGTATCTTGAGTGTCATGGCTTACTAGAACTTCCATGGCTGGAAAAATTCGACGAATTAAAGGTGGATATACTAGTCTGTGGCAGAAGACTGCTGAATCACTTCCTTTAAAACTTTACTGCAATACCGAAGTATTGGCAATCAAGTGAAACTCTGATGTTGTCACGATTAGTTGAAACTTTGGAATTTGATAAGATTATAATTTCTGGTTCATTTCCATTAAAATATGGAAGAATTTACAGGTCTCCTTCAACTTGCATAGGTATGTAGAGTTCTAACGGCTCCATACTCCCTCTGTAACAATATTTAAGCAAAAAAGTCTATGTATTTGATTTAAATTTACATTAAACACATAGACTTTTTGGCTTATATTTTGTTACTGAAGAAGTATTTCTTTATGTAAGGTTTTTGTTTCTTTCCACGGCCTGATAACTGATTGAACAAGTACTGTGGCAGAGTGCGAAGAAGAAGTAATGGATGCAAGTGACCTTGAAAAGGATTTATTCAGCAAAGTTGAGACAAATGACTACTATACCAGTGTGTTAAAAATTAAAGGGCTAGAACATTTGCCTGTTGGATTTTATTATTATAATGAATACATGGAAGATCCCAGCACAATTGGAAAACCAGTTGCAATGCAGAAATTTTATGCCGACACTCATATTCTTGTTCTGGTCCTATGGCAACTCTGTTGATATTAAAGGACCAACTGTCAAGGAACTTGTGATCACAACAATAGAATCCATGGGAGGAGAAGTTCAGAGTTTCATTCTACAACGTTGCTTTCAGTATTTTTTTCCTCATGTCAGCAGCCAAGGTAATTCATTTGTTTTTCAGAATTCCATTTTTCTTTGGCAAGTTAAAATTGTGTCTCTAAAATTCTGAAGAACCATTATTTCAGATATGAAAGATGGATTCTATGAAAAGTTGGAATCAGAGCTGCAAGGTTGAAGGAATATTAATTATGTAGGTGGGCTTATGGCGTTTGAGCTCACAGAGAGGAACTCATCTTATGCAATGGCTCTAATTTGCAAGAACTTTGCAAATACCAATGATTTGCCAACATTTCCTTACACTAAGGTAATTTCTCGTTCACACACACACACACACATATACACACATATATATATTTACAAATCAATGATTGGAGAAGTATAGGTTTTATGTAAAAGACCTCCACTTAATAGAAGCATATCTTTTGCAGAATCTGTTTCCCTTGCAAACTGAGTGCCAGAAGAAGAACCCAAAAGAGTTACATGAATTGCCAGAAGTGCAGTTTCCAAATTTGCCTACTTTGAATAGCTACTTAAAGTATTGGGGGACTCACCCAATCACTCAAAATAGGACTTTTTATACTTGGATTAATGAAGAAGGGACTCTGATATGCCACCGGACTCTTAACAAGCTCAAAGCCAGTTATCAAGCCTGGTGATAGAGTTCTTCTGGTCTATGTTCCTGGTTTGGATTTTATTGATGCCTTTTTTGGATGCCTAAGAGCTAAAGTCCAAGAACATTGGTTGCACACCGATACCTGTCGGGGATAAACACGTGAAAGGGACAAGAAAGGAAGTGGCGGCGCAAGGGACAAGAGGATTGATTAGGGCAATATAATATGAATAGTAAAAGCTGCACTGAATTTCATAAAAGTAGGGTTCTTATTACATGCTACTGACATCTGTATATATATAAAATGAAACAGGCCCAGACCCATAATTTCGACTAGCCCATTCGACTGGTCCATTTCGACTAGGTTTCTAACTACACTTACTATTATTACGGGCAATAGAATTACAAGGCATATCTCAATATTCCCTCCTAATTCACATTGCTGAGTGACATCATCCCAAGCATTGTTCTCAGTTCTTCGAATCTTCCCTTTTGCAATGGCTTGGTCATTGCATCAGCTACTTGAAGTTCCGAACAGCAATATTCCAGATTCAGCTTCTCATTGTTTACTTGATCACGCAGGAAGTGATATCTGGTTTCTATGTGCTTCGACCTACTATGTGCAACAGGATTCTTGGCGAGATCTATCGCAGACTTGTTGTCGATCAACACACTAGTGGAAAAATGGGATTTAAAGTCGGACATTTTAGACATTTAAAGTCGGACCTCAGTCCGACTTATATTAAGGCGACTTAGAAACTTCAAGGATTTAAAGTCGGGTATAGGTCCGACTTTAAATTCATGTTTTTAAGTCGGACATCCCAATTTCTGGCATTAATCATCCATGTTTAGTCCTCTGACAAACACTTTTGAAGTCGGACTACAACGGGGTCCGACTTTAAAAGTGATATTTTAAAGTCAGATTACAGTAATACCCGACTTTAAAAGTTTATATGTTTTTTAAAAAAATTATTTCAGTTTTTGGTTCTTCTAACTGTATACAAGGTCTACTAACACAACCGGTTCATACAAAACACATATTTATAACTAATTAGAATATCACGTTGTAGAGTTAATTACCACATAATTGCAACAAAAACCACACAATTTAACACTCAAGATCATGCAATCTAAGCACACAATTAATTCATTATAAGATAGAAATATATACATTCAAGTATGAGGATCCACACGGGTAATTAAATATCTACTCAATGCCTCAGACACACATGAATGCTTATGATCCAACAACCTAATGTTGAGAGTTTTAAATGAATTACTGTACCCTAGTAAATTTTACTACAAAATATTTAAAAGTTTTGCAAATAACATTTCATTGGTTTAAAAATAGTGAATACAAAATCTTAAGATAGGCAACTTACGAAAGCTTTAAAAGCTGGCCTGTGAGCAGCCATTTCATAAACACATCATCCTGGCAAATGTTATAAGTCACAGCAAATTACATATGCAATTCAAAAGAAACTGTAGAAGAGACCAAAGTTATTAAATTAGGAACTCTCAGGAGTACAAAAGAAATCTATCATACCCAAAGACCAGATATCTGACTTACAGCTATAGGGTATATCAGCAAGAAGCTATGGGCACATATAAGTTGGAGTCCCAACAATCTAAGATTAAAGCAACAACAAATTGTTACTAATCCAAAAGAATGCTCAAACAGTGAACAAAACAGTATTTTCATAGTATCACTCACTGAGGAAGCAAGATCATCAGATGTCAACATTTTAGCAAGACCAAAGTTACCTGCAACAAACATGCAAGAAATAAGGATAGCATACTACAAACATCTATTATTGAACTTCAACATTTTAGCAAGACCAAAGTCACCTCAAAGTACTCTGAGATATTTGCTACATAACAACTATTATTGAACTTCAAGAAGTCTTTTACCTTGACGTCACGATGAAGAATATGATTAACATGCAAGTAATCAAGTGCCATCAGCAATTGGACAAGCCACTTGCAGAGTTTCTGCCAAAAGTTGACAGATCAATTAACTCATAGTTCCAAAATACGTCACATTTGTTAAAACAGAAAACACAATTTTATACTTCCTGCTCCCAACACTCTTGATAAATTAGACAAAACATTTGTGCACCACACCCACACCTGTGACGCACACCCTCACATCCAAAACACGAAGAGCAACAGAATTAGAAGGTTCTGATTGAAAACAAGACTAACCTTTTCTACCCAGGAATCTTTATACTTTACAATAAATGGACTTCGAACTTTAGATATAAGCTCCATCTACAAAAACAAAGAACAGGTATGGATCTTAGTACCTTGCAATATTATAAATGAGAAAGGCAACATAAATATCATTTTCACATTTTAAAATATAAAACAGCAAGTAGCACATTAAAGTTCAAATGTAAAATTGATTAAAATGAACAAAGGTGGGCTTAAAAATCAACTTAAAAACTTCATGCTGCTAAATATCAATCTAACACATAAAACAAACATGAATGAATGTATATGATGGTTTTGGTCCTATGTAACTTCTGTAATAATTTTCCTTGTTCAAAAGTATCTAAACCAATTATTTATCATCCACGTATCATCCTTTGAAAACAAAGAATAATAAGAAAGACTGTGGACTGAAAAAATCATTAATTTCTACTCAGTGAAAATGTCATGCAATTGACAAGAAAATGTTTATAAGAAGCTGAATTCCTACCTGCAATCTGTGGAGAAGAACATCCAGGTCGAATCCAGAAATATTATGTCCAACAAGAACATCACTATCCAGCTTGTGCAATTCTAGCAACAAGAACATCACTTTCCACCTTTAACTATAACTTATATAGTAGTAAATAATAGTAAAAATCTTAAAAGTTGATAAAAATATTTGAATGTTCAAGCTGCCATTGAAGACATGCAAGCATATGTTTACACATGGAATCTAAACAAGTGGCGAGTTCAAGCTTCATTTTGTTTTAAGCTTCATAAAATACAAAACAGAACAAATAAGTTAAGCCTGATACTCATTGTATCAGCTCAGGTGATGTATCCACGAGAACTATAAAGCCAATTATCTTAATTTACAAGCACAACTTTGCAATTATTAACAATTAAGTTAACCTGCAAGCAATCATCATAAGTTCTAACATGTTCTCATGGTTCAAAGAAACAATTAAATTTGCATTCCTATGCTTTGTAAAGACTTGCAAAAAATTAATATCACATAGCCTGAATATTTAAACACGTGAAAATGAGTCAAATTAATTGAAACTTTGAGCTTTTATTGGTAGGTTCACATTAATGACAAAGGAACATGAGATTGACTTGAATGTATGTTACCCATTCTGAACACCCACATGCATCAACAAACCCCTTAATTGAATAAAAGAATGTGGTCAAATTCATTTGTTAAAGCTATTCGTTGCACCAGTGTGGTTGTTCATTCACCAACCATGCATCATTACCATTCGAAATATACCAAATCTTTGATAATCTGAGTTAAAAATGCATGTATATAGCTCTCAGTTTCATATCCTGAGTAAAGAAATATCTAACATATATGAGTGTCAAATATTTGCATAAACAAATATGTTAATATTCAGATTTTAGATGTGCTGGTGTTCGCGCACACATATAAGTATAACAATGCACTTTGAGCTCATGACAAAAGACAACCTATAGCACAAGTAGCAAAATCAAGTGATGGCAAGATATCTGAAGACTAAAAAAAGCACTTTAAACAACCTTAGCCATATTGCAACAGACAACAGATGCAGACACAATCTAATTTTCACCTGCACAAATGTCAAATCGTTCAAATGCATATTTCCTCTGCAAAAATGAGCAAGGAATTAGAATAGATAGACCGACAACAAATTTACATGTCACAAACCACTAGTGCAGAAAAGGCTTTTGAACTCGGTTGTTTGGCACATTTGGAATCGGTTATTGGCCGATTCCAAATGTGCCGATTCTAAATGTGCCGATTCCAAAACAGGCTTTCTTTATATATGTAACAGCACACTGCTCATTTGAATATACCTTTGATTCAATCAATTCAGATCAATTCATTCCCTTATAAAGGCAACTGTAAAACTTCTCCAGATAAAATCAGCTGGTTTTTTTGGATACTTCACATATACTTACAGAATTGTGAGACTTTCTAGAGCTCCTATTCATGGTGTCAAGAATCCTGTTAATCCCATAAATGCAAGTGACCGGAAATGAAGTAATTTATATAATTATACAACATGTATAAAATCTTCGGGGTATCAATAAGATAATAACTACCAACATCTGCAGATTAAATAATTTAAAGAACGATCCTTGGAGATTTCATTAAGTAAAAAAATCTTACACTTGAACAACATTGCTATCCTTGTCACAATAAACATTGGACCAGGTACAAGGGTTTACTTGATTTTTGTTCCAGTTAGTAAGCTGATTGGGAGAAGCATTCAATGATGACTTCAATGCAAAAAGTGCATCTTCTGTAATAAACATGTACAATATACACATATTAGAGAAGCAAATCTGATAGTCTTTTTTTTATCAATCAAATCAAATCTGATAGTATAAATCCACTTGCAACTTTGACTAACAAAACTATTGATTCAAAAATAGAATGAGGTTTCAATTTCTTATTAAGTTGAAATTGAAATTCAGAACCTGCCAGAAAGGAATTGAAGGGAACCAAAACTGCAGTTAAATTTCACAGTAGCTTAACATCAAATAGTTTGAGTGCGAGATAAAAATAAGATTGTACCTTGTAGATCAAGCTGAGGACGTGCAAAAGAACACACGCTAGCCAATAACAATAGAACAAAAATCAAGGTCATTTCCACCGACATCAACCACTTCCAAAATGTGCATAATAATAATGAATTAGCATACGAGCAATCTTCATCTCAGCAGTGAAGAATAATTAACCCATTAAACTGCAATTATTAAAAAAAAGTTAAATAAAAACCGTAAGAAGCATATTGTTAAAAAAGATTTTGATTACACGAGAAGATGAAGAGGATTTTGTGTTGTGCGTAATGGATCTACGCCTGGAACCATTCTTCTTCTTCTTCTTCGACTGAGAGGAAGAGAGCCAAAGAGGGAAGCGACTGAGAGGAGGAGAGCTAGAGAAGCAAGCGACTGAGAGGAAAAGAGACAGGGACGAAGAGAGCGCGAGAGAGTGAGAGACTGCGATGGCGTGAGAGCGAAGAGGGAGATCTAGGGCGTGGGAGCGAAGAGAAAGATTCTGGGTTACAGCCGGTCGGCGAACGGGGGAGGAGCGACGGTGGTGAGAGTGGGGATTTTCTGTTTGGTTTGTGGTTTTTGGGTTGGGTCGCGAGGGGAGTGGAAGTGAGGAGGAGAAAGAAGGGTGGTAGTGAGTGGTGGCGGAATAGAGTGGAGAGGGTTTAGGGTTAGAGTGAGAAGTGAGAAGTGAGAAGAGGATGAAACGCATAATGAGGGTGGTAGTGGGTGGTGGCGGAATAGAATGGAGAGGGTTTTGGGGGAAGAGAGGAACGCGCGAGGGTTTCTGCGAGGGGGGGGTAGTTTTTGTTTGAGTTATTCTTTTTTGACTAATTCAGTGGGGGGATATTTAAAGTCGGACGTAATGATTAACCGACTTCGAAAGGTGTCTGCCAGAATTCTTTTTTCATGTTAATTACAACATTGCCACCGCGTCAACTTTTAAAGTCGGATATTTGGGAGTCTGACTTAAAAACTCTAATTCTTTTCCAATTTTTACACTAGTGACAACTTCATTCCTTCGACCCTGTGCACTCCAATTTCGACCAATAGCATGCTCAGCCATGATGATTGACATGCTGCAAAGGAAGCAGCTACATACTCTGCTTCACAAGAGGAGAACGCAACTATACTTTGCTTTTTCGAGCACCAAGAGATGGGTGTCGATCCATACATGAAGACATACCCACTTGTGCTTTTTCGATCACTCTTGTCTCCACTCCAGTTGGAGTCAGTGTAGCCAAGCACTTCATTACCATTCTTCGACACACTCTTGCTAGGGAACAGAATACCATAACTTTGTGTTCCCTTTACATATCTTAGTACTCTTTTTGCAGCTACCATATGAGAGCTTTTCGGCTTCTCCATGAATCTGCTGATCATTCCGACACTAAACATAATGTCAGGTCGAGTGTTGCACAGGTACCTTAGGGAGCCCACGATTTGTTTAAACACGGTGGCATCTACTTCAATCCCTTCGTCGTCTTTCGACAGCTTGCTGCTAGTGTCTGATGGTGTCGAAACTTCCTTGCAGTTGCTCATGTCGAATCTTTTCAGGATATCAGCTGCATACTTCGACTGGTGCAGGAGTATACCCTTACTTGTCTTGGTAAACTCCATCCCCAAGAAATATGATAGATGTCCCAGATCACTCATTTCAAATTCTAACATCATCACTTTCTTGAAGGCTTCGACTTCGACTTCATTGCTGCCAGTTACAAGTAGATCATCTACGTACAGGCACAACAACAACTGAGTCGAAGTTCCATTCTTCTTCACATACACTCCATGTTCATTAGTGCATCTAGTGAACTTCTGAGCCAAGAGAAATCCATCAATTCTCTTGTTCCACGCTCTTGGAGCTTGCTTGAGCCCATACAGGGCCTTCTCCAGCTTATAGACTTTGTCTTATTTACCCTTCGACTCAAAACCAGGTGGTTGACAAACATATACTTCCTCCTCCAGAGGTCCATTCAGAAATGCTGACTTTACATCTAGTTGATGTAGGGGCCAGCCTCTATGACTTGCCAATGCTACTACCAATCTTATGGTTTCGATCCTGGCGACTGGGGCAAAGACCTCATCGAAATCCAAACCAGGTTTCTGCAAGAACCCTTTGGCTACTAGCCTGGCCTTGTACTTGGCCACTTATCCATTGGGCTTGACTTTGGTCTTGAAGACCCACTTCACCCCTATGGCTTTCTTTTCTTTTGGAAGTTCGACTAGCTTCCAAGTATCATTCTTCTCGGTTGATTTCAACTCGTCAATCATTGCTTCCTTCCACTACTTGTGACTAAGGGCTTGCTCCAGGCTCACTGGTTCTGCTTCTGCCATTAGTGCAAAGTGTGTCAGGTCTCCCTCTGCTGTAATAGCAGAATCTGGGTAAGTGTCGAATCCTTCTAGTCTTACTGATCTCTGCCTTTCCCTTTGCGGCCTTCTTAAAGGTTCGACAGCAATGGGTTCTTCTGGCTCTTCAGTTTCGACCTCTTCATTCTGATCATCTCGATCAGAGACTTCGTCGAAGTCCATCATTGTAGGTTTCTCACAGCCTTCTTCCCAGTTCCAATGTTTCGACTCATCTACTACGACATCTCTGCTTTTCACCATTTTCTTCTGCACAGGATCATACAGTTTGTATGCTCCTGTCGAATGATAGCCAACAAGAATCATTTGTTGTGCTCTATCATCCAGCTTGCTTCTTAGTTGCTCAGGGACATGTCTACAGCATACTGAGCCAATTATTCTGAGATGCTTGACACTTGGCTTTCTTCCTAGCCAAGCTTCTTCAGGTGTCTTCCCAATCAATCTCTTTGCGGGGCATTTGTTCAGAATGTATACTGCTATGGCTACAAGTTCTCCCCATAAACTATGAGGTAGTTGCTTCTCCTTCAACATGCTTCTTACCATGTTGAGGATGGTCCTGCTTTTCCTCTCAGCAGTACCATTATGCTGAGGCGTGTAAGGTGTAGTGACTTCATGCACAATTCCTTCTTTCTCACAGAATTCAACAAATCCATGAGAATTGTACTCACCACCTCCATCGCTTCTAAGGGTTTTGATTGCACATTCACTCTGCTTTTCAATCATTACCTTAAACTTCTTGAATATTTCTAGTACTTCACTCTTCCTTTTGATCAAATACACCTAGGACATTCTAGTGTATTCGTCAATGAAGGTGACAAAGTACTTATTCCCTCCTAAGAAACATACTTCGAAAGGACCACAGACATCAGAAAATATCACCTCTAGCTTCTTCTCTGCTCTGCTAGGTACTTCTGGTTTAAACGAGTTTCTTGGTTGCTTCGACTTGCAACAACTCTCGCAAACTTCGACAGGTACTTTTACTGCAGGCAACCCATGAACCATCTTCTTTTCATGTAGCTGACTCAAGCTCTTGAAGTTGAGGTGGCCTAATCTCCTGTGCCATTTCCAGTGCTCCTCTTCGACAGTGGTCTGGAGACAATGTTCTTCGACTACTTGCAGCTTGATCTTGAAGGTTCTGTTACTCTGCATCGACACCTTCAAAATCATCTTCTTGGTCGAATCGAACAAGCTGAGACTGTTATCACCCATTTCGACGGTGAAGTTTTTCTCAATCATCTGCCCAATACTTAGCAGATTGCTCCTCATATCTGGTACATAAAATACCCCTTGGATGTAGCACCACTTACCATCTTTCGACAGGAACTTTATGGTACCTACTCCTTCAGCAGTAACTCTACTGTTATCTGCAAACCTTATCTTTTTGCTTATCTGCTCCAGTTCGACAAACCACTCCTTGTGACAACACATGTGATTTGAACATCCTGTGTCGAGATACCATTCGATAGACTTCTCTTCAGTCGAATTTGTATCAGCCTTCAACAATAGTAATTCTGGGTCAGTAGCTGTCATGAATGACAATTCTTCATCATCATTGCTGGCAATGTTGGAGGCATCACCAGTGTTTCCACTGCCCTGCCACACACACATTGCACAAGTATTTTGAGCATCGCAAGTGAATCCACTTATACAAGTGTTCCCACTATTTTGCTCGCTACTTTCAGCAATTCCTTCATCGAGTCGAATCTCATCTTCGACAGCCATCAGCATTAACTCCTCTGAGTCAGAGTCTGAGTCACCATCATTAGCAAACTTGGCTTCTGCATCTTTATCCCTAGGAACTTTCTTGTTTTTACACTTATTCCTATAATGCCCAAATTGCTGACAGTTATAACACTGAACTTTCGACAGGTCTCCCTTCTTCTTGTCGAAAGATCCTTGTTCTTTCTTCTTACTGCTTGATCCCTTTTCTCTACCCTTCTCCTTGTTGCCTGCCTTCCAATTTCTCTTAGAGGAGTATGAAAGCAAGGCTTGTTCAGTTTCTTTCTTTGAACTTCTCTGCCTTATTCTCAATTCATGCGCCTCTAAGGAACCCTGAAGTTCATCTAACTTCAACGTATCTAGGTCCTTGGATTCTTCGATAGCAGTGACAACATAGTCGAATTCCAGGGTTAAGGATCTGAGCACCTTTTCGACTTTATTTACTTCAGTCACAGTTTCACCATTACCTTTCATTTGATTAGTTAATGCTACTAACCTCGTAATGAGTTCTCCAATCGATTCTCCATCTGTCATTTTCAAGGCCTCGTACTGTTTCCTGAGCGACTGAAGGCGTATCTTCTTCAGTCTATATGCTCCTCCATACGAGTTCTTGAGGATGTCCCAAGCTGTCTTTGCTGACTCACTGTCGATGATCAGGTTCAGGACATTGGAATCAACGCATTGGTGAATCAAAAACAGCCATTTTCCATCTTTCTTCCTCAGCGAATGATGGTTGTTCCTCACCGCTTCAGTGGCGTTTGCTGCCAAGGGTGGAACACCATCATTCACGACATCAAGGACATCTTGATATCGAAACAGCACCTTCATCTGCGCACACCATCGTTCATAATCCTTTCCGTCGAAGATTGGGAGGTTCCCCGGAATACCTCCACCAGAGTTGTCTCGCGCTGCCATGAATCTTGATAGATTTTGTAAGGATCTAACAAGCTCTTGATACCAGTTTGTTGGGGATAAACACGTGAAAGGGACAAGAAAGGA
This sequence comes from Astragalus membranaceus, assembly GCA_039519185.1. Lineage (NCBI taxonomy): Eukaryota > Viridiplantae > Streptophyta > Magnoliopsida > Fabales > Fabaceae > Astragalus > Astragalus membranaceus. The sequence continues at coordinate 113,922,790 of CM076850.1, forward strand.
AGTGGCGGCGCAAGGGACAAGAGGAATGATTAGGGCAATATAATATGAAGAGTAAAAGCTGCACTGAATTTCATAAAAGTAGGGTTCTTATTACATGCTACTGACATCTGTATATATATACAATGAAATAGGCCCAGGCCCATAATTTCGACTAGCCCATTTGACTGGCCCATTTCGACTAGGTTTCTAACTACACCTACTATTATTACAGGCAATAGAATTACAAGGCATATCTCAATAATACCTAGGTTAAGAACTCCAAGAACATTGTTTTGGATCATCTTGATGATCAATGTGAATCACAACATGAAGATATATGTTTCTTGCAATATACTTCAGGATCAACTGGTGATGCTAAAGGAGTCATGATCTCGCATGGTGGACTTATTCACAATGTGAAGTTGATGCGAAGTAGATACAGAAGCACCTCAAGGAATAAACTAGTAAGCTGGCTTCCTCGGTATCATGACATGGGGGCTCATTGGGGGATCTTCATTTTTATTTTCACCAATGACATTTATTAAGACCACGCCACTTACTATTTAGTTAGACTTAGAGGAGATCATTAATATTTGGCAGCAACATTTTCGTGTTATTATTTAATTGTTCATAATTTTTGGTTATTTATCTTGTTTTCGTTTCGTATTGGTCCCTCATCTTTAATTTTTGTTTCACTTTGGTCTTCAATGGTATTTTGCGTCCAATAAGTTAACACGCCACAGTTACAGTTAACTACTTACGCGTCGTCTTAATTCGTTAAATGACGTGGTAATTTTGTTTTTCTTTAAGTCAAAACAATTTACATAAGCATTTATGTTTTAAAATTATAAAAATAAACAAACACAAAATCTTAATAAAACTAAAAATTAAAAACATTAAACTGAAAAACAAAAACAAAAAACTGGAAATCTTCATCTTCCCCATTAAACTAAACTGGAAATCTTCACCATCTTCATTTTACCCATTAACAAAAATAAAAAATGCAATTCTGGAAATCTTCACCCCCATTAACAAAATCAGAAAACGCAAATATGGGAACATTAAAATGAAAATTAAAATCAGAAACCCCATCTTCATCTTCCCCACTATATTATTAGATCTATAATTTGTCTCAACAAGGTTGGTTGTTCTTTAAATTACCATAGATGTTCTTTTTTTTCTATGAATCTCGATTAAAATGAATGTAAGTTTGTTACATTTGGCGACTTGTAGAGTGAGGAATTTCCGATCAAGTTCGCAGATCGAACGACCTGTTACAGTCAGATGCGCAAGGAAGATGAACTATGCACGCTTTGTTTCAATTTGGTCCCCTATGTTTTCTTTAAGTTTCAATTTGGTCCTATGTGTCTTTTTTTAGTTTTATTTTGGTCACAGAAACCCAGAAACACATTAAGAGCAACCCAGAAAGGTCTGGGGATCTTCTTCCTACCCTTCATCAAACTCATTTTTCATAACCCTTAACCATTTCTTCTTCGTTTTTTATTTGTAGGCTTTTGTTTCAGCTTGTGGGAGCCCATTCGTTTTTTTAGATATGTGATTTGTGAGGTTTGCTTCATTTTTCCAGATTTACGAAACTGACTTGGAGATTTGTGATTTGTGAGTTTTGTTTTGGTTCCAGATTTGTTTCGTTTGGCTTGGTACTTTGTGGATTGAAGATTTTCAGATTTGTGTTTTTTGTTTTTGTTAATGGGGGTGAGTTAGTGGGGAAGATGAAGATGGTGAAGAAGATGAAGATGGGGGTTTTTGATTTACGGTTCAAATTGGGTTGAAGATGGTGAAGATGGAAGCTCACTTTTTAATTTCTTGTTTTTGATTCCTAAAATAAGTTTTTTGATTTTTTTAACAATTGCTTAGGTGTAGTGTATTTTTTGATTTAAAAAATGACACATCATTTAATGATGCATCCAAGTTAGACCTGACACTAGGATGTCACGTCAGCAACTAACTCACAATATGACTTCCATTAATGGACCAAAAATTCTAAAAGGGACTAAACTGAAACATAAATGAAAGATGATGGACCAAAACGAGACAAATAAAAGATAAATAACAAAAATGAAATTTTGAGCAAAGATAAATTACTAAACATGCTATTTAGCCTAAAAAATATCATTCATTGTTTTAATATATGACTTTTGTTCAGTCAAAAAAAGTTAAATGATTTTTTAAGAGTTGTAACACAAATTACTGCAAAAATAAATAAATAAATTTGTAATACAAATTGTTAATTTTATATTGTGACAGTTTGGCTGAGTTCATCTGATTGGATGAATGAGTATGCAACAGTTTTCCTATTATGGTAAAAATATATAATAATACACCATATTTCCTGACCAATTGTGTTTTGTACTATTTTTATGCCCATTTGCATTATTTAACGTTAGTTTCTTTAATGTCAACTACTTTGCTTGATGACGCGGTTAGGTCACGGGGAGCCTAAAACACCAGGGTGATCTCCATATGGTTTGACTTGGTGGGGGATCAGGAATGTGATTCTGAATTGAATCAAGTCTAACGATTTGGATGACTCGCATTTACGAGGAGATTGTTGGGAATTCAAGCGTGAATGGTTAGTCTCACATCGACTAGTAATGTGCTAAATGAAAGATATATAAGAGAGACGACACATATACTCATTTCCTTATGTGTAAATGGTGTCCAATCCTCTGGATGGTCCTGGTCACTAACTCATTATTTCTCTCGATATCCCCCTGACTCCCAACACGCTCCATGATGGAAAAACTGTGTATCATAAACTAATAATCTACGAAAAAAAGTGAAATTTTCACTTAACGGAACTAAGCAATTTACAAAAGGAAGAGAGTTTTTAGGAAATCCTGAAATTGTGTCTAGTGAAACGTGGAAAAAGTGAAAATAACATAAAATTGCATGACTATTTTCTTACTTGACACTTGGGGTTGTTCCTCAAGGGAGGGGGGGGGGGGGGGGGGTGGCATTAGCATACTAGCGATGTTGATTTAATAGACTAATGGATGGGTACTACTGTACTACTAGCGATATTTATTTACTCAATATCGTGAGGTTGGACTAAAGGGCAAACTTCTTACGACCACCTATGTGAATACTCAATTTTTACCGGTATTTTTCAGTTTTTCGAAAAAATTACAAAAAGTAGTCGCTTTTTGGGTATTTTCGGGTTTTAGTTTTTCGCTGCTATGCGAAAGCAATTTCTCTCTCCTCGGACCTCGTTTTGACGATCCGAACGGTGAAAGTGGAGACATATGTCCCACGAACCTGCTGTCAAAAAACGAAGATGATCCAACGGTTAACGAATCCGGAATCGCACCTTTACGGTGAGAGGTTTGAGAAAAACAGACCAAAAACTGCAGCTATTGCGAAGGCAATTTCTCTCTCCTCGGAGCTCGTTTCGACGATCCGAACGGTGAAAGTGAAGATATATGTCTCACGAACCTACTGTCAAAAAATGAAGACGATCCAACGGTTAACGAATCCGAAATCGCGCTTTTACGGTGACAGGGTTGAGAAAAACGAGAATTGTGTTCTCTAAGTGGGAATTGCTTTCTCTATCTTGTTTTAGTCCCACATTGCTTGCAAGAAACAACAACCCTATAGCAATTGACTATAAAAGAGGTTGAGAGGTGAAGGTTTGAAGGGGGGGAGTCATTGGCAGATTAAGTGATCTTTTGGGCTAGCCTTTGCGGTCCAGACACTAAAAGTCTGTCTTTGATTATTTTGTAATTTTTTTTGAATCGGTTTTTCGGTTCTCAAAGCAGTCCGGTTTGCAGTTGACCTGGTCAGACTGCTCGGTCCGGTTCGGCGTTCATCAGCTTGAGGTTAGTTTTGTATTTATTTATTTATATCTATTTGTTTATTTATTTATTTATATCTATTTGTTTATTTATTTATTTATATCTATTTGTTTATTTATTTATTTATGTACATATTTATTGATTATTTATTTATTTCTTTACTTTCTTTTTGTATATCTTTATTTTATGCTTGATATAAACCCTAGGGTAGAAGACTATTATTTTCTGTATATGTGTTTGTTTGTTTTGCAGCTAGGGGGTATATTTAACATTTTGCTCCTACACACACTCCACTATCACACTTCTGCACACACGTGAGAATAGTCCTGTACCCGGACTGGAGAATAACCTAAGTTAGAACGAGACTGCGTAGTGATGGCCTACTGGATGTGCGTCCTGTTGGGTGGTCACGAAAGTCTCACCTAGAGTTTGGTCCCTCTTGAGAATGCTGGCACTCCTAATAGCTTGCCTATTGTTGTTGATCAGTGTTCTTAATTGGGGTCGTTGGCTCTAGGAACCTTATTTAGGACTCTATAGAGCTACCTTTGAGAGGTTCACTTGATAGAAAAAGTCTTAGATCTATTCCCAAAGGGACCCCTCTAGGACACAAAGGAGCTTAATACTTCATTTTAGGTTACAACTAATAATACAACTCCCTTTTTGCAAACTGTACCCCATTTTACTATTGCACCCTCTGTTTTCGTTTTTATTATTTCCTTTTACGAAAAACCTATAAAGATAAATAGATAAATATTTCATTTTCAAAAAATATAAATAGAGGACTAAATCGACTGTACAGTCGGGTTAGTCAGCTTTTTAGGTTACTAATGAACCCTTACGGATCATGTCCTAAAATCCCTATTTAAAACAAACAATTTCTAAATCAAAATAAACACAAACATATTTCTTTCCATAAATCAAAAACTCCATTTTTCGAAGATAGGGGACTAAGCCGACTGTACAGACGGGTTAGTCAGCATTCTAGGATAAATGAACCGTACGGTTCAAGAGTCCTAAAATCCCTATTCAAATGAAATAAAACCAACACACTTCAAATCATTTTCCAAACTCCAAAAACTCCATTTTTATAAAATAGGGGACTAAGTCGACTGTACAGACGGGTTAGTCAGCGTTCTAGGATGGATGAGCTGTGCAGCTCAATAATCCTAAAACCCCTATATTAAAAAATAGGCTTAAATATGTTTTAGGCCCCTGCAAATATAGGGTGTTTTGGTTTAAGCCCCTGCAAAAATTTTTTTTTGAAAAAAACCCTTGCAAAATACACTCTTTTGATTTAGGCCCTTCTGTTACAAAAACTGTCTATGTGGCAAACGGAGTGGTGAGGTGTAATTTATTTTTATTTTATAATTATTTATTTTATCATTCAGATGCCACTTAATAAATTAGTGAGTTAAATCCCTAAATTCCCAATTTTCCATCTTCTTCCTCAAGCTCCATGGATGCTCCCAACATCATCTCCAAACCCAGAAATTGTTAATCCAAACCCAGAAATTGTCAATCCATTCACAAAACACCAGATCTCTGCTGAGGTGTAATTTGATTCTTTCTTTCATCACTGTAGCGTGTAATTTGATTCTTTCTTTCATCTCTGTTGATGTGTAATTTGATTCTTTCTGCCAATTGAATAATATTCATTTTATTCTTTCTTTCATCACTGTAGCGTGTTTTGCTTTTGGTGTGTGTGTGTGTGTAGTGTACGCTCTCTCTCAGTGTGTGTTGTGTGCAATGCTTCGACCCTAGCCCCCTTTTTCCCTTCTCTTCTCCTCTGTATCATCTTCTCTCACAGAGATCTGTGTGACTGTGTATGAGTGTTGTGCTTGAACAAACCCGTGTAAGAACATCGACTTTAACACCAACACACAAAACACCAAAAATCAGATCTCTTGCATATGCTTCTCTCCAAACTGGTAGAACAATGCTTGCTTGAATGCTTCTCTCCAAAATGGTAGAACAATCAGATCTCTTGCAAAAACGGTAGAAAAATGCTTGCTTGAATGCTTCTTTCCAAACCCACTCACAAAACACCAACACACAACACACAACACACGCAGAGAAACAAGTTGGTGAAGAATGGTTTATAATCAGATCTTCTGTTGTTGCGTTTCTGGTGGTGAGAAGAAGAACAAGAATGGTGGGTTTCTAGTGCTGCGTTTCTGGAACAAGAATGGAACAGAAAGGAAGAGGAATAAGAGAAACAAGTTTGCTGGAACAAGAAGGAAGAGGAAGAAATTAAAATAAGTTAAAATATAAAATAATGACATGTCAATGCCAAGTCAGCATTTAAACCCATGTGGGAGACACCTTGGCAATTTTTGTAACAGAAGTCTAACGGAAGTCTAACAGAAGGGCCTAAATCAAAAGAGTGAATTTTGCAAGGGCTTTTTTCACAAAAAAAAATTTGCAGGGGCTTAAACCAAAACACCCTATATTTGCAGGGGCCTAAAACATATTTAAGCCTACGTGACTTTTGCACCGGAGGATACGTAGGAGCGGGGCTTCCCTGTCAAGTCAAAATTAAACTTTTCTAAATTAGCCCTTATTATTCTCTACTATTTTATTTTTGGGTAAAACAAATAAATTCGTAATTTATATTTGCACAATCAGATTTAGGGTAACTGTCTTAGGACGGATGTACTAGAGGTGTAGTGGAATTAAGTTTTCGCCCTTCCCTATGCATAACCGACTCCCGAATCCAACCTAGTTTACGCAGACCATTAATTTTAAGGTAGGTTTTTCTCAATTTTCCCTATTTAATAAATTGGGTGGCGACTCCCTGAAATATCGATTTTTGGGCCGTCTACGTCGGGACCCCGGTCACGACAACCTCCCTACTTACTAGACACTTCCAAACCATGCGCACCTCTAGGGATGGCAATTTCCACCAGAGCGTGGAGATCCCCGCGGAGATTGCCCCGAATGGGGCCCCGCGGGCGGGGAATTTTTCCCCGCGGGGTCCCTAGCCCGAGCGCTTTACATAAATACCCTTACTATAATATATATTATATTATATATGTTTGGTTTTTTTGTCTTTTTAAGTGTTTATTATTATAATTATTTTTTTAATATTGACAAAATAAGAAACCACGCTCCATCCACTTCTTTCAGGAAACAGGATCCACGGCGCTCCTTCTTTCAGAAACCACGCATACGCTGCCTCCAAGCCCTAGTGCTGCTACCGCCGCTCCATTCCAAGCGTTGCTTCCTGCTTCCAACATCAGCGCTTCTTCCTGCTTCTTCTTCTTCTACTCTGTATCTTCTTCGCTCCTGGTAAGTTCCTTCCCCCTTACTCTGTTTCGGTTCCCTCTCCCCCTCTCTCTGTTTCGGTTTCCTCTCCCCCTCTCTTTGTGGTTGTTGCTAAAATAGGGTTTCATGTTAGTATAATATGGTTTCCCTCTCACCCTCTCTCTGTTTCATGTTTCTGTGATTGTATAATAGGAAGAGAGTTTTTAGGAAATCCTGAAATTGTGTCTAGTGAAACGTGGAAAAAGTGAAAATAACATAAAATTGCTTGAATATTTTCTTAACTTGACACTTGGGGTTGTTCCTCTAAGGGGGGTGTGATAACTCATATTTATATGAGTTATTTATGCTCTTATTACTTAAATTAATGCAAGTTCTTAAGTAATATTGTTGTTTAACTGAGTAAATATATGTTGTTTAATGTAAAAGAGGGTTAGAAACTGATTAAGTGATTATTTGGCACTTTGGTGCCCCATCTTGTTATTTTTAATGTGTTTGTTCAGTGCTGCAGGATCAGACGCTATAGCATTGCTTTCTACAGCTGATGAGAGAGAAAACGAAAAAGCAGCTTCTGCTGCGTGTCAAATCATTGCAAAACTGTGCAGAACTTTTCCTACAGTAGCCACCCACCTTTTACTTTATTGGGACACTTGTCTATTTTGTAATGGAGGATGAAAATAGTTGGTGGGATGGCTTGTCACCCTTTTTAGGAGATATTTTCTTTATATAGAAGCCTCAATCTCAATCTTCTTCTTCTTCTTCTTCTTCTTTATCATGGAATTGCTGGTCTGAAGAGAGGAGAGTTAGAAATAACTCTCTTACACTCTATTTTCGTTCAACCTCCACTTTCACAATAAAACTCGAAATTCTGCAGTGCTGTCAGCGATGTTGTAGCATCAGGCGATTCTGTGAGTGATGCTGTAGCATCACAGGGGATGTCATCATTTGGAGTATTTTCCTTCTCTTTGTGATTTCGGTTTTATGGCTTTAGGTATCACCTTTAAGCTTTATTTCATGTGCTTGTTGCTCATCATGAGCAGAATCTCTTGTAGTTGTATAGTTATGTAATGATATTTTAATAGTTTTAATGTAATGTTTGATGTTAGTATTTTAACCCTTGCAAGAAACTTCTTCCAATCCTTATTTTAGAATTGATAAGCTAAATATAAGTACATTTATAGATTCAGACATGGTCTATATACCGAACTCAAGGTTTAATGTGGGTGAGTGGTTGTTTTAAGGACACTTAGAACAACCCATGCTTAAACCTAAACATAGGAAAGCATAGTTCATAGGGTGAATATTGTGGGAGCTTAATATACAGGGGTGAACTTATTTAGAACTTAGACATAAGATTCTTGTAACGAAACTGCGACGTTAGTGACCGAAGGCACACATCAAACGCTACAGCACCCAATGCTATAGCGTCAAACAGAACATTAAACTGTTTTTATGAATTTACATAGTGAAAGGCATTCCAACTACTCACATTCTGAATTTCTACTTATCATCTATCTTTACTTGTTTACTTACATTTATGTTATTCACAATACTTGTTGACAACTTGTTATTGTTATTTGTGTTACTCACTAGCTAATTACTAATTTAAATATAGAAGTAAACTCAACAATCCTCGTGGGAACTCTTGGACTATATGATAACCTTAGAGGGGGGCTGAATAAGGTTATACGCTAAAAATGAAATCTTTTTAATTTTCAAAAAATTAACGATGCACGTTTAAATCGAATGCGGAAAATAGGATTTAAACTATATGCAATACCTAAGCAAGCTATAACTATGATAGAACCAGTTACAGTGATATTTTACGCTAACAACACTATTATCAAATTTAACAATAAACAGATTGTGATATTGAACGCAGCGCAATGAAATCAAATATAACGATAAACAAATATAAACAAAAAACAAAGTAAAGAGAAGGGAAAGAGATGCACCGGAATTTTTTACGAGGTTCGGCATAAAAGCCATACGTCCTCGGCCTCCGGCTTTGCAACCTTTGGACTTGATAACAACCACTATATGAGAAGAACTTATTCAACGTCTTACAAGAAACCAATCTTAATTTTCCCCAAATTGAGAACCCAAGCTCCCCGCTAAGGATTTCGCTAACAACTCAATCTCCCCGATTGAATTATTCAAGAACACTTCCCAGGATTTCACAACAACCAAGTAATAGATGAATACAACTGAAAAACTATGATCCAATCACTCAAGCAGTATAACAGTATAGTAGTTGAGAGAGATGAGTGATTTGGATTTAGCGATGAAGAACTTGAAGAAATAATATGACGGTGAGAGTTCTTTTCTTTGATTTTTGAGTTGTGCGCCGTGTTCTCTATAATCGTGAAAAAAACCTAAGTGCCTATTTATAGGGTTTGTAGAAATATGATCGTTGAGGAAATTGTTCACGTAAAATAGATGAGTAGTAAATCGATTGATTGCTTAAAACAACAATATGTATGTGAATCGATTTATTTACTCAAAATATGACCGTTGAAAGCTTCTAAAAAGAGATGAATTGATTATATGCTTAAATAGGAGTGTATAGAAATCGATTCATTTGCTTGAGAAATAGGAGGGTTGAAATCGATTTAAGGCTTTAAAAGATAAGGAAGAAACCGATTTTGCTCTTCACAATAGCAAGTGAAGAATCGATTTCTTGCCTGTGGGAAACATGTGAGGAATCGGTTCCTGGCTTTAAAAGAGAGAGAGAGAGAAATCGATTTTTCCATTTAAAAACACAAGGCCGTCAATCGATTATTTTCTTTCCAAAACATATTCCTTTAAAAACCCGTAGGCTAGAAATTGATTTCTAGCTTTGTGAAGGAAGCCACAAATCGATTTCTAGCTTGAACAGTTAGGCTAGAAATCGATATTTAACTTATAAACACAAAGTCATCAATCGATTCTTAGCTTTACCATTTTCTCATGCTACGTGCCTACCTATTAGGCTTTTATATAAAAGATTTTTCTAAGCTTTTAACACAACAGTTATATTTTAAAAAATCATCTCTCAACGACTAAAAGTTATAGAACTGAAGTGATAGGATCTTACATGGTGTTCTATCAAAAGAAGATTAAGAAATAGTTCTTGAACTCTAGAGTAGCTTCTCCTCCAAGCCTCTACACTTTAAGATATCCTGCTCTTTGATTCATGAAGATATCCTGCTCTTTGATTCATGTCCTGTACTCTTGTTCAGTTGTAACCATTAGTAGACAGATTGTAATTTGTTATCATACAAAACAAAGAGTGTTTGACCTTGGTTCAACAAACTCCCCCTTTTTGATGATAACAAATTACCTTATGCATAGGGAGGCGATAATCAAGAAACAATAGCAAAAGCTCCCCCTAAGCATAAACATAAAAATAATAAACAAAACCAGTAACATAGCAATAGCCGTAAATAGCAGCAAGTATTTCTCCCCCTTTGTTTTCATCAAAAAGGAGGGAAAACACACAAGACACATAATCACATTATAAACTGGAAAAGTCAAGCATACCGAGCTCTCTCCGGATCTTACAAAATTGAGCTTCGGCTAGGGATTTCGTGAAGATATCCGCTAGTTGGTCATCGGTGCCTACAAACGGTAATCCTATGCTCCCCCTAGAAATATGGTCTCTAATGAAATGATGTCTTATTTCTATATGCTTAGTTCTATAGTGTTGGATGGGGTTCTTAGCAATGTTAATGGCACTAGTGTTATCACATAGAACTGGCATATTTTCATATAACAAACCAAAATCCTCTAAAGTCTGTTTCATCCACAGAACTTGTGGAACGCAATTTCCAACTGCCACATATTCGGCTTCAGCGGTAGACAAAGCAACACTGTTCTGTTTTTACTAGACCAGGAAGTTAAACAAGGCCCTAAGAAATGACAGGTTCCACTAGTACTCTTCATATCTAATGTACGTCCAGAAAAATCAGCATCACAGAAACCGACCAAAGAAAATTGACTCGATTTCGGGTACCACAATCCAAAATCTATGGTCCCCTTAACATATCTAAGAATCCGTTTTACAGCTTTTAAATGTGATTCTTTGGGACATGCTTGAAATCGAGCACATAAGCATACATCAAACATAATATCAGGTCGAGAAGCAGTTAAATACAAGAGACTACCGATCATACCTCGATACATCGTTTCATTGACTGGTTTACCTTGCTCGTCCTTATCCAAATTTGTTGCAGTCGCCATGGGAGTACCAATTTCCTTTTTTCTTTAGTAGATCCTTTGAGAGATGCCAAACTAAATGCCAAACTTTGTTCCGTTCAAATTGTTCAAGCTCCTTTTGCATTGACACAACCCATTCTGGATCATTTAAAGCTTCCCTAATACTATTAGGAACTATTTGAGAGACAAAAGCACTATGGAAGCATAAATGATTAAGAGAAGAACGGGTTGTTACCCCCCTTTGATGGACTACCAATAATTTGCTCCATGGGATGATCTCGAACTGATTTCCAAGTTTTGGACAAATCATCATGTTTTCTTCCATGAAGATGGTCATCGATGTCTTGGGGCTCTCGTTCCACTTCAGCTTCTTCTTGAGGTTCCACTTTCACCTCGGCTTCTTCCACGCTTTCACTGTTTGATTTAGGTATTCTGTTTTTGATCACTTCAACCACTTCATCCTCATCATCAACTTTCTTAGTAAAAGGGTTAGTCTCATCAAAAGAAACATGTATTGATTCTTGCATACATTTATCAATTTTATTTTAAACAATATATGCTCTAATATGGCTTGAATAACCCGTAAAAATACCTTCAGTTGATTTTGCATCAAACTTACCCAACTTATCTTTTGTGTTGAGAATGAAGCACTTACTTCCAAAAACCTTGAAGTATGAAATATTTGGAGCTCTACCATTCCACAACTCGTATGGCGTCTTGTTAAGAGATGGCCCCAGGTATACCCGGTTGAGCACGTGACATGCTGTATCAACTGCATGACCCCAAAAATATTTGGGTAAGTTGTGCTCGTTCAACATTGTTTTGCTCATCTCTTGTATGGTTCTATTCTTCCTTTCCACCACACCGTTTTGTTGAGGAGTCCTTGGAGCTGAAAAGTAATGATGAACACCATACTTTTCACACCAAGTCCTGAATGATGAATTTTCGTACTCTCCTCCATGATCACTTCTAATTTCCTTGATGGCTAAGCTTTTCTCATTCTGTAACTTTCTGCACAACTTAGCAAACTCATTAAAAGCATCACTTTTATTTGCAAGTAGAATGACCCAAGTATACCTAGAATAATCATATACAATCACGAAGACATACTTGGACCCTCCTAGACTTACAACATCAATCTCACCAAATAAATCAAGATGGAGCAATTCAAGCACATTGTTAGTGGAAATAACCGATTTTGGATTGAAAGAAGATCTATGCAACTTACCTAGCTGACATGCATCACACAATTGACCCTTTTCATATTTCAACTTGGGTAGACCTCTAACATGCTCATTCTTACTCAACTTAGATAAATGTTCTATACTAGCATGTCCTAGACATCTATGCCACAGATCCACATCATCAATCAAGGAAGTCATGCATACAATATCATTACTCACATTATCAAAATCAACATAATATACATTATTTTCTCGAAAGCCAGTAATATAAAGTTTAGAAGTTCTATGAGTAATAACACATTTATCAACAGAAAAATGCACCTCAAAATCACTATCACATAATTGGCTAACACTTAGCAAGTTAAATTTCACACCATCAACTAGTAAAGAGTTTTTAATTTTGATTGTGTTTTCCTTACCCACACAACCTTTACCTATTACTTGGGCAGATTCATTGTTGGCAAACTTTACAGATCCACTAGCTTTGTTGCTCAACTTCACGAATAGTGAAGCATCACCAGTCATATGCCTTGAGCATCCACTATCAACCATCCCCGCATTTGTCTTCTTGGATGACTGACCAACCTGCAAAAGGAAAATTAACAACTAGTACGAGGTACCCAAATTTTGTTGGGTCCTTGGGGGTTAGTCATCAAGGGGTTTGTTTTCACAATCCACCTTGGTTTCTTATAAGCAGGTATAAGGGTACCAAGCTCACACAATCTACGAATAGGGCATCTATGAGAGCGATGGTTCCCTTTTTGACAATAAGTGCAAGAGAAAACAGTAGGTGTCATAATTGAAGTGACAGCTAAAAAAATCACTTTTTTTTCAAAACAGGGGAGGTGGAATTACCTTCATACCCAATACCTCTCCTACCAACATATTCATGTTGGGAGTGAAGTATCTTGGTTAAGGTCTTTTCACCTACCTCAAACTTTTTTAAAGATTCTTTCAAAATTTCATTTTCAACCTTGACTTTTTCAAAATTTTGTTTAAGCTCAAGGTTTAAAGGTTTAGTTTTATGTAGCTCATTCTTCAACTAAGCTACCTCATTCTCAAGAGTCTCAATTTGAGTGAGCATGCTTTTGTTGCTCTTTGTCAAATTCTTAGATTTTACCAAAAGAGTTTCATGTTCATTATAAAGAGCTTCAAAAGCCTCACTCAAATCTTGACTACTACACACATCATCAAATAAATCATCATGCTCAAGTGAATCAGAAAGACAATGGTTAGTAAGAATTACCTTAGGGGTGTCATTTTCCATAAGACAAACAACATTGGCAGCCTTCTCTTCTTCATCTGTTTCACTATCAGTGTCAAGATTGTCCCATGTAGCCTCAGGTGTGTCATTTGCCATAAGACAAACAACATTTGCAACCTCCGCTTCTTCATCTGTATCACCATCAGTATCTATGTTGTCTCATGTAGCCTTCATGGCTTTCTTTTATTGGTACTTGGATTTTAGCTTAGGACATTTTACTTTGAGATGACCCGGTTTGTTGCATTCAAAACATTTTGGTTGATCATCTCTTCTCTCATAACTGTCTTCTTTGTTGTACCCAGATTTCTTTGAATAGTCACCCTTTCCAAGCTTGTTGAGTCTCATGAATTTTTTGAATTTCTTGGCAAACATAGCCATGTCTTCATCATCAGATTCTTCATCAGACTCAACCTCTTTCCTTGCCATCTTAGGAGTCTTAGCAGCAAGAGCAAGAGACTTCCTTTCTTTGACCGCTTCTTTTTCTTGAGCCTTTTCAGCGGTTAACACCACCTCAAATGCAAGAAGTGACCCAATCAAGTCTTCTTGAGGTAAAGTGCCAATATCTTTGGCTTCAGTGATAGCACAAGTCTTAGGAAAGAACTCACTAGTCAAGGATGCAAGAATCTTCCCATTCAAATCTTTTGTTGAATACTTCTTCCCAAGTTCTCTCAAGTTATTCACTATCAGATTTAATCTTTGGTGCATAGCTGCAACAGATTCACCTTCCTTCATTTTGAAAGCTTCATACTCAGAAGTGAGAACTCTAATTTTGTATCTTTCACTTGACTCGTGCCAACATGTGTTGCTTCCAAAAAGTCCCAAATTTCTTTTGCTGTCTGACAACCTTTTACCCTTCCATACTCTTCTTCACATAGAGATAAGTGAAGAATGTTCATTGCTTTGGCATTTGGAGATATTTTATCTAACTCGGACTTTCTCCGCTCACTCAACTCAATGGCATAGATGTCTTCAATAGGTACTTCCTCACCTTTACCAGTAGCTTGAGATTTAGTAGTATCTCCGTCAACAGCAACACCAGGTTTAGTAATTTTTATTCTCATAGGAATAAGTGGTCCATCAACAACGATCCTCCATAAAGTGAATTCTATAGTCTGCACATGACATTTCATTCGACCACTCCAATAGTGATAGTTAGTCCCATCGAACAGGGGTGGCCTATTGAAGGACATCCCCTCTTTCATAAATGAACCCATGATCAAAAATAAATAAATAAATAAAATAAAATTGTGAGATGTTAAGCTCTATATGCAATTTCTAGCTCTGATACCAATTGTTGGACTATATGATAACCTTAGAGGGGGGTTAATAAGGTTATACGCTAAAAATGAAATCCTTTTAATTTTCAAAAAATTAACGATGCACGTTTAAATCGAATGCGGAAAATAGGATTTAAACTATGTGCAATACCTAAGCAAGCTATAACTATGATAGAACCAGTTACAGTGATATTTTACGCTAACGACACTATTATCAAATTTAATGATAAACAGATTGTGATATTGAACGCAGCGGAATGAAATCAAATATAACGATAAACAAATATAAACAAAAAACAAAGTAAAGAGAAGGGAAAGAGATACACCGGAATTTTTTACGAGGTTCGGGATAAAAGCCCTACGTCCTCGGCCTCCGGCTTTGCAACCTTTGGACTTGATAACAACCACTATATGAGAAGAACTTCTTCAACGTCTAACAAGAAAGCAACTTCTCTATAGCTACCACACCAATCTCAATTTTCCCCAAATTGCGAACCCAAGCTCCCCGCTAAGGATTTCGCTAACAACTCAATCTCCCCGATTGAATTACCCAAGAACACTTCCCAGGATTTCACAACAACCAAGTAATAGATGAATACAACTGAAAAACTATGATCCAATCACTCAAGCAGTATAACAGTATAGTAGTTGAGAGAGATGAGTGATTTGGATTTAACGATGAAGAACTTGAAGAAATAATATGACAGTGAGAGTTCTTTTCTTTGATTTTTGAGTTGTGCGTCGTGTTCTATTTAATCGTGAAAAAAACCTAAGTGCCTATTTATAGGGTTTGTAGAAATATGACCGTTGAGGCAATTGTTCACGTAAAATAGATGAGTAGTAAATCGATTGATTGCTTAAAACAATATGTATGTGAATCGATTTATTTACTCAAAATATGACCGTTGAAAGCTTCTAAAAAGAGATGAATCGATTATATGCTTAAATAGGAGTGTATAGAAATCGATTCATTCGCTTGAGAAATAGGAAGGTTGAAATCGATTTAAGGCTTTAAAAGATAAGGAAGAAATCGATTTTGCTCTTCACAATAGCAAGTGAAGAATCGATTTCTTGCATGTGGGAAACATGTGAGGAATCGATTCCTGGCTTTAAAAGAGAGGGAGAAATCGATTTTTCCATTTAAAAACACAAGGCCGTCAATCGATTGTTTTCTTTCCAAAACATATTCCTTTAAAAACCCGTAGGCTAGAAATCGATTTCTAGCTTTGTGAAGGAAGCCACAAATCGATTTCTTGCTTGAATAATTAGGCTAGAAATTGATTTTCAACTTATAAACACAAAGTCATCAATCGATTCTTAGCTTTACCATTTTCTCATGCTACGTGCCTACCTATTAGGATTTTATATAAAATATTTTTCTAAGCTTAACACAACAGTTATATTTTAAAAAATCATCTCTCAACTACTAAAAGTTATAGAACTGAAGTGATAGGATCTTACATGGTGTTCTATCAAAAGCAGATTAAGAAATAGTTCTTGAACTCTAGAGTAGCTTCTCCTCCAAGCCGTTACACTTTAAGATATCCTGCTCTTTGATTCATTAGTAGACAGATTGTAATTTGTTATCATACAAAACAAAGAGTGTTTGACCTTGGTTCAACAGGAACGATCTTTACTTACTCTTTATTACTTGTTGCGATTGTGTATACTTGCACATACTCTTTTCCGCATAACAGGGTGGCATTTGTATACTAGCGATGTTGATTTAATAGACTAATGGATGGGTACTGCTGGACTTGACTGAGGCCCAAACTTTTTACTGCAAAACGGGTTCCAGGATCGGCCGCATGGCCGGTCCTACAATGAGACTTTGGGTCCTTGGACGAAGTTGAGGAGGCATTGCCGATCAAGGTAATGGGAGAGGAACTAGAGAAGGAGATCCTCCCACTGTGGTCGCCAATGTTCTGTTCCGTATCTCAGATCCTGTTGGGGCAATCCGAGATAGTTGGTAGATGAAGTCCTTGATCAATAGTAGTCCTATCCGAGGTGGGGTGTGGTACCTGCAAAGACACTCCGACGCTCAAGTCAGGGAGGTTGTCAAATACAGATAGATATTAGGGTCAGATTGCTTACCATTAATGAAGCATTGAATGCTTATTTATAGAGTTTGGTGGTGCTTGACTTGATGGATCTGAACCATCCGATCATGTGTTGTGATCTTGGCCATTGATGAATGGATCTATTTTCTTGAATGGGCCTTTTGTGAATGGGCCATGGAGGTGTAGGGAGTAAGGGCCCTAACCATAACACCTCCCTAGGCCAAAACTATGTGGGCAGTGGCTGATCTTGACCTAAAAGTTGGGGTGGGCCGCTCATGAAAAAGTCGTGGAAACTAAAAAATGTATGAACAGAGAGACGCAGATACGCAAATACAGCTAAAATAGATAAATATAGATTAAAATTATTTATAAACAAAATTAAATGACTAAAAATATAATTTTGACTTCACATAGAAACTGAGTTGATGTCTATGTTGTTTGTAAAAAGATAGTTTTAAATTTATTTGCTTCTAATTTTAAAATGTTGAGATATTTTTTTCAAAAATAATCAATATCTAGGTCAAAACTTTGTGGGAAGTGACGAATCTTGACCTAAAAGTTGAGGTGGGCCGCTCATGAAAGAGTCAGATGAAAATGGTGAAGAGAAGGAGTTTCAACCGTTATGCCACACTATAAGAATTGTTATAGTGGTGCAAATCTTGTATATATTTAGTGGTTGATATTTAAAACTAGGATTATTCATGTAATTTGACATGTTTTTTTGGGGCGGGTGGCCCTCCCGGGCCCTAAAAAAGATCTGCCCCTGTCCCTGTGAAAAAGACCTGAGGAGGAAAAGAGTACCTTAAGAAGAACAAGGCAACAAATCCAATTACATAGGGAAGCAAAAACACAAAAACAGCAACAGCAAAGACCAGCAATACAACATAAACCAGAGACATCAACAACCAGAAACAGCAAGACAACAACCTAAGAAACCTGGCGAAACCACATCAACATCTAGACAACAATATAACAACTAACTCTTAAGCACTACAGTAACAAAATATCACAATGAGTCAATGCAACATAGTGAATCTCTCCACCAATCTGAAATCAGTAAACCAGTATTCCTACCCTCATTACTAATTAACCACCCCCAAGATAAACATTAGGCTAAAGTGCTCCTGGGGTCCCTTATCTTTATTTAAAGTAACAATTTGGTCCTTTATCTTTTTTTTGTCCCAAATCAGTCCTATATGTTTTAAATTTTTGACACATAAATCATTTTCTGTCTCAAATCAGTCCTTTATGTTTCAAATTTTTAACACATAAATCCTTTTTTTGACACATAAATCAGCACTGTTAACGGAAAAGGATTTATGTGTCAAAAATTTGAAAGATAAAGGACTTATTTGGGACAAAAAAAACATAAAGGACTAATTCGTTACTTTAAATAAAGATAAGGGACCCCAGGAGCACTTTAGCCTAAACATTACAAAAGAGCATTCCTATGAGACCAAATACACCACGTTCCCGCTAGCCAAAAAGTATGTGTAACCTTTCTACAAACTTTACTCCCTGTAAAAGAGTCAAAGGCATGAAAGTGTTCAATCCCAACCAAAGAAGACTCCAAAGAAATCCCAAGTCAAGCCCGAATGTGTTTCAGATGAAAGAGTCAGATGAAAATGGTGAAGAGAACGAGTTTCAACCGTTATGCCACACTATAAGAATTGTTATAGTGGTGCAAATCTTGTATATATTTAGTGGTTGATATTTAAAACTAGGATTATTCATGTAATTTGACATGTTTTTTTGGGGCGGGTTGGGGCCTCCCGGGCCCTAAAAAAGATCTGCCCCTGTCCCTGTGAAAAAGACCTGAGGAGGAAAAGAGTACCTTAAGAAGAACAAGGCAACAAATCCAATTACATAGGGAAGCAAAAACACAAAAACAACAACAGCAAAGACCAGCAATACAACATAAACCAGAGACATCAACAACCATGAACCAGAAACAGCAAGACAACAACCTAAGAAACCTAGCGAAACCACATCAACATCTAGACAACAATATAACAGCTAACTCTTAAGCACTACAATAACAAAATATCACAATGAGTCAATGCAACATAGTGAATCTCTCCACCAATCTGAAATCAGCAAACCAGTATTCCTACCCTCATTACTAATTAACCACCCCCAAGATAAACATTACAAAAGAGCATTCCTATGAGACCAAATACACCATGTTCCTGCTAGCCAAAAAGTATGTGTAACCTTTCTACAAACTTTACTCCCTGTAAAAGAGTCAAAGGCATGAAAGTGTTCAATCCCAACCAAAGAAGACTCCAAAGAAATCCCAAGTCAAGCCCGAATGTGTTTCCAAATCTTGTGAGAAACCTGACGCAAGTAAAAAAATATGATCAGTTGATTCAATACAAATAACTCAAACACTTATAAAAAATATGATCAAATAGATTCAATATCACTCAAACACAAAGGACAACGAAGATCATCGGTGTGACGAAGGATTCCCCTTCAATCCAACTCTTCCCTTGTCGGAAGGCTACTTTGCAACACCCTCCAAGCAAAATCCGCCAATTTGGAAGGGCAAGATTATTTCCAAATTGCAGACATCACCTCTAGAAC
This sequence comes from Astragalus membranaceus, assembly GCA_039519185.1. Taxonomy (NCBI): domain Eukaryota; kingdom Viridiplantae; phylum Streptophyta; class Magnoliopsida; order Fabales; family Fabaceae; genus Astragalus; species Astragalus membranaceus. Next base: position 113,942,410 of record CM076850.1, read on the forward strand.
AACCCTATCCAAACTTACCACTTGAGCATCTTTTTGCAACATCAAGTAAAAAGATTTCACCGATAAGATGTGCATGCCCTCTGGACCCCAATGCCAATCGTCCTTCTTAGCTTCACCCAGCCGAATTTCCTACAAAATAGATAACAAAATAGCCAGCTCCTCAGCCGCATCACTGCTGAGACATTCCTCCAAAAACAGCTTCCACACCCAACGGTCATTGACCCCATCACCTTGATAGAAAATGGTGCTCATATATACCTTGGGAAAGACTCCCTCAAAGTAACATTTCACACCCATTTGTGTTGCCAAAACAAAATATCAGCTCCATCCCCCAAAACAGAATTAAGAGCCAAGTTGAAACCTTTACCTTCTCTGGCCTAACCATCTTCCAGCATAAGAATATCTCTCCACCAAAGTGAATCCTTAGAACAACCCTTTCTATCTTCCAATCTCGTAATTGAATGCCCCAAATTTTCATACCAGAAGGTTAACAAATCCCTCCAACTAGCCTTAAAATCACACAAAAACATCCACTTTCATTTACTCAATAAAGCAATGTTAAAGAGATGCATTTACTTCCATTTAATTCATATTTAAATATTGTCCCTTATTTTTAAGGAACCCTTAAGTTCTTTGCATTAAAGATCCTCTTAATTAACTTTAGAATAAGTTTTGCTTGTCATGTTTTGAGTATATTTGTTATCAGTTACGTAGGTATAAAAAAATCACGTTTTTAACCAACAATTTATTTTGAAGTGTTTTGGTTGTGTTTTTTAAGCGTCGAAAATAATTATGATCTACAAAAATAATAATTTATGGTAAAAAATAAAAAACTTTGTTTTGAAATAATTAAGAAATAATTTGAAAAGTCTCTCTACTTTTAGAATCAAATTTCGCACGGATCTCCATCTATATTTGGAAAATTCTCCATCTATGGGCCCCAAATAGGAAGCCCTATTTATAAAGGAAAATTGACATCTCCAATAATTAAAATAAAAACCATTAATATTAATTATGTGATTAATAGAAAATAAAAACTTCAAATTATGAAAGTTGTGTATAAATTTCACAATCAATTATTAAAATATTTCGGTTACGTACAAATCCAAATATAAGAAAGATGTTTTCTTCGGTCGGTCATATAAAATGTGAAATTGGGTATTTTGGGCAACATGAGAGAAATGAATCATCTCACAGGTTAAATTATATATACGAATGGATTAATTAATTAATCAAATAATATTTTGGAGAGTTCCAAATGATAAATTACTTAGTTAATCCAAGTTGCTTAAATAGATCACTAGTTGTATTAGATTGACAATTGAATTGCTTGTGGAAAAAGACAACTATTATAAAATGCTTGTGAGAAAAAACAATACTAATTAGGGCTAGCTAAGAAATGAATTAACTAGTGGAGGGTGGATTACGGTAAAATATCTACCTAAGTCCCTTAACTTATTTATTTGTAACGAATAGGTCTTAACTTTTTTTTGTAAAGCATATGTCTCTTAACTTTTAAAAACGTAATATTGTTGTCCCTGTTAACTTTTAAAATGAATATTCTTTGTTTCTATTATTGTTTTTATTTAGTTTATTTTCTTCTTTCAGACATGACTGCATTGTTACTCTGTTGTATCCTCTTATTCTCCTAAAAGGTTTGTTTATTTGGGGTATTTGTTTTGTTAGTTTTAAGCTTGCAATAATAATTGTTCAATAATTTTGACATGTATCTAATATATTACTTAACTTTACTGCGCCCATCTAGCATTCAATTAATTAATGATATACAATTTTATGAAAGCTAATATGTTTTGATTCTGTTTTTGTGTTGTTACAGGTGATTACTAAGAGTGCTATGTACCAATTGATATTAGAATCGGAAATGGCGGCATTGTTATATTTTGTCTCATGAGTCTATGAATATGACCCTTATCTTTGTGAATAAGGAAATAAGGAAGTTTGTAAATAGTAGATTTATTTGTATATGTATTAGGCACATGCCCGTTAGGTTTTCAAATAGAATAGCCTATTTAAATTCCTTAGTGTTTGTACTGAAGGGCGATCTACAAACAATCAATAAGACGGAACTACAGCTGCTCTGTAGTCGCAGACGTAGGCAAAGTTTGGCTGCTCTGGTTCGGTTGAGTTTTCCTACTTCTCACTGCTTTTGTTACTGTTGTTCCCATTGATACTTTTAATAATTTTTAAATGGCTTCAGAGAAAGAAATGGATATTTTTTGTGTTCGTTTTACCGGTAAGAATTATGCTACTTGGGAATTTCAATTCAAGATGTATGTCAAAGGCAAAGGATTATGGAATCACCTTGATGAAGTTTCTAAGGCGCCGGAAAATAAAATTGCCTTAGACGCGTGGGAAGTCAAAGATGCTCAGATTATTTCTTGGATCCTCAGTACTATTGATCCTCAGATGATCAATAATTTGCGATCATTTTCAACTGCTCAAAAAATGTGGAATTATTTAAAGCGTATTTACAACCAGGACAATACGGCCAAGCGTTTTCAATTGGAGTTAGAAATCGCAAATTACAAACGAGGTAATTTGTCAATTCAAGAATATTATTCTGGTTTTCTGAATTTATGGACAGAACACTCTACTATTATCTATGCCGATGTTCCCAAGCCGTCACTTTCGGCTGTCCAAGATGTTTATGATACTAGTAAACGGGATCAATTTCTCATGAAACTTCGTCCGGAATTTGAGGCTGTTCGAGGTGCTTTGCTGAATAGGAACCCTGTTCCTTCCTTGGATATCTGTGTTGGTGAACTGCTCTGGGAAGAACGTCTCCATACTCAAGGAACCATATCTCAAGATCCCGTCCTTTCTGAACCTGTGACAGTTGCATATGCTGTGCAAAATAGAGGCCCAAGTCGTGATATACGACAAACTCAATGCTTCTCTTGTAAACAATTTGGACATGTTGCTCGTAGTTGTCCTAAGAAATTTTGCAATTACTGCAAGCAGTAGGGTCATATCATCCCTGCATGTCCTACGCGTCCTCCACGACCGACTAAGCGTCCGGTGCAGGCATTCCATGCCACTACTAGCTCTACAGCTGGTCCTTCCACCACTGGTGTATCTAGCTTTGCCGCTGGTCCACTAGTGCAAAAAAGGGATTTAAAGTCAGGCGAAAAGGGGATTTAAAGTCAGACGCCCGCTTGACTTTTATTAAGTCGACTTTGTATGTCAGGAGTTTTAAAGTCAAGCGATAGCCTGACTTCGTAAGTCTGATTTAAAGTCAAGCATTTATTTCGCCTGACTTCGTAAGTCAGTTTTAAAGTCTAGCATTTATTTCGTCTGACTTCGTAAGTCTGTTTTAAAGTCAAGCATCTATTATTGCCTGACTTCGTAAGTACGATTTAAAGTCAAGCATTTATTCTTGCCTGACTTCGTAAGTACGATTTAAAGTCAAGCATTTATTCTTGCCTGATTTCGTAAGTAGGATTTAAAGTCAAGCATTTATTATTGCCTGACTTTGTAAGTCTGTTTTAAAGTCAAGGATTATTGCGTCTGACTTTAAAAGTTTTTTTTTCTTCAAATTTTGGTTTAATCTATACACACTGGTTATACGAATTTTGATCATTCATCACATTCTAGTATAATTCAAAGCTAAATGACATTGTACTTAAATTCATATACAACAAACAAAACAACACGGTTACAAATATTATTCATCATAAGTAGTCTTAATTCATCAAATAAAACATGAATGATATAGTTTCTTAATACTACTAGTTTTCAAACTAAAACTAAATCTAAAATATCTAAGTTGAAGTGTGAAAGGTACAAGTTTTTGCACTTAACAAGGAATCTGAGAGGAAGAAAACCCTTGCACTTATGTTGTTGTTTTACTCCAAATTCTTCACCAGCTTTAGAATGTGAGCTGAAAACTGAGTCAAAATCTTCAAGTTCTTTGCTTTTTGTAAGCTGTGTATCAACCCATTGTTCTAACCAGTACCTCCATCTTCCATTTACTTTACTTCTTTCTGATTCTGCTGATCTCTGAAGGGCTTTTTGCACTTAACTGTTGATCTACAACAACACAGTTAGCAAATTAGATCAGTGATAGAGAAAGATGCAAAGTAGAAGAATCAATTTGCCAAAGAAAACAAACTGAATACTTATCAGCCATGACCTATCAAGCAAATCAAATATAATGAAGAATCAATTCATATCCCTATTACATCCTAATAGCTAATAATAACATGTCTTTCTATGTAAACAAACAAGAATTCAGTTTTTGTAATTTATAGTAACTCAATGAAATAGCAATCATGTTTAGCTATTATATTCATCTCAATATTCATCTCATAAAAGAATGTAAGTTATACCTCTGCGAGATCCTCAGCGAGGCTCTGAAGCTGACCAGTAAGAGAAGAAACCTGCAGTTGTAGAGCTGGAATGACTTGTTTTGCTTCCTTCAGCTCTGAGCCTTGCTTCTCCACAAGTTCCTGAAGCTCGTAATTCATAACATCTGGGAACAGTACCGCACTCTTCAGTGATTTGATTTCTTCTCTTTGTTTCAAGCACAAATCCTTCAACTTCTCTACCTGCAAATTTAACAAATCAAAAGTGGCTCAGGTTGATTTGAACATCTTCATGAAACACTTGAGAAGAAAGAAATAAAAGCATGCAATAACTATCAGACTTTTAGATAATAATAATAACTTTGTGACTTCAAATTAACTTCTGCATATCAATCTCTTCAAAAATTCACTAATTCAACTTATCTACAAATATTTCTAAGTTAATGAAAAACCTGCATTTTCTGGAATCCACACAATAAAACTGCTTGATACAAAGCCACCAATGTTGATAGAGAAGTAAAACCAGTTGAAAAAGGATCCCTTCTTAATACCACCGGTCCCAAGTGCGATCAGATAGAAACCAAAGAAGAAGACAGCATATTGTGCAGGAGTAGCCGGGGGGCAGACAGAGCCCAAACACTCGGCTGGCTTCAATGCTGGAATAGAAGCAGAAAGAGTCAATGTACCCATCCCCTGCATGAAACAGCAATGTTACAAGATTAAAACATGTAAACACGATTGAACATAAAGCATATAGAAGCAAAGGTACCTAGGTAAAAACAAGCACTAAAAGAAGGTAAAAACAACTTTTAATCGTACTAAAAGAAAACTAACATATATATTCTAATTGATTAATTCATTCACACCACTCGAGTAACAAATTTCCAAGTGAATGCTCACTTTACTAGAACTGAAATCCTCTAACAACAAAACATATCAAAACTGAAGAACAACAAAACCTCAACAAAGACCTGCCCACCTGTTGCCCCATACAAGCAAGTGTTTCCCACAATAGCTGCATCCTCAGGTAGGAACCCTGTCTTGTCAACTGGAGTAACAACTAACTCACCTCCAGCAATTCCCTGACAACAGTCACAACTAAACATTAGAAAAATTCAGAATAGGTACTATAAAATAGAAACATCAATTTCTTGCAAGTCTAAGCACTTATAAAACTTAGTCTGAGAAATTATATCCAGGTTACGCTATAACAGAAATCCAATTAAATAAAATTTTGAAACCTCGTAAACCCTAAATCATCCACCTAAAATTCAGAAACCTACTACAAGCAAAAATCAACTAATAGCATCCAGATCAATAACCCCCTGTGCGTTACAAACACCCACCACAATCGGTTATAAGGGCCAATAGATATCAGAAAAATAGAACTGTGTCCCTCTCCAAATTAATCATATACTATTATACAAAGATAGAAGAGGAACAAAATCCCCCCAATTTTAATGAGACAAAGCAAATTTTCAAAAAAACTAATATAGGGAAAAGCAAAACACCTGCACAATTTACTCACCTTTAAGTTCTCCTTTTCAGCATCCAACTGCTGCTGCAGCATATTTATTTTCTGCCTTTGAGAAGCACATGCCTCCTACAAATAAAGTCACTATCTTATAAGTCTAATGAACCCAGTAGTGCATAATTAATCATCAAAAGGAAATGATTGAGAACAAACAATGCGACACACCTCGAGAGCATTTGTTTTGTCCAATTCTGCAGCTAATCTCCATTTACACTCTTTGTATTTTGCTACTTCTTTAGTTAAAGCCTGTACTTGACCAAATTGGTAATCACGATCGTCTCTGATTTGTATTAACTCTTCCCAAAGGCATTTGAGATCGTTTGCTAACATTTCTTTCTGCTTTGTAGCTTCATCTTCAGAAGCCTAAGAAAAAATATAAAGCAGGGGAATTATTATACATGCTGAAGATCATTTAGAATTTGGTTTACTGCTCTGCACAAAAAGGTTGTATAACATGTTAAAAATTATTATACATGTTAAAGATCAAGTGCTTGCATGAAGAAGGATGTCAGTACAATCAAAAAAAGAACTACAAGCAAATTTATAATGCCAAGCTTATCCAATCTACTATTTTCCATTTCATTTCCATGAAAGCAATGGATGGAGGGGGAAATTTTCAAATTTTCACTTCACCTAATTAGAAACATTTCTCAGGTATCAAATCCTCTATTGACACAGAAAGACCCGACAAAATTAAGCAAATATTACATTAAATAGCTTACTTTAAGAGATGCCAACTGCTCTTACAAAGCGCTATTGTGGCCTCTTACTTTGCTTAGAGTCTCAACAATAGTAGTTTTCTCTGTTTCCAAATTTTGATGTTTCTCATTAGCTAATTCAAGGTCTGATTGAAGGCTGCTATTGTACTGCTGCAGACTCATATTATACTCCTGTGATCGTCTGTACAAGTCATCATTTGAAATGGCCTGCAAAAAACAACAGTTTCAAAAGGAGAGAAAAAAAAAGAGACCCGTGCTACAGGAATCAAATAACCAATAAGCACAAGTAAAATCATTCAATATAATGTAAGCAATAGTTGCAACATGCATTACCTTCCGCTCAGCAGCTGATTTCTCTTCACGAACTTTCTCAAGTTCAGTTGAAAGACAAGCTTGCATCTTCTCACCTGCATTTCTGGCTTCTTTTTCAGTTCTAAGTAGTTCAATAGCTTCCTAGAACTGAAAAGGGATCGAAGTAATATTCAACTCAGTCTTATGTTTTCTCAAAATATATGTATATAATGAAGGAATTAATTATAATGGTAGTAGAACCAAAAAGTAATTAGTAGCTCAATGCCAAAGTGGGGTCTAGGTTGATAAGCAAAATATTTCAACCATAAAGAGAAGTCACAAACAAGTTACTTGAACATTACGCCTAAGTTGCTTTATCAAAAAAATCTATGCCTATGATGCTGTAGAGACACAAGGATGATGGAGTGGCAGAGAAGTAGCACTCTGATGCTTTTTCACTTTCAGTACAGTATTAATTAAACCTATGAGCTCTATAGCCAGACCCTGACCCACCCAGCCACTCGAACTAACCTCAGTCGCCTATAGTTTCTTTTTCCTCAAACAAAGTGTATCATGAAACACAGATTGTTTAGATAGCAGAATTGCTTAAATTCTAAATGCAAAAAAATCACTTAAATCAATCCTACATTCACCTGCATTCAAGTAAGAGTGCGGAGCAACATTTGTAAAAGTCGAAGTGCAAAGAGAGGCAATGCAAAAACTCAACCACACCTGCTGCTTAAATAGTTTCAAACAAGCTTTCTTTCTTATATCAGGCATATCACTCAAAACACCTAACTTCAAATTAGGCATGTACCTACATCAATTACGAAAGCACAACCACAAACACCTTATATGACAAACACAATTAAACAACAACTTGTGAAAAAAGAAGCAGAAAAAATTATCAGATTAGTATACCTTTAGGAAAGATGAGAGTTGACAAGAGCAGTTGCGTGAGATCTTTCGGTGGAAGAAATAGTAGACCATTAATCTGAAGAACAATCAGTAGGGTTCCAAAACGCAAAAGATGAGCACAGTTCGAGTATACAATCAGTAGACAAGCACTAAAATCACTCAAAATGTTGAAGAAAAAAGGTTAGGGTTCCGATTAGGTTACCTCAGAAGATGAAAACGGGATCGCGCAATTGAGAATTGAGAAGATGAGAAACTGAGAAGACGAGCACGGAAATGAGGAACGATTGGTTCGATTGTTGATTTCTAGGTTTGAAGGTGAGTACGGAAACGACGAACGAGGAACGATTGTTGATTTCTCGATTTGTTGAAGAACACGAAGGTTCACATGGTGATGGAAGCTTCGGATCCATCTCCTCGCCACCGTCCTCCGCCTCAGCACCTTCGGATCCATCTCCTCGCATCCCATCGTCTTCCGTGACGCCGTGAACAGCGTGAAGAACACCGTGATGACGACTTCCTTGTCTTCGGTCGTAGGGTGCAAGCGAAGGAAGATAGGAAAGTCAGGGTGACGGTGAGGGAGAGCGACCGAGAGAGAGAGAGAGAGAGAGAGAGAGAGAGAGAGAGAGAGAGAGAGAGAGAGATGGAGTGTTCTGAGAAGAGATAGGTGTTCGCGTCCGTGTGTGTTATAGTCGCAATGTCAGTGCAAGTATACACGTCGTACAAGTAATAAAGTGGATAAAAAGTAAGAGATCGTTCCCACGAGGACTGATTAACTTTCAGAGTTCAAGTCTTTAAAACACAAGTGAAACAGGTAATAAATCGGCACTAAAAGTTGATATTAAGACTAATAACATAAATAAAGCAAGTAAATGAGAAGTGGGTGTGAATATGGAAGAGTATGAGTTGGATTGCTGCATGCAAGTAAATCTCCTCTAGTCAGACGTTATAACGTTTACACGCTAACACGTACAAATGCTATGTTGTATAGACGTTATAACGTTTGAACGCTGTTGCAAAAGAGCTGTGCTTTTCAGTCACAAAACGTCAGAGCTTCAAGTACTAGAATTCCTATGTCTAGGTTCTAAGTAGGCCTACTCCTGTATTTTAAGTACCCACAGCAATGTCCTATGAACTATTATCCATTCTATGTCTAGACTTAGATAAAAATGCCTAAATGTCTTTAGTGCACCTTTTCATTCACATAAATCTTTGAGTTCTTTTCATAGACCATGTCTGTACCTATGAATCTACTTATTTTAAGTGATCAGTTCAAAACAAGTTTGGAAATATTAACATGCAAAGATTTAAAACGCATAAACATCAATACTTCATAACATTTAACTAGAGGTTCATTACATGCAAAACAACAACCCAACTACAAATTGTTTAGCTCATGCTGAGCATCCTTACAGAAATAAGAGGAGTTAAAATCCAAATACCGTACATAGAGAAAAGGAGACTAAACGCAAAAGATACGCCTAAGTGGCCTTCCTTCATGCACGCTGTAAAGACGTTACAACGTCTGAGCTTTACAATAATGGCTGCGAGTGGATATGGAAATTGGGGCGTTGAGAGAATTAAAAATGAAGAAGTCTGTGTCCAGAACTTCTCTCAGGAAAACTATCTCTGAAAAATGGGGGAAGGTGGATGATGAATGGAGTCGTGTCTCCTCCGCATGGTGCACCCTTGCCTTTTTATAGAGAGAGAATAGCCATGGTCAAAAGAGGTCACATGCTGCTGATGTCATTCCCCCACCTTCCAAGCTTGCTTGCGAGTTGACTCTGCCCTGAAGTGACACCGCACTGCTACAGTGCGTCAGCCGCGTCAGTGCTGAAGAAAGAGAAGATCTTCTTCATTTCCAGATCTCTGGTCATCATTACATGCGCGCCAAAATGATATATATTATTTTCTTGCTCTGCTGTCTTTCTTCAGACGTGATGAGAGACGCTGCCACGTTCAGATTACTGAACAAACACAAGAAGCATCAAAACGCTCACAAAGGCGCCAATTGGTGCCAAAATGCATAGAATTTGTAATTTAGCCCCTTTCTAACTGAAAAGCAATAAACTAACAGAAACTTAATAGAAACAACCTACTATTGCCAGAGAACTTGCATGATTTAACTTTGAATAAGTATAAATAACTCATATAAACATGAGTTATCACACCCCCAAACTTAAACCAATGCTTGTCCTCAAGCAATTGAAATACAACATATGAAAATATGCAAGAAATTAAATACACCAGCAGTTTACACCCTGCTCATCCATTTGATCAAAAATTTTCCTCAAGGGGCTAATTCCTTCAGACTTAAACTACACACTCACGCACCAATGCACAATTACATTCTAGATTCATTACTGCCCAAAGTGAGTGTGTGATCTCTGTATCAATTCTTTTCCTAGCTAGGTTCAGAAGCTATCCTAGTTTATGAAAGAGTGGTTTCCAAATGGTGAGAGTACAACATCTTTCAAAACAAAGAGTAGGCTAACATTTTCACACAAGACTTGAGGGTTATTTTAAGCACGACAAAGGGTCTTTATTTGGGTGCTAGGACTAGATTAGTGCAAACTACTTTTCTGACTCACACAACGCAAAACACACACAGCTGCAATCCCTCATTACTGAGCAACTTTTCTCTTTTTCTTCACTTTTGGTTTGGAGCTTTTGTGATTTTCTCCTTTTTGATCCTTTGGATTTGACAATTTTGGATTGAGATATTTGGGGTACCCAGTATTTGTTTAGGGAATTTGCAGCAAACACAGAGGACGTGTGGATTTTTCCACTTATTTGAAACAACACACACTTTTTTTTTTTTTTTTTTTGGAGTAGACGCTATAACGTTTATAGGAGAGACGCTATAACGTTTGATAACACAGAACACAACACACAAACACACACGGCATACGTTATAACGTTACGGGTAGACGTTACAACGCTGCACTCACACTACACAGGCACTAATCATCCTACAGTCTTTGCACCCAGCCTTAGTACAACCTGATATACCCCCAAACTTAGTTTCTACTGCTACTCTAAGTTTTTAATCAAGTTTTACAATCACCAAAGTCAACCAAAACTAGCTTTAGCATCAAATAGTCCCTAGCTAACTAGGTTTTCTTCAAAACAGAGTTTGTGTGGAAGCAGTAATCAATTCTATTCATTTAAGCATGCATCAGCTACTCACACGAATTCACACATAGTCATTACTAGCTTTAGCCCAAAGAGAAATATTTTTGATGATTAATAGAGTAGGAAAGTAAACTGATTTTGCATTTGATTTCATGCAGACAGGAAACATAAAGATGATCCTCCCCCCCCAAACAAAAAGATGAGCAGTGTCCCCACTGCTCACTGATTTTGAAAAATGAGAGAGGAACATTCACACAAAACAGAAACAAAACAACTACTAACTCTCAAGACGTTGTAACGTCTAGACAGCTATTTATTTGTACTGAAATTAGAAACTAAAACTAGTCTACTGCTAAAAGAGGGCTACTTACTTGTTCAGAGCACCGGCCCTGAGCCTTCCACTTTGCCTGGCTGGGATGCTTGCTTGCACAGCCTTCTTTTTCTTTTCCTTCTTCTTCTTTTCTCCTTCACCGTCACCAACATCAACTGAGACTTCAGTTTCCTGGGGCCTCTTTACACTGCTCTCAGCAACTCTTTTCTTTGCTTCCTCCCATGCTTTCTGCTTTTCCAGCTCTGCAGGATGAATCTGCTGCTGCTCTTTGGGTTCCCCCTGGGCTTTTTCAACCTCTGGCTCATGAGACGTTGTAACGTCTGCAGCTTCCTCATCAGCAGCAACAGCAGGAGCATTCTCTAAACCACTTGCAGCAACAAATGCTGCGCTGGTGGCTGTTGCTGGCTTGTCTTTAGCAGCTTCAGATCTCTTTTTTACCTGCAACTTTTGCCTTTTGGGTGCAGGAGGATCAACTGGTTGCTCTTCTTCATCACCATGTCTTGCTTTTTCACTTGCAGCGGCTACTTCACGCCTTTTCTTCTTCCCAAATGGACTCTGGGTGGGTACAGTCTTGAATCTTTGCCTTTTGGGTGGGGGAATGAGTTGTGGGTCTGGGTTGGTTTCAACAACAGTTGGTTCAGACGTAGCCACATCTGCACTGGTTACTTCTGGAATGGATGGTTGTGATGGCTCTTTAGTTGGTTCAGGTTGAGTGGGGGTTGGCTTTGAAATGGGCTGATCTTTAGGTTTAGATTGTGGTGTTTGGGGGATGTTTTGGTCATGGGTGGGTGGGGTTTTAGCTGAGGGTTGGGGTTGTTTGTCTTTTGATGATGGAGGTGTGGGTTGGGCTGGTTCTTTGAGTGTTTGGGTTGGTGGGGAGTCAGCCTCAATATCAGTCTTCTCACTGGAACTTCCTTTTTCTTCTGAATGTGTTTCTTCCTCATCATCACTTAGGATTTCCCTACTCACCTTCTTTGATTCCTCTGCATCACTTTCACTGATGCTATCCATATCAGCTGATTTAAGCTCTTCTTCCTCACTACTTACCTTCTTCTGCTCCTTCTTTGCTGGGCTCTTTCTTTTTGTTGCTGGTTTTCTTGTTTTCTTGACTTTTTCCTTCTTCACTTTCTTGGGGTTCATTGTTGATAGGAGTATGTTGTCTTCATCTTCCTCTTGCATCCAATCTGGAAGTACTGGTTCTTCAATCACCATCTTGCCTTTTGTTGTATGTGCAATCACCTTCTTTTGCCACTCAAATTGCTCCTTGACAAACTTGGCTAGGCTGTTTTGCTGGTCTACCAGACGTTGTAACGTCTGTGCATCAACTGACGTGGTAGCATCTGCAGCTCTCTGCCTAGCTTTGAACTTTGTAGAGAATGCCCCCTGAGGTTCCTCTCTTAGCTCAGATGCTTCAATCTCCACTCCAGCCTCCATGCAGAGATCGGTGATTAAACAAGGGAAGTATAGGTATCCATCCTTCCTGTTCTGCCATTTGTTAATCTCTCTGTTGATGAGCTTACCCACTTCAATCTTATCTCTTGACATAATGGCATCAATAGCAATCAGCCTCTCTTTATCAACCCAGAGAGTGTGGGAAGTGGGTATCAAGCAATGTCTGATGAAATGAAACCAAGCACTGGCCTCATCACAAATGTATCTCTTCAAAATCTTGAATTCATTCCCATGGTCGCCTCTTCGCTCCCAAACAGCTCCTTCAACACATATCCTTTCTTTGATTTCAGTCATCTCTGCCACTCCGTACGTCTTTTGCTTCACCTCAACTGCCTTGCCATAGTAACCTAGCCCAAAGTGGTCATTTATGACTCTTACACCAAATTTGACTTCCTCACCTCGTACGATGGAGGTGCTTGAAAGTTCTCCATCGGTTCTTTCAACGATTCCTTTATAAAAGTCATGCACCAGAGTTGCAATGTATTCCTTTCTGTGAACTACAAATTTCTGCCATCCCAATGCTGCCACTGTTGCGATAAAGTCAGGATTTGGGTTTTCCAAGCTAAAACCCCTTTCTGGCAGCAAGGCTTTCTTCTTTGAAGGAATGGGGATTTCTGGGTTTGGAACAGAAGAGGAACTTGGGTTGACGTTCTTTCCTTTACCAGATGATTTTACTGCAGCTTGCTTTGTTTTAGTCATGGTGATTGTATGAGTTTTCTGGAGAGTGGGGGATTTGAGATTGAGATTTGCGATTTGGGGTTGGGAGAAGGTATAAGATTGCGGTTTCTGAAAGTGTATGAAGGTGGTTTTTATGATTGTAACTGGTGTGTGGCTATTGGGGAGGTTTTATGGGAAGTTGGGAAGTAGGTGGTGGCGTGGGTTTGGGAAAAAGGGGTAACCGTTGGAAGTGACGTCATGGTCACTTTGGCAGTCACGTCTCAAAAAAATTCATTAAAAATTGTTTCATTTGAAAACTGCTTGACTCATTTTCTTTTCTTTTTCATTTAAAACTTTACCCAGGCAGCGAACGTGACAACATCCTAGACACTCAGAGACGTTATAACGTTTTTACTACTTCAGCTCCCAATCCTGCACAAAAATTTAAAGACACAAAATTGCTGGTTAGTTAAAACCATTGGGTTGCCTCCCAAGAGCGCTTGCTTTAAGAGTCTTCAGCCAGACTATCCCCTTTTTTTTGAATTCAGAGGTTGTTGAGAGTCACTGTGGTCTTGTCCCTAACCACATGTTCTCCATGGTAATGCTTCACTCTTTGGCCATTGACCTTGAAAATGGAATTAGTTTTCTCATCAAACAGATCCACAGCACCATGACTGTAGACTTTTACTATCTTGAAAGGTCCTGACCATCTTGATTTTAACTTCCCAGGGAACAACTTTAATCTTGAATTAAACAACAAAACTGATTGTCCCTCTACTAACTCCCTTCTTTGAATTCTCTGATCGTGCCACTTCTTGGTTTTCTCTTTATACATTTTTGAATTCTCATAGGCAGCGTGCCTGAATTCATCTAGCTCATTTAGTTGAAGGAGCCTTGCTTCTCCAGCCTTTGAATGATCTAGGTTCAGTTGCTTCAGTGCCCAGTGAGCTTTGTGTTGGAGCTCAATGGGCAGGTGACAAGCTTTTCCGAAGACTAACTTGTATGGTGACATGCCCAGTGGTGTCTTAAATGCTGTTCTGTACGCCCACAATGCATCATCAAGGTGCAGGGACCAATCCTTCCTGTTTGGACCAACCATCTTCTCAAGTATCCTTTTAATTTCTCTGTTGGAAATTTCTGCTTGACCACTTGTTTGTGGGTGATAAGCTGTAGCAATCTTGTGCTTCACTCCGTACTTAGCCAATAAGTTCTCAATCAGCTTGTTACAAAAGTGAGAGCCTTCATCACTGATTATAGCTCTTGGAGTACCAAATCTTGTGAAGATGTTTTGCTTCAGGAATTTGCTTACTGATTTGGCCTCATTATTGGGTAATGCAATGGCTTCCACCCATTTTGACACATAATCCACAGCTACCAAAATGTATAAATTTCCATGAGACATAGGAAATGGCCCCATGAAGTCCATTCCCCAAACATCAAACAGTTCCACTTCAAGAATATTTGTCAATGGCATTTCTTGCTTGTTGGAGATGTTTCCAGCTCTTTGGCATTTATCACATCTTTTTACTAATTCATGAGCATCTTTGAAGAGTGTTGGCCAATAGTATCCTGACTGTAACACCTTTGCTGCAGTTCTGGTTCCTCCAAAATGTCCTCCATAAGGTGATGCATGACATTGTTGTAATACATGGAGTTGTTCCTCTTCAGCCAGGCATCTCCTAAGCAACTGATCTTGACACATCTTATATAGATAGGGCTCATCCCAAAAATAGTGCTTCACGGTGTGGAAGAATTTTTTTCTTTGCTGATGGTTGAAATCCACAGGCACCATCTTGCTGACTAGGAAGTTAACTATATCAGCATACCAGGGAGCAGTAGTATCAGACGTTATAACGTTTGAAGAAATAGTCATAGACGTGGTAACGTCTTCAGCTACTGTGGCTACTGTCAGCAGTTTTTCATCAGGGAAATTTTCTTTTATTTCTTCTGCACCTGTACCTGCATCAACATTCTCAAGCCTAGAAAGATGATCAGCAACTTGGTTCTCCACCCCCTTTTTATCATGAATTTCCAAGTCAAATTCTTGGAGGAGGAGAACCCATCTAATGAGTCGTGGCTTTGCATCTTTTTTAGAAATCAAATACTTGATGGCTGAGTGATCAGTAAAAACAATAACTTTTGCACCCACCAAGTATGATCTAAATTTGTCAAAAGCAAATACAACAGCCAGTAACTCTTTCTCAGTTACAGTGTAATTTAATTGGGCATCATCTAAGGTTTTACTAGCATAGTATATAGAGTGAAAAATTTTGCCATACCTTTGACCCAATACGGCCCCCACAGCGTAGTCACTCGCATCACACATTAATTCAAATGGTTTGGACCAGTCAGGAGTGACTATCACAGGAGCTGTTACAAGGGCATTCTTCAATTTCTGGAAGGCTTCATGACAATGCTCATCAAAGTTGAAGACGTTATCACGTTGCAGCAGCAGACACAAAGGTTTGGAAATTTTTGAGAAATCCTTGATAAACCTTCTGTAAAAACCAGCATGCCCTAAGAAACTTCTAATACCTTTGACAGTTGTAGGTGGAGGTAATTTGTCAATAACATCAATTTTCGCTTTATCCACCTCCAACCCTTTCTTTGAAATTTTATGCCCCAAAACAATTCCCTCTTGAACCATGAAGTGGCATTTCTCCCAGTTGAGTACTAAGTTGGTTTCTTCACACCTTATTAAGACTCCTTCTAAGTTATCCAAGCATGCCTTGTATGAGTCTCCATAGACTGAAAAGTCATCCATGAAAACTTCCATGGATTTTTCAATAAAATCTGAGAATAAAGCCATCATACACCTCTGAAATGTTGCAGGCGCATTACACAATCCAAATGGCATCCTTCTGAAGGCAAAGGTACCATAAGGACAAGTGAATGTGGTCTTCTCTTGGTCCTCAGGCACAATAGCTATCTGGTTATATCCTGAGTAACCATCAAGGAAGCAATAGAATTCTTTGCCTGCAAGTCTGTCCAACATCTGGTCAATAAATGGCAGAGGAAAATGGTCCTTCTTGGTTGCTTTGTTCAGCTTCCTGTAGTCCATACATATCCTCCATCCAGTCACTGTTCTTGTTGGAATTAATTCATTTTTTTCATTGGTTACCACAGTAACTCCACCCTTCTTTGGCACACATTGAACTGGGCTCACCCATGAGCTATCACTAATTGGATAAATGATTCCTGCATCTAGCCATTTGATGATTTCTTTCTTGACCACCTCCTTCATTATCGGGTTCAATCGCCTTTGTCCTTCAATGCTGTTCTTTGCATTCTCTTCCAAGACAATTCTGTGCATACAGATTGTGGGACTGATACCTTTGATATCTGCCATTTGCCAACCAATGGCTTTCTTGTGCCTTTTCAAGGTGCTAAGGAGATCACTTTCCTGCTCTTGTGAGAGGTTAGAAGAAATGATCACTGGTAAAGAATCATTTTCCCCTAAAAAGGCATACTTCAGGTGATCAGGCAATACTTTCAATTCCAGAGTGGGTGGTTCTTCAATGGATGGTACTATCTTCTTGAGATTGGAGTCCTCTTTCCCCAAGGATTCATACTTCTTTGTCCACGCCCTGGGTACAGGGGAATCAGACGTGACAACGTCTGTGGTTGACGTTGTAACGTTTGACTGATCAGCTTCTTCTGATAACAATTCTTGAATCTCATCATTGCCCAGAATATTTTCCAAGTGGTCATTATCTTTATTGAACTGCTTTTGAACCACATGGTCAAGGGCAACCACAAAGGAACATTCCTCTGTGTTAGGTTCTGGATACTTGAGTGCGTTGAGGACGTTGAATTTGACTTCTTGGTCATTGACCCTCATGATTAATTCTTCTTTCTGCACATCAATGAGTGTCCTTCCAGTGGCTAGAAATGGTCGCCCCAAGATGATAGGAACTTCCTTATCTGCATCAAAATCCAAAATAACAAAGTCCACTGGAAAAACGAATTTGTCAACTTTAATCAAAACATCTTCTAATATGCCCTCAGGATAAACTCTACTTTTATCAGCTAATGTAAGACTTAAAGAAGTAGGTCTGGCAGTTCCTATACCAAGTTTTTCATAAATGGACTTGGGCATCAAGTTAATACTTGCCCCCAAGTCACATAAAGCTTTGCCAAGGTAAAAATCTCCAATGGAGCATGGTATAGTAAAACTGCCAGGATCTTTCAGTTTTCTAGGGAGTTTATTCTGCATGATTAAGCTACATTCTTCAGTTAAAGCAATAGTTTCAAACTCCCCTAGCCTTCTTCTTTTGGTGATGATATCCTTTAGGAACTTGGCATAGTTTGGCATCTGTTGTAGAGCTTCAACCAAGGGAAGGTTTATATGCAGCTGTTTTAGCATCTCCATGAACCTGCTGAATTGCTTGTCTTCATGAGCTTTCTTGAGTCTTTGAGGGTAGGGTGGAGGAGGATATTCAGGTACAAGCTTAGGAACAGTCTTGATTCCTGGTTCAGAACTAGACGTTGTAACGTCTGGCTTAGACATCACAATGTCTGGAATATTCTTCTCTTTTTCTCCACCTTTGCTTTTCTCTTTTTCCTTGTCTGGCACCTCAGATTCCTTAGGCATAGATGGTTCTGGATACTCAGTGCCACTTCTTAATGAGATAGCATTTACCTGTGCATTCACCACATCTTTATCATTTGACTTGGATGAAGATGGTGTTTCAGTTGTGGCTGGAAGAGATCCATTCTGTCTTTGAGTAAGAGCTGAGGCTATCTGTCCAATTTGGTTCTCCAAAGTTTTGATTGAAGACTCATGGGTCTGTAAGGTTGCCCTACAATCACTTATGAAAGTTTTCATCAAGGCTTCCAAATTGCTGTTGTTGTTATTCTGCGTATACTGCTTTTGTTGTTGAGGGGGAAATCCTGGGGGTATTGCAGGAGCAGCATTGCTAGCATTCAAAGAATTGTTGTTCTTCCAACTAAAATTTGGGTGATTTCTCCAATTTGAATTGTACAAGTTGGAGAAGGGACTGTTACCTTTGTTATGTGATACAAAGTTTACAGACTGGGGGTTATGGGGACACTCTTCGTAGACATGCCCTCCTTCACAATATACACACACTACTCCCCCAGATGGTGTTGGCTCAATAGCTGCAGCAGTCTGTGGTTCAGACGTGGCCACGTTTGGGGTGCTCAAGTTCTTAATCATGTTGGTCAGAGAAGCAACCTGAGCAGAAAGGGCAGTTACTTCACTTATCTCATGGACACCAGCCTTCTTTCCAGGAGTGAATCTATCAGAAGGCCAATGGGCATTGTGAGTGGCTATGTCTTCAATAAGTCTGCATGCCTCAGAGAAAGACATGTTTAATATGACACCGCCTGATGAAGCATCAAGTATAAGCCTGGTAGGTTGATCTAGACCATTATAAAAAGTCTCCATTTGAATAACTACGGGAATGCCATGGTGTGGGCACATTCTTAGTAATTCCTTCCATCTTTCCCAAGCCTCAAATAATGATTCCCCTTCTCTTTGTTTGAAGGAGGTGATGTCATTTCTTAACTTGGCATTTTTGTTGGGAGGGAAGTATTTTCCAAGAAATTTCTCAGCTAGCTCATCCCAAGTATGAATTGAATTTGGCTCTAAGGAGTTCAACCAATTCTTGGCCTTGTCCTTAAGAGAATATGGAAATAGCTCCAGTTGGAAGGCATCTTCTGAGACTCCAGGGATGACAAAGTTGCTACACACATCCAAAAATTGCCTTAGATGTGCATAAGGATCTTCTTGAGGGAAACCCCCAAATTGCCCTGCAGTCTGCAACATTTGGAACATCATTGGCTTGAATTCAAAGTGACCAGTATGAATAGGTGGTCTTGCAATGCCTGTTTGTAAATGTGCAGGATTGAGCACGGCATAATCACGCATAGGCCTGTCCCTGTCATTGACCATGTCTTGTGGCCCTGCATTGATGAGTTGCTGTCTCTGCCAGTGTTCATCATCAACATAGGTTTCTGTATGAGTTTGTGGTCCACGACCACGTCCTCCAGCATCAGAGTGCCTTCCTCCTCTTGGAGTACGTCCACCTCTAGAGCTTCTACCTCCAGTACCATGTTCAGACATGATTGGTGGCTGAACTTGCTGTTGTTGTTGCTGCCTTCTTAGCCTTTGTTGTCTCCTTAGTCGCCTGAAGGTTCTTTCAGGCTCTGGGTAGAATTCAGGTTCAGATCCACTCCCTGGTTCTGTTGAACTAGAGCTTGAACTGGAACTAAGCATACGCTGTAACGTCTACCTGTTCACTCACAAAAACAACAAACAACACAGCAGAATTCTTTCACCTAGTGTTTTAATTCTTGTTGAACAATAAAAGTTAAATACAGTCCCCGGCAACGGCGCCAAAAACTTGTTCGCGTCCGTGTGTGTTATAGTCGCAATGTCAGTGCAAGTATACACGTCGTACAAGTAATAAAGTGGATAAAAAGTAAGAGATCGTTCCCACGAGGACTGATTAACTTTCAGAGTTCAAGTCTTTAAAACACAAGTGAAACAGGTAATAAATCGGCACTAAAAGTTGATATTAAGACTAATAACATAAATAAAGCAAGTAAATGAGAAGTGGGTGTGAATATGGAAGAGTATGAGTTGGATTGCTGCATGCAAGTAAATCTCCTCTAGTCAGACGTTATAACGTTTACACGCTAACACGTACAAATGCTATGTTGTATAGACGTTATAACGTTTGAACGCTGTTGCAAAAGAGCTGTGCTTTTCAGTCACAAAACGTCAGAGCTTCAAGTACTAGAATTCCTATGTCTAGGTTCTAAGTAGGCCTACTCCTGTATTTTAAGTACCCACAGCAATGTCCTATGAACTATTATCCATTCTATGTCTAGACTTAGATAAAAATGCCTAAATGTCTTTAGTGCACCTTTTCATTCACATAAATCTTTGAGTTCTTTTCATAGACCATGTCTGTACCTATGAATCTACTTATTTTAAGTGATCAGTTCAAAACAAGTTTGGAAATATTAACATGCAAAGATTTAAAACGCATAAACATCAATACTTCATAACATTTAACTAGAGGTTCATTACATGCAAAACAACAACCCAACTACAAATTGTTTAGCTCATGCTGAGCATCCTTACAGAAATAAGAGGAGTTAAAATCCAAATACCGTACATAGAGAAAAGGAGACTAAACGCAAAAGATACGCCTAAGTGGCCTTCCTTCATGCACGCTGTAAAGACGTTACAACGTCTGAGCTTTACAATAATGGCTGCGAGTGGATATGGAAATTGGGGCGTTGAGAGAATTAAAAATGAAGAAGTCTGTGTCCAGAACTTCTCTCAGGAAAACTATCTCTGAAAAATGGGGGAAGGTGGATGATGAATGGAGTCGTGTCTCCTCCGCATGGTGCACCCTTGCCTTTTTATAGAGAGAGAATAGCCATGGTCAAAAGAGGTCACATGCTGCTGATGTCATTCCCCCACCTTCCAAGCTTGCTTGCGAGTTGACTCTGCCCTGAAGTGACACCGCACTGCTACAGTGCGTCAGCCGCGTCAGTGCTGAAGAAAGAGAAGATCTTCTTCATTTCCAGATCTCTGGTCATCATTACATGCGCGCCAAAATGATATATATTATTTTCTTGCTCTGCTGTCTTTCTTCAGACGTGATGAGAGACGCTGCCACGTTCAGATTACTGCACAAACACAAGAAGCATCAAAACGCTCACAAAGGCGCCAATTGGTGCCAAAATGCATAGAATTTGTAATTTAGCCCCTTTCTAACTGAAAAGCAATAAACTAACAGAAACTTAATAGAAACAACCTACTATTGCCAGAGAACTTGCATGATTTAACTTTGAATAAGTATAAATAACTCATATAAACATGAGTTATCAATAGGGTTCTAAGGATCGAAGGAGTGAGTGTCGTCTCTGAGAAGAGATAGGGTGAAATTCTTTTTTCTATTTTAGTACTTTAGAAATCAAGCGAATACACGCCTGACTTCTAAAGTACTAAAATAAAAAAAATTCATTCTTAATTACAAGTTTGCCACCGTGTCTATTTATATAGTCAGGCAAATACATGTCTGACTTCTAAAGTCTAATTTTTTTCCTATTTGTTCACTTTAGAAGTCAGGCGTGTATTCGCCTGACTTTAAAACTCGCGAGTTTTGCCTCTTAATTACAAGTTTGCCACCGCGTCAACATATATAGTCAGTCATCTGAGCGCCTGACTTTAAATGTCTAATTCTTTTCCTGATTTTGCACTAGTGGTCCTTCCACCACTGGTGCATCTGATGGTGGTGCTCTACAGCTTGAATTAATTCAACAAATGGTACTATCTGCTCTTTCTGCCTTGGGCATTACTGGTATGTCTTCTTTCATATCATGGTTACTTGACTCTAGTGCATCGAATCACATGACGGGTTCCTCTGAACTCTTGCACAATTTACGTTCTTATATTGGTAATCAGAAAATTCAAATTGCTGATGGCAGTACTCTTCCTATAACTAATGTTGGTGACATAAATTCTAACTTTTGAAATGTGCTGGTAGCACCTGGGCTTGCCTCAAACTTATTGTCTGCTGGTCAATTAGTGGATGAAGGTTGTGATGTTAATCTTACTCAGGATGGTTGTCTTGTGCAGGAGCGGGTGTCGGGGAAGGTGATCGCGAAGGGGCCTAAAGTTGGAAGAGTGTTTCCACTCCAGTTTATTCCAAATCTTTTATCTCTTGCTTGTACTAGTGTTTTGAATGCATGTGAGGATTGGCATAGGAAATTGGTTCATCCAAACTCTGTTGTTTTGTCTCACTTATTTAAGACTGACTTGTTAGGTACTAAACCGATGGATTCTAGTGCCTCTATTTCAAGTTCTGTTTGCAAATTAGCTAAAAGTAAAACGCTTCCTTTTCCGTCTAGTGCTCATCGTGCTTCTACTTGTTTTGAGATGATTCATAGTGATGTTTGGGGAATCTCACATGTCGCTTCTCATGCTCACTATAAATATTTTGTCACCTTTATCGATGATTATAGTCGTTTTACTTGGATTTATTTTCTTAAATCTAAATCTGAAGTGTTTTCTATGTTTAAGAAATTTCTGATGTATGTTGAAAATCAATTTCAAACCAGTATTAAAATTCTTCGGTCTGATTTTGGTGATGAGTATATGTCTCATGAGTTTCAAGAGTTCTTACAGCAAAAAGGTGTATTGTCTCAACGATCTTGTCCCAATACCCCTCAGCAAAATGGTGTTGCAGAACGTAAGAATCGTCACTTTTTGGATGTGACACGTACCTTACTTCTCCAGGCTTCTGTTCCATCCAAATTTTGGGTGGAGGCTCTTTCCACAGATGTCTTTCTGATCAACCGTCTTCCTTCCATGGTGATTGGGTTTGATTCTCCTTACTTTCGCCTTTTTAAAACTCAGCCTGATTACAGCAGTTTACATACTTTTGGGTGTGTATGTTTTGTTCACCTACCCACTGAAAGACATAAGCTTGGAGCACAATTTGTCCAATGTGCATTTATGGGGTATAGTCATTCTCATAAGGGTTTTGTGTGTTATGATGTCTCTAACCATCGTTTTCGCATTTCTAGGAATGTGACATTTTTTGATAATCAGTTTATGTTTCCTTGCTCTTCTCCTGGTCTGAATGATATTGCTATACTTCCCCAATTTTCTACCCCGCGTTCACCTATAGAATGTTTTAAACCAGGACTCATTCCCACTTCCCCTTCCGACGCTGATCCGCCACCTGATCCTGATCTTGTACCGCCTGCACCACGGCGTTCTAGTAGAACGTCTCGAGCACCTGATAGATATTCCCCAGACAGGTTTGATTCCTCACATACTGCTTTAACTGCTTCTCTATCTGGCACATCTATTCCTACTTGTTACTCACTGGCTGTTAAAGATGTGTCTTGGGTAAATGCCATGAATGAGGAACTTCAGGCCCTTCAGGACAATTTCACTTGGGATATTGTTCCTTGCCCTCCTGGTATCAAACACATAAGCTGTAAATGGGTTTATTCTGTGAAATTGAATTCTGATGGATCTCTCAATTGGTACAAGGCCCGATTGGTTGCTTTAGGCAACAAGCAGGAATATGGTATTGATTATGATGAAACATTTGCACCAGTTGCTAAAATGACTACTGTTAGAATGGTGCTCTCTATAGCTGCTTCTCATGGGTGGTCTCTCCACCAAATGGATGTGAAGAATGCATTTCTTCATGGCGACCTGACTATAGATATTTATATGACTCCCCCTTAGGGCCTATTCTCTTCATCTAAGGGGGTGTGCAAGCTCAAACGCTCTCTATATGGTTTGAAACAGGCGCCTAGAGCATGGTATGAGAAATTCCGTTCCACTCTACTCGGGTTCTCTTTTACTCAAAGTCAGTATGATTCGTCTTTGTTCATTCACCGCACATCTACGGGCATTGTTCTCCTCCTTCTTTATGTTGATGATATGATCATTACTGGTTCTGATGCAGCATCCATACAGGAAGTTAAACAAAAGCTTCAAGCCTTATTTCAAATGAAAGACCCTGGTATTTTACATTATTTTCTTGGACTCGAGGTTCATTCTACCTCTAAGGGTATCTTTCTCCATCAGCATAAGTATTCCACCGACCTTATTGCTATGGCTGGCCTCCAATCCGCTAATCCTGTGGATACTCCTCTTGCACTTAATGTTAAATACCACCGTCACGAGGGTGAACTTTTGACTGATCATTTATTGTATCCACAGCTTGTGGGTAGTCTTAACTACTTGACCATTACACGACCCGAATAGTGAAGAATTTATAAATTTATAAATACAATGTTTCAATTGTAATTTTAGTTTGACACATTTTAATAACTTTTTGGGGTCCCCACGGGGACCGTGAAATTTGTGGGGACGGGGAAGACAAAAAGTTTTGTGGGCGGAGGAGTACTCTCCGAAAATTATCCCATACCATTGTCATTCTTAAATCTAATACTAATTGAAATAAAAATAATTTTTTCAAACGGTGAAATAAAAGTGGCTGCATAATCAAACTCATATTGTCAATTGTAAGTTTTAGAATACCAAAATATTTATTTAGTTCTTCAATTCTATAAAACACATAGAATCACTTGGATATATTAATAAAGAATATGATACTTAACAATTAAGTAGTTTAATAATATATGTATACCCGTGCAGCGTACATGCCATACATACTAGTATATATATATATATATATATATATATCGTGACAAATACGTAAAGTTTGATTCTAAGCAATGTATTTGTGGTACTTTAGCATTTCGAAATAATTTAAACTATTCAAATATGCAAAAAAAAAAATCAATAACCGATTTCGAGAAAAATAACAATAATTTCGTGCCAATAATACCCTCTTCATTTGTTATTGGCGCCAAAGATCAACTTTTCTTTCCTTTCCTTTATTTTTTATATATTTTTATATTTTATAAATCCAACTAATTCTCTCTATCATCGAGTTTCCTCACTCACATCACTTACCAAGAAGATCACTGTATCACATGATGTTTAAACGAGCAACACATAGAAAGGAGAAGGTTCAATTACGCATAAATTATTTGGGAAATTTTAACTAAGTCTCTAAACAATTTTTTATGTAATTTAATATCTATTTATACAAACAAACCACACTTAAATTACCCAAACATGTTTCCCTGTTTACTTGACAACACATCTAACTAAGGACAACATTGTAATTTACTATCCCACTTTTTTCAAGTTTCTTCTCCCAATGCACTTTCTTCTCACTCCCACTTTGTTTCTACTTTCTCCTACTTTTTTTTCAAATTTCAAAATTCAAACCAAACCCTTCCACTCTCTTTTCCCACTATCTACTATAATCTACTCATTAACTAAAATAATCAATTGAAACTACGAGATAACATATAAAAAAACACGGGATAACTGCACCGATATACAAAAAAACACAACATTAATATCTAAAAAAACAAGAAACCTTAATGACTATATAAACTACTGATTGATATTTAAAACACATGCGACAAATATTTGTCACTACTGATTAATATTTAAAAAAAGACAAATAATTGTCACTGATATATAATGAAACAGGATAAATATTTCTTATTGATAATCTACTCTTTAACTTTTACTATCTACTCTAATCTACCAATCAAGTAAAATAATCAATTAAAACTATGAGATAACTGCACTGATAATAAAAAATACGGGATAACTGCACTGATATAAAAATATGGAATAACTGCAATTATATATATAAATACACGGGATAGTTGCACTGATATAAAAAAACACAGAATATCAAAACTAATATATATAAAAAAAAACTGCATTGATATATTAAAAAATACGAGATAAATTCACATATTGTTTTTAAATTATACTTTTATATTTTTAGATTTTAATATTTATCTATTTTTTATTTGAGACTCTTTTTTGTCTACTTTAAATTTGTCTTTATTTTCACGGGTAATGTTCAGACTATTTAAATTATGTCTAAATTCATTCATAAATGAACATGACATCATCCGTGCGTATGCACGGGTATGATACTAGTTCAGTCTAAAACTTTTAAATATTGGCAAGTTCAAGAATTCAATTACAATTTTTTTTAGTTCAGGCTTTTATTTTGAAATTCTCAAAAAGACTTACTAATTAATCAGACCAAAAAGGACTATTATGTTGCAATACATAGTTGAAAAAATCATGGCAACTTGTCTTAATTTTACTAAAATTCAAGTCGCCTCATCTCATTTGCGTCAAAATTCTCAGCTTTCAAATCGACTCAGTCAAGCAACCTTAGTTCAATGTTAATGTAGCATTATTTTGCTTATCTAAAAAAATAAAAAAATAAAAAATGTAGCATTATTTTCATATACCAAAATATGATCCATACTTGCGTTGAGTATCGTTCATGTCAGCTTCTTAGACCATATTAATTTTTTTTGCCATTGGAATCCATACAAACAGCCGTTCTACCACATGCCAAAAAACTTCCTTTGTCATCTCCAGGGATGTGTGCCAAGTTCAGAAGAATTTTAAATAAATATACCCTTCATTGCATCAATTTAAAAACTAACAAACCATCACTGCAAGTAGAATTTGGGGGAGAAAATTTAAACTCCGGTGTGATGTATAATAACTCAAGGTTTTTAGATAACTAATAATACAACAGTTTTCGTTCCATCTAAGGGGAGTATTCTGTCAAAGAGGAGAACTCTTCGGCTAACTTACGCCACTGGTGAAACTACAGGACTACAGAATCCAAAACTGAAGTTAAGCTAAAGATCGATTTACAACTGCTAAAACTTGTTTCCGTTAAGCTTTACACATGCAATCTGGAGCAGGATATGTATATATTGATTGCTTCTCTTTTCTTAATCTTATCTGCCCTTGTCTGTTCTTATGTCCGTCAAGCACTGCACGCTGAAATTCTGGCCAACTGATACTCTTATTCTGAAATAGCTGGCCCAACAGACCCATGCTTGGTCTGATAGTCTTCAGATTCATATAAGCACGATGTGCCACCTGAAGAAGCAAAACACATTTGATTTAAGTAGAATTTACCTTATTTCTTGCACCAACACATTACAAACTATAGTTCTGTAAAGGCCTTTTTAGACCTATAAGTAGTTAATCAATGTAACTCTTTTTTACACCTGTTCAGTTTCAAATGCAATATTTAACAGTGATTCTTACCAGAGCATTGTGCATATTGCCAGGAGACGCAGAAATGAAGATGTCACTGTGCATGCTCACATAATAATCAACAGCAGCTAATAGTGATGCCTTTCCTTTAACCCTAGCAAGTTCCTCTGCGGAAACCAGGCTTTTCTTATCTTCCATAAAAGGAAATAACTGGCTTAAAGTTCCCAACCTAGCTTCTCCACCATACACCTAAAAGCATACAATCAATTCAGACCAAGTCCAAAATCAAATCACAAAACGCTTAGAAAGATGTCAGAAAAGTATTAGACTACTCATCACAAGATATTGTCATAAGTATCAGAAAGAAATTGTGCTGTTAGATAGCCATCCTATCAAGTGTTGTTTATGAACCTTGTGAGAAGCAAGATAAAGCCGTGTTTTATTATTGAACCCCAGAGCCGCCAGGAGCAATCCGACCTCTTCAGGAGTCAGCGGGCAACGCCCCTGATTTCTTAACTCTTCATCAGTGAATTGAGAGTTCAATACCCTTCCCTGCCAAATCACCTGCCGGTATTTAGCTAGAGCAAGCTTCTCAGCTTTACCTCCACCAAAATCACAGGCTGAATGAGCAGCCATATCCTGCATAGAAAATTTGGAATCACAAATATATCAGTGAGCATTATGAAACTAAAGAAGGGCCCGGTTTAATGAAAACTACATAACTTATCATTGATCTGATGGGATTGTATAGAGAATTCAAGATTCATGATGAAACATGTAATTCCTTAATCCGCAGCTAATATACAGAGTCTTGCTCTTAACAGAATCAGTTTGTCTATAGAAGCATGATTAACTAGTACTCTACAACAGGAGGATAAATCATTCCAATTTTAAACACATGCAAGCATGCTAATACACACGCGGAGAGGCAATCCAAATATGTAGTTCCTTCAAGGTATAGTAAAAGGTCTTTACAACAGAATCAAGCGACTTTTACAAAGAAGCATCAGCGGGTACTAATTGGCTCCTCCACCACAGAGGCATAAATCACCAATTTATCATTCAAATTAGTGCTAAAGATATTTGAAGTAATTCTACTTTGAACAAATAAACTGGTTAGTCAACTAACTTTTAAGTTGTAACTACATAACAAACTACAAGAAGCATAAAATATTGAAATCCCAATGCAATAACAAGACCTTCCAAACGAAATTAGAATGAAAAGTGACCCAGAAATGTATAAAACTAAATCCATAAGTTTTGAATACTTGTAAAATGCTGATTAAGACTATACTTTATCAAAACGCAGATGCAACACAACAAACTTCCCACTTTGCTGTTTTCCAAACTTATCAGTTTCCTCTAGTAAGTTGTCATTCCCTTCAGCTTGGTTGATACTAGGATTGTGGCGAAGGCGATGAACAATGGTCTTTCCTATTTCCTTGATATGTGGAACAAAGATCAGTGCTTCAAAGTTGACCTTACAACGGAGACTCTGGATGTTTGATGGCAAGCCGTTGAATGTCAAGCGATGAGAGAACGGTGAAATGGCCGCAATTCCGTAACTGTATCAACGAGAAAATCTACAACATTTGAAAACAGATATTTATGTAAATAATGCATATCTAAAGAAAGAGACTGGGTGGCTTATGGCATTGTGAATATCAAAGATTGATGTCCCTAATTTTTCTGTTCTTGATGAGTTTAAGAGATATGGAGGATCAGTCAAACTGAATGAGTAAATTGTACTCAGCGAATTAGAATTATATATACATCAAAGAATAACTTACAATTTCATATTTATAAGCTATTCTTGTTGGTATCCGTATCGGTGAGTAACAATGATCAGAGTTGTTATTTGCTAATGTGTGATTAGGAGGCCACAGATTCAAGTCATAAAATCAGTCTTTAGCAGATGCAAGGTAAGACTGCCAATAATTGATCCGCTATGAGTCCAACCTTCCCTAAACCCCATCATGCCTAGAGCTTTGTAGCACCATGTTGCTCTTTTTTTATATTTAAAAGAATTATAGATAGGAAGAAAGCACTTCTTACAACAAAACTTCGCACATAATTCGATAAGAAAACTTGGCAACATAATTCTTGGAAGAAACCCATCCTAGGTATATCCCTGAGTTACAATGAATCAATTATCCCATCATGACAGCTCTTAGGGACAATAAACTATGACAACGGACACTTGACAAAGAACCATAGGTGTTTGGCAACAAAAATTGTCTGCCTGCTCGGCAATTTACTGAACCTGCTGGGTAATTATTAGATTATGAAATATAGATGGGTGACAGGAAAGATTTCTTCTCTAGAAATAGTTTTATTTATATACTAACTTCTTTATACTTTAAATAGAAAAAGTCATCTCTCATCTCTTTGTACATAAAACTAAAATATTTTATGTCTCTAAACGAAGCCTTAAACTGTAAGCTTTGTACCTGGCTTGATTGGTAAGAGAAATATACATTGTGCCTACTGCACCATGTCTCTCTCTTGATAGATTTCATAAGTTCACCCAATATTTATTTTTAAAATGTCTCCCTATTTTTCACCTCAATAATGGGGTCATAATTGATGGGAAATTGATATATGTTTTCCATGCTCAATACTGAAGCTTCATACCACAATTAGTATATAGAGGAACGGCACCTACAAATTCTATCATGGAAATCCATTATCATCATTACTATTGAAATTTTATCTTTTAAGTCAACATATTGTCTATATAGTTGCAAACGCCAAATCCATTGGGGAAAAACGGGAAGGAAAATAGCAGAATGTGCGGTTAAGCATTTTACATACCTCTGAAGTACTGGCAAGATGTTTTCTATATACCAGTCAGCAGTAGCATGATTTGGTGCTGTTTTGATTCTAGTAGCCCTTATGCCTGTACCATAGTACTCCCTTGTGCTCCAAGAGTATTCACTGGGGAGTTCTTTAACTATAGATACTTCATCGCGAAGGACATCAATGAAGTGATCCACATCAAATATATCTGCAAATGAACTGCAGTAACACAAAAAAAATCACATCAATGGCTAGTTTGAAAACTAAAGACAAAAAGGTTTCAAAAACAGCCTACTCTTGATATACCTCGAATCTTGCCACACGGAATTCACTTCAAAATGTGGAACCACCAATGTCGCATTCAATATTTTAGCAACAGCAACAGCATCACATATCTGGTAAAAGGAGGGAACTGGTATTAGATGAGTGATCAAGCATTTCAGCAACCACCTTACTTTACTACTAATGAGATGCATTACATAAAATACTCCTATTTTGTTTTAATCTTCATTTCTTTCATCAAATTATTGTACCATTTCAACACAATCTCATTTACATACCCCCATCTTCTGTTGGTTCAACCCTCCATCAAGGAAAAACTGGATATAACCTCGAGATTTTTCGGGTGGCGCTGCAATAATTAGAAGTGAGTTTGTAAAAAATCAAACACCGATACCGATACCAAACAACATGGTCCTCCATTTCAAGAGAAAAAAGAAACTCAATTTACAATTTGAACTCACAAGGTGATTTTAGAGGTTTGGCACAAGGTTTCCATCCTTGGTAAGCCAAGGGAGACCAGATACTAGTTTGTAATTCAACAGACTGAAAAAGAAAACAAAATATAATCACAATAAAATAATAATTCGTAATCTTGAAATAGCCATAAACAGAAAAAGCATGTCAAATTAATGTGTACTCTACTCTACTCACAGTTTGGCGTTGCAAAGCACCTTCAAGCAATGCCACGTGTCTAGCCTTTGGAGCAATCCATTCCTGCAATGGAAGCAATCCATTGATTCCAACAATTCGGTAATTCAGAAAATAAAATCCTTTTATTTCTCTATTTTAATTTATTTCTTGCAGTTAATTCAATTTTTGAAGGAAATAACTGAAAAAAGTGGAAAATTGGGACTTACGGAGAAGATGGAAGGTGAAGCACGACCGAGGGGTTGGAGAAGATGGGGGAAGAAAAACGGCAAGAGAATGACGAAAACGGCACTAAAAGCGGAATTTTGAGAGTGGGTTAGTTGGTTCAATAGTTGAAGCTTCATTGTGGAGATCAGAATCGAACAAAAGAGTTCCACTGATGATTGGAGCACTCCGGAATCCGGATCAACCTCCCAGAGGACATTCCCGTTGCTTTGATGAATTCATCTTCTTCTGCAGTGCAGGCAAGACACCCAAATCCAAAGCTTCTAATCTATACAGATTATTACAGGGTAAGTTATCACATTTGTCTTTGTAATTTTTTGTCCTTGTAAAATCAAGTTATTTTTTCTTTTTACTTGTAAAAAAAGGAAATAGTTATTGATTTTTTTTATTCAAAACAAAACAAAACAAAATGGGATACTCTCTCAAAGTACTAATGTTTGTAGAGAGAGAGAGTAATTTTACACAAATATTATTATTTTAATATAAAATATTTTATTCAACGTCTTTATCTTTCTCCTAATGTAACTCTCTAGTATCCTAGAGGAACCGAACCCCTCTTATTAAGTTGCTCTAAGAGGGGTATTGGATCTTTGGAAAACTGTTTCTTCCTTCCAAAGTCTTAATTTTTGGATGAAGATTGTTGAGCGGTTCTCTCCCTACTCGGTCTCTTCTTCTACATGGGCATGTTATATCCAATGAGGAATAAGCTTTTTGCCCTTTGTGTCGGGAACATAAGGAGGAGGTGGATCATTTGTTTCTTAAGTGCAAGTTTGCTAATGAAGTCTGGACTCATATCTTGGTCTGATGCAGCAACCACTTTGTGATTTCAATCACAATTTTTATCATTTCAAGTTGGTTGGGAAGTTTTGTGTAGGTTAGAAGGATAGGAAGGAATGAAATTTGTAGTCCAAGCCAATCACAGCTCCAAGACAGAGTCACGTAAATCAAATAGGCTTATTTATATTCACCCAGTAAACCTAATTAAGCCAACAAGATTATTCAAAACCCTATCCAAGTATCCCTACATAACAAATCAAAACGGAATTTCACAAAATCTGATTCCGAACCCCATATCGATTAACCCGATTCCAAAATAACAGAACCCACAATTGAAATTTCACAGAGCGAAATTGTGCATAATAAAATCAAACGACATGATCAGAGCATTCTTTAAGTCTTAAATTGCATATGGTTTAGATAAAAATCAACAACTCACCGGTAGAACAAGGGGATTTGAGAGAGGGCTCTGAATTCTCCACTCACCAGGAAAACGGAGTCGCCGTGTTGAGGAAGTAAAAAGGGGAAACTGAAGGTAGAATGGATGTGGCGGAGACCAAGAATGGCGAAATCCAACTCCCAAATCACAGTGCAGTAGTAAACGAAATCCCAACTCCGAAAACGAAATGCAAAACGAAATCTAACCTTGAAGTGGCCGATGACGGAAGGGCTGCTGGCGGAGCACGGCGGCAGCGTGTGTAATGGTTCCGGATAACTAAGTTGCCCAGTTGGCGGTGTGGTTTTTTGTTGCTTGGTGCGTGTTGTGCGGGAGGGTGGGGTTTCTGGATTTTGGGCTAAATGGGTTTTTCGTTATCTGATTCTCATGGTTGCGTTTCCTCCTTTGATCGGGTTGCTGGTTCTTCGCCGACGAGCAGGAGCAACGGAAACGGAACCTAGAATGGAAGCGGTGGAGACGGAGAATGGCGGAGAAGCAGAAGGGGTTTTGTTTTTTTGAAAGAAAAGAACGAGTTTCAGTTTGCTGGAAGAGAAGTTAGAATTGGATCTAAAAGTAATTTTTTAACCTATCTAATTTTTGATAAACGAATAAAATGCGTTTTGACCTCGAACGGATAAAATTCTAGCTTCCTCATTCTTCTATCTAAATATAGTCCTTCTCAGAAAACCACATACTCCAACAAGTAATCAATCATATGATAAATTTTACCTTCATATCCTTCTAACCTACACAAAACTTCCCAACCAACTTGAAATGATAAAATTTGTGATTGAAACCACAAAGTGGTTGCTGCATCCAGACCAATATATGAGTCCAGGCTTCATTAGCAGACTTGCCCTTAAGAAACAAATGATCCGCCTCTTCCTTATGTTCCCGACACAAAGGGCAAAAAGCTTATTCCTCATTGGATATAACATGCCATGTAGAAGAAGAGACCGAGTAGGGAGAGAACCGCTCAACAATCTTTATCCAAAAATTAACACTTTGGAAGGAAGAAACAGTTTTCCAAAGATCCAATACCCCTCTTAGAGCAACTTAATAAGAGGGGTTCGGTTCCTCTATACTAGAGAGTTCCATTAGGAGAAATATAAAGACATTGAATAAAATATTTTATATTAAAATAATAATATTTTTGTGTAAAATTACTCTCTCTCACTACAAACATTAGTACTTTGAGAGAGTATCCCATTTTGTTTTGTTTTGTTTTGAATAAAAAAAATCAATAACTATTTCCTTTTTTTACAAGTAAAAAGAAAAAGAACTAACTTGATTTTATAAGGACAAATTACAAAGACACATGTGATAACTTACCCTGTAATAATCTCTATAGATTAGAAGCTTTGGATTTGGGTGTCTGGCCTGCACTGCAGAAGAAGATGAATTCATCAAAGCAACGTGAATGTCCTCTGGGAGGTTGATCCGGATTCCGGAGTGCTCCAATCATCAGTGGAACTCTTTTGTTCGATTCTGATCTCCACAATGAAGCTTCAACTATTGAACCAACTAACTCACTCTCAAAAATCCGCTTTTAGTGCCGTTTTCGTCATTCTCTTGCCGTTTTTCTTCCCCATCTTCTCCAACCTCTCGGTCGTGCTTCACTTTCCATCTTCTCCGTAAGTCCCAATTTTCCACTTTTTTCAGTTATTTCCTTCAAAAATTGAATTAACTGCAAGAAATAAATTAAAATAGAGAAATAAAAGGATTTTATTTTGTGAATTACCGAATTGTTGGAATCAATGGATTGCTTCCATTGCAGGAATGGATTGCTCCGAAGGCTAGACACGTGGCATTGCTTGAAGGTGCTTTGCAACGCCAAACTGTGACTAGAGTAGAGTACACATTAATTTGACATGTTTTTTCTGTTTATGGGGATTTCAAGATTACGAATTATTATTTTATTGTGATTATATTTGTTTTCTTTTTTAGTCTGTTAAATTACAAACTAGTCTCTGGTCTCCCTTGGCTTACCAAGGATGGAAACCTTGTGTCAAGCCTCTAAAATCACCTTGTGAGTTCAAATTGTAAATTGAGTTTCTTTTTTCTCTTGAAATGGAGGACCATGTTGTTTGGTATTGGTATCGGTATCGGTGTTTGATTTTTAACAAACTCACTTCTAATTATTGCGGCGCCACCCGAAAAATCTCGAGGTTATATCCAGTTTTTCCTTGATGGAGGGTTGAACCAGCAGAAGATGGGGGTATGTAAATGAGGAACCCAGATATGGCAGCTGTGTAGTTCTCTGAAAAGGCCATTGCTTTATATAAAGAAAATCACATCTGCTCCACAGCGTGACCGACCTTGCATTCCCTGCGCGTGAAGTAGCTAGGAAGAAACAGAAGCGGCATTCCTGAAGAGACATAAAGCAGAATTGATGGGACATAAAAGCGCGCCTGCTTCCAAGACAGAACGCGTGCCGTACGTGCTACGAAACATAGCCCATCCACATTCTTGACAATTTACACGTGATCATCTAAAATGTGGTGACAATCTCATTCATGAAGAAAAACCATCTCGGTATTAAGCGTTGGCGCATTTCCGGATCTAAAGATGCTTTGCACGAGAAAATCAGAAACTCTTTCCTTTTCCTTAAAGCTCTTCATTCGCTTAGCATTCGAGCTTGGGGGGCTGTGGACCGTCCAAACTGGCTTAGCACAGATAGAGCCCGACAGTTAGAGCACGGCGTAAAAGCTCTCCAAGTATACGACAGATGGCACTCATGCAGAACTCCACGTGTACTCGGCCTGTAAGGTTATGAGATCGGATAAGGACGCCACATAGCCCAGAGGACACGCGGAAAGAAGGCAACGACAAGGAGCCCGGACATGCAGCATAACTCGGCGGTTAGGAAGGAGCTCGGTTATAAATTGAGAGGTAGGATAAACCTTGAGAGGCATGGAACAATTCTTGTAATAACACATTCTAATCGCTTCCGACTTGTGATTTTATAACCCTTGTCTCATCGACTTTGGCGCCCACCGTGGGGTCTGGTAAAATCATTCCCGGCTGCACTTTGTTTTTCTAGATATGGTCACTACACGCCATGATCACCGACGTCGTCCGCCGAGTTCCTCTTGTGGCAAGTCTGCCGGGTACGAACCCCGGTCGCAAGGACGTCCTCGAACTACTCGTCCATCCACTCCCATTCATGTTCCAACCCAGGAAACCGTCACTTCACCGGTAACTGTGCCCACTACGATACCCGTCGTTACCGAAATTCCCACTCAACAAACGTCGCTTCCTGCCCAAACTGTCATAGGGACTCAGACAACAACCACAAGCATACCCGTCATCAATGAAACTCCACTTCCTCATAAATCAGTTCATGTTCCACTTACGGCAGAAGAGCATCTCTTACTAGTAGGGGTCAATGCCGTCATAGACGATCTCCAAAAACAGAATCAAACCTTGCAGTGCAGAATGGATCAGTATCAACAGGAGAGGGATCCCAACAACCTAGACAATGTCCAGATAGAAAACCCCAACCATTGGTGGACTCCATCATGACGGACGTGGTTCCGCAAAACTTCAAACCTCCTCCATTAGAAAATTATGTTGGTAAACGAGACCCTCAAGAGGTTTTGACAGCTTTTGACACCCAAATGGCCATCATCGGAGCATATGACACCCTCAAGTGCAAGTTATTTTCAGGAACCGTGAAGGGAGCGGCTCTTCGCTGGTATATGGGTCTACCTCGAAAATCTATTTCCAGTTATGCGGACTTCACCAAGAAATTCATCAGACACTTTTCAGACAGGAGGCATAGAAAAACCACAACTTCCACCCTGTTCAACACCAGGCAGGGTCCCAATGAATCCCTCCGAGAATACTTGGGTCGTTTTACTGACATAACCATCGATGTCGAACATCCAGGCCAGCGACAATTCACTGACGCCTTTACTAATGGCCTCCGAGGAGGGCAGTTCAACGAATCCTTAGCATACAGGCCGGCGTCAAACATGCAAGAAGTCTTAGCCAGGGCGGAGGCATACATGAAAGGGGAAGAAAGCAAATCTGAAAAACGTATCCGAGACGTTAGGGACAGAGTACAAGATCGTAGGCATCAACCTGAGGAATTCTAGCGAAATACCTCTCAAAGACGCGAGCCTCAGTGCAGAGCCAACCCACAACGGGGAGGGCTAACCCCTTTGAATCAAAGAAGAGAGGTCATTTTGAAGGATATCCTACACACAAAACTTGTCCCAGAATTGAACTCGACAAGAAGGGCTCTGGGAAGGTAGACATGCCTTCACTCGCAATCACCTGCACGTTACCAGCATAGGGGTAACATTCAAACAGAAGGGGTGAGATATCTAACAATATAATAGTATATATGATAGGCAATATGCTAGAGTTTCGACAACTATATCTACCGCTCTACAACAACATCAAATTGCAATCACCAAGAATCATCACCTATGTCATGAGTAAATGAATGAGATGCAACCCACACCAACGGGTATATGCATGTGGTACCAATCATCACCAATAAAATAGCCAATAAGGGCATCATCACCTATATCATCACCAAGTTTTTGAGCATCATCATCATCACCTATAGCTCCAAGGCCGAAGCCTTCATGAACAATGCACCAGAGACAATCAACAACAATAGTCATCTAAGTGACACAACAACACCAATATCAACAAATGGTCAAAGACCCATCACCTATCACCTTAGCCAATAAAATAGGCACATCACCTGTTATATCATCACTAATAACACCAACACCTATAGGACAGTCTAACAACTTGACCGTAACATCAACAACCAAAGACACCAATAGATTTACAACGTCAATG
This sequence comes from Astragalus membranaceus, assembly GCA_039519185.1. Lineage (NCBI taxonomy): Eukaryota > Viridiplantae > Streptophyta > Magnoliopsida > Fabales > Fabaceae > Astragalus > Astragalus membranaceus. The sequence goes on from CM076850.1 coordinate 113,979,390, forward strand.
GCAACAACAAGTTTACAACACCGAGAACAACGACAATTTACAACACCAAGGACGGCACAGTTTACAACACCAATGACGACACAATTTACAACACCTGGAACAACAACAATTTTACAACGCCAATGCCAACAACAATTATACGACACCAATGACAACACCAATGACAACGACCACCGGGACAGCCACCCAGTCACCAACAACCACAGACAGGCAGCCAATCATGGCGCCTACGGCGCCCACTGCGCCAAACACCACGGGACAGCCACATGAGGCGCCCCAAACCATCAGAAAATGGCGCCCTTGATGGCGCCCAGCAAGCCAAACAACACAGATTATGGCGCCCAGCAGGCCAACAACAGAGGACGGCGCCCAGGGAGGCGCCCAGAGGCAACACATCAACACGGCAGCCAGGATTCGGCGCCCTTGGCGCCCAGGCACCCGCAACAAAAAACGCAACATGGAAACGCAACATCGAACAATGCACCACGGCGCCCATGGCGCCCAGTGCGCCAGCGCCAGAACACAAACGGCGGCACGGCGCCTATGGCGCCCAGTGCTCCTACGCCAGAACACCCATCACCAGAAAGGCGCCCATGGCGCCCAGAACCAGGACAACAGCAACAACATATGCGACACACAACATCAATGGCGCCCATGGCGCCTAGGGACCAATTTTTTTTTTTGGATTTCCACCATGATCAATCACCAAACACCAATATTGCAATCATCATAAATACATTCAAACATCACCAAATAAACACCAAACAAAATCAAAGAGACAACATAGAGCCTATCACTACAAGAATTATTGGTTTTTCCGGCCAGGAGTTTCCGGCGGATATAGATCCGCCGCAAAGTTACCGGCGGAATCTACGAATTTCCGGCGGAATTAATCCGCCTCAAAGTTACCGGCGGAAAAATTGACATTTGCGGCGGATTAAAATTCGTCTTGGATTTTGCGGCGGATTTAACGGTTCTTGCGGCGGATTTTGGTTCACAGTTTTTTTTTACGAGCTTTTAATTAATCGCCGCAAATGCACCTCCGTCCGCCGCAAATCCCTTATGTCCGCCGCAAATCCCTTAAATCCGCCGGTAACTTCTGTTTCCGGCGGATCTTGCCTTTTGACCGTTTGACTTCGTTTCACCTATATAAACCCCTTCTCCCCTTCTTCTTTTTTCACACCTCTACCAATACTCTCATTCTCTTGATACGGCACTCGATCTCTTAATACGGCACTCTCTTGAGCATTGTCGGCAGCGGGGTTCCAATAGAGTGGCGTACGTCTCCATTTTTTTGTAAAAAAATTTCCACATTGTCATGAAGACCCCTTCATCTTTTTCGTTAAAAGTAACCCCTTTATCAGCATAAAGTTCATCCTCATTATTTTCACCACAAGAGACATATACGCTCATCAAACGCTCGGTATCATCCTCCAACTTAACAACCCGTCCTTGCAGTTCCTCAAACTTTCTATTTAGAGATTCAATCATCTTTTCAAAAGATGGTTTCTTGTGAAACTTTCTATTTTGAAAATATGGTTGAATCTCTAAATAGAAAGTTTGAGGAACTGCAAGGACGGGCTGTTAAGTTGAAGGATGATACCGAGCGTTTGATTAACGTATATGTCACTTGTGGTGAAATAATGAGGAGGAGCTTTTTGCTGATAAATGGGTTACTTTTAACGAAAAAGATGAAGGGGTGTTCACGACAATGTGGAAATTTCTTTACAAAGAAATGGAGACATACGCCACTGTAATGGAGCTGCTGCCGACAATGCTCAAGAGAGTGTCATATCAAGATAATGGCGTAGGTCTCCGTTTAGGGGTAGCAGACATTAAATATATATTTTACTGTTTTTCCCAATTTTTATCGCTTTTAATTATTTTATTTTTTTGTTTAAAATATTTTATTAATTGTATGTATATTTTTTTGGTGATAATATTTTACTGCTTTTCCCAATTTTTATTTTTTTAAATTAAAAATTAATTAGTTATTGGATTTTATTTTTTTATCAATAATTAAAAAAATTAATAAAATAATATATATTTTTAATTAAAACGATTTTTTTAAAAAAATAAAATTTATTTTTTAAAAATAATAATAAATTTTTTTAAAAAAATAATAATTTTTTAAAAAAAAAAATAATTTTTTTTTAAAAATAATAATAATTTTTTAAAAAAAATAATAATTTTTTTTAAAAAAAAAAATGGTACTTTGCGGCGGATTTGTGTTTTTTGCGGCGGATGTTGAGCATTTGCGGCGGATTATAGCTTTTGCGGCGGATTATTTGGTATTTTTAAAAATAAAGGCACGATATTTTAATTTCAATATCCGCCGCAAAGTACCACGAATCCGCCACAAACCTCCGTAAATAAAAAACCCGCGGATTTTAAATTTCAAAATCCGCCGCAACCGTCCAGAATCCGCCGCAAAGCACCGAAAAAAAAACCCGCGGATATTGAATTTCAAAATCCGCCGCAACCGTCCAAATCCGCCGCAAATCCCTTTTGACCGTTGGGCTGCGTTTTTCTATATATATCCATTCCCCACTTCTCATTCTTCACACTTCTAACAATCCTCCCATTCTCTTCTTAAAATTTCTCTTTTACTCTCTCCCAAATTCTCTCCTTCTCTACTAAATCTGTTTTTGAAGTGTAGCGCTTCCTCCCTACGAATTGTCTTCTGCTCTTATTGGGAAATTTCTTCAAGGTATGTTTTTGATATTAGTTAATAGTTTTAGTTTTTAATTTTTTTTTTTAATATTCGTTTTTAAATTATTTTATAATAATATGAATTTGTTACTAATTGTGTTGTTTTTTTTGTTTAGGTATTGTTTGGGTTCCTCCTTTTTCCTCTCTGCTTTTTCCTCTCTGCTTGAGTTCAGGATAAGCTTCAAGCCAGAGCCTTCTCTTCACTACGGTTAGTTGTTAAAGTAATTAATAAAATATTACTTACTTCACTATTTTTAGTAAAATTTTGTTTAGTATTTTGTTTGCAATAATAATACAAATTAATTTATATTGAAAAAACTTATTTATTAAGTTCACTTATAAATTTTATTAACATATATTGTCTTATAAAAATTGAAATTTAAAATTAAATTTGGAATTATTATTTATAATGTTTAAATTATTTGTATAAAACATTATTAAAAAATTAATTCTGTTGCTTGTAATTAATTGGTAGTTTATTGAAATATCAAAATAAAATGAGTAATATATAAATATATATATCAAAATATGAAGTAATTGATAGTTTATTTTATTTATATTATAGTGTAGTATACGTATAGTTCTTGAAAATGGATCGTAGTTGGATGTATGATCGATTGTATCCTGGAAGAACTGGTGTAAAACGACGTTTTGTAGAAGGAGTAGAAGAGTTTATTTTTTGTGCTAAGTACATTGATCATGAAGAATTTGGGCGACAAGGCGGTATTAGATGTCTGTGCTTGAAATGTTCATTTCGAGCTATAAAAAATGAACATGAAGTTAGACTTCATTTGTACAATAATGGGTTTAGGCCAAATTATTGGACATGGAGTCGTCACGGGGAAGGAGTGCCAGGGGTAGCTGCAGTTCCTGCGGTTAATGTTCCGGTTGAAGTAGTAGATCACACATCAAGTAGTTATCCATTGACTACGACATCTGAAGGATGGGGAATACAACCGTTAGATGTTTATCAGGGAATGATATCTGACGCTGTTGGAGTAAATTTGGATTTTGAAGAACCAGATGCTGACGAAGTTCCAAATGAGGAAGCTCAAAGGTTTTACATGTATTTGAGTGAGACAAATAAACCCATATTTGAAGGATCTACAGACTCAAAATTATCAATGCGTGTTCGGTTGTTGGGTCTTAAGTCTCAATTTAATGTTGCTGAGTTGTGCATGGAATATATGACCAAAATGATGTTGGATGCAACCCCCATTAGAGGGAGTTTACCGCAAAGTTATTATGAAGCTAAAAGAGTGGTATCGAAGCTTGGCTTAAAATCTAAAAGGATTGATTGTTGTGTGTCTGGTTGCATGCTCTATTATAACAATGAGTTTGGCATAAATGATGGAGAGTTGTCGGAATGCAAGTTGTGTGGACAACCACGCTATCGTGTCAGTAGATCAGGGATGAGCAGAGGCAAACCGGTTCCACGAAAATCGATGTTCTATCTGCCTCTTATTCCAAGGCTACAGAGGATGTTTACTTCAATGGAGACCGCAGGTAAAATGACATGGCACCATCAAAATAGAAATAATTCTGGTGAATTACGTCACCCATCTGATGGTGAAGCTTGGAAGCATTTTGATCGTGTTCATCCAGATTTTGCCAGTGATCCGCGCAATGTTCGGCTTGGTTTGTGCTCTGATGGTTTCACACCATATATTCAAGCCTCGGCAACACCGTATTCATGTTGGCCAGTTATTGTTACCCCATACAACATTCCTCCAGAAATGTGTATGTCCAAACCAAACATGTTTTTAAATTCTATTATTCCAGGGCCAAGTAATCCAACAGCTGGTATTGACATCTATTTGCAACCTTTGATTGATGACCTAAAAAGGTTGTGGAATGGTGTTTTAACTTATGATGTGGCACGCAAACAAAATTTTGTGATGAGGGCGGCTTTGATGTGGACCATAAATGACTTCTCTGCCTATGGAATGTTGTCTGGATGGGGGACACATGGTAAGATGGCGTGTCCGATTTGCATGGTTGACACAAAGGCTTTTAGTCTTAAATACGGAGGAAAAGTTTCATGGTTTGACTCGCACCGTAGGTTCTTACCTATGGATCACCCATTTAGAAAGCAGAAATATGCGTTCATCAAGGGAAATGTTGAAACAGCTGGACCTCCTCGTCAGTTGACACCAGAGGAAGTTTGGAATAATGTTAGGGATATCCCTCCTGTGGAAGTCGTAGCCGGTGTTGTTTCTCGTCCAGATGGCTATGGACAATGGCACAATTGGACAAAAAAAAGTATTTTTTGGGAATTTCCCTATTGGAAAGATAATCTATTGAGACACAATCTCGATGTCATGCATATAGAGAAGAATTTTTTTGACAACATATTTAACACTGTCATGAACGTGAAAGGCAAAACGAAAGACAATGAGAAAGCTAGGAAGGATATAGATCATTTCTGTAGACGAAAGGATTTGTTGTTGGTTGAGCAAGGTACTAGGATTTTGAAACCCAAAGCCAATTATACTTTATCTACCGAACAAGCGAAAGCAGTTTATCAGTGGATAAAAGAGTTGAAAATGCCAGACGGTTATTCTTCCAATTTATCTAGATGTGCGGATGTGGATAATGGGAGGTTGCATGGGATGAAGAGTCATGATTGTCACGTATTCATGGAGTGCTTACTTCCTATCGCTTTTAGTTCGTTGCCAACACACGTTTTGAATCCGCTCATTGAAATAAGTCAATACTTTAAGAATTTGTGTTCTGCAACGCTAAAAGCTGATGATCTTTCAAAAATGGAACAAGACATCCCACTTATCTTATGCAAGTTGGAGAGAGTATTTCCACCTGGTTTCTTTGATTCTATGGAGCATCTACCGGTGCATCTCGCATATGAAGCTAAACTTGGCGGACCTGTCCAATACAGATGGATGTATCCGTTTGAAAGGTCAGCTAATTTTTAATTATAATAATATAAGAAACAAGTTTAAATTAAAATATTATATGACTATTAATATATTAATATCATATTCTCTAGGTTCATGGGTGATTCAAAAAGATCGGTGAAAAACAAAGCTAGAGTTGAAGGATCGATATGTTCTTCTTACCTACACCGTGAAACAACACATTTTTGTTCTCATTATTTCAAGAATCAGTTTGCTCCTGGAAGCAGTCGAAATGAAGTGGATACTGAATGGCGACATCCTTTGGCTTTGTCTGTCTTTTGTCTACCCGGTCGTCCATCTGGGAAGGAGTCAACTCACTGGCTAACAGATGAAGAGTTAAGTTCAGCACATGTTCATGTGTTGATAAACTGTACTGAGGTGCAACCATTTATTGAGTATGTTCCTCAACATTAACAATCGATCTTAATTAGTTAATATAGTAGACAAGTGTAACAATTAAATTATTTCTTTTTAGGGAGTTCTTGTCATCAGAGGCAGTACGTGAAGACCAATCTTCTGCTCATATTCATGCGCATTTTCCAATGTGGTTTAGTCAATATGTGTATTCCCTCCCGCCAAATCCTACCTGTCATACCCCAATTTTGTCCGACTAGTTGAAAATCAAATAAAATTGTATTTTTGTGAACACTCATTTTTTAACGGTGTTTTGATGTTTTTTCGAAAATTATCAAAATATGTGTTCTTTGCATGTTTCGCGCGTTTTGCGTCGAATGCGTCATTTTACTAGTTTCTGTCGTTTTCGGGTTAATTTCACTATTAAAAATGTGATACAAAAGTTTAGTGGTTTTCGCGGGTGTGCGAATAAAGTGTATAGTAATGGGCGCGTGTCGCAGCGAGTTAGCGAGATTATTATTGTTATCATTGTTAATTGTATTTATTTATTAGTAGTCATAAAAATAAGAGACACACAACGAATAGTCAAATTGTTTATTTTATTTAAATCTGAAGTTACATTTTTCTTAGTTACAAATAAGACAAAAAAAAATGAAAAGTAAAACAAAAAAAGGGGTATATACGCCCCTGGCTGTTGTTGCTCAGTTTGAGCTACAAGCTGAACCTCTTTCACCTTGTCTCATTGGCTTTTTGCATCTTTGGCAATAACATGTCAGCTCAACTTTTGCTGATCCACCATGTCTCTGCTACCCCATAACCAATTGGTCTCCTCAAGCAATAATTCCATGCACCTCATCTACAGCCTACACCACAATAAGAGCACTATAAATACACATGAAAACCGCAAGCAAATGGGGAGGGGAACACAAACAGTAACGAAAATAATAGAAGAAATCAAATTCTCAAGGCACAGACAACACGAATTTGGTTCAAAAAAAAGAGAAACAGTTCATTTGGAACTAGGTGAGTTCCTAATTTCATCTATTCATTCATAATACCATCCTTGAGTTTTTTTATTCGTATGCCTTGCTTACTTGCTATTTTATTCATATGTTAACTCTCAGTGTAGTTTATGCTTCATCAACACCAAATACAAGTTTTTTTTCTTTTCTGTTTCCTTACAAAGGCTATTCACTTTTTAAAAAAAAATACATGTAGCATGTGGAGGGTGTTGAGAAACAAAAAGAGGTAGCAAAACAAAACATGTCAGTAGCAAAAGAGGTATTAGAAAAAGTTATTTATTTATTTATTTAGTTTAAAAAAATATAAAACAGAAACATGGTGAATAAATGAGAAGGGAGAAAGAAAAGAACTAAACCTCACCTCCGGCCACCGTCCATGGTGGTCACCACCGCACACCACCGTGAACCTCCCTCCACACTCCGCCGCCTCCTAAACCCCAGCCACCACGGTGCACGACCTCCACCAAACAGTCACTACCACTTCACTGTCACTGCCATAACTCCACATCACCACCGCGAGCCACCCATCACCACCATCGTAAACCTCCATGAACCACCGGAGCAACACCGGCCACCCCAAACCGCCCCTTTCCTCCACCGAACAGCTACCATCGCTCCTCTCTCTCACGGCCACCACCGCAAAATTTCACCTCCACCACCCTCAAAACTACCTTTCACCGCCTTGTCACCACCATGCACATCCACCATCTACCAAGCCTCCTTATTGTCTTTCTCCCATCACTCTCCTCTCTGTGTTTGCAAAAATAAATAAATAAATTTCTCTCCTCTTTTGTGACTGGAAACGGCGCAGAGATTGGAGGAAAAGAATTAGGGTTAAAATGTTAGTTTGTCTTTATATAGTCTCCTTGGGCTTCATCCTATTTTTATTATTTGTTTTAAAAAAATCAGGTTGTTATTCTCACCCAAACGTCTTAGTGATACAACCCCACTTTTTATATTTCTGATTCATACTCGCACCTCCCTGCTGACTCTCTCGCACCCCCTCCCTTACTCAATTCCTTTTTTTGTAAGCGCAGGCCAGTCCCAAAAAATCAGACTGGGCCATTGCTGTTTATGCCACCCTTTTTTTTAATAAACCCCCCCGCATTTAGCTGCACCCCCATTTTACTATTTCACCCCCTTTTCGTTTTTTATTCATTTCTTCTCCAAAATATTTTCTTTTACGAAAACCTATAAAAATGAGTTTGAATGAGATGTACATCTTGTCAATCCCGGTTTAATAGACCTTAGCTGTACGGCTTTGATCTTAAACCCCTTTCAAAAATTAAAATCAATCAAAACACAAATATTTTTCTATGTTAGAACTACGTCGCTTTGATTCCCATTTGGGATACGTAGGAGCGAGCCACGTCCTCGTCAAGCACAACAAACCAAAATTAATTCGATTGCGAAAGCCCTTTTTGATCATCTAAAATAAAAACCGATTATCATTAATGATCACTCGCGCCATTGCCGTTTGGTTGTTAATGATAATTTCATTTTCAAAAGAGTTAGTAGCGCGGCCACTCTAAACCGTTGTTGTTTGGTCGTCGCGAACACTCGAATCAAAAGCAAAACCGATTATCGTTAATGATCACTCGCGCCGTTGCCGTTCGGTTGTTAATGATAATTTCATTTTCAAAAGAGTTAGTAGCGCGGCCACTCTAAACCGTTGTTGTTTGGTCGTCGCGAACACTCGAATCAAAAGCAAAACCGATTATCGTTAATGATCACTCGCGCCGTTGCCGTTTGGTTGTTAATGATAATTTCATTTTCAAAAGAGTTAGTAGCGCGGCCACTCTAAACCGTTGTTGTTTGGTCATCGCGAATCCTCACTCCTACTGCGAAAACTCATCTAAACAGACTAAAAAACAAAAACCTTTTTAGGACAACCAAGAACTACGTAGCTTTGAATTCTCCATCGCACCAGGAGATACGTAGGAGCGAGAGGCCAACTCTCGTCAAGCGCCAAAAATAAAAATTTTCATTAAGTCTTCTCACTCCATTTTCAATAAAGAGGCAAAATAAAAGCATTTTCAAATCAACACTTCAAACCACACATTTAATTAAAGGTTCCCTTTCGGTAGAAAGGAGGTACGGGGTGCTAATACCTTCCCCATGCCTAACCGACCCCCGAACCCATATCTCTAGTTTTCGAAAGACCATCCGCCTTGTCTAAAAGACCTTTTTTCAATGTTTTGGTCTTAAAATTAAAATATTGGTGGCGGCTCCGAACTTTTTCCACGTTGTCAAACGAAAAGTCCCAAACCGGATTTTTCGGGCGCAACAGCTGGCGACTCCGCTGGGGACACTTTTTTTTTTTTAAAAAAAAAAAAAAAGACGAGGGTCGAGCCTAGTTAACTTTGATGTGTGGTTTTAAAATTAATTGAGTTGAAAGCTTTGTTTTACTTCTTTTCTATTTGTTCACAATGCCATGTTCATGCATTCCTCAATTCCCATGTCCCCTATTCTCTGCTCCCTTTCTTAAGGTAAAAACATGCATTTCCTCCCATTCTATTATGATCCATTCTTCTCCGCTCCCTTTCTTGAGGTAAGCAAGGCATATGACTGTTGCTGAAACCTAGGTTGGATTATTTGTATTGTGATATTGAACCCTAGGGTAGACGACATGTTATTACCTGCTATTATTTGGACTGTTCTGGGTTTTCCTTTGCAGGTGGGGTATATGTGGGTAGTTTTAGGCGGTATGCCCTTGCTGCACACACTCACACCTTATGCTTACTATGCTTTGAGAGGGGCCTAAAACCCAAGGTCTGACAAAACTTAGGAGAGTGGAAACGAGTAGTGACTGGCAATTGGACTGTTGTCCTTCCAACTCTCACGAAAGTTTCAGCCAGAGTATGCTCTTTCATGATGCCTCACACCAGATGGCGTTCCATCGTTGTGGGTGCTATTGTGAAAGAGAATTAGCTCTGGTAGCCTGGTGAGGAAGTGACTAGAACCCGCATGGGAGGAACATTTGAGTTGTCCTAGAACTTAGGTCCCCACCTTCGTAGGACACAAGGGGCATACCAAATTGTGTGTTGCATGGTAATATAGACATGTTTTCAAAAAAGAGTAGGAGGTTTTTCAAATAAAAAGTAGAGAAAGAGCTGCCGTTGTAGCCTTTCTTTTGCTGGTCCGTACGAAGTGACATATGGCCCACTCTTTTCAAAAAAAAAAAAGAGAGAACGAGCTGCCGTTGTAGCCTTTCTCTTACTTGGTCCATATGAAACCACGTACGGCTCGCATTTTTCAAAAAAAAAAACAAAAAAACTTGAACTAATGCCAATAAGGGTTTTGCCCTAATCTGCATATGCATAAAACATCATCATCATTTTGCATGCATCCTCGCATTGCATCCAACAGAAGCTTTTACAGTTCATGCATGCATCCTTGCGTTTCATCAAAGTTTGTTTACCGAGAATCCCAAAGTGACAAAGAATCTTGTCATAGGCACGATGTGGAATCAAAAGTGAAACAGCGTATACTCCGAGGTGTGAGTTTGTTTAAGTTTGAATGCATGGAATGTGCTTTGTTTCGCTTATTGATTCTAACCTTGTTGTGTTTCAAAGAAAAAAATAATCAAAATTCACCGTTAAACCTATGGCAAGACATAGTACACCGTGATTCCCGGCACCAAGACAAACATGAAATCATACATATTGCATTGCACTTGCATTCAAACAAGTATTAGTGCATACCGTCTTTTATCAAAAAAAAAAACAAAAATCAAGAAAAATCAAAAATTATTATTTTCCACAAGTTTTTTTAGAAAACATACTACATGCATTTTTTCTTTGCATTACAAAAAATAATCAAATAAACATCTCATTTCGCATGCATTTTCATAAGAATCATATCTTTCCACGCACTAAAAATAATTGTTAGTATCAGGCACTCCATTTCATAGTTCAAAAATAAAACGAAAAGCAATCATCATCCGCACTTTGCATCATGGCATCATGCATTACATAAAACAAAATTCTGAAAAAAAAACAATTATCATCCCTATGGTATTTCATTCGCTCATAATCATGAAAAAAATCGTCAAGTGATGCAATTTACGTTATCGTCATTCAAAATGCACATTCGTTCATTCATTCACCCACTCATTCCGTCGTCCGTCCCTATCACATCATCGCATTAATACTTTTCTGTGTCGCAAATCAAAAATAAGCATTAACGTCTCATCTCGCATGCATCTTCATTCAATATCTCCCATGCATTAGGAAAGTAATTGCAAGCATCACACATTTCATTTCATTGCATAAGAAAAATGAAAACCAGAAGCATCTATCATCCATATCGCATTTCATTCATCCTTGATTATGCAAAAACTATCATCAAATAATGCGGACATCGCGTCAATGTGGCGCTCATGCATCATTTCATTAACCTCATCACTTTGTTCGAATACATCATTTCTCCCTGCATGCATCCTTTCGAAACAAAGAAAAATTTCTCATGTGATGGCTTAATGGATAGAAGTGCACCTTTGAACGACGAAGGGTAATGTCTCAAATTTGTTTGTCGACTACAAATTTGAGATGTTACTTTACGATGTCAGAGCACTTTGACCCAGTCGCACGTATTTTAATTTCAAGTAGGAAATTAAATTGAGTCAACTAATTGTCAAAACGTTTCAGTACATTGTGTGAAGTATTGAGTCAGGATCCACTCAATGTTTCAGGCAAGTTACTCAGGGTAACGACAATCAGTTGCCTCATATCACCATTCTTGCATCTCTCATCATTCAAAAAAGGGGCATTGGCATTTCGCATCTTGTCTCGCCTCTAAAAAATAAAAAAAAATCAAAAATCATTTGGAAAAAAAATGGGGGGCATCATTCTTGCATCATTCGCATTGGTATTCCATATTTTGTCTTGCAACAAAATAATTTAGAATAAGCCACACTTTTCGAGTAGTCGTTCTCCACGCATTTGCATCATACTTGCATATCATAATTTGTTCATTCATTCATTGCATAAAATAAAAGTTGTGATGAGAAGCGAGACGTTCTTGCAAAACAATCATCCTTTTTTTGAAAAAGTTTATCCTTACTTGGTTGCAAACTCAAGGTGTTCCAAGGCACTCAGTTTTGCAAATCAATAGCTCATTTGCCATGTCTTTCAAAAGCACTGCATCCCATCCATTCCATGACAAAAAAAAAAAAAACTGAAGCAGCTCATCAATTCATTGTTCTAACTAATGTTGACTCTCTGTGAAGCATTCCTATAGTGAACGTGCATGACACGTGCAGTTTCTCTTGTTTGAGTCAGTCAGTTTCCTTCCTTGTCATCATCACCATCCCAGTCTAACCCCGCCCCGTCCATCCATAAGGCGCATATTCTCTCCCATCAGTGCATACTTGACTTTTTGGTTCATTCTCACTAACACTCTAAGTCCTCCATGCTGGGGCAATTCTGTGATCACTAACTTTCTTTATTGGCATTATATTCCTTTAGTGCAAGTCTTTCCAAAAAAAAAAGAGAAAAGAAGAGATAAATGAGAAGAACAAGCTCGCTAGGTTGAAAACCCGCAAAGGGCAGCCTAGGCAAAAAGGAGCGCCCGGTGGATTGAAAACTCGCAAAGAGCGGTCCAGGCAAAAATTAGGGCATAAAAAAAATGCAAAGAAAAGAGCAAACACATATAGATAGATAAATTGTTGTCAAGTTTTATGAAAAAATAAGCAATCGGAATTTGAAATGAAGTTTGGCCATCCAGAAGTTCCCTTTCCTACCCACCTTAACCCAAGAAAAACCAAAATCCAAAAATCACCCTAGACAAGGATCACCTCAAATATCCAAAAAAAAGTGCATCACTTTCTATCAGCTCACCCGAGTCAAAGAAGGAAAAGAATCATAAAACAAAAAAAGAGAGAGAAAATCAAAAAAGGGATTCAAAAATGAAAATCCCAAAACAAAAGAAAATACAAAAGAAATGTAAGTGGTGAGCTGGTACATGTTACCACAAAACACAAGAGATCCTTGTCTCAATAACCTTCAAACACTTCATCATTCCCATACACCCCTCCTTCCATAAACCGCAAACACTTCCCTTTGACCTCGGTAAGCCGCCCTCCACAAACCCTTAGCCAAGAATAAAATTTCCAAACACCTCATCAAGCCAATTAACCATCATAAATCATCGATCGTCAGCCAACGCCGAATAAAAATCATCCTACCATTAGCCCCCAAGCTCTTCATTAAGCCCCATCATCCCTCCTCCACAAAACACCACAATCCCGAAAAGTCCATTCCGATCAATGACCGAATGCTGTTGTTTTCTCAAATTTTAAATCTTAGGACCACTAAGTTTATCTGTCTACAATGTGTTCGCTCAAAAGAAAAAACAAACGATCAGAAAAGAGAAAGCTGATCAAGGAAAAACAAACCCTTAGGAGAAAGAGATGAGGGAACAAAAATAAACAGTCGAAAAAAAGAAAGCTGCGGAAAAAGGAAGACTTGCACTTCAAACGCATTCAAGTTGCATTAAAACAAGGTTTAGTGATCACCAAGTGAGGCTTCTTTCATACTAAAAGTCAAAACTTTCATTGCATTTGAGTTTTTCTTAAAAAGAATCAAAGATGTGTACTAGGGGACATTTCCTTCACCTCTCACTCCACTCAACCATGGGGAGATTTTGTTCGTCGTCTATCCCGTTCACATACCACCCTCCGTATATAACTGTCACCATAACTCTATCACCTTTTCACAACCTCACTCAAAGAAACCGTTTGAAATTTCATTCCAAAATGGGGCAAGTGCATTCCCATTCCTTCACCTCATTCATTCCCATAAGAACCTCACCGGGGCAATCTCTCAACTCACTATCCTAAATAAGGCCTCGTCATTCTAATTGGGGCAACTTTGTTTCGTCCTGACTGGGGCAACACCAAACTCTGTGGGTTGAAACAAAACCCTTTTCATTCCACCTTTCATCCCAAGAGCCGAAGTGTTCCCAATTCATCATCTCCTACACCCCTAGTCATTATCACCACCAGGCAAAGGCAAGCTTATTCACTCATCAAAAGCCCGAACCGGGGCAGTCTTGCATCCCTTGGTCCCTCATGAGCGTCGGTAATAATCATGTTTGTCATCCCTTCAATTGTCATACATATCCTAAACCAATCCCAAGTTAACAGACTCACTCATTCACATTTGCGCTCCTATGCATGCTTACTAAGCAATGCTTCAGAGAGAGAGAACACACGTTAGTCATGCGATATCTAAGATTCAGTCGTCATTGGAAGGGAGAGAAAACAAGCGAGCTTGTTTGTAAATAAAAACCTTGAGAACACCGGAGTTTGAATCAAATTCAATTTTTCAACAAAAATGGTCAATAATCATCCCACTTTTGCATCCAAAGTCTCGCGTCTCATCATTATGAAAGTATTCACAAAAAAGTATTTGAATACCCCAAAAATTTTGTCATATCATGCATCAAAATACTGCATTTGCATCCTCACATAGCAAAAAGACAAATAGGAAAAATTCTTTAACCAGCTATCTCAGCACATGAGGGGGTCGCCTAAAGTTGGCCGCTTGTAGGGCTTTGGTGCTCACCTTAATCCTTGGGGACTAGGATGTTACCTTGTAGGCACTTGAAGTGTTGATCCTTAACCAAAATAAAAAGGAAGAAAATCAAAAATAGCATCTCATAGCATCCATCATTCCATTGAAATCATCACATCACATACACTTTGCATAACATACATTCACACTCCATTTACATAGATATCTGCATTCCATAGAAAAAAAAAGAGAGCAAATAAGAAACGAGAGAAGAAAATCACAGAAGATGGAACATAAAAGAACACAACATCTTCATATCATTCATCATTCTCATATCATCCATACCAGTCATCACTCCATGGCATCAAACAGTACATTACGCCTTCAAATTCGCATCTCAGAAGAGCGAAAGAATAACAAAAGGAAAAGAAGAGAAAAATCAAACAGAAAAGGCATCCCACCAAAGTCAATCATTGCATTCATGTGCACCCCAAACATCCAAGTGCACGCATTTCATGCACCATCCAAGAGAAAAGTTACTTCGGACGAGAGAGTCCCAAAAATCTCATTTTTAGAAAATCATCAACCCCGAGTTAGTAAACTCCATCAACCCTGAGTTAGTAAACTCCCTCAACCCCGAGTTAGTAAACTCCATCAACACAGAGTTAGTAAACTCCCACAGAGTTAGTGAACTCCCACCGAGTTAGTGAACTCCTTCCACAGATCACAACATTGTGTACGAGCACGCAATGGATCCATCAGACTTCGTCAAGTCCTTCGGATTAGTTGTGTCAGCCTAAGGCATAGCGTAAATCCATTGATCAAATCAGTTCCGGACCTGATGTTGATCGGTCGCTCGAAAAGGCCACCCCCCCAGAGCTCGGACTCGACAAGAGTCCGTTAGAAGGTTTTAGGCAGCCTCCGAATTCCCAATTTACCGCTTTCTGCACACCAAGTGCTCATTTACCGCTTTCTGCACGCCAAGTGCCCATTTTACTTTTCGGTTTGCACGCCAAGTGCCCATTTACTTTTCTGTCTGCACGTCAAATGCCCATTTTACCTTTCTGTTTGCACGCCAAGTGCCCATTTTACAGTTTCTGTTTGCACGCCAAGTGCCCATTTTACCTTTCAGTCTGCACGCATCGACACGAAAGTGTCTATCTTTCGAAAAAAAAAAAATTTCGGGTTTCTCCAAGTGGACAAAATTGGTATAATTTCTGAATACTTTGTTTCAATTTTGCCTCGGAATATGTTTCGGCCAATTCATATTCCTTGTCAAAATCCAAACAAAGAGGGGCAACTGTCATACCCCAATTTTGTCCGACTAGTTGAAAATCAAATAAAATTGTATTTTTGTGAACACTCATTTTTTAACGGTGTTTTGATGTTTTTTCGAAAATTATCAAAATATGTGTTCTTTGCATGTTTCGCGCGTTTTGCGTCGAATACGTCATTTTACTAGTTTCTGTCGTTTTCGGGTTAATTTCACTATTAAAAATGTGATACAAAAGTCTAGTGGTTTTCGCGGGTGTGCGAATAAAGTGTATAGTAATGGGCGCGTGTCGCAGCGAGTTAGCGAGATTATTATTGTTTTGTTATTGTTATCATTGTTAATTGTATTTATTTATTAGTAGTCATAAAAATAAGAGACACACAACGAATAGTCAAATTGTTTATTTTATTTAAATCTGAAGTTACATTTTTCTTAGTTACAAATAAGACAAAAAAAAATGAAAAGTAAAACAAAAAAAAGGGGTATATACGCCCCTGGCTGTTGTTGCTCAGTTTGAGCTACAAGCTGAACCTCTTTCACCTTGTCTCATTGGCTTTTTGCATCTTTGGCAATAACATGTCAGCTCAACTTTTGCTGATCCACCATGTCTCTGCTACCCCATAACCAATTGGTCTCCTCAAGCAATAATTCCCTGCACCTCATCTACAGCCTACACCACAATAAGAGCACTATAAATACACATGAAAACCGCAAGCAAAGGGGGAGGGGAACACAAACAGTAACGAAAATAATAGAAGAAATCATATTCTCAAGGCACAGACAACACGAATTTGGTTCAAAAAAAAGAGAAACAGTTCATTTGGAACTAGGTGAGTTCCTAATTTCATCTATTCATTCATAATACCATCCTTGAGTTTTTTTATTCGTATGCCTTGCTTACTTGCTATTTTATTCATATGTTAACTCTCAGTGTAGTTTATGCTTCATCAACACCAAATACAAGTTTTTTTTCTTTTCTGTTTCCTTACAAAGGCTATTCACTTTTTAAAAAAAAATACATGTAGCATGTGGAGGGTGTTGAGAAACAAAAAGAGGTAGCAAAACAAAACATGTCAGTAGCAAAAGAGGTATTAGAAAAAGTTATTTATTTATTTATTTAGTTTAAAAAAATATAAAACAGAAACATGGTGAATAAATGAGAAGGGAGAAAGAAAAGAACTAAACCTCACCTCCGGCCACTGTCCATGGTGGTCACCACCGCACACCACCGTGAACCTCCCTCCACACTCCGCCGCCTCCTACACCCCAGCCACCACGGTGCACGACCTCCACCAAACAGTCACTACCACTTCACTGTCACTGCCATAACTCCACATCACCACCGCGAGCCACCCATCACCACCATCGTAAACCTCCATGAACCACCGGAGCAACACCGGCCACCCCAAACCGCCCCTTTCCTCCACCGAACAGCTACCATCGCTCCTCTCTCTCACGGCCACCACCGCAAAATTTCACCTCCACCACCCTCAAAACTACCTTTCACCGCCTTGTCACCACCATGCACATCCACCATCTACCAAGCCTCCTTATTGTCTTTCTCCCATCACTCTCCTCTCTGTGTTTGCAAAAATAAATAAATAAATTTCTCTCCTCTTTTATGACTGGAAACGGCGCAGAGATTGGAGGAAAAGAATTAGGGTTAAAATGTTAGTTTGTCTTTATATAGTCTCCTTGGGCTTCATCCTATTTTTATTATTTGTTTTAAAAAAATCAGGTTGTTATTCTCACCCAAACGTCTTAGTGATACAACCCCACTTTTTATATTTCTGATTCATACTCGCACCTCCCTGCTGACTCTCTCGCACCCCCTCCCTTACTCAATTCCTTTTTTTGTAAGCGCAGGCCAGTCCCAAAAAATCAGACTGGGCCATTGCTGTTTATGCCACCCTTTTTTTTAATAAACCCCCCCGCATTTAGCTGCACCCCCATTTTACTATTTCACCCCCTTTTCGTTTTTTATTCATTTCTTCTCCAAAATATTTTCTTTTACGAAAACCTATAAAAATGAGTTTGAATGAGATGTACATCTTGTCAATCCCGGTTTAATAGACCTTAGCTGTACGGCTTTGATCTTAAACCCCTTTCAAAAATTAAAATCAATCAAAACACAAATATTTTTCTATGTTAGAACTACGTCGCTTTGATTCCCATTTGGGATACGTAGGAGCGAGCCACGTCCTCGTCAAGCACAACAAACCAAAATTAATTCGATTGCGAAAGCCCTTTTTGATCATCTAAAATAAAAACCGATTATCATTAATGATCACTCGCGCCATTGCCGTTTGGTTGTTAATGATAATTTCATTTTCAAAAGAGTTAGTAGCGCGGCCACTCTAAACCGTTGTTGTTTGGTCGTCGCGAACACTCGAATCAAAAGCAAAACCGATTATCGTTAATGATCACTCGCGCCGTTGCCGTTCGGTTGTTAATGATAATTTCATTTTCAAAAGAGTTAGTAGCGCGGCCACTCTAAACCGTTGTTGTTTGGTCGTCGCGAACACTCGAATCAAAAGCAAAACCGATTATCGTTAATGATCACTCGCGCCGTTGCCGTTTGGTTGTTAATGATAATTTCATTTTCAAAAGAGTTAGTAGCGCGGCCACTCTAAACCGTTGTTGTTTGGTCATCGCGAATCCTCACTCCTACTGCGAAAACTCATCTAAACAGACTAAAAAACAAAAACCTTTTTAGGACAACCAAGAACTACGTAGCTTTGAATTCTCCATCGCACCAGGAGATACGTAGGAGCGAGAGGCCAACTCTCGTCAAGCGCCAAAAATAAAAATTTTCATTAAGTCTTCTCACTCCCTTTTCAATAAAGAGGCAAAATAAAAGCATTTTCAAATCAACACTTCAAACCACACATTTAATTAAAGGTTCCCTTTCGGTAGAAAGGAGGTACGGGGTGCTAATACCTTCCCCATGCCTAACCGACCCCCGAACCCATATCTCTAGTTTTCGAAAGACCATCCGCCTTGTCTAAAAGACCTTTTTTCAATGTTTTGGTCTTAAAATTAAAATATTGGTGGCGGCTCCGAACTTTTTCCACGTTGTCAAACGAAAAGTCCCAAACCGGATTTTTCGGGCGCAACACTACCAACCAACACTTGAGGAACATATCAGACGGTCCTCGAAGATGTCGCAATTAAAACAAAACCAAGAGGTCGCATTGATCAGACAAATGATGACACGGTGGAAGATATTATGCCATATCAAATGGAAGAGATGTCTAATGTAAATGAAGTGATTCAAGTTGAACCCATTGTTCGTTTATGTGATGAGCCAAACACCGGCGATGAAGTTGTTGATGACGAAGATGCTGATGGTGATGATGCAACAGACCACATTGGTGTATCAAGAATTCACTCCTCCGATGATGATGATTTTGAGAATGAATGGGATTCAAATTAGAATGAATGTAATTTATGTTTCAACAATTCTATTTTTAATGAAGATGTTATTTTTAATGAAGGATGTTATTTGTTTGAGAATGAATGGGATTCAAATTATTTATTTTAATGCATGAGTTTTGTATATGTTTATATATGTTAACCTTGTTTAGTATATGTTTGTTTTGTTTAAATGTATATGTTTAGCTAGATCTATACAGATATGGCATCTCATGATGACTCGGGATCCGATCATGACGGCGCATATGTTCCTCCTCCACCTCCCGATGCCGCCAGCACTAGCAGGCGGAAGACATCTACTCGCCTAGGGCGCCGTACTCAGCCTGCGCGTGTTGTTGTTACTACTGGCGGATATTTGCCACCACCTGTGTCTGAGGATGGTGCTAGTACTAGTACTGCAAGGGGCCCATCGATTCCTGTTGGTACTGAGGGCTTATCCCCGACACATGTTGATGCGGATGGGGTACGCACATTCATTGATGGGACTGAGGTGATTAGGGTTACACCTGATGGGCGTATCATATTGCAGATTGTTGGCGATTCGTAAGTCTATATATATATATATCTATATTATTATTTATTAATTTATTTTTGTTGCCATTTATATATAACTTATATTTGGTGTAACAAAATTCATCTTTTTTTAATGCAGTTTTATTCCTTCGAAGGCTTCAGCTACCGCCATCACAAAAACAATCAAGGAGAATTTTACCAAGAGCTGGAAGAACTGGACGGAAGTTAGAAAAGATAAGGATGCAAATAAGAAGATGTTAAGATCATTTTTGGTAAGTTATTCGATTCTACGAAATAATTAATTTGGTACTGTATTATCTTTTATATTGACTTGATTAATTAATTAATTATTGCCTTATAATTAACAACATTATTGTAAATTTCTTAAATAGGAAAAATGTACATGGTATCCAGGGGAGCAAGCCGCAGTTGAGAGAGTGTTCCATAAGAGATGTTCTCATCGCTATTCTGAATTGATGCGGAGGGCGCGCAATACGCGTACGAAGCCATCTTATATGGGAGACTCAACTTGGGCTGAGTTTAATGAGTATTGGGAGAAAGATGAAGGATTTAAGAATTATTGTGAGAAAGCCAAGAAGAACCGTGCTTCTGAAAAAGGTGGCTGCACACACACGGGGGGGAGTGTTAATACTGCAACGCATTACATACGTTTGGTAAATTTATTACTTAATTTATTACTTGATTAATTAATTAATTATTTATAATAATTAACTAGTCATTTTCAATATGTGTATTTAATTAATAATATATATATTTATGTATATATATATATATATATAGGTGGAGAGGGAACAAAGGCAAATCACTTTGCCTGAGTTGCATTGCCACATGCATATGGTGGAGGAGACTGGTGAGTACGTTACAGATCGGGCGAGGCGTATTCAGGTAAAACTACTTTTACAATTATATATATTAATTAATGTTTATTATTTATATTAATAATTAGTTATTTATTTGTTGGGTTATTTTTTCAGGAGAGCTTCGAGGGTGGGATGGCTGAGTACCATCAGTCACAACAGGGCAGTGGGGCAGCTGTCGATCCAGTGGAGGAGGCTAGAGTAGCTCGTGATGTTTGGGAGAGAGCAGTTGGTCCCCAAAAGACTAATCATCTGGTAGGATCAGGTGGTATTGGACCGGCTGCTTTTCGAACAAGCATTATTCCGAGTCTATCAGAGTCACATTCTGGATCCTCGACTGGTCGCAATTATGTTCCCAATGCTGGTGAGTTGAATGAGGTTAGGCAATTGACGCAGCAACTGAGCGAGGCTCAGCGTCAGATTGCCGAGCGGCAGCAGCAAAGCGATCGGGAAATTCAGGCGATTCGGGATCGAAGTGAGCGGGAAATTCGGGCGATTCGGGAGCAGGCTAGGGTAGCTGAGGAGCGCATGGAGGAGCACTTTAAGTTCTTGCAGGATCAGATGGTGTCTAGCTCGAGGCCATCCTCATCAGCATCCTACCCGCCGCCGCCACAGCAGCAGTACTACCAGCAGCAGTATGCACCCCAGTATCCCCCGCCGTATGCATCCCAATATCCCCCGCAGTATACACCGCAGTATGCGCCGCCATTCCAGCCATACCAGCAGCAACATCAGTCACCCCGCCAGCCATACCAGCAGCCCCAACATCAGTCACCCCTGATCCAGCCAAACCAGCAGTACCCCCAGCAGCGGTCACCCCCGCTGGACATTGATCTTAATGTCCAAATGTCATCGCTCAGTGCTTTACTTCAAGATGATACATATTATAATAATGTTGATGACATTGACCGGCAGGCACCCCAGTAGCTTTAGATTATTTTATTTATTTGTCTGGATATTTTATTAATTGTCTGGATATTTTATTAATTGTATGGATATTTTTACTGCTTTTCCCAATTTTTATTTTTTTAAATTAAAAATTAATTAGTTATTGGATTTTATTTTTTTATCAATAATTAAAAAAATTAATAAAATAATATATATTTTTAATTAAAACGATTTTTTTAAAAAAATAAAATTTATTTTTTAAAAATAATAATAACTTTTTTTAATTAAAATAATAATAAATAAATTTTTTTTTTAATTAAAATAATAATAATTATTAAAATAAAAAAATAAAATTTATTTTTTAAAAATAATAATAATTTTTTTTTAATTAAAATAATAATAATTAAATTTTTTTTTTAAAAAATGTTTTTTTAAAAAAATTATATTCATTTTTTTTAAATAAAACGGGTGTTTTGCGGCGGATAAGGGGTACTTTGCGGCGGATAATTTGCGGCGGATATTGGGTACTTTCCGGCGGATATATTGCGTCAAAAATTTGTCCCCTTTTCCGGCGGATTATCCGCCGCAAATTTGCGTTGGATTTTGCGGCGCCACTAAATCCGCCGCAAACTTGCGGCGGATAATCTGCCGCAACGCGTTTGCTTCGAGCTGGCTACCGGCGAAAAACTTCCGCCGCAAAGTCCAAATATCCGCCGCAAATTTGGCTTTTGCGGTGGATTTCGCCCGCCGCAAAGTCCAGCTTTTTTTGTAGTGTATCTCCCACATAACACCCATCATACACCCTATTATAAAGGTAGAACCCACCATTACCTTAGATTTGCCGAATACGAGATCCCCTTGCACGAAACTCCAAAGAACCACAGCAACAAGAGCTTCTCTCCTCTTTCTCCTTGATTGCGCCGCCACCCCTCTCTCCTATCTTCGCAATCTCTCTTTTTTTTCTCAAAAATGTGCAAGTGATCCAAACCCTAGCTAATGCTCTCATTCATACGCCTATGCCATTGGGCTCTTGGATCACGAACCTCCTTCTACTACTCAACTTAATTACTAAACACCACTCCCTGATTTAAATGAAACACCGTATTATTATTTTAACATGACTATACCAATAAAATACCTAAATAATTTAATTAGATAAATAATTAAATTATTTGGGCGTTACAGTGTGAGTATCACAAAGCCCGGGGACACGACACAGAGAATTGCTTCGCCCTCAAAAATGAAATTGAAAAACTGATCAGAAAGGGTCTCCTAAAGAAATACATTCAAACCGACTCGGAGGCTTCAGCAAGCCATACCTCAGAAGAGCCTCGGCCAAAGCTACAATCCCAGATAGTCAAATTAGACAACAATGAAGGAGAAGAAGAAGTCCCTCCGGTACAGCACACCCTAAACACCATCTCGGGCGGATTCGCGGGTGGCGGCGAAACTAGTTCTTCCCGGAGAAGGTATGCTAGCCAAGTTATGCAGGTAGCTGAATCCAATTCCAGTCTCATGGCGTCGAAAAGTGAGCCAGATTTGAATTTTTCTCCAAAAACCTAGAGGGGATTGCACCGCATGAAGATGACCCATTGGTGATCATCGTCCAACTTCTCAACTTCAATGTCCGACATGTATTGGTAGACCCTGGGAGCTTGGCAAACGTCATATATTGGGAAGCCTTCCAAGGTATGCAATTATCTCGTGAGCATTTACAACCTTACCATGCTACTTTGGTTGGTTTCTCATGCGAACGGGTACAAGTTAGAGGACACATCACCCTCAAAACCACATTTGGTACAGGGGATCAGGCTTGAACAATCAAGGTGCGATATCTGGTTATAGCTAGATGCCCAATCTTCATACAACATCATCATGGGCAGACCAGCGCTGAACACCCTAGGCGCAGCACTCTCCACTCGCTATCTAACTCTCAAATATCCCTTGGAGAGTGGGGCGTGGGGACGCAAAAAGATGACCAAGAAGCTGCTCGACAATGCTACCTTGACAGTCTCAAAACAAAAAAGAAAAACGTCGAGCCTGGCCCGAAGGCAAGTTCTCACAATATCAATTTTGCCGACTTGGACCCCAGAGAAGAGTTCAGTGATCAGAGACTTAAGCCGATTGACGACTTGAAACAAATATAGATAGGTATAAACCCTGATCAAGCCACCAACATCGGAGCCAATCTTTCCCCAGAAGAAGAAGAGACAATCACTAACTTGCTAAAACAAAACATTGTTCTCTTTGCTTGGACTCCAACAGATATGCCCGGAATTGACCCGGCCTTCATCTCCCATAAGCTTTCCCTTGGTCCAACAGCCAAACCAATTGTTCAACGAAAGCGGAAAATGGGAATAGAAAGAAAGCAAGTTGTTGCAGACGAAACCAAAAAACTATTGGATGCTTCTTTCATTAAGGAGATTCAGTACCCAAGCTGGTTGTCAAATGTCGTGCTCGTCAAAAAATCTAATGGAAAATGGCGCATGTGCGTCGACTTCACAGACTTGAATACAGCATGTCCCAAGGACCCATACATACCCTCTACCCAGCATTGACGCTCTAATCGATGAGGCATCGGGTTATCGACTTCTTAGTTTCATGGATTCTTATTCTGGTTACAATCAAATTAAAATGCACCCGGATGATGCAGACAAAACAACATTCATGACAGACACCTGCAATTACCATTACACTGTGATGCCTTTTGGCCTCAAGAATGCTGGAGCTACCTACCAACGCTTGATGGATAGAGTCTTCCATAGACAAAATTGGCAAAAATCTAGAAGTCTACATAGATGATATGGTGGTCAAAACAGAGGAAGGCAAACCCCAATCCGCAAGCATCAGATGCGCCTAAACCCTACCAAATGCTCCTTCGGTGTGCAAGCAGGAAAATTCCTTGGCTTCAGGTTGACAAACAGGGGAATTGAAGCCAACCCCGACAAACGTCGGGCCATCTTAGAAATGCAAAGCCCGTCCAGTCCCAAAGAAGTACAACAACTCACTGGCCGACTGGCAGCGCTCTCCAGATTCTTATCTTGTGCAGGTGATAAAGCTTTCCATTTCTTCTCCTCCTTAAAGAAAGGTAACCAATTCGAATGGAATAATGAATGCCAAGTTGCTTTCGAGAACATCAAGCAATTCCTTTCTTCTCCTCCCATTTTGGTTAAGCCAAAACTTGGAGACCCGTTATTCCTATACTTGGCAGTATCAGAAAGAGCAATGAGTTTAGTACTAATCAGAGAAGAGCATAAAGAGCAATGTCCGGTCTACTTCTGTAGCAAAGTTCTAAAAGGTGCCGAGCTCAGATATCAAAAAATTTAGAAACTAGCCCTAGCCCTCATTACAACTGCAAGACGACTTCGCCCTTATTTTCAAAGCCACAAAATTATTGTCAAGACGGACCATCCAATCAAACAAGTCTTAAGAAAACCTGATCTGGCAGGCAGAATGGTGGCCTGGTCCATAGAGCTATCTGAATATGACATTATTTTCCATCCAAGAGGAGGCATAAAGGCACAAGTCCTTGCCGATTTCATGCTCGAGCTCACACCAGAGGATTCAGAGTCTAAACTTATATCATGGATTTTGTCAGTAGATGGCGCATCTAATCTCAAAGGCAACGGTGCAGGGATCACACTGGAAAGCCCGGAGGGACTTTTGATAGAGCAATCCCTTCGTTTCAATTTCCAAACCAGCAACAATCAAGTAGAGTATGAAGCATTAATCGCTGGAATGAAACTTGCTAAGGAAGTCGGCGTACAACATCTCAAGGTTAAAAGTGGCTCTCAATTAGTCACCAGCCAGGTCTCTGGGAATTCCAAACCAGAGACGCTCAACTCAGCAAATATCTTCAGAAAGTTAAAGGATTAATGAATGGCTTCACATCCTTTGAACTATTATATGTTCCAAGGGAACAGAATATTCGAGCTGGTGTATTATCTAAATTAGCAAGCACTAAAAAGCCCGGAAACTACCACACGGTTATACAAGAAACGCTGCTTGCTCCCAGCATAGACGGCCAAGAGATGAACTCCAACCTCGTACACCCAGCATACCAGAATCATTGTTATACACTTGAAATAACAGACTGGTCATCCCCAATCTTATCCTATTTGGAGCACGACATATTGCCAGTGGATGAGCACGAAGCAAAACAACTCCGCGGAGAAGCCGCTAAGTATACCATAGTGGCAGGCAAGCTCTACAAAATAAGGTTTTCTACTCCTCTATTACGATGCTTACGTCCTGATGAAGCAGATTATGTAATGAGGGAAGTTCACCAAGGAATTTATGGAAGTCACATAGGAGGAAGAGCTCTGGCCAATAAAGTAATCTGAGCTGGCTATTACTGGCCACGTCTCAACAAAGATTGCATAAGCTTCGCAAAAGCCTGCGACAAATGTCAAAGACATGCCGACCTCCACCATGCTCCAACTACAACTCTCCAATCCATATCAGCACCATGGCCTTTCTACAAATGCGGGGCTGACATCCTAGGACCATTTCCCACAGGTCCAGGACAAGTCAAGTTCCTAATAGTGGCAGTTGAATATTTCACCAAATGGGTAGAAGCAGAACCTGTTGCTAAGATCACTGCAGCTAGAGTTAAAAAATTCTACTGGAAGAACATAATATGCCGTTTTGTCCTGCCTGCCGAGATAGTATCTGATAATGGAACTCAGTTTGCCAGTTCAGTAGTGGTGGATTTTTGCAAAGAGCTCGGTATCCAGAACAAATTCACATTCGTAGAGCACCCACAAGCAAACAGTCAAGTTGAGGTTGCGAACAAAGTCATCTTATTTGGCCTAAAAAAAGTTGGACGAGGTCAAAGGTAACTGGGCCGAACAACTGTGTCAGGTCATTTGGTCGTATCACACCACCCCACATTCTACAACAGGGGAAACACCTTTTAAACTCGTGTTTGGCTCAGATGCCATGATCCCTGTAGAGCTCGGCGAACCAATTTTCCGAAGAGAGAACACTGTAGAATCATCTAACTCGATCAATCTCAGGGCTAGCTTAGATCTGCTCGATGAAACCAGAGACATTGCCCATTTGCGTGAGTTCGCAGTTAAACAGCGCGCAGCTCGGCGATACAACTCAAAGGTAATCCCCAAGGAAATGAAACAGGGAGACCTGGTCCTAAGAAGAGCCTCTAAATCAGATGGGGCTGGAAAACTTTCTCCAAACTGGGAGGGTCCATATAGAATCATGTCTGAGCTCTCCCCAGGAGCCTACAAGCTAGAAACTCTAACAGGCACACCTATTCCAAGGTCATGGAATTCGGTCAACCTGCGCTTCTACTTCAGCTGAAAGAACAAGGATGACTTCTCCCTAAGGTTTCTTGTAGATGATTTTCATGTACTTTCCCTTTCTGTAAAGTTTGTATTTCTTTGTGTTTCTCTTCACGTTGTATATTTGTATGAACCATGAATATCAATGAATAAACCTGGCAAGTACTCTTTTCTCCCACAGGGTGTTTTTAGCGAGGCTTGCCAGTGAATTATATCCCAGTGTTGAGTTATTTCTTTTACTTCTCTAAAGTGGTAATGAAAAAAATATCAAATCGTATCTGGTCTCCATGAGACAAGGGTTCCCCCTTTTCAAAGGGTCACTCCCATTACCTTCTACCGCAATTGAAGTAAATGAAACCAAAGTTAAAAAGTAGGCAAGAACTCGCGTAAAGTCTTCCTGAGACAAGGGTTCACTTTTCTTTGAAAGTCACTCCCGCTCACTTCTACCGCAATTGCAGTGAGCAAAAATTAACCACTCGATCAAAGAAAGAACTGGGATCCCTTTGGATCGTTCAAGACCAACAAAAGTCAGTGGTTACTCACCCATTTATAGGTCAACGGGATACTCTCAGCCCAAAACCTTGGGATAACAGGGGAACACATAGACCCCTAAAATTTAACTCGGCTAACAAGTTTAAACCGAACTCATTTACAAATCGTCCTAACTTACAAGGACAAATAATACTTCAAGCTAACTTGCAAGGCAAAAAGTTGAAAAGAAAAGAAACCCAATATTCAAAACTTTCAAAGAAGCCCGAAGGCATCATAATGTACAAACAAAGAGCTCGAAGGCATTACAAAATGAGTCTGGAAGCATCCTAACATACAAACAAAGAGCCCGAAGGCATTCGCACAAAGAAAACAACAAAGGCTAGTAAGTTATCACTTCTCCTTGTTCACTTCACCCCCCTCTACTTCCTCGTTCACTTTATCATCCAGTTCTTCATCACTGGAAATCGGCATCTCCACAAGCTTGCCCTCAGATATGGTATTGAAAATACTAAGCTCTGAGAAATCCAGATCAGGATAGAGAAATTCTATTTGAGCTTTTGCTTTGTCAAAACCCGTTAGCATGCAGTCGGCGAAACTGATCTTAAGCTCTTCAATTTCCACATCTTTTTGAAGCAGGCATTCCGACTTGGTTTTCAGCTGTTCGCGAACATTTGCTAATTTCTCAGTCCATTCTGCTATAGTGTCGTCAAGAGTCTTCTTAACGAAGGACTGCCTTTCTTTCTGGGCGACCTCTTGATCGCCCACCACCTTCTTCAAGCGAGCGACTTCCTTAGCCAAGTCGGTTTGTTTAACTAAAGTCTTCTGGGCTGACTCAAGAGCTTTCCTGCTGGTGCGTTCTTGAACCCGGAGTTTGTTGAATTCCTCCCCAATGACTTGACTGATGGAGGCAATTTTCAACCCATATATGACTGAAGAGCTATCACTGCTTGGTCTAACCCGACAGCCTCAACCCGGCCAGCATCATCCTCGGTTAATAGTTGATCTCGAACAAAACGTGAGACTGGGAAGCGTTTGTCCCACAAGGATTGAACACCTTCTTCTCCCTGGAACTTAGTAAGAGTGTCAGACCAGATTACCACACCTTCATCGATCTTTGGCTTCTCATGAGGATCCTCAAGGAGAGTTTGACGCTGCTTTCGCGTCTTCACTGGTTTGGGTGGAGGTGTTCTTTTAGCACCCTGACTACTGATGGCAGTATTCAAGGGTGTTGCAGAAATGGGCACGCTCCCTTCAAGAACAGTCTTGTGAATAATCTTCCTCGACTCTTTGAGCACTCTTTGAGCACTCCTTCCTTCGAACGCTTCCTTAGGTACAAAATTGTAAAAAACGCATCACAAAAGGGTGTAATGATAACACACACGCTATAATAATAGCCACTCTCGCATCTTCCCAACCACCCCATAGTTTAAATCAGCTTATCCTCTACAACTGATGAAATTCAAAGCAAACATTCCAATAAGGCCACTCGCTCACATCATTTAAAGTGCCTGCAATAGGAAATTCATTTAACGAGCAAACTTCCTACGTGGATAAAGACTCAAATATTTTAGCCCATTATCTTTCTCACTTATTATAAGTGGAGAGGGTTAAATTAGGGTTGAAAAATAGAGATTTTCGGAATAGAGAGAGCCACCAAAAGAGAGAAAAGAAGAGAGAGCAATTCCCGTTTTTCTCAAACTTGTCACCGTAAAACTACGATTGCGGATTCGTTAACCGTTGGATCGACTTCGTTTTTGGACAGCAGGTTCGCGAGACATAGTTCTACACTTTCACCGTTCGGATAGTCGAAACGAGGTCCGAGGAGAGAGAAACCGTCTTCGCACTGAAACTGTAGTTTTGAGTATTTTCATATTCTTGTTCTCAATTTGTAAGCTTTTGTGCATTATTGTATTGGCTGGTTGTTGGCACTATTTGTGCACTTTGTTGAGACTCTCTTGTACCCTTATTTGATTATAGTGGAGTAATTTCTTTGGTCTGGACGACCCGTGGTTTTTACCCTTTTCTTTTAGGGGTTTTCCGCGTTAAAAATATCGGTGTTCAATTGTGCGTTTTTATTTCGTTTTATTTTTCGCCATATATTCGTTGTTGTTCCTCATAGGTTCTCGCAAGTTTGGGGAATTTATTTCCGCTGCATATTTCTCTGTTATTACGTTTATGTGTTGACTCCCCATCAGAGTGGCATCAGAGCTCTTGGTTAGGGGCTATTTTATTTGCTTGATTGATGGAGGCAAATACGAATATAATGATGGTTTCTTTGAATGGTACAAATTATCATTTGTGGAAGGGCACGATGAAAGATTTATTGTTTGTGAAGAAAATGCATCTTCCTATTTTTGGTAGTAAAAAGCCGGATTCGACATCTACCGAAGAATGAGATTTTGAACATCAACAGTATGTGGTTTCATTCGTCAATATGTAAAAGATAATGTTTATAACCATATTGCTAATGAAACAAATGCAAAAACCTTGTGGGAGAAGATAGAGTCCTTGTATGCCTCTAAATCAGGGAATAATAAATTGTTCTTGTTGAATAGCAGTTTGAAGTATAAGGAGGGGACTTCTATTTCGGATCACTTGAGTGATTTTCAAGGGCTTCTTGATCAAATGTCAGGAATGGGTATCAAATTTGATGATGAGCTTTTGGGACTATTTCTATTATTATCTTTACCAGATTCGTGGGAGACATTTTGGGTTTCTATAACGAGTTCTGCTCCTAATGGTATTGTTTCTTTGGAAATGGCTAAGGGTGGTGTACTTAATGAGGAGATGAGAAGGAAGGCACGGGGTTCTTCATCTCAATCCGAGGTACTTGTCACTGAAAATAGGGGGAGAAGTACTCAGAGAAAGGAAACAAAGGGTGGTAGAGAGAAAAGCAGAAGCAAGTCCAAGCCTCAGTTTGAAAATGTGAAATGCAATTATTGTCACAGAAAAGGGCACATACAAAATAATTGTTTTCAGAGGAAGAGAGAGAATAAAGACAAGAAAGGTAAGTAGAAACAAAGGGATAATGATGATTATGATGATCGTGTTACTGCTACTATTGGTGATGACCTTATTATTCTCCGTGATCATGAGACAATTAATCTTGTGTCAGATGAGAGCATGTGGATAGTTGATACCGGTGCTACATTGCACGTTACACCTAAGAAGGAGTTCTTCACATCTTATACTCCAGGTGACTTTGGAGTGTTGAGGATGGGTAATGATGGTGTATCTAAGGTAATTGGTGTTGGTGATGTTTGCTTGCAAACCAACATGGGAATGCGGTTGTTACTTAAAGGAGTCAAACATGCTCCTAATGTTCGCTTTAATTTGATTTCTGTGTCAATGCGTGATGATTGTGGTTATGATAATCACTTTGGTGGTGGAAAGTGGAAACTCAGCAAAGGTAACTTGGTTTTAGCAAGAGGGAAGAAAATTTCTAAACTGTATTGGACAAAAGCTATGGTTTCTATAGACAGTGTGAATGTTGTGCATATGGAAGCATCTTTGTGGCGCCGAAGGCTTGGTCATATCAGTGAAAAGGGGTTAAATGTCTTAGCCAAAAAGGATGTGCTTGTAGGTTTGAAGAATGCAGATTTGGAGAAATGTTCTCATTGCATGGCTGGTAAACAAACTAGAGTGTCATTCAAAAAGCATCCTCCCTCTAGGAAGTCAGAGCTACTTGAACTGGTGCATTCTGATGTTTGCGGCCCTCTAAAGGTAAAATCTTTTAGTGGTGCACTTTATTTTGTTACTTTTATTGATGATTGTTCTAGGAAATTATGGGTTTATGCCTTGAAGACAAAAGACCAAGTGTTGGAGAAGTTCAAACCATTCCATACTCTGGTCGAGAGGCAAACATGTAAGAAGTTGAAACATGTTCGTACCGACAACGGTGGTGAGTATTGTGGACCCTTTGATGATTATTGTAAGCAGCGGGGGTATTGCACATGAAAAGACTCCTCCTAAAACTCCTCAGCTAAATGGTTTAGCAGAGCGGATGAATCGAACACCAGTTGAGAGAGTGAGGTGTATGCTCTCGGAAGCTAAGTTGCCCAAACACTACTGGGGTGAGGCACTGTACACGGCAGTGCACGTTATTAATCTCAGTCCCGCTGTTGCTTTGAATAGTGATGTTCCAGATAAAGTTTGGTTTGGGAATAAGGTCAATTATGATCATTTGAGAGTCTTTGGTTGTAATGCCTTTGTGCATGTTCCAAAGGATGAAAGATCCAAGTTGGATGCAAAGTCAAAGAAATGTATTTTCATTGGTTATGGTCAAGATGAATTTGGTTATAGGTTGTATGATCCTATAGGGAAAAACTTCTCAGAAGTCGTGATGTTGTTTTCATGAAAGACAAAACTATTGAGGACATTGATAAGGTGGAGAAGACTACACCCAAGAAAGATGACAACTTGTCAGATGTTGATCCAGTTCGGTTGCCTATTCAGAATTTGGATAGTGTTGATGGTAATGTTCAAAATGGTGAGCCACATGTTGATGATCAACAACTTGAAGATGGGTTACACATTCCAGTTAATGTTGATGAGGAGTATGAGATGTCAGAAGATGAGAATCCTGGTGAGGCTTCTGAGTCATCTCAAGCTCAACTCAGAAGGTCTAGCAGGGAAAAATAACCATCTACAAGGTATAATTCTGATGAGTATGTGACAATGACCGATCAAGGGGAACCTGAGTATTTCCAAGAGGCCATAGAAAGTGAAGAAAGTCAAAAGTTGCAGGATGCAATGCATGATGAGATGAAGTCATTGCATGATAATCACACTTATGATTTGGTGAAGTTGCCAAAAGGTAAAAGGGCTTTGGAAAACAAGTGGATTTATAGAGTGAATCATGAGAGTAACTCTAAGTCTCCAAGGTATAAAACCAGATTAGTGGTGAAGGGTTTCCGTCAAAGAAAGGGTGTTGATTTTATTGAAATTTTCTCGCCTGTGGTAAAGATGTCATCGATTAGAACCGTGTTGAGTTTGGCGGCTACTCTAGATTTAGAGGTAGAGCAAATGGATGTAAAAACAGCTTTCCTTCATGGTGATTTGGAGGAAGAGATCTACATGAAACAACCTGATGGTTTTCTTGTTGAAGGCAATGAAGACTATGTGTGTAGACTAAGAAAGAGTCTATATGGTTTGAAGCACGCTCCAAGACAGTGGTACAACATGCTTATTGTAGGGAAAAATATTTCCGAGATTGACAGGTTAAAGAAGCAGTTGGGCGAGTCTTTTGCCATGAAAGACATGGGAGCAGCTAAACAGATTCTTGGTATAAGAATCATGCGTGACAGAAAGGAGAAGAAACTTTGGCTATCGCAAGAGCACTATATTGAAAGAGTGTTGCAGAGATTTCAGATGGAAAACTCTAAGGCTGTAAGCACTCCTCTTGCTACTCATTTTAAGTTGAGTTCCAAACAAAGTCCTTCAAATGAAGATGATAAAATTGATATGGAACGAGTTCCTTATGCGTCTGATGTGGGTAGTTTGATGTATGCAATGGTGTGTACAAGACCAGATATTGCGCATGCTGTTGGTACAGTCAGTAGATTTTTGTCAAGTCCAGGTAGAGAGCATTGGAATGCTGTGAAATGGATTTTAAGGTATCTTCATGGTACTACTTATATGAGACTTTGTTTTGGAGGTGACAAACCCACTTTAGTGGTGACAAACCCACTTTAGTGGGATACTCCGACTCAGAGATGGCTGGAGATATTGATTCCGGGAAGTCCACTTCGGGGTATATGATTAAGTTTGCAGGGGGAGCTGTGGCTTGGCAGTCTAGGTTGCAAAAGTGTGCAGCATTGTCTACTACAGAGGCAAAGTTCATTGCCATTACCGAAGCAAGCAAAGAGTTGATATGGTTGAAGAAATTCTTGCAAGAGCTTGGTTATGTTCAGGACAAATATTTCTTATTTGTTGATAGTCAAAGTGCTATTCATCTTACTAAGAATCCGACTTTTCATAATAGGTCCAAACACATTGATGTGAGGTATAATTGGATACATGATGTTTTGGATGCTAAGTTGTTGAAGTTAGCTAAAGTTCGTACAGATGATAATGGTTCAGATATGATGACTAAAGCTTTGCCAAGAGGGAAGTTTCAAATTTGTTGTGATATCGCCGGTTTGGCGATCGCCTCCACATAGTTGTGAGGGGGAGATATGTTGGGTATTGGACTCCCTTCCTATGTGGATAAAGGCCCAAATATTTTAGCCCATAATGTTTCTCACTTATTATAAGTGGAGAGGGTTAAATCAGGGTTGAAAAAGAGAGATTTTCGGAATAGAGAGAGCCACCAAAAGAGAGAAAAGAAGAGAGAGAGCAATTCCCGTTTTTCTCAAACCTGTCACCATAAAACTGCGATTGCGGATTCGTTAACCGTTGGATCGACTTCATTTTTGGACATCAGGTTCGCGAGACATAGTTCTACACTTTCACCGTTCGGATCGTCAAAACGAGGTCTGAGGAGAGAGAAACCGTCTTCGCACTGAAACTGTAGTTTTGGGTATTTTCATCTTCTTGTTCTCAATTTGTAAGCTTTTGTGCTTTATTGTATTGGCTGGTTGTTGGCACTATTTGTGCACTTTGTTGAGACTCTCTTGTACCCTTATTTGATTATAGCGGAGCTATTTCTTTGGTCTGGACGACCCGTGGTTTTTACGCTTTTCTTTTAGGGGTTTTCCACGTTAAAAATATCGGTGTTCAATTGTGTGTTTTTATTTCGTTTTATTTGTCGCCATATATTCGCTGTTGCTCCTCATAGATTCTCGCAAGTTTAGAGAATTTATTTCCGCTGCATATTGCTCTGCTATTACGTTTATGTGTTGATTCTCCATCACAAACCCCACTTCAGGAGGTCCTACGCCATATATAAGATCAATTTGGGAGGTTTTGTCATTGTAGTTTTATAGCAAGAGGATAACAAGTTCTTCATTACACCCTGTCACTGGGTAGCCACGCACTGCGCCAATGAATTCTTCTACGTTGTGGAACAACACACAATATGGTTACGAGTTGGAGCTCAGATATGAACCATTTTATTTAGAATACAATCTTAATGAGGTAAAGCGAAGGAACACATACTATTGCTTAATTTTTGTTTCCCAATTCAATATCTTTAAACCATTTTTGCACCCAATCTGGATATAATGTTATTAACTTACTAAAAAATATATACAGGACGAAGTTAAACTTCCATCAAGGTTCACTTCCGAGCACTTACATGGATCGATGAAACACCTAGGTTCCTTCAACCAAATCCCAACGTCGTGCACCGTAGTCAGTTTGCTACTATTTGTCAAAGCCCTAACTTCTTTCATGTACTTGAAAAAACGTTAACATTTGAAGATGTCTACTCTGGTCGTCTGGTATAACCAACCTTACACATTTAAATCTATTTTAATATGCTATTTTTAGAATTTGTATCGAACTAAGAAGTCATTTTCTTTTGACATACTGTCTGCAGCACATACCCAACGACTACTGTGAGATTGCATTTGCTGATCCCACCAACAAAGTTATCCTCTACGATGAGTTTGTGCTATTAAAGGACTTACCATTGACCTTCGGGTTAAATTAGGTGTTCCATGTACCAACCCCACCCTCATGTCCTTTAGTATAGTCTCCTACTAAGTTAAAAATGTTTATCTCATAAATGACAAATCCTATTATCTCCAATAGAACGTTGGCCCCTCAATTACCACTGACTTCAGATTACTTAATCTACCACCTATGCCACTCTTCATGTAATTTCACTTATGTCTGCATCATTTTGTTATTAACAATGTTACTGTAAAATAGCATGTGTTTACTTTATCATTTAATGCATTATGTTGTCTGAAACTTGTTGGAAATTCTTGACACAGAAACTGAGACTTCAAGGTGCAAAAATGGGGAGGAAGGGAAGATACTGTTACTTCCTTATGCACTGTAACAGAGAAAAGGGAAAAAATGCAGAAAATGAAAGAATATGTTTTCTGTATTGAATGGTAAGTATATTATAAAAAAATGAGTTTTACAAACAGACTATATAGCCTTTGACTCACACTAACTATAGTTGTTAACTCTAATCCCTATTGACTTCACTAAACAAACAACTAACCACACACAAGTTAGATGACACAATACAAACACTCAGTGCTATAGCACTGCACATTACACTTGACACAGTGCTGTAGCACTTACACAGCACCTAACACATGACTTGCTAGATTGAATTACACAACAATACACCCTCTTAATTCAAACTAGCTAGGTTGCACATTCCAATCTTCTTCATCATGTCTTCATGCTTGCTGGTCTTCAAGGCTTTGGTGAGTATATCAGCAAGTTGTTCTTCAGATTTGCAGTGCTCCACAATGAGTTTGCCCTTGTTTACTTGATCACGAAGGAAGTGATACTTGATTTCAATATGTTTGCTTCTCCCATGCGAAATGGGTTGCGGCCAAGTCTATGGCAGACTTGTTGTCAATCTTCAGCTTCATAACTCCATCACACATCACTTTCAGTTCATCCAGTAACATTGCTAGCCACTGTGCTTGACTAGTACCAAATGCAGCAGAGATATATTCTGCCTCACAGCTTGATAAAGCAACAACATTTTGCTTCTTTGAACACCAGCCAATTGGAGCCTTCCCCATCATGAAAATGTAACCTGAAGTGCTCTTTCTATCTTCAGTGTCACCACTCCAATCAGCATCAGTGAATCCAACCAATTCATCACCAGCACAGTTGTCAGAATTAGGAAATAGAACTCCCTAGTCTAGTGTCCCCTTCAAATACCTAAGTATTCTTTTTGCAGCAACAAAGGGGGATTTCTTTGGCTCTTCCATAAACCTACTCATCAAACCAACACTGTAGGTGATGTCAGGTATGGAATTGCACAAGTACCTCAATGAGCCAATCAACTGCCTGTACAGAGTGGCATCTGCAGGCTGTTCATCCTTGTTCTTCACCAATTTCAGTGTTGTGTCTGCTGGTGTCGAGGCTGCATTACACTCCATCATCTTAAATCTCTTTAACACATCAGATGCATATTTCTTTTGGTGAAGAAATATGCCATGTTTGGAAGTCACAAACTCCATTCCAAGAAAATATGCAAGCCTTCCAAGATTTGTCATTTCGAATTCATTCATCATCTTCTTCTTGAAATCATTGATTTTTGTTCACTGTCTCCAGTAACAAGCAAATCATCTATAAACGGATCAACAGAATACCAGCAGTGTTACAGTGTTTCAGATACAAGCCATGTTCTGTACTACACTTCACAAACTTCAGTTTCAAGAGAAACCCATCAATTCTCTTATTCCAAGCCCGTGGGGCTTGCTTCAAACCATATAGAGCTTTGTTCAACTTCATAACTCTATCTTCCATGCCTTTTCTTTCAAATCTAGGAGGTTGCTTTACAACACTTCCTCTTCTAATGTGGGCCCTTGAGAAAAGCAGACTTGACATCTAATTGACTCAAGGTCCATTTCCTCTTGCTAGCTATTGCAACAATCAGCCTTATTGTTTCAATTCTAGCAACAGGGGCATATATCTCATTATAATCCAGGTCTGGTTTTTGCAAGAAGCCCTTTGCAACCAGCCTAGCCTTATACTTAGCAATCTAACCATTTGGCTTCATCTTAGTCTTAAAGACCCATTTCACTTCAATGGCTCTTTTGTCACAAGGTAGCTTCATCATTTCCCATGTATTATTTTTTTGAATTGATCTCAATTCTTCATCCATAGCCTCTTTCCAGTGTGAACTGGATAGAGCCTACTCTAGTGAGATAGGCTCTGATTCTGCTGTCATCATCAGCTGTAGCAGATCAGAATCAGCATTGTTAGTAGTGTTTAAGAATACCTCATAGTCTTGCAGCCTTTGGGGTGGATGCTTTTCTCTCTGAGATCTTCTGAGTGGCATTTCATTCTGCTCATCATTGTTAACCACTTGTTCTGGTTCACCTTGCTCAGTTATGTCTTGATTTTGTTCACTGTCTAACTGAATCTCCACAGTTTCAACAGTTTCCCTTTCAACTGCATCAGTCCAATTCCACTCCTTAGTTTCATCAACAATCACATCATTGCTAATAACAACTCTTCTTTGGATTGGATCATACAGTTTGTAAGCACTTGTACTGTGATAGCCAATCAGAATCATTATTTGTGATCTGGAGTCAAGCTTCCTCCTGTTATGTTCAGGCACATGCCTATAACAGGGAGATCCAAACATTCTGAAATGCTTCAA
This sequence comes from Astragalus membranaceus, assembly GCA_039519185.1. Lineage (NCBI taxonomy): Eukaryota > Viridiplantae > Streptophyta > Magnoliopsida > Fabales > Fabaceae > Astragalus > Astragalus membranaceus. The sequence continues at coordinate 114,016,935 of CM076850.1, forward strand.
ACTAGGCTTAGCTCCACTCCAAGCTTCTTCTGGTGTGATGTGCTCAAGCCTTTTTGTTGGACATCTGTTCAAAATATGTGCTGCTGTATGTACTGCCTCAGCCCAGAATTCATTTGGTAGATGCTTCTCCTTCAACATACATCTAACCATGTTCAAGAGTGTCATGTTTCTTCTTTCAGCTGTGCCATTGTGCTGAGGTGTGTATGGAGCCATCACCTCATGCACAATCCCTTCATCCTTGCAGAACTTCTCAAACTCAAGTGATGTGTATTCACCACCACCATCTGTTCTCAGCAGTTTAATAGACTTCCCACACTGTTTTTCAACTAACAGCTTGAATTGTTTAAAGACTACAAATACTTCACTTTTTCGTTGCAGCAAATAAATCCACACCTTCTTAGTATAATCATCTATGAATGAAACGAAATATTGATTACCTCCATGTGATTTCACTTCAAAGGGGCCACACACATCTGAATGTATCACTCCAAGCTTGGATGATGCTCTTGTAGGTATTGAAGACTTGTAGGACTTCCTAGGCTGCTTCCCTTCACAACACTTGCCACACACTTTCCTTGGCTCATCAATAGAAGGCAAGCCCAGTAGCATATTCTTCTTCTGCAGCATGCTCAAGCTAGTGAAGTTCAAGGGCCCCATTCTCTTGTGCCACTTCCACATATCATTTTTAATTTGAGCAGTGAGACACTTCTGCTCAATGGAGTTTACACCTACTTTGAAGATTATGTTTCCCGACATTCTCACCTTCAGTACTTCATTTTCTTCACTATCAAACACTGCCATACAGTTGTCCTTCATGCTCATTGAATACCCCTTTTCAAGTAGCGGACCTAAACTCAGCAAGTTGCTTTCCATTTGAGGAACATAAAACACATCATTGATCACCACTGTCTTGCCATCTTCTCTCTTGATTGCCACTTTCCCTAACCCTTCAGCCATCACCAAATCTAATCCTTCTCTTGATGCTCCTATAAATTTCACAGAACCATTCAATATGCCCAGTCATATGGTTTGAGCAACCTGTATCCAGATACCACCATTCTACTATAATGGATCCTTTCTCAGTTACTGCCATCAGCATTACAGCTTCCTTATCAGAGTCATACGCAACTTGAGCTTCATGATTCTTGTTTCTGGGCACTTTCTCATTCTTGCATTCATCTGCAAATAGGCCATATTTCTGGCAATTGTAGCACTGCACATGTTCCTTGGACTTTTTCTTATTCTTGCTATCATTCTCACCCTCCTTCTTGTGATGATCTTGCTTTGAGTTTCCACCTTCACCCTTATTGTTCTTCCACTTTCCTTTACCCTCCTTTTTCCAAGATTCATTCCCTCCACTTCCTTTCTTCCAAGATTGAGCTAGCAGCACTTTCTCGAAATCTTTATCCTCCTTCTTGATACCTTCTCTAGTTTTGATCTTAATTTCGTGGGCTTCTAATGAACCTAGTAATTGCTCTAACTTCAAATTATCTAGGTCTTTGGATTATTCTATGGCAGCAACGACATGGTCAAAATTTGGCGTTAAACCAGTAAGAACTTTCTCTACTTTCATGGAATCAGTCACCACTTCACCACAATTTCTCATTTGGTTAGTTAGAACCACTAACCTGTCAACGAATTCCGCCACTGATTCGTTTGATTCCATCTGAAGTAGCCCCAATTGACGCCTCAAGGACATGAGTTTCACTTTCTTCGTTTGCCTATCACCGGAATACATAGTTGCTAACACGTCCCACGCCTCTTTCGCCGTCTCGTATTCGATGATCTTCTCAAGAACGTTTGCGTTCACACATTGATGAATCAAGAAAATTGCCTTATCGTCTTTCATCAATTGTTTGCGATTCGTTGCTCTTTGTGCCTCCGTTGGATTCGCTTCAAGGGGTGTGACGCCGGTGCGAATGATGTCAAGAACACCTTGATATCTGAAGACGACCTTCATCTGCGTCGTCCATCGTTCATAGGTAGTTTCGTCGAAGACAGGTAGTTTCGCCGGAATTTGGTCCCATCGTTCACAGCACCTAACACATGACTTGCTAGATTGAATTACAGGACAATAAAACTAACTAAATTTTTGGGGGACTAAGAAATTTTATTGGTATGTTAAGCCCACAAACAATCAATATATTTCGTTGACCAAGACTTAATTTTACCCAGTTCGTGTATAACGGCCAACAACAAAATAATGTGTCCAACGAATAATCAAACGTGTTCACTAATATTTGAAGCCAATATACACTAGAGTTGTATGCCATTAAAATTGTAATTAGAGTTTTTTGATGAAGCTGACAACTCTAGTGTATGCTTATTGGTATGTTAAGCCCACAAACAATCACGTTTGTATACATCTCTTTATCATATCTCAATATAATTGTAATTAGAGTTTTTTTATATGGATATTAAAATACACTTTTATGATATTGTATTGTCTAGATGAATTTAGACATTTATTTGGGTATGAAATTTACTATTAAATTTGGTTACATAGTCATATTTTTATTAAGGGATTTGGATAATTGTTCTATGAATTATATGTAATTTGATAGCATTGTCGGATTATTCAATTTGTGGTGAATTTTTGTTAGACTTTTCTAGGTAGGATGTTTAATTTTAGAAAATTAAGTTTTACAGGTACTAAATTTATACTATATGGGTCTAGAAAATTCGCGAAATAGAAACCGGGTCCGAGTCATCCGGTCCCGGTTTTGGTCATGCGGTTCAACTGTCGACCCTTCGGTCCGACCTTTGACCCAGTGACCCGGTACCTTCACCGAGTCGATCACCGGTCCGAGTTTTAAAACATTGTTTCAACGTACTAAAATAAGAAGAGAGAAATGATATTCAAATCTAAGGTCTTTAATAAGGTTAGAAAACCCCTGGCCGCCGTGCCACGACAATTTCAACAACACACAATCATTGATTTTGACGATGATTTAGAGGCTCCAGCACCCCTAAAGCGGCTTCACACATTTGAACTTCCTTAACCAACGTACGGGTCTTTAGAGCCATTACAACCAGACAATTCACCGTTGCGTTAAAAATACATTTAGAACAAGTGTACTATTTCGCAGAAGTAGTATAAAAGATTATCGTATCTACAGAGATTAATTAGTAAGTATCAAACTAATCGATATTATTTATTATTTAGACGAACAATTGTTTAAGTTGTTAACTACCAAACTAAATTGCGAGATTTAATCAATGGAGAGAAACCTAGGGTCTCGGTTTCACTTGCAAGCTTCGATTCCCCTATGTCTAATTCTACCTGAATTCCTTTATTTTATCCAATTATCAATCCATTTACTAAATCTATTAATCCGTTTGGTCATTCGCGATTAATATTCTCTTTCCTAAATTAACCATTGTTTGGTCATGCAAGAATTTAAATTCAATAAAAGCATAAAGAACAAAAATGTTGAATGATTGAAAGACTAAATTAAAGTTTGATCATGCATTAATTATAGCCCCAATTATCCTATAGGTCCACCAACTAATTGCAGTACGATCGCTGATCAACTAATTGATTATGAACATGCATAGAGTGTCAATCCTAATTATGAGATAAAATCAATACGATAATATTAATTGAAATAAAAACCAGGAATTCAAAGTATAAATTGAAACATAGAAAGGGTTCTAATCAAGCAAGATCCACCTACGACCCTAGAAAAGGATTTAGCTATCCATAATTATCAAGAACAATGAAATAAGATTAGGAGTCATGAACCGGAAGAGAAAATTCTGATATTGAGTATTCAGTTTCCTTTTCTGCTTCAAAACTCTCTCACGGTAGTACCCAAAATTCCTTCCTCTCTCACCGCGTATGCTCCGCCTTTCTTTATTGATTCCCGTAGCTTTCTTGTTGTGAAAAGTGCGGTTGTGTGTTGTGCGGCTCTCCCTCTATTGTGTGTTGCGGCACTATTTATAATTGGTAGCCAATAGGGAATGTCAAAAGTAAAAATATTTGCGAGGGAATGTCAGTTCCGTCGCTAATTTTTTTACTTTTCAGATGATGAGACTCGGTTGCAGGGGTTGGTAAGTGCACAGGAATTAGCGAGGGACAGTTCCCTCGCTAAATTTAACTTTTCAGATGATGGGACAGTTCCCTCGCTAATTCCCTCGCAATTTTTTTTTCTTTTTTTCCTTATATCCGTTTACACTCTTCTTTCTCACTCACTCACTCACTCTTCACCCTTCCTCTTCCCTTCCTCTTCCCTTCCTCTTCACCCTTCCTCTTCCCTTCCTCTTCCTCTACTCTCCACCACCACACAACCACCACCACCACCACCACCATCACCACCTCCTCTCACACTCTCCTCTCTCTTCACTCTTCCAACACCACCACCACCACATACCTCCTACCACTCTCACACACTCTCTCTTACTCTTCACCACCACCACCCCACCACCACCACTCTCACTCCTCTCTCTCTCTCTCTCTCTCTCTCTCTCTCTCTCTCTCTCTCTCTCTCTCTCTCTTTCTCCCTTACTCTTCTCCTTCTCTCTCTACTCTAAACCACCCATCACCACCACCACCACGCCACCACCACCACGACACCACCAACACCCCACCACCACCGTCGCCACCACCACCACCATCACACATCACCACAAAATTAATAATATAATATAATATTCATTAATTAATAATAAATATATAAAAAAACAAGTCATTTAGCACCAGACACGTGTCATTTTTATTTTGAAAAACTGCAGTCATTAGTGAGGGAATTAGGGAGGGAAGTATCCATCGCTAATTCCTGCGCATTTACCAACCCCTGCAACTGAGTCCCATCACCTGAAAAGTTGCAGTCATTAGCGAGGGCAAATTCCCTCGCTAATCCCAGTTGCGAGGAGGGAATTAGCGACAGAACAGTCCGTCGCTAATTCCCTCGCAAATGACCATTAGCGACGGATTTAGGTCAATTTGCGAGGAAAGTTTCCCTCGCTAATGACCAATTTTTTTGTAGTGATTGGATCCGCGTGAATTCTTTTTCCTCAAGTCACGTGCTTCATTCTTTTCATTCCATTATATGGGCGGACTTCAATTCCTCTTCCAAGTAAAGGCCGCATGGGCCTTTTTATTCATTCAATTTTTCCAGCCCATATATATATATATATATATATATATTCTAGGCAACTATAGAATGAGCATTTATATCTTTTAAATATTTTCTCGTTTTCCGTAAAATATAGAGCAAATTAAATCAGCGATTCATATGATTGATAATGTTTGCTCTAAAAATGACTTAAAAGTATCTCTAAAAATACACTAAATTGAAGCTTATCAACTCCCCCCACACTAAATATTTGCTTGTCCTCAAGCAAATTTCCTGGCTCAATAAATCTTTTCAAATAAATAATAGAGACAGCCAAATAAGAGACCCAAAATTAGAAGAACAATGACTGACAATAGACAATATAGCACATATGAGGTGTCAAAAGGTTGCCCAATTAGAGGTTCGTGTCCCTGGAGAATACATTTCTGTGAACAATGACACTCGCTCACAAACTCTGAGTGTTTAGGGCTGAGTGTTTAGGTACTAGGGAAAATATACACTGAAGTTTCAACAAAATGCACATTACCAATTTGACCAGATCTTCACTAAATAGTTCACAGACATGTAAAAGATGGGGTGTTATGGGTTGTAATGGGGCCAAGGTTTAGTCGAGCAGGGTAGGAAACAAGAATGAAGGGATAATCAAAGGGTTAAAAACAAGAAGTATATATATAGTAACCTTTGAAACCAAATATGAAGCTCCTATCTATTTTACAAGTTTTGCCCAAACTCCGAATTAATTTCACTTTCATTCTTTACTCTTTTTCTATTGAGTCGACTCTTTTTGATTTGTTTTTTTTCTCTTGAGTAGACTCTTTTTTTCTTTTGATTTTCCTTTTCCCTTAGGCTCTTTCATTCTTTTAATTTGCCTTTTCCTTCTTCTTGCTTTCTTTTTTCTTCTTTTTTTTTCTTTTCACTTTTTCGGTCAAAAGTAAAATCATTATTTATAAAAACAAAATAAAAAATTATTTTACCGATAACGTGTAGTGTTTTCTTGTTAGGTGAGCTAATGGCAATGAAATTGTATTGATGACGTATATTATTTACTTATATAAAAATCTTAAAGAAAATTAAACTATACCAAAAATGAAGAAAATTAGGAAGGAAGAGCTATGAAAATGAACAAATACCAAGTCTCTAAGAAGTATGAGACCGAAATTCAAAAGCGCAATTGTAAAGAAAATGACTGTTAACATTTAGATAATAAAATAATAATAATATGATAAAAAGAAGAAGTTGAAATGAAGAATAATAAAATAAGAACGTGAAGAAAGACTAAGAAAAGAATAATTACGACAAAAGAGAAAAAGAAAAAGGAGGGTTGAGCGGAAAGTAAAACAAAATAAATAAGTTTTAAATATTTAAAAAATATATATATAAATAAGAAAATAAGTGAAGATAGTAAAAAAAAGATACGCCCGAGAAACGGAAAAAACTTAGAACAAATAAAAGAATAAATAATAAAAAGTCAACTAGTTTGGTAGTCCGAAAGCCATTTTGACTTTTGAGAAGTTTTTCGAAAATATCTCATAATGGACAATTTTCTCGGCAAAAAAACCATTTTAGGGTAAAAAAAAAATTATTTACCTAAATAATACACATTATAGGTTATATATCAAAATAGGGCAAAAAAAAATTTTAGTACAGAAGTCGCCCCTGGGGGGGGGGGCGACTTCACTACTGTCTTTTGCAAATTTTTTTTAAAATCAGTTCAGAAGTCGCCCCCCAGGGTGACTTCTGAACTGTGTTTTTTAATTTTTTTGTTTTATTATATATTAAAATATAAATACCTAAATAAACTATAAATAAATTTATAAAAATGATTATACCTATTTATAATTTAATTACGTTAATATTCACGAAAAAAATTAAGAGATTAAAAATTGGAACATTATATAATATAGAAAAAAGACTGAAATAAACAACAAAATTTGCAGAAATACAAGAAGAGGAAAACATGATTGAAACTAATTCCACCAAACATTTTACGCTGGAGGGAAAATCCAACGGATGATCGCATCGATAGACATTTCGATTTTGACGCACAATTCGATAGGACTCCGAGTATGAGGTTGATACATCTCATGTAGGTGAAACATCTCTCGAACGTCCTTGTCGCTCTTGATAGTCATTACGCCCCACCGAATACGATTACGTTCGCCGATCCGGGGGAGGCGATAAACGATACTAGTGATTCTTTGCTCCTCACCCTCCAGCTGCGCCTTTTCCGTTAGTTTTTCATTCAGTTCGGCGAAGGTGATGTTGTTCTTAAGCCTGGAATAAATGTTGTTTGGACCCATAAAATACACACCATCTTCTTCCCTGTACATAACTTGGGCCTGACAGTGAAGTGTACAGTAGTGGTTGATGACTCTTTCCGGTATGATTTGTTGTGGGGGGGGTGGGGTGGTCGCAGATGATGCATGATTTCTTTCGGAGTGCGTATTGTGTCCACGTACAGCTTCAAGATACTACGTCCCATTGGAATGTTAGCATGAGCTTCCATCATTGCGCGAACGTCGTTCTCGCTTCAGATCTCCATGACAGAATACCGGTATGTCCCGTCATCTCCACAGTTGTACTTTCTGTAACGGATACGATCCACGTCTTTACGCCACCCTCCCTCTGGCCGTATCTTCCTCTCGGCCTTCTCCTTGAGTTGGGCGAATGTGATGTCCTTATTCATCCTACAGAAGATATGATTAGGACAACGAAAGACAACACCATGTTCATCAGTGGTTACAGTTCCACTGTGATGAAGGGCGGTTAAGAATTTGTCATTTGAGTACTGGGTTGGGCACAACTGCCATTCCATTTCAGCGTGTTGGGCGATGGTGTTTGGGAAGAACCAGAGAAGAGAAGATGAATCAGAAATATAGGTTAAGGGTAAACTGTTGGTGTGAAGATCAGTGTAATGTGAGAATGTATTTATAATAGGGGTGATCGTATGTGAGCCGTTGATTTTGGAATATCTTAACCGTTGATTTTAGGGTTTAGTGTCGGCAAAATCTAGGCCGTTAAATAATGTCGGCAAAATCTAGGCCGTTAAATAGTGTCGGCAAAATCTAGACCGTTAAATAGTGTCGGCAAAATCTAGACCGTTAATAATAACTGCCCTTTTTATTTAAAACTGTTACACATATAAAAAAAAATATTAATTAAGGCAAATAGTACCAAAAAGAAAAGTCAGCTATTTGTTACATGTGTAGACAAAATAAATAAATACAAATAGTACCAAAAATATATATATATATATATATATATAAATAAAAGGTACAATAACTTAGTTAATTTAAAATGTCACATAAGACTAAATAACTTAGTTAATTTTAAATATATATATAAAAATTACAAACTAAATAAATGTCACATATGATTAAAACCTTAAAATTAATAACTTAGTTAATTTAAAATTACAATAATTGATAAAAGACTAATCTGAAATATTACAACACATTAATTGCGGTTAGGGCGGTTGTTTCTGTTGTGACCCTCATTTCTACAAATTCCGCATCTTTTGGTGCGTGTACCCCTTTCTCTTTGATCCATCTCTGTACGAATACGGGTAGACTGTGGACGACCCTTTTTATCTCTAGGTTTGGTTGGATCATGCTGTAGTTCTAAAGTATTGAAATCAGGCCATGACGTCTCAGTTGGCAAGGGTGGGAACTCCACAATGTAAGTATTGAAAACATTCTCCATTGTGTACAGTGGATCCACGAATTGCATGTGGTCGTAATTGCATTTTGAGCATGCTGCGATGACATGTGAACAAGGGTAGTGAAGTGCCTGGAATTCCCCACACTCACACGTTTTTGCTCTGAAGTTCACCACGAATGTCAGGGCAGGTCTACCACTTTGTGGTCGTGCAAGTTCTTCAACTCGGAACAATTGTTGGGCACGATCGTGAACTGCGACGTTATGCGTTTTAGAGACTTTTATGTTCCTGGCAATATTTTCCAACAATTTTTCAGAGTACATAGTTCCGGATCTCAACATTGCCTGTGCCTGTGTTCCCCTTTTGACGAAAACCTCGTTCATCCTGAAGTATGTTGCATCTATCAATGAACGAATAGGGAGATTCCGCACCCCCTTAAGGACATTATTGATGCACTCTGCAAGGTTTGTTGTCATGTGCCCCCAACGGGAACCTCCATCGCACGACTGCAACAATTGTTCTGCGGTTATGTCTTCAACCCAAGCCACCCCCTCAGGACCTACTTCCTGACCAATTTTTTGTTTGTAGTGATTGGCCGATTCTTCCGTCATTGAATATGCTGAAGAAAAAAAGAAGATGTTGGTAAGTATGGAATGGAAATTTGAAACTAATTAATTAAAAAAATGTTAAAAATACTCACCCATATTGATGACATGTTTCCTGGCAGGAGTGTTTTTGAAGTGTCTCATGAAGTTTTGTGCTATGTGGCGAACACAGAAGACGTGTTTCCAATTGGTGTTTAGTCGCGTAACAGCACTTTTGATAGACTCGTGTCTATCTGATATCAAACAAATACCCTCCTGTGGTGTCAAATAGTGTCTTAAACGAGATAGGAAGAAAAACCAAGCCTCCGCTGTCTCACCCTCGACCACTGCATATGCAATTGGGAAGGTGTTGTTTCTTCCATCTTGTGCGATTGCCAAAAGAAGACACCCTTTGTACCTACCGTACAACCATGTTCCATCAACAGAGACAACTGGTTTGCAAAATTGAAAGCCTTTAATACACGGGCCAAAACTCCAAAAGATGCGGTGGAATACACCTTTGTCGCCAACTAGTTGTCCATTCTCATAGAATGGTTTGTACTTCCAGTTGTGAAATGTGTCTGGAATATAGTAAGAGAAAGCATGTAGCCACCTGGTTACTTCATTGTAAGAGTCCTCCCAATTACCGAAGATAAGCTCGATTGCTTTTTGTTTAGCAATCCAAGCCTTTTTGTAGGAACTCTGGTACGTGAACCGCTCCTTGATGTGTACAATCAACACAGCCACTGATATTGTCGGGTCCTTCCTTACAAGTGGAAGTATATGAGTACACATGAAGGAGGAGGTCAGCTGGCGGTGATCTTGGGAAATAGTCGATGTTGTACATGTGTGTGGGTGAGTCAACTGTGTAATCCCCCAATATCCAGTTGTTGCTCCTAGTCACCTCCACAAACATGTTTCATGAAGACAACAAACAGTCCAACATGTTGGTTTAGACTCACAGACTTTGTATGCAACTGAATGGTTTAGGTGATATATTTGGATGAATTATTGGGCTATTTCTTTTGTGGGAAATTTCATTTTGAGTTTGAGTTCGTTTGGGTCTTCATTGGATAAAAGTTGGTTCCTGTCCATGGAATGGCCAAACTCTACATCGTAAGGTTCTGGGTTATCAGCTGTGACGTTTTGAAAGTGTGGGACAGGCTCGCGGAATGTAACACCTATGTTGGGGTTAGCTTCAATTGGTTCCTCAGCGACGTGACGCTGGAGAATTTCATCTTCATCTTCGCTAAAGTCCCCAACGTCTTCATTATGGACACCAACAAACATACTAAACGGTGGGGTATTAGCTTGAGTATGTAGAGGGTGGCTTGTGTTAAGGTCAATGGGTGTGTTTGAGGATGATGGTGCAGAGTGATGGTGAGGTGTTGAAGGGCTGTAATGCATGTCAGTTTGGGATGATGAAGGATTGAATTGAGGGTAAATAGGTGGAATGAAGTCAGTGTATGGTATTTCTGTTTCTTGAGGAAAACGTACGTTCAGTTGTGATGAAGATGGAATAGAGTGGCTGTGACTTACCTGGGTGTAGTTAGAAGGAGCCTCAACCAAATCTGCGTATATTTCTGGTGTACATATACCAAGCAGTCTATCTTCTTTGAAATGCTCTATCATAAGTTCAACATCATCGTCGGAATTTATTTCGAACCCCCCATAAAAGGTATGGCCAGTACTGAGAGTTGTGGGGTACCGATATGTAAGACTAGCAACCATTTTTGAATGGTCAGGAGAGATTTTTTTTTCAATGGCTTGTTTAACTTGAGCTAGTTTGGATTTAGAGTTGAGTTTGACAAGGGTGTTGTTATCACACCTAAAAAAGATACCTTCAGTATTTGTTTTTTCAACATAGCCATTGTAAAAGACCGTGATGAAAACATTCGTTGGAGCCATTGACGAAGTTGGGAGTAGGAGGGTGTGTTTGAGTTTCAGTTGGTAGTAGGAGAAACTATGGCACTTGGGTGTTTAGTGGTGAGAGATTTAGGGGCTATTTATTGAAATTTGAATGGTCTGGATTTCACCCATGGTTTTGAAGGTCAACTTTTAAAGGCCAGGATTGCACCGACACTTTCAATTATTCTGTTTTCTGTAATCATGACTTTTTGGTCAAGGTCTGATCATGGCAGACAAAGAGCATCTCTGCTTTTGTTCCCCACCAGATCAATCATCAAAAGTAGACAAAAGAATCTGCTTTCATCATTTCGCATCATGACAGATGTCAAGACATCAGCAAACAAGTCGTCAATCTAAACAGTCCAAGTCAGAAAACCCTTGGATTCCAAACAGTTCAAGTCATTAGTGCACAGTGCAGGTGACCTAAGTGCACAGTTCAAGTCATTATTTATTTGTTGCATTCTGTATGCTACCTACTTCTCCTCTGTCTCTTTAATATTATTTCTGAAGTTGATATTATTCTAAAAAAATGTTATACTATAGTGTACTCTTTGACTATAGCTAAACAGCCAAATGCGTACAGCAATACAGCTGTCAGGCAAGGGCAGTTGACTCAAAAAAAGGACCAAAGGATAGGTAAAAAACCAATTTTGGACACTAAAAAAATGCCTTTTGTTACACATTGTTGTACAGAATGTACATATTAAAAAAAATTGTAACTCATTTTTTTAAACACAACACGGTAGTATTATACTTTGTCTAGAAGGAAAAATTTTTAAAAAATTTAAATTTAAATTAATTAGTCAAAAAAACAGATCAAAAGATAGGTTAAAAACCAACTTTGGACACTAAAAAAATGACTTTTGTTACACTTTGTTGTACAGAATGTGCATATTAAAAAAAATTGTAACTCATTTTTTTAAACACAACACGGTAGTATTATACTTTGTCTAGAAGGCACAATTTTTAGAAATTTAAAATTAAAATTAATTAGTCAAAAAAACAGACCAAAAGATAGGTTAAAAACCAATTTTGGACACTAAAAAAATGACTTTTGTTAGACTTTGTTGTACAGAATGTGCATATTAAAAAAAAATTGTAACTCATTTTTTTAAACACAACACGGTAGTATTATACTTTTTCTAGAAGGCAAAATTTTTAGAAATTTAAAATTAAAATTAATTAGTCAAAAAAACAGACCAAAAGATAGGTTAAAAACCAATTTTGGACACTAAAAAAATGACTTTTGTTAGACTTTGTTGTACAGAATGTGCATATTAAAAAAAATTGTAACTCATTTTTTTAAACACAACACGGTAGTATTATACTTTTTCTAGAAGGCACAATTTTTAGAAATTTAAAATTAAAATTAATTAGTCAAAAAAACAGACCAAAAGATAGGTTAAAAACCAATTTTGGACACTAAAAAAATGACTTTTGTTAGACTTTGTTGTACAGAATGTGCATATTAAAAAAAATCGTAACTCATTTTTTTAAACACAAAACGGTAGTATTATACTTTGTCTAGAAGGCATAATTTTTAAAAATTTAAAATTAAAATTAATTAGTCAAAAAAACAGACCAAAAGATAGGTTAAAAACCAATTTTGGACACACAAAAAATGACTTTTGTTACACTTTGTTGTACAGAATCTACATATTAAAAAAATTGTAAGTCTTTTTTTAAACACAACACGGTAGTATTATACTTTGTCTAGAAGGCACAATTTTTAAAAAATTAAAATTCGGTTTAGGGTTTAGGGTGCAGAGTGTATTGTGCAGTGTGTATTGGTCAGAGGCACAATAATTAAAATTAGGCTAAAGTGCTCCCGGGGTCCCTTATCTTTATTTAAAGTAACGATTTGGTCCTTTATCTTTTTTTTGTCCCAAATCAGTCCTTTATGTTTAAAATTTTTGACACATAAATCCTTTTCTGTCCCAAATCAGTCCTTTATGTTTCAAATTTTTAACACATAAATCCTTTTTTTTGACACATAAGTCAGCACTGTTAACGGAAAAGGATTTATGTGTCAAAAATTTGAAAGATAAAGGACTTATTTGGGACAAAAAAAACATAAAGGACTAATTCGTTACTTTAAATAAAGATAAGGGACCCCGGGAGCACTTAAGCCTTAAAATTAATGACATTTATTTTAAAGGCCACGATTGCACCGACACTTTTAAATGCCAGGATTGCACCGACATTCAATCAAAATAATGCAGGAGACAATGCTATTATTATTAACTAAAATACAAATGTCATATGGCACCAAAATACATAATGGCACCAAAATAATGCAGGAGACAATAACAATGCTATTACTATTATTATTCCCATCATTTCCCATCACTCTGGCATCGAAAGTAAAATGGTGCATAATGGCACCAAAATAATTAAAATCAATCTCAAAATCAAAGAAGACATAGTGGCACATAATGGCACCGAAAGTGACTATTCCCATCATTTACTTCCATGATTTATGTCTTTCTTTCTCCCCATCATATCTTTTTTTCTTTCTTAAGACACAACCCTTCTCTTCATCTTCATTCATCAGCCTTCTCCACTCATCAACCTTCTGTTCATTCATCAGCTCCTCTTCATTCATCACCCTTCTCCACTCATCTCCTCCAGGCCAATTTCTTCATTCAGACTTACTTAAAAATGTCTTCCTTACTAAACGAAGAACCTCACATTTCCATGCTTCTCAAAGATGACCAATGGAAGTTCATCACGCATTCAAGCTTCCCGAACCAGATGCCTCTATATTACCATTGATAGAAAGAGCTGGGTTTCGTGACATTGTTTCAATTGGCGCATTCAAAATAAATCCAGCTTTGGTGGCAGCAATGGTCGAACGCTGGAGACCAGAAACACACACTTTTCATCTTCCAGTAGGGGAGTGCACAATAACTCTCCAAGACGTGGCATTGCAGTTGGGGCTTCCCGTTGATGGAAATGTCGTTACTGGAAGTTGTGAACAAAATTGGGATCGAGTATGCAAACAACTATTGGGTAAGCCTATCCCAGCAAATGGCATTGTAGACAACCAAATTAAGTTCACTTGGCTGCAACGTGAATTTAATAATGTTCCAGAGGGCGCTTCCGACAAAGTGCGAAGACAATATTGTAGGGCGTACCTATTGCAGTTGATCGGGGGATACATACTCCCAGACAAATCATCAAATAGGGTCAACATAAAATACCTACCCCTATTGAAAAATTTTGATGAAATTTCAAGTTACAGCTGGGGGTCAGCATGTCTAACGAACTTATACAGAATGCTGTGTAAGACAGCTACATGCTCCTCACGCACAATGGGTGGATGTACTCTTTTGTTACAGTCTTGGGTCTGGTACCGCATGCCGTTCCTAGCACCAGACTGCAACAGTCCTTATCAATGGCCACTAGCAAAGAGGTAAAAATTTGACACAACTTATGAATACTAACAATTATATTTCTTCTTTATGTTAACAATTTAATTTTTTTACTAGATGGGTTCGCACGCCACTTAGCCACACCAAGTGTCTATCAAGCCTTGTTTTGTACAGATCAACAATAGACCGCATGACACATGAAGAGTTTGAGTGGTTGCCATATCGGGAATTCAATTTTCCAGAAATAGCATTTCGGCACTACGGCATATGGACTACAAACACGGCTATGGTCTGTTTCCATATGGTAGAATGGCACCATGCGGATAGAGTGACCTTGCAATTTGGCCTCGTCCAAGACATGCCATTAGCACCAAAAGATATGAGCCACATACACAACATCACCATGCAGGGACAGACTGATGTCAATTGGGCTGTATATCACAGAGAGTCAATTGATTTATGGAATGATAGACAAAATACATGTGTTGTGGGTCGACCGTGCTTTGCTAAACCGACGCAGTCAGATAAATACATGCGCTGGTTTCTAAAAAAATCAAGGCCATACATTTCAGCCGACCAACATCTAAGGGATCCACGTGGTCTTGCAAATGTTGGTGATGTGGATGAAGAAGATGAACAAGACGTGCCAGCTCCCCCAACTACTCAAACCGAACATCGAGAACGTAACCGTAATCGACATCGACGTGCACCACCAACTCAACAGAGGACCCAAGAAGATGTGCCTCACCGCCACTCTATCTCCCACACACCAACATTCCAAGAAGATGTGCCTCACTGCCACTCTATCGCCCACACACACCAACATTCGAAGAACATACTCCTTTTTAAGATACATATCGACATTCTACGACCGAAAGGGATCCCGATATGTTCTATGAGTGCTTTGGGGTCCAACCCGGCTCTGCGCAATCTATGGCGTTGCTACGTCAAATTCAAGAGCAGGCCAGGGTTGGTAGTTCTTCATCAGTTCCCAATTATTTTCCAGAGCCACCGCCCCATGCCCCTACTGAGGAAGAACAACAACCACCACATCGGCATCAACGTCAACGGTGTGTCCCCAAACCTCGAAAGTGTGGAACTGGGTCTCATCTTCTTCGTTAAATGTTGTAATATTTCAAATTAGTCTTTTAAATAACTATTGTAATTTTCGGCTGGTCTTTTAAATAAATTATTGTGTTGTAATATTTCTTTGTGACCCTTAAATTTAATTAGGAAATTTGGATTAAAAATATTAATTATCTAAATAAATTTTTTTATTAAAATTAAATTAATTTACATTTTTTTCATTTTAATATATAATAAAATAAAAAATAAAAAAACACAGTTCAGAAGTCACCATGGGGGGGCGACTTCTGAACTGCATTTTAAAAAAAAATTGCAAAGCACAGTTCAGAAGTCACCTTGGTGGGGGGCGACTTCTGAACTGTATTTTAAAAAAAAATTGCAAAACACAGTTCAGAAGTCACCTGGGGGGGCGACTTCTGAACTGATTTTAAAAAAAAATTTGCAAAAGACAGTAGTGAAGTCGCCCCCCAGGGGCGACTTCTGTACTAAAAATTTTTTTGCCCTATTTTGGTATATAACCCATAATGTGTATTATATAGGTAAATAAACTTTTTTTTGCAGCAAGATGGTTTTTTTGCCAATTTTCTCAGGTGTAGATTATTGGATCATTTTTGAAGAGTCAACCAGAGGTGACAACCTGTAACTGGTCCTGTATGTTTGGGGAAGTTGAGGTTCCTACTGAGGTTTTAGTGGATGGAGTTCTATGCTGTCAAGCTCCACCTCATAAGGTTGGACGGGTCCCTTTCTATGTAACATGTTCTAATAGGTTAGCTTGCAGTGAAGATATTTTCAAGAGTTCTACTGATATGCTGCTTCATATGCGGCTGGAGGACTCTCTTTCTTTAACTCCAGTGCATCCTTCAAATAGATTATTTCATTTTATCTTATGGATATGGTCGTATGGATATGGATATGAGAAACTTAATTTTTAAGCTTATTTCATATGCGCAGTGACTTTCTTTCTTATTTTTTTTTTATATTTTGTCATGATATTTTTTCCAAGTTCCATTCTTGGGATATTTATTATTTTGTCGTACTTATTTGAGATGCTATGAATACATTTGCAAGCATTGTTTTAGACGATATACCAGACCATTTTTCTTTTGTTTAATCGTATACTTAAACCTCACCTGGTGTTATCTACCATTTTCTGCCAAAACAGTAGCACAAATAAGTAAAAAAGATCAAGTTTTTAGAACATACCTCAAGTAGCCTTGAGTGGGGACAAAGAGCATGGCAACAATCTCCTTCAGTGAAGTGAAGGAAACAAAGAAATCTTTTTTTGGTTCGGATCATCGCTGGTTATCCACGGAGTGTCTCAATGTTTTCAACGAAAAACTAATCTCTGCTTATGCTTAGGATCAAATTTCGTATTGCCCAACACCGAGTTTATCCACTGCGGGAATCAAACTCGGGAGCACCGAGAATAAAGAAATCAGTACAAACTAAACAAACATTTTGTAATAGAATTGGAGAAGTTTGGATCATTTGGATAACGAGAAATGGAATTGTATTTAGAGCCAGTCTACCTAATGTATCACAAATGGTGCATCAAGTCAAAGCTTTATCTTGGAGTTGGTTCTCAAGTAGAGTAGGATTTCCATTACAATGTAACTTTCATGATTGAATTAACGGACCCTATGATTGTCTATCCAAACTCTCATGAATTGTAAAATGGTTGTGACACCCCTTGTGCCTCTATAATACAAATTTGGCTTATCTAAAAAAAAACATTTTGTAAAGTATTGTCAGCAACCGGCAAATCAAACACAAATTAAAAGAAAGCTAGACTTTATTATATCAAAACATTTAGATGCAATTGCTTACAAATAATAAACCGGTCATTAATCCCAAGTAGGTAGCTCAGTTGGCGAGCTAATGGATATCGAAGGAGTGCACCAAAAGAGTGGAGGTCACGGGTTCAAACTCCGGAAACTAACATTCCCCTACCCCCACTAACATTGCTTATGAAAAAAAAATCTCCCACCCCCCAATTAAAATAAACCGGTCATTAAATTGTTAATAATAATCAACATTCACATATTTTTAAAAAAAACATTCACAAGTTTAAAAGAATTAAGATAAATGCAGGTTATGTTATGTCTGCAAATAAAACGGCAATGAAGCATTTAATTTACAAATATTAAAATTGAAGTTAAAAATAAAAGATGTTAATGTTTGGAAAAAAAACGTCAGAATACTTTTATAAAATAGAATCACATTTATAATACAGAATTTTTTTGGTACAATACAATTCGTTTAAACTAATATAAAGTAGAAACCAAAAAATAAAATATAAAGCTCATTTTGTTGAAAATTTGTTTAAAACATTCAGTATTAATAAATTTTAAATTAAATATAAAATAATTTAATAATTACACTATAAATTAATTAATTTAATTTATATCATTTGAAATCTTATGAAATATATAACAAAAAAAAATACAGAGTCACATGTACAATCACATTTAAACTTACTGAGTTAAACTTTGCATCAAAAAGCAAGACAATTCATTGTGATTGCTCATCGAAATTACAAGTAGTGATATTGACAACGATATATTGATACAATTGTGGTCTTATCAACATGGACACTATCAAGATATAAAAGAAAATATGAGAATTGAAAAGCTAACAATGTGAAAGAATGCTGTAGAATCGACACAATGGTGCATACTAGAGGACGGACGTAACAGAACTGTAACTTTCACGCAATCAGTGCGATCTTATATAGGCATTTTCCCTTTAATTTTCCTACATTAAAGTAGGGGTGGACACCGGTCGGTTTTGGGCAGTTTCGGGCCCAAAACCACCAATCCGAAGAAAACCACGTATGTAGTTATGTAACCCAAACTCGGCCGTTTCATGTGGCGGATTGCTCGGGTGGCGGGTTTAACGGATTGCGGGTTTGACGGTCGGTTTTACACGGTCATGATTCATACAACTTGAACTTTCAAAAGAGGAGAAAAATACCAAACTTAACAAAACTTCAACTTTCGGTAGTAAAAAATACCAGACCCACAAAACTCTAGAAGTATACAATCTTTAACAAAGAAGGAACAAAAAATCGATTAGAGAAGAAAATCAAAAGGGGATCTCAGATTTGTCATTGATTCGTTCGATTGATGAGAGCATAGGCCAGAAACTGATTCTAATGGTGCTGGGGGGTGGCTTTAACAGAAGAAAATACAAATTGGTAGTATTAGAGAAGAAATGTGTAGAGACTAGAGAGAGGAGGAGGAGAAAACGAGTTGGTTTGTGGTTGGATTTTTGAATGAGAAAAGGAAATAGAGTGAGATGAGAAAAGAAGTTTAATGATAATGATAATCGAAAAAGAGAGATGTTTAAAAAAAGTAAATATGAAGACAAGTCCCTAGGTGTAATCAATTACAAGCAGAGATGCGTGTTTTCAAGGTACAGCAGGCATGGGCAGGTACACTGTTTTTAATGTTCACTGGTTTATGGTTTATAAATTCGGTCGGTTCCGAATACCGATGGGTCTTACCATTAATACCGAGCCCGCCCACACCAGCCCATTTAAAACCGACTATTCTCGTTCTAGACCCGTGGAACCGAACCGACTCACCCGAAAGTGTCTGTTTTTTTTCCCGGATTTGGCGGTTTCGGGCGGGTCCGGATTTTATGTCCACCCCTACATTAAAGCCTTTCAATTTCAGCGTCCACAAGAATGAAATTGATTTTTTGACCAAAAGAATTAAATTGATGAAAATTGAGGAAAATTACACCTATGCAAATTGGTGTGCGAAAATGTGATGTGCAAGTATACACAGTCGACAATAAGTAATAAAGTGAAAGTAGAGTATCGTTCCCACAGAGATTTGATTAATTCTTAAGGTTTAAATAGATAGAGAAATTAGTGTTAAGTAACCAAGTAACAAACAATATTGATGGTGTGGAGACAGAAGGTAAACAAACTAAATAAATGAAGAATGTAGTCAAATGAGAATGATAGTTGAGATGCTCTTTACCAGATAATTCACTTTCAATAGTATTGTGTTATATGTGATGCAGGTGCACTGAATGCTGTTGCATTAGAAATGTGTTTTTCAGTCACTGTCTTTAGAGTTTCATTACAAGCTCTTATGTCTAAAATGCTAAATAAGTTCACTCCTGTATTTTAAGTACCCACAGTATCACCCTATGGACTATGTTATCCTATGTTTAGGTTTTAGCATGGTTTTAACAAAGTTTCCTTAATTAAAATACTTACTCATATTAGTTCTTGAGTTCTAAGTATAAACCATGTTTGTATTTATAACTCTACTTATTTTAAGTGATTAAGCTCAAAATAAGTGTTGAAAGAAGTATAAAACAAGAACTAAAATGCACACATCATATATGATCACAATAACTTATTTAAAAGATCATTATAAGGTTAGAACATCCCAACTAAAATAGTTTAGTTCCTGCTATACATCACAAGGCATATATAAACTGAATAACTCATGTTCATATAATTGAAATCTCAAAAGGAAAACAACAAGGTAGAGTTACACGGTTGGAGTTCCCTTTGTATGAAATTGCCAAGCAACGTGCATGTGCATCAACTCCACTGCATTCAGCTAGCACTACCCAATTGTGTGGAAGTAAAGAAAGAAGTTGTCAATTCATTTCTTGCCTTCTTACAAGAGAATGAAAAACTAAATTTAAAACTATATATCTTAGAGTACGGAATGAGAGATGATTTTCAAGTAGGAGATGGAGGTCTTTATACAGGCTTCAAGTGGAGCTTTCCTTCACAAGAAGGTTTGCTTGATAACAAAGTTAAGGTTGCCTTTAGTCACTTCAGCCTAAAAAGTAATGCAAATCCTCCACTCAACCAAGAAGGGAGGTCCTCTAATGGATGGGCAAGTGTCCCTAGGTGAGTGACTCTTCAAAGCTATTCTTTATGGTAGGCGCCGAAATTTGTGACTTGCAAGTGCCTTCACGACTAAGCATGATGTCATCAGTTGAGTGCTTGAGCATCTTGAAGTTCTAGGATTTTTTCAAGCATTGTAGTCTGTTTTGAGTGCAGATGCATCCAATGCAGGAGCATTCTTGAGTTGCTAATGCAGGGGCATTACATGCAGGTGCATTGAACAAACATATCAATAATACCAAAATATATGCAAGATGCTAAGTTATATGCATATTCCTCTTTTAACTTTGAATGTTGTTATTTTATTTATAAAACTATATTTACTATATATTTTTACTTAGAACTGAGCAATTATTTAGGTTTAGATGCGTAAATAACTCTATATAAAATAGAGTTATCACACATGTTATTACCAAATACTAGTAGCGGTGTTCAGAGATAAGAAAGCCAAATACTAGTAGCGGTTCGGTTTTCAGAGGTAAGAAAGCCAAGAAAACCAAATACTAGTAGCGGTGTTCGCGGGTCGGTTTGGATCGGATTTGACCAAACCCGTTGCCCGAACCAATTATAATTATTCGCTTTGGGTTGGTTCGGATTTTACATTTTTTTCTCCAAAATCCAAACAAACCAAACCGATATTGTACGGGTTGGTTTGGATTGGGTTTAGGGGTCATTCACTAAAATATTAATCTTCTAAAATATAAATACCAACAATTTTTGTGATACAACAATACTTTAAAAAAGTAAAAAATCACACCAAATAAAACTCAAATCCACTAATAGTCTTCCAATTCATAGTATTAAAGTATTACAACTTAATCATAAATTAAAAAGATAAAAAGTCTAAAATTACAAAACTAATATGACCTAATATGGCTTGGTTTGGGTTCGCGGATTTGTTTTCAAAATTCGTTGCCTGAACCAAACAACAACGGGTTGGTTTGGATTTGTTCGATTTTGACTCGAACTCGAAAAATATTTGAACCAAACATATCAGTTTGGATTGAATTGTGGGTTGGTTTGGATTTGGCCTAACCATTGAACACCCCTAAATACTAGTACTTAATTACTATGGTAGGTGGTGAATTGGACCATTTGGCTTCTTAGAAACTACGTATAATTCTTAAGGTTGCTGTTGTAATTTTCTAGGGCTATAAAGCACATCAAATTGTTGTCTTGGGGTTGAAGAATCATAATCATAATCATATCATCATAATCATAATCATAATCATAAGTATATACAATAATGAATTGTCCAACGAGGCAATCCATGTCGGCGTCCGAAAAAAAGCCACACATTATTTGATTAAAATACGTGGCGCCACCTCATCATTTTGAACTATCTGAACGGCTGTTAATAAAGCTTACATCATGACATGATCTGGACGGCTCAGATTCATTTAAATTGCGGCTGAAATTGTTTGAAAAAAAAAACGGAAGTTATGGCAAGAGAGAGAGCAATGGAATCAAATCTCATTATTGTTTTCCAAATATATTAACCACTTTGCTAATTTTTTGGATCTAAAATTTGTATCATTTAATACCCCCCAAAAACTCTCTCATGCCTCTCTACTCTCTCTCTCTTATTCTCTCATGCGTCTCACTCTCGATCCTCTTCCTTCTCTTCTCATCCTCTTCTCTTCCATTCACAAAATTCAGAAACCAAACCCGAAAAATTCTGGACATAGGTGTGTTCTTTTTGAAAACTGGGAATGTTCTGTTAATTCAAAAATTATGGGACTTATTTTGTTTGAACCTATACTTAATGCGGGTCATTTTGGCCACTAGTTTGGTTGAATTTGGACTTGTGTAGCTCGAGTTATGAGTATCCCAAGTTAGGTCGAATTTCTAAAGTTAAACTGGGTATAGGTTCAGTATTTTGGGTTTTGTGCACTCAATTGAACTCCATTTTGAACGATTCTTGTCCCGTTAGAAACTAGACTCAATTTGATTCTGTTTAAGCTCAAGTTTCGTGCCATTTGGTCAAGTTTAGGTCATTTGAGAGTGATTAGAAGTTGAAGTTCAGAAACTGTCCATGCTGGGAGCCATTCGGATTGTTTCTAAAAACTGTACTAATTGGCTCATTGTTTTGAAAAACAAAGATCATAGTCAGAAACAAGACTTAAAACCCTTCAGTTTTCACACAAGAATGACCTAATTTGGTTGAGTATTGAGGGAGTAAAGTTAAGTACAAGTTTCACTTTTGTTGCATTAATATTTTAGAACCAATTTTTGTATTTTAGTCGCAACTCCCTGAATACTCGACATATCAGTTTGGAACTTGAACCATAAGAAATAGACAAAATTATCTACACATTAGGCACTGGTTTGAATGATTTTGGTTAGAAATTGAATAAGTTATGCTCATCCCAAATCTGCTCATAGATGCTGTTCAAAATAATTCGGTTTGGATGCTTAGAGGCTAATTGGGGGTTTTCATTCCTTCCGTGCTTGTGTTTGGGGTGATTTTCATCACTTTAAGGTGAGTTCTACTCCGCTTAGGCTTTTTTGTTTTGTTTTTTTTTTTAAATTGTCCTTGCATGTTAATGGATGACATGTTTGATTGCCCAAGTTGATGGTTTGCTTGTGCCTAAGTGTTGTATTGAGCTGTTGTGGATTATGTTGCTATGTTTTATGTATTGTATTGGTTGTACTGGTTGTTTTGAATTGAATTGAGTTATAAAAGTCTAATAAAACCGTACGATTAGTTTAACGAGAGGGTTCACGGAAATGGTAAAATTCAAGGAACTATGTGTTCGGTTTTATATTGTACAATGAAATGGGATGAATAAATAGTTCATTAGCGACTTATCGAGGTTTAAATGAAAAGACAGATAGGTCAATATAGACTTATATGGGTGACGACCCAAAGAGTAGTATACTAGGCAGGGAAGGTCATGAGCCCTTAACCTAGGCCCTGTTAATTTTACCATTAAGGAAAATAGTAATGGGAAGGGGGTTCATCGGGATTAGCGATACGACAGTCGGTGTTATGCTAAGGATAGTTGCACGATTCACCGGGATTCGAGATACGACAGTCGGTGTTGTGCTAAGTAAAGACACGTGGTTTATAAATTAAGGTTTAAATACGTTTTTACCTCCTGCAAATAGGGGGTGTTTTGCTTTTACCCCCTGCAAAAAAAATTTTTTAAAACACACCTTGCAAATGTCACCATTTTGGCGTTAGC
This sequence comes from Astragalus membranaceus, assembly GCA_039519185.1. NCBI lineage: Eukaryota > Viridiplantae > Streptophyta > Magnoliopsida > Fabales > Fabaceae > Astragalus > Astragalus membranaceus. The sequence goes on from CM076850.1 coordinate 114,040,690, forward strand.
CCTTCTGTTAGTTCATCTGTTACAAAAATCCTACGTGTCACACATTTGACATTTATATTTAGTTTATTTTTTATTTTATTTGCTGATTTGGGTTTTTGATTTTACCCCCTATTATTCTCTTTCTTCTCCACTCTCTTCTCTCTTCTCTCCCTCTCTCACCAACACAACCACCACACCACCACCACCACCACCACCACTCTCTTCTCTCTCACCCACACCGCAACCACCACCACCACCACCACCACCACCACAACCACTCTCTTCTCTCTCTCACCCACACCACAACCACTCTCTTCTCTCTTCTCTCCCTCTCTCACCAACACAACCACCACACCACCCCCACCACCACCACCACCACTCTTTTCTCTCTCTCACCCACACCACAACCACCACAACCACTCTCTTCTCTCTCTCACCCACACCGCAACCACCACACCACCACCACAACCACTCTCTTCTCTCTCTCTCTCTCACCCACACCGCAACCACCACACCACCACCACCACCACCACCACTCTCTTCTCTCTCTCACCCACACCACAACCACTCTCTTCTCTCTCTCACCCACACCACAAAACACACAGCGATTTTGTTTCCAAAAAACCCCAAAATCGAAATAGAACAAATTGAAATGAAATGACAACGATTTTGATTTTGTTTCCTCTTGAACAACAACGATTTTGTTTCCAACAACAACAACAACATCAATTTCGTTTCCTCTTCACGGCGATTTTGTTTCCTCTTCACAACGATTTCGTTTTTGAGAGAGTGAGGTTGGAGATGATGAAGAGAGTGGTTGTGGTGTTAGCGGTGGTGTGTGAGTGGTGGTGTGTGAGTGGTGGTGGTGTTGGTGGTTGTGGTGTGGGTGAGAGAGAGAAGATGAAGCTGAGATGTTGAGGGAACAACAACAACACAGAGAGAGATGAAGATGAAGAAAGATGGGTTTAGATAAAAAAAATTGTAGGGGGTAAAATCAAAACACCCCCTATTTGCAAGGGGTAAAAGCAAAGCCAAAACGTCAGCAAAGCCAGCTGGGAGTTTCGTTAGACACGTCAACAAACCACTAACGGAGACTTGACAGAAGGACTAATATCAAACAAAAAAAATTTTGCAAGGTGTTTTTTAAAAAAAAAAAAATTTAAAAAAAAAAAATTTTGCAGGGGGTAAAAGCAAAACACCCCCTATTTGTAGGGGGTAAAAACGTATTTAAACCATAAATTAAACTACGAAAAAGTTAAAAAGGCACGTAGTTCATAAATTGAGTTACGAATGAAAAAGGATTCATAATTGTATCGCGAGTGTAGTTAGGGGTCTCGGTAGAACTCACTGAAAATGTATCTCACTGTTTATGTGTTGTTGTTTTACAGAGACGTGGGGAAAGAACAAAGCAAAGAAGTATGGTTAGAAGAGGCCATTGGAGAGCTTGGAGTTTTTAGCATTGATGCTTATGTTCTTATTTCCTAGTTTTTGTATCCCGATATCATAAATTGTTATGTATTCACATTTGATATCGATATTTACATCGTCATGAAAAAATCGATTGTCGATGAGGCGCTGTATCATCTTGGGGTAGACCCGTTGAGTTTCTCTAAGGTTCGGAAGATGGATTGGGAGGTTTTGGAGTTAAAGATCACTGCATGGTTGAACGCCGTTAAGGTCGCCGTAGAAACTCTGTTCCATGGTGAGAGGATTGTTGTAATTAATTCAAGGTCACAGTGGTCATTTTACTGCTTTCTTACTTTACCATTTTTACTATTGTAATTTTTCTGATTTCAGTTTCAGCATTATAGTTAAGCAGTGTTATATAAACTGTTTTGTAATTCAGCACTTAATACAACTTTGATTCAGTTACAGATTCAACAAAATTCAGTTTAGCATTTCTGTTTTCTCTCTTCTCTTCTTCCTCAAACCATTCTTTCTTCTCTGACTCTGTGTGGCAACGATGGAGTTCTACCATTAACTCCAACAAAACTGGTATCTAGAGCGAGTTATCCCTGGGAAACACGAGTGAAGTGTGAGTGGTGTGCAATTCGATTTCGCATCTCACATTGATTTGCAAAATCAGAATTGAAGGAATCATCGATTGATTCTAGGGTAGGGAAACACGAGCGACTGTGAGTGAGTGATTTGCAGAGACGAGAAGATGAACGGCAATGGTGGATTCAATACACACCTACCGGTGTTCGACGGCAAGAACTGGAACCGTTGGTCCATCCAAATGCGTGTCCTGTTCGGAGCGCAAGATGTGCTTGAGCTTGTGAACGACGGCTATCCAGTGCTGGCGGCGAACGCAACGGAGGCGCAGAGGAATGCGCATCGCGAGGTGAGGAAGAAGGATCAGAAGGCACTCTTCTATATTCATCAGTGTGTTGATGCTAAGGTGTTTGAGAAAATTGCTGAATCAACTACATCCAAGACTGCGTGGGATACCTTGGTGAGATGCTACGGTGGAGATGTATCAGTGAAGAAGATCAAGCTTCAATCTCTCAGAAAGCAGTATGAGAACCTGCAGATGAAGAACAGTGAGAAGGTAGGAGATTACATTGCACGAGTGGTGACTGTCACCAATGAGATGAAGACTTGTGGAGAGACAATGACTGAACAACAGATTGTGGAGAAGGTACTTAGGTCTCTAACTCCTCAATTTGATCATATTATGGTAGCTATAGAACAGTCTAAGGATACTAGCACACTAAGAATAGATGAATTGCATGGCACATTAGAGGCACATGAGCTGCTAGTAACTGAAAGAGGAAATGGAAATGGAAAGGAAACAGAGCAGGCACTTAGGGTTGAAGTAGCTAAGAAAGGAAACAATAAGAATAATTCTAATTGGAAGGAGAATAAGTGGAAAACTCAGAAGCAAGCTTGGCTTGATAAGAACAACAAGAAAGGCAGTGACAATAATAGTGAGAAGGCAGAATCCTCAAAACAAGGATGGAAAAATAATAAGAACTTCAATAAGAAGAAAGGAGGTTTTGATAAGAGAAAGATTAAGTGCTTCAATTGTGACAAACATGGACACTTTGCTGATGAATGTTGGTCAAATAAGGAGAACAATAAGGAGGAAGCCAACATAGCAAAGGAGGATTCTGATGATAATGATGGTCCAGTAATACTGATGGTTACCACTGCTGAAGATGGCACAATCACTGACATTTGGTATATGGATACGGGTTGCTCCAACCATATGACCAACAACAAGGATTGGTTGATAAACTTTGACCCTAAGAAGAAGACAAGGATAAAGATGGCTGATGAGAGAACACTGCCTGCAGAAGGTATGGGTGATCTGCTGATTGTGAGAGAGGATGGCAAGACAGTGATGGTAGAGAATGTGTGGTACGTTCCTAGCATCAAATGCAACCTCATGAGTGTGGGACAGCTTCTAGAGAAAGGCTTCTCTGTTGTCATGGAAGATGGCAAGCTGGAACTGTTTGATCAGCAGAAGAGAATGGTGTTGAATTCTGTTCTCAGCAAGAACAGGACATTCAAAGTCAGTATTCAAGCAACTGAGACACAGTGTCTCAATGCCACTGATGCAGAGGGTGATAGCCTGCTATGGCACAGAAGGCTAGGACACCTTAATTACAGGAGCTTAGGACAGCTAAACACTAAGGAATTAGTGCTGGGAATTCCCAAGACTGTGAAGCCAGAGAAGGCCTGTGATGTATGCTTGAAGAGCAAGCAGTCAAGACTGCCATTCACTGCTGAACTGCCACCAAGAGCAACTCATGCACTAGGAGTGGTGTACTCTGATGTTTGTGGGCCATTAGAGGTGCCCTCTCTTGGTGGAAATAGATATTTTGTATCCTTTGTTGATGAGTATACAAGAATGTTATGGATTGCATTGATTAAGTTCAAACATGAAGTGTTCTCAGAATTCAAAAAATTCAAAGTGAAAGCTGAAAAGCAGTGTGGACAGCAACTTGAAATCATTAGAACAGATGGTGGAGGAGAATTTAATTTAAGAGAATTCAGAGAGTTTTGTGATGAGCAAGGCATTGAGCATGAGGTGACAGCCCCTTACACTCCTCAACACAATGGCCTTGCTGAGAGAAGAAACAGGACATTGCTTGATATGGCAAGGAGTATGTTAAAGGAGAAGAAGTTACCTCACACACTGTGGGGAGAGGCTGTTGCTACAGCAGCTTACATATTGAATAGATGTCCTACAAAGCAACTGAAAGAGGAAGTTCCACTTGAGAAGTGGACTGGAAAGAAGCAGAGTGTCAGCCACTTTAAGGTGTTTGGATCACTATGTTTCAAACACATACCAGATGCTACAAGGAGAAAGCTTGATGACAAAAGCAAAGTCATGATACTTGTAGGGTATCACTCAACTGGGGCTTACAAACTCTACTGTCCAGTGACAAACAAGGTAGAAATCAGTAGAGATGTCTTAGTTAAGGAGACTGAAGAGTGGGATTGGAACAAGACTCAGCCTTCAATTTCTAGTGCAGTAAACACACTAGAAACTGAATGTAATGAGGAAACTGACACAGAGGGAAATGGTGCACTGCCTGTGAATGAGAATCAGCAAGATGAGAGTGAATCAGAAGCTGAAGAAGAGCCTGAACCAGTGCATGTTCAGAGGCCACAGAGGAACAGACAGTTACCAAGGAGATTAACTGATTATGATTTAACTGCAGATACTGAAGTGGACAGTGAAGGAGAGATTGTCCAATGTGCTATGCTGGTAGATGCTGAGCCAGTAAGCAGAGAACAGGCCATGAAGGATAAGGTGTGGAAGAAAGCAATGGAAGAAGAACTTGATGCAATTGAGAGAAATAAGACTTGGGAATTGACAGTGCTGCCCAAGGATAAGAAAGCCATCAGTGTGAGATGGATTTTTAAAGTGAAGTTGAATCCAAATGGAACAATTGCCAAGCATAAAGCAAGGTTAGTGGCTAGAGGTTTTTTGCAAAAACCTGACTTGGACTATTTTGAAGTATTTGCACCCGTAGCAAGGCATGAGACAATAAGACTTGTGATTGCAATAGCTGCTAGTAGGAAGTGGCCCCTGCTGCACTTAGATATCAAATCTGCCTTCTTGAATGGTCCTCTACAAGAGGAGGTCTATGTTACACAGCCCCCTGGATTTGAGGTGAAGAATATGGAGAACAAAGTCTATAGATTGCACAAAGCCCTGTACGGGCTGAAGCAGGCTCCAAGGGCCTGGAATCTGAAAATTAATTCCTTCTTCTTGCAACAAGGATTCACCAAGTGTGAAACTGAATATGGAGTGTATGTGAAATACACCAAGGATGGAAATGCAATTTTTGTATGCTTGTATGTTGATGATATGCTGCTGACAGGAAGTTCCACTACTGAAATCAGTGTTTTGAAGCAAGCTTTGATGGATAAGTTTGAAGTAACAGACCTAGGGAAGGCAACCTACTTCCTTGGGATGGAACTACTGTACAACAGTAAGGGAATTGTGCTTCACCAACTCAAGTATGCAGTTGAAGTGTTGAAGAGATTTGACATGTTTGAATGCAAGCCTGCAGCAACACCTGCTGAAGCAAATCAGAAACTGGACTCTGATGCTGATGGTGAAAGTGTAGATGAGACAGTGTTCAAGCAATTGGTGGGATCCTTGAGATATTTGTGTAACACTAGGCCTAATATATGCTTTGCTGTGGGAGTGGTGAGTAGATTTATGAGCAAGCCAAAGGTGTCACACTATCAAGCAGCAGCAAGAATCTTGAAGTATGTCAAAGGAACACTGAGATTGGGGCTCTGTTTTCCTGCTGACAGCACTGAAGAAACTGATAAACTGCTGTGCTATTCTGATGCGGATTGGTGCGGAGATAGGATTGATAGGAGGAGTACCACTGGATACTTCTTCATGTTTAAGGGAGCACCAATCTCATGGTGCTCCAAGAAGCAACAAGTAGTTGCACTATCCACCTGTGAGGCTGAATACATTGCTGGAGCTGTGGCAGCTTGCCAAGCAATTTGGCTAATTAATTTGCTGCAAGAACTGAAGATTGAGGTTGAGAAACCTGTGAAGTTAATGATTGATAACAAATCTGCCATAAGTTTGGCTAAGAACCCTGTGTTGCATGGAAGGAGCAAACACATTGATACCAAGTATCACTTTCTAAGAAATCAAGTGCAGATTGGCTTGCTTGAAGTTGTTCATTGCAGAACCCAGCTTCAACTTGCTGACTTATTGACCAAATCAGTGAAGACAGATCAGTTTGTAAAACTGAGAGGTGACCTAGGAGTTGTCATGTTTGAGACCTTGAATTAAGGGAGCATGTTGTAATTAATTCAAGGTCACAGTGGTCATTTTACTGCTTTCTTACTTTACCATTTTTACTATTGTAATTTTTCTGATTTCAGTTTCAGCATTATAGCTAAGCAGTGTTATATAAACTGTTTTGTAATTCAGCACTTAATACAACTTTGATTCAGTTACAGATTCAACAAAATTCAGTTTAGCATTTCTGTTTTCTCTCTTCTCTTCTTCCTCAAACCATTCTTTCTTCTCTGACTCTGTGTGGCAACGATGGAGTTCTACCATTAACTCCAACAAGGATCCTCTGTGATCACATATTTGCCTCTGCTTCGGGGAAGAGAATCGCAGAATCCTGTTTTGCGTAAATTACAAAAGAAGGCGCAACGTCTCTGTTTTGATGGAGTAGAGTGTTGTCGACATTACCGGAAAATTCCACGGCGGAGATAGGGGTGGAGCAAGCCGAGGCCTGTTTTGTGAGCTTTAACGCTGCGTTCCTTGAAGCATGCAGGAAACAGTCTTCATGGGTCGTACCAGACCCGAAACTGCGAGAAGAAATCAAAGGCTCGATAGCTTCGAAGCTGGTGGCGAAGTATGGTGATTTTTTCGAGAAGAATCCGGTCGGGTCGGAACCGGTTATCAATTTTGTACCTGATGATATAAGGGACTACTTATCTGATATTTTGTATGGGATTGGAGATTCGAGTAGCTTGTCGTCTCATTCTACTTCTACGACGTCGTCTTCTCCTCGCTCTAGTCGCCAGTGAAGTTTGAATAGTAGACGAGTTTTGATAATGTCACGATCCAGGTGGCTTTCAAATGTTATGATTTTTGTATGTAAATACAACTAGAGTTGAAGAATCCTCAGTTGATGCCAACAGGTTTGAAAGATTGTTGGTAGTTTCCAAATCAGAAAAGATGGATCCAGAAAGATCAATAGATGACCAGTTCTCCAAGCTACATCCTTCCTTACCAGCTAACACCAGAATTGGAAGTGGCTTATCGGTTGCTTATGCACTAGCCAGGCTTGGTTATAAGAATGTCACAGTTTTGGAGAAACATGATACGGTTGGTGGCATGTGTGAATCAGTGGATATTGAAGGTATCTATATATCTTGATTGAACTCTTTACCTGATTCAAGTGAGTGGCAAATTGGCAATTGATTTTGACTATATTTGAATGTGTATGCAGGAAATGTTTATGATCTAGGTGGGCAAGTTGTTGCTGCAAGCAGTGCTCCAATTATCTTTCACTTAGCAAAAGAGACTGGCTCTACACTAGAAGAAATGGACTCCGGACTCTGGAGAATATCAAGATATTAAAGCTGCTGATGATTATGTATCTGTTATTGATCCTTCCTCTATTCTTCTCTCACTTTGTTAAAGATACATGAAGACGTAAACAACTTAATCGCTTCTAGCATAAGTGTTTATCCATTAGCTCTATAATAAAAAGATAAAATAATCTGAAACTGTTTTCATAAGCTGAAAACAACTTATGAACGTATCATTTTCTAGAAACTCACTTAAACAGCTTTGCAAGTATTTATGTCAATAGATAATCTCAAATAAGTCAATCCAAATGGTCCTATATATTCTTTAGTTCTATGACTTGAGATTTGAATGCTGCTAATTTTCATTGTGCTACTGACAAGAACAAGCGAAGCTCTGATGCTGTCACGATTGATGTCAAGAACTTAAGTGTAGTTGAAACTTTGGAATTTGATAAGATTATAATTTCTGGTTCATTTCCATTAAAATATGGAAGAATTTACAGGTCTCCTTCAACTTGCATAGGTATGTAGAGTTCTAACGGCTCCATACTCCCTCTGTAACAATATTTAAGCAAAAAAGTCTATGTATTTGATTGAAATTTAGATTAAAGACATAGACTTTTTGGCTTATATTTTGTTACTGAAGAAGTATTTCTTTATTTAAGGTTTTTGTTTCTTTCTACGGCCTGATAACTGATTGAACAAGTACTGTGGCAGAGTGCGAAGAAGAAGTAATGGATGCAAGTGACCTTGAAAAGGATTTATTCAGCAAAGTTGAGACAATTGGAAATTAAAGGGATAGAACATTTGCCTGTTGGATTTTATTATTATAATGAATACATGGAAGATCCCAGCACAATTGGAAAACCAGTTGCAATGCAGAAATTTTATGCCGACACTCAAATATTCTTGTTCTGGTCCTATGGCAACTCTGTTGATATTAAAGGACCAAATATTCTTGTTCTGGTCCTTGGATTAATGAAGAAGGGACTCCGATATGCCACCGGACTTATGCAGAACAACATACTTATGCTTCTTGCATTGCTCATAAGCTCTTAACAAGCTCAAAGCCAGTTATCCAGCCTGGTGATAGAGTTCTTCTGGTCTATGTTCCTGGTTTGGATTTTATTGATGCCTTTTTTGGATGCCTAAGAGCTAAAGTCCAAGAACATTGGTTGCACACTGATACCTAGGTCAAGAACTCCAAGAACATTGTTTTGGATCATCTTGATGATCAATGTGAACCACAACCTAAAGATATATGTTTCTTGCAATATACTTCAGGATCAACTGGTGATGCTAAAGGAGTCATGATCTCGCATGGTGGACTTATTCACAATGTGAAGTTGATGCGAAGTAGATACAGAAGCACCTCAAGGAATAAACTAGTAAGCTGGCTTCCTCAGTATCATATCATGATCTGCATTTTTATTTTCACCAATGACATTTATTAAGACCACTCCACTTACTATTTAGTTAGACTTAGAGGAGATCATTAATATTTGGCAGCAACATTTTCTTGTTATTACTTAATTGTTCATAATTTTTGGTTATTTATCTTGTTTTTGTTTCGTATTGGTCCCTCATCTTTAACTTTTGTTTCACTTTGGTCTTCAATGGTATTTTCCGTCCAGTAAATTAACACGCCACAATTACAGTTAACTACTTACGCGTCGTCTTAATTCATTAAATGACGTGATAATTTTGTTTTTCTTTAAGTCAAAACAATTTACATAGGCATTTATGTTTAAAAATTATAAAAACAAACAAACACAAAATCTTAATAAAACTAAAAATTAAAAACATTAAACTGAAAAGCAAAAACAAAAATCTGGAAATCTTCATCTTCCCCATTAAACCGGAAATCTTCACCATCTTCATTACCCATTAACAAAAATAAAAAATGCAATTCTGGAAATCTTCACCCCCATTAACAAAATCAGAAAACGCAAATATGGGAACATTAAAATGAAAATTAAAATCAGAAACCCCATCTTCATCTTCCCCACTATATTATTAGATCTATACTTTGTCTCAACAAGGTTGGTTGTTCTCTAAATTACCATAGGTGTTCTTTTTTTGTATGAATCTCGATTAAAATGAATGTAAGTTTGTTACATTTAGCGACTTGTAGGGTGAGGAATTTCCGGTCAAGTTCGCAGATCGAACGACCTGTTACAGTCAGATGCGCGAGGAAGATGAACTATGCACGCATTATTTCAATTTGGTCCCCTATGTTTTCTTTAAGTTTCAATTTGGTCCTATGTGTCTTTTTTTAGTTTTATTTTGGTCTCAGAAACCCAGAAACACATTAAGAGCAACCCAGAAAGGTCTGGGTTTCTTCTTCCTATTCAAACCCTTCATGAAACTCATTTTTCATAACCCTTAACCATTTCTTCTTCGTTTTTTATTTGTAGGCTTTTGTTTCAGTTTGTGGGAGCCCATTCGTTTTTTTAGATATGTGATTTGTGAGGTTTGCTTCGTTTTTCCATATTTACGAAACTGACTTGGAGATTTGTGATTTGTGAGTTTTGTTTTGGTTCCAGATTTGTTTCGTTTACTTGGTCCTTTGTGGATTGAAAATTTTCAGATTTGTGTTTTTTGTTTTTGTTAATGGGGGTGAGTTAGTAGGGAAGATGAAGATGGTGAAGAAGATGAAGATGGGGGGTTTTTGATTTAGGGTTCAAATTGGGTTGAAGATGGTGAAGATGGAGGTTCACTTTTTAATTTCTAGTTTTTGATTCCTAAAATAAGTTTTTTGATTTTTTAACAATTGCTTATGTGTAGTGTATTTTTTGATTTAAAAAATGACACATCATTTAATGATGCATCCAAGTTAGACCTAACACTAGGATGCCACGACAGCAAATAACTGACAATATGACTTTCGTTAATGGACCAAAAATTCTAAAAGGGACGAAATTAAAACATAATTGAAAGATGATGGACCAAAACGAGACAAATAAAAGATAAATAACAAAAATGAAATTTTGAGCAAAGATAAATTACTAAACATGCTATTTAGCCTAAAAAAATATCATGCATTGTTTTAATATATATATGACTTTTGTTCAGGCAAAAAAAGTTAAATGATTTTTTAAGAGTTGTAACACAAATTGCTGCGAAAAAAAATAAATTTGTAATACAAATTGTTAATTTTATATTGCGACAGTTTGGTTGAGTTCATCTGATTGGATGAATGAGTATGCAACAGTTTTCCTAATATGGTAAAAATATAAAATAATACACCATATTTCCTGACCAATTGTGTTTTGTACTATTTTTTTATGCCCATTTGCATTATTTAACGTTAGTTTCTTTAATATCAACTACTTTGCTTGATGCCACGGTTAGGTCACAGGGAGCCTAAAACACCAGGGTGATCTCCATATCGGAGTAACAACTCACGTTTGAATTTTAGTAAATTCTCCTTTAATTCATGTCACCCACATGACTAGACTTGATCCAAACTATGACCCTTTTCCTGCACCTCAAATTAAAAGTGGTGCTAGAGCTATGGTTTGACTTGGTGGGGGGGGGGGGGGTCAGGAAGTTGATTCTGAATTGAATCAAGTCTAACGATTTGGATGACACGCATTTACGAGGAGATTGTTGGGAATTCAAGCGTGAATGGTTAGTCTCACATCGACTAGGAATGTGCTAAATGAAAAATATATAAGAGAGACGACACATATACTCATTTCCTTATGTGTAAATGGTGTCCAATTCTCTGGATGGTCCTGGTCATTAACTCATTATTTCTCTCAATATCCCCCTGACCCCCAACCTGCTCCACGATGGAAAAACCGTGTATCATAAACTAATAATTTGCGAAAAAAGTGAAATTTTCACTTAACGGAACTAAGCAATTTACAAAAGGAAGAGAGTTTTTAGGAAATCCTGAAATTGTGTCTAGTGAAACGTGGAAAAAGTGAAAATAACATAAAATTGCATGACTATTTTCTTAACTTGACACTTGGGGTTGTTCCTCTAAGGGGGGGGGGGGGGGGTGGGGTGGCATTAGCATACTAGCGATGTTGATTTAATAGACTAATGGATGGGTACTACTGGACTTGACTGAGGCCCAAACTTTTTGCTGCATATGTTGATTTATTTACTCGCTATATCGTGAAGTTGGACTAAAGGGCATACTTCTTACGACCACCTCCTTACTTACTAGACACTTCCAAACCATGCGCACGTCTCTTTTTTTTGGGATCACGAAGGTTCAGAAGTTTAGTTCCTAACCAAGCAAACACCCCCATTTGCAAGATTTTTAACAAGTTCGGAACTAAACTTCCGAACCGGTTCAGAAGTTTAGTTCTGAACCTGTTAAAAATCGGTGTGGGGTGTTTGAAACACGTTTATGTGAGGGTATTTTGGAAATATATGAGGGTTGGGTGTGTCGAGTAAGTAGAGGGGGGTTGTACGAAGTATGTGCCTGGACTAAATTTAACTTTGAATTCTTTGTTAGCTTTAAGTTTGTTCATGTGATTTACTGATTGTTAGTTTTTGAGTTTAATTTCTATACACATATTGTGTATAGGCATTTACAACCACCACCAATCACAATACATGGAGTAGTTGGTTACTAATTGATTAATTGGTGGTTACCAATTGACCATTTTCTTTTAGATGATGTGGCAGCCTTTAATTCGTAGATAGTGTAAAAAAAAACTTATACACCTATTGTGTATATAAATTAAATCATTAGTTTTTTTTGATAATATTAGCTTGTCATAAAGTAATTATTAACTATTATCGTAATAATAAAATTATGGCTTAAATATCATTTACCCTCGTGCAAATATATCATAATCCATTTACCCCCTGCAAAAAAAAACTCCTAAAACAAACCTTGCAAATATTAAGTGTTTCTAGTTACCCCATGTCGTTAACTCGCTGTTAAAAAAAACTGATACACTGCCACGTGACATCATCTTATTGGACCACGTGGCACTGAATGCCACGTCACCACTGCCACATCAGCAACCAGTAAATAGCTGCCACGCGGCAGCTCACATGGCAAAATGGAGGTCAACGCTTACTTAAAAAAGTAGAGATTTTTGTGGCAAGTGGGGTTTGAACCCATGACCCCCTACCTTCCTTACCACCAAACCAAATGAGTATTTGATATTACTAACCCACCTACAAATATATAATACATAATTGCCACTTAATTTTTTTGAAAAAAATCTGAAGATCTTCATCTTCAACCTTGAACAGTTTAACAGTTTCACAAACGAAAATTTCACCGAGAAAATCTTCATATTCAAAACGTTTCTTCATATTCAAAACGTTTCTTCATATTCAATCGGTGTCGTTCTTCGTTTCGTTTATTCGTTTCACTTCACCCAGAAATCTTCATATTCACTTCTCCATTTCTCCATTTCGTTTCTTCGTTTCTCCAGATCTGAGTGGTAATTTCCCTTGTGTGTGAACTAGAGGTTGCGGTTTCAAGTCCTACACCTTACCTATTTTCAAGATTTATTTTGATTTAACAACACTGCCACGTGGCAACCATCTACTGGTTGTTAACGTGGCAGTGGTGACATGGGTGATGACGTGGCATTCTGTTAACCACGTCAGCTTTTTTGAATGGAAAGTTAATCGAGGGGGTAACTAAAAACACTTAATATTTGTAAGGTTTCAAGTCCTACCTTAGCCATTTTCAAGATTTATTTTGATTTAATAACACTGCCACGTTGTGAACATGGGTGATGGCGTGGCATTTCGTTAACCACATCAGCATTTTTTGTTTAAAGAGTTTTTTTTTGCAGGGAGGTAAATGGATTATGGTGATATTTGTAGGGGGTAAATGTTATTTAAGCCTAAAATTATTTTAACAATGTAGAACGTTTAATGGTGGCCTAATCATTATAAAAACTGAGTTGTTTTTTTTTAAAAAAAATTAGACTTACTGAGTTAAATTGAAAAATGAAACTGTCCCACATATATTGTCATTGTTGTCCCACATATATTGTCATTGTAATGTGAGACTGAGAGTACTAATGTATATTTGGCATGGGGGAAATGTACCAGTTGAGTTCCTTGATCAGAGTAGTTCGGTACATATGCGTCGTTATACACTTCAAGATTGCCAGTTCTATGAGCATTGTTAAGGCATGCATATGCAATACAAGGACCACAACCAATTGTGTTGCTTTCTTATTAAAGCCAAAAGCTGTCCGCCATTTCTTCACATCTCCTTCATTCCAGAGGCCACAGCTGTATCAACATATTGGCAATTTGGCATATTGATTAGAAGTATTATTACTCACATAATGTTCTGACAAACTAGAGGTTTGTAGGAACTTCATATGTGGCAGCTCCTCATACAGAAGAAAATGGGGTGTTATACGATGAGAAGAGCTTACCGATGCTATATGGAAAGAGTAATCGATTTGAGTCACCTTAAGGTTTTAGGTCAATGTGATCTCTTATGGGCTCTTCGTGTCCCCCAAAGGTGAAAACTTGCCATATTACTCGCAACTGTCTTCCCACTAGATGGCGCTTGAGAAGTCGAGGTGTTCTTTTCTCCCAGCTCTGTGTTTGTTGTAATATAGCTATCGAGACTAGTTGACATCTTCTCTTTGAGTGCTCTGCTAGTGTTTAAAGTTGGAAGGAGCTAAACCTTTAGGATGTCATGTAGCCACAGCTCACCCAAACTAATGATTTTCTGAGCTTGTTTTTTCAAGTGTTACAGACGTTGTGCGTGTCTCAGCATCCTTCTTTTGCTATGAACCCTTGGAGCATGTGGACTGGCCAAAATCTGCGGCTTTGGGATAATATGCGTCGAACACCCTCATGTATTAAGCATCGTGGTATCGACCTTTTGCAGCAATGAGGGCATGGTCGTGAGTCTTATACCAAGGCTTCAATTCAGGTTGTAGTAGACCAGCCAAGGTGTAAAGTGTCTCTAATTCACCAGATCAAGTGCACCTTTGATGCAACTCTTTTCCTAAATTAGAACAAAATTGGTGGGGGTTGGTGCCTTCAGAACCACCTTTGAGAGTTCATATCTACTGCTTCAAATTTGTGCTCGGCAACTCTATTGTCTCTTGTAGCTGAAGCTTGGACCCTTCTTAAATATCTTGCTAGGGTTTCAAATCAAAATCTTCGTGGCATAACATTTAAGATGAACTGCAAGAAAGTGGTAGATGATGTTTATGCCATGAACCCAAACTGATTTGAATTAGTTACTAAGCGTAGATCCATTCTCAGTTTAAACAACGATTACAAAGTTGTGTTTGTGAAGCGATCAACGAATGATAGCATCTGCATCCTATGCTCATAGAATGAAATGTATTGATCTCGTTGATGTAAAAAAAAGTATGGATTGACCATTTTTGTTTATAATTTAAAAGATGGATGGAGTATATTTCAAAATCAAATGCACATATACAGATATAGTTAACAATGGTCAAAAGACCTCAAATACAATTTTACTGTCCATTGGTTGGAGGTACTCCTTATACATACTCTGTATAATACAGTTGGACTGATAAAAAAGTACTTTAAAGCGGATAACAATACTCTCAAGGATACTCTGTATATGTAGTGTTAGTGTTGTGGTATCATGAAAGATTGCAAAACTCGTGTTAGAAACCACTCTACAAAAATCTAGAATGTTTCGGTCATTTAAAGATCAACTTGAAATGTTAAATCAAAAGTTAGTTATATAACTTTTGTGGTCCATATCAATAAAATAAAAATAAATAAATTCCTTTCTGATAAAAAAAAATCTTCTAATTTGTGTGGTCCGTCTGTAGATGAGAAAAGCATAAGGAGGAGCTATAAAGGGGATGAAAATAATGACAATTTAGGATGTGGCACATGATGAGCAGAAAAAAGAGGTTAGAAAGAGGACAAAGAGATAAAATAATGAGAGCAATACAGTAGTGTGGCAATTAATTCAGCATTTGTAGAAGCCACCAAACCATGTTGGGAAATATATTGTCTAACTTTTTGATGGAAAAGTTAGAGCAACTTTAGGTAAAATAGTAATTTGAGAAGGAGAGAGAAAGATGAGTGTGAAAGTAAATGAAATGAGAGATAGAGAGAAAGTTATTGAAAAATAGTAATCTCAAAGTTTAGAGAAGTTCTCCCCAAAACTTATGTAGCATCGACACTTTAGATCGAAAACGTGTTAGGTATCTGACACGTGTTGTGTCGTGTAGGACACCGACACTGCAATTACTTTTATTTTCTTAAATTATTATCAGTGTTTACGTGTTTCTGAAAATTTAGATCTAATTTGCAATTGGTTAAATACTTTCTGGTTATGAATAAGGAATAGAACCGATGGGCTATACTTGGTTACAATGTCAAATCCATCATTATATGTTTGCTCTAATTTTTATTGTTTTTAATGTTAAAATGGTCTTTCTTTACCCACTGGCAATGAGTTTTTATGTATATGTGTCAGTGTCGTGTCCACTGTCAGTGTGTATGTGTAGGCGCCTCACACGTCAAACACAAAAGTTTAACACCAATACTCAGAAAATGGATAACGCGCGGTCGTAAAATTGCACAGTCATACATTTCAGAATATCTTGCATGATAGTTAAATCTTGACCGGACACGGTCAAGATTATAACTTTATATTTTATATCTGTTTTTAATGTTAAAAATTTATATCTCATCAGAATTTAATGGGCCAGATCTGAGGAATGCATGACTGCACAACTTTACGGAATGCACACAATCCAGATCCCAATTCTCAACTCTTTCCTTATAAAATCACCACTCCCCCTAAAGATTCCAAACCTGCAAAACTCTCTCCCACACCAAAATTCTCTGACTCACTCTTCTCTCACAAACTCCCACTCTCATGGAGTTCATCTCATTACTCTACATTATTCCAACATTCTACTTATGTTTCTTGATCTGGAACCTATTCGAAAAAAAGAGAGACCAACAATGTTACATACTAGATTACCAATGTTACAAGCCAACAAATGATAGAATGCTAGGGACAGAGTTTTGTGGGAAATTAATCAAAAGAACAGAAAACCTAGGACTCAATGAGTACAAATTTCTCCTCAAAGCCATAGTAAGCTCAGGAATTGGTGAACAAACATATGCACCAAGAAACATCTTCGAAGGTCGCGAAGCATGTCCGACAATAAACGATGGAATCTCCGAAATGGAAGAGTTTTTCGATGACAGCATTGCAAAACTTCTTGAAAGGTCAGAAATTTCAGCTTCTGAGATAGATGTTCTAGTGGTTAACATCTCAATGTTATCTTGTGTTCCTTCTTTATCTTCAAGAATAATTAACCGTTACAAAATGAGAGATGATATAAAAGTGTATAATTTAACAGGAATGGGTTGTAGTGCTAGTCTTATATCATTAGACATTATTAAAAACATTTTCAAGTCACAAAAAAATAAGTTAGCACTTTTGGTTACTTCTGAGTCACTTAGTCCAAATTGGTATCCTGGTAATGACAAATCAATGATCCTAGCAAATTGTCTTTTTCGATCTGGTGGATGTGTTGTTCTCTTAACAAATAAAACATCCTTAAAGGACAAAACAATGTTGAAATTGAAGTGTTTAGTGAGAACACATCATGGTGGAAGAGAAGAATCATATAGTTGTTGTATTCAAAAAGAAGATGAACAAGGTAAACTTGGTTTTCATCTTGGGAAAACACTTCCAAAAGCAGCTACAAGAGCTTTTGTTGATAATCTTAGAGTTATATCACCAAAGATTTTACCGACAACGGAGTTATTAAGGTTTCTTGTCGTCTCACTTTTTAAGAAACTTAAGATTACTAATACTACTGCTACTACTAAGGGAACTAGTAGTAGTTATAAAAAATCTCCATTGAATTTCAAAACTGGGGTGGATCATTTTTGTTTACATACAGGAGGAAAAGCTGTAATTGATGGAATTGGAATGAGTTTAGATTTATGTGAATATGATCTTGAGCCAGCAAGAATGACACTACATCGTTTTGGAAACACTTCAGCTAGTAGTTTATGGTATGTTTTGGGGTATATGGAAGCAAAAAAGAGGTTGAAAAAAGGTGATAGAGTTTTTATGATAAGCTTTGGTGCTGGATTTAAATGTAATAGTTGTTTATGGGAAGTAATGAGAGATGTTGGAGATGGAAATGTTTGGGAAGATTGTATTGATAATTATCCACCAAAGTCTTTGGCTAATCCTTTTATGGAGAAATATAGTTGGCTTAATGAAGTTGAAGATCCAAATAATTATGATCTTCCTGATTTTCTTAAGTAAGGTTATGGTATGACTTAAGAAAAAGGAGGATAAAAAAGAAGGCGTTTCTCTGATTTTTTTATTAGATATATATTTTGATAGATATCAATGTTATTGTGTATTATATTTATTATTAATTTCATTTTTATGTACAATTAATATATACTTGTTATTATTATTATTATTATTGAACCTTTTCAAGGGGTTCATTAATTACCAAATTAATATATGGTGTGTTGGTTCTAATTATATGACTTAATTAAGTTTGAGTTTAAACAGTTATGTGGTTTCCTACTTTTGGTTTGCATTATTTGTTTGAAAATGTTGGATTCAAATTATGGAAATATATATATGGAAATTAACAAGTGGAAATGAAATTCTGTAATAATATATATATTATATAATAATTTGTTAGTTCCAGTTTAGCAGATGCATTTGTTACAGATTATTTGATGATAAAATCTCTTATTGAAATGAAAGTTAACTTGATAGGTTAAATAGTGTTTTTTTTTTATAAAAAAAAAATCACTAAAAAAGTTATTCTATGGTCAATATGAAAAGCTATTTTTATTAGCTTCTCTTACAATAGAATTTTTTTAAGATGCTATTTTCTGCTTATATCTATAAAATGGGCCATAACATAATGCAGTATTCTTCCTTCCTATAAAACAAGCTTATCAAATATTAAAATCATATTTATTTTAATCTGTAACTAATAGGCCATAATGTATTCTTCCATTCTCAATGCAACTCAATTAATATTCAAATGTAAAATATAGTTTTAAAAAGAAATTATGTGTTGTATTTTCTTGTAAGAGTTTATCATTTTATGACAGAACTGAAAATATAGTATTAAATAGCAATGATTGCAACACTACTGCTATTTGAAAAATTGAATGGCAAGTAGAAAATTTATTGTACTCTCTGTCAAAACTCAAAATTTCATTGCCTATTTTTTGACTGTTAGGTTTGCAAAAGCCATATAGTAACTAGAAAGTAAATGCACGATATTGACCAGGTAATTTTACTATTTTAGTTCTTGTGCAGCTTTGAGCTAAACTTTAAAAAAGTCCGTTATTTCTATTTTTAAGTAGTGACAGTCAAGCAAACCATCTACGAAATTATATTTACGACCTAAAATAACTGGTTATTAAATTACATATTTTTCGTGGTTATTCGATATGAACTCAGAATTCACATTTTACATGTGTGAGTTTTTTGGATACTTGTCACTATGTAAAAAAAACTAAAAGAAAAAAGCAATATAATATATCTACAGGTTATATTTGAGACTTTTCACATAAGCCACGTGATTCATAAATTGTCTTTTTATTGACAAACACAAAATATTGGGTTATGAAATGAAACACTGTTATTATATAACTAGAAAGAAAGCCAGGCCACAGACCCCTGGATCCGTGGGGCAAGCTCAGCTAAAAAACTGGCTTCTGTGACGTGCATTAAATTTCTATCACTGTTACTAACAACTTTACATAATTTACGGTTATGTGCTTGAAATGTATAACCCTCTCCATCTTCGTTTTCAATTCATGTTTGATTCGTTTTTGTTTTCTCAGATTTGTTTCCAAATCGGTTTCAAATTTGTTTCAGATCTATTTCAATGAAGATCTGGGTATTACTTAATTTTATTTATCCTTTCAATAAAAATAAACAAACGGCCATTGAAGGACCTCCCAAAAATCTCCGCCCTCTTTCGTTTTAATTTCAGATCTATTTAGAGTGACAATCGCACGTGTACAGAGGTGGGAGAGAAGAGATGACGCAGTGGAAGTTTGAGAAATTGGGGGTTTTGGGTTTGAGGGAGAGGTTAGGGAATAAGTGTTGAAGAGTGATTAATTTGTGGTAGTGGTGGTGGCTCGCCGGGGAAGATGAAGATGGGGATGGAGGTGGTATTTGGAGAAAGAAGATGAAAGTTTTCTGTTTGTGTCAATTTGGTCCCTTATGTTTTTTTTAAGTTTCAATTTGGTCCTCTATTTGCCACATCACTTAATGAGTTTCAAGTCAGCATTGACACTTAAGACGCCACATCAACATTTAACTGCCAGCGTGGCGCCTGTTAAGTTAATGGATGGATGTTGCGTTAAAAACACACTTAGAGCAAGTGTACTCTTTTGCAGAAGTAGTATAAAAGATTATCGTGTCCATAGGGATTAATTAGCAAGTACCAAACTACTTAAGATATACTATTGTTTAGACGAACAAATAGCTGATGGTTGTAATAACATATTAAAAAGTAAAAAATAGCAAGAATAAAATACAAGTTTAATAAATGGTGAGAGGCCTAGGATCACAATTTCACTTGCAAGCTTTGATTCCCCCTATGTCTAATCCTACCTGAATTCCCTTATTTTACTTAGGTTTAAATATATATTACCCCCCTGCAAATATACACATTATCCAGTTACCCCCCTACAAAAAAAAACATTTAAAACAAACCTTGCAAAATATAAAGTTATCCAGTTACCCCCCTGCCGTTAAATTTTCTGTTAAAAAATGTAAAATGTCACATATCCAGTTACCCCCCTGCCACGTGTCACCATATTATTGGGCCTCTGTGACACGTGGCACTGACTGCCACGTCAGCATCCTGGTCAACAGTGCCACGTCAGCAACCAATGGATGGCTGCCACGTGGCACTACTTATATCACTCAAAAATAAAGAATTTTGTCCCCAATGAGTGTTGAACCTGTGACCAGCCATTCACACACACACCCCATAACCAATGAGCCACATTAATATTTGTGATTACTAACTCTATTACAAATATATAATACGTATTTCGCAATTCATCTTCCATCATTCATCTTCCACTGAGCCCAGAAATTCGTTTCGCAGATCCTAACCCATCTTCCATTCGTTTCCAAAACGCATCTTTCATATGGGAATCAATTTGTTTCGCAGATCCTAACCCAGATCTGGGAATCAATTCGTTTCGTTTTCATCTGGAAATCAATTCGTTTTCATCATCTGGAAACGCATCCTAACCCAGATCCAAAACGCATCTTCCATCATCTTCGTTTTCATTTTCGTTTTCGATTTTCGCAGATTCGTTTTCGTTTTCGATTAAACCTTCAATCAAAGATTAATTACGCAGATCGTTTTTCGTGTAATCGTTTTTCATATAGAGTAGCAACAGAATGTGAGATTGATTCAATTGAGTGATATAAGTAGTGATAGAGTAGCAACAGAATCTTAACTCGATCAAAGATTAATTATGTAATTCAGTTGAGTATTTCTGGGCTCAATGATGATGATAAATGAAACGGAAACGGAAACGAAATCTTCAAGATGATGATGATGATGATAAATGAAACGAATCCAGATGATGATGATGATGATGATGATGATGATGATAAATGAAACGAATCCAGATGATGATGATGATGATGATAAATGAAAAATTAATTGCGAAATACGTATTATATATTTGTAATAGAGTTAGTAATCACAAATAGTAACGTGGCTCAGTGGTTAGGGTGTGTGTGAGTGGTTGGTCACAGGTTCAACACTCATTGGGGACAAAATTCTTTATTTTTGAGTGATATAAGTAGTGCCACGTGGTAGCCATCCATTGGTTGCTGACGTGGCATTGTTGACCAGGATGCTGACGTGGCAGTCAGTGCCACGTGTCACCATATATGTGACATTTTACATTTTTTAACAGAAAATTTAACGGCAGGGGGGTAACTGGATAACTTTATATTTTGCAAGGTTTGTTTTAAATGTTTTTTTTTTGTGGGGGGGTAACTGGATAATGGGTATATTTGCAGGGGGTAATATATATTTAAACCTTTTACTTAATTACCAATCCCTTTACTAAAACTATTAATCCGTTTGGTCATTCGCAATTAATATTCTTTTTCCTAAATTAACCCTTGTTTGGTCATGCAAGAATTTAAATTCAGGAAAAGCATAAAGAGCAAAAAGGTTGAATGATTGGAAGACTAAATTATGGTTTGGTCATGCCCTAATTATAGCCCCAATTATCCTATAGGTCCACCAACTAATTGCAGTACGGTCGCTGATCAACTAATTGATTATAAACATGCAAAGGGTAGTTAATCCTAATCATGTGATAAAAACAATAGGACAATATTAATTAAAAAAAACAGGAATTCAAAATATAATTTAGAACATAAAAATGTCTCTAAACATGCAAGATCCACCTAAGACCCTAAAAGA
Organism: Astragalus membranaceus; assembly: GCA_039519185.1. Taxonomy (NCBI): domain Eukaryota; kingdom Viridiplantae; phylum Streptophyta; class Magnoliopsida; order Fabales; family Fabaceae; genus Astragalus; species Astragalus membranaceus. The sequence goes on from CM076850.1 coordinate 114,062,640, forward strand.
GGATTTAGGTATTCATAGGTATCAAGAACAATAAAATAGAAATAAGGTTCATGAATTACAGAGATAAGAATAACCCGGTAAAAAGAGAAATTCCTGATCTAAGTCTTCAATCTCTTATTTCTGCTCCAGAGCTCTCTCACAGTGTCAAGAACGTACCCAAAATCTTCCTTTTTCTCCTCACTTCCGCGTTTGCGTTACTGCTGTGCGCTTGTGTCTTCTATGATCTATCAGAGAGTACGGCCCCTTCAAATCATGTTTCAACACCTTTATATAATAGAATAAGCCTAGGGTTAAGTGAATTTTCTTTCTCTCCAAGTCACACGTATAAAGTGTGGGCCTCAATTCTTAATTCAAGCTTCCAACTCTTCTCTTCTTAATTGACGTCAATTAGTGGGCTTCAACTTTCTCAACTTGGCCAACTGGTCTTATGTGTTAAATTGGCCTGGCCTTTTATTTTCTTCACCTTTCTCTTAATTTTTGTCTATATAAATATATATATATATATATATATATATATATATAATACTTTTATTCTTCTTTTGCATTCTGTTTTTTCTGCAAAATAAAGAGCAAATTAAGTAAATGATTTATATAATAGATAATAATTGCTCTAAACTTGACCCAAAGATATCTCTAAAAATGCACTAAATTGGAGTTTATCAAATCCCCCACACTTAACTTTTGCTTGTCCTCAAGCAAATTTTCTAGCTCAATAAAATTTTTCAAATAAATAATAGAGACAACCAAATAAGGGATCCAAAGCTAGAAGCACAATGACAGACAATAGATAATATAGCACATATGAGGTGCCAAAAGGTTCCCCAATTAGAGGCTCATGTTCCTGAGGAATAGATTTTTGTGAACAAGGGCACTCGCTCACAATGTCTCTAAGTGTTTAGGGACTAGGGAAAAATATACACTCAAGTTTCAACAAAATGCACATTACCATATGTTTGTAATTTGACCAAATCTCTGCTAAATAGTTCACATGCATGCAAAAGATGGGGTTTCATGGGTTGTAATGGGGCCAAGGTTAAGTCAAGCAAGGTAGGAAATAAGAAGAAAGAGATAATCAAAGGGCTAGACACAAGAAACAAATAGCAACCTTTGAAACCAAATATTGAGCTCCTATCTATTTTACAAATTTTGTCCAGACTCCAAATTAATTTCACTCTCATTCTTCAATCTGCTTCTATTGAATCAACTCTCTTTGATTTACCTTTTCTCTTGAGTAGACTTTTTTGTTGTTTTTTTTTTTGGATTTGCCCTTTGGCTCTTTCATTCTTTTGATGTGCCTTTTCCTCCTTTGCTTTTCTCTTTTTTTTTCAAATTTTCTTTCTATATTTTTTTTTCTTAGGAGGAAAACGGCAAGTACATGAAAACTCCTATTTTGTTTCCTTGGTAACAAGATATTCTTGTAAGCACGTGATTCACTCCTTTTGTTTTCTTCATCCTAACAAGATAGTCAACTAAAGTATAGGACGAAATTCCAGTCCTGACAATATAGACAACTAAAATGTTGGACGAAATTGTAATTTTCAACAGTTGCTCCACATTTAATTCCAAATGGTTACCACAAAAAAAAAAAGAAAAAAATTATATCTGGGTACCAAAGAAAAAAAACATAACAATTAGGCTCAAAGGGGCCAACTAAGGGATAAATTCAACAAACAACTCTGAGGCCAGAAAAATACCTAAATTCCCCAAATCTTTTTACATGATGCAGATCAATTTTTGCCTTGAAATGGTCAAAAGACAAATATTAGAATGTAGCAAATTGGGAAACACACTCATAGAAAGAAAAGGGGTAAAAATTTATTATTTAGTAGCAATCCCCTTATGAAGGCTCAGATCTCACATTTAGAAGCTAGTTCACAAAAAGTACTCAACAGGCACAAATGCTAATTATCAGCTTCCTAAGGACAACCCCACAGTTACAATTAAGCACAAGTCTGGTAAATGAATCAATTATGGGGTCCCAAAAAGGCATAATCTCTAAATTTTTTTCAATTTAAGCATAATTCATGCAAAACAAGCCAGAAAAAATGCTATCAACATATTTAGTGGGTATGTGCATTAATAGAGACCAAGTGACAAAATATACTCTCCTCCCCCACACTAGCATGAAGCATGGTCCTCAATGCAAAATGATCAAATAGAAACAAAAGGAAATAAATGAAAGAGAGAGAGAGAGAGAGAGAGAGAGAGAGAGAGAGAGAGAGAGAGAGAGAGAGAGAGTAAGAGTGACTTCCCTGAGAGAGCTTGCAATCTGAGCTTATTCCTAAAAACAAAACAAAAATAAAAGTAAAATAAAAATAAATGAAAAGAAAACACAGGTTGCCTCCTGCGAAGCGCTTGTTTAACGTCATGAGCATGACGATAGTTGGTGCTCAATCAGGGGGCTCTCCAAGAGCAAATTTTACATATAACGCTGTGCACCTTCTTCGTTTTCTACCAATGTGGTTGACATTGTTCTTTCTTTTTCCACGTGGTGGATGAACTTCATAGGATTGTGAAATTTTTATTTTATCTCCATCCACTACTATGCTAGGATCCTGCAAAATAAGATTTTTTTTCCAAAAAATCCTGCATCTTTAGATCACTAAAAATGTTAGTTTCAACCACATCATCAATATAAGAAGAAGTTAAAGAAGAGAAAATTTCATTGGAATTTAAAGCTTTAATAACATCATCTTCTTTACCACTCCTCAAAGTTACCTTTCCCCGGTGAACCTCAATCACATCATCACCAATGGTTAAAACAATTTGGCCAAAAATTGGGGCTATTTCCTCTTTCTCCAGCTCATGAACCAATGGATCTTTCTCATTCTCCTCACAACCGCTCTCATCAATAGCATCTTTTGTTTCAATATAACTCTCTTTAGTAGGAGCTATTATTTTTATTTGACTCCCTTCAGTAGGAGTCTCTTCATCTTTCTCGAGAGCTTCTTCCTCTAGATTATCTTCTTTGGAGAACACTTCATCACTACTAAGAATATTATCTCTGTATTGCTCAGTTTGTGAATAAGGAGTTTCTTGGGCCACTTGAGATAACATAGCAATGATACTTGAGATTTGGTTTGTCATGGTATCAAATCTATCCCCCCAAGTATCAATTATATCACCCAAGGTATCAATTCTATTATTACTTCTTCTCTCAAAGGCACTGTATTGCACAATTTCCACGGTCGGGGTACACTTAGTTTGTGAAAGCTGAGTTTCTTGAGCCAACTGAGTTGCCAGTGCTATCATATCACTAATTTTTGACAACCGATTCTCTATATTATTCTCAAATCTATCAAGTCTTTCAATTATTTTCTCCATTGGTTTGGGCAAGACCTCATTGGCATCTGACTTTTCCTCCTCTTGCCTCTGAACTTGTAGTGGCTCATAATTATCCCAGTGGGAGGAATAAGGAGGTGACTCATAGTCATCACAATAATCCAAATAAGGGTCATAAGGAGGAGGAGAAATTGGGATTTGGCACTGAGGCACATACCAATATGAGTTCTCTAAATTTCTTTGTGCCTCTGCCTCTCTAATATAATCTCCAAGGGTCTTAACCATGATTTAGACTTTTATCTGCAAAATAGGTGAACTGCAACAATCTCTTTGGAAAGTATTGGCAATTTTTTTTTAGTATTTTTTTTCAATAAGATAAATAAAAAAACAAAATTAAAATTAAAGCAAAAAAAAATGTCTAAAGCAATAAAAAAATTTTCGTTTAATATTGCTAAATTAATCCCCGGCAACAGTGCCAAAAACTTGTTGCGTTAAAAACACACTTAGACCAAGTGTACTCTTTCGCAGAAGTAGTATAAAAAATTATCGTGTCCACAGGGATTAATTAGCAAGTACCAAACTACTTAAGATATACTATTGTTTAGACGAACAAATAGCTGATGGTTGTAATAACATATTAAAAAGTAAAAAATAGCAAGAATAAAATACAAGTTTAATAAATGGTGTGAGGCCTAGGATCACGGTTTCACTTGCAAGCTTCGATTCCCCCTATGTCTAATCCTACCTGAATTCCCTTATTTTACTTAATTACCAATCCCTTTACTAAAACTATTAATCCGTTTGGTCATTCGCGATTAATATTCTTTTTCCTAAATTAACCCTCGTTTGGTCATGCAAGAATTTAAATTCAGGAAAAGCATAAAGAGCAAAAAGGTTTAATGATTGGAAGACTAAATTATGGTTTGGTCATGCCCTAATTATAGCCCCAATTATCCTATAGGTCCACCAACTAATTGCAGTACTGTCGCTGATCAACTAATTGATTATAAACATGCAAAGGGTAGCTAATCCTAATCATGTGATAAAAACAATAAGACAATATTAATTAAAAAAAACAGGAATTCAAAATATAATTTAGAACATAAAAAGGTCTCTAAACATGTAAGATCCACCTAAGACCCTAGAAGAGGATTTAGGTATCCATAGGTATCAAGAACAATAAAATAGAAATAAGGTTCATGAATTACAGAGATAAGAATAACTCGGTAAATAGAGAAATTCCTGATCTAAGTCTTCAATCTCTTATTTCTGCTTCAGAGCTCTCTCACAGTGTCAAGAACGTACCCAAAATCTTCCTTTTTCTCCTCACTTCCGCGTTTGCGTTACTGCTGTGCGCTTGTGTCTTCTATGATCTATCAGAGAGTACGGCCCCTTCAAATCATGTTTCAACACCTTTATATAATAGAATAAGCCTAGGGTTAAGTGAATTTTCTTTCTCTCCAAGTCACACGTATAAAGTGTGGGCCACAATTCTTAATTCAAGCTTCCAACTCTTCTCTTCTTAATTGACGTCAATTAGTGGGCTTCAACTTTCTCAACTTGGCCAATTGGTCTTATGTGTTAAATTGGGCTGGCCTTTTATTTTATTCACCTTTCTCTTAATTTTTGTCTATATAAATATATATATATTAATATAATACTTTTATTCTTCTTTTGCATTTTGTTTTTTCTGCAAAATAAAGAGCAAATTAAGTAAATGATTTATATAATAGATAATAATTGTTCTAAACTTGACCCAAAGATGTCTCTAAAAATGCACTAAATTGGAGTTTATCAATGAAAAACACCAAAAAAGGACCAAAATAACACAGAAATAGACCAAAGTGAAATTAAAGTCAAAGATAAAGGACCAAAATTGCAATGTAGCCTTAAATTTCTAACACTGTTACAAACAACTTTACATAATTTACGGTTATGCTTGAAATGTATAAGGTGTTGCTCATTTTAGGAATTTCACAAGTAGCCATGGTTTCAAGTTCACATATTGGAGATATTTGCAAAAATCCTTCTTAAATTGCATATCACCTCCTTTCTTTTATTATAGGGCTAAAATGCTATTGGGTCCCTTATCTTTATTTAAAGTAATGGATTAGTCATTTATGTTTTTTTGTCCCAAATAAGTCATTTATCTTTCAAATTTTTGACACATAAATCATTTTCCGTCAAACTCCATCCAACCCAGTTAACAGGGCTGATGTGGCGTGCTGACTCATTTAAATCATATTTTTTATTTTATTTTTGCTTAGGTGGCATATTAACTTGCTAACTAATAAATTAATTTGAATTAATATTTTTTTAAACAATCACCCAAAAAACCAAATTACCCATAACCCAAATTGTACCCTCTTCTTCTTCTTCATGTCTTTCGTTTTCCAGCAACCCATCACCAATCGTTCTCCAGCAACCCATCACCAATCGATTTCATTACCCAGAACCCAACTGATTTCGTTTTCATTTTCTCATCCATTTCGTTTCTTCAGATGTTTACAACAACAACAATTTGCGATTTCGTTTCTGTTTCCAGAATCGCTTCGTTTCGATTTGGGTTTCAGGTTTGATTTCATTTTAAGTTTTAGGTTTGATTTCGATTTGGGTTTCAGGTTTGATTCCGTTTTTGAATTCAATTTGGGTTTGGTTTCTGTTCTTCGATTTTGTTTGGGTTTTAGGGTAAGATTTCGATTTCGTTTTGGGTTTTAGGGTTAGATTTCGATTTCGTTTTGGGTTTTAGTGTTAGATGTGGATTTCATTTTGTTCTTCAACTTCCGTACTTCTGTTCTTCACTGGATTTTGTTTTGCTTGTTCTGTTCTTGACAAAATCGTTTCTGGGAATGATGGAAGCAAGAAGATCAGTTTGTTCTGTTCTTGACAAAATCGTTTCTGAGAAAATCGTTTCTTCAAAATCGTTTTTTTTGTTCTGTTCTTGACAAAATCGTTTTAGGTTTTAGCGTTAGATGTGGATTTCATGTTGTTGTTTGTTGTTGTTGTTGTTGTGTGTTGCTGGGAATGATGGAAGCAAGAAAATGGAAGCAATTCAAGAAGATGGAAGCAATTCATAAAAAAATATTAATTTAAATTAAATACTGGGTCAGCACGCCACATAAGCATAAACAGAATAAAAAATATAAATCAAATAATGAGTCAGCACGCCACATCAGCACTGTTAACAGAGTTGGATGGAAGTTGACCGAAAATGATTTATGTGTCAAAAATTTGAAAGATAAAGCACTTATTTGGGACAAAAAAGCATAAAGAATCATGGATTTATGTGTCAAATATTCTCTCGCTAATTTTAAGCGGGATTTTGAAAAAGAAACACGAATTACGAGGAAATTAGCGAGGGAAATTCTCTCGCTAATTTTAGGCGGGATTTTGAAAAAGAAGCACGGACTACGAGGAAATTAGCGAGGGAAATTCCCTCGCTAATTTTAAGTTTTTTTATATCTGACCGAACCACTCTCATTTTCTCTTATTCTGTCTTCTCTCACTTTCTCTCCTTTTCTCTCTTCTTCCCTAAACCACACATCTCTATTTCTCACACTTCACTCTCTTTCTCCCTTACTCTCCTCTCTCTACCCAAACCCACCCTTCACCACCACATCATAGCTCCTCTCATCCTCACTCTCTCTCTCTCTCTCTCTCTCTCTCTCTCTCTCTCTCTCTCTCTCTCTCTCTCTCTCTCTCTCTCTCTCTCTCTCTCTCTCTCTCTCTCTCTCTCTCTCTCCATCTTCCCATATTACACCTCCACCACCACCAAATTAACTTCCACCCTCACTCCTCTCTCCCTCCCTCTCTCTACACAAACCTCCTTCTCATATTTCACCTTCACCACCACCATATTTATCCCTTAGATTAATAATATTATAATAATAATAATTTAATAATATAATTTTTATTGATAATATTATAATAAATATTAAAAAAATCTTTAAAATTTTTATAATAGTACTAGCTAATTTCAAGCGGGATTTTGAAAAAAAAGAACGGATTACAAGGTGATTATCGACGAAAATTCCCTCGCTAATAAAATAAAGAGAGATATAAAAAGCACAAGGGGGGACTAGACCAAAACCCTTGGTAATAAGGACAATAATAGAATGCCCAACAAGGCCTCTAAAATAAACAACCATAGAACTCTAATGGAAGAAATTCTAAGGCGAACAGAAAACCCGAAAGGAGGCCGCACTTGTTGCGTTAAAAACACACTTAGAGCAAGTGTACTCTTTCGCAGAAGTAGTATAAAAGATTATCGTATCCACAGGGATTAATTAACAAGTACCAAACTAGTCAAGATTATATATTGTTTAGACGAACCAATGATTTAGTTGTAATGAAAACAAATAAAAAGAAATAAATAACAAGAATTAAAATACTAGATTTAATCGATGGAGAGAGGTCTAGGGTCACGGTTTCACTTGCAAGCTTCGATTCCCCTATGTCTAATTCCTACTTGAATTCCTTTATTTTATTTAATTACCAATCCCTTTACTAAAGCTATTAATACGTTTGGTCATTCGTGATTAATATTCTTTTTCCTAAATTAATCCTCGTTTGGTCATGCAAGAATTTAAATTCAGGAAAAGCATAAAGAGCAAAAAGGTTGAATGATTGGAAGACTAAATTATGGTTTGGTCATGCCCTAATTATAGCCCCAATTATCCTATAGGTCCACCAACTAATTGCAGTACGGTCGCTGATCAACTAATTGATTATAAACATGCAAAGGGTAGCTAATCCTAATCATGTGATAAAAACAATAGGACAATATTAATTAAAATAAAAACAGGAATTCAAACCAGAAATTAGAACATAAAAAGGTCTCTAAACATGCAAGATCCACCTAAGACCCTAGAAGAGGATTTAGCTATCCATAGTGTTTGAGAACAATAAAATAAAATTAGGAGTCATAAATTACAGAAATAAAAATAACCCGGAATAGAGAAATTTCTGATGGTGAAAATTTAGTCTCCTTTTTCTGCTCCAGAGCTCTCTTACGGTGTCAAAAGGGTACCCAAAACTCCCTCTCTCCAAGCCGGCACTACTGTTGCTGTGCGTTGTGCTGGTGCGTTGTTCTTCAAAGTGCGGCTCTGTTTCTATTATTTAATTTCCTGACTTGTCTTTAATTAATGTAGAACTTGGATTTTCCTCAAAATATCATTAGTGCCCAACACTATTAGAATTGACTAGCGTCTTGACCCGTGCGCTGCACGGGGTAGAAACTCTAGTTAATATAGAATGGTTTTTGGGTAAAATTTGTTTCTTAAATTGCAACATGAGAAAATATTGTTTAAATTGAAGGAAAGTATGAATTAAAAAAAATATGTACTAAAAAAAGGCATTGCAAACTTAAAAAATAAAATGGAGTGTGTACATATTTGTCACCAATTTTTTTTTATCAAATCGGTTATGAAGAAAGAACTCTAGGTATTTGACCGGTTAAATTTTTTTTCGAACACTAAAGTACCCCAAAACATGTTGCTTAGCATCACACTTTACGTATATTGTCACGGAATTATATATATTTTTCACCAAATCGGTTACTAAGACACAAACTTTGCATATTTGAATAGTTGAATTTTTTTACGAACACCAAAGCATCAAAAAACACACTACTTAGCATCGTACTTTACATATTTTGTTTTGAAATTATTTTTTTCACCAAACCAATTACTGAGGAACAAACTCTGCATATTCGAACAGTTAAAAAAAATCGATATTGAGGAATGAACTTTGAGTATTTGAACGGTTAAAGTTTTTTTCGAACACTAAAGTATCTCAATACACGCTGCTTAGCATCACACTTTACGTATTTTGTAACGAAATTATATTTTTTTTTACCAAACCGGTTATTGAGACACAAATTTTGCATATTTGAATAGTTGGATTTTTTTGCGAATACTAAAGCATCAAAAAACATACTATTGCGATCACTAAAGCATCAAAAAACACACTACTTAACATCGTACTTTACATAAATATGTTATGGAAAAAAATTTCTTCACCAAACGGATTAGTGAGGAACAAACTATGCCTCTATGAAGAGTTAATTTTTTTTTTTCGTCTGCTTAAGTAACCCAAAACGTATTCTTTTGCATTGCACTTTACATATTTTATTACAAAATTACTATTTCATTTCAACAAACCAGTTATTGAGGAATAAACTTTGCGTATATGAACAACTAAATTTCTTTTTAGACTCTAAAGTAGCTCAAAACACACTAGCTAGCACCATATTTTATATAATTTATCACGAAATTAATTTTTATTTGTCACCAATCCGACTATCGAGGAATAAACTTCACGTAGTTATAAATCCTATTTTTTTTCTAAATTTTAATGTACTTTTAAATATGGAAATAAAAAAAGAGATAAAGAAAAAAAAATTAGGGGGGAGATAGGGGGGAGGAAGGGGAGTCTTGGCGCCAAAATGGAGCTGGAGACTCCATAAGATTTATAGTCTTTATAGATTTAAAGATTTAGATGTGTGGATAATAATAGCGAGTGACTTATTAATAGATCTTAATATATCTATAACAAGTTCTGACACCATATTGAGATTTTGGCTCTACCTCATCCTTACAAAACTAACTTGTAAGGTGTGTGTATTCTTTAGGGCTACTTATATTTTTAGTCCTTAGAAAATTAACACTTTATAAGTTTAGCCCCTAAACAAATTTTACTCATTTTCAGCCCCCATGCTTTTATGGGGACTTGCTTTTTAGTCCCTAGGGAGACTAAAACCACCTATTTTGTAAAAAGTTTCGAAAATAAAGACTAAAAATAAATTAATTTTTGAAGGGACTAATCTCGAAATGTTGTGATATTTAACTTCATTCTTTATAAATTATTTTCAAGCTTTGAATTTATCTCAATATTGACGACCCTACCCACGAACCCAGATCCTAGATCCACCACTGGTGGTCCTCACAAATGTTAGTTGTTAGTAATTAGTTAGGGGGTGGATGAACGTTAGTTTTCAGGATTTGAACTCTGAACCTTCTTTTTACAACTCTTTCATATTTCTTAGCCCCCAACTAAACTATCATCTTGGGACTTGTGGTCGTTCTTAATCTTAATAAATTAAATAAAAAGAACTCCCTATGTGCCAAAGCAGAAATTATATAACTTGTGTGGATGAGGAAAGATGTGGGGAAATTAATGAAAACTTGTGTGTCACATAATGAGCGGAAAAAAGAGGTTAGAAAGATTACAATAAAATAAAGAGATGCTTATCAAAATAAAGAGATCTAGTTTGATCAATTAATTCAGCATTTGTAAAGGCCACCAAACCAAATCCAATATAAATGTTTGGAAACGCGCAAATTAAAACTGTGATGTCAATTTAGAGTTGAGACCGACCCCATGGGATCATTTGACTTATCGAAATTAATTCAAATCAAAACTCAGTTTGCCTTCTTTATACTCAATCTCATTATGATTTTGCATTATTCGCCGATTGTTTCGCTATGCTAGAATTATTATGAAAATATTTTCTAAAACCCTAGCTATTTTTCTCAATTTTCTCTGGCTCTTTTCTTCTTTCCGGAGTGGTTTTAGGTCAGTTTTTTGTTTAGAATTATCTCTCTATATCATTTTTTTGTCTTTTCACCTAAATAAGTGGTTATCACATAGGTATAGTTTTTATTTCATTTTTTTCTAGATTTCGTCGGTTGTTGGGTGCGGCGTTATTGTTGTTCGTCGTCTTGTTGCGGTGTTTTTGATTTCCTGTCTTGTTGCAGTGTTTTTGATTTTTCGTCTTGTTGCGGTGTTCGTTTAGTTCAGATCGGCATATCAACTTTGACATATTGCACATTCAACCAATGACTAGGACCTCAAAGTTACAGATCTCGAGGCATGAGTACTCCGGTGACTTTTATTTTGTCACATTTGCACACATTTTGTCGTTTTATGGTATTAACTTGGGTGTTGTGACTTTGTTCGCAGATTCATCTTTTGTGTTTTTAGCGATTCTGAGTTTGTATTATTATCCATTTAATCTATCAATTTGAATGAATGAATATCCTTTTTAGTAAAAAAAAAAGAATTATTATGAAAAAAATACTAACAAAGGCATGACATGTCCGAAAAAATCAAGACTTTTTTTTATTATTCGGACAATTTTTGACTCCCTACGGAGGTGTTCAAACACTTTAAACAAATTACTAATTTCCACTCGTGCTTTGGAGTGATAAATTTTGCACTAGTCAACACTAGTGGTGGATCGAGGACCTTGAGTCAGGGGTTCAAAAATTTTAAAAACTTGAATCGTTAAAAATATAATTAAAAACAAATTTAATATGTTTAAATAAATTAATTATACAACTCATAATTGACTGAGTGATGTGTTTGTGTGACGTATTTGAGTGCAATTGGGTGCAAAATTAAGAGTCCTATAATGCAAAATTATAATTTCTGGGGGTTCAAAATACTTTTATATAAGGGATAAATAGATACAAATATTTTTATATATATAGGAAAGAAATGATATATTTTTTCGAGGGGGTTCAGGTGAACCCCCTCACATAGCCATAGGTCTGTCAATGACCAACAATGAGTTTGTCTACTGCGGGAATCGTACCCGAGAGCAGCGGGTCAACCTCTCGTGTCCCAATATAGCTTATACCACTGTGCCAACGATGTTGACTGAAAAAGTGAAAAGTTTAAAACTTATTAATACCTATAATTTTAAAAATAATTTATGTTTTTTTTTTTAAAAAAAATCAAAAAATATATTACCATCTTTTGACAAAATTAATTTTTTCGTTTGGTGTAATCTAAAAATTTAAAATACTAAAAATGCATAACATAAGTGATAAAAAACTGAAATAATTATTAAAAATATATAAAAATAGAAAATTAATTTAATTTTTTAATAAATGAAATATAGTTGTCAAAGTAGTAGTTTTACTTTGTCATTAATTTTTTAATAAATAAAATATAATTGTCAAATTAGTAGTTTTAATTTAATCATTAGTTTTTTTAATGATTTTACGGTAAAAAAAGCATTAATATTTTACAAACCAAAAATATTATTAAAAAGGGAAAAAAAGAAACAAAGGACACCTGAAGGGATAAGAACCAAACTCAACCAAAGGAAAAAACAAAACAAAACAAAACAAAAAAGATAGTAAAACTGAAAATAAAAATAAATCAAACTTATCTGAAATATTTTTAACAAGTGTAATCAATTTTTCATAAGATAAACAATAATTGTATAGCTCAGATTTTAACTTATGGAAACTAATACATTGTCTTTAGTAAAATATAATTGAAAAAAATGGATGTGTTTTGTCTAAATTTAGATTAAATATAACTATTTTTTGTTTTATATTTTGTTACAATAAGATCAAATATATCTACCGTATGACTATATATTATGTCTGTCTTCGATCATGGAGAGAGCAAAATTTATGGCATTGGTTGCAGCAACAATTTATGCTAACTAATGATTTTTTTAGTTTACTTTTCTAGATGTTGCGATCTAGCATGATGGCCAGCGTAGAACGCAACATTATTCAATAATCAAGACATCACTGTCGTGGCCTGGTGTCTCAGAAACCACCTTGGTGAGTTTTTTTTTTTATAGGCAATGTTAGTGGAGGTGTGGGAAATATTAGTTTTTCGGATTTGTAGATCGTTGAAGTGGGTTGTCGAAACTTTCTATATCCATGACCTTTGAGTTGATGACCTTCTTGATTTGCACATGGATCCCTCTGAATATGGTACATTAATAGCTACCTGCAAATCCTTCTTAATTTGAACAATGATCATTATTTTTTGTATTGTTTAAATTAAGAAGGATTATACAAGCGTCTATTTTTTATCTTCTTATTTCATCGCCATTCTTTTAGTTTTATTTCCTTTTTGTGTTGTGATCTCTCTTAGAAATGAAATGCATTGATTTGGTTATTGTCAATAAAAAAAACACTATAACAATAACAATAAAAAAGAAAACGACCTCTCCATGCAAAAGTTTTTTTTTTCAAACACATGGTGTATCCACAAAGTTAAGTCGTTAACATCAATACACATCTTCACAATTCATGAAAATGAGAGGGAACATGGCCTTTCCAAATATGGTGGTGGATGGTATGAAGTATTGAAGTTTTTCTATTGTTGATGGACCTTGAATTTAGCTGAACAGATCTATTAAAATGCCAATAATGATTCCTAATAATCAATTAATTGATTCTGCTCAAAAAAGATTGTTTATAGCTATGAGTGTTAAAAAACTTTTTTAAAATTTTATTGCATTTTTATCCCTCTATATATATATATATATATAGGTCATTCATTTTTTTTTGTTTGACCTTGGGACCTCCTTCTTGCACTCATTTATTGCACTCCTTCGATATCCCTTAACTCGCCAACTGAGCTACCTACTTGGAATTTATAGGTCCTTCGTGATTATGTTAATTAGTTAACGCCGATAGACGTTTCAAACTTTTAAATTATGGACATGCCAACATTCCACATCAAATATTAGAAATAAATTTGAAGGAGTTGGCGATCCAAGAGACATAAAGGAGTTGTAAGAAGGAATTCTAGGGTTTAAATCCTGTAAACTATCATTTCTCCTACCCCTAACATTGTCTATAAAAAAAAATATTAGAAATAATTTTTTTAAAGTAGTTGTTGTTAAACAAAAATAATGGTATTTGAAAAAATGCTTGTCTTGTGATGTTGATATAACTGGGAGATGAATATGCAAATGAGTATTGCTTAATAACACGAGGAATTGAGCACGAATGCGGTCACGAATGTCCCAGCATCACGTGAATTGTGCATTATGCTGTGCCTATTTATCCATTCACGTGAATTATGCTTTGTTTATTTTGAGGTGTGGATTTTCTCTAGACATGCATTGCATTGCTTGTTTCTTATTTTATTTATTCATAAAATAACCATGTGGATATTCTGGAAGAATTTCGGGAAAAGAGTCATGTCATATAGAAGTGCTCTATGCAAATACTAGCAAAGTTTCACCAGTGGAAAAAACACATTTTATATCAGAAATTTTTATCGGGTAAAAAATACATGATGTTAAAAGGGAGGCGGTGGCAATTTTGAAATTTTGGTGACATTTTTACCATCTGTCGTTGTCCTAACCGTTATAGAAACTGTGTTTTGACTGCTAATATATAACCTGATGTTGAAAGTAGTTATTTAACATCTGTTCCAGCTTTACCCCATATTGAAAGTGAATTCACTAGTAGAAAAAATGCTTTTCATTAAGCGCGAACGCCTCTTCGTTTCTCACTCAGCGTTTCTCTCACTCACAGAACACTCCCCTATTTGTTTCTCTCACTCACGCAAAACCTCGTCGCTCTCTCTCTCTCTCTCTCTCTCCCACTCTCTCTCTCTCGCTCCAGATTCGCAAAACCATCTTTGCTCTCTCGCTCCAGAACGCAAAGCCCTCTTAATTCTTCTCACTCCAGAACACGTCAGAGTGAGCTCAACACGACGCCACCACTGCAACCTCCTCACTGGGAGCCCCACCAGGAGACACCGCTGCAACCACCACAGTGTCGCTGCAGCACCACTGTTTCCAGGTTCCCTTCTCTGAGTTTAGGGTTTCACATCCATTGATTATCTGGTTTTAATTATCTCTGATTTTAGGGATTTCGATTATCTGATTTTGATTATCTAATTTTATTTATCTCTAGTTTTAGGGTTTAGGGTTTTCTATTTTGATTATCTATTTTGTCTATTTGATTTTGAACTTTACCTATTCCAATGTTATGGTGCGATTCTATTCATTCTAATGAACTGCTAAGCCTTATTTTCTATCTCTTTTTAACCCCATCCTCTTTTTGATTGATTAGACATTTAGGGAAATAGCCATCTAGGTGTACATCTGTATTGATCCAACTACGATCCTTTGCTGCTTATGTTTTTGCTTCTTATCAACCCTTTACTGGATGTATATTACAAGTTGCTAGGACCCTAAATTCTGTGTTATTTGGTATTTTGCAGGTTGCTAATCCAAGAGAAATAGTTACTACCAAAAAGGTGGATTCCAAGCTCCTCTACTCTACCCTTTACATACTCTATTTTAATTACTTTGGTCTTTTTTCCACTGCTACTATGCTTTCACTCTAGTTGGATCAATACTAGCGGCCTAAGTAGTTATGGATCATAGTTTGATCAATACTAGCCGTCTAAGTGATGAGTATGAGAAGGGCGTGGAAGAGTTTCTAGAATTTGCTAAAAGAAGTTGTCCAAAAAATAATGAAAAGTTTATTTGTCCTTGTGTTAGCTGTAAGTTTTATTGTCCTTGTGTCAATTGTTTGAATAGCGACAAACTAGTTGTTAAGGACATTCGTGATCATCTTCGTTGTGATGGCTTTAACAAGAGTTATACAAGGTGGCTATGGCATGGTGAATCGTCAGGAATACCAAGCACATTCTAGAGAGAGGAGGTTAATGTAGATATGAATGATCGACTAGAAGAGATGATTCGATATCTAGGACCAGAGTCTTTTCAGCAAACATGTATGTATGATACTTTGTGCAGCGACAACGTAGAGTCGTTGTATCTGGGGTGCACCAATTTCACACGGTTGTCAGCCGTGTTAAAATTGGTCAACTTAAAGGCAAAAAACGGGTGGACCGATACAATTTCACAGCTTGAGTTGCTGAAAGACATGCTTCGAGAAGGTAACACATTACCAGACCGTAACTGGTAATGTGTTGACTGCAAATATGGCAAATATGGCATATATATGTGTAAACACTCGATTTTAACCAGTATTTTTCATTTTTTGGTAAAAAAACGCAAAAATATTTCGTTTTGCGCTTTTTTAGTTCACACGTGCTATTTTGTGCTTGTGGACGATTTGGCATGTGTTCATGCTATTATTAATCGGACTTTCTTTTATTATTGTTAGTATTATAGAAAAAAAGTCAGATTTAAATAAATGTTTGTTTTTATTATAATCAGTTTTTTTACAAAATAGGGTACAACCAATGAGGTCAACTTTAGTACACATATAGAGACAAAAAATTATTAATTAAAATACAAAATAGAACAAAAAAATTAATTAAAATACAACTTGTTTCTTTATCTCTCTTGTCACGATCTCTTTTACATATAGAGATGAGTCCAAACACTATTTGGGTGTCTCAGGATTCCTTTTTCCATTTCCAGCTCTTGACCATAGAGCACCTATGCTCCCTCTCATGTGCCTATTACACCCTCAAGGCTGTACACACAAAATTGGAAAATAAGCAGAGGTCAGTAGCCATAGCATACCAACAGAGAACTCAGCATCATAGATTAAGAATTGAAAGAGACAATTCAGTTATAAGAAAACAAAATTGAAGGTTGGTCTATCTATAAAATCCCAAAGCCAGCAAGCTAAAATGGGGATTTTCAGAGAGGAAAAAGAGCAAGCAAAAGGGGGGGGAGAACACTGTAACACGGGGAAAGAAACGAAACAAACAGGGAAAGAACAAAAAAAATTAAAAAAACAAAAGGGGGAGGGATCTGAAAGAAAAAAAGGGAGCACCATCACATCACCACCAACAACCACCGTCAGCCACCGCGGCCTCACCCACAGAGCACCACAACCACCAACCGAACCATCCACCCACAGCGCCCCACCACAACCCCAAACCGTCACCTCACGGCCAACACCTCCGGCCACCACCATGGAAACACCCGCACTGTCTCCGCCACTCAACCACCCTCGTGTTTCTCATCACCACTGCCGGCGCACCACAACCCCCTTCGCACCCAACAGTCCCAAAACTACCCACGGCCCCATAACGCACCATCGCACCGTTCGTCTTCACCATCGTCACCAGCCACGAAACGGCCGGTCAAAAGCCTCCCCCCGCCGCCATCATTCCTCTCTCTCACAGCCACCACCATAAAAAAAAACAACCAGCAAAAACAGATCGTGTCCACCTTCGGAGTACCAGCGCCGTCGTCGTAAACGCTACCTCCGGCGCACCACTGCCCACCATCATCGCCTCCGTTCACACCACTGCATCGTAACTCCACCGTCTCTCTCTCCTCACAGTGTCTCTCTCTTTCTCTCCACCGCCAACCACCCCTGTTCTCTCCTCTCAGACGGTTATCTCTCTCTCCGTGAAGCTCTCAATCTCTCTCAGAGCGTTATATATTTGGGGATTTAGGGATTCAAACCCAGTTGTTTTACCCGTGACTGACCCATTTCTCTATTCTTCTCTTTTAATTGTTTTAATTAATGTAGTTTCCCTTTTTATTATTATTATTATTAGCTTTTGATTCACACAGCACACACTATCTCACGCATCAAGCCCCCTCCGCATCCCTGGTTCTTTTATTCATTTTATTTTCTTTCCTTTTTAAATAAACAATACTAAGAAAACTGATTTCTAAATACACCCCTTTTTTCCCTGTACCCCCCTATTCTAATTGCACCCCTTTTTTATATTTTTTACAACCCACCTCGTTATTATTTTTTTTAGGGGACTAAGTCGGTCGTACGGCCGGGTTAGTCGTCGTTGTAGGATGAATAAGCCGTACGGCTCAAGAGTCCTAAAATACCTATTGAAAAGAAATAATACAAATATACAAATCATTCTTTCTCCTAAAAAATCAAATCTTCAAAAAAATAGAGGATTGAGCTGACTGTACAGTCGGGTTAGTCATCGTTTATAGGACGAATGAGCTGTACAGCTCCAAAGTCCTAAAACCCATGTATAAAAAAACACAAAAAATATTTTCTGGAAGAACTACGTAGCCTTTGATTCTCCGCTTCGGAGATACGTAGGAGTGGGGCTTCCCCGTCAAGCTAAATTGATTTTTTCCAATAAATAATCTTTTTTTTTCTCTAACACTTATTTTTCTAAAAAATATAAAAACAGGGATCGGCTAAGATGTGACATCTTGTCAATCCCGGTTTAAGAGACTTTAGCTGTACAGCCTGGTGATCTTGAACCCCTTCAAAAAAATAAAATCAACCAACCAACAAACTTTTTTAGGAAGAACTACGTGATTCTTGAGTTCCTCATTGCACCCGAGGATACGTAGGAGCGGGGCTTCCCCGTCAAGTCAAAATTAAATTTTCTTAAATTGGTCCCTATTTTATTTATTTCTAAATAATTCTTTTTTTACTTAATTTTGGGGGTAAATAAATAACTTGTAATTTATTATTATTTGCACAATCGGATTTAGGGTAATTGTCTTATGACAGATGTACTTGGGGTGCAGTGGGATTAAGTTTCCGCCATTCCCTATGCATAATCGACTCCCGAACTCAATCTAGTTTAAGCAGACCAGACAACTTCAAATGTAGGCTTTTCTCAATTTTCCCTATTAAATAAATTGGGTGGCAACTCCTAAAATAATCGATTTTTGGGTCGTCTACGTCGGGACCCCGGTCACGACAGATGGCGACTCCGCTGGGGACAGGTGAGAGGCAAGCCTGGTATATTTGGTTGTGCAAAAGATTATAAGGTATGTGCGTTTGTTTACCTCTCTTTACTTTTATTTATTTCTTTTGTTTCTTACGTATATCTTTATTTTATGCTTGATATAAACCCTAGGATAGAAGATACTTGAATTTATTGTCTGGTTGTTGTTTTCTAGTTATTTCTTTTTTTTTCTCTTTACTTATTCTATTAAGATACTTTTGTTTCTTATGTTCGTATGCTCCCTCCTACACACACTCCACTATCACACTTCGGCACACATGTGAGAATAGTCCTATACCCGGACTAGAGCATACCCTAAATTAGAACGAGACCGCGTAGTGATGGCCTGCTGGATGTACGTCATGTTGAGTGGTCACGAAAGTCTCACCTAGAGTTTGGTCCCTTTTGAGGATGCTATCACTTCTAATAGCTTGCCTATTGTCGCGATTAGCACTCTTAATTGGGGTCGTTGGCTCTAGGAACCTTATTTAGGACTCTATAGAGCTACCTTTGAGAGGTTCACTTGACAGAAAAAGCCTTAGATCTATTCCCAAAGGGACCCCTCTATGACACAAAGGAGCTTAATACTTTTGCATTCAAGCAAACACTAATACAATTTCCTTCCCATTTTTGAAAAAACCCAAAAATCATATTTTAATCCTGCAACCATATCTCCTGCATTCTTATTTTCTTTGCATGTCATAAAAAAATATATAGACAAACTCATGTTTCATTCATTTCAAAGACTGTCGGGAAATTATAAAACCTTTTTTCTATACAAAAAAAGTGGATGAAAGTGAAAAACATGCAAGTCAGACAACCCGAATCATACATTTCTCTTGAAATAGAAAGCTTACAATTCCCCGACACGGTGAATAAAACCATACATTCGCATATTCATTCATTCATTCATTCATATTTTGAAAACAATCAGAGCAAAAGGCAAGTTTGTTCGTCAACACTCATGCGTCTGTTTTCCCTTTTCCAAAAAAACAACGAACAAAAATATTCAAAATCATGTCAAGCATCATGTATTCTTTCCTTTCCATGCATAAAAAAAATCACTGCGAGTGTCATGCATTTTATTTCCTCTCACAAAAAAGAGTAATTTTTAATCATATAACATGAGCATCTCAACATGCATTTCCATTCATTCATAATCATTCACAAACATCATCATCAAATAATATAGGCATTTCATCAATTGAAACATCACGAAATGCATAGCATTCAGACACCTTTTCACTCATCTTAAAAAAAACTGTTGTTTCATTAAATCATCCATACGCCATTTCATCCACACATTATTTATACACCGTTTCAACATGCTTCATTTCAAAAATTATGTCATCATTTTCGCATCATTCAAATATATGTATTTAGCATTTCATTCTGATACATGAAAGAGGCTCTGCATCGGTCACGTGCTGCATTGCCTCCAAAAATTATTTAGAATACCTGACCTTTGCAAGTGATCATTCATACACGCATTTCATGCATTCGCTTCTGCATTTTCGTCATTCATCAGCATGTGTTCCTTCATGCATTAGGCCACAAAGGGAGCTTTGTCTCTTATCCTTAATTTTCGTTGAACTTTTTTCCTTTAAAAAAAAATAATATAAAAATCTCTAAATTTGTATAGAACTGCATTACATGCATAAAAGATCATGTTGCATTCTAAAAATAAAAAAAATCTTTGCATATATTCAAATGAATAATATTTTTTTTTTGCATGCTGTCCCTAAAAAAAACGCATTGAATGTGGCATCGTAGGATAAACATCTGCATGATGGCTCTACGTTCATGCATAGCATGACATCATAAGAATTCTCAATATTTCATTTTTCTTTGTCTATACATAAAAATTGTTGCTGCATATTGTACATGCTTACATGAGTAAATAGAATTGCATTGCATTTCAAGCATTCAAGACCATGTTGTATTCTAAAAACTTTGCATACTTTCATGAGCAAATAAAAATCCCATTGTCATTCATTTATAGTCTGTTTGTTTCAAAAAAAAGTTGCATTGCAACTTTTAAAAAACTAAAAATAAAAATTTGAACAAATAAAAACTAGCATTGTCATTCATCATTTTTTTTTGGACAAAAAACATTGTCATTCATCATGGATCATATCCTTTTCTCTTTAAAAATTTACATGCATAGCATTAAACCCGTGCACTTTCATGGAAAAGTATCACAAAATTTCTCCATATTTCATTATAGCATGTTGTCAATATCTTAGAAGTAGACGCATCAAAGTGTATTGTCATTTGTAAATCTTTATAATAGGTTTTCTAAAATAAAGTAAAAAAAAAGTAGGTGCATTTCATGTATAAAAGGCATTAAAAATTGTGTTGCATCCCGGAAAAATATTGTCTACATATTGGGTGCATTTTCATGAATAAAAAACTTGCATCATTATCCATTATTCATCATAGTTCATGCACTTTCATAGCATAACATCATAAAATATTCTCATATTTCATTTTTTTCTTTGCATATACATAAAATCGTTGTTGCCTGTTGTGCATACTTCCATGTGTAAATAAAACAAATCACATTGTCTTTCCCCAATATTCATAGCATGTCTCCTTTAGATAAGTACAAAAAATTTCATTTCATCATTCCTTGCATAAAGAAAAGAAAAAACATTACAAAACAAATGCATATTGCATCTTAGGACGTATTTGCATACATAAAATATACCCATGCACTCCATAGCATCATTTTTTTTCTGGACACATTTTCATTTGTCATAATTTTTCTTGAAATAAAGAATTTTAAAAGTCATTGAGTGTCCATCCACATTTTTTTCCAAGAGAAAGTTGAATTTTGTGTGCTTGCATCAAGGTGGATATCAATCAAGGAAGTGTACTGAGTGGGAAGATTTCAGGGGGCATTCAAAAGGGAAGGGAGACATAAGGTTGGGAATTAGTTCTTGAACTAAAAGCTCAAAGCAAAAGAATATGATTGTCATTAGCACTTTGTAATCATGTTGTGTAAAGTCAAGTTGGCTTTGTTGAAGCTTTATACTAATGAATTTGCAGGGACTTAAAAGCTCTTTCCCATTCTTTACACCCCATTATCCCTTAAGATTTGGTCCCCAATCCAATGATTGCCTCAGGTGATAATTCTCGAAGCCCTTTTGTGTGTGTCATTCGAGGATGAACCGGTGAACGAATATCGGATTTTGAAGGTCCATTTCCACAAAAAAAAAAGAGCAAGAAAAAAAAGAGACAAAAAAGTAGAAAAAGAAATAAAGAGCAAAGAATGTGTAAAGGAGTGAATGTTATTTCGAAATTAAATTTTTGAAAATGTGGAATCATGACTTGAAATAAAGAGTGGCCATTTTTCTCTATCCCAAAAACGAACCCTTGCTGTCCCCTTTGAGCCTGTAATTTCCTGGACAAGGATCAACCCTCAGTGAAATTTAGTGCATTTAGATTTCCAAAGGTACAATGAGATAAAAGGAAAAATGAAGCCCGCAAGACTGAAAACTTGTATAGGCAGTCTTGGCAAAAATTAGGGCATAAAAGAAAGAGAATGAGAGTCATAAATGAAGAAGAGGTGAATGATGAAATCAGCTATGCCAAATTAGAAAGAAGTGAAAAATGAGGAAAAAAGTGAAAAAGTAGAGAAGCGAAAAAAATCAAAATCATGTAAGAAGGAGAATGGATGGGTTTGACAAGAAAAATGTGATGTTTCGGAGCCCCATAGGAAATGGAATGCACTAAAAATCATTGATCATTTTAACCCATACATCATTTTCTGAGCCTCCAAATCCTTTTTTTTTCTTAACCCATAACCCATGTAAGAGGTTCCTGAGCCTTCTAACCCTTTTGTCTTAACCTATAACCCATAAAATAATTTCTCGAGCCTTCTAACACTTTTAGTCCTAACCCATAGCGCATAAAACAATTTCTTGAGCCCTCTAACCCCATTTTTCTTAACCTTATAACCCATAGCCACATTACAAGCCTCTAAAAGTCCACTCTAATCGATGAATGATTGCTTTCATTTTTATAATGTTAATTTTGAGATAAATCATTTATTTTCCGGAGCCCCATAGGAAATTGAATGCACTAAAAATCATTGATCCTTTTAACCCATAAATCATTTTCAGAGCCTCCAAATCCTTTTTTTTTCTTAACCCATAACCCATGTAAGAGGTTCTTGAGCCTTCTAACCCTTTTGTCTTAACCTATAACCCATAAAATAATTTCTCGAGCCTTTTAACACTTTTAGTCCTAACCCATAGCCCATAAAACAATTTCTTGAGCCCTCTAACCCCATTTTTCTTAACCTTATAACCCATAGCCACATTACAAGCCTTTAAAAGTCCACTCTAATCGATGAATGATTGCTTTCATTTTTATAATGTTAATTTTGAGATAAATCATTTATTTTCTTTTAACAAATCTTTGCTCCAAAAAATGAAAAGAAAAAAAAAGAATGAGACCCGCTAGACTGAAAACCTGCAAGGGCAGTCTAGGCAAAATTTAGGGTTAAAGAAAAATAAAAATGGAATGAAGCCCGCTAGACTGAAAACTCGCAAGGGCAGTCAAGGCAAAAGTTAGGGTACAAGAGGGGAATGAGACTTACAATGTTTATTTGTATAGTTCACTGGATTTCTCCTACTTATGCCGAACATGAGTGCACATTGGGGAAATTTTTGTGGTTTGAGGTAGCCTTGGTAGTCTCAAGAAATCCCACTCCGACCGAGGCAACAAAATTTTTGCACAATCCTTCATGAGTCAAACTTTCTTGCTATACCAGTTCAGTCTCCTCTCTGGCTAATGCCTTTCACCAACACTGGGGCAAGCATTTGGCAAGACGTTCATGAGTCAAACTTTGTGTGCTATGCTAGTATAGTCTCATCCCAGGGGCAATACCGTACACCAATTTTGGGGCAAAAGTTTTGTATAACCCTTAAATGAGTCCAACTTCGCTTGTTGCACCAGTGTAATCTACTCTCGGGGAAACACCTTTCATTAAAACTGGGGCAGAAATGTTGCAAGACTTCACGTTGTTTAAACTCTGTTTGCCGCACCTGTGTAGTCTTTTCTTAGGGCAATGTTTTTTCACCAATACTGCGGCAAAAATTTGCAATAACCCTTTGTGAGCCAAACTCTACTTTCTAACATCAGTGGTATTTCCTCTTTGAGAATATCACTTCTCACATAAGGGAAAATCTTTTGCAAAACCCTTCATAAATCCAACTTTGGTTGCTTACACCAAGTAGTCATTCCTGTTGTGTAAAACATCTTACCAATTTCTACCAAGTAAGTTGCCTTAAGTAAATAGAAAATGCTCAAAAATATTAACCTCGAGGCAAGCCTAATCCCTTTTCCCAACCATCTCAGATTCTCTTCGTCTTCTCCATTGCTTTCACTTTGTAAACAGCATTCACTTCCAAACCTGCAAAGACCCGAAACAAACAATCCAGAAACGCGAAAGTCCCAGCTTGTTAATACCCGTGAATCTATGCATGCTCGTTAGGTAATGCTTCAAAAATAGTCAACTTGGAATCATTGATATGATTTAGAACGCTAACGACAATCTGTGAGAAAGGGTCAAACTGGAATGTGTCATGCTTTGCAGGATGGGGATCGTAAAAAAAAGAGATCTGGCAAGGCAAAGATAATGATAAGTTTCCAACCGAGGACAAGCTTGATTGGTTTCAAATAAAATATGCATGAAAACATATTCTCAGCAAATATAACCTTTAGAACATGTCTCTATGCGCATGCATAACTCTTACATTTCATGTCATAGGATGTATACATTTCATGTCATAACATGCATACAATTCATGTCAAACCATGCATCCCACTTCATTACAAGAAGCGTGTGTTTTTCCAGTCTCTTTGTGAATAAAGGAATAATAATAAAAAAATAGAGCCATTGAAAGCAAGGCATGCATTGCATTTAATTTCCCTTCCATGCTACGGCTTAGCCTTGGCACTGGTCATTCTGATTTTGTACTACGGTTCAGCCCTGGTACCGCCATTTTATTTTTGTGCTATCGGTTACGCCCTAGCACTGCATGCTATCGGTTATGCCCTGGCATCGTATTTTTGTTTTGTGCTATCGGTTACGCCCTGGCACTGCATGCTATCGGTTACGCCCTGGCATCGCATTTTTAAGTTTTGTGCTATCGGTTACGCCTTGGCACTGCATGCTATCGGTTCAGCCCTGGCATCGCATTTTTAAGTTTTGTGCTATCGGTCGCGCCCTGGCACTGCAAGCTACCGGTCGCGCCGTGGCTTTGCATTTTTTTTAATGCTATCGGTCTTGCCTTGACATTGTTTTTGTTTTTTTTTATTGTGCTACCGGTCGCGCCCTGGCACTGCAAGCTACCGGTCACGCCTTGGCTTTGCTTTTTACTTTCAAGCTACCGGTTCAGCCCTGGAATTTGTTTTTTTAAAAAATTTTCGTGCTACCGATTCAGCTCTGGCACTGTTTTATTTTCATGCTAATGGTCCCGCCCTGGCATTGTTTTTTTTAAAAAAATTTCCGTGCTACCGATTCAGCTCTGGCACTGTTTTATTTTCATGCTAATGGTCCCGCCCTGGCATTTTCCTCTATCTGCATGCTATCGATCCTGCTCTGGCATTGCATCTCTTCTTAAATATTTCATTTTTTGGTAAACACTCGATTTTAACCAGTATTTTTCATTTTTTGGTAAAAAACGCAAAAATATTTCGTTTTGCACTTTTTTAGTTCACACGTGCTATTTTGTGCTTGTGGACGATTTGGCATGTGTTCGTGCTATTATTAATCGGACTTTCTTTTATTATTGTTAGTATTATAGAAAAAAATTCAGATTTAAATAAATGTTTGTTTTTATTATAATCAGTTTTTTTTACAAAATAGGGTACAACCAATGAGGTCAACTTTAGTACACATATAGAGACAAAAAATTATTAATTAAAATACAAAATAGTACAAAAAAATTAATTAAAATACAACTTGTTTCTTTATGTCTCTTGTCACGATCTCTTTTACATATAGAGAAGAGTCCAAACACTATTTGGGCGTCTCAGGATTCCTTTTTCCATTTCCAGCTCTTGACCATAGAGCACCTATGCTCCCTCTCATGTGCCTATTACACCCTCAAGCCTGTACACACAAAATTGGAAAATAAGCAGAGGTCAGTAGCCATAGCAGACCAACAGAGAACTCAGCATCATAGATTAATAATTGAAAGAGACAATTCAGTTATAAGAAAACAAAATTGAAGGTTGGTCTATCTATAAAATCCCAAAACCAGCAAGCTAAAAGGGGGATTTTCAGAGAGGAAAAAGAGCAAGCAAAGGGGGGGGGGGGGGAGAGCACTGTAACAGGGGGAAAGAAACGAAACAAACAGGGACAACAAAAAAAATTAAAAAAACAAAAGGGGGAGGGATCTGAAAGAAAAAAGAGGGAGCACCACCACATCACCACCAACAACCACCGTCAACCACCGCGGCCTTACCCACAGAGCACCACAACCACCAACCGAACCATCCACCCACAGCGCCCCACCACAACCCCAAACCGTCACCTCACGGCCAACACCTCCGGCCACCACCATGGAAACACCCGCACTGTCTCCGCCACTCAACCACCCTCGCGTTTCTCATCACCACCGCTGGCGCACCACAACCCCCTTCGCACCCAACAGTCCCAAAACTACCCACGGCCCCATAACGCACCATCGCACCGTTCGTCTTCACCCTCGTCACCGGCCACGAAACGGCCGGTCAAAAGCCTCCCCCCGCCGCCATCATTCCTCTCTCTCACAGCCACCACCATAAAAAAACAACCAGCAAAAACAGACCGTGTCCACCTTCGGCGTACCAGCGCCGTCGTCGTAAACGCTACCTCCGGCGCACCACTGCCCACCATCATCGCCTCCGTTCACACCACTGCATCGTAACTCCACCGTCTCTCTCTCCTCACAGTGTCTCTCTCTTTCTCTCCACCGCCAACCACCCCTGTTCTCTCCTCTCAGACGGTTATCTCTCTCTCCGTGAAGCTCTCAATCTCTCTCAGAGCGTTATGTATTTGGGGATTTAGGGATTCAAACCCCAGTTGTTTTACCCGTGACTGACCCATTTCTCTATTCTTCTCTTTTAATTGTTTTAATTAATGTAGTTTCCCTTTTTATTATTATTATTTGCTTTTGATTCACATAGCACACACTATCTCACGCGTCAAGCCCCCTCCCCATCCCTGGTTCTTTTATTCATTTTATTTTCTTTCCTTTTTAAATAAACAACTAGTAACGTACCCGTGCATCCGCACGGGTTGATTGTGTTGCGTGGTATGATTTTTAGTTAGCCCGATTTCTACAATGTAAAAAATGAAAACCAAAAGTGTGTCTTTAAGAGGTAAATAAGTGGGAGTCAAGATAAGTTTATATATGGTAAAATTATGAAATAGAATAAAACTTACACAACACGTACTTATTTGTGAATTTTGCCCATATGAAACTAATATTTTTTAATCAATGAATGATATAAATAAAGTTCTATCTTAGTTTTGTTAATGAATGATATACAAAACAGGTTGTTCATAATGGTGTTTTTTCTTAATCAATGACATAAGAGTAATAAAACTAATAAATTGAAGACAAAACATCAAAATATAACAATAATTCTATAAATTATAATGTCTAAGATATTGAAATTACAAAAGTAAACATGTATAGTTGTTAAATGGTTTAGAACGAAGCTAAATATTAATAGTGTCATCCATTTCCTAATGGATATGTCATTCTACCTTCAAGATAAATATATCTAAGTAATGACTTTGTCGACCGCAGCCAAGTCATTCTACCCTTTCCGCGTAAAATAATCTTCCTTTCATTCCTTGCATTTGTGCTTTGTGATTTTCTTTATTCTTGTCCATATCGATACCCGAATCATTGTGTAATGTATTATAGTCAGCGAATAACTGTTTGAATGTTGTTAAGATGAAATCCTAAGATCAACCACATGATGAATAAAGAATTTCTTTTTATAATCATTTAGTATTCCAAATGATGATAGCAGTAATTAGTTAATAGAACTAATATCTTGAGATTCTCTTTCACTCAAATTGCAATCCAAAATTGATTTAACACATGGAAGTCAAGCATCAAAAAGCATTTGTTGTACACTGTTGAGAGAAGTAAATAAATTTTTAGATGCAATAGTTGGGATTTGTATTATGCTTGTTAGGTTAAACTAAGCTAGTAATTTTCATGTGCTATTAATAGGAAACTTTGTTTGACAATTAAAATAGATTCCTCCTTGTTCTCATTTCAATATGATGTGCCCAGCAAAGATGCAACTAAATATATTTATGAATAAGAAGTCTGTTATTCCCACACAGAAAATGCAATGCTGATAAAATAAGTAGTGTCGTAGGAGTTGATGCTAAAAAGTTATCTATACATAAAAATAAACATGAACATAAAGATATCCCATAGGAAATTTCCAAATGATTTATTGTCAAAAAGAAATTTCCAATTGATTCAGTTGAAATGGGATATCAATGAGATTTGAGACCAATTTATATCAAGGGAAATTATGGGTATTAATTTTTCTACCCTCACAATTGGCTGTTATACCGCCACCATTTTTATTTATTCCCATTTTACCCCTGTCAATTTTCCTGAGTATCAAAAATTAAAATTTTATACTGATTTATCTATTTAATAGATATATTCATAGTTAAAAAAATTGAAAAAAGATTTATCAATTAAATAAATAAATCTGTAGTTAAAAAATCAATTATGGATTTATTTACTAAATAGGTTAATCTGTAGTTCAACTTTCAACAAAAAGAAAAGATTAAAGAGCCTAAAAATTCATTCATATCTTCATCCCGAAATATCATTGGTTTCTTCTGCCCTTTTGTTCCTTAGAATCTTCACCATTAGGCCATCAAGAGGGTATTCATTTTAAGTTTCTTGCAACAATAGTGAATGTGATGAATTGTTGATAGATAAAAGCGGAATAATGAAGAGTAATTATGCATTGGTTTGCATCGTGTTTCGTTTCCGGTGATAGATAAATAGCGGAATAATCAAACTATCTAATAATTTCAATCAAAAGTCATTTTTCGTTTACGGTAATAAATAATTTTATATAATATACAAAATTTTGTTTTACGGGTTAGACTTTCACATTGGCTTGACATATTCCATTAATTATCAATAATTGATTTTATTGTTTAGTTAAACACTGTTTAGCAGTTAACATAGGTGTGAATCTAGTGCTATTAATTATCAGATTTAGTTTGTTTTTATCTTCTTGGCAATGTTCTACTCATATAAGACATAATAGATGAAACATTGTTTTGAGCTTGGTGAAGGTTTCGAAACTTGCTGCATAGTATTGTTTCCTTCACTATTTCAGTAATAGCTTTAACAGTAGGTAATTTTGCTTTGCCATATTTGATACTATGCGGGTAGGGATTGTCTAACTTTAGTGCGGGAAAGTGTTACTTTTGATGAATAGGGTCTTGCACATTAGTCAACTTTACCCACTAATATAGGCAAGTTCCTGATATATCTACTAAATTGCAAGTTTGTTCTGCTTTATAAAACAAACATCCCCTTTAGAAGATAAAAAATAGGAAACTGGAATAAAAACACATATCTAATGAAGTAAACATATATGATACTCCCCAAAATTATATCAGTCATTGTTTATTTGAGTTCATCTCAATCATTTAAGCATAAGCTTGTGCTTGGATATCTAATAATGACATCGTTATTGTGATCCCATTCAATAGGAAACGCCTTATTTCTCAACGGGTCAACCTTTGTAAAGATATCTATCTATATACTGAAGTTGTGTAAATAAAAAATCCTGAAGGCCATGCAATCTTCTTTCTTCAAATAGTGGAATGCGCCCCCCCCCCCTTCAGGTATAATTAGTTTAAAACACTAAGAGATTAAGTTTAGAACAAACCTGCATAATTAGTGTCAATTATGCTCTCAGTTTCTTGGTGTGCTACTCTTGTGTAAAAAATAGTTCAGTCACAACCCAATTAAATTAGCAAGTAGATCTAAAAGACAGCATATAAAATTCCATAAAAAAAATCTAAAATTTCCTAGTTAGTTTTAAAACTAAATAATAATAATAATAATAATAATAATAATAATAATAATGAGAGTTTGGGAAAAGAGAAAGAGAAAGGGAATTGGGAAAAGTGAAAATGAAGGTGGAGGGAAAGAGAAAGGGAATTGGGAAAAGTGAAATTGAGAAATGTGAAAAGTTGGGAAAAGTGAAAAGTTTGGCCATAAAATGACATTTGTAGCCTTCATACTTGTATTAGGTAGTACATGTGTCACTTAAATATGAAGACTAATTTTGGAAGTTCTTTTTTTTTTTGGTCTAGAAATTTTGGAAGTTCAATAGAGATGTTTTTGTATAAATTGATATTAGATTAGATACTCAGAAAACTGATTTCTAAATACACCCCTTTTTTCCCTGTACCCCCCTATTCTAATTGCACCCCTTTTTTTATATTTTTTACAACCCACCTCGTTATTTCTTTTTTTTAGGGGACTAAGTCGGCCGTACGGCTGGGTTAGTCGTCGTTTTAGGATGAATAAGCCATACGGCTCAAGAGTCCTAAAATACCTATTGAAAAGAAATAATACAAATATACAAATCATTCTTTCTCCTAAAAAATCAAATCTTCAAAAAAAGGGGATTAAGCTGACTGTACAGTCGGGTTAGTCATCGTTATAGGACGAATGAGCTGTGCAGCTCCAAAGTCCTAAAACCCATGTATAAAAAAAAAACACAAAAAATATTTTCTGGAAGAACTACGTAGCCTTTGATTCTCTGCTTCGGAGATACGTAGGAGCGGGGCTTCCCCATCAAGCTAAATTAATTTTTTCCAATAAATAATCTTTTTTTTCTCTAACACTTATTTTTCTAAAAAATATAAAAACAGGGATCGGCTAAGATGTGACATCTTGTCAATCCCGGTTTAAGAGACTTTAGCTGTACATCCTGGTAATCTTGAACCCCTTCAAAAAAATAAAATCAACCAACCAACAAACTTTTTCGGGAAGAACTACGTGACTCTTGAGTTCCTCATTGCACCCGAGGATACGTAGGAGCGGGGCTTCCCCGTCAAGTCAAAATTAAATTTTCTTAAATTGGTCCCTATTTTATTTATTTCTAAATAATTCTTTTTTTACTTAATTTTTGGGGTAAATAAATAACTTGTAATTTATTATTATTTGCACAATCGGATTTAGGGTAACTGTCTTATGACAGATGTACTAGGGGTGCAGTGGGATTAAGTTTCCTCCCTTCCCTATGCATAATCGACTCCCGAACTTAATCTAGTTTACGCAGAGCACACAACTTCAAATGTAGGTTTTTCTCAATTTTCCCTATTAAATAAATTGGGTGGCGACTCATAAAATAATCGATTTTTGGGCCGTCTACGTCGGGACCCGGTCACGACAATATGTATGAATGAAATGCAGTATATTTGTGCAGTTAACTGTCTACAAACGCTTGGTGTGGCTGACTGAAGCTTTATCATTGTCGTCTGTTTTGATGTTGTTGATTGACCTAATTGAAATTTCTGATAGGGACTTAGCTATTATGAGCCTAAGGCCCTCGTAGAATAGTATTTAAGGGACTTAGCTATTTGAAATTTCTGAAGCTTTATCGTTGATTGTTGATTGCAGGTGGGGAAATTAATGAAAACTTGTGTGTCAATGAGCGGAAAAAAGAGGTTAGAAAGATGACAATAAAATAAAGAGATGCTTATCAAAATAAAGAGATCTAGTTTGATCAATTAATTCAGCATTTGTAAAGGCCACCAAACCAAATCCATTATAAATGTTTGGAAACGCGCAAATTAAAACTGTGATGTCAATTTAGAGTTGAGACCGACCCCATGGGATCATTTGACTTATCGAAATTAATTCAAATCAAAACTCAGTTTGCCTTCTTTATACTCGATCTCATTATGATTTTGCATTATTCGCCGAATGTTTCGCTATGCTAGAATTATTATGAAAATATTTTATGAAAATATTTTCTAAAACCCTAGCTATTTTTCTCAATTTTCTCTCACTCTTTTCTTCTTTCTGGGGTGGTTTTAGGTCATTTTTTTGTTTAGAATCATCTCTCTATATCATTTTTTGTCTTTTCACCTAAATAAGTGGTTATCACATAGATATAGTTTTTATTTCATTTTTTTTCTAGATTTCGTCGGTTGTTGGGTGCGGCATTATTGTTGTTCATCGTCTTGTTGCGGTGTTTTTGATTTCATGTCTTGTTGCAGTGTTTTTTGATTTCCCGTCTTGTTGCGGTGTTCGTTTAGTTCAGATCGGCAGATCAACTTTGACATATTGCATATTCAATCAATGACTAGGACCTCAAAGTTAGAGATCTCGAGGCATAAGTACTCCGGTGACTTTTATTTTGTCACATTTGCACGCATTTTGCCGTTTTATGGTATTAACTTGGGTGTTGTGACTTTGTTCGCAGATTCATTCTTTGTATTTTTAGCATTCTGAGTTTGTATTATTATTCATTTAATCTATCAATTTGAATGAATGAATAACCTTTTTAGTAAAAAAAAAGAATTATTATGAAAAAAATACTAACAAAGGTATGACATGTCCGAAAAAATCAAGACCTTTCTTCTATTATTCGGACAATTTTTGACTCCCTACAGAGGTGTTCAAACACTTTAAACAAATTACTAATTTCCACTCGTGCTTTGCAGAGTGACAAATTTTGCACTAGCCAACACTAGTGGTGGATCCAGGACCTGGAGTCAGGGGGTTCAAAAATTTTAAAAACTTGAATCGCTAAAAATATAATTAAAAACAACTTTAATATGTTTAAATAAATTAATTATACAACTCATAATTGGCTGAGTGATGCGTTTGTGTGACGTATTTGAGTGCAATTGGGTGCAAAATTAAGAATCCTAATGCAAAATTATAATTTCAGGGGGTTCAAAATACTTTTATATAAGGGATAAATAGATATAAATATTTTTATATAGGAAAGAAATGATATATTTTTTCGTGGGGGTTCAAGTGAACCCCCTCACATAGCCATAGGTCTGTCACTGGCCAACAATGAGTTTGTCTACTGCGGGAATCGTACCCGAGAACTCTGGGTCAACCTGTCGTGTCCCAATATAGCTTATACCGCTGTGCCAACGATGTTGACTGAAAAAGTGAAAATTTAAAACTTATTAATACCTATAATTTTAAAAATAATTTATGTTTTTTAAAAAAAAAATCAAAAATATATATTACCATCTTTTGACAAAATTAATTTTTTCGTTTGGTGTAATCTAAAAATTTAAAATATTAAAAATGCATAAAATAAGTGATAAAAAACTGAAATAATTATTAAAAATATATAAAAATAGAAAATTAATTTAATTTTTTAATAAATGAAATATAGTTGTCAAAGTAGTGGTTTTTCTTTGTCATTAATTTTTTAATAAATAAAATATAATTGTCAAATTAGTAGTTTTAATTTAATCATTATTTTTTTTAATGATTTTACTGTAAAAAAGGCATTAATATTTTACAAACAAAAATATTATTAAAAAGGGAAAAAAAGAAACAAAGGACACCTGAAGGGATAAGAACCAAACTCAGCCAAAGGAAAAAACAAAACAAAACAAAAAAGATAGTAAAACTGAAAATAAAAATAAATCAAACTTATCTGAAATATTTTTAACAAGTGTAATCAATTTTTCATAAAATAAACAATAATTGGATTTATCTTTTAAAAACTAATTAAGGATGAAGCCTTTAAAACATTTAAGGAATGGAAAGGCTTAGTTGAAAATAAAACCAATAGAAAGGTTATTGTGCTAATAACAGATAATGGCTTAGAGTATTGTAATGATGTGTTTACAAATTATTGTAAAGAACATGGAATCACTAGGCATAGAACTGTTAGGCACACACCTCAGCAAAATGGCCTTGCTGAGAGGATGAATAGGACCATATTGGAGAGAATGAGGTGCCTTCTCTCCAATTCTGGGATGCCTATTAAATTTTGGGGCGAGGCCGTCTATACGGCTTGCTATTTGATTAATTTGAGCCCCTCCACCGCTATCAAACTAAAAACACCTCAAGAAATTTGGTTAAATAGGACTCCTAGTTATGATCATTTGAAAGTTTTTGGTTGTGTTGCTTATTATCATGTGAATGAAGGAAAGCTAAGCCCTAGGGCAAGAAAAGGGTATTTTGTTGGTTATCCTGCAGGTGTGAAAGGCAATAGGATTTGGAGCCAAGAAGACAAAAAGTGCATCATTAGTAGAGATGTGAAGTTCCAAGAAGCAGAATTGTTCAAGGGGACTAGAGACAATCGAGAGCTAGTTGAAGACAAGCAAGAGCTAGAGAGTTTTGAGCTTGAGGTGGAGCATGAAACCACTAACAATGCCCCACCCCAAACTCAGGAGGTAGTGGAGCCGGATCCGGGACATCAAACAGATGGTGAAGACAGTGATCAAGATCTCACGGATTACAACTTTGTCAAAGATAGAAGCAAAAGAGTGGTGAAACCTCCCTAAAGGTTTGGCTATGCAGATATGGTAAGTTGTGCTCTCTATATCGCGGAAGAGGTTATTAATGAAGAACCAAGGAACTACAATGAAGCTATTAATCACAAGTATAGTAATAAATGGGTTGTTGCCATGACCGAAGAAATAAATTCTTTGGATAAGAACAACACATGGGAACTAGTTCCTAAGCCAAAAGGAGCTAGGGTGGTTGGTAGCAAGTGGATATTCAAGAGAAAAGAGGGAATTCCGGGAGTTGAAGAATCAAGGTTCAAGGCAAGGTTGGTTGCAAAGGGCTACACTCAAAAAGAAGGTTTGGATTACAACGAAATTTTTTCACCGGTAGTCAAACATTCCTCTATTAGAATCATCTTGTCTATGGTTGCTCACCATGACATGGAATTGGAGCAAATAGATGTAAAAACCGCATTTCTCCATGGAGACTTGAAGGAAAGTATCTTAATGCAACAACCGGAAGGTTTTGAAGCCAAATGGAAAGAAGATTGGGTGTGTCATCTAAAGAAGTCTCTATATGGACTCAAACAATCTCCTAGACAATGATACCTAAGGTTTGATTCTTTCATGACAAAGAATAAGTATGTTAGAAGTAAATTTGTTTGTTGCATTTACTTCAAACATCTATCTCATGATAATGGTATCTACTTGTTATTGTACGTTGATGATATGTTGCTTGCAAGCAAGGGTATGACTTCTATTGTAAAATTGAAGAATCAACTTAAAAGTGAGTTTCATATGAAGGATCTAGTTATGGAGATAACAAGGCACCGGGACAAAAGGAAGCTAGTCATATCTCAAGAGAGTTACTTGAATAAAGTGGTCAATAGGTTCAACATGTGTGATGCTAAGGCTACCTCTTTGCCCTTAGCACCACACTTCAAGTTGTCTAGCACTCAAGCTCCTACAAATAAGGAGGATAAAGAATACATGAAGGCAATTCCATATGCCAATGCAATTGGTAGCATAATGTATTCTATGATTTGTTGTAGACCGGATGTAGCTCAAGCAATGAGTGTGACAAGCAGGTTCATGGGAAATCCAGGCAAAGATCACTGGCAAGCGGTTAAATGGGTTCTAAGGTACTTGAAAGGGACAACAAAGGTTGGTTTGGTGTATGGCAAGGGTGAAGAAGAGGCAAAGGCGGTTCATGGTTTTGTAGACTCCGACTATGCTAACGATATTGACAAAAGAATATCTTTGTCCGGATATGTGTTTACCTTGTATGGAAATACTATTAGTTGGAAAGCGAGCCTACAACACATTGTGGCATTATCAACTACCAAAGCGGAGTATGTTGCTCTCACAGAAGCAATCAAGGAGGGATTGTGGATTCAAGGTTTGGTTAGTGAGCTTGGCATAAGTGATGATCTTGTAA
The DNA here is from genome assembly GCA_039519185.1 of Astragalus membranaceus. Taxonomy (NCBI): domain Eukaryota; kingdom Viridiplantae; phylum Streptophyta; class Magnoliopsida; order Fabales; family Fabaceae; genus Astragalus; species Astragalus membranaceus. The sequence continues at coordinate 114,098,288 of CM076850.1, forward strand.
GTATATCTTGTGATAGCCAAAGTGCTATTGACTTGAGCAAAAACCAAATGTACCATGAGAGAACCAAACACATAGATGTTAGGTTCCATTTTGTTAGGGACATTGTGGAGAAAAAGGAAGTCGAAATTGTCAAGGTTCACACAAGTGAGAACCCCGCAGATATGCTCACCAAACCGGTTCCTATGAGTAAGTTTAGGCATTGTCTAGACTTGCTCGGTGTTGACATCAAATAAGTGATGTCATGGTCTTTGAATTCGAGTTAATGAAGTTATTCTACTGTGATGGAATTTGCACCAAGGTGGAGATTTGTGGTGTGGTGCAAATAGCAGTTTGGAGGTGCAAATAGAAAATTAAAGTGTTTGGGCTGTTCAATTCTTTTGGGCCTCGTTATTTGTTATTATTGTGGGTCGGTTTGTTCTCTTCATCAAACAGAAGCTGGGTTTATATTCATCTTCATTAATTGCGCATTCATCTTGATCACTAGAACGCCGCGTTTCAGAAACAGAGATAGTGAGCGACATTCATTGCTGAGAGAAGAGTGATAATCGATAGAGAGTGAAGAAATCGTTTCTGTAAAACTCTGTTCTCTTCCTTTTTTTTTCTTCTACGTTTCTTTTTGTTATTGTTGATTCGCGAAGAACAGCTTTTGTTTCAAGGAAGAGGAGGCCGAATCACTCATTTGTAATCAAGATTCATCATAGTGGATTTTTTGCTCGGATTCAGACCCCCAGATGTAGGAGAAATCCGAACTGAGTTATCAAATTCTTGTGTTCTTCCTCTTCTCCCTTTCGCTGTTTTTTCAGTTTTCAATTTTTCGGTTTTGCTCATTTTCGGTTCTGTTTCGCATTTCAATTCAATTCTGTTTTTTCGCTTTATTTCGTTTTGTGTTTACGATTCTGTTTGCATTATATTTCTGGAATTGGCTGCTGGTTCTTTGTTGATTATCGTTTCAGGAACAACACACTCATTTGGTGCACTCCTTCGATATCCCTTAACTCGCCAACTGAGCTACCTACTTGGGATTTATAGGTCCTTCGTGATTATATCAATTAGTTAACGCCGATAGGCGTTTCAAACTTTAAATTATGGACATGCCAACATTCCACATCAAATATTAGAAATAAATTTGAAGGAGTTGGTGATCTAAGGGACATGAAGGAGTTGTAAGAATGAATTCTAGGGTTTAAATCCTGTAAACTAACATTTCTCCTACCCCTAACATTGTCTATAAAAAAATATTAGAAATAATTTTTTTAAAGTAGTTGTTGTTAAACAAAAATAATGGTATTTGAAAAAATGCTCGTCTTGTGATGTTGATATAACTGGGAGATGAATATGCAAATGAGTATTGCTTAATAACACGAGGAATTGAGCACGAATGCGGTCACGAATGTCCCAGCATCACGTGAATTGTGCATTATGCTGTGCCTATTTATCCATTCACGTGAATTATGCTTTGTTTATTTTGAGGTGTGGATTTTCTCTAGACATGCATTGCATTGCTTGTTTCTTATTTTATTTATTCATAAAATAACCATGTGGATATTCTGGAAGAATTTCGGGAAAAGAGTCATGTCATATAGAAGTGCTCTATGCAAATACTAGTAAAGTTTCACTAGTAGAAAAAACACATTTTACATCAGGAATTCATATCGGTTAAAAAATACCTGATGTTAAAAGGGAGGCGGTGGCAATTTTGAAATTTTGGTGACATTTTTACCATCGGTCGTTGTCCTAACCGTTATAGAAACTGTGTTTTGACTGCTAATATGCATTTTTTACATCGGCTAATGTATAACCTGATGTTGAAAGTAGTTATTTAACATCTGTTCCAGCTTTACCCGATATTGAAAGTGAATTTCATTAAGCGCGAATGCCTCTTCGTTTCTCACTCAGCGTTTCTCTCACTCACAGAACACTCCCCTCTTCGTTTCTCTCACTCACACAAAACCTCTTTGCTCTCTCTCTCTCTCTCCCTCTCTCTCTCCCTCTCTCGCTCGCTCTTTCGCTCTAGCTTCGCAAAACCATCTTCGCTCTCTCGCTCCAGAACGCAAATCGGTCTCCTCTTCATTTCTCTCGCTCCAGAACGCAAAGCCCTCTTCATTCTTCTCACTCCAGAACGCGTCACAGTGAGCTCACCACGACGCCACCACTGCAACCTCGTCACTGGGAGCCCCACCAGGAGACACCGCTGCAACCACCACACTGTCACTGCAGCACCGCTGTTTCCAAGTTCCCTTCTCTGAGTTTAGGGTTTCACATCCATTGATTATCTGGTTTTAATTATCTCTGATTTTAGGGATTTCGATTATCTAATTTTGATTATCTAATTTTAGGGTTTAGGGTTTTCTATTTTGATTATCTATTTTGTCTATTTGATTTTGAACTTTACCTATTCCAATGTTACGGTGCGATTCTATTCATTCTAATGAACTGCTAAGCCTTATTTTCTATCTCTTTTTAACTCGATCCTCTTTTTGATCGATTAGACATTTAGGGAAATAGCCATCTAGGTGTACATCTATATTGATCCAACTACGATCCTTTGCTGCTTATGTTTTTGCTTCTTATCAACCCTTTACTGGATGTATATTACAAGTTGCTAGGACCCTAAATTCTGTGTTATTTGGTATTTTGCAGGTTGCTAATCCAAGAGAAATAGTTACTACCAAAAAGGTGGATTCCAAGCTCCTCCACTCTACCCTTTACATACTCTATCTTTAATTACTTTGGTATTTTTTCCACTACTACTATGCTTTCACTCTAGTTGGATCAATACTAGCTGCCTAAGTAGTTATGGATCGTAGTTGGATCAATACTAGCCGTCTAAGTGATGAGTATGAGAAGGGCGTGTGGAAGAGTTTCTAGAATTTTCTAAAAGAAGTTGTCCAAAAAATAATGAAAAGTTTATTTGTCCTTGTGTTAGCTGTAAGTTTTATTGTCCTTGTGTCAATTGTTTGAATAGTGACAAACTAGTTGTTAAGGACATTCGCGATCATCTTCGTTGTGATGGCTTTAACAAGAGTTATACAAGGTGGATATGGCATGGTTAATCGTCAGGAATACCAAGCACATCCCAGAGAGAGGAGGTTAATGTAGATATGAATGATCGACTAGAAGAGATGATTCGAGATCTTGGACCAGAGTCTTTTCAGTAAACATGTATGTATGATACTTTGTGCAGCGACAACGTAGAGTCGTTGTATCTGGGGTGCACCAAGTTCACACGGTTGTCAGCCGTGTTAAAATTGGTCAACTTAAAGGCAAAAAAACGGGTGGACCGATACAAGTTTCACAGAATTGCTTGAGTTGCTGAAAGACATGCTTCCAGAAGGTAACACATTACCAGACCGTAACTGGTAATGTGTTGACTGCAAATATGGCAAATATGGCAAATATGGCATATATATATATATATATATATATATATATATATATATATATATATATATATATATATATATATATATATAAATGAAATGCAGTATCATTGTGCAGTTAACTGTCTACAAACGCTTGGTGGCTGGCTGAAGCTTTATCATTGCCGTCTGTTTTGATGTTGTTGATTGACCTATTTGAAATTTCTGATAGGGACTTAGCTATTATGAGCCTAAGGCCCTCGTAGAGTAGTATTTAAGGGACTTAGCTATTTGAAATTTCTGAAGCTTTATCGTTCCGTCTGTTTTGATGTTTGACATTCATGTTTTCTTATGCAATGGTTGTTCCGGACACGTTTGGCTGCTGCAACTGCTTTCCATTTGAAGCAATATCAGTCAATCCAACCCATTGGATTACTCAGTTGGCTCCAGATGGATTTCGAAGCTGGTTGTGATAGTTGTGTGTATTGTTTTCACTTTTCACTATTTTGTTCCTTGTACCTGTAGTATTTGTACAGGGGCTTACCAACTTGAGTCAATTGAAAACTTTGTTTCCCTTCTTGACAAGTATTCTAACCGTGTAAGTTAACTTGGTTTCTTCTTTTTATCTGTTAATGCCTAACCCCTCTCTCCTTCATGGTGTTGTTGTCTTGTAGAAGCTAGTTTTATCCAATGATGAAATTTCTTTCTGTTAGGATGTTCTAATCACAGCATTTTGTGTTATGTCAAATATCTTCATGTGATTTTCCTTTTTGCATTCTAATAAAACTATCCTTTTGGTAACCTGTGCTGCTATATTCTTAATTTTATTCACATGCTAGCTTTGGCCTTTTTATTCTGTTTTTCAATTTGTCCATGCAGTATCTCTGAGCCTTTTGTGAATCTTCTTCGTTAGATAAATAATTACGTTGTTTTTCAATTTGCGACCGTGTGTTCTGGGTCTATTCTATCTATGATGTTTAATGGAACGTTGCTTCTATGTACAAAGTCCTGTCCCATGTATGTTGCTCAACAAAAACCACTTTTTTTTAAAAAAAAACCTCCAGCTTTAACATCGGTTCTTAATTCACCAGATGTTAAAAACCAGTATTTCATATCGGTTCTCATAGAAAACCGATGTTAAAAATCAGTTTTCATATTGGTTCCCATATAAAATCGATGTCAAATATACGCTTATATTTGATAAAAAAACTGACTTTTCATAACGAGTCTACGGCTAACCGATATAAAAACAACTTTTCGCATCGGTTCCGCACCCGATATGAAATGTCCCTATTTTTTATATCTCATTTTTCTGCATCGATTCAGGAGCTGATATGAAATGTCAATTTTAACTGATATGAAATGTTTTTTTTCCATTAGTGTTTCGGTGTATATACAACAAAAGTGTTGCATTGCATGCGAGCATTAATGGCGGATGCCGGTCTTGCTTTATGGGGCAATTGCTCCCATGAGTTAGAAATTTTTTGTTTAAATTTTCTTTTGTCCTCATAAAAAATCAGGTATTGCCCCCATGAAATAATTTATTTAAAAGTGAATTAACCAAATTATAAAATATCGAAGAGAGAGTAAATTGGTATTAATTTTTTCTTCAAATTTTACTACACATCTAACCTAAATAGACATAGTGACTCTAGATTATAGTAGTTCAAATACTATAGATTATTTTTTGCCCCCACCGTCTACCACCGAGTGTGAGGGAAGTAGTTGGAAAGAACACACTTTGTTCTCAAGTAGGTAGCTCAGTTGGTGAGCTAAGGGATATCGAAGGAGTGCACCAAAAGAGTGCAAGAAGGAGGTCTCGAGTTCAAAACCTGAAAACTAACATTCCTCCACCCCCACACTAACATTACTTATCAAAAAAAAAACACACCTTGTTCTCAAATGTGATATTTCCTTCCACGCATTTTTTCAATTTTGGTTTACCTTATTTTGTATTGCCTATTATTACTGCTGCTATATTGGGCAAATGTATGTATTATGTATATATGCTGCAAATGTATTCACCAAAAAAATTGTACGTATATGTGCTAGCTGCAACATGAATTTAACAGGAGTAATGCAATGTGATAATGATGTTTGCCCATTTTAGCAATGACAAGAGGAGTGGTGTATTGATTATTGCAATATTTATCAACCAAAGGTTTTGAAAGACTCTAATGAATGCCCAGTTTTCAGCATCTGTTGTCTTGGGTGTTTATTGTGTTGTTTAATTTTGTTGGCTAGTTTTTGTATTCTGGGTGCATGGGTTAAGTTTTTGCTAGTCGCATTTAGTTTGTTAGCTGCATATATAGTTTGCTTTTTTAAGTCTATTATGTTTTCTAGTTGCAACTACTTTTTTTTGTATAAAGACATTGTCCTAGTCTTCTTTTTTAAGTCTATTATGTTTTCTAGTTGCAACTACTTTAAAGTACATTTAATTTACTAATGAACAATTGTTTGTCTAAATAATATATTGTTATCATTTGCATAATAAAACTTGTATCCATATAAAAGGGTGTAAATAGCAACCCAGTAACATAATGACTATGAAAGAGAAGAAGCTAGAAGGGAAGCCCAATATTGCATTTTTGACGGCCATTACTTTTCCCACACCCCCTCCTACTCTTTCACACTCCCTAACTTCTAAAAACCCTAAAATACTCTCAACTTAAAAAAAAAAAACACACAAACTCACACCCTCACACCCCTCACTCCTCTCACTTTCCCTTTCACTCTCCCTCTCATTCGAACCCTATCTTTCACTCTCCCTCTCACTCAACTTCTCACAACTCACTCAATCTCACCCAATCTCCCACTCAATCTTCTCCACAAACACCCTCAAGACCACCTGGGTTTTGTTCGCCTCCTCTCACTCTCTCTAATCGTTCCATTTTCATTCAGGTAACCCTCTCTCCCTTCTGTACATTTGGGTTTTTTTTTTCTGTGCATCTGCTGTGTTCGCATGACCTCATGCGAACACGTGAAAACGAAGGTGTTCGAATGAGGTCATGCGAACACCGTTCGAATGAGGCCATGCGAACACCTGTTCGAATGGGGTTGTTCGAACAGGTGCGAATGATTCTGTTCGAACATAAGCAACATAAGCAAACAACTAACTAAGAAACTAGTGTTTCGGTAGTCCCTGTTCCAGAAGATAAATGACCTCTTCTGGAGTGCGTATTGTGTCCACGTACAACTCTAAGACTTGTCGCCCCATCGGAAGTGTAGCATGATATTCCATCATGTTCCAACGTCGTCATCGTTGCGGATCTCCATAACTGAAAAATAGCCAGTCCCGTAATCAAGACGGTTGTACTTTCGGTAACGTATACGCTCCACGTCTTTACGCCACGCTCCCTCTGGACGAATCTTCCTCTCAGCCTTTTCCTTCAGTTGGGCGAAGGTGATGTCCTTACTCATCCTGCAGAATACATGGTTAGGACAACGAAACACAACACCATGTTTGTCGGTGGTGACAGTCCCATGGTGATGAAGGGCCGTTAGGAATTTGTCGTTTGAGTACTGGGTTGGGCACAATTGCCATTCCATTTCAGCTTGGTTGTAGCTGTCAAGAGGGAGAGTAGGTTTTGGTGAAGAAGCAGATTAGGGTTTGGTGAAGAAGGTCTGAGGATGTGAACCCCCTTTTATAATAGGCATGGTGAAATGTCAACCGTTGATTTCATTTTTAGATCACAAATCTGAGCCGTTTAAATTCTATCCGTTCAGACACATTTTCCAAAGGGATTGACATCCACTCCTTTATCTGACACACATTTGACTGATTGTAAGCCGTTGAACACCTGTTCGCATGACCCCATTCGAACACCTGTTCGCATGACCACATTCGAACCTGTTCGCATGACCCCATTCGAACAGGTGAAAAACACTCAAGAGGGTGTGTCCCCATATTTAACACACGCGAATGGCCTCGTGCGAACCTGTTCGAAGGCCCGTGTTCGAACAGGTGAAAATTCGTGAAAAAAAAGAGGTTTGGCCTGGCCTTTTGGTCATTTCACACCCTTATGGGGTGTGTTTTGAGTAGGAGGGGGTGTGGGAAAAGCAAACGCCTTTTTGACAACAAAAATTCTTGACCAAAAAAAATAGGCTTTTTGACCCAAAAAAAACCAATAGTTGACCAAAAAAATCCGACGCTAAAAGTTTTTTCCTGCAAAGATGAAAACTGAAAAGTATTCACATCTTCGACAGCAACATAGCCATGGAGAATGCAGTGAATGATTCAAGTAGCATAGATCCTTCTTCCTTCAAGCTTCTAGTGTCGTCTCCTTCTGGTCTTTCCCCTTCACAGGTTCTCTCAAATTCGACCTCTTATCACTCGCTTTACCGTAATCTAGCAAATTCATTTCTCGCTTTTGAAGGTTTCTGTGGCATTCAACGACACTTACGATCGGATTCCTCACTCTGATGTCAACTTGGAGAACACCATCTCTGAGGTTCATCGCATTGATCCATTGCTTTATTCTTTAGCTATTTGGATTTTTGTTAATTACTTTTGTTTATATTTATCGTTAATTCCGTTGTGTAGATATGGGAGCAAAGGAGTGTTCAGAACAAATCGCTGTTTAATGGAAAGAAATTTAGGGTATGTGACCTTGTTAATGAAATGCTCTTAGGTACTATGAACACATTAAAAAATAGAACTTGGCAACTAATAACCATACATGCATTGTTATTGGGGAGAAAAAATAGTAACATTGAAGTGCACTCTTTTTTTTTTGAAACAAAGTGTACTCTTATATACCTATCATAATGTGGTAGTATTTTTTTTCTTGTTAATGTGTGTTTGGCACATTGAATAGCCCCATGCTTTGTTTATATCTGTAAACATAAACTGTTTGTGAACCTTGTGGGATGGATCAGATGAACAATAGAGGTTAATTAATCCATAATGCTATATGCACGGAGTTTATGACCCATGATGCACGGAGTTTATGACCCTTGACCCCTCCATACTAATGCAATGATGCTTTATTGTAGCAAAATTGAAGTTTGATGACCCGAATACATACATAGTTTACTTATCCCTAACAGTGTGTTTGTCTTTTTTGTTGTTAATAACACAGTATGGAGGGCATGTTTTTCACGCCGATGGTGGATCTGACCGTGGACCGCATTTATGCATCCACCTAGGTTTGACAGATTATAGGTCACTTCTCTCAGTGCTCTTCTTTCAATTGTGTTGTGTTCTAATTTAGCTTGGTTAGTAATGTTGATAGGATGATACTGATTGTCTAATCTTGAATGATAAATTATATTTTCATTTTGTTATATGCTGATACTAATCTCTATCAATTTCAACGTTTGTGTTCATGATTTCTAGTGTCATATTATCATTGATAGGTGAATGAGAATTAAAAGTTCATATGCAGTAAATTTGTTGGAAACTTTTTTTATTTTCTAGTTAAACCTCAAACTTAATGTCAGGTCTTCAGCTCTTCGCTGAAAAAAACATGTGTATGACATATTTCAATATTTTGTTAGTAATATATATTTACGTTGGCAATCACATAACATACCAATTCTAAAAGTTATATGCAGCAAAATGTCATCTATGCTGCATAATTATCTTGAGTGTTTGTTTCAAACCAAAGGACGATTTTTCCAATGCTTTCTTGAAGCCTAGTTTAATTTAATCTCGTTACTAGTTTTTTCTTTTTGTATTTTTGCTTACCAGTGCCACACTGTCACTTTCGCCCCATCTAATAGTTATGATTAAATTTGTTCCAGGACTTTTACAGGCACAAATTTAAGTCATTTGTGGGAAAGGTTCCTAATTCCATCAGAAGGTAATACATTACAATTTTTACTCTCTTTTAACTCAAGTACTATTATTGTGGTTACCCTGCGATCTTATAATGCTAGAACCAGAACTTAGGGTAACGTGGCAACTTGCTTTACACTGGAGTTGTATGATATAATGTCCATTAATAAATTATCATGAAGGGAACAAGTGGCTAGGGGTTGAGAAAATCTAGAGGTAGTAGTAGGGCATCTCTCTTCTGTTGCCCTGCTTGGAAAAAACAGATTTTCCCTTTATGTATTTAATATGATGCTCTCTCTCCCTCTTCTCTGTCCCTGAAATAAAGAAGCTATCACTAGATCTTGAAATCAGTAGGCAGTTGGATATTGATTGGTGATTTTACCTTCAACTTGAGCACCTCAGCACCGGAATGCTGTCCAATTTCATAGCCATTACTAATACTATGATAACCAAATAAAAGATATGTAACCTCCCTGCTGACATCTTGATCCAAACTCATACTGCTCCCACAGATATTTGATTGTTGAAGAAATGACATTCTTCATCCAAGTCATAACTGTTTAGGTTGTACTTATCACCTTTGTGTCTTGTTTTTGTTCGATTTTTTCCATTTGGGATCAGAAGATTGAATAGTAGAGGGGAAAGGATGGAAAGTTATTGCATTCTTTTCACCTCAATAGTCATCTAAGTTCATAGAAATGCTAAACATGGGTAGAAGTAAGGAGCTATATTACATATTTGTTGCTTCTTGAGTAGGTTGTGTTCATTAAGAATATAACATACTATTTCATAGTTGGAAGATTGGGAAGATGGTTTATAATTAGTAGAAGTAGGAAGAGAGAGCATCTGTTTCAGCGTGTCATATGCTTCATATATTTGCACTTTATTCACCACTTTAACTATTGCATTCTGCATGGACAAAGTAGGCATTGCTTTCTTCATGTATTGCTTAAACATGACGAGTTTGTAAGTTCAAGGGTTAAATGTATTGATTATTTGATTGATTTGATCTCTTCAATTGAAAGTTATTGAACAATGCCTGACGGAGTCATAATGAACAAAATACCGTCTTCCATACTTTTCATTTGAATTGATATATTAATTAATCTTTTGGCCATATCTTTCTTTTTCCTCAGATGATTCTGTTCTTTGTCAGCATACCTCCAGTCCACTAGGAAATGGTGCAGTGGTAGAGACAATTGACAATAAGATTCTTGTATTAAAGCGAAGTAATAATGTCGGTGAATTTCCTGGATATTTTGTTTTCCCTGGAGGCCATCCTGAGGTATTCAATAGTGCAATGAATCTTATGTATCCTTTTACTGCTGCTATCTAGTAGTCCAGCTATTCATTTATTCTATTATAGATACGATGTGGCCAATTTTGAAATTAGTCATTGATTTGTTTTTTGGGTAGATAATGTGATAGAGATAGCAATATAACAGTAGAAAACAACAGAAGAAATGTAGATAATAGTATAATGTATTCCTCAAAATCAGTGTGATTACAAGGATACAATGATGAACAGAAATGGAAAATAACAAAAAAGTGTAGTACTCTCAGAGTAAGAGTATCTGTACTCCCAGCCCAGCCTGTGCCAATACTTGCCTCAAGAACATTCTCTTTCCTACCCTACTTTTATTACATTCCTCAGCTACTATGCATGAGGTGATACGCACACACACAAACCTGCCAGCTCAGCAAAGTTTGTTAGTAGATTCCTTCCACTACTTAGCAGCATTGACCCTTTTGCCCTTTCTCACAAACACCTTCCCAAACCTATTTGTTTTCTTGATCCCAGTCACAGGCACGTTCTCATCAACACTTCCCCCTTTAAAATCCACCTTGTCCTCAAGGTGAAATTCAGGGAATTGGTCCTTCAAGTCCTGTATGTCTTCCCATGAGTTCTCAAACTCTGGCATGTGTTTCCACTTGACTAACACCTCTATTTCACCAGCCTGATTCTCCCTCACAGCGAGGATGTCTTCTGGTGTGACCTGCAGTTCCCAATTCTCGGCAAGACAAGCAGGTAAGCGCTGCACAATGGCATCAGCACCAACAGCTTTCTTCAACATGACACATGGAAGACAGGGTGCACTCTACTGTCTAGTGGTAGCTGTAGCCTGTAAGCAACTGTGCCAATTTTTTCTAACACTTCAAATGGCCCATAAAACCTTGGACTAAGCTTCTGATTCAGCCTCTTGGCTAACTGTTTCAGCTTATAAGGTTGTATCTTCAAGTATACCAGATCCCCTTTCTCAAAGCTTATCTCCCTTCTGTGTTTATCAGCAAATTGTTTCATGCGATTCTGAGCTCTACTCAACTGCTCTCTCAGTTCTCTTATCAGCTCATTCCTCTCTTGGGTTAACTGTTGAACTTCATCCACAGAACATAGCTTATCATCTCCTATCACCAGAACAGGTGGTTTCCTCCCATAGAGAGCCTCAAAGGTGACATTTTGAGAGATGAGTGATAGTTGGTATTATACCAATATTCAGCCCAAGATAATCATTTAGCCCACTGCTTAGGTTTACTCCCTGTCAGGCATCTCAAGTAGGTCTCCACACACCTATTGACCACCTCAGTTTGGCCATCCGTTTTAGGGTGGTAAGCTGAACTCAACTTCAACTTGGTACCTGCAGATTTAAACAATTCTGTCCAAAAAACATTGATGAAGACTTTGTCCCTGTCAGACACAATTGAATTTGGGAATCCATGGAGCTTCACAATCTCCTTCATGAACACAGCAGCTACATCTTTAGCATTATAGGGGTGAGCTAGAGCTATAAAATGTGCATACTTTGTCAACCTGTCCACCACCACCAGAATAGTATCCATTCCCAAAGATTTTGGTAACCCTCCCACAAAATCCATAGATACATCACTCCAAACCTGTGTAGGAATTGGGAGTGGCTGTAACAACCCTCCTAGGCTTAGGGCCTGATATTTGTTCCTCTGGCAGATAGCACATGCTTGTACATACTGTTGGATTCTCCTTTTCATTCCCTCCCAATACACAACACCAGCAATCCTTTTGTAAGTCCTGAGTATGCCAGAATGCCCTCCCATGGCTGAATCATGGAACTCTTCTAAAATTCTGTCTATTCTAGGTGAGTTCTGTGGTAGAACTAGCCTGTCCTTGTAGAATAAACGCCTCTGCCTCAGTGTATACTCCGTGTGCTCATTTACTTGAGCAGCCAAATCTTGCACTATCTGCCTCAACTTAGGATCTGCCTGGATTTCATCTTCTAACCCATCCCATTCTTGACACTGAATAGTGGAAATGGCAGTGTAATTGAGCTGTCTAGAAAGAGCATCAGCAGCTCTATTCTCAATGCCTGGCTTGTACTTTATATCAAAGTCATAACCTAGCACTTGGTCACCCATTTTTGTTGTTCCTCCCCCATCAATCTTTGATCAATTAGGAACCTCAAACTCCTCTGATCTGTATGCACAGTAAAATGCCTTCCAAGAAGGTATGGTCTCCACTTCTGAATTGCGAGCACAATAGCCATCAACTCTCTTTCATAGATTGACTTGTTTTGGGCTCTATTGGACAGGGTTTGGCTCATGTACGCCACTGGCCTCCCTCCTTGCATTAAAACAGCTCCAAGCCCTTTTCCTGAGGCATCAGTTTGTACACTGAATTCCTGGGAGAAATCAGGGACAGCAAGCACTGGCAGGGTAGTCATTACTGTCTTCAAACGATCAAAAGCAATTTGAGCACTCTCATTCCAAGCAAAGTTATCTTTCTTTAGTTGTTGAGTGAGAGGCCAAGCAATCTTCCCATAGTCTTTCACGAATCTCCTATAATACCCAGTCAAGCCTAGGAAATCCCTCAAGTTCTTCACATATTTTGGAGTAGGCCAATTGGTCATGGCACTTATCATGGCACTTAAGTGGCCAAGATACTCTATCTGCTCGTGCAAATGTGCACTTCTTCTTATTTGCAAAGAGCTGGTTACTCTTCAACATCTCCAGCACTGTCTTCAAGTGTGTTTGATGAGAGGTACTATCCTTACTATAGATAAGGATGTCATCAAAAAATACTAGCACATACTTCCTTAGAATAGGCTTGAGAATTCTGTTCATAAGGGGGGCTTGAAATGTGGAGGGTGCATTGGTAAGCCCAAAGGGCATTACTAGGTTCTGTCCTCCTCCTCCCTTCCATTTAATTACTAAGTTTTGGAAATTGGCCTTAATGTCCCCAAGGCTAGCTAGCCAATCCATTCCTAGCACCAATTCTGTTCCTGCCAGAGTCATCAAGAAAAAATTCTGGGTAAAATTGATACCCTGCACCTGCAACTTGAGGCCTACACACACCCCTTTGTGTGTTATTTTCTCTCCATTCCCTACTTCTATGGTGTACTCAGATGTTTCCTCCAGCTTCAACTGCAACTCCTCCACCTTTCCCCACACTTAAAACAGAGTCCTTTTCTACTGAGATCTCTCAATTCATCTTGAGATAATTTCCTTCCCAGCCCCTGTTTCTTCTCTGCACCCCCTACTTGTGTTTTAACCTCATTTGGGCCTCCACTACTCGCCCCAGAGTCCACTTTGGGCTTAGTAACGAATACTCTGTTCTGACCCGTTCCCCAACCCGATCCAGATGACCCGGGTTTCGACTTATTCGCTTCGTTCTTCTCCTTCGTTGTTTCTCTCTCCTTCTTCGTCGCGTTATTCCGCTCTTCAATCAAAAGCGCACGGTCCATTAACGCGTTGAGCCCTCGCGTTTGGTGAAGCTTCAGTTCTGCTTGAATGTTGTCGCGCAACCCATTCACGAAGATACTCTCCAACATAACCCTTTCGTTGCGCTTCAGAGGAGCCATAAGGAGTTCGAATTGCTCGCGATACTCCATTACAGTTCCTGTTTTGTTTGACATTCAAAATCAGACCTAACGGATTTCGCACCAGAGAAGGTTGAAACCGTCGTGTCGCCGCCTGCTTGAACTCCTCCTAGTTGGGTTCGTGGTTCTGTTCCTCCCACCATTGATACCAGTTCAATGCTCGACCATCCAAGGCAATAACCACCGCTTCAAGCATCTCATCTTCCTCCACTCCATTAATTCGAAAATATCGTTCCACCTTCACCAACCACCCGTATGCCTCGCCCCCTTCAAACACAAGAATCTCAAGTTTCCTCCCCTTATTACGATGACGAGGGGTAGGATTCTCCTCGAGAGATGATTCTGTCCCCGTAGATGAGTCACCTTCGCCTTCTACTTCAATTTCTCCACTACCATCCTCCGCACCTCCACTTCCTTTACGAGGGCGACGACGTGGTGCACGGCGCCTCCGTGGACGCTGTTCCAACAAATGCCGGAGCTCCGCCATCTGCGATCTCACTTCCAACGTCAATCCTTCAAGCCCTTGCTCCAGTTTCTCAGTGCGTTCCTCCATTGCAGTCTTCTTCACCATGGTTCAAGCTCCGATGGTCTAGAGCTTTGATACCAATGATAGAGATATCAATATAACAGTAGAAAACAACAGAAGAAATGTAGATAATAGTATAATGTATTCCTCAAAATCAGTGTGATTACAAGGATACAATGATGAACAGAAATGGAAAATAACAGAAAAGTGCAGTACTCTCAGAGTAAGAGTATCTGTACTCCCAGCCCAGCCTGTGCCAATACTTGCCTCAAGAACATTCTCTTTCCTACCCTACTTTTATTACATTCCTCAGCTACTATGCGTGAGGTGATACGCACACACACAAATCTGCCAGCTCAGCAAAATTTGTTAGTAGATTCCTTCCACTACTTAGCAGCATTGACCCTTTTGCCCTTTCTCACAAACACCTTCCCAAACCTATTTGTTTTCTTGATCCCAGCCACAGGCACGTTCTCATCATAATGTATTTGTTTTTGTGGTATACGATCCATTTTGCGGTGCGTATTGCATTATATTTAATGACCACTTACTAGAAGCGCACAAAAATACCCGTTTATTATGTTCTGACTTAAAATTCCCATGTAAACTTGGCTATACTTCGAATTCTTTTTTCCATGTTTGACAGCCTGAAGAAATTGGCGCAGCATCCCATCAATATGTGAAGGAGTTAACAGAGTCTATTAATATTGAGGTTTCACGGGAAATGTTTGACAGCATAGTTCGTGAAGTAGTTGAAGAAATTGGAGTGCCAGCTTCATCCCTTGTAAGTTTCATTACTAGTTTAATCACTTTAATCAATGTATGAGTGAAAACAACATACATGGTTTTTTTCATTTAAGTGATTGAATTTCAGAGCTGCCTAGCTCTGGTAGAAATTGTTATACACCTCTTATTTGGGTGGGTTCAAAGACTGAGTTATCTAATTTTGATCTTTTTTCATGCAGAGCATCCCGTCTTTCATTGGGGTATCTCGCAGGGTTTTGAATGTGAGACCGACTGCATTTTTCTATATTAAATGCAGTCTTGATTCAAAGGAAGTTCAGCAGTTTTATTCCAGTGCACAAGATGGGTATGAATCCACGCAGCTATATGCCGTTCCAATGGTAAATGTTAGGCTTATTTTATCGTGTTAGCTTGAAATCCACCCATTATAAAAATTGTGAATATTTTCATTTTTATGGTAGCGGGATTTATAAGAGGCATGAGCGAGGCACTTTGTTTGTTAGTGGTGCTATTTGTTTGGAACTTTTGATGTAACAGAAGGCCCATCAAAATGATTATGGTTTCAGAGGAGGCCCTTGGTGGGGCGTGACCGTAGCTTGATGTAGTAATAATCATGTCATAGCAACTTAATAAGCTTGCTACTTCAAAGCTTAAAACTTAAAAGCTAGTTAATTGTTACTCAAAATTTCAAATTGATCGTTTTAGTGCCTATATTTACTACCAATCCACCTTTAACCTTCAAACCATTACTCATTGATTTTGTATTTTTCAGGTTGAGTTAGAAAACATGACATCTAAGATGCCTGGCTGTCATCGAGGTGGCTATGCTCTCTATAAGTTGATGGTTGACAGCAGGAAGATTACTTGATGGATGTTTGCAATGCTGCGTAATTTATTTCAATGCCATCCAGTGAAAAGGAATACGACGGTGTAACAGAGCTGAAATCTTTCAATGGACAGGTGTATGCCCAGATAAAATAAATCAATACAATGTTGTATTTATGTTCTATAGCATACCTCGTAAATATTGAACATCACTTATACTCTGTGCTGACATTTTCCGTTGAAACGTTACGAAATCTGCATGTAATTGGGAATGAGAAAAATAAATGTGTTCACTGATTGGTGTTTACATGATTGCTTTTATGTACAAGGCGCGAACCCATGCAAACTAACTGCATAAGGAAACTTGAACAACTATCACTGTCATGGGATGGGAGGGAGTGTTAGTATGCAGTTGGAGCAGCTGAGCTGCTAACTCTGTAATTGAATTGAACTAGGCCTTTTCCCCCCAACGAACCAACTCTACGCAATTCCAGGTCAATATATAGGGTACTACTATTCACACATTGTTTTTTGATTAACTAACTCTCACCTTTTCAAAAGTTTATTTTTGGAGGATAAATTTTCGTATTCATTTTTCTGTTTTAAAGTTAATTTTTGGACAATATTTTGCTATCCAAAAATAAACTTCGAGAAAGGTGTGGTTGTGTGTGGTTGTGTCAGTGTGTTATATAAAATGAATGTGTCAATAGTTGCACCCGAATATACATTTCTCACTAATTGCAACACAGACATTTATGTGATACTTGATTTTTGGTATATTAAACCTGACATCAGCTCACAGCTAATGGATATGTATTTCTGTAATCTTACTGGAAAATCAACTTGGATCCTCACTTGAGCCAAAGTCATGATGTATTGATATTCCTGTGAGGTGAGACTAGGATCCTCTGGATTTTGAAACATCATTGTTATTGTTGAGCATGTACATTAAGATTTTGGGCCCGTTTGGATAAACAGCTTAATTAAGCGCTTGTGGCATAAGTACTTATCATATAAGTGCTTATGCATAAGTTGTTTCTAAAATAAGTGATGAAAAAAATGTTAAACTATTTTTCTATAAGCCATAAGCTGTTTCCATAAGCTATCTTTTGGAGCTTATGGAAATTAGCTGAAAACAGCTTATTAACATGTCATAAGCTGTTTCCATAAACTCTCTCAAACAGTTTCACAAGTGCTTATGCCAGTAGATAAGCCTATATAAGTCGATCCAAATGCATTGATTAAGAATTTTAATACCAAAGTAGACCTCTGATTGAGGTTGGTCCAAATGAGTCAATGGCATGTATAATTGGTCTATAACTTGACCAAAAAAGATTTGGTCTATGATTTGGTACTGCTCGTAGAATATTACAGTATACACAAACATGATACTAATGTGAGTGTTACATACAATGTTGTCTTTTATTTTGTCTTTTTTCTTCTGGTTGAAAACATAGAATGCTGTCTAGATGCGGTACTAATTATGTTTGTCTTAAAGGCCTTTTTGTTTTATTTCTACAGCAAAAGAATATAATCATATATAGAAAACGAACAAAAACAGGAGTTTTCCACCCATACCAAGCCAAATCAAAAGCCTAGACATGATACAAAAGTACCAAATGCAATAAGAATAAGGAAAACAATTATTCACCGACTATAACATCAAAGACGTGTTTGGAGACCTTTGTCAAAGGTGATTAACTTCTTTTGTGCTTTTTTTCTTCTTTGTTTTGCAGATCATTAAGCTGGCCTGGTAGTTGTGTAGCTTAGATTATAGTTTATTTTCAAATATAATATGTTCATTGTTCATTAATTATGAAGGTAGGTTTTTAAGTGTTCATGAAAAAATACTTAATAGAATTGTAACAAGTGTATTCTTATTATTTTTTTTTATATATAAATAACCAAAGTGTGTTAGTTATACACACGCCGGTCTTCTGCGGCTACCTCCTATTTGAGATTGAAAGGATATCAGTATGTGGATTAGGCATGAAGTCAACGGTAATACCCTACTTGTTTAGTCAGTTTCAGCAGTTCAGTTTAATACTCACTCGTCATTCACCATTTCCTTCTCAAAGCCAAGAGATTCATCTGGAAATAGTATATTTAAATAACTTCATTGACTTTATTTTTGAGAAATTTTAACTTCATTGATAGGCTTTCATACAGTTGAAATTTGCCCCTTTGATTTTTTAACATAATCTCACCTAATATTTTGTAATTAAGCCTGCTTAAGACTCTAACATGGCATGAACACAGTTACCTACTTGCTGCCAAAAGGGACTATCACCAGATTCTTATTTTCATCGCAAAACCAAGAGCTCAATTTGTTAGATTACAGTTACACAAATTAATCAGAACCTAGTGGTCCTAATATTAACCTACAAAATAAATTACCAAGTCGAAATGGATGAGGATGATATGAATTGAGTGTAATGGCGGTCAGCAAAAAAAAAACCCGCATATCAGGTCGTGGTTGATTATTGTATCAGTCAATGGTCAACAACCAGAAACATGATTAAATGTTAATGGATCATCTTTTTTTGGTGGTGTACATTAAATACCCAGTCAAATTTTATTTCATTGTCAAATTAATAAAAATTTTAATGTGCTCTTTGGACTATAGTAAGTAGTATACTCCCTCCTTCTCATTTTATAAGATGTTTTACCAAGATTATTTTGTCCCAAATTAGTTGTTTTATATTTTTAAAAAAGTATTTAATTTTTTTTTTCACTTTTATCCGATAATTTTTTTTTTTTTTTTGAGATTCATCCGATAATTTTTTACTTTTAATAAATAATTCACCCTATGAAACGACAGCAACGTTGTTTGTTTTGTTCAATGTTCAGTCCCCGATTACATGCGGCTTCAACAGACACCTATGTGTCGACTTATGAAGTTGCTTATTCATGCGCATGTAGTACTTAACCTGTTTTGTCTTCTGCTTTCCCATCCCTCACATGTTGTTTTATATTATACTGCATTCTTTTCTCAAAAATAAAGGTTAACACTTAACATTATACTATACGTTAAAAGGAGTTAAACGCAGTTTTTGGATTGTCGTTTGGCTGCTTGTGCTAGCACACCATCTCTTCTCCATGTGCTTCTCTCTGCTCACGACAAACTTTACCACCGAGTACTATGTAATATATATATATATATATATATATATATATATATATATATATATATATATATATATATATAATATAATGTATATGTACATGTAACTATAAATCGATAAAAATAAAAATAAAAATGGTACGATCTACATTATGATAGTAGATTATTAAGGATTAGGATTACGTGTTTTGGATTATGCGTCCATGAGCATGACAAGATATTTTTTGTGTTCATTTTTCTCCCATGTTTTAATTTTGAATTTAATATTACTACACTCTTAAACTTTTGATGATAAAAAAATAAAAAATATCGCACAGTTTTTCTTGTTTTTCTAAAACTATCAGAAGTTTGCCGGTGGTGGGAAAAGAAAAGGCGTGATTCACGACTACTATTGTATCCATCTCTGAAATGGACAAGTAGTAGTATATTAATTTATATTGGAATTAACATAGTTACAACTAGCCATTATTTTAACTATAAAACGTTGATAATTCTTTTGAGTTGAAAATCTTTTGAATTGAGATATGAGAGAAAGGGGAGGCTTTAGGGGGTAAGGGGGAGGAAGGAGAATCTCTCATCTTATTTGGATGAGTGTCTTTTTTTTAAGGCTTAATTACAGTTTTGGTCCCCCTATTTTTTTCAATTCACGATTTTGGTCCCTCAAGTTTTAATTTGACGATTTTGATCCCTCTATTTTCCCAATTTGTAAAATCAATGTCCCCCTCTTAATTGGTCAAAATTGAAAGTCAACTTTGACTGACTTATCATACGTGGCAGTCCACGTAGACTGCCACGTAGGCGCACTGTTCACTGTCTCCTCATAGCCCTCTCCTCTATCTCACTGTTCATCTCTCTCACATCCCTCTCCTCTCTCTCGCAACCCCCTCCTGAACCCCTCCCCCACCGTGACCCCCTCCCCCATCGTGAACCCCTCCCCCACCGTGAACCCCTCCCCCTCCTGAACCCCTCCCCCCTCACCGATCCTCCTCCCTCTCTCTGGTTCGCAACCCCCCTCTCTCGTCGCTCTCCCTCCTCTCTCTGGTTCGCAACCCCTCCTCTCTCAAACGTCGTCGCAACCCCCTCCTCCTTCATACATCACCATCGCAGATCTGAGAAAGGGGGAGAAACGAAGGGGGAGAAACGAAAGGGGAGAAACGAAAGGGGGGAGGGGTTCACGGTGGGGGAGAAACGAAGGGGGGAGAGATGTGAAGGGGAAGGGGAAAACGAGGGGGGAGAGATGCGAAGGGGCTGTGAGAGAGAGGAGAGGGATGTGTGTGTGTGTGTGTGTGTGTGTGTGAGAGAGAGAGAGAGAGAGAGAGAGAGAGAGAGAGAGAGAGAGAGAGAGAGAGAGAGAGAGAGAGAGATGAACAGTGAGAGAGAGGAGAGGGTTGTGAGAGAGACAGTGAATAGTGCGCCTACGTGGCAGTCTACGTGGACTGCCACGTAGGATAAGTCAGTCAAAATTGACTTTCAATTTTGACCAATTAAGAGGGAGACCTTGATTTTACAAATTGGGAAAATAGGGGACCAAAATCGTCAAATTAAAACTTGAAGGACCAAAATCGTGAATTAGGAAAAATAGGGAGACCAAAACTGTAATTAAGCATTTTTTTAAAGGAGAGGAAGATAATGCACATGATTAATTTATTTTTTATTTTGAGAATCTTGTAAAATAATTGAAATCATTTTAAGATTTTTGAAAAAACCTACATAGCTTCTCATCTAATATTTCTTTTTTTAATTATCTCCAGGTTATGGAAGTTTAGTCATATCAAGAAAAATGGACGACTCGTACAAGATGGAGGATTATCCTCTTTTTTCTTTTCCGTTTTCCCCAAAGCCCTTTCCAACTAATCTATCTCGAGAGCACTTGGATGAGATGGTATAAGTCTCTTCGAGTTTTGAATTTGAATGAGATGGTATAAGTCTCTTCGAGTTTTGAATTTGAATCCAGCCTTAGGCATCCAGCAGTGTTAAATCCCTTGAGGGAGAGCTCTGTGTTGAGGAGTTTGGGGGAGCACCGGGAGCAACAACGAGCTAACCAATGAACCAGACCACCAAGAGACATGGACGCCACATCTCCACCCAAAACCTTAAGGCGTTAGGTATATGTGTCTCCTATCTTATATATCCTTCATATAGTTCATTCATAGTAAATGTGGGACTAACCACTCACACTTGAATTTCCAACACTTTGCCGCTCATTGTGGTCCTACTCGACTCGAGGAATTAGTCTCTGCAGTTGCGCGCAAATGATATATGGTTTATAAAAAAAAATAACTAATATCCATACATAGTCCATAATCCATAACATGCATGTTATCTTATTGGGAGAGTCATTTATTCTAAACTGATCTATAATCCATAACATGCATTTTATTCTATAATCCATAACATAGTCCATAATCCATAAAATACGAACATGGATTTATTCTAACTAATCCATACATGCATTTTATAAATATGAATAAGACAAAATTCTTACACTACTGGAAATGATTAAAAATCATAGTAAGATTTATAATTCTTATATTTATTATTTGAGTTATTATTATAATGTTCAATAATTGTTTTATGTATTTTTTCTCGCTTATAAGTTATAACACTAGAATAATGACGAAGAAAGTGTGTGAGAGTGAAAAAGCGAAAAAGTTTGAAAAAGTATGAAAAATATAGAAATAGAGAATTAGAAGAAGAAAGAGGAGAAGAGAGCGAAAAAGTGTGAGAAAGAGTGAAAAAGTGAAAAGTGAAATTACCTAAATAACCTCCAATTATTTAGTTGGGAAAACGATAAGATTAATATTTTGGTAGTGGGTAAATGATATAGATAGATCGTAGATGAATTCCTATGGGAAATAAATAAAGGGGTAAAACCTATGAAGCCCCGATACTCCAAAAATGATCAAGTACCCGTATCTGACACGTATCCGATACCGATACATGTCGGATACTTCCGGATACGTATCTAGGGAGTATCCTGGGATTTATATTTATTTTTAAATTAAAAAAAGATCGGATACTTACCGGATACGTGAGGGACACGTTGGGGATACGGCGCCATTAGCAGGATACGGACGCGGGATACGGCGTAATCGTTGGATACGCAACGGATACGCTTTGAAGCACTCTTACAGTTTTTAATACATTTAATTATATTATATTTATTTATAAATTAATATAAATCAATAAAATAATTGGGAATACAAACAAAACCCTAAATTAAAAAATAGAACGATGAAAAGTTTGAAAACGTGAAGATTGAAGAATCGAGAAATGCAGAGGCAGAGCAGTACAGCGAGCCTCCATAGCCACAGCGAACGAAACACCGCACAAGCCTCCATAGCCACCGCGAGCTTGCTGCGACGCCAACGTGTGGTTGCTGCGACGCACCTCCATAGCCACCGCGAGCAGCCGAGCACAGGTCCGTTTTTTGTTCTTTCTTTCCCTCTCTTTGCTTTTCTTCTCTGTTGCTCTTCCCTATTGCTAATCTTCTCTATGTTTGATTTTGTCGTCATCTTTTCATCATCGTGTTGCTGTTGTTTTTCATCGTCGTTGCCAAGTCAGTGATTTTTTGTGCTACTATTGTTCACTCCTTCTTGTCAAGTTAGTCATCACCATTGTTTATTGCTTATTTACTTAATTTATGTGTGCCTATTGAACTAGTTTTGATTCTGTTGTTACTCAGTTTGCCTATTGAACTAGTTTTGATTCTGTTATTCTGTTACCCTGTTGCTAATCTTCTCTGTTTTGTTACTTAGTTTTCCTATTGAACTAGTTTTGATTCTGTTTTGATTTTATTATTATGTTACCCTGTTGCTAATCTTCTGTGTTTTGATTCTGTTACTCTACATTCCTTTTTGTTGCTATGTACGTTAGTGTTAGTTTCAGTTTGCCTATCTGGTCTTCCATTCTTTAATGTATATTTGTGTGTATTTTTTCTACTGTAGTTTGAAAAATGTCTCCCGTGGAAGAAAGTATTTCAAGTTCATTTGCATCAAAGGAACCTCAAGATGACCATGCTCCACTTTGGAGATTTGTTAAGATATCAGAGAAGAAAGATGAAGGAGGTGGCAACAAGGTTTGGTCTTGCAACTTTTGTCAAAAAACGGTGAAGAGTTCATATTCTAGAGTGAAAGCACACTTACTCAAACTACCCAATTGTGGGGTTGCTTCTTGTCCTAAGGTTAGTGATGTTGTCTTAGCTGATTTAAATCGAATTTGTGAAGAGGCTAAGAATAGATTAAAGCCTAAAAGTGTTCCATTGCCTACTGAAAAATTGTGTCCAATACCACCAACAATACCACAAAAGAGAAGAAGAGGTGGTATAGAAAATGCTTTTAATTTAGATGATAGGAACCATCTCAGAGCAATTATAGCAAGGATGTTTTATTCGGGGGGTTTATCATTCCATCTTGCTAGGAATCCATACTTTGATAGTTCCTATTCATTTGCTGCTAATCACAACCTTAGTGGTTTTCTTCCACCTAGTTATAATGCTTTGAGAACTAGTCTTTTGAAACAAGAGAGGTCTCATGTTGAGAGAATTCTTGAGCCTATCAAATCTTTATGGCCGATGAAAGGAGTTACATTGGTTTCTGATGGCTGGACAGATGTGCAAAGGAGACCATTGATAAATTTCATGGCTATTAGTGAAGGAGGGCCTATGTTTTCGAAGGCGGTTGATGGTTCTGGGACTATAAAGACAAGCACTACATGGCTAGCATAATAAAAGATGTGATCAAGGAGATAGGGCCATCAAATATTGTGCAAATCATAACAGATAACGCTCTTGTTTGTAAGGCTGTAGGAATGTTGATTGAAGCTGAGTTCCCTAATATCTTTTGGACACCTTGTGTAGTTCATACATTGAATTTAACATTGAAAAATATATGTGCAGCAAAGAATATTAAAAATAATGATAAGGTTTTTAATGAATGTAATTGGATCACTGAGATAGTTGATGATGTTTCATTTATCAAGACTTACATAATGACTCACTCGATGAGATTGGTCATCTTCAATGAGTTTTCAACACTTAAACTGCTCTCTATTGGTGAAACCCGTTTTGCATCAATGATAGTGATGCTAAAAGGGGTTAGGTTGTTGAAATGTGCTTTACAAAGAATGGTTATCAGTGACCAATGGAATACATATAGGGATGACAATCAACAAAGAGCTGCACGTGTGAAAGAATTTGTTTTAAGTGATCTATGGTGGGATAAAATAGATTACATTCTTTCTTTCACGGATCCCATATATAGTATGCTTAGAGCATGTGACACAGATTCTTCAACTCTTCATTTGGTTTATGAAATGTGGGATTCCATGATTGAGAAGGTAAAGACAACCATATATAGGCAAGAGGGAAAGGAAGCAAGTGAAGAATCTACTTTCTATGATGTTGTCCATGCTGTTCTCAATTCTAGATGGGGAAAAAGTTCCACACCACTTCACTGCTTGGCACATTCATTGAATCCAAGGTAATTATTATTTTTGTATTACTATTTGTCTTTGAAATATAATAGTCCTACTTTGAATTTTAATGCAATGTTTTTTATTTTATTTTAGGTATTATAGTAGTGAGTGGGTTAGTCAAACTTCAAATAGAGTTCCTCCTCATCAAGATGGTAACATTTCTAGAGAGAGGAATAAGTGTCTAAGAAGATATTTTGAAGATCCTGAGAAGAGAACAAAAGTTTGTCTAGAATTCTCTGATTTCTCATCTTGTGGTGGTGATTTTGCTTCTTCTGATTATGTGATTCAATTGAAGATAGATGCACATTAGATGCAAACACATGGTGGGTGATGCATGGATCTTCTACCCCCTTTACTCCAAAGGCTTGCATTAAAACTTCTTGTGCATCCAAGTTCCTCCTCATGCTGTGAGAGAAATTGGAGTACTTACTCTTTTATCCATTCTTTGAAGAGAAATAAAATGGATCCAAAAAGGGCACAAGATTTGGTTTATGTGCATACTAATCTTCGTCTTTTGTCTGGGAAAGATGAAGGATATGGTAAAGGAGAGACAAGGTTGTGGGACATTAGTGGAGATGCACATGATCCACTTGATGGTGTTGGAATTGAATTAGCAGAGATGTCTCTTGATGAACCAGAGTTGGAAGCTACATTATTTCTTGATGATGGAAATGGAGGGGAGGAGAATGACACCGTTAGTGTTAAGTAGTGAATTTTGCAAAGCTCAAACTTGTTTTGGATATGACGTATGTTTTTTTTGCTATATTCTAACTTGGATAGGAAATTGCATAACTTTTGTGACATGTTCTTAGGAGAAAGAATATATTTTGAAATAGGTGGAGAGAATACATGTAATTATGCTTACTTATTATGATCACACGTATCATTTTTGTAAGTGTGATCATATCTATTGAATATTATAAGCAATTGTCGATTACTAATTAGTAAAGTGAAATATCTTTAGTTATATTTTATATATTTTTATTTTTAATTTAATTTTTTATTGAAGTATCACCGCCGTATCGTATCTCAGTTTTCAAAATTTTCCCGTATCCACGTATCTGTGTCGTGTCGTATCCCGTATAGTATCCCGTATCCGGGTCACATAGGGTAAAACAGAAATTAAGGATTATTTATTTCTTATAATAGAGTTGAGGGAGTGCGAACTGCGAAGTTACCGACGTGAGTCGTGGTCTCGTATAGGGCTGGACAAACGGTCGGGTATATTGGATTCAGATTCAATAAGGCCAATCCAACTGAAACCGTAGTCATATTAACAAGGCCCAATTTCGACCATATAGGGCTTGGGTATAGACGGATCGGTTTATTCGGGTGACGGGTGGATCGGTATGGTTTAAAACGGTTTTAGGCAATGTTGGGCGAATAAAGTTTTAGGAAAATTCTGGACAAAAATTTGTAAATAACTCAAACATAAAAACATTTTCTACACAAAAATAGTAATGCAACCAAGAACAGACAATTTTCTTCGTATATTCTCAGCATTCTAACAAAATACAATACATTCTAAATATGTTTGAACCTGTAACAAGTTGCAAAATATAGCTGGATACAATACATTCTAAATATGTTTGAACCTGTAACAATTTTCTCCCTATATTCTTAGCATTCTAACAAAATGAAAATACAATACATTCTAAAATTGTTTGAACCTGTAACAAGTTGCAAAATATAGCATTCAATATGATAAAATCTATAAAACATTAAGCCTAACAATTATAATTAAACTGCTATAACTCAAATACTATTGCTTTGTGTCATACCCTAATTTTGTCCGACTAATTGGAAAATCCCAAAATTTTATCGCTCCGCACATTGTTCTAAATGCGGGTGTATTTGGCACTCTCGTGCAACGATTTTGTTTGGCGCTCGTTGTTTTTTTTAAAAAAAAGGAATCCAAAAATAAATAATAAAATGATAAATAACGCGAGCGCGCGTTTTGTTTCGAGTCGTGTGAATAATTGCGTCGATGCGCGTTTATTTTCACCGCTTTCCTTTTAGAGAAGTGAGAATAGAATGAAATCGGTTTTAAAAACGTGCGCGCATGTGTATTCAAATCGCGTACGCGTTCCTAGTTTTAAGGCGAATGCGCGTTTCGTTCCGAGTCATGTGAGTCATCGCGTCGGTGCGCGTTGTTTTTACCGCTTTTATTATCATAAAGGAAAAATAAAATAATAATAAAAATAGTCATAATAAATTAAAATCAGCTGTCCTTTTTTTTATTGTTACATATGCAAACAAAAATTTAAAAAAGGAAAAAGAAAGAGAAGCAGAATTGTACAAAAAAGGGTCAGCTCTTTTATTTGCATCTGGACAAAAATTTAATTAAATACAAATGGCACAAAAATTAATTACAAACAAAAGGGTACAAAAAAAATAATGAAGCAAATCAGAATAGGCAGCATGCGACTTGCTGCCTTGCCCTCTCCATGAAGCTAAAGGCCCAAGTTCTTTCTTCTTGCCCCTTTTGTCTTGCCTCCCATTTTCAGCAAAGCATTGCTGCAGTGGCAGCAGCCCTGCTGCCATCCCCCTGCTGCATCACAGCAACCCAAAAGTCAAAAAAACAGCAGAATGGACAAAGAGAAGAAGCCAAATTGTGGCAGCAACATGTCTCAGCAGCAGATTTGGCATTGTCTAGCTTCAAAGCTTAAAATAGGTAGGGTCTTTGCTAACCTTTTGTTAGCCATAGCCTGCACACACATAAACAATGTTTATAACAGTCAAATACACTAAGTTGTGAAAGCACCAGAGGTTGGAGAGGAAGGAAAAATTGCTGAGAAAGTTTAGAGCACCAAAACATGAAACATTTTGAGAAAATGCAAATCAAAGTTTCAGGAAAAATTGACCCATCAGTGCATCTACCTATACAATTTTTGGCTATAAATACAGCACCAACACAATCAGAAAGGAGGGGACAGCAATACTCACTAACAAAAACAGTCAATCAAAACACTGAAACATTGTTTTTTGATTCGAAGTTCTGTTCCAAAAAAGCAGCAGTGGCAGCAGTTTTTTTTCTTTAGCAGAAAGAAAGTGCCTCCAGAAACAAAACTTGGGATCCAGGTTGGTTATTCTAACTATTAGATAGAAAATAGATGCTGGAACTCTTGTATTTTTAAGTATGATCATTGAATCTGAATGTGCAATAACTGTAAGGGTCGTGTGTTAAAAAAAAGAGAGACAATACTAGTTGAAAACGATTTAAAATAAATCAGTAAATAGGTAGATAAAATGTTGTTTGAGTCGTTGTTGTTGTTGTTGTCATAAGGAACAGAGTAGGTTCTTCTCTTTCAAATGTAGTTCCATTTAGGTTTAGATTTAGATTAGGCATCAACTTAACAAAGAACAAAAAAGGTAAATCCAAACTTGAGATACGGACAGTATTTGAAGTTGCTGTAATAAAACTTGAATGTGTTTCAAATGGGGTTTTTTTAGATTCAGATACAAGAACCAATCACAAAAGCAACCAAAGCAAAAGCACTAAAAAGGGTAGAGAGATACCTCCGGCCACCACGTACGGTGGTCGTCCCTGGCCGTCGGCCGTAGACCGCCACTGTCAAGCCTTCGCAAAAAAAACCACCAAACCGAACCCTCTCAGTCACCCTTAACCACCGTCAGCCACATCACCGCTGCCTATCGCCACCGCACTACAGTAGCCGTCACCCCTCACCTCCTTTGACCACCACCGCCTCGCACCAAACACCCCCCTCAACCGATCTGTCTCCCCAACCGAACCCAGCCACGGTAGTAGCCCACAACCACCACACCGCCGTCGCACCCCAC
Source organism: Astragalus membranaceus (assembly GCA_039519185.1). NCBI lineage: Eukaryota > Viridiplantae > Streptophyta > Magnoliopsida > Fabales > Fabaceae > Astragalus > Astragalus membranaceus. Next base: position 114,126,768 of record CM076850.1, read on the forward strand.
CATAACCATCGCACACCATCGTAAGCCAAATCGCCACCCCGTAGCCGCCGTTCGCAAATCTTCCCCCTCCCCGTGTCATCTGTCGCTGTCACCGACGAAAGGGTAGATTAGGACGACGAAGAGAGAAGAGAGCGGAAATCTAGAGAGAAAGGAAGTGAGGGTCGGGGTCGGTGAGGAGGAGAGAAAATCGAAGCTGAGGTTGAGAGAGAGAGAGAGGAGAAGGCGAGGCTACGGTTGAGGTGAGCTGAGTGGGTGGCGGTGAGGAGAGAGATCGGAGCTAGGGGAAAGGGAGAGAGGTGGATACGGCAAGGAGAGAGAGAAAAAGAATTTAGGGTTTGACACTTTGGGGGTGGGGGGCGCCGCGTGAGGGAGAGAGGAAACTAGGGTTTCTTTTTTTGGCTTTGGTTTTTATAGTATAAAATCGAGGACAGTTTCGTCATTTCACGTTTATTTTTTTTCAGATCTCTAACCACACCCCTTCGTTTACTGCGTAAATACCCCCCTGAAGCCCATGATTTTTTTGGAACGCAGCCCAGCTTACAAAAACGAGCTGGGCTTACTATCTGCACCCCAGTTTTAATAATGCAGCCCTCTTTTATTTACACCCTTATTTTACTACCACGCCCCCTGTTTCTTTTTTTAGAAAATTTCGTTTCTTTTCCCTAAGCGAACTTATTTTTTTTCACAAACCTTTTTTTTTCCCAAATGATGGATAAATGTTTCCCCGAACAAAAATTAATCCAATTGCGAAAACTCTTCAAAATCAAAAATTTTGTTAGTAGCCTTGCGAAGCCTCTGCTTGCATGATTATTAACAATGGAGTACTAGTGATAATCACCCATAACTTTTGTTAGTTTGATTATCATGAATGCTTTCAATTTTAAAAGATATTTTCCCAAGCATCAAAAATCATGGTAAGTGTTAGTAATGATCACCCATAACCTTTGTTAGTTTGATCATTATGAGCACCCTCCACTTTTCAAAACCTAAGCAAAAAGGCTTTCACTTTCGAGGCTCGTTAGAACTACGTCGCTTTGATTCCCATTTGGGATACGTAGGAGCGAGTCACATTCTCGTCAAGCGCAACCATAAAAATTAGCATTTGCATAACAAAAAGAAAAGAGTTATTTTCATAACAAAAAAAGAATCACTTTTGCAAACCAAGATCATTGTCAGAACGAAAACCTTTTCCTTTCTAAAAACATTTTCAACCCATCGCCGCTAGTGGCTAATCAGAACCTTTGTTCGTCTAGCCATTGGTGGCGATGTCTTTTTCCCAAAAGAACAACAAGCGATGATCACTCATAACCTTTGTTAGTTTGATCATTCGTGCCAATCAATCTCTTTCGAAAACCCCTTTCAAAAGAACAAATAAAAACGAGTCGCTACTAATAGTCAATCAGAACCTTTGTTCGTCTGACTGGCGGTAGTGACTCTCATTTTCAAGAGTACTTAGCGGTGATTACCCATAACCTTGGTTAGTTTAATCATTCACTAAATGCTCGTCCTATTTCGAAAACTCACTAAAAAGATAAAAGACAAAAACCTTTTTCAGGATAAAGAAGAACTACGTAGCTTTGAGTTCTCCATCGCACCGGGAGATACGTAGGAGCGGGCCATGTCCCGTCAAGCGTTTTTTTTCTAAAAAACCATTTCCCCCCCTTTTTCATAATAAATAAAGGTTTTCATTAAGAATTCTCCAATAAGAAGTAGAGAGGCAAAATTAAGTATTTTCAAGTCAACACACTAAAACCACACATTTAACTAAAGGTTCCCTCTCAGTAGAGAGGACGTGTGGGGTGCTAACACCTTCCCCGCGCGTAACCGGCCCCCGAACCCTATTCTCTAGTTTTGCAAGACCAATCGCTTTCCAAAAAAAGTTTTCCTAATATTTTCCTTAATAAATATTGGTGGCGGCTTCATTGTCTTAGGGAAAGTTGTGAACGAGGAAGGTTCTCCCTCGGGGACTTTTTCGGGCGCAACAGCTGGCGACTTCACTGGGGACTAAAAAAACATTTTTTTCAAAAGTGGGTCAAGCCTAATTAATTAAGTGTGTGATTTGTGTGACCGATTTGAATATCTTGTTCTGCCTCTATGTTTTCTTCTTTTTCATACTTTCATGTTGCATTCCTGTGCATTCTTCTTCCTCTCTTTCTATGTTTGCTTTTGTTTAAAGTAATAGATGGTTGCTTCTTTGCTTATATGCTTAATTCCCTCATGATATTGAACCCTAGAGTAGACAACATGCTATTGTCTGGACTGTTCTGGATTTTCATTTGCAGGTGGGGTAGTTTTTAAGGAAATGCCCTTCGCACACACACACACTTGTACCTTGAGATTATATGATTAGAGAAAGAGACCATAACCCAGGTCTGTTAGGATACCATAGGATGAGTGGATTCGAGTAGTGGGAGCCCATCAGGACCTTTGTCCGTTTGGCTACTCGCGAAAGTTTCAATCAGATTTGTGCTCTTTCGTGATACCTTGTACCTAGCAGTTTGCTGCATTTACAAGGAATTTCGTGAAAGAGACTGTGGCTCTGATGACCTTTGTGAGGGTGTGAATAGAGCTACATGAGAAGATTACCCCTAAAGTGCCTTAGATCATAGGTTCTACCCCTTTTTAGGTCACAAGGGCTTTCCAAATTGTGTGCTGCATCGTTGCATTCAGTTCAAATCAATTTTTCCTTCAGAATTTTCGAAAATCAAAAAAGATATGTTTTTCCTTTTCAATAAATGCCTATATGAGGTGGCATGTAGTGTGAAAATTTTCGAATTACCACCTGCAAGTATCCTCTTTCTGCAAAAACACAAAAAAAGAAGCATCATGGCATCATTGCATCATTGCACCATTACATCATTTGCATCATCTGCATTAAATAAAACCCAATTTTGAAAATCATTCATCAGACATCTGAGTTGTTTGCCGGGATTGTAAAGTAACCTGGAATCTTGTCTTGGGTGGGAAAGATAAAGCAACATGGGATCAAGAAGCGCGATCGTACTTAATTCAAGGTTCCCGGTTGTCAGGAGAATAGATGTAGAGGGTTTGAAAGAGTTTGTTTCCTTGATGGAGTCAGAAGAGAGGGGTCTATTCGGGAAGGCTTATGGTAACCTCCTCAGATTGTTACAATTAGATGTCCAAGAGAGTGCTATTATGGCCCTGAGCCGATTCTATGATCTGGACATTCGATGCTTCCTCTTCAAAGACTTTCAGTTATCACCAACTCTCGAGGAGTATGAACAGATTCTGGGGTTCTCGAAGTCAGAGTTAGCACCTTACCAATATCAGAAACATCGGTATTCAGACCAGAGACTCTCTTTGTTGTTGCAAGTCAGCGTGAAGGAATTAGAGCTTCATAAAGAAAGGAAGAACCGTATCAGGGGTTTCCCGCTAGGTTATTTCGAAGGTTTATTGAAGTTTTATGCCCAGAATAAGAAGTGGGGTCCTTTCAAGCAGCTGTTAGCCCTAACTATTTTCGGGATCGTCCTTTTCCCTCAGGTCGATAAGTTCATTGATGAGACCGCTATTGGGCTTTTTCTAGCATTCATAAGTAAAGAGAATCTGATTAACCCTGTACCAGCAATCCTTGCAGATACTTACTATTCCTTCACTCATCACCGTGTGTTAGGAAAGAAGAAGGTTGCTTTCTCTTTCCATGTTCTCTACACCTGGTTCCTCAACCATGTTGTCACTCATAAGACGAAAGCTGTGGACTTAGTAGAATATGCCCTGTGTTGTGATGTAGAAGCCAGAAGTGCACAAGAATGGGTGCACACTTTAGAGAATCTCAGTGCTCTCAAAGTCTGTTGGTTCAATCATCCGTGTTGGAGAGATAGGCCTTCAATACTGTTCCAGTGTGGCAATTTCCAGAATGTACCCTTAATAGGAACCCAAGGCTGCATCAATTACAATCCTTCGCTCACCATCAGACAGCTTGGATATCCTATGAAGAATGCACCCACTGAAGACATGTTGGCCCCAATTTTTCTCGATAAAGAAGATCCAAAGAACCAAGGCTTGCTTCAGAAAATTTCAAAGGCCTGGGAGGGTGTAGTTTACAAGGGTAAAGAGGAAATCACAAAGAAAACGGGTGACGTTACTTTCTACCAATGGCTTCACCAAAGAATTCAAAATGTTGGCCCGCCTCGTCAGAATTCATCGTCAGTTGGGAAAGAAGTCCTAGAGCTTCACGTTCCAAGTCTCAAAGAACTAAGTGAGGTCAAGTCTGCTTTGTTCAAGGTAGAAGAAGAAAAGAAAGCCTTACAAGATGAGCTGGGGAAAGTAATTTCTGAGAAGAGAAAGTTAGAGAACGAGAACGAACGCAGGGCCGAAGCTCTCAAAGAAAGCAGCAAGAAGCTTAAGAAAGAAGAGGAAAGTAATCAAAAAATGAAGGAATATATGAAAGGTGCCAAAGATGAGTTGAAAAGATCGAATGCCAAGGTGGGTGAGGCCATGGTTAGAGCAAACGAATGGAGGAAGTTGTTCAAGAAGTCTGCGCAAAGTGAGAGGGCTACAAAGGAATCACTAGAGGAATTCAAGAAAAAGTCTCAGTCTGTGACATGTGAGCTTGAAAGTCAAATAGGGTGCATCAGACAAGATAGAGATGCCATTGTGAACATCCTTAGAGAGTATCAGCAGGCTTTAAGGATGGAGCAAGAGAATTCAGATGAGCTAAGGAGGAATCTGGGTCACATCAGTGGTGCTTACCAACAGGTAAGAGAGGAGAGTCAGCACTGGGAATACCGTCTTCTCGAGCTAATGGGTAGGATTGAAAAGCAAGAGATCATAGTTGAAATGAGGGCAGAAATTCAACAGTGGAAGAACAAGTTCTCCAAATTGGCATGGTTGGCTAACCAGGCGGTGAGGGATGTTCCCAAGAGGTTGAGAAAGGCAGAAGCTGAGATGCTGCCTTACAACACTCCGGTGCGAGTATATGAATTCGTGGAGTACTGCAGATCCCTGACTGAGGAACTCATGGAAAGGGCAAGAGAAGCTGCTGCAGCTAGCAAAAAGGAGAAGAACCAAGAGAAGATGCTAGGAAATTGTAATTTTTCTTTTCTTAAAGAATGTTGTGTTATTGTATCTTGTTCTTGGAATGATATGATGCTTGAATGAAGTACGTTTATCTCATTTGTTGATCCCAGCCGCGTTATGTTCTTGAAAATATTTGAATATACAACTACGACAAGGGCAAGTTGCACTGTGATTCCCGGCAATAAACAACAAATAACAAAAAATAATAAGAAAAATCATGTGCATTACATTGCATTCATTAATTTGCTCCTTTGCTTATAAAAATGTTTTCTACTCAACAGAAGATAAGGCAAGCTGGTGCGACCACATTCGTATTGGACACGTTCACAAGCCAGAAGAATGGCAATCTTAAGTGACCCCGATCAACCTCAACCAGAGAATCAGAATCCTCCAGCTTCAGGCTCAGAGAATGAAAATGGAACAGGCCAAGGCCTCGAGGTACAGAATCAAAACCATTCAGCTCCTGGTAGCTCCAGTCAAGGTGATCCTGAATTGAGAAACGAAATGAATGCCATGAAGGCACAGATGAGTGAGATGATGAGACTCCTGTTGTACTTAAAGAATGGAAATGACTTTCAAGCTGCTCAGTGGCCTCCTTATGGCCTTCCTTTGGGTTATAGTCCTCCAAATCAAGGGGCTAACCCAGGAGCTGGTCCCGGGGCAATAGACGAGAATGTACGGCCAACGTCTGTCGGGTCAGAAGGAATGGCTGGTGAACCCCAGGTTCAGATCCCACATACAATTGTTATACCTCAGCCTACTCCTCAGAACCTCAGTCCACAGCCAACTGCCTTTCCACAGACTCAAGGTTTCGTATCCGGAAACTCCGTTTACCCTCAGGTTCAACACTCAATGCCTCCACCTCCTTATGGTGTAAGTCATTCCCCTCAAGTCTATTCCGCTGAGCACCAACAGACCAAAGAGCAGTTCCAGATGTTAGAAGAAAGACTGAGAATGATTGAAGGCTTTGGCTCCAGGGCTAGGGAGGCCAGAGACCTATGCCTTATTCCTGATGTGGTGTTGCCACCAAAATTCAAGGTCCCCGATTTTGACAAGTACAGAGGTGCGACATGCCCAAATAGTCACTTGACGATGTATTGTAGGAAGATGTCTACCTACTCCCGTGATGACAAATTGCTAATCCATTGCTTCCAAGATAGCCTTGCCGGGGCATCCCTTAATTGGTATATGAAGTTAGAGTCATCCCAAGTCCGCTGCTGGAAGGATTTAGCAGATGCGTTCCTCAAGCAATATCAATACAATACGGACATGGCGCCAGACCGAACACAGCAGCAGAATATGAGTAAGAAGGAAAATGAATCATTCAAGGAGTACGCCCAGCGATGGAGGGCTTTGTCCGCACAAGTCACACCTCCTCTTTTAGACAAAGAATTGGTTTCTATGTCCATGGAAACCTTACCACCGCTATATTATGATCGTCTGATCAGCAGTGCATCATCCAATTTTTCAGATGTGGTGATTGTGGGAGAGAGATTGGAGAACGGATTGAGGAGTGGAAAGATTGCACAGGGGTCCACAAGTATCACAAGTTCCCAAAAGAAGCCATTCTCCGGCTTTCCCAGAAAGAAAGAGGGGGAAACCAATGCCATCACTATCAGCCCACCAAACCAGCCACCCAACATCCCAGTCCCCACTCCCACACAAACAGCCCATCCATTCCAAAACAACAACCAAAGCAACCACCAAAGGACCTATCAAAACAGAACAACCTTTGACCCAATTCCCATGTCATACACAGACCTATTCAACTACCTCATCACCAATAAGCTCATCAACACAAGACCCATGAAACCTGTTCAACCACCTTACTTCAGAGGATACAACCCCAATAGTACCTGTGCTTTCCACGAAGGGGCAGTTGGGCATGTTGTGGAGGATTGCAAAGCCTTCAAGATAGTGGTGCAGGACTTGATAGACAAAAAAGGCATAACTTTCAAGCAGGAGGATCCAAATATCACGACTAACCCGCTGCCTGGTCATGGGAAGCATGCCACTAATGCAATCATGGATATGACAGAGCAGTCCCTGATCAGATCAGTAGAAGACTTTCAGACTCCCCTAGAAGTCATTCATGCAGAACTGTGCAAATGTGGGATTATCAGGATGGGTTGTGTTCAGAAAGGGGTCTGTGCTAATGTCAGCTGTGTGGGAGCATGTGAAGCATTCAAGGTGGTGTTACAGGATCTGATGGACCGCCACATTATCCAGGTGGGTATACAGGGGAAAGAGGAGGATGTTCTGACCCTCCAATCAGAAGGGGGCAGAGATGTGCAGAGACCTATCGAGGTGCCATACAGTCAAAATTCGGCTGTGGCAAGACCAAAGACTATTGTGATCCCAGTTCCAGCTCCTAGCCAGAAGAACACTGATGTCCCATGGAGCTACAGTATGCCAATTCCAGCTCCGAGATCTCAAGCTGCTCTTGACATCACCAATATTGCAGGAAGTAGTGGGGTAACTAGAAGTGGGTGTGTGTATGTTCCCCAAGCTCAGGAAGAGAGTCCTTCTAAGGCAACAGAAGAGAGAATCCGAAAAGGAAAGAATGTAGAGCCGGAGCCTATGATAAATAGGAAGGTGTCAGACCCAGAGGTTGCTGAATTCTTGAAGATAATGCGGCAGAGCGACTACAAAGTGGTGGATCAGCTACACCACACCCCAGCCAAAATTTCCATCATGTCCCTACTACTAAACTCAGAAGCCCACCGTGACGCCTTGGTTAAAGTACTGAACGAGGCCCATGTCGCCCAAGATATTACTGTCAATCAGTTGGATGGTATAGTTGGGAACATCGTTGCATCTAATTACATTACTTTCACTGATGATGAGCTCACCCCAGAGGGGAAGGGGCACAATAAGGCGTTGCATATCTCGGTGAAGTGCGGTGAATATACACTCTCCAGGGTTCTCATTGACAATGGATCCTCATTGAATGTTATGCCCAGATCAACGATGAACAAGTTAGAGGTGGATTGTTCCTACATGAAACCCAGCTCAACCCTGGTCAGAGCCTTTGATGGGTCTAAGAAAGAAGTCATAGGGGAAATGGAGTTCCCAATGCAAATAGGGCCTGAGGTGTTCTATGTGACTTTCCAAATTATGGATGTTGAATCCTCATACAGCTGTCTCCTGGGGAGACCTTGGATCCATGCAGCAGGCGCTGTCCCTTCAACACTTCACCAAAAACTCAAGTTTATAGTCGACGATAAGCTTGTAGTTGTCTGTGGGGAGGAAGAGTTCACAGTCAGCAAACCTGTCCCCTCTCATTATATTGAAGCTGCAGAGGAATCCCTCGAATCCGCCTTTCAATCCTTAGAAATTGCGAATGCTGTGTTCGTAAGTGGAGAATCCCCAATACCTGTACCCAAGTGGTCCAATGCTGATGTTATGGTAGCAAAAGTTATGCTGAAGAGTGGCTATCAGATTGGGAAGGGGCTAGGAAGATCTGAGCAAGGAATTCTGTCACCCGTACATCTGCAGGAATACAAGGACAGACGTGGGTTAGGCTATGGGCCCACTCCAGCTGATAAGAGAAGAATGGCCGAGGAAAAGCGTGAGAAGAGATTGGCTAGGCTTCAGGGGAGAGAACCCAGATTGATGATGGTCCCCATAGATGACCTCAGGCGGAATTTCAGGAGTGCTGGCATGCTGATCCCTAATCAGATAGCTGTCATCGAGGAAGAGTTAGTCGAAGAAGACGAGGGTCGGGGCCTGGTTCGTCGCAGTGTTGCAGGAGAAGAAATTGGCAACTGGAAGATCGTCGATTTCCCTGTTGTTTTCATTTCAAAGTAATGATCTTTGTAATGCAAATCCTCTGGCTCTACCCAAGGCCTTAGGACAGTTTCCTAGGGGCATGCATGTTTTCTTTTAGATATCATCTATCGACAAAATGTAGTTTTGAATTCTCAAATGAATAAAAATTGCTTTTTTTTTGCGTCTTCATTTTGTGTCTCTATTTTTGCTTGTTCATTGCTTTTCTATTCCCGCAAATGCAGATCTAAAATGAATACCTCTGAAAATAATGATGCCAGCGGCCCATATGTTAATTTTGATTACCCCGTTAATCAAGCTGAGAAGGATGCCGAGGATGACTGGGAAACTCCTCCGGAATTGATGAGAATGGTTGAGCAAGAAGAAAAGGTTATTCAGCCACATGGGGAAACTATTGAGGTTATCAATTTAGGCACAGAGGGCGAAAAGAAAGAAGTCAAGGTTGGCACTTCAATGAAAAAGAGTGAGCATGAGAAGTTGGTTCAACTCCTGCGTGACTACATTGATGTCTTTGCATGGTCGTATGAAGATATGCCCGGGTTAGATACTGATATAGTGGTGCACAAGCTGCCAGTCAAGCCTGGTTGCCCTCCGGTTAAACAGAAGCTAAGGAGGATGAAGCCTGAGATGTCTTTAAAGATCAGAGACGAAGTGAAGAAACAATTTGACGCTGGTTTCCTAGCCGCAGCCAAGTATCCACAGTGGGTGGCTAACATTGTGCCAGTGCCCAAAAAGGATGGAAAAGTTAGAATGTGTGTCGATTACAGAGATCTGAATCGTGCCAGTCCCAAAGACGATTTTCCCTTGCCTCATATTGATGTCCTAGTAGACAGCACAGCACTCCCTTTTCTCCTTCATGGACGGGTATTCAGGGTATAATCAGATTAAAATGGCTCCTGAGGATATGGAGAAGACTACTTTCACAACTCTCTGGGGAACGTTCTGCTATCAGGTCATGCCGTTTGGGTTGAAGAATGCCGGCGCTACATACCAAAGAGCTATGGTCACGTTATTCCACGATATGATGCACAAAGAGATCGAGGTGTACGTGGACGATATGATCGCAAAGTCCAGAACAGACGAAGAGCACGTTGTTAATTTGCGGAAGCTCTTTGAACGGTTGAGAAAGTTCAAGCTCAGGTTAAATCCAGCTAAATGCACCTTTGGGGTGAGATCAGGAAAACTATTGGGGTTTATTGTCAGTCAAAAGGGGATAGAGGTTGACCCAGACAAAGTGCGTGCAATTCTCGAGATGCCTACTCCTAAGACAGAAAAAGAAATTCGGGGTTTTCTTGGAAGACTGAACTACATTTCCAGGTTTATCTTTCAGCTAACTGCCACATGTGAGCCGATTTTCAAATTGCTGTGCAAGAATCAAGAGACTAAGTGGAATGATGATTGTCAAGAAGCTTTTGAGAAGATTAAGAAGTACCTGCAAGATCCGCCTATTTTAATGCCTCCGGTGCATGGCAGACCTTTGATCCTATACCTGACCGTGCTAGAAAATTCAATGGGTTGTGTGTTAGGACAACATGACGAAACTGGCAAGAAAGAGCACGCGATTTATTATCTGAGCAAGAAGTTCACTGATTGTGAGACGAGGTATTCGTTACTAGAAAAGACTTGTTGCGCCTTGGCTTGGGCTGCTCATCGCTTGAGGCAATACATGTTGAGTCACACCACTTGGTTGGTGTCAAAGATGGATCCTATCAAGTATATCTTCGAGAAGCCTGCGCTTACAGGAAGAATTTCCAGATGGCAGATGCAGTTGTCAGAATATGACCTTCTTTATGTCACTCAGAAGGCCATCAAAGGTAGTGCGCTAGCTGAGTACTTGGCACATCAGCCTATTGAAGATTACCAGTCGATGTAGTGTGATTTCCCAGATGAGGACATTATGGCTTTATTTGAAGAAGGAAGGTCCCCAGAGAATGAAAGGTGGAGAGTAGTGTTCGACGGTGCTTCCAACAGCTATGGGCACGGGGCTGGGGCAGTGCTGGTATCCCCTGACAATCGCTTCATGCCATTCACTACTAGATTGAGCTTCTATGTCACAAATAATATTGCGGAGTACGAGGCATGTATTCTGGGTATTCGGGCAGCTCTAGACTGGAAAGTTAAAAGATTAGATGTGTATGGAGACTCGGCCCTGGTTATCCATCAAGTGAACGGAGATTGGGAAGCCAGAGATCCTGAGTTGATACTGTACAGAGACTACATCTGAGAATTGGTTGAGTCCTTCGAAGAAATCACATTTCAACATCTTCCTCGCAGAGAGAATCAGTTGGCTGATGCACTGGCCACTTTAGCTTCAATGTTTAATATCAATTGTGATAAGAACTTGACCCAGATCAGAATCCAGCATCGAGGTTTGCCGGCACACTCCTACTCCTGCGCAGCAATTGAAGATAGCGGAGATGATAAACCTTGGTATCATGACATCAAGCAATATATCCTGAACAGAGAGTATCCTCCAGAGGCATCGGAAAATGATAAAAGAACACTTAGAAGACTGTCAATGAATTTCTTCCTGAGTGGCGAGGTGCTTTACAAGAGGAATCATGATAAGGTACTCCTTAGGTGTGTGGCAAAGGAGGAAGTAGAAAGGATCATGAGAGAGGTGCATGAGGGCTCGTTCGGAACTCATTCCAACGGGCATACTATGGCAAGGAAGATATTAAGGGCTGGCTACTATTGGCTGCAGATGGAGGCAGACTGCTACAGTTTCGTAAGAAAGTGCCACAAATGCCAGATTTATGCCGATCACATACACGTGCCACCGGCTTCATTAAATGTCATGACTGCACCCTGGCCATTTTCAATGTGGGGCATGGATGTCATTGGTCCCATAGAGCCCAAGGCGTCAAACGGGCACCGCTTCATCCTAGTTGCAATTGATTACTTCACCAAATGGGTTGAAGCTGCTTCATACTCCAGCATAACCAGTTCTGTGGTTGCCAAGTTTGTAAAGAAGGACCTGGTGTGTTGCTATGGTCTCCCGGATAAAATCATTACGGACAATGGTAGCAATCTGAATAGTAAAATGATGAAAGAATTGTGCACAGAGTTTAAGATCAAACATCATAACTCTTCTCCATACCGCCCTAAGATGAACGGGGAAGTCGAAGCAGCCAATAAGAATATTAAGAGGATTGTGCAAAAGATGGTAGTAACCTATAAAGATTGGCACGAGATGCTTCCTTTTGCTTTGCACGAGTATCGTACCTCAGTGCGTACCTCAACCGGGGCAACTCCCTTCTCTTTGGTGTATGGGTCGGAAGCAGTCCTCCCTATTGAAGTTGAGATACCCTCCCTACGGGTGCTAATGGAAACAAAATTAGAAGAAGCAGAATGGGTTCAAGCTCGTCTAGATCAGTTGAATCTCATTGAAGAAAAGAGAGTAGTCGCTCTGTGACATGGGCAGTTGTACCAGCAAAGAATGAGGACGGCTTTTGAGAAGAACGTTCGTCCTCGACAGTTTCAGGAGGGAGACCTAGTGCTCAAGAAAATCCTGCCTATCCAAAAAGATTCCCGGGGAAAATGGACCCCTAATTATGAAGGACCTTATGTGGTGAAGAAAGCATTCTCTGGAGGGGCATTAATCCTCACAAAAATGGATGGTGAAGACCTCCCACTCCCAGTGAACTCAGATGCAGTCAACAAGTACTATGCCTAAAAGAAATATATAGAAAAAAAGAGGAAGATGATCCAAGCAAGAATCAGCTCGCTAGGTTGAAAACCCGAAAGGGCGGCCTAGGCAAAATTGAGCGACCCGGTGGATTGAAAACCCAAAAGGGCGATCCAGAAAAAAATTAGGGTCAGAAAGGTTGGACATAAAAAGAAAAGGGGCAAGCAGTGCTTCCAAAAGCTTGGATAAAAGGATGATCGAGGCTATAAGCATGAGCGGTTGGCATCGAACGCTCCAGAGATAAATAATATTCATAAGATCTGCTGCGTCCATTCTCCTTTTTCTTTTTCTTAGTTTCAGGAAAATTTCCAATGTACCCTTTTCAGTCAGCGTGACATTCTGCGCGTCTGACTCCCGTATGAATAAAAGTCCAAATTTTTCACTCTATTAGTTTGCTGTCTTATCATTACTTTCTTTTCATTTCTGATTTTAAACTACGTTTTATGGTAGATGATAAATAAATCATGGAAATGTGCATAAGTCATAGCATTAAACCATTGCGAAATTTTTGAAAATGATAACAAAAAAGATGATCTTTCAGTCAAGTAAGCTCACAAAAATCAAATAAGAAGCGCTGATTGCATTAAAACAAGAGGACGAAGCTCGGCTCCCGAATAAGTATCATAGATAATCATGGTGTCTCATAACACAAGTCCCGCGAGTGGGTCGGACCAGCAAAAGAAAAGCCAAAAGAGCAAAAGAGCACAAAAAGAAAAAATATATATGAAAAAATAAAAAAGGGAAGAAGAGAAAAGAAAAAGGTTGAAAAGCAAAAGAGCAATAAACAAATAAAGTCATGCATTACATTTACCAAGCATAAAATCATGCACTCATCAGATATAGAGAATAATAATAATAATAATAATAAAGTAAAGAAAAGAGAAATTCAGGCATTTACATTACATTTATCATAAGAAAAAGAAAAAGAAAGTGGCAATCATGGCATTTGCATTGCATGTATGGGCTCATTTTTCAGCTGCAGACAAGTGAGAGAGGATAAACACCAAGGTGTTAATGCTCGCCTTCAGGTTCCAGAAAATGCTCCCCCAAGTCGGGAGTTCAAAAAAAGAGAGAAGAAAAGAGAGAAACAAAGAAAAAGAGAAAAGAAAAAGAGAAAAGAAAAGAGAGCGCTCAGGCGCGCATTGTGGATTGGAGCCCAGAGAGATCATCGTTCCCTTCTGCCCAGGTCTCACATCTTGTACGAGCAACGCGATGGACCGCAGCCCCATGTGAGGTTCAACGGAATAGTTGTATCAGCCTCAGATACAATGGACGCCGTGCATTGATCGGTATATCAGTTCCGGAGCTGATAACGATCCCCCCGGTCGCTCGAAAGACCAGAGATTCTCAGGATGCGTGCTCCTCAAAGCCACGTGCAAACTCGGATTCGCAAGGGTTCGTTTACAGGTTTTAGGCAGCCTGGCATTTTACCGCTTTCTATATCGTTTTCTTCATTTAGCGCTTTCCTTGCCTTTCGCAGCTAGCGTGCATGTTGTTAACCATTTCGTTTATCGTTTCCTCATCAACACCCCAAGTGTTGATTCAAAAAAAAAAGAAAAAAAAAGAAACAGAAAAAGAAAATTCGGGCTTCTCCAAGTAGACAAAATTAGTATAATTTCTGAATTCTTTATTCGTATTTTATCTTCAAAGTATGTCTCGGCCAATTCATATTTCTTGATAAAATCCGAATAAAGAGGGGCAGCTGTCATACCCTAATTTTGTCCGACTAATTGGAAAATCCCAAAATTTTATCGCTCCGCACATTGTTCTAAATGCGGGTGTATTTGGCACTCTCGTGCAACGATTTTGTTTGGCGCTCGTTGTTTTTTTAAAAAAAAGGAATCCAAAAATAAATAATAAAATGATAAATAACGCGAGCGCGCGTTTCGTTTCGAATCGTGTGAATAATTGCGTCGATGCGCGTTTATTTTCACCGCTTTCCTTTTAGAGAAGTGAGAATAGAATGAAATCGGTTTTAAAAACGTGCGCGCATGTGTATTCAAATCGCGTACGCGTTCCTAGTTTTAAGGCGAATGCGCGTTTCGTTCCGAGTCATGTGAGTCATCGCGTCGGTGCGCGTTGTTTTTACCGCTTTTATTATCATAAAGGAAAAATAAAATAATAATAAAAATAGTCATAATAAATTAAAATCAGCTGTCCTTTTTTTGTTGTTACATATGCAAACAAAAATTTAAAAAAGGAAAAAGAAAGAGAAGCAGAATTGTACAAAAAAGGGTCAGCTCTTTTATTTGCATCTGGACAAAAATTTAATTAAATACAAATGGCACAAAAATTAATTACAAACAAAAGGGTACAAAAAAAATAATGAAGCAAATCAGAATAGGCAGCATGCGACTTGCTGCCTTGCCCTCTCCATGAAGCTAAAGGCCCAAGTTCTTTCTTCTTGCCCCTTTTGTCTTGCCTCCCATTTTCAGCAAAGCATTGCTGCAGTGGCAGCAGCCCTGCTGCCATCCCCCTGCTGCATCACAGCAACCCAAAAGTCAGAAAAACAGCAGAATGGACAAAGAGAAGAAGCCAAATTGTGGCAGCAACATGTCTCAGCAGCAGATTTGGCATTGTCTAGCTTCAAAGCTTAAAATAGGTAGGGTCTTTGCTGACCTTTTGTTAGCCATAGCCTGCACACACATAAACAATGTTTATAACAGTCAAATACACTAAGTTGTGAAAGCACCAGAGGTTGGAGAGGAAGGAAAAATTGCTGAGAAAGTTTAGAGCACCAAAACATGAAACATTTTGATAAAATGCAAATCAGAGTTTCAGGAAAAATTGACCCATCAGTCCATCTACCTATACAATTTTTGGCTATAAATACAGCACCAACACAATCAGAAAGAAGGGGACAGCAATACTCACTAACAAAAACAGTCAATCAAAACACTGAAACATTGTTCTTTGATTCGAAGTTCTGTTCCAAAAAAGCAGCAGTGGCAGCAGTTTTTTTTCTTTAGCAGAAAGAAAGTGCCTCCAGAAACAAAACTTGGGATCCAGGTTGGTTATTCTAACTATTAGATAGAAAATAGATGCTGGAACTCTTGTATTTTTAAGTATGATCATTGAATCTGAATATGCAATAACTGTAAGGGTCGTGTGTTAAAAAAAAGAGAGACAATACTAGTTGAAAACGATTTAAAATAAATCAGTAAATAGGTAGATAAAATGTTGTTTGAGTCGTTGTTGTTGTTGTCATAAGGAACAGAGTAGGTTCTTCTCTTTCAAATGTAGTTCCATTTAGGTTTAGATTTAGATTAGGCATCAACTTAACAAAGAACAAAAAAGGTAAATCCAAACTTGAGATACGGACAGTATTTGAAGTTGCTGTAATAAAACTTGAATGTGTTTCAAATGGGGTTTTTTTAGATTCAGATACAAGAACCAATCACAAAAGCAACCAAAGCAAAAGCACTAAAAAGGGTAGAGAGATACCTCCGGCCACCACGTACGGTGGTCGTCCCTGGCCGTCGGCCGTAGACCGCCACTGTCAAGCCTTCGCAAAAAAAACCACCAAACCGAACCCTCTCAGTCACCCTTAACCACCGTCAGCCACATCACCGCTGCCTATCGCCACCGCACTACAGTAGCCGTCACCCCTCACCTCCTTTGACCACCACCGCCTCGCACCAAACACCCCCCTCAACCGATCTGTCTCCCCAACCGAACCCAGCCACGGTAGCAGCCCACAACCACCACACCGCCGTCGCACCCCACCATAACCATCGCACACCATCGTAAGCCAAATCGCCACCCCGTAGCCGCCGTTCGCAAATCTTCCCCCTCCCCGTGTCATCTGTCGCTGTCACCGACGAAAGGGTAGATTAGGACGACGAAGAGAGAAGAGAGCGGAAATCTAGAGAGAAAGGAAGTGAGGGTCGGGGTCGGTGAGGAGGAGAGAAAATCGAAGCTGAGGTTGAGAGAGAGAGAGAGAGAGGAGAAGGCGAGGCTACGGTTGAGGTGAGCTGAGTGGGTGGCGGTGAGGAGAGAGATCGGAGCTAGGGGGAAAGGGAGAGAGGTGGATACGGCAAGGAGAGAGAGAAAAAGAATTTAGGGTTTGACACTTTGGGGGTGGGGGGCGCCGCGTGAGGGAGAGAGGAAACTAGGGTTTCTTTTTTTGGCTTTGGTTTTTATAGTATAAACTCGAGGACAGTTTCGTCATTTCACGTTTATTTTTTTTTTAGATCTCTAACCACACCCCTTCGTTTACTGCGTAAATACCCCCCTGAAGCCCATGATTTTTTTGGAACGCAGCCCAGCTTACAAAAACGAGCTGGGCTTACTATCTGCACCCCAGTTTTAATAATGCAGCCCTCTTTTATTTACACCCTTATTTTACTACCACGCCCCCTGTTTCTTTTTTTAGAAAATTTCGTTTCTTTTCCCTAAGTGAACTTATTTTTTTTCACAAACCTTTTTTTTTTCCCAAATGATGGATAAATGTTTCCCCGAACAAAAATTAATCCAATTGCGAAAACTCTTCAAAATCAAAAATTTTGTTAGTAGCCTTGCGAAGCCTCTACTTGCATGATTATTAACAATGGAGTACTAGTGATAATCACCCATAACTTTTGTTAGTTTGATTATCATGAATGCTTTCAATTTTAAAAGATATTTTCCCAAGCATCAAAAATCATGGTAAGTGTTAGTAATGATCACCCATAACCTTTGTTAGTTTGATCATTATGAGCACCCTCCACTTTTCAAAACCTAAGCAAAAAGGCTTTCACTTTCGAGGCTCGTTAGAACTACGTCGCTTTGATTCCCATTTGGGATACGTAGGAGCGAGTCACATTCTCGTCAAGCGCAACCATAAAAATTAGCATTTGCATAACAAAAAGAAAAGAGTTATTTTCATAACAAAAAAAGAATCACTTTTGCAAACCAAGATCATTGTCAGAACGAAAACATTTTCCTTTCTAAAAACATTTTCAACCCATCGCCGCTAGTGGCTAATCAGAACCTTTGTTCGTCTAGCCATTGGTGGCGATGTCTTTTTCCCAAAAGAACAACAAGCGATGATCACTCATAACCTTTGTTAGTTTGATCATTCGTGCCAATCAATCTCTTTCGAAAACCCCTTTCAAAAGAACAAATAAAAACGAGTCGCTACTAATAGTCAATCAGAACCTTTGTTCGTCTGACTGGCGGTAGTGACTCTCATTTTCAAGAGTACTTAGCGGTGATTACCCATAACCTTGGTTAGTTTAATCATTCACTAAATGCTCGTCCTATTTCGAAAAATCACTAAAAAGATAAAAGACAAAAACCTTTTTCAGGATAAAGAAGAACTACGTAGCTTTGAGTTCTCCATCGCACCGGGAGATACGTAGGAGCGGGCCATGTCCCGTCAAGCGTTTTTTTTCTAAAAAACCATCCCCCCCCCCTTTTTCATAATAAATAAAGGTTTTCATTAAGAATTCTTCAATAAGAAGTAGAGAAGCAAAATTAAGTATTTTCAAGTCAACATACTAAAACCACACATTTAACTAAAGGTTCCCTCTCAGTAGAGAGGACGTGTGGGGTGCTAACACCTTCCCCGCGCGTAACCGGCCCCCAAACCCTATTCTCTAGTTTCGCAAGACCAATCGCTTTCCAAAAAAGGTTTTCCTAATATTTTCCTTAATAAATATTGGTGGCGGCTTTATTGTCTTAGGGAAAGTTGTGAACGAGGAAGGTTCTCCCTCGGGGACTTTTTCGGGCGCAACACTTTGCACCTGCCAATTAATTTAAACATTCACTGCACATCTAAATTAACAACATTGATATGATTGTAGTAACATGCGCCAAACTAGATTAGCTAAATTAACAGGGCAGTTTCACTGCATCTAAATTAACAGGACACCCAGTAATTAACTACACGGTTTTACTAACCGGAACATAGTTTAACTATAGCATTAACATCACATCACTACCAAGTTATAATCAAAGGCAGTCCAACCAAACATCATCTACCTGCAAGAAGCTACTTAATAATTAACTAATTGTGTTCCAAATTGTTTGGTTACAGTGCAAATGCACATACACCCGTGCAAGGGGGATCAGCTTCTTCAAGAAGAAGCTCAAGAACTCGGCTCCATATCCATGTGAATCTGCATAACAAAAAAATCATCTTCTCAATATCAGTAACACTAATTCATTAAAAAAACATAATAGACAGACTAGTGAGTAATCAAGCACCAACCTTGTAAGATTCAATTCAGTAGCCTACTGCACAACATATTACTTGACATTCCAACTAATATTTATATTCTTGTATCAAGAGATACATTTAGGCAAAATCTGAAACATGTTTAATTAAAGTTATCAATTCACAAACTAGACTAAAACAGTACTATTAATAAACCATATAAGTAATGACACTCTTACCACTTCATTTCTAACAGCATGAATGAAGAGATGGAATGGTTTGGAAGAATTTACGTGTATGCAAAGCAAGGACTAGCAACAACAAAAACTCAAAATTAAAAACATAATAACAGTAAGCAATAATAAGTAAAAACGGAATTATTAAAACTAACAGACCATAACGGATATGTTTAGAGCTTGTTTCCGATCTTGAGCAAGGATTCCAACAAAAATTGCAAACTTCTGAAAAAGAATAAAGTACAAGAATCACTTAAACAAAAAACAAAAGAAATTTAATTCTATCTCAGATATTTCTTAATACTAGAATTATTAAAACACTTACTTTCATTTAAATTCAAATAGCAATCCCCTCACATGCAATTGGACCATATTGAGTCATTAATGACTCCAAAAGGACATTGTGTAAAAACAAATGCATTAGGTGGCATGCCTTACAACAAGAGTTGTAGCAATATGTGACTCCAAAATATCAAAATGTTCAAAACTGTGAAAATAAAGTCTGTTAATACCAAAAATAAAACCTAGACAGATTTAAACAAGTCAATAAACTAGATACCTACAATTTTTGTAATCACTAACAGCCAATATTCATTGGCTGTGATTGGGACGATGGTCCACAATCAGTAGATCTGGATTCCGAAGCTCCTCCATTCCCAGCAGCTGTAGCAGTTTGGGCTCCAATAGTCTCAGTCGTTGATAGTCTTTGAAACTCTATTTAAAATGAAAAGAGAAATGTGTTAAGATTGAATAATATATAAAGACAAAGGTACAAGAACACAACCTGTAATGACATGTTCAGATATCTCGAACTCTTCACTGGGGTCATTGAATTGGACAATAGAGGGCCTAAGCCAGTTCTGAGCACAGATTAACGCTTCTGCCATTTGTGGGTTAAGAGAACTTCGAAAGGGATCTAAAATCCTCACCCTTTATATGTTGTGGTTTTTACAGAGAAGCAGGGGAAAGCAAAGGCGACAAAGCACGGTTAGCCGGTGCGACTCATGGAGTCATTGGAGACTTGATTTCCTGTTTAGGCCTTTGTGCTTTTCTAGTTATTTTACCGATTGTATAACTATCACTGTATAAGTTGTAAAATCGTTTCCGCTACTTTATGTTTTGAGTATTGAACACCAGGATTGTATAAGTCTTAAGATATGAAACTTAAGCATTTTCAGGAAGTTAATGAGGTTCAGAGAACCATTTATCATGTATTATCAAAATTTTAGTTGTGTTCAATATTCATTAACAGGAAGTTACTCTGATGTATGCCATTTAGTGCATTTTGGTAATTCTACATGTTAGAATTTATCGGGGTGTTACAACACTGATGGGAGAGAAAAGCTCCCCGTGGCATGGATCAAAGACGGGGACGGGGAGTGAGGGAGTACGACGCCCCATTGCCACCCCTAGGAATAAAGTTTGCCATTATGAGATTTTTTATGTTTTGTTGACATATCACAATTTCTATTGTTATTTATATCCACTACATATAAGTAATGACACTCTTACCTACTCAAATTTGTCACCCTCATCTATGAAAGGTTCACTTAGGTATCTCTCTAGCTCATTTTTCTTATCAATGGAGTCTTTCTCTCTCAAATGTTGTTTGAAGGCATCTGATCTTGCCAAGGTTGAAGGAATCTCAACATTTACAGAGTTTTCAGCTTGGGTGGCACCCTCTAAAGGACTAGTAGAGGACTGCCCCGCTCCATTATGACCCTCAAATTTTGATTTGTACCAATTATACACTTCAAACAGATTTTTTTTCAAGCTATCAAACAACTGTTTTGCAAAATCAGCTCCATTATTATACATATCCACAAAAGACCACTCTACAAACCTCAACTTGTACCGGGGATCAAATATTACACCAAAATAAAGAAGCTGGTTTATGTTAGTAATATTACCCCAATACTTATCGTACTTCAATTTCATTTCATACCCCATTGTGGCTAAAATAGTATTTAGATTCATGGAATATTGTTTAAGCTCACAATAAATGTTGGCTAGTTGATGGAATGCAGTATGCAAAGTGACTTGTTGGGAAGCTAAAAAAACTTTGGTTGCATCATAGAAGATTTTGAGAAACTTTACAAAAGCCCGCACATTTTCCCAATCAATTGCACTAGGTGGACTACTATCAGTCCCAAAGTGCTCGACATAGCTTAAATCTTCCCCTTCAGTCAAATGCTGCCTGAAACTTTTCAGCAACATCTAACATTAAGTATGTTGAGTTCCACCTAGTTGGAACATCTAGACACACAGACTTTTTACATGTGATCCCAGCAAACTCAATACATTCTTTAAATTTGAGAGACCTTTGGGCAGAACTCCTAACAAATCTAACAGCATTCCTAACACTAGAAATAGAACCTTTAATGTCTTGCAAACCATCCTTTACAACCAAATTAAGGATATGGGCAGCACACCGCATATGAAAGAAACCCCCATTATACAACAACCCATTCATATTTTGAACCCTCTTTTTCAAATAAGCTACTCCAACATCATTACTGGATGCATTATCAACAGTAATGGTGGACACATTTCTGATTCCCCACTCCCTTAAAACTTCTTCAATTTTCCTACCTATTGTGTCCCCTTTGCTATTAGGAACAACTGAAAAGCACAATATTCTCTTCTGATACTTCCAGTCACTATCTATGAAATGAGCTGTTAAAGTCATATAATGAAGATTTTGGATTGAAGTCCAGCAGTCAGAAGTTAGGGCCACCTTAGAGCAATCATATTTTAAAAGGGCTTTCAACCTTCCCTTAAGATCAAGAAACATTTGGAAACAAATTCTGGCTACAGTACGCCTAAAGGGGGTGTAAACTGGGGCTGCAACTGTTTAAGTAGGTACTTAAATCCCTCACCTTCTACAACTCTGAAGGGTTGCTCATCTATTGTAACAAAAGCAGCTAAAGCTTTTTTACAAGCTTCAAAATTAAATCTGGTGCTTGTACGGACTAAGCTACCACCCTCCCCACTCTTAAAGGTAAGTGTTGGCTAACTTGGGTCTCTATTTATATTATCTGGGTTGTTAGGGCAGACCTTTTTATGAGCATTGAGGTTAGTGGTGCCATGTTGTTTCGAGTCAGATCTGTATTTCTTGTTGCAATAGTTGCAAACAACTATTGGTTCATTATCCTCATTTACAGTCCGAGTGAAATGTTGCCATGCAAAAGATGTGCGATGCTTACCATTACCATTTGCTTTCCTTTTCTTAGTAAGAGGAGGTTTGGCGGCAATTGCTGCAGCAGCAGCTTACCCTACTGCTGGGACTGCATTGGCGGCGTTTTCAGTCCCTTGAATGATAGTCGGTGTTTGACTAGGCTGCTCCATTACTGAAGAATGAAGAAACTAAAGTAAAATAACTATATAAAAGCGAAATAAATAACTATAAAAGCAAGTAACTAATAAATCATGTTACCACACAAAGTAAACTAGGAAACAAAAAATTAAGGAATGAAGTTTCAAGCAAACACAAAAATACCATACACAACTGTGTTGACACATAACTTAACAAAAGCAAAACAGATAACTAAACAAGCAAGTAACTAAGAAATCATGTTGACAAATATAGTAAACTAGTAGACAGAACATTAAAGAATGAAGTTTGAAGCAAACGCAAAACACAAAGATTAGCAAAATAAATAACCAACAAGCAGGTAACGAAAATGGACAGCAGCGGTGATTATCAAAACCATTAAGATTCATTTTATAAAACACTAAACCAGAAAACTGATTAGAACCAAAAATAGGGTTTCATTTTATAAAACAACAATTCCATTAATTTCAGAAAATAAGTCAAATACATTTTAAACTTTAAATAAACAGTAAACCCTAAAATATAATTACCAAATAGTGGATGCTTCAATCCGAAATCCTTAGCTGATTCTTGGATAATCCTTGTTCACAAATAGTTAGACCCAAACCTAAAGTCAACCAACGATAAAAGAAAATAATGTTAGTAACAAACACTAAACCAACAAAATGATGAGAAACAGAACAATAGTTTCATTTTATACAACAAAAATACTAAAAAAAACGAAAAACCTTGAAACAGAGATGAACAAGATCAGGAAATAATTAAAAAACCTTGAAACAAAACGAAAATAACCTTGAAACAGAGATGAACAAGATCAGGAAATAAGAAAAAAATCTTGAAACAAAACTAAAATAACCTTGAAACAGAGATGGTGTAAATAAGGAAAAAAAACCTACTGTATGCGATACTTGAAAATCGAACCAAGGCAAATAACGAAAAGACATTGAAACAGAGATGAAGAAGATCAGGAAACATTACCTACTGTACTGCGAATCTGCGAACAAAGGCGATGGAGGAGAAACGAACATCAATGAATCACGAATAGCAATGGAGGAGAGAAGAGGCGAAGAGCAACGAATCAGGAACAAAGGCGATGGAGGAGAAACGTTTCACGGTGGATCTCTTCATCTCTCTCAGTCTCACTCTCAGATGCGCTTGGCCGCTTTTGCTAGGGTTTCTACTCTCAGTCTCACTCTCAGATGGCTTGCGGCTGAATGAAAACGGAAATGAAACTAGGTTTTCTCACGGTAGTTTCTAAACAATTCTATTTATACTCAATAATAATAACTATCTATTAACACATTTCGGTCGGTTTCGGTTCTACAAGGGTTGGGGTTTTCCCACCCAAGCCCAACCATTACAAACCACTGTGGCCCATATTTGAAACCCGTGAACCCGTTAAATCATTTAAACCCGAAAATCGGTTTCAGCAAGTTTGGGTAGATCGGGTCCGCGGTCGGTTTGGACATTTTGTCCAGCCCTACTCTCGTATATGAATGACGATGAGTGAGAATGGATTCTCTACCAAAGTGAGCTGAATCAACCGCCAAAGTCTTGAACGATGTTACTATTGCATTTATTTATTTATTTATTTATGTCAAGTCCCCATCATGAAAGTGAAACAACCTATTTGTTACGGTTATGGAGCTAATAATTCGACTCGGTATTCAAAGCAAAACAAACTTTAGGTGGTAAAGTCCGAATGAAAAAAACAAAGTCGAGAGAAAGAAGGCAAGAGAAATGAATATTTAATTGGGAATTAATTAGTAATAAAATGAAGATGATTTTTGAACCAAAAGTCACGAAGAAGTTGTAAGAATGAGGTCTAGGATTCAAATTCCAAAAACTAATATTCTCCCACCCATTAATATTTACTTATAAAAAAAAAATGCATTTTGAGCTGTTTTATATAAGAGAAAGTGAATAAAAAGTGATATGTTTAGTAAATGATATAAAGCTAACAAATCCCTTAACTGACCCAATAACTTCATTCTCAATCGACTTTCAACCACAATAGACAACAAGCCCCTTTTAGCATATAGTTGCTTGCAAGGATTAAAATCATTCCTCAAATTACAAAGAATTTCCAAATGATCAATACAAGAGATTTCATTTGGTAGTAACAACTAATAGCACACTACTTATTTATTTTTGTATGTTTGGCAAAAA
This sequence comes from Astragalus membranaceus, assembly GCA_039519185.1. Classification (NCBI taxonomy): domain Eukaryota; kingdom Viridiplantae; phylum Streptophyta; class Magnoliopsida; order Fabales; family Fabaceae; genus Astragalus; species Astragalus membranaceus. Next base: position 114,151,160 of record CM076850.1, read on the forward strand.
AGGCATGAGCCTGATTAAGACCTTCTTATGCAAATCATCATTAGGAAAAAATCATCGACAAGGAAAATAAGCTCTCCTCCTTATTTCATTAAAAAGAGAATAGAAAAAACACTAATAACAATGGGACTAAGCCGAAACCCATAACAAGGAAATAAAAAACTATGTGCCAAAAATCAAATATTGAGGAAACCTAACTCAGATCTCAAGATAATAGCTATTTACAGGGGATTTAAGTCTTGGCTAACCATCCATTATGAAAATAAAAAATCTTGGCTCATAAAATTCAAAAAATTGTCCCACCAAAAATAATATTGGGATTTAAGTTCCATAACCGACTAGTTTATCTACTCAATAATTGTCTTCTCTAGAAAATTAACCTGAAAGTTCATAGTTAGAAACGACCTATTATATATTAATAGTATATGGCTAGACTATGTTTTACGCTCAGTATACAATATGGACCATCTTTTACACCAAATATTTATCAGTAATTTCTCAATATTCTTATTTCGAAACTCATCAACTCATCAACAAAATTTTCCTTAAATAAATCATAAATAGAATTCACAATTTTGATAAAAAAATATGCAAAATAAAAAAATAAAACAAGTAAATGGTGGATAGCAACCACAATTTATACTAAAATCGTAAATAAAAAAATGCTAAAATATTTATGAGATCCTTTAAGTTATTTTAAAAGCCCATATTAGTCCTTTAAGTTTTTGTTCCAAATAGGTCATCTATGTTTCAAATTTGTGACACAAAAATCCTTTTTGAGACTTAAGTGATTATATGGACTCATTTGCTGGCTTGTACCAGTCTAAATTAAATTACTGACGTGGATTTAGTGTTTAAATATATAATTTTCTTTTTTTCCAAATTTTCCCCAAATCTAGAATCCTAAATCTGCAACCCTTGAAAAAGCTTGCAATTTTGCAGCTTCGATGACATCATTTTGCAGAAACAAAATTAAAAAAATAGAAAGAGGAGAAGTCAAATTCTAGGGTTCATCACACATCCGAGTACCGGAATCGCGAAGGAGAAGAAGTTTGGTAGAAGCAAAATCGAAGGGTGTGGGTTTTTTGTACTAAGTTTGGTGCTATATTCGTTTTATGAGCCATTGTTGAAGATTTTAGTTTTGTTCCATAACTTTATTCATTTCAATCCTATAGGTTTAATTTTATTGAGTTTAAAATAAGTCTTTTAAGTTTGTTTAAAATTTCACAATTAGTAATCCCAATCTGTTTTATTGTTGCTAGATTTGTTTTGGATGGGGTTTTAGTGTTATAGTGTATTTTGATGTAATCCAAATTGTTATGGTAATTATAAATTTTGCTATTTACACCTCCTGCGAAGCCCAATTACTCAGAGGCACATTACATAAAAACAGGGTCCATTCATCAATGGCCAAGATCACTCTGCAAGATCGGACGGCCCAAATCGACCAAAGCAAACACCACTCAAAATCTATAAATACAGCATTCAATGCTCATTAAATGGTAAGCACTTTTTCCAACACAATACTCATTAACTCAAATACTAACTTGAGCGTCGGAGTGTTATTGCAGGAACAACATCGGACATCTCAAGATCGAACAACATCGAACATCCGAAGATCGAACAACATCGAACATCCCAAGATCGAACCACATCGAACATCTCAAGATCGAACAACATCGAACATCCCAGGACCTGAAGATAGAAACGGAATCAAGGATAAAACATCTACTAACTGCATAATACCAATCACTAAGATCGGAAGCACAGTACTGAACATTGGCGACCACAGTGGGAGAATCAATACCTTATTTTCTCACCATCTCCTTGATCTTAAAAAATGGCACCAACTCGCCGTTCAAGACCGGCTAGTCTCATGGCCGGACCCGAGGTCGGTCCTCAACAAACCCCTGAAGGCCACGTCCAGGAACTCACAAATTCATCACAGGCTCGAAACCGATATCCCAACACAGGTCCGCCCCGAATACATTCGAGCATAGATGAAGCGAGCTTACCACCTCCTCCTCAGTTACTTCCAGCTTTGACCGACGCGGTTCAACAACTCGTTCAGCTACTGGCTCGATAGGAAGTCGTAAACGAAGAAAGAAGCAACTGTTTCACTAACCTCGAAGCCGAAGTAGCTAGGCTCCAAGCTCGGAACGTTCCGGACCAACAATCGATCGGGCAGGACTCCCTTGAAGAAAGAAACCCAACTCGAAGAAGGCTCTTTCGTCGATCACCCCCTAGGAGAGAGCTCAATCATCGTTCTCCCCCACGCCGTCATCGAGGGAATGGTTCCCGTTCTCCTCCGGCTCGACAATATAACGATCTCGACGATCCTCATTCTTCCCCATGCCATCACCAAGGGAATGGTTCTCGTTCTTGATAACTCATATTTATATGAGTTATTTATACTTATTCAAAGTTAAATCATGCAAGTTCTCTGGCAATAGTAGGTTGTTTCTATTAAGTTTCTGTTAGTTTATTGCTTTTTAGTTAGAAAGGGGCTAAATTACAAATTCTATGCATTTTGGCACCAATTGGCGCCTTTGTGAGCGTTTTGATGCTTCTTGTGTTTGTGCAGTAAACTGAGCGTGGCAACGTCCCTCATCACGTCTGAAGAAGGGCAGCAGAGCAAGAAAGAAATATCTTATTTTTGGCGCACAAGAAATGATGGTCAAAGATCTAGAAGTGCAGAAGATCTTCTCTCTCCTCATCGCTGACGCGGCTGACGCACTGTAGCAGTGCAGTGTCATTTCAGAACAGAATTAATTTACAAGCAAGCTTGGAAGGTGGGGAATGACATCAGCAAGCATGTGACCTTCTGTTTTTTTGGCTATTTAAACAAAGCTTATCTCTCTCTACAAGGGAGGAGGGGGCATCATACCAGTCCATCCATTCATCATCCACCTTCCTCCATTTTCCAGAGGAGTTTTCTAAAAGAAGTTCTGGACACAGACTTCTTCATTCGAACTCTCCTCAAGCTCCATTTTTTTATTTCCATTCGCACCCATTACTGTGAAGCTCAGACGTTGCAACTTCTCTACAGCGTGCATGAAGGAAGGCTACTTAGGCGTATCTTTTGCGTTTAATCTCCTTTTCTCTATGTACGGTATTTGGATTTTAACTCCTCTTCTTTCTGTAAAGACGCTCAGCATGAGCTAAACATTTGTAGTTGGGTTGTTGTTTTGCATGTAATGAACCTTTAGTCTAATGCTATGAAGTAATGATGTTTATGCGTTTTAAATCTTTGCATGTTAATATTTCCAAACTTGTTTTGAACTGGCCACTTAAAATAAGTAGATTCATAGGTACAGAAATGGTCTATGAAAAGAACTCAAAGATTTATGTGAATGAAAAGGTGCACTAAAGACATTTAGGCATTTTTATCTAAGTCTAGACATAGAATGGATAATAGTTCATAGGACATTGCTGTGGGTACTTAAAATACAGGAGTAGGCCTACTTAGAACCTAGACATAGGAATTCTAGTACTTGAAGCTCTGACGTTTTGTGACTGAAAAGCACAGCTCTTTTGCAACAGCGTTCAAACGTTATAACGTCTATACAACATAGCATTTGTACGTATTAACGTGTAAACGTTATAACGTCTGACTAGAGGAGATTTACTTGCATGCAGCAATCCAACTCATACTCTTCCATATTCACAACCACTCCTTATTTACTTGTTTTATCTACGTTCTTAGTCTTAATACCAACTTTTAGTGCCGACTTATTACTTGTTTCACTTGTGTTTTAAAGACTTGAACCTTGAAAGTAAATCAATCCTCGTGGAAACGATCTCTTACTTTTTATCCACTTTATTACTTGTACGACGTGTATACTTGCACTGATATTGCGACTAGAAAACACACGGGTTAAGAAGGCAGCAACAACACCAGCAATTTCAGCCACCAATCATGTCTGAACATGGTACTGGTGGTAGAAGCTCTAGAGGTGGACGTACTCCAAGAGGTGGAAGGCACTCTGATGCTGGAGGTAGAGAACGTGGTCGTGGACCACAGACTCATACAGAGACATATGTTGATGATGAACACTGGCAGAGACAGCAACTCATCAATGCAGGGCCACAAGACATGGTCAATGACAGAGACAGGCCTATGCGTGATTATGCCGTGCTCAATCCTGCCCATTTACAAACAGGCATTGCAAGACCACCCATTCATACTGGTCACTTTGAATTCAAGCCAATGATGTTCCAAATGTTGCAGACTGCAGGGCAATTTGGGGGTTTCCCTCAAGAAGATCCCTATGCACATCTAAGGCAATTTTTGGATGTGTGTAGCAACTTTGTCATCCCTGGAGTCTCAGAAGATGCCTTCCGATTGAAGCTATTTCCATATTCTCTCAAGGATAAGGCCAAGAATTGGTTGAACTCCTTAGAACCAAATTCAATTCACACCTGGGACGAGCTAGCTGAGAAATTTCTAGGAAAATACTTCCCTCCCAACAAAAATGCCAAGTTAAGAAATGACATCACTTCCTTCAAACAAAGGGAAGGAGAATCATTGTTTGAGGCTTGGGAAAGATGGAAGGAATTACTGAGAATGTGCCCACACCATGGTATACCCGTGGTTATTCAAATGGAAACTTTCTATAATGGTTTAGATCAGCCTACCAGGCTTATACTTGATGCTTCATCCGGTGGTGTCATATTGAACATGTCTTTCTCTGAGGCATGCAGGCTTATTGAAGACATAGCCACTCATAATGCCCATTGGCCTTCTGAGAGATTCACTCCCGGAAAGAAGGCTGGTGTCCATGAGATAAGTGAAGTAACTGCGCTTTCTGCTCAGGTTGCTTCCCTGACCAACATGATTAAAAACTTGAGTACTCCAAACGTGGCAACGTCTGAAAGACAGACTGCTGCAGCAGTTGAACCAACACCATCTGGGGGAGTAGTGTGTGTCTATTGTGAAGGAGGGCATATCTACGAAGAGTGTCCCCATAACCCTCAGTCTGTAAACTTTGTATCCCATAACAAAGGTAACAGTCCTTTCTCCAACTCTTACAATTCAAATTGGAGAAATCACCCAAATTTTGGTTGGAAGAACAACAATTCTTTGAATGCTAGCGATATTGCTCCTGCAATACCCCCAGGATTTCCCCCTCAACAACAAAAGCAGTATACGCAGAATAACAACAACAGCAATTTGGAAGCCTTGATGAAGACTTTCATAAGCGATTGTAGGGCAACCTTACAGACCCATGAGTCTTCAATCAAAACCTTGGAGAACCAAATTGGGCAGATAGCCTCAGCTCTCACTCAAAGACAGAATGGATCTCTTCCATCCACAACTGAAACACCATCTTCATCTAAGTCAACTGGTAAAGAGGTGGTGAATGCACAGGTAAATGCTATCTCTTTAAGAAGTGGAACTGAGTATCCTGACCCATCTATGTCTAAGGAACCCGAGGTGCCAGAAGAGGAAAAGGAGATTAACAGAAGTGGAGAAAAAGAGAAGATTATTCCAGATACTGTGCTGTCTAAACCAGACGTTACAACGTCTATTTCTGAACCAGGAATCAAGACTGTTCCTAAGCTTGTACCTGAATATCCTCCTCCACCCTACCCTCAAAGACTAAAGAAAGCTCATGAAGACAAGCAATTCAGCAAGTTCATGGAGATGCTCAAACAGCTACACATAAACCTTCCCTTGGTTGAAGCTCTACAACAGATGCCAAACTATGCCAAGTTCCTAAAGGATATCATCACCAAAAGAAGAAGGCTAGGGGAGTTTGAAACTATTGCTTTAACTGAAGAATGTAGCTTAATTATGCAGAATAAACTCCCTAGAAAACTGAAGGATCCTGGCAGTTTTACTATACCATGCTCCATTGGAGATTTTTACCTTGGCAAAGCTTTATGCGACTTGGGGGCAAGTATTAACTTGATGCCCAAGTCCATTTATGAAAAACTTGGTATAGGAACTGCCAGACCTACTTCTTTAAGTCTTACCTTAGCTGATAAAAGTAGAGTTTATCCTGAGGGCATATTAGAAGATGTTTTGATTAAAGTTGACAAATTTGTTTTTCCAGTGGATTTTGTTATTTTAGATTTTGATGCAGATAAGGAAGTTCCTATCATCTTGGGGCGACCATTTCTGGCCACTGGAAGTACACTCATTGATGTGCAAAAAGGAGAATTAATCATGAAGGTCAATGACCAAGAAGTCAAGTTCAACGTCCTCAACGCACTCAAGTATCCAGAACCTAACACAGAGGAATGTTCCTTTGTGGTTGCCCTTGACCATGTGGTTCAAAAACAATTCAATAAAGATAATGACCACCTGGAGAAGATTCTGGGCAATGATGAGATTCAAGGGTTGTTAACAGAAGAAGCTGCTCCGTCAAACATTACAACGTCAACTACAGACGTTGTCACGTCTGACTCCCCTGTACCCAAGGCGTGGACAAAGAAGTATGAATCTTTGGGGCAAGAAGACTCCAATCTCAAGAAGATAGTTCCTTCCATTGAAGAGCCACCCAAGCTGGAACTGAAGGTGTTACCTGATCACCTGAAGTATGCCTTTCTAGGGGAAAATGATTCTTTACCTGTAATCATTTCTTCTAATCTCTCACAAAAGCAGGAAAGTGATCTCATTAGCACCTTGAAAAGACACAAGAAAGCCATTGGTTGGCAAATGGCAGATATCAAGGGTATCAGTCCCACAATCTGTATGCACAGAATTGTCTTAGAAGAGAATGCAAAGAACAGCATTGAAGGACAAAGGCGATTGAACCCGATAATGAAAGAGGTGGTCAAGAAGGAAATCATCAAATGGTTAGACGCAGGAATCATCTACCCAATCAGTGACAGCTCATGGGTGAGCCCAGTTCAATGTGTACCAAAGAAGGGTGGAGTTACTGTGGTGACCAATGACAAAAATGAACTGATTCCAACAAGGACAGTGACTGGATGGAGGATATGTATGGACTACAGGAAGCTGAACAAAGCAACCAAGAAGGACCATTTTCCTCTGCCATTTATTGACCAGATGTTGGATAGACTTGCAGGAAAAGAATTCTATTGTTTCCTTGATGGTTACTCAGGATATAACCAGATAGCTATTGTGCCTGAGGACCAAGAGAAGACCACATTCACTTGTCCTTATGGTACCTTTGCCTTCAGAAGGATGCCATTTGGGCTGTGTAATGCTCCTGCAACATTCCAGAGGTGTATGATGGCTTTATTCTCAGATTTTATTGAAAAATCCATGGAAGTTTTCATGGATGACTTTTCAGTCTATGGAAACTCATACAAGGCATGCTTGGATAACTTAGAAGGAGTTTTAATAAGATGTGAAGAGACCAACTTAGTACTCAACTGGGAGAAATGCCACTTTATGGTTCAAGAGGGAATTGTTTTGGGGCATAAGATTTCAAAGAAAGGGTTGGAGGTTGATAAAGCAAAAATTGATGTTATTGACAAATTACCTCCACCTACCACTGTCAAAGGTATTAGAAGTTTCTTAGGGCATGCTGGTTTTTACAGAAGGTTTATCAATGATTTCTCAAAAATTTCCAAACCTTTGTGTCTGCTGCTGCAACGTGATAACGTCTTCAACTTTGATGAGCAATGTCATGAAGCCTTCCAGAAATTGAAGACTGCCCTTGTAACAGCTCCTGTGATAGTCACTCCTGACTGGTCCAAACCATTTGAATTAATGTGTGATGCGAGTGACTACGCTGTGGGGGCTGTATTGGGTCAAAGGTATAGCAAAATTTTTCACTCTATCTATTATGCTAGTAAAACCTTAGATGATGCCCAATTAAATTATACTGTAACTGAGAAAGAGTTACTGGCTGTTGTATTTGCTTTTGACAAATTTCGATCATACTTGGTGGGTGCAAAAGTTATTGTTTTTACTGATCACTCAGCCATCAAGTATTTGATTGCTAAAAAAGATGCAAAGCCACGACTCATCAGATGGGTTCTCCTCCTCCAAGAATTTGACTTGGAAATTCATGATAAAAAGGGGGTGGAGAACCAAGTTGCTGATCATCTTTCTAGGCTAGAGAATGTTGATGCAGGTACAGGTGCAGAAGAGATAAAAGAAAATTTCCCTGATGAAAAGCTGCTGACAGTAGCCACAGTAGCTGAAGACGTTACCACGTCTATGGCAATTTCTTCAAACGTTATAACGTCTGATGCTACTGCACCCTGGTATGCTGATATAGTCAACTTCCTAGTCAGCAAGATTGTGCCTGTGGATTTCAACCATCAGCAAAGAAAAAAGTTCTTCCACACCGTGAAGCACTATTTTTGGGATGAGCCCTATCTGTATAAGATGTGTCAAGATCAGTTGCTTAGGAGATGCCTTGCTGAAAAAGAACAACTTCATGTGTTACAACAATGTCATGCATCACCTTATGGAGGACACTTTGGAGGAACCAGAACTGCAGCAAAGGTGCTACAGTCAGGATATTATTGGCCAACACTCTTCAAAGATGCTCATGAATTAGTGAAAAGCTGTGATAAATGCCAAAGAACTGGAAACATCTCCAACAAGCAAGAAATGCCATTGACAAATATCCTTGAAGTAGAGCTGTTTGATGTGTGGGGAATGGACTTCATGGGGCCATTTCCTATGTCTCATGGAAACTTATACATTTTGGTAGCTGTGGATTATGTATCAAAATGGGTGGAAGCCATTGCATTGCCCAATAATGAAGCCAAATCAGTCAGCAAATTCCTTAAGCAAAACATCTTCACAAGGTTTGGTACTCCAAGAGCTATAATCAGTGATGAAGGCTCTCACTTCTGTAACAAGCTAATTGAGAATTTATTGGCTAAATACGGAGTGAAGCACAAGATTGCTACAGCTTATCACCCACAAACAAGTGGTCAAGCAGAAATTTCCAACAGAGAAATTAAAAGAATACTTGAGAAGATGGTTGGTCCAAACAGGAAAGATTGGTCCCTGCACCTTGATGATGCATTGTGGGCGTACAGGACAGCATTCAAGACACCACTGGGCATGTCACCATACAAGCTAGTCTTCGGAAAAGCTTGTCATCTACCTATTGAACTCCAACACAAAGCTCACTGGGCACTGAAGCAACTGAACTTAGATCATTCAAAGGCTGGAGAAGCAAGACTCCTTCAACTAAATGAGCTAGATGAATTCAGGCACACTGCCTATGAGAATTCAGCAATGTATAAGGAGAAAACCAAGAAGTGGCACGATCAGAAAATTCAAAGAAGGGAGCTAGTAGAGGGACAACTAGTTTTGCTGTTTAATTCAAGGTTAAAGCTGTTCCCTGGGAAGCTAAAACCAAGATGGTCAGGACCTTTCAAGCTGGTAAAAGTTTATCCTCATGGTGCTGTGGACCTGTTTGATGAGAAAACTAACTCCATTTTCAAAATCAATGGCCAAAGAGTAAAGCATTACCATGGAGAACATGTGGTTCGGGACAAGACCACAGTGGCTCTCAACAACCCCTGAATTCAAAAGGGAATAGTCTGGCTGAAGACTCTTAAAGAAAGCGCTCTTGGGAGGCAACCCAATGGTTTTAACTAACCAGCAATTTTGTGTCTTTAAATTTTCGTTGTGTGCAGATGTGGCAACGTCTGAACCTACTGCTGTTGAAAGTAACCCAGACCCACAACTCATTCCCCCACCCAAAAAGCAAAGATTCAAGACTGTACCCACCCAGAGTCCATTTGGAAAGAAGAAAAGGCGTGAATCAGCTGCTGCAAGTGAAGAAACAAGACATGGTGAAGAAGAAGAACAACTAGCTGATGCTCCTGCAACCAAAAGGCAAAAGTTGCAGGTAAGAAAGAAATCTGAAGCTGCTAAAGACAAGCCAGCAACAGCTACCAGTGCAGCATTTGTTGCTGCTAGTGGTTCAGAGAATGCTCCTGTTGTTGTTGCTGAAAAAGCTGCAGACGTTACAACGTCTCAAGAGCCAGAGGTTGAAAAAGCCCAAGGGGACCCCAAAGAGCAGCAGCAGATTAATCCTGCAGAGCTAGAAAAGCAGAAAGCATGGGAGGAAGCAAAGAAAAGAGTTGCTGAGAGCAGTGCAAAGATGCCCCAAGAAACTGAAGTTTCAGTTGATGCTGGTGATGGTGAAGGAGAGAAGAAGAAGAAGGAAAAGAAAAAGAAGACTGTGCAAGCAAGCATCCCAGCCAGACAGAGTGGAAGGCTCAGGTCTGGTGCTCTGAACAAGTAAGTTAGCCCTCTTTTTAGCAGTAGTATAATTATAGTTTGTAATTTCAGTACGAATAAATAGCTGTCCAGACGTTACAACGTCTAGAGAGTTAGTAGTCAGTAGTTTGTTTTGTTTCTGTTATGTGTGAATGTTCCTCTCCCATTTTTCAAAATCACTGAGCAGTAGGGACACTGCTCATCTTTCTGTTTGGGGGGAGGATCATTTTTATGTTTTGTACATGCATAAAATCAAATGCAAAATCAGTTTACTTCCCTACTCTAGTAATCATCAAAAAATGTTTCTCTGTGGGCTAAATCTAGGAATGACGGTGTGTGAATGTGTGTGAGTAGCTGATGCATGATTAAATGAATAGAATTGATTACTGCTTCCACACAAACTCTGTTTTGAGGAAAACCTAGTTAGCTAAGGACTATGTGATCCAAAAGCTAGTTTTGGTTGACTATGGTGATGGTAAAACTTGATTAAAAACTTAGAGTAGCAGTAGAAACTAAGTTTGGGGGTATATCAGGTTGTACTAAGGCTGGGTGCAAAGACTGTAGGATGATTAGTGCTTGTGTAGTGTGAGTGCAACGTTGTAACGTCTACCCTTAACGTTATAACGTATGCCGTGTGTGTTTTCGTGTTGTGTTATGAAACGTTGTAGCGTCTCACCTATAAACGTTATAACGTCTACTCCAAAAAGATCAAAAAGAGTGTGTTGTTTCAAATAAGTGGAAAAATCCACATGTCCTCTGTGTTGGCTGCAATTTCCCGAAACAAATACTGGGTACCCCAAATATCTCAATCCAAAATTGTCAAATCCAAAGGATCAAAAAGGAGAAAATCACAAAAACTCCAAACCAAAAGTGAAGTGAATCAAATGAAAGTTGCTCAGTAATGAGGGGTTGCAGTCCTCTGTGTGTTTTACGTTGTGTGAGTCAGAAAAGTAGTTTGCACTAATCTAGTCCTAGCACCCAAATTAAGACCCTTTGTCGTGCTTAAAATAACCCTCATATCTTATGTGGAAATGTTAGCCTACTCTCTGTTTTGAAAGATGTTATACTCTCACCATATGGAAACCACTCTTTCATAGGCTAGGGTAGCTTCTGAACCTAGCTAGGAATAGAATTGATACAGAGATCACACACTCACTTTGGGCAGTAATGAATCTAGAATGTAATTGTGCATTGGTGCGTGAGTGTGTAGTGTAAGTCTGAAGGAATTAGCCCCTTGAGGATAATTTTTGATCAAATGGGTGAGCAGGGTGTAAACTGCTGGCGTATTTAATTTCTTGCATCTTTTCATATGCAGTGTTTCGATTGCTTGAGGACAAGCAATGGTTTAAGTTTGAGGGTGTGATAACTCATATTTATATGAGTTATTTATACTTATTCAAAGTTAAATCATGCAAGTTCTCTGGCAATAGTAGGTTGTTTCTATTAAGTTTCTGTTAGTTTATTGCTTTTTAGTTAGAAAGGGGCTAAATTACAAATTCTATGCATTTTGGCACCAATTGGCGCCTTTGTGAGCGTTTTGATGCTTCTTGTGTTTGTGCAGTAAACTGAGCGTGGCAACGTCCCTCATCACGTCTGAAGAAGGGCAGCAGAGCAAGAAAGAAATATCTTATTTTTGGCGCACAAGAAATGATGGTCAAAGATCTAGAAGTGCAGAAGATCTTCTCTCTCCTCATCGCTGACGCGGCTGACGCACTGTAGCAGTGCAGTGTCATTTCAGAACAGAATTAATTTACAAGCAAGCTTGGAAGGTGGGGAATGACATCAGCAAGCATGTGACCTTCTGTTTTTTTGGCTATTTAAACAAAGCTTATCTCTCTCTACAAGGGAGGAGGGGGCATCATACCAGCCCATCCATTCATCATCCACCTTCCTCCATTTTCCAGAGGAGTTTTCTAAAAGAAGTTCTGGACACAGACTTCTTCATTCGAACTCTCCTCAAGCTCCATTTTTTTATTTCCATTCGCACCCATTACTGTGAAGCTCAGACGTTGCAACTTCTCTACAGCGTGCATGAAGGAAGGCTACTTAGGCGTATCTTTTGCGTTTAATCTCCTTTTCTCTATGTACGGTATTTGGATTTTAACTCCTCTTCTTTCTGTAAAGACGCTCAGCATGAGCTAAACATTTGTAGTTGGGTTGTTGTTTTGCATGTAATGAACCTTTAGTCTAATGCTATGAAGTAATGATGTTTATGCGTTTTAAATCTTTGCATGTTAATATTTCCAAACTTGTTTTGAACTGGCCACTTAAAATAAGTAGATTCATAGGTACAGAAATGGTCTATGAAAAGAACTCAAAGATTTATGTGAATGAAAAGGTGCACTAAAGACATTTAGGCATTTTTATCTAAGTCTAGACATAGAATGGATAATAGTTCATAGGACATTGCTGTGGGTACTTAAAATACAGGAGTAGGCCTACTTAGAACCTAGACATAGGAATTCTAGTACTTGAAGCTCTGACGTTTTGTGACTGAAAAGCACAGCTCTTTTGCAACAGCGTTCAAACGTTATAACGTCTATACAACATAGCATTTGTACGTATTAACGTGTAAACGTTATAACGTCTGACTAGAGGAGATTTACTTGCATGCAGCAATCCAACTCATACTCTTCCATATTCACAACCACTCCTTATTTACTTGTTTTATCTACGTTCTTAGTCTTAATACCAACTTTTAGTGCCGACTTATTACTTGTTTCACTTGTGTTTTAAAGACTTGAACCTTGAAAGTAAATCAATCCTCGTGGGAACGATCTCTTACTTTTTATCCACTTTATTACTTGTACGACGTGTATACTTGCACTGATATTGCGACTAGAAAACACACGGACGCAACAGTTCTCCCTCGGCTCGACAATATGACGATCTTGACGATCCTCATTCTCTTCCACGCCGTCACCGAGGGAATGGTTCCCGTTCTCCTCCGGCTCGACTTTTCGCCGATCTTGAAGGCTCGAATCACCCCCCCTCAACATCATCCACACAGGGACTCGACCTCGCCAAGACGACGTTCACGAAGCCATGACGATATTCAAAACAATCAACCCGACGATACGGACGTCCCGATCCTCATTACAGGCGCCAACCACAATCTCGGGCGAATCAACCTGGGCGAAAAGGTCCGTTCACAAAAGCAATCGATAATTTCCGAGTTCCACGATATCTCGAAAAACCACCTGGAGGACTGAAGACTTATGACGGAACGGGCGACCCCGACAGGCATATCCATCAGTTTGACACGACCATGCAGTACCGAAACGTACCGATGGAAATGAAATGCCGAATATTCCCATTAACCCTGGACAAAATGGCTTCCGAATGGTTTCGGACATTAAGATCGAACACCATTTTCTCGTGGGACCAATTAGCGAAACACTTCTCGGTGCACTTTGCCCATTCCAAGAGCAAACCCAAAAACAAGAATGTTTTAGCATCTATCGCCCAGAGGGGAAATGAGCCCCTGAGAGAATACATAGAGCGATTCAACAACGAAGCTCTTCAGGTTCGACAGCTAGACGACGCTTTTCGAATCTTCTTCATGGCTCAAGGTCTGCTTCCTGGAAGCCCATTCCGAAAGCATATTAACACCTGGGAACCTAACACCCTTCAAGAATTCCTTGAGCTATCCCAGTGCTTCATCAATGAAGAAGAAAATTCCAAAATCGACAAAGCATCATCACATGCAGAACCGTCAAAACACCGCATCGAGATCGATCCTCGTAAAACTTCGTGGAACGTCGGTAAGAAAAATCGTCACCAGGTATATACTGAACTCAACGTCTTCAACGCCCAATTATTAGGGGAATGTTGGAACGTCGAGTTCAGGGACGTCAAACCTCCCAGGTCCCTACCTATCCGACCTGGACAGAAGGCCAACAAATACTGCCGATACCACAGAAGCAATGGCCATGACACAAACCATTGCAATTCCCTGAAGGATGACATTGAAGATTTGATAAAACGAGGAAAACTATCTTCCTATGTCAAAAGGGAGGGACGACGATCTAACGATATCAGAAGAGAAAGAAATGAAGATCCTAGAGCAAAAGGAAAATAAGTGATCGACCCAGACCACGATGAATTGAATAAAAGATCAAAAGGACGCTCGATTATAATGATGATAACTGGAGGATTTGATCATGAAGGATCAGGAAAATCAATGAAAAGAAAATGGAAGGAACTGTTAAGCGTAGCTTCAACGTCGACAACCCCGACCAAGATAAATCGACCTCCATTATCTTTTAGCGATGACGACTTTATTGACGGAAAAGCTAACAAACACGTACCTCTCTTAATCTCGGCGTTCATAGCCAATAAGGAGGTACGTAGGATCTTGGTCGACCAAGGAAGCTCATCGGACATCCTTTTTATCGATCTTCTAAACAAAATGGGGATCGACAAAGAGGAACTCACCCCTTATAGAGGAACGGATTTGTCCGGTTTTAACGGATCTCGAACCAAACCCCTTGGGCATCTGGAGCTAATGGTTACTTACGGAACCGAACCAATGGTTCGAACCGTCAAGACCAAATTCCTCGTCTTACCTTGTGAGTCCATATACAACGGTATAATAGGAAGACCGACCCTCGGCAGGCTCGGGGCGGTTACATCCACCACGCACTTAAAGATGAAGTTCCACTCTCTCTGCAACAGAGTTATCACTCTGAACTCTGACTTAGAGTCTGCTTCCAGGTGTTTCTTCCTATGGACGAAAAACGAACGAAAGGCTTCGAGACAAGAAGGGGTTCCCCCTTCAGAAGAGCTGTCGACTCCCAAACAAGCTAAAGATAGATCGACTGAAGTTAACACCACCACTAACATAGAAATTGGCTGCGATCCGAAAGACAAAAATGAAAAAGACTTTGACAAGCTAACCAAAGAGCTCAAACGAAAAATTAAAAGACCAGAGCCTGACGGAAAGTTCATCGAAATACAGCTCGGATCAGACCCCTCCCAAACTGTCAAAATAGGGATCGACCTACCAGAAGAGGTCAAGATTGATTTAACCCAATGTCTTAACGACTTCAAAGACATCTTCGCTTGGTCGGCAGAAGACATGCCTGGGATCCCACCAGAGGTCGCTTGCCATCGGCTCGCAATTAACCCAGAAGCAAAATGGATCGCCCAAAGAAAGCGGGCTCAAAGCAAAGAGAAAGCCATTGCTGCTGCCAAAGCAGTAGACAATCTCATCAAAGCAAACTTCATCTCCGAGGTTAAATACACGACTTGGTTATCAAACCCAGTCCTGGTAAAGAAAAGTAACGGAAAATGGCGTATGTATGTCGACTACACCGATCTTAATAAAGCTTGTCCAAAGGATGCTTTTCCAGTCCCCAGCATCGATCGGTTGGTCGACAACGCTTCCGGTTTTCGGTTATTATCCTTTATGGACGCATACTCCGGATACAACCAGATCGCCATGTTTCCGCCAGATCAAGAAAAAATTGCCTTCATCACCGACCGAGGTAACTTCGCGTACCGTGTCATGCCATTTGGGTTGAAAAACGATGGAGCAACTTATCAAAGAATGATGAACAAAGTGTTCCAAAACCAGATCGGTAAGAGCGTAGAAGTTTACCTCGATGATATGATCGCCAAGAGCAGAAGTGATGACGAGCATATAAACGATCTAAGAACAATTTTTTATGAGGTGCGAAAAAATAGAATGAGGTTGAACCCAGAGAAATGTACATTCGGAGTTCGAGCAGGGAAATTCTTGGGTTTTTTCTTAACAGAAAGAGGAATCGAGGTGAACCCTGATAAATGTCGATCCATCACAGAAATGCGAACTCCGACATCCAAGAAAGAAGTACAAAAACTTAATGGAATGATAGCTGCTCTATCTCGTTTCATATCCAATGCAGCATTCAAATCCCTTCCACTTTTCAAAATCCTCAAAAAAGAAGAAAGAGATTTCGAATGGACACCTGAACTAGATGAAGCTTTAAAACAACTCAAGAAAGCTCTCTCCGAGCCTCCAATTTTAACTCGACCAAACGAGGGGGAAACCCTATATCTATATCTGGCAGTCTCGGAGGAAGCTTTAGCTGCCGTTCTGGTGCGCGAGCTAGAAACCGGACAAAGCCCGGTCTACTTCGCAAGCAAGGCTCTACACGGAGCTGAGAGTCGTTATCAGAAGGTCGAAAAGATCGCCCTGGCTCTCATCGTCGCAGCTCGACGCTTCCGAGCCTATTTTGTCGCTCACCAAGTGGTCGTCTGAACTAACTACCCCATCAGACAAATACTCCATAGACCCGATCTTGCTGGAAGAATGATTAAATGGGCTGTGGAACTCTCAGAGTTCGGAATTAAATATGAAGCTCGAATAGCACTAAAAGCACAAGTTTTGGTGGACTTCATGGCCGAGATGACCCCCGCTAACATCGATCCTGATGTATGGATCCTATATGTCGATGGATCCTCAAACCCAAAGGGAAGTGGCGTTGGAATCATGCTAGAAAGCCCAACGGGGATCATCATTGAAGTTTCCCTGACTTTCGGTTTCCCAACCTCGAACAACCAAGCAGAATACGAGGCTTGCATCGCCGGACTGCGCCTGGCAATTGACCTCCAAATTCGGCAAATAAAATTACATACCGACTCTCTCTTGGTGGTCTCCCAGATCGGAAACCAATACGAGACGAAAGAATCGACCTTGCAAAAATACTTACTTCGAGTACGGTCGCTATTGGCTAAATTTGAAGCGAGCGAGGTAATTCACGTGCCAAGAACGGAAAATCAACGAGCTGACATCCTCGCCAAACTCGCAAGCACGAAAACCCCAGGGAACCAAAGGACGGCCATCCAAGAAACACTCCACAAACCCAGTGTGTCTCTAGAGCCTCTGTTCAACTCGACCATCTGCATGCTCGAAGAAACTGACGGCTGGATCACTCCAATTTTAGAATACATCACGGGAGCTGAACCCCTAGACAAAAACGACGCTAAATACATCAGGAGAAGGGCTTCGGCTTTTTCAGTCGTCAATGGAACGCTTTACAAAAGAAGCCTCTCTTCCCCATTGATAAAATGCGTCGAGGGAGAGGAAGAAGCTTATGTCCTATCAGAAATTCATGAAGGAATCTGCGACCAACACATGGGAGCTCGATCTTTAGCTCGAAAAGCTCTTCGAGCCGGATACTACTGGCCGACCATGATAGGCGATGCTAGTGATCATGTGAAGAAATGCAAAAAATGCCAAATCCACGCCAACGTTCACATAGCTCCCCCCACAAATCTCACGAGCTTATCCTCCACATGGCCCTTCGCATGGTGGGGAATGGACTTGCTCGGACCGTTCTCAAAAGCACCAGGACAAGTCAAATTCTTGATCGTCGCCGTAGACTACTTCAGCAAATGGATAGAAGCGGAACCCTTGGCTACCATCACTGCAAAAAAACTGCATAAAATTCTTCAAGAAAAACATTATGAGCAGGTTCGGGATTCCCGAGGTAGTAGTAACAGATAACGGGACTCAATTCACAGATACAGGGTTTCGAAAGCTAATGCTCGAGCTAAAAATCAAACACCATTTCACTTCAGTAGAACACCCTCAAACCAACGGACAAGCAGAGGCAGAAAACAAAGTAATACTGAACGGGCTAAAGCGACGTCTGGACGATGCTAAAGGAAACTGGGTGGAAGAATTGCCTTACGTCCTCTGGGGATATAGGACCACCCCCCAAAGCTCCACTGGAGAAACGCCTTTTAGGCTCTCCTACGGCAGCGAGGCGGTCATTCCCGTCGAGATTGGCGAACTTAGCTGGAGAACAGCAAATCCTAAAACTCAAAGCAATAACGACCAAGCCTTAAGAGAAGAACTCGAACTCATTGATGAAATCCGAGGTCGGGCTTCACTCCGAGAAGCAATCATCAAACAAAGAGTAGCAACCAGGTACAACGCCAAGGTCGTTCACAGAGATTTCAATCCAGGTGATCTAGTGCTCAGAATAGCCGACGTCGGTCAGAAAAACGCTTCCCAAGGAAAGCTCGCCCCAAACAGGGAAGGCGCCTACCGAATTTTGTTTAAAACTGGTACGGGAGCTTTTAAATTGGAGACCCTCCAAAGAAAAAAGATTGAGAGAACTTGGAACACTACAAAACTGAAAAGTTATTATCTTTAGAAAGAAATCATGTACTCCGACCTTATGTAAATACAAAACGAGTTATTTATAAAGAAGAAGGTAACCTTTCAAAGTATTTTCAACAAAACTCATCGAACTTGTCGATGTTCTCACCAAGTTCCCACACATTCTTGATTTCATCAAGCAGAATGTACGGGCCAAAATTCCCTCTACAAGGAATCAACTGGGACCGATCTTAGATGATCTCCCCGAGCGACCACCCAAGGTCGCAAACTCTTTGAGAAAACAGTTAAATCCGAGCCGAGTCTCAGTAAACTATCTCAAAGAGACCAGGTCTTCAAGGATCGAAACGTCCTAAGAACGACCATCGGCCACAGCTGCCGGTAACCCTATAGGGCGAGTTAAATCTGGGCCGAGTCCTGGTAAACTGTCCTATAGGCTCGAACCCGGTAAATCGAGTTCCTCATTTACCGGCGTTCTTACATCATACATGACATGCAGAATTAAAAAAGCATTTCATTAAGCTCGTAACGGGGTTTAAAAAAAACAAAGATCTGATGAAACGTGTTCCAAAATTACAAACATCTCGGATATGGCCGAGCCCTCAAAAAACGATCCTGAATTACATATCAAAGTTCTGGATCTATACAAAACCTACACAGATACAAGCATATACCCAGAACTTCTGCAAAAAGGAACACACTTAAACCATCAAACAGTAGAGGGCGGAAAGATGACGGTCTTCTCTTCTGTTTGAGCATCGATCTTAACAATCTTACCCCCTTCGACCTCATGATCGACATCAATAATTTCCCGATCCAAATGGGTAGAATGACTGACCAAAGCAACTTGCTCAAGGGCGCACTCAAAACCTTCCCTGTACAGCTCGATTGCAGAGTTTGCGGCTTCACGAGCTTCCTTCCTAGCTTCATTAGCAATTTTCGCAGCCTCCTTGGCATTTTTTCTACTCTGTTCAAGGGCTGCTTGGAGCTCTGCAATTCGAGCTTCAGGATCGATGCTGGTACTGACCCCCGCCTCAGAGGCCTTTCTCAGGTCGTCTTCTAAAACGACGATTCGATGCTCCAAGCTTCTAATTTTCTGATTAGCCTCGGCCACCTGCTCCTCCAGATCTCTCTCCTTTTCTTCAAGATCCCTCACACGAGCCTCCTTCTCTTCAAGCTCCTTCACACGAGCCTCTGCAAACTCGGCCCGACGTATGATTTCCCCCTGCCCTTCTTTCAAAGTTTGGAGCTCTTGCTTGGTTCGAGCCAACTCTTTTGATGTCAAGGACATGTCTTCCACAAGCTTCGCCCTTTTCGACTTCTCGAGATCCAACAAAACTGCAAGCACGGAATAAAGAAAAATCAAGCTGAGGAAAAGGCCATAAAAACAAAAAAAACAACATTAAATTACATACCTTTAGCCCATTTCTCATATTTTTCCTTCTCGATCTTATGAACCTCGCCCAGGTTTACCAAAATCTGAACTGGCGCTCCAACAGAATCCTCCCGCCACTGAGCATAGTTTTGCTCCAGGAAACCCTCCTCCAAAGGAACGACTTTGTTTTTGTGTTTTGGCCTCCTCGAAGTTTTGCTCCTTTTCTCCGGTCTTGGCTCACTGACAGCATCGGTACGCACCCTCTTCGCTGAAGGCCCTGCACCAGTATTGTGAGCAGCTGGAGAAGGGGAACCGGAGGTAAGATCGATCCGATCATGGGCAAGATCCTCCTGCGTGACGGTGTTGATCGGAGAAGCAGGAATAGCCGTCTCAGCGGCGATCACAGGTTGGGGAGACGTCGGAACCGGAGCAGCCTCTTCTGCAACATCGACAGGCATGTCGACACTCTTCATCGCCAATGCCTTCATCGCTGCGAGCTTCCTTGGGGCCATGGTATCTGAAAAATAAAGAAAACTGGGTTATACAACTTACAATCAAAATACACAAAATTCGACCCCAGAAAGACAAACTACCTAAAACAGACTGCACTCGTCTCCGTTTTCCAGCTTGAACTATCTTGGCCACGGGGATACCCCGATACTTATGTTTTGAAAACGGAATGCTCTCAAATAAATATCAGGATCCTCTTGGTAAGAAGATCGTCAGCAGTTAGTCGATCCTCACCCACAGAAAAAGAATGGGTAGATCGTTCAAAATGGCCTTGACTCCAACCAATAGGAAATTTGGTGGACACCAAAGTCTGACCATCCTCGCTAAGCTTTCCTACTTTCTCAATCGTTTCATCAGTCACCGGCTCGACCCAATAATACAACTCCTTCCAGTTTCCCTTCAGCGAGTCCGCATAGGCCTTAAAAACCTTGGCCCCTCGCCTCGAGCGAAGACTAACGTGCTCACGACCGGACTTATTTTCGCTACTATTCCGGTTAATCTCAAACAAATGGAAGAAGAGCAACGGTGAGACCGGTCTATCCAGATGAATGCACATTAATTCATAAGCTCGAACGAAAGCCCACGCATTTGGATGCAATTGGGAAGGCGCTACATCTAACCTCGCCAAAACCGTCTGCTCGAACCAGGTAAAAGGAGGCCGGATATTCATTTCGTTGATCAGCATATGGTACAAGGTGAACTTCAACTCTCTGGGCCACAAAGCCACATGCTCTCCCTTCTTCATACCCTCAATCCTCCAAACTCGCTTCGACCGCCCAGAAGCTTTTCTGCCGACCGTCTCCAAATTAAAGCCATACTGGTACAACGATTCGATCTCCAAAATGTTTTTTGACACCCAATCGTATTGAGAGACCTCTCGTACCGAAACATCGAGGTCCCCACAGCCAGTACTCGAGTAACCATCAATAGAAGCAGCAGAAGCTCGACTAGAGCTTGGTTGACTCGAAGGGCGAGATTCAGCTTGCTTTTCAGCATCGCCTCGATCGGACCCATCAGCAGGCTCGGAACTTGTCCCGAGGTCGACCTCGGAACCCTCTGTTTCCTCCAAATGAATTTCCTCATCAGACTCAGAGGTAATGGTCATCACATCCACCAAACGATCCTCCTCCATATCCTCAGGAGCACTCTCG
Organism: Astragalus membranaceus; assembly: GCA_039519185.1. Lineage (NCBI taxonomy): Eukaryota > Viridiplantae > Streptophyta > Magnoliopsida > Fabales > Fabaceae > Astragalus > Astragalus membranaceus. Next base: position 114,172,474 of record CM076850.1, read on the forward strand.
TTTGGCTCATTAGCATCGCTCACAGGAGAAGAGCTTTCACCCTCAAAATTGTCTTCCGCCTTATCACTCATAGGGGCAGAAGCAGAGTGCTCTTGCACGTCAGGAACGGCAACTTCAAGAGGATCGGTACGAACTTCAGGAATTTCGCCACCAGAAGCCATCACGTTCGTAAAGTCCTTACAATACTGAGTAACGTCTCTCCGGGTTTGTTTTGTCCTCGCCAGGACGAATCTGCAGACATGGGGGACGAAATGTCAGGGTTAAGATCGAAACAGGGTTCGCGAAACAAATCGGAACCCGACCTGACGACCCCCATTCTGAGATCGTAAAGGACTGGGGGAGGTCCAGGCACAACAAAAAGAATAGGAAAGAAAATCAAAAAAGAAACTAACCTCGAAACGGAGCTGCGAAGTTGATCTTGTCAGGGAAGAATGCAGTTGCTGATCTACAGAAACCGACCTTAAAGTACTTCAAAAACTCTCTAAACTCGTTTTTGCTCGAAAAAGAAGCTCGGGAGCTCTCGAAGGTCGACAATCCAAAACAAATAAACGCCAAGCAACAAATGAAAGGGTGAGACCCTTTATTTATAGTGAGGCAGAATTACTGGGCTTGGGCCGAGAAGTCGAAACGTCGCGTCCAATCAAGGTCTATTAGGTTCGCACGCTACAATTAAAGTGTCACCATCATGCGCCGTGTAACACCCTCCTTTTTACTGTCTTAAAGAGAGTGCCACGCTAAAATTCGAATAGTCCAAATTTTTAATTTAGTTTAAATTATTTTGATTATTTGAAAATGATTCTATCGTAGTCCCTGAGTTTTTATTTAAGGCGACGTTTTTAAATTATCTATGGAATTAAAATCGTGGTCTCAAAATTTCTAAGAGGTAAAATATTCAAACATAATATATAGATATGCATCATAAGGGGGGACATCATCCATGATAGTTATGCCCAATGGGCTTACAAACATCAAACCAACAGGATACAACTAAATGCCTTGCAAAGGCTTCAAGTACAACATAAATTAAAAATATATTAAAGATAGTCAACATCACATCTTTAACGGATCACTACAATAACCATCAGAAAGATCACTAGAGGTGGCCATTGGAAAGGTTCCCATGGGCCCTATTGCTACTAGAACCATCAGACAGATTCTCCTCAGGTGCACCACGTCTAACAGGCCCTGCTCCTCCTATCTCAACATCATCACGACGAACATTATGGCGATCAACACGACGGAAACGAGGTCCTGGACCCCTAGCCCTAGTCGGAGGTGGAGCCGCCACAACTTCGGCTAGCCTTATTGCGTTCATCATCCGGTGTAGTGGCAGTTTGATTTCTAGAGTAATGTTACTAGTAACTATATTTATAGGTATTCCAGCAACCCCATCAGTTGTTTTCACCAATCCGGTATACTTCAAGATTTGGGTCGTTCCATCCAGCTCCCAAATCGCCTCTTGCTCGTCCTCGAGAAACTCAATCTTGTGATACCCGGAATGATTCAATCGACCCCTCGTCCACATCTGAAATGTAAGGGGTGAAATACTCGTACACAAGTTTGCAACACGATGGTTACGCAAGTTAAACATAATATAAATACAAGCACATACAATAATATAATAATTAATATACCATCATGTTTTATTAAATTAATATATATGTTACATTAAATATCAATCAAACACCACTAACTTCCACGTGACCTGTTCAACAATTCAAAAAAAATTCACTCAATATTAGTTAGTCTAATAATCTAAATACCCTGCTTATCCTGAAATCAATAAGGTTAGTCTACTAACTAGGAAATATATATCCAACCTACTCCATGGAGATCTCTCTATCATGTTGAGCGTAAGGCCGTTTCAACTACCATAACATGATTGTTTGCAATGAGTAGATGTCCAATCTATACCCCAATCATTCTGGCCCGAGCGCTGCACCTTATTGTAGATAGTCCTGTACAGTCAGGCTCACCGTGTCGGGTAGTACGATTTCCCCCAGTCAGAGATGCTACAACTGACCATTGGTAGGAGTTCGAAACACAAGTGCCCCCAGAAGGTCTGTAGTCGACCCAACCGAACCTATCCTCAGTCTTATATACTTAGTAGTACTATAAGAAACATCCTGTAACTGCTCTTGATAAAATCATCAGTCTTACTAATCCAATTCACAATCCACTCAACAATCTAGTCGTTAGGACCTATGGAATGATTTATGAGGTGTCCCTTAACTTAATCAATACTCACAAATCATATATTTCTAACTAAATAGCCAAACAATATCCTTGATAAATTTCGAACGGTACCCTTTTGACATGCTAATGAAATTTTTCATATAAGTATGTAAAACAAAGAACATGTATAAAATTTTGCCAATCATGTAAAAGACTCAAGTCAAAGAGCTATATCCGAAAAAAAACATGAATACTAAACCAAGTCAACAAACATTATCACACTTGAAGCAAAATTCACATATACAATTATCTTGATTTTCGAATAGTACAGAAAATATAAAAGTATATTTAGAAAAAAAACTCATTTTGCTTATCCTTATAGTATTCTTGCAAATAGAATCACCAAGCACACAATTTTTCCTAAAATAACTAATTAATATTTATATACAAGCAACACACAATTTGTGCCCATCAACTTATTATTAGTATTTCCCCTTACCTTGAAAATTTTCCAAATGAGTTTGTTGATCACAGCTTGCCTCAAACCCAACAATACCTACTTGATCAAAACAATTTAGATTTTTAATTCACTTTAATTATAACTACAACATCTACTAAAGTTCTAAAATGGTATTTAAGGCTTCTGTTTTCTTTCTTTTTGAGGGAAGTAAAATGAGCTCTAGAAGTGACCATGGTTTTTTTGTCCAAAACTAGTTTTTAAAAGTGGAATTTGGAATAAGTACAAAAAGAGAGAAAGAGTTGTATACTTTATTTAGAATAGACCATAGTGATATAATTGAAAGTTTGTACATGTGATATTACTATTTGTGATGCTATTTGTAGAGAATACAACATCAGTTCAAACGTAAAGTGATAATTCAATATAGGAAATAATAGACAAACTTTCAAAAGAAGCTAGATACAAGAATATGATGTATATCCGTAGGTGAGTTGTCTTCCTATTATTATTATTTTTTTTAAGGTAGATTAATAAAACATCAAAAGTAGTTCATACGTGATATTGAATCCAAAAATAAAATAAAATGAAGTTTTTAAATAATTAAAATGAACATAAGGATTGTAGACCATCAGGATAGGTTTAAAGTAGTGGATATAAAGGCTTAAAGCAGTATAAATAATACTTAAAACAGTATAAATAAAGGCTTAAAGCAGTATAAATAATACTTCAGCAGATGATATTAGCTAATAGCAGAAAATTTAAAAGAGCAGTGTAGAAGAATAAAAGACAGTAATATATGTAAATGAAAGATAATAAGTTAAAGTTATCACTGTTTGTTTTTTTTTTGTTAGTTTTTTTATCATTTTCCAGATTGAGTTATCTTATTCTTTCTTCTTTTGTTCACTTGTTCATAATAAGTTGTGTGGTCCTTGCCCCCTTTTTGGCAAACATCAAGTGAATCCCTTTTTTTTATCTCCAGCCAACAGAATCAGAATAAGTATTTTAAGGTACAATTCTTTGGCTTCATGTAGTGGGGTTGTTTTTAAAAGAGTAAAAGAAATCTTTAAAGAGTAAAGAAAGAGAAGTTGGGTATTCACCACCTAGGGATAGAAACTAATAAAGTAAGAGTAGAAGAAAAGATCTACGGAGACTAAGATAAAATAAAGGAGTGAATGGAGAGAGGGACTGTATTCTAACCTTGTAAAAATTGAAATGTAACTTTGAGAGTGAGTGGTTGTGTGTAAGTAAAGATAGTATGGGTTACTATTTATAGAAGCGGGAAAAGTGATCAACCACAAGGGGGTCACACGTGTTTTATCTTTCTGTCTATACTTTTACTTGTTCATATCATCTTTCTCCCGTTATTATCACCTTAACTTGTGTTATACTGGTATTAATAAAAGACATATCTTCAGTAAAATAAAATTCTGCAGATACCGTTTCGATCTTTATATTTTATAGTACTTAACGAACCAACTTTTGAAATTTTTCGAGAAGTTTGGACTTTCTTATGCGGTACAGATTTGCACTGACAGGTCCTTTTTAGCTATAGTTTAATAACGTTTTTCGTTCAACTATTTTTCACAACCTCCCATAATATTTCTCTTAGCATTACAAAATTATTTTTGTCTTAAAACATTCTTTAGATACTAAACTAATTATTATTCTATATAAGGGAATTATATAGTTATAATGTATGTAAAGGAACTAAAAATTTAGGGTGTTACATTACTACCCCACTAAAAAAAATTTCGTCCTCGAAATTGTGTACCTTAAAATAAATTCGGATACTGTGCCCTCATATTATCTTCTAACTCCCATGTTGCATCTCCGGTGGTTTGATCCCATACAACTTTGACCAAAGATATTTGTTTTCCTCTAAGTTGTTTGACTCTCCTATCTTCTATCCTTGTGGGAGATGTCTCATACGACAAGTTTTCTTTTAATGGTACTTCATCAGGTTCAATTATGTGAGATGGATCAGAAATATACTTCCTTAGCTGTGAAACGTGTAACACGTTGTGAATGTTTGAAAGAAAAGGTGGTAAAGCTATTTGATAAGCTACTGGACCAACGCGGCGAATAATTTGATATGGTCTGATGAATTTCGGAGTGAGTTTCCTTGACTTAATAGCCCTTCCGACTCCTGTAGTTGATGTAACTCATATAAACACGTGTTCACCTTCTTGAAATTCGAGAGGCCTTCTCCTTCGATCTGAGTAACTTTTCTGTCTGCTTTGTGCAATCCTCATCCTTTCGCGGATTTGTTTGACTTTCTCTGTTGTTTGTTGCACAATCTCTGGTCCTAACATAGAACTTTCTCCATCTTGATACCAACATAACGGTGTTTGGCATTTCCTTCCGTATAAAGCTTCGTAGGGTGCCATCCCGATACTTGAGTGAAAACTATTATTATAGGTAAATTCAATCAATGGTAGTAAGGTATCCCAACTTCCTCTATTATCCAGAACACATGCTCTTAGTAAATCCTCAGGAGATTGAATTGTCCTTTCTGTCTGTCCATCTGTTTGAGGATGGTACGCTGAACTTAACCTCAGCTTTGCTCCTAAAGCTTCATGCAAACTTTGCCAAAAATGAGAAGTGAATTTTGGGTCGCGATCCGAAACAATACTAGAAGGAACTCCATGTAGTCTGATTATTTCTTTGATGTATATCTCAGTCAGCTTCTCTACATTGTAGTTAACTCTCACATGTAAGAAATGTGCCGACTTAGTCAGCCTGTCAACGATTACCCAAATTGAATCATAATTCTGTGTCGTCCTTGGTAATCCTACTACAAAATCCATTGAAACACTTTCCCACTTCCATTCTGGTATGTCTAATGATTGAAGCATACCGGCAGGTTTCTGATGTTCAACCTTTGCTTTCTGACATGTTAGACATGATGCGACGTATTCTGCCACATGTCTTTTCATTCCTGGCCACCAAAATTTTTGCTTGAGATCTTGATACATTTTTGTAGCTCCTGGATGAATACTCAGCTTGCTCTTATGTGCTTCATCCAAAATCAGTTTCCTCATTTCCAAATTATTCGGAATACAAATTCTTCCGTTGCATCGTAAAATGCCATCGATTCCTAAACTGAACTCTACAGCCCTTCCTTGTTCGATTAGCTTTCTCTTTTCCTGCAGATGTTCGTCACTTGCTTGTTGTTCACGGATATCTTCCATCAATTCGCTTGACACCTTGATCATTCCTAAGGAAATCTTTCCGCTAGTCAGCTCCACCGTTAGATTTAGATCTCGAAACTTCTCTAACAGTTCTAACTCCTTAGTCATCATAGCAGAAATGTGAATTGTCTTTCGACTTAGTGCGTCAGCTACAACATTTGCCTTTCCTGGGTGGTAAAGTAAGGTAAAATCATAGTCTTTCAGAAATTCCATCCATCGCCTTTGTCTCATGTTGAGCTCTTTTTGATCGAAAAGGTACTTCAAACTTTTATGATCACTGAAAACATCAAAATTTGCTCCATACAGATGATGTCTCCAGATTTTTAATGCAAAGACTGCTGCAGCTAATTCCAAATCATGGGTAGGGTAGTTCTTCTCGTGAGTCTTTAACTGTCTTGAGGCATAGGCTACGACTTTTCTATGCTGCATAAGAAAGCAACCTAATCCTTGATGTGAAGCATCACAGTACACTTCATACGGTTCGTCTGGTTGTGGTAGGACTAGTATTGGTGAAGTTGTCAAACGCTTCTTCATCGTTTGAAAGCTTTCTTCACACTTTTCGGTCCATACAAATGGTTGGCCCTTCCTTGTGAGTTGAGTTAATGGTGCCACTATCCTTGAAAATCCTTCTATAAATCTCCGATAGTATCCGGCCAAACCAACGAAACTACGAATTTCGGTCACTGATTTTGGTTGTTCCCACGAAAGTACTGTCTCCACTTTTGCAGGATCCACAGCAATCCCTTCTTTAGTAATTACGTGACCCAAGAATTTAACTTCTTCAATCCAAAACTCACACTTTGACAGTTTTGCGTATAATTTCTTCTCCTGTAGAATTTGCAAAACTTGACGAAGATGATCTTCATGATCCTCGTAGCTTTTAGAATAGATAAGAATGTCATCAATAAATACGACGACAAACTTATCGAGAAATGGACTAAAAATCCAACTCATGTAATCCATGAATATAGCAGGTGCATTTGTTACCCCAAATGGCATCACCAAATACTCGTAATGCCCATAACGAGTCCTAAACGCGGTTTTTGAAATATCCTCAGGTTTTACTCTAATTTGGTGGTATCCCGTTCTTAAGTCAATATTTGAGAAGACAGCAGCTCCACGGAGTTGATCCATTAAATCGTCAATGCGAGGTAGAGGATATTTATTCTTTATCGTCACTTTGTTTAACTGACGATAGTCTACACAAAGTCTTGAACCTCCATCTTTCTTTTTCACTAACAAAACTGGTGCTCCCCAAGGTGATACACTTGGCCTAATGAATTGTTTTGACAACAAATCCTCAAGTTGACTTTTCAGTTCTGCTAACTCCGTAGGTGACATCCTATATGGCGCAATAGAGATTGGACCTGATCCAGGTATAAGATCGATTGAAAACTCAATATCTCGCACAGGTGGTAATCCGAGAACATCTATTGGAAATACTTCCGGAAAATCTTTCACAACTGATACTTCGCTTAAACTAACTTCTTTTTCCGCCTTTAAGGAAGATAGCAACATATAACATTGAGTACCTTCTTTCAGAGAAGGCATTGCTTGATTAGCAGATATAAATTCTGAAATACTAGGGTCGGGAAAAACTAGAGTCTTGTGTGCACAGTCCAAAAGGATATGGTTAGAGGATAACCAATCCATGCCTAAAATCACATCTAGTTGCGTCAAAGGCAAACATATCAAATCAACATGAAATCCCCTAATATGGATGACAATAGGGCAGTTTAAACATACAGAATTTGCCACTATAGGTTTAGCAGTTGGAGCAGAAACAACTAAATCGAAAGGTAATGATGTAACAGGTAAATTCAACTGTTTCGCTCTATCTATAGAAACAAAAGAATGAGTTGCGCCAGAATCAAATAGTACAGTTAAGGGATTACCGTTTATATCACAGTTTCCTTGTATAAGATCTTCAGATTGAGAAGCCTCAGCACCATTTATGCTGTAAACTCTTCCTTTTGCCTTTGGGCGCTCAGCCATCACGTTGTTGACTACTGGCTCAACCTTTGGATTAGTGCAGTCTTTCACCATGTGTCCCGTTTTCCCACATTTGAAACACACCACGCCCCTCATGGGACAAGTGTCAGCCAAATGGTCTCGTTTCCCACATTTGAAACATCGTCGAGTGGGTCCTGGATTCTGACTCCTAATTGGTCCACTTCCAAAAGCAGATGCGATCGGACGATATGGTTGTTGATTCTGGTTATTCCCCGAGGGTCGGGAATAAGGCTTTTTGTACGGCTGTTTCCCTTTCTGGTTCCATCCTTGAGTTGGATATCTGGACCTCGACTGATTCCACTTTCGTTCATTGTCTCTATCTTTCTGCATTTTTCCACAAGTGGCTGAAATTGTCGAATCTCGAGTGGTAAGACTGACTCCTTGATGTTAAGTCTCAATCCTCCTTCAAATCTTTCGCATAGCCAATCCTCGTCAACCCAATCCTGAAAAAAACGAAAATACTTTGCCAGCGACTCGAACTTTGCCGTGTATTCTCCGACTGTCATTCCTCCTTGTTTCAGAATCAGGAACTCTTGTTCCTTTGCAGTCCTAGCACTTCTAGGAAAATATTTGTCTAAAAATTTAGCACGAAATACCTCCCATGTAACTTCCTGGTTACCGGCTTCGACTATTTGTCGAGCTCCTCTCCACCAATATTCTGCATCACCCAGCAGCAGGTAAGATGCATAACTAACCTTTGCTTCATCTGAGCATCTCATCACTGTGAATATTTTCTCGATCTCTTGAAGCCATAAGTCAGCTTTCTCTGGTTCTGTTTCTCCATGAAATTGGGGAGGATCATGACGTCTAAAGTCAACCAAACCTTTAGACTCAGCAGTTTGCTCTTCTCTCTGTTGTTTGCGAATATCCCTTTGATTCTTCGTAGCAGTTTGTTGTGCAATGGATGTTGCCATATCCGCCATAACTTGAATAGCTATATCTGTCGTGACCGGGATTCCGACGTAGACGGCCCAAAAATCGATATTTCAGGGAGTCGCCACCCAATTTATTAAAAATAGGAAAAATTGAGAAAAACCTAACCTAAGAGTTAGTGGTCTGCGTAACTAGGTTGGATTCGGGAGTCGGTTATGCGTAGGGAAGGGGCGAAAACCTAATTTCACTGCACCCCTAGCACATCTGTCCTAAGACAGTTACCCTAAATTTGATTTGCGCAAGAATTAACAAGTTGTTTCATTATTTGTTTACCCGGAAAATAATACTTAATAGGATATAGTAAAAAAAGACAATTATTTACAAAGGACTAATTTAAGAAAATTTTATTTTGACTTTGACAGGGAGGCCCTGCGCCTACGTACTCTCCGGTGCAATGAGAGACTCAAAAGTCACGTAGTTCTTCCTAAAAAAGTTTGTTGGTTGATGTTTTTTAATATAGGGGTTTTAGGATTATTGAGCTGTACAGCTCATCCGTCCTAGAACTCTGACTAATCCGTCTGTACAGTCGGCTTAGTCCCCTATTTTCGGAAAATAGAGTTTTTGGAGTTTGGAAAAATGATTTGAAGTGTGTTGGTTTGATTTTATCGGAATCGGGGTTTTAGGATTCCTGAGCCGTACGGCTCATTCATCCTAGAACGCTGACTAACCCGTCCGTACAGTCGGCTTAGTCCCCTATTTTGAGAATTTGATTTGTGGGAAGAAATGTGTTGGTGTTAATTTTAATTAAAAAATGTTCATTTTAAATAGGGATTTTAGGACATGATCCGTAACGGTTCATTAGTGACCTAAAAAAAGCAGACTAACCCGACTGTACAGTCGACTAAGTCCCCTATTTATATTTTTTGGGAATTAAGTGAATTATTCATGTATTTCATAGGTTTTTTTGTAAAAGAAATTAATAAAAACGAGAAGAGAGGGTGCGATAGTAAAATGGGGTGCAGTTTGCAAAAAGGGAGTTGTATTATTGTTTGCTTGAATGCAAAAGTATTAAGCTCTTTTGTGTCCTAGAGGGGTCCCTTTGGGAATAGATCTATGGCTTTTTCTATCAAGTGAACCTCTCAAAAGGTAGCTCTAAAGAGTCCTATATAAGGTTCCTAGAGCCAACGACCCCAATTAAGAACACTGATCAACAACAATAGGCAAGCTATTAGGAGTGCCAGCATTCTCAAGAGGGACAAAACTCTAGGTGAGACTTTCGTGACCACCCAACAGGACGCACATCCAGTAGGCCATCACTACGCAGTCTCGTTCTAACTTAGGTTATTCTCCAGTCCGGGTACATGACTATTCTCACGTATGTGCAGAAGTGTGATAGTGGAGTGTGTGTAGGAGAAAAATGTTAAATATACCCCCTAGCTGCAAAACAAACAAACACATATACAGAAAATAATAGTCTTCTACCCTAGGGTTTATATCAAGCATAAAATAAAGATATACAAAAAGAAACTAAAGAAATAAATAAATAATCAATAAATATGTACATAAATAAATAAATAAATAAAACAAATAGATATAAATAAATAAATACAAAACTAACCTCAAGCTGATGAACGCCGAACCGGACCGAGCAGTCTGACCAGGTCAACTGCGAACCGGACTGCTTTGAGAACCGAAAAACCGATTCAAAAAAATTACAAACTAATCAAAGACAGACTTTTAGTGTCTGGACCGCAAAGGCTAGCCCAAAAGATCACTTAATCTGCCAATGACTCCTCCCCCTCCAAACCTTCACCTCTCAACCTCTTTTATAGTCAATTTCTATAGGGTTGTTGTTTCTTGCAAGCAATGTGGGACTAAAACAAGATAGAGAAAACAATTCCCACTTAGAGAACACAATTCCCGTTTTTCTCAAACCTGTCACCGTAAAAATGCGATTCCGGATTCGTTAACCGTTGGATCGTCTTTGTTTTTAGACAGTAGGTTCGTGAGACATATATCTTCACTTTCACCGTTCGGATCGTCAAAACGAGGTCTGAGGAGAGAGAAATCGCCTTCGCAATAGCTGCAGTTTTTGGTCCGTTTTTCTCAAACCTCTCACCGTAAAAGTGCGATTCCGGATTCGTTAACCGTTGGATCATCTTCGTTTTTTGGACACCAGGTTCGTGAGACATCCCTCTTCACTTTTACCGTTCGGATCGTCGAAACGAGGTCTGAGGAGAGAGAAATTGTCTTCGCAAAAGTAGAAAAAAAAACAACCCCCGAAAATACCCAAAAAGCGACTACTTTTTTTGTAATAAAATTTTTTATTATTGCACCTCCCTTTTTTTTATTTTGTAATTTGTATTATTTCATATCTATTTTATTTTTTTATTTTCGTTTTTTAATTAAAGATATTGCAACAAGAAAAATAAATTAAATTTACTTTGTAATTTTTTGAATTAGCATATATTTTTTTAATTTTTGTTTAACCACTAAAAAAAGTAATAATAATGCAAAATTAGTAAATTAGCGCAAAATGACCTATTCGAGGGATTAGGAATCAAATATACGCGAAAAACGTATTTTTGTGACTTTTTGAAAAAGTAAAAAATGTACCGGTTAAAATTGAGTATTGTTGTTTCCCGTGTTCTCAGTATCCATTTGTTCGTCCCTATGAGCCATTGAATTCCTATAAGGCAATACTAGTCAGAACCTAACAAGAAGATAATCTAGATAGTTTACAGAGTTCACACAACAAAATACATAGAAAATAATCCACAAAATTCAAAGGCCACAAACAACACAAAAATACAGCGGACCTACAACCCAGACTTTTCCCGAAAGACTCGATCCGCTTTGATACCACTATTGTAACACCCTCCTTTTTACTGTCTTAAAGAGAGTGTCACGCTAAAAATCGAAAAGTCCAAATTTTTAATTTAGTTTAAATTATTTTGATTATTTGAAAATGATTCTATCGTAGTCCCTGAGTTTTTATTTAAGGCGACGTTTTTAAATTATCTATGGAATTAAAATCGTGGTCTCAAAATTTCTAAGAGGTAAAATATTCAAACATAATATATAGATATGCATCATACGGGGGGACATCATCCATGATAGTTATGCCCAATGGGCTTACAAACATCAAACCAACAGGATACAACTAAATGCCTTGCAAAGGCTTCAAGTACAACATAAATTAAAAATATATTAAAGATAGTCAACATCACATCTTTAACGGATCACTACAATAACCATCAGAAAGATCACTAGAGGTGGCCATTGGAAAGGTTCCCATGGGCCCTATTGCTACTAGAACCATCAGACAGGTTCTCCTCAGGTGCACCACGTCTAACAGGCCCTGCTCCTCCTATCTCAACATCATCACGACGAACATTCTGGCGATCAACACGACGGAAACGAGGTCCTGGACCCCTAGCCCTAGTCGGAGGTGGAGTCGCCACAACTTCGGCTAGCCTTATTGCGTTCATCATCCGGTGTAGTGGCAGTTTGATTTCTAGAGTAATGTTACTAGTAACTATATTTATAGGTATTCCAGCAACCCCATCAGTTGTTTTCACCAATCCGGTATACTTCAAGATTTGGGTCGTTCCATCCAGCTCCCAAATCGCCTCTTGCTCGTCCTCGAGAAACTCAATCTTGCGATACCCGGAATGATTCAATCGCCCCTTCGTCCACATCTGAAATGTAAGGGGTGAAATACTCGTACACAAGTTTGCAACACGATGGTTACGCAAGTTACACATAATATAAATACAAGCACATACAATAATATAATAATTAATATACCATCATGTTTTATTAAATTAATATATATGTTACATTAAATATCAATCAAACACCACTAACTTCCACGTGACCTGTTCAACAATTCAAAAAAAATTCACTCAATATTAGTTAGTCTAATAATCTAAAACCCTGCTTATCCTGAAATCAATAAGGTTAGTCTACTAACTAGGAAATATATATCCAACCTACTCCATGGAGATCTCTCTATCATGTTGAGCGTAAGGCCGTTTCAACTACCATAACATGATTGTTTGCAATGAGTAGATGTCCAATCTATACCCCAATCATTCTGGCCCGAGCGCTGCACCTTATTGTAGATAGTCCTGTACAGTCAGGCTCACCGTGTCGGGTAGTACGATTTCCCCCAGTCAGAGATGCTACAACTGACCATTGGTAGGAGTTCGAAACACATGTGCCCCCAGAAGGTCTGTAGTCGACCCAACCGAACCTATCCTCAGTCTTATATACTTAGTAGTACTATAAGAAACATCCTGTAACTGCTCTTGATAAAATCATCAGTCTTACTAATCCAATTCACAATCCACTCAACAATCTAGTCGTTAGGACCTATGGAATGATTTATGAGGTATCCTTTAACTTAATCAATACTCACAAATCATATATTTCTAACTAAATAGCCAAACAATATCCTTGATAAATTTCGAACGGTACCCTTTTGACATGCTAATGAAATTTTTCATATAAGTATGTAAAACAAAGAACATGTATAAAATTTAAGACTCAAGTCAGAGAGCTATATCCAAAAAAAAACATGAATACTAAACCAAGTCAACAAACATTATCACACTTGAAGCAAAATTCACATATACAATTATCTTGATTTTCGAATAGTACAGAAAATATAAAAGTATATTTAGAAAAAAACTCATTTTGCTTATCCTTATAGTATTCTTGCAAATAGAATCACCAAGCACACAATTTTTCCTAAAATAGCTAATTAATATTTATATACAAGCAACACACAATTTGTGCCCATCAACTTATTATTAGTATTTCCCCTTACCTTGAAAATGAGTTTGTTGATCACAGCTTGCCTCAAACCCAACAATACCTACTTGATCAAAACAATTTAGATTTTTAATTCACTTTAATTATAACTACAACATCTACTAAAGTTCTAAAATGGTATTTAAGGCTTCTGTTTTCTTTCTTTTTGAGGGAAGTAAAATGAGCTCTAGAAGTGACCATGGTTTTTTTGTCCAAAACTAGTTTTTAAAAGTGGAATTTGGAATAAGTACAAAAAGAGAGAAAGAGTTGTATACTTTATTTAGAATAGACCATAGTGATATAATTGAAAGTTTGTACATGTGATATTACTATTTGTGATGCTATTTGTAGAGAATACAACATCAGTTCAAACGTAAAGTGATAATTCAATATAGGAAATAATAGACAAACTTTCAAAAGAAGCTAGATACAAGAATATGATGTATATCCGTAGGTGAGTTGTCTTCCTATTATTATTATTTTTTTTTTAAGGTAGATTAATAAAACATCAAAAGTAGTTCATACGTGATATTGAATCCAAAAATAAAATAAAATGAAGTTTTTGAATAATTAAAATGAACATAAGGATTGTAGACCATCAGGATAGGTTTAAAGTAGTGGATATAAATGCTTAAAGCAGTATAAATAATACTTAAAGCAGTATAAATAAAGGCTTAAAGCAGTATAAATAATACTTCAGCAGATGATATTAGCTAATAGCAGAAAATTTAAAAGAGCAGTGTAGAAGAATAAAAGACAGTAATATAAGTAAATGAAAGATAATAAGTTAAAGTTATCACTGTTTGTTTTTTTTTTTGTTAGTTTTTTTTATCATTTTCGAGATTGAGTTATCTTATTCTTTCTTCTTTTGTTCACTTGTTCATAATAAGTTGTGTGGTCCTTGCCCCCTTTTTGGCAAACATCAAGTGAATCCCTTTTTTTTTATCTCCAGCCAACAGAATCAGAATAAGTATTTTAAGGTACAATTCTTTGGCTTCATGTAGTGGGGTTGTTTTTAAAAGAGTAAAAGAAATCTTTAAAGAGTAAAGAAAGAGAAGTTGGGTATTCACCACCTAGGGATAGAAACTAATAAAGTAAGAGTCGAAGAAAAGATCTACGGTGACTAAGATAAAATAAAGGAGTGAAGGGAGAGAGGGTTTGTATTCTAACCTTGTAAAAATTGAAATGTAACTTTGAGAGTGAGTGGTTGTGTGTGAGTAAAGATAGTATGAGTTACTATTTATAGAAGGGGGAAAAGTGATCAATCACAAGGGGGTCACACGTGTTTTATCTTTCTGTCTATACTTTTACTTGTTCATATCATCTTTCTCCCGTTATTATCACCTTAACTTGTGTTATACTGGTATTAATAAAAGACATATCTTCAGTAAAATAAAATTCTGCAGATACCGTTTCGATCTTTATATTTTATAGTACTTAACGAACTAACTTTTGAAATTTTTTGAGAAGTTTGGACTTTCTTATGCGGTACAGATTTGCACTGACAGATCCTTTTTAGCTATAGTTTAATAACGTTTTTCGTTCAACTATTTTTCACAACCTCCCATAATATTTCTCTTAGCATTACAAAATTATTTTTGTCTTAAAACATTCTTTAGATACTAAACTAATTATTATTCTATATAAGGGAATTATATAGTTATAATGTATGTAAAGGAACTAAAAATTTAGGGTGTTACACGCCGCCACTGTAAAATCACACCTGGTCAGAAATGGTAAATATGGCACTGATTCCAAGATTGCACTGATTCCCAAGCAGCACTGATTCCAAGAGACTCTCTACTTCACTCAGAAGCTCGGTCGATTCCAAAATACTTTCTACCTCATTCAGAAGCTCGACGGTTATTTAACGTCGACCAAAAATTCAAGCTCGACATAAGCTCAAGAGCAGGGAAGTTTCTACTCAAAGAGCCAAAAACGCAAGCCTGCATCATCTTATCAAGTCAAGATCGCTCCTCAAGCGACCAGACTTGGGGGGCCACTGTTATGGTAATTATAAATTCTGCTATTTACACCTCCTGCGAAGCCCAATTACTCAGAGACCCATTACATAAAAACAGGGTCCATTCATCAATGGCCAAGATCACTCTGCAAGATCGGACGGCCCAAATCGACCAAAGCAAACACCACTCAAAATCTATAAATACAGCATTCAATGCTCATTAAATGGTAAGCACTTTTTCCAACACAATACTCATTAACTCAAATACTGACTTGAGCGTCGGAGTGTTATTGCAGGAACTACATCAGACATCTCAAGATCGAACAACATCGAACATCCGAAGATCGAACAACATCGAACATCCCAAAATCGAACCCCATCGAACATCTCAAGATCGAACAACATCGAACATCCCAGGACCTAAAGATAGAAACAGAATCAAGGATAAAACATCTACTAACTGCATAATACCAATCACTAAGATCGGAAGCACAGTACTGAACACAAATCATGTAATATCAATTATGTAATACCATTTTGTAGTTCCAAATGATTTGGGTTTCCAAATTTATTGTTTCACTTCATATAAGCCAGAGTTCACCAAACAGAAATAGAACCTCCATCCATATCTATATTCAATAGAATCTTCTGAATTAACTCATTTAGCCTATGTAATAAACAACACAAAAAAATATTAGGCATGTTATTACCTACCGTGAAACTTTAAACAAACTTAAATGATTTATTTGAAACAAAATAAAAACTTATATAATCAACATGAATCAAAAAATATTTTACGGTGAAGCTCAAATCTACAATGATGACTTCAGTGGCAGAGCTAGCATAAATCTTACGGGGAGGCCAAATTTTAGTTGCATTTTTTATCCCCCAACTTTCTTCGATTGGTGAGTTTGGTCATCCTATTTTACTTTTGACGATTTTGCTCCCCTAATTTATCAATTTTGGTCCCTGTGATTTTTTCATCGCACTCTTGGTCCCTAAAAATTGTGGATTATGCGATTTTGATCACTCGATTTCCTTCAAGTTTTTTGGGTACCAAAAATGTAAATAATCAATCATTTTGAGAATAAAAATTGTCAAATTAAGAAAATTGGTAACCAAAATTGTCAAAACTAAAATAGAGGGACCTCCTGGTGACAAATCCTGTCATGCTCCACTAGACCAACCCTTTGGGGTTAGTTAAACTACTGAACTTGATTGGGGTAGCTAAATAGAAAATATACCTATTTATTCAAATACATATATTATTTTTGGGGTATCCCGTATCCATGACTACCCTATTGATACACTACCAATCGCCCTGGATGACTTCAACCCCAGAAACTCAAATTTATATCTAGAAGGAATCTTATTACAAAAAACCTACACCCCTTTTTTATAAGCAAATGTTAGTGGGAATGAGGGAATGTTAGTTTCTAGGATTTGAACCCTGGACCTCCTTCTTACAACTCCTCTATGTCCCTTAGCTCGCCAAAAAACCTACACCCCCTTTAATTTTGTTTCTACTGGTATGCTTCTCCTTCGCCATTTCGTTACTAGGGGAGTGTGATGAATAGTATAATTTGATTTTTCTTCTTTCTATTTTTTTGTTTTGTTTCTGCAAAATGACGTCATTGTTGTTGCAAAAAGATGTCATGGTTGTTGCGAAATTGCAAACTTTCTTAAGGGTTACATATTTCAGGTTTTAGATTTAGGGGAAATTTGGGGAAGAAGATGATATTTTTAAATGCTAAATCCAAGTCACTAATTTAATTCAAGCCAACAAGTGAGTACATACAATCACTTAACATCCTAGTCAATTTATGTTAATCGTAATGAATGGGAAGTTCAAAAAAGAATTCTTATGTCACGAATTTGAAACATAAAAGACTTATTTATGAAAAAAAAACAACTTAAATGACTAACGCGAACTTTTAAAATAACTTTAAGGACCTCAAATGTATTTAGTATGAAAACAAACGACATACTAAGGTTATGTTTGACATTGCTGTCCGTTTGAATAGAACTTATTTTGAACTTATGAAAAAAAAAACTTATGTAAATAAATAACTTTTATGTTGACCCATTAGTTCTCACTAACAAAAGTTATATCTCCATATGTTGTTTTTCCATAAACTACCTTGATAAGCTTATGAATAATACATAAAAACTTATTTATTTGCATAAGTTATTTTCCATAAGCTCAAAATAAGCTTTATCCAAACGGGTCTGCTAGCTTATAGTTGATAGCTTATAGCGGATAAACCTTTTGTAAGTGTTTGATATGTCTACCTTATAGCATTTTTAATAGCTTATAGCGTTTTTCTAAAACACTGCTTCAAGTTACTTTAATCAAATCTCTAATTTATTCTCATTTAAAAAATATTCTTTCTTATTTTTTAACATAATTACAAATGTCTATTTTTATTATTTTAAATTTTTAAGCTAATTCAATCGCTAATTTTATCAAACATTTTAAATTCAATACGTGAAACATGAAAGATAGTAAAATTTAGGCTTAACTACAGTTTTGGTCCCCCTATTTTAACCAATTCACGATTTTGGTCCCTAACGTTTTAATTTGACGATTTTGGTCCCTCTATTTTCCCAATTTGAAAAATCAAGGTCCCCCACCTCAATTTTGACTCAGTTTGACTCACTCATCCTACGTGGCAGTCCACGTAGACTGCCACGTAGGCGCACCCCCCACCCCCCCCACCCCCACCCCTTCTTCTTCCTCGTGAACCCCCCTCCCCCTTCACTGTTCCCCCTCCCACCGTGAACCCCTTCCCCCTTCACTGTTCCCCCTCCCACCGTGAACCCCCCCCTTCACTGTTCCCCCTCCCACCGTGAACCCCCCTCCCTCCCCTCCCCGTCGCTCTCGCTCTCCCTCCCCTCCCCGTCGCTCTCCCTCCCCCCCGTCGCTCTCCCTCCCCTCCCCGTCGCTCTCGCTCTCCCTCCCCTCCCCGTCGCTCTCGCTCCCCCTCCCCGTCGCTCTCGCTCTCCCTCCCCTCCCCATCGGTCTCCCTCCCTCTCTCTCTCTCTCTCCCTCTCTCTGCGCGCGAAGATCTCTCTCTCTCACTCTCGCAGATCGGTGGTGGGTTGGGTTGGGGTGGGTGGGTGGGGTGGGGTGGGGTCGGTGGTGGGTTGTGGTTGGATTCTCTCCTTCCACACTCTCTACATCTCCCTCCTTCCTCTCTATCTCTCTCTTAGTTTCACTCTCTCTCATCATTTATTTAATGATGAGAGAGAGTGAAACTAAGAGAGAGATAGAGAGGAAGGAGGGAGATGTAGGGAGTGTGGAAGGAGAGGATCCAAATCCGTGGTGGGTTAGGGTGGGGTGGGGTCGGTGGGGTGGGGTCGGTGGTGGGTTGGGGTGGGGTAGGGTCGGTGGTGGGGGTGGGGGTGGGGTGGGGGACCTTGATTTTTCAAATTGGAAAAATAGGGGGACCAAAATCGTCAAATTAAAACTTTAGGAACCAAAATCCTGAATTGGTTAAAATAAGGGGACCAAAACTGTAGTTAAGGCTAAAATTTAAAAGTGCGGATAATAGACTATACGTGGACTAAATAATTAACCATAAAGTAGTCAACTGCAAACAAAACGAGTCTCCACTCGCGCAAGTGGGAATCAAAGTGCGAGTGGTTCTGTTAATTTCGTTGTCATGCCTCAGAGGACTCTTTCGTTTTTTTCCTTAATGCCCGTCTTTCACTGCATCATCCATCACTAGCACTATTAGTTTTCGTCACATTTGTTTTTTTCCTTATCGCTTCCTCCTTCCTTATTTCTCATCCCCTAAAATATTCACAACACTTTCAGATTTCATCATCATCGCTACCTTTATATCCTTTGATGCGTGTATGTCTAAACATCGGACACTGCTTCT
This sequence comes from Astragalus membranaceus, assembly GCA_039519185.1. Classification (NCBI taxonomy): domain Eukaryota; kingdom Viridiplantae; phylum Streptophyta; class Magnoliopsida; order Fabales; family Fabaceae; genus Astragalus; species Astragalus membranaceus. Next base: position 114,191,854 of record CM076850.1, read on the forward strand.
GATTAAGATTCACATGTGGGTGTCGTGTCTTACTCTTATATCATAGTATTAGTATTATTCCTTTTTTTCTTGTCACTTTCCTTTGGAAATATTTACCGACTCTCTCAAATAACTTTCTCTTCCCAAACTTCGTTTCCTTACAGGGTGTCTTAAACCAATACCATAGCTCCCTTTAGTTGTGAGTTTCTTCCTCCAATCTCAGGTCAATCATTTGATGAATACTTGAACCCAGTCGTGATATTCTTTTTTTTTTCTCAATCCAGTTGTTAGAGTCGTTTTGAGTTTCAACTTGTAACCCAGTTTTTTTTTTATAAAGCAGTGATTTTTGGAGAGAGAAGCAGAAGTATCAAAAATTTCAATGACAAATATTTGGGATGAAAGATGCTGGTGTTGATCTGGGTTTTTGTTAAAAGGAAGAAAAAGAAGGTTCTTTTAAACCCTAATTATTAAAAGTCAAAACAAAAGGGGTTCCGATGGATTATTCAGAAACGGCAACTTTGCCAGTAAGGGCAGTTAGGAAAAAAATGACGAAACAATTGACGGGGAAGAGGGATGATACGAGTTTACACTCAGCAGCAAGAGAAGGAAACATGGCTACTTTGAAGGATGCAGTGATTGGTGCTGGAGAGAGTGAAGTTCGTGAAGTATTTGTGAAGCAGAATCAAGCTGGAGAAACAGCACTATATGTTGCTGCTGAGTATGGTTATGTTGATATGGTTAGGGAAATGATTCAATATTATGATGTTGCTGATGCTGGAATTAAAGCTAGAAATGGTTTTGATGCACTTCACATTGCTGCTAAACAAGGGGATTTAGGTATGTGTATCTATTTCTTTTATTTAGTTTCTGTAAGTGATTTTTGTTTTGTTGGATGTGAAAAGAGTCATGATGAGCAGTGTTCTAAATTGCATCTTTTTGTTGTTTGTTTTTTTCTTCTCGACTTTTTCTTGCTTCAGATGCTTTTTCCTGACTCTGTTTACTTGCGTCTTAGCTTTGCCTTTTCTTCTCCGCGTATTGTGAATTGTGATGTGACTTTTTGCGTCTTAGCTTTGCCTTTTCTTCTCCCTGTGCCTTTTCTTCTTCCCGACTCTGTTTACAAATTTTTTTGTTACAAAAAATTTAAAAAATTTAGATGAGTTGGGCTGGGGGCTCATCAGGATCAGGCACCTTTTAGGTGCTCACGTCATCATCGGAGAACCACGCTCTTGCGTGCAACGAGCCAACTCCTTACCAATTGAGTCAACATTCATCGACACACTTACAACTTGATTTCCTTGAGTTTTTTCTTTTTTAATATAAATTTTATTTTTATAAACAAAGTGGCAACTGAAACATGATCCTTGAAAATATTACTTTTCAGTCCTATTTATAAGAAAAATCCGCAGTTTTAAATTTATTGAATAATGGTAATAATAAAATCTTTTTCTAAAATATATTTTGATAAATAACATAAAATCGTCTAAACAATCTAGAGAGAAGACATTTTTGTTGGCTTATTATGTATAGATAATTACTAATTTATATTTGAAAACATAGTTTAAATGAATTATTGTTTGACATTTACTAGAAAATTTATAATGTTTGTTTCACTGGAATTCAATTTAAATGATTTATAAAGATGATACAATGTTCTAAAAATGAATGAAAATTTCTACAAAACTATAGATAAAATATTTAAGGAATCATAATTATTTTAGAATTTTTTTCTTTAAGTGGAATATAATATTATTTTATGCGTCGATGACTGCAATAAGCGTCGCAACAATCACAACCGCAATTTATAACCAAGGTCTTGAGTAAGTCCGCAATTGTGATTAAACTGTGACATCAAGGTTCTTGATGTCTCACAGCTGCAACGCTGGTGCTTACGGCCATATTAACTGCATTTTATCATGATTTTCCAAAGGGTTGGAGTACCCTTCGTACTCCCTTTAATATAATCATTTGCTTGTAAAAAAAAAAGATATCAACACGATTGCAGCCATGATTTAAATACCTTGGTCATGAGTAGGGTTTTTTTAGTACCAAGTTGTAATTTGTTTTCTTGTGGTGTGTATATGTGTGTGATTTTTAAAGGCAATCTCAGTTTTGTTTTCCCTATTGCAGATATAGTGAGGATCCTAATGGAAGCACATCCTGAATTATCAATGACAGTGGATCCATCCAACACCACAGCCTTACACACTGCTGCAACACAAGGACATACTGAGATAGTGAAATTTCTGTTAGAAGCAGGTAGTAGCTTAGCAACCATTGCTAGAAGTAATGGGAAAACAGCTTTGCATTCTGCTGCAAGAAATGGACATTTAGAGGTTGTAAAAGCAATTTTGGAGAAAGAGCCTGGGATTGCAACAAGGACAGATAAGAAGGGACAAACAGCACTTCACATGGCAGTGAAAGGACAGTGTCTTGAAGTGGTGGAAGAGTTGATAAAAGCAGATCCTTCTTCAATAAACATGGTTGATAATAAGGGTAATACAGCATTGCATATAGCAACTAGGAAAGGAAGAATTCAGGTAAGTTTGACACCATTTTTGTTAATATTTATTATAATGTGAAAATGAAGAAGTAAAGTCCAACATTTTTATGATGTTTGGCTAGTCATTTTGAAAACGGTCATCTTAAGTTATTTTGAGTTAGGCATTTAGGACTTGTTTGGATTTTATTAACAACTCATTTGAGCTACCTACTAGCATAAGCACTTTGGAAAGTGTTTAGTAGAATTTACAAAAACAGCTTATGACATGTCTATCAGTTGTTTTCAACTGATTTCTATAAGCTTTTTATGCTATTTTTTTAAATGGCAAATGTTAGTGTTGATGTTAGTATTTTGTTAGTGGATGGCGTTTGAACCCTCTCTCACTCCTTATCACTACACTCCTTAACTCTATCACCCTAACCATCTAGCCGACCTTACAACTCTCGCTCCCAAGCTAGCTTATTAAAACACCTTATAGCTTACTCTTATTACAACAATTTTGTTGAACAGAATGCTAATTCATGCTAGTGCTATGGGCGGTGCTATAGCACTTACCATTGTTCTAGGCAATGCTGTAACAGTTAGTTGTTAGTAGTTGTATCATGTATATGACAGTTATGAATTCTGTTAGCAGTTACTCTATTTGGTTAGAGTACATCCATTGTATAAATAGCCTTAGTGCAAATTAATGAATAATCAATTGAATTTTTTGTTATTAGATTTCATTGTTCAATCTTATGCATTCTTGTTCCTACAAATTTGACCATTTTTTTCTTTGATTATAGAAAATAACTTACACATAAGGGTAAAGGCTGAACTCATGACTTTTTTTTGTGTGCAGATCATTAAGTTGCTACTTGAACAAACAACAACAAATGGCATGGCAGTTAACAAATCTGGTGAAACAGCATTGGACACAGCTGAGAAAACCGGAAATTCTGAAGTCAAAAACCTTCTAATTGAACACGGTGTTCAAAGTGCCAAAGACATAAAGTCTCAGCCAAAAACCGCCGTAGCTCGCGAACTAAAACAAACAGTAAGCGACATAAAACACGAAGTCCATTACCAATTAGAACACACGCGCCAAACTAGAAAAAGTGTTCAAGGCATTGCCAAACGTCTAAACAAAATGCACACAGAAGGACTCAACAATGCAATAAACTCAACAACTGTTGTTGCTGTTCTCATTGCCACAGTAGCTTTTGCTGCTATTTTCACTGTCCCTGGTCAATTTGTTGATGATAAAAAACACATTCCTAAAGGAATGTCTCTTGGTGAAGCACATATAGCTCCACAACCAGCATTTCTAATTTTCTTTGTCTTTGATTCCATTGCTCTCTTCATTTCACTTGCTGTTGTGGTGGTGCAAACATCCATTGTGGTTATAGAAAGCAAGGCAAAGAAGCAAATGATGGCTATTATTAACAAACTTATGTGGTTGGCTTGTGTTCTTATTTCTGTGTCCTTTTTGGCATTGTCGTTTTTAGTGGTGGGAAAGGATCATAGGTGGCTTGCTATTGGAGTAACTATTATTGGGACAACTATAATGGCTACTACCTTGGGTACTATGTGTTATTGGGTTATTAGACATCGTATTGAGGCTTCTAATTTGAGGAGCATTCGTAAATCTTCATTGGGAAGTAAGTCAAGGTCTTTTTCTGTGTCTGTTATGTCTGATTCTGAGTTGATAAACAATGAGCGTGGTAAAATGTATGCGATTTAGAAATTAGAATTGTTGAATATTGTTCTCTTTTTCACTTGCACTTTCTTTATTCTCCCCTATGTATCTATATCCAACTATAGTGAAATTTGCCAATGTAAATGATATATCATCAGACTTGCATAATGTTAATAATATGCTTAAATATTCTCCTTACAAATATATATAGGGTCTCATTGTTTTTAGATTCATGTAGCATTAAGCAAGAGCACTTGGACAAGATGGTAGGGGTCTCTTCCGGCTTAACCAAGGTCCTAGGTTCGAATCTAGCCTTAGGCAGCATGCAGCGGTGTTAAATCTCTTAAATGAGAGTTTTGCCGCCCTTTGTGGTCCTACCCGATTCGAGGGATTAATCTCTGTAATTACGCGCAGTGGATACCCGGTTTATAAAAAAAAGATTCATGTAGCATTGATTATGAAGACTTGGTGTTAAAAAATTATTCTAAAAAAATTGATTTATATTTGATAATAATATTTTAAAAATAGGTTCAAAAAATTAATTTTGTGTTTGTACTCCGTTATTATCACATCGAAAGAAACTGCAGAGTTAGTTTCATTCGAAGGAAACTTGTATTACAAATTTGATTTAATAATATGAGCCAAGTTTTTCTTTGTAGAAAAAATGATGATCCAAATTCAATAGAGACTAACCTTATATTTAACCCCGCCTTAAAAAAACTTCAGATTCCTTTTTTTTTTATGAAGGAAAAACTTTAGATTCCTTTGTATACCAAAAAAAAAAAACTTTACATTTTCATCCCAAAAGTATACTTTCCTTAATTTGTATATAACAGGGTGGTTACAGGGTCAAGATTGATTAAGTTCTTCACGAGTGAACCACTAAAATTAAGCGTAGAATATAATATAAAACTTTATCGATGGTTGAAATTTAATACCAGTTGATTCAATCTTTTTTTTACCAGTTTATTCAATCTTAATCACTCATTGTTATACCCCAATTTTGTCCGATCACTTTTTTTCGCAAGCGTTTTTATTTAGTTCACGTGTCATAAGTCCCAGGTGACGTTACTACGAGAAAAATTTTCTGGCTCATTCGATGTTGTCTCATTTTAATTTGGATTGGACTGAGATACATTTTCATCTAATTGGGCGTGTGCTTTCGTAATTGGGCTTATCGACGGATTTTGTTTTTAATTGGGTCTGATTTTAGCAACCTATTCTAATTGGGCCTATCCTTAAATATGTGTTGTAATTGGCCCATTTCTTCTAATTGGGCCTCATTTTGACGCGTTGTTTGATTGGACCCGGTTTTTCGTTCATGGTTATGGCCGGGTTAGTCATCATTTTAGGACAAATGAACTGATCACTCAGGAGTCCTAAAATCCCTAAATAAAATACACCAACAAGCAAAGTTTTCTACCAAGAACTACGTGTGATTTGACTCTCTACCAGGAGATACGTAGGAGCAGAGGGCGGCCGACCTCTGTCAATTGCACTAATAAAAAACCTTTTTTAGTCTTTTCCTAAATAACACTTTTCTTCAATTCAAAAAATATCACGTCTTTTCTTTCTCTTAGTTTTCTTTAATTCACAATAAAAGGGTAAAAATAAACATTTTCAAAATTAATATTCTTTCCTACAACTAGTTAGCAGGTAACATTCATTAGGAAGGATGTCGTGCGGTGCTAATACCTTCTCCACACATAACCGACTCCCGAACCCTTATCTGGCCTCAAGGACCCTTATCCATTCCAAAAGGGATTTTCCAATGTTTGCCCTTAAACTAAACTTTGGTGGCAGCTTCATTTTTGAACCTTCGAGGAATCCTCACCCGGATTTTTCGGTCGCTACAGCTGGCGACTTCACTGGGGATAATTTAGAGAGTCAAACCTAGTCTAATTAGTTGTAAGATTGGTTGTTAATTTAATGTTTATTTTTACCCTTCCCTTTTTGTCTTTTATTTTCATTGCATATTATTCTTTTGTGATATGAAAACCCTAGGATAGAAGACCACTTTTTTGTATATATGTTTGTTTGTTTTGCAGCTTGGGGGGTATTCTTGATATTTTGCTCCTTCACACACTCCACTATCACACTTTGGCACACACGTGAGAATAGTCCTGTACCCGGACTGGAGAATAACTTAAGTTAGAACGAGACTGCGTAGTGATGGCCTACTGGATGTGCGTCCTGTTGGGTGGTCACGAAAGTCTCACCTAGAGTCTGGTCCCTCTTGAGAATGCTGGCACTCCTAATAGCTTGCCTATTGTTGTGATCAGTGTTCTTAACTGGGGTCGTCTAGGAACCTCATGTAGGACTCTTTAGAGCTACCCTTTGAAAGGTTCACTCAACAGACAAGCCCTAGATCTATTCTCTAAAGAACCATCGTAGGACACAAAGGAGCCTCATACCCCTGCATTCAAACAAACACTGTTACATTTTTCCGGTCTTCTTAAAAGAAAAAATTTCAAAAAAATCATATGCTATTTTGGCAATTTTTTTTTTAGAATACCTCATGCATTTTTACCTTTCCCTTTTGCATGGCATAAAAAAAATTAATTATTGCACATTAACATTTCATTTTTCATACATTTCTATGACCGTCAGGGAATTGTAAGACTTTCTTCCTGACAAGATGGATCAAACTTTTGCATTAATAAATCATAAGTTTCTTTCAGTTCTGCATCAAACAGAAACTTACAATTTCCCCGACGTAACATGAAATCATACATTTGCATTTCATGCACATTCATTCGTTCATTCATGTACTTACGTAAAAAAAATTGAAAAATAAACAGAGAGTAAAAGGGCAAGCTGGTTCATCAACATCGCTACCGGACTCGTTCTCAAGCAAGAAAAATGGCTGACGAGGATAATCAGGCTCTGAAAGAAAACATTGCAAAACTGAAAGATCAAATGACCGAGATGATGGCACTGAAAGATCAAATGGCTGAACTCGTGAAACTCCTCAAGAGAAGAAATGCAGATGAAAGTGCTTCGGCAGGGAATACTGAGAACAATGCTACAAGTCTTCCTCCTCCTCCCAGCTCCGGAACTCCAGATATCACTGGAATAAATGTCCAGAGCTACCAATGGCCCCCTTACGGTCTCCCAGCTGGTTATGCACCCCCTACCATGGAAGCCAATCCACAGGAAGGACCTTGGGGATTAGGTGGACCTTCAGCTCAAAATGCAAGCGCAGAGATACCACCAGTTCAATTCCCAAATTCTACCACTGCACCACAAGTCATTCCACAGAGCTACACCGTGCCACCAATGACAAGCCGTCAAGCTCATATGCTCAACCTTGGGGACCCTTCTCATTCGCATACTACAAATGCGAACCCAGCTGTGGTTCCGATGATTCATCTGTACCACAGTATGAGCGGGTTTCCTCGTGACCACCTTACAGAGGATCCTCAGTCAAGAGATAAGCTGCAAATGCTAGAGGTACGTTTAAAGGTTGTGGAAGGATTCAACGTTGGGGCAAGGGATGCATATGATTGTGTCTCGTCCCTGATGTGATTATCCCACCCAAGTTCAAAGTGCCTGACTTTGACAAATACAGAGGGGTAACTTGTCCCGCTAGCCATCTGGCAATGTATTGTAGAAAAATGGCCGCATTTGCACACGGCGACAAACTGCTCGTCCATTACTTTCAGGACAGCTTGACCGGGCCGTCTCAAGCTGATACATGCAGTTGGAACGCACCCACATTTGATGTTGTAAAGATCTGGCTGATGCTTTCTTAAGCAGTACAAATACAACATCGATATAGCTCCCGATAGAGCACAGTTGCAGAATATGGTGAAAAGAAAGAACGAATCATTCAAGGAGTACGCCCAGCGTTGGAGAGGCTCGGCAGCGCAGGTAGCACCGCCTCTGCTAGAGAAAGAGATGGTATCCATGTTCATAGATACGTTGCAATCACCCCTCTATAAAAAATTAATTGGGAGCGTATCCTCTAACTTCTCAGACATGATCACCATAGAGGAAAGGTTGGAAAACGGAATGAGAAACGGGAAAATTTCTTACGGTTCGGCCGAAACCAATAATCCAAAGAAGCCTTTCGCAGGATTTGTTAGAAATAATGAAAGGGAAACAAATTCCATAACAGGGTCAAAGAAAGCCTCCTACACTTCCAAAAACCATCCTCGAGCCCTGCACCTCTCTACCCAAACCACTAAAAGCCATAAACCACCAAACTACCCAGAAAGGAGACATGTAGAGTTTGATCCAATTCCCGCATCATACTCAGATCTGTTCGACCACCTCACTAGTCACAACTTAATCTCCCCCCCGCCCGATGAGGCCCATTGAACCTCCTTTCCCGATAGGCTATGACCCGAACGCCACATGCGAATTTCACGCAGGCGCAATTGGGCATTCATTTGAAAACTGCAAGGAATTGAAACATGTGATTCAGGATCTGATCGAATCCAAATGGTTGAGCTTCAATGAGGATGCTCCGAATGGAGGCGCTAACTCTTTGCCAGGGGCATGAGAAGTCATCCGTCAATGCTTTTGAAGGCGATCAAAGGGCTAAAGACAGCATCATCAACCTTGTGCGCCTTTGTCCTGCAACTGAAGCACTTATGAATTGGGAGATTGTTGATTTTCTTGTGATTTTCAGTTCAAAATAATTTTACGTAATGCAAATCCTATGGCTCTGCCCAAAGCCTTGGGACATTTCAATAAGGGCACACATGTTTCTTTTCGGTATCAATGTTAATAAAATAGCATTTTGAATTCTCCAATAAATTCCTTCTTTACTCATTTGCTCGCTTCACTTTTTCTTTTATCCTTCTTCAATTGCTACTAATGCAGATCTAAATAACCTGTCCTTGAAAATAACAACGTCGGTAACTCATATCATAACTTTGATCGCCCCATTAATCAAACTAAGGAAGATGTTGAAGATAACTGGGAAACTCTTCCAAAGGTAATGAGAATAATGGAACAAAAGGATAAAGTGATCCAGCCTCGCGTGGAATCAAGCGAAATGATTAAACTTGGGCACAAAAGAAGATAAAAAGGTGTTAAAATTAAGATCACACCAAAAGGATAGGGAATCAAGAAAATTCGCTTGGATCACCTTGTCTGACATAAGATGCCCACTGGTGTAACAAATTTGTGATTTGGTCTGCCGTTACGGCCTTCCAAAAAAGATCGTCATGGACAGTGGTGAAAGGGCTATGTGAGGACTCCAAGTCGAGCATCATGATCCCTCCCCATACCGCCCAAAAAAAAACGAATGGGGCAGTTGCGACAACAAACAAAGAATATCAGGGATGATAGTGACCTTTCACCTTACATGGGGATCAGACCTCGTTTCATACTTCAACAGGGGCAACCCCGTACGATGGGAGTAGTACTTCCATTAAACCTCATCAAACAAAAGAGCGGTTGTCTTACGTCATATCGGAAAAGAACAAAGAAAGCTTAACAGAAGAAGGTCCGTCCTCAACAATTTTAAGGAGACTTGATGCCCAAGAAAGTCATACCCAAGAGGATTCCTGTAACACCCCGATAAATTCTAACATGTAGAACTACCGAAATGCACTAAATGGCATGCATCAGAGTAACTTCCTGTTAATGAATATTGAACACAAACTAAAACTTTCGATAATACATATCAAATGGTTCTATGAACCTCATTAACTTCCTGAAAATGCTTAAGTTTCACAACTTAAGACTTATACAATCCTGGTGTTCAATACTCAAAACATAAAGTAGCGGAAACGATTTACAACTGATACATGATCGTTATACAATCGATAACATAGAAACAGTAAATGGGACAAAGGTCTAAACATGAAACTCAATCTTCAATGACTCCAAGAGTCGCACCGGCTAACCGTGCTTCGTCGCCTTTGCTTTCCCCTGTTTCTCTGTAAAAACCACAAATATGAAGGGTGAGATAAACATTATCTCAGTGAGTCCTATCGAGAGCCCTTACTAACTCTAGCGGTTCATTATTTTTTTACTTTATACTCATGGCCCTCCTAAGCGACACATGAAGCATATCTGGTAACGTGTAGCCCTACTAAGCAACTACTCGTTACATTAATTATTTTCTTTAACTTTTATGCTCATGGCCCTTCTAAGCGACACATGAAGCATATCATATTTTACCTCTTGTATTTGTAGCCCTACTAAGCGACTACACATTACCTTTCCTTTACTTTCATTATCTTAGCATAACACCTCAACCCTACCTATTTTTAGGCACTTCTTTGGCTTTCGGTGAACCCATCCCGCTATTACTAGTGGGCGAAACCTTTTGAGTCTAGGTTTTGGGGCTCATGACTTCCCCTCCCCTAGTATTCTAATCCTCTAAGGGTCGTCACTCTTAACCTCTTGTATATTATATATATATATATATATATATATATATATATATATATACATGTACCCGCATTGGGTCGTCTAGAATTCATTCATGTACCGTCTACCCTTCCACAAGGAAATGTATCTTGTCTTGAATTAAACATTTCTTATCTTGACTTGTATGAATTAACATGTGTACACTCGCGTCTTACTAATGTACGGTTGTTCCTTAACATTTATAACTTGTGAGATTTACCTTAAATTTCTTTCATTTCATGACATAAGTGTGTTTCCATTCTTGGAAAACATTGGGGAATCAATCGGAAAGGAATCGGAATCGTTTGGAACGGATTATAAAGGATTTTGAATTAGGGTAACAGAAGGATCCGCACGGTCCGTGCTCCAGAGGCGCACGACCCGTGCGTATCACGGAAAACTCAGTTTTAAAAAAATGTTGCAGGGCGCACGATCCGTGCCACCAAGGCGCACGATCCGTGCTGTGTCAAAAATTCATTTTAAGCTGGCACCGAACCAAGCGCACGACCCGTGCCCTTGTGAGGCACGATCCGTGCGTTCCTTTCAGTGGCCAAATTTCCAGTTTTGTGTCATTGTTCCAAATCCGTTTCGATTCCAATTTCGTTCCGGTCAATATCCTAACATAACGAATATTATTCCAGACCAGCGAAAGCGATAAACAATCAATCAATTCATATCATCACATCATCAATCAACAATTCCATCAATTCGAACAATTTTCCAATTAACGGTTTTTCGATAAAAACGGTTTCGTCTAATTTTTCGAAAAACGGATTTCAAATGTACCGGTTCAGAAACTTAATGACTCGACATTGAAAACATCCCTAAGCGAGTATAGAACTCACCTCTTGCGATGAAAATCGCACACAATACCAAAACTCCGTGAACTCGAACGAACCGAAACTCGCGAACTATCCTGAATCCGCTCCAAAGTGTCACGAACTCGTCTAGGACTCGATTCTAACTTCGGAACAGCACCCGAACACAAATCCCAGCTACTGAACTTCCTTCTTGTCTACGGAATCGGCGTCTCTCGAACTTTGGCGACTCGAACCGAAACTTGACGAACCGAAATTCCCAACTCTGATTCTGTTTTTACATCATCAATGAGCAGATTTGCAACCAATGTATCTATGTCAATTCTTAACTAAAACCCCTCAAACCAGTGCCCATTGTGTAGACAATTTTGTCTAGTTTCATATGGTACAGACTTCAAACCGATTCGACAATTCTTCAGGGAGTTGTAACAGAAACAAGGGGGCTTGTCCAAAACTGACCCTAATCCAAAACTGAAACTTGTTGATACGATTTCTCCCTCCATACTCCATGAAATCAGTTCATTCTTGTGCCTAATTCGAAGAATTTCTTGTCTAGTTTCTGAATCATCAAGAATTATGTTCATATGAGTTGTGTACAGAGAGATATTAGGTAAATACCGAAGAGGGTTCCTACGGGTTTCCAGCTGAAATTTTGTTGAACTTGTATCTTCAACCTCAACCATTCATGACCACGAATTTGAGCTCCAAAATGGATTCCAAACACTCAAAACAGAACCAAGCTACAAATACTCTCTAGAAATTTCGAAATGTGGGTGGTTATGCACACTAGTGTTGCTTTAAACTTACATGCAAGGCTTAAAACTTCACTTTTGGTGTTTTGACATCAACATGCAAGATGAGAACTCCATTGATGTCCAAGCTTGCTAGAATTCGAAAATGGTGTTTTGGAGAAGGAGGAAGATGTGTGTTGTGTGTGGTATCAATGGGAAGAGCAAGGAAAATGGTGAAGAATGGTGGTCAAAGATCAAGCATGCATCAAGGGATGTTGAAGATCCCCTTCCTTCTTCCTCCTCTAGCTCTCTCACCCTCTCCTCTCTAATCCCTCTCTATGTTTCTGTTTCTGGAAATGATGGTGATGAAGGTAAGGATGTTGTGTTTCAGAATAAGGAGTTGAAGGTTTAAGTGGTAGGGAATTGACCAAAACACCCTTGGTTCACTACCCCCTCTTAAACTCCACTTAATTCATTTCTAATCCCATAAATAATCAATAATTTATACAATAATCACATATTGCATAAAGTTGTGTTTTGTGAAAGATGGTTTAGCTGAAACTCATTAATGGGTGGAAAAGACGTAAATACCCCTATCCTAGTATTCTCTCTTAAAATCCCCATTTAGCTCACCATTTAATCGACAATTCAAGTACTAATATAATTTAGCACCCAAGCATAACATAACTCACTTAATCAACTAAGCTAATTAATCATCTTGGCCTCTTGCTAATTTAAATAATTTAAATTAGTGAAATTGGGGATGTTACAATTCCCGCAGGAGATGGACCTCGAACTATAAAGGATCTTACGTGGTAAAAAAAAATCATTCTCTGGAAGAGTCTTAATTCTCACAAAAATGGATGGGGAAGACCTCCCACTCCCGGTGAACTCTGCCTAAAAAAGGAGTATAGAAAAATGAGAAAGATGAGCCAAGTAAAAATAACCTCGCTAGGTTGAAAACCCGGAAGGGCGGCCTAGGAAAAAGTTAAAGCGACCCAGTGGATTGAAAATCCAAAAGGGACAATCCAGGCAAAAATTAGGGTCAGGAAGTTGGACTAAACAAACGTTGAGGCAATCAACACTTCCAAAAGTCTGATGATGAGTGATCAAGGTCGTGAACATGGGTGGCCGGCACCGTTACTTCAAGGACATTAACTACCGAGAAGTCTGCTTAGTATTTCAGCTTTCCTATTCCTTCAATGAAATTCCTAACGTAATCTTAAGTCGGTGTGCCTTCTGCACATTTGGCCTCCAATGTCAATATCAAACACTTTCCTTTCTTTTTACTTCCGTCTATTTTTGAAATGATGTTTTGTGATAATTGATACTGAATTGTGAAACATGTGGCATAATCAAAAGCATTACAATCATTACGAAATTTCCGAGAATCACAGAAGAGATATAGTCTTTCATTAAAATACCTATAAGGAAGAAAGGAACCGCAGGAATGGAGCAATAAATGCGTGATCATCTCAAATGATAAGTCCCAGTCATGCGCAATTGACCTAGCAGTACGAATGCACTTGATAGCCTCGTAACCCCATGCCGGAAGTCCTGCGAGTTGAAGGACCAGCAAAAAAAGAGAGGCCTAAAAAGAAAAGCAAAAAAAAGACCAAAATAAAAGCAAAAAAGAAAAGTCAAAAGAGAAAAAAATCATCCACATTGCATTCATTACCCCCACCAAAGCACAAATCATTCCATCATGCAACCATGCATTTCATCGTAGCACATGCATCAAAGCAGCACAATCACATTCATATCTTATATGCATTCACATACGTTGTTTTCAACCCCTTGTTCCACCAACTTCAACTCACATCATCTGCCACGTTTCATTCATCCCATCGGACACCTACCATTTCACATACTTATATTGCACGCACGCATCATTCTTCGCATTTTCAGACATGCCAAATATAGATGACTTTTCCATTCTCAGGTAAATTCATTCATTAGGTATGTTATAGGCAAGTACGCCATGTGTCAATCCCAATAGTTTGTTCTCTCAAAGTCAGTGCTCCAAGCACTAGTCTCATATCACAATTCAGAGTCTCGGACCCCAAACGGTCCTTCAAAGCCCCGGTGCTCCTTCAGACCTTCAATGGTCATTCATTCCAGATCACACGTCGCGTTATCGAGCAACTGACGGATCATCCGACCCCAGGTCCTTCAGTTCAGTTCGGACCAATATGTCAAAGCAACGACTTCGAACTCTACCTTCAAGATCACTATGTCGACACTGAGCGCGACAGGTCATCCTACCCCAGGTCCTTCAGACTAGCTGTGCCATCCTAAGACATAGTGGATGTCCTTCAAGGTGAGCAAATTAGGTCAACGACCTGATCTTGATCCCCATGGCCGCTTGAAAAAGGCCACCCCAAGTAGACCGTTTTACTAGTACCATTGCTAGTTTGTGCTCTTTTGGACCCCCAATGGTCCTTCAAAGCCCCAGTGCACCTTCGGACCCCAAGTGGTCCTTCAGGGTTTAGGCAACCCCTTGGAGCCCCAGTGCTCCCTTAGAGCCCAAATGCTCTTCCAGAGCCCCAGTGCTCCTCCAGATCCCCAGTGATCGTTTCTTTATTGTGCTCGGTTAACACGCCAAGTGTTAATCGTCCCTCATTTCCCTAACTCATCTTCCCCCTAAGTGGACAAAATTAGCGCCTATTCTATCTTTATTTTTATTTCTACTACGAAAATCTGAAAACCATTCACCTTTTCTAGTAAAATATAAATAAAGAGGGGCAGCTGTTATATCCCAATTTTGTCCGATCACTTTTTTTTGCAAGCGTTTTTATTTAGTTCACGTGTCATAAGTCCCAGGTGACGTTACTACGAGAAAAGTTTTCGGGCTCATTCGATGTTGTCTCATTTTAATTTGGATTGGACTGAGATACATTTTCATCTAATTGGGCGTGTGCTTTCGTAATTGGGCTTATCGACGGATTTTATTTTTAATTGGGCCTGATTTTAGCAACCTATTCTAATTGGGCCTATCCTTAAATATGTGTTGTAATTGGCCCATTTCTTCTAATTGGGCCTCATTGTGACGCGTTGTTTGATTGGGCCCGGTTTTCGTTCATGGTTACGGCCGGGTTAGTCATCATTTTAGGACAAATGAACTGATCACTCAAGAGTCCTAAAATCCCTAAATAAAATACACCAACAAGCAAAGTTTTCTACCAAGAACTACGTGTGATTTGATTCTCTACCAGGAGATACATAGGAGCAGAGGGCGGCCGACCTCTGTCAATTGCACTAATAAAAAACCCTTTTTAGTCTTTTCCTAAATAATCCTTTTCTTCAATTCAAAAAATATCAGGTATTTTCTTTCTCTTAGTTTCCTTTAATTCACAATAAAAGGGTAAAAATAAAGATTTTCAAAATTAATATTCTTTCCTACAACTAGTTAGCAGGTAGCCTTCATTTGGAAGGATGTCGTGGGGTGCTAATACCTTCCCCACACATAACCGACTCCTGAACCCTTATCTGGTCTCAAGGACCCTTATCCATTCCAAAGGGATTTTCCAATGTTTGCCCTTAAACTAAACTTTGGCGGCAGCTTCATTTTTGAACCTTCGAGGAATCCTCACCCGGATTTTTCGGTCGCTACACTCATTAACCAGTCATAGCATTTTACACAATATCATACTGCAAATTTTTAGTATAGTGACAATTTTTTTAAGGCTTAAATATGTTTTTAGTCCTTGCAAATATGGGATGTTTTGGTTTTAGTCCCTTCAAATTTTTTTTTTAAAAAGGATCCCTCCAAAAAACTTTTTGTAAAAACGTCATTCTGTTAACTCAACGTTACAAAAATTGCTTACGTGTCAAACGGTAGTGAGCTGTAATTGTTTTTTCATTTCTAATTATTTTTTGGATGACTAGGCATGCCACATATTATTTTCATTTAACAAATTAACAATTGAATTAATTTGTAAATTAATTAAAAGAAAACAAGTTTCACGAAGAAAGATGGAAATAGAAAGGTTACATGGTTTTGAAGTTGCGAAGAAAGTTAGGGTTTTGAAGTTGCAAGGAAGACAGCGATTGAGGGTTGTTTCTGGTGCGAAAAACGACAACGAAGGAAGATAAAGCAACACGAAAGTCGTACGTAAGTATTTCAGTGTTTATTGTTCTTTGGTTGAACTATTTAGAGTTTGTTTCCAATGAGCTTTACTTCAATACTGGTTGTGTCTTTGTGTTTGTGTATTTTATAAGTGTTTTCTGTCTTACGGGACCATTTGGGGGACCAATGTGTCCCTTTCTTAACTCATTGCTTTGTATTAACTGTGTAGGGTTTATTTTCCAACTTGCATGTCAGAAATAGTTCTATAGTACATGTGTTTGTGTTTTTTATTAGTGTTTTTTGTCTTATTGGACCATGTGGGGGACCAATGTGTCCCTTTGTTTGTATTGGTCCTCACTAGTTTTTGTGTATTTAATATACACAAGACTGAGTCAATGGCCACTAGGGATAACTTTTTGACTAAAAAGGGCATTTGATCGAATTTGGGGGACCTTTTTGCAAAAAAAAAAGTTGTTTAATCGGACCCACTGTAATTTTAAACTGTTTGTCAATTTTACAGGGATGAGTTTCAGCATTATAATTCACTATGGGGGTAATTTTGAGACTGGGGAAAATACTAGGTATAATGGTGGGGATGTAGCTGTTGCAAACATTAATGATGTTGACAAATGGAGCTTCTCTGAAGCTGTTGGACTTGTTAGAGACTTAGAATACAAAGAAGATTTTCTCCTATGGTGGATATCTGATTCACCAGACTATGTAGATGGTTATAAGTCACTAAAATTAGACAAAGATGCACTAAAATGTGCTGAATTTGCATTGCTTCACAACTGTGACATACACATGTATGATGAGTCACTGGTTGGGGAGAAAATTGAAGGTGCTTCCAGTGGTGTAGGTTTAGAGGATGAGGTTGAAGGTCAAGTGGAGACTCATTCTGAATATGATGCTCATGGGGTTCATTTTGATGACAGTGAGGAGGAAAGGGCTCATAGAGTTGATGGATTTCAACCTGAGGTACATAAGGAACAAGTTCCTGCAAAAGAGAAAAAAGGAAGAACAAATGTTTGTTCTACTCGTAAGGCATTGTCACCTGCAAAAAGGGCTGCACAAGGAATGAATGAAGAGTTGTCAAGTGAGGAAGACTCAATAGATGGTGCATATCACTTGGAAGATGAATATGAGAGTGAGGAGCTGTATAGTACTGATACTGAGGAAGATGTATTTGAGGGTAAAAAGTTTAGATACCCTATTTTCAAGAAAGAAGAGTTAGATAAGAACTTTAAATTCAAGAAGGTTGGTATGGAGTTTAAGTCTATGGATGAGTTTAAGGAGGCTATTTTGGAATATGCAGTATTAAATAGAAGGGAATTAAAGTTCATAAAAAATGATAAATTAAGGGCTAGGCTTGTGTGCAAAGTTGAGTGTGGTTATACTGTGTTATGTAGTAAAGTGGGTGACAGCCACACGTATAGAATAAAGACATACAAAGGAAAATACACATGTGGCAGGGTATTTAACAACAAAAATGCCAACTCCAAGTGGGTAAGCAAACTTGTGGCTGATAGGTTAATGTCAACTGAGAAAGTTAAAATTTCTGAAGTAATGACTGAGGTGAGGAGGAAGTATGCTACTGGGATAACAGTTTCTTTTCTGATCGTTGGGTTGATATTGGTCAAGAAAATCGTTGGGTTTTCATTTCTGATCAACAAAAGGTAATTCACATCAGCTTTTGTAGTTTGTCTTTATTCTTATTCTTCTAATGATTGTTATAATATGTTTGTTTTCTTTTGTGTAGGGTTTGATTGCTGTTTTTGAAGAGATGTTTGAGTTTGTGGAACATAGGTTATGTTTGAGGCATTTATATGTCAATTTCAAGAGGAAATTTGGAGGAGGTACGACAATAAGAGATTTGATGTTGGGGCTGTTAAGGTTACTTACATTCAAGCATGGGAGCAACACATGAGTGAGATCAAGAAGCTGGATGTGAAGGCATGGGGATGGCTCATGGGTGTTCCCACAAAACTTTGGTGTAAGCATGTCTTTAGTTTTTATCCTACGTGTGATGTATTAATGAATAATCTGTCTGAGGCCTTTAATAGTACAATTCTGTGTGCTAGAGATAAGCCAATAATCTCAATGTCTGAATGGATAAGAACATATTTGATGGGTAGGATAACTGAGCTAAGGAGGAAATGTGGCAGATGGCAACATAGGATTATGCCAAAGCCTATGAAGAGATTGGATAGGGAGATTGAACACAGTGGTAACTGGTTGCCAACATGGTCAGGTGAGGAACAATTTGAAGTAGAGCATACTGCATTTGTAAATAGGTTTGTGGTAGACCTATATAAAAGAACATGTAACCGTAATTATTGGGAGTTGATTGGGATACCTTGTAGACATGTAATAGCCGGGATGTCTTACAAAGGTTACAATCCTATGGATTTTGTTGATGAGTGTTACACGAGAGAAAAGTATTTGGAATGCTAGCAATATGGTGTAAGTCCCATTAATGGCCAAAACATGTGGCCTAATGTTGAGTGTGAGGAAATGTTGCCTCCACAATATAAGAGAGGTCTTGTGAGGCCAAAGAAACTTAGAATAAGGGAATTTGATGAAGATCCTAATGCAACCAAACTGAAGAGGTAGAACACCCAATATAGGTGTACCAAATGTGACAAAACTAGGACATAATGCAAGGGGATGCAAGAGTGAAACTGTCAATGCTGAAGCTCGGAAAAGAAAGGTATACAATTCTATGTTATATTGACCTTTTAATGTTTAACAAAATTTGTTTTGTTCATTTCTGATGTTTTGTGCTTATCTCATTTCGAGAAAACCAAAGAAAGCCACAACTGGTGAAGAAGGTGGACAAGAAGGCACTACTGATGCTGCTGTTGGTGAAGAAGGAGTCGAAATTGGAACTTCATGCACCTGCTAATGCTGCTGTTGTTGATGAAACTGGACCACTGACAGATCTTGTTGCTGTTGTTGTTGAGGAAACTGGACCACAGACAGATCCTGTTGCTGCTGTTGTTGAGGAAAATGGACCAAAGGTAATTTACAAGTGGTGTTAATGCTATTACCATTAAATCATTTTCCTAAATTTATGTGTTTCCAAATTTAATCTTCACTAATGTTTTGATGTTTGTTGTAGGCAAAAAGAAGGGGTAAGCAGGTCTATAGACCAAAGCTGCAAGTGAAAAAAAGAAGTGGGAATATTCCCCCTACTGCTGATGTGACTAAAGCACATGGTGCCCCTGCTGCTGAACCATATATGCTACAGCTAATGGAGGTGACTTGACACAAGAGTCAATTGCATCATCTGCAAATGTCCAGGGCAAAGTCACAACTGCACTAAGGAAGAAGTTTAAATATGCGGCTGCAAAGTATGTGATGTAATAGGGTTTAAGTTTGTTTAAGTTGTATTTTTGTTGACAATCACCACTGCTTATGATAGTTGGTTTCAATGTTTAAGTCGTATTTGGTTGACAATCACCACTGCTATTTTGGTTGACAATCACCACTGCTTATGACAGTTGGTTCAAGTGTGTTTAATTATGTTCTCAGCTTGTATTTTGGCTTAACACAAATTGTTTAATGACAATGTGTTCTTTTACAAGTCTATTTAGTCCAATGCACTGCATTATTTAAGTCCCTGCAAAATTTAGTTTTTTTAAATCAGTCCCTACAAAATGTAGTTTTTAAATCAGTCCCTGCAAAACGTGCCTGTTAGACATGTCCCTGCAACGTGCATTTTACAACTACTGTATCTCAGTGTTCTGTTCTTTATCAGTAAAAGAAGCTCAGAATGTAAACGTGAAAACTCCCTTTCATTAATAACTTGTTTTCAGTCACAAATTACAAACACTAATCATAAGGACCCATAGACTAAAGATACATAACCAACACAAGGAGAAACATATCTTAAGCATAAACTAAACTAAACTAAGGACCCATTACTTCCAATGAGTAATAACAACATAAGCAACAAAGATACACAACGGCATAAAAAATCCAAATTGAAGTCATTGCACCCTAGATGTAAGCCCCCTTAATCCTAGCCCTCTCTTTGCCCAATTTTGCTTTCAGTTTCTCATTCTCTTTGGTCACTGCTTCCATGAGTTTGTCTGCATTCTGACAACCCTTGCAATTCTGACTTTGTGAAGAAACAACACCCACACTAGCACCAACCGTTTCCATTGATGAAGCAACAACTTCTCTAAATGCAAAGTACTTCTCAGAAAGTTGATCTTCCCACACCCAAACTTTACAGCTATGTTCTTTCATCTATCAACATTGAAAAACCCAAATCAATAGGTGGCAATAGAGAAAAAACAAGACATTAAAAAAAACGAAAATCAATACCCAGTTCGCGCACTTCCAGTAGGGGCGTTTAGGATTTTCATTAGAGCCAGATACGTAGTGCCTTATTGTACTCCCACAACGACAAATTGGTAGGCGATAAACTACTAATCGTACCTGATCAATACGATGGGTTGTTGTTGGTAACGTTGATCGGTCGCTGTGATGAGAGACCGAGTTGTAAGCCGCACGCGGGTGGTACCTGCAAAGGCACTCCAACGCTCAAGTCAGAGGTGCTTCAACGGGCAGGGTCACAAGGTGAGTAAAACATACCTGAAGCCACATGCTGGTGTGGTATATATAAGACTGGCGTTCTAGCCGTTGCGCAATTTACGGGATCGGCCGCATCTTGCGGAGCAAGGTAGATGATGGGCCGCGTTGGGCCGGCCTTGGTCGAGTGGGCCGCTGGCCCAGGTTGCACCTGGCTGCTGCGCGCAGCACCCCCTTGCTGTAGGTTGCGCTAGACTGTCTCGTTGGGCCTATTGGGCCACTCCAGAACAGTTGCCCCCCAAGCCTAGGTCGCTTGAGAGCGGGCTGAGGCTTGAATCGTTGCCCCCTTGCATTCGAGTTGTGGAAGGGAACTGACGGTCGCTGCCGCCTATTGATCGTTGAGTTTGGAGTCAGTCGCTTCTGACCTCCGTTTGAGATGTGACGTTTGGCCGATGGGAAGGCGGTCGCTGCCACCCGTGTGGTCGCACGCAGCCTGGTCGATCGCTGATAATTTGATTGCGTGGTCGCTGCCACGCGGCCTGGCCATACGGGCCAGGTGCCGTCTCGGGGGTGATGCCTGACAATAAATCGTCATGAGTGTTGAGGCGACAGCTGCTTTAATGAGGTGACGTTTAGAGATTCGAGGAGTTTAAGTTATGATGGTACATGAAGAGTCGCGCCTCTTCACTTCCGGCCCATGATGACGGTTGGCCCATTATATAAGGGACTCATAGGGCACATCATTTGCACTTTTCTCCGAATTCTCCGCTGCTCTCGCTGATCGCTCGCTTCAAGCTCGCTCGCTTCTGCAAAAGCTCGGTCGCTGCCGTCGAAGCTCGCTCGAAATCCTCCTGCTCTAATTCCAGGTAATTGCGACCGCTCTTACTTTATTTGAGTTTTAATGTCCCATCTGATGGAGGGGGTGTCAGGTCTGGGGACGACCACGTCGCCCCTTCCCACGCGCGAGCAAGACCCTGACTGTTATTCCCCTCCACAGGTTCATTCTGGCGCGGACTAAACAAACCCGCCGCATTTTTGGAGTCCCGGCCGTTTCTCTTGCGCAAAATATGACACGACCAGTGGAACAGAGTTCTGCGCCTGACCGGTCACCTTCTTCTAGCGACGAATCTTCCTCTGGGTCTTCGTCCCAGAACTCAACAGCATCAAGCAGATCCGGAACGCGGCCGGACAGAAGTGGGGCCCCGTACTCCGAGGGGGTAGTTGCTGATATTGCAGAGAGCAACGCACGGGTTGCCTCTGAGGAAGGCGCTGACCGTACTGCGACCGACGTGGCCGAGACGGCCGACAGAGATCAGCAGGGCAACCAAGGAGAAGGTCCTGAGGTCGCTGCTACACAGGAGATGTCTTGGGTTTCTCTCAACCTGAGGGGCCAGCGTAGCAAGGTTCAACGGGGAAGCCAAGACCTGGAGTTTCTTGCGACCGAATTGAATGAAGGTTGGAGGGTAGAAGGAATGGCCAAGGGCGAAGATATTGCGGCCTGGACTGATGTGCTGAAATTCACCATGTACCGCATCGTTTTCGAACGTATGGGTATAATTCCACCATTCTCCAGGTTCCAACGCATGGTTCTAAGGTATCTTCAGGTCGCCCCCTCTCAGCTGAACCCGAACGCTTGGGCGTTCCTGCAGGCGTTTGAAGATGTCCTAGTGGTTCTGAGACGACCGGTCTCCATCCGACTGTTCTTCCATTTGTTTGAGATGAGCTATATTTACGAAAAAGGCTCCAAGGGTGCCCGCAAGGAAGCGGTCTCATTCAAGAACCGGTCGACATGCAATTTGTTCAAGCCATATCTGGAATCATTGACGACCGGGTGGAAAAAAGAATACTTTTGGGTCGTTCCTGAGTCGGCCGAGGCCCAAAATGCGATCGCCCAAATGGCCAACGATCAAGAAGGAACCCCCCTGTTTCCTACGGTGTGGAGTTTCAACCACTTCTCCAAAAAACCGGGCCAATATGCTTTTAAGGACGCTGATTTGGACGACCTGGACAGGGAAACGATCCATAGACTGAGAAGGATTGCGTCCCTAGTCCCTGAGGGTCGCATCAAAGTTAAAAGCATTGTTGATGCTCGTACCAAGAAGAATGTCAAGGCCGCTCTTGGTCGGTGGTCGCTCACACCTTTTGTTTTCTGTCACTTTATTTTGTTAAATGTTTCTAACCATCTGCTTTTGCCTTTGCAGTTAAGATGACCAACATGGGTGACTTCGACCTGCTGGAGCAATGGGCGGCCGAGGATGGCGATACTTCGCCCGTCCGCGTCATACCGGCGGCTCAATCTGGGGGTACACCTCAAACTGCTGCGACCGGATCTCAGCCTGATCGTCAGGCTCCTCGGGCGGGCACACCAGCCCAAGCAATCGACCTGAGCAGCCCACCCAAACATCAAGGAAAATCCAAAAGACCCAGGTCGGTCGATGATGGGGGCGAGAAGAAGAAGCACAAGAGTGGAAAAAGCCACGGGCCCAACATCGACCTGCTTGGGTTGGGTGATGAAGATTGTGCCCGCTTCAAGGAGGAACCCTTCGAGGTGATGGCTGAGGCGATGAAGGCCGCTGGCATTCTGTTCAAGAAGTACCGAGACGAAGAATCAGATCGCTTGGAAGGTAGGCGTCTCGTCCATAGATATTCGTTGCTTGAAGACGACCTAGTAGATAAAACTTTTAAACTGAATTCTGCCTTATCATTGCTCGCAGAAATGAGGGGTGAGCGAGACGGCCTGCTCAAGAAAATGAAAGAGCTCGAACCAACAATCGAGGCGGCCGCTGACAATGAGAGGAAGCTTGTGGAAGCAGAACGCCAGCTTGTGGCTGCTGTCTCTGCTCAAACACTGGCCGAGTCTTCTTTGAACCAGGCGGTCGCTGACAAAGAAAAAGCTGAGAAAGAGGTCGAACGCCTCTCTTCCAAGAATAAAGAGCTGTCCAGCCAGGTCGCTGGGCTGAAAACTGAGATGGAGGCGGTGGAGGCGGAAAAGAACAGTTTAAGAGGTCGCTACAAGGCCGTTCTTGACAAGGCGAAGGGAGCTGCAGAGGGTCAGTTCGAAAATGCGGTCGGCCAGATCAAGATTCTCTATCCTGATTTGCAGGTCGATCGCGAGATCGTTCAAAGCATGCATCGTGCGACCGAGCATAAGATCATTCGCCCTGTGAAGATGTCAAAGGGGAAGGTTATTCAAGAAGAGATGGTCATCTTTCAAGCCCCCAGCGACTCTTAAATTGTAATTTCTTGGTGTAATCTTTGCCCGCCTGCGAGCGGTGTTTAAATGGGGCGCCCAGGTTTCGACCGAGGCGTCCTTATTTGCAATTAATGACAATTTCTGACAATTTCTATCTGAATTCCAGCCCGTTTAATCGCTTTATACTTGGATTTGATTCTTTATTGATATGGTCGGTCGCGACCAAAGAATGTCGTATGGGCCATTCGATGGCACTCTTTTTAGGCCGCTCGGCGGCTTTCGCTTGGGCCATTCGATGGCACTCTTTTTAGGCCGCTCGGCGGCTTTCGCTTGGGCCATTCGATGGCACTCTTTTTAGGCCGCTCGGCGGCTCTCGTTTGGGCCATTCGATGGCACTCTTTTTAGGCCGCTCGGCGGCTCTCGTTTGGGCCATTCGATGGCACTCTTTTTAGGCCGCTCGGCGGCTCTCGTTTGGGCCATTCGATGGCACTCTTTTTAGGCCGCTCGGCGGCTTTCGCTTGGGCCATTCGATGGCACTCTTTTTGGCCGCTCGGCGGCTTTCATTTGGGCCATTCGATGACACTCTTCTGGTCGCTCGACTGCTACTCGCATGGTGAGCGACCGTGCATTCAATTTGCATGAAAATAAAACACAAGTGAAATTTTAAGGTCGGTCCTCAGTAAAAAACCCCAGTGGGGAAAAAGAGCGACCGCCTGTTCTTTATTGATCAAATGATGTTTACAACTTAGACATAATATTTTCTCAATTTGTCAGTGTTCCATGTTCTGGGGATGGTCGCCCCTTCCATGGTTTCCAGCTCGTATGCTCCCTTTCCAGTCTTGCTGATGACACGGTATGGTCCTTCCCAATTGGCGGCGAGCTTTCCCTGGCGAGCGTTCTTATTCCCTACGTCGGCCCTCCTGAGGACTAGCTGCCCAATTGAGAATTCCCTCTTCTGGACGCGGGCGTTGTATCTTGCAGCGACCTTCTGTTTGATGAGTTGCTCCCTAAGTGACGCCTTAGTTCGCAGCTCATCAACCAGGTCGAGTTCTTCTCTTGTTGCTTGCTCATTTGCGGCCGGGGTTGGTGGGTTGGTCGTCCTCCAACTTAGCTCTCCCATCTCAATCGGGATGACCGCATCAGTACCATAGACCAGTCTAAATGGTGACTCCCCGGTCGATGAGTGGGGGGTCGTTCTGTAGGCCCAAAGGACCGACTGTAGCTCTTCTGCCCAATTGCCTTTGGCTTCATCTAATCTTCTTTTCAGCCCGCGTAGTACTACCCTGTTGGCCGCTTCTGCCTGGCCATTGGTTTGCGGGTGCTCGACCGAGGTGAAACGCTGTTTTACACCTAGGCCGGCCAGCATTTCTCTGAACTTTCTATCTGCAAACTGAGTTCCATTGTCCGTCACCAGTTGCTGAGGCACTCCGAAGCGGGCGAGCACATTCTTCCCAAAGAACTTAGATACCTTCGCTGAGGTAATGGTGGCAAGTGGCTCTGCTTCTATCCACTTGGTGAAGTAGTCGACCGCAACGATCAGGAATTTCAGCTGACCTGGTGCAGGTGGAAAGGGGCCGAGCAAGTCCATGCCCCACCAAGCGAACGGCCAAGGTGGGGTTAGGCTGTGCAGTTCTGTTGAGGGCGCTATATGCACGTCTGCGTGGATCTGGCATTTCTTGCACTTCTGCACAAGTAACTTGGCATCCTCTTCCATGGTCGGCCAATAGTATCCGGCCCTGAGTGCCTTCTTAGCAACCGACCGACCACCTTGATGGCTACCACAATCGCCTTCATGGATATCCCTGAGTACATGGTCGGCTTCGACCGACGTAAGACATCTCAGCAATGGGGATGAAAAGCCCCTTCTGTACAGTCTTCCTTTAATCACTGAATATTTGGTCGCCCGCAACCTCAGGAGCTTTGCTGCCTTCGGGTCGCAAGGTTCTACCCCATTAAGAATATACTGCAAGATGGGAGTAATCCAGTCTCTGTCTAGGTCGACCGCTAGAATGGCTAATGGTTGAGCGGGCTTAGTAGACACGCTCGGTCGAGTTAATGTCTCCTGAATTAGACTTCTGTGATTCCCAGGAGCCTTTGTACTGGCCAACTTTGATAGGATGTCAGCCCTCACGTTCTCTGTCCTGGGGACGTGCTTAACTTCTGCTCGGTCGAATTGCCTGAGCAGGTCCCTTACCTTGGCCAAATAATTCTTCAGGACGTCGTCCTTTGCGTCGTATAAGTCCTGAATTTGGGATACTACCAGTAGAGAGTCGGAGTGAAGTTCGACACGGTCGACATTAAACTCTTTGGCTAGCTGCAGCCCGGCAATGCACGCTTCATACTCGGCCTGATTGTTTGAAGTGTGAAATGCAAAAGTTAAAGACACTTCAACAGTAAGTCCTTCTGAGTTCTCAAGTATCAAGCCGGCCCCACTTCCTTTGCTGTTGGAGGATCCGTCTACGTGCAAAGTCCAGGTAGTGACGGCCTGATCGTCTGGTATTGGGGTCATCTCAGCGATGAAGTCGGCCAACACTTGTGCCTTAGCGGCCGATCTGGCCTCAAACTTGATTCCAAACTCACTGAGTTCCACAGCCCACTTGATCATACGCCCTGCAAGGTCAGGTCGGTGAAGGATTTGCCTAATAGGCTGGTCGGTCCTTACCACGACCTGATGAGCGACGAAGTAAGGACGTAATCTACGAGCGGCCACAAGTAATGCCAAGGCTAGTTTCTCAATCTTCTGGTACCTGATTTCTGGGCCTTGAAATACCTTGCTGATGAAATAGACCGGGTTTTGCTTTAGGTCGCATTCCCTGACCAGAACGGCGCTCATGGCTTCGTCCGTTATGGCCAAGTACAAGTAAAGTGTCTCCCCCGGTTGCGGCTTGGTCATGATGGGCGGGTTGGTCAGTGCCGCCTTCAGCTCGTCCAATGCTCGCTGGCATTGATCGGTCCATTCAAATTCGACTTCCTTCTTCAAAAGCTTGAACAGTGGAAGAGATTTGCACGCTGATTTAGGTATGAATCGCGATAGGGCAGTGACCATACCATTCAATTGCTGGATCTCTTTCTTCGTAGTGGGTGGCCTCATGTCGGAGACCGCCCTACACTTATCAGGGTTCGCTTCAATCCCTCGCTCTGTTAAGTGGAAGCCCAGGAACTTGCCCGCCCTTACTCCGAAGGTGCACTTCTCTGGATTCAGCCTTAAAGAATTCTTCCTTGCTTCCTCAAAGATTTCCCTTAGGTCGTTGATATGATCCTGGTCGGTCTTGCTCTTAATTATCATGTCATCCAAGTAGACCTCTGATATGCGACCGATCTGACGCCTAAAAACCTTGCTCATCATTCTCTGATAGGTCGCTCCGGCGTTCTTGAGACCAAAAGGCATTACCTTGTACTGGAAGTTTCCCCGATCGGTCATGAACGCGGTCTTATGACGATCGGGTGGGTACATGGTGATCTGATTGTATCCTGAATAGGCGTCTAGAAAAGACAGAAGTTTATAGCCCGCTGCCCCGTCGACCAATTTGTCAATGCTTGGCAGTGGAAAGGCGTCCTTCGGGCATGCCTTGTTCAGGTCGGTATAATCGACGCACATGCGCCACTTACCATTTTTCTTCTTTACCAACACGACGTTGGAGAGCCATGTTGTATACTTGATCTCCTCAATGAAATTGGCCTTGATGAGGTCGTCAACTGCCTGGGCGGCCGCCAGTGCTTTCTCTTCACTCTGAGTTCGCCTCCTTTGTGCGACCGGCCTTGCTGTCTCATCAACGGACAGTTGGTGGCAGGCAATTTCAATTGGGATACCGGGCATGTCTGATGCCTGCCATGCAAAAAGGTCCGCGTAATCCCTGAGACAGGTGATGAGCTCTTGCTTGTCTTCTTCAGGTAGGTCGCTCCCCAACTTAACTGTTTTAGTTGGGTCGTCCATTAACTGAATATCGATCAATTCTCCGTGGGGCTCAGGCCTCTTGAGTCTATTCTTTAGCTCGCGGGCTAAATCATCGTCGTCGTCCTCAGGGTCGCTATCAGGGTCGTATCGAGCATCCAGGTCGGCCACATTGACCTGATGCCCCTTTCCAAGATTCTGAGGTTTAGCATTCGTCACCTCCATGTCACAAATTTCTTGATAGAGGAAATGGCTCCTCATAGCCGCCTCCATGTCGGCCATCACTGTCACCACTTGGTCGTTTTTACTGTAAAACTTCATCTTCAGATGTACAGTTGAGGCTACGGCCTCCAATTTCCCCAGAGTTGGGCGGCCAATGATGCAGTGGTAACACGATCTGATTGGCAGAACTAAGAACGTCGTTCTGACCGTCCTGTACGACGTGCTGCCGCTCGTGTCATCTCCAAAAGTGACGAGTAATTCTATCGTCCCCAATGGGTAGGTGGTCGCCCCATTGAACCCGGTCAGTGGAGTGGGTACTGCTTGGGGAATAATCTCGCTCCTATCCACATTCAACTTGTCAATCAATTCTTCGAACATGATGTCGGCCGAGCTCCCCTGGTCGACCAGTATTCTTCTGACCTCAGTGTTGGCCATTACGGCCGATACTACCAAGGGTACATAATTATTAACTTTTCCATCAAGCAAGTCTTCGTCCCCAAAGGAAATGGGCGGCCTATCCGAGGCCGGCCGTGGGGTTGAAGTTGAACCGACCATCATGAGTTCGTTCCACTTCCTCTTCATCGCCTTGTTGGACTCTCTGATGTCCAACGGATTACCTCCATGGATGACCATGGCTACGTTGCGGCCCTTCGACTGTCTGGGGTCGCGTTCTTCCTCTGAACTGTTACGTGCTTGCTCGATCGTTGAGTTAACGATCGCCTTACCTTTGTCATTGGCGGGTTGGCCAACGGCTCTTTGATCAGGGCGATCGTTTCCATCATCTTTGACATACTGCCTCAACTTGCCCTTCTGTATGAGGTCTTCTATGTCATCTTTTAGGGCCATGCAGTCATTGGTGTCATGCCCCTTGCTCTTGTGATATCTGCAGTATTTCTTTGTAGGCCGACCTCCTTTCTTCAATACTAAAGGATCAGGTCGCCTCACACCAGTGAATTCATTGTTCTGGCACTCCGTAAAGATCTGCGCGATCGGAGTGTTTAATTTTGTACGCTGCTCGTACCTCTTGGGCCGGTATTCGGGCTTACTGTCACGGTCCTGCCCCTTGACCGACCTGCCAGCTTCTTCCTTGGGACGCGCGCGGGCGCCCTTGTCGGCCGCTAATTGCTCCTCATAGCCCATATGGTCGTTGGCCCTTCTGAGGAACAGGCCGAGGTCGTAGTAGCGGTTCAGAGAAAACTCTTCAGCGAATCTGTGGTTCTTTCTTATACCACGCTTGAGGTACTTCAGCTTGTCCGTATCTGACAGGTTGCGGACTGTATCGGCCTCTGTCATGAACCGGTCGATAAACTCCCTCAATGATTCATTTTCTCCTTGGACGACCGAATCCAAGTGCTCTTCGTAACGATATTGACAACGGTTGGCTGTGTAATTGGCCAAGAACATTGCCACAAGACCTTCCCAAGAAGCGACTGAGTTGGGACGCAGAGATTCCCACCATTCTAGCGCCCGACCTTCGAGCGACTGAGGGAAGAGTCTGCACTTCATCGTTCGTCCCAGCTCCCTGTAGCTACAGTAGTTGTTGAAGTACATCAGATGTTTGTCTGGATCCCCGCGACCGTTGAACTTGTTCAGGTTTGGGGGTTTCCTCAGGTCCCTTGGGATGCGATAGCGCCTAATCTCGCTGGTGAAAGGCCCCTGTCCGGTCGGGATGGGATTCTGCCCGTAAGGCTGCATGGCGGCATAAGCTTGGTCGACGGGCAAACCGTAAAGGCCGACCGGTTGACCAAGGAGTCTATCAGCAATTGGAGGGCGTCCATGGTATTGTGGAGCACGTGGCGACGACCGTCTTCTAGGCCGCTCTGAATTGTTCCTTCTCGGTCGGCTGATGGCATGGGAGACATCTCTAATCTCCCCGTTGCTGTAGTCGTCGAACTCCTCATACGAGTCCCACGACCTGCTTCTTGATCGGCGGGATCCTGAGGACTCGTTGGACGAGTATCTTGTTGGCGACCCTTCTGACTCTGGTCGGTAGCTTGAGTCAGCGTAGTCGTAATCTTCTTCGGGGGAGCGATGATGGCGACTTCTTCGACGAGGAGGCGACCTGTGAACGATCGCCCTTCTTGGAGGATTTCGTCGGGATACGCCACGACGAGGAGGAGCTTCTCTTCGTGGTGGTGAACGATGGGGCCGGGATGGTTGGCCTCGGTGACCGCTGTCCGCTCGCGGGCGGATTGAGATCGAACCTCTCTCATAACGTTCGATCAGTTCGTCTCGATCAGCGATCACTTGATTCTTTTGCTCCAGAATTTGTATGAGCGCTTGGGTTACGTGCTCTGGCAACGCTTCTGGAATTCCTGCTTCGGCCAGCTCGACCGGTAGTTGCGGGGCTGGTTGGGTAACTGGCCCGCGACCGCCCTGTACTGAGGGTTCTT
The DNA here is from genome assembly GCA_039519185.1 of Astragalus membranaceus. Classification (NCBI taxonomy): domain Eukaryota; kingdom Viridiplantae; phylum Streptophyta; class Magnoliopsida; order Fabales; family Fabaceae; genus Astragalus; species Astragalus membranaceus. Next base: position 114,222,237 of record CM076850.1, read on the forward strand.
GGCGAGGCTCATCTTGTGATTCATGAACGGTCACAGGCATGCCCTCTGGGGTCCGTTGAGGTCGGTTCTGCCCAGAGGTGTTGAGCCTGGAAGAAGTGCATTTCTGGCGTGGCGGCATGGTTTGATGTGGAATAGCGCTCGGGCCTCCCACTGTGGTCGCCAATTGATCGTACCTGATCAATACGATGGGTTGTTGTTGGTAACGTTGATCGGTCGCTGTGATGAGAGACCGAGTTGTAAGCCGCACGCGGGTGGTACCTGCAAAGGCACTCCAACGCTCAAGTCAGATGTGCTTCAACGGGCAGGGTCACAAGGTGAGTAAAACATACCTGAAGCCACATGCTGGTGTGGTATATATAAGACTGGCGTTCTAGCCGTTGCGCAATTTACGGGATCGGCCGCATCTTGCGGAGCAAGGTAGATGATGGGCCGCGTTGGGCCGGCCTTGGTCGAGTGGGCCGCTGGCCCAGGTTGCACCTGGCTGCTGCGCGCAGCACCCCCTTGCTGTAGGTTGCGCTAGACTGTCTCGTTGGGCCTATTGGGCCACTCCAGAACAACTACCATTGATGAAGAACCCGAAACTTGGATATGGACATCCATGGAGGTCGCGTGTGAGAAGAAGAGAAGAAGGAGATTTGGGAATTTAGGGATTTCTCAACTCATTTGATAGGTGGCAAGCTTAGTCAGCAAAAAAATAATTAGAAATGAAAAAACAATTGCAGCTCACTACTCTGTTTGACACGTAAGCAATTTTTGTAACGTTGAGTTAATAGAATAACGTTTTTAAAAAAAGTTGTTTTTTGGAGGGATAATTTTAAAAAAAAATTAGAGGGACTAAAACTAAAACACTCTATATTTGCAGGGACTTAAAAGATATTAAAGTTTTTTTTTTATTTTAATTGATTCTTACGGTACGTAAAAGGTTATCACTCCCTCGTGCAATTTCTCGCGATATCCAATATTCTTTTTGATAAGCTCGCTATATCCAATTTCGTTCTGCAACAAGCAAGCAGGGTGAAAATGAAACCCACCGCTATTTCACTCGTTACGAAAGACTAAAGAATAAAATCTCAAAGATCATTCTACCCAAAAAATATTCAGGGATCAAAACGCACAATAGAGCTTATCGAAAAAAAAAACGCACAATAGAATTTGAAAAGCTCGGAAGTGCAAAAGGGAAACGCATTGCAAATTTCCGTGCATGCGTGCGTGAAGATCGAAACATGGACAACGAATTGCTTGAGTTGCAGAGACAATTAGAGTTCGCGCAGCAAGCGAAGTCGAGCATCCGATTATCGGAGCGAAACGTCGTCGAATTAATCCAAAAGCTGCAGCAACTCCAAATCATCGATTTCGAACTTCTCCACACTGTATCTGGCAAAGAGTACATCACTCTCGTACGTTCTCTTCTCCATCATTTTTTTCGTCTTCTTGCTATTAGGTTTTCATTATTTGCTGTATTCTTTTAAAGCGGAATTGATAATCGATTATCTGTTCTTACTTCATTCACTGCGTTATAAAATTGATCTTAATCAAGTGTTTATTTATGTAATTGCGAATATTGTTAGGATCAACTGAGAAATGAAATGGTGGCTGAGGTGAAGAAATTAGGGCGTGTATCTGTGATTGATCTTGCTGATATTACTGGAGTTGACTTGTACTATGTTGAGAAACTGGCTCAGAGTATTGTGACGGATCACCGAGAATTGATGTTAAATCAAGGGGAAATCATAACGGAATCTTACTGGGACTCAATTGCCGAAGAGATTAACGATAGGCTTCAAGAATGTAGCCAGATTGTACTGACAGAAATCGCGGCGCAATTGAACGTTGGTTTGGACTTGGTTGCCTCCATGTTGGAGCCGCGCATTGGAACTATAGTGAGTTTTTGTGTTTTGGTTTGAGTGTGTTGTTTTTGGAATAGCAAACAAAAATGTGATTTGGTGAATAATTGTTTTGGGATTAGGTGAAAGGAAGGCTTGAAGGAGGGCAGCTGTATACTCCTGCCTATGTTGCTCGTGTTACTGCCATGGTTCGAGGTGCTGCACGGGGCATCACAGTTCCTACAAATTTGACGGTGTTGTGGAGCTCGTTGCAGCAGTTACTGCAAGAAATGGATGGAGCCAGTGGTGTGGCTGTTGAAGGATCTTTCTTCCAGTCTTTGTTTAATGGACTTGTGAAGGGAGGCGAGATTTTAGGGTCGCTTCGTGCCGGAGTACATTGGACACCAGCTGTGAGTGACACGTTTAGACATGATTAGACACTGTTAAAGTGATGCTTGAATTTTATGATTTTCATATTTGATTTAGGCCTTCGGAGTGGTTCACTTCTTGATCCACTCAATGTTTAGTTGGGAGAATTTTCAAGTTCTTTTGATGGAATTTATTCATAGTTTAGTACTCTATAATCCTCTGACTTATATCAGTGTCCATAAGAGGCAGTATTCAACTGCAGTGGGTTATGCATTGGGGCACTTAAAGTAGGTCCTATTGGCTATATCAATCATTAGAAGTTATTTATTGTGATTTCCACTTTTTATGTCACATGACAGGTATTTGCAGTTGCTCAGAAGGAATCTGTGGATTCATTCTTTTCACAAGTACAAACTCTCACTCCTTTTGCTTAAGATACCAAATATTTTTCTAATTGTAGTATATGATCCATTGATCTGGGCAAGATAATTGTTTTTATAAGTTTGTTCAATTGGATTCATATATACTCACGTTCCCTCTCTTATTCATCATATCTCTTTTACCCTCTTTCTGTATTTTGGGGAAAAGAAAATCTGATCTCCTTGTTCAATTTGTGATGTGTTCTTTGTATGCATAGAATTCTTTTATCAACTATGAGGTTCTGCATAAACTTGGAATTCCCCAGCCCATTCAATTCCTGCAGGTAACTAAATTGTTCTTATGTTGATTCTATTTCCATATAATGACCATTTGGATCTTAATACTCAAAAAAAACCATTTGGATCATAGATATTTGTGAAACAAAAATTTGCACTGCCACTACTTGTTTCCTGAGCTTAGTTAATAAAGCCTAAGTTTGCACAATCCAATTTAGTCCAGATATCCCGAAGGCAAACCTCTCATTACAACATTTGTTCACCCGTCTATGATTGAGATGCTAGATGCTGCTACTGAGGATGCTATTGAACGTGGTAGCTGGTAAGTGCCTTAGCATTACCCCCTCCAGTCCCCAGCTTCTGTTTCACTCGTTTCTACATTACTAAATTGAACCAGGTTTACAAACCAACTAACTTGAATTATTGTCATGTATATATGATGGAGACTTTCTAATCATGTGGATGACTGTTATGAACTTGTGATCTTTCTCTCATTTATACTTCTGCATCACCTACTCACCAGTGTAGCAAAAAAATTCCAAATTAGACTGCAAAACATGTTCAAGGGGTATACATGAGTAGCTGAGGGGTGGGCTTTAGACCTTTTCGCTGAAAATCAAACTCTGCCGTGACCATTTTATTTTAAATTCATTACTTTATTCATATGGATACTGATTATTGCAACTGGGTTATAATGACTGATCCCGTATTCTCTTATGGATCGGAAATGTAGCCACCCGGTGACCCGGACCGAGTTGTGCATTTTAAATTTTTTTTTTTATCAAAACAACGTCGTTTAATATGTTTCTTTTGCTCTTTTTCATCTTTTTCTTTTCCATTATTGCATTATTGGCTCCATTTGAGTAATTGTTATCAGTGATTTTTTGATTTTCTGATGTAGCACTTCTAAATAAGGAAAACCGTAATCAAGTTTATTAGAGTTAGTTTGTTTTTTGCAGTTATGAGTATAGGATGATTTTATGCAGGATGTGATTTTTTGTTTGACTTTTCTAGGCAGGATGTGTCATTTTAGGAAATTAAGTTTTATAGGTACGAAAGTTATATAGTTCTTGAAAATTCGAGGAATAGAGACCGGGTCCGGGTCATGCGATCCGGGTTTTGGTCATGCGGTTCAACTGTCGACCCCTCGGTCTGACCCTTGACCCCAGTACCTTCACCGAGTCGGCCACCGGTCCGAGTTTCAAAACATTGCTTGAAAGTTTTGTCATGATTTGTGAAAATGCTTGTGCTGCCCCTACATGAGATGTAGTGGAAGGGATGGCATTGTTTCCAAATGCTGTAGCTAGCTAGATTTACTCTCTTAAATTTGTTCAATGCATTGTATCCTGACATAAAAATGTTGCAGGAGCGATTCTCTTTCCTTACTGCCCTCATCTTTTACACCTCAAGATGCAGCTAAAATGTTGTCCCTCTGTCAGTCTGTTCAATTGGCTCTTAAGGTGATATTAACGACCTAGTATTTTATGCTTTAGCTCTATTGATTCACATGTTGATAATTTTCATTTTTTTTTGCAGTCTAACAAAGCACTCATCTTTGGGGAGTTTCATGTATTGAGCAGCAGCTTTATGAAGGTGTGTTGCGGCATTTAATATAGTCATACCAACATCACCTTAGTTGAGTTAATTTTACAAACCACACACTCATTTAGTGGTGCAAATGCTACTAATAATGTCCAGTTTGAAGATTGGTTTAACAGATGTAGTTAATGAACATAATTTTTCAGCTCTTATCGTCACTGAAAACAAAAAATATGATGCTAGTTATATTATGGAATTTGCTTACAAAAGGTTCAGCAATCAGCAGTGCTAAATCAACAGTACAGTAAATTACTACTATCTTCACCAACTCACCATTACATAGCTACAATGGGAATCCAAAAGAAAAAGTGGTGATATTAAGTGTTTGCAGTGTCATGTACTGTGTCTGTGCTGAACTATGTTAGATGTTAGATTAATATTTATGTACCCTTTTTGGCTTAAGATTTTTTTCCTATCATTTATGTCCTTTACTCCAGGCAGCTTTTGCTTTCATTATATTATCATTTTTATTGCTTATGAGCCAAATTTAGTTACTTTTGATTAAAAATATCTACCTGCAACAATTTTTTCTCATCGGTTTCCTGATGCCTGTATGTTTCTCTCCCCCTCATCTACTAGGACATTTGTGATCGTTTGGTAAAAGAATTGGAGACATTAAGTGCTTCTAGGTCTTCTGGCACTGCAAAACCCGGTGATTTACAAATAGCCAATGAAGCGAGAGTAGGGTATGATTCAAGTAGGTTGAGTGAATCCAATGAAATGGTGGGTGATGGTGGCGGCAACAAGCATGCTGATAAAGGGTCAAAGAAGAAAAGGGGGAAAGCCTCTGGAAATGCAGTAGCAAATCAATCTGAAAGTGGTCCTGATAACCAGGAACATGCTTCCACAAAATCTAAGAAAGGCCAGAGAAGGGCTAAGGATACATCTTCACAAATGTCAGATGCAAAACCAGGTTCTAGGAAAGAATCACTTAAAATGAAAGAAGATAATCTCAATAGTCCCTCAGAAGAATGGATCATGCAAAAGATTACAGCCTTGATTCCTGATTTCGAAGAACAAGGTCTGATGATTCTGACTTCGGATCTGTTCTTTCTGCCTATACATTTATCCAGTTTTTTGAATTTTGTGCTATAAATTGATAGGTATTGATGATCCCGAAACAATTCTTAGGCCTTTGGCTAACCAGTTAAGACCTACAATAATCAGTTCTTGGATGGAGAAAAAGAAAGCATTGCTTAAAGACAACACAGAAAGAATGAAACATTTGCTTGATAATTTGCAGAAGAGACTTGATGAGGTTTGACTACTAAGTAGTATCTTCATGCATCCACAATTTCTATGTTTATATAACTTTTTTTCCTTCCCTAAAGGACACTTATCCACACATGTAAAACTTGTGTTATTTCGTGATGAAGTTTCCCGGGTTGATTGTTTGTTTTTCTGGCAGTCTTTCTTAAATATGCAGCTGTATGAAAAAGCCTTAGAATTGTTTGAAGATGACCAATCAGCATCTGTAAGTTAGGTTAAGTTATTTGAAATTTGAAGATGTTAATTTCACTGATGAAAGATGAGTAAATTAATATGTATATGATGCCCAGGTTGTTTTGCATAGGCATTTACTAAGGGGGGTAGCAGCTCCTATGGTGGATATATTTCTTCATGACTTGGTATTATATAAAGCAAGTTATCTGTTAATGTTTCTTGAGGTTTAATAAGGTCTAAAAACACTATGAATTCACCCTTTGCAGGATGAGCACAACAAATTAAAGAATGGAGTTGAAGTGCAAGAATCTCCAAATTCCGAGTCTGTTTCATTTACTCCTGGAGACAGAACTGCAATTGTAAGATTTGGGAGGAAAATATAAAATAAGAGTGATTCGGCGCACTCAGTGAAATGATATTTAAATGCAGGATGAATACAATTTACAAAAGAGTAATCAAAGCAAACATAATTTCGTAAAGTTACAATGAATCTTAAGATAATTAACCCTATGGGGCTATGATACAATGATGCTACTTCAAAAGTTAAATAATAATTATATCCTTCCTATGTCCAACAGTAAGAAGAAGGCACTAATTGGCATAATTATGTTATTCTGTTTTTTGGATATCGAATTTTGTATTAATCTCATTTTTGTAAAATCTGAGACTAATGCTTCAAATATAGCTCATTTATTATTTTCTTTTGCAGTCTAAGAGTTTTCCAGGAGCTCTTGCAAATAAGGCTCTTGCTGTTGTAGAAGCATTGGAAGGAAAGGTTGGCATTTTTAATTGCAGCTGGTTGACTGGAAATATCTATTTGATATCTTGAAGCTTATTTGTCTGTTTGACTTTTGAATGGTATTATTAATATTTGAATATTTAATACCACAGAGGGTGGACATATTCATGTCTGCATTTAGAACGGTAACAGAAGAGAGGTATTGTCTCTTTTTCTGTTTGTTGAGCTTTAACATTGATTTGATCTCAAGAGCTTCTGTCCTAACTGCAACTGATATGTGGTTAATTTTTCCAGTGGGTTGTCTTTGAAAAAGCTTGACAAGAAACTAGAAAGAACACTTCTACATTCATATCGAAAGGTATTTATGCTTACACTTCTGTATAAATTTACTAGAATTTATTTTGGGGGCCAGATTCCCACAAATATTGTTGATGATGCTGGTTGTGGCACTGAAACTATCAGATTGGTAAAACTTCAGAATAATGAGAGATATTAGTTAATTAGTTCTTCACAACACTTAGAAGGGAAAATTCCGATAGAATCAACTCCTCTCATAAGTAACAGTGGAATTCAGCTTCTTACTCCATATATCTTCTGCTGGAAAGTAACCCCAATAAAAAGACACAAAATACCATGCTCCAACAAAAGAAATGGACAACTAAATAGGGCTGAATACCACAACAGTGACAACCCTTTCCCCCCAGCCAAAGGCTTTCAATTCTTCCTCTATTCCTGCAGTGCTCCCTCCCAACCGCTCCCTATGTTCTCCTATTGTTAGGCCCATTTTCTGTTTATTTCCTCTCCTTTTTAAAGCGACAATCAATCTAAATTTGCATAGTTTTTCAAAGGAAAGATAGGATTTGAAGTTATATGTAAATCAATCTGATTGTGATAGGAACTGGATCAGAAATGGGAAATATATATTGAATGAATGCACAAACTCAGGTATTCGAGAGACCTGAAACTCTCCCAATTGACTAATCTCACTATTTGCCTCCCTCATCCCCACCCTTAATCCTATTTATAGGCTACATGCTCCGTTTATTCTAACTAACTCAACCTCAACCTAACTAACTAGCCCCAAGTCTAACAGAATAAATCCCATTAAGGCCCACAGAAGTTTCATTGGATGTAATTTTACAACTGTTAATATGGTTGAGCAACAGTTCATAGGGCGCAGTTCCTGTCACTTGATCTCAACTTTTGCACTTGATCTGACAACACAGTTTGCGTTTTGCATTTCCATGATATTAGATTTCCTCCAAAAAGAAAACTATAACCTTAGGTAGAGCGCTCTCTTTTGAGTCAAAGCCTTCCCAACTAGCATATATATAACCACAAATCTCCGCATCGCTTTGTCTTTGTTTAGTAAGCCTTTTCTGAATGCTCCTTTAATGTATCAATGTGTTTAGTATCCCAGTTATAGTCACCCGTCGAATCAAGGGATTAACTTACCACACTCACAAGCACAACAAAGGATATTTGGTCTTGTTACCATGAACCATGTAACTAACCCCACCTAGTGGGCAAAAACTATTGCTATTTATGGTTGTTGGTTGTAATATGAACCAATCAACTTTCTAAGTAACCTTCGAGATAAAGTTACTGCAGCAGTGAGGAGAGAAGCACGATGGAGCGTGGTGGAGCTTGGTGGGGTACGGTGGAGCGTGGTGGAGCACGTAGTGAGAGTCACTGAAGGAAATAAAACAGACAAAGAACAGACTTTATTATATTTAAAAAAACAATGAACAGTCTTTTTCTTTTGACCAGAGACAATGAACCGTCTTTATTATATTTAAAAACGCAAAAGGTGTTTGTAAAAAAAAGCCTTATTTTTTAATCTTTAAAATTTAACGTGAAATACCATTACTACCCTTAATGAAAAAACCTAACTTTTTAAAATATCAAGGGTGTTTTAAACATTTCGCCCCCGTCTTCAACCTTGTGAAGACAGTTCGACCCAGATCCACGAAACCCACGCGGAACTCGCAGCAGAATTTGCCGCTTTTGCGTCCACGATGCCGAAACGCTCCGCCACGCCGTCTCTATCGCGGCCAAGGGCCGCTCCGCCACGTTGCTATAGCGCGCGATTCAAAACACTGCCTTCGATGATACCCTGGAGATGATGTTGTCTCACCTTGTATTGGTAGAAATTTGATATTCGGATCTATAGGTGTATCATAGCGGAGATAGAAATGTCAGAGTGTAGACTATGAATTTGATACCTGGGAAATGGTAGACAAAGATTGAACGAGTGTTGTTTCAATTGTTCAAAGCCAACTTGATTGCTTCTAGTAATAAAACCAAGTAAACATTTATTTGCTATTCTTGTCAATTTCAGTTAGTTCTTATGTCAGGTATATTTGTCAAGATTGCTAATTGTAATTCTCCCTAAATTAATGGCAACCCAACTTTACATAGAACTTTCTGTCAGTTTCTGCAATGATACCCAGTGATGCGGATGATCTTACAGTGTGTCTCTCCTATCGTTGGTATTATCAGGAATTGACATCTCAAGTTTCGGATGAGACTGACCCTGTGTCGCTTCTGCCAAAAGTTGTTTCTTTACTTTATGTCCAGGTAACTTGAGTGCTACTTCACTCAGCCCCCCCCCCCCCCTCCAACGCGCGCGCACACACAAAAAAAAACTTTCCATTATAAACATTGATATTTGTATTAATAGGTTCACCATAAAGCTCTTCAAGCCCCTGGAAGAGCCATTTCGGTTGCTATTTCTCATTTGAAGGTATGTTTTTATGCCATTGGTTTATTTATTCATCAAGACAACTGAAAAATTAGTAATTTGAATGTCAAATATAAGTCAATTGGTTTCCAAGGTTACACGAACTAAACCAAGTATAACGACCGACATAATCACCATATAGGTTATCCGTTGTTTATTAATCTTTCCAGTTGACAACATTTAGTAACGAAGTTGGGTTGCAAAGCCTGAAATAAACAATGACACCAAATCTATTGCTGGTGTAATTGAAATATGATATGCAGGTGATATTTTACTAAAAGATATCCGAGCACACTCTTTACCATATTACACTTGAATGGCTGGAGACATATGCTATGTGTAGACATATGATGTGTTTGGAGTATTCCCTCACGTGTTTTGGTCTTCAAATATCTCTACATAGAGCCTTTATCTGAGCAGAATCTATACCATATTACACTTGAATGCCTATGTAATGCAAAGCACTATTCATGATTCTTATATGTTGCATTTAGCCTTTTAGATTCTCAAATTCGATACACTGTTATTTATAGTACCGATCACTACCATCATTCTACATTCATTTTATTGGTAATAAAATAAAACTACAAGACCTAAACTGCTACACATAACATACTGTAAATATTGTAGGCTCATTTATGGTCTTTGATAATAATGTGACACTAGACTACCAAGAACAAATATTCCTTGGGATTTCAGCATAGATGTTGAATACTTAGGATTGAAAAACTCGCAATACTATTTTTACTTCAATCTTTATCAAAAGCTGGATATTTTAGGGCACCTAAAAAACGGACTTAAGGGATGTTTGTAAGTTACTGTAGTCAATACGCAAGTCAAACCCTTGCTGCATGCGGTGCATAAAGTATGTTATAATAACATTTTTGGAACTCCTCCCTGATTTTGTTTCACGTGTTTTATTTGTTAGGATAAGCTAGACGAGTCAGCATTCAAGACTTTAACTGATTATCAAACTGCTACTGTGACTCTTTTGGCACTATTATCAGCTGCACCTGATGATGTGAGTAATTACTATTCATGCATTGTTCATATTTACATGTCACCTTAAGTTTGATCTAATAGAATTTTTTATCATTCCTTTCTAACAAGTTATATTCTAATTTGTCTTCGATTAAGTTCTAAATGTGCAGCTATCAAATAAAGCTTGGATATACTGTTTTACATTTCGTACCTCACTGACAAGTGCTTTCAAATTAAAATGTTTCGTGCAAAATTTTTTGGTGACTTTTTTTAACTAATTTTTTCAGAGAGTTATTTACATAGCCAGATTAAAAAAATTCCAATTTTACATGGACTCTTTTGAACAAGATTTTTAAAAATTAAAAGAGAAGCAACAGCAGCTGAAATAGCTTATTCTGTTTATCGTTCTGAGGAGAGGGGATATGATATATTTGTCAATGTTTTCATTGCGTACATTATTCTGAAAAATTGGACAAGTGTAGTATCTAGTTACTCTTTTCTTCCCATTTTGTGCAGGAAGAGAGTTGTGCATCGGATAGAATTTTGAGTAAAAGAGAGCTTCTTGAGAGCCAAATGCCAGTCCTCAAAAGCTTGGTTTTGAGCGTCTCACAGTGATCATAAATGTTTTGAAAGTCAAATCGACTACTTGAATCGAGCATTGTGTCAGGGATGGGCGAATTTGATGTTTGTTAGTTTTATGTTAGCTTAGTCTACACAACTTGTATAAACTTGAATGTAAACTCATGGCAGCAAAACAAGTTTCCTGAATTTCCGTCCATTAGAATCTTGTTTTTTAAACCATAAAAGTTGGCTATGCTCATTATGGTTTATTTTAGGAAATTGAAAATTTCGCACTAGAGTAATAATTTTTTAAGAGAAATACTAGCATCACATATTTTTGAACTTACCTATTTGAAATTCAACTAATATCTTAGTGTATTGGAAAGTGAGTGTTAGAGAGTGCTAGAGACACATTGTGTGGGCACATTCTTTAACATTCATTTTCCAACATTTACTTCTTTCTGTTCTAGAATCTGAGGTCGAAACATTAATGATGTGTTTGTTTGAGGTGAAAGAAGGAAGAGAGAGTAATAGAAGAGAGTAAGGGAAAAGAGAGTAAATGTGTGTTTGGTTTAAGAAGAGAAAAGAGAGAAAGGGAGAGGACAGAGTGAGGGAAGAGAGAAAGAGAGTAGATTAGGGGTGCTACTTGGTTTAAGGAAATGAGGAGAGAAATAGGATAGAGAAAGTTGTGTCTCTTGGTTTGGTTGGAGCGAAAGAGTGAAGAGAGAAATAATATTAGTTTTGAAAGGACAAAAACACCTCTGTGTTTGATTTATTTTTTTAATTTAATTAAGTTTATAGTTATTTTAATTATTTAATTAAATTAGCTAAGTAGTTATTTTAATTAGCTAAATAGTTATTTTAATCATTTAATTTAATTAGTTAAATATTAATTTTAGTTATTTAATTTACTTAAATAGTGAAAAGAATTAGGAAATTGGGGTGATAAAGTGAGAGTAAGATGGTAAAAGCATAATTATTGAGCATTTTCTCCTCAATTGAATAGATTGCTAAAAACACAAACAATCATCACTCTCACTCTCACTCTCTCTCTCTCTCTCTCTCTCCCTCCCTCCCTCCCTTTCTCTCTCTCTCTCTCTCTTTCCCATTTCTCCCCTCAACCAAACATGCGAAGATCACTTTTTTTTCCGTAACTCTCTTCCCTTACGGGAAGCAAGTGAGGAGAAAAGGCTCAAAATTTATTCTTTTACCATTTTATCCTCACTTTATCACCCTAATTTCCTAATTCTTTTCATTATTTAATTAAATTAAATGACTAAAATAAATACTTAACTAATTAAATTAAATGATTAAAATAATTATTTATCTAATTAAAACAAATATTTAGCTAATTTAATTAAATAATTAAAATAACTATTAAGTAAATAAAATAAAAATATTAGATCAAACATATAGGGGTTTTTTGTCCTTTCAAAACTTGTATTCTTTCTCTCTTCTCTCTTTCGCTACAACCAAACCAAGAGACACAATCCCCTCTCCCCTATTTCTCTTCTCTTTCCCTTAAACCAAACACACCCCTAATCTGCTCTATTTGTCACCTCTTTTTCTCTTCCCTCACTCTCTCTCTTCTCTATTTCTCTCTTTCCTCTTTCTCTTCTAATCCAAACACACCCTAAAACACATTAACACGCTACATAGAGTCAAAAGCATTGAGGGTTCATTTTCATGACATAAATACGACATCCTGTATTTTTCTTACTTGTTGTGACTAATTTGTTTGTCATCAAAAGTATAAGAATTTGATGTGTCAGATAAATGTGTGTTTCTGTAAAAAAAAAAGAAGATGAATGTGTGCTTTCAGACCAATTAACTATATTTAGGAAGTGTTTAACCTAACTTTTGGAGGGCTTAAAAGCTATTTTAAAGTTAAAAAATATGTTTTTTTTTGGTAATTTATGTTGACTTGAACAATCGTGTAGGGGGAGAAGGGGAGAAAGGAGAGAGATAGGGGTGGAATCGAAGATATAAAACCATAAGGTAAAGAAATGTAAAAATCAAAATTTCGCAAAAAATATCTATGGTAGAGTATTACCTTTTTTTACTCCAAATAAGGTATTCGTTCATTCAAATCGGTGGATTGCATCGAAAACCATACAAATTTCATATTTCTAAAACTAAAAAGAATGAATCTGCGAACAAGCTTACAGCATCCAAGTTAATAGCATAAAACGGCAGATTGCCTACAAAAATGACAGTTAAAGCCACCAGAGTACCTATGCCTCCGGATTTGTAGCGTTGACGACCAAGTCTTTATTAGTTGAATCAGTAGCGAGTCGAAGTAGATCTATCAATCCGAACGAAACAAACACCGTAACAAGACGGGAAAACCAATCTACGTCGTACAAGACGACGAACAAAACAACGACACTGCACTTAGACGACGAAATCACAACACAAAAAACTCACAACTATGTGAATAACACTTATTTAGATTTAGATGAAAGGAGAGAAAAAAACGATGTATAGGGGTGATTCCGGGTCGAAAAATGACTCAAAATCACCCATCTCTAATGGATGAAGAAGAAAAGTTGGTTCGAAGATGGAGCAAATCTAGGGCTGGCTAGAGAAGATGAAGATGGAGCAAAAAGAAAAATTAGAATATAACCTTTTATCACTAGAAAATCACTAAAAATTGTGTACCAAAAAAAAGAAAATCACTAAAAAATCAACAATACTCACATAGAAAATAATCCAACAAATATCTATTCTTAAAAAAACGTCAAAACAGCTTTTTTATGTATAAATATTTTGATTTTTTTTGATAGGCGTATAAATATTTTGATTGATTTCAACCATATTTAGATATCCTATTTTAAAAAATTGATAGTCCTTTTTTTTGGTAAACAAAAGTTTAAGTGAATTGGTAGTCCTAATTAAATACTACAAGACAAAGTTACATTCTTTTTAGTTAAATGTAGCCAATAATAAATAAACTAAAAATGAATAAAGTAGCTTATAATAGATAGCGAATAATCTTACGTGGCTTTAAAACATTCGATTAAATTAGCTATCAAACTGACATTTAACATGACATAATTACACATTTTTAATTAAAATTAAATGATATAAGATATAAGTTCAAACACTGCATATAAAAAAAAAAACTATTGTAAAAAAAAACTATTGTAAAAACACTTTATATAATTATCAAACCCATCTATTTCGATTGAATATCACAAGAATTTAAAATCATCTCAATCTTATACACCTCAATTGTTTTAGATTAGGGGGAGAGTCAGCATTGCCTACCCCTCTATACTTAAGCCATCATCTACATGTTTGAACGAAAATTTATAAAGTTGATATCCCAAGTAAGTAGCTCAGTTGGCGAGGTAATAGATACCGAAAGAGTGCACCAAATGAGTACAAAAAGGAGGTCCCGAGTTCAACTCCCAGAAACTAACTTCTATTTGGATTTAATAAGAAAGAAAGTAAGTTTCAAACAAAGTTTGTAATTTGTAAAAAGAAAAACAAAGTTTGTACGCAAAATTCATGTCGTAAGCTTATTCGCTATCTATTATAAGCTACTAATAGTTTATTTATTATTGGCTACATTCCACTAAAAATTTGACACGTGAGCAAAATTAAGGGCATTAAGGTCATGTTCCTGCATCTGAGGTAGCCGACAAAAAAAGTTTTTCATTTCTCTTCGGCTGAAAAACTGGCCAAGAGCTCTCTGCCCAAAACATCACTCACTGAGCAAGAGGCCAACACTGATATTTACAGTGGAACTACATTTCAGACAATTGAACTAGCGTTCTATGGTTTACGATGTAGAAACAAACGAGTGCCAAGATGATTTATTTCGGTAAACGCTAAACACTATATCTAATTTTGATTCAGCTATGCTGTGAGCATTTGAACAAATGGTCAGAAATCATTAATCATAAGGCTAGGTTATCCTAATGCATACGTTAAGTTTCATAGGCTGGGAAAAAAAGATACCGCATTGGATCACTACAACAACGTCAGAAACGTCAAACTGATGAAACGCCATTGCTGCATTGAAGAATTAAATTCATAAAAAGACTTAAAGACACTTTACAATAAAGGATTTGATTCCTCTTCAACGTTCAGGAAGACGAGGTCTCTTTTCCACCATTTCATAATGAAGAACAAAATTATCCTGTAAGGAGATAATACATTGCAGGCCAACAATAAAACAATGCTTGTCAGACAGAGAAAATTCAAACATGATTTGGAGCAAAAGAAAGGGTTAAAGAACATCACTGAGATTGTATATTCATAAAAACTAACCTTGCGGACCATTTCAAATGAGCTTGGATCAAAACCATGATATGTTCCTCTCTCATATGTGTTTGTTTTAACAAGCGGCTCCATGCCGGGTGGTCTCGTAAGCCACCAACCAAGCTCTTTGTGGTAAAACCAACCCCTGTTGTTACTGGGAGCAATAATCCTTATCTCGTTAGAAATAATTAAATTAAGAATAAATTATTACAATTTATGGATTCCGGTCAAAATATTTTTAATTTGGGAATACTGAAACTGGATAGGTGGTTAACGAGGAGTGTTCTTTGTCAAAAAAAAAAGTGTTTAATGAGTTCCATGTGGCTTAAAGGTATGTTGATAGCTGCAAATCAAGCATACCCTTAATTAACCACTTATCGAGTTTACTGTTCCCAAATTTTAATATCCCAAAATAATGTGGAAATAAGCCCAAACCATCCAAATATTAAAAGAAACAGACAAAAAATGATGGATTGAAGGAAATGATCATACAGCTCATTTGCGGCATATAATTGTACTTCCTCTTTAGGCATACTGCAACAAAAAAAACTTCGAATATAACTAAAATACCAAGCCAAGTCAATAAAAAAGCAAGATTCGGATTTTAGCAATACCTATAAAATATGTAAAGCAACGTTTCCACCGAAAACTTTGAAAAGTAACCTTGCTGCATTATGCAACAGACAGTTAGCCCCAGAGAAAAGATTTCAAGATAGGAAAATGAAATTATAAAATAGTGTAAAAACTCACGTGTAAAGCAGGTGGTTGTTTAGCATAATAACATTGTGGCACATTAAACTTTGGATCACCCTTGTCTGGTTCATCTGCCCATGGAGACTTAAAAGTCTTGTGAAGATTTTCCGATGAATTCAAATCTAAGCCAAGTTTAGTAAGATCAATTCCAATAGCATGTGATGACAGGTCGGGGTCACTCGTCCTGATTACATTTAACAAGCCAAGCAAACCAAATAGATCTTGTGTAGATTGTGCAGTTTGCATAGACTTCAAGCCCTGATCCCTAAAAGACTGATTCACAGCTGACATTTGAAGACGAAACTGGGATTGGTTTTGCTGCTGCTGGTATTGCTGGATGAGCTGGTCATATGAAGCCATACCAGAAACTGTGTTTGGAGAATTTAAAGACCTTAATCCAATGCCAGGAGGACCACTGGTCTAAACCAAAATCCAGAGTAACATGAATGTCAGGAATACTTTTGTTAAAAGGAAACACATAATTTTAGCTTAAGCAGGCACCTCATTGAAAAACAAACTGAATTTGAGAGAGGGAGGGTTATATAACAAAACAAGTTCCTCCATTCAGAGTACAGAACTTGCAGACCTGTGAATGATAGGCAGAATGGGAAGACGGAAAAATATCTGATCCATGTAGATGGAGAAGATCCTGGTTGCTTACAGATGAGAACGAGACATTGCCACTACTGATCGAAGGATTATGCTGTTGTTGCTGTTGTGCACGATGGGATGGATATGTTCCCCCCAAGCTGAAACCAGCAGACCTCCCCATCTGCAGATTGAAAGCATGGAAAGTTGAGAAATGAAAACAGTTTCTGACCTATCAACTTATCATAGACATGGATCTGTAACTCACAGAGAAATGCTGAGATTGAATCATATTCACAGCATTGTCGTGAAGTTCTTTCTGGTGCATATCCATAGTATAATCAGCATCCTCACCTGTACAAAATAATATGGTAAGCAAAAAAACATGAAATAGAGCGACTTTCACTCAAGTAGAGTTCTGTAAAATAAACACAAGTGACCAAAAATAATAAGAAAGTCAACAGTTGTCATTTCCATCAAGCAATCAAAGAATCATCACTACAAACCTAAGAAGCAATTAATTACTCGGCAACATTTATTGACATTATTTAAAGCATCTTCACTAAATTTATAACGTATAGTGACACATGCTTAACTTGACACAACCAAGAAACATACCTAAAAAACCCAATCAAGTGCAATATGGGAACAAAATTTAGAGTAATTAAGCCAAGCACTGAAGGTAATCGTGCTTGCAGATCCAGATGACCTTCCAAAAAGAGAGAGCATAAATTCCATTCTACAACTCATCTCTCTAAGAAGAAACTTTTAACCTCCTGAAACAGGTGATCATTTGATAGAATCCACTTTTGATGACAGTTCCTGAGCCAAGGGCTTCTTCAGAGAATATTTCTCTGGTCAAAAACTAACAGACGTCATGCATAAATCCTAGTTTTTAAACTACAACATATAACTCTATGACGACATAACTAACTCTCCCCTATCATGATTATACAATATAACAACTCAATAGAACCGTCAAAATTGCAAACAAAAAAGTAAAATAAACAATTAGGTCAGATCTTGGCCAAACACACTACACCTTTGAATCCTGGTAAAGCAGGGAAATCTTCATTTTGAATACTAAACTCTTGGTTTTGTTGAACAATGGGACTAACGCCAAGACCTTGTTTCCGTAAAGAACCTGAAATTTTTTGTTTGCAACATTATTGTACAAGGCAACCAAACATATCAATATAAAACATAATTTTATTTACATACCCAGCTGCCCTTGAGGCCCTCCGGCAGAATTAGGACGATTCGACAGCTGAGGGAAGTCATTGATGTCAAAAGGTGAACTGTCATTGGAATTTAAATCATTCAACATCCCCATATTGTTCAAGTTACTTACTGCTTGAACATGGTCTAGGGAAAGCGGACCTCCAGCACTAGGATAAGAATTTCCTAGCATAGAAATTACCTGTGGAGATCCTGAATAAAGATGATGTTGTCACCATAAAGTAGCATAATATAATTCTGTAAAGTCAACTCAATGTTAAAGGGAAAACATTTATGAATTCAACATGTGTTAAGAATCCAGAAACTGGTTTGTAGTTTTTCGAGACAGATGAGAAAAAACAGAATAAGGGAAAAGAATTCCTTCATAGAAGGGTTTCCCTTTTCTATAACAAAGTTAATGTCCAGGTTTCAAATGATAAAAACACAGAGAAAGATCCTCTATTCTCCTCCGACTAATTAAGCTAGTCACTCAACTAACTACTCATAACCAACTCTAAGTCTCTAACTACTTTGTGTTATTGTACTTCCTTTTATTCTTGTATCATGAGTCGATCAACATGGATATGGATCAAACAAATAAACATGCATTTTATATATCTCTAACAAGCAGAAATTTTTTGACAAAGTTTTCAATCACTTTGGTGCTGTGGAAACATTATAACATTCACATATCACATAAAGAAACATTTTTATATTATTTGAGTGTACTACTATGGTGACACCCCGAGAGCTAAATGCATACAGAAAGCTAACAGCCCAAATTATCAAGTTCAAAACTCCTAGAGATATAGTTTTTCCAAAAATACCCCTTATAATTAATGGCTGTTGAACAAAATCACTTTCATGGAAAATAAATGTATCTCATAAATATGAATTCTACTGTAAATAAAGATACAATTGAAAATTAGCATTTAATGTATTTGAAAGCTGATGTATGTTTCTTATGTTTTAGAGTTAAACTACAAAAATGGACCCTTTTGTTTATTATAATATAATATTGACCAGAGGGAATAATAATAAACCTTTGGAAAGAAGTTGGTACTAAAATGCATGTGGCTATGATTATGAAAATGAAAAATAGTTAATAATATATAAACCTTTGCAGCAAAATAATATAATAATATAAAAACCTGCGACTAAAACAATGCACACCTTGTGGAAGCACACCACTCATCAATCGATTCTGTCCTTGCATGCCTAAACTACCAGATCCACTATTCGCACTCAAATTTAGACGAGAAGCAAGACCTGGCACAGAGAACCCTCCACCAGTTCTTCCAATATTCCCCCCTCCAACCATGTTTCCCACAGAACTTGTGATTCGAGGACCTGCATTTCCCAACATTGGGGATACTCCCAATCCTGGAACAGTATTTCGGTTACCAGGAATAGAACCACCAACTCCATTTGAGCTATTACTAAATCCAGGGTTTTCTACAACACTTATACCTCCTCTATTGGTGACTCCTAATCCTGAATGTCCATGAGATAGCTGCAAATACAATTTCGACAGATGAAAACCTTGTAAATAATGTAACAGCAGAAATGAAATGCCATAAAGAGGTGAAAGTATTTTCAAAATTTCAGTTATTATACATATACACATATGACACAAGACAAACCTGCGATAATGCAATGGGGAGATTGTTGGATGCAAATCTTCCACTGGAAAAGCTTCCTGTGTGTTGTTGAAGACCCCCAGATGGAACATTATTTATTGTAGAGTTTCTTGATGTTAAAGTAGCAGGTAAGTTGGGAACGTTATAGCTCCCGTGAATATTGTGCAACCCTTGAATAGCTCCTGCAGCAAGAACCTAGCAATTATACAACTAAATGGGAGGAAAAAATGAAGTAAATCCAGCAAATGATCCTCACCAGCGTGATGAAAAATTGGGGAGGCTGCACCAGATTGACCAGAGAATGATGTGGCAAAAGACCGCCCAGCACCATCTGGAAGATTTGATGCAGATCCGTTCATAGAAGACTGGAAAGAAAATTTGGTTACAATTTACATATATGATAAACATCTTAAAAGGGATAACATCTAGAAGTGGGAATCACCATCTTAGGACGTATTAAAATCAATAAACAAAAATTATTATTCTATTTGATGCATACAACAAGCATGAGCCGTGAAACCTTCAACTAAGTTTGCAAATTTACATATTAATGAAGTTTCCTGACAAGTATAAACTCAAAGCATAAAACACAAGAATCTAGTAAATCTCCAGAATATCATTCATCAAAACGTTGTCTGAACATTCTTAAACCAGTAAACACTTCAAATATAAAACACAAAAATCTTATAACAAATTGCAAGTAGATATGCCGTGATAAATTTTAACCATGCAATCCTCTTAAAAAAACTCAAAGCTACCCTCCATTGCAATACATCATTTACCAAACACGGCAATGGTTATAAATGTTGATGAGTTAACATGAATGAAATAAATATATCGAGCCGGAATCCATAACTCAATTGAGAACAAATGTCATATGAATCCCAATACAAACCATTCACTTCAATCTAGAAAGTCACAGATAAGTCACGAGTTATCAATGAAAATGGATCAAATACTACAATATAGCAATTTGGTAGACCATGACAATGCAAAAGAGTGAAAAGAGAGATCAAATATTAAAAATAATTTCCAAAAGACAAAATAAAACAAGGAGGGGGAAAGTTTTTCAGGTCATAAGGAAATACATTTAGTAATCCTGACATTGCATGAATTTCAAATTGTCAAGCCAAAAGTCATCCCTCGCAGAAAACAATCTTCCTCTGTATTTAGAATCGTCAGAACAACCTGAAGTGTTTCCTTGCAAATAACCAACCTAAATAGGACAAAATACAGCAAAAGACAATATTAGACACGATGCAATACAATCATAACCTGTAATCATCCATGAATACAACGAACTAAATCAAAATTTTGTGAGCAGGCTCTTGAAAATTTAGGTTAAACTCAAATTAATAATTTATCCCATTACAGTATTTTTCCCGTCTCCAAACTAAAGAACCTAAGTGTCTTACACGTTTAACATTCAACCTTGGTAATCTATCTATTCACATAATTTATGCAGAAACATCAGCACACCTTCAAAAGAATCAAGACAAACAAAGAAGAGGTCTGTGGCTCCATTCGTCATAAAATGCACTAAACACTTCATTTACTTCTTGGCATCACAACAAATCATTGCATTTACTCAAAATGTCAACAACTTGAAAGCAAATATCACAGCCACAACCCACATCACAATAAGTGCAACACAGCCACGATGTCCTTGTAGAAAAAGTGACTCCAAACTCAATTTGAAACCAGAATAGACAACTTTAGAACAAAATTAAAATGAAGGATGAGCAAAACCTAAAGTAATTTACAAGCTTATCTCATTAGTTCATTTAAATGCCGTGTGGAATAAACTGGGAAGAAGCAAAACAACCATAGTCAAAACAGCTTGCCTACGCAAAATTACATACTGATAAATAGACCAGGAGCAAGATATATAAACACTCAACCTCAATAAAATTTTAACTACAAGTTCTTCAGTACTTTCATAATGTGAAGTAAACAGTACATGAAAATTCAGGCAAGAACAAGTAAACCACACTAAATTGAGAAGAGAGAGGTTTCACGCCGCCGAATCAAATCAGCACTAAAAGCATAAATTCGAAGCGCAAGAACTTGAACAAAAAATCCAAAGCAGTGAGATTATTATGAGCGTAACAGTGACGCACGACGTAGATCGAAAAAAAGGGAATGATGAAGTTGTAATCAACGATGATGGTAGATCGAATTTGAGACGAGCTAGAATCAACTTGGTCTCGAACTCGAAGAGTATAAGAGAGTACCTGAGAAGCAGATCAAAACGAAGGTTCTGAGTCAGGACCGAGTTTGAGTGCCCTAAATCGGAACTTCGGAAGCAGAAAGCGAAAGCGAAAGGGAGAAGAGAAGGAGAGATTGAGAGCTTCTGTGATTGGGCTAGGTTTGGATTCACGACAAAATGAGCTTTGTTAACTTTCGAATTAAATATGGAAAAATGTCAACAAGGCTGCTTTAAATAATATTCACACATTTTTTTTATTAATCAGAATTTCCTGGGAGAGTGGGACAATAAACTTCTTGTGCCAAACATTATATTTGTCCATTTCTTTTACAATAAATAAATATAAAATAAATATTGGTAAAAATAAATATAAAATAAATAAAGCGTGGCGGGAGTTTAGTTGTAACTACTACTACGAGAAGAAGTGATATCAACTCCACACACACAGATGACATAACAGAACTGCTCCTCCTTAGCAACTCCATCATTTACTGGGGTATTTATACCTCTCCTGTTAACTCACTATCATATCTCATCTTCAAAGCACAGCACATTTAGAACAACCGAGTGATTAACCAGCTAGTATAAGCACGGCACGCCTTGAAACACTTCCTATGGCATCCTTGAAAGCCATAATCTTGATGGCATTTTTATTCCTTACAGTCATCACTTCCACGACTTCAACTCGAATCCTCGATGAACTGCAGGGAGCACCAGATACAGCACCTGATCAAGAACAACCTGATGATAATGATGATGCATTTGCAGCAGTACTTTCCCCTGTTTCTCCAACTATCATTGTCCCTCCACCGGTTACCGCCCCTGCTGCTTCAGCAGCCATTAGTACCGGTGCCGAGCAGCACCACACGCTGTCGTTTTTCATGCACGACATTCTCGGCGGCTCCAACCCAACAGCAAGAGCGGTGACTGGAGTTGTGACAAATCCAGCTCTCAACGCCCAGGTTGCGTTTGCAAAGCCGAACGGAGCAAACCTTCCTCTCAACAATGGAGTTCCGCAGAACAATAACAACAACGGCATTCTAAACAACAACAACCTTCCTTTCCTAACGGGACTAGGTGGAAACACGGGGAGCGTCTTCAATAACAACAACAACAACAATAACAATAACGGGATTGGTTTCCCAGTGACGAATGCGAATCAGTTACCAGCAGGAATGACGCTGCAGAAGGTGATGTTTGGGACAATGACGGTGTTTGACGATGAGTTAACGGAAGGGGAAGAGTTGGGATCTGGATTGGTGGGGAAAGCACAAGGTTTTTACATTGCTAGCTCAGTGGAGGGAACTAGTCAGGTGATGGCATTCACTGCAAAGTTTGAGGAGAATGGTTATGCTGATAGTCTCAGCTTCTTTGGTGTCCACCGAACGCAAGTTTCCCAATCTCAACTAGCCATTATCGGAGGAACAGGAAAGTATGTGAATGCTGAGGGATATGCTATTATTAAGACCTTTCCAGTTAATCAGCAGCAGCATAACACTGATGGAGTTGAGACACTCTTGCACCTTACTGCTTATCTTGCTGCCTATTAATAGTAATTACCATTCAACATCCATATATATATCTGTCTTTTATATACTACTAATACTCTAAGTCTCATCAACTTTATATATTTGTGTTTCTTACTGCTGTGATGAATCTCAGTCACTGATTGTATTGTAATTGTACTCTTGATCGAAGACAAAAATGTTATGCCTCATGAATATTACTTTGCCACAAACCATTAGAACTGAAGTTTTTTGCTTTGATGCTCTAATCTCACTACCAAAATAGCGGCTGTTTGCCACACTAATTTAGGCACAATTAGTTTACGCGTGGCTAACATTTAGATAAGCCACGCTCACCCACGTAGCTAAATAACCGGGAAATTAATTAATTTCCCTCACTCTCCCTCTTTAATCGCAATTCACAATTCGCTTACTCTCCCTCTCTTCACGATTCCAACCCCTTTCGCTGAATCCACTTCGTCCCTTCCACTCGCTAAATCCACTTCATCGCTGAATTCGCTCACTCTCCCTCTCTTCACTCGCTGAATCCACTTCGTACCCATATCCACTTCGTCCCTTCCACTCGTCCCTTCCACTCGTCCCTTCCACTTCGTCCCTTCCACTTCAATCGCAACCAGCGACCGGTTCCTCCCTTCCCCTCCACACCAGTTCGTCCCTTTCTTTCGTCAGTAACTCATCAGTTCCTCGCAAATCAGTGAACCTCTTCACAATGAAAACCTCTCTTCACGATTCCAACCTCTCTTCAAAATGAAAACCTAGCTCCACGATTCCAACCTCTCTTCACAAGAAAACCCCCAATAAGTGAATCAATCTCCTGATCGAAGAAGTGAACCAACGAAATCCCCAAGAAGGGAAACCAGAAGCGAAACCGTGAAGAAGTGAACCAGAAGGGAAACCGTGAAAGCTCTCTCTCGGTGAAACCAGAAGGGAAACCAGAAGGTAAAAGCTCTCTCTCGCAACTTCCTTCTCATCGTAGGTACCAATTAGTTTCTTTCTTTCCTTATGTTTTCTTCTTTCTTCTTTCTTGATTTTAATGCTTTCATGCATTTACTGTTTCGGTTTGAATGTTTCTGGGTTTATTTTCTTGCAATTCGGTTTGAGTAATTTCTGAGTTCTCTGATATTTCGCATTCTCAATTTCTGTTCATATGGTTCTGTCTCCAATTCGTTAATGTGTGTGTGAATAAGGAAGTTGACATTCTGCTGTTTGCATTTTGGGTTGCAATTATTTTCTGTTTGGCTGGCTGGGTTTGTTGCATTATTATTGTTTCAGGTACATAAAGTTACAACACTTTCAATTTGATTTTTGCTGCTTTCAATTTGATTTTTGTTGCATTCAATTAAATTTATATGCTTGATACATCATCGGTCAATTCCCATTTGTGTTCACTGAGTTTCAATCGATTTCTCGCTGAATATTTCTTGCTGAATTTGTTATATCTGATAATCTGATATTTCTGGCTGAATTTCACTTCTTGGCTCAATAGATTTCAATCTGCTCCTCACTGTTTGGTTCCTTCATTCCCCTCTAGGTGCAAGCTGCTTCATCAGTTCCTCTCTCAAGGTGAAACATCAATTTCTTTATTTTTCTTTAGTTGTGTCTTTTCCTTCTTTCTTGATTATGTTTTCTTTATTTTTTTCATTCTTTCTTGTTGTTGTCTTGATTGCTGCATTCACAGTTGCGTCATCTTGTTGGCTCGCGGCGGTTTCGTTGATCTCAGTTGCGGCGAGGACGAAAGTGTGGTTCTCGTCAAGGTCTATTTCAAACGCAGTGGCGATTTCATCGATTTCTCCAATTACGAGCATCGTCTTTGAGGTTTGGCTCTTCAAGTTCCAATTTCCTTCACTTCTTTGAGGTCCTTGATACATTCTAATGCATCCGGTTAATTAACTATATATGGTGCTTTTTCTCCCGAAGTAATTATGTATTGTTCCTATTTACAGTCAAGTAATCAGAAATAGATAGATGCAATTACCGGAGAAGTCTCTGACTTGATGCTTTCCGGACTCTTGTAAACAAAACTCCAAACTCGCAACTCCAATTAATTGCAAAACAAATAATAACAAAAAAAATTTTAAACAACACATATTTAAAAACTAAATATTAACTAAAACAATCAAAATTCAGTTAAAAAACATACCTTAAACGAAACATAAGAATAATCTCACAGAAAGAATAAAACAGACTTCGAAAGGAGTGGATTGAGAGATTTGAGAGGAGAAGAGTGAGAGATTTCGGAGAAAAGAGTGAAGAGTGAGAGATTTCGGAGAACAGAGTGAAGAGTGAGTGAAGAGTGATTGAAGAAGGGGTTCGAATATATAGGAAGGCTGCAATGGCTATTTCGTAAAATCCGCCGGAACTGTCGATTACCGGTGGATTTTATGGCTTACCGGCGGATAGCAGTCAAGGTAAGCGCACGGTTTCCCATACAAGAATCCGTCGGAAAATGCGTAATACCGGCGGATTATTGGCTAACCGGCGGATTGGATAGATTACCGGCGGATTAGATAGATTACCGGCGGATTTTGAAGTTCAAATTTTAAATATTATCCGCCGGAAGTCCAACTTACCGACGGATTTTTTTCGTTGGTTTTTACCGGCGGATTGCGTTGCAATTACCGGCGGATTTATGTTAAATATTATTTTTAAATTGGCGAAATTATCCGCCGGTAATTGCAATTACCGGCGAATTTTTTTAAATTTTTTTCGTAAAAAAATTCCGCCGGTAACACCTATATATTCCGCCGGCAAGTTACGGTCGAATTAAATTCCGCCGGAAACATTGTAAAATCCGCCGGTAATTTATTGGGGGAACCAGGCCGCCGGTAACGCCCAAAATCCGCCGGTAATGTACCGACGGATTTATTCCGCCGGAAATAGTCCGCCGAAAATGGGCGAAATTCTTGTAGTGATTAGGGTGTTTAGCCTTCAAAAGGGGCACAAATACTGTTTTCTTGGAAAAATGTCATCGGACGTTGGATGGAACTACTATGATGATACCATCAAGGTGAGTTTTTGTTTTCATTGAAACTTTTCTAATTTGTATTTTGTGAATTTCGGTGGTTGCTAAATGTCGTTATTGTTCTCTCTGTGATAGGAGCTGGAGAATAAGAGAAAGGAAAGGGAAAGTTTGAATTACGAGAGAAAGAAGCGGTTTGCTAAATTGAGGGCGAAAGTTGAGAAGATCGTAGATGAGAAGCTTGGTCCCCAACTTGAAATCCTCGCTCCTTAAGCACTGAGTAGTATTTGTTAGCATCATTAAGTTAAAGTTTTGCTTTCGAATAAAGACTCATTTATTTCCTAGCTATTTTTTTTCTCCTTGATATGATTTGTTTCTAATTTTGATTCTGATTGGCATTTGAGATTTCCCAGCTCTAAAGAAGGACGCCTTTTTGTCATTGTTGCTTTTTGTTCTTAGATTTTCTGATGGTGAGTTTTCTTATTTTTTTATCCATTCCGGTTTTTTTGTAGACAAGGAGAGTAATAAAGTTTGAATAGCATCACTACAAGAATAAGCTTAATTTGCTACGAAAATTTCCGACGAAACTCATTTCGTCGCAAATTTCCGACAGATTTGCTACCAAAAGGTCCGTCACAATGGTTTAGAAAACACGCGCCTTCCCGTGTTGGTTTCCGACCAATTAATTTTTCGTCGCAAATTTCCGACGAAATATCCGTGGGAAATGCATTATATTCCGTCGGAAAAGATGAACACTAATGTTAAAAAAAATGGTTCTCTCGAATACACCCATTTTCACTCATTTCACACTCTCTCCTCAACCTCCACTCTCCTGAACCTCCACTCTCCTTCCCTCAACCTCCACTCTCCTCCCTCACCTCTACCCTCCTCCGCCCTTCTCCGTCGTTGAACCTTCGAGCTCCACGGCCACGAAGATAGTCGCATTTTTCCCTCTCCCCAAGCCTTCCACTCTCCCTCTCCTCGCGCCTCCACTATTTCTCCGCCGTACTCCACCACTTCTGGACCTCTTCTCTGCCGCAATCCTATTCTAGTCAGGTAATTTCTAGTATTTTTCTTAATTTGTTCCTCATCTCACTGATTTCATAAACCCTAAATCTATCGGTGTGTATAACCCTCTTCCATTCCAATCTATCAGTGTGTATAACCCTAAATACTTCTTTGGAAGATATACTGCTCAAAGATATACTGTTCAAAGATTGTTATTTGGTATATATATTAGGAAGTACTGTGGAAGTGGTATTGGGTAAAGCTAATTAAGTGTGACTCTTGTCTCTTCTATGAATGGATTATGAATCTCACTGATTGTATAGCTAGTTAGGATGTTGAATTTAGGGTGTTTGAGATTGTGTTGGTGGTTGCCTCAATTTCTATTCTTCCTTAGGTGCGTGCTGTGTTCCCATTTGGAATGCCACCTTGTTGTGTGTTTGTATTGAGTTGAAGTTATGGGTCTGTAGATCTTTATACTAATATTGTCTTCAATTTACTCAACTCATGATTAACTAATACTAGTATGAGAGTTCATTACTCACATGAATTTCTAGACACAAAATCTGCATGAATCCTAATGCATGTTGGAATTTCTCTTGATTGGTCTCAATGGTTATAGGACAATAAGAAATTTGTAAAGTTCTTTGATTGTACTAAAGTTCTTTATGCTTATAATATAAATAAAAGACAATATCTGCCTCTGATTCTTGTTTCTCTTTATTCTTTTTACCTTTTGATGACAACTTTCTTTTTATGCAGTTCCTCTCCTTTAGTGCAAGTGCTGGCGAACACCCTTGGCTATAATCATATTCAATATCTTGCAAATATTCTTTGACCTTTTGTACAGGAAAATTAAGCACAGCATTATTGCCTCTCATGGAAAATGCAGCTTGGTCATAAGCTAAAGCAGCATCCTCTGCACTATCAAAGGTTCCAAGCCATACCCTTTTACCATTCCTTGTTGTATCTCTTATCTCTGCTGCAAATTTTCCCCAAGGCCTTTTCCTCACACCAATATATGACTTTTGCTTCTTATTAGCTTCAGAGTTTGGTTTTCTTTCAGTGGAGAAGTCAACCATGTGGAAGGAAAGAGAATCGTCATAAGTAGTAGGGTCAACAGAGTTTGAAGATGATTCGAACGGAATTTGTGAATGCATTTACAAATCTGGGTTGTAGAAAAAAAATGCTACTCATCATATTAGGAAATTAACTCTTCTCTCTCACTTTGCTTCTTCTCTGTCTTAGTCCTCTCTTTCTTCCAGGCTTTCCTAGATAATGCCTTTCTTTTATGTTATTTTGTATTCAATGTCAGGTTGTTGCTGATGCTTTCTACTAGATTTGAATTGGGGACCCTTGAAGTGACTTTTATGATTTCTACCCGATGATCCTTATGCTATTGGAACCATTGATGAATTGAAAGATGTGGTGAAAGTGTTTCATAAAGTTGGAATGAAAGTGCTGGGAGATGCTGTTTTGAATGACCGTTGTGCCCAATTTCAGAATCAGAATGGTATTTGAAATATATTTGGAGGTCGTCTCAACTGGGACGATCGTGCTGTTGTAGCTGATGATCCACATTTTCAGGTCTGTTATTGATGGTTCAGGATATGTACTCTGCTCTTTGTTTTTACACCCTATTAATATCATAAAAGGAATCAGATGGAGTTTTTTTTTTAATATTCTCAGCATGTCTAGTTTCTCTATGTGGTTGACAATTGATGCCTTTCGGTTGAGAACCATTGATAATTTATGTCAAAACACATTGATAATTAATATTGTTTCTGCCATACAGGGCAGGGGAAACAAGAGTAGTGGAGATAATTTCCATGCTGCTCCAAACATTAATCATTCACAGGACTGTGTGAGAAAGGATATTAAAGAATGGTTATGCTGGTTAAGGTTTATATTCCAAATCCTAATTTTCATCTATTTACTATTAACCCAAAATGTCATCAAAGGAAATTATATACATTCAACTTATTAGTAGTACATACATTAAAATGATATTGCATTCTTTGTCATGATTTCATTGCCAAATTGGCTATGCTGGAGAACTAAGACAAGCTGTCATTCAAAATGATTAATGATGTTAGAATCATCATCTCAATCGTTAATTTCATTGCCACTTTGTCTCTAGACCAAAAAAAGAAGCAATGTCTGAGCATGTTCCAGCTGGGGCGGATAGCTCAATGCTGCAATTCTCAGTAGATACCAGAATGCTTGGCTTGATTTTGGATAACTCATGCTTGAGACCTACTTAATAGGCTATATTTAGAGAATTAAGCATTATTGTATTTTATGAAAAATAGAAATGCATTGCAATTTCAATGATTGTAGGTTACTACTCTTTGATTCTTTGATGCTAACTTCATTTCTGGATTGCCACTTTCAGGCCAATCCTCCAATGTTGCATTCTAACTTCAAATTCATGAAGTTGTAAAGAAAACAAGCAAAACTCACTCCAATGTTGAGGAGTGTGCATGCAAGCAGCCAAATTGTCCAACACAATCACAAGCGAATTACCTTCTACAAGTCAAATGAAACATCAAGAGAACAATGAGTGCAGTATTTCAAAAAAACTACATACTATGGAATCAATGCAGATACAAATGATCTACCCACCTCACACCAAGATATAAATCACAGTAAGAAACAATGTGCATGTGTATTTGTGCTATTACTTTTGTAGTATATTCTATATGTTTATAATCAAGAAAGATTTAGGCTCTCAAAGGCCTAAATCTTAGGCTAGCTAACATATAACAACCTCCTGACACTCTAGGCATCCTTAGCCCCACAAAAAAACCTATTCAGAAATAAATAAGTTATACATAAATTATACAACCAACTTGCAACAAAATTTACAGTCTAATGTCTGAAGGAAATTCTGCTGCCACTTTCTCATGCTTGTAATCCTTCATAAACTGCTTACGATCTAGCTTCCTTGCTGAATCAACCACCAGTTTCTTCACTAGATCCCCACTCCAATCTTTTTTTTTTGTTTTCAATCCAACAAAATAGTAAAATGTTACATCATTGAAAATGAGAAGTCAAAACTTAACCAAACCATAACCCATAAACCACTAACATCACATTAAGAGCTTATGATAACCTCATGGTCACGTTTGATTTCCAAAATGTTTTGATGAATAAGTCACGTTATTTCAATGCCATAACTACATTAAAGCTACTGACATATCCAAAGAATCTTTATGCATGTTATTTAAGTGGAATAGAGGAGATATATCTTAATCATAATGTTATTAATGTATGTTGTGCATGGTGATTTCCATGTTTCCACTATAAGAATCCATCAAAGAAATAATCAAAAGTATGAGTAGATTTGTAGACATAAAAGAAAACACATGACATACTTGATATATGGCTCATAACGTCACTTCATTATTTATTTGTATAATAGGGATGTGTGCAATGATGAACCAATGTTCCCCTTTCTCACTTCCATACCTTGCTTCTAACAGAGGGCAGTTCTTGATGAATAGCTCCTTCAGAGAGGAAGGAAACATGTCTTCTAGAAATGGCTCCAGCACTAAACAATGACAAGTTACGGCAGTTACAATGACAAGTTTTGGTTCCGACAAACCTGCTTCACCAAATGGACCAACTGCTAATCCTTCACATCATTTCCTGACACTCCGATGCTGGGGGCAGACACCTTCGTAGCTATAAGCCCGGCCTTGCAGAAGGTCGCAATCTAAAGACTGAATCCCAGATATTCAGAGGAACCTTGAGTCACTCAACGGTCATCTCTGTTTCGTGAGCACTAGCCCGATTTCGTGGAGCTCAGACAAGGCTTACAAGTCAAGATCGCCTCACAGGCGACCCGACTTGGGGGGCAACTGTTACGGATTGGCCCAATCCACAATAGTGAGGCCCATAAGCAAAAGCAGATTCATTTACCAACGGCTGAGATCTAGGCCCTAGATCGGACGGCTCTGATTCATTAGGACAACACACTTTTACTCTATAAATAGGCATTCAATACAATGCTCAAGGTACACACTATTTCCTACTCTTTACCTCTAATCAGTTCCCTATCTGACTTGAGCGTCGGAGTGTCCTTGCAGGTACCACCTGCCCCGGATCGAAAGCAGAGCTCGGTTGATCAAGACCAACCCCTACCAACTACCTCGGACCAGACTTGGGATCTAAGATCGGATACAGGTCCAGAGATACGGTACAAAACAGAAACTAATCTTATTTATGAAACATTGCATGATGTCGCAAACGCACCAGCATTGCCTTAATATGGTAGCTGAGGATAACCCCAGAATTTAAATTTGGTAGATTGGCAGATATCGTTGCAATGATGCTGAGGATAAATGTCAAAATCAATAACGAAAATTTGATTAACGCCTGCCTGTGATAGAGACAGATTGATTACCCGGAGTGTTGTTTCCTTGCCGAATCCTATGTTAAATAATTTATTTGACAATTTTGGACAGAAGAATTTGGAAACGGAAGACTAACATCTTTAAAAATAAAAAACAAATTTACATAAATTAATAACCTAATACCTTTGTTTATAAACTCTTATGCAAATTGTTTCAAAAATAAAAAATTTGTTTTCTTTCCCCTAAATTTTTTAAATCCAAACATAATAAAAGGACTATGTGATAAAGAAACTTGTCGCCCAAACATCATAACATTTTGTGCAAAATTTTTTGGGTGAGAGGATGACTTAAAAGTCCAAGGCTCTAAGGCACGAAAAACTTTCGGGCTCTTTGACGGGCACTTACGAAGAAAATTACATTTACCTCACCTAAGCAGAAGTAGTGAGGATTTGAACCAAAAACCTCCTAAATACAAATCCGATCATGTTCCACTAATACAGCCCTATGAGTTCAAGTATCATTACATTTGAAGGTAGAAAAAATGCACAATAGGTAAAGTTGATCTTATCCCCGTTTGCTGCATCAGGAAGAGTGTTGTGGATTAAGTTTTACAGAAACAACTTGACTTGGTTGAAAGAATTA
The DNA here is from genome assembly GCA_039519185.1 of Astragalus membranaceus. NCBI lineage: Eukaryota > Viridiplantae > Streptophyta > Magnoliopsida > Fabales > Fabaceae > Astragalus > Astragalus membranaceus. Next base: position 114,254,318 of record CM076850.1, read on the forward strand.
TTCACGATACTAATACATCGTTGAGAAGTTCGCAGCATCCAAATGACAAGGAATCATGTATATTATCCAGATAGCAACATAATATAACAGCTTGGTTCAGTCATGAGGTCTCATTGATCATCACCACCCTCAACCTCCTCACCCTCGCCTTTATCAGATGACTCATCTTCCAACTTTCTTTTCTTTTTCATCTCACTTCCCTTTTCCTTTGACACTGCAGCTTTCTTATCAGTATTCTTCTTCCTAAACTCTGGTAGGCCAGGAAGAACAAGTGTTAAGGTCCACCAAAGACCACACAGACACAAAAAAATTCTTACAAGTGCCAAGCAAAGGCAGAGAATGGGCAAATCAAAACATCTACATACATCTGTTTCTTAACATGAATGAAATCGCAGAGGTTGTCTTAGATGGGTTACTAATGCAAAACATTAATTTAATTTTTGCTTCAAAAATGTACGAAATAAAATGTAATTCTAATTCCAAATATAGCTTTGATACACTAGTCCTCCTATGCATCGATACATACATTCACACGAGTAACCTAACAACTCCTCCCATTCCTCTTCATAGCTTTGAACCAATTCCAAATACAATCCACCAGCTGATCAAGCTTGTTTGGGTAGCATAACAGTAAATAAAAAGTAATAACAGACAACAGAGAATAAAAATGTAATTAACAAGTAAGATCATATCTTGCCCGATGCTTTAAGTTGGTGTACAGTGTACAAAACTAACATAAAACAAGCTCAGTTTTGCTACAGAAGACGCTTCAGACTAACCGACTAACTTGTGTTCTTTACGGACACTTTGATTACTCCTAATTCACAGTAACAAGCAACCTTTTTTCCACTAAACTGGGATTACTCCTAATTATATTTTACAATTATTTACTTTAAAAAAAACCACTTCAATGAAAATGAGAATATGAAAGCAATTAAATAAACGACATTTCATTACGATGCTAACTTTTAGAACATCAAAACTTCACTGGAAGCTGACAAATTATTACGAAAAACAAATCACAGCCAGTCAGAAAAAAATAGCCATGGGAAAGTGAAAGTGACCTTCCAGAGAAGCTTTCAAAGGGCGAACAAATTCAGTGAACTCAGTTTCTTCAAGACTTTTGAAAACATCCTCAGCAGTGACAATCTGCCTCTTTGATTCCTTACAAATGTCATTAGCCCTGTACATACATACAACACCAATCACTGTTCAGCTTCTTCTATCTCAAAAAGTTATAATTTTTATAAATTAAATATGAACCAATCATCGAACCCACTGCAAAATTTCCCCAATTGCTACCAAAATATGAAACATACTTTTCCTTACTTTTTCCTAATTAGGCAAGCAAAAGAAAAATCAAGTGATAGAGAACTAAAATTCAGCATGTTGAGTGCAATTCATTTGTGCGCTAATTAGGGTTCGAAGTTTGGGGAGAAAGAGGAATAAGGATAGTGTGGTAAAGTGTGGTTAACTTACGTTGCGGAAATGTAGTTGATGAAGATCTTGGCGCTTTCAGAGAATGCGAGAAGAGCGTCCTTGTGGAGGTTAATGTCGCCGTCTTCGGAGCAACGAGAGAGCTTATCCTTCACCACGCGGCGCACGATAGCCTTTGGTAGCTCCTCCGTCTCTGACATTTTCTTCTCTTCTTCGATTTCCAATTGGGAATTTGAGATTGGAATTAGGGTTAAGGTTAGATTAGTGTTTTTTATGACAAAAGGTTTTTGTAGCTAGATTTCTTTTCCCGCCATTATCACCACTTTCAGTATCAGGTTCATAAAGTTGGGGTTTTATGCTCTCTCCTCTGTTTCTGCGCTATTTTTTAACACAAAAAATAACAATGAAATGAACAAAAAAATCGATAAAAAATTATCATATTAATCATCTACCGATGAACATAATTATCATATTGAAATTCGTGATTAATAAAGCTACTGATGATTAATTAGTTTCAATACTTGATATATCTATTAATCATCTATCGATGAACATAATTAACCACATATTTGAACTCGTTAAATGTGTATTTTGGTGTCAAATATTTTCTCAATATAATAGAAGTTTGTTTGTGTTAAAATAAAGGTCGAAATGTACTTTGGTCTTTTATCTTTACCAAAATTTCAGTTTGTTTTTTTATTTTATTTTCTCACTTTGATAATTTATGTTTCAAATATGTGTCAAACTCAAGGTAATCAAAACCGGACCGGACCGGCCGGTTCGATCGGTTGAACCGGGAACCGGACCCCTGTCCGGTCCAGTTAGACTCCAGAACCGGATGACCAAAAAACCGGGTGAAAAACCGGGAAACCGCTCAAGAACCGGCAAAACCGGCCAGAACCGGCGGTTCGGCGGTTACAAGCGGTTCTGAGAAATGACTTTTTTTTTTAATTTTTTTTAACTGAAATAAAAAAATTTAAACTATTTTTTGTAAAACAAAATGAGTGTCAGGGCTCTATTTATATATTTTATATACTAGTATGTATGACCCGTGCGCTGCACGGGTATACATTTTTTTTGTAATTTTAATTTTAAAATATGTTTACTTTGAGTGAAAATAACAAAATTGATTAAATATATAATTATATCATATTAAACAGAAGTATGTATATTAAAATAATGAGTATGTTAAATAATATATAAATATATCTGTAAGGGCATTGAAATATACATCTTCTTTTTTTAATTTAATTTTAAAGTATTTTATTAATCAATTTGTATGTTTAAAGCATTGTCTGTATTTATTTGGGATGTTTATAATTATGTATTAATAAATAATATTTAAAAAATTATAGGTGTATATTTGATTATTCGAATTTAAAAAATAAATACGATATTGAGATTATGTTAAGTGGTGATACACAAAAAAGGCTGATGTAAAAATAGACATTTTCTGTTAAATTATTTTGTAATATAGTTTTGGTTGAACTTAAAATAGATAATTATGTGTATTATGTTAGATATAAAAAATGGGTATAACATATTTTGTGTGAACTTAATTTCGTAAAATAAATATAAAATAATTGTCTTATTTGTTGACGAAACAATTTTGATGAAATAAATATATTTGAATTCGTTTGAAATGCATTGTGTTATTGGACACATTGTGTTATTGAACTCGTTTAAAGAATATATTTCCAAAACTAATTATATATCTTACCTTCTCTTTTTAACTCACTCTATAAAACATATCTCTATTAAAAACATATATAGTTTTTATCAAAATAGTTTATTAAACATTTACCATGAAAAGAGATATTTCAAAACTCAATATAATATACAACATAGTTTTCAGACCATGTGGAACAAAATATATAAGTCTATTTACGAATAGGGGTATTTCTGTCTTTACAAAAAAAATTAGGGTTATTTTTGGTATTTCCTTGTGAGCTCTAATGAATACCGAAACCCTATAGTTCCATTTATTTAAGAACCGATAAAGAAGAAAACAAACACAAAAAGATTATAATGTTTACATAATGATTAAATTGTTAAAACTCTGGGCACAAATTGATAAAACTCCGCTGAGACTAATCCCACGGACAACAGTGACTAATTCCTCGCTCATTGTATGTGGCTCGAGGGGCAGGACAGTTGGCCCAGAGTTTTTATGCTGCTCCGTACCCAAGACATAAAATATCAGTAGGAGAATAATAGTCATTTTGTCTTAAAAACCTAAATAGTTGACATAATATATGTTCATTGTGTCATTCTAATGAGGCATGGTGCATATGTCATTCTACCTTCATACTCGTATATAAGAAATAAAAATCAGCAAGTAGTATAAACATAAATATATTTGTTTATTGGTATTGTCATATTTTAATGTTAATTTTGAACTCAGCTGGAGAATAAATATTATATTGCTTAATTATAAATTATATATATATATATATATATATATATATATATATATATTCTACATGATTTAGTCAAATGTTCTAGCATGAATTGCTATAGTGTTCATATGAATATTAAATATTTGATAATTAGATGGTTATTGTAGTAACAATTTGATGATTACTTCTTAAAGTTTCGTTTAATATTATATAATATTATACATTTTTGAGGTATACAATATTATACTTTTTAGACTGTACTATTTTCTTTAGCATACATGTAATTTGAAAAGCCTTTCTTCTATTAAAGTAAATGACTATATATTTATTTATTTTGGTGGAAGTAATGATCATTTATTTTCCATATTAATTTACTTTAAAGTTGATAGTTGACACTTGAAGTTTTCAAAAAAAAGGAGTGCAAGTCTCCTTTATATATATGTAAATGACTATATATATTTATTTATATAAGATGTTATTAAAGTCTAGCCGCCCAATTTGACCTCATCGTCTCCCTATAATTTTACCTTACATTTCTATAAAAGAGCTGACATCTAAATACATATTAAAAAGATCTGACAGATGAGAATCAATGAAATAGAAAAGAAGAAGGAGAAGGAAATAATCAAAGAAAAGAAGTATAGGAAGCAGGAAATGAAGAAAATTTTGAAAAATTGATAAACACAGATGTTTTGAATTTGTAGATCTTTCTCAGAAAAAACAATTATTATATTTTTGATTGTGCCATGTAACTAAATTTTCTTAAAACTGAAAGCATGTCATTATATACATGAATTAAATAATTTAGTTACCTAAAGCTAGAACATGCAAATGCTCAATGACCACTTCACCATACAATAAAATATACAAAATATTTTAGATAAACAGAACACTACAAGAAATTTGACATTTACCCACGGACAAAAACCGTCACTAAATGTCAAATGTCCGTGGGTAAAAGTCACTTTAGCCTCTCCCCATGGCCACTCTTTCCGTAGAGAACGTAAGACGTCTAACCACGCTTTTGCGTCCGTGGGTAAAAGTTTTCCCTACGCCCAAGTTCCTTTACCTACGGTTTCTGACTATCACTATATCCTTCACCGGTACATCTAATTTTAACTTCTACCTACGGTTCTGACCGTCACTAAAAGTGATTTTTTTTTTTGGATATATTAGTGGCTTATTTTTGCTGAATAAAAAATAAATTCTTTTATTAAATTAAACTGTTTTATAGCAACTATAAATTATAAGATTAACAGTAAAAAATAATTAGTTTGATCCTATTATTCATAAGATTAACATATAAAATATATATTGATAATACTCATGGATAATACATCTTTAAGTCAATTAAAACTCAAATCAGAAACATACAACTATAAATTGTGATAATACATCATATATCTTTCAAATCACAAACATACAACTCTATTTTGGCAATATCCTCAGACTGCTCTATTTTGGCCTATGGGCTTGGGCTCAATCCACTGGAAGAATCGTATCCATTGCTGGAAGAAACCTTCAATTTTTGACTAATACCCGATGGTGAAATCTCAATACCCCTACTGCAAGTTGAAGTCTTCATATTTGAGAGGCATTCAAGATTTGGCAATTACAAGATTTGAAGTACTGACACCTAAAAGATGCCCGTCCTCATCCTTTAACTGGAAACCAATACAACAGAGTTAGGAAAGAAGTTTGGCTATACGCCTATACCAATAATTTGCCAAACCTAATTTGCATTACCTTTGATATAATTTCGATCAGCTCAGGGTAAGTCACATCATTGATTGATGGTAAGTCATTAGCAGCCAAAACAACCTGCATTCAAAACAGGAGGATTAACATAAAATATGCGCCAGAGTTATCAACAGATATGATAACCTGCCATGATAAGGAAATACCCAAAATGGCAAAATACCCAAAATGATATATGCGCCAGAGTTATCAACAGATATGATAACCTGCCATGATAAGGAAATTGATTATGATACTACCAGTGGACAAAATACCCCTGAAGGTCATCAATGATCCAAGATTATGATATCACACTTTCCTTCTTCCAGGACTTTTTGCTCCATTTCGTTCTGAAGGCGTCAAGGTCATCAATGATCCAAGGTCGAGGGGCAAGATTTTGACAAGTAGCCGAAAACGACATTCCATCCACGGCTTGTAAGTTGGGCCTAGAGAAAGCCTCCGCAAGCTTCTCATTCACAGTTTATAAGAATTATTTCAGAGATTTAGTTCACTTCTTTAATCAATTGTTAGTTGTCATAACATAACACCAGAAGTGACCAAAATTACATATCAACCTACCTGGGGAGAACCAAGATCAAATATGTTCCCTGCAAAAATTCCAAGTAACTTTAGTAAAATAACATACAATGATATCAAGAGGAGTGCCATGACTTGCTGGATCTTTCTCAAAATCGTCAAGTATTTTAGCATACCTTTTATGCAGAAAAGTATCATTAGAAGATGCAAATATGAAATAAATAAATAAAAAACCTGAAAGTGAAGGTAGAAAGAGGCAACAAGAGAGGACCTTAGAGAAAATGTTTGTGCTTTGTTAGCAGCATCAGGAACAGAAGTATCACTCTCAGCACGCTCCATGTACCAAGTCAAAGCCAAATATTGATGTAAAAAACAAGAAACACTGAAATAGCAGAATCATTGCAGTAAATAGTAATTCAAAGCAGAAACTAATGCCGTGCTTTTAAAATGAAACAGAGTAGAAACACATATTGTTGTCGTGGTTCAGGATAGAAATGAGTGAAATAATCCATTGCTGTCAACAGGGTATGCAATGCAGGATATTAATCTCTGAAAGAAAATTGCCAACAGCAAGTGATTTGTTTATTTGTTCAACCAGCCAATCAAACAAACATGCATATACTGACTTTGGCAAAGCACCCCTTGCATCAAATAGCCTACATGATAAGAAGAGTACATTTAAGACAAACCTAATGAAAGATGTATGCATTTCAATAAAGAAATGTTTGATTATTATTATTAGATATACATCATCAACTATTTGTGTATAGAAAATCAAGAAAGCTAGCAATACTCATAACAACTTTTATTAAACTGACCTATAAAGAAGTAAATTGACATACTCTTGAAGCTTCTTCCTTCTCCCTTTGATTCAATAGGGAAAGCCGACATATACACGTGCAAAGAAGGATTATGGGCTGCAATTTATGAAAGAAAGAGGTTGAATTCCAGAACGAGTTACTTCTCATCTCTATCTTTATCAACAGAGATATAATAGGGAATCTTAAACTCATTACAAAGCTCACAACAACAAGAGGCCAAATAATTAGTTATATTGCTTCCAAATTTGTTTTGATAAGTTTTCAGCTTAATTTTTTCTTACAGAATATTTGCTCATAAAAGAAGTAAGATGCACAGATAAACACATGTCAACAAATGAAGAAACTGATTGAACACAGAACACTAGAAAATCCATGCTGATAAAGTTTCAAAGAGCTAAGATATAATATTTTTATTACAGTAATATGCAAAGTGAGCACCAAAGTTGAAAACTAACATAAAGGATTATTATTACCTTCCAAGTCATTGCACGCAAACCTTTTTGTAATGAACGATGTAACTAAATGAAGTAGATACGAATGAATTATAAATGGTACTGTTATATTGAATTAAGCTGAATCAAACAGTACACTTCATTTGCTCAAGGTGAGCTTCCACGAGTACAGAGATAGAGAGAAGGGAGAGAGAGTTAGTTAGAGGAAAGAGAAGATTCAGATCATAATACATCAATGAAATTCACTCCCTCACTCACGCTTATGTCATGATGAAATCGTTCAATCTCACGCTCTTCACGCGTGCCCTTCCACTCGTGCGAACTTCATTTCCATTTAGTGTCTCAGCACTTGGCGCCTGGTTCATTACATTACCATCCCCTTTAGCAACAATCTTGTCCGCAAGATTGAAAGAAGGATAGCATTTCTGTAGCTCTTCCACATCTTCCCAAGTAGCAGCTGCTACATCACCATCTTCCCACAAAACTTGTACTTGCTGCACTGATGTATCTCCCCTTACTATGCAGCGTGAGTCCAACACTTCCTTTGGTTGAAAAATTGGCCCAGTATCAGTAGTCAATAATGGAAGCGGCAAGTAAGGTTCCTTGTGCTCTCCTTGAAACTTCCTCAGCTGTGACACATGAAAAACCGAGTGGATTCTAGCCTCTCTAGGCAACAATAGCTTATAAGCCACCTTTCCAACCCTTTGAACTACCTCAAAAGGTCCAAAATAGCGCATAGCTAGCTTCTGGTTTTTTCTCAATGCCAATGAATGTTGCCTATATGGCTGCAACTTCACAAGCACCATATCACCCACCTGAAACTCAATCTCCTGTCTCTTCTTGTCTGCTTGCCATTTGATTCTCTGTTGTGCCTTATTTAAATTGCTCTTTAACTGTTGTAAAATCATTTCCCTGTCATTCAACAATTTCACCACTTCTGCTGGCTCTCTATCAGTGAGTGGTGGTCTCACCAAACTTGGAGGATCTCGCCCGTATAAGGCTTTAAACGGAGTCATCCCCAAACTAGTGTGAAATGCAGTATTGTACCAAAATTCTGCCATAGTCAACATCTTATACCAAGTCTTGGGGTTGTCAAATGTGAAACATCGCAAATACATCTCCAAGCACTTGTTCAAAACCTCTGATTGACCATCAGTTTGAGGATGGTACGCAGAGGACATAGCCAAAGTAGTGCCTTGCATTCTGAATAAATTCTGCCAAAATGCAGCTGTAAACACCCTATCCCGATCCGATACAATTGACTTGGGGACTCCATGTAGCTTAACAACATTGTTCATAAAACTTTCTGCCACCGATTTGCTAGTGTAATCTGTCTTCATGGCCATAAAGTGAGCAAATTTAGACAATCTATCCACCACCAGTATCACAGAAAAACCATGTGAATTTGGCAGCCCTGTAATAAAATCCATAGCCACATCTTCCCACACCTGGTTTGGAATTGGCAAAGGATTGAGTAAACCAGCAGGCAAGGAATTGGATGATTTTGCTTGTTGACAGATGATACATTTCTTGATAAATTCCTTAACATCTTCTCTAAGTGTTTTCCAATGGAATTGAGCACTAATTTTTGCAATGGTTCGAGTGACTCCTGCATGACCACCTATAGGTGAAGAATGAAACTCCTTAAGTATCTGCAGCATGATATCTGACTTCTGAGGGACCAGTAATTTATCCTTCCAGTAAATTAATCCCTCTCTCACTATGTATTCTTCCCACTTGCCACCAGCCATGGTACATTGCTGCAGAACATGTTTTAATTCAGTATCCTTGCTTATGGCTTCCTTCAGTTGCTGCAGAACATGGAATTGTGGCTCTGACCAAGCCATAAATAACACTCTACTCAAAGCATCTGCAGCTAGGTTCTCTTTCCCTGGATTGTATTCAATTTTGAAGTCATAACCAATGAATTTATGAAGCCATGCTTGCTGTTCTGGAGTCTGCAATGACTGATCTAACAAACTCCTTAAACTCTTCTGATCTGTCTTAATCACAAACTGATTTCCAAGTAAATAATGCCTAAACTTTGCTAAGGCTTCAGTAATAGCAAACAACTCACGAGTGTAAGCCGATTGCTTTTGCATTCTAGGCACCATCTTCTTAGAGAAAAAAGCAATTGGGTGGCCTTGTTGACTCAAAACTGCTCCAACCCCAGTCCCAGAAGCATCTGTTTCCAATGTGAATGGTTGAGCAAAGTTTGGCAAGGCTAACACTGGTGCAGAAGTAATTGCCTTCTTCAATTCATGGAAAGCCTTCTCACTGTCTTCAGACCATTTGAAGGCATCCTTCCTCAATAAATCAGTCAGTGGACTAGCTATAGTAGCATAGTTCTTGATAAATCGTCTATAATAGCCAGTGAGGCCCAAAAAGCCTCTCACTTGTTTCACATTTGTTGGTCTTGGCCATTCCTTCACATCTTTCACCTTAGTTTCATCCATGGCCACCCCTGCACCTGACACTTTATGTCCTAAATAATCCACCTCCAACATTCCAAAATTACATTTGGACAACCTTGCATACAGTTGTTGCTGTTGTAGAGTTTTCAAAACCAGCTCTAAATGTGTTAAATGAGCTTTCCAAGTTGGACTATATACCAAAATGTCATCAAAGAAGACTAGTACAAACTTGCGAAGTTCTTTTTGAAACACTTGGTTCATTAAAGCTTGAAATGTGGCTGGGGCATTTGTAAGCCCAAAGGGCATGACAAGCCACTCATAATGTCCATGATGTGTTCTAAAAGCTGTTTTGTGTCTATCGGTTGGCTGCACCAGTATCTGATGATAACCAGCCCGTAGATCCAGCTTAGAAAAATAAACAGCACCAAATAACTCATCTAGAAGCTCATCCACAGTTGGCATAGGGAAGGAATCCTTCACTGTAATTGCATTGAGTGCACGGTAATCAGTACAAAAACGCCAACTGCCATCTTTCTTCTTGACCAAGACAATAGGTGAAGAGAAGGGACTGTTGCTGTTCTGAATAATCCCCTGCTCCAACATCTCTTGAACCATCAGCTCTATCTGTTGCTTTTGACTATGTGGATACCTGTATGGCCGAGTTCTGACTGGTTTTGAATCAGGTATCAGATCAATAGAATGATTCTTCTCTCTATTAGGAGGCAAGCCCTTAGGGATATCAAAGACAGATCTGTATGTATATAATAATGTTGCTAATTCAGGTTCCATGTCAGTTGGCAATTCCAACCACTGATCAGCAGGAGTGACAGGGCTAATTTGTTGTATTGCAAAGATCTCTTGAATTGCTTCTGTTGAACACATTCTCCTTAATTGATGGAAATGAGCTTGAGTTGGCTTAGAGCTGTGATCACCTTGAAGTGTGATAAATGCACCATTCTGCAAAAATTTAATACTCAAAGCTGCATAATCAGCCACATGTGCTCCTAATGTAGCCAGCCACGTGGAGCCTAAAATAAGTTCTGCTCCCACCACTGGTAAGAGATAGACAGATAACTGTAGCATTTGGCCTTGCACTTGTACAGTCAAATTTGGAATCCAACCTTCAGTTTCCATATACTCTCCATTTCCAATCAAAACTTTAAATTTTGGAAATGGCTCAACTGGTAGCTTCAGAAAGTGAGCTACTCTAGGTTGCAAAAAGCTCTCTGAACTTCCACCATCTAATAAGATTTGTATTGGAATATGGCCAATTGTTCCTGCAAAACGAATTGTGCCAACTCCAGTGCCCCCTTTCATAGCATTCAGAGATAAATGATGGTCATTAGCAGCAGCATTTTCTGTCAGGTCATTTTCTGGTTGGTTGGGTGGGTCAGTGTCTTGGTCAGGTTGGTCTTCCTCCTCCTCAATTTGCAACATAAGGACTTGATGTTTATTAGGACATTTGTGAGTATAAGAGAACTTCTCATCACAAAAATAACATAAGCCTTTATCCCTACGCAATTGAATCTCTGCAGGTGACATGCTCTTAAGCAATTGGTTTCTGTTACTACTGGCAATTGGTTTGGTTTCTGTTTTAGATAAGTTTGCTGGTTGTGTGTATGGTTTTGGATTCTGGTTTTTGTGGGTTACATCTGTTTTCTGGCCCTGAGTATTGTTTACTTTACTGGTATAAGTGTATGGTTTGTGTTTGGGTTGTGTTTGGTATTTTTCTTCAAATAATTTGGCTAGTGCTACTGCTTTAACTAAGCTAGGGGGAGACAGGGACTTTACATCACGACGAATGTCATCATTCAGACCACCAATAAAACAATCAAGCAAGGCTTCCTTAGTCACACCTTCAGATCTATTGGCCAGTGCAGTGAATTCTAAGTAGTATTCAGCCACAGTTCCAGTTTGAATCAACTTAAACAATTTAGATCAAGGGCAATCAAAAGGTGAAGGACCAAATTCCGTTTCTAAAGCAGACGTAAAATCATTCCATGATTGAAATGCATCAGTCTTATTTAGCATTTGAAACCAGGGCACAATATCATGATCTAAGTGTACCGATGCAATTGTAATTCTCTCTGCATCCGGGGTGGCATAATAATCAAAGAATTGCTCCGCTTTGAAAATCCACCCAGCAACATTACTACCATCAAAACGAGGGAAATCCAGCTTAACTGGTCTTACCTGAAACGGCACTCGCGGTGAGCTCACTCCAGACTCTGGTGTGACCACCTTCGGAGAACCAGATCCTGATGGCATATCCTTCTGAGCTCGCTTCAGTTCTTCAAACATTGCAGTGACCTTTGCAAAGTTTGCTTCAGAGCGAAGCACCGCTTGTTCCACTTGTTCAAATCGCTTCTGATTTTCCACGTCTTTGCGTACCATAGTCGTGTGGAACTCTGCGTGGTTCTTCTCTACCACTTCGGCCAATTTGCGTAGATCGTTCGACAGCTCCTTGTATCTTGTATTGTCAGCCATGGCGGAAGGGAGATGAAAGCACCAATGTAATGAACGATGTAACTAAATGAAGTAGATACGAATGAATTATAAATGGTACTGTTATATTGAATTAAGCTGAATCAAACAGTACACTTCATTTGCTCAAGGTGAGCTTCCACGAGTACAGAGATAGAGAGAAGGGAGAGAGAGTTAGTTAGAGGAAAGAGAAGATTCAGATCATAATACATCAATGAAATTCACTCCCTCACTCACGCTTATGTCATGATGAAATCGTTCAATCTCACGCTCTTCACGCGTGCCCTTCCACTCGTGCGAACTTCATTTCCATTTAGTGTCTCAGCACTTGGCGCCTGGTTCATTACACTTTTCCATTGGGAATTCCAATGCCAGAAATTCTTTGCAACTTTTCCAAATCAATATCCCTCTCAGAATGCTACGTTCAATAAAAAGGAAAGAAGGAACAATAAATAGAAGAAATTAGAGGAAACCTTAACTAGATAAACACATAATCCACACTTCATTCCCAATTTCAATATGCAATCATGACCTAATTATCTGATCAAAGTTCCGAATCTGAAATTGAAGAAGAAAGAGAAGAGGGAGATAAATTAGGTTTTCGAATCTGAAATTTTCAAATCTCCATAAGCTTTTGCACAAAAAGAAAACGAAAAATAAAGCAAAATCATGGAAGATAAATTAGGGTTCACCTTGACAATTAGAAGAGAGAGAGAGATAGAAGGAGAACCTAGACAATGAGCAGAGGAGGCCATGAACAAATGAAGAGAGTGCATCAGAGAACCAGAACCAAGGAGCAAGCACGAGCATCAGAGAGCCAGAACCAAGGAGCCAGAACCAAGGAGCCAGAACAAATGAATACCTTGTGTTATTTTTTTTGACAACAACGCGTGTGTATTTTAAAAACTAAAGGGTTATTTTTAACTTTTACCGACGGATAACGCCCGTAGGTATAAACGCCCGTGGCTATATGGAAGTTTTCTTGTAGTGGAAGAAACATATTTTAGATAACATGTGGCTTGATTAAATAACTTTGCTCCAAGTTTGCAACATTATGAACACCAATACAACTTATAACAACCTTTAAGTATGTTAATGAAAAGTATTCCAAATCGAAAAAGAAAAATAAGCAAATTTTATCATACCCCATAAGAGATGGGTCAAACCAGAAAAGATGTCAACCCCAAAAGTGCTTTAGAAAATAGAATGCAAACATATTCACTGTAGTCAAGCTTCAACAATATCAATAGGAAAAAAATGCAAGCCAAGACTCAATATCATAATAACAACTTTCATTCTTCAAATTCTCATATACTGTTACTCTCTTGAATGTTAATTGGAGGTGGGATATAGAAAAAGAAAAAAAAAAGAGAGAATAACATCCAAAATCAAAACTAAATTGAAATATTTGAACTTAATTGCAATATTCAAAACAAAATTTAATATAGTTTTAATATAATTAATTTTATTCTTTTAAAATATAAGTTGACCATAAACGTATAAGGCAAGAAATTATAAGTCATTATAAGTCATAATTATTAATGATGATTTTAATTTTTTTTTGAAAAAGTAGCAGCCGCAATTTTAACCATTGTGAGCCGTCCAGATTGGGTTAAATTTTGAGAGTGATTTTGAGCCGTCCAGATTGTTCAAAATGTTGAGTTGGAATACACATAGCATGTTGGACGCTGAGGTGGCTTTTTTGTAGTGCTTATGTGGAATTTTAAAATGTTGATGTGTCATGCTTATGTGTACACATTCTTGAATGTGTATAGTTATGATTATGAAAGCCAAAAATCTCACTTATATTTTGCTGTGCACACTCTAGCTCTATTTATAGCAATCTCCCAGCATTGCTTATTCCACTCCAAGCGATGTGGGACTAGCTTTGAGTTGTCATTTTTGAATTCTTCTCATATCTTTAGTTTTTGAGTTTATGCTGCCTTCTTGACATAACATCTCATTCTTAAATTCTTAGAAAAATTGATACAAACTCATTCCAAGTTAAAAAGCAAAACAAAATCCTGATCTAACAAGCTGAATCCCATGTCATCATCACTCTCTTCCTGGGGCTGAAACAGAAACAGGTGCCCCACTTCCTGTGGCATTCAATATCAAATCATCAAGGTTTCTCTTCTCAGCAAGTTTAGCAAATAAGCTTGGCCAATAAGCTTCAACATCAGCCTTCGCAGCTTTCAACAAAGTTGAGATCTTCTCACCAGTGACGGCGATGTTATCACCGTGAAGGATCATGAGCGAGTTGCTTATATCTGTAAAATTTATATATAATTCTTAAAAAAACACAATGTTATATTTTTATTAAAAACAAACAATATTATAAATTTATAACCATATATTAATATTATATTTAGTTATTTAAAAATGGTGCGAAAGTATGATTTGGATATATTATTGTATTGTTGAACTTAAGTTAAGCCTAATTTAATTTTTGTGGAAGTGGTCTGTGACTAAAATAATCAAAAATATATTAAATAATGTATTTAATTAATTCCGGTTCAACCCCCGATTCAACCGGTTGAACTCAAGAACCCCTGAACCGCTACCTCTTCCGGTTCAATGTCCGGTCCGGTTTTGATTACCTTGGTCAAACTGGTCCTTTTTTGACATTTTTGTCGACAGACGCCACGCTGGTCGTTAACAGGTGACATGATTTGCTTAGTTGGCATTGCTGATCGGAAAAAAAAATAAAGGACCAAACTAATTTTGGTGAAACATAAAGGACAAAAGTGAACTTTTACTAAAAAAAAAGCTCCATCTTAATCTCCATTGCCCACCACCCTCTCACTCTCTCTCTCTTCACTATCCATCTCTCTCCTCCCTCTCTCTCTCTCCTCTTTTCTCTTCCTCCGCTTCATCTTCATCCTCAAATTGAAAAATTAGGGTTCTGAGTTTGTAGAGGGAGCTTCCTTTTGCATTAATGTCAATGCAAAGCATGTGTTTTTTCAGAAGGGGAGGAGGAGGATGAAGATGAAGGGGAGGAGGAGAAAAGAGGAGAGAGACTGGGGTAGGAGAGAGACCGCGGCAGAAGATAGAGAGAGGGTGAAAAGAGAGAGATAGATAGTGAGGAGAGAGATTGCAGTTGTGGTAATGATGGTGCTGTGGAGTGAGAGGATGAAAATTTTTGAAAGTGCATTTTGATCTAAAATAAATATAAATGTAAAATTGTTTTATTTGAACACAAAAACCAACATCAAAATTTTCAACAATCCTTCTCTTAATGTAAGTAATCACACAATTAGCAAGAAATTAATCTTCCATCTTTTTTAAGAACCTATCTTCCCGATCGACATAGCTAAAAGTGATCTCTCAATTCTAGCAGTTGAAATGGGAAAAGTCAGTATCATACAAATTAAATGTTCAATCAAAAGGATAAGTGAAATATTTTCATATTCTCACCAATCCTCTGCATATAGCTTAGAAAGTACTATAAGAATCCATCAAAGAAATACTCAAAAGTATGAGTAGATTTGTAGACATAAAAGAAAACACATGACATACCTGATATGGCTCATAATGTCACTTCATTATTTATTTGTATAATAGGGATGTGTGCAATGATGAACCAATGTTCCCCTTTCTCACTTCCATACCTTGCTTCTAACAGAGGGCAGTTCTTGATGAATAGCTCCTTCAGAGAGGAAGGAAACGTGTCTTCTAGAAATGGCTCTAGCACTAAACAATGACAAGTTACGGCAGTTACAATGACAAGTTTTGGTTCCGACAAACCTGCTTCACCAAATGGACCAACTGCTAATCCTTCTCTGTTTAATTTTGGGAATAAGATGGTTTCTTCAATAGAGTTAACAGCCCTATCAAAGGAGATAACGAAAGCAGCTCCGATGTTTGGTTTAGAGAAGGCTGTTTCGTCAAAGGAGCCTGCTGCTGATGCTCCATTGGTGAACTTTGGCACCAATAAAAATGTTCACAGGGTTCCACCAATGCCATTTACTGCCTCAACATCAGTTGGTGGTGAATCTACTCCGAAAATTGGCGCTTCTTCTGACTCTCATCTGGGAAACTCAATCAGGTTAGTGTGTTAGTTAGTGTGCTTTCGAAAAACCTCTCCCAACATAATTCTCTACACAACTAGCCGTTTTTCTGGAGGTGTATGTGCATGCCCTGCCATTTCAATTTTCTACTTCAAATTATACTGAAAAGTGATGACACCTGGCTTTTTCTATTTATTTAGTGATAAAATATTTCTGCCCAATTTACTTTAATTTGGTTTTTTTAGGGGTAAATTTCTTTTGGGGTATATCTACCTTTCATTTCCATTCCACGTGTTCAGATATACCTTTTACCTGGTTTGCACTTGTAGAGCTACAGTCTTGTTAGGGCATAGTTCAGTCTAAGTTACCATATTGTACTTTATGTTATCTCAACTTTGGATATTTCAGAGTATAGACGCTTGATAGTTAAAAAACATAGATGCTACTTGACTATCTGATTTGTATGTTGTGCTGTGTCATATGTTGGAATACTTTTTTGGCCGCTCTTGTAGTTTTTTTGTGTATTGTACAAGCAAAATTGAAGATAGATATTTGGAAACATATACTTATAATTTTCATAAAGTGTTAGTATAATTGTTGTGCTAAACGATTCCTTCATCTGCAGCTCAACTACTGTTACTGGTGCAACTCATTCTATGCAAGAAGTTCGTGAATCTGATAATGGTAATGCTGAGACTAATACAGATGCTGGACTTTCTGTTGGTGCATCAGAACTAGCTGTTTCATCTGTAGCAGCAACCTCATTGTTGACACTTGACATCACCCACGAGTATATTCACTTTTGGTCAAAGTTCAAATCAAAATAATGGCTTTATTGCTTCAGGCCCTTCATTCTCTTCCTTTCCATCTCTCATATCAAACAATTTTAGCAGCAGTACCAGCTTGTCCCATTCAGCAAATTGTGGTAATAATGCCAGCTTGTAAAATTAGGCATACTCTTGCTTAGCCCCAACTTGTCAGCAGCAAGATTGTATATGAAACTAGTATGTATAGATATAATTATTAAATAGTATTTTGGATGTATAATTTAATTTTTTTTAATTTTTTTTTTAAAATTTCCAACGGATTTCCGACGAAAAGGTGTCAGAGTTTGCGACGACTTTGCCACGGATATTTGCGACGGATTTCCGACGACTTTGCGACGGAGACATTTGCGACGAAAAAATCCGTCGGAAACCATTTGCGACGGATTTTTGTCCGTCGGAAAGTTAGTCGGAAACGTCAATTTGCGACGAAAATCACTACATTTGCGACAGAAATTGCCGTCGGAAATCGTCGATTTTCTTGTAGTGCATGAATATGAAAACTTCTAAGTAGAATTTCTATTATTAGTTGTTTTAGATGATAACAATTTTTAACTATGCAGATCTTGGTGATAATGCTACAATTGAAAAGATTGGAACTCCAGATAATTGAAAAGCTTGGTCCGAAAATGATTGGTGAAAATGTAGAAGGGAAGGTTCTCAATTCAAGTGTATGTATAAATTGTTTCTAAACTATTTCTCAATTTTTAATTGAATAAAAAAAAACTAACTTCAGTGGATGATTTCAATTGAAAGAACTTATGTGGGCTTGTATATATTTAAACATAAATCACCTCCGTTTATTCCCTCTGGTCCCTTTGTAAGACACTTGGTAATTTGAAATGTTATCATTCATAGTCACCTCATTGCTATTAATATAGGATTTTAATAATTTACTTATATGCTGATATTTATTGTAATTTTTGTGGTGAATAACCATGCTACACATGTTGGGTGCAATTGTTATTACGCGTTGCTGTTTCAAGGATCTCAAACGGCTGAAAGTTTTATTTCCTATATTTTTATAAGTTGGTTTTTTTATCTATAATCAATTCCTTTTTTGGTATTTTTGTTTATATAATTTGTAATTCTTTTTAATTTTAAATGATATATTTATTTTTGTATTTGGTTGTCTTTTTGTAGTTTTATTTTTTGTTTTTGTCATTTGTAGACATGGGATAGAGTTAAGAGTTAAAATATCATCCCAAAAAAAGAAAAATTGCTAGATAAATTTCTTACAATATCTTGTCTGATACAGTTGGAGATTGAATGCAAAATAAAAGCCATGTGTAGTTTAAACCAGGACTATGGCACCCATTAGTCCTCATGGGAGCCACGTCTCCTGGTTTAATTTTAAAAAAAAAAATCAGATTGTATCAATTATTGTTTATCGATGTGGATAAAATTATTTATTCTTTTGATAATAAAGCAACAAGCTTATGAAGTATAATCATTTTTTTGTCAAAATAAGTATAATTATTTTGTTAATTTATTTATGCTTCTTATTTTGTTAATTTATAATATTACATTGACAGACAGAAGTTTGATGAAAGAACGTGTTGCATGGCTTGGAAGCCAATTGGGAATGCCTTAGCTGTTATTGATGTTATGGGAAAATATGGTATTTGGGACAATGTTATTCCTTCATCTATGAACTCTCCAACTCAAGATATACCTATGCAAAGGAATATCAAGAAAATAGTGCTAATGGGAGCTTGAGTGGTCTTGGTGAGAAAAGTAATGATGAGTCTGAGCCACCAACTAGCAGGAAAAGATTACGCAAACAGTCTTTGAGTGAGGAAAATTTTGATGAGGATGGAGGAAATGAAAAGGAAGAACATGAGCACCCTCATGTATGGTCCATTTAGTAGCTGGGCTAGTAATAGTGAGGTCAGATTTTGTGCTTCTCCTCCTATGTTGATAAAAACATTTGATATTGTGTCAAAAGAAATTGACACCTTTTATGGATCTATTAAAGATGTGATTGCACCATTGTTCAACTTTATTTGGTTATAAGGACTGC
This sequence comes from Astragalus membranaceus, assembly GCA_039519185.1. Taxonomy (NCBI): domain Eukaryota; kingdom Viridiplantae; phylum Streptophyta; class Magnoliopsida; order Fabales; family Fabaceae; genus Astragalus; species Astragalus membranaceus. The sequence goes on from CM076850.1 coordinate 114,273,456, forward strand.
ATTTCAGATCTCGTGGTTAACAGTGTGGGTATTGTGCATGACATGATATGAAATTTTACGGGATATCACCATCAGATGCATTATGATTTTACTTATCAGCAATGGATCAATCATGTTTCAAGACTAATGCTATCTGCTATAGTTTACATGCATATCCTTGTTAATTTCTGCTAAAGGATACAATTTAGAATTAAGTATTTAGCACGAAAAAATATATAAATGTGTAGTGTTTTGCTGCAGGAGTTCTCAGCATCAATTGGACTATAGAGTATATAAATACAATCCAGAAAAGCAAGATCAACAAGCTAGCCAAGGTACTAGTTCTAGTATTATTTTGTTTGTTTTATTTGCTGTTAAATCAGTGTGCTTTGTTTGCCTTTAAATTAGATCTCTTATAGATTCTAACTCAGAAGCATGCACTTTTAGCCAGGGGATTACTATAATTCCAACAAGATTTCAATGTATATATGATTTTAGTTTGATTGATCTCTTTCTTTAGATTTTAGTTTGATTGATCTCTTTCTTTATACCACTTTTGGGCTTTATGATTGATTGATATGCTAAACTAGTTTGGGTGGTGTACATGGTATTCTTTCTATACTAGTGTCTCTTCAGATAATGTGAAGTAAGGATCACAAAGGTGTTAGTTATTTCTTTCCTTAGAAAGTGGTCAAAGTTACGAGGTTTTTACATTCACATAGACACTAAATCTAATTTGTGATTTTTTTCATATTTGCAGTTTTGAGTTAGCTGGTGGAATTCCTGCTAAGTTTGTTGAAATTTTTTACTGCATTTCAGATCTGATGTGCTCACTTTGTTGAAAAATTTGGCAGTGGTTTATGCACTTTGAAGGAGAAGAAGTGAAGACTGTTGTTGCACTTGGTGCTGCTTGGGTCACAGCTTATTTAGGTGTTTTCTCACTTTCAATAACTGAATGCCCGAGGCATGATACTTCCCCAAATGTAAAAGAGCTATGGGATAAGATTTAAAAGGGTGGATAAATATGTAATTGCTAGCATGTCATTTGAAGTTTTGACTTTTTTTTTGTTTTAACATGTAAAAGGATAATATGTTGTTGATGATAGTTAGCATATGAAACATTTCTAACACATTGTATTTTATTGCAGGGACATGTTTTTTCACTAGATGGGCCAGTGGTGGTTGTATCAGGTTTCAAGAATGAGCTTGCAGTTGTCACTCATGCTTTTGATTGCCTTTCCTCAAATGGCCAGGTCGGTTCAGCCTTTGTGATAGTTGTTTCTAGGGGTGGACACAGAACTGCAACCCGCCCGAAACCGTACAACCCGACGTGAAAATTGTCGTTACGGGCCTGTCAGTGGAAACCGAACCCGACCAACTAAGACACGTCGGTTCCTAATGGGTTCAAATGGGCGGGCTCGGATATCAAACCTGCATCCATCAGTAACCGAACCCGACCATGTACATTGAGTTGTTAGTGTATTTAATATTTTTTTGAGGTTGTGTGCAGATGAAATACTGAAAATGTGGTTTCTTACTATGCAAAGCTAGACTGCAAATACGCAGTTTTTGCAAGAGAGAAAAGTACTGCAAAAAAACTAGACTCAGTCAAGCTAGACTGCACTCTATGTTCTCTTTGAATGATGCAATAGTACTATAGTAGGATGCAAAACAATTAAATTTAGTATTTTATTACTCTAATTTCTCTCTCTCAAGTTGGTATTACATTTCTGAAAGAATAAAATAAATTTTCTTCTCCCCAACATCGTATCTTATCTGAACTGAAACCTCTTCTTCTCTAGTTTCTGGTCTTTAATGCCTATGACTTTATTTCTCTCCAACATTTTTCTCTCTGTTCTTCTCATTCACTTCCGTCAGCCAACCCGCCATTACCCAACCGAAACCACCCGCGACCTGCTAACCCGAACCTGCCTTAACCGTTCTTCCAAATGGTCATAACTGGGCCTAATGTTCTCGACCGTGGATTGTGTCGGATGGCCTGTTTTGGGCCCGAATTCGACCAAATCCGACCGATGTCCACCCCTAGTTGTTCCATCTGATATTGGCATCTCCAATGTGCTTTTATTTAGTATTAGTACAATAGGATATAGGATTACGATAAAGTTCTTCTCTATGTCTTCTCAATTTAATTTTTGACCTTTTTGAAAAGCCTATCTTAGTGGGGGAGCAAAATCATCATCTATCTGGTTATAAAACATTAAATGATCTCTTCATACAGGTTGTTGTTCCTGAAACGATTAACACAAAGCAAACCAGCAGCCAATTCCAAGCAAATAACAAATTGCAATTGCAGAAATTAAAAGGATGCAAACAGAGCCGAATTGAACAATTGAACGAAATAAAAACACAGAACCGTAAATGCAAGAAAATGTAAACTCAGAGAACAAGAAATTGAAAAACAGAAAACGTAAAGAATCGCACAGAAAACTTAAACGGATAAACGAACAAGAAGAAGAGAAGAGGGAGAGGAAGAACACCAAGATTTGTTGACCCAGTTCGGATTTCTCCTACATCTGGGGGTCTGAATCCGAGCAAATGATAATCCACTATGAAGAATCTTGATTACAATGATGTGAATCAGTTTATTGATCTTCAAACTGATTTCTGTTTCTTCGCGTATGAGAACAGGAACAAAAGAGAGAAACAACGATTTTACAACAATGGAAACTTTTCTCTCATGCGATTTTACATTCATTTGCTCCAATTCTATGTCATGGTGAGCAACCATAGACAAGATGATTCTAATAGAGGAATGTTTGACTACCGGTGTAAAAATTTCGTTGTAATCCAAACCTTCCTTTTGAGTGTATCCCTTTGCAACCAACATTGCCTTGAACCTTGATTCTTCAACTCCTGGAATTCCCTCTTTTCTCTTGAATATCCACTTGCTACCAACCACCCTAGCTCCATTTGGCTTAGGAACTAGTTCCCATGTGTTGTTCTTATCCAAAGAATTTATTTCTTCGGTCATGGCAACAACCCATTTATCACTATACTTGTGATTAATAGCTTCATTGTAGTTCCTTGGTTCTTCATTAATAACCTCTTCCGCGGTATAGAGAGCACAACTTACCATATCTGCATAGCCAAACATTTGGGGAGGTTTCACCACCCTTTTGCTTCTGTCTTTAACTAAGTTGTAATCCGTGAGATCTTGATCACTGTCTTCACCATCTGTTTGATGTCTCGGATCCGGTTCCACTACCTCTTGAGTTTGGGGTGGGGCATTGTTAGTGGCTTCATGCTCCACCTCAAGCTCAAAACTCTCTAGCTCTTGCTTGTCTTCAACTAGCTCTTGATTGTCTCTTGTCCCCTTGAACAATTTTGCTTCTTGGAACTTCACATCTCTACTAATGATGCACTTTTTGTCTTCTTGACTCCAAATCCTATAGCCTTTCACACCTGCAGGACAACCAACAAAATACCCTTTTCTTGCCCTAGGGATTAGCTTTCCTTCATTCACATGATAATAAGCAACACAACCAAAAACTTTCAAATGATCATAACTAGGAGTCCTATTTAACCAAATTTCTTGAGGTGTTTTTAGTTTGATAGCGGTGGAGGGGCTCAAATTAATAAAATAGCAAGCCGTATAGACGGCCTCGCCCCAAAATTTAGTAGGCATCCCAGAATTGGAGAGAAGACACCTCATTCTCTCCAATATGGTCCTATTCATCGTCTCAGCAAGGCCATTTTGCTGAGGTGTGTGCCTAACAGTTCTATGCCTAGTGATTCCATTTTCTTTACAATAATTTGTAAACACATCATTACAATACTCTAAGCCATTATCTGTTCTTAGCACCTTAACCTTTCTATTGGTTTTATTTTCAACTAAGCTTTTCCATTCCTTAAATGTTTTAAAATCTTCATCCTTAGTTTTTAAAAGATAAATCCATACCTTCCTACTACAATCATCAAGAAAAGTTATGAAATACCTGTTTCCCCCAAGTGTGGGAATCCTTGCCGGTCCCCAAATGTCGCTATGCACATAGTCCAGCAAGCCTTCCGTATTGTGTTGTCCCGTGTTGAACCTCACCTTGTGCATCTTGCCAAATACGCAATGTTCACAGAAAGGTAACCCTCCAAGCTTGTCCTTTCCGAACACACCAAGCTTTTCCAATATCTGCATACCCTTAGAACTCACATGCCCGAGTCTTTGATGCCACAACCTTGCCCTTTCGGAACTCACCGATTCCGTGCTTGAGGTAGCCACATCTACACTACCGGTAATTGTTGTACCTTTGAGAATGTATATGCCATGATCCCTATATCCTCTCATAACCACTAGAGAGCCTTTGATCACCTTCATAATACCATCTTCCCCCTTAAAAGAACAACCCGCCGCTTCAAGCATACCAAGAGAGATTAAATTTCTCTTTACACCAGGGACATACTTCACCTCCGGAAGTATCTTTATAGTGCCATCATCCATTCTAAGTCTTACAGAACCTATCCCTTCAATCTTGCACACTGTGTTGTTTCCCATTACCACTTGTCCGCCATTCACTTGACTATAGCCAATCAACCACTCCTTATTGGAAGTCATATGAAACGAACAACCTGTATCCAACACCCAGTGATCCTTGTTGATGGATGAAGAGGTCATCACCATCACAATACCCTATAACTTCACTTCTTGAAGTTATATGATGACCAAACCCAGAGTCCAAAATCCATATTTTCTCACTTGTGGAATTTGACCCAATGACTTCTTCTGCAATCAAAACGTCTCCTTCATAGTACTCGGAAGCAATTGAGACGCTTCCTTCATCATCAGTGGAATCACCTTTTTCTTGGATTTCCATTTTGGACAATCCTTCTTCCAATGACCCTCTTTCTTACAAATGTAGCACTTGTTATCCTTCTTACCTTTTTCTTTATCCCATTTCTTGTTCTTCTTATTCTTGCCTTTCTTTTCAAAATTTCATTTCACAAATAGACCTTCATTCTGTTCTTCTTTAGTCTCGGATCTCCCCTTAAGTTCCTTTGATATTAGTGCGGATTGCACATCATCAAGGGTTAATGTTTCCTTACCATAAAGTAGAGCATCAATGAGATGTTCATACGTTTTAGGTAAAGAATTTACAAGTAGGATAGCCTTATCCTCATCATCAATCTTGACATCAATATTTTCGAGGTCAAGAATGACTTTGTTGAATTCGTCAATGTTCTCTTCTACGGACTTTCCCGGTTGCATCTTGAAGGTGTAAATCCTTTGCTTCAAATACAAACGGTTGGCAATTGATTTTACCATATACAAGTCTTCCAATTTCTTCCAAATAGCTGCTGTCGTGGTTTCTTTTACCACTTCCCGGAGAGGATTGCCACCAAGACTCAAGATTAGTGCACTATATGCCCTCTCTAAAGCCTCCGCCTTTTCTTCCGCGGACATCTTTACCGGCAACCCCTTTCTCCAAGTAACGCACCCGCGAGACCTTGTTGGCCTAGCATTGCTTTCATCTTGACACACCATAACCCGAAGTCGTTATTCCCATTGAACTTCTCGACTTCATACTTTGTTGAAACCATTGTTTCTTGATTGCGAACCAAAGCCCTTGATACCAATTGTTGTTCCTGAAACGATTAACACAAAGCAAACCAGCAGCCAATTCCAAGCAAATAACAAATTGCAATTGCAGAAATTAAAAGGATGCAAACAGAACCGAATTGAACAATTGAACGAAATAAAAACACAAAACCGTAAATGCAAGAAAATGTAAACTCAGAACAAGAAACTGAAAAACAGAAAACGTAAAGAATCGCACAGAAAACTTAAACGGACAAACGAACAAGAAGAAGAGAAGAGGGAGAGGAAGAACACCAAGATTTGTTGACCCAGTTTGGATTTCTCCTACATCTGGGGGTCTGAATCCGAGCAAACGATAATCCACTATGAATAATCTTGATTACAATGATGTGAATCGGTTTCTTGATCTTCAATCCGATTTCTGTTTCTTCGCGTATGAGAACAGGAACAAAAGAGAGAAATAGCGATTTTACAACAATGGAAACTTTTCTCTCATGCGATTTTCACTCTGAATTCCTCTCACCATGAAAGATGAAACTTGCTTCCGCTGAATGCGTCGCTCTCAAGCTTCTCTGTTTCTGAACGCGAATGCTTGAGGAAGAGGACGCAAACCAGAAGAGATATATAGCTTCTTTCTGATTATCAAATGATCCCGGCCCACAAGAGAAGAAACAGCGAGGCCCAAAATAAGATGAACAGCCCAACTGAATTTAAATCTATTAACACCTCCAACAATTAATCTTTGCACCACACCACACAGGTCTTAGAGTTTAGAGTATTTAATATACCACATGGGACCCAACCCCTTCGTGGTCATTAACTCCTGGTTCCTCTCTAAAATGGTATTAACTATGTCTACACTATAGTGTTGGTGTTTGGTACACTGCTGATTCTGTAAATAGAATATGCAGGGTGTGGCGTGCATTAGTCTAATGTGACTAATTTTATTCTTAAGCCTTTAATATTGCTATTAGCTGGAAAATGCTAATGTTAAGATTACATGAGAAACAATTTAGCTAGTTTGTTTGCTCCTAATGTGAAGATTGCATGCTAATGTACCATTTAGAAGCCTTTTATACATTAAGTGATAAAAATATAAGTGTTGCTATGAATACAATATGATCAAATCAACTTAGTTGAGATTGAATGAATTTGTTATTAATAACAATATTTTTTGTTAGTCCCTCTCTATTTCTACTTGGAGCATATTTTGTTTTTTTTGCAGAAATCAAAAGGAATGAAGTGAAGAAGCATAATAATTTAATGTTAGATGCACTACAAGCACAATGATTGTTCAAGTGGACTCAATTGAAGATGAATGGCAAGCAACAATTTGATTGGATACATTAACTAATAATAGGGCTTTCTAGAATTTTGTTGATAATTTTTTTCCAATTTATTGTGAATGATAATTTTGGGTTTTATCACAAAAAATAAAGGAGAATTTAGTGATGCAAGTCTATAGTGCATATATCTATTATTATTTTTTTTTTTTATTATCTATGGCAACGGTTTTGAACCGTAGGGATAATAGACAATCGGCATACATTAGGCAACGGTTATACATTTGGAAACGGTTTTTAAGTGTTGCCATACGGGCAACAGTTTTTAAGTGTTGCCATAACTAGCAACGGTTTTAGCCTGTTGCCATTCCGTGAAAATTAAAACCGTTGTTTTTAAGTTATCAATGACAACGGTTTTAGGTTTGTGTTGCCTTTGATGACAAAAAACCGTTGTCTATTGTTTAGGCAACGCCTGAAGAAACAACGGTTTCAAAACCGTTGCCAAAAATAAAGGCAATGGTTTTTTCGCTTTACGCAATGGTTTTCAGGCGTTGCCTTTGGATCAAAATGTTGTAGTGTAATTTGTGTCTAATAGATTTGTGTGTCATATGATGCAGGCATTGAAGCAAGTACCTTCATATTTGATTATTTGGCACACACATTGCATTGCGCTATTGGTTTATATTTAGTCGTCAAGAGTAACTTTTTTGTGTTTTCTAATTCACATCGGTAACTTGCCATTTTCTTTTAAAATATTTTGGGTCATATCACATGTGGTGTCTTTATGCAAATTATAATTTGAGGATCTCTTCATGTCCATTCTTCATAGTTCCATATAGCAACATCTTATGATAGCATATAGGCCGTTCTAGTTATAACATATAAAAGAGTAGTTAAAAGGGAGAAAGCTAATTTTTATTAGATAGAGTTTTTACACCATCATAAGGAATAATGATATGGATCTATTTCCTTAAAAAAATGATATACATCTATTAACATTCACATAAACATTGTCTTCTAATATTTCTTTTATTATATAACTATGAAATTTTTTGTTGAGAATAAGTGTGAGTGGTTTGTCCCACATCGGCTTACACTTGAGGGGGAGATTGTTGAGAATTCAAGTGTGAGTGGCTATAGTCCCACATCGGCTAGGAATGAGCTAAATGAAAGGGATATAAGAGAGGGGGCTCATATACCTAATGTCTTAAGGTTTTGGGTGGAGATGTGGTGTCCAGGTTTCTTGGTGGTCCAGGTCATTAGCTCGGTGTTGCTCTCAGGTTCGGCTCGATCGGGGAGCGGGAAATGGATCCTGGTTTGGATCAAGGCTAGCAAGGTGGGTGACTCACACTTGAGGGGGAGATTGTTGAGAATTCAAGTGTAAATGAGCTAAATGAAGGGGATATTAGAGAGGGGGCTCATATACCTAATGACTTAAGGTTTTTGGGTGGAGATGTGGTGTCCAGGTCTCTTGGTGGTCCAGGTCATTAGCTCGGTGCTGCTCCCAGATGCGGCTCAGTAGGGGAGCAGGAAATGGATATTGGTTTGGATCAAAGCTAGCAAGGTGGGTGACTCACACTTGAGGGGGAGATTGTTGAGAATTCAAGTGTGAGTGGTTTGTCCCACATCGGCTAGGAATGAGCTAAATGAAGGGGATATAAGAGAGGGGCTCATATACCTAATGACTTAAGGTTTTTGGTGGAGATGTGGTGTCCAGGTCTCTTGGTGGTCCAAATCATTAGCTCGGTGCTGCTCCCGGTGCTCCCCCGGACTCCCCAACAATTTGCCCTTAGGGTACGTTTGGGAAGGAGATTTGGGAGGGTTTTTGATGTGAACCCACATGCTTGCCTAACCTAATCACTAAGCTTGGATGAAGGTTGCAAAGATAAATACTCAAAAGACCAAAAAGAGATTCCACAATTTAAGGGAATATATTTTAGTGTGTTTACACTAAATGTGACCAAAGATACCTTAGGGAATTTCTAGAATATCCAAACTCTAGAGTTCCCTATTTCTTTGTATTTTCTTTTAAATAAATTTTGAATTTCTCTTCTAATTGTAATGAGCATTTTAGTTTGACTCTTGTTAGCTTGTTTTAGAGGCTACGACCTTAATGTGTTTGTGTATGGTCGTGGGACTTGTTTACCATTTCTTTTAGTAGATTGCATGTTGGGCCTAAGATCCAATAGTCCAACATATAAATACTTTTCTCCTCCTTGTAATTGGAAGAATTTGGATGAATGAAAATCATTTGCTAAATTTGCAAAGCTAGAGCCGTGTGACAGCCAAAAAGATGCGTGAGGTGTGAGAGTTTGAGAGCATTGTATAAGTGAGTTCATCATGCTCTCCTTAGTTCTCGGAATGGAACCTTGAGCACCTACCTTTGAGGCTTGGTGAACTTCCTTCTCCACTTTTATTTCTATCCACTACAAAAAAACTGGTCATTAGCGAGGGAAATTTCCCTCGCAAAATGACCTAAATCCGTCGCTAATGGTCATTTGCGAGGGAATTAGCGAATGACTGGTTCCCTCGCTAATTCCCTCCTCGTTAATGGGATTAGCGAGGGAGTTTGAATCCCTTGCTAATTAGCGAGGGAATTTTCCCTCGCTAATGACTGCCTCAAAATTTGTGCACTTTTTCAAATACTGGCCGACACGTGTCCGGTGCTGAATGGCTTGTTTTATTTTTATATATATTTATTATTAATGTTGTCAAAAAACTATTATATTATTAATGTTTTTTTTATATATTTATTATTTGTGGTTTTGGTGGTTGTGGTGGTGGTGGTGGTGGAGAGGAAGAAGGTGAAGAGGAGAAGAGGGTGGTGGTGTGGTGAAAAAAGGTGGAGAGAAGAAGAGGGAAAGGGGAAATCGTAAGAGAGAGAGAGGGGGGGAGAGGAAGAGGAGCTCCAGTGGTGGTGGAAGGTGGAGTGAAGAAGAGAGAAAGAGGACAGAAATTTTTAGGTGGAGAAGAGGAATTCGTAGGTGGAGAGAGGAGAGGAAGAGGAGAGGAGTTTTTGGTGGTGGTGGTGTGGTGGCGGTGGTGTGGTGGTGGTGGTGGTGAAGGGTATTAGGGTGGTGAGAGAAGGAGAAGAGTAAGGGAGAAAGAGAGAGTGAGAGAGAGGGTGAGGATGAGAGGAGGTGATGGTGGTGGTGTGGTGGTGGAAGTTATGGGAAGGTGGGAGAGAAGAAGAGAGAAGAGTGAAGAGTGTGAGGAGAGTAGGAGAGAAGAGTGTGTGTGAGAGGATAAATAAGGTGAAAAGTCAAAAAATTAGCGAGGGAATTAGCGAGGGACTGAAAATTCCGTCGCTAATCACCTGCACGGAGCCCTATGATCTGAAAACTGTCAGAAATTAGCGAGGGACTGAAAATTCCGTCGCTAATCACCTACACGGGGCCCTATAATCTGAAAACTGTCAGAAATTTGCGAGGGAATTAGCGAGGGACTGAAAATTCCGTCGCTAATTAGCGAGGGACACCAAATTCCGTCGCTAATGACTGAATTAGCAAGGGACTAAAAATTCCCTTGCTAATTCCCTGGCTAATCAGTTTTTTTTTTGTAGTGATCTCTTCCATATTTGCAATTTCTTCCCATTTATTAAGGTTGACTCATTTGTGTTGGTTTTTGTTGATCTTCTTCTCTTTCTTTGATTTTCAAGAACACTTGTTCTTGAAAGTTTTGTGAGATTTAAGTAGATTGCCACTTTTCTAGATCCTAAAACTTAGAGATCATGTTTAGATCTCATCAATTTTGGAGGGGAGAGGTTCGTCTATATTTTAATATCTATTTTAACTTTAAATTTTTTTAAAGAATAACATGATAGAGAACAATTTTATAGCTTCCTATATTTAGAATTGAAAATCAAGCTCTATATAGTACTAAATTAATCTCATCTCTTTCTCTCTAATTTATTTCTCTCATAAATCAAACAATAGAAAATCACTCTTTTTCTCTCTCTTCTACCAAACACACATTACAAACTTACAATATAAGTTAGTCTAGTCTATTTTCTTTGTTACCGTCATTGGTGTGTAGTATCCATTGACATTGTCGATGACTAAGCTATGTCAGAGAATCTGGCTGGCAACGAGTACCCGACTTTGCCGGTCCGTGTGGTTCTCCCCTCCAACAGAGTTTTTGCCATATCCAAGATTCAAACTCGAGACCTGAGAATGAGATCTCAACTCAGTTACCGCTGGACCAACCCGCAATTGAATAACACTAAAATAATTTGACAAGAATATATAGTCTCTAGAAAGTCCGAATTCTTCATGCTACAAAATCAAGAACCAAAAGAAATACAGATTATGAACTTGTAGACATTGAAGTTAAGAGCTTGCAACTTCCTCTTGTACCGAGCTTACAACTGCAGAATTTCCAGTTTTGGCATTCACTTTCACCAAAAAGTTTCTTCCAAGTGCTTCTTGTTGGTTGGGATGAAATGAAAGTTTATCAGCGAGCAACTTGTGACCTCACAAACTCAGGATCAGCCTTCTCGCGAGTGGCACATATGACATAACTACATATACTATGATACTACTTGGTAATATGTTGTTCCATTTTTTTTTGAAGTTTCTTTTATAATAAAAGAAAACAAAAATCATGATTAAGCAAAGCAAAAGCATCAATAATTGGGTTTTCCCTTTTATCCTTGTTTGGATATTAAAACGCCGCCCTTAAACCCAGTGGCTAACACACCGCCGGTTGATAAAGATACATGGGGGGCTGGGGCTGGGGCTGTCTTCTCCCCCACATTTGGATGCTACCCCTAGAAAGTAGAAAGTAGAAAGTGCAAACTATATGGGAAATAGCCTTTAGCTTTTAATAGGGTCATTATTCAAATCTTTCACCACAATCCACCCTCAATTTCACAACTTGCATTATGTGTACCATTCTCTAATTAAAAGTAGGAAATGTTGCCAATTTTATTGTTATTGTTTTTTTTTTCTGATTAAATATTGATTCTACAGCATAATTTAGCTTCCTTTGACAGTTTGTGATGCAATTATGCATGTGTGTGTAACAAGATAACAAAATAATGTACTACTTTCAACCAAAGTCTTGTTTTCACTTGCTTCCTGTCCCTTTTCTCATTGCTAAGAATTCAACACTCATCTGTCAAAAGAAAAAGGCTTAATTAGAGTTTTGGTCCCCCTAGTTTCACCAACTCACGATTTTGGTCCCCCAAGTTTTAATTTGACGAATTTAATCCTCCTATTTTCCCAATTTGTAAAATCAAAGTCCCCCTCTTAATTTGGTCAAAATTAAAACTGTATTTTGACTTATTATCCTACGTGGCAGTCCACGTAGACGCACTGTTCATCTTCCTCTTCAACCCCCCCTCTCTGGTTCCTCTTTCTTCCTCCCTCACCCCTCTCCCCACCACCTACCCACTCAGCTCACTGTTTCCTCTTCCTTTCCCTCCGTCAGCCACCAACGGCCACCCCACAACCACCTCCCACCTTTTCCCTCCGTCAGCCACCGTGACCCTCCCACAGCCACGACCCCTCTCCCTCTACAAACCGTGACCTCTCTCTCTTCGCATCTCCCCCCTCGTTTTCCCTCTCACCGTTCTCTCTCTCTTCGCATCCCCCCTCGCCGTTCTCTCTCTCTTCGCATCTCCCCCCCTCATTTTCCCTCTCGCCTCTTCGCATCCCCCCTCGTTTTCCCTCTCGCCTCTTCGCATCTCACCCCCAAATCACCGATCCTCCCTCTTCTCACTGTCGCAAACTCTCTCTCGCTCACCGTCGCTCTCCCTCCTCTCTCAAACGCCGGCGCCATCACCATCGCAACCCCCTCGTTCTCTTTCTCTTTCGTTTTCTCTCTCTGCGTGGGGAGGGGTGAGGGGGAGGGGTGAGGAAGAGGAACAGTGGACCAGAGAACAGGGGGGATGAGGGGGGAGGGGTGAGGAAGAGGAACAGTGGAACAGGGGGGATGAGGGGGGAGGAAGAGGAACAGTGTACGCCTACGTGGACTGCCACGTAGGATAATAAGTCAAAATACAGTTTTAATTTTGACCAAATTAAGAGGGGGACTTTGATTTTACAAATTGGGAAAATAGGGGGATTAAATTCGTCAAATTAAAACTTGGGGGACCAAAATCGTGAGTTGGTGAAACTAGGGGGACCAAAACTATAATTAAGCCAAAGAAAAAAGAATTCAAAAGTTACATTGCTTTGTAGGGTTTTCACGATTGATTAAATATTATAGGTCACTAATCATTAAAAGTCTTTTCCACCGTCTTCACGGATGAAATATTTCATCCGTGAAGACGGTGGAAAAGACTTTGGGTGAGTGAATTCTCCCTCTATTTTCACTTAAAAGTAAACGAGGACCCGATACACTCTTTAAGATAAGTTAAAAAAAGAAATCTTACTCTTAAATTATTTTTATCATTAACTCTTAGTATCTTGACAATGTGACTATCAACTTTCCTTATATTAAAAATAGCAATAAATAAAGGTAAAGTTAGCGTATTAAGTGGAAAATTTTTGACTTGCTTTCTTAGTAATGTGACTAAATAGATGTTTTTGTGAGTACAAAAAATAAGGGAGTACTCATTTTCTGAACTTGTAGGCTAAAGATTGTGTCCTCCCAAGTTGGAAATTAATGTAACATCCCAATACACAAGAAATACATTGAATTACATTTCCAAAAAAACAAATACATTGAATTCATCAGTCGTTCTTGCCTGCTACAGCTTCAAGACAACTAGCACTTTTAATCGTGCGATGTATGAGACGAAAGCTTCAGTCAAAACCTAAAAAAATGCAAAACTATAATTAGTTTGTAACATATATGAAGAGTTTGATTTATAACGTGGTTGGTACCACTTTTGTTCAATTTGACAGAACTTGAAAATTAATTTATTCCTACGCATTCTCAATTTTGTCCACAGAAGCTTCTTTGGTATCTATATCTTCTTCAAAAGGAGTTGGTTACTCCTTCACAACTTCTTTTTGCTTCTCTAGAGCCTTCAGAGCTTTGCTTTTTCTGAGAAACTCAAGTTCATTCTTAGGTTGCTTTTCCTCTCCTATATCTTGTTGTTTCTTCCTCAACAACATTTCAAGCATCTTATTTTCTCTCCCTTTTCTTCTCCTTTCCTTTATTAGCAACCACTTCACCTTATTGGGTTGCTTCTTCCATAGAGGGATTAAGGATATGTTTGGATGAGAAAAAAAACTCGAAGGAAAGAAAGTGAGAGAAAAGAATGTTGAAGGAATGAAACTGGATAGAAAGTGAGATGATTTTTGAGTTATTTGGTAGGAGTGAAAGTGAATAGAAAGTGACAGAAAAAGAAAATATATTTTTGTAAATGACATAAATATCCCTAAGTAATAAGGATCTTGATAAATAGGCAAGGATAAATTAAAATTGGAAAAAAGACAAATTATGATCTTTCTATCCAAATGGGAGGATTGAAAATTTGTGAGACCCACGCCAGTTTTTGAGTTTTCTTTCCTTCCTAACAGCATTCCAAACAAGGGAAAGTTTTTTCGATGAACGAGCTTTCTATTCTCTCTCAATCTCTCCTTTATCTTTCCCTAGATTCTAACACATCATTTACTTCACATTTTTGGAATAGAAAACAGTTCTCTCATCTTAACAATGTAGAAGTATTTTTTCGGGTAAGAACAATGTAGAAGTATGAGACAATGCAAAATAACTATAATACATGTACATAAATACTACAATATTACAACATAAATAGTATAAAAAGAAATTGATTTTTCAAAGTTGTGGAATCAGTAAAAGGGTGAGTTACACGGGTTAATGCTACAAAATATTATTTTGTTTCACCAAACCGGTTATTGATCGAGGAATGAACTTTGAGTAAAACAATTAAAATTTTCTCCAAACGCTAAAGTAACCCAAAACACACTGCGTAGCATTGCATTTTACGTATTTTGTCACGAAGTTATTTTTTCACCATACCGGTTATTGAGGAACAAACTTTGCGTATTTGAACAGTTCAGTTTTTTTTAACACTGAAGTACCCCAAAACACACCGCTTAGCATCCACTTTGCGTATTTTGTCACGAATTTTTTCTTCACCAAACCAGTTACTGAGAAACAAACTTTGTGTATTTGAACAGTTAAAATTTTTTCCGAATGCTAAAGTACCCCAAACTGTTTAGCATCACACTTTACGTATTTTGTCATGAAATTATTTTTTTCTGACCAAAGCGGTTATTGACAAACAAATTTTACGTATTTGAACCGTTAAAATTTTTTCTTAACCATAAAGTACACAAAAACACACTGTTTAGCATATCACTTTACGTATTTTGTCATGAAATTAATTTTTCCACCTAACTGGTTATTTAGGAACAAACTTTGTGTATTTGAACATATATCTAATTTTTTTTTACAGTAAAGTACTCCTTAAAATATGGAAAAGAAAAAAAGGGAGGTGGTGGCTTCCCATTGGCTGAAATGTTTTGCTGGAGTTTGGTGGGAGACTGCGCAAGATTTATATTCTTAAATATAGTTACTTTTTCTTAAAGCAACCAAATATTATTATAACATTACTTATGAGTAAAAAATACCCATGGTACAATTAGTCATCCGATATACAGAAGAAAAGTCTGTGGCAAAAAAAAAATCATATATGGCATAACAGTAAGAAACTAAGAATAACACTGAAAATCACCAAAAGGTAACAGAGTAGTCCCTTTAGTACTAGGGAAAATCACAAAACATAAGCGCTTATGTCTTGAAGACACGTGCTACTTCTATGAGTATAGTTTAATTATTACGAATAATGTTTTCGAGAGATCTATGATTTCATTTGAGAAGATTCCCATTATAGGTTTCACTTCCCATAGAACAACATACCAAATCCTGATCAAACATTTCTTATTCTATGTAGGAATTTCACCATTATAAAGTATGTTGAATAGGGTAGAGAGATGAGACAAAAACACCAACACCACCTTATGTCACCTAAATACTAAGTACTAAATCTCAAAAAAAATAAATACTAAGTACTAAAGCCAAAAAGAAAATTCAACTTAAAAAATAAATGTCTCTTTGACTCTTGGTATACCCAACAGAGAACACGGGTTGTGGCATTGATCCTGGTTATGACCCCTTCCGAAAAAGGTTAACTCGAGATGAGATTCTATTTAGGAGAAAGTGTCATGCGAAAGCTACGACCCTAGGTGCTGCATTGTTCTTCCATAGTTTACCTTACAAATAAGCCTTCAGTACAGTCTTGAAGTAGTTGAAGGAGTATTAGAGAGCAATAGGCTTTAGGAGGACTTAACAGAGTATCCACCATCAAATTGAGGCCTCCTAGATCCACCTATTCCCATTACGATTCATCGTCGTCAAAAATAGTAGAACCTACAAGTTCCCCAACAACTCCTCATCCCGGACAAAGAAACCCCTTCTCCAAGAGAAACTCCATTCCTAAACGAGAGGAGCCCCAAACCCCCCATTTCATTTTCCTTTTGATTTGAGATGAAGAAAAGCCTTCAGAAAACTCATTTAAGGATGTGGTCTCCGACCCACACCTTATGCTAGAGCAAAACTAAAGCCACATTACCCACCTTCATAATAAAAATATCAGAGAACCACTACTGATTGGGATGCAGACCATGCCCACTCTACATATATCGTTCCACCACAAAGAGGAGTAGAACGGGTGCCTAAGCCTAGTAAAATCGAAACTACCCACTACCGCCCTCGTACTTAGCCTTTTATATATGCTTCCAGAAGGAGTCATCACCTACCAGCAACCTCCACCTCCACTTTTCCAACATGCTTAGGTTAAATAAACAGATATCCTTGACTGACAAACCCCTTTCACCATTTGGCTGACAAACATCAGACAACTCAACCTAGTGAACCTTAATACCTAGCCTAGTACCCCCATAGGAAACTCCTTTGGATATGTACAACCTCCTTCCACACCTAATCTGACATCTTGCTAATGGAAAGATAAAAGATAGATATACCATTTAGAATATAGTTTATAGTAACTATTCACCTCCCAAAACTGACTTACCTATTTCCCCATCCCTTGAGACGTCATTGAACAATATCAATCATGGGCTATCGTGAAACTCCTCATGTTTGCCCCCACTAGGAGACCCAAATATTGAAATGACATGACACCAATTCTACAGTAGTGGGGGAAAACGTGAGGAGTTTGTATACACGATAACCCATAATTGATATTGAAAGGGAAAATATAAAACTAACCCAGAATTAAATCCAAACCGATATATATGTTTGGTTCAGATATTTTTTGTGTTTGGGCCACATTTGATTCAATTGGTTTGGTACCCTTGTGCACCCAACTTGTTTAGTTTAAAATCAAATTTGATCCAATTTTACTTTGATTTGAATTGGATTAAATTTTGGTTTCTTATTCTCTAAAATTGTTTACAATGCAAAATAAAAAATAACATAACATCAAAACACTATCTATAATCAAAGTAGCCAAATACTCAATGTATTAAATCATTAAAAAAATTCAAAAGTAACATCCTTTTCAATTTTGATGATTTATGGCAAATCATTGCGTGTTAGTTATTACTCCAACATGCACCCTAGCCAAGAAGCCAAATGTAAATTGTCCAACTCTCTTTCCTTAGATTTGGATTTGGTGCAGTACAAATTTCACATGGTTGATACTGATATTCTTGACATTTAGATTGATATTCGACGCTCACATTTTGAGTTTGAATTTAGCATTTGTACCGGACTGGGCTGAGGGCCCAATCCCGATCCTGGGCCGAAGCACGACCCAATACGAGTCAGTCTACTGCGAAGGCAAGGCGCTGACTTTCCTGATATGTGGCGATCTGTGTGCCACTGTTATCGTTGGCAGATATCACTTCGCCAGATCCAACGATCGTGAGGCAACCTGGCGATTACACGTAATCAACCCCTGAGGCAGACCAGGAGTCTCTAAATAGAGGTCATCCCCCTACGCCAGGTACACATTCATTCCCTCATACCTCCAATACGACGACTTCTTACTTCTGACTTGGGCGTCAGAATGTCATTGCAGGTACCACCCCCGGGTCGAGCTCTGAGGAACGACTTCAGCAGGAGCGCCTTGTCAACTATCCAAGCCGGTCCTCCGAGTTTCGGAGAAGGTACAAATCAGCATTCAATCGATTTGATGAAACTTAAGTGTGAGCCGTCTGATCTTGATGATACTATTGCGTAAAATTTCAACCGCGTCAAATCCAAATTCCATTTTACCTGCCAAAAAACTTAGGAATTGTTCTGTACTTTTACACAAGTGGAAAGCCTTTATGTCTGAGCTTGAAGACAAATTTAGAGCACTCCACATTTTTCCAAAATTTCACTATAAAGAAGTGATAGGTTGTACAAGTGAAAGTGATGGCCACTATCAATTTTTCATCTCCATCTTCTTACCTTTTGTCCTTTTCAGGATCTCTATTTCAATGTTTCTTTCTTCTTTATATCATATGCCATCAACAAAAACATTATATAATATAATTTTATAAACGCATCACATAGGAATCAAACCCTAAGACCCAAGTACAACTTGTTAAACTTTTTATCCAAGGATACAATATGCTGCTGCTACTGAGGCCTATTAGTCTATTATTATTAGTCTATTATAAAAAACTATAAAAGGGCACTAAAAAACTTCACCTAAGATTGAAAATCTAAATTTGCACATGGTCACATCCATGATTTAAATAACAATATTTACATACATATGATCACAAGCGCACCACAAATCCACAATACTTTTAAAAAATAAAAATTAACCAGCCATGCTGATAAAACGTGCAACTTTTATTATTTTAGTAGAACACCTGAGGCTCCTGAACAAGATTAGCAGAAACCAAGGAATCAAATAAATTGTCCCAATTCTCATTTTCCTCATCTTCTTCCTCTCCAGTACTAGCTGTAAGGTTCATCACAATTTCATCATTCTTTGCAAATCTTCCTCTGATACGTGGTCTACTGTCTGCCAATGTCTTTCTACAAGCATACTGGTTCCAAGAACAGAAGAAAACAAATTAATATTTTTACTGTGATTGCATCATAAGTAAATAGTATCATAGTGGAGCAATAACAGAGCTATATACAGTACATTGTGTTGGAGAGTAACACGTCAAGACTAATTGGCTAATTGATTCTTTCCAAATTTAGTAATAATGAGTTAGCAATAACATTGTGGAATAAGACAAAAATGGGGTAATTTTCTTGCTTCACTAATAATCACAAATGACCTGTTGCAATACACTACTAACATAACACTAAACTAAAGTCACAAAAACAATTAAGTAAAATTATATCTTCTATACGTGGCCGGCAAATCTCTATAGTGCAAATAATTATGATTTCTAGTCTTCTTATCATGTTGATTATTGAAAATTTCACCCCTTATTTTATATCCAATCAGTATTTGTCAAACATTTTACTGTTACCCCAACTTTCAACCTTCTATATGTGATTTTAATTAGGGATAACGATTCCCTGCGGTTAATGGTAACTGCTGGGTCCTAAATTTAACACAAAAACACAATAAAGACTAGAGAGAGAATTTTGATAGAGAAATATTTTGATTATGAAAAAACAAAAAACTCCCTAAATTATACTGTAAATGCAGAAGAATGTAGAGAGAATGAATGTAGAGGATTCAATTCCGTGATTTTAGGATGGGGATCCACCGCAATCAAAATATCTTTTTAGTTCTTTTAGGGGCTGTTTGGCCATTTTTTACCCCAAAATTATCTCTTTATAATCTCTCTCATACCCTATTTGCACTAAATGCGGGAAGATGCATTCTCATCTAACCGCAGTGAATCCATCTCCGTGATTTTTAACATCCATGAGTGCAAACTTTATCAGCAGTGTTATTCCTCTTCACAAACATTCCTCTTCACAAACATTTATTTTATTGGAGTTGTTTTTAAAATCAGTTTTTTTTGTGGATTTTTTTTTTAAAAATCAGATTTTTTTGTTACGATGTTATTGTTGCGCAGTATATACCCAGCTTTGCCTGTTTTTAAAATCATTTTAGTTTCATTTTTCAATTAAAAACATTTATTTGGCATTTTACACTCATAATGCATAGAAATTGAACTCAAATTAATTCAAGTTTTATTGAAGTATAGAAAAACAAAACTTATTTATAAGTTTTTAATAGACAACTATTTGTAATTAATTAGTTAGGAGATGAAAGAATTGTTAGTTTATAAAATTCGAACCTGTCTTTAGTGTTTTTTAACTCACCAAAAGAGGTGCGTAATGGAAACATATTACAAGTTATGTTAATATTATGAGAGTAAACCTTAATTTTCTTGTTGAAGTTTCTCTGATTTCTCTTGTTTCTATATCTTTCAATCCGCACCTTCTTCTCTTCTGGGCTATAAGGACTTGTTCTACTCATTCCTTCTATTATCATACTACTCTCACTTGACAAAGAACTTTCTGATTGCTGATAATGTTGCATCCCATTAATTCTCTGTAACACAAATCAATAATTAATTTATAGTATTAAGTGGTCACTTTCACCTTTCATTAACTCTTTCGTCTCTAATAAAAATAGAAATTAATTTTGTTAATAGAGAGAACTTTCCTTACTATATATAGTAAATTAAACTAAGACTTATAATAAAAAGTGCATTAAGTGAAGTAACCGGAGAGAAACCTGGAGATCACCGGTACTGTAAACTCGCCGAACCGGACCGTTCTCCAAGTCTGACAACTCAGCAAACAGAGATGAAACGGGGTAGTGATGGTGGGTCCCATTATTCTTTCGTAGCGTGTGGCTACTAACACTCCTCTGCATAAATCGAGACGAAACTCGTTGAGACTCGTAACTCGCTAGCGAACTCGGCGATCCCATGTAGCTAGTGCAACCGCTGCTACAACTATTATAATAATTGAAAGCGGCATTGTGACTTATCTGATCCGAGTTGAGTTGCGAGACTGAGTCGTAATCGGGGAGGGTGAGTTGGTAGTGGTGCTGAAGCTGCGGTGTTGTGGAATATTCCATTGTCAGCGCCGTCGTTGCATCCGGAGGTGACGGGAAATGGTTGAGGGAGTCGGTGGCGCGTGACAATGTGATGTTGTAGTTTGTATACATGGCGCGTGGTGGAGGTGGGATCGAAGGAAGGAGTTATTGGTGTTACTACTAGTTAGTAGAAGAAGCATAAGAAGAGAAGAAAAAGAGTGAGTGTGAGTGAAGATGAAAGACGAAGCGCTAAGTATTTAATATTTTTCCGTGCGTGAGACATACAGAACAAGACAAAACAAAATAATAAGCCAACGAATTTACTTTTTTTTTGTTTGAGGAAAAATTGGAGAACGATAGGTGAGAACTGAGAAGAAATGACCGATGAAACGTGGGACGCTGAAGATGACGTCAGGAAGTTGACATGTCTATTTCATGGATTCTGAAGGAGTACAAGTAATTCTGATAAAAAAAAAAGGAGTACCGTAATTCTTACGTGGATTTTTTCTTTTATACCACCCTCCTTCTCGGGTGCATCTAGGGTGAAAGAACAAATTAAATCTTTCACCGGTGAAGCACAAAAATTGACCGTTGGATGTAGTATAAAAATTCATCAATGGTTGAGATTTAATATTGTTTGATTCAATCTTAACCATTCATAGCATTTTAAACAATATCCAACAGTCAATTTTAGTGTTTCACCGGTGAGAGATTTGATTTGCTCTCTCACCCTAGAAGCACCCCTCCTTCTCCCCTATACCCGATTTTTAGTGTAAATCTCCAAAATACCTCAAATTTTTAATAAAAAAAATGTTTTTTAAAAATGGCTTCCGAAAATACCCCGTTTTGAGGTGTTTTCGAAAAGTTTAAAAAAATAGGGGTATAAAATATTTCCGAAATTATGCCAAAAACACATAATTTCGGAAGCTGCACCACTTTCATGGCAGTTTTTAATCTGCCTTTCGGAAATATGTGTATTTCCGGAAATTTTTAAAAAAAATATTTTTTAAATTAAAAAAAATTACGCGAAATAATTAAATATAACGAAATTCGCTAAACTAATAAACAATAATAATACAGTAAAAATACAAAAAATAATACAACTAAATGTCCAAATGCTGTAAAGCAGTCAACAGACTATCATAGACATCCCCAGGAATGCCGTCGACTGCCAAAAGACTATCATCGACATCCTGGACATGCCTAGCTGCTCTCTCCATCCTGGACTCTAAGGGAAGTGGACCAACAAATCCTCACCAGCTGCAGGTGCATCCTCTGGAGGCGAAGGCGGAGTTAGAGGTGAAGGCGGAGCCGGAGTCAGGCGGGGAATGAACACCTGCAAGTACTATGGTAGGTACTTGTCATCACAAGCACCCTGGATGGGTGTCCGTCGACCGCTGTCCCTGAAAGCCCGCGCTGGGGACTGATAGAACATCAGCTGATGTACTATGAACTCCGTAGATGGACGTGGGCCCGAAATAGGTGGATCAGAAATCTGCTGGACATATCCAAACTGCCAACAGACCCTATCTGGCATATAAGGCACAGCCACATCCCCCCACAGCAGCCAACCTCTGAATAATGAAATGTTGTGAAACCGGAGGTACTGTCTGTGGTCGTCCCAGGGAAACTCCGGAAGCTTGATACTATCGCACTTCTTGTTCGCCCACCTGTTGCAACGTGGAAGTTCACTGGCACTGAAGTCTTTCCACACCACGATGGTGGGGAAATACTCATATATTCAACACTAAAATAATTAAAAAAAATAAATAAGTAATTATATAAATAAAAGTAATTAAAAAGAAATAAAAATAATTAATTAATTAACTACCTGCAGTAGAGAAGCGTATCCGCCAATCTGCGACGTCTCCCAGTAACAAGCATCATTCAGCTGCTCGTAGAGAATAGCTAGAGCAGCTGGACCCCAAGCCCACTGGCCACACAAGTCAAAGTCAGAAATAAGAGTCACCTACTTGACAGGGACAGATGTGTGATGTAACACCCAAATAATTTAATTATTTATTTAATTAAATTATTTAGGTATTTTATTAGTATAGTCACATTAAAATAATAATATGGTGTTTCATTTAAATCAGGGAGTGGTGTTTAGTAATTAAGTTGAGTAGTAGAAGGAGGCCCGTGATCCAAGAGCCCAATGGCATATGCGCATGAATGAGAGCATTAGCTAGGGTTTGGGTATTTGCGCATTTTTGAGGAAAAAGAAAGAGAGATTGCGAAGAGAGATGGGAAGGGTGGAGGCGCAACCAAGGAGAAAGAGGAGAGGAGCTCTTGTTGCTGTGGTTCATTGGAGTTTTCGTGCAAGGGAATCTCGTATTCGGCAAATCTAAGGTAAGGGTGGGTTCTACCTTTATAATAGGGTGTATGATGGGTGTTATGTGGGAGATAGGCTCTATGTTGTCTCTTTGATCTTGTTTGGTGTTGATTTGATGATGTTTGAATGTATTCATGATGATTGCAATTGGTGTTTGGTGATTGATCATGGTGAAAATCAAAAATTGGTCCCTAGGCGCCATGGGCGCCATTGATGTTGGTGTCGCATTAGGTTGTTGCCGTCTTGGCTGCTGGAAACGGCGCCCTGCTCCTGGGCGCCATGTCTGTGTCATGTTTTTGTTCCTGCTGAAGGCGCCCTGCTCCTGGGCGCCGTGCCAGTGTTGTTCCCGTTGCTGAAAACTGGCGCCCTAGGCGCCCAGTGTTTGTTGTTGTGTTGAAAGTGGCGCCCTAGGCGCCCAGTCATTGTGTTCTGTCTTTGGTTGTGGCTGGAAGTGGCGCCCTAGGCGCCCAGTGTGTTTCTGTGTTGCTGAAAGTGGCGCCCTAGGCGCCCAGTGTTGTTTTGTGCGGTTCTGTGTTGCTGGGAAGGGCGCCCTAGGCGCCCAGGATTTTCTTGTGTTGCTGAAAGAGGCGCCCTAGGCGCCCAGTCTCCGTTGTTGCTGCTGTTGTGCTAGGCGCCCTGCTCCTGGGCGCCATGTCTGTGGTTGTTGCTGTTGTGCTAGGCGCCTTGCTCCTGGGCGCCATGTCTGTTTTTGTTGCAGTTGTGCTAGGCGCCCTACTCCTGGGCGCCATGTCTGTGTTTGTTGCTGTTGCCTGTTGGCGCCTTGTTGCTGGGCGCCAGTTCCTGTTTGTTGCTGTTGCCCGTTGGCGCCTTGTTGCTGGGTGCCAGTTCCTGTTTGTTGCTGTTGCCTGTTGGCGCTTTGTTGCTGGGCGCCAGTTCCTGCTGGATGTTGTTGCCTGTTGGCGCCCTGTTGCTGGGCGCCAGTTTCTGCCATGTCTGTTTTGCTGCTGTTGTGCTGGGCGTCCTCTTGGGCGCCAGTTTCTGTGTTGTTGGCCTGCTGGGCGTCCTCCTGGGCGCCAGTTTCTGTGTTGTTGGCCTGCTGGGCGCCCTCCTGGGCGCCATTTTCTGTGTTGCTTGGCTTGCTGGGCGCCATCAAGGGCGCCATTTTCTGGTGGTTTGGGGCGCCTCATGTGGCTGTCCCGTGGTGTTTGGCGCAGTGGGCGCTGTAGGCGCCATAATTGGCTGCGTGTCTGAGGTTGTTGGTGACCGGGCGCCTGGGTGACTGTCTCGGTGGTCGTTGTCATTGGTGTTGTAAATTGGTATCGTCATTGGTGTTGTAAATTTGTGTTGTTCTCGGTGTTGTAAAATTGTTGTTGCCATTGATGTTGTAAAATTTATTGGTGTCGGTGGTTGTTGATCAAGTTGTTAGACTGTCCTATAGGTGTTGGTGTTATTGGTGATGATATAACAGGTGATGTGCCTATTTTATTGGCTAAGGTGTTAGGTGATGGGTCTATGACCATTTGTTGATATTGGTGTTGTTGTGTTATTTAGATGACTATTGTTGTTGATTGTCTCTGGTGCATTATTCATGGTGTCGCATCCATTTCATATGCATTATTTTGGTGATGAAGGCTTCGGCCTCTGAGCTATAAGTGATGGTGATGATGCTCAAACACTTGGTGATGATATAGGTGATGATGCCCTTATTGGCTATTTTATTGATGATGATTGGTACCACATGCATATACCCGTTGGTGTGGGTCGCATCTCATTCATTTACTCATGACATTGGTGATGATTCTTGGTGACTGCAAATTGATGTTGTTGTGAAGCGGTAGATATAGTTGTCGTAACTCTAGCATATTGCCTATCATATATGCTATTATAATGTTAGATATCTCACCCCTTCTGTTTGAATGTTACCCCTATGCTGGTAACGTGCAGGTGATTTCGAGTGAAGGCATGTCTACCTTCGCTAGTCGAGTCGGTGTCGTCGCTCTGATACGTAGCACTCGGGGGGATGAACGCTAGGCTTTATTAGTTGTCCTTATTATTTAATTGCTGAAGTTTTATGGTGATGTTATGATTATTCATTTGAACCTTTATTTTTATTCCGCTGCGTGGTGATAGAGTTACTGTCATGTAGACTGAACAGGTGTTTTGGGGGTTCGTCCCATTTATGACGTGCTATGTATCGTACTATTTTAATGGTGAACTTTATTATTGACGCGTGATGTTTTATTGGTGTAAATGTGGCATCCCTTGTGGGTGTAGTGAAAAATGTTTTTGAAACTCTGATTTTCGTCAAAAATTTACCGGGTAGAAAAGGGGTGTTACATGTGACTCTTGTCGACACAAATGGTGCTGCTCAACAAGTGTAGCAGATAGCACCGTGCTGCTTGATCAAGATGGTCGCGCTCCATGTTCTGTGTGTATGCGGCCGTCAAGAAAGAAAATCGGAATGCCGGTCCCCTGTTGAACTGACACTCTGCCCAGCAGGCTGTGTATGCCCAGCAGGTCAACTCCAACCCGAATAGCATCAGTAGTGTCAAAATGTGGCTGATGCGCCAACGGTGTGCCGGTGAGCGGCAAGTGGAGCAACGCGGACACGTCGTCCAACGTCACTGTCATCTACCCCCACGGCATGTGGAATGAGCTGGTCTCAGAATGCCACCTCTCCACAAAAGCTGATATGAGCTCGTGGTTGATGTTGCCGAGAGGTGTGATGTGCAGCTCAAATAGATGCGCCTGCTGCAACCATCCTGCTATATGTGGGTGGTGCTGCTGAGGTCTCATCTTCAGTATCTTCCCCCCATGAGAAGCAACTTTAATCTTACCCCGGTCCTGTAAAAAAATAAAAGTAATTAATAAATTATTAAAAGTAATTAATTGTTATTGTTAAAAAATAAACAAATTATTACAAGTATTACCTCTCCCGCCTGTAGTAGTCTGTGGACGCAGTGGACATGCAGCCGGTGTAATAAAACCTGCTCAGCAGCCTCATCATCATGCTGAACAACCTCAGCCTGGTCATCTACATGCATGGCGTCTGGCTCATCAGGCTCGTGATAATAATGCTCTTGCTCCTGCTAGCTGCTGCTCTCGCTCTCGGACACGCCTCTGACGCTCAGACGCGTGTCCGGCCTGTCTAGTCCTCAATCTGAACCTGGTCCTACTGCCAGAAGGACTCTGCTCATCTCCTCGTCCTGCTCCTGAATGCTCGCCTCGCTCTATGTTTCCTATTCTGGTTGCCATTAAAAAAGCAAAAAAAAAAAAAAAAAAAACGAAATTTCAAATTTTTTTTTTTCAGAAATACCATTTTTTACGTTATTTCCGGAAGGTTAATTTCCAGGGAATTCCGGAAATACCTCAAAAGAGGTATTTCCGGAAGCCTTTTTGGCTTTCGGAAATACCTCTTTTGAGGTATTTCCGGAATTCCCTGGAAATTAACCTTCCGGAAATACCGTAATTCGGCGTATTTCCGGAAATATGATGGAATGAGGAATGAATTCGTTTTTTAACATTTTTTTAGGGGTATTTTGGTCCGTTTGGTCAATTTGGGGGGTATGGGGGTACAATTGGGGGGGGGGGGGGGGGTACAAAAAAAAGTGCCAAAAAACAATACTGGTAATGTTGGTCTCCGGAAATACCATACTTCCGGAAAGAAAAATTTGAAATTTTTTTTTTACCTACGGACAAAACCGTGGGTAAAAGTCCATTCCGGAAATATCCCTTTTTAACATAATTCCGGAAGCCATTTTTTTGGGAATTCCGAAAATACCTCTTTTAACATACTTCTGGAAGCCATTTTCCTTGGATTTCCGGATTTACCGCATTTTAGTGTAATTCCGGAACACAGTTAACATTCCGGAAATACACTAAAATGAGGTAAATCCGGAAATCCAAAAAAACTGAGTTCTGAATTTACCTCATTATGACGTAATTCTGGATTTTTTTTTTGATTTTAGGGGTCATTTCGTCCGTTTGGTCAATTATGGGGGTATGGGGTATAATGGGGGGGGGGGGGGTACGAAAAAACCCCTTCTTACTAGGCATGGCAACGAAACCCATAGCCGCGGGGACCGAACCAAACCCGCCTCGATTTGACGGGTTTTTCCCGCTTTGACTGGGTTTCGGTTTGGGTTTGGGTTTTCCCCGAAATTGAAAAATGGGGATGGGACGGGTAATGGGGATATAGGTCCCGTCCCCGAACCCGCCCCGAATGTAAGAAGTTACATTAATACCCCTCCAAAATTAGAAACCCTATCAAACCCTATCCATAGTTATTGGTTTTCCATTTATTTATCAACTTTAGTGTTTATATTTAACATGTATTTTTTATTTTGTAGGTGAAATATTGACTAGTTGTGTCACTCCCACTTTGAAGAGTGAAGACGTCAAAAACATTTAGCGAAGACAACATTGATGTGGCTCCTTGTTTTACGAATTTTAAAATTTAGATGAACAATTATGTAATTTGGATTACCGGTTAACTTAGAACATTGATTTTTATATGTTGATATGCAACGTCATTGCTATACGTTAGACATTTTGGATAATTGATATTTTGGTTATATGTTGTAGTATTGCATTGATTTTATGTTGTGTTAAATTTCGGGTTTGGGGTAGGTTTGGGTGTGGGATAAGTTTTGGGTTTGGGGGCGGGTTCGGGTTTGGGTTTGGGACAAGTAAAAACTACTTTTAAATTTTAAAAAATGAATTCCACTGCGGGGACGGGAATACCCCTTTTTAACATAATTCCGGAAGCCATTTTTTTGGGAATTCCGAAAATACCTCTTTTAACATACTTCTGGAAGCCATTTTCCATGGATTTTCGGATTTACCGCATTTTAGTGTAATTCCGGAACACAGTTAACATTCCGGAAATACACTAAAATGAGGTAAATCCGGAAATCCAAAAAAACTGAGTTCCGAATTTACCTCATTATGACGTAATTCTGGATTTTTATTTTATTTTAGGGGTCATTTCGTCCGTTTGGTCATTATGGGGGTATGGGGTATAATGGGGGGGGGGGGGGTACGAAAAAACCCCTTCTTAGTTCTTACGTGGTCACCGGTCACAAATATTTAGTCACACACAAAACAGAAATAAATGCACTAATAAAATAATAGTTGTGTGTTTTCCCAATTGCATTTATTTTTGTTTTGTGTGTGACAAAATGTTATGACTAAATATTTGTGACTACCTAAGAATTACTCAAGTACCTCAATTTTGCATTTTTTTTACTACTTGTATAATTAAATATGATGTCATTAATTAGGAGTATAAATCATCTTTTGATTAGGAAAGAAGTTAAACTTCTAACCTTATTAATAAAAATAGTTGATTTCAATATCATTTCTCAGGCGGTGTGATGTAATGGTTTGTTTTTTATATTGCGGAATGAATGTAGTATTTAACTAGAGGTAAACTCGTAACCGCATATGGGTCGCCCAAAATTATATAATATTTAATATTCTTAAAGTAATTCAAATAGTAAAACCAACTTGTATTTTTATAGTTAAATATTACCTCTATTTATACATGTTTTTTTAAGAATATTTTTGATACATGGTAAATCTGATATATACGGTCTTTTTCAAAGATAAATGATTGTGGAGATCGAGATTAGCGCTAAGTTATGCTCTTAGGGAAGTAAAAACATGTAGTGCTTGTTGTGAAGGC
Organism: Astragalus membranaceus; assembly: GCA_039519185.1. NCBI lineage: Eukaryota > Viridiplantae > Streptophyta > Magnoliopsida > Fabales > Fabaceae > Astragalus > Astragalus membranaceus. The sequence continues at coordinate 114,302,202 of CM076850.1, forward strand.
TGGGACGGGTGCATTCGGTGCAGGCTTGCGAGCTAAACTTGACGCCAATACGTACCACCCAAACTTCTACGAATTATTTTCAATTAAGAAAAAGCTAGATGTTACCAGAAATTTTTGCAAGAAATAGAAGAATGCTATGTTGCAGCATATAACACTCAATGATTATAACTATTCACTCACCCATTTATTGTTAACGAGTTGTTGATTGGTCAAATGCCCTATTTGTATGCATTCTTCTGCTTCTAGCAAAAATCTTTCGTAAGAAATAGAAATTCTCTTTCAATTATTATTCCAAATTGTGTATATCGAATGCAATTAGGAAGTTGGAGGTCCATGAGGCTTAGCACAACTAGTAATTGTTTGGCTATGTGGTTACTCGAATTCAAATCTGAGATCTCCACTTTACGTGTGTAAATTATGGTGGCGCTTGCCACTCTGTCTGTAGACAAACATTAAAATTTTGAGAAGTCAGCACAATGGTCAAAGGAGGAGGAACATCGTAAGAGTAGTACTACTTTCCTACGTGGTCCATGTATGGATCCTCTACAGCAATTGTATCATGTATGGTGCATCTGACTACATAGTTGTTAGACCTAGAGATACAGTACTGCAAAGCCGTTTAGATCTAAATATATATGTAGAGTTAACGACTTTGCAGCCGAGTGCGTTATACGGTCGTTGTAGAGGATTCGAACTCAATCGGTCCCAACTTTGTGCAACATGAAAATATCGGCTCCCTAATCATCAAATCATACACAGAAGAAGCTCACATTTATAGATTATTTAAGCCAGAGAAATTCAAAATCTTAACAATCATCATTACATGGAGACAAAGCATTCCTAGTTAGGTTGTTTGGTAAATAATTTAGATTTTTCTTATCATGATCATGATCGTTTTGAATATATACAGCACAGTAAATGTTATTGCCAAATCAAGAAAAATGATGCTACTTAAAATTAGTCTTAGTACTTTCTATAAGTGCTTACTTGAATTGAGGCACTTTTGCTTGAATTCAGGCTGGCTTAGTGCCTCAGTGAGGCTTACGTTTTTATGGTAGTAAACATTATCTTTTTAGGTGCTTAAATAGTGCTTAAATATTATTGAAAGTGCTTACTTGGGCATTTTTTTTGTCAACTTAAATGAAAAGAATAACCCGAGAGCACTTGGTAGGGATATCTTCCAGCTTAACCAATGTCCTGAGTTCAAATCCATCATTTTACATGTAGCAGTGTTAAATCTCTTGAGGGAGAGCTTTGCCACCCATTGTGGTCCTACCCGGCTCGAGGGATTAGTCTTTGCAGTTGCGCGTAGGGGATACCCGGTCTAAACCAACTAAATGAAATGATAATTAAACAACACACTATCACACAGTTGCATTTGGAAAACTTCTGAAAAATAGCCATTGCAATTAGCGATTAGTTTAGGCCGCCAGAACAATTTTATCGGCGGCCAGAAACCATCGAAAATGTTTTGTTTTCCTTCTTTTTACCGGCGGCGGCCCCAAACCGTCGAAACCGTTCGGAAACGCCTATAAAAAATATTTTCTCCTACACTCTTCAATTTCCATAATTTTCTCCATATATCTCTCCGATACATTTTCTCCTTTCTTATCTTTCTTCTTCTATCATATTCTTTCTCATTCCTTCATTTTGATTCCTTCATACTATTTCATTCTCATACACTACTTAATTTCATTTTCTTCTTCTTTTTTTATTCTCTCATTTTTTCTTTTATTATATAAATCTAACCATTTAATCATTTATATAAATCAAAATATAAAATTTAAATAATTATTTATTATTAATTAAATAATAAACAATATTTTAAAAAATTTGGGATTTTTTTAAATAAATTGTTGGCTTAATTACAGTTTTGGTCCCCCTATTATGACCAACTCACGATTTTAGTCCCCCAACTTTTTTTTTCACGATTTTGGTCCCCCTATTTTCTCAATTTCTAAAATCAAGGTCCCCCAAACATTTGGTCAAACTTGAGGCTGATGTGGTCTTGACTCAGCTCATGTGTAGATTGCCACATAGGATTTTAAATTAAAAATATATATTATTTTAATTTGTTAAATAAATAAAGAAAATTATTTTTTAACAATCCCTCTCTGTCTCTCGCGTCGCAATCTCTCTTCTCTCACCCTCTGGATCTCCCTCCTCTCCGTCTGTATCTCCCTCCTCTCACCCTCTGGATCTCCCTCATCTCCCTCTGGATCTCCCTCCTCTCACCCTCTGGATCTCCCTCCTCTCCCTCTAGATCTTCCTCCTCTCACCCCTTGGATCTCTGTCTCTCGTTCGTGATCTCCTCCGTATCTCTCTCTCCTTTGGATCTCTGTCTCTCGTTCGTGATCTCTGTCTCTCGCTGTGGATTTGGAGAGAGATAAGGAAGGGAAAACGAGGGGGGGATGCGAAAACGGCGAGAGGGAAAACGAGGGGGATGCGAAGACGACGAAAGGGAAAATGACGGGGGGAGATGCAAAGAGAGAGAGAGAATGGCGAGCGACGGCCGGAGGCGGGGTGGTGGAGACAGTCATGGGGGTGGTTTGTAGAGGGAGAGGGGTGGTTGTACGGTTTACGGTGCTAAGTCGTTGTAGTCGTGGCTGTGGGTAGGTGGTGGGTGGTGACGGTTCTGGGGAGGCGGAGGGAGGTAGTGGTGAGGGAGGTGGTAAGAGAGAAGAGGGTGTGGTTGTTTTGTGATTTTGTTGGGTCATTTATGGTGGTCCACGGAGGGAAGGGGTGGTGATGATGGGGATTGTGAGGTGGTCCTGTTGGTCAGGTTTTGGGGTTGTGGCCGAGGGAAGGGATGGAGGTGGTTGTGGGGTGGCCGTTGGTGGCTGACGGAGGTGCTGGCCGTGTGGTGGCTGAAGAGGGATTGCGACGCGAGACAGAGACAAGTTTGAAGTAGGAAATTTTTTAAAAATAATTTTCTTTATTTATTTAACAAATTAAAATAATATATATCTTTAATTTAATTTAAAATCCTACGTGGCAATCTACACATGAGCTGAGTCAGGACCACATCAGCCTCAAGTTTGACCAAATATGGGGGGGGGGGGGGACCTTGATTTTAGAAATTGAGAAAATAGGGGGACCAAAATCGTGAAAAAAAAGTTGGGGGACTAAAATCGTGAGTTGGTCATAATAGGGGGACCAAAACTGTAATTAAGCCTAAATTGTTTTACATTACCTGTTGTTTTTGGCCGTCGGAAGTGTTTTTTATTACATTACTTGTTTTTTGCTGCGGGTAATGTAATTTTTTGTGTTATTAGCGGCCAAAAATCGCTGATAACAGTTACCGACGGATGTTTTACCGGCGGCCAAAAACTACCGAAAGTTTGATATTTCCGGCACTATTTTGGCATTTCCAATGGAAACTGCCTTCTGGTAAGTTCTGTTTTTCCTGTAGTGGCCATCCCTCTGCATAATGTTACACACTTGTATAAAAGATTGATTGCAATATACCAAAGTTTACTGATGATGCTTGTAATGCATGTCATTTTTCAAAACAAAAGAAACTCTTTCCCCAATAGTTCTGTTAGTTGATACATATTTGTTATGATACATGTTCACATTTGGGGACCCTATGCTATCCCATCACTCCATGGCCTTAAATACTTCCTCACCATTGTAGATGATAAATGTAATACCCTAATTTTGTCCTATCCAAAAATAAGAAATTTTATTTTTTTTTAACAAAAATAATTATTTTCTTTTTCATGCCATGTATTATTTTATTTTGGTTGCCATAAGTTTTTTTTTTAAAAAAAAGAGAAAATATTTTATTAGAAGTGAAGAAATAAAAATAAGCAAAGAAGGAAGTGGGGGTCTATTAAAAAATAATAAGGTGCTGTCATGGAAACCCAACCCGGCAAAAATGGCTAGCCCAATTCGCATGACCCAACCCAACAAAAAAAACCACTAACCCACAACCCACAACCCATAACCCAACTCACACACTCCTCACTCCCTCCTCTCCTAACCTTAATTCGACCATCCCCCTTTACCCTAAAAAACATCCACATTCATTCCCCCCTTAACCCAAAAATCAATCCACATTCATCCCCAAAAACCCTCCTAAAATTCGGCCACACCCCACCTCTCTCCCTTGAAATTCGACCCCACACCCCTCTCTCCCTCCTTGGAACTCACAATCACTCTTCCCCACAATCCCACTTCCCCATTTTTTTTCCCTTCCCCATACACTTTTCCCACACTTCCCACACATCACTCTCCTATCTCACGCCTCCTCCCTCTCTCCTTCCCACTTCCCCCATTCGACCTCACTCTCTCTCTCTCACACATCACTTCTTTTTCTCTTTCTCCCACTCACACTCATCCTCCCATTTCCTCTCTCTCCCCATACCTACGGCTTCCCATCCCTCTCTCTTCCTCTCACACACTTCACATCCCTTCTTTCATACATTTCTCTCTCTCACATGTCTCCACCCATACCTCTCCTTCGAATCCCTCCTCTCACAAACCCTCTTCTCACCAAACCTTCATCAACCACTCCCCAAAACTCATCAAGAAACCTTCACCCCTCCATCATGTCAAGCTTTCCTCAAGTCAAAAAAAAAAGAAAAGAAGAAGTTACTGTGCAAAGGGATGGGGCTTATCAGAAGAAAGAAGAAGACAAGAGCATCATCCTCAATATAAATAGAGGCCACGACTTTGAAGAGGAGGACGGATTTTTTTTTGGGGAAGGGAAGGAAGAAAAATTTTCAAAAAGAGGAAAAGAGTGTATTTTTGTTTTCTTAGAAAAAACAGTGAGGTTGTTCACTGTTTTTTTAGGATCCCCCTTCCTTTTCTTTTTCTTCTCCTTTCATTGTTTTTTTAGTTTAAATTTGTTTGTATTAAGAAGATCCTAGAGGAGGCTCTTCCCAACACTTCCAGGTTACTTTTCTTAAGGTATTTGTAATGTAATTTTAGGATTCAATACATTTTACTGTTTTTGCTTTTTATTTCACTATTGCTGTTTTTATGTAAATATTGTTGTTGATTTTGTTTGTTTTATTATTGTTTTTTTTTCTTTATGTAAATATGATTGCTTTTTTGTGTCATGGTTACTGTTTTTTTTATTATTAAAAAAATGTGTTGCAGTTTGTTATTTAAATATGTCCCCATGAAATAGTAATTTTCGAATTTTTTACACATTGTTGCTGTAATTATTTTTCTACATATGTTCTTGCCTTTTTTATATCTTAAGTTGTCATGGTTGCTGTTTTCATTATTTATATTGTTGCTGTTTTGTTTATTTAATTTAGTTGCTGTTTATGTACATATGAAACTATTGCTTTTTTTATTTAAAAATGTTGCTGTAAAAAAATGTGCGACATTTATTTCATTTAAAAGGTTGCTGTAAAAAAAAAATGTTGTATTTTCAAATTAAAATGTTGTTTTTTGCTATTATTTTATTTAAAATGTTGCTGTCAAAAATGCAACTTGCTGTAAATAATGCTCATTATTTTTATTGTTGCCCTTTTTTATTGTTGTTGTTTTTTTCATTGAATTGTGGTTGTTTGTCATTAATTAAATTCCTTTTTATATATACTACTGATTTTCAGATTAAAAATAAACCCCTTTTTAACATAAAAAGAAAAATTGTTTCCCTTAAAATAATTGGTTACTAATTTTCGGATTAAAATAAAATCCTTTTCAAAACATTAAAATAAAATGTTTTTTTTTATACAAAATAGTGGGTCACAAGTGTCAACACCTTTTCAAAAAAAAAATAAAAAATATAATATTGATCACTTTCCCAAAGAAATGGCAATGACACCTCTTTTTATTAAAAACTATGACAACCATTTTTTTAAAAAAAAAAAGAGGCGCTTCAGAATTACCTATTCTAGAGCGGTAAAAAGGGTAAAAATAAACCAATCAACCATTTTTAGCGTCAAAACGCTATTTTACACCCCCAGCACCCTTTTTAGCGTCAAAACGCTACTTGCACCTCCTTTCGTCACACATTCCGTTATTATTTACACCGCGATGTTTCCAAACCGCTTTTCTTTCTTTCAAACAATTTTGCCAACATAAAAAGAAATAGGTGGTTACTAATGGTCACTCTGAGCTTAGCTTGTTTGGCCGTTAGGAACAACCTTCCTTTTCACGGCGGATTAGTAGCAGTGATCACTCTGAGGTTACTCGTTTGATTATCGCAAACACCCGCCTAAAACTCCATTTTTCAGTTAATGGAATACAAACGTAATCTCAACTCCCCCTTTTTTAAAAATCACGCTTCCCAGTAAGCATTTTTCGAACAAAGCGCTCGATCGCAAACCGAGTATTTGTAGTAGTCACTCTGGGCCCCGCCCGTTTGAACGCTGTAAATACCTTCTTTTCCGAATAAGCCATTAATGACGACCACTCTGGATTTATCTGTTTGGTCACCATGAACGGCCTCTAGTTTTCGCAAACTTTTCAAAAAAATAAAAAAATACCAACACACAAATTTTTTCTAACCGAGAACTACGTAGCTTTGATTTCTCCATCGCACCCGGAGATACGTAGGAGCAGGGGCCCACTCCTGTCGAGCGCAAAAATTTTTTTTAAGTCCTCCTTTCCAATTTTCGCATATAAACAAAATGGGTAAACAAAATATTCTCTTTTAAAACTAACTTTTCCTACACATTAAATTAAAAGGTAACCTTTTTAGGATGTTGCGGGGTGCTAGTACCTTCCCCGCACTTAATCGACCCCCGAACCCAAAAACAAAGGTTTTTTTCAATGTTTTCCTAAAAATAAATATTGATGGCGGCTCCATTGTTCAAAAGCAACGAAGGATCCCTCGTCCGGATTCTTCGGTCGCTACAGCTGGCGACTCCACTGGGGACATTTTTTTAAGAGGGTCAAGCCTATTTTAGTTAAATGTGTAGATATTTGTTAGTTTAGTACTTTATTTACCCTTAGCCTTTCTATTCGCATGTCAATTTTATTTATCTATTTATTTGCTCTATTGAACCTTAGGGTAGAAAACCTTTGCACTATTATCTGTATTTCTTTTGCAGCACGGGTAGTTTAGGTTGCTTATATCACCCACACCAATTACACTTGTTTATTGCACACACTCTTGAGCGGGGCCCTATACCCGGGTCTAAAAAAAACCTAGGACGAGTGGAGGCGATTAGTGTCAGTCATTCTGGATTTTATCTGTCTGACTCTCATGAAAGCCTCAGCCAGAGTACGCTCTTTCGTGGTATCCTACACCAGGTAGCTCGCTATCGTTGTGGGTCATATCACGAAAGAGATTTCAGCTCTGGAGACCCTTGTAAGGAAGTGATTAGAGCCACCTGAGAGATTGATCACACAAGTAGCCCTAGACCGTGACCTATATATAAGACCTAACCTGTTTAGGACACAAGGGCAATTCACCTACCCGTTGCATCATCGCAAAAACTTTTTATCTTTCAAAAAAAAAAAATCAAATAATGAAAACCATTTACTCTTTTGCCCTTTACATATATTTTATGTGACATGGTTAATGTTTCTCCAAAATTTGAATCACCAAAATTGACTTTTATTAACGCATGTAACGTCATTCTTTAATTCATCATACATCATCATTATTTCACAAAAAATACAAAAATCCTCACATTGCATGCTATTCATCTCATTTAGGTTTGCCGGGAATTGTAAGAGGTTCGAAAGTTTTGTCATAAGCAAGGCAATATGGGATCAAACTGTGAAGCAATCCAAACTCTGAACTACCCTATAGTGAAGCAGCCTAATCTGACAAGTCTAAGGGAATGTGCTGGTCGATTGCCGCCCATCGAGCGCAGGTCTTTTGATAGAGTGTATGGGAAGATTATTATGTTACTACAATTGGACGTGCAAACGGATGCCATTGCCGCTTTGAGCCAGTTCTACGACTCTTCATTAAGATGCTTCACCTTCAAAAATTTCCAGATGGCACCTACCCTGGAAGAATATACACAGATCTTCGGCTTTCCTCAACAAGACAATGGACCCTACCAGTATCAGGGACAATACTACACAGATGAGAAACTCGCCTCAATGTTACAAACCAGCAAAGAGAACTTGAAGCTCCGGAAGAAAAATCGAAATGGCATTGCAGGATTCCCACAGGAGTATCTGGAAAGCCAAATGAAATCCTTCGCCGACGCTAGAAATTGGGGTCCTTTTAAGCAGGTGTTAGCTTTGACTATCTTTGGCATTGTCCTATTTCCACGCCTTGAAAGATATGTGGACACAACAGCTATTGGCGTCTTCTTATCCTTCAAGGATCCGATTCCAGCCATGCTTGCAGACACTTACTGTACTTTCACTCATTATAGTGAGCTAAGGGGAAAAAGGATATCTTGCTGCCTACACGCCTTGTATGTTTGGCTTCTCACCCATGCTTTCGTTAACAAAGTCAGAGTAGAAGGCCCAATTGAAGACGCCAGAGGGTGTGATGTGAAGACAATGAACACTGGTGAATGGTTGCAAGTGTTGGGGGGCCTTCATGGATATAAGGTTCGTTGGCACCCATCATGGTGGAAAGAGAGGCCCACAGTAGTTTTTCAATGCGGAAACTTTCAAAACGTCCCACTCATGGGGACAAGAGGATGCATAAATTACAATCCTTCTCTAACTCTAAGACAGCTGGGGTACCCCATGCGAAATCCGCCCACCGAAGACATGTTAATCCCTTTTTACCTCCATGAAGGAAGCCCAAAAGAGGTTGACATGCTCCGGAAGATTTCTCAAGCATGGAATATGGTCGTCCTCAAGGGACAAGAGCTTACTAAGAGGAGCGGCGATAAGGAAACCACCTTACGTCAATGGCTCCAAAAGAGGATCCAAGACACCCGATTGCCTTGCCAAAGTGCACTACGGGTGGAGGAAGAAATACTTGAACCTACCCTTCCCACTGTCGAAGATTTAGATAAGCTTAAAATGGCATTGTCAAAAGCCGAGGAAGAAAAGAAGGGCTTGCAGGCAGAGTTAGAGAAAGTGCTCCTAAAGAACCAGGAGTTGGAGGAAGAGAAACGCAAGTAAGTCAGTGGCCATTGAAGACAGCCACAAGCAGCTCAAGATCGAACAAAAGAACAAACTAGAGGTTCAAAAGTACCTAAGAGGAGCGAAAGAGGAAATAAAACGTTGCAACCTGAAAATGAACCAAGCCATCGATGATACATACAAGTGGAAAAAGTTATGGGAAGAATCAATGATGGCTGAAAAGACCGCACAGAGCCTGCTAAAGGTATCAAAGAGAGAGTCCCGGATGATGGCAGCCGAGTTTGAAGAGCAAGTGAAAAGTATCAAGCAGGATAAAGATACCATTGAAGAGATACTCCGAGAATACCAGCAAGCCTTAAGAAGGGAGCATGAAAAATCTGATGAGCTGAACGACCATATCAGATATCAAGAGGAGGTCTACCACCAGCTGAAGACAGAAAGCATCTATTGGGAGAACCGCTTTGTGGAGTTGGTCAGCAGGATAGAAAACCATGAAGCCTTCATAGAGTTGAAGAATGAAAGTTTATACTGGAAAGACAGATTCTCAAAGTTAGCATGGCTGGCCAATCGAGCTATCACCGGAATCCCCAAACGTCTAAAGGAGGCTAACGCGGCAATGCACCCTTTTAACACCCCGGTCCAAGTTTCCAAATTCATGGAGTTTTGCGAGGTTCTGATTGCCGAACTCCGGGAGAAGGCTGGCAGCGCTACTAGTAGAAAAAGAGGGAGGAGTGGAAATATGAAAGCCATATGTATTTGAGTGAAATTTAAAGAACCTTGTACTTTTCTTTTCGAAGTTTTATTTCCCAAATGTTGTACTTTCCTCCATCAATGAAGTTTGTTTGTCCCACATGCTGATCCTTTATCTTGAAAATATTGTGGAACTTTAATCTGTGTACTTATGACAAATCAGGATGCACTTGCAATTCCCGACCTAAAACAATAAGACTCATGCACACATGCATCATTCGCATTTTCATCCATTCATATACTCATACATATACTCATACCATGTGTCCCACCAACAGAGAGTAAAAGACAAGCTGGTGCGTCAACATCGCTATTGGACTCGTTCTCAGGCCAGAACCATGGAAGAAAACCAGGACAATCCGCCTCAAGATATCCCGGATCAAGGCAATCCACCTCAAGACCTAGGCAATCAAGAGCTTAGGGCAGAAATAGATGGGATGAAAGAACAGATGGCTGAAATCTTAAAGGTCTTACAAGCTTTGAGGGACAAAGACACAAGTGAAGATGTCTCCGCTGGGAACACGGAAAATCAAGTTACCAACCCTCCTCCTCCCAATGGACTCGGGATCCCGCATACAGTACCCCCCACTGGGACTAATGACCAGGGTTACATATGGCCTCCTTACGGACTTCCACAAGGTTACACACCTCCGACAGTCAATGCTAGTCCAGAAGGCGGTCCTTCAGGAGTCGCGGGCCAACAACAGCTTACACCAACGGGTCACAATGGTAATCCGGGGGCACCACAAGTTCAAAACCCGACCCCCGTCGTCATACCACAAAGACTCCCACTTGGCTGCCCTCCACCGCCGATAGTTGACGCTCAAGCTCAAGGTTCCAACCTCAGGAATCCCACTCATTCACATACCCCAAATGTGAACCCAGCCATAGTTCCGATGATCCATCCTTACTATGGTATGAGTGGGCTCCCTCACAATCACTCTATGGAGAACCCTCAAGCCCAAGACAAACTACAAATGCTTGAGGAAAGGTTGAGAGCAGTCGAGGGATCCAATGTTGGTGCGAGAGATGCTTATGACTTGTGCCTCGTCCCTAACGTGGTCATCCCTCCAAAATTTAAGGTGCCAGACTTCGACAAGTACAGAGGGTCGACTTGCCCTGTAAGCCACTTAACCATGTACTGCAGGAGGATGGCGGCGTTTGCTCACGACGACAAATTGCTCATCCACTATTTCCAAGATAGTCTGTCTGGGGCAGCTTCGAGCTGGTACATGCAATTAGAACGTGCCCATATCAGATGCTGGAAAGACCTAGCCGATGCGTTTTTAAGGCAATACAAATATAACATTGACATGGCTCCCGATAGAACACAATTGCAGAGCATGACAAAGAGAGACAATGAGTCCTTCAAAGAATATGCCCAACGCTGGAGAGGCCTAGCTGCACAGGTGGTACCACCTTTGTTAGAAAAAGAGATGGTATCAATGTTCATGGATACTCTTCAATCACCTTTCTACGACAGGTTGATTGGGAGCGTGTCTTCGAACTTTTCAGATATGATCGTCATCGGAGAAAGATTAGAGAACGGATGGAGAAACGGGAAGATTGCATATAGCTCCGCTGGAACCAGCAATCAGAAAAGGCCCTTCTCAGGTTTTCCTAAAAAGAAGGAGGGCGAAGCTAATGCCATCTCTGGATCCGGAAAGCCTCCCTACAACAACCCCCGACAGACTTTACAAATACCTACTCAAACACCACAAGCCCCACCTCACCAAGTCAACCCAGGCTATAGACCACAAAACTACCAAGAAAGAAAGCCCGCCAATTTCGACCCAATACCCATGTCATACACGGACCTATTCAATCACCTCATCAGTCACAACTTGATCACTCCCCGTCCAATGAGACCCCTTCAACCTCCTTTCCCTAGGAGCTATGACCCAGAGGCTAGCTGTGGATTCCACGCTGGGGCAGTTGGCCATTCAACAGAAAATTGCAAGGCATTGAAATATGTAGTACAAGACTTAATTGATTCTAAATGGTTAAGCTTCGCAGAAGATGGTCCGAATGTTGCCACTAACCCTCTGCCAGGGCACGGGAAACCCTCCGTCAATGCCATTGAGGATGTTGAGGGGCAATTATTGGTCAGAAGAGTGGAGGACATTGTCACACCCCTGGACCTCATCCATGCTGATTTGTGTCACTTCGGAGTCATTATGAAAGGATGTACCGGAAAGGGTTCGTGTGTTGATCCCCTTTGTGTCGGGGCCTGTGAAGCATTCAAGCCAATCCTGCAAGACTTGTTAGACCGACACATAATACAAATAGGTCTTCAAAAGAAAGAGGAAGGCGTGTCGACTCTCCAGTCAAGCATTGACCAGAGCAAGAGTCTCCGGAAACCACTGGAAATCCATTACAAAAAGGACACAAAGCTAACCACCGCTGTGCCTAAACCAATCACTATTCAAGTGCCAGTCCCTTTTCCCTTTAAAAGCACCAATGCAGTCCCGTGGAGTTACGATATGAAGGTTCAGACCAATCCAGATGTCATTAACATCTCAGGGACCGGTGGTATGACTCGAAGTGGGCGTTTCTATACCCCTGGAGGGCCTAGTGAAGACCGAACAAAAGAAGGGGAGGAAAGAGCCCGTAAGGGCAAAAGCATAGAGCAGGAACCTGTCGATAAGAATGCAGGAAAGAAGACATTATCCGAGCAAGAAGCCAGTGAATTTCTGAAGCTTATGAGGCAAAGCGAGTATAAGGTGGTTGATCAACTGAACCAAACTCCCGCAAAGATATCTCTGTTGTCATTATTGCTCAGTTCCGATGCCCATCGTGCAGCATTAACAAAAGTATTGAATGAGGCCCATGTCGCTCATGACATCTCCGTCGGCCAATTTGATGGGATCGTCGGAAACCTTGTTGCAAATAATTACCTCACCTTTACTGATGATGAGATTCCAACTGAAGGAAGGGGGCACAACAAGGCCCTACACATATCGGTGAAGTATGGAGATTACTCTCTTGCTCGGGTACTCATTGACAATGGTTCATCTTTGAATGTATTACCCAGATCAACCATGGAGAAATTAGATGTGGACTGTTCATACATGAGACCAAGCTCCATATTAGTCAGAGCCTTTGACGGATCAAAAAGGGAAGTCATTGGAGAAATGGAATTACCTGTGCAAGTAGGTCCGGAGCACTTCGTGGTGACCTTCCAGATAATGAACATTGCCCCATCCTACAGTTGTCTCTTGGGGAGGCCATGGATCCACTCGGCAGGGGCAGTTCCCTCTTCTTTACACCAGAAGCTCAAGTTCATAGTCAACAATAAGCTGGTGGTTATTTTCAGTGAGGAAGAAATGCTGATAAATAAGTCCGCTCCCACTCGTTACATTGAGGCCGCTGAAGAGTCTCTCGAGACTGCCTTCCAAGCATTGGAAATCGCCAATACATCTGCTATGTTAGAACCCAAGCTATCCAAAACTGCCGTGATGGTTGCTAAGTTCATGTTAGGAAAAGGCTACCAAGCTGGAGGAGGCTTGGGAAAAACCGGACAGGGGATCCTGACGCCAATACAGCCAGAGGAGAACAAAGATAGACATGGGATAGGATATCGGCCCAATCGCACTGACAAGAGAAGGATTGTGGAGGAAAAGAAGGAGCGGAGGTTAGCCAGGCTTGAGGATAGGGTGCCAAATACGAAGAGGATCACCATCTGCGACATCAAGAAAAGCTTTCGGAGTGCAGGAATGTTGAACCCCAATCAGATCGCCGCAGTTGAGGACGATCTAAGCGCTGAAGAAGGCATCGTCAGTCTTGTACGCCCTTGTCCTGCAAACAAAAGACTCAAGAATTGGGAGATCATTGATTTTCCTGTGGTTTTTAGTTCAAAGTAATGTTTCTATAATGTAATCCTCTGGCTCTGCCCAAGGCCTTGGGATATTTCATTCGGGCACGCATGTTTTCCTTTCAGTATTAATATTAATGCAACGTTATTTCAGTTCCCAATAAACCCTCGTTCTCCTTTTTCTTTTTACATTCGCTTCTTATTTTCTTTCATTCGTTTTTTATTCCGTTAATTTACACTAATGCAGATCCGAAAAAAATGTCTTTGAAAATAACAACGCCAATAATCCATATTGTAACTTTGATCACCCCATCAATCAAACTGAGGAAGATGTTGAGGATAATTGGGAAACCCCTCCAGAGTTAATGAGAATGATGGAACAAGAGGAAAAAAATAATCGAACCCCACGAGGAATCAACTGAAACGATCAACTTAGGCACGGAAGAAGACAAAAAAGAAGTCAACATTGGCACCACATTGAAAGACAGCGAGCGAGAGGAATTGGTTAGGTTGTTGTTTGACTATGTTGACGTCTTCGCATGGACATACCAAGACATGCCGGGACTGGACCCCAACATAGTCGAGCATAAGTTACCGGTAAAACCAGAATGCCCGCCGGTAAAGCAAAAGTTAAGAAGGATGAAACCAGAGATGTCATTGAAAATCCGAGATGAGGTTAAGAAGCAGTTCGATGCTGGGTTTTTAGCGGTAGCAAAATACCCTCAATGGGTAGCCAATATTGTACCGGTCCCAAAGAAAGACGGGAAGGTTCGGATGTGCGTTGATTATCGAGATTTGAACAGAGCCAGCCCCAAAGATGACTTCCCTTTGCCTCACATTGATGTCCTGGTAGATAGCACAGCACAACACTCTCTGTTCTCCTTCATGGATGGATATTCCGGATACAACCAAATTAAGATGGCCCTTGAAGACATGGAGAAAACCACCTTCATCACTCTCTGGGGAACCTTCTGTTACAAAGTAATGTCATTCGGACTGAAGAATGCTGGTGCAACATACCAAAGGGCAATGGTCGCATTGTTCCATGACATGATGCATAAGGAAATAGAGGTTTACGTGGATGACATGATTGCAAAATCCAAGACTGAAGAAGAGCATATCGTCAATCTGCAAAAACTCTTCGAACGTCTCAGGAAGTTCAAACTCAGATTAAACCCTGCCAAATGCACTTTCGGTGTAAGATCGGGAAAGCTGTTGGGTTTCATAGTCAGTCAGAGGGGAATAGAAGTAGATCCAGCCAAAGTACGAGCAATACTAGAAATGCTGGCACCGAGTACTGAAAAAGAAGTTCGTGGTTTCCTGGGAAGATTGAACTACATCTCTAGCTTCATATCGCAGCTAACATCTACATGCGAGCCTATCTTCAAGCTTTTGTGCAAAAACCAAGAAACAAAGTGGAATGATAATTGCCAAGAAGCCTTTGAAAAGATCAAGAGGTACCTCCAAAATCCACCGATTCTGATGCCGCCTGTGCAGGGCAGACCTCTCATCCTGTATCTAACAGTGCTAGACAAGTCAATGGGTTGTGTACTGGGGCAACATGATGAATCCGGAAAGAAGGAACATGCCATCTACTATCTAAGCAAGAAATTCACCGAGTGCGAGACAAGATACTCATTGTTGGAAAGAACGTGTTGTGCTCTGGCCTGGGCTGCACGTCGTTTGAGGCAGTATATGCTGAGCCACACGACTTGGTTGGTATCTAAAATGGACCCAGTCAAGTATATTTTTGAAAAACCCGCACTCACAGGGAGGATCGCTCGCTGGCAAATGCTACTATCTGAATACGACCTTTTATATGTCACCCAAAAAGCAATCAAGGGTAGTGCATTGGCTGAGTACTTGGCACACCGGCCCATCAAAGATTACCAATCAATGCAGTGCGATTTCCCAGACGAAGATATAATGGCTCTATTCGTAGAAGGGAATCCTCCGGACAACGAAAGGTGGAGAATGTTATTCGACGGCGCTTCTAATTTATACGGGCACGGGGTCGGAGCTGTACTGATCTCTCCTGATAACCGCTTCATACCGTTTACCGCTAGACTGAGTTTCTATTGCACCAACAACATTGCAGAATATGAAGCGTGCGTCCTAGGCATCAAAGCAGCCCTTGAATGGAAAGTCAAAAGACTCGATGTATATGGGGACTCTGCTTTAGTCATCCATCAGACAAAAGGTGACTGGGAAACCAGGGATTCCAAATTAATTCCTTATCATGATCACATCCAAAAGATGGTTGAACAATTTGAAGAGATCACTTTCCATCATCTCCCTCGCGAAGAAAATCAGTTGGCCGATGCTTTGGCGACTCTGTCATCAATGTTCAATATCAATAACGACAAGAGTCTGGCATTCATCCGAATCCAACATCGAGACCTACCGGCACATCATTGTGTGGCAATCGAAGAAGAGCCTGACAGTAAACCTTGGTATTACGATATCAAGCACTATATCACGAACAGAGAATATCCTCCTGGTGCCACCGAGAATGATAAGAGGACACTTAGGAGGCTGTCAATGGGTTTCTTCTTAAATGGGGAAGTGCTTTACAAGAGAAATCACGATATGGTCCTCCTCAGATGTGTAGCAGAAGAAGAAGCAGAAAGAATTATGAAGGATGTCCATGAAGGCTCGTTCGGCACCCATTCTAATGGGCACACCATGGCAAGAAAAATCCTAAGGGCTGGCTACTACTGGTTGTCAATGGAGACTGACTGCTTCAACTACGTCAGAAAATGCCACAAATGTCAAATCTATGCCGACAATATTCATGTACCACCTGCCTCTCTGAATGTCCTAACAGCACCATGGCCATTCTCAATGTGGGGAATGGATGTCATCGGTCCCATCGAACCCAAGGCATCAAACGGACATCGTTTCATTCTTGTCGCTATTGATTATTTCACCAAATGGGTCGAGGCCGCTTCTTACGCCAGTGTAACAAAATCAGTGGTTGTCAGGTTCATAAAGAGAGATTTAATTTGCCGCTACGGTCTTCCAAATAAGATCATCACGGACAATGGGACAAACCTGAACAATAAGATGATGAAAGAATTGTGTGACGACTTCAAAATCCAGCATCATAATTCCTCCCCATACCGTCCAAAGATGAATGGGGCAGTTGAGGCAGCAAATAAGAACATAAAGAAGATCGTGCAAAAGATGGTAGTGACCTTCAAGGACTGGCATGAAATGTTGCCCTTCGCTTTGCACGGGTATCGGACCTCTATCCGCACGTCAACAGGGGCAACACCATTCTCACTAGTATATGGGATGGAAGCAGTTCTTCCCATCGAGGTGGAAATACCCTCCCTACGAGTGCTAATGGAAACAAAATTGGAGGAAGCAGAATGGGTTCAAGCTCGTCTGGATCAGTTGAACCTCATAGAAGAAAAGAGGGTAGTTGCTTTGTGTCATGGGCAGTTGTACCAACAAAGAATGAAAAGGGCTTATGATAAAAAAGTGCGCCCCCGCCAGTTTCAAGAAGGAGACCTCGTGCTCAAGAAGATGTTGCCTATCCAAAAGGATTCCCGTGGAAAATGGACCCCTAACTATGAAGGACCTTATGTGGTAAAGAAGGCATTCTCTGGAGGAGCATTGATTCTCACAAAAATGGACGGTGAAGACCTCCCACTCCCAGTGAACTCGGACGCAGTCAAGAAGTACTATGCCTAAAGAAATATATGGAAAAAAGAGAAAGATGAGCCAAGCAAAAATAAGCTCGCTAGGTCGAAAACCCGAAAGGGCAGCCTAGGCAAAAATTAGAGCGACCCGGTGGACTGAAAACTCTGAAGAGCAGTCCAGGCAAAAATTAGGGTCAGAAGTTGGACTTTGAGCTACAAAGGCAGTCAATACCTCCGAAAGCTGGATAATGAATGCTCAAAGTTATGTTAATGGACGATTGGCATTATTACTTCAAAGATACAAACAATCAAAAGATCAGCTTTCCTTGTTTTCTTTTTCTTCTCTTTTTGTAGTTTAAACTCCCAATGTAATTTTCAGCCAGCGCGACCTTCTGCGCATTTGTTATCCATTTGAATATTAAACACTTCCTTTATTCTTTCATTTTCCTATTATCGTAAAAATAACGTTCATGGAAGACGGTACTGAATTGCGAAACATGTGCATGATCACAAGCATTATAGTCATTGCGAAATTTCTGAAAATCATAAAAAAGAGATGATCTCTCATAAAGTTGCAAAAAGGACAAATGCATAATCACTTCAGCAAATCTTAATAACCCGCACTTTGGCACCACTGCTTGAGGCAACCCTCGTATCCCACGTCAAAGGTCATGCGAGTTTGATGATGCCAGCAAAGTCAATAAAGAGCTAAAGAGCAAAAAGAGCAAAAGAGCAAGAAAAGAAAATGAAAAAAGAACAAAAGCCAAAAACAAAATCATTCCACACTTCATTCATCATGTCATCAATTACTTAACTACATGCACGCATGCATCATTCATTGCAAGCGTCCGGGGAGATAATTTTAGTATGTATCGTTAGCACCAGTTCTTCAGACCCCCAGCGGTCCTTCAGAGCCCAGGCGCTCCTTCAGACCAGCAATGGTCCTTCAATCCAGATCGCACGTCGCGTTATCGAGCAACCGACGGATCATCCAGCCCCAGGCCCTTCAGACTAGCTGTGTCCGCCTAAAAAACACAGTGCACGTCCTTCGTGGTTATATCAGTTCCGGACCTGACTAACCCTAATGGCCGCTCGAAAAAAGGCCACCCCCAGACCGTATTACTAGTACCATAAGCTAGTTGCGCTCCTTCAGACCCATCGGTCCCTCAGGCTTAGGCATGCCCTTCAGACCCCGACGGTCCCTCAGTCGAACGCAAGTCGATGCTCCAAGCATTGATTTTGAACTAGACCTTCAGAGCCCCGATGCTCCTTCAGATCCCCAGCGATCCTTCAAATCCCCAGTGATCCTTCAGATCCCCAGCGATCCCCATTTACTTTCTGTCTAAAGCAACACAGTTTTCATAAGTTTCATAAGAAAAACAAAAAACCTCAGTCTGGACAAAATTAGTGTCTTTCTATCTTTATTTCTATTTTCCTCGAGAAATTTGGAATCCCTCCGATTTCCTAGCAAAATATAAATAAAGAGGGGCAGCTGTAATACCCTAATTTTGTCCTATCCAAAAATAAGAAATTTTATTTTATTTTTAACAAAAATAATTATTTTCTTTTTCATGCCATGTATTATTTTATTTTGGTTGCCATAAGTTTTTTTTAAAAAAAAAGAGAAAATATTTTATTAGAAGTGAAGAAATAAAAATAAGCAAAGAAGGAAGTGGGGGTCTATTAAAAAATAATAAGGTGCTGTCATGGAAACCCAACCCGGCAAAAATGGCTAGCCCAATTCGCATGACCCAACCCAACAAAAAAAAACCACTAACCCACAACCCACAACCCATAACCCAACTCACACACTCCTCACTCCCTCCTGTCCTAACCCTAATTCGACCATCCCCCTTTACCCTAAAAAACATCCACATTCATTCCCCCCTTAACCCAAAAATCAATCCACATTCATCCCCAAAAACCCTCCTAAAATTCGGCCACACCCCACCTCTCTCCCTTGAAATTCGACCCCACACCCCTCTCTCCCTCCTTGGAACTCACAATCACTCTTCCCCACAACCCCACTTCCCCATTTTTTTTCCCTTCCCCATACACTTTTCCCACACTTCCCTCACATCACTCTCCTATCTCACGCCTCCTCCCTCTCTCCTTCCCACTTCCCCCATTCGACCTCACTCTCTCTCTCTCTCACATCACTTCTTTTTCTCTTTCTCCCACTCACACTCATCCTCCCATTTCCTCTCTCTCCCCATACCTACGGCTTCCCATCCCTCTCTCTTCCTCTCACACACTTCACATCCCTTCTTTCATACATTTCTCTCTCTCACATGTCTCCACCCATACCTCTCCTTCGAATCCCTCCTCTCACAAACCCTCTTCTCACCAAACCTTCATCAACCACTCCCCAAAACTCATCAAGAAACCTTCACCCCTCCATCATGTCAAGCTTTCCTCAAGTCAAAAAAAAAAAGAAAAGAAGAAGTTACTGTGCAAAGGTATGGGGCTTATCAGAAGAAAGAAGAAGACAAGAGCATCATCCTCAATATAAATAGAGGCCACGACTTTGAAGAGGAGGACGGATTTTTTTTTGGGGTAGGGAAGGAAGAAAAATTTTCAAAAAGAGGAAAAGAGTGTATTTTTGTTTTCTTAGAAAAAACAGTGAGGTTGTTCACTGTTTTTTTAGGATCCCCCTTCCTTTTCTTTTTCTTCTCCTTTCATTGTTTTTTTAGTTTAAATTTGTTTGTATTAAGAAGATCCTAGAGGAGGCTCTTCCCAACACTTCCAGGTTACTTTTCTTAAGGTATTTGTAATGTAATTTTAGGATTCAATACATTTTACTGTTTTTGCTTTTTATTTCACTATTGCTGTTTTTATGTAAATATTGTTGTTGATTTTGTTTGTTTTATTATTGTTTTTTTTTCTTTATGTAAATATGATTGCTTTTTTGTGTCATGGTTGCTGTTTTTTTTATTATTAAAAAAATGTGTTGCAGTTTGTTATTTAAATATGTCCCCATGAAATAGTAATTTTCGAATTTTTTACACATTGTTGCTGTAATTATTTTTCTACATATGTTCTTGCCTTTTTTATATCTTAAGTTGTCATGGTTGCTGTTTTCATTATTTATATTGTTGCTGTTTTGTTTATTTAATTTAGTTGCTGTTTATGTACATATGAAACTATTGCTTTTTTTATTTAAAAATGTTGCTGTAAAAAAATGTGTGACATTTATTTCATTTAAAAGGTTGCTGTAAAAAAAAAATGTTGTTGTATTTTCAAATTAAAATGTTGTTTTTTGCTATTATTTTATTTAAAATGTTGCTGTCAAAAATGCGACTTGCTGTAAATAATGCTCATTATTTTTATTGTTGCCCTTTTTTATTGTTGTTGTTTTTTTCATTGAATTGTGGTTGTTTGTCATTTAAATTCCTTTTTATATATACTACTGATTTTCAGATTAAAAATAAACCCCTTTTTAACATAAAAAGAAAAATTGTTTCCCTTAAAATAATTGGTTACTAATTTTCGGATTAAAATAAAATCCTTTTCAAAACATTAAAATAAAATGTTTTTTTTATACAAAATAGTGGGTCACAAGTGTCAACACCTTTTCAAAAAAATAAATAAATAAATAAATATAATATTGATCACTTTCCCAAAGAAATGGCAATGACACCTCTTTTTATTAAAAACTATGACAACCATTTTTTTTAAAAAAAAAAAGAGGCGCTTCAGAATTACCTATTCTAGAGCGGTAAAAAGGGTAAAAATAAACCAATCAACCATTTTTAGCGTCAAAACGCTATTTTGCACCCCAGCACCCTTTTTAGCGTCAAAACGCTACTTGCACCTCCTTTCGTCACACATTCCGTTATTATTTACACCGCGATGTTTCCAAACCGCTTTTCTTTCTTTCAAACAATTTTGCTAACAGAAAAAGAAATAGGTGGTTACTAATGGTCACTCTGAGCTTAGCTTGTTTGGCCGTTAGGAACAACCTTCCTTTTCACGGCGGATTAGTAGCAGTGATCACTCTGAGGTTACTCGTTTGATTATCGCAAACACCCGCCTAAAACTCCATTTTTCAGTTAATGGAATACAAACGTAATCTCAACTCCCCCTTTTTTAAAAATCACGCTTCCCAGTAAGCATTTTTCGAACAAAGCGCTCGATCGCAAACCGAGTATTTGTAGCAGTCACTCTGGGCCTCGCCCGTTTGAACGCTGTAAATACCTTCTTTTCCGAATAAGCCATTAATGACGACCACTCTGGATTTATCTGTTTGGTCACCATGAACGGCCTCTAGTTTTCGCAAACTTTTCAAAAAAATAAAAAAATACCAACACACAAATTTTTTCTAACCGAGAACTACGTAGCTTTGATTTCTCCATCGCACCCGGAGATACGTAGGAGCAGGGGCCCACTCCTGTCGAGCGCAAAAATTTTTTTTAAGTCCTCCTTTCCAATTTTCGCATATAAACAAAATGGGTAAACAAAATATTCTCTTTTAAAACTAACTTTTCCTACACATTAAATTAAAAGGTAACCTTTTTAGGATGTTGCGGGGTGCTAGTACCTTCCCCGCACTTAATCGACCCCCGAACCCAAAAACAAAGGTTTTTTTCAATGTTTTCCTAAAAATAAATATTGATGGCGGCTCCATTGTTCAAAAGCAACGAAGGATCCCTCCTCCGGATTCTTCGGTCGCTGCAATAAATCTAGACACACCTGGGTTAGATTAATGAAAACCAAATCTAAAACCCGTAATCACTTCATGACCTTCATCAACCTTTTTTCCACCCAATTTGGCATGACTGTTAAAACGTAAGATCTGACAATGGTGTGGAGTTCAATATCCCGAAATTTTACTCTTCCAAGGGTATTGTTCATCAGTTGACTTGTACTTTTGATTGTTGAACGCAAACACCAACATATTCTAAATGTTGCACGATTCCTAACGTTTCAATCAAACCTACCTTCATTTTTTGTGTATTTGCCATCATTCGTGCTGTTCACATTATCAACATGTTACCCTCTCCAAAACTAGACATTCACTACCCTTTCTATATACTCTACAACAAACAGTATGACTATTCCTCCCTTAGAGTGTTTGGCTCTCTGTGCTATGCACCCACCCATTCTGCACACCACACCAAATTTCAACCTCGTGTCTGCAAATGCATACACATAGGCCATATACATAATTAAGGTTACCTTTTATTTGAACCACTGCAAAGATAACAGGTTAACATAAAAAAGATAGGAAAAAAAACTAATTGAAAATCATGGTCAAACTGCACCCTTTATAAATATACTCATAAATTTAGCCTTTTTTTATTAATATTATGATGATTGGTATCATTTTCCTCTTGCAGTGAATTTTGAGAGTGATTTATCAAGTGATTGGATATGAGAAAGGAGATAGTGTAAGGTGTTGAGACGAATATACAGGTGTTGTGTTCCGCGGCTAGTGCATGCATGAAGGGGGTGATTATAAGATTCATATATATATATATATATATATATATATATATATATATATATATATATATATATATATATAATGCATATATGTGTGGGTCTTAACAAATGATATGGCAGGGGCTAGCTATCTTCCATAGCTTGTGGAACTTTGAGTTCCTGTTGCACCTTGTCACCGGGGGAAGAAAGGGAATGTAGTTCTCTTTTAAACCTAGGAGAAATGAGATCAAAACATAGTTAATTAGAATGCTACACAATTTTTTGTTCAGAAATGCTATTCAGCCAAATTTCTTGGGACAAAAATAGACAAAAACCAACTTACAACATCAATTAACCAAGTTTTTTAAGCCACTAACCAACCTACTTTTTCACAGTTTTTAGTCAATTGCCTAGAATACTGTGAAAAAGTAGGTTGGTTAGTTGCTTAAAAAAATTGGTTAATTGATGTTGTAATGTGGTTTTTGTCTATTTTTGTCTAAAATTATTTGGCTGAATAGCATTGCTCTTTTTTGTTTCCAACATCCAAGTTGTTGTGTTAAGCATGGTTTTATATTATGGTCCCCAGCTGCAACTTCAAAAGTCTTTCAGCTTTGAGTGGACACCACCTCTGTTAGTCATACGTATAATTGAAATTTGTATGTTCGTTTTGTTAGAAAATTTTTAATGGGAATTAATTTTTGTTACCTTGCTGATGTGGTGTTTGTTTGTTGGACTAAAAAATTTATTTGTTTAATCAATTTCCTTGGTATCCTCGTTAATTATAAATGTGAGCCTGTCTGAACTGGTTGTGTTGGTCGACCTTATATCTCCGGGAGAAGCACTAAAGAACAAAACACATTTTTTTAAATAAATAAACACTTTTAAAGTCGGATGTCCCAGGTTGTTATCCGACTTTAAAAGTGTTCCACAGAGGCCAAAACTACGGCGTACAAGGGGTAATTTATATCTGATGCTAATTGTCCGACTTAAAAACAGACCTTTTAAGTCAGACCGTCATCCGACTTTAAATCTATAACTTTCTAAGTCGCTCTGATAGAAGTTAGACTCGCATCCGACTTTGAAACTCCAAAATATCCGACTTTAAATTCCGTTTATTCATTTGTGAATGATGAAAAGCATCTTTGAGCATTAGTCCAACTTGTAGCTGCTAATTAAGAATAATGCAAGCCAAAATTTTTTCAAGCAATGGAGTGGACCGGGGTTCTGCTTATATGGAAAGTTGAACTTTTGCTTATGAAGATATGGAGTGGGGTTTTGATGAAAAGCATCTTTGAGCATTAGTCCAACTTGTAGCTGCTAATTAAGAATAATGCAAGCCAAAATTTTGTCAAGCAATGGAGTGGGGTTCTGCTTATATGGAAAGTTGAACTTTTGCTTATGAAGATATGGAGTGGGGTTTTTGCTTTTATGGAAAGTTTAACTCTTGCTAATATGAAGAAGACAACGAAACTCGTTAATTATTGCCCAAGAAAATCATCTAGAAGGTTGTGCCCTCTTTTGAACAGGAGAAACAGTTTCTCCACTACCATCATTTTTTGACCTTGTTAACATTCATGTGCATTGTTCTTTTTTTTTGATAGGCAGTGCATTGTTCTTTATTTATCCGTGACATGTGCCACCTGAAACTCACACATACACAATTATAAGATTTTTGGTTCGAACATAACTGATGGTATTCAGCCTCATATTATAGGCCTCACGAATTCATGTGCATTGTTACATCTCAATTTTAACTCACTGCCTTCTTTTAAAGATATTATTGACTATATATGTTAACGAATTAATGAGAAATAAATGCAGTAAAACATACGTGCAATGTCATTCTCAGTTTTCAGATTTGATCGATACTTATAAAAAATGCACCATTAGTTCACCCAATTC
This sequence comes from Astragalus membranaceus, assembly GCA_039519185.1. Classification (NCBI taxonomy): domain Eukaryota; kingdom Viridiplantae; phylum Streptophyta; class Magnoliopsida; order Fabales; family Fabaceae; genus Astragalus; species Astragalus membranaceus. The sequence continues at coordinate 114,326,709 of CM076850.1, forward strand.
TTTAGAAAATTATAAATGCACATGTAAAACTAAAGCGCTACGTAAGTCCTTGTAGGTGGACATGCAGTTTCTTCGATATATGGTTCATGATGTTTTATCATGTTATACAGATAGATTCCTCTGTCGCTATAGGAGGTTCGCTTGAATGTCTATTTCAATTATCATGATAAAAAGATGGAGAAGAAGATAGCGTGAAGTGACTTAGGAGTGGTTTGAATTGAGTTAATTGGCATAAGTATTTTAGGAGAGTATACGAAAATAACTTGTGAAAAGTCCATTAATTAGCTTTTCTCAGCTTATTCTTACAAGCTTTATGAGATTTTTTAAGGTCGCTTCTAGGGTGAGGGATCAATTAAATCTCTCTCCAGTATACTACTAAAATTGACTATAGGATATTGCGTAAAATGCTATGAGTGGTTAAGATTGAATTAACTAATATTAAATCTTAACCACACCGATGAAGTTTTATACTATATTCCACAGTCAATTTTAGTGGTTCACGGGTGACGGACTTAGTTGATACCTCACCCTAGAAGCACCATTTTTTTAAAGAATATTCTTCCTTGATTTATAAATTATATGCAAAATTTAACTTTATTTTTTTCTTTTAATATAGAAATTGTTTATATGTAAACACTTGTATGAAAAACGTTTATACTATAAGAATGTGCGTGGATGAAGTATTTTTTGAGAGTAATATAATTTTTGGAGAATTAAAATAATTTACCTTAATATTTTAAGAAAAAATATTACAATTCCCTCAAAAATTGCATTACCCCCACGAAATACTCCATCCAAACACACCATAAGTGCTTTAGTAACACAATTTCTTCATGGAAATAAAATTTTTGCTCAAACTTTCATCGTAAACGGTGCATTTTGGGCCTTTTTTTTGTTGAGAAAAATGCATTGAACTTGTGAACTCTCTATGATTCTGACCGACTATGACAGAGTTTGAACGAGTTTGACCGAGTCTAACTGAGTCTGACCGAGTCTACCACGATTCTGATTCTATGCACGAGTCAACTCGTTTTTGCATGGTAGACTTGTAAACTCGGTCGAGTCTACAAGTTGACTCGCAAGTTTGACAACCATGACTGCCTGACTGGAATACCCATGCCTCAAGATTTGTAACTTTGAGGCTCTAGTCATTAGTTTAATGTGCAATGAATCGAAGTTAATATGTCGATTTGAACCAAACAAACACCGCAACAAGACGACAAACAACAATAACACCTAATAGGGATAAGGCTAGTTTAGTAATATTGCCTATCCAATAGATTGCCAACTGTACAACTAAATTCAGGTGTGGCACTGCCACATAGGATGCTGACTAAGCATTGACCTATCAGTTGTATAAAAAGGATTCTGTACAGTGAGAATTGATCAATCAATGAAATCATATTTTCAATCCCTAATTCCCTTTCTCTCTCATGTTCGTTTCTAACCAATTCTGTTAGATTTATCATGGTATCAGAGCCTTCCTGATCCGTGCGTTCGTCACTCACGAATCTTCCGCTTCTTCTCCCTGAGCTTCCTTCAATGCAATCGTCAATGGCTACCGATCCTACACCAGAAGGATCACCGGTGGTGACGCCAACTTCGTCTCAAACCTCGTCGTTATTTCACACCGCCACTGCAAACCCGTCCAAATTTGTCACCGGACCTAAGCTATCCATAAAACTTGATGATAAAAATTTCCTGATCTAGAATCAGCAAGTTGAAGGTGTCATTGCCACGCACAAGCTTCATCGTCTCCTTGTCAATCCCGTGATACCTCCACAATTCGATTCAATGGAGGATCAACGCAACGGCAACGTTTCTGATGCTTATGATAGCTGGTTTGTGCAAGATCAAGGACTATTCACTTGGCTGCTCTCCACCTTTTCCGACTCGGTGCTACCTCGCGTGTTGAATTGCCGTCACGCTCATCAGGTCTGGGACACGATCCACAAGCATTTCTACGCACATTTGAAAGCTAAGATGCGTCAATTGCGTGCCGAATTGAAGACGACGAAGAAAGGTACTCGTAGCATCACTGAATACCTTGCTCGACTTCGTGCCCTAGCTAATTCATTGACTGCGATTGGCGATACGGTGTCCGATCAAGATCTCGTGGACATTGTACTCAATGGTTTACCAGAGGAGTATAGTTCATTTGTGATGATCGTATTCACAAAACTTGAAGCCATTGACCTAACTGATCTGGAATCTATGTTACTGGTTCAAGAAGCTCAGCTTGATAAGTTTCGTCAAGAATTAGCCTCACCAGCAGTCTCGGCCAACCTTGTTCATGTGAATTCACATCACAATTCCACTCCTGGTGCTGGTCGCGGCTCTAATAAATCTGGTTATCAAGGCAATGGCTATTATCGCGGCCGTGGACGCAACACGTGTGGTCGTGGTCGTGCTCGCGGTGGCTCTACCAACAGGCCTCAGTGCCAGGTTTGCTCTCGCTATGGTCACATTGCGCTTGACTGCTGGTTTCGCTTTGATGAGCATTTTACCCCACCAACAAACTCTGCACCCGAGGCTACTACTACTCCACCTTCTGATGGTCAACAGAAAACTGATGCTACTTCCACCTCTGGTTCAACTCCTCCACAAGCACTAGCTGCCTACACTTCCTTTGATCCTACTGCAGCAGAAATTTTCACTGTGCTATCAGACATTGCTCCTCAAGGTTTTACGCTGATACTTGTGCCTCTAATACATTTACTAAGTCCTCTATTTATTTACATCATTGCAAACCGTATGCTGGTTCACAACAGGTTCACATGGGCAATGGACTAGGTTACCCTATCCAGTGCACTGGTACACTTGACCTAATTTCCACACACAACCCTTCTAGACAATTTCAAATAAAAAATGCCATAGTTGTGCCTGCTCTTATTCGTAATCTTATATCTGTAGGTGAATTCTGTGCTGAGAACAGTGTATTCTTTGAGTTTCATTCACGTGTGTGCTTTGTTAAATGTCAGGTCTCTAAGCAAATCTTGTTTGAAGGGTCAAGGGGAGCTGATGGTTTATTTTTCCTTCCCTCTTTAGCACCTGTTGTCAAGCCTACTGGTTTAGCTGCATCTGTTTCATCTAGTAATGTACCATCTACTACTTCCATTGTTAGTCATAAAAATAATTACCATGTGTGGCATCATAGACTAGGGCATGCCAATAGTAGAGCTATCAAATCTGTACTGTCTCTGTGTAAACAATCTATTGATTCTAATAAAATGTTTGAATTGTGTAATTCAAGTGTCATTGGCAAAGCACATCGCATTCACTCACCACCATCCACCACACAATATCACACACCCTTTGAACTAGTATACACTGATCTGTGGGGGCCCTCTCCTTCACCATCTAGTAGTGGATACTCATATTACATCTCATTTGTTGATGCATTTACCAAATATTCATGGTTTTACTTGCTTAGAAAGAAGTCTGATGCCATCACTGCTTTTCATTTGTTTCACAAACTAATCCAAACTCAGTTCTCTGCCACTTTAAAGCCACTTCAGTCAGATTCAGGGGGAGAGTTCAAACCTTTCACACCAGTACTAGAGTCTCTTGGCATCACTCATAGATTCACTTGTTGTTGACTCTCTGGCATATGATGTAAGTTGTCCAATTTTAGGACCAATTGTGCGGGGTTTTGATTGTATTATAGTCAATATATGGGGAATTAGCTTAGTATTAGAAAATTGTAGTAGGAAGTCCTTTTGTAAGCCATTCCTGCATTGTTGGAGTTATTTTGTACCCGAAGACCTCCAGTTTGTGTGTTATCATTCGGCGAGCCAGAAACTTGCCCGGAGATGCAGCACAATTGGGAAGACTCGAGTTTCTGTTCAATATCGCGTCGCGACCAGGAGGGTTCGCGTCGCGATGGAAGCCTGATGCAGGAGCGTCCTACAATTCTGTCCAATATCGCGTCGCGACGGGCTCGTGTCGCGACGCGATGGCTTGCTGAAATTAGGGTTTTAATTCAGTTTTTGCGTTTTTCAAAGAGAGCTTGGTCATTGGAGCGCAGCAGAAGTTTTGGGAGCAGAGGAAAGTCAGATTCTGGGAGCTTTTCACCACTTGGGAACGAGGGTTGAAGGTTCCTATGTCTATCTTTACTTGTATTGCTTTCTCTACTCTAGTTATGTCTCTATTCACTATGTGTAACTAATTCTCTAAGATTAGGGAGAGATGATTCTCCCCGAACCTATGTTATGGATACTTTGTTATGGTTAATACAATTAGTTGTTTGAATTATCATAAGTCTATGCCTCTGATCGTAATGCTTTATAGTTACATATGATAATTATAATGATTTAGGTTTTGTGATCGCATAGGGATATGGGTTGCATGCTGGATATGGGGTATTAGATCATGTACTTGTGATCACCATAGGAATATGGGGTTGGATGCATGAATTCTTTATTTCTTAAGTTTATTGCTTTACCGGTTAGCATGATTCACCTAAGGAATTAGGGTAACTCAATTAGGTAAAAGGGGTTCTGTGGCAAGGAATTGTCCTTAACCTACTATAGTGAATTGAATCTGGTAGTTCAAACAATTAATCTGTAATTAGCTGAAAGTTCATAACATAGGTGAAGGGAGAGGATTCGATCCCTAATCGCTTTTTCTCGTCAATTCAACAATAGTTTTTACTTTCGCGTTACACAATTACAACTCAAATCAATTGTCTCAATCTAGAATTAATCAAATTTGCTATTGTTACAACACGCAATCCCTGTGGAATCGACCGGTACTTACCGTAATTTTACTACTTGCAACGCTTTCAGTGCACTTGCTGAATTGTTAACAAGTTTTTGGCACCGTTGCCAGGGATTGTTGACTTTGTTGTCGACAAGGCAAACGAGTTGATTCTAAATTTTTAGTTTTTGTTTGTTTTTAGTTACTTAATTTTGCTACTTGTTGGTTTCTTGAACTTGTTGACGTTTGCTTAAGTGTTTCAGAGATTTGTGCATGCGGAGCAAGGGTCTACAAGAACTCTTGTTTGACCTGGAAATTGAAAAACTAGCAAAGGCAAATCGAAGAAAGGCTAAGCTTGCCAAGCAGCAAGCAAGGGAATTGTCACAGGTACAATCAACTTCTACCTTGGTGCCGGAAGATTTTTCGAGTGAAGAGGAAGAAATGACTGATCCTCCACCTCCACCACGACGTACTCTAGGTGACTTCGGGCGAAGAAATCAAGGTGCCCAAGCTTTAGCATTTCAACCAGTGGGTGTGGGCCAGTTTGACATCAAGTCTTCTGTACTCACTGCCCTTAAATCAGAGTAGTTCTCTGGGTCTGATGCTGAAGACCCCAACCAATATCTCTTCCAATTTTATGAGATATGTGGTACTACACACCCTGAGGGGGTAACTGATAATGCAAAGAAGGTTCGGTTGTTCCCATTCACTCTGACGGACAGAGCTAAAGATTGGTTGAACACTCTCCCAGGGACCGTCAACACTTGGAATGATCTCGAGAATAAGTTCTTGGAGCGATTCTTCCCTGTCTCCAAATTTATAAGGAAAAGAGCTGAAATCTCTAACTTTACTCAAGGAGAGTCAGAGTCGTTGTATGATTCTTGGGAGAGGTTCAAACTGTTGCTCAAAATGTGTCCGGGGCATGGTATAGATGACTTCTTACAGTTGCAAACTTTCTGTCATGGTTTGAGACCTCAGACAAGAATGATGCTAGATGCCTCAGCTGGAGGATCTTTGGGTACAAAGACTTGGGAGGAGGCAAAGCAGCTAGTAGAAGACATGGCCTCCAATGAATACAGAATTCAGAATGATCGGGGAGGTGTAAGTAAAAAAGGGTGTGCTGGAGCTAGATTCAAACAGTGCAGTGTTAGCCCAGCAGAAATTAATGTCCATGCAGATTGAGGCCCTCACCAAACAATTGGCTGCAGCTTGTGAGGTTGGGACAAAAAGCCAAGCAACCGCCCAAGCAGTGCAAACAGGTGGGTGCATTTATTGTGGCAGAGAAGCTCATGAAGGGGATTGTGCAGCCCAAGGAGAGGCAATGGAACAGGCCAATTATATGGGAAATTTCCAAAAACAATGTGGGAACCCTTTTTCCAACACCTACAATCCTGGGTGGAAGAATCATCCCAACTTTTCTTGGAAAAACAATGAAGCCTCAGGTTCCCAACAACAGTCTCAGACACCTAATCAACAACAAAGACCACCTTCTCGGTTAGAAGATGCGTTGACACAGTTTATGCAGATGACCAAAAACACCTTCCAGTCCCAAGAACAGGTAATGATAAACATGGGAAAGAACCATGAAGCATCCATGAAGAACTTGGAGACCCAAATTGGCCAACTGTCAAAGCAATTAGCTGAGAAGTCCAATGGCAGTTTCCCTGCAAACACTGTGGACAACCCCAAGAATGAGAACTGCAATGCCATCTCGCTGAGAAGTGGTAAAGCGTTGAGACCCGTTGAGGTAACCAAGAACAAGCCTAGTGAGGAATTGAAAAGAAAGAATGAGGTGGTAGAAAAAGAAAAAGAAACAGTAAGTGAGAAAATTGGGGGGGAAGCAAGAGAGAAGGTCCAGGAGATCCCATCATACATGAAATTGCCCTATCCCCCACTACCTAAGAAGAAAGAGAAGGAGGAGCAATTCTCCAAGTTTAAGGAAATCTTCTCACGTCTTCAGATCAACATTCCTTTCGCAGAGGCATTAGAGCAAATGCCCATGTATGCAAGGTTCATGAAGGAATTGTTGACTAAAAAGAGGAGGTTTAAGGATGATGAAATTGTGGCTCTATCTGAAGAGTGTAGTGCCATAATCCAAAACAAGCTTCCTCAGAAGTTGAAGGATTCTGGGAGTTTCACCCTCCCGTGCAAAATTGGTGAAGAAAAGGTTGATAAAGCACTGTGTGATTTGGGGGCGAGCATAAACTTAATGCCCCTAGCTATGTGGAGGAAACTGGGCGGAGGAGAAGTGAAACCAACCACTATGACCTTGCGTCTTCCTGACAGGTCTATCAGGAACCCTTATGGGGTTGTGGAGGATGTCCTGGTCAAGGTTGGCACATTCCTCTTCCCAGTAGACTTTGTAATTTTGCAACTGGATGGGGATACGGATGTCAAAAGCTCCATGAATGGGGACAATGACATTCCTTTCATTCTGGGAAGACCCTTCCTTGCCACCAGTAGGGCAGTAATTGATGTGGCTGAAGGGACTGTGAAATTGAGGGTCCAAGATGAATCTAAGACCTTCAATGTGCTTGAGTACACAACCCCAATAAAGGAAAAAGAAGAGTGTCACTGCATTGAGATCATTAATTCCAAGATGGTTGGGAAAAAATTCTACCACCCAACCCGTGAGAAGCCACCTGCTGTCTGGAAGGACCTGAAGGAAGCTACAAGTACATCTGGTAAGAACTGTAAGATGGAAGTGGAGTATGTCGAAGGAGCGCTGGAAGAGGCACTGAAAAAGCTGAATGCTCCACCGGAGCCAAACTGAGTCATCTTCTGACAATCGTCAAGCTAGTGACGTTAAAGAAGCGCTGAGTGGGAGGCAACCCACTGTGAGGTAACAAGTATTTATTTTCATTTAATTTCAAGTTTGCAATGTAGTTTTAATTTGTTGTTAGTCTTAGGAAAAACTGTGTTCGGTCAAAAATTCGCTTCGCGAAAAAGAAGAATTCAAAGAAAATCTTTTCTGTTTGATTTCGCGACGCGAAGGAATGGCATCGCGTCGCGACTGTTTAAAAATTTTTCAGCAAAAATTGTTTCTGTTTGATTTCGCGACGCGATGAGGACGCGTCGCGTCGCGATGCGACGCCAATTTGCCTAAAACCAGGCAGACCGAACACAGCCACAACCAAACTATTTTTCTCCCCTTTTGCGCGAATTGCAAGCATTCTCCCCCTCTAATTCAATTTTGGCTGATAGTTCTCACCATTACTACTTAATTCTGGATTTGTGATGGTATAGTTTGAATTAGGATAGAAAATCAGTGTTTTTGAGAGTGTAGGTGAGGTGTTTGATGAAATGCTTGAATGAAATTTTTTTGTGTAGCCAATGTGTTTGTGAAAATGCCCAAGTGAGTTTTGGCTGAGCAACCCAACTGTTTGTGCAAATGCCTAAGTGAATGCTGTTTTTGGTTGCTAGCCTGTGCTTTAATTTTGTCAATGCTCATTGAACCTTAGGGTAGTTGACTAGTGCTGAGAAAATTTTATTGCCTGTTTTTGTTGGATTCTCTGCTGTGAGTGGGGCCCACACCAGGGACCCACCGAGAACTAACGATTGTGCTGGATTATGTTTTATTTCATTACAGGTAAACAGAATGATGAGGAAAAGCAAAGCAGACACCTCCAAGAAAAGGCGAGGGGGACCACCAGTTGAGGTTGAAAGATTCAAGTCCCCCACGCACGAAGAGCGGTACCAGCAGGTGGTCAAGGGCAAGAAAATAAATCCTGAGAGGGCCTTTGACCTCTCCACAGATGAGTTCCCGATTATTACTTCCACACGGCGGGAGTTGAGGTGGCTTCCACTCAATGCAATGATTAAGCAGGCGAACCATAGCCTGGTCAGGGAGTTCTACTCCAACGCCTATTAGGAGGAGGAACAGCACAAGTCTACATTAGTTTATGTCAGAGGCAAGACTGTGTCCTACTCTCCGGACAGCATCAACAGCCTACTTGGCCTACCTACAGATGCCTACTGTGCTATGTGCTACGCTGCAGTCAACCCCAGGAACATTGATTATGAGGGGACATTAAGAGAGCTGTGCCATCCAGGGGCACAATGGGCCGGATCCCAGAACCTTCCACACGGCATTTGCAATATGGGACTGAAGCCAATTCCGAAGGCCTGGAACGCATTTTTCAACCAGTCAATCATCTCCTGTTCCAATAACACTGATGTGAAGGTCAAGGTGGCCATGGGATTATTGGCTATTATGAGAGGCCAGAGGGTGAACCTGGGGAGAGCCATTTCTGAGAGCATTGCCGAGATAGTTAGATGTCCTAGGGCCAGATTGGGGCATGCCTCTGTGATCCATGCCTTATGTATACAGCAGGGCTGTCTTGAGTACCCTGATGACTTACTAGTTGATCCCAGGGAGCCCATCACTGCAGTCTGGATTATGAAGCAGCCCAAGGGGCCTATGGATGGAGCAGTTCCTCCACCTCAACTAGCATCTCCAGCACAGCAGCAGTCAGCAGGCCCATCCTACCGTCAGCTGTATGGCAGCGACCCTTCCTTCCAGTATGACCTCCATATGGCCAACTGGTGCAGGACGTCAATGCTACTACAGCAGCAGGGCGTAGACACCTCTTACCTTGCATCAGCTAGAGTCCATCTGGCCGCCCAGGAGTATATGGCAGAAAACAGGGGAGCAGGTGCATCTTCATCAGCACCACCAGCAGAGCAGCAGCCAGACTCTCAGGACCCCCTACTTTCAGGGGATGAGTACATTGATGATCACATTTCTTTTCCCTGAGCAGGAGGCTCATTGATTTTTCACTGTTACTTTCAGACAATTTATCTTGCATTTTTAGTCCTATTTTTCCCCTTTGACTTTATTTTGCACTTTGGTCTGTACTATATTATTACAACTTATCCTGTGATATTGAGGCACATTTACCCTAGGCCTTTTGCAAGCAACTTCAATTATGATGATTTGTGGTATTTAGTTTCATATGTTTTACATTTTACCTTGTGATTGCTAGTGTGTCAAATTTTATCATCAGGTATTGCTAGTGGTCATGCCAAAAGTTGAAGCAGACTGAGATCATCTGTGGGCATTCTCTCAAGTAACATCTCTTAAAATTCCCAGCTGTGAGGTTTGCCCCAAACATTTATTCTATTCATTGTGTGATTATTCCTTGCTTGCATTAGTCTGCAGAACTTGAGCTTGTACTTAACTATCTTGCATGTGATTTATATACACATTGAGGCAATTTTTGAAAACCTGAGCCTTTCAAGCCAACCCTCTAATTGCTATCCCTTGTTAGCCCCTCTGAGCCTAATTGTTTATTTTTTGTAATTTTTCTGCACATCATAGCCTAGTTTTCTTAACTTGGAGTTAGGTAGATTAAAGCATGGGAGTGGGGAAACATTCTAAGTTTGGGGTTGCTCATGGAATAGCAACATTCTAAGTTTGGGGTGGTGGTATACAAGAGAAAGGGGCATACAAGAAAAGAAGGAAAAAGAAAAAATATATATATATATATATATTTAAAAAAAAAAGAGTTATATATAAATAAATAAGTAAATAAGTCCTTCTCTTGTGGAATGCTTTGAGAAAATGGGTAAGTGAGTGAGATTGTTGAAATTGACACAGAGAAAAGTAGGCCTAACTCCAAGTTGTAACCTACTTATCCAAATGTATCCACCCTTACCTAAGCCCCATTACAACCTTTGGAAGCCCTCAAAAAGTGTGTACGTATTTCTTGTGTATTGATTTGTATAGTACTTGTTCAAGCCTATGAAACGATGATGCAGGTACTGTGAATTGAGTGAATACCCTAAACACCTCAAAGAGAGAAACACCGGTGAGATGTGTGAAAAATGAGATAACTTGAGAATGCTTGCCTGCTTATGATCTTGTGTCTTACCGATTCAGTTGGCTTGCTACTGCATTAGTTTGATGATGAATTTTGGATATACTGTGTAGTTATTGGTTTGTGTAGAATGTGTGACAGCTAAATAAAAAAAGTAGCCACAACCTGAATTGAATGTTTGCTTGAGGACAAGCAAAAGTTTAAGTTTGGGGTTGTGTTGACTCTCTGTCATATGATGTAAGTTGTCCAATTTTAGGACCAATTGTGCGGGGTTTTGATTGTATTATAGTCAGTATATGGGGAATTAGCTTAGTATTAGAAAATTGTAGTAGGAAGTCCTTTTGTAAGCCATTCCTGCATTGTTGGAGTTATTTTGTACTTGAAGACCTCCAGTTTATGTGTTATCATTCGGCGAACCAGACACTTGCCCGGAGATGCAGCACAATTGGGAAGACTCCAGTTTCTGTTCAATATCGCGTCGCGACCAGGAGGGTTCGCGTCGCGATGGAAGCCTGATGCAGGAGCGTCCTACAATTCTGTCCAATATCGCGTCGCGACGGGCTCATGTCGCGACGCGATGGCTTGCTGAAATTAGGGTTTTAATTCAGTTTTTGCGTTTTTCAAAGAGAGCTTGGTCATTGGAGCGCAGCAGAAGTTTTGGGAGCAGAGGAAAGTCAGATTCTGGGAGCTTTTCACCACTTGGGAACGAGGGTTGAAGGTTCCTATGTCTATCTTTACTTGTATTGCTTTCTCTACTCTAGTTATGTCTCTATTCACCATGTGTAACTAATTCTCTAAGATTAGAGAGAGATGATTCTCCCCGAACCTATGTTATGGATACTTTGTTATGGTTAATACAATTAGTTGTTTGAATTATCATAAGTCTATGCCTCTGATCGTAATGCTTTATAGTTACATATGATAATTATAATGATTTAGGTTTTGTGATCGCATATGGATATGGGTTGCTTGCTGGATATGAGGTATTAGATCATGTACTTGTGATCACCATAGGAATATGGGGTTGGATGCATGAATTCTTTATTTCTTAAGTTTATTGCTTTATCGGTTGGCATGATTCACCTAAGGAATTAGGGTAACTCAATTAGGTAAAAGGGGTTCTGAGGCAAGGAATTGTCCTTAACCTACTATAGTGAATTGAATCTGGTAGTTCAAACAATTAATCTGTAATTAGCTGAAGGTTCACAACATAGGTGAAGGGAGAGGATTCGATCCCTAATCGCTTTTTCTCGTCAATTCAACAATAGTTTTTACTTTCGCGTTACACAATTACAACTCAAATCAATTGTCTCAATCTAGAATTAATCAAATTTGCTATTGTTACAACACGCAATCCCTGTGGAATCGACCGATACTTACCGTAATTTTACTACTTGCAACGCTTTCAGTGCACTTGCTGAATTGTTAACACTTGCACCTACTAACATACCAATTCCTGAGCCATCCCCACCCTCTGAGCCCTTACCAATTGACCCTGATATCACTCCATCACCTGCACCCTCTGTGGCACATGACCCTTTACCTATTTCTCCACCACCTCTACCTACAAACAATCACCCTATGATCACCAGATCAAAAACTGGAAACCTTAAACCTAGAGTGTTTGTTGCTCATGTGACACCTACAAGTGTGAAACAAGCTATATCTCAGCCACATTGGCTAGAGGCAATGAAATGTGAATATGAGGCATTTATGAAGAATCAAACTTGGTCCCTGACAACACTGCCACCTAACAGAGAATCTATTGGATGCAAGTGGGTATTTCGGGTTAATGAAAACCCAAATGGATCTATCAACAAATACAAAGCTAGGTTGGTAGCCAAAGGCTACAACCAGCTGCCAGGGCAAGATTTTGGTGAAACCTTTTCACCTGTTATAAAACCTACCACAATTCGCATCATTCTTACATTGGCTCTTACCTATAGATGGGAAATTCAACAAATAGACATTAACAATGCCTTTATCAATGGGCATCTAGCTGAGGACATCTATATGGATCAACCACCTGGATTCAAATCCAATGACAAGTCACTGGTCTGTAAACTTCACAGAAGCCTCTATGGTCTGAAACAGGCCCCTCGGGCCTGGTATGACACTCTCCATGCTGCTCTACTTGACTTTGGATTCACACACAGTCAATGTGATCATTCCTTGTTTCTCTACAATGCTTCAGGAGTGCAGTTATATGCACTAGTTTATGTAGATGACATTCTTCTAATTGGTTCTTCTGCTGTTTTAGTTCACAAACTCATTGACAAGTTGCAGGACAAATTTGCACTCTAGCATCTTGAAAAGCCTGAATATTTCCTTGGTGTTGAGGTCCAATATCTGTCAAATGGAGCTATGGTTCTCACCCAATCTAAATATGTCCAGGATCTGTTACAACGAGCTAATATGCTCTCTTGCAGCACCATGTCTACTCCCATGGCATCCACTGATAAACTAAGCAAACAAGGGTCTGATAAACTGGATGATCCTTCTCTCTACAGGTCCCTAGTTGGTGCACTGCAGTACATTACACTCACAAGGCCTGATCTCTTCTATAGTGTCAATAAGGTGTGCCAGTTCCTATCAAATCCGTTGGAGTCTCACTTGCGTGCCGTTAAACGCATCTTGCGCTACTTAAATGGTACTAGCAGCCACGGTTTGCTACTGCAACCTGCAAAACAAGACACTCCATTCTCTCTTCGTGTATACTCAGATTCTGTCTGGGCTAGTGACGTTGATGATAGACGATCCACAAGTGGCTCATGTCTCTTCTTTGGACCAAATTTAGTCTCCTGGAGCAGCAAGAAGCAGTCCCTTGTAGCACGTTCAAGTGCAGAAGCTGAGCACCGTGGCTTAGCCAACGCCACTGCAGATCTTATGTGGGTTCAGTCTCTACTAGGAGAGTTGCACATCAAAACTCAAGCACCAATTCTCTTATGTGACAACTTGAGTCCTGTTATGATTGCTCATAATCCAATACTACATGCTAGAACAAAGCATTTGGAGCTCGATATACACTTTGTCCGTGAAAAAGTTGCTGCTAAGAAGCTAGTTATCCAGCATGTACCTGCTTCATTACAGTTGGCTGATGCACTTACAAAACCCCTTCCTACCACTGCATTCACAGAACAAAGGTTCAAACTCAAAGTGGTTGATTATCATCAACCACATTTGTGTTTGAAGGGGGAGTAATAGAGATAAGGCTAGTTTAGTAATATTGCCTATCCAGTAGATTGCCAACTGTACAACTAAATTCAGGTGTGGCACTGCCACATAGGATGCTGACTAGGCATTGACCTATCAGTTGTCTAAAAAGGATTCTGTACAGTGAGAATTGATCAATCACTGAAATCATATTTTCAATCCCTAATTCCCTTTCTCCCTCATGTTCGTTTCTAACCAATTCTGTTAGATTTATCAACACCAAACTCAAACGACGAAATAAAAGAAAATACAAAATAAAACCTAAATCCTTATGGACCTATTAAAAAATAGAAAGGAAAACAATACATTAATAGTAACACTTATTATAGTAACAACTTTAATAATGGGTTAATCTTCCCAGCATATGAGTTCTAATTCGATTTGGCAAGCTACAAAGTGCCTAAAACTTGATATTTTCTACAACTTGAAAATTGAAAAAAATATATTTTGACATGTCATTTCAAATTGGACCTGAGTGGGGCATTGAGCCTTCAATTTTTGGCCACATGGAACTACTACAGGTGTATGAGTCACATCATAAGGTCATTTTCGGTTAGAAAATAGAAGTGGGCAGTTACATCCCAGGTGTATGATTGTAATGAGCAAAGTTGTGTGCGCGCAAATGGGATAGCAATGGATTGACAAGCATTTTCGTCGTTTTCATGTGAGTGCATGTATTCATCTAGACAACCTGAACATCCCCGAAAAAATAGGCTTTTTAGCTAATGAAAATCGGGAATGAAATTATTTTGGTATTGAAGATAAATGTATGTGTGGAGGTCAACTCAATCTTCTCAATAAGACGGTTAGGCTTTAATTAAGTTATGAGACACCATTGTGGAATGTTGAGTCAAAAAGGACCTATGCTGAAGGGCTATAAAGCCCCGCACTTCAAAAATAGAGATGTACTCGTGTGGAATACGTATTCGATATCGACACGCGCTTGATATTTTTTGATACGTGCCTAAAGAGTATTCAATAATTTTTTAATTCTTTTTAAAAAATATATGACTCGATACTTTTCAGATACATATTTGATACTTCTTAACAACTAAAGATATTTTTCTGATACATTTTCGATACCTCTTATCTTACCAACTAAGCACATGATTTTTTTTGACCAAACAACTAAGCACATGATTGTCACTCATATATGATACACTTTAATACCTCAATATATAACTAAAAGACAAAATTATATGTTTTTTTTGTAATACAATAATAGAAGAAATAATACATTGTGATATGGGTGGGATAAAGAGCATTGCTATTTAGTAAGAATAATTTTTGTAAGAAATGTAAGAAATACACTAGAAGCTGAATTATAGGCACCAACTAACACTACACACCAAGTGTCTTGCTTTGTTATTCTTACTTTTCTTTTCTTGCCATCTAACATTACTCCTGGGATAAATATATGTAACTATCTCTACTTGATATGATCACAAGTATTTATTTCTACAATGTGATAATCATATATTGACTAATGACATGTTTATGCTTTATTAAGTAACTACGTACTAATATGAATATTTTAGTCTATAAAAGTCATCTATTTCTGCCACTGACTATTCAGATTATACAATTTCGGGTGGTCTCAGTTACTTGTCCACCCTTACTTTTTATGACTAGTCACTCATACATAAGTGTGTCGGTTGTCCTATTCCTTTCATCCATATATTTTGTGTTCTTTTTTTATCTATTTGGGCAGGTTTTTTTCATACCTATAAAATGCAATATTTCTGTTTTCCATCTTTGTTTTTTTCCTATTTGTGTTTCTATTCTATTTAATTTTTTTCTGTTATGTTTTTATATATTTAAATTTTAATTTAATTTTTTATTAAAGTATCCCAACCACGTCGTATCTTGTTTTTCAGAATTTTCTCGTATCCCCGTATCCGTATCGTGTCGTATCCCGTATCCGGGCTTTATAGCTGACGGGGAATGCTTAATTCACAACACAACCACACTTTGCTGCTGCAACGGATCGCTACATACAACTTCTGTGTGCTTAATTAGTGCCCTCATTGCGACTAACAGGGACACGTTAGTTCTCTTGTTAGATTCCGTTGAAATTTAGCTGCTTTGTTGATATGTCATGTTAGTTTGTTGATGTGTCTATTAGGATAGTCCATTTAGCCATATAAGTTAGTCAAATATTAAGGGACTTAATAACTAAGCATCTTACATTTCTAATTTTGGACAATTGGTTCCTCGTGAATGAGATATATTAACGACCCCCACTTTTGAAGCTCCAATCCGATTTTACTAGAGCGCACTAGCACCACCAGCTTCAATTTTGTGGTCTTTTGATGAGCCACATTGGGTCCACTTCATCCAGCTATAGGGTTCTGTTTTCTATGACTTCTCGGTACTTTCCTAGTGTTCACGTCACTTAGAGTGAGCCACGAAGTGGAAATCATATAAAGTTGAGTGGTCATATGTGTTGTTACGGTAAGACATCAGTTGTGTACACTACAAAGACACCAAATAACATGAATAGACAATTTTATGGGTGTTCCTTTTTTAAGGTAATGCGTGTCTTGGTTTCTTTAAGTGTCTTTATTTTTGTTAGTTAATAAATGTATATTTGTTTATAGTTTGCATCTAGGGCAACATCATTGCTCATACTTGTTGTGTGGGTTGATGAATTTTATGAGATTCGAAATCAAATTAAGATTTGACTTGTGAAGATTATGCAACTAGAGGGAGATGAACTTGGTTGGCCACATGGCCTCCCTGGAGGTTGTCTTACCACCAGTTTCTCTAGAGGTTCTTTTGAAGAAGACATAATAGCAAGCTCTTGGGATCTCTAAAGAATAAAACAGTTCAGAATATTAGTGGACAATTATGTCCCTCAGAAATTTGTAAAGTATTCACATTTGTCCTTGCCAATTTTTTAGTGATCCAAATAAGTCCCTGACGATAATTTTCATGGCTCAACTAAGTCCCTGTACATGCCAACTCTATTGTTATGCAACTGTAAACACACTTTATTCAAGTTATGCGGAACTTATAAATGAAGTTATGTAGAATTTATAATCAAAAGTTATGTAGAACTTCTCGCATCCTCACACAACTTCTCAAATCATCATGCAGAATTTATAATCAGAAGTTATGCATCATGAAACTTCTCACTTCCATCATTAAAATTATGAAGAATTTATAAATGTCATCCAAGACACGGGTTCTAAAGTGCATCTAATTAGAGTTGAAATCAGAATTTATGGTATTGAGAAGTCGTAAAAACGAAACCCCATAACTGGATGAAGTGGACTCAATGTGGCTCATCATGAAATTTGTGCAAAAGACCATAAAATTGAAGTTGGTGGTATTTGTTTGCTTTGGTAGAATCAGATTGGAGCTTCAAAAATGGGAGTTAGGTTCAAATGGGGAAGAAGATGGAGTTGATATAACTCAGTCAGGAGGTACCAAATTGGCCCTCAATTAGAAAATGCATGGGACTTAGTTTGGTCTCTTAAAATTTGACTCACTTGTATTGCCACATGAGTGAACCTAATGAGCACATCAACAAACTAACGTAGCATGTCAGCAACTAAACCGCTGAATTTCAACGGAATCCGTGAAATGAGAATGTGAAACTCCATGGGAGAGAGCTCAAGCTTTGCGAAAGAGAGAGAGAGATAGAAATGAACTTTTGGTTATTATTTCTAACTGAATAGTAACTGTACAGTATTTGCCTTATATACAGAATAAATGATAATAACTAAAATGTAACTAGATGACTAACTATGGTTCACTATCTATCTAGATTACAATGGCAAGCTAATTACAGTGGTAAGCTAACTATAGTTGACAGTTAGACTAACTAATGCAGAAATTTAAACTAGCTAACAGATGCTTTCACACACCCCCTCAAACTGGAATGTATGTTGATCATTCCAAGTTTGGCATGAAGAGTAGAGAAAGGGCCTAGCTGCAGAGATTTAGTAAATATATCAGCAACCTGCTCTTTTGAAGATAAGGGAAGTAAGTGAAGAATCCCAGCTTGTATTTTGTCACGCACCACATGGCAATCTATCTCTATGTGCTTCGTGCGTTCGTGGAAAACTGGGTTGGCAGCAATATGTAGAGCAGACCTGTTGTCATAGTAAATGATGATTGGTTTAGGGTGAGTAATATGTAGATCCTGCATCAGATAAAGAAGTCATTGAGCTTCACATCTAGCTTGTGCTAGAGCCCTGTATCCTGCTTCAGAAGATGACCTTGAAACAATTGATTGCTTCTTACTTTTCCATGAAACCAGTGAGTTCCCAAGAAAGAAACAAAACCCTGTAGTTGACCTTCTAGTGTCTGGGCATGCCCCAATCCGAATCACAGAAACCTTTGAGGGTTAGATCTGATTTTGAGCTAAAAAACAAGCCTTGGCCTGGGCTATTTTTGACGAACTTCAACACTCTCATAGCTGCTTGTAGATGATCATCAGTTGGTGTTTCCAGAAATTGACTGAGCTTGCTAACAGCATAGGAAATTTCTGGTCTGGAGTGTGTGAGATATAGCAGCTTTCCAATTAGATGCCTGTATGAAGATGGATCATTGATTGCCTTGCCAGAGCTCTTTTTAAGTTGAAGGTGTGGCTCCATGGGGGTTGAGCAAGGCTTGGTGCCTAGTAGACCAACTTCCTCCAACATGTCTAGTGCATATTTCCTCTGACACGGTGAGATTCCACTGGCATTTCTAGCAACTGCAAATCCTAAGAAGTACTTGAGTTTCCCCAAGTCTTTGATACTGAATTTTTGGTCCAACAGTGTTTTAACTCTGTTAATTTCATCAATATCAGTCCCTGCCAGCACCAAATCATCTACATAGACCAGATTCACAGTGAAGCCAGAATCACATGATTTGGTGAATAATGAATAGTCAGACTTGGATTGTGTATATCCTGTAGCTAGTAATGTGTCAGTTAACTTGGCATTCCACTGCCTACTTGCCTGTTTTAGGCCATAGAGAGACCTCTGCAATATGCATACAATGTTGGAATTTTGTATTGCAAGACCTGGTGGGGGTTTCATGTAGACATCTTCTAATAAATCTCCATGTAAGAAAGCCGTGTTGACATCCAATTGACATAAATGCCAATTTTCAGTAGCAGCAACAGCCATGAGCATTATCAGTGGTCATTTTCACAACTGGGCTAAATGTTTCCATGTAGTCAATTCCAGCAGTTTGTGTAAATCCCTTAGCAACTAGTCTTGCTTTATACCTCTCAACTGAGCCATCAGCATGTAGTTTTAATTTGAATACCCATTTGCATCCTACAGCTTTCTTGGATGGAGGCAAGTCAACCAGTTCCCAGGTTTTGGTTTTCTGCAGAGCAGCCAGTTCAGCATGGATAGCACTCTTCCAATTCTCATCACAGATAGCCTCCTCATAAGATTTAGGTTCAAGTGTACTGGACAGGTTGAGTGTATAGTGTTTGTGTGCAGTGGACAGATTGTTATATGACACAAAATCAGAAATGGGATACTTACAGTTGTCAGAACATTTCTTGGAATCTGATGATCTTAAGGTATGGATTGCATCAGTGAGAAGATTACAGTGATACTCTTGTAGATAGGTGGGGGCATTTCTGGTTCTACATGATCTCCTAAGCTCAATTTCATTGGGGTTAGGCAATGGAGGTGGGGGTTCAGATGTATGTGGCAGTGTAGCAGTAGAGGTTGTAGTGTCATTGGGTAGGCTATCATGTGGGGGAGAGCTACTCTGTATAGGGCTTGAAGTATCTGTGGTGTTGGTATGTGGAGTGTTGGTGTGTGGTGTTGGTATGTCCTGTGTAGGGATAGATGTTTCAAAGTTGGTTTGTAAAGGTCGTTGGTTTTGAACTTCTTGAATAAGGTCATCATAGTAAGTGTCATGTGTAAGGGGAGATAGGTTGCTTTGAGATGTGGATCCCTCATGTGACATAGGTTGGTAAGGGAAAATATGCTCAAAAAATTTGACATCTCTTGAAATAAATATTTCTCTAGAGTTAAGGTCAAAGAGAAGATCTAGAATCTAGCTTTTTCTGTTTGCCTTTAGTGTGGAAGCAAAACACAAAGAACCAAAAACTTTTAAAGAATGTAAATCAGGTAAGCATTGATGCAAAGTTTGAAAAGGAGATTTTTGTGAAAGAAATTTTGTAGGTAATCTATTTATTATGTGGACAGCATGATTGATAGCATGTGCCCAAAAATATTTTGACAATTTTGCTTGAAAGAGTAAAGCTCTTGTGATGTTAAGAATATGTTGATGCTTCCTCTCAACAATTCCATTCTGTTGAGGGGTAGCAACACATGATGTTTGATGAATGATGCCCTTTTCATCATAAAAATCTTTCATGAGAAATTCTGGGCCATTCTCAGTTCTAATGCACTTGATCATTTTTCCAAATTGTGTATGAACAAGAGAAACAAAAGACTTCACTAGTTGTGAAGCTGATACCCCGCAAGTATATGGTATATCGCATAATGGAAAGTATCGATCCACAAGGAGTTATGTGTGATTACCAATCTAATTTTTAGTGGTGATTAGCTGAAAGGGAATGATTTAGTAAAAAAGTATGTTTGGTTAAAATTCAGAATTATAAAAGCGCCCTGGGATTATGGTTAAATCCCAATGACGGAGCTAAAACAACCCCTTAACTATTCTCTATCTTATAATTAAATTTCTGTTTTAAGGACAAGGTATTCTTTGGTGTAATTCAAGTTTCCTTTCGTAATACGAGAACGTGTCTCGAAACAACGATCAAGCCTATTCTCATGGTTGATTATTGCAGAGACCCATTGAGCACAACCTTATTGTCCCAAGGCCATCAAAGCTATTCTCATGCTTGGATTGACCTTGTCTAAATTCATTTGTTCCAATGTCAAGCTTCACCTCTCGGTACTTCACTTGACATTTGTTTTATAAAGTTTGTACGATGAACTTAGATTAAAACAAAGCAAATTCTAATAGGATAGAGTTTAGCCTTGGAATTGTCTTAGGGACCCATCATTGAATTGTTTCCCACAATCCCAAGACTAAAGAAGTCTACTCACACATGATCATAGTAGACAAAGGAGTAGAAGAGAATGACATAATTTAAATAGCAGAATATAAATAACAAGAAAATGAAAGTGCTAGAAAATAAATGACAGAAAGTAAAGTTGCAAGAATTGAAAGAACAAAATGACAATAGAACAAAACCTTAAGAGAAAATGCAAGAACCTTAGATTAAACTTTGGAGTGAAACTACAATGGTAAGAGATGATTCTGAAGCTTACATTGAGGTCCTTTTTATAGTGTAGGATCAGTAGACAAAGCACTAAATACAAATTACAATCCATAAGGAAAGGAATGGGAAGAGTTTGTAACATCTTTGGAATTCAGATGGGACGCACGGATCGTGCTAGGCAGGCGCACGGATCGTGCTCAGTGTAATCCTGTTGGAATTCGAAACAGCACAAGGCGCACGGTTCGTGCTAAGGATGCGCACAGATCGTGCGCTGTGAGACTTTTGGTCTTCTGAATTACGAACGGTCCTCACGGTTCGTGCTCACTGGGCGCACAGATCGTGCGCTTCCTTTTCTTCATTTTCCTTCCTTCTTGCGATACCAGGCACACGGACCGTGCTAGGCCACGCACGATTCGTGCGTCTACTTCTGATTTTTCACTTTATATTGCTTGATTCTTCTCCTCATCCTATTGTCTCTTGATCCTTGCTCTTTAAACATCAAAATTCCTCATTTTCTCTATAATTAACTCTGAGAATAAAAACTAACAATAGGTAGTAAAATGGCTCTAGAATAGAATTAAAACAACAAATAAATTACTAAAAATAAATGCTAAGAACACACTAAATTAGGACTTATCAAATTCCCCCATGCTTGAACTTTTGCTTGTCCTCAAGCAAATCCATGAAACTCATTGGGCCAATTTTGGAAAAAAATTCTAAATTTCTACAAAACCTTAAGTGAACTGAAGGTAAATTTCAGTACTTCTTCTTTGGTTTGAGACTTACCATTTGGGCTTTTGTGATTTATGAGACAAGTTTTTAGGTATCAGTACATTAGGAAGGATATCAATGTCAGCATAGAACTAGTTCCCTAGCATTCTTAAGCTTGGGTCCTCCATTCACTAGAACGGATCTCAAAGGAGGGTCTTTATACGCTAGGCATCCAAGCATTTTTTTTCTTTTTCTTTGATTTCACATGTAGGTCAACCACTTTAAATTTTTAAAATTTTTCTTTCAATCTGAACTAAAGTGGTCGCCCCCTTTTTTCTTGATGTACTCATTTGCTTTTCTTTTCTTTTTCTCTTTTTGTTCTTGATTCCCCAACTTAGACATTTTTCTCCAGTAACCTCGCATTCGATGAATGTCACCAAGAGGACTAGTTTACTAGTTTCTTTTCAATCCTCCTAATAGCACTAATAACCCAAAAACAAATCTCAAGAGTGTGTGTGTGAAAAACCCAAAAAGTAGTAACAAACAAATATTTATTTTTACCAGTCAGTCCACCTAGATGAATACTATGAATTTCCAAAAATTTAATCCAAAAGAGGTCTTAACCAGACAAAACATGCTTTCGAAACTCACAAAGACTTGAAACAAGGGGAGATGATATTTATTCAAAATAAACTAGATTTAATAAAAACGAGAAAACAGTAAAAAGGGCAAGATACCCCCCATGCTTGGATTAAACATTGACCTCAATGATTTTGCAATAAAGACAACATGAAGGGGTAAGAGAAAGCTCACATGGTTTACTGCTGATCAGGCGGAGGAGCATGATGAATGTTGAAGTGCTGCATCATAGAGCGAAGCATATCTGACATGTTCTCCATTTGTTGACTATGATGCAGTTGGCCCTCCCTTATTGGTTGCAGCTCTGCTCCCTGCCTTTACTGCTCACTTTCAATTCTGCCACACCATGCTTCCAGATTAAAGTTTTGGGCATTTTGATCATCTTGCCCAGCCATCTCTTCCTCTACCTCTTGGACTGGTACCTCTTGGGGTATATCACCTGCAGCATTAAGATACAACCAGTTCTCTGGGTTTCTAGTGTCTGTCCTTACCGGGTTTGGTAGTAGGATGGACTTTTGCTTGTCAACCAGCAGGTGAAACCTTGTTCTTGCTTTATTTGTAGCCCTGACTAGGAACATGCTCTCGCATATATCCATGTCAATGCTCATATTGCCGTCCAGGACATCATGATAAATTAACCTGTCAGCCAGTCCCAATTTTTGAATACTATAGGTTACCACCCCCTATCACAATATCACCTTTGGCATAGTGAACTTAAAAATTCACGAGTAAGCCCTTCATAAGTGGCCCTTTGTGGCCTCAAAAAATCTATCCAGCCCAGATTATTCAATAGCATTATGACATTGTCTTCTATCCCTAGGGTGTTAAGAGTAAGAATAAGATGGGGATACCTCGTGGGGACCAATTTCCTATTGTCAAGCAATGCATACCTCTCCCGTTGAGTTCTATCCTTGAAAATGATTCCGTACGGGTTGCTTGAACTTGTGCCACTCCTCTTTCTCCCATTACCAGTAAATGTACCAACAACACCACTGACTTTTGCCTTTTTAGAAGCCATTTTCGATTTCCTCAAAATTGGGGTTTTGGGTTTTGGAAAGAATTTGGGTTTTTTGGGTTTTGGAAGGAAAATGGAGTGTTTTTGGTGGTGGGTTTTGTGTATGGTGGTGTGCGAATTTTGGGGATTTTGTGGAGAGTGGTTGTATGGTGATTTTGATGGTTGGGTTTTGTAGAGGGGGTTGTGGGTAGTTGATTTGGGTAGTTTTTATGGAGGTTTGGGTGTTGTTTGGTTATTTTTGGAGGTTGGGAAGATATGGGTATGGAGGTTTTTGAGTAGGAGAAGAGGTGAGGAAGAAGAAGATGGGTTGAAAATTGTGACTTACTTGGCCTTTTGAGGTACGGTTTCAGACTTCACGTCTCGCACGGATCGTGCGCTATCCACGCACGGTTCGCGCTCAACATTCGCAAGGGTAAAATGCTTCATTTTATTTCACGCACGGATCGTGCTGCACCTACGCACGGATCATGCCTGTGCTACGGTGAATGGTTATTTCCAAACCTTCCAGTATGCACAGATCGTGCCATGTTGCGCACGGATCGTGCGTCTCTTTGGAACGAGGACCACAAAAAGTATTCTTGGCTACGCACGGATCGTGCAATGATGCGCACGGATCGTGCGCTTCCTTCAGCTTTAAAAACTCATTTTTTCTTGTATCAAACACCCAGATCAGACACCTTTTTTACATGAATTTCCTGGAAAACAAAAAAAACAAAAGCATTAACCCGTGGGTTGCCTCCCACGCAACGCTCTTTTAACGTCACTAGCTAGCTTGACCCAAACCTTTTTCTTTAATTGGGATTTTGTAGAACCAAAGTGGATCCCTTTTCAATCTCATCACCAATCAAATAAGTTTTCAACCTTTGTCCGTTTACTTTGAATGAACCGGTCTTTTCACTCCATATATCAACAGCTCTGAAAGGGTATACCTTACGGACTTGAAATGGACCGGACCATTTTGACCTTAATTTCCCTGGAAAAAGTTCCAGCCTTGAGTTGAAGAGCAATACAAGATCGCCTTCTCTGAATTCTCTTCGGACGATACGCTTATCATGCCATCTCTTTGTTCTTTCTTTGTAAATTCGGGCATTTTCATAAGCGTCCATCCTTAATTCTTCCAATTCATTCAACTGAAGTTTTCTTTTATCACCAGCTAACTTCATATCCAAATTGAGAGTTTTTATTGCCCAATAAGCTTTGTGCTCTAGCTCAACCGGAAGATGACAAGATTTCCCATAAATTAGTTTAAAAGGAGTCATACCAATGGGAGTCTTGTATGTTGTCCAATAAGCCCAGAGAGCATCATCAATCTTAATTGACCAAACTTTTCTAGAAGGAGAGACCATTTTTTCTAAAATAGTTTTTATCTCTCTATTGGAGACCTCAACTTGGCCACTAGTTTGGGGGTGGTAAGGTGTTGCAATTTTGTGCCTCACCCCAAACTTTTGTAAGAGTTTTTCAAAATGTTTGGAGATAAAATGAGATCCTCCATCACTAATTACTATTCTTGGTACTCCAAATCTTGGAAAAATGATTTTCTTGAAAAGCTTGATTACGATTTGTGCATCATTTGTTGGAGAAGCAATGACTTCAATCCACTTTGAAACATAATCAACTGCAACGAGAATGTATTGATTTCCAAAAGAAGACGAAAATGACCCCATGAAGTCAATTCCCCAGACGTCGAAAATTTCAACTTCTAGAATACTGTTCAGAGGCATTTCATTTCTTCTGGAAATACTCCCAGTGCGTTGACATTGATCGCATTTAGAAACAAAATGATGCACATCTTTAAAGAGTGATGGCCAGAAAAAACCAGATTGAAGAATTTTGAAAGCAGTCTTTTTAGAACTGGCATGGCCACCATAAGAAGAAGAATGACAGTGAATAAGAATGTTACTTACCTCTTCTTCTGGGATGCATCTTCTGAAAACACCATCTGCCCCCTCTTGAAAAGGAGAGGTTCATCCCAATAGTACTGTTTTACATCAGAGAGGAATTTCTTCCTCTGTTGGTAGCTCTGGTTCGGAGGCAGCACTCTAGCTGCAAAATAGTTCACATAGTCTGCATACCATGGTGCTTCAGTTTGCACCAAAGAGAATAGCTGATCATCTGGAAAGGAATCATCAAGCGGCAGCTCATTCTCATTGTTCTCTTGCAACCTTGACAAGTGATCAGTCACAACATTTTCTGTACCTTTTTTATCTCTTATCTCCAAGTCAAATTCCTGGAGGAGCAAAATCCATCGGATCAACCTCGGCTTAGCATCTTTTTTATTCAACAAATATTTTATTGCCGAGTGATCCGTGTAGATGATGATTTTGGACCCCACCAAGTATGACCTGAATTTATCGATGGCAAAGACCACCGCCAATAGCTCTTTTTCTGTTGTGGCATAATTCACTTGGGCATCATCCAAGGTTCTACTAGCATAGTAGATAGCATGCATCTTTTTATCCTTCTTTTGACCCAGGACTGCCCCAACCGCATAGTCACTTGCATCACACATTATCTCGAATGGAAGATTCCAATCCGGTGGTTGCATGATTGGGGCAGTGGTCAAAGCTTCTTTTAGCCTGCAAAATGCTTCATGACAAAGATCATAAAAAACAAAAGTTGCATCCTTAAGGAGCAAGCTTGTTAGTGGCTTAGTAATCTTGGAAAAATCTTTTATAAGCCGGCGGTAAAAACCCGCATGACCCAAGAAACTTCTTACCTCTTTGACCGAGGTAGGAGGTGACATTTTTTCAATGATTTCAATTTTAGCCTTGTCAACCTCAATACCTCGTTCGGAAACCAAATACCCAAGTACAATACCTTATCTTACCATAAAGTGGCATTTTTCCCAGTTCAAAACAAGATTTACCTTTTCACACCTTTCAAGAACTTTTTAGGCAAACAGTTATCAAAACTTGATCCATGTACCGAGAAATTGTCCATAAAAACTTCCATTATATTTTCAACAAAATCCGGAAAGATGGACATCATACAGCGTTGAAAAGTAGCAAGAGCATTACACAGACCAAAAGGCATCCTTCTATAAGCATAAGTGCCATAAGGACAAGTAAAAGTTGTTTTTTCTTGGTCGCTAGGATGAATGGGTATTTCAAAAAATCCGGAATACCCATCCAAATAGCAGAAGTGTGGATGCTTTGCTAACCTTTCTAGCATTTGATCAATAAAAGGGAGGGGAAAGTGATCTTTACGGGTTGCTTTATTAAGCTTCCTATAATTAATACACATTCTCCATCCCGTGACAGTCCTAGTAGCAATGGATTCATTTTTCTCATTTTTTATAACTGTAAGGCCTCCCTTTTTAGGTACTACTTGAACAGGACTAACCCATTTACTGTCTGCCAATGTTCTGTACCTGTATCCGATCGTAGACACAAGGTCCGATCCGAGATAGTTGGTAGGGGTTGGTCTTGATCAACCGAGCTCCGCTTCCGATCCGGGGATGGTGGTACCTGCAAGGACACTCCGACGCTCAAGTCAGCTAGGGAACTGATTAGAGGTAGGGAGTAGGAAAGAGTGTGTACCTTGAGCATTACATTGAATGCCTATTTATAGAGTAAAAGTGTGTTGTCTTAATGAATCAGAGCCGTCCGATCTAGGGCCTAGATCTTAGCCGTTGGTTAATGAATCTGTCTTTGCTTATGGGCCTCACTATTGTGAATTGGGCCAATCCGTAACGGTTATAAGCTTATAAATTTTTTGCTGTTCTACTATGCATTCATCTTCTTTTTGTACTTGTTTTGTGGCCTTGGGCATTGATTTATTGTATTTTAAGATTTTAAGTTGGTTTGATTTGTATTACAGAGGAAGCAGGGAGAAGTAGACAAGTGGTGAGGTATAAACTTAGATTGTCTTTTTAATGACAGGCAATGTTTCCTTGCTAAAATGAATTGCATGATTTCCTCCATTAATCTATGTCTGTGTATCTTTGATTTAATTCCCGTACCTTTTAGAATTTTCTGAATAAGAATCTATGTGAGCAGCAAATCATGAGTATATTTGTATGAATCAGTGTACTTGAGTATTGCCACAACTTTAGTTCAGTCTTTTCTTTAGTTTTTTTGTGTGGTTAAAGTAGAATTTGATAGACCCTCTCTACACGGGAGAGTGTGATACTCAAGTTTTGATAGGTCGTACTCAAGTTTCCTTCTTCCATGAGTTCTTATCTTTACTTTTTTTTTTTGAATTTCGGATTCTATTTTTAGATTGGGTGACTAGGGAGCAAGGAGAGAATGCAAATTAGAGTATATTCTCTTTGTAGTTTTTTTAATGTTTGTGTTCTGGAACTTTATCATCAAATGAAGACTAGAAAATGAGTTGAGGCATTTTTCATTGTGGGTGCTCATTTCCTTTGTGGGTGTGTTGGAAGCATGAATTTTTGTCTGTAATTTATTTAATTTAATTAGGTATTTCAATAAAATCTTTGATTTTGTGTCTTTATAGTTGTATTAATTCTCCATCCTTTGTTAATTATACATATTTTGAGTGGTTTTATACATGGGTTTGTAGGTGCATGTTGTTCTGACCTCCCTTATGTGAATAAGGAAATAAGGAAGTTTGTAAATAGTAGATTTATTTATATATGTGTTCGGCTCAGACCCGTTAGGTTTTCACATAGAATAGCCTATTTAAACACCTCAACGACCATCGAAATACAATCAATAAAACGGAACTACAGCTGCTCTGTAGTCGCAGACGTAGGCAAAGTTTGGCCGAATTGCGTGATCAATATCGTGTCTCCTGTTATGACATGGTATCAGTAGGGTTTCGATCATACCCGTGACTTCGTTAGGGTTTCGTTCATACACCTAATTTCGTTCAGAACCGTGACTCCGTCAGCGACACCTCCTTTGGTCGCTCTTGCCTTGGGCTTCATCGTTTCTCTTGGTTTCTTTTTGTTCGTGGTTCTTGGTCGCACCTGAGTGTGGTGCCTTTGCGATTTCGGTGGGTCTTATTGGTTCGTGGTTCGCTAGTTCGTGGTTCCATGGTTCGCTGTTCGCATCTCTCATCGCGATTTCTCTCCTGGGTGCTTCGTTTCTGATAGCGAGTGGCTCTTATTGGTTCGTGGTTTCCGCTTGTGCGCCCTGTTGCTGCTTGCTTCCTGTTCGTTCTCCTACTTCAGCGTCAATTCGCAAGTTGGTTTGTAAGGTCAGTTGGGATTTCGTGAGACCTACTCTTCTCCTTTACGTTTTCTGTTCGTTAGTTCTATTGATTTGCTATTGTTCAAAACTTAACTTGCATGTTGGCTTCAATAAGAGTGGTATTCTGATCTTGGCTTGGCGCTGTGATATATTTGCGTGCTTCTCTGTGGTTTGCTTGGCTACGTGTTGGTTGTTGATTTTGTAAGTGTTGTTCTCATTATCAATTTTTTTGAAATTTTTCAATGGCTTCGGAGAAAGAAAGGGATAATTTTTGTGTTCGTTTTACCAGTAAGAATTATGCTACTTGGGAATTTCAATTCAAGATGTATGTCAAAGGCAAAGGATTATGGAATCACCTTGATGGCGTTTCTAAGGCGCCGGAAGATAAAATTGCCTTAGACGCGTGGGAAGTCAAAGATGCTCAGATTATTTCTTGGATCCTCAGTACTATTGATCCTCAGATGATCAATAATTTGCGATCATTTTCAACTGCTCAAGAAATGTGGAATTATTTAAAGCGTATTTACAACCAGGACAATACAGCCAAGTGTTTTCAATTGGAGTTAGAAATTGCAAATTACAAACAAGGTAATTTGACAATTCAAGAATATTATTTTGGTTTTCTGAATTTATGGACAGAACACTCTGCTATTATCTATGCTGCTGTTCCCAAGCCGTCACTTTCGGCCGTCCAAGATGTTTATAATACTAGTAAACGGGATCAATTTCTCATGAAACTTCGTCCGGAATTTGAGGCTGTTCGAGGTGCTTCGCTGAATAGGAACCCTGTTCCTTCCTTGGATATCTGTGTTGGTGAACTGCTCCGAGAAGAACAACGTCTCCATACTCAAGGAACCATGTCTCATGATCCCCTCCTTTCTGAACCTGTGACAGTTGCATATGTTGCGCAAAATAGAGGCCCAAGCCGTCATATGCGACAAACTCAATGCTTCTCTTGTAAACAATTTGGACATGTTGCTCGTAGTTGTCCTAAGAAGTTTTGCAATTACTGCAAGCAGCAGGGTCATATCATCTCTGCATGTCCTACACGTCCTCCACGACCGACTAAGCGTCCGGTGCAGGCATTCCATGCCACTACTAGCTCTACAGTTGGTCCTTCCACCACTGGTGTATCTAGCTCTGCCGCTGGTCCTTCCACCACTGGTGCATCTGATGGTGGTGCTCCACAGCTTGAATTAATTCAACAAATGGTACTATCTGCTTTTTCTGCCTTAGGCATTACTGGTATGTCTTCTTTCATATTATGGTTACTTGACTCTAGTGCATTGAATCACATGACGGGTTCCTCTGAACTATTGCACAATTTATGTTCTTATATTAGTAATTAGAAAATTCAAATTGCTGATGGCAGTACCCTTCCTATAACTAATGTTGGTGACATAAATTCTAACTTTCGAAATGTGCTGGTAGCAGCTGGGCTTGCCTCAAATTTATTGTCTGCTGGTCAATTAGTGGATGAAGGTTGTGATGTTAATCTTACTCAGGATGGTTGTCTTGTGCAGGAGCGGGTATCGGGGAAGGTGATCGCGAAGGGGCCTAAAGTTGGACGAGTGTTTCCACTCCAGTTTATTCCAAACCATTTATCTCTTGCTTGTACTAGTGTTTTGAATGCATGTGAGGATTGGCATAGGAAATTGGGCCATCCAAACTCTGTTGTTTTGTCTCACTTATTTAAGACTGGCTTGTTAGGTACTAAACCGATGGATTCTAGTGCCTCTATTTCATGTTCTGTTTGCAAATTAGCTAAAAGTAAAACACTTCCTTTTCCGTCTGGTGCTCATCGTGCTTCTACTTGTTTTGAGATGATTCATAGTGATGTTTGGGGAATCTCACCTGTCGCTTCTCATGGTCACTATAAATATTTTGTCACCTTTATCGATGATTATAGCCGTTTTACTTGGATTTATTTTCTTAAATCTAAATCTGAAGTGTTTTCTATGTTTAAGAAATTTCTGATGTATGTTGAAAATCAATTTCAAACCAGTATTAAAATTCTTCGATCTGATTCTGGTGGTGAGTATATGTCTCATATTCAGGAGTTCTTACAGCAAAAAGGTGTATTGTATCAACGATCTTGTCCCAATACCCCTCAGCAAAATGGTGTTGCAGAATGTAAGAATCGCCACTTGTTGGATGTGACACGTACCTTACTTCTCCAGGCTTCTGTTCCATCCAAATTTTGGGTGGAGGCTCTTTCCACCGCTGTCTTTTTGATCAACCGTCTTCCTTCCACGGTGATTGGATTTGATTCTCCTTACTTTCGCCTTTGCCTTTTTAAAACTCAGCCTGATTACAGTAGTTTCCATACTTTTGGGTGTGTATGTTTTGTTCATCTACCATCCACTGAAAGACATAAGCTTGGAGCACAATCTGTCCAATGTGCATTTATAGGGTATAGTCATTCTCATAAGGGTTTTGTGTGTTATGATGTCTCTAACCATCGTTTTCGCATTTCTAGGAATGTGACATTTTTTGATAATCAGTTTATGTTTCCTTGCTCTTCTCCTGGTCTGAATGATATTGCTATACTTCCCTAATTTTCTACCCTGCGTTCACCTATAGAATGTTTTACACCAGGAATCGTTCCCACTTCCCCTTTCGATGCTGATCCGCCACCTGATCCTGTACCGCCTGAACCACGTCGTTCTAGTAGAACATCTCGAGCACCTGATAGATATTCCCCAGACAGCTTTGCTTCCTCACATACTGCTTTAACTGCTTCTCTATCTGGCACATCTATTCCTACTTGTTACTCACAGGATGTTAAAGACGTGTCTTGGGTAAATGCCATGAATGAGGAACTTCAGGCCCTTCAGGACAATTTCACTTGGGATATTGTTCCTTGCCCTCCTGGTATCAAACCCATAGGCTGTAAATGGGTTTATTCTGTGAAATTGAATTCTGATGGATCTCTCAATCGGTACAAGGCTCGATTGGTTGCTTTAGGCAACAAGCAGGAATATGGTATTGATTATGATGAGACATTTGCTCCAGTTGCTAAAATGACTACTGTTAGAATTGTGCTCTCTATAGCTGCTTCTCATGGGTGGTCTCTCCACCAAATGGATGTGAAGAATGCATTTCTTCGTGGCGACCTGACTGAAGATATTTATATGACTCCCCCTCAGGGCCTATTCTCTTCATCTATGGGGTGTGAAGCTCAAACGCTCTCTATATGGTTTGAAACAGGCGCCTAGAGCATGGTATGAGAAATTCCATTCCACTCTACTTGGGTTCTCTTTTACTCAAAGTCACTATGATTCATTTTTGTTCATTCACCGCACATCTACAGGCATTGTTCTGCTCCTTCTTTATGTTGATGATATGATCATTACTGGTTCTGATGCCGCATCCATACAGAAAGTTAAACAAAAGCTTCAAGCCTCATTTCAAATGAAAGACCTTGGTCTTTTACATTATTTTCTTGGACTTGAGGTTCATTCTACCTCTAAGGTTATATTTCTCCATCAGCATAAGTATGCCACTGACCTTATTGCTATGACGGGCCTCCATTGTGCTAATCATGTGGATACTCCTCTTGAAGTTAATGTCAAATACCACCGTGACGAGGGTGAACTTTTACCTGATCCTTTATTGTATCGATAGCTCGTGGGTAGTCTTAACTACTTGACCATTACACGACCCGACATTTCATTTGCTGTTCAGCAAGTAAGTCAGTTCATGCATTCTCCTCGTCATCTTCACTTTGCAGCGGTTCGTCGCATAATTCGCTACTTGAAAGGTACCTCTCACCGGGGTTTATTCTTTCCTAGTGGGACCCCTACTAAGTTGATTGCCTACAGTGATGCTGATTGGGCTGGGTGTCCTGACACTCGCCGCTCTGTCACTGGTTGGTGCATGTTTCTTGGTTCTTCGTTGAACTCATGGAAAAGTAAGAAGCAAGCAAGAGTCTCTAAGTCCTCAACTGAATCGGAGTATCGTGCTATGTCTACGGCATGCTCCGAAATTCTGTGGCTTCGTGATCTTTTGGGTGAACTTGGATTTCCTCAAACCGAACCGACATCTCTCTATGCTGACAATACAAGTGCCATCCAGATTGTTGCAAATCCGGTTTTTCATGAGCGTACTAAGCATATTGAAGTTGATTGTCATGCTATTCGTCAAGCCTATGATAATCATGTTATATCCATCTCTCATATCAATACTCAGTTTCAAGTTGCAGATATTTTGACCAAAGCTGTTCCTTGTCCACGACATAAGTTTCTTGTCAGCAAATTGATGCTCCTTGATGACCCGCATCAATTTGAGGGGGGGGTGTGAATAAGGAAATAAGGATGTTTATAAATAGTAGATTTATTTATATATGTATTCGGCCCAGGCCCGTTAGGTTTTCACATAGAATAGCCTATTTAAACTCCTTAGTGTTTGTACTCAACGACCATCGAAATACAATCAATAAAACGGAACTGCAGCTGCTCTTTAGTCGCAGACGTAGGCCAAGTTCGGCCGAACTGCGTGATCAATATCGTGTCTCCTGTTACGACACCTTATTGCTATAAGGTAAAAACACATGAAACACATGCTATGTAGCTGCTCTTTTTAATGCACGGTTGCACACACATATTGTGAATAAGGAAAATAGGGAAGCTGTAAATAGTAGTTGTGTAGATTTATTTATATGCTTATGCTTTGGCCCAGGCCCGTTAGGTTTTCTGAGAGACAAAGCTATTTAATCTCCTTTGTAATTGTATTCAAGGATACAGAGACATTATCAATAAAATGGAACTACAGCTACTCTGTAGTCGCAGACGTAGGCAAACTTTGGCCGAACTGCGTAAACAATATCGTGTGTATCATTTTGACATGGTACTGTCGCGTATGCTGCGCTCAATAGAGGCGTGGGCCGTGATATGCGATAAACTCAATGCTTCTCTTGTAAACAATTTGGACATGTTGCTCGTAGTTGTCCTAAGAAATTTTGCAATTACTGCAAGCAGCAGGGTCATTTCATCTCTGCATGTCCTACGCGTCCTCCACGGCCGACTAGGCGTCCGGCACAGGCATTCCATGCCACTACTACCTCTACCGCTGGTCCTTCCACCACTGGTTTATCTAGCTCTGCTGCTGGTCCTTCCACCACTGGTGCATCTGATGGTGGTGCTCTTCAGCCGGAATTAATTCAGCAAATGGTACTATCTGCTCTTTCTGCCTTGGGTGTTACTGGTATGCCTTCTTTCATTTCTTGGTTACTTGACTCTGGTGCATCGAATCACATGACGGGTTCCTCTGAACTCCTGCACAATTTACGTTCTTATTTTGGTAATCAAAAAATTCAAATTGCTAATGGGAGTACCCTTCCTATAACGAATGTTGGTGACATTAATTCTACTTTTAGAAATGTGCTGGTAGCATCTGGCCTTGCCTTAAATTTATTATCTGCTGGTCAATTAGTTGATGAAGGCTGTGATGTTAATCTTACTCCAGATGGTTGTCTTGTGCAGGATCGGGTGTCAGGGAAGGTGATCGCGACGGGGCCTAAAGTTGGACGAGTGTTTCCACTCTAGTTTAGTTCAAACCATTTATCTCTTGCTTGTAATAGTGTTTTGAATGCATGTGAGGATTGGCATAGGAAATTGGGCCATCCAAACTCTGTTGTTTTGTCTCACTTATTTAAGACTGGTGTGTTAGGTACTAAACGGATCGATTCTAGTACCTCTATTTCATGTTCTGTTTGCAAATTAGCTAAAAGTAAAACCCTTCCTTTTCCGTCTGGTGCACATCGTGCTTCTACGTGTTTTGAGTTGATTCATAGTGATGTTTGGGGGATTTCTCCTGTTGCTTCTCACGCTCACTACAAATATTTTGTCACCTTTATCGATGATTATAGCCGTTTTACTTGGATTTATTTTCTTAAATCTAAATCTGAAGTGTTTTCTATGTTTAAGAAATTTCTGATGTATGTTGAAAATCAATTCCAAACGAGTATTAGAATTCTTCGGTCTGATTCAGGTGGTGAGTATATGTCTCATGAGTTTCAGGAGTATTTACAGCAAAAAGGTATACTGTCTCAACGATCTTGTCCCAATACCCCTCAGCAAAATGGTGTTGAGAACGTAAGAATCGTCACTTGTTGGATGTGACACGTACCTTACTTCTCCAGGCCTCTGTTCCATCCAAATTCTGAGTGGAGGCTCTTTCAACCGTTGTCTTTTTGATCAACCGTCTTCCTTCCACGGAGATTGGGTTTGATTCTCCTCACTTTCGCCTTTTTAAAACTCAGCCTGATTACACCAGTTTACATACTTTTGGGTGTGTATGTTTTGTGCACCTTTCATCCACTGAAAGACATAAGCTTGGAGCACAATCTGTCCAATGTGCATTTATGGGGTATAGTCAGTCTCATAAGGGTTTTGTGTGTTATGATGTCTCTAATCGTCGTTTTCGCATTTTTAGGAATGTCACATTTTTCGATAATCAGTCTATGTTTCCTTGCTCGTCTCTTGGTTTGAATAAGGAAAATAGGGAAGCTGTAAATAGTAGTTGTGTAGATTTATTTATATGATTATGTTTTTGCCCAGGCCCGTTAGGTTTTCAGAGAGACAAAACTATTTAATCTCATTTGTAATTGTATTCAAGGATACCGAGACATTGTTAAGACTTTGGCAAGTGTACCAAATGTCGTCGCAAGTAATAAAATACGGTAAGTAACCGGTCGATTCCACAGGGATTGCGCGTTGAAAACAATAGCAAAGTTGTAAATTCTTAGATTGTAAAGGTTTTGGTAATTGGAGTAATCAGTAACAGTACACAAACGTGATTTAAGAATACGAGAAAAACGACTAGGGATCGAGTCCTCTCACCTCGCCTATCACATGAACCTTAGCCAATTCAAGTTAATTATTCAATTTCTAGATTCAATTCACTAATTAAGGTCAAGGGCAATTCCTTGCCTCAAGACCCCTATTACCCTAAGAGTTACCCTAATTCCTTAGGTGAGTCATGCCAGAGGGTAACGCATTAAGATTAAGAATTCTAACGAATTCACATAAGCTACCACATATTCCTATGATGATTACTAGCATGTGATCTAACTACCCGATTTCCAGCTACTAATTCATATTCCTATGCAATCACTAGCCTGGATCATCACAATTATCATATGTAATTGAAAAGCATTAAGAACACAGGTATTTAGACAAAGTAAATCGAATAATAACTGAATTGATTAGAACAATGGTTCACATGATAGGGTTGGGAGATTCATCTCTCCCTAATCTAAGCAAATTAGTTACAATCCATCCTAAGAGTAGAAACCAACATAAAATAGAAAACAAACATAAAGGAAGACATTAGAACCTTCAATCCCTTGTTCCCAAGTGGTGAGAAGGCCCCAAAATCGCACCATCCAGCTGCTCCAAAATGTGGCTCAGATCCCAAGACGAAGTCCCCTTGAAAAATTGCTGAAACTGCTTTAAAAACCCTAATTTTCACGCATCATCGCGACGCGGCCCGTGCCCGTCGCGTCGCGAAATAGGACAGAATCATTTGGCTTCGCAAAACTCCTCCTGGTCGCGACGCGATATTGAACAGAAATCAAATCCCTCCATTTTGCTGCATTTCCGGGCAAGTGTCTGGTTCGCCGAATGATGCCACAACCAATTAGAGGTCTTCAAGTCCAATTTAGCTCCAAAAGTGAAGGAATTACTTACAAATGAACTTCCTACTACAATTATCTAAAACTAGACTAAATCCCCAGATAATGACTGTGATACAATGAAAAAACTGCACAATTGGTCCTAAAAATGCGTAACTTACATCATATGATTGAGAGTCAACACAACCCCAAACTTAAACTTTTGCTTGTCCTCAAGAGAACAATCAATTCAGACTGTGGCTGTTTTTCTATTTAGTTGTTACATATAATACATCAACCTTAAACACATCAGCACATCAACTATCATCATCAACCTAATACAGTGGCAGGACAACTGAATTGGAAATACCGAATCATAAGCAGGCAGCATTCTCAAGTTTTCTCTGTACGCACATCTCACCAGTGTTTCACTCTTGAGGTGCTTCGGGTATTCACTCAATTCACAGTACCTGCATCATCGTTTCATAGGCTTGACAGAGTTCTATATCATTCTATACAAATGAAATGCATACACACATTTTGAGGACTTTAAGGGTTATAGCGGGGCTTAGGTAAGGGTGGATACATTTGGATAAGTAGGTTGCACTTGGAGTTAGGCCTACCTCTCTTTTTGTCAATTTCACGCAATTCACTTACTCACCCATTTTCCCAAAGCTTTCAACAAAACAAGAGAAGGATTTTATTTATTTATTTTTCTTTTTCTCTCTTTTTTTTTTTGATGTATATATATACATATATTTTTTTCTTTTCTTGTTCCTTCTCTTGTATACCACCCCAAACTTATATTATTGCTATTCCACGAGCAACCCCAAACTTAAGAATTTCCCCCACTCTCACAGCTTTTGTTACCTAACTCCAAGTTAAGACTTAACTAGGCTATGATTTTCAGGGAAACAACATACAATTTTTTTTTACAATAGGCTCAGAGGGGCTAGCAGAGGATAAACATTAATTAGGTGTGGTTTGAAAGGCTCAGGGGTGCCAAAAGAAATGCCTCAATGTGTATGAAAATCAAATGCAAAAATAATTAAGCACAATGTCAAGTTCTGCAGACTAATGCAGGAAAGGAATACACACAATATACATAAGAACGTGTTTAGGCTCAAACCTCACAGTTGGGATCGTAGAGAGGGAACTTGAGAGATGCTGCTCACAGATGATGAAGAACTTCCGCAACGTTTGTCATGACTCCTGCTATTACTTGATGATAAAACTTGAAGTGCGAGTGTCAAAAGGAAAAATGCAAACATGCGACCCCAAATGCCACACATCATCACTATTGAAGCTCCTTTAACAAAACAAAAGCAAAATATAAGGCAGTGGTGCCCCAATATCACAGAGTAAGTTATAATAATAAGTACAGACCAAAGTGCAAAATAAAGTCAAAATAGGGAAAAATACAACCAAAAGTGCAAAATAAAAAAAATGTCTGAGTAAAACAAGAAAAATAAATGAGCCTCCTGCTCATGGGAAGGAAATATGCTCCTCCAAATACTCATCCCCTGAAAGGAGTGGATCCTGGTGGTCCGGCTGCTGCTCTGCATGGGGTACTGATGAAGATGAAGCGGCGACTGCTCTGTTCTCTGCCATGTACTCCTCAGCAGCACGGTGTACTCTGTATGATGCCAGGTGCGAAGTATCTATGCCCTGCTGCTGCAATGACAGAGACGACCCGCACCAGCTGGCCATGAGGAGGTCGTACTGGAAAGAGGAGTCGGTCTGAAACTGCTCCCGGTAAGATGGGCCTGCTGGCGGCTGCTGTGCTGGAGGTGCTGGCTGCTGTGGTGCTGCTCCATCTATGGGCCCCTCGGGCTGCTTCAAGATCCATGCTACTGTGATGCCCTCCCTGAGGCCAGTTAGAAGATCATCTGGGTACTCCGGGCAGCCCTGCTGTCTACATAAAGCATGGATGATAGAGCAGTGCCCCAATCGAGCCCTAGGACATCTGACGATCTCTGCAATGCTCGCTGAAATGGCTCTCCCCAGATTTACCCCCTGCCCTCTCATGATAGCTTGTAGTCCCATGGCTACCTTGGTCTTGACATCAGTGGAGTTGGAGCATGAAATGACAGACTGATTAAAGAAATTGTTCCAGGCCTTAGGAATTGCCTTCAGAGCCATGTTGCAGAAACGGCGGGGAAAAGTTTGTCCAATCGGACCGATAAGATGTTTGTCCCACGCCGCTCCCTGACGACACAACTCTCCCAGCAAGCCCTCATAATCGTGCTCCCCTCTGCTGTCCCAGGCATCCATCATGGCACAATCAGCAGTAGTAGGTAACCCGAGGAGACTGTTGATGGTGTCAGGAGAGTAAGACACCTCTCTTCCCCTAACCATTGAAACTCTGTTATCTTCCTCCCCGTAGGCATTTGCATAGAACTCTCTCACCATGCTTTGGTTAGCTTGTTTAATCATTGAGTTGAGCGAGAGCCAACCCAATTCCCGGAGAGTGGAGGTAATGATGGGGAATTCCCCCGTGCTGAGGTTAAAGGCCCTTTCTGGATTTATCTTCTTTCCCTTGACCACCTGATGGTACCTCTCCTCATGTACGGGGGACCTGAATCTGTCAACCTCTGATGGTGAGACCCCCCTCCTCTTCCTAGATGTGCCGGTCTTTGCTCTTTTGTCCATGCTAGCACTTGTTTAAGAAAAAATTTCCTGCAGGCAAATAACCAGAACCCAGTCCAAATTGTTAGTTCTCGGTGGGTCCCGGGTGCGGGCCCCACTCCAGCAGAGAAAAATAATCAACAGCCAAAACATAGTTTCTGGACTCAAAGTCATCTACCCTAAGGTTGTGAATATGTGCAAAATTAGAAACAGGCCAGCAACCCCAAAACAGACTTCACTTAGACATTTCCACAAACATTTGAGTTGCTTAGCCAAAACTCATTGGAGTAATTTCACAAACACTTGGTGAACACAAAAAAACTTCACTGAGGCATTATAACAAACACTTCGTATACAATCAAAATCAACAGGAATCCAACCCTAATTCGATTAACAAAGCCCCCTAATTCAGAAATAACAGTAAGCATGCAATGTAGATGGGTAGGGGACAACAATCCAACTCCTAATTCAACCCCAAACTCGCAATTCGTGTCCCCCAAAATCACTGAAAACTAAAGAAGAAAATTGAAAATTAAAGATGGAGATGGAGGAGAATTGTTACCTGGAGATGTAGACAAGGAAGAATCCGTGTGAGAGTGTGCAAATGCACCACCAAATAAGAGCAAAACAGTAATGGGGGAAATGGGGGAAGTGGCGCACTAGAGAAGAACAGAGGCAAACTTTGGAAAAAAACGATTTGTGTTCGGACTGTCCAGTTTCTGGGCTAAAAGACGTTGCATAGCGACGCGGCCCGTGTGCTTCGCGTCGCGAGATTACACAGAAATCGTTTCAGTTTCAAAAATTCTGAAGCATCGCGACGCGACGCACCTTATTCGCGACGCGAAATAAAACAGTAACTTTTTTCTCAGCAAAAATTCGACCCATCGCGACGCGATATCACTGGTTCGCGACGCGAAATACCCCAGAAACATTTTCTTTGAAATTACTTCCCTTTCGCGACACGAACTTGACTGAACACAAAAAATTTCTTCTCATGCCTATGACTAACAGCAAAATACGGTAAATTAAAGACTTAAATTGAAATTGAATTAAAGACTTGGTACCTCAGTGGGTTGCCTCCCACTCAGCGCTTCTTTAACGTCACTAGCTTGACGGTTCAGAAGATGTCTCACATTGGCCCAGGTGGAGCCTTTGGCTTCTCGAGTGCCCCATTCACAGCTCCTTCAAAACCTTCTCCATTGAATTTCCAGCTAGGCTCACCCACCACTTCTTTTAGATCTACCCACTCGCTGGAGGACTTATCTGGTGGCGAGTGAATGTTCATTCTGTTTTTGGCTTTGCGGTTGGGTTCCTCAACACTATAGCACCCATCTTTTTTCTCATCCTTTCTTGCTGCCTTGATCACTTTTAGGGTTACCTCTTCATCTTGCACTCTTAGCTTCACACTCCCATCCGCCACATCTATGACAGCTCTACTGGTGGCTAGGAAAGGTCTTCCCAAGATGAAGGGGATGTCATTTTCCCCATCCATTGAACTCTTGACTTCAGTGTCACCATCTAAACGCAGAATCACAAAATCTACCGGGAAGAGGAATTTTCCCACCTTCACTAGGACATCCTCCACAATACCATACGGATGCCTTATTGACCTATCAGCCAGTTGCAGGGTCATGTGAGTCGATTTGACTTCACCTCCCCCAAGCTTTTTCCACATTCCCAAGGGCATTAGGTTTATGCTTGCCCCCAAGTCACAGAGGGCCTTATCTATAGTGACATCACCAATTGCACAGGGAATGGTGAAGCTTCCTGGATCCTTCAGCTTAGGGGGAATTTTGTTTTGAATGATAGCACTGCACTCCTCTGTTAATGCTACCGTTTCATTCTCCTTTAACTTTTTCTTTTTGGTCAATAGCTGTTTCATGAACTTCGCATAGACCGGCATCTTTTCCAGGGCATCAGCAAAAGGTATATTGATCTGGAGGCTTCTGAACACCTCCATGAACTTGGAGAACTGCTCATCCTTCTGATTTTTCTTGCTTACCTGAGGATAGGGCAGTTTCATGTACGATGGGGTTTCTTTGGGTTCCACTCGAGGTTTGTCTTTCTCCGCTCCCTCACTCTTTTCATTTGTTTCCTCACTCTTTTGTTCCAATGCTTCTCCATAAGCTGCACAATCACCTTCGTGGGATTCCCTACCACAATAATTGCACCCGCCTGCTTGCACTGCTTGTACTTGTTGCGCCCGAAAAATCCGGTTTGGGACTTTTCGTTTGACAACGTGGAAAAAGTTTGGAGCCGCCACCAATATTTTAATTTTAAGACCAAAACATTGAAAAAAGGTCTTTTGAAAAGGCGGATGGTCTTTTGAAAACGTAGAGATGTAGGTTTGGGGGTCGGTTAGGTACGGGGAAGGTATTAGCACCCCGCACCTCCTTTCTACCGAAAGGGAACCATTAACTTGATGTGTGGTTTAGACAAAAGTTCGAGTTGAAAGCAATTTGTTCTACTTCTTTTCTTTTCTTTTCTTTAAGGTTTGTTTTATTGAAAACAGGGGAAGAAGAATATTTTTGGTTATCTTTGAAAATCAGGACAAAACAAAGATTTTTTAAGAGTGTGCTTGACGGGACAGGACCCCGCTCCTACGTACCCTCACTGGAAGAGGGATCAAAGCGACGTAGTTCTTGTGGAGTTGGTTTTGAAAACGGCTTAGAATGGCCTCACTACTAACTCTTTTGAAAATGAAATCATCATTAATGACCTAAACGGCAACGGCACGATTGGTGTTTAATGACAATTGGTTTATTTTTGAGAAATGAATAAGTTTTCGAAAATGGGATAGAGTTTTTGCGAAGACCGAACAACAACGGTTAGAATGGTCTCGCTTCTAACTCCTTTTGAAAACAATATCATCATTAACAACCTAATCGGCAACGGCGCGATTGGTGTTTAATGACGATTGATTTATTTTTGTTTTGAAAGTAAAAGTTTCTTTTTGTTTTGAAATGATTTTAGGAAATGGGTTTTAGAAAAGGAGTAGAACATTTCAAGTCAATTCTAAATCCATAACCAAATGCAAATAAATGAATAATACTCAAGCAAACATGAACATATCATTCATTAACCAAGATTAAACATGCCCATACAATCAAAGGATTCAATTATTAAAGATGCAAAACAAAGTTCTCAAAGTAATTGTGTGTGTGCAAGAAGGATTGTATTTACCCTAATGGCTCTATGCTACAACATGCATGTAGACTTACATCTCCATTAGGAGGTCATACAAGTGGAGAGGAGGACACACAATCAAGTCAAGACATTTACATGGCATCAAGAACAAGTGAATACAATTGATTGTAAACATATAGTATTCTAAGTTAAATGATTGAATATGTAAGCAAGGATGCATGATTAGGTAAGCATGTAAGTGCATGAGTGTACAAGGAATGGATGCATAGCACTTTATTTATGAATGGATAGCATACAAGGATGCATAAGAGGATGCAAGAGATATAAGCATATGAGGATGCATGGGAGTGTCACATAAACTAAATATGAATGAAGATGCATGAATGTGAAAATGTTTTGGGTATTTTTACAAGTTGATAATTTGTAAAACTTTAAGTAAGAAGTTAGTGAAAAGTAAAGTAAAAATGCATGAAGTAAATGGTAATTATTTAATGAGATGGTAAAGTAAAAATGCATGAGGTAAATGGTAATTATTTAATGAGATGGTAAAGTAAAAATGCATGAGGTAAATGAGAAGTGGTAAAATCTTTTTATGTTTTAGTAAAAAATTAATGAAGTGGTAAAAACCAAAGTAGTAAAATATTTTTATGTTTTGGTAAAAAGTTAATGAATAGTAAAGTAAAAAGGTAAAAAGTAAATAAACACTAAAACCAAGTTGAATCACATAGAGCAATCCTCTCACTTTGAGAAAAGTGCACTAGGCACTAGTGAGAATCAACTTGCCTATCATCAACAATTTACAATAAGCAAACTAAGACACAAGAATAAGTGGACACACAAACTAAATTGAGTCATTTCTAGCAATCTTCACCACTTAGGTCAAGGTGCACTAGGCACTAGTGGGAATCATATTGCTAGATCATCAACCAACAACAAAAAATAACATCTAACACTAAAATAAAATATTAACAACAAGATCAAACATCACCAAACAAAGAACAACAACAAAATCAACTTGGAAATATTTTTAGATCTATAAGCATGCGAACCAAAGGAAACATAGATCCACATTTTATTTAATAAAAAAAAACCAAAATTAACACAAAGCAACATAGATCTATTTTTTTTGCAAGGATTCATATGATTAAGCGAGGAAGTGCAACAAAATCATATCAACCCTAACTTTTATGATATGCGAAATGCTAAAGCCCATAAACAACAATTTTATTTATGAAATCTAGTGCAAAATATGTAAAGATGCAAGGGAAATTATTCAAGCACAAGAACAACTCCTTCAAGGCCAAGGACCCATCTCAAACACCCAAGGCTCCCTAAGTCCCTGTCAAAATGTTTGAAATGGATCCTCAAAGCAACAACAACAAGCAATCAAGAAGGAGTTGGGAGTAGAAGAGAGATTATGCAAGAAGAACTAAATATGAGATGCAAAGTTTCAAAGCTTACCTCAAAATCACAAAGAAATGAAGAAGGAGATGATATGAACACAAAGATTGCTAGCTCTTAGCAATTTGATGATGCAACCTTGAAGAGAATGGAAGGAATGATGATGATCTAGCAAGAAATGGAAGATTTGATGGTGAAAGATGAAAAGAATGAAGTGAGGGAGTGAGAAAGATTTCGTGGAAGGGAGGAAGAGGGGGTGTTTTTGGTGTGCTAGGGTTTTAAGGAGAGGCCAAAAGATCCTTAGGTGTGGGAATGAGGGAGTATTTATAGAGCTATTTTAGGTTTAGGGGCAATTGGGTCATTGGCCTTACTAAGTGCTCTAGGATTGAACTTTGATTTTGAATGGAGGGTTGAGATCACTTATCACATGGATTGAGGGTGGAGAGAAAACAAAAAATGGAGAGGGAATGGGGTCATACACGAAAATTAGGAGCTTTTTGTTGCACAAAAATTGTTAAGGGCAAATAGGGTTTTGTACACAAAGTTATAGCCTAGGATTTGATCTAGAATTTTAATCAATGGCTAGGAATACAAATCACATGGATCAAGGGCATGAAGAAACACAAAATGAGGTGAAAAATAGCTGGAAAATTCGGAGCAAATGAGGCCTTGGTGCCCAAGTTTGTGCAAGCTTGCCAAAAGATAGTACATTTTGTCTTATATGAGGACACTTCCTTATTTTACCATTTTTGATTATTCTTTTCATGATAATTCCACATTATTCATGCCACTTTGGGCCATATCCTAGGAATCAATCATTGGCCCCAAAATTCCATGATATCACCATTCCCAAAATTGATTTGATACCTCACCTTGAAGGAAATTCCCATTTTGCCATTTTCTTTGAAGTTTGACTT
Organism: Astragalus membranaceus; assembly: GCA_039519185.1. Taxonomy (NCBI): domain Eukaryota; kingdom Viridiplantae; phylum Streptophyta; class Magnoliopsida; order Fabales; family Fabaceae; genus Astragalus; species Astragalus membranaceus. The sequence continues at coordinate 114,370,881 of CM076850.1, forward strand.
TTTATGTAAAAATTTATCAATGTATGCGCATAAAAAATATGACCCAACTCATTTTGATCCAAATGCATTCTTCTGATATTGAATAATGATTTTTGGTGAGAAATTGCTTAATTTTGGAAATGACCAAAATACCCTTTTTGCTCCAAAAACCCTAATTTTGCTCCAAAATGCATTTCGACCCTAAAAATGATTTTAAAAGCTGTGGAATGACTTTTAGGACCCAAAATGCAATGCATAATGCTCTTCACTCTTCAATTTATTTATTTTTGTGGAAGATTAGGATTTTGACCTAAGCCGGACAAAATTGGGGTATGACAGCTGCCCCTCTTTATCTGGATTATAACGAGGAATATGAATTGGCCGAAACATATTCCTAGGCAAAATAAAGATAAAGAATTTAGAAATTATACCGATTTTGTCTACTTAGGGAAAAACCCGAATTTTTCCCCCTCTTTTTTTCTGGTTTTTCTGTTTTCTATTCTTCTCTTTTTTTTTATGCACGGGTGTTAGCACGAGATGACTGCAATGGATGAAGCGTCAGCTCTTAGTAAGCCAACAAAAGCAGGAAATGAATTGTCAACCCTCAGTAAGCCAACAAAAAGCAATAGTAAAGAAAGTAATAAAATGTGCCGGCCCTCAGGCAGCGAAAGCAAGAAATAAATTGGTGACAACCCTCTGGCAGCAAAAGCAGGCAATAAATTGGTGCCAACCCTCAGGCAGCAAAAGCAGGAAATAAAGCAGTAAAGAAAGCGATAAAGAAAGCAGTAAAGCAGGTACCGGCTCTCAGTAAGCCGACATTGGAGGCTGCCTAAAGCCTTTTAACGAACCGCGAACGATCCGAGTTTGCACTTGGGCCTGGGGAGCACGTGGGCTCAAAGGGATGGTCATGCGAGCGACCGGGGGAGCGTACTATATCAAGTCTAGATCTCGATATTTCCCTAGGACTGCGCCATGTTTTAGGCTAACACGGCTATCCTCTTCGACTGGACCTATTGAGGTCAGGGGGACTTACCTGCAGCTCGAATACAAGGTGAAGTCAATCTTGCTGGGGACACGTGGGTCCAGAGGGGATTCCAAAATCCAGTTGGTTTCCTTTAGCCGATCAATGCTTCCACACCGATCCAGGATGCCTGCTCAGGTTAGCGGACTTTTCTTCAGCTTTCTCTTGATTGATGATCAATACCATTGCACTGATCCAGGATGCCTGCTCAGGCTAGCGGACCTTTCTTCAGCTTGCTCTGATTGATGATCAGTGCCATTGCACCGATCCAGGATGTCTGCTCAGGTTAGCGGACCTTTCTTCAGCTTGGTCTGATTGATGATCAGTGTCATTGCACTGATCCAGAATGTCTGCTCAGGTTAGCGGACCTTTCTTCAGCTTGCTCTGATTGATGATCAATGCCATTGCACTGATCCAGGACACCTGCACACGTTAGCAGATGCAAGACATGGTGCATGGAATATGAATGCATGCTATGCAAAGTCCGTTATGCGAATTCATGTCATGTGAGTGCATGCGATGTGATGATTTAGTGGAATGATGAATGCAATGGGGTGCTATTCTTGATTCTTCGTTTCTTTTGTCAGCTTTCTTTTTTCTGACTGTTTGTTTTTTCTTGGCTTTTCATTATTTGATCAGCTTTCTTTTTTCTGATCGTTTGTTTTTTCTTTTGCTCTTTTGCTCTTTTGGCCTTTTGGCTTATTTTTGCTGGTTCAGCCAACCCGCAACACTCATGGCACGAGACTGAGGAACCCACTGGAATTACGGGGCTCATGGGCCGAGTGCATGTTGGCTTTGACTTCACCGTTTGAGGCAATCGTGAGTGCAATCGCTTTCTCTTGCATGATTAACTGGTTTTGGGGAATTGCTTTTTTCCGCGACCTTTAGGGATTTTGCAATAATTGTAATGCTCCATGATTTATGCACATGTTTTACAGGTCATCATCACCATCATTATAAAACGTTTATTTTGAGCAAAAAAAGCAGAAAATAAAAGAGTGAACAGATATGAGAAAGTTGAACTTTAATAATGTGGAAACCGGTCGCACAAGAAGTTACGCTGATTGTTTATTACACTTGAAAGTTTAAACTATAAAAAGACACGAAAAAAAGAGAGAAGTTAAATTCTGACTGTCCGTCTCTGTGGAACAGTGCTAAACATTTATGTCCTTGACCTTGATCACTCCCTCATCCAAGTCTTCAGAGGAGTTGTATGCCTTTCTTTACTTTTCATGCCCAAGTTTTCTGACCCTAATTTTTGCCTGGATCGCCCTTTGCGGGTTTTCAATCCACCGGGTCGCTCTGATTTTGCCTAGGCCGCCCTTTCGGGTTTTCAACCTAGCGAGCTAACTCTTACTTGGCTTGTCTTTCTCTTTTTTCGTCTATTTCTTTCAGGCATAATACTTCTTCACTTGATCGGAATTGACTGGGTTCCTTAAATCCTCTCCGTCCATGTTCGTGAGTATCAGTGCTCCTCCAGAAAAGGCTTTCTTGACCACATACGGGCCGTCATAAGTGGGTGTCCATTTCCCTCGGGGATCAGTCTGGATGGGCAAGATCTTCTTAAGCACCAAATCTCCCTGCTTGAATTCACGGTGCCGGACTTTCTTGTCAAAAGCTGTTCTCATTCTCTGTTGGTACAGCTGCCCATGACACAAAGCTGCAATTCTTTTTTCCTCAATGAGGTTTAGCTGATCCAGACGAGCCTGCACCCACTCTGCTTCTTCCAGTTTAGCTTCCATGAGTACCCGTAGGGATGGTATCTCAACATCGATTGGGAGGACAGCCTCTGACCCGTATACCAGAGAGAAAGGAGTTGCCCCAGTTGAGGTACTCACTAAAGTACGATAGCCATACAAAGCAAAGGGAAGCATTTCATGCCAATCCTTGTATGTGACCACCATTGTTTGCACAATCTTTTTGATGTTCTTGTTAGCTTCCTCCACTGCTCCATTCATCTTGGGCCGATAGGGGGAAGAATTATGATGCTGAATGTTGAACTCTGCGCACAGGTCCTTCATCATTTTGCTATTCAGATTGCTGCCGTTATCAGTGATGATCTTGTTAGGAAGACCATAGCGGCAAATCAGATCCTTCTTCACAAACTTGGCAACCACTGAACTGGGTACACTGGAGTATGAGGCAACTTCCACCCACTTCGTGAAATAGTCAATGGCGACCAAGATGAAGCGATGCCCATTTGATGCTTTGGGTTCAATGGGACCGATGACATCCATTCCCCACATTGAAAACGGCCAGGATGCAGTCAGAACATTCAATTTGGCAGGCGGCACATGAATGTGGTCAGCGTAGATTTGGCACTTGTGGCACTTTCGGACAAAGCTGTAGCAGTCACCTTCCATCTGCAACCAGTAATAGCCCGCCCTTAAAATCTGTCTAGCCATAGTATGCGCACTGGAATGAGTTCCGAATGAGCCCTCGTGTACATCTTGCATGATTCTTTCAGCTTCTTCTTTAGCAACACACCTTAAGAGGACCATGTCATAATTCCTTTTGTAGAGAACCTCACCGCTGAGGAAGAAGTTCCTTGACAGTCGCCGAAGAGTTCTCTTGTCATTTTCAGATGCCCCAGGAGGGTATTCTCTGCTGATGATGTACTGTTTGATATCATGATACCAAGGCTTGTCATCCGGCTCTTCATCTATGGCTGTGCAGTAGTGATGCGCAGGTAGACTCCGGTGCTGGATTGTGACATGAGTCAAGCTTTTATCACAATTGATATTGAACATGGATGATAAAGTTGACAATGCATCAGCCAGCTGGTTTTCGCTTCGAGGGATGTGTTTGAAAGTGATTTCGTCAAAAGACTCCATCAACTCTTGCACATAAACACAATAAGGAATCAGTTTGGGATCTCTGGTCTCCCAATCGCCTCTTACTTGATGAATAACCAGTGCTGAATCTCCATACACATCTAGCCTTTTAACTTTCCATTCTAGGGCTGCTTGAATACCCAAGATGCACGCTTCATACTCTGCTATGTTGTTTGTGACATAGAAGCTCAACCTTGCAGTGACAGGAACGAAGCGATTGTCAGGAGATATTAACACAGCACCTGCCCCATGCCCCCATACATTTGACGCACCGTCGAAGATCATTCTCCACCTTTCACTTTCTTGGGACTTCCCCTCATCAAATAGTGTCATGATATCTTCATCAGGAAAATCATGCTGCATTGGTTGGTAGTCTGGAATCGGCTGACATGCCAAATACTCAGCAAGTGCACTACCTTTAACTTCTTTTCGTGTGACATACAGGATATCGTATTCTGATAATTGCATCTGCCACCGGGCAATTCGTCCTGTAAGAGCTGGCTTCTCAAATATGTACTTGATTGGATCCATTTTTGACACCAACCAAGTTGTGTGACTCAGCATGTACTGCCTTAAACGGTGAGCAGCCCAAACTAGAGCACAACAAGTCTTTTCCAGCATAGAATATCTTGTCTCACAGTCAGTGAACTTTTTGCTTAGATAGTATATGGCATGTTCCTTTTTTCCGGATTCATCGTGCTGCCCCAACACACAGCCCATTGAATTATCTAGCACTGTAAGGTATAAGATGAGAGGCCTGCCTGACACAGGTGGCATTAAGACTGGTGGATTCTGCAAGTACACCTTGATTTTCTCAAAGGCGGCTTGACACTGGTCTCTCCCCTTCAACTCTTGATTTTTGCACAGCAGTTTGAAGATCGGCTCGCAAGTAGCAGTCAACTGGAAGATGAATCGGGAGATGTAATTCAACCTTCCGAGGAAACCACGGACTTCTTTCTCTGTTTTGGGCACCGGCATCTCAAGGATGGCTTTTACTTTGTCTGGATCCACCTCGATTCCCTTCTGGCTGACAATGAAGCCTAACAACTTCCCTGATCTCACCCCAAACGTGCACTTGGCCGGGTTTAACTTGAGTTTATATTTCCTCAACCGTTCAAAGAGCTTCTGCAGATTGACAATATGCTCCTCGTCGGTTTTAGATTTTGCGATCATGTCATCCACATAAACCTCAATCTCCTTATGCATCATGTCGTGAAACAGCGTGACCATGGCCCTTTGGTAGGTTGCACCAGCGTTCTTTAACCCGAATGGCATGACCTTGTAACAGAACATTCCCCAAAGCATTATGAAAGTTGTCTTTTCCATATCTTCGGGGTCCATCTTGATCTGATTATATCCCGAATATCCATCCATGAAGGAGAATAACGAGTGTTGAGCTGTACTATCCACTAAGACATCAATGTGGGGCAAAGGAAAATCGTCTTTAGGACTAGCACGATTCAGATCTCGGTAGTCAACGCACATTCTGACCTTCCCGTCCTTCTTCGGAACCGGGACAATATTGGCAACCCACTGTGGGTATTTGGCCACCGCTAGGAATCCGGCGTCAAACTGCTTTTTTACCTCATCCCTAATCTTTAGGGACATCTCAAGCTTCATCCTTCTAAGTTTCTGCTTCACAGGCGGGCATTCAGGTTTGACTGGCAACTTATGCATCACAATGTCAGTATCCAACCCAGGCATATCTTGGTAGGACCATGCAAACACATCCATATAATCGTGCAACAGCTGAACCAACTTCATGCGATCCTCGTCATTCATGGCGGTACCCACTTTGACCTCTTTCTTGCTCTCAGCTGTACCCAAGTTGATCACTTCAGTAGATTCTCCGTGTGGCTGAATTACCCTTTCTTCCTGTTTCATTAACCTCATGAGTTCTGGAGGAGCTTCCCAGTCTTCCTCAACATCCCCCTCAGCTTGATTAATAGGGTGATCAAAGTCAAAATATGGACTGTTGGCACTGTTATTTTGGGAGACAATTGCTGTGGATCTGCATTTTGCCGAAGCGAAAAAGCAGAATGAAAGGCGAGACAAGCAAGCAAACAATAATAAAGCGAGGAAAAGACACATGAAATGAAAAGGATTGATTTTTATTGATTGAAATTCAAAAACAACGTTTTTATTAATGATGATGATTCTGAAAATGAAAACATGCTCGCCCCTAACAACTTGTCCTATGGCCTTGGGCAGAGCCACAGGGTTGCATTACAAATGATTACTTTAAATTAAAAGTCACAGGAAGATCAGCAGCCTTCCAATTCTTTAATTTTTCACTGGCACCGCAGCGTCGAACCAAACTTGCACCACCCTCTTCAGACTCAGATCTTCTGGGTCTTCTGGGTCCTCTACTTTTATCAGAATGTAGAGTCAACACTTCTGCTTCAACATCACGGGTTCCTATTTGGACCACACACCGATCCATCAGGTCCTGCAGGATCATCTCAAAGCTTTCACAATTCCCCAACGCACGTGGAGTCAGCACACCCCTCTTCATGGCAACACCCCTTCTTAACCACCCCAACATGGCATAACTCAGAGTAGATACCCAATGGGGTCTCGATCTTCTGCACATCCTTTACCAATTGCCCAACGGAACTTTCTATAGCATTGGTAGCTGGCCTCTGATGACCTGGCAATGGATTAGTTGTTGTATTCGGGCTGCTCTGCTTGAACGAGATCCACCCAGCATCTACTAGGTCTTGCACCACATGCTTGAAGGCTTTACATTCCTCCACAGTATGACCGACCCCGTTTTCGTGGAAACTGCAGGTAGCATTAGTGTTGTAACTTCTGGGAAATGGCGGCTGCAGGGCCTTCATTGGCCGAGTGTTGATCAAGTTCTTGGAAGTCAAGTGATCAAACAATTCAGTGTATGTCATTGGTATTGGATCAAAACTGGTCCGTTTCTTGTACTGATAACCCTGAGTGTAACACCCTAAATATTTAATTAATTTATTTAATTAAGTATTTAGGAAGTTATTTTAATTTATTGGATATAATTTAATTAATTAAAATTATATTAATTTTGTGGTGGTATTAGGAAAAGGAGGCGCCACTTGGATGAGCTGGGCTTAAGTGAAAAGCCCAAGCCCATGATCCAAGTGATATGCGAATGTGGCTAAGGCATTTGGGGGCTAGGGTTTTGTTGGCATTTTGCGAATTGAGAAGAAAAGAAAGAGGAGAAGCGCCGTAGAGAGGGAGGAAGAGAAGAGAAGGCCGCGAGCTCAAGGAGGAGAAAGAGGAACGTGATTTTGTTGCTGTGGTTCCGTTCGTGATTGTCTCTAGGGCTTCCGTTCTTCAAATCCAAGGTTAGGGGAGTTCTATCTTTCTATATAATAGATATTCATGATAGGTTTTAAGGTAGAGTTAGCCTAGATCTACCCATAATCACGAATTTGTATGTGATTTTCATGTTTTGTTAATGTTTTATGCGTGATGTTCATGAATTGTGGTTGAAAAATTCGTTTGGTTGCTGTATGGGTGCCTAGGGCGCCATATGTGTGATGTTGCGTTGCTGAAATTTCTGTTGGCATGTTGCTGCCGAAATTGTTGCCTGTTGAAATGTTGCTGTCGAAATTGCTGCCTGTCAAAATGTTGCTGTCGAAATTGTTGCCTGTCAAAATGTTGCTGTCGAAATTGTTGCCTGTTGGCATGTTGCTGTCGAAATTGTTGCCTGTTGGCATGTTGCTGTCGAAATTGTTGCCTGTTGAAATGTGCTGTCGAAATTGCTGCCTGTTGAAATGTTGCTGTCGAAAATTCGTTGCCTGTCGAAATGTTGTTGTCGAAATTGTTGCCTGTTGAAAGGTTGCTGTAGAAATGTTGCCTGTCGAAGGCGCCCTGTTACTGGGCGCCAGTTTTGCATTTTGCGCTCAGGGCGCCGGTTTCAGGATGTTCCCAAATTTTTATGAAAACTGTTTTCGCTATATCTTTTGACTCGGGCATCCGTTTTGAACGTTTCAAAAAGTGTTGGGAAGCTTTTTCAATTATCTAACTGTGTGTCCCATTTTTAAAAATAAAAACTTATAATTTCTGAAGGTTGCTGGGCGCCCCAAGTGGCTGTTCCCGGAGGTCGTTGTTGTGACATTGAAAAATCGTTTTGGTGTCTTTAAAAATCCTCTTTTGCGTATAACCACTGGTTTTAACGTTTTAGTGTCAAAAGTGATGATTTTGACGATGATTCCCTTAGTGGCTAGTTAAATGACCTTTTTGCCCTTAGTGGCCAATGTTGTTGATAATGACGTGTAAATGACGATGATGCCCTTGGTGGCTAGTAAATGACGTTTTTGCCCTCAGTGGCTACTGTTTGGGTTGATGATGTTTATGAATAAGTGACGATGAAAACAAGTGGTGTTGAGGCCCAAAAGGCTAAGTGATGATAAGGCCCAAAAGGCTAAGTGACGTTGTTGTGTGTAAATTGTGAATTGACAGGTGCTGTGCCTCTTATTTGGCAAATTGGTAAGTGACGGGTCACATGGTTGACCGTGAATGTGTGTTTGTGCGTGGTGCATGTCATAGTGTCTCATGCCTCCCATATGCATAAACCCAGTGACGTTTTGAGGCCCAAAAGGCTAAGTGACGATGAGGCCATAATGGCTAAGCGACGTTTGTGAAAAGGTACTGATAACCCATGTTTATATGAGTTATTTATACTTATTCAAAGTTAAATCATGCAAGTTCTCTGGCAATAGTAGGTTGTTTCTATTAAGTTTCTGTTAGTTTATTGCTTTTCAGTTAGAAAGGGGCTAAATTACAAATTCTATGCATTTTGGCACCAATTGGCGCCTTTGTGAGCGTTTTGATGCTTCTTGTGTTTGTGCAGTAAACTGAACGTAGCAACGTCCCTCATCACGTCTGACGGAAGGCAGCAAGGCAAGAAAGAAATATCTTATTTTTGGCACACAAGAAATGATGGTCAAAGATCTAGAAAGTCAGAAGATCTTCTCTCTCCTCATCGCTGACGCGGCTGACGCACTGTAGCAGTGCAGTGTCATTTCAGCAATATTTTACTTACAAGCAAGCTGGGAAAGTGGGCAATGACATCAGCAAGCATGTGACCTTCTGTTTTTTTTGGCTATTTAAACAAAGCTTATCTCTCTCTACGAAAAAGAAGGGGGAATCCATTCATCGTCCACCTTCCTCCACTTCCAGAGGAGTTTTCTAAAAGAAGTTCTGGACACAGACTTCTTCATTCGAACTCTCCTCAAGCTCCATTTTTATTTCCATTCGCACCCATTACTGTGAAGCTCAGACGTTGCAACGTCTTTACAGCGTGCATGAAGGAAGGCTACTTAGGCGTATCTTTTGCGTTTAATCTCCTTTTCTCTATGTACGGTATTTGGATTTTAACTCCTCTTCTTTCTGTAAAGATGCTCAGCATGAGCTAAACATTTGTAGTTGGGTTGTTGTTTTGCATGTAATGAACCTTTAGTCTAATACTATGAAGTAATGATGTTTATGCGTTTTAAATCTTTGCATGTTAATATTTCCAAACTTGTTTTGAACTGATCACTTAAAATAAGTAGATTCATAGGTACAGACATGGTCTATGAAAAGAACTCAAAGATTTATGTGAATGAAAAGGTGCACTAAAGACATTTAGGCATTTTTATCTAAGTCTAGACATAGAATGGATAATAGTTCATAGGACATTGCTGTGGGTACTTAAAATACAGGAGTAGGCCTACTTAGAACCTAGACATAGGAATTCTAGTACTTGAAGCTCTGACGTTTTGTGACTGAAAAGCACAGCTCTTTTGCAACAGCGTTCAAACGTTATAACGTCTATACAACATAGCATTTGTACGTATTAACGTGTAAACGTTATAACGTCTGACTAGAGGAGATTTACTTGCATGCAGCAATCCAACTCATACTTTTCCATATTCACAACCACTTCCTCTTTACTTGTTTTATTTACGTTCTTAGTCTTAACACCTACTTTTAGTGCCGATTTATCACCTGTTTCACTTGTGTTTTAAAGACTTGAACTCTGAAAGTTAATCAATCCTCGTGGGAACGATCTCTTACTTTTATCCACTTTATTACTTGTACGACGTGTATACTTGCACTGAAATTGCGACTATAGAACACACACTAGCGCAACAAGTTTTTGGCGCCGTTGCCGGGGATTGAATTTAACTTTTATGGTTCAAAAGTATTAAAGCACTAGGTGAAAGAATTTTACTGTGTTGTTCGTTGTTTCTGTATGTGAACAGGTAAACGTTACAGCGTATGCTTAGTTCCAATTCAAGCTCTAATTCAACTGAACCAGGGAGTGAATTTGCATTGTGCTTTATGACTGTAGTGTGTTTTCTTTGTTGTTATTACTATTATTGTTTGTGTTGAGTGTTTTAAAAAAAAAAATAAAAATATCCACTTTTATGCCATGGACCATTGGAGTTTTTACTTTATGCAAGAAATGAATGAATTGAATGCTCAACAAGAATGTTTCAATTATGATTTCCATGAGAGTAAATATCAAAGGGGGTGTTATGAGACAAATTTCATGCCCATGACTGCCCAAAATATGGATTATGGAATGGGAAATGATGTGTGTGAGCAAGATTCATATCCTCAAGCTCAAACCGTAGGATTACATGAGGACAACTTTGAATTAAAAGAACTCTTAGCTCATTCCATTGAGTATATGAAGGTGTATCGTGACAACTCTGAAGCTTCATGTAAGAATGTAGAGGCTCACATTAAGACAATTATGGAGCATCTAAAAGAAGAGAGTTGTATTGGAAAAGTGGTTGAGCTAGAAGAAAAGAGTTGTATTGGATATGTGGTTGAGCAAGAGGAAGAAAAAGAGAGTGTAAATTATGAGCTTGAATGTGGTCATTTGGAAATGGTGGAAGAAAAACAAAAAAATCGTGTAGTTATAGAAAAAGAAAAATTCAAAAATAGTGACAAGGAAGAAAATCCAAAGTTGAGGTATGAAGAGAGTCATGTGAAAATTCAGATTCAACCTTTGGTAATTGAAGAAAAGAATCCTCCGCAAAATGAGCTTAATTTTTTTCAAGAAATGAGAAATTCATATCCCAAGTGCTTATTGGTTGGTGCATGGGAACACTTGCTTCCATATGCCAAATACATGGGATCTCTGACCAAAAAGAGAAAGCGGAAGGATGATGTTTTCTTTTTGTCCTATTATCCACCCTAACTTGGGTTTGAATTCCAAGTCTGGCTGAGGACTCTTAAACCAAGCGCTACTGGGAGGCAGCCCAGAGTTTTTATTCTAATCCTTGTTGTTTTTGTTTCTATTTTTTGTTTTGTGCAGAAATGGAAGCTGAAGGTAGGAGAGATTCAAGACTCAAGTTATTGAAGTGTGGTAGACGTTATAATGTCTCTGTGTCTAGGACGTTGTCACGTTTGCTGCCTGGGTGAAGTTTTAAAAGAAAAAGAAGACTGCTGAAGCAGGCATCCCAGCCAGACAGAGTGGAAGGCTCAGGTCAGGTGTTCTGAACAAGTAGTTTAGCCCTCTTTTTAGCAGTAGAATAGTTGTAGTTTTTAGTTAGTAGTCAGTAGTTTGTTTGCTGGTGTTGTGTTTGAGTGTCCCTCTCCCATTTTTGAAGATCAGTGAGCAGTGAGGACACTGCTCATCTTTGTGTCTGGGGGGGAGGATCATTTTTATGTTTTGTGTTTGCATAAAAAAAAACAAATAATAATAATAATAATCAGTTTACTTTCCTACTCTATTAATCATCAAAAATGTTTCTCTTTGGGCTAAATCTAGTAATGACTATGTGTGACTTTGTGTGAGTAGCTGATGCATGCTTAGATGAATAGAATTGATTACTGCTTCCACACAAACTCTGTTTTGAGGAAAACCTAGTTAGCTAGGGACTATGTGATGCAAAAGCTAGTTTTGGTTGACTTTGGTGATTGTAAAACTTGATTAAAAACTTAGAGTAGCAGTAGAAACTAAGTTTAGGGGTATATCAGGTTGTGCTAAGGCTGGGTGCAAAGACTGTAGGATGATTAGTGCATGTGTAGTGTGAGTGCAGCGTTGTAACGTCTACCCGTAACGTTATAACGTATGCCGTGTGTGTTTGTGTGTTGAGTTCTGTGTTATCAAACGTTATAACGTCTACTCCAAAAAGACCAAAAAAAAAAGTGTGTGTTGTTTCAAATAAGTGGAAAAATCCACATGTCCTCTGTGTTGGCTGCAATTTCCCGAAACAAATACTGGGTACCCCAAATATCTCAATCCCAAATTGTCAAATCCAAGGGATCAAAAAGGAGAAAATCACAAAAACTCCAAACCAAAAGTGAAGCGAATCAAATGAAAGTTGCTCAGTAATGAGGGGTTGCAGTCCTCTGTGTGTTTTACGTTGTGTGAGTCAGAAAAGTAGTTTGCACTAATCTAGTCCTAGCACCCAAATTAAGACCCTTTGTCGTGCTTAAAATAACCCTCATGTCTTATGTGGAAATGTTAGCCTACTCTATGTTTTGAAAGATGTTATACCCTCACCATAATTGGAAACCACTCTTTCATAAGCTAGGATAGCTTCTGAACCTAGCTAGGAAAAGAATTGATACAGAGATCACACACTCACTTTGGGCAGTAATGAATCTAGAATGTAATTGTGCATTGGTGCGTGAGTGTGTAGTGTAAGTCTGAAGGAATTAGCCCCTTGAGGAAAATTTTTGATCAAATGGATGAGCAGGGTGTAAACTGCTGGTGTATTTAATTTCTTGCATCTTTTCATATGCAGTGTTTCGATTGCTTGAGGACAAGCATTGGTTTAAGTTTGGGGGTGTGATAACTCATGTTTATATGAGTTATTTATACTTATTCAAAGTTAAATCATGCAAGTTCTCTGGCAATAGTAGGTTGTTTCTATTAAGTTTCTGTTAGTTTATTGCTTTTCAGTTAGAAAAGGGGCTAAATTACAAATTCTATGCATTTTGGCACCAATTGGCGCCTTTGTGAGAGTTTTGATGCTTCTTGTGTTTGTGCAGTAAACTGAACGTAGCAACGTCCCTCATCACGTCTGACGGAAGGCAGCAAGGCAAGAAAGAAATATCTTATTTTTGGCACACAAGAAATGATGGTCAAAGATCTAGAAAGTCAGAAGATCTTCTCTCTCCTCATCGCTGACGCGGCTGACGCACTGTAGCAGTGCAGTGTCATTTCAGCAATATTTTATTTACAAGCAAGCTGGGAAAGTGGGCAATGACATCAGCAAGCATGTGACCTTCTGTTTTTTTTTGGCTATTTAAACAAAGCTTATCTCTCTCTACGAAAAAGAAGGGGGAATCCATTCATCATCCACCTTCCTCCACTTCCAGAGGAGTTTTCTAAAAGAAGTTCTGGACACAGACTTCTTCATTCGAACTCTCCTCAAGCTCCATTTTTATTTCCATTCGCACCCATTATTGTGAAGCTCAGACGTTGCAACGTCTTTACAGCGTGCATGAAGGAAGGCTACTTAGGCGTATCTTTTGCGTTTAATCTCCTTTTCTCTATGTACGGTATTTGGATTTTAACTCCTCTTCTTTCTGTAAAGATGCTCAGCATGAGCTAAACATTTGTAGTTGGGTTGTTGTTTTGCATGTAATGAACCTTTAGTCTAATACTATGAAGTAATGATGTTTATGCGTTTTAAATCTTTGCATGTTAATATTTCCAAACTTGTTTTGAACTGATCACCTAAAATAAGTAGATTCATAGGTACAGACATGGTCTATGAAAAGAACTCAAAGATTTATGTGAATGAAAAGGTGCACTAAAGACATTTAGGCATTTTTATCTAAGTCTAGACATAGAATGGATAATAGTTCATAGGACATTGCTGTGGGTACTTAAAATACAGGAGTAGGCCTACTTAGAACCTAGACATAGGAATTCTAGTACTTGAAGCTCTGACGTTTTGTGACTGAAAAGCACAGCTCTTTTGCAACAGCGTTCAAACGTTATAACGTCTATACAACATAGCATTTGTACGTATTAACGTGTAAACGTTATAACGTCTGACTAGAGGAGATTTACTTGCATGCAGCAATCCAACTCATACTTTTCCATATTCACAACCACTTCCTCTTTACTTGTTTTATTTACGTTCTTAGTCTTAACACCTACTTTTAGTGCCGATTTATCACCTGTTTCACTTGTGTTTTAAAGACTTGAACTCTGAAAGTTAATCAATCCTCGTGGGAACGATCTCTTACTTTTATCCACTTTATTACTTGTACGACGTGTATACTTGCACTGATATTGCGACTAGAACACACGGCCGCAACAGGTACCTCATGCATATGCCCGCGAGTGGGTTGCATTTCATATGCCTACATGACATAGTGATGAGTTATTGTAATGATGTAATTGATGATTGTGATATGATTACTCTAGAGCTGCGACTTGACTTATTGCTTATCATGTGATTTATTATATGGATTGAATTGGACTCACCCTTCTGTTTGAATGTTACCCCTATGCGGTAACGTGCAGGTGATTGCGAGTGAAGGACTAGGTACCTTCACTACTTCGAGTCGAGTCATCACGCTCTGATACGTAGCACTCAGGGGGGCACGAACTTAATGTTTATGAATGATTTCGGTTGTTATGTCTTTGTTGACAATTCTGTTTTATTTTGTCATTCCGCTGCGTAGTTGTTTTAATTGACGTTAAGTCTTATTTGCGATGATAACTGTGGTTTGAGGCTCTCCTTTTAGTGACGTGCTACGTGATGCACGATTATTGTGTTTGAGCTGTTTCATTGAGAGGCGTTGTTTTACTGAAGTAAGTGTAACATTCCTCGTGCGAAATAAATTTTGAAAAACTCTGATTTTTATAAACAAATTAACGGGTAGAAAAGGGGTGTTACATTAGTGGTATCAGAGCAGTTCGGTCTGTCCGGCCAATGTTGTCCTGTCATAGTGTCTTATGACAATAGATTAGTTCTGAATTTTTGGTTGTGCTGCAGTGATAATTTGAAATGGCTGGGAGAAACGATGCTGCTCTTGCTGCTGCGTTGCAAGCTATGGCTCAGGCTGTGCAGGGACAGCAGAATGCTGGGGAGAACGCTGGTTTTCGGAGTCTGACTACTTTCCAGAGAGAGAATCCGCCCACATTTAAGGGCAAATATGATCCAGATGGTGCTATGGCTTGGTTGAAGGAGATCGAGAGGATTTTCAGGGTGATGGACTGCACTGTTGAGCAGAGGGTCCGTTTTGGTACCCACATGTTAGCCGAGGAGGCTGACGACTGGTGGTTGGCTACTAGGCAGAGGTTGGAGGCTGTGCAGGAAGAGATTACTTGGGAGGTATTCAGCAGGGAATTTCTGAGAAAATATTTTCCTGAAGACGTCCGAGGAAAGAAAGAGATAGAGTTCCTGGAACTGAAGCAGGGTGGTATGTCTGTGACTGCATATGCGGCGAAGTTTGTGGAATTGGCAAAATTCTATCCGCACTACAGTGAGGCGACAGCTGAGTTCTCAAAATGCATCAAGTTCGAGAATGGGTTGAGGCCTGATATCAAAAAGGCCATTGGTTACCAGAAGATCCGTGTGTTCGCTGATCTGGTTGACAGTTGTAGAATCTTTGAAGAGGACAGTACTGCTCATTACAAAGCTACGTCTGAGAAAAAGGGTAAGTTTCAGAGTCGAAGCAAGCCGTATGAGGTTCCTGCGGGTAAGAGTTATCAGAAGGCTGCTGGAGGTAAGAATTCTAGTGGGGGAGATGCTCCTGCTAGCATTGTCTGTTATAAGTGTGGCAAGCCTGGCCACAAGAGTACTACATGCAGGTCTGATGAGAGGGTTTGCTACCGTTGTGGTAAAAAGGGTCATATGGCGGCAGATTGTAAGGTCAAGGATGTGGTGTGCTTCAACTGTGGCGAGTCTGGGCATATCAGTACAAAATGTACAAAGCCGAAGAAGGAAAGGTCTAGTGGGAAAGTGTTCGCATTGGCAGGAGAGGAGCCTGATGAGAAGGATGGTCTGATTAGAGGTACGTGTTTTATTAACGATATTTCTCTGAAATCTCTTATTGATACTGGTGCTACCCATTGCTTTATATCTGTTGATTGTTGTAAAAGATTGGGTCTTGTTTTATCTGCTATGTGTGGGGATATGGTTGTCGATACTCCTGCGAAGGGATCGGTGATTACTTCCCAGGTGTGTTCTCAGTGTCCCGTGTCGATCTTCGGCAGGGACTTTGTTGTGAATTTTGTTTGCTTGCCGTTGAGAGGTCTGGATGTAATCTTGGGCATGGACTGGTTAGAGAATAACCACGTTCATATCAACTGTCGTAGCAAGTCGGTCAGTTTCGGGGAAGAAGATTCTGTTTTGGTATCTGCTGGTCAGTTGAAGAAGTTGAAGAAAGAAGGAGTTCAGCTATTTGCGTTGATGGCATCGTTGTCTGCTGAGAGTCAGGCTGTTATTGAAGAACTGCAAGTGGTACGCGAGTTTCCTGGGGTTTTTCCTGATGAAATTCCGGGTGTACCACCGGAAAGGGAAGTTGAGTTTTCGATTGATCTTGTACCTGGTACGAGGCCTGTGTCTATGGCACCGTACAGGATGTCGGCGTCTGAATTGTCTGAGTTGAAGACGCAACTCGAAGAATTGCTTGAGGAAAAGTTTGTAAGACCGAGTGTATCACCGTGGGGAGCTCCGGTATTGTTGGTAAAGAAGAAGGATGGGAGCATGAGGTTATGTGTGGACTATCGTCAGTTGAATAAGGTAACTATCAAGAATAAGTATCCGCTTCCGAGGATCGACGATTTGATGGATCAGTTAGTGGGTGCCCGTGTTTTCAGCAAAATTGATTTGAGGTCCGGATATCATCAGATTAAAGTAAAGGATGAAGATGTTCAGAAGACAGCGTTCAGGACAAGGTATGGGCATTATGAATATTCAGTGATGCCGTTCGGTGTGACCAATGCACCTGGTGTATTTATGGAATATATGAATCGTATTTTCCATAATTACCTAGATCGGTTTGTGGTGATCTTCATAGATGACATTCTAGTTTATTCTAAGTCGGAGGAAGAGCATGCTGAGCAACTGAAGACAGTATTGGAAGTTCTTAAAGAGAAAAAGTTGTATGCTAAGTTATCAAAGTGTGAGTTCTGGCTGAAAGAGGTGAGTTTCCTTGGGCACGTGATTTCTGGTAATGGTATTGCGGTTGATCCGGCAAAAGTGGAAGCAATATTGGAGTGGGAGGCTCCGAAGTCTGCAACAGAGATTAGAAGCTTTTTGGGTTTGGCTGGGTACTACAGGAGGTTCATCGAGGGTTTTTCCAAGTTGGCCCTTCCGTTGACTCAGTCGACCTGTAAGGGTAAAGTTTTCGTTTGGGATGCTCGGTGTGAGGAAAGTTTTATGGAACTGAAAAAGAGATTGACAACGTCGCCTGTTTTGACGTTGCCTAATCCGGAGGAACCGTTTGTTGTATATTGTGATGCTTCGAAGATGGGTCTTGGTGGTGTACTGATGCAAGATGGGAAAGTCGTTGCGTATGCGTCGAGGCAGTTGCGGGTTCATGAGAAAAATTACCCTACGCATGATTTGGAATTGACTGCTGTGGTATTTGTGCTTAAGATTTGGAGGCACTACCTTTATGGTTCGAGGTTTGAAGTATTCAGTGATCATAAGAGTCTAAAGTATCTGTTCGATCAGAAAGAGTTGAATATGAGACAGCGTCGGTGGTTAGAGCTCTTGAAGGATTATGACTTCGGTTTGAACTATCATCCCGGCAAAGCTAATGTCGTGGCTGATGCTTTAAGCAGGAAGTCTTTGCATATGTCGGCAATGATGGTGAAAGAATTAGAGCTGATTGAGGAATTCAGAGATTTGAGTTTGGTTTGTAAAATGACACCTCGCAGTGTCAAGCTGGGAATGTTGAAGATCGATAATGACTTTCTGGGCAGCATCAAAGAGGCTCAGAAGTTAGATGTCAAGTTGGTAGATTTAATTAATGGGGTTGGTCAATCTGAGGATGGAGATTTCAAATTGGATTCTCGTGGTGTGTTAAGGTTTCGGGGTAGGATCTGTGTTCCAGATGATGCAGAGATGAGAAAGGCAGTTTTAGAGGAGGGTCACCGTAGCAAGTTAAGTATCCATCCTGGAGCGACGAAAATGTATCAAGATCTAAAAAAGATGTTTTGGTGGTATGGTATGAAAAGAGATGTGGCACAGTTTGTGTATGTCTGTTTGACCTGTCAAAAGTCGAAGGTTGAACACCAGAAGCCTGCAGGGTTAATGCAACCGTTGGAAGTTCCAGAGTGGAAGTGGGATAGCATTGCGATGGATTTTGTGACGGGATTGCCGAATACAGTTAAGGGTCATGACGCTACTTGGGTGATCGTTGATAGGTTAACGAAGTCTGCTCACTTTATTCCTATTAATGTCACTTATCTGGTGTCGAGGTTGGCAGAGGTCTATGTCAAAGAAATTGTGAAGTTGCACGGTGTTCCGAAGAGTATTGTGTCAGATAGGGATCCGAGGTTCACTTCTGAGTTTTGGACGGGTTTGCAGAAGGAATTGGGTTCAAAGTTGAAAATGAGTTCAGCATATCATCCTCAGACAGATGGTCAGTCAGAGAGGCCAATTCAGTCGTTAGAATATTTGTTGAGGGCTTGTGTCTTGGAACAAAGGGGTTCATGGGATTCATACATTGCGTTGATTGAGTTTACCTATAACAACAGTTACCATTGTAATACCCAAATTTTGTCCTCCTTTGACAAATTCTTTTGTTTTGTTTTTTTATTGTTTTTATTTGGACCTTGAGTTGTTTATATTTGGGTCAATACCCAACCAAAAAAAAAACAAAGTTGTTATCTACTAATATAAATGAGGCCCAATTGATATCCAATCAAATTTTGGGTTATTTGAAACCCATTTTTACATGGGTATTGCTTTTCCCACACCCCCTCCTACTCGAAACACACCCCATAAGGGTGTGAAAAGACCAAAAGGCCAGGCCAAACCTCTTTTTTTTCACGAATTTTCACCTGTTCGAACACGGGCATTCGAACAGGTTCGAATGACATCGTTCGAGTGTGTTAAATTTTGACTTCACACCCTTTTGGGCGTTTTTCACCTGTTCGCATGAGGTCATGCGAACCTGTTCGCATGACCTCGTTCGAACACATTCGAACGACATCGTTCGAGTGTGTTAAATTTTGACTTCACACCCTTTTGGGCGTTTTTAAACTGTTCGCATGAGGTCATGCGAACCTGTTCGAACAAGGTCGTTCGAACAGTCATAAAACACGTCCTCGCAGCGTCTCACGCGAGGTTATTTTTGGAATAAAATTTGTTAAGGGGTGTGAAAGAGTAGGAGGGGGTGTGGGAAAAGCAAAACCCTTTTTACATTCTAGAAGCCCAATTACATTTTTTCTTTATCTAATTTTGTTCTTTGGCCAATAAAGCCCTTTTATATTTAATTAATGAATAAAAACGAAAATTATTATAAAGAAAACAAAAAAAAAGAGTTATATTTTTTCTTACCCCCTAGTAGTCTACAATAACAGGTTTGCAGAACTGATAGCTTTTTTATTATCCTCAGCTTTTATAAAGCAGATTTTTTCTACTACAATTTTTTTGTTTATTTAAAAAAATATATAAAAACGAAAATAACAATATTTAAATAAAATGAAATGATGAAAATCAGATTTTTACTCCAAAAGTCCATGTTTACGGCTCTGTGTACAAAACTGAGTTGCTGGGCAATGCAAATTGCCATGTTACCTATCAAATCTGTTCCCTCAACTTTCAATTTTTACTTCATCAAGAAGTTTTGACACCAGTTGATATTTAATGAAAAGTAACTTTATCACACTATAAATAGACATGAATTTTTTGAGAAGAAAAAAAAAAGATTTGGAGGAAAAATTTTAGTTTACACTATACTTAACTAAATATCCATGTTCTTTATCTTCAAGCTTTGTCTTCATATTTGTCCTCATGATTTCTATTCATTCTTTCAATATCTTGAATCTGTGAACAACAAAAAAAAAGGGTCATCAACATCAAATTAATCTAGTTTTCATTTCTGTCACTTTATTATTATTATTATTCTTTTTCTTCTTCTTTTCTGTTTTAAAACTAATCACAAAAAAAATAAAAGCAAGTTTGTATTAGGATTATATTTGTTGTTACTATAGAGACAGAACAAAACATACTTCTTCTTTTGTTAAATATAGGTTTTACTTAGATAGTTTTTTTTTTTACAAAAAAAAAGGTGATCAAACCAAGAGAATCAGTAGAAACTTTAGATCAAGGTGAGGAGATGATAAGAATAAAAAGAACAAAAAAAACTGACCTCCGGCCACCGCACGCGGTGTTGCCGTCGTCACTGTCGTCATCAAACTCACCACCACCGGCGCACCACCGTCACTGGCGCAACCCCGTGAACCGTCGTCCCATCTCTGTCTCCCTTCCTTTCTTCCTTCTCTCTCTCTGTTTTCGCAAGTTTCTTTCTTTTTCTCTTGGTGAAGATGAAATTTTCTCTCTTTCTTTCATGGTGAAAGATGCATGCGGCTGGAGAGTGAAGTGGGAATGAAAAAATTAGGTTTAGATTAAAAGTTGTAGTTTTATATAGTCTGGGCTTCCTTTTTTTTTTCTTTCTTTTTTTTTTAACTTTCAGATTTCTATTTACACCATTCCTTTTAAGATATACGCCCCCCTTAGAAGCCTTTTTTTTCTTTCTTATGATCCAGGCCAATTCGCAAAAACAAATTGGGCTCTGCTAAATGCACCCCGTGTTTGACAATACAGCCCCTACTGCTTTATGCACCCCTTTCTTTTTACAAATACACCCCCTTTCATTTTCATTTTTAACTTTTTTTTTCTACAAACAAACAATTTCTAAAATAAAAAATACAAACACATCCCTTTCATCCAAACAAAACAAATTTTCAATAAATAAGGGATTAAGTCGGTCGTGCGATCGGATTAATCAGTGTTCTAGGATGAATGAACTGTACGGCTCAAGAGTCCTAGAAACCCTAAATTAAAAAACACAAACCAAGAAAAACCCTTTTTCGACCCAAGAACTACGTAGCCTTTGATTCTCTGCCGAGAGATACGTAGGAGCGGGTGCAAACTCCCGTCAAGCGCAAAAATAAACAACTTTCATTTTGTCTTTCTCATTTCATGTATTTGCAAACCCACAAAATAATAATAGGGGGATCAAGTCGACTGTACGGTCGGATTAATCCGCATTTTAAGACGAATGAGCTGTACGGCTCACGAGTCTTAAAATCCTTATAACCAATCCAAAAAAGCATTAATTAACAAAAAAAACAAACAAACAAATATTTTCTACCCAAGAACTACGTAGCTTTGATTTCTCCATCGCACCTGGAGATACGTAGGAGCGGGGGCACACTCCCGTCAAGCACAAAAAATAAATAATTTTATTAAATCTTTTTTTTCTCTCTAATTCAAAATAAAAAGGGTAAAATAAACATTTTCAAAATTAACATTCTTTTTACACAACTAATTAGCAGGTAACCTTCCTTATGGAGGATGCCGTGGGGTGCTAACACCTTCCCCATGCATAATCGACTCCCGAACCCAAATCTGGTCTCAAGGACCCTTATCCAAACTCAAAGGATTTTCTAATGTTTGCCCTTATAATTAAATCATTGGTGGCGGCTTCATTTTTTAAACCTTCGAGGAATCCTCACCCGGATTTTTCGGTCGCTACAACCATTCCAGTATCGGGATGGCACCGTTTGAAGTATTGTATGGTCGAAAGTGTAGGACGCCGTTGTGTTGGTATGAGTCGGGGGAGAGTGTAGTGTTGGGACCGGAGATTGTCCGGGAGACTACAGAGAAAATCAAAATGATCCGTGAAAAGATGAAAACTTCCCAGAGTCGTCAGAAGAGTTATCATGACAAGCAGAGGAAAGATTTAGAGTTTCAGGAGGGTGAGCATGTGTTCTTGAGGGTTTCTCCTATTACCGGTGTTGGTCGAGCGTTGAAGTCGAAGAAGCTCACTCCTCGCTTTGTTGGTCCTTATCAGATTTCTGAGAGAATCGGAAATGTGGCTTATAGGGTGGCTTTACCGCCAAATCTTTCGAATTTGCACGACGTGTTTCATGTGTCGCAACTTTGGAAGTATGTTTCGGATCCATCTCATGTGATCCATATGGATGATGTAGAGGTGCGGGATAATCTCACTGTGGAGACGATGCCCGTACGGATTGAGGATCGTGAAGTGAAAGCACTTAGAGGCAAAGAGATTGCATTAGTGAAAGTGGTTTGGCTAGGAGCTGCCGGTGAGAGTATGACTTGGGAGCTAGAAAGCAAGATGCAAGAGTCCTACCCAGAGTTGTTTGAACAGGTAAATTTCGAGGACGAAATATTCTAAGTGAGGGGGAGTTGTAACACCCTAAATATTTAATTAATTTATTTAAGTATTTAGGAAGTTATTTTAATTTATTGGATATAATTTAATTAATTAAAATTATATTAATTTTGTGGTGGTATTAGGAAAAGGAGGCGCCACTTGGATGAGCTGGGCTTAAGTGAAAAGCCCAAGCCCATGATCCAAGTGATATGCGAATGTGGCTAAGGCATTTGGGGGCTAGGGTTTTGTTGGCATTTTGCGAATTGAGAAGAAAAGAAAGAGGAGAAGCGCCGTAGAGAGGGAGGAAGAGAAGAGAAGGCCGCGAGCTCAAGGAGGAGAAAGAGGAACGTGATTTTGTTGATGTGGTTCCGTTCGTGATTGTCTCTAGGGCTTCCGTTCTTCAAATCCAAGGTTAGGGGAGTTCTATCTTTCTATATAATAGATATTCATGATAGGTTTTAAGGTAGAGTTAGCCTAGATCTACCCATAATCACGAATTTGTATGTGATTTTCATGTTTTGTTAATGTTTTATGCGTGATGTTCATGAATTGTGGTTGAAAAATTCGTTTGGTTGCTGTATGGGCGCCTAGGGCGCCATATGTGTGATGTTGCGTTGCTGAAATTTCTGTTGGCATGTTGCTGCCGAAATTGTTGCCTGTTGAAATGTTGCTGTCGAAATTGCTGCCTGTCAAAATGTTGCTGTCGAAATTGTTGCCTGTCAAAATGTTGCTGTCGAAATTGTTGCCTGTTGGCATGTTGCTGTCGAAATTGTTGCCTGTTGGCATGTTGCTGTCGAAATTGTTGCCTGTTGAAATATGCTGTCGAAATTGCTGCCTGTTGAAATGTTGCTGTCGAAAATTCGTTGCCTGTCAAAATGTTGTTGTCGAAATTGTTGCCTGTTGAAAGGTTGCTGTAGAAATGTTGCCTGTCGAAGGCGCCCTGTTGCTGGGCGCCAGTTTTGCATTTTGCGCTCAGGGCGCCAGTTTCAGGATGTTCCCAAATTTTTATGAAAACTGTTTTCGCTATATCTTTTGACTCGGGCATCCGTTTTGAACGTTTCAAAAAGTGTTGGGAAGCTTTTTCAATTATCTAACTGTGTGTCCCATTTTTAAAAATAAAAACTTATAATTTCTGAAGGTTGCTGGGCGCCCCAAGTGGCTGTTCCCGGAGGTCGTTGCTGTGACATTGAAAAATCGTTTTGGTGTCTTTAAAAATCCTCTTTTGCGTATAACCAGTGGTTTTAACGTTTTAGTGTCAAAAGTCATGATTTTGACGATGATGCCCTTAGTGGCTTGTTAAATGACCTTTTTGCCCTTAGTGGCCAATGTTGTTGATAATGACGTGTAAATGACGATGATGCCCTTGGTGGCTAGTAAATGACGTTTTTGCCCTCAGTGGCTACTGTTTGGGTTGATGATGTTTATGAATAAGTGACGATGAAAACAAGTGGTGTTGAGGCCCAAAAGGCTAAGTGATGATAAGGCCCAAAAGGCTAAGTGACGTTGTTGTGTGTAAATTGTGAATTGACAGGTGATGTGCCTCTTATTTTGGCAAATTGGTAAGTGACGGGTCACATGGTTGACCGTGAATGTGTGTTTGTGCGTGGTGCATGTCATAGTGTCTCATGCCTCCTATATGCATAAACCCAGTGACGTTTTGAGGCCCAAAATGCTAAGTGACGATGAGGCCATAATGGCTAAGCGACGTTTGTGAAAAGGTACCTCATGCATATGCCCGCGAGTGGGTTGCATTTCATATGCCTACATGACATAGTGATGAGTTATTGTAATGATGTAATTGATGATTGTGATATGATTACTCTAGAGCTGCGACTTGACTTATTGCTTATCATGTGATTTATTATATGGATTGAATTGGACTCACCCTTCTGTTTGAATGTTACCCCTATGCGGTAACGTGCAGGTGATTGCGAGTGAAGGACTAGGTACCTTCACTACTTCGAGTCGAGTCATCACGCTCTGATACGTAGCACTCAGGGGGGGACGAACTTAATGTTTATGAATGATTTCGGTTGTTATGTCTTTGTTGACAATTCTGTTTTATTTTGTCATTCCGCTGCGTAGTTGTTTTAATTGACGTTAAGTCTTATTTGCGATGATAACTGTGGTTTGAGGCTCTCCTTTTAGTGACGTGCTACGTGATGCACGATTATTGTGTTTGAGCTGTTTCATTGAGAAGCGTTGTTTTACTGAAGTAAGTGTAACATTCCTCGTGCGAAATAAATTTTGAAAAACTCTGATTTTTATAAACAAATTAACGGGTAGAAAAGGGGTGTTACACTGAGCCCTGTGACTGTCACTGCCTTGCTGGGATGGCACAGGAGCAGAAAATGGAACAGTTTGTGGTGGAGGGGTACCAAAGGATGAACTTCCTCCCGAGATTACATTTGTTTCCCCTTCCTTCTTCTTCGGGAAATGGGAGTGAGGCTTCTTCTGATTGCTTGAACCACCAGAGCTTCCTGCATTACTGAGGTGATTCGAAATCTTCCCACTTCGGAGACTGTAACATCCCCTATTTTACTATTTAATTATATTAGCATAATATTAATTAGTAGTGAATTATTTAATTGATTGAAATTATTTAAATTGAAAATGACTTGTTTGATTTGTTAAGTATGGAATTGTATGTGATTGAGTATTTAATTATGTTAAGTTAGGAGGATTAGGGTAGAGAGGAGTCATTAGGAACAAAATTTCTAAGTGAAGGGCATGGTTGTCTTTTACCTAGTCTATATATATATGCATACCCTTCCAGCTGAAACACAAAAACACACTTCATTACCAAGAAAAAGAAAACAGCAAGATTGAGAGGGAGAGGAGAGGAGAGCGTGAGGTAGGAGAAGAAGAGGGGAGAGTTCCTCAGAAATTCCATGCATGTCCTGTTTCTCACCACCACCCTTCATCATTTCCCTTCCTCTTCCCATTGATACCACTTTTGCAAGCTGCAACCCATCCATCTCCAATTCACCATTGATGAACCTCAATCTCAAAATGGAAGTGAAGAGTGTTGCATGTGAGGTTTGAGCTTCACACTTTGATCTAGAAACCATAGCAAGCATTAGGGAGATCATTTGATAGCTAGATTCGAAGTGGGGAGAAGCTAGGTTCGATCAGCCCATCCTTGCAGCTTTGGAGCGATTCCGGAGAAAGTTCGTGAGTCGGTGTTGTGATCGAGTCCGAGGAGAGTTCGTGGTTCTCGGGAACGGTTGAATCATTGAAGTCTCGGCAAATAGGTGAGTTCCATACTCACTAGGTTGTTATAGTCATGTGTGCTATGCTCTGAGTTTTGGTCTCGCATTTTTATGAAAACCGGTATTGAACCGTTTTATGAAAACATGGACGAATCGTCAAATTATGTGATTGGTTAAGTTTAATCGTTGATTGTTGTTATGTTGTTGATTGGTTGGTGATGATTGATTGGTTTCCATGACTGTTTTGATGTATTATTAAATTCGGATGTGAATCGGAATGGATACGGGAACGATCGGAATGGACAAGAAAACACGAAAACTGACTTTTCTGAAATACTGGTAGTCACGCACGGATCGTGCGCCCCTGGGCACGGATCGTGCGTGAGGTTCTGGTACTCGTGGTGGATTTTCTGAAAACCAAGCACGGATCGTGCGTCAAGGCGCACGGATCGTGTGTGTCTTGCTGGTACCCAATTTTAAACTATGCCCTAAGTCATTCCGATTGGTCCTAAGTCCCTTCTAATCCACTCCTCAAGGTTTCCCAATGATGGGAACATATTAGTATCATGAAATCAAGTGCGATCGAAGTAGTTTTATGTTATGTTCATGTCCTTGCTTATGTGATGGCCCGATGTGGTATTTATGAGACCGATTATGACTAACTTAGATTATCATAATGTTGAGTATGGGCGATACATTATGATGTGGACTAGATAATGGATAGTTATAAATTAAGTTAACAACGTTAGTAATTCCGTGTGAGATCACCTAATGACAAGATTATGCTAAGTATAAAATTAGGTTAAGATTAAGATCATGTTAAGTATAAGCTCATTGTCATGTTCACAGATCATTGTTCACTGCTCATTGTTCAAGGTATATTAAAATATATACATCAGGTTAGGGTGACGACCCTATTTCAGTTTAGTGTGCTAGGGGAGGGGAAGTCATGAGCCCTATGAACCTAGGCCCCTTGAGGTTTGCCCACTAGCGATTAGTGGATTGGGTTCACCGGGAGCTTATTTTGCCAAGTGACCGGTGACACGCTAAAAATCATGGTTAGGCTCAGTGATTGAGCATAGTTCATTGTTAGGCTCAGTGATTGAGCATAGTTCAGCCACATAGTCAACTTTGAGGACTATGAGTTTTGAGTTTTGGATAATGAATCAAGCATAATTGAACCGAGAGAGTTAGTAAGGGGTCCCGATAGAACTCACTGAGACAAGTTGTCTCACCCAATCCATGTTGTTGTTTTTCAGAATTGCAGGCTAAGTTGAAGATGATGAGGCATGGTCATGGAGACGCTTGAGGAGCAGCCGCTATCTTTATTTCTTCATGTCTTGTATTCAGTTTCCTTTGTATTTTGTATTCAGTTCTTTAGTATGTACGATTGTACGACTTATGTTATAAAGTTGTAAATCGCTTCCGCACACTTTCTATTTGGATACTGAACACTAGTGGAGTGATGTAAGAACGCTTTATGCATTTTTCATGATTAAGTTATGTAACGCGCTTGATGGTCTTTAGCATCGAGTACTAGCATGTGTTCAGTATTTAAAACAGGAAGTACTCTGATGTATGCCAGTAGTGCATTTCGGTAGTTTCTACAAGTTAGAAATTAACGGGGTGTTACAGAGACCATGCTCAAGTCTTTCCCCGAAGACTATCATATCGGAGAAGCTAGTTGAAACACTTGTAATCAGCCGGTCATAGTAAATTGCTGGCAGAGTTTCCAAGAACGTGTACACCATTTCTTTTTCAGTCAAAGGAGGTTGGACCTGGGCGGCTAGGCTTCGCCATTTCTGGGCATATTCTTTGAAAGTCTCCCTTTCACCCTTGCTCATGTGTTGCAATTGCGACCTGTTCGGAGCCATGTCCATGTTATACTTATATTGTCTCATGAATGCTTCGCACAAATCTTTCCAACAACGAATTTCAGAGGATTGCAGTTTCATGTACCAATCTAGAGGAGCTCCAGCCAAACTGTTTTGAAAGCAGTAAATCAGCAGTTTGTCATCATTGGCGTAAGGACCCATTTTTCGGACAAACATCGTAACATGGCTCTCCGGACAGCCTGTTCCTCTGTATTTGTCCACTTCGGGAGCTTTGAACTTTGGTGGCAAAACCAAATCTGGGACTAAACATAGCTCACGGGCTTCCTTGGCTCTGACACCAACACCCTCCATTGCCTTTACTCTTTCTTCAAGTGCACAAATCGGGTCATTTGGCTGTGATCCCTCAAACATATGTCCTTGGGGGTGACTCCCCATACTGTAATAATACCCTCCAGGCTGAGGAACATTGTGAGGGTGTGCTGCAAGCCCCGGAGTAGGACTGAGCACAGCATGAGGACTAGGAGTTTGGATCTGCGGTCCTCCGGCAGCTCCCCCGGACACGGCGGCAGTGACCTGATTAGGCGCAACCATACTGACGGGGATAGGCCCAACAGCTTGCGGCATGTACCCAGCAGGCATACCCCAAGGATATCTTTGTGAAGTGTATTGATTCGGCCCATTCATTCCTGAAGCAAAGACGGGATGACCGACCCCGGATCCCGGAGGAACTGTGGCTGATATTGGAGGAGGAACGAAAGAAGTGACACCATCTGGACCCAGGACGGCGACACCTTCAGCAGCTGTCCCACTATTTAAACTTTGCAGCATGACCATCATCTCATGCACCTGGGCCTCCATTGCCCCAACCTTATCCTTAAGCACTTGGTTCTCCTGAGCCAGCTGCTCAGGATTCAGAATTTGTACGCCCAAATCTTCATGTTCTGGATTACTTTCAGTTTTAATCTCGGGATGCCCTTGAGGATCAGACATCAGCTTTGCTTGTAACCGGGTGAAGTATCGGTGGCGGAGAACCAGCTTGCCTCTCGCTTCTGTTGGTAGAACATTTTTATTAAGTGGAGGAGCAAATTAATGAATGCAATGCGTGCAATGCAGATGAGTGTTAGTTTTAGTTTGTCTTATGCCGTGAACCCCAACGTGTCATATCTTGCCATAGATTTAACAGTGAATTTTGATTTGTTTAGAACATAACAAGAGTGGAATCAACAAATGAAACAAACACGCCCCATCAGGTCAGCACATTTTTTCAGACTGGCAACATCAACCTTACTTACAACCGAATATCTCGGGGGGTGCACTGTCTCACTTCTTGATTCCATACTGTACCTATGGCAAGATTCTTTGTCACTTTGGGATTATCGGAAAACAAACTTTGATGAAATGCAAGGATGCATGCATGAGCTGTAAAAGCTTATGTTGGATGCAATGCGAGGATGCATGCAAAATGATGATGATGTTTTATGCATATGCAGATTAGGGCAAAACCTTTATTGGCATTAGTTCAAGTTTTTTTCTTTTTTTTTTTTGAAAAATGCGGGCCGTACGTGGTTTCATATGGACCAAGTAAGAGAAAGGCTACAACGGCAGCTCGTTCTCTCTTTTTTTTGAAAAGAGTGGGCCATATGTCACTTCGTACGGATCGGCAGAAGAGAGGCTACAACGGCAGCTCTTTCTCTACTTTTTATTTGAAAAACCTCCTACTCCCTTTTTGAAAACATGTCTATATTACGATGCAACACACAATCTGGTATGCCCCTTGTGTCCTACGAAGGTGGGGACCTAAGTTCTAGGACAACTCAAATGTTCCTCCCATGTGGGTTCTAGTCACTTCCTCACCAGGTTACCAGAGCTAATTCTTTCTCACAATAGCACCCACAACGATGGAACGCCATCTGGTGTAAGGCCTCATGAAAGAGCATACTCTGGCCGAAACTTTCGTGAGAGTCGGAAGGACAACAGTCCAATTGCCAGTCACTACTCGTTTCCACTCTCCTAAGTTTTGTCAGACCTTGGGTTTTAGGCCACTCTCAAAGCATAGTAAGCATAAGGTGTGAGTGTGTGCAACAAGGGCATACCGCCTAAAACTACCCACATATACCCCACCTGCAAAGGAAAACCCAGAACAGTCCAAACAATAGCAGGCAATAACATGTCGTCTACCCTAGGGTTCAATATCACAATACCAATAATCCAACCTAGGTTTCAGCAACAGTCATATGCACTGCTTACCTCAAGAAAGGGAGCGGAGAAGAAGAGATCGTAATAGAATGAGAGGAAATGCATGTTTTTACCTTAAGAAAGGGAGCAGAGAATAGGGGACATGGGATTTGAGGGATGCATGAACAAGGCATTGTGAACAAATATAAAAGAAGTAAAACAAAGCTTTCAACTCAATTAATTTTAAAACCACACGTCAAAGTTAACTAGGCTTGACCCTCGTTTTCGTTTGACAATAACTAGGCTTGGGACTTTTCGTTTGACAACGTGGAAAAAGTTTGGAGTCGCCACCAATATTTTAATTTTAAGACCAAAACATTGAAAAAAGGTCTTTTGAAAAGGCGGATGGTCTTTTGAAAACGTAGAGATGTAGGTTTGGGGGTCGGTTAGGTACGGGGAAGGTATTAGCACCCCGCACCTCCTTTCTACCGAAAGGGAACCATTAACTTGATGTGTGGTTTAGACAAAAGTTCGAGTTGAAAGCAATTTGTTCTACTTCTTTTCTTTTCTTTTCTTTAAGGTTTGTTTTATTGAAAACAGGGGAAGAAGAATATTTTTGGTTATCTTTGAAAATCAGGACAAAACAAAGATTTTTTAAGAGTGTGCTTGACGGGACAGGACCCCGCTCCTACGTACCCTCACTGGAAGAGGGATCAAAGCGACGTAGTTCTCGTGGAGTTGGTTTTGAAAACGGCTTAAGGGGTTTTTCGCAATTGGGTGAGCGTTTGTGAAGACCGAACAACAACGGTTAGAATGGCCTCACAACTAACTCTTTTGAAAATGAAATCATCATTAATGACCTAAACGGCAATGGCGCGATTGGTGTTTAATGACAATTGGTTTATTTTTGAGAAATGAATAAGTTTTCGAAAATGGGATAGAGTTTTTGCGAAGACCGAACAACAACGGTTAGAATGGTCTCGCTTCTAACTCCTTTTGAAAACAATATCATCATTAACAACCTAATCGGCAACGGCGCGATTGGTGTTTAATGATGATTGATTTATTTTTGTTTTGAAAGTAAAAGTTTCTTTTTGTTTTGAAATGATTTTAGGAAATGGGTTTTAGAAAAGGAGTAGAACATTTCAAGTCAATTCTAAATCCATAACCAAATGCAAATGAATGAATAATACTCAAGCAAACATGAACATATCATTCATTAACCAAGATTAAACATGCCCATACAATCAAAGGATTCAATTGTTAAAGATGCAAAACAAAGTTCTCAAAGTAATTGTGTGTGTGCAAGAAGGATTGTATTTACCCTAATGGCTCTATGCTACAACATGCATGTAGACTTACGTCTCCATTAGGAGGTCATACAAGTGGAGAGGAGGACACACAATCAAGTCAAGACATTTACATGGCATCAAGAACAAGTGAATACAATTGATTGTAAACATAGAGTATTCTAAGTTAAATGATTGAATATGTAAGCAAGGATGCATGATTAGGTAAGCATGTAAGTGCATGAGTGTACAAGGAATGGATGCATAGCACTTTATTTATGAATGGATAGCATACAAGGATGCATAAGAGGATGCAAGAGATATAAGCATATGAGGATGCATGGGAGTGTCACATAAACTAAGTATGAATGTGAAAATGTTTTGGGTAGTTTTACAAGTTGATAATTTGTAAAACTTTAAGTAAGAAGTTAGTGAAAAGTAAAGTAAAAATGCATGAAGTAAATGGTAATTATTTAATGAGATGGTAAAGTAAAAATGCATGAGGTAAATGGTAATTATTTAATGAGATGGTAAAGTAAAAATGCATGAGGTAAATGGGAAGTGGTAAAATCTTTTTATGTTTTAGTAAAAAATTAATGAAGTGGTAAAAACCAAAGTAGTAAAATATTTTTATGTTTTGGTAAAAAGTTAATGAATGGTAAAGTAAAAAGGTAAAAAGTAAATAAACACTAAAACCAAGTTGAATCACATAGAGCAATCCTCTCACTTTGAGAAAAGTGCACTAGGCACTAGTGAGAATCAACTTGCCTATCATCAACAATTTACAATAAGCAAAATAAGACACAAGAATAAGTGGACACACAAACTGAATTGAGTCATTTCTAACAATCTTCACCACTTAGGTCAAGGTGCACTAGGCACTAGTGGGAATCATATTGCTAGATCATCAACCAACAACAAAAAATAACATCTAACACTAAAATAAAATATTAACAACAAGATCAAACATCACCAAACAAAGAACAACAACAAAATCAACTTGGAAATATTTTTAGATCTATAAGCATGCGAACCAAAGGAAACATAGATCCACATTTTATTTAATAAAAAAAAACCAAAATTAACACAAAGCAACATAGAACTATTTTTTTGCAAGGATTCATATGATTAAGCGAGGAAGTGCAACAAAATCATATCAACCCTAACTTTTATGATATGCGAAATGCTAAAGCCCATAAACAACAATTTTATTTATGAAATCTAGTGCAAAATATGTAAAGATGCAAGGGAAATTATTCAAGCACAAGAACAACTCCTTCAAGGCCAAGGACCCATCTCAAACACCCAAGGCTCCCTAAGTCCTTGTCAAAATGTTTGAAATGGATCCTCAAAGCAACAACAACAAGCAATCAAGAAGGAGTTGGGAGTAGAAGAGAGATTATGCAAGAAGAACTAAATATGAGATGCAAAGTTTCAAAGCTTACCTCAAAATCACAAAGAAATGAAGAAGGAGATGATATGAACACAAAGATTGCTAGCTCTTAGCAATTTGATGATGCAACCTTGAAGAGAATGGAAGGAATGATGATGATCTAGCAAGAAATGGAAGATTTGATGGTGAAAGATGAAAAGAATGAAGTGAGGGAGTGAGAGAGATTTCGTGGAAGGGAGGAAGAGGGGGTGTTTTTGGTGTGCTAGGGTTTTAATGAGAGGCCAAAAGATCCTTAGGTGTGGGAATGAGGGAGTATTTATAGAGCTATTTTAGGTTTAGGGGCAATTGGGTCATTGGCCTTACTAAGTGCTCTAGGATTGAACTTTGATTTTGAATGGAGGGTTGAGATCACTTATCACATGGATTGAGGGTGGAGAGAAAACACAAAATGGAGAGGGAATGGGGTCATACACGAAAATTAGGAGCTTTTTGTTACACAAAAATTGTTAAGGGCAAATAGGGTTTTGTACACAAAGTTATAGCCTAGGATTTGATCTAGAATTTTAATCAATGGCTAGGAATACAAATCACATGGATCAAGGGCATGAAGAAACACAAAATGAGGTGAAAAATAGCTGGAAAATTCGGAGCAAATGAGGCCTTGGTGCCCAAGTTTGTGCAAGCTTGCCAAAAGATAGTACATTTTGTCTTATATGAGGACACTTCCTTATTTTACCATTTTTGATTATTCTTTTCATGATAATTCCACATTATTCATGCCACTTTGGGCCATATCCTAGGAATCAATCATTGGGCCCAAAATTCCATGATATCACCATTCCCAAAATTGATTTGATACCTCACCTTGAAGGAAATTCCCATTTTGCCATTTTCTTTGAAGTTTGACTTTTTATGCAAAAAATTATCAATGTATGCGCATAAAAAATATGACCCAACTCATTTTGATCCAAATGCATTCTTCTGATATTGAATAATGATTTTTGGTGAGAAATTGCTTAATTTTGGAAATGACCAAAATACCCTTTTTGCTCCAAAAACCCTAATTTTGCTCCAAAATGCATTTCGACCCTAAAAATGATTTTAAAAGCTGTGGAATGACTTTTAGGACCCAAAATGCAATGCATAATGCTCTTCACTCTTCAATTTATTTATTTTTGTGGAAGATTAGGATTTTGACCTAAGCCGGACAAAATTGGGGTATGACAGTACTATTGCTGGAGCTTTGGAACCTACTTCACACGCTGCCGCTAATTGCTTAGTGAGAGCCTCGATTTGCATGGACATTAGTTTCTGTTGGGCTAACACCGCACTGTTTGAATCAAGTTCCAGCACACCTTTCTTTCCTACAGCCCCCCTATCATTTTGGATCCTGTACTCATTGGAAGCCATGTCTTCAACCAACTGTTTGGCTTCTTCCCAAGTCTTGGTACCTAGGGATCCTCCAGCTGAGGCATCCAACATCATTCTTGTTTGTGGTCTCAGCCCATGGCAAAAGGTTTGTAACTGAAGGAAATCTTCTATGCCATGGCCGGGACACTTCTTGAGTAGTAGCTTGAATCGTTCCCAAGAATCATACAACGATTCGGACTCTCCCTGTGTAAAATTGGAGATATCAGCTCTTTTCCTTATGAACTTGGAGATTGGGAAGAACCTCTCCAAGAACTTGTTCTCAAGGTCATTCCAAGTGTTGATTGTCCCCGGGAGAGTGTTCAACCAATCCTTGGCCCTCCCTGTGAGAGTGAAAGGAAACAGCCGGACCTTCTTTGCACTATCGGTTACTCCCTCAGGGTGTGTAGTCCCACATATCTCGTAGAATTGGAACAAGTGCTGATTAGGGTCTTCGGCATCCGACCCAGAGAATTGCTCTGATTTCAAGGCTGTGAGCACAGAGGATTTGATATCAAACTGGGCCACGCCCACTGGCTGAAATGCTAATGCTTGGGCACCTTGATTTCTTCGCCCGAAGTCACCTAGAGTACGTCGTGGTGGAGGTGGAGGATCAGCCATCTCTTCCTCTTCACTCGAAAAATCTTTCGGTATCGAGGTAGAGGTTGATTGTACCTGTGACAATTCCCTTGCTTGCTGCTTGGTAAGCTTAGCCTTTCTTCAATTTTCCTTTGCTAGTTTTTCAATTTCCGGGTCAAACAAGAGTTCTTGTGGACCCTTACTCCGCATGCACAAATCTCTGAAACACTGAAGCAAACGTCAACAAATTCAAGAAACCAACAAGTAGCAAAATTAAGTAACTAAAAACAATCAAAAACTAAAAATCTAGAATCAACTCGTTTGCCTTGTCGACAACAAAGTCAACAATCCCCGGCAACGGCGCCAAAAACTTGTTAAGACTTTGGCAAGTGTACCAAATGTCGTCGCAAGTAATAAAATACGGTAAATAATCGGTCGATTCCACAGGGATTGCGCGTTGAAAACAATAGCAAAGTTGTAAATTCTTAGATTGTAAAGGTTTTGGTAATTGGAGTAATCAGTAACAGTACACAAACGTGATTTAAGAATACGAGAAAAACGACTAGGGATCGAATCCTCTCACCTCGCCTATCACATGAACCTTAGCCAATTCAAGTTAATTATTCAATTTCTAGATTCAATTCACTAATTAAGGTCAAGGGCAATTCCTTGCCTCAAGACCCCTATTACCCTAAGAGTTACCCTAATTCCTTAGGTGAGTCATGCCAGAGGGTAACGCATTAAGATTAAGAATTTTAACGAATTCACATAAGCTACCACATATTCCTATGATGATTACTAGCATGTGATCTAACTACCCGATTTCCAGCTACTAATTCATATTCCTATGCAATCACTAGCCTGGATCATCACAATTATCATATGTAATTGAAAAGCATTAAGAACACAGGTATTTAGACAAAGTAAATCGAATAATAACTGAATTGATTAGAACAATGGTTCACATGATAGGGTTGGGAGATTCATCTCTCCCTAATCTAAGCAAATTAGTTACAATCCATCCTAAGAGTAGAAACCAACATAAAATAGAAAACAAACATAAAGGAAGACATTAGAACCTTCAATCCCTTGTTCCCAAGTGGTGAGAAGGCCCCAAAATCGCACCCTCCAGCTGCTCCAAAATGTGGCTCAGATCCCAAGACGAAGTCCCCTTGAAAAATTGCCGAAACTGCTTTAAAAACCCTAATTTTCACGCATCATCGCGACGCGGCCCGTGCCCGTCGCGTCGCGAAATAGGACAGAATCATTTGGCTTCGCAAAACTCCTCCTGGTCGCGACGCGATATTGAACAGAAATCAAATCCCTCCATTTTGCTGCATTTCCGGGCAAGTGTCTGGTTCGCCGAATGATGCCACAACCAATTAGAGGTCTTCAAGTCCAATTTAGCTCCAAAAGTGAAGGAATTACTTACAAATGAACTTCCTACTACAATTATCTAAAACTAGACTAAATCCCCAGATAATGACTGTGATACAATGAAAAAACTGCACAATTGGTCCTAAAAATGCGTAACTTACATCATATGATTGAGAGTCAACAGACATTATCAATAAAACGGAACTATAGCTACTCTGTAGTCGCAGACGTAGGCAAACTTTGGCCGAACTGCGTAAACAATATCGTGTGTATCATTTCGACACATATAACTATATTCTCTTTTAGTGATTAAAGATGATAAGCTACCAACTGTGCTAATTATGTCAGGTACTTTTGGCTTTGGATAAATAAAACTTCACCCTCACCCAATATAATATACTTTTGTTCCACAAAAAAGGTAATGCACGGGAATAGGGGCAATTTTCTCAAAATGTATGTATTGACTTATGTTTGTACATGCTCTTTTTGGCTTAATCATAATAATACATGTTTTACCTGTTAGTATTGCGTTTATTTGTAATTTAGATTTTATGGCTAAAATACAATCTTAACAAGTTGAATGGTGTTTGTTGTTGTAAGTAAGAACAGCTTTGCATTGGTGTTGTGTGGATTCCTATAACATCAAACACTACAACAAAAAGTAGTTTAGGCAACGGCCAAAAACCGTGGCCAGAAGTGAAAAAAACGTGGCCTAAACTTTAGGCCACGGTTTTGGAGGCGTGGGGTAGGTGGTCGTTGCCTATTCCTTCAGGCCACGGTTTTTTAACATTAGGCCACGAATTTTGGAAACCGTGGCCAGAGCTAGATAATAGGCGACGGTTTATTAGTCTGGTTTCCGGCCACGGTTTTCAATTTGCCACACATAAATAAGTGTGGCCTAAAATTTTAAACCACGGTTTAAAAACTATTGCCTTTTTTTTTTTTTGATAAGCAAACTGTTGCCTTGTTGCATTTATTTAATTGTTATCAATTATTTGATAGAGTTATTTGTGATTAGAAACTAAGAAGAATTAAAACTAAAGCCAATTATTTAAAGCACCATACATAAAAAGGATAAGATAAGATAGTAACACTAACAAAAAATAGACATCAATTTTTTAAATTTATAGTAATATGCATTAAACAACATTCATCATCTACATGTGT
This sequence comes from Astragalus membranaceus, assembly GCA_039519185.1. Lineage (NCBI taxonomy): Eukaryota > Viridiplantae > Streptophyta > Magnoliopsida > Fabales > Fabaceae > Astragalus > Astragalus membranaceus. The sequence continues at coordinate 114,407,467 of CM076850.1, forward strand.
CAATTGTCACTAATACTCAAAATATAGAAACATAAACTAAATCCAAAAAATATAAACAAAATAGTCTACAACCATGTTTGTAGCACATCTACATGTTCATTAATTAAAATAAAATCCACAAAATAATCTACAACCATGTTTGTAGCACATTGCTCTTCAAAATCACTCTTCAAAACCTTCGAGATCATCTTCAAAATCTTCTTCAAAATCATTTCCAACCTATAACAGAAGCAATTTCTTCATTTTTCTTCATTATTGATGGCGTCATAGTTCTTCAATAACAACGCGTTCTACCGTGCCTTTCTTTGCCAAGCAATAATTGGAATGCTTTTTTTGCATCTTCACTTGAATTTTCAACTGATTCTTGAAGAGTATCCTAATACAAAAGAATTAAAACATTTATTGACAAGAGGAAACAAAACAGACAAAGAAACTGCACGGCAAACTGAACAGGCAAAACTGGCCAAACTGAACAAAACTAAACAGCAAACTGAACAAAACAAACAACAAACTGAACAGGCTTCCAGCAAACAGGCAAAACAGCAAAACAGCAAACTGAAATAATGTACTTATGGCTTTTGCGCGTATAGATAATGTACTTACAACAAAACTAAAACAAGCTTCCAGCAAAACTGAACAAAACAAACAGGAAACTGAACAGCAAACTGAACAGGAAAAACTGGCCAAACTGAACAAAACTAAATAGGAAACTGAACAAAACAAACAGGAAACTGAACAGCAAACTGAACAGGCTTCCAGCAAACAGGCAAAACAGCAGAACAGCAAACTGAAATAATGTACTTATGGCTTTTGCGCGTATAGATAATGTACTTACAACAAAACTAAAACAAGCTTCCAGCAAAACTGAACAAAACAAACAGGAAACTGAACAGCAAACTGAACAGGCAAAACTGAACAAAACTAAACAGGAAACTGAACAAAACAAACAGGAAACTGAACAGCAAACTGAACAGGCTTCCAGCAAACAGGCAAAACAGCAAAACAGCAAACTGAAATAATGTACTTATGGCTTTTGCGCGTATAGATAATGTACTTACAGCAAACTGAGAAAATCTGAATAATTTAGACTGTTTGAAAAAATCTGAACTAATTTTAACTTTTTCTTTTCTCAAACCCAAAAGAAAAAGATGTAGGATACATTTAAATTGGTTTGCACACTCATGCAGTTGTCAATTTTAACTGAAATAATGTTCATTTTTTTAACTAAAGATGTACTTACAGCAAATGATGTACATACAGATCTCTATATTTCATGGTAATTGCTCAAACAGTCTAAATTTGGTCCAGGTAAAGCCATACGTACATTATTTCAGTTTGCCAGGGGCTCAAACAGTCTAAATTTATTCCAATTTTGATCTCTATATTTTTATTCCAATTTTGATCTCTATATTTCAAACAGTCTAAATAATGTACTTACAGCAAACTGAAATAATGTACTTACAATTGCATTTTGTGTTTGTTCATCCACTGTTTTTCCTTTATGGCTTTTGCGCGTATAGATAAACATTTCAGCCTGGGTAACTTCTTCTCCATCCTCTTTCTCACCAAGCTATATTTAATAAAAATTGAAAAAAAAAAACAATTAAAAGACTACTTTATTTACATATAGAAAATGATACATAAAAGCACATGATTACCATACCAATTTTGCACGAACTCTTGCAAAATTTACTGGAAAGGCAAAAGTTATGACTGTCAAAAATATATAGAGCTATAGCAACTGAGGGCTAATAATGAAAAGATCACATGATGTGTTGCAAAGCCTGTGAGCGTGATCTTGATCTCATGATTGTCTCATCACTGTGTCGAATCCATTCTGAAAGTCTCCATGGTTTCTGCCACTTCCATTTGAATTGTAGTAGCCACTGATGATGACTTCTTTTCCACCTCCATAACTTGCCAGAAGCTTGTCCTACAATTGCTAGTTTTTTCATTGACAGCTGCCCAATGGGGATCATCTGCATTAACAGCAAATTCACATCTGTCTCCTATAAAAGACATAAGCCAATTTACATAAATGAAGACTGACTTACCTTTCTTCCCTGATCTACAAATGCCGCCGATTCCCTCATTGAGCTATTAGCAACCCCTGGCGTAAATTTGAGTTGTTTTGGTATTGGCACAGACATTGGATATAAAGGTCCTTTCATATCTTCAGTATACTGTTTAAATGACTCAGGAGAATTTCCCTGCTGATGTCGAGTGAATTAAAAGTTAACTATCAACAAAGGAAGTAATGACCTAATGACAATTACATGATATGCAGAAGTAAAGGAACGCTAACCAAAAGTTTACTACAACAGCAAATTAATGGAGACAGTCATGGATCATGATACACATAAAAAGTTTACTACTTTGATTATCCGATTTTCAAAGTAGGATAATTGTCCTTTACTACTACTAAGTCCTTCAAATTCATCTATAATAAGCTCCAAAGGTCTCTGATTCAGATAGCAGTAACATCAAGGAAGCATGAGCCTAATGATCAAAGAATCTCACTAATTTGGTTCATTTTGATAATGGGACTGATTCTACTAGTCCAATACTGGACTTATTATTTCATGCTCTTAGGAGAGCAGTAAGCTGTCACTTTTGTTAATATCTTGTCTTAGGAGTATTTTGATAAACTTGTTTAGGGTCGGTAGGTCAAGTATTTAGGGATTTACTTGGTTGGGTTGAAAAAGAGGAAGTGAAAAATAAGGTAGAAAACTAGGAATTAAACCAACTCTGCACTTGTTCGGTAAAACAAAAATAACGAGTGGCTGACAGTGGCATGCAACTGATTTGACTCTGGAATAATAATTTTTGGTCATTCCTAGTCATCATGATGTTTGATGGTTTTATATCCAAGAATCTTGGGGCCCGTTTACTTTCGAAAAACATTTTCCGTTTTCAATTTCTAAAATCTATATTCATTTTATATCACTAAAAAGATGCAAGACTCTTGTAGTGAACAATTCTGATAGAGAGAAGATGAAAGACTAGCTAGCTAGAGAAAATGTATTTTTGGAAATAATGAAAACAGTTTTTGACATTTTCAAAGGTTCTGAAAATACTTTCTTAGTTTAAATAGAAATGAGTGGAAATAAAAACAGGAAACAAGGGAATGAAAGTATGCGGGCCCTTAGGTTTGTGCCCATTCTACCTCCTATGAATTTAATTCTTTTTATTTCAACTAGATCTGATTCTTCAACAAACAGCAGTACAATAAGTGATTTACTTATTTTAAATATTTTTGCTTGAATCTACTCTAGAAGACTAGAACCCATCATATCCTAAATCTAAATTCCGCAGAATGTTCACAGCCTGGAAAAGCACTTTAATATTTAAGTATTGAAGTGTAAAGTTCCAGCATCTGTCTCCCTAATCAAAGGCTTTATTGGCATATATTGCTTCACGAAGTAACAAAAATCTTACAGAAGCTGGTGTAGCAAGTGTGGTTGCAACAGCTTGCTCTCTCACTTTTAGCTCCTTCTCAGCTTCCTTTCTCTTCATCTCACTTTGCCGTAAAAGACCCACGAGTTCTTTGATTTGATCTTTCATTTCTCTAGTCTCCGTGTCCTTCTCCCAGAGTTGGCACCTGTTGTTATTGCATGATCGAATGTTTCAAATATCAACAGTATACAGTAGCATAGGCAAGTACAAGCTGCTCAATCAAAGTATACAAGAGTTTATACAGTAATTCAACATGACTTTTAAATGCCATATATTCCAATCTTTATCGGACATCTGTGCTTTTTTGTGTTCAAATAGCAAATTGTTCAGTTAGCTTATTTCCAGAGTACTGAAAAATAAGTACAAGCAAAGGTTTAGGTCAAAGAAAGACCTAGCATCTGCAACGGAATTAAACACGTGACTTTTAAATGCCATATATTCCAATCTTTATGTTACATCGGTGCTTTGTTTGTGTTCAAATAGCAAATTGTTCAGTTAGCTTATTTCTAGAGTACTGAAAAGTAAGAACCGGTAAAAGAAAGTTTAGGTCAAAGAAAGTACCTAGCATCTGCAACAGAATTAAACATATATTGAAGCAAATTCTTGGCTTCTCCCATTGAGCGCAACTGATTCCAGCGTCCACGATTAGTGAATGCACGTTCTCGTTCTTCTGCCTCAGAAAGTTGAGAAGCCATTGCCACAAGTGAATTAGAGGATATGCTCAACATGTTCTCAAGTGAAGCTATTCTGGCCATTCTTGCACTTGGTGACATGGAGGACGCCCTCAGGAGACAAGTATTGAAAGCAACCAGAAACAAAAATGTTATACTTCGTGTATTAGACTCCAATATTTTTGAAAAGTGAAGAGGTTAGATTTATAAGAAAAAAAACCTGGCAAATCCATTTTTGAAAAGTTATGACTGTCCATGACTGGAAAGACAAATTAATGGATCATTTCGTACTATAGTCTCCCCATCGGCATACCAAGCAATCTCCTCGCCTTGACGAATTTCCCTACGACTGTCCAACACATAAAAAACCTCAATCAAATTATCAAGCATCTGAAGAACACAGTCACAAACAACACATAATTCACAAAAGGAAACACATAATTTTCAGTCTTCTATTCTTTGACCTCCTAGCAAATCTGACCTAATGAAAAGCAAATATCGTTCCTTTCCAGTTATCTCATCTTTTTCATAACTTTTGCCTTTCCAGTTATCTCATCTTTTTCATATCTTTTGCCTAATTAATCACAACTGAAATTTCTTTAAGAGACACAAATAAATGAACACAAACAAATGAACACCAATAAGAGACACAAATAAATGAACACCAAATTGAAAAAAAAGGGAGTGAGAATCAAACCTGCTGCGAGAGTGAGCTTTGGCAATGCTGCGAGAGTGAGAATCAAACCTTCTGCGAGAGTGAGAATCAAACCTTGAATCAAACCTTAGAACAGTGAGAAGAACAAAACAATGAGAAGAAAGGGAAGAACGGAACAATGAGAAGAAAGGGGGGAAGGGGGAAGAACAGAACAACGAATCAATAAGAGGGAAAGGAGAGAAAGCACCGGTGTACTTACCCCGGCAGATGATCGTATTGTACGACGGCAGATGATCGAGCGTTGGCGATGCTTACCACGGCAGATTCGGCGATGCTTACCACGGCAGATTCGGCGATGGTTGAAATTAGGGTTTTCTAGTAGAGAGAAGTGAGAGGGGTAGGGAGGATGGAAGCGCTGAAATTGAATGGAAGGTTTCGGTGTGACTGAAATTGAATGGAAGGTTTCGCTGAAACTGAAATTGAAGAGAGAAAAACATGAGAGGGATTTGCGAAGAGATGCGAAGGGATTTGCGAGAGAGATGCTGCGAAGAGATGCGAGACAGTGAGAGGGATGAGAAGGAGTTAGGGATTTGCGAGACAGTGAGAGGGATGAGAACGTGTGAGACAGTGAGAGGGTTTGAGATTGAATGGAAGGTTTCGCTGAAACTGAAACTGAAATTTTCAATGAAATATTTTGTTATTATTAATTACTATATTATTACGGAAGGCAATACTAAAGGCGACGTTTTTGTTAAATCTTTATAGGCCACGTTTGCATAATTGTGGTATTATATATCTACAGTTTTATAACCGTGGCCTATATACTTCCAAAGTGTGGCCTGATATCAACTTAAGGCAAACGTCGCCTATTGTCTATCTTATTGCCACGCTTTTAGAACTATGGTCTCTTCCAGGTTTAAGCCACGTTTTTTTAGCCGTGGCAATGGTTGGCGTGGCCTAAAGCCAAAAATGTTGTAGTGAAAGAAGCTCTACCTATTACTAATCGTTTATATCTAATGTTGTAAAGTTGTGATTATGGAAGCCTAGCTCATAGCTTATTTTTCCTGCAATGGATTGTCAAGCATCTTTTTATGTTGGTATATTGGAGTTAATTCTTATAGTTTCCTCAGAGTTATCTCAAGAAGTATGTCGTTCATCCAAATGGAATTTCTTGCCATGATCTACATGGGACTATATAGGTACTACCTTTTACCCTTTTTCCTTTTAAGCTTATTTCATTGCCAAAAAATGGATTGCTGACATTTTTTATTGGACTTTTATAGTTACCATGCAGCACAAAAGGAAGCACCACAAAATTCTTTTTCTCACTTTTCTAAGTTTATATACATTTTTGGCCGACTATAACATAACTCAAAAAGAGAATGTAATCTGTATGAGCTACAAAAAAGTTGGCTGAGAATATTTACGAGATCATTACTATTGTTTTACTACTTTGTTGTTTTATGCCTTGATTTTGTTAGTTACTTATTTTTTGAGTTTCGAGAGATGTCTTTCAAATCCGTTGGGATATTTTTTCCGATTACAATAGTGTTCTGCAAGGGGAATAAAAAGACAGTTGGTGATAAATTGAATGGAGGCGCCCTGTGTGTTGGTTTCCTTACATTTTTTAACAATCCATTATATTATCCCATATTTGTTTTTGGTGACACTTATATTATCCCATATTCCCATTACGTGTCTTTGTAAAGTTCTGTTTGTATTGAGTTGGATATGCTACTTGCCCACATTAACGCGCTACAAAGAATAGAACAAAGTAGTGTTAATATATTCGAACAAAACCTATTCAGATTAATTACCCTTTATTTGTTTTGGTGAAGTCTACTTAATACAAACATCGTATAAATACTTGATTTGCTCTGAATGCTCAAATATCATATGGAGGTGTTCATATTTTTGGAGCAAAACCATGAATTAATGTGATATCGTGTATATAAACATTGTTTACAAGTATTTTAATGATTATCTATTAATATTCAAAAATGTATTTTTGTGAAAGTATAACATGTAGTAATGAATTCCAAATTGTTAGTGAAACTATTTTATGAAGTAAACTTTAATTAGTTTTACACCGAACTTTCAAAATTGCAATTTTGTGTACTAATTACACCGCATAACGTAGACCGACATCCTAAAGGAGCACCAAATGAGTGCAAGAAGGAGGTCCGGGTTCAAACCCCGGAAACTAACGTTTCCCCACCCCCACTAATATTGCCTATAAAAAAAAACGTAGACCGACCTGTGCGGGTGCACGGATATGTTACCAGTTGAAATAGAAACGCGATTGTCTTCATCGAAGTCTATCAATTCAAAAAAAACAGAAACACGAACTTCTTTCTCAAACCGAAACACGATTCCTCATCACGCAAACCCTAAATTTCTAGCATTTTCTGTTCGAACGACGATGATACAAAGACGCTTTGAAGATATGTTCTTCTTGCGATTTGCTATGTTGTGAGTGAGCATTCCACTCATTACGCATTAGGTCAGTGAATATCACCAATCTGTTGTTCTTGTGATTCTGCAATGTTGTGAATTTCCTTATTGTTTTTTATTCCAAGTATTTGCATTAGATAACTTTTTTAGTTTTAATTCAATATCAGTTAACACAACTTTCGTAGATTGGTGATTTATTGTTCAGTAGCTCCAATTTGCAGGACACCTGTTTGATGAAATGCTTCACCGGTTTGTAATAGTAAAATGAACTCTAACATTGAAGGAGCCACAATGATTATTAACATTGGTTGTTCCACTAGATTCAGTATAGTTTGGTTCACTAGATATGATGTTCTTGCTTACTGATATTTCATGGAGATGCTTGTTGTGAGAAGCTAGTCTCATCACAAGTTTTTAAGATTTAACCCTTCTAAGTATTATTTATTGGGATTACATAGGCAGTAAAACTTTAAGTGGCCAAAGCAAATTACAACTTCATTAGTTGAGCACTGATAAAAGCAGAAACCACATTTTGTGTTTTCCATGGTTATTTCCTTTTATGTTTAATCTTAGACATATTTATTTTGTCAAATGAAAATAGTGTTTTCTCTTGTATATTATTTAAGTTGCTGCAAGTTATAAACAAAATTTCCTGGTAATATGTCTTAATCAGGGGGAGAAGACAAAGTTAGAATCACTCATTTTCTATAGTCATATCAGTTGGGGAAGTTGTTGATGTAAATCTCGTTAGGAACAAAGGTACTGGAAAGTCAAAGGGTTTTGCATTCCTTGCATATGAAGATCAAAGAAGCACTAATCTTGATGTTGGTTGATATCTGTTCTATGATTCAAAAATATGTTGCATGTGTGGGCAGGACCTCTCAGTGGTAATAGAGTCCAGTGGTGCCATTGGTAAGTGGTGCCATTGGTAGGTAACTGAATACTAATCGAATAGGGTTCACCTCTCATGGTAGTTTTAATTTACATAATGGTAAATTCTCTTTCTTTTCTCATGTTTTATGTGCTGCAAGAATACCTGATCATGGTGGTTCATTATATACACCAAAGTGGGTGTTGAAGAGCTAGAAGTTCAGATCTGTGATATCTGTAGATGTGAATGTAGTACAGTCAGTATGAAAGAGAAGTTGGCAACTGGTTATTGCTGTGATATCGGGTAATTTTATTCGCACATTGAGCTTGCATTTCCCCATTGAGCTTGATTAGGAGTTGCTGATTGACTTGGTTTGTTTGAACATTGCCAATGCTCTTTAGTACCTATTTCATTTCCATTTGACAATAGGCCATATATCAGCTTCTTTTGATGTTTGATGTTATGATTTGTTTAATTTCCTGCATTGCATTTCATGGAAAGGACTACTATGGTATTAGTGAAATTGGTCCAAGCTTATGAAAGATCTATATTACATATTCATCCATCACTTCTTCCAGCTTTTCTTGGCTGCTGTGCTTTGTAAAACTGAGAAAACAGAATTACAGAAATGACAATTGATTTGAATTATGATTTAGAGTTATCATAGTGGAATTTCTTGTGCAGATAATTTTTAAGGAATATAATTGGTGTGGTGTGCTACTCATCTGCAGATTCTCAAGGAAACTAATTTTGATGAGGAACACTTTTCTCAACCATTTTCTGATGAGGACCTTGAGGAATGAAGATGTTGAGAATTTTGAGCAAGGTCAATTTATAACCATTACGGTTTCTATATGTCTTGGTTCTTATTTTATGTATATGGAGAACAATGAAATACTTTTTTTTGTGCGGATAATTTTTACAACAGAAGGAGAATCTTCAAGCACCATTAATCTGGATGATTGAAGACTAATTGTTTGTATTTGATTCTTTTTTACTTAGGGATATAGGATCATTGTAACTGGAGTAATTTTTGCTAGCTAATTGGAGTAATTTTTTATTCTGATAGGTAATGAGTTATTGTAACAATTTGATGATGACTTCTTTCTTGTGACTTTATTATCATTATAACAGTTTAGTTTAACGTGACTTCATTGATGAAGTTTTGCTGTAATTTATTCCCCCTATTGCGGTATTAATATTTATGTTCCTTTCTTAGTCTTGAAAACTAAGGATATATTTTAAATAGTCATTATTATTAGTTGCTGGGGGATTTCCTACGGACTTCCAGCGGAGTTTTCTACTGAATTTCCTGCGGAAACTTCCTGCCGATTTAAAAATCCACAAGAAACAATTATCCACGAACAAAATAACTGCAAACCAAAATCCACAGGAAATTTCGTAGGTAATACAGAGATTTCTAGTAGTGTGAAAAATTTACTATATATATATATATAAAGTTCAATAGAATTAAAAATGTCATATATTAAAATTTGAAGCTCTAACTTTATTTTAAGCTCTAGTTCATAAACATAAGTCTTTGCTTTATGGCCTCAAAAACCCCTTCTTATTTGTTTTTTATGAACCAGCTGTCCTCTTTATTGTAAGAACCAATTTTTTTATAGACAAGTAATTAATTAGTATAGGGGTAGGGATGCATTCTACCTTATATTCTCTGGTATCTTTTAACTAACCAAATAAGTTACCTATTTTGTAAGAAGCAACTTAAATTTGTTTTGCATTTTTTTTATGTAAGGTTTAATAAACTCTACTTTTTCTCCTGATTATTGTGCGCCTCGATTAACAAAGGAAATATTGCAACAAATAATCAATGATAAATCTATAAAAAAACATTATTAGTGATTTATTTTTCAAGAAAGAAATGTCAAAGTATGATATATTCTAAAATTAATAAGACATCATTAATTTGTCAGCTTTAACTTATTATCCAAGATTAAAGCGATGGTACTGTACACGAAAAAGTTCTGAATGAAAACCATGAAAATAACATTGAAAAATGGCTAGGGATACCATATATGTGTTGGGATAATTTCCCATTTTTTATTTTCTCCATCCCAACGATAGAATCGATGGTAAGAAGCTATTGATATATAGCAAGTTTTCTCACATCTCTTAGATTTATCATTTGATGAGGACATGTATAATATGTGTTCCTTATAGCCATATTTAGTACGTTTTCCAATACAAGTTACTGGTGGCCAAATTTTGCTATCGTGAGGAGGCAGAGAAATCTCTGTCTTGTTTGAATTTGGAACAGACGTTGATACCTCGTAGGCTTTGTTACCTGAACAAGTAACATAGATTGTTCCCTCTGGTTCAGTGTTGTATATAATCATCTTGGTATCGATACACATGCCTTGTTCCCAACATGTAAATAGCGATAGTAGCACGATGGCAATTGTTACTTGGAGGTTATTCATGTTGAGATTTTACCTTGTTCTGAGAATTCATTTTCCACTATATATATATATATATATATATATATATATATATATATATATATATATAGACCAAGACATTAATTGTTTATGTTACATTATGAGCTAGTATGAACATACATGGCGTTAGTAAATTACATTTAATGATAGATTTACTCCTATAATAAGTTAGGTGGCAGAGAGTGAAATAAGATCCGGATAACAATTCATTATTCGCTTAAATATATCTTCGGCCCCTGCAAATATGGCTAAAATCCATTTAAGCCCTTGTAAAAAAAAACTTTAAAATGATCCTTGCAAATATTAAGCGTTTGCGGTTAAGCCCGTCGGTCAATTTTTCATTCAAAAAAGCTGACATGGCCAACAGTGATGACGTCAGCATGACATCATCAGTGACGTTACTGCCACGTGTCATCATCCTATTGGGCTTATAAAATAAAATGAAAAAATTGCCTTATATAGGGCTTGAACCCTTGACCATTAAGCCACAAACAACAACCACAACCACTGCACCAGCTATGCTTTTTGTTACAAATTGCACACTGAATTTATATATTATCTAAACAAAACGTTGGAACAAAACAAAACGCAACACCCACCAGAATACTTCATCTTCTTCAACAGACCCAACACCATTGAAACAAAACGCATAAACATAAAACTCACAAAACCCAGAAACGATTCGCAGCAATATAAAACTCACAGATTTGAAATTAACTAAACTTTGAATCAAATCACAGATCGATTTCGTTTCTAGATTTTAACCAATATTTGAACTCGTATTTCAAGAAAAAATTCGTAACTTTTTTGGGGTTTTTGTTCGTTTGCATCATACGAATTACATACTTACATGTCAAGCATTTTTGTTGAGCAAATCGTTAGAAATCAACATTTTTCTTCAGTTTAAAAAAAAGACCCGTTTTCTCAAATGGATTGATAATTCTGCAAATCACGTTAGGGCTTCCTTTTCCGTTGAATTCCGAATCAAAGTAATCTAAAATCGTGGATTATCGTTTCTTAAAATGAGAGATCAAATCGGGTCTATCACAACCCATTTTCTGAGTTGCCAGGTGATGAAGAAAAACAATGTTTTTTTTAATTCCCAACGTTTTGATTAATAATATATAAATTCAGTGTGCAATTTGCATCAAAAAACACAGCTGGTGCGGTGGTTGTGGTTGTTGTTTGTGGCTAAGTGGTCAAGGGTTCAAGCCCCATATAAGGTATTTTTTTCATTTTATTTTATCGGCCCAATAGGATGATGACACGTGGCAGTGACATCATCATCACTGTTGGCCACGTCAGTTTTTTGATGGAACATTGACCGATGGGCTTAACCACAAACGCTTAATATTTGCAATGGTCATTTTAAAGTTTTTTTTACACGAGCTTAAATGGATTTTGGCCATATTTGCAGGGGCTGAACATATATTTAATTATTCGATGTGACGGATGTTCATCTGTCGTTACTTAGTGTACAATCTTAATCTAAGTAACGACGAATGAGTTATATCCAGGGCAGGGCAGTTTTTGAATTTAGTGTAAAATACACACTTTCTATTTTTTTTTTTGTGCTAACTATTTGAATATTGCCAAAAAAATCCGTTTTGTCCCCTAAATTTGGCCTATGCTTTTCCCACATCCCTCCCTACTCACCCCACACCCCCTAACCTTGCGAAATGACCAAAAGGCCATAAATGAAACGCGTATTTTTCGCCGATTCGGTTACGGGAAACCGAAATAATTCGGTTATGGACAACCGAAGATGTATATTTTGGCACACACCCCTTTTTTCCTGTTTTAGAGGATTCGGCTGACCCCAACCGAATAAATTCAGATCAGGGCAGCTGAATACAGGTTTTTTAAAAAAAAAATATTGAACGGCTCAGATTCCACCGACACTTTCAACCAACGGCTCACAACCAGTCAAACGTGTCAGGAAAAGGAGTGAATGGCATTTCCTTTGGAAATTGTGACCAACGGATAGAAAATAAACGGCTCAGATTTGTAATCTAAAATTTTGATCAACGGCTCATGTTTCCCCACGCCTATTATAAATTGGGCTTCATCTTTCCCTTCTACTTCACAAAAACCCTAACCCCTTTTCTGCTTCTTCTCCACCAAATCGTATAAACACAAAAAAAATGCCCCTAACACAATACTCAGGATTCTTCCCTCACTATCATTCATCATCAGGGCATCATCAACAACAAAGTTGATGGTGTCTGTTTCGAGGGGCGAGACACAATGCAGTGTAAGCTTAAACACAACAGAACATTCACTGCCCTAAAAGATAAACTACTGCATAAGGTGCAAGTGGAGGGCGACGAGCGAGAGATAACTCGTATAGTTTGTCGAAAACCCGATTGGTCTGATGGATGTGTGCACTGGTCTACAATGGATGTCAAGAACGACGATGACGTCCAAGCAATGATGTCCATTTATGTCCTGTTTAAATGGAAGGATTATCTGCATTTGTACGTGGAAACCACACGGACCGTCGCTGAGATCCTTAGTCGTTTAACTCCACCAGCTCAGTAGTTTGTCATTTTATCGTTTTCGTGTATTTCGAGTTTTATGTACGGTGATGCTTTTTAATAATAAAATTGTTTTTTAATTTAAACGGTACTGTAAACCAAAAAATAATCAACCCAATATTTATTCATTATTAAATCAGTGACGTTCAATTACAATTATTGATAAACAAAATAACAGTAAAAAACTACAACTGGGTAACAACAGAGCTAGATCCGAATGATAAATTGTATATTTAAACTGTAAACCGAAATATAAATTATTATATACACAACCATAATATCCATACAAAAAAATGTCCTACTGTGTGTTCCGGCTCCTCCTACTATACACACAACCATACTTCCTAAGCCTACGGAATGGCCTCACGATGACCTTCAAACCCTCGAGTACTCGCCATGGCTGGGTGTCTCGTGGAACGGTACCATCCAACGCACGCTCCATGTCATCTACCATCCGGACCACATCTGGCATGGCCTGTGAGATAAAAAAATTAATTAAGTACATATTTTAAAACTAATAAAGTTAATAGAAAAATATGTAAAAGACACGTACTTTTCTAGTATCGGGCTCATCCTCCAGCACCACATAATTAGATGGCATAAGGAATGGGTGTGAGACCTCCCCAAAACAAGCAACGTACCCTGGCATGGTGTCTGGTGCACCCGGGATAATAGATGCCCCCCTCTCTACCAAATGCTGGTCAAAATGTGACCACCTCTCGTCAGCCATCTCTTGTGTAACGACAGCTCTAGTGGTGGGTTTAGGGTCCTCTGGTATCCCCTGGACATGCCCAAACTGTCTCAAGACACGATCTGGCATGTAAGCCACCATGCAGCCAGCATTCCTTAAGTATCCTCTAAATAGACTGATGAGCTCAAAGGGCCAGGTAGCTCTATGGCCAGTGTAGGGTTGCCAGGTGACCTCATCAGGGTGCAGCGTATCCAGGGATACCCGAACAGTATGCCTAGCCAGCATCAGTGTGGTATCAGCAACCCACCTCTTCGCACGTGGCTGAGTCTCAACATAAGCTGGGTCCACCCTCTTTACGCCAAAGGGGGATCCCTGAAAGTGCTCGAAGATCCATGCCTGTAACGAATATATCAATGCACTTAGTAACGACACAGAGACATCAAAATAAACTTAAAAAATTAAATAACATAGATACCTGAAGTAGAGCCATGTAGCCAGCCATCTGCTTGTTTTTGGGCTTGTTTGCGTCCCGAAGCTGTTCGTATAGATGGGTGTTGCACCCCGAAAAATCCCCGTTTTAGGTTTCTCGATGTACAACATGGGAAAGGTTTGGAGCCGCCACCAATATTTTAGTTTTAAGACCAAAACATTGAAAAAAAAAGTCTTTTCAAAGAAAAGGCGGGTGGTCTTTGAAAACTAGAGACATAGGTTCGGGGGTCGATTACACGTGAGGAAGGTATTAGCACCTCACATGTCCTTTCTACCGAAAGGGAACCTCTAACTAAAAGGTGTGGTTTCAACGTTTGATTTGGAAAATATACCTAAATTTGCCTATTCATTTCTTAAAAAAAATGCATTGAAAAAGGACTTAATGAAAATTTTGTTTATTATAGAGAAAGGAAAAAAAAGTTTTTTAGAAAAAGTGCTTGATGGGACATGGCCCGCTCCTACGTATCTCCCGGTGCGATGGAGAACTCAAAGCTACGTAGTTCTTCCTTGGTTTTTGTTTTTTAACTTTTTAGGTGAGTTTTCGAAATAGGACGAGTACTAGCGAGTGATTAAACTAGCTAAGGCTATGGGTAATCACCGCTAAGTACTCAAAAGGAGTCGCTACCGCTAGTCAAACGAACTAAGGTTCTGGGTGACCGTTGGTAACAACTTGTTTTTATTCTCTTTTTGAAAGCCTTTTTGAAAAGGATTGATTTGTTTGATGACCAAACTAGCAAAGGCTATGGGTGGTCATCGCTTATTGTTCTTTTTGGAGAAAGGACATCGATGTCAATAGCTAGACGAAATACGGTTCTGATTAGCTACTAACAACAATGGGTTTGAAAACATTTTTTGTTTGTTTTGAAAATGGAGGTTTTTTATTGTTGTGAAAGTGAAGATTTTTTTTGATGTGCTTGACGAGAACAAGTCTCGCTCCTACGTATCCCAAGTGGGAATCAAAGCAACGTAGTTCTTGGTTTTTGGTTTTGAAAATGGTTTGAAAGGGGAAGAGCTTTCATAATGATCAAGCAAGCAAAGGCTTTGAGTGATCATTACTAATAACCCTTAATGGCGTTCATGACAATCAAACAAGCCAAGGCTTTGAGTGATAGTCACTAATAACTCGTATTAAATGGAAAAGAGTTTGAAAATTTTTTGGAAAAAGGGTGAAGTTATTATCAATGATTGGTTACAAAGTTCAAGCACATTCAATAATCACGGAATCATGCATATGTTGAACATTAATTAAGACTAAACATGCCAATATGATCAAGAGATACAATTATTGAGGATGCAAAGTAAAGTTCTCAAAATAATTGTGCGTGTGTGAGGGAATTGCTTACGTGGCAAAAGGAAGAATGTGAAAGGATCTTAATGACTCTAGTAGTCTTACGTCTTCACAAGAACACATGCAAGTAGAAGGTAATTGTACACAATTCAATCAAGACATTTAAGTGGCATCAACAACAAAAGCATACAATTGATCATAGGCATAAAATAGTCTGAGTTAAATGGATGAGCACGTGATCATGATGTGCTAGATTAGATAAGCATGAATGCATGTAAATGCATGAACATTTGAGAATGAATGCAAGAATGAGTATATACAAAGATGCATGAGCGTACAAGAATGCATGAGCATTTGATTAATGAATGCATGGACATGTGAGGATGAATGCAAGAATGAGTATATACAAAGATGCATGAGCATACAAGAATGCATGGACATGTGAGGATGCATGGTTATTTAATTATGAATGGACATGTGAGAATGCAAGAAGTATAAACAAGTAGGGATGCATGAGGTACTAACAAGTGAGAGTGCAAATGAATATGCAAGAGATATGAATATATGAAAAGGCATGAAGATTAAAACAAGAGAGTATGCAAGAGATACAAGCAAATGAGAATGCAAGAGAGTGAACAAGGTTTTATTTAGGTGCAAGTGTGTGAGAGTGTGTCATAAAAAGTGGTAAAAATTTAGTTACCTTATTCTTAGGAAATGGTGAAATATTTTGGTGTTTTTAGAGTCTTAGGAAAAAGTGGTAAAAAGTATTTTTGGGTTGATTTTATAAAGTTGAAAAGTTATAAATGTAAACTAGAAAATGTTTTGGGTCTTTTTGTAATTTAAGAAAGGTAAAAAGTAAAGGTGAATTGTTAATGAAATGGTAACTTATTTAAGTGAAGGTGGTGAATTATTTAAGTGAAGGTAAATGGTAAAAGTAAAAGGTAAAATGTTTTTTAGGGTTTTAAGTGAAAGGTAAAAAAGGTAAGAAAATGTTTTTTTACTATTTAGTAACACTTAAGTGAATGGTAAAAACTAAAAGGTAAAAAGTAAAAAAAACACAATTCACAACAATTAATTTACCAAACAAGATCAAACAACAAATTTGAGTAAGTAAATTGGTCACAAAAATGGCTTTATGGCCGAAACATACATATACACAATAAGGCTCAAATTCAACAAATTTCTTGCAACCAAATCACATCATTAGACACACACACATAAACCCTAAGATCTACACATGTATATCACACTCAAACAATCATCATTTCATCATTTATTCAACACACAAAATCAAAGAAAATAAAAGATGATGAAACCCTAATTTAGGGACCTAAACCCGAATGCACTATTGGTCCTATATACCATTCTTATTCAACTTTGACACATGAAATAGACAAGAAAACATGAGGATCCTAATTTCTAACCCGAGGCCGAAGCAAAAACATGAGGAAAGTGGCATTTTATTTCATGAAAATGATGCCAAAATGCTAAAAATGATTAGAAATGCAAACAAACATAAGAATCTCTCCTTCAAGGCCAAGGACTTGTCTCAAACACCCAAGGCTCCCAATGTCCTTGTACATAATGTTTGAAACAAGTCCTCAAAGCTTCTTTCAAGACGGAGAGAAGAGATGAAGAGATCTACATGGTGAAAGGTGAAGAAAATGCAAAGGAGAATTTATTTACCTCACGAAATAACTAGGAAGTGAAAAAGAGAGTAAGAACTTGAAGAACACAACCTCAACAAACTTGAAACCCCACGCAAATAGCCTCTCTTTGATCAAACTTGGATGATTATTGAAGCTTATGAGGAGATCTTTTGAATGATGAAAGAATTATGGAGTTTTGATGGTGGAAAAATGAAGAGAAGATGGAAGGAAAGTTGATGATGGTGGTTCGAATTTAGAGAGGAGGAGAGGAGAGCATGGAGGCTGAGTATGAGTGCTAGGTTAGAAATGAGAGTCCCCCCTTTGGTTTCTTATTTTTGGGTTTTTATATGAGGTGCAAAATTAAGGGTATATAGGACATTGCGCTTTTGCAAACCATTGAGATTTGAGATAGAATTTGAACCAAGGGTCAAGATCAAATGTCACATGGATTAGGGGCAATTAGAAAGCACAAAGTGAGGAGAGAGAGGGCTGAGGGGTGTAGCTTAAGGAGGTGAGTGAAGGATAAGTTTAATTACAAAAATGTATTTTCTCATGAAGCATATTACAAGAGTGCCATTTTAATTCAAATGAAGGGTGAGGATTGCATTTAACACTTGAATGGAAGGCCATGATTTAAACACAATTTGCAATCAATAAAATAAATCAAAAATGGGGAGAAAAGGGCTGGAATTCGCAGCCAAGGAGAGAGAGTGAGTGGAATTGCAACTTGTACTATTGTACTACACTTGACCTTTCAAAAATTCAAAGGGATATTCCTTATTCCCTTCTAGATAATTCTTCTAAATTCTTGCCATTTTGAGCTATGTCCCATGATTCAATGATTGGGCTCTGAACTTTATGATCTCACCAATCCCAAAATTGATTTATTGACCCCACTCCAAAGGAAATGACCATTTTGCCCTTTTGTTCAAAAAACCGAATTTCATGCCAAAAATACTCCTATGATGCATAAAAAATGCACAACTCCACTCACTTGGACTCACATAAATTCCTCAAGAGATGCATAATGGTTTTTACCGAGAAATTATTTATTTTAGTGAAATGACCAAAATGCCCTTTTGGTCCCGAAAACCCTGATTTCGCTCTAAACTTCATTTCCACTCTAACAATGATCCTGAGACCTTTTGGATGACTCTAAGACCCTATAAATGCATGCATGATGAGAAAATAAGTCTTTTTGGCGAAATTACCAAAATACCCTTTGAACGAGGAAAAACCCTAGAAACCCTAAAAATGCTCTAGAGTGCTCTAAAATGCCATGCAATGCATTTCTAACCCTAAAATGCATTCTGAAACTTCTAAGATGCAAGCATGATGCTCTTCCTAACCTCTAGGATGAATGCTAAGGCTTGGTTTATTTATTTTTGGTTGAAAATTAGGGTTTTGCCCTAAGCCGGACAAAATTGGGGTATGACAGCTGCCCCTCTTTATTTGGATTTTGACAAGAAATATGAATTGCGCAGGACATATTTCGAGGCAAAATAGAAATAAAGAATTCAGAAATTATACCGATTTTGTCTGCTTAGGGAGACCCGAATTTTCCTCTTTTTCTTTTTCTATTTTTTTTTTGGAAAAAAAAACAATAAATAAAAACTGGTGTGCAAGCAGAAAAGGGAAATGGGCACTTTCGTGCAGAAAGCGGTAAAATAAACACCTGGCGTGCGGAAAGAAGAATAAGCACCTGACGTGCAAGAAGAAAATAAAGCATCTGATATGCAAAAAGAAAAATAAAGAAAGCAGTAAAGAAAGGTATCGGCCCTCAGTAAGCCGACACCATAGGCTGCCTAAAGCCCTTTAACGAACCGCGAACGATCCGAGCTTGCCCTTGGGCATGGTGGTCTTCACGAGCGACCGGGGGAGGGTACTTTATCAAGTCGCGATCTCGATATTTCCCTAGGACTGCGCCATGTCTTAGGCTGACACAACTATCCTTTTCGTCTGGACCTAACGAGGTCTGAAGGACTTACCTGTAGCTCGAATACAGGGAGAAGTCTGAAGGGATTCACTAATCCTGTTGGTTGATTGGCACCTGGCCTGAAGGGACACTGGGTCCTGAAGGGATTCACTAATCCTGTTGATTGATTGGCACCTGGCCTGAAGGGACACTGGGTCCTGAAGGGATTCACTAATCCTGTTGATTGATTGGCACCTGGCCTGAAGGGACACTGGGTCCTGAAGGGATTCACTAATCCTGTTGATTGATTGGCACCTGGCCTGAAGGGACACTGGGTCCTGAAGGGATTCACTAATCCTGTTGATTGATTGGCACCTGGCCTGAAGGGACACTGGGTCCTGAAGGGATTCACTAATCCTGTTGATTGGTTGATTGAGGTACCTGCATACGTCAGCTGATGCAAGGTATGGTGCATGAAGTGTGGATGCATGTTATGCATAGGCCTATCATGCAAGGGCATGTTATGCATGTGCGTGCAATGTGAGTGCATGCGATGTAATGATTTAGTGGAATGATGAATGCAATGGGATGCTATTCTTGATTTTTCTTTTCATTTGTCAGCTTTCTCCTTTCTGACTGTTTGCTTTTCTTGGTTTTTTTTCTTTGGCCAGCTTTCTTTTTTCTGATGATTTTGCCTGATCAGCTTTCTTTTCTGATCATCTGCTTTTCTTTGTTTTCTTTTGCTCTTTATGAAATGGGAATATGCAAATGTAGTGCTTTGATGTTTGATGCAAAGATTGATACTTGTAATGCAAGTGTGCGATGCAATGGCAGTGATTCATGTTTTGATGAATAGAATGCTCTTTGTTTTATTTTCTGCTCATTTCTTTCTCTTTTCATGAAATGCGGGCATGCGAATGCAATGTTTCGATGAGTGGCATGAAGAAATGAACGATAATAGAATGACGAATGACATGGGGAGCCTTTGTGTTGCCTTGCATGATACACATGTAATGCTTTGATGCAAGGACTTTGGTTCTTTCCCTTTTATGAAATGCAAACATTAATATGATGAAAATGCAATGACATGGGATGACGTGTTTTTGCTTTTTTTTTTGGCATAGGGACTTTCGAATTCTTGAGTGATCGATTCAAACATCCTGATGACTATCCCGAATCTGTATTCGACTTAGCCCCCCATTTATTGAAAAGGAAATGATGTTTGATACAATGATGTTGAAATATTATGGAGTGCTTGTGTTTTTGCTTTTTCTTTCTTTATGATGCAATGCTTTGATGCTTGATGGAATGAGATGGAAGATTTTTTTGCTTTTATCCGTTGCTTCTTTTTTGCTGCCTTTCATGAAATGGTGATGTTGGCACGATGCAAATGGGACACTATGATAGACAAAATGGAACGCCTAAATGCATGAGGCAAAAAATAAGATATGAATAATTAAACATTTTTGTGATGATGAGATGCAAGACTTTGAATGCAAGGAATTGGGATGATTATTGACCATTTTGTTGAAAAATTGAATTTGATTCACACTCCGGTGTTCTCAAGGTTTTTATTTACAAACAAGCTCACTTGTTTTCTCTCCCTTCCAATGACGACTGAATCTTAGATATCGCATGACTAACTTGTGTTCTCTCTCTTTGAAGCATTGCCTAGTAAGCATGCATAGGAGTGCAAATGTGAATGAGTGAGTCTGTTAACTTGGGATTGGTTTAGGATATGTATGACAATTGAAGGGATGACAAACATGATTATTACCGACACTCATGAGGGACGAAGGAATGCAAGACTGCCCCGGTTTGGGCTTTTGATGAGTGAATAAGCTTTCCCCTGCCTGGTGGTGATGAGTGAATAAGCTTGCCCCTGCCTGGTGGTGACTATGGGTGTAGGAGATGATGAATTGGGAACGCTTCGGCTCTTGGGATGAAAGGTGGAATGAAAAGGGTTTTGTTCCAACCCACAAAATTTGGTGTTTCCCCTGTCAGGACGAAACGAAGTTGCCCCAATTAGAATGACGAGGCCTTATTTAGGATAGTGAGTTGAGAGATTGCCCCGGTGAGGTTTTTATGGGAATGAATGAGGTGGAGGAATGGGAATGCACTTGCCCCACTTTGGAATGACATTTCAAACGGTTTCTTTGAGTGAGGTTGTGAAAGGTGATAGAGTTATGGTGACGGTTACATACGGGGGGTGGTATGTGAACGGGATAGATGACGAACAAATCTCCCCATGGTTGGGTGGAGTGAGAGGTGAAGGAAATGTCCCCTAGTACACATCTTTGATTCTCTTTAAGAAAAACTCAAATGCAATGAAAGTTTTGACTTTTAGTATGAAAGAAAGCCTCACTTGGTGATCACTAAACCTTGTTTTAATGCAACTTGAATGCGTCTTGAAGTGCAAGTCTTCCTTTTTCCGTCAGCTTTCTTTTTTCCGACTGTTTATTTTTGTTCCCTCATCTCTTTTTCCTGAGGGTTTGTTTTTCCTTGATCAGCTTTCTCTTTTCTGATCGTTTGTTTTTTCTTTTGAGCAAACACATTGTAGACAGATAAACTTAGTTGTCCTAAGATTAAAATTTGAGAAAACAACAGCATTCGATCATTGATCGGAATGGACTTTTCGGGATTGCGGTGTTTTGTGAAGGAGGGATGATTGGGCTTAATGAAGAGCTTGGGGGCTAATGGTAGGATGATTTTTATTCGGTGTTGGCTGACGATCGATGATTTATGATGGTTAATTGGCTTGATGAGGTGTTTGGAAGTTTTATTCTTGGCTAAGGGTTTGTGGAGGGCGGGATACCGAGGTCAAAGGGAAGTGTTTGCGGTTTATGGAAGGAGGGGTGTATGGGAATGATGAAGTGTTTGAAGGTTATTGAGACAAGGATCTCTTGTGTTTTGTGGTAACAAGTACCAGCTCACCACTTACATTTCTTTTGTATTTTCTTTTGTTTTGGGATTTTTATTTTTGAATCCCTTTTTTGATTTTCTCTTTTCTTTTTGTTTTATGATTCTTTTCCTTCTTTGACTCGGGTGAGCTAATAAAAAGTGATGCACTTTTTTTTTTGTTGGATATTTGAGGTGATCCTTGTCTAGGGTGATTTTTGGATTTTGGTTTTTCTTGGCTTAAGGTGGGTAGGAAAGGGAACTTTTGGATGGCCAAACTTCATTTCAAATTCCGATTGCTTATTTTTTCGTAAAACTTGACAACAATTTATCTATCTATATGTGTTTGCTCTTTTCTTTGCATTTTTTTTATGCCCTAATTTTTGCCTGGACCGCTCTTTGCGAGTTTTCAATCCACCGGGCGCTCCTTTTTGCCTAGGCTGCCCTTTGCGGGTTTTCAACCTAGCGAGCTCGTTCTTCTCATTTATCTCTTCTTTTCTCTTTTTTTTTGGAAAGACTTGCACTAAGGGAATATGATGCCAATAAAGAAAGTTAGTGATCACAGAATTGCCCCAGCATGGAGGACTTAGAGTGTTAGTGAGAATGAACCAAAAAGTCAAGTATGCACTGATGGGAGAGAATATGCGCCTTATGGATGGACGGGGCGGGGTTAGACTTGGATGGTGATGATGACAAGGAAGGAAACTGACTGACTCAAACAAGAGAAACTGCACGTGTCATGCACGTTCACTATAGGAATGCTTCACAGAGAGTCAACATTAGTTAGAACAATGAATTGATGAGCTGCGTCAGTTTTTTTTTTTTTTGTCATGGAATGGATGGGGTGCAGTGCTTTTGAAAGACATGCAAATGAGCTATTGATTTGAAAAACTGAGTGCCTTGGAACACCTTGAGTTTGCAACCAAGTAAGGATAAACTTTTTCAAAAAAGGATGATTGTTTTGCAAGAACGTCTCGCTTCTCATCACAACTTTTATTTTATGCAATGAATGAATGAACAAATTATGATATGCAAGTATGATGCAAATGCGTGGAGAACGACTACTCGAAAAGTGTGGCCTATTCTAAATTATTTTGTTGTTTTTAATGCAAGACAAAATATGGAATACCAATGCGAATGATACAAGAATGATGCCCCCCTTTTTTTCAAAATGATTTTTGATTTTTTTTTTATTTTTTTTAGAGGCGAGACAAGATGCGAAATGCCAATGCCCCTTTTTTGAATGATGAGAGATGCAACAATGGTGATATGAGGCAACTGATTGTCGTTACCCTGAGTAACTTGCCTGAAACATTGATTGGATCCTGACTCAATACTTCACACAATGTACTGAAACGTTTCGACAATTAGTTGACTCAATTTAATTTCCTACTTGAAATTAAAACACGTGCGACTGGGTCAAAGTGCTCTGACATCGTAGAGTAACATCTCAAATTTGTAGTCGACAAACAAATTTGAGACATTACCCTTCGTCGTTCAAAGGTGCACTTCTATCCATTAAGCCATCACATGAGAAATTTTTCTTTGTTTCAAAAGGATGCATGCAGGGAGAAATGATGTATTCGAGCTAAGTGATGAGGTTAATGAAATGATGCATGAGTGCCACATTGACACGATGTCCGTATTATTTGATGATGATTTTTTATACATGCACCCGGATGAATGTGATGCTTGTGCAATGCGGATGATAATTGCTTCCTGTTTTATTTTGTTTTTATGCAATGAAATGAAATGCATAATACTCACAATTATTTTTAACGCGTGGAAATGCATGCAAGATGAAACGTTCAAGTGTTTATTTTTTATGCCATGAAAAAGGGAAAAGGGGTACATGCGATGCATTTTTTCTAAATTCTAGTAGAAAACATACATTTTTGGATTTTTGTTTATTTGTTATGATATGAAAGAGAAAAATAATAATGTATGCAGAAAATGGTTCATTTGAGCTAAGGCTGCATGGAATATTGATGTGATGCCCACCTTTATTTGATGACAGCTTTTGCATAATCAAGGATGAATGAAATGCGATATGGATGATAGCTGCTTCTGGTTTTCATTTTTCTTATGCAATGAAATGAAATGCGTGATGCTAGCAATTACTTTCCTAATGCATGAGAGACATTGAAGGAAGGTGCATGTGAGATGATACGTTAATGCTTATTTTTGATTTGCGACACAGAGAAGTATTAATGCGATGATGTGATATGGAGGGACGACGGGATGAGTGGGTGAATGAATGAACGAATGTGCATTTTGAATGAGGATACCGTAAATTGCATCACTTGATAATTTTTCATGATTATGAATGAATGAAATACCATAGGGATGATAATTGTTTTTTTTTTTCCAAAATTTTGTTTTATGTAATACATGATGCCATGATGCAAAGTGCGGATGATGAGGATGCTTTTTCATGTTATTTAAAGAAAGATATTTACAGGTGGGAATTTGAAAATTTAGGGCAGTATACCCTATGTACCACCTCATATGGGTATTTATGAAAGAAAGGGAAAATATTTTGTTGTTTTTCCGAAAATCATTGAAAGAAAAGAACTTGGCTAAATGGGATAATGCAACACACAATTTGGAAAAGCCCTTGTGACCTAAAAAGAGGTGAGACCTACGATCTAGGGCAATTTAAAGGGTAATCCTCCCATATGGCTCTATTCACTCCCTCACAAGGCCACCAGAGCCACAGTCTCTTTCACAAAACTCCCCACAAATGCAGCAAACTGCTAGGTGTGAGGCATCATGAAAGAGCACAACTCTGGTTGAAACTTTCGCAAGTAGCCAAACGGACAAAAGTCCTGATGGGCTCTCACTACTCGAATCCACTCTCCTAATTTTGCAGACCTGGGTTATGGTCCCACTCAGAATATGTAATCATAAAGTACAATTGTAGTGTGTGTCAAGGGCATTTTCCCTAGCACTACCCCACCTGCAAATGAAAACCAGACCAGTCCAGAAAACAGCAATCAATATCAAGTTGCCTACCCTAGGGTTCATTCCTAAGATATCTACAAACAAGAATATTGCTTACCTTTAGAAGAGGAGCCAAGAAGAGGGGACATGAGAGAATATGGGGAAATGCATGCACTTACTAAAGAAAGGGAGCAAAGAAGAAGGGGTCATGGGGATTGGAAGAATGCATGAGCATAAGCAAATAAAAGAAGAGGAGTAGAAGAAGACAAATACCTATGCTTACAATTAATTATAAGAAAGAAAGGCAAACAAGATATTAATCAAATCACAATACATTGAACCACACGTTTTAGTTAGTTAGGCTTGACCCTCGTCTTTTTTTTTAAAAAAGGTCCCCAGTGGAGTCGCCAGCTGTTGCACCCCGAAAAATCCCCGTTTTAGGTTTCTCGATGTACAACATGGGAAAGGTTTGGAGCCGCCACCAATATTTTAGTTTTAAGACCAAAACATTGAAAAAAAAGTCTTTTCAAAGAAAAGGCGGGTGGTCTTTGAAAACTAGAGACATAGGTTCGGGGGTCGATTACACGTGAGGAAGGTATTAGCACCTCACATGTCCTTTCTACCGAAAGGGAACCTCTAACTAAAAGGTGTGGTTTCAACGTTTGATTTGGAAAATATACCTAAATTTGCCTATTCATTTCTTAAAAAAAATGCATTGAAAAAGGACTTAATGAAAATTTTGTTTATTATAGAGAAAGGAAAAAAAAGTTTTTTAGAAAAAGTGCTTGATGGGACATGGCCCGCTCCTACGTATCTCCCGGTGCGATGGAGAACTCAAAGCTACGTAGTTCTTCCTTGGTTTTTGTTTTTTAACTTTTTAGGTGAGTTTTCGAAATAGGACGAGTACTAGCGAGTGATTAAACTAGCTAAGGCTATGGGTAATCACCGCTAAGTACTCAAAAGGAGTCGCTACCGCTAGTCAAACGAACTAAGGTTCTGGGTGACCGTTGGTAACAACTTGTTTTTATTCTCTTTTTGAAAGCCTTTTTGAAAAGGATTGATTTGTTTGATGACCAAACTAGCAAAGGCTATGGGTGGTCATCGCTTATTGTTCTTTTTGGAGAAAGGACATCGATGTCAATAGCTAGACGAACTACGGTTCTGATTAGCTACTAACAACAATGGGTTTGAAAACATTTTTTGTTTGTTTTGAAAATGGAGGTTTTTTATTGTTGTGAAAGTGAAGATTTTTTTTGATGTGCTTGACGAGAACAAGTCTCGCTCCTACGTATCCCAAGTGGGAATCAAAGCAACGTAGTTCTTGGTTTTTGGTTTTGAAAATGGTTTGAAAGGGGAAGAGCTTTCATAATGATCAAGCAAGCAAAGGCTTTGAGTGATCATTACTAATAACCCTTAATGGCGTTCATGACAATCAAACAAGCCAAGGCTTTGAGTGATAGTCACTAATAACTCGTATTAAATGGAAAAGAGTTTGAAAATTTTTTGGAAAAAGGGTGAAGTTATTATCAATGATTGGTTACAAAGTTCAAGCACATTCAATAATCACGGAATCATGCATATGTTGAACATTAATTAAGACTAAACATGCCAATATGATCAAGAGATACAATTATTGAGGATGCAAAGTAAAGTTCTCAAAATAATTGTGCGTGTGTGAGGGAATTGCTTACGTGGCAAAAGGAAGAATGTGAAAGGATCTTAATGACTCTAGTAGTCTTACGTCTTCACAAGAACACATGCAAGTAGAAGGTAATTGTACACAATTCAATCAAGACATTTAAGTGGCATCAACAACAAAAGCATACAATTGATCATAGGCATAAAATAGTCTGAGTTAAATGGATGAGCACGTGATCATGATGTGCTAGATTAGATAAGCATGAATGCATGTAAATGCATGAACATTTGAGAATGAATGCAAGAATGAGTATATACAAAGATGCATGAGCGTACAAGAATGCATGAGCATTTGATTAATGAATGCATGGACATGTGAGGATGAATGCAAGAATGAGTATATACAAAGATGCATGAGCATACAAGAATGCATGGACATGTGAGGATGCATGGTTATTTAATTATGAATGGACATGTGAGAATGCAAGAAGTATAAACAAGTAGGGATGCATGAGGTACTAACAAGTGAGAGTGCAAATGAATATGCAAGAGATATGAATATATGAAAAGGCATGAAGATTAAAACAAGAGAGTATGCAAGAGATACAAGCAAATGAGAATGCAAGAGAGTGAACAAGGTTTTATTTAGGTGCAAGTGTGTGAGAGTGTGTCATAAAAAGTGGTAAAAATTTAGTTACCTTATTCTTAGGAAATGGTGAAATATTTTGGTGTTTTTAGAGTCTTAGGAAAAAGTGGTAAAAAGTATTTTTGGGTTGATTTTATAAAGTTGAAAAGTTATAAATGTAAACTAGAAAATGTTTTGGGTCTTTTTGTAATTTAAGAAAGGTAAAAAGTAAAGGTGAATTGTTAATGAAATGGTAACTTATTTAAGTGAAGGTGGTGAATTATTTAAGTGAAGGTAAATGGTAAAAGTAAAAGGTAAAATGTTTTTTAGGGTTTTAAGTGAAAGGTAAAAAAGGTAAGAAAATGTTTTTTTACTATTTAGTAACACTTAAGTGAATGGTAAAAACTAAAAGGTAAAAAGTAAAAAAAACACAATTCACAACAATTAATTTACCAAACAAGATCAAACAACAAATTTGAGTAAGTAAATTGGTCACAAAAATGGCTTTATGGCCGAAACATACATATACACAATAAGGCTCAAATTCAACAAATTTCTTGCAACCAAATCACATCATTAGACACACACACATAAACCCTAAGATCTACACATGTATATCACACTCAAACAATCATCATTTCATCATTTATTCAACACACAAAATCAAAGAAAATAAAAGATGATGAAACCCTAATTTAGGGACCTAAACCCGAATGCACTATTGGTCCTATATACCATTCTTATTCAACTTTGACACATGAAATAGACAAGAAAACATGAGGATCCTAATTTCTAACCCGAGGCCGAAGCAAAAACATGAGGAAAGTGGCATTTTATTTCATGAAAATGATGCCAAAATGCTAAAAATGATTAGAAATGCAAACAAACATAAGAATCTCTCCTTCAAGGCCAAGGACTTGTCTCAAACACCCAAGGCTCCCAATGTCCTTGTACATAATGTTTGAAACAAGTCCTCAAAGCTTCTTTCAAGACGGAGAGAAGAGATGAAGAGATCTACATGGTGAAAGGTGAAGAAAATGCAAAGGAGAATTTATTTACCTCACGAAATAACTAGGAAGTGAAAAAGAGAGTAAGAACTTGAAGAACACAACCTCAACAAACTTGAAACCCCACGCAAATAGCCTCTCTTTGATCAAACTTGGATGATTATTGAAGCTTATGAGGAGATCTTTTGAATGATGAAAGAATTATGGAGTTTTGATGGTGGAAAAATGAAGAGAAGATGGAAGGAAAGTTGATGATGGTGGTTCGAATTTAGAGAGGAGGAGAGGAGAGCATGGAGGCTGAGTATGAGTGCTAGGTTAGAAATGAGAGTCCCCCCTTTGGTTTCTTATTTTTGGGTTTTTATATGAGGTGCAAAATTAAGGGTATATAGGACATTGCGCTTTTGCAAACCATTGAGATTTGAGATAGAATTTGAACCAAGGGTCAAGATCAAATGTCACATGGATTAGGGGCAATTAGAAAGCACAAAGTGAGGAGAGAGAGGGCTGAGGGGTGTAGCTTAAGGAGGTGAGTGAAGGATAAGTTTAATTACAAAAATGTATTTTCTCATGAAGCATATTACAAGAGTGCCATTTTAATTCAAATGAAGGGTGAGGATTGCATTTAACACTTGAATGGAAGGCCATGATTTAAACACAATTTGCAATCAATAAAATAAATCAAAAATGGGGAGAAAAGGGCTGGAATTCGCAGCCAAGGAGAGAGAGTGAGTGGAATTGCAACTTGTACTATTGTACTACACTTGACCTTTCAAAAATTCAAAGGGATATTCCTTATTCCCTTCTAGATAATTCTTCTAAATTCTTGCCATTTTGAGCTATGTCCCATGATTCAATGATTGGGCTCTGAACTTTATGATCTCACCAATCCCAAAATTGATTTATTGACCCCACTCCAAAGGAAATGACCATTTTGCCCTTTTGTTCAAAAAACCGAATTTCATGCCAAAAATACTCCTATGATGCATAAAAAATGCACAACTCCACTCACTTGGACTCACATAAATTCCTCAAGAGATGCATAATGGTTTTTACCGAGAAATTATTTATTTTAGTGAAATGACCAAAATGCCCTTTTGGTCCCGAAAACCCTGATTTCGCTCTAAACTTCATTTCCACTCTAACAATGATCCTGAGACCTTTTGGATGACTCTAAGACCCTATAAATGCATGCATGATGAGAAAATAAGTCTTTTTGGCGAAATTACCAAAATACCCTTTGAACGAGGAAAAACCCTAGAAACCCTAAAAATGCTCTAGAGTGCTCTAAAATGCCATGCAATGCATTTCTAACCCTAAAATGCATTCTGAAACTTCTAAGATGCAAGCATGATGCTCTTCCTAACCTCTAGGATGAATGCTAAGGCTTGGTTTATTTATTTTTGGTTGAAAATTAGGGTTTTGCCCTAAGCCGGACAAAATTGGGGTATGACAGCTGCCCCTCTTTATTTGGATTTTGACAAGAAATATGAATTGCGCAGGACATATTTCGAGGCAAAATAGAAATAAAGAATTCAGAAATTATACCGATTTTGTCTGCCGGTAATATGAATTGCGCCGGTAATACCCCAATTTCTGAATGACAGCTGTCATACCCCAATTTATTTGGATTTTGACAAGAAATATGAATTGCACCGGTAATATGCAATTGTCTTACCGACGATTTTTAGAATTCAGAAATTATACCGATTTTTGACAAGAAATATGAAGTTGTTGGCGCTGCTGCTGAGGCTGAGAGTACGACTGACCATACGAGCTGTGGAAGGAAGGCTTGACGAATGCTACGTACGGCTGAAAAGCAGAGCCGTAAGGCTGCATCTGCTGCGGTGGATAAAATGACGATGATGATGATGGCATAGATGGCCTCGGGTATTGAGACATAGGATCCATCATTTCCTTAAAGCGCACCTCATTCAACCGCTGCTGCTCCCGCATCTGTTGTATTTCCTGATCATGTACCTTCTGTCGCTCTTCGATCTCACGCTGTTTATCGCTCAATTTTTGCGTCAACAGTTGAACATCGCTTAATTCTGAAGGCGTAGGGATATAAGAGCGACCAGTACTTCTGTCTGAAGAAGATGCGGGAATCAGATTTGGAATAATGGAATTTGGGAAAGCAGACGACTTGGAATAATGGAATTTGGGTCCCAAACCACCAGCTCCTAGTAACCGGCCACTTTTTGATGGCCCAACAGATTTCTGCCAAGCAAGAAAAGCCGCTCGACTTTCCTCATTGACATCAATCTCACTGCCACTACTCTGTTGAGTTTCACGATAACTGGTCTGCCAATCATAGAAATTTTCCTGAAAGCAACAACCAAGAAATGAATAACCATTAGTATGTAATACATAATATAATATAATAAAAACAATATATAAATATAAATAATAAACGTTATTTACCGAAATTTCCCTTGACCGGTCTTCAATATATTCACCAGTCTCCTCTCGCATATGAAGTTGGTGGTGTAACTCAGGCAAAGTAGATGGCCGACCAAGAAAAGCCTCCTATATATACATAGTTATTATTTAATATTATTATTTAATAAAATATAAAATATGTACGTATGTATAATATAAATTTAATTAATTATTAAATTTACCATGCGTCTGTAATGTTCAGCTGCGTTGATAGAACCACCCGTGTTTATGCAACCCCCTCTCTCAGAAGCACGATTCTTCTTGGCTTTCTCACATTTTTGTTTATACTTCTCATCGTTCCATTTCAGTTGGAGCTCATGCCAATCAGAATCACCGATCCATGTCGGCTTCCGTTTCTTATTACGGTGTTCCCGGAGCATTCCAGAGAAGCGATGAGAAGCTCTTGTGTTGAATGTTCTCTCAACTTCCTTCGTCGCATCTGGGTACCATGCCATTTTTTCCTATTTAAAAAAATTTAATTAACTTGTTAGTAAAAACAAATTAATCAATTCAACAAAATTAAAAAAATAAAAATTAATTAATTCGTAAATGTCATACCCGAATTTTGTCCGGCTAATTTAAAGTTTACTAGAAAATCCAAAATATTGTTTTTCTCGTGTATGCGTGTCATTCCCAGCTGTGTATAGGCGTGTTACTTCTCATTTGTGCGCACGTGCGATTTTTAATAATGTACACATTTTTCGTGGATCCACATCTCGTTGTGTACAAGCGTTTATTTTGGTGCACGAGCTCGCGTATTCTCATTGCGAACGCGTGTTCTCGTCTCGTCGTGTGCGTATGTTTATTCCTAATAATGTACACATTTTTGTCCCTGTCGCGGACAAATGTTCGCGTCTCGTTGTGTACGAGTATTGGTATGCAAATTCGCGTATTCTCGTTGCGGGCACGCGTTCGCATCTCGTCGTTACGTACGTTTATCGCCGTTGTTATCAGTTAATTTTGTTATAAAAATCTAATAAAAATCAGATTGTGAATAAATGCTTTTTATTTTTATAAACAGTTTTTTTTACAAAGTCAACTATAGTACACATATATAGACAAAATTTAAATACAAGAAAGTACAAAAAATTAAAACCAAAATAAAATAAAATAAAAAGGGGCAGGAGCGGCCTGCTGCTGGGGCAGTACTGCTGCTGCCATTTGAAGAATCACTCCAATGGTGCTTTCTTCTTGCTTTTTTTTGTTTTCCCTTTTAGCACAAACATAACAGCTATTGTAGCACTCCCTCCATGCTGCAGCCCTTGTCCCTCATGCGCTCCTACCCACACAGCCCAGCCATCCCACGCCTCTGTACATATTGGTCCTCTCCCTTTCACAGTCTGCTGCTCCACCAAGCTATGCCTGCATATCCAAAACCAGAAAAATAAGCATAGGACAGTGAAAAAACAATAGGAGCAGAGTAACAGAATCATGGATTGGGAAAATTGAAAGAGACATTTCAGTTTATAAAAAACAAAACTGAGGTTTCTCCATCTATAAAAACAAGAACACAAACAGAGGGGGGTGGGTGAACCGTAGGGGGCACTGGACAGGAACCAAGAATTTTTTTTTTTAACAACACAACCATCCACAGCGCCCCCTTTCCTCCACCAAATAGCCACTATAGCTCCTCTCTCCCACGGCCAGCCACCACCAACAGCGCCCCCTTTCCTCCACCAAATAGCCACCATAGCTCCTCTCTCCCACGGCCAGCCACCACCAACAGAACCACCGAACGCCACCCCCTCCACCGTAAACACCACTCACAGCCCAAACAACCGTGACCCCCAAATCACCATACTCCCTCCTCGCACTGAACAACCATCCACCTCCACTGTCGATCTCTCACCACCACTGAAACCTCCATACTCCCTCCCTCGCTCCTTTTCGTCCTTCCTTTTCTCTCTCTGCACCGAACCTCCCTCCACCTCCGTCGCTCCTCTCGCTCACTCCACCGTGGTCAACAAACCCCTATAACGAAATCTAAAAGGAAAAAGGAAGATCTGTGAGAACCAGAACCGAAAAAAAACAAAAAAAACATAGTCGAACTTACCCTCGAACTCCGGCCACCGTACACGGTGGCCGTTGGCCGTGAATCATCAAAAGCGCCTCCATCTTCTAGTTTCAGCTCCATCGCTGTCAACGTCGTCACGGTGTTCGTCCCCACAGCGAACGTGGCCGCCGTCACAGCCACCCCGTCACCACCGCAAATCGTCGCCATCACCACCTCTGTCACAGCCACCCCCGTCACCACCGCAAATCGTCGCCATCACCACCTCTGTTGCAGCACCGCCTGGATCCGCACTGACAACACCGCGAGCCACCATCCGTCGTCGTCCTCCTCCCTTCCCCCTCACTTCTTCTCCCTCGTTCCCTCGCCATCTCCCTCTCACGAAGGCTCTCTCTCTGTGAACTCTCTCCCTCTGTGAGCTCTCTCTCTCTCCCTCGCTTTTTCTCTATTTTCCTTCGCTTCTCTGCTCCCTCTCTTGTCTTTCTTCAATTTCGCATTCCTTTTCTCTCCCTCTCTGTTGTTGTTGCGGCTGTTAAAAAATTAGGGTTCCATAAACTTTCCTTTAAATACTCTCTCTTTTTTCCATTTTTATTTTTTTTATTTTAACAATCAGCAAAAAAATAATGAAAAGAGAAATACTGCCTACTATTTGCACCCTTGTTTTTTTGTATTCGTAACCCTCTTCATGGATCTGGGCTTCTGTTGCTCTTATTGTTCTGGGCTCTGCTATTCGCATCCCCCCTTTTTCGTTTACACAGCCGTTTCTGTTTTCATAAAAGTGGACCGTTGAATAACTTTAGTTTTGGGCTTGACCTTGTCTAAATACTAATTATACCTCTTATTTTACTTTACCATCTATTTTCTTTAAGAAAAATGTATTCATGTTGAGTCTTTTCTTTTTATTTTTACAAAATAAATTATTTTCTAACCTTAGAACTACGTCGCTTTGATTCCCATTTGGGATACGTAGGAGCGAGTCACATTCTCGTCAAGCGCACTCATAAAAAGTTTAGCATTTGCATAACAAAAAGAAAAGAGTTATTTTCATAACGAAAAAGAATCACTTTTACAAACCAAGATCATTCTCAGAACGAAAACCTTTTCCTTTCTAAAAACATTTTCAACCCATCGTCGCTAGTGGCTAATCAGAACCTTTGTTCGTCTATCCATTGGCGGCGATGTCTTTTTCCCAAAAGAACAACAAGCGATGATCACTCATAACCTTTGTTAGTTTGATCATTCGTGCCAATCAATCTCTTTCGAAAACCCCTTTTAAAAGAACAAATAAAAACGAGTCGCTACTAACAGTCAATCAGAACCTTTGTTTGTCTGACTGGCGGTAGTGAGTCTCATTTTCAAGAGTACTTAGCGGTGATTACCCATAACCTTGGTTAGTTTAATCATTCACTAAATGCTCGTCCTATTTCGAAAACTCACTAAAAAGATAAAAAACAAAAAACCTTTTTCAGGACAAAGAAGAACTACGTAGCTTTGAGTTCTCCGTCGCACCGGGAGATACGTAGGAGCGGGCCATGTCCCGTCAAGCGTTTTTTTTTTTAAAACCCATTCTTCCCCCTTTTCTTTTTCATAATAATTAAAGATTTTCATTAAGAATTTTTCAATAAGAAGTAGAGAGGCAAAATTAAGTATTTTCAAGTCAACACACTAAAACCACACATTTAATTAAAGGTTCCCTCTCAGTAGAGAGGACGTGTGGGGTGCTAACACCTTCCCTGCGCGTAACCGACCCCCGAACCCTATTCTCTAGTTTCGCAAGACCAATCGCTTTCCAAAAAAGGTTTTCCTAATATTTTCCTTAATAAATATTGGTGGCGGCTTTATTGTCTTAGAAAAAGTTGTGAACGAGGAAGGTTCTCCCTCGGGGACTTTTTCGGGCGCAACAGCTGGCGACTTCACTGGGGACATTTTTTTAGAGAGTCAAACCTAGTCTAATTAGTTGTAGGAATAGTTGTTAATTTAATGCTTTATTTTTACCCTACTTTGTCTTTTATTTTTTTTATTTATTATTATTATTGCATATTTTATTCTCCTTGATGTGATATGTAAACATTAGGATAGAGGACCATTATGTTTGTATTTGTGATTATTCTTTTATTTTATTGCATATTATTTTTATGTGATGTGTGAACCCTAGGGTAGAAGACTATTATTTTCTGTATATGTGTTTGTTTGTTTTGCAGCTAGGGTATATTTAACATTTTGCTCCTTCACACACTCCACTATCACACTTTTGCACACACGTGAGTATAGTCCTATACCCGGACTAGAGCATACCCTAAGTTAGAACGAGACTGCGTAGTAATGGCCCTCTGGATGTACGTCCAGCTCGGTGGTTACGAAAGTCTCACCTAGAGTTTGGTCCCTTCGAGGGTGCTATCACTTCTAATGGCTTGCCTATTGTTGTGGCTAGCATTCTCGAACGGGGTCGTTGGCTCTAGGAACCTTATTAGGACCTTGTAGAGCTACCCTTTGAAAGGTTCACTCAGTAGAAAGAATCTTAGATCTATTCTCAAAGGAACCCTTTTTAGGACACAAAGGAGCTTCATCCCGTCGCATTCAAACAAGCATAGATACATTTCCTTCCCATGTTTTTTTTTGAAAAAAACCAAAAATCATATTTCATTTGTTCTAGCTATTTTCTTTTCTTGAAACATGTCTCAGGCATTCTTATTTTATTTTGCATATAATAAAAACAAATCTCTAAATATATCGTTTTCCATACATTTCAATGACCGCCGGGGAATTACAAAACTTTTTAAAAAAGAGTGGATGAAAGTATAATAAAAAAGCATTTGAAAGTCAAAAAGTTTTGGATTCCCCGACGAGATGAATAAAACCATACATTCATATCTCACGCACATTCATTCATTCAATCAAAGGCGAGCTGGTTCACCAATACTCATGCATATGTCTTCCCGTTCCAAGAACAACAAAAATATTCAAAATCATGTCAAGCATCATGTTCTCTTTCCTTTTTATGCATAAAAAAAATCACTGCGAGGGTCATGCATTTTATTTCCTCGCACAAAAAAAGAGTAATTTTTAGTCATATAACGTGAGCATCTCAACATGCACTGACATTCATACATAATCATTCAAAATCATTATCACATAGCGTAGGCATCACATCATT
Source organism: Astragalus membranaceus (assembly GCA_039519185.1). NCBI lineage: Eukaryota > Viridiplantae > Streptophyta > Magnoliopsida > Fabales > Fabaceae > Astragalus > Astragalus membranaceus. The sequence goes on from CM076850.1 coordinate 114,443,317, forward strand.
TGTAAAGTCATGAATTACATTTCAAAAAAAACATATCATTCATACATCATTTTCCCTCAATGTGCCATCTTAGTTTAAATGCATCAACTCCATGTTCGTGTATCATTTTCCCAAATAAAATAAAAAAAACACTTCATTATAATTGTATAATTCGTCATCGAATAAATCAAAAATAAGAGTCTGCATACATGTTGCACTACCTCTTGAAAAATAAAAATAATTGCATCAGGATCAAACATTTATTTCTTCATGCATACATGCATTTGCATTTTCCATACATATCCGTCATCATGAGCATTATATTTTGCTAAAAAATAAAAAATCACCATAGAACGAATCACTTGTTTTCATATACATCTCGTTCTCATGGTACTAACATGCATATCATCATCATCATCCAAAAAAACAAAGACACTACATATTTGCCCAACTTGCATCATCTTGCATACTCATATAGAAAAAATATACTATATTCATTACTCCTCTTCGTGTAAAAAAAAATATAAAAATAAAAACAAAAGCTCTTCATTCTTAACCACCTCGAATGCATTAGTCATCTTGCATGCATCATTTCCAAATAAAAAAAAATAATGCCACTTTCTTGCATTAAATCATTTTTGGACAGTCAATCTTTTCAAGTGATCATTCACATTCCATGCATCTGCATCATGCAGCATCATTTGTTCATTCATGCATTTTTTTCTTTCTAAAAGAAAGAGAATAAAAAAAACCACGAGCACGATTAAAAAATTGTGATAAACATTGGAATATCTCATTTAGCAAGCACTTCCATTCACAAAAAACCATCATCAAATAATGTAGACATTTCATCATTTGCAACATCATGAGATGCATGTAAAAACATAGCATTCATACATCATCTCACTCATCCTAATAAATAAATAAAAACCTCTGTTTCATCGATCATTCATGCGTCATTTCATTCCTTATTTCGGCATGCATCATTTCACAAAAGTTATGAGGCCCTGCATCAACCACATGCTGTATTTCCCCAAAAAAAAATCATTTAGAATAATTGGTCTTTCCAAGTGATCATTCATGCGCGCATTTCATGCATTTGCATCTGCATTTTCATCATGCATATCTATCACCATGAGTTTATTCATGCATTAGGACACAAGGGGCATGTAATTTATTTATCATCGTTGCATGAGTATAGTTAATCTTTTGACTAGAGAAAATCATCATGCATTCATAATAGGAATAAAATCGTTGGTCTTTTCAAGTGATCAGTTCCTACATGCACTTCATACATTTGCATTTTCATCGTACATATCCATCATCGTGTTCTAAAACAAAACAAAAAAACAAAAATATATCATCACTCTTTTTCATGCATCATTGGGCATCCAATAAAAATGAGAATTTGTGACTTTGCATCCTTCACAGGTTGCATTGCCTTCAAAGATCATTTAGAATCATTGGTTTATTTCCAAATGATCGTGCATTCACGTGTTTCATGCATTTGCATTTTCATCACGCATATACATGATCATGTGTTCATCCATACATAAAAAAAAACATGAGCATTGCTTCTTCAAAAAATGGATGAGAGATGAGACGAAATTGTTTATTTTCCTTTGGAAAAGTTTTAGCTGTACAAAACACGGTCAAACTCAGTTGCAAACTCAAAGTGTTTTCGAGACACTCAATTTTCAAAATTTTGCAGCTCGTTCACAAATTTTTACCAGCAAAACGATGCATCTCATCAGTCCCATGATAAACGATCAAAATGGTCCATTTTGTTAACCAATGTGTTATAAAAAATTTCTTCTATCATGTCGCTAACTATGTTAACTTTCTGTGAAGCATTCGTATAGTGAACTTGTATGCAACACGCATTTACTCTTGTTTGAGTCAGTTAGTGTCCGTATCTTTCCCATCATCATTCCTTGTTCATGTCCAGTCCCACCCCGACCATCCCATAAGGTGCATATTCTCCACACAAGTACCTAGGTAACCATTTGGTTTGTTCCCAATGATGAAAATTTCATGAGCTAACACTTTAGGCCCCAAGCTGGGGCAAATTTATGATCACTATATATCTTGTCAACATTGTATTCCCTTGATGTAAGTCCTTTGCAAAAAAAATCAAATAAGCCTGTTAGGTTGAAAACTCGCAAGAGCAGTCTAAGCAAAAATTAGGGCCAATAAAAGAAATAAAGAGAAAAAGAGCGGATATATAAAAATAAATAATTTTTGTCCTTGAATTAATTTTTGAGAAAAACAAGCAATCATGATTTGAAATAAAGTTTGGTCGTCTTCCCGTATCCTCAAAAAAAAAATTTACTACCCCTTTGAGCCAAAAAAAAAATCAAAAAATCTTTCAGTCACCCTAGACAAGGCTCAGTTCCACATCAAAAATGGTGTGTCACTTTTATCAGCTCACTCTATTCAAAAACAAAAGAAAAAAAAGATCACAAAAAATGTGAAACTCAAAAAAGGGATTGAAAAAGAAATCCTCAAAAAGAAAAAAGCAAAAGCAGTAGAAATTGTGAGCTGATACATAATATCACCAAACACAGAAGATATCCTTGTCCGAATAAACCCTCAAACACTTCTTGGACCTACTCATCCTTTCTTTCATAAGAGGTCATTGTCTCATTAAGCCATCAAACACTTCTTTGGGCCCAATTTCCATTTCTTTCATAAACCCTAACCATTGGCCATGTTACAACCCTAAAAAAGGTCCATTCAGATCAATGATTGATTGCTTTCATTTTCTCCAAGTTTTAATTTTAGGACAAATAAGTTTATCTATTTACAATATATTTGCTAAAAAAAATTCTCAAAAAAAAGAAAGCTGAAAAAAATCAAAAAAGAAAGTTAAAAAAAAAATCAAAGGGGTTTGCACTCCAATATTCATTCAAATTGCACTGATATCAAGGCAAGGTTTAGTGATCGCCAATTGAAGTTTTCATCGTATCAAAAACTCAGGAGTATCATAGTCTGTGGGAGTCACCTTCAAAAGGCCAAAAGTTTAGACTAGGACCATCACCTAGATCCCAAAGTAGGGCATACCTTTCACCTTTCATGCTTCTTGAACTTGGAGAAAATGTCCGGCATCCATCCCATTCATATACCACATCCAATCCATACGACCAATTCCAAAAACCCATGACCCTAACTCAGTCACCCTTCATAACCCCACTAAAAGCAATCATTTAAATATCATTCCAAAGTGGGGCAATCCCGTCACTCCTCACTTCACCTAAAGTCGGAGAAATTCGCTCTACACCCATCTCATCCCCTTGTCATATCCACATCCACACAACCATGCTGAGGCATCTTCTCAACCCATTATCATAAATACAGCCCTACACAATGTTACTCCAGCCGGGGCAGCCTTGCTCTCGTCAAGATTGGGGCATCACCAAACGTCATTGGTTGAGACAGAATCTCTTGCTTGCCACCCTTCATCCCAAAGTCATGGCATTCCCAATTCATTATCTCCCACACACCCCTTGTTTTGTCATCACTAGACAGGGGCAGACTATTCGATCACCTTCACTGGTAATCTAAATCGGGGCAGTTCCACATTTCTTGAGCTGGGAAAAACCTACATTTCGTGACTTTGGGGAAAACCTACCGTTCATCCCATCGCGTGTCATATCTGTCTTACCAAGTCAACTGATCCATTCATCTGTATTCGTACTGCTCTGCATGTCTACTAAACAATGCTTCAAAGAGAGAGAACACAAGTTAATAATGTGACGCTGAACACTCACTCTGTTAACTTTGTGGACCTAAAATTCAATCAATCATGGGACACCGTAAGGGAAGAACAAACGTGAACGAGTCTGTAAATACAGTCAAGTACGGTTGGACATCAGTGACTGTAAATAATAACATTGAGATTGTCAGGGCCTGAATTCAAATCAAATCCATTTTTTTTCTTTCCAAGAAACGATTATTGCAAAATATTCACTTCTGTGCCTCTTGCATCAAAAGCCTCATCTCTCATCATTACAAAAATCGTTTTGCATCATCAATAAGATCATAGCATAAATCATCCCGCCATACAACCATGCATCCAATAAGTGATGATTCCAAAGCATCCACTTCTCAATTTCTCACATAAAAAAAAATCTTTTTCTCATCTCAAAAACCGCAAAAATGCATCATCAATAAATCATACAATACATTTCATTCCACCATGCAAACATGCACCTACCATGGCACCTGCATCAAAGCATTACATTTGCATTTGCACGTCATCGACACTCACATATACTGCTTATCAATTTTTTCGATCAGCTTCAGCGTCCACAGTTCATGGGCCTTTGTGGTTCATTTGTCTCCACATTGCACATACATGGCATTGCATGCATGCACACACACGACATTTTTACTTCGATAGACATGCCAAGTGTTGGTCTCGTCGTTGCTAAAAATATTTATACATAACTAATTATGGCATTGTACCATGCATTCACGTGTCTTCCTTTGTCCACCATGGCAATCGCATCAAAGCATTACATATGCATTATTCGCATTTCATACATTTATCATGTGCCAAGAAAAGAAGCAAAAAAAAAGGAAAAGAAAAAAAGCAAAAAAGGCAAATAAGAAAAAAAATCTCATTACATTCATTCATTCCACTTAAAATCAATCATTGCCTGTGCATACATTACATGCATGTCATATACATAACATCTACTGTTCTTCAATCGACTTCAAGTGTCGATCCCTATATACTTTCATTTCTCAAGTCAGCACTACGAGTGTTGAATTCTATGTCACAAACTAGATCGCAATGTTAGCATCGTGTCTAGCATAGATCCTTCAGACCAAGTCGGTCCTTCAGTTAAGTTCGAGTCAACGGGTCAAACGCCGACTCCGAACTGCACCTTCAGATCAATACGTCGCCACTGAGCGCGGCGGATCCTTCAGACCCCCAGAGGTCCTTCAGATTAGCTGTGTCTGCCTAAGACATAGTGGACATCCTTCGTGGTCAATATATCAGTTCTAGATCTGATCTTGACCCTCACGACCGCATCGACGTAGGTCACCCTCAGACTGTTTTATTAGTACCATAGCTAGTTGCAGTCCATCAGACCATTTTGGTCCATCAGGCCCAGGCAGCCCTTCAGACTCATCGGTCCTTCAGTTTAATTTGAATCAATGCGCCAAGCATCGACTGCGAATTAGACCTTCAGATCATTAGCATCGATCCTTCAGAAACCCCGTGGTCCTTCAGAGCCCTAGTGCTCCTTCAGATCCCCGGTGATCCTTATTTATTTTTGTTCCATGTCAATCCAATTTTTCAATAATTTCTCAAAAAGATCAGTCTTAACAAAATTAGTGTCTTTTTATCTTTATTTCTATTTTACTCGAGAAATTTGGAAACCCTTCATATTTCCTAGTAAAATATAAATAAAGAAGGGCAACTGTCATACCCGAATTTTGTCCGGCTAATTTAAAGTTTACTAGAAAATCCAAAATATTGTTTTTCTCGTGTATGCGTGTCATTCCCAGCTGTGTATAGGCGTGTTACTTCTCATTTGTGCGCACGTGCGATTTTTAATAATGTACACATTTTTCGCGGATCCACATCTCGTTGTGTACAAGCGTTTATTTTGGTGCACGAGCTCGCGTATTCTCATTGCGAACGCGTGTTCTCGTCTCGTCGTGTGCGTATGTTTATTCCTAATAATGTACACATTTTTGTCCCTGTCGCGGACGGATGTTCGCGTCTCGTTGTGTACGAGTGTTTATTTTGGTACGCAAATTCGCGTATTCTCGTTGCGGGCACGCGTTCGCATCTCGTCGTTACGTACGTTTATCGCCGTTGTTATCAGTTAATTTTGTTATAAAAATCTAATAAAAATCAGATTGTGAATAAATGCTTTTTATTTTTATAAACAGTTTTTTTTTACAAAGTCAACTATAGTACACATATATAGACAAAACTTAAATACAAGAAAGTACAAAAAATTAAAACCAAAATAAAATAAAATAAAAAGGGGCAGGAGCGGCCTGCTGCTGGGGCAGTACTGTTGCTGCCATTTGAAGAATCACTCCAATGGTGCTTTCTTCTTGCTTTTTTTTGTTTTCCCTTTTAGCACAAACATAACAGCTATTGTAGCACTCCCTGCATGCTGCAGCCCTTGTCCCTCATGCGCTCCTACCCACACAGCACAGCCATCCCACGCCTCTGTACATATTGGTCCTCTCCCTTTCACAGTCTGCTGCTCCACCAAGCTATGCCTGCATATCCAAAACCAGAAAAATAAGCATAGGACAGTGAAAAAACAATAGGAGCAGAGTAACAGAATCATGGATTGGGAAAATTGAAAGAGACATTTCAGTTTATAAAAAACAAAACTGAGGTTTCTCCATCTATAAAAACAAGAACACAAACAGAGGGGGGTGGGTGAACCGTAGGGGGCACTGGACAGGAACCAAGAATTTTTTTTTTAACAACACAACCATCCACAGCGCCCCCTTTCCTCCACCAAATAGCCACCATAGCTCCTCTCTCCCACGGCCAGCCACCACCAACAGCGCCCCCTTTCCTCCACCAAATAGCCACCATAGCTCCTCTCTCCCACGGCCAGCCACCACCAACAGAACCACCGAACGCCACCCCCTCCACCGTAAACACCACTCATAGCCCAAACAACCGTGACCCCCAAATCACCATACTCCCTCCTCGCACTGAACAACCATCCACCTCCACTGTCGATCTCTCACCACCACTGAAACCTCCATACTCCCTCCCTCGCTCCCTTTCGTCCTTCCTTTTCTCTCTCTGCACCGAACCTCCCTCCACCTCCGTCGCTCCTCTCGCTCACTCCACCGTGGTCAACAAACCCGTATAACGAAATCTAAAAGGAAAAAGGAAGATCTGTGAGAACCAGAACCGAAAATAAACAAAAAAAACATAGTCGAACTTACCCTCGAACTCCGGCCACCGTACACGGTGGCCGTTGGCCGTGAATCATCAAAAGCGCCTCCATCTTCTAGTTTCACCTCCATCGCTGTCAACGCCGTCACGGTGTTCGTCCCCACAGCGAACGTGGCCGCCGTCACAGCCACCCCGTCACCACCGCAAATCGTCGCCATCACCACCTCTGTTGCAGCACCGCCTGGATTCGCACTGACAACACCGCGAGCCACCATCCGTCGCCGTCCTCCTCCCTTCCCCCTCACTTCTTCTCCCTCGTTTCCTCGCCATCTCCCTCTCACGAAGGCTCTCTCTCTGTGAACTCTCTCCCTCTGTGAGCTCTCTCTCTCTCCCTCGCTTTTTCTCTGTTTTCCTTCGCTTCTCTGCTCCCTCTCTTGTCTTTCTTCAATTTCGCATTCCTTTTCTCTCCCTCTCTGTTGTTGTTGCGGCTGTTAAAAAATTAGGGTTCCATAAACTTTCCTTTAAATACTCTCTCTTTTTTCTATTTTTATTTTTTTTTATTTTAACAATCAGCAAAAAAATAATGAAAAGAGAAATGTTCGTAACCCTCTTCATGGATCTGGGCTTCTGTTGCTCTTATTGTTCTGGGCTCTGCTATTCGCATCCCCCCTTTTTCGTTTACACAGCCGTTTCTGTTTTCATAAAGGTGGACCGTTGAATAACTTTAGTTTTGGGCCTGACCTTGTCTAAATACTAATTATACCTCTTATTTTACTTTACCATCTATTTTCTTTAAGAAAAATGTATTCATGTTGAGTATTTTTTTTTTATTTTTACAAAATAAATTATTTTCTAACCTTAGAACTACGTCGCTTTGATTCCCATTTGGGATACGTAGGAGCGAGTCACATTCTCGTCAAGCGCACTCATAAAAAGTTTAGCATTTGCATAACAAAAAGAAAAGAGTTATTTTCATAACGAAAAAGAATCACTTTTGCAAACCAAGATGATTCTCAGAACGAAAACCTTTTCCTTTCTAAAAACATTTTCAACCCATCGTCGCTAGTGGCTAATCAGAACCTTTGTTCGTCTAGCCATTGACGGCGATGTCTTTTTCCCAAAAGAACAACAAGCGATGATCACTCATAACCTTTGTTAGTTTGATCATTCGTGTCAATCAATCTCTTTCGAAAACCCCTTTTAAAAGAACAAATAAAAACGAGTCGCTACTAACAGTCAATCAGAACCTTTGTTCGTCTGACTGGCGGTAGTGAGTCTCATTTTCAAGAGTACTTAGCGGTGATTACCCATAACCTTGGTTAGTTTAATCATTCACTAAATGCTCGTCCTATTTCGAAAACTCACTAAAAAGATAAAAAACAAAAAACCTTTTTCAGGACAAAGAAGAACTACGTAGCTTTGAGTTCTCCGTCGCACCGGGAGATACGTAGGAGCGGGCCATGTCCCGTCAAGCGTTTTTTTTCTAAAAACCCATTCTTCCCCATTTTCTTTTTCATAGTAAATAAAGATTTTCATTAAGAATTTTCAATAAGAAGTAGAGAGGCAAAATTAAGTATTTTCAAGTCAACACACTAAAACCACACATTTAATTAAAGGTTCCCTCTCAGTAGAGAGGACGTGTGGGGTGCTAACACCTTCCCTGCGCGTAACCGACCCCCGAACCCTATTCTCTAGTTTCGCAAGACCAATCGCTTTCCAAAAAAGGTTTTCCTAATATTTTCCTTAATAAATATTGGTGGCGGCTTCATTGTCTTAGAAAAAGTTGTGAACGAGGAAGGTTCTCCCTCGGGGACTTTTTCGGGCGCAACAGTAAAAACACTTACTCTAAATGCATTCCACATCTTTAAATCCTTATCTTTTTTGACCTCCGTCCAATTCGCCCAGGGTTAAGTGTAATTTGCTTTGATGATGTCTGTGATCGTGCTGGATACAATCCTCCCAGGAATAAATCTGTACATAAAAAAGATAATTTATTAGATAATAATTATATTTAAATTAAGTTTTAAATATAAATTAAACAAATATCATTAATAAATAAATAAATATTTATTGGTGGCCAGCAACCTTCACTGCTATACGGCCGTCGGGCGTAACCTCAACCACCTCATTATAAATATTATATCTGTGTATCCCATCTGCATCTGGCGGGGGTACGGGAGTACCGGGTGGAGGCACAAATGGACGACGCAGCGTGCTAGGTCCACTGCCATCATCTGTACTAGCAGGTGGAGCCACAAAAGGGCCATCAACAACGACAAGAGTTACACGACGACGACGACCGTGTAAAGAAGTAGAAATCTTCTTAAAAAAACCGGTCGGCGGGTCACGAGGTAGGTCATGATCATATTCTGATCCTAATGATGCCATGAGTACTGTATCTATCTATCTATCTATCTATCTATCTATATATATATATATATATATATATATATATATATATATATATATAAAATATGATGAATAACATACATGATGAATAACATAAATAATGAATAACATGCATAAATGACGAATAACAAATTAATTAATTACAAATAAGATCATCTAATTACATGCATAATATGATGAATAACATACATGAATCATGCAAGTCTGATAAATATAAATATTAATATTTCATAACAAATTAATTAATTACAAATAAGATCATCTAATTAATTAGAATCTCATTCTTTCTCGAAATCACCATCATCTTCAGATGAGTGAATTCCTGGTACACCGACATGATCGACTGGATCCTCATGATTTGTATCTTCTTCATTAACTTCATCACCAGTGTTTGGCTCATCACATAAACGAGTAATGGGTTCAACTTCAATGACTTCATTTACATTGGACATTTCATCCATTTGATATGGCACGTCCTCCACTGTGTCATCATTTGTCTCAATGCGACCTCTTGGTTTTGTCTTAATTGCGACACACCAACCACGCCGATCAGTCCGTGTTTTTGGATAAGAGACATAATAGACTTGTCTCACATTTTGTGCAATGGCGAACAGATCATACAGTCGATATCCACTATTCATTTTAATGTACACTGTATTTGTCTTTGGATTAAACTTTGTTCCTCGAGCGGACGGATCAAACCAATTACAATAAAAAACAACTACATTTTGACTATAATCAAGATAAGGATACGCAAGTTCATTTATGTGTTCAACCACACCATAGAAATCGTCTTCGCCTCTCCCAGTGACACCCTTCATGCAAACTCCACTATTGACTGTTTCTCTGCCCTCTGTCCATTCCTTAGTGTGAAATTTGTATCCATTGACAAAATATGTGTGTCATTCTTTAACACATCTTCGAGGACCGTCAGATAAGTTCCTCAAGTGTTGGTTGGTAGGAGTCGGTGGGAGGGAATACACATATTGCCTAAACCACGTTGGAAAATGCGCATGAATATGAGCAGAAGATTGTTCTTCATTTACAGGCACTGATGACAAGAACTCCCTAATAAGAAATTATTAATTGTCGTTACACAACTGTGTAATTTAATTTATCAACTAATTGAGATAGCTATGTCGAGAAATACATACTCAATGAATGGTTGGACCTCAGTACAGTTTATCAAAACATGAACATGGGCTGAATTTAACTCTTCTTCTGTTAGCCAATGAATTGACTCCTTTCCAGACAGACGATCAGGTAGACAAAAGACAGACAAAGCTAAATGATGTCTTGGACATTCAATTTCCATTTCATTTCGACTACTTCTAGGAGCAAATTCATTATTGAAATAATAAGAACAAAAATGAGTTGTTTCACAGTGTAAGTAAGAAGAACATATCGATCATTCAACTCTAGCTTTATTTTTAATTGATCTTTTTGAATCACCCATGAACCTACAGAAAATGATATTTTAATAATCATCTAATCCAAATGATATATATAAACTTCTTTCATATATATATATATATATATATATATATTAACTGACCTTTCAAACGGATACATCCATCTGTATTGGACAGGTCTGCCAAGTTTAGCTTCGTATGCGATGAACAGGAAGATGCTCCATAGAATCAAAGAAACCAGGTGGAAATATTCTCTCCAACTTGCATAAGATAAGTGGGATGTCTTGTTCCATTTTTGTAAGGTCATCCGCTTTTAGCGTTGCTGAACACAAATTCTTAAAGAATTGACTTATTTCAATGAGCGGATTCAAAATGTGTGTTGGCAACGAAATAAAGGCAATAGGAAGTAAACACTCCATGAATACATGAAAATCATGGCTCTTCATCCCATGTAACCTCCCATTATCCACATCGGAACATCTTGCTAAATTCGAAGAATAACCGTCTGGCATCTTCAACTCAGAAATCCACCGATAAACTGCTTTCGCTTGCTCCGTAGATAAAGTATAATTGGCTTTGGGTTTCAGTGTCCTACCGTTAGCTTGCTCAACCAACAACAAATCCTTTCGCCTGCAGTAATGATCCACGTCCTTCCTAGCCTTCTCATTGTCTTTCGTTTTACCTTTCACGTTCATAACAGTATTAAATATGTTATCAAAGAAATTCTTTTCAATATGCATTACATCGAGATTGTGTCTCCATAGATCATGAAGTTCCCAAAAAATAATTTTGTTGGTCCAATTATGTCATAGTCCATAACCATCTGGGCGAGAAACAACACCCGCAACTACTTCCACAGGAGGGATATCCTTGACACGGTTCCAAACTTCTTCCGGTGTCAGCCTACGAGGAGGTTCAGCTGTTTCAACATTCCCCTTGATGAATGCATATTTTGACTTTCTAAAAGGATGCTCGGTAGGTAAAAACCTACGGTGCGAGTCAAACCACAAGGTTTTTCCTCCATATTTAAGAGTAAAAGCCTTTGTGTCAACCATGCAAATCGGACACGCCATCTTACCATGTGTCCCCCATCCAGACAACATTCCATACGCAGGAAAGTCATTAATGGTCCACATCAAAGACGCCATCATCATGAAATTTTGTGTTCGTGCTGCTTCATAAGTTAAAACACCATTCCACAACCTTTTTAGGTCATCAATTAAAGGTTGCAAATATATGTCAATACCAGCTGTTGGATTAGTTGGCCCTGGTATTATAGCATTTAAAAACATGTAGGGTTTAGACATACACATATCAGGAGGAAGGTTGTATGGGGTAACGATAACTGACCAACAAGAATACAGTGCTGCTGACGCTTGAATATATGGTGTGAAACCATCAGAGCATAAACCAAGCCAAACATTGCGTGGATCATTGGCAAAATCTGGATGAACACAATCAAAATGCTTTCAAGCTTCACCATCAGATGGATGACGTAATTCACCAGAATTATTTCTATTTTCATAGTGCCACGTCATTCTACCCGCAGTTTCCAATGAAGTGAACATCCTCTTCAGTCTTGGTATAATCGGAAGGTAGAACATTGCTTTCCTTGGAACTGGTTTGCCTCTGCTTGTCCCTTTCCTGCTGACACGATACCGTGACTCTTGACAAAACTTGCATTCCAGCAATTCTCCATCATTTATGCCAAACTCATTGCTATAATAGATCATGCAACCAGACACACAACAATCAATTTTTATGGAATTTAAACCAAGCTTCGACACCAATCTTTTAGCATCATAATAACTCTGCGGCAAAAGTCCTCTAACGGGGGTTGCATCCAACATCATTTTAGTCATGTATTCCATCCACAATTCCGCAACGTTAAATTGAGACTTAAGACCCAACAATCGAACACACGTTAATAACTTAGAGTTGTAGATCCTTCAAATAATGGTTTATTTGTCTCACTCAAAAACATATAAAAGCTCTGAGCTTCCTCGTTTGGAACTTCTTCAGCATCATATTGTGGTTCTTCGAAATCCAAATTTACACCGACAACATTAGATATCACCCATTGAACAACATCAAACGGTGAAGTGAACGTGTATTCAGGATCCAAGACCATGTCAGCACGTGCAGCAGGGCGTATAATGGTCTTCAAATTGATGTTTAGCTTGTAGTTGTGCCTTGTGGCACGAAACTTGCCAACATTCAGTGCAACAACAAACTTTGTTATCAAATAGACATGACCTTCATGTAGGTATCTGTCATGCTTATATATGTGCATTTTGTCTATATGACATTGTATTTTCGTGCCCTGTAATTTCAAAGAAAACACTTAACATATACTTAATCTGAATCACTATATAAGGATAAAAAAATAAACATTGATGATTTATTTTGTCATGTAATTTTCAAACTCTAAGTGAAACGTATATACCTCTGCATCTGCGAAAACCATCTCAACAGCAAGAGGTGAGTTACCTCCATATGAAGGAAAGATGTGCCATTTTCAGAGAAGCTTGACCATTACTGAGGAGGAGTATTCGATTGTGGCCAAAGCTTGAACATTTTTGGGAAGAGCAGGAGTGACTTTGGAGGAGGAGGCCATTCGTTCTTCAAAAACTTTAGCTGTAGGTAAGACTGCTTTTGTGTTTCAGGTTACAATATTTGCGTACAGTAGCAAACTTGACCTACGAATATATATTGATGTGTGTGTGCTCCCAATAATAAAGAAGGTTAATGTAGCCTAAAATTACGTGGTTGTATACTGAAATTACATTAATTACGTTTCCTGGTACTTGAAATGGGTGTGTAGGTTGACCTTCCAATTTTTGTCCCCATTGATTTAGGAATCATCAATAATTGAAATTATTAACATTCAATAACAAATAGATATTATGGAGGTAATTTTTAATTTGAATTTGAAAGTTCTAAAAGTGGAATTAATATCTGTGGAATGCAAATGTCCATAGCTGTAAACTCCATTAAAATCACCTCCATATTTTCCGTGAAATTTTAATTCTCTCAAGTATAATTTTCCTTTTTTAGAACTTGGCTCGGGTAAAAAATTTACATTTGATTCCTTTATCATTTACTTTATTATTATAATATTACGATCAAGACAATTAAATCGTTCTTCTTTTGTGTTTGCAGGTGGGTAACTCGCAAGGTTTGATGAAGAAAACTCCATTGGAGCAATTCCAGACTAATGCTAAAAATGATACATAAATTGCACTTCTTATTGGATTTTATTGTCCTGATGGTTTAGGTTTTAAGTGATTTAATTCAGAGTTAATGACAGCATGAAATCTGGAAGTTGATTTTTGACAATTAAAACGGTTGACTAATAAATGGTGGAAAATGGTTGGCTGTGAGTGATTTGCGTCCAAATAATTAAGGGTGATATTAGATCCGTTTCATTAGGCGGATGTTATTGATAAGGGTCGTAAAAAGACTTTTATTTAGTACTAATAACAATCATAGAATGCTTGATACACAATTACTGCCATTTTGAGTATTTGGTAACTGATTTATCAACAATTAAAATTTGAATTTTTGCTATTTTCATTCGTGTTCATTTATATTTTAGTAAATTTCGAATTTCAAAACCATGGTGCAATCACAATTTTGGAATGTTGTCAATTATGTTGGTGTGAATACCATGTTATTTTTTGGCATCTTATGAATACCATTCTTGATCAAACGTAGGCTAGAAGATTCAGAAATACCAATTAATGCATTAAGACTACATCTAATTTGATTATTAGAAAAACTTGTATACCCCAGTGTTTTAAATGTTGATATCCATGGTTTTCGGTCATTTTGTTTTGGCTTAAATATGTTTTCGGCCCCTGCAAATATAGGGTGTTTTGGTTTAAGTCCCTGCAACTTTTTTTTTTGTTAAAAGCCCTTGCAAAATGAAATATTTTGTTATAAGCCATTCTCAACATATCCAACAATCATAGCATTCCATGTTATAGGCTAACATTTTAATCATAGAAGGGCTTATAACAAAAGATGTCATTTTGCAAGGGATTTTAACAAAAAAAAATTGCAGGGGTTTAAACCAAAACACTCTATATTTGCAGGGGCCTAAAACATATTTAAGCCTTTTGTTTTAAATGTTGATAACAATAATCAGATTTAAATTCTGTTTTTTGATTTTGAGTTTGACACGTGTGGCAAAATTCACTAAGTTAGGCAGCTATAATAATTTAATTAGGCATTGAATAGTGTAATACCCTAATTTTGTCCTATCCAAAAAAAAAGAAATTTTATTTATTTTTTGAGAAAAATAATATTCTTCTTTTCATGCCATGTTTTATTTTATTTTTAGTTTGCTACAAGTTTTAATTTCTAAAAAAAAAAATAATAATAATCTTTTTTATGTCATGTATTATTTTCTTGTTTTTATTGCTATGGGTTTTAATCACCACAAATATTTTTATTAGAAGTGAAGAGGCAAAAATAAGCAAAGGGGAGGTGGGGGTCTATTAAAAATAATAAGGTGTTGTCATGGAAGCCCAACCCAGCAAAAATAGCTAGCCCAATTCGCCTAGCCCAATCCAATTCCTATCCAACCCATAACCCAACTCCTCCTAACCCACAACCCACAACCCATAACCCAATTCCCACCAAAACCCTAATTTTTCCCCCCTCTCTCATTCAAAATTCGGCCACCCCTTTCTTTTTTAAAAAAAAAAATAATAAACATTTTTTTTCTTTTTTTAACCATTCCCCCCTAACCCTAAAAACAAGCCAAGTTCATTCCTCTTTTTCCCCCCCATATTCGACCTACCCCCTCTCTTTCCCTCCTTGGAACTCTCAATCCCACTTCCCCACATCCACTTCCCCATACACTCCACCCTTCCCATCACTCCCTCTCTCTTTTCTCTCACTCCCTACGCCTCCTCCCTCTCTCCTTACCCCTTCCCCCATTCGACCCCACTCTCTCTCTCTCACACTCAACCTTCCTTTCTCTCTTTCTCCCTCACACACTTCACATCACAATTCCCTTCCTCTCACTCTTGCCATATTCGACCTACCCCTCTTCTCCAACACACCAAAAAATTTTCACTCTCTCTCACCCTCATACACACATACACGCATACCCCTCTCCTCTCCATCATTTTTTTCTTCTCTTCTTCACCACTCCCCATCCCCCACGGCTCCAACACATCACCAACTCCATTTTTTACTTCCTTTCTCCAATCTCCACACACACACCTCACTTAAACCCTAAATATTAACTTTTTTTTCACCCACGGTTTTACCCCCTCCTCTCATAGAAACAATCCTTTTTTCCCTCTGCTACACCCATACCCCTTCACCAAACCTCCATCATATCAAAAAGATCATCATCACTATCCAAGAGTGGTTGAAGTGGAGCAGAAGATGGAAGAAGCTTTTTTTTTTCTCTCTTGTATAAATAGGGTTCCCCACTTAGAGGAGGGGGACGGTTTTCACTCTTAGAAAAAAAAAAGGGGAAAGTTTTCTAAAAAAAAACTAGGGTTTCGAAGAAAGAAAGAATTTTTTTTTTAGAGTTTCTTTTAGAAAAATTTTCTTCCCCTTCTTTTCTTCCTTCCTAGATTTTTTTAGTTTAAAATTTCGTTGTATTGAAGAGATCCGAAGAAGAAAGCTTGGATTTGTTCAAGGTACAAAAATGTAATAATTTGTAGTATTGTTGCTTTTTAATTTTTAGTTATTGTATTTTTGTTCATAAATATTAGTTACTGTTTTTATTTTTGTTGTTGTCATGTTTATATTAGTTGCTGTTTTTATAGATATATATATGTTGTTATTATTGTTTTTTATGTTGCAATTTTCGGACTAAAAAAAGTGCTAAAAAATATATGTTGTTTTTTTAAAAAATGGTTACTATTTTCGGATTTAAAATAAACAAAAAAAATGTGTGTTCCTTTTTATTTAGGTACTAATATTTTCGGTCTAAAAAAAAAACTAAAAAAAAAATGTTGTGCTTTTTTTAAATAAATTATTCTAATTTTCGGATTTTAAAAAATGATAAAAAAGGATATGTTGTTTTTTTTTTAACAATTACTATTTTTCGAAAAAAAAGTGATAAAAAAATGTGTTCCTTTTTTTATTTTCGGATTTAAATAAAGCCTTTTTTTCAAATACTAACAAATATTTTTTAAAATAAATGGTTACTAGTGTCCCTACTCTTTTCTAAAAAAAATAATAATAATAACAAAAATCTTTTTTCAAAAAAAGTAAAAAGGCCCCCTTTTATTTAGATAATAACTATGACAAAAAAAAAAACAACAAAAGATTTTTTCTCCATAATCCGCTTTCAAAATACCACTTATTTAGTCTAGGTTTTTTTAAGGAAAAGCGTTTCAAGAATCACGTGCTCTAGGGTAGAATAGTAAAAAAGGTAATAGACCCGTCAATCGTTTTTTTTTAGCGTCAAAACGCTATTTACGCCCCCCCGCAACCATTTTCTTTTAGCGTCAAAACGCTGGTGACACTTTTTTTTCTAGCGTCAAAACGCTATTCACACCTCCCTTTTTAATACAACTTCTTTATTATTTGCACCCCCCTTTTATCACTTACTCCGCTTTTTTCACAACGTGATGCTTCCGAACCGTTCTTTTTTCTTTCTTTCGAAAAATCGAATTCGCGCAAAAAAATAGGTTGTCTATAGCGGTCACTCTGGGCTTTGCTTGTTTGAACGCTATAAATACCTTCTTTTCCGAATAAGCCATTAATGACGACCACTCTGGATTTATCTGTTTGGTCACCATGAGCGGCCTCTAGTTTTCCCAAACTTTTCAAAAAATAAAAAATACCAACACATAAATATTTTCTACCCAAGAACTACGTAGCTTTGATTTCTCCATCGCACCCGGAGATACGTAGGAGCGGGGGCCCACTCCCGTCGAGCGCAAAAAACTAAAATTTTTATTAAGCCTTCTTTTCCGTTTTTTTTGCAAATAACAAAAAAGGGTAAATTAAAGTGTTTTCTTTAAACTATTTTTTTTTTCTGCACATTAAATTAAAAGGTAACCTTTTTAGGATGTTGCGGGGTGCTTGTACCTTCCCCGCACTTAATCGACCCCCGAACCCAAAAAAACAAAGGTTTTTTTCAATGTTTTCCTAAAAATAAATATTGATGGCGGCTCCATTGTTCAAAAGCAACGAGGAATCCCTCCTCGGATTCTTCGGTCGCTACAGCTGGCGACTCCACTGGGGACTTTTTTTTAGAGGGTCAAGCCTAATTTAATTAAATGTGTAAATTATTAGTTTAGTACTTTATTTACCCTTAGTCTTTATCTTCGCATATTGAACCTTAGGGTAGAAAACTTTTATACTGCTATTTGTTTTCTTGCAAACCTTAGGGTAGAAGACTTTTATATCGCTATCTGTTTGCTCTTTTGCAGTTTGGGTAGTTTAGGTTGCTTATATCACACACATCACCTACACCTATTTATTCACACACTTCTGAGTGGGGCCCTATACCCGGGTCTGAAAAATAACTTAGGACGAGCGGAGATGATTAGTGACAGTCATTCTGGATTTATCTGTCTGACTCTCATGAAAATCTCAACCAGAGTATGCTCTTTCGCGGCATCCCACACCAGGTAGCTCGCTATCGTTGTGGGTCATATCGTGAAAGGGATTTTAGCTCTGGAAACCTCTGTGAGGAAGTGAATAGAACTACCTGAGAGGTTGATCACATAAGTGACCCTAGACCGTGACCTATATGTAAGACATAACCTGTTTAGGACACAAAAGCAACTCACCTACCTGTTGCATCATCGCAAAAAAAAAAAACTTTTTATCTTTCAAAAAAAAAAATCAAACAATGAAAACCATTTATTCTTTTTCCTTTACATATTCTATGTGACATGGTTAATGTTTCTCAATTTTTTTTGAATCACCAAAATATGCTTTTATTAACACATGTAACGTCTTTCTTTAATTCATCATACATCATCATTATTTCACAAAAAAAAAATACAAAAAAAATCCTCACATTGCATGCTATTCATCTCATTTAGGTTTGCCGGGAATTGTAAGAGGTTCGAAAGTTTTGTCATAAGCAAGGCAATATGGGATCAAACTGTGAAGCAATCCAAACTCTGAACTACCCTATAGTGAAGCAGCCTAACCTGACAAGTCTAAGGGAATTTGCTGGTCGATTGCCGCCCATCGAGCGCAGGTCTTTTGATAGGGTGTATGGGAAGATTATTATGTTACTACAATTGGACGTGCAAACGGATGCCATTGCCGCCTTGAGCCAGTTCTACGACTCTTCATTAAGATGCTTCACTTTCAAAAATTTCCAGATGGCACCTACCCTGGAAGAATATACACAAATCTTCGGCTTTCCTCAACAAGACAATGGACCCTACCAGTATCAGGGACAATACTACACAGATGAGAAACTCGCCTCAATGTTACAAACCAGCAAAGAGAACTTGAAGCTCCGGAAGAAAAAACGAAATGGCATTGCAGGATTCCCACAAGAGTATCTGGAAGGCCAAATGAAATTCTTCGCCGACGCTAGAAATTGGGGTCCTTTTAAGCAGGTGTTAGCTTTGACTATCTTTGGCATTGTCCTATTTCCACGCCTTGAAAGATATGTGGACACAACAGCTATTGGCGTCTTCTTATCCTTCAAGGATCCGATTCCAGCCATGCTTGCAGACACTTACTGTACTTTCACTCATTATAGTGAGCTAAGGGGAAAAAGGATATCTTGCTGCCTGCACGCCTTGTATGTTTGGCTTCTCACCCATGCTTTCGTTAACAAAGTCAGAGTAGAAGGCCCAATTGAAGACGCCAGAGGGTGTGATGTGAAGACAATGAACATTGGTGAATGGTTGCAAGTGCTGGGGGGCCTTCATGAATATAAGGTTCGTTGGCACCCATCATGGTGGAAAGAGAGGCCCACAGTAGTTTTTCAATGTGGAAGCTTTCAAAACGTCTCGCTCATGGGGACAAGAGGATGCATAAATTACAATCCTTCTCTAACTCTAAGACAGCTGGGGTACCCCATGCGAAATCCGCCCACCGAAGACATGTTAATCCCTTTTTACCTCCATGAAGGAAGCCCAAAAGAAGTTGACATGCTCCGGAAGATTTCTCAAGCATGGGATTTGGTCGTCCGCAAGGGACAAGAGCTTACTAAGAAGAGTGGCGATAAGGAAACCACCTTTCGCCAATGGCTCCAAAAGAGGATCCAAGACACCCGATTGCCTTACCAAAGTGCACTATGGGTTGAGGAAGAAATACCTGAACCTACCCTTCCCACTGTTGAAGATTTAGATAAGCTTAAAATGGCATTGTCAAAGGCCGAGAAAGAAAAGAAGGGCTTGCAGGCAGAGTTAGAGAAAGTGCTCCTAAAAAACCAGAAGTTGGAGGAAGAGAATACAAGTAAGTCAGTGGCCATTGAAGACAGCCGCAAGCAGCTCAAGATCGAACAAAAGAACAAACTAGAGGTTCAAAGGTACCTAAGAGGGGCGAAAGTGGAAATAAGACGTTGCAACCTGAAAATGGACCAAGCCATCGATGATACATACAAATGGAAAAAGTTATGGGAAGAATCAATGATGGCTGAAAAGACCGCACAGAGCCTGCTAATGGTATCAAAGAGAGAGTCCCGGATGATGGCAGCCGAGTTTGAAGAGCAAGTGAAAAGTATCAAGCAGGATAAAGATACCATTGAAGAGATACTCCGAGAATACCAGCAAGCCTTAAGAAGGGAGCATGAAAAATCTGATGAGCTGAACGACCATATCAGATATCAGGAGGAGGTCTACCACCAGCTGAAGACAGAAAGCATCTACTGGGAGAACCGCTTCGTGGAGTTGGTCAGCAAGATAGAAAACCATGAAGTCTTCATAGAGCTGAAGAATGAAAGCTTATACTGGAAAGACAGATTCTCAAAGCTGGCATGGCTGGCCGATCAAGCTATCATAGGAATCCCCAAACGTCTGAAGGAGGCTAACGCGGCAATGCACCCGTTCAACACCCCGGTCCAAGTTTCCGAATTCATGGAGTTTTGCGAGGTTCTGATTACCGAACTCCGGGAGAAGGCTGGCAGCGCTACTAGTAGAAAAAGAGGGAGGAGTGGAAAAATGAAAGCCATATGTATTTGAGTGAAATTTAAAGAACATTGTACTTTTCTTTTCGAAGTTTTATTTCCAAAATGTTGTACTTTCCTCCATCAATGAAGTTTGTTTGTCTCACATACTGATCCTTTATCTTGAAAATATTGTGGAACTTTAATCTGCGTACTTATGACAAATCAGGATGCGCTTGCAATTCCCGACCTAAAACAATAAGACTCATGCACACATGCATCATTCGCATTTTCATCCATTCATATACTCATACATATACTCATAACATGTGTCCCACCAACAGAGAGTAAAAGACAAGCTGGTGCGTCAACATCGCTATTGGACTCGTTCTCAGGCCAGAAACATGGAGGAAAATCAGAACAATCCGCCTCAAGATATCCCGGATCAAGGCAATCCACCCCAAGACCTAGGCAATCAAGAGCTTAGGGCAGAAATAGATGGGATGAAAGAACAGATGGCTGAAATTTTAAAGGTCTTACAAACTCTGAGGGACAAAGACACAAGTGAAGATGTCTCCGCTGGGAATACGGAAAATCAAGTTACCAACCCTCCTCCTCCCAATGGACTCGGGATCCCGCATACAGTGCCCCCCACTGGGACTAATGACCAGGGTTACATATGGCCTCCTTACGGACTTCCACAAGGTTACACACCTCCGACAGTCAATGCTAGTCCAGAAGCCGGTCCCTCAGGAATCGCGGGCCAACAACAGCTTACACCAACGGGTTACAATGGTAATCCGGGAGCACCACAAGTTCAAAACCCGACCCCCGTCGTCATACCACAAACACTCCCACTTGGCTGCCCTCCACCGCCGATAGTTGACGCTCAAGCTCAAGGTTCCAACCTCAGGAATCCCACTCATTCACATACCCCAAATGTGAACCCAGCCATAGTTCCGATGATCCATCCTTACTATGGTATGAGTGGGCTCCCTCACAATCGCTCTATGGAGAACCCTCAAGCCCAAGACAAACTACAAATGCTTGAGGAAAGGTTGAGAGCAGTCGAAGGATCCAATGTTGGTGCGAGAGATGCTTATGACTTGTGCCTCGTCCCTAACTTGGTAATCCCTCCAAAATTTAAGGTGCCAGACTTCGACAAATACAGAGGGTCGACTTGCCCTGTAAGCCACTTAACCATGTACTGCAGAAGGATGGCAGCGTTTGCTCACGACGACAAATTGCTGATCCACTATTTCCAAGATAGTCTGTCTGGGGCAGCTTCGAGCTGGTACATGCAATTAGAACGTGCACATATCAGATGCTGGAAAGACCTAGCCGATGCATTTTTGAGGCAATACAAATATAACATTGACATGGCTCCCGATAGGACACAATTGCAGAGCATGACGAAGAGAGACAATGAGTCCTTCAAAGAATATGCCCAACGCTGGAGGGGTTTGGCTGCACAGGTGGTACCACCGTTGTTAGAAAAAGAGATGGTATCAATGTTCATGGATACTCTTCAATCACCTTTCTACGACAGGTTGATTGGGAGCGTGTCTTCGAACTTTTCAGATATGATCGTCATCGGAGAAAGACTAGAGAATGGATGGAGAAACGGGAAAATTGCATATAGCTCCGCTGGAACCAGCAACCAGAAAAGGCCCTTCTCGGGTTTTCCTAAAAAGAAGGAGGGCGAAGCTAATGCCATCTCTGGATCCGGAAAGCCTCCCTACAACAACCCCCGACAGACTTTACAAATACCTACTCAAACACCACAAGCCCCACCTCACCAAGTCAACCCAGGCTATAGACCACAAAACTACCAAGAAAGAAAGCCCGCCAATTTCGACCCAATACCCATGTCATACACAGACCTATTCAATCACCTCATCAGTCACAACTTGATCACTCCTCGTCCAATGAGACCCCTTCAACCTCCTTTCCCTAGGAGCTATGACCCAGAGGCCAGCTGTGGATTCCACGCAGGGGCAGTTGGCCACTCAACAGAAAATTGCAAAGCATTGAAATATGTAGTACAAGACTTAATTGAATCTAAATGGTTAAGCTTCGCAGAAGACGGTCCAAATGTTGCCACTAACCCTCTGCCGGGGCATGGGAAGCCCTCCGTCAATGCCATTGAGAATGTTGAGGAGCAATTATTGGTCAGAAAGGTGGAGGACATTGTCACACCCCTGGACCTCATCCATGCTAATTTGTGTCACTTCGAAATCATTATGAAAGGATGTACCGGAAAAGGTTCGTGTGTTGATCCCCTTTGTGTCGGGGCCTGTGAAGCATTCAAGCCAATCCTGCAAGACTTGTTAGACCGACACATAATACAAATAGGTCTTCAAAAGAAAGAGGAAGACGTGTCAACGCTCCAGTCAAGCATTGACCAAAGCAAGAATATCAGGAAACCGCTGGAAATCCATTACAAGAAGAACACACAGCCAGCTCCCACTTTGCCTAGACCAATCACCATTCAAGTGCCAATTCCGTTTCCCTTTAAAAGCACCAATGCAGTCCCGTGGAGTTACGATATGAAGGTTCAGGCCAACCCAGATGTCATTAACATCTCAGGGACCGGTGGTATGACTCGAAGTGGGCGCTTCTATGCCCCTGGAGGGCCTAGTGAGGACCGAACAAAAGAAGGGGAGGAAAGAGCCCGTAAGGGCAAAAGCACAGAGCAGGAACCTGTCGATAAGAATGCAGGAAAGAAGACGTTATCCGAGCAAGAAGCCAGTGAATTTCTGAAGCTTATGAGACAAAGCGAGTATAAGGTGGTTGATCAACTAAACCAGACCCCCGCCAAGATATCTCTGTTGTCATTGTTGCTCAACTCTGAAACCCATCGCGTAACATTAATGAAAATATTGAATGAGGCCCATGTCGCTCATGACATCTCAATCGGTCAGTTTGATGGGATCGTTGGAAATCTTGTGGCAAGTAATTATCTCACCTTTACTGATGACGAGATCCCAGCTGAAGGAAGAGGGCACAACAAAGCCTTGCACATATCAGTGAAATGTGGAGATTTCTCTCTAGCTCGAGTACTCATCGATAACGGATCGTCCCTGAATGTACTACCCAAATCAACCATGAACAAACTAGACGTAGACTGTTCATACATGAAACCCAGTTCTACACTGGTCAGGGCATTCGATGGGTCTAAAAGAGAGGTTATCGGAGAGATGGAGTTACCTGTACAGGTAGGTCCAGAGGTCTTCATAGTGAGTTTCCAAGTGATGGACATCAATCCGTCTTACAGTTGTCTTCTGGGAAGACCATGGATCCATTCGGCAGGGGCTGTGCCCTCTTCTTTACACCAGAAGCTCAAGTTCATAGTCAACAATAAGCTGGTGGTTATTTTCGGTGAGGAAGAAATGCTGATAAATAAGTCCGCTCCCACTCGCTACATTGAGGTTGCTGAAGAGTCTCTCGAGACTGCCTTCCAAGCATTGGAAATCGCCAATACATCTACTATGTTAGAACCCAAGCTATCCAAAACTGCCGTGATGGTTGCTAAGTTCATGTTAGGAAAAGGCTACCAAGCTGGAGGAGGCTTGGGAAAAACCGGACAGGGGATCCTGACGCCAATACAGCCAGAGGAGAACAAAGATAGACATGGGATAGGATATCGGCCCAATCGCACTGACAAGAGAAGGATTGTGGAGGAAAAGAAGGAGCGGAGGTTAGCCAGGCTTGAGGATAGGGTGCCAAATACGAAGAGGATCACCATCTGCGACATCAAGGAAAGCTTTCGGAGTGCGGGGAATGTTGAACCCCAATCAGATCGCCGCAGTTGAGGACGATCTAAGCACTGAAGAAGGCATCGTCAGTCTTGTACGCCCTTGTCCTGCAAACAAAAGACTCAAGAATTGGGAGATCATTGATTTTCCTGTGGTTTTTAGTTCAAAGTAATGTTTCTATAATGTAATCCTCTGGCTCTGCCCAAGGCCTTAGGATATTTCATTCGGGCACGCATGTTTCCCTTTCAGTATTAATATCAATGCAACGTTATTTCAGTTCCCAATAAAACTCTCGTTTTTTTTTCTTGTTACATTCGCTTCTTATTTTCTTTCTTTCGTTTTTATTCCGTTAATTTACGCTAATGCAGATCCGAAAAAAATGTCTTTGAAAATAACAACGCCAATAATCCATATTGTAACTTTGATCACCCTATCAATCAAACTGAGGAAGATGTTGAGGATAATTGGGAAACCCCTCCAGAGTTAATGAGAATGATGGAACAAGAGGAAAAAATAATCGAACCCCACGAGGAATCAACTGAAACGATCAACTTAGGCACGGAGGAAGACAAAAAAGAAGTTAACATTGGCACCACATTGAAAGACAGCGAGCGAGAGAAATTGGTTAGTTGTTGTTTGACTATGTTGACGTCTTCGCATGGACATACCAAGACATGCCTGGACTGGACCCCAACATAGTCGAGCATAAGTTACCGGTAAAACCAGAATGCCCGCCGGTAAAACAAAAGTTAAGAAGGATGAAACCAGAGATGTCATTGAAAATCCGAGATGAGGTTAAGAAGCAGTTCGATGCTGGGTTTTTAGCAGTAGCAAAATACCCTCAATGGGTAGCCAATATTGTACCGGTCCCAAAGAAAGACGGAAGGTTCGGATG